>CP106729.1:2800000-5600000 GCA_025506655.1 Gossypium rotundifolium | reverse complement strand
GGGAAACCCAAATAGACTAGGATGATTATACAAGTAGCTGACAAAACTGTTAGAATTCCTAGGGGTATTATTGCATATGTTCTCGTAAAAATTGAGAAATTTGTTTTCCCAATTGATTTTGTTGTCTTAGACATGGATGAGGAAAATTTGATTCCTTTAATTTTAGGAAGACCCTTTTTAGCAACTGCCAAAACTAAAATTGATGTTGGTGCAGGAGAACTTATACTCAGTGTAGGTGATAAATCGATCAGATTACAAGCTCTTGGCTCAGCCAAGACATCGGATGATGAAGGTGAGAAAGTAAATTTAGTTAATAACAATTCTATTCAAATTTCACCATAGGAAAAAGCACAAAGCTACAAACCTGAGCCGGATCATAAACCTCGTCCTAACAAAGAAAAAATATATGAGCAACGAAGCCTTGAGTTCGATAAACTAAGGGAGTGGAAGACCCACTTTAAAGAAGAGCCAGAACCACACGAAGTAAAACCGAAGGAGCCCCCAGAAGAACTCATAGGGACATCGAATCACCTCAAAATAGAAGATCAGGTACGGTTAGATAAAGCAGATCCTCACATCACCACACCAAACCCGAATTCAAACACAAACATCCCTCTCGAGGTATGAAATATCTTTCCATACGAAATAGTCGAGGTAAGTAATCTCACATTCAACACTCTTAAGGAAAATGCTTCCCAACATAAAATTTATCATGAAAATAAAACCGACAGCATGAGGGAAGATGTTCAAACCTTCAAACCACCATGATTATACAAACGAAGGGAAAGTCTAGCTTAAGACTTTAAACAAGCGCTTATCGGGGGGCAACCCGAGCACTAACACTATCTCTTTATTTCTATTTTTGGTTATTTCTTTTCTATTTTTATTTCTTATTTTCTAGAATTTTAATAAATCAAAAGTACAGATTCCTAGACCACATGGCCTAGCACAGCCGTGGCCGTGGTCGTGTGGGTACTCCGAATCACCGTACTGACATGGCAGGGATGGTACGAGTTAGAACGAATCAATTATTCAAAGTCACTGACCCAACCACCTCGCCATGACCGTGCGATGCGGCCGTGGCCGATACTGAGAGTTCATACAAAACCGTGGTAAACTACATATGGGCATAGGCAAAACAATACGTCTCACACCATGGCTGTGTGACACAGTCATGGACGACACTGATTTTTCAAACCCAGGCTGGACACGCCCGTGCTACCCAACCGTGCCAACATACTAACTTTTCACCAACGGGCATGGCTTGCTGAAAAATGGGCATGGAGAATCAACACCCCTATAAACATGGACATGCGAGGAGGCTGTGTGAAACGACACACCCTCGGGCCACGGGAGTGGGAACGTACCAGAATTAAGCCCCTATTTAAACACCAACCCCACCCTCCCCATTCTTCTACCTTCCACTTCTCTTCTCCCTTCCCACTACCAGATGTCTCTCCTCTCCTTAAAAATTCTCTAGAGCCTTAAGCTATATCATGTCAAAGAAGCATAAGAGGCCAACCACAATCTACTCAAAGGAGACCGATTTACATGAGTTCATGCCGGTAGCTTCAGCAACTCAACACGCCAAGGGTCTTCGAAACCTTTTCGATTTTATTTTTCTTTTCTTATCTCTTTTATTTTTCTTCCCTTTGACTATCTTATGCTTAATTTAGTTTATTTTACTAGTTTATTTGTTTTAGGTTCTAAAGGCTGCTAGGGAATCACGCACCATGCCTTAGAAATCACCCCCACTTCGTGAACCATCTATCAATATGGACTCCTTAGTCCATTAATCTTTTCTTTTAATTTCAGTTTTCTTCTTAGTTTCCTTCTCTTTATTTTTTTTTGTCTTTAATTATATTATTAGTATATTTTTAACATTTATTGAGATTTCCTGGTTATATCTTTCCAGGCTACTCAATTTCTTCATCTAGCACAATGCTTGTCGGTAGCCACCCCACCAGGACCATAAAAACGCCACCACCGCACCTCCAACTCCTCTTCTACCATGACCACTGGCAAACTCCCGGAGTCATCCGAAATTTAGGAAGTGTTTCTTCTCCCCTTCTCTTTTGATTTCATAATTATTTATCTATCTTTGTACATTAAGGGCAATGTACATCTTAAGTGTGGGGGGAGTAAAAGTACCTAACTTTTTGCATTATTCTCAAAACCCTGAATTTTATCTAGTTTTTAAGTATTTTTCTCATATTACTAATTAAGATGAAATTTGTGATGATTTATGATTTTTATTAATATGTTTTGGATTAAGTCATTGATAATTGTGTATTGACAATTAAATTTGAAGAATACTAGAGAATCAAGCATGATAAGTCTATTTTTCAGAATTAAATTTTTTTTTAAGTTGTTGAACTGAATTTGAATATTACTTTGAAGTTCAAAATTTACAGGGATTGATGTCAAATACCCATAATTTTTGTGAGATTAGAGCCTTATAGAGCATATATTCTTTTCCGTGCTCACTTTATTGATTATGAGTGTGTCAACAATGAATTGTTATTCTAGAACTTGCCTCGATTATACATGTCAAGACCATATTATTGATTTGATATACTGAGATGATAAAGGCACCTAGGTTTTAACTCATTCACTCTACTAAAAAGCCTACCTTCATAATTAACCCTTAGTGAACCCCGTTGATCCTAACAACCCTTTTTTATTGATTCATCCACTAATATTAACTAAAAACCCTTTCTATTTGTTATCACTATTCCTATGGAGAATTGATTTGATCATGTTGCCTAATTGAGTATTGAAAAAAATCAAGTATATTCAAGATTAGTAATATAAAAAGTGAGCTTGATCGTTTTAGAGTTTCAATTGAGTGTAATCATTTATTTTCTAGTTCATTGTTTTTAATCAAGTCAAAATTTTGAGTTAGACCGTAATCGAACGGTGGTTTTGGGATTGAGTCGAGAAAAAAATAATTTACTATTATTTTAAATGCTTAGAATCCTATTTTCATGTTAAAATTTAATTGTTTTAGTGCATAATTATGAAAAAGGCTTAATTCAATTTGAATTTTTTGAATCGGATCGAATCGAGTCTTAAGGTATGTTTTAGTTTGAATTTTGATGCAAAAAAAAATTTCAGTCAAGAATCGAGTTAAAATCCTATTATTTATTTTAACGTTGCATTTACATGAACCAATTATTTAACTAATAAATAAAGTATAAAGTTATTTAACTATATAAACAATATAATAGTTTTGCTTTAACTTAATGAGTAAATATTTATCAAAACAACGTAATTTTGACTTTTAGATCATAATATGGACTAAATTGAATACATGGTTTCAATAAGGGTGAATTTGGTAAAATTTCAAATGTTGTGATTGGATTCAAAATTAGAGGCATATATGGATTGTAATGTGCCTAAAGTTCAATCGGCTTTATGCTCATTAAGGTATAAATGGCATGTTTTGAATGAGTATAAATTATGTGTTAAATTGTTAATGTATGAAATATCAGGGACGAATTTATAAATTGCCCATTTGTTTGTCCGTGGATTAAATTGAATAGGAAAGTAATTGAATGGGTTTAAATTGTAACTTTCTAGATCAAGAACAAGAAAATCGATTTTGGATCGGGAAAAACGCAAGTTTACTTGATAACCGACCTTCGTTGTCTGACAAAATCTGAGGTAAGTCTTTAAGCAAATTAATTCCATAATAATTGATTATAATTTATTGTATACGTTGAATTATAAACTTGTGGAGTTAAACATGTTAAAACCGAATGTGAGGAAGTAATTTAGCATTTTACGTAATCGAGCTCATTGAGGTAATCCGTGAAAGTGATATTGAATTATATAGAATATATGTAATATTAGTATGGTGTGAAAGTGATATTGAATTATATGAAATATATGTGATATTGATAGTATGTGATGTGAATGGGATGACTCAATAATATGAATGTTCGGGCTTGAGCCCAGCGGTGCCTTGTCTGCAGTGATCTTTATCGGGCTAAATGCCCAGCGTGCCTCGTCGTGGTGATTTATATCAGGCTTGAGCCTAGTAGGCCTTGTGCTGGTGATCTTTATCGGGCTAAATGCCCAGCGTGCCTCGTGTCGGTGATTTATATCGGCTCGAGCCCAGCGTGCCTTGTGCTTGGTGATCTTTATCGGGCTAAATGCCTAGCGTGGCCTCGTCTTCAAGTGATTTATATCGGGCTTTGAGCCCAGCAGCCTTGTGCCTTGATGATCTTTATCGAGCTAAATGCCTAGCGTGCCTCGTGTCCGTGAATTATATCGGGCTTATTGCTGGCGGGCTAAATGCCGGTGTTTGAACTACGGACCTTGAGTCTAGTAAGTCTAGTGTCAAGATGTGAGATTCGCAAATGCCTAGGTGTTTTATATCGATGAGTTGAAACCCCAAGCTTAGATTATGTACTAGTAAAGTCATGAAATGAATTAAGTGAGCCTAAGCATTTGAAGATGAAATGGGTTAAATTGCCACAAGGTATGTGTTATTCATATTCATGTATTATACATATATACATGTGATGATAATAAGTAAATGAATTGATGAATGAAATGTGGTATACAATTGGTAGATGCAAATTGTTATAAACTAAGTCATGAGAAAATTGGTTATATGAAAGCATAATATGGTTAAAGGTATTCGTATAAGTATATTGAGATGAAGGATACAAACTGATCCTAGATATTTGGCCTTATGCTTATGATTACGTGACATATTGGGATTACTTTGATGCCATGTATACGAATGTATGAAATGTCAAATGGATATACATACAAATATATGTGAATATATATATTCCTTTTATGTGAAGTTACTAAGTGTAAAGTATATACTTATTGTATATACATTAATATATGATCCTATGGAATTATGTGTAACTTAATAATTTTGACTTTTAACTTTAGAAAAGGTAAACATTTATCAAAATGACGTAGTTTTACCTTTTCTTATTCGATTTTGGATAACCGAATTGTGTAATTTACATTCGAGTTAAACCGAAAAACTTAATTTTTTATTCGAGTTGATCCAAAAAACTTGATTAACTCAAATAACTTGAACTATTTAATTCAAAATTTGAAAAATTTATCGAGTTTTTTGAATCGAATCGGATTTTCCTCACCCTTAACTATTCCTTTGACTTACCCTCTATGGAGAATTGATTTGATCAGTTGCCTAATTAGTTTATTTCAGTTGATAAAGTTCATTTTTATTATGTATTTACTTAGTTTGTTCTTAAAAAAACACGAAAAAATGAAAAAAAAATCAAAGTATATTCAGTATTAGTAATATAAAAAGTGACCTTGTACATTTAAATTTCAATTATCAAGAAAAGCTCGTATTATTAGTTTTAGAGTTTCAATTGATGTAATCATTTATTTTCTAGTTCATTGTTTTTAATTAGGTGATTTGTCAATTCAATCGATTCAAAACCTTTTAATTCAGCCTTTATCCACACCTTTAACCTAAGCCCCGTTACACCCTCGTTAAAGACCTTTTGATTTGTGTATCATCTCATATTACGATGGTGGAGATTTGATTTTCGAGCAAGCCTATGGGATTAACTTTTCAGTTCGACTTATGAGTGCTTTTCTTGAACCTTAAACACTTGAGTGCTTTGAGTGAATCTTTAGTGAGGATGTCAATCCTTGTCAGTTTTGAATTAAAGGTAATTATTTAGATAAGGGGAGACACCTATGTTTTCAAGCTACAAATTATATGACTTAGAATTGTTTGAATCTTTAGGAGTCTTTGAGTTAAATTATCAATGTATGAAATATCTATGAATTATGATGAGGCATTATTGATGAGAATAATGAATTGTGGAATGTTTGTTTTAATTGTAAGTTGAGAATTTTGCTTAAGGACAAGCAAAAGCTTAAGTGTGGGGGTATTTGATAAACCGTAAAAGTAACATATTTTAACCCTATATTTAGCATACTTTTGGATGATTTAGCCCTCGATTTATGTAAAAAGGTGCTCTTAATCCTTTCTTTTCATGTTTTATACTCAGGAAAGCACCTAGGGAAGAAAAGAATGAGAAACGAGCTTAAAACGGGCTAATTTGGGCCAAAGTGGAAATCGACACGGCCTAGACTCCAATTTACACGGTCGTGCCTCAATCAACAGAATCGAAACACGGCCTGGACCACGATTTAAATGGCCATGCCTAAATCAACAGAATCGAAACATGGCCTGAAGTCGATTTACACGGGCGTGTGCCATGGCCATGGCCCTGTCGTGGAAAAGAGGAATTTCACTTGAAAAAGGATACTTAGGGAGAAAGAAACGCATTCCAAGAGCCTATATAAAGACCATAAATGTAACCTGAAAGAGGGCGGTCAGTTAGACAGCCATCTAGGCCAGGATGTCGAGCCAGAAGGCCAGATTCGTGGGAATCACTCGGAGATAGCCAGTTGATCCATCTCTAGAAGCCGGAGTTCTACTCAAGACGGCGGATCTCTCATTCAATTCCTTCAGGGGGTTTTAGGGATTTCTTATGTTTTGTTTTATCTTTTCTCTTGAGATGTTTTATTTTATCATTATGAATCAATCACTTCAATTTAGGTTAAATAATAGAAAGAAAGTAAGTATTAGTACTTTTAATTCCCTTAGGTTCGACAATCCGGTCTTGCCTAAACTATACTACTGTTCGATAGGTGCACTTGCCTTATGTCATTTTCAGAGTTAGTTTCCAAGTTCGATCATTCTCTATTATAAATTTTAAAACTCGATAATTTTAGACGATCACTGGCTAACAGTAATTGCCTTCGAGTACCCTTTGTTATATGTACTCGTATTATTCACCTCATTCTCTTTTTTCCTTGGAGCAGACCTTTTGGTGGTTTCCCCTGCTTCAATCTTGCCTCCTCTTATAGCATTTTCAACCATTTCTCCTGCCATCACTATATCTGTAAAGTTCTTGGTGGTACTTCCTATCACGTGAGTAATGAATGGGGCCTTCAAGGTATTAATAAAAAGCATTGTAGTTTCCTTTTCTAGGAGCGGTAGCTGAACTTGCATGGCAACCTCCCTCCATCTTTGCGCATACTGCCTGAAGCTTTCATTTGACTTTTTCTCCATATTCTGCAAAGTGATTTTGTCTGGCATCATATCTATGACATGATTGTATTGCTTCATAAAAGCTTGGGCTAGGTCCCTCCAACAACTAGTCCTAGCACAACTCAGTTGATTGTACCATCTGGATGCTGCCCCCACCAAACTATCTTGGAAACAATGAATCATGAGTTGATCATTATTAACATAGCCAGCCATCCGTCTATAGAATATGGTAATATGGGCTTCAGGGCAGCTAGTCCCATTGTACTTCTCGAATTTTGGCATTTTGAACTTATGAGGAAGCACCAATTCTGGAATCAAGCTCAAGTCTTTAGCATCAATTTCATGGTGATTATCAACATTTTCTAATGCCTTGAACTTTTCTTCCAACCATCTACACCGACCATCTAACTGCCTTGAGGATTCAATTCTTGTCAATTCCCTCTCTGCTATATCTAAATCAGAGATAATAGGATTAGCAAGGTTATCTCCTGGGTTAGATCCTGAGCCAACTTGGAAGTTCATGGGCACTCCAGTATCAGTTTGACCTTGTTGAGGCCTAATTGTAGCAGACGGCCTTCGAGGATATGCTTCAGGTTGTAATTGTGCATGAGAGGGGTAAAACCTGGAGGATAATCCTCATTATCTTCTCCAGTATTAGTCATGGGGCCTTTTCCCTTATCCACTGCCCCATTCAGTAGCTGAGTCATTTGAGTGACCATATTCCTTTGGGCTTCCATCATTTGTTCCCTCATATCTTGCTGGATTTTTGCCAATTGCTCTTGTAACTGGTCTTGCATGTCTCTTTGAAACTGTTAGAGTCTTTGATCCATATTTTTTTCTTACCATGTGTACCGTAACGGTGTTTGGTTTTCAGATTAACTTTTCCTTCTCACTTTCTCTCTCTTTCTCTATAATAACTTTAACTAATTAGGGTCTTTCTATGGATTTAAATACAAATGATGTGATGTAATGCAAATGTATGAATACAAAAAGGTATGGATTCAGATTCAATTTCATTTAGAAAACTTTATTTGAAAACAAAATCCTTTACATAAAATGGACTACAAATATGCTTTCACTCTGATGCCCAAAATCTTTAACTTTTCTAAACAACAAATCTAACTCTTGACCCCGATCTGACTGTAACTCATACTTCATGCTCAACGTATCGGCATGTACTGCCAAAATCTGTAAATGATCCGCTACCTCTCGAATCTGAGCTATGGCTTCACCCATAAGATAATCTCTATTTCTAACTTGATCATAAGAATGATGAAGCTCTTCCTTCCAACACCCTTCTCTTGCTTCAAGAAGCTCAATCCGAAGTTCGCAGTTTTGTAATGCCGATTCTAACTCCTCGATTTTTCCCTTTATTTTTCAATCTTATTTAGACTTGATTTTAGCTCGATTGCAGAATTACGACTTCGATGGTGATGAAGAGAGTGTCCGAGTTCAGCCACTATAGCTTTTAATCCACATTTCTCCTTCTAGCTTTCTGCCAAACTCCTTTCTAGGGCCTCGTTATGCGCCTGCATTTCTTGGAACTTCTTCTCCCAATGATCAGCTTTAGCCTTCTCCTCTTGAATCTCCTGTTGCCACTGTCCCGTAGTCTTCCCCAATCTGACATTTTTCATTGATAGACGTAGCTTCTTATATTCTGTCTTTAGACTATCTAGATCTTCCTCGACCCTTTTCTTTCTTTTTCTTAATTTTTCGGCCTCTGATTTCTGAACATTCACATCTAATCTCAGGTACATTTTTTCTTCTTCCAGGTTCTCTATCCTTTTTTGAGCTCTGAACTTTTCCTTTCGAAATCTTGTTTTATGATCTCTAGCTCTGATGGGACCACTCGTAAATACTCTTTGATCGATAGAGTGTCTTTTAAACTGGCACAAAAATATTTTCATTGACTCTTCTACTCCATCATCCATTGTGCTCTAGGGTTGTCATTGGGCATACGTCTACTTTCTTCATACGGCGGGTCTGATTCTAAGCATTAGAAATCTTCTTAACCCTTTTTTGTAGCTATCTCCCTTATATAAAAACTCGCATTGAGCCAACCCGTGTGTAGCTGGTATGAATTGCCTTGATCTATATTGCCTTAGTACGAGCAATAGTACATATCCAATGGCTCCCCAAATTCCAAGTAGAGAAACCCAATCAAAATTCCTGTACCGGTACAGAATTTCATCGGGAACCATCCAAGGAGCTCTCCACTCAACGTCTTCTTCTTGGAGATTTCGTATAAGAGCTATCCAATTTTCTTCTGATATGTCATCTCTCCTTGGGGTGGCGACAATCTCTTTTAATGGGGAGAAATCTTCTGAGAAGACTCAATAAGAAACCTTATCCACTGAAACACCCCAAATCTAGCCCACGAGCCTTGACCGGATCTGGTATGTTCCTTGAGTAAAAACTTTACAAATCTTGTTTGTTGATTTGGAAAATTTGGATCGTTTTCAAGAACATTTGATTTGTGTTGGGTTCAGATTGGAAACGGTGTTGTTTATGTGTCAAAACATTTAAATGTTTGTTTCCATTTTTAAGAAAATTTATTTAGTCTCAATTTAATAATAACCTTATCATAATAAACTAATTTTAAACACTTACTTAAAGCAGTTAATAATAATGGCCATAATTACATCAAAACAAATCCCGAATAAATTCAAATACTTAAGTATAGAAAGTCCAAAATAAAATAAACGTTGAGTGAGCATGGCCACCACTAAGCTCCCCCGGCTTGGTCCATTCTTGAGTGTCACCAAACATATCCCACAATGGGTGAGTCAAGCAGACTCAAAGTGTAACAACCAACACTAAGTCCCAACGATTCAGGCATATCGGATCATACATATACATATAACAATTATAAATATAATGATGCAAACCCGAACCCAAACCTAGATACCATCCGCTACACATCACCCGTACCAACCATCACACCGTGGGGACTACTAAGTCGATTCTCCATCCGCTACACATCATCGAAAGCAGTCGCTGCAGACGACATGCTCATCGCCCTTATATATATTGTGGCATAGCCACCAGATAATTATTTGTGACATAAGTCACCATATTCGAATTTTGTGACATGAGTCACCACATTCAGATTTTGTGGTATAAACCACCAGATCACTTCCCCTTAAAATAATTTCCCATATGCCCCATGTTATACAAATCATGCAATATCATGCCTTTTGCCTTATTTCACATTCTTATCAATATTCACATATGTGCCATATTCCAAATATTCATATCATTTATTGACATAATGTTAAGGTTACATACCTGAGTACTTTGTACCATTGCATGGTACCTTTGGCCACATTTCACATCATTATAAACATATATATTAAATTGATGCCGTAAATCTATTAAGAGTTAGTGTGGGGTACACACCTGGTATTAACGCTTTCACTGAAATCCCGAAAATCCCGATCTAATACTCTAGATCCTTAGTTCCTACATTCAGCCAACACCTAGTATTTAGCAAAAAGCCATTCGGCTAGATAATCAAATCCCGAAGGATTATCACAACTTAAATCCATACCTTGCTGTCGATTTGATTACTAATCAAATCCCGAAACTTCGTAGTGTTTCTCCCTGACAATCGGCTAACACTAGATCACTTTAACTGGTGAGTTTCGGCTTTTGAACAATTAAGACACATATCCGAATCACTAAATATGGCCTTGGCTGAATGTACATGTACACTCACCTTGCGATTTTAAATCCCGAAAGTAGTCTCTTGGCTAAGAAGATGTCGAAATCCTACAGGGTACATGTTAGATCCAATTCTAACATTCAAATCACAATAAGTGGCCCTTGGCCAAATATCACATGACTTACCTTGGCTATTGAAATCCCAAAGATATCCTCCTTTTAGTCGACTACACTAGAAATCCCGAAATTCACCTTCCAAGTTTCGGCAAACAAGAATATTAATGGGATTAGTCCTTAACTTTCAGCTAGAAGAAAAAGATTGAAGATCGAATATCAATTGATCTTACCCTTAATACTGTAGTCGATGGCACCCTTGCTTAAATCCACAGAGATGTGCGGCTATGAAGGCTAGGTAGTGGTCAACAAGTTTCGACTTTTGAAGCTATGAAGAAATCGGCTAGGGTACCTTGAGATTTGGCTTTTGGAGAATCAAAAGGAAAAGAGAAGAGAGAGTATGAGACTTAGAGAGAATCGGCAATGGTGGATTTTGAGAAAGGAATATTTGGCTTTAGTCAAATGAAGAGGAAAGGAAGAAGAAAGCAGAGAAAGCTAGTTGAACTCCTAAGGATTTTCGGCACAAATGAATTAAGTGAAGAGAGAACTAAGTTTCGGCACCCCTAAGCTATCACTAGCCGAAAATGCTATCAAGAAAGTCCCTAGGCCGGCCAACTCTCCTTCCCTTATCAGCTTCCTCATTTTTCTCCTCTTTTCTCTCTCTTTACCCATTTAAAAAAATAATTCAAAATAAATCATCAATTATCCCTTACTTTAGCTGAAATTTTAAAAGGATTAGACCACATCTTAAACTCATCCCTTAGTGCCGCATTGCAGTCCACTACTGCTTAAACTTGCAGCAAAATAAAATTCTTTTATTTGCTTCCCACATTGCTCGAACCTAGGCCCTTGCACCCTGCTTATGGTGTCACATACTGAGCCCTTAAGTAGTGCCTCCAAGCCACTTAAACAAGCCTATTTTTGTGTCGTATTTCCCCTACTAATTTTCTTAAGGCCTCTTAGGCTTAGCTCCCTCTTTGAAACTTAAAATTAAATAATTTCTAAAGCATTTATCTACACTCTGAAGTTCACAAAATTCGTACAACACAATCAGAACACACATAGGCATGCTACTTCATACAATTTAGCATTAATGCATAAGCCATAAATTTGGATATTACATCCACCTTCCAGAAATGACTGTAGAACCAAGCCAACATCAACTGCACATCCTATGAATTTGCCTTCCCCAGCTCTCCTACACGCATTCAATGGTCGGAATGTCTCAGCCAAGATTGCAAGAATAGGTGTGACCTGTTTGTCAAGTCGATTAAAAATATCTAAGACTGCTTCATCCACATATCCCAACGCCCTAGGGAAGATCACTATTCCATATATACTCAAACCAAAAACATTGATTCTTTTTTTCATATCAGGATGCACTAGAATCAAATCCGTCAGAACCTTCCATGGGATGCACTTACATTCACCCGTTTGCTTGATTCTGGCTGTGATCCATTGCTCGCTCATCCCCGTAATGTTCATCAATTTCCTCGAAAAAGTTAGAACACTAGCAGCCCTTGAGTAAGCTTTATAACTTGAACCTTGGGACAATGCAATAGGACTGTATACTCTTCCACCGTGGGTACTAAATCAATCCTTCCAAAAGTAAAGCAACTATACGCAGGGTTCCAATATTGGGTGATGGCCCGAAACAAATGTTCGTCTACCTTAATGTCAAACAAGTACGGCAAATCCCTATAGTTGCTATAAAACAACTGCTTGGTCTCATCACTCCACCGATCCTATATTTCTTTTAATTCCTAGAGATTGTTTTGCGTCACATTGATGCGAGTGTAGTCCCATAATTCTGATGTGTACCCTTTGGCTAGGCTATCCCCTTTCTCTAATTGCGTTTGCTCTGACCACCTACAAATAGCTGCATTGTCCTCCACTTTATCAAGACATTCGTTCTCCATAACCAACTTTCTAACTTAGTAACTGATCGTGAATCGATACCTTTTAAAATATGAAATGACATGCACCAAAATAAAACACAACCTGTTAGTAACATGAAATAAAACATAAAGCACATAAACACACGCATATCTAGGTGATCACTAAGGTTTGGCATAGTTCTACCTAGCGTAAGCCCTTAGGTTTTCTACATGCGATTTAGCTCTAAAGTTGAGGTACCCGAACCAGCAGATTCCTCGATCCTCACCCATTATAGGCTCATACGGACCGAGTTCAGTTCAGGGGAATACATTTCCCTATGGCTGCACGGAGATGAAAATCTCATGAAGACATAGGTACGGATGTATCCCCAAAGCGATTTACTATCCTGCACGGAGGTGAAAACCTCACAAAGGAGTAGCTTCTCTCTCCCACTTAAAAAGGTGTGACCACAACGGTCATGCAATGCAATGTAGAAATACTTTACAAGATTAAAACAACATGCAATAAAAAGAATCATAAGTTTTCAAATCGGATTTTCAAATTTAGACAAAAGGACAGAAAATAATCAATTTTACGGCTTGACTCTCTTATTATGTCCCCAGTGGAGTCGCCAAGCTATCGAAACCATTTTTAATTTTTTTGAAAAACGGGGATCGATTTCGAAAAATGAAAACGGGAGTCGCCACCGATCCTTTTTTGCTTAGGTGTGATCGGATCACCTTACAAAATATTTTTTGTTTTATTTAAAATATTGGTTTTGGCCTACGAAATTCAAGAAAATGGGTTCGGGAGTCAGTTACGTACGAGGAAGGGTTAGCACCCTCGTAACGCCCAGTTACGTACGAGGAAGGGTTAGCACCCTCATAACGCCCAAAAATTGGTACCTAATTGATAAACTCATATCCTATATAATGTCGAAGATTTTGAAAAAATTTAAAATATGATCCTTTTATTTAAAAGAAAGCCAAGACTCTCTTATCTCAAAGAAATAAAATGTCGTATCCAATGAGTTAGGATGCAACATTTCAATACTTCGAAACTAAGCTCGCCTTTATTTGTAGAAAATCATTTCCTCGAGAAACAAAATATCATATCCAATAAGTTAGAATATGACATCTTGAATTCGGAGAATAGGTTTTGTTTTGAAGCTTATGGGTTTCAATTTCAAAAAAAAGGATACTCAATATCTTAAGTTCAACGAGAAAATTGAAACCTAGTGAGTTAGGGTACAATTTTTTCAAGCCCTCCAAATATTATGTATTACCATATTTTTTAAAAACAAATTTTGAATAAAATGTGACAATTTTGCAAAATGTATTTTATTTAAAACAATGATTCAAGTAGCAATATCGCATTAATACATCATAAAATATAAATACTAAAAGCAATTTATGAAAATTACATGATATACTAACATTTCATACTAATATAGATAATTAAAAGGAAAATAACATAACATAGCAAGTGATACATGTAATAAAATGACTAAGCTAAAGCAATAATAAGCAAAAAAGAACATAAATAAACAAATACAAGATATAAAATAAGCAACAATTTTAAAAAAAAAACTATATGAAAGATAAAAATTTAAGAAATAAATATGAAACTCTACAAACAAGATCAAACATATAAGTAGATAAATGAATGATATATGCCGGATAAATAGGGCAAAATCTAAAATGGACATATATATGTATGTAATAAAATAAATATACATTTTAAACAATTAGTATATAAAAAACTTGAATATATATAAAATATATGTATAAGGGATATAATATAACAATTTAATGTATATAAAAATAATACATATTTAAAATAAACAATACATTAAAACGTTATATTATTAATAAATTGATTTAAATAATATATACTATACAAATTTAAAGTTAAAAATAATATAGAATTTTCAAAAAATGAAATAATTTGATATAATGTTAAAACAATTTAAAGATAAAAATAAAAAAGATTTTAAAAAAATAAAGAAACAGGGATTAAATCGATATAAAAGTAAAATGTAAAAGGATCATATTAGAACACGCGTCACACTGTAGGGACCTATTAGGCGATTATGCCTTATCTCCTAAATGATGTCGTTCCATCTCCTGCCTTTAAAATGGCTTTAGGGACCAAATTGAGACAAAAGAAAACTTTAAGGGCTAGATTAAAAATAAAAGAAAATTTAAAATGAACGAAATTAAAAATAGTAAAATTGCGGAAGGACCAAAGAGGCAAATTGCCCTTTTTATAAAAACACGCGGATCCTCCCCGGGTATTAGGTCAACACGCAGATCTTGCCCCTTTAAACGACGTCGTTTTGGTCATTAATAGACCACACCAAAACGACGCTGTTTCACTGGCCTATATAAGCAGAAAATTTGTTAACAAAAATCATTTTGAAGGCCATTTCAGAAAAAAAAAATTAGAGCTTAAAAAAAAGCTCTCTTCCTTCCACCCTCCGGCCATGGCTCCGGTGACAGGCTGGCTCACGCGCCACCACACACGGTGGCCGAAAGGTTAAAAACTCCGTTTTTTAGCGCAAATCAAAAGGTAAACTCATTCTCTTTATTTTAGTGGTATTTGCATAATAAAAAATTGCACGAATAAAAAAAACGAAAAGGAATAATCAGAAATCACCTCTGCTTTTTATTTTTTTCTTGTATTCTCTGTATTTTTGTGTGTATAAAAAAATCGTAGTTCTTTTTACAGATTAGGTTAGGGTTTTTATAACCCTAAAAATAAATCACAAAATAAATATAAAATCCTATTTTGCTACCACTGTCGATATTCTTTCCTTGTTTTGCAAGTGAATGGCGAGAAACACGGCGGTGGAGCGTTATCCGTGCTGGATTGGCAGAATGAAGGCTGTGTTGGGTCTTTGTGGCGAGGCGAGAACCCTAGGGTTCGGGTTTCAGATTTCGCAATCAAATTTGGGCCATTGGGCCATTTGGCTCTTAGGATTAGGTTTAGTTAGGTCTGGGTGTAATGGGTTTTGGGTTGTTTATTTGGGCTTGTAAATAACTGGCCTACTGTAATGGATTAGTGATTTGGGTTTGGGTTAATTGGCTGTAAAAAAGACTTTATTAAATATTATTTTTTTGGTTTTTTTAATGGTATGGGCCCGGGCAAAATGGGTCGATTATAGGTATGTTTTAGGTATGCTTTGATTCAATTGAAGTTGGCTTCTAGTGCACAACTTGATAGGTATGTTTGGAAGCTTTGAAATAGGTACCAAATGGATCATTCTTACCAAAAATAGGATCCATGTCCCGATGAGCAACTTTTCTAGTCGCGACATCGGGGATAGTAAGTCACGTCACGATGTTGTGTGGCTTGAGGTCATGGTATGACAAACTGATTGGCAACGTCACGACGTGGAAGAGGTGATGTCACGACATCGATTCTGAAATTTTAAAATTTTACAATTTGGTCCTATTTTGTTCTCAGATTCTTAAAAGAGCTTTCGTAAACTCGATTTTGATTGTTTAACCTTAAATGCATATCTTTGACATTGAATTACATGTGTGTATGAATATTTTATTGTAAATTGAGTCTAGTTACTCTGACAATGAACGTAACATATTGTAGCTCGAACTCGGCGATCGAGTCGGGCAAGGGGTGTTACAAAATATATTTATTCAAAAATCTCTCTGATTTAGTTTTATATTTTACTATATTTTAAAAATTAATTCCATGTGTTCAAATGCGTTTATATCTAAATTTATTATATTTTGTGGTAATTAAAAGAACGTGAGTTTGAGTATGCTTATTTTTATTTCTTTTCCAATTTAAAGGTTACGAATTTAAAATTATAAAAATAGGTATTATATAAAAAATAATCTCGTGAATTTAAAATTTTAACTATAAAACTAGATCAAAATTTTGTACTCATAAATAGGCAAAAATCCAACCTAGTATTTGAGGCCTTTTTTCATAATTTACTTAAGACAAATTCAACCACTTAGTTATTTAATAACCACTAAGTTGCTTCAAATATATAAACATACTCCAAATTTGACATCTAACCAATGTGGAACTAAGCTTTCCATTTTCTTCAACATAATTCACAAGTGGCTTACTTTGAGCATCAATTTCTCATTCATCACTCAACCATTTTGAGCATATGATATACCGTTGTAAAGGTCTCATGGGGTAAAATATAAAACCATAATTTTATGATTTAAATATCCACCTTTACCAATCGATAATATGCCTCAAAGCTTCCAAAAATCTATTTTTTCCAACAGTTCGACCCCCTGATCAAGCTTCCTAGCCAAACAAGATTTACCACCGCTTCCTCGATAAGGATGCCAACACTGGAGTTTTCAAGGCTCTAGCTTATTGTGGAGAATGTGATCCTTTTGTCCACCAAACCTTATGTGAGTTTTAACTACTCTATACCATGAATCCGAAGGAATGACAGCTTATGTCCTATCATAGGCAGGCACCTCCATGCATCCCACAATGATTGTCCGATGGTGGATCTACCACATTAGCACCACTAAACACGAGACTCACCTATAAATTGTCCTCCAAACGATGAAGAAGTGATCAGTTCTCCAACACACTTGCCTACACTCTACTAATCTACTCCCAACAGCCACCTCTACCATCTCCACTCTTTCTCTACTCGGCTCTTCGCCCAAACAAGGTGAACCGGCCTCCGTTAGCACCATCTCTTTCTCCTTCATATTTTCTCTTTGTTGATCTCACACTTCAACAAATTTAAATTTTAAAATTATTCACAAATTTTTTATGAGTACATATAAACTCAAAATAGAATATAATATTTAAAACAATCCCTAGATGATAAAACTTAAATTAAAATAATTTGAAAGAGAACACATACATAACATTCACCCATAATATAAAAAAATTCAAAACCTTTAAACTTCCATATTTTCATTTGCATATCGCCAACAGTTCTTTATTCTTTATATTTATATTTATTTATGTTATTTTATACATGTTTATAGTTAAAATAAATTGGAATCTATGAAAAGGCCCCTTCCCGAAATGGCTAAGGTTGAGTGAATTTGGTGACCCATAGTGAGAGCTTAAATTTTTACAGGTTTCAAAAAAGCTATACTTTCTGAGGGTCAGCCCCCACCGCAAAATATAAAGGCAGATATGGTATATTATGATGATAAGATTGGGGCTCAACTTTGAGCTTTTAATGGGACACTGAGCTCCTATTTTGGCCACTTTTTAACTTCACTGGACATCACTTGCACAAAGCATGTGAACCTTCTTCAGAGATTAAATACTGTCATTTTTTAAAAAAAAATCTGAAAGAGATAATACTTATGTTTGAAAAATAGATTTATAACTCCTATATTTTTATCATATTTATTTTTTATATAATATTTCAAACTATTCTTAACTTCTCTCAACTCTCCAATATAATCACAAAGCTTTGGGGCATGTCCTAAATTTATACATGAGTCTGCATAATAGAGTTGTCCATATTTAGCTAATAATATTTATTGGGTTCAATCATAGTGACAACACGAATTACTTGGAATGTACTGATGATGTAATTATTATAACTTTATTATAACTTTGTTGAGGATGGGTAAAGAAATTTTAGTATGCATATTAATTTATTTTTTTTTAAGATTGAGTCTACTTTGATCTAAATTCAATCTTTGTATTAAGAAAAAGCTAGTATTTAATACATTAATAGTGCTTTTTTAAGAAAATTTATCTATGAAAAGTATTTTTTTAAGTTAAAAAGTATTTTTAGGAAAATAAACTTGAAATTTCAGTATTTGGGAGCAAATCGAAAGTTTAATAATTTCCGTGAGGTTCTATTATGAAATGTCCCAGGCGCACGCGCGGAGAAGTGTGATGATGCGAGTGGGATTGTAGAGAAAGTGAGAAACAGGGGAATCTATACCACTTCCAAACGTCACTCACAGCATGTACAGAGTCATGTCTCCGGCAACTTTGAATGATTTAGATTGTATTTTGTTTTTCTAATTTAAAAATTGATAAATTAATTAATGTTTCTTCAATTAAAGAAATAAAATATTTTTAATTTTTTAAATTTTTATTATTAAAACTAATTTTAATAGCTTAACATAAAGAATACATACACATCATAAGTTTATTATCCGATTATTCTATTAGTCAACTCGATTTTTAATAGTATAAGTGTATAAAATTTTTAATAAAAATGATTAATTTTATTTTTGATGTAATATATATGAATTAATTTACCTATTTTTCAGTAGAAAAAAAATTTAACTTCTAATACAAGAGTTCTATAATACTTTTACACAAGGGATATTTATACAATTCCAAAAAATTAGTACTATATAAATAATACACTAAAAGAGAATGACCTGAAAGTAAAATTTGATAATTAAATTTCTAATATAACAATAGTCCATCAAATAAAATTTATATATAAATCGCATGTCTAATTAAAATATTTAGCTTTTAAATATATTTAAAAGTCTTAGATGAATGGTTAAATTCAAAGTTCAAAATTTAAACTCTCTCTCTATTTTAAGTCCTATAAAAGTTTTTTTAGGGATAAATATAAAAATTTATATACATTTTTATTCAATTTAATGTGATACATAAACTTTAGTTTTGTGTGATTATACATATAAAATTTTAATTTAATTCAAATTTTACAATTCACTAATAACATTATCAAATTAGCACTATTTTTTGTCGATATAATGTATATACAGTTATATTGATGAAATATGAAAAAAAATGTATGCATTGATTTAGTTAAATGCGTACAATTGAATCAAATCAAAGTTTCATGTATACATATCAACCACAATTCAAGTTTCATATGTATAATTGCACCAAATCAAAAGTCTTGTATCAAAGTACATATTGGACCAAAGTTCATGTATAAAATTAATATTTATCACTTTTTTTATACAATCCCTACTTTTATCTATAATTCATTCTCAACCCTTAAATCAGACAAAACACACACTTATACGTACTAGAACTCACGTCTTCTTAGTTGCTACAATACGTTATTAATGCTCAATCTTCCCTTTGCAGATCCTATCTAAATATTATTGGATAAACTACATCCAATGTCACTAAACTATTATTAAATTTATGTTTTAGTCACTCAACTTAAAAAAGTTACAAAATGGTTACTGAACTATTCAAAGTTTTCATTTAAGTCATTGAATCAGTACCCATCGATAAATAGAAGAACATACCTTAGATCCAAGTCAATCTGATAGTTAGTGTTGGAGATTAGAGAAGAAATTTATTTGGATTTTGGTTTGCAGATTTGTGACGTTCAAAACTATTTCAAGCAAAAATTGAATTGTAAAAGAGAAGAGGAAGGATAGCTTTCGAATGGTGTAGGCAGTGCAAATAGAAAAGATCATACAAAAACAAATTTAACAACCCGGTACTTAAATGAAAACTTTCGAATGCTTCAATAATCATTTTGTAAATTTTTGAAATTGAGCAGTAAAATATAAATTTACTAATATTTAGTGACCTTGTATGTAATTTATCTATTATTATTTTATTAAAAATATGAACAGTAATAAATTATTGGAAATAACTTACATTAAAATCATCCTAAAAACTTTAGTTTTAGGCACTAATAAAATTATGACACTTCATTAATTTCTAGAGACAAAATTAGTATTATATACTCATCCATATTTAATATATATTTTCTAATCCAATCTATTTAATGTATTTCTTTAATTCAATTTAATTCTAGTTAAAACATTTTAAAATAGGTAATCTAAATTAAAAAAAATATTGCTAATGACCATTTTAGATTTCATTATAAATTTTATCATATAAGTTTTTTTATTAAATATATTAATTTTATGTATTTAAATATGAATGAAGTGTTATTATTTTATTAATGCTTAAAAATTAAAAGGATTGTTATAAATGCAATGACAGACACCTCCTCACATTCCTACTGTTCCTTTACACCTGCAGCATTGCTCCGTCTCTCTCAACCCTCTGAATCCATCCATCACGTGATCCTTCTCTACCTATCAATTCCCTCTTTCACACATCGTAGCATAAAGCTTACGACAAAAAAACCAACACCCCAATTTGCCAAACCCTTCTTTTTCTTTCTTACTAAAACAGCCTCAGAGCCAACCCCTCTCTTTCTCTTTGCATTGATTCTATCTACTCTTTCAGCTCAGTGTGTCCATTGGTTTGAGATATTTATTTCCATATAAAGAGGACAAATATATAAATATATATTGGTTTTAAAGAGAGAGAGAGAGTTGAGTGTGTATATAAAGAAAGAGAAAGCAGCAGCACCTGATACAGATGCACTCCCTGATGGCAGCTTACTATCCCAACAACGTCACTACTGATCATATTCAACAGGTTCTCTCACCTTTCTCTTTCTTTTCTCTTAGTTTCTTTTCATTAATAATCATAATCATGGAAGCTGTTTTCTTCTTTCTTTTGCTTGTCAATGTTACAATAATATCTTTCTCCTCATCTTTTCATGACTGTTCATATCTGGGTTTCAATTGTTTTTATATATAATATTTGGTATTCATGTTGCTTAAGTTATGTGTAGTCTTGATGCTTTTCATTTTGTTGCAGAACTAGATAGGCAGGCTTTGAGTTTTGTCTTCAAATTTCCAGTTACTAGGGTACAAATATGTCTTATTCTTTGATTTTTCTGTTATTTTTTTTTTTCGCTTTGGGTAAAGCCGTGATTACTGATCACAAACTTAGCAGCATATGGTGCTTCATCTATAGTTTTTTTTTCTTATTCTGCTTCTGGTTTTTCTGTTTGTGTGGGCTTCTTTTTATAGTCTACTCTTTTATGCCTGTTTACTGCACTATGTTACCAGGAATTATATTTTTCTTAAAGTATTTGTGTTAGACATTCGAACCATATCCAGACATAGAGATACCTAGGTGTAATATCCAAATATATGAAAGAACTTAAAAAAAGGAAAAAATAGTATGCCCATAAGCACAATATGGAAACTTGTTTGACATATGTGTGCTCAGACTCTTTATTTTGTTGAAGTACTCATGCTTGACACCATGTCAAAAAATATTCGGACGATACTCCAAATATATAAATAAAAAAGATTTGAGTATACTAGAGTCAGACACATAACCTATCCGATACTCATCCCAAGTCCAAGCAACATAATTTAGACATATTTTACATGAAAACAGAATTGCAAATAGTAAATGCCAAAAGTAGAGCCCAAAAAGAACAGCTTTTTTCATGCACCTAACATATTGAATTAGCTGGAACTGGGTAATGAGATTTTTCAAGAGAATCTAGGTGTAAGTGATTGCAAATAGGAACCCTTTTCTGGGTAATTAGGCTTGTTCTGAATGCAAATGTTTTGAATTTTTTGTTAACTCAAGTCTCATGGCCCCATTACATCAGATATAAATGTTTTTTTTTCTTCAAACATTATCTTTTCATGTCCTTTTCTTGTTTTATGTGGTCCTTTCTTGATATAATTTTTTGATGCTCCTATTTATGTGTGTGTGTGTATATATATTTATATTTGAAGTTGTCCTGATAAGTTTCCTTGATACACGAACTTTATCATCCGAATCCATGTTCTGAACCTAATGGTATTTTGGGTGAAGTATATGAGAGGGAATCTTATTAACATAGATAGGTATATATTTTCTTATATAAGTAGGTCATTTGAAATCTGGATTTGGATGCTTAGATCGGTTGTTTACTTTTGCTCGAATCTGGGTTACCAATGATCTAACTTCTCTTTCCCCACCTAATAAACATGCTTGTATTTATGTTTGTATTACTAAGACTGTTTATATGATTCAAAATGGTTACCAACTTGCTTGATGTCAAGGAACTTCATCTCAGATTCTAGGAAAGTATTTACTCCATTGTTCGAAAATCCAGGTTACCGATGATCTAACTTATCTTTACCCAGAATGGTCATGTTGGTAGTTCTGTTTGAATTACTAAAACTGGTTTATGAATCAAAATGGTTATTAGCTTGATCAATGTCAAGGAACGTTGTTTTGAGTTTATTGTTACATCTTTCAAAATTTGTTCAATGATTTCATTTTGATGTATGCAGTATCTGGATGAGAACAAGTCATTGATCTTAAAGATTGTTGAGAGCCAGAATTCCGGGAAATTTAGTGAATGTGCTGAGTAAGTGCTCATTTTCAGTCTCTAATATCAACCAATTTTGGCTTTTGGATAGCCTTTGTTCCCTTTGCTTGCAATATCTGGTGCTCAAAAGGTGTGACATATAAGTGTTTATTAAAATTTGCAGTGCTGACTGTCTTGGGTTTGCGGAGTTCCCCATTTATTTTGATAAGTTTCACTAATTAGCTTCATTTGATGCAGGAATCAAGCACGGCTGCAGCGAAACCTCATGTACTTGGCTGCAATTGCAGATTCTCAACCGCAACCTCCGGCCGTACATGCCCAGGTACGATTCCCTTTTCTTGATCCCTCATTCTATTGGAGATTTAAGAGACATCATGGATTAAATTTAGAATTTCTGTGATCAGCACTTGATACTAAGCCCATTAGGGGACTTGGGCATTGAAATGAAGATGCACAAGTGGTTTCCAAGGTTTCCGAGATCATTTATTGTTCTAGTTTACACGAACTTTCATCGAGTAGTAGATTTCCTGATTATCTTTGTCAATTTCTCATAGTTCCCGTCAAGCGGTATTATGCAGGCTGGAGGGCACTACATGCAGCAACAGCAACAAACTCAACAGATGACACCCCAATCGCTTATGGCTGCACGGTCCTCCATGTTGTATGGTCAGCAACCATTTTCTGCTCTCCAACAACAAGTTCTGCATGGTCCACTTGGCATGAGCTCCGGTGGAAGCACAGGTCTTCACATGCTGCAAAGTGAAGTTAGCACTACAGGTGGCAATGGAGCACTTGGAGCTGGAGTTTTCCCTGGTTTCAGGCATGGCTCTTCTGGAGAAGGCAAGCAAGACATCGGTAGTGCAGGGTCAGCCGAAACTCGTGGAGTTCTCGGCTGCGATTGATGGCCTAATGGTCTGTCTACTATCCAGATTTAGCATAGTGAAGAAGATGAATTTAGGGGATATATATTTTTTTAAAGGAACTTGTTTCTGATACAAGGAACAATGTTAGGACATAAACTTCAGACCTTTTGGTCTGTGTTTTCTAGTACGAGACAGAGCATCTTATGGTAAACTTAACATGTAATTTTTGTAGGGTTTCATGATTCTACTTTCCAAAATCTGTGTTTTACTTTAACCATCCTTGAGTCAACCGTGATGATGCTGATGTGGTGGATTCATTCTCGATGTAATTTTTGATCCCATTTCATTCGAATCCATCACCATATCTATAAAAATCTTATAGTTTACCACCTCTATTAAACAAATTTATTTTTTGTTTTATGTATAGGTTTGATTATAACCATAAATGCTTTTTGACATCTTAAATTGAAGTTAACAGTTGATAGAGAAAATGACTCTAAAAGTATATCAATTATGAATGATACAATTAGGATAAAAAAAAAAAAAGTAGCCGTAAAATTGATGCGGATTAGATTTTATGTGAAACTCTTTGGAAAAAATTACGGACAGAGAATTTTACTTGTGTACAGATCATATTGTTTTATCATTGTATTTTCTTTAACAATGATTTGAGTTATACAACTCTATTAGTAACAATAATTTAAAATAAAAAATAGATTTATCAATTTTGAGATGGTAAGAAGTAATAATGGGGTAAAATACTCAAAAATAATTTATTTATGGAAAAGGGTTAATTTTAAAAATATTTTCGAAAAGGTTTCACCCTAAAACGCGTTCACATTAGCGTGTTTTGGGGATATGTCAGCAAAACGTGCCCCTAGGGACGCATTTTTGCCACATCAGCAAAGCGCGTCTCCCCAATGACGCAATTTAACCCGTATTTTTTTTAAAAAAACTATTCTCGAATTTTTTAAAAATTTACGAGAATAAACCTTTATAAAAGCTCAAAGTGACAACACCATTTTTTTTAAGGTGTCATCAATTAATAAGGAAATATAACTTACAAAGAAAATTTTATATAGACCCAAAGTCTCATTTCCTTTGTTTTCTTGAGCAAAATGGGATATAAAATATGTATATATATAGACTCATGAATAGTTTTGCAGCTTGTTCCTAAATAATGTGGGATTCTTTCATCTTTTAACTAACAATATTAAATGACATGCTACACTATATTTGATTTTTTTTTACAAAATAATTTCTCTTTTTTATATTTTGTTAACATTTTCTTATATTATAAAAAAAGAAACAAAACAACTCAAATATATTTTTTGCAATCCCAACCCTTTTTCTTGGTCTTGTTTCTAACTAAAAACCCTTTTTTTTTAATTGCATTTTTCTTAACTACCACAACCAATTTTGATCTGGTTTGATCTGTTTTAGCAGTAGTAAAATGTAGTTAAGTTTGATGTTTATAAGTTATAAAGACGAAGGCAAGGTTTGTAAGAAAACTGTTAAGTGAAAAAGATTAAAATAACCCACATGTCTTTAAACTTATTTTCAAGATGGAAGAGCAGTCTTTTTCATTCAAGTTTTGATTTAGCATGCAATCATATGCAAGTTTGGTTTTTTTTTTCATCTTTCTTTTTCTTCTTATATATATATATATATATATATATTTACCCTTTTTAATGCTATCTTTTTTTTGTCTTAGATATATCAGTTAGCAGTGTTCTTTTTCTTCTTTTATATATATATATATATATATATATATTACAAAATCACATGGATGATGGCTAGTTGCAGAAATGCCAAGTATTTCAGTTTCTCAGTTTCTTCTTCAAATTCAAATTCCAATCAACAAAAATGAAATAAAATGTATATCAACTAAGCAGTTCAAAGAAGAAGCTTTAAGAAATTGAAGTGAACAAGGATATATTGCTTTCATTGTGGTGTTGAAATGTGATACAGAAGAGAAAAAAGAGGACTTTTCATATAGGCAGTGAACAATAGAGTAGATTAGCAGCCTTTTAAGAAACACCAAAGAAAAGTGTCATTTGATGTAAATATCACCCAATTATTTTATAAAGCCTTTGTAATGCTCAAAAAATTAAAATTTGCTTCTCATTTGCTTAAATTCATAGTTTATACTAGATTTTCAGCCACATGAAAAGAGAAAATACAAAGAAAAGAAATACAAAGAAAAGAATTCATTGTTTTGTAAAACATAATTTTATAATATAAGATTAAAATACAACAATTCTAAAATGCAACAAGATTAAAGATCTCAAAACATAATTTTATAATATAAGAAAATGTTAACAAAATATAAAAAAAGAGAAATTATTTTGTAAAAAAAAAATCAAATATAGTGTAGCATGTCATTTCATGTTGTTAGTTAAAAGATGAAGAAATCTCATATTGTTTAGGAATAAGCTGCAAAACTATTGAGTCTATATATACACATATCTTATATCCCACTTTCTTCAAGAAAACAAGGTAAATGAGACTTTGGGTCTATATAAAAATTTTTTTTGTAAGTTATATTTCTTTATTAATTGATGACACCTTAAAAAAAAGTATTGTCATTTTGAGCCTTTATAAAGGTTTATTCTCGTAAATTTTTAAAAAATTTGAGAATAATTTTTTTTTTAAAAAATACGGGCTAAAACGCGTCATTGGGGACGCGTTTTTGCCACATCAGCAAAGCGCATCCTCGTCAGCGCGCTTTGTGCTGATGTGGCAAAAGCGCGCCCCTCCTCCCAAAACGCGCTGATGTGGACGCGTTTTGGGGTGAAATGGCCTTTTTTCGTAAATATGTTTGAAATTGGCCTTTATTCGTAAATAAATTATTTTTTGGTATTTTACTCACAATAATCAATATTTTTTTCTAAAAAATATTTTTTATAATTTTAAAATATAAATAATTAAAAGGATGGTAAATGTTAGAAATTAAATTAAAACGTGTTAAATATATATTTTACAATAATTGTAAGAATGAAGTACCAAATTTCAGACAATTATGTGAGATCGAGAAAGAAAAGACTTGGTTAGTAACCACGAATTGGGTCGAAAAGAAAGGCAAAAGAAAAACCGAACTTAACGGTATTGTTGAACAATGTCAGTATCTCAATAACCCAACATTCACTTCCATTAATACACACAAATATAACTCACCAATCTTTTTCTCTCTCTCACTTTCCCAGAAAATTTTCTTCTTTCCCTTTGCAATTTTCTTTTCAATAAAACTGGAAGGTCTTACTTCCATTACTTAATGATTTTAACTTGGTTTTTAGTTTTCATTCTTGCTGGGATTTCAACAATGGCTGATGTCAAAAACCCAAAAGTTTTGGTCAGATTATCTCATGTTCATTAGATTTTTTCCAGGCTTTCGATTGAGCGCTTAACCATGGTAATTTGAAGTTTATGTAGTATGCTTCTGTATAAATAGATGTAATCATTATGGTTTCATTTATGTTTAATAATCAAATAAAAAGACTGTGGGCATATATATTTGAACATATTTTGTGTCTCAGACGTATTTGAACATATGCATCAATCATAATCCTCCAAATAGAATCAAATGTTCAGAATTTGTAGTTGTAATCTTAGTAGAGAAAACTAAAAACTCTTGCTTATATGTGAGCATGAAACATTAAAACTATCCTTTAAATAGAAGAAAAAACGAACTCACGTTCTCTTAGTTGCTGCAATTAAGGTCAATCGGATAACTTTTGACATTTTGGATGTGTTTGTTTTAATGAAAATTGGCTTTGAAACATGCGTTAAAAGTCTTTATTACATTTGTTGTAGGCAACTCCTGTGAATATCATTGTCGGTTCTCATGTCTGGGTTGAAGACCCAGATGAAGCTTGGATTGATGGGCAGGTTACCAAAATCACTGGAAAAGATGCCCAGATTCAGACCACTAATGGAAAAACGGTATGCAGATTACCTATAATAAGCATTCCATTCAAGTTCAAATCATGTTATATTGACTTGAGTGACTGTCGCATACAAATATATACATTTGGAATATCTCATCTTCTTCTCCATGTTAGTCCAAGTAGCATAGCCTTTGTAGATGTATTATTCAAATACGGTTACGAGGATATGACACGTATCCATATTCGAATTTCACACCTAAGTTTGAATAACATGGTGAAGGAAAAACCAATGACTTGAAGCAATCTTTTTGCACATTTTAATCATTTTTCATGTGTTGTTGGTTAACATAAAGGTCACTGAAAAGTTATCAAAAATATATCCAAAAGACTTGGAAGCTCCTCCTGGTGGGGTTGATGATATGACAAAGCTATCTTACCTACATGAGCCTGGAGTTTTGCAGAATTTGAAAACTAGATATGAATTGAATGAAATTTATGTAAGCTTCTCTCTTCTTTTCATGTAATCACAGATGTTATATATACATATATGCTTTGTGTTTGAGGTAATTGACATGGTGTTGATGGCAGACTTATACAGGTAATATCCTAATTGCTATAAATCCATTCCAAAGACTACCTCACATCTATGATTCTCATATGATGCAACAATACAAGGGTGCCCCATTTGGAGAACTAAGCCCTCATGTTTTTGCAGTTGCAGATGTTGCATACAGGTTCTTGTTCTTCTTCAGTTTATTAATTTAGTTTTTCTTTTTGGGGTATAATTGATGAACAAATTTAAAGAGAAATCTGAACTACACCCAGGGCAATGATTAATGAATCGAAAAGCAATTCAATTCTGGTGAGTGGTGAAAGTGGAGCAGGTAAAACCGAGACGACTAAAATGCTTATGCGATACCTTGCATTTCTCGGCGGTAGAGTCGCCACTGAAGGACGAACAGTTGAACAACAAGTTCTTGAAGTATGATTCAGTGAAGTTTGTTTAATTGATTTGATATTATCATCCATCTGGAAATGTCCCTCTGATTTCTTGCATGATATCTGACATGGACATTATATCATCTGAATGCAGTCTAATCCTGTCCTTGAAGCATTCGGCAATGCTAAAACTGTTCGTAATAACAATTCCAGGTAAGACTGGGCCTGGTAATCCGTGTATTTTTACCTTTCACAATCATGATTATACTAGCAACTAGCAAGTTCAGGAAATTTATTCTATCAAATCTTTCTTGCTGCAGAAGAAATCATTGAGCTCACCTCATCTTATCCCATGCATACATGCATGCATACATATGTATGTATAAAGTTTATTGATTAGCTTCTTTATAACCAACTGGTGATTAAACAATGACAAAAAGATGCAACTTATGAGAATGTCTTATACGTTGAATATAGTAGCAAGTCAAGGCAATATTATTCTATCAAATCCTTCTTGCTGCAAAAGAAATCATTGAGCTCATCCCATTCATGTACATAAAACATATATACATATATTTAGCTCGTTCCATTCATGTACATATATACATACATAAAAACATATATGTATACTCCTAGTAACACTGATATTTCCTAAAACTAATAATGGTGCAGTCGTTTCGGTAAATTTGTTGAGATTCAGTTTGATAAGCATGGAAGAATATCAGGAGCAGCCATCCGGACTTACCTTTTAGAGAGATCTCGTGTTTGCCAAGTTTCCGACCCGGAACGCAACTATCACTGTTTTTATCTTCTTTGTGCTGCGCCAGCGGAGGTATTTTTGTTCATTTCTTATGAGATCATCTGACTAATGGTGAATATTAGCCATATTATTTTTTCAGTGAGGTTTAAGTTACCATTGTTAACAGGAAGTTGAAAAGTACAAATTGGGAAAACCCCAAAGCTATCACTATCTTAACCAGTCGCGTTGCTATGAACTAGTAGGCGTAAGTGATGCCCATGATTATCTTGCTACAAGGAGAGCTATGGATATTGTAGGAATTAGTGAGAAAGAGCAGGTATATATATGTATATAACTCTTATACCTGCAAGAATTAAGGTAGTTACTTATGATACAAAAACAGGACTGATCATCCTCGTATCCCACTTTCAGGAGGCAATTTTCCGAGTCGTTGCGGCAATTCTTCATCTTGGAAACATTGTATTCGCTAAAGGAAAGGAGGTTGATTCATCTGTTCCGAAAGATGACCAGGCTAAATTCCACCTGAATACAACAGCAGAGCTTCTTATGTATGTGCTCCTTTTTTTCTCTTTTAGTCACAAAGGCCATTTTCAGGGATCTTAGACCATTGAATTTTCACTTCATTTTCAGGTGTGATGTTAAGGCCTTAGAAGATGCATTGTGTAAACGTGTTATGGTCACACCTGAGGAAGTAATAAAGCGAAGTCTTGATCCACAAAGTGCTACAGTTAGCCGGGATGGTTTGGCTAAAACATTATATTCACGATTGTTTGACTGGTGAGATAAGCTTGGATATGATCAACTATGAAATGTATTTTAGGTTCTGAGATAATTCTTCTCTGTTTTTATGCACAGGTTGGTGGACAAAATTAATAATTCAATCGGACAAGATCCAAACTCGAACTTCCTAATCGGAGTCCTTGACATCTATGGTTTTGAAAGCTTTAAGGCTAATAGGTATGCTCCATGCTTGTAGGCTTAATCTAGGTTGTTCCGTGTCCAAGGATCCTCCAATACATGAAAAAACTTAAAAATAAGTAAACATACCTGTCTCTAACACTTAAATCCAAGTCCGAGTTATATAGGGCATCTCTCTTATGCAGCTTTGAGCAGTTCTGTATTAACTTTACAAATGAGAAGCTGCAACAGCATTTCAATCAGGTAAGGTCTTGAATCATGCTTTGATCATTTCAGCTACATCAACTTGACCCGAAACTATATGTTTATGTGTTTCCGGTATGTTTTTCAGCATGTCTTCAAGATGGAGCAAGAAGAGTACACAAAAGAGAAGATCAACTGGAGCTACATAGAATTTGTTGATAATCAAGATGTCCTGGATCTTATTGAAAAGGTTAAATCCCCCATAGATTATGTTAACCATTAATGTTACATGAAGTGTCGATGAGATTTCTCTTTGTGCATATCAGTGTCACACTCCTCATGTGGCTTAACTCTTTTCGTTCGAACCTGAACTATGCATTAACTTCACTCCTACAATTCTGCAGCTGGTTTGATCTTCCATACCGCTTTGTTTTCTGATATTGAACGTAATCAAGCCTTAAACTCGAATAAATCGGACATAACCCTCTGTTTCATTTATATTATCCTTCATTATTTTGCTTAATGATACGTTTTTTTTTCTTTTACTTGGCAGAAACCAGGAGGAATCGTTGCTCTTCTTGATGAAGCTTGGTATAACATTGTTCTTTGATGTCTTCTTCTCAATGAAATTCATCTGTAATTAATTACATAACTTCCAAAAACTTATTAGTCTCTACATTTTTTCAGCATGTTCCCGAAATCAACTCATGAAACTTTTGCAAACAAGCTTTATCAGACGTTTAAGAACCACAAAAGATTCATCAAGCCAAAATTGTCTCGCACCGATTTCACCATTGCTCATTATGCAGGAGATGTATGTTTCCATAGCACACTGTTTACGAGTAAATAGTGGGATCTTCCATGTCATATTTTTTTAGATTATATTTCAAATAACCCTTCTTTCTCAGGTCCTATATCAATCTGATCAATTTCTGGACAAAAACAAGGATTATGTGGTTCCTGAGCATCAAGACTTGTTGGGTGTTTCGAAATGTCCATTTGTAGCAGGCCTTTTCCCACCACTTCCAGAAGAAACATCTAAATCATCCAAGTTTTCTTCGATTGGTTCTCGTTTTAAGGTTGTTTTTCGTATGTTTTCTAAGAGATTTCAATTGAATCCCTGCTATCAACTGAATAAACCTCTTACAATACCTCAATATAACTTGTCATATCCTGCAAGAACTTTGGGGACTAAGACTGGTTTGATAAAATGCTGCAGCTACAATTACAGCAACTAATGGAAACATTAAACTCTACGGAACCGCACTACATCCGATGCGTAAAGCCTAACAACCAACTTAAACCGGCTATATTTGAGAATCAAAATATCATGCAACAACTTCGTTGTGGAGTGAGTAGAGATTTCCCGTTTATTTTCAATGCTCAACTGGTTTTGCAAAGGGATTCTTATCTTGTTTCTTCTTAGTATGTTCTGTTCTTTCACTAGAAGTTGGTCATTGTAGGGTGTTCTAGAGGCAATTAGAATCAGTATGGCTGGCTATCCAACTCGTAAACCTTTCTTTGAGTTCATTAACCGATTCGGACTTCTTTGTCCTGAGGCTCTGGAAGGAAAGTAAGTGAGCTTTAAAATCACAGTTAACTGTGATGAAACTGGTGTAATTCTGTTTAGCTATAGAGATTGAAGTTATGAAATTTGTAGTTGCAATCTTACTCGTTACGATTGAACTAATGTGGACACTCTTCACGTTGATTTCATCGATTATAAGCAGCTATGACGAAAAGGCTGCATGCCAGAAGATTTTGGAAAAGGCTGGACTTGAAGGATTTCAGGTAATGCAACGATTTTTCTTTTGACAGTCGGAATTATTCAACGATTATGCCCTTCATGTTGTGATATGGCAGTGTTGAAGCATCAACAATTGAGCTCAAAATTTATTTATTTATTTTTCCTTTTGCAGGTAGGTCTAACAAAGATCTTTCTGAGAGCTGGTCAGATGGCGGAACTAGATGCACGGAGGGCAGAAGTACTTAGTAGTGCTGCAAAAACTATACAGCGCCGTATTCGTACTCATATATCTCGTAGAAGATTCCTTGCAGTGCGAAAGGCCTCTGTCGATATCCAGTCTATTTGTAGAGGTAAGGGTCGAAAAGGAAACAACCAACTGGTATGAGTTGAGTTTTAACTATACGCTTACTCTTCGACCTTTTGTTCGCAAAATGAGGGTCAGAAATAGTTGGAACTGAAAAAAAATGTTAAATCAACATTGTTATCGTGCTAATTTTGGCACAAAAACGAATAACCTGCAGGAGTATTGGCCTGCAAACTTTATCAAAACATGAGAAGGCAGGCAGCAGCTTTGAAAATTCAGAAGCACATAAAGAGGCATCAAGCTAGAGTAGCCTATCAAAAACTCCACATATCTGCCCTTGTCTTACAGACAGGTTTGCGGGCAATGGCCGCTCGAAGAGAATTCCGATCCATGAATTTAAATAAAAATGCAACTTTGCTTCAGGTTATACTCTAGATCATTTTAGGTTGCTTGCTTCCTCCTTGTCTATCCCTTTGAGACTAGTCTCTTGAAATTTGGAAAAAAAAAATGAAAAATTGCAGGCTTGGTGGCTCTGTCGGAGAGCAGTTGTGTATTATAAGAAGCTCACAAGAAGTTGTATTGTGACACAAACCAGGTGGAGAGGAAGAGTTGCTCGAAGAGAACTCCGAAAGCTCAAAATGGTCTGTGTTGGATAGCATCTCCTTTTATACATCATGCATGGTGATGGTTCCTACAAAGTATTTTATTTACATCTCTTTATGTTTCCCATTTTTCCTTCTTTACGCAGGCAGCGAGGGAAACCGGTGCACTGAAAGAAGCAAAGGATAAGCTAGAAAAGAATGTCGAGGAGCTTACATGGCGTTTGCAGCTGGAGAAACGTTTGAGGGTAATTCTGTTGTTTCTGCTAAAACATGAAAAAAATGATTGTTCTCATGGAAGTTTCACATATTGTGTTTCATCGAGCACTAGGCTAATGCATACCCTAACAAGTACTAATGTATCTCATATCGTTTTCAGACTATGGCATCGACATTCTTTAATTATATTTGGCTTATGGATATATATATGTTCACGTAAATCCTTGAAACTATGTTTGCAGACTGATTTAGAAGAAGCAAAAGCTCAGGAGGTTATGAAACTGCAAAACACAATGCAAGAAATGCAGAAAATCATCGAGGAAACCAATGCATTGCTTGCTAAAGAACGAGAGACTGCAAAGAAAGCCATTGAAGAAGCGCCTCCGGTAATTCAAGAGAAAGAAGTTCTCGTTGAAGATACAAAGAAAGTTGAATCTCTAACAGAAGAAGTGGAAAGCCTAAAGGTATGAACCTCCAAAATCCAATATATCTTCAAATAATGCTGCAAGAGTTCCGTTTTATCCATGGTTAGGAATGTTTCTTATCATATTTGTTTCCCACAGGCATCATTGGAAACAGAAAAACTGAGAGCTGATGAGGCAGAAGGAAAGTACAAAGAACTCCAAGAATCAAGTGAAGAAAAACGAAAAAAACTGGAAGAAACCGAAAAAAAAGTTCAACAACTAGCTGACTCAATGAGAGGGTAGCCTATAATTTGCCTTACTAGTTTGCTATAAAAGCTCATGCTTTTATGTCAAGAATATATGATACATGTACTTTTGATGTGGTTGATTGAACTCAGGTTAGAAGAGAAGCTCGCTAATATAGAATCAGAGAATAAGGTGTTACGGCAACAGGCAGTATCTATCGCTCCCAATAAGTTCCTTTCAGGGCGTTCGAGGTCGATTTTGCAGGTATTTTGAAAAAACGAGGTTGTGTATGGTTTGCAGTTTAACTTTGAATGTCTCGTAGGATCTAGGAGATTCACTGGTTGTCCAATGATTGACAGAGAGGTTCAGAGAGTGGTCACTTGGAAGCAAGGGCAGCCATTGTGAGTAGAGCTCTTGTAACTTGATACTATTAACTCTCAGTGTTCTTCATTGTCTGATTTCTTTTTTACCTGATCAATGTATTTTCAGCCAGATCTTCACAGCCCGTCACTGAACCTTCGGGAGCCTGCTGAAGTTGAGGAGAAACCACAAAAGTCATTGAATGAGAAACAACAGGAAAACCAGGAGTTACTCATTCGATGTATCGCACAACATTTAGGCTTTGCGGGGAACCGACCTATTGCAGCCTGTATCATATACAAATGCCTTCTGCAATGGAGATCATTTGAAGTCGAGCGAACCAGTGTCTTCGATCGGATCATTCAGACCATAGGGAATGCTATTGAGGTTGAGATATCAATCACACGCATGTTTTTCCAAAAGTTCCACAATAGAAACCTCAGATTCTTGAACTGATTGTTGGCCTTCGGAATTTCAGACCCAGGATAACAATGACATCTTAGCCTACTGGTTATCCAACGCCTCCACGCTTCTCTTGCTACTACAGCGCACATTGAAAGCTAGCGGTGCCGCTGGAATGACTCCACAACGCCGTCGATCATCATCAGCTACTTTGTTTGGGAGAATGACCCAAGTAAGAATTCTCTCTGATGTCAAGCCATACCCTTCAGTAATTTTCATTTCTTAACTGAGCCATATGTTGCTATTATTGTCTTAAAGAGTTTCCGTGGAGCGCCACAAGGTGTCAATCTCTCCTTAATTAATGGTAGCATCAATAGTGGGGTGGATAGTCTGCGACAAGTCGAAGCCAAGTACCCGGCTTTGCTTTTTAAGCAGCAACTTACAGCATATGTAGAGAAGATATATGGAATGATCAGAGATAATCTGAAGAAAGAAATTTCACCATTGCTTGGATTATGCATCCAGGTAATATATATATATATATATATAAAACACAATCAGATTAAGTGAAGGCAATACTGATGAGATAAAAATCCAGAACTACTTTGATCACTCTTAAAGGATATGTTGATATAGGCACCAAGAACATCCCGAGCAAGCTTAGTCAAGGGAGCATCACGATCCGTTGCGAATACAGCAGGACAACAGGCTTTGATTGCTCACTGGCAAGGGATTGTGAAGAGCCTTGGAAACTTCTTGAACACTTTGAAAGCAAATTATGTTAGTTACATTCTCACTTTTCCCCTTTCATTCATATCTATAGTTCCATTGTTTTCAGCATACGGTCATTTCCTGAAGGATTAACATTCTTCGATTCCTTTACAGGTACCTCCATTCTTAGTACGAAAGGTGTTCACACAAATATTCTCATTTATCAATGTTCAACTATTCAACAGGTAACCAGTCCATGCTGCTACTTTAGTGCTTCATAGTTGGTTTTCTGCTTACAGTTACGGTTTGAATTCACTATTCTTTTGCAGTCTTTTGTTGAGGAGAGAGTGTTGTTCATTCAGTAATGGTGAATACGTTAAAGCCGGATTGGCTGAACTGGAACACTGGTGTTACAAAGCAACAGATGAGGTACCTTCGAGTACCTCCCAATTCATTTTCCAGTCCTCGGACATGTACTTACAAAATCTAAAAAACACATATAAATGCAGTATGCAGGTTCAGCTTGGGATGAGCTCAAACATATACGGCAGGCCATTGGTTTCTTGGTAAGTTCCCATTGTTGCAACAATTTCTCCGTCCCTCCATTACTAGAGTAGTGCATGAATCAATGGTGCTCTTGTGTTCTAATTCAGGTAATACATCAAAAGCCAAAGAAAACACTGGACGAAATAAGCCACGATCTTTGTCCGGTGAGATATGATACAGACATAACCTAAAATGAGATACAAATCTTCAGAATCTTCCCTGCTGATTCTCAAGTCTCAAACAACTTCATTTCCATTTGCAGGTCCTTAGTATACAGCAGCTATACCGTATAAGTACAATGTATTGGGATGACAAGTACGGCACACATAGTGTGTCCCCGGATGTAAGTTTCACGAAATGCAGGTTTCAGGGAGAAAAAACAAGATTAAAGACATCTCCTGACTTATCTAAACTTCGCTGGTTTATCTAAATCTAGGTAATAGCCAATATGAGAGTGTTAATGACAGAAGATTCCAACAATGCAGTTAGTAATTCCTTCCTGCTGGATGATGATTCCAGGTTAGCAGTCATATTGCGTCTAATATCAACCCTCTCTGTTACTCTGATTCTTCATTTGCTTGAAACACTCGTGTTTGGTATTTATATCCGACACATTTGAGCATAGGGATGAGGGTACGAGTCCTCTAACACTAAACTTATGTCATTTTTTGCAGTATCCCCTTCTCAGTAGATGACATATCGAGGTCAATGGAACAAATAGACATTGCAGACATTGAACCACCACCACTTATTCGTGAGAACATAGGCTTTAGTTTCTTGTTGCCACGTTCGGATTAATCGAAACACCATTCATGCAATGGGTTGGTTTTATATTTCAATCCTTCCACATGTAGATTTCAGCTTACAACCTTGTTTATTGTGAATGTCCTTATAGTGGTTCATTGATTTTATTTTATTTTATTTTTTTTATTTTATTGATTTTTTTTTTTTTTTTTTGCTTTACATTTAGATATATTGTCTTATATAGGTCATTGATTCAAAGCCCAAAAGTAATGGATAAAAAAAATGATCAGAATTTTTGCTTATGTTGTATAATTCCAAATTCTTTGTAGTGTTTCCAATCTAATCTTTTTAGCCGATCACTTCTTCTGCAACTTAAAAATAGAAATTTGTTTTAGATTCTCGGATTTGAACTCTAAATCTAATCCATAAAACCTACTAAACCTGTCCAAAGGCTCTCAGTCTAGTTGGTTCAATGCTCTAACCGATTGACCCAGTTTGATAAAATAAATTATTAAAAAATCATTAACTTCTAAAAAAAAAAAAATCAATTCAACCAGTTCGTATAGATCAGCAAATCAACCGGTGCAACCTCTGTCTCCGGACCAGTGTACCAGCTGGTTCCAACAACCTTGGTTTGTCAATGTTAAAGAGAGGACAATTATACTAAGAACCAATGTTAAACTTGAAAGGACATTTTTTGTTTTGGTTGATAAAAATGCAGCTGTTTTGCAAAGATTTGGTTGCATCTGCATAAAATGTAATCTAAAAATGAAACTCTGAAACTATAAAACACTTTGATGAAGATCAGTGATCCCTAATAAAAGCCATAGATAGAGGCACGGGTTATAAAGCTGTTCATATACATATACATATACATATACATATACATATATATATCATCACAGTGGCATCCATAAGTTACCTAAATGAAAAGGGGGTACCTGCAAAGTATGACCTAAATTATGGTTGTGGAACTCCGCAGACATGGCACATTGCAAACATTCATGTCGAGCTGTTTCCGCCATAACACAAGGTAGATTGGGGCCAAGCTCGTTTAAAGTAGGGTACTACTTTGGAAAAATCCGATAAGATAGAAGATCCGCGACCTTGGTACTGGATCACTTCCATCCTTCCACTCCCGATGTGATAGAGATATATGCTTGATCCAGATCTAATGAAGATTGATTTGGAATCTTGTGGAGAAAATGCCAGTATTTCGGTTTCTTTCCGTGTAACACATTTTGTGGCAAGTGTTGGATTCTTTCTCCACATGATTTTGAAATTCAACTTATATCTCAAGCTCCAAGAGAGACTTGACTGTTCGTTAACTGAGAATAAAGATGAATAACCATCAAAGCCCTTTTCAAGAACCCATATCTGCAGGCCAGCTTTACAGCTCCAACCATATTGTAGACACCTGTCCGAAGACTCCCCGAGAACTTGCTCATCGAAATCAAATGGCCCCGGGAGTTTAACTAAAGCAATATGCTTCTCATGATGATATGGGTCGTAAATAGCTATGTTCCCCTGCGCTGCATACCAGTGGATGACACCTCCAATCACGGTACCTGAAGTCCAAGGAGATAGAGATATAGTTGAAGAACATCTAAGCTTGGAATAACACCACGTACTGATCTTTGACAAGAAAGTTTCTATTGTAACAACATTGACCTCCTCGAATCTGCTTTCACATTTTGCACGAACAACCCTGTAGCAGATTTCATCGTCAGGTGAGTCTTCAACAATGAAGGCCATGCACAACTCCTCAAAGTGCACCCGCGGATGAGGTAGTTTATGTTGTTGCTTGGTGATGGGATTCCATACAAAATAGGTCTTTGGGTGACGACCACAAAGAAGAAGGCCATCAGAAGAGTCGATAAAGTAACCAAGCTTTTTAAGGACCCCAGAAAACTTCAAATCATCACCCTCTCTACTAGAAGACAGCAATGGGAGAGCAGGTTCAGAACGGGGGCGACGAGCACCGCCTTTAGGTCTTCCAAGGTACAAGGAATTGCACACAAAGAATCCTAACAGGTTAAAACCTACTCTCCATCTACTCAAATAACTGTGCCGAAAAGAAGAGCTGCAAATCAACTGCAGCCACCGCTTTGATACAATAACGAACTTGGTTATAGATTCGGGTGGTAACCGGATAAGGATATTGCAGAGGATGTCATCGCAACTCAATGCAGTATGAAGAACACCCTCATGTTTCATCCGTCTACTCTTCATGTAGAATACACAAATCCTTCAAGATGTATGTAAAGAATCAAATTTGATTCTTTGAAGTTGCATCACTATGATGATTCAAAAAAGACAGCCTACTGAATCAAAGCTCAACTAAATAACTCAACAAGCAAACCAGTAAAATTTTCACTACCGGAAAAGCCTACTCACCATTAGATTCGACAATGCTGGACATGACAAACATATGACATGGAAAAAGTACCTAAAACACGTTATGAAACTCGAATACACAACAAACATTTCAAAATATATATAAAAAATAGATAGAACAAAATTATGACATGAGAAGAAAATACATGAACACGACATAAATATGCAAATTGCAGGGTCTATCTAATCACCAGTTACCACAAAAGGCTCACAGGAGAATGTTACTGAAACTCAAAAAAAAAAAGTAAAAAAAGAAAAGTTCTTCGAAGCTGTGCTCTAATGTAATGGTGGTCAAGGATAAGGTACTAGTTTCAGTGGGAGACATTGGGTCCGCATGAGAAATCTGGGAGACTCCACAGAGAATGTATGGGTCAGTGACAATGGTAAACATGAAGTTTCTTAATATAGTTCTCAACCAAGAAGTGAAGTCAATTTCTAAATATATCAACGAAATATTGTGTTGAAGGACAATCTACACTAAGATCAAAATTGTGTTTCCCAACTTAGAAGTTTAACCAGGGCTAAATTTATGAATACCCTTGGAAGTTTCTGATACATTCATTATCATCCCCCAAAACAAGATATTGACTTTAAAAAATTGTATCATTGAACTATAAAAACCATTCCAAAAGATCAACCTTTTCTTTATCAGAATCAGAATAAAACAACAAAAAGGAGGCACTTTCCAGAGTCTCAACGCAACAACCGAATGGGATTGTCTTAAAAACACCAGAAAGAACATGAAAAGCTTTAAACTAAAAAAACCCAGATGTTAAAAATGAGGGTAACAAGTAACAATCCAAGAAAATGCAGACTTTCAACAAGACAAGGATACCCAATCCAATAAAAAAAACTATTTAATATTTTGTTAGGTTAAAGAGAGATAATCAAAAGCAATCTTTCAAAGCTATCTGCTATAACAATAGCAGATAATCAAAAGCAAAGAAAAGCATGTCACGAATTAAGCAAATGAAAGAAAATTACCTTGACTGTATGCTTAAAACTTGTGATAGTACTTGGAGATCGATACAAATTAAAAGCAGTGAAGAAGAAAGAATGTTGTGGGTACAACAGCCAAAAATAATAAGAAGAAGAAGAAAGTGAAAATAAAAATAAGGAAATTATGAAGCCAGTGATAGGTCCACAAAGGCAGAATTATTAGTAAAAAATCATATTTGTATTACTTTTTCTTTTAGATTTTTTCCTTGCTGTCCCCATTACAGATGCCACAAAGAAAATTTTGCTGTATATTTTGTAATTTTTTTACTAAAAAATAGCATTAGGGTCAATTTCATAAGCCTCGGTAATATTAGCTTTAAAAGTTCTTCAACGGCATGAAACTTAACTTGATAATATTGCTAATTTAGTTTTGAGAAACATTGAGCAAGCAATGATGTAGTTTTTTTTAGTTTTGTTCTGTTTTTAATTAATATTAATTACTTACAAATATTTAAAATTAATATTATTTATTAAAATATTAACAATAAATTATAATAAATTATTTTTATATTTTACTAAAATATCATAATATTAACTAATTTGAATATTATTTAAATACATATTTGTTACCTTATAATATCATATCTAAAATAGACATTTCTTACGAAAAATCTTTTTGACAATGAATACCAAACACTTAAATTTTTCAAAACCACTTTAAAAGCACTTCTCAAAAGTCTTTTCTACCGACTTTTCAAAAGCACTTCTCAAAAGTATTGCCAAACTAACCTGTAACATCCTAGATTAGGGGTTGTGCGTTTGGAGCATAACTCAAGTGTTAATAGGGCTTTAAGTGTTGTTGGTGATGTTTTAAAGGTTTTTAAAACTCTAGGATTAAAAGGGGGATGCATTGGAAATTTTTGAAATTCTAAGTTAAAAGGGGAAATTAAGGCAAGGTGGCCTTAAGAGAAAAAGTATGTGAAATTTGACACACAAGCAGGCTTGGAAAAGTGGCTGAAGATGCCACTTAGGGCCTCTGGAAATGGCGCCACATGCAAGGGTGTTGGGCACGAGTTCGAGTCACATGGGAAGCAAATAAAAGAAGTTTTATTTTGCTTCCGAAACCTGAGGTGGACGGCAACAAGGCTCTTAAAAGGAGTTTTATTCTCTTTAAAATTGGCTAAATAGGGATAAATGATGATTTATCTTAAGTATTTTTAAAGAGATAAATAAGGATTTATTTATCATTATTCCTATGAGATAAAGGTTGGATTAAACTCTTTTATTTTATGATAATTAAAGGATAAAGATATCAAATAGAAGAGTGGTGGCCAAGTAAGGATTCTTAGATGATAATTTAGATACATAAAAGGAAGGAAGGAGGCTACTCATTAATTTTCTTCCTTCTCTCTCTCTCTTGCTTGAAATTCTTAGGGTTCTCTTCTCTTCTCTTCTCTTCTCTTTTCTTTTGTCTAGCCGAATTCCCTAGCCTCCTCTCTCTTTTATTCAAAACCAAAAACACAATCCAACCTAGTCGAATTCTTCATAGCACCAAAAGCAAATTCGCCATAAAGTCGAATCTTTGTTGTGACAGAAGGGTGTTGCCGATTTCATCCAAAAAGGTAAGATCAACTATTATTTGATTTTCAATCTCTCTTTAGCCAAAATATAGGAATCTAACTCCTTTAGAATTCCATGGTCGAAATTTGGAAGGTTTTCTTCGGGATCTAGTAGTTGTCGACTACAAGGAGCGGTTTCGGGATTTAGATCCGTAAGGAAGGAGTTCTACAATCACAAAGGTGCAAATCGTTAGACGTGGGTTTGAGATTTAGTCAATTGTGCTAATCGGTGCGTAGTTATCGAACTATTCTCCGTTATTGTATGTTGTTAAGTATGTTTGATTATGATGTGTATGTTAGCCAAAATAATGGCTAAGATGGTAGATACCGTAGTGGGTAATCGATTAATCGGTCGATGCTCTATTTTGCCTATGATATATGTGTGATATTTGTGGTGAGCATGTGATAAATATTTACTCGATTGTTAATCGACATGATACACATATATGCATGGGACTTGGGATGTGAAAATTGAAGGAAAGGGTGTACATCATTATGTACGTGGTCTAATGCTAGCCTCGTGCTACATTAGCGCTTGATGTTAGCTATGTGCTTCATCAAGGAGGTGTTGGCTAAGTGCCCATCTCGGCGGTTGATAGTCATGTGCATCACCGTGGGTGATTGATATGTGGGATCCCTATGGGATCGGTGGCTCGACCACGACCTTGAGCAAACAAGTCTGCCAAGGTAAGATATGTGGGTCATTATGTGATCGGTGGTGGATTAGCCACGGCCTTGGCGGGGTCCGCCAAGGTAGGTGTAATGGATGGACCCTAGGTTGGGATGGGCTTCATAATTGCATATTTATGTGTATGGATGTGGATATGGGCCAAGCCCATATGGAGATATGTGAAATGACTATGCCTTGAGTGGTTTGACTCACCCAATATTTTAAACCTTTCGGTGATGCGTAAAGCTTGGACCGGGTTGGAGTGGATACAAAGGTGGCCATGCGAATGATTTTCATGCGAAAGATATTTTTAATTAATTAAGCATTTATATCTTGATGCTTTGATTATTCAATTATTGTAATAAGGCCCTAAAAGTATTTAAAGTCATTTAAGTGTTTCTCATTAAGTTTATTATTGTGTTTTATTATGGATTGACAATTGAGGAATTATTTGCAAATGATTTTATTTAAATCTATATATACTAAAGTTTTAATCCGGATATTTTTATAAACACCACACCTTACTTAAGAATTTTAATGAACACTTTTTTCTAAACTTAACAAAATTTTCGTGTTTTATCCTTAAGTTCAAATTTGTTTCAAACGTTTTCCATAGTGGCATTTCAAATTCGGTCGTAGTGAATGGGCCGGGTTTGGGGTGTTACATGACCCTAAATTATTAGTATATTTATATTTTAGTTCTTCAATTTTAAAAGGTTACAAAATTATTATTGAATTATTTAAAAATTTTTATTTAACTCATTAAACTATTCAAAAGTTTTTATTCAAGTCATTGGACTATTAAATTTTTTCTTAAGTTCGACTAGTGAGCTTTAAGCGACAATTTAATATTTAATATAGTGGATTAGTACCCAATACCCATTGATAGGGCTAAGTAATAAAATTGACCCAAATTGAGGTATTTGGACAGTTTATGGAATGCAAGTTCAAAAACCATAATTACCCAAATCGAATCGAATTCTATTTTTATTTAATATATAATTATTTTTATTTTTATGATATAAAATAAATATTTTATATTTAAATAGTGAAAATAATTTAAAATTTCTTAAAAAAAAATTTTTAGAAATATTTATGAAAAAGTCCTTGAAATTTTATTAAATAATATTTAAAAGTCATAAAACAAAGCTCATTTTATCAAAACAAGTCTAAAAAATCAAAACAAAAAATCAATATGGAAAACAGAGAACTGAACCAAATTATGATGGACAGTTTAAAGAATATAAAAAACTGAACAAACCAAATTGATATCACCTCTACCCATTGATGAGTAAAAGAACATACCTTAAATCCAAGTTGATCTAATAGTCATTGATGTAGATCGAAGAATAAAGCTATTTAGATTTTGAATCGCAGATTCATGATGTTCAAAGTTTTTTTATGAAAAAATTGAACCATAGAAAAGAAAGGGAAGTAGGGCTTTCAATTGGTGCATGCAATGTGGACATAAAAGACCATACAATAGCGATTTTAATAGCCTAGTGACTTAAATGAAAACTTTCAATTACCATTTTGTAACTTTTTGAAGTTGAGTTACCAAAACGTAAACTTATTAATAGTTTAATGACCTTGGGTGTAGTATACCAATATTGTTATTTGATACATGTATAAATCTAGATAATAGGGTATATTGCACCCAAGGTCACTCAATTATTAGTAAGTTTACACTTTGGCCACTCAATTTCAAAAAGATATATATTGGTCACTAAACTATTTGAAAGTGTTATCGAGCCATTAATGTAACAGCCTGGTTTTAGCTAAATTGGAACAGTGGTTTTGAAACCACAAATCCAATGTTGAAAATTTATTTTAATATTATTTTTTGTGTTTACAGCATGTTATTTGATATGTGTAACAATTTCTTGAGCTAATTTTATCGTTTAATTGCTCAATTTGAGAAAAATGACTAAATCGCGTAAAATGTAAAAGTTGGATTCTTTTTGTTAAAGGTGTCTAATAGCTATAGAACATTAAAGTTAAGGTCCTTATGTTGAAATTAGACCATTAACATGATAGCGGATGATAGTGGCTTGGTAAATTTGAAATTATTAATGTTCATTAAGGTTAGATAGGTTATTTGGTAAATAAATGATGATTAAATAAAACAAAAGCCAAAATTTTGATGGTATCATCTTCATCGACCAAAAATTAGGGTTAGAGAAAGCCATTTTCATTCCTAGCATTCGGCCAAGCTAATTTGAGCTATCAAGGTATGGTTTTTGCTCGATTTTTAATGATTTTTATGTTTTTGTAATCGTTGTAGCTCAATCTAGCTAGCCCGTACCTTTAATTTCAAAACTATTAAAGATTTTGAGAGTGTTCATTGTTGAATCTATGATTTCTTTGATGTTTAATGTTGAAATATGAAAGGTTGATGATAGTTTTACATGTTTTGTTAAGTGAATTTTGATGAAAATGCATAATAGGGATTAAATTGTGAAATATGCAAATTGAGTGGTTGAAGTGTGAAACAAATGAAATTTTTGGGCTGCTAGGGACCTATGTGTAATTCCTCCAAGCTTGGGTTTAATGAAAATTTTTGAATTTTGTGTATTTGTGAAATAGGGACTAAATTGAGTAAATGTGAAAATTTAGGGGCTAATGTATAAAAAGGCCTAAATGTATGTTTTGGATTAAATTGAAATAATATGTGATTGAATAAGTTAATTTTGAATATATTTAGATCAAGAAAAGAGGAATTTGGATTTAGATCGGAGGGAAAAGCAAGGTTGTCGAGTAGTCGATCCAATCCATCAATTCTGAATACGAGGTAAGTTCATACGTGATGATTACATTAGAAATGTATGTTAAATTCTTTGATATTGTATAAACTGTGATTATGAGATTATAGATAATGTTTGAATTGTGAATACGACTCTACGGATGTGTTCGACGAGGAAATTGACAATAGTGAAATCCCGGTTGAACCTTAAGAATAGTTTAGGATACTAGTGACATGCCATTAGGTTATTGAGTTGGCTTCGAGCCACGATATCGGCACTTCAGGTGCGAGTGATACCTTGATTTGGCTATGGGCCATGGTATAGTTATTTCGGAGAGGAGTTACCTTGATTTGGCTACGGGCCATGGTATAGGTACTCCAAGATAAGTTACCTTGATTTGGCTTCAGGCCATGGTATAGGTACTTATCGAGTGAGATCCTTGAGTATCCGACTTCTATTCTGAATGGTTCAACGAGTAAACGAATGATGTGGTTGAGAAAAAGGTTAGTACGAGGCGAAACAGGTACGTACAGAACCTATTCGAGTATTAAATAGAGAAAGTTCGATGAGATGGTATTTGATCATGTTTTAAGACATGAGAAAGGTTTGTAGTTAATGTGTATATGGTGATGTTATGTATAATTGGTTGATTTGTATTTATTTGATGAATTAAGTTATTCACATACGAGCTTACTAAGTTATGAAGCTTACTTTGTGTTACTTTTCTATGTTTTATAGTGAATCAAGGCTAGCTCGGATCCGGGAGTCATCGGGAACATCATCGCACTATCAAACATCTAATTGGTACTTTTGAGTTTTATAAATATGGTATATGGCATGTATAGGCTACTTGTGATATTTTGGTTGTGAATATAGCCATGAGAGTTGGCTTGTAAATGATGTTAATATTGTTGTGTGTTTAGCTATTAGAAATGGCTTGTAAATGTATATGTTTTGGTTATATATATAGCCATGAGTGATGACTTATGTTAGCATGTTGGTATGAAAATGGTTATGGTTTTATAGTTGCAAATGGGTAATTGATTTATGGAGTTTAATGCTTGAGAAATGCTTTGATAAAGTATGATATTTGAAGTTGAGTTGATAAGTATTTGGATAGGTAATTGGCATTGAATTGAGTATTGGATTTGGTTGAAATGGATATGGTATGAATTGTGCATTTGGTTGATTATTTTGGTTGCCTAATTATATGATGAAATGGTACTATTTTGGTTGCTTAATTGAACATGAGTAATGGTGGCAAATTGGCCTTGCAAATGGCCTATTTTTGTCCATACGGGCAGAGACACGGGCGTGTGTCTCAGTCGTGTGTGACACACGGTCATGCTACACTACCATGTGTCCCCTGGTGATGATATTGAAATGAAGTCAGTATGCTTTACACAATCTTACACACGGGCGTGTGACCGGTCGTGTTGCATAAGTCAGTATACCTACAGGTTTGGCATGGCCTAGCACACGGCCTGGCACACGGGCGTGTGTGGCCATTTTGAAGGGCACACGGACGTGTGGTTGGCCGTGTGACCCAAGTTAGTATACTCTCTAGTTTTCACACGGCCTAGCACACGGGCATGTCTTTGATCATGTGATGCAAGTCAGTATGTATGCCTTGTTTCCACATGGCCTGTGACACGGGCTTGTTTGAAGCCGTGTGAGGCACACGGCCTGTTCACACGGACGTGTGACCCCTGAATGATTGAAAAGTTTCTAAGTTTTCTAAGAATTTTGTATGTTATCGGTTTAGTCCCGAACCACTTCTAAAGCATGTTTAAGGCCTCGTAGGCCCTTATAAGGGACAATGTGATTGTATTGAATGATGTATGAGAATGAATGATTTATGTTGATAAATGTATGTTATATGTTGTGTATTGATCGATAATACCTCGTATGTAACACCCCAAACCCGCCCAAACACTACTATCGGATCTGGTATGTCACTAAGAAAAATTTTTAGGAAAACCAATCGTGTCGACAAAAAGCCCAAATAAAAATTATATAGAATGTGCCTTAATAAGCAAAAGCCCAAAACTTAATTACATGTCCTTGAAAGAAATTAAAACGAGAAAAAAATACTAAAGGCCCATTTTAAGTCTAAAGTGTAAACATATGGCCTATGGCCTTATTACAATGTAGTTTAAACCCATAATATAAAATACTTAAAAAAAACTAATATGGGGACTTGTCGTCGGATCCACCTTCTTATGCATGGCCACCTTGCGCTTCACTCCGGCCCGGTCCAATGCACTAATCGTCACCTGAAAGGTTAGTTTAAAGGGGGTGAGTAGCGAGACTCAGTGTGCAACCCTCATGCACCACTAGATTTGGGCCTCATTATACATAATAATAAATTCATTCACATAATTAACAGGTAATATGCAAAGCCCAACCCATTTGCCTAGGTTTCCATCCGCTACACGCCCCCGTACCATCCAACACACCATTGGGGATTTCTACAATCAACCCACACCGCTACTCTCCAAGATGGCAGTCATGCTGCTCATCAACATATATTGGCCGAAGCCCTTGTAACATATAATGGCCGAAGTCGTATAACAGTTCATGGCATTAGCCACTACAGTGGTTCACGGTAAAAACCGTTACTCATATACATGTACATATAACTTTCTCCTTTCATCACCCACCCCATGCAACATGCACAATAATTTTAAACATGTACAACAGTTTACTTGTAACATATAGTCAGATTATTTACTAACTTGAGGGTCCGTCGTTTAAATCCGAGATTTTGGATTTTAATGTAACTTATAAACCTTGTGAACACATATACATATATATATTTATTATTAATCAGATCTAGACGGTGGGGAAGTGTTACACACGATTTGTGTACTAAGGCTTTTGCTATATCTACGTTACTATCACTTGAAACAACTACTATTAGCCCACGATCGACTTTGATTTTGGCCCACACCCGTTGGCCAATCTCGCACTCACAAACAGATCGCTTCTTGAATTGAGTGGCGGTTTTATAGATCCAACCTTCTCTGCTTGATTGTTAGTTGAGTCCATATCAATCCTTTAATCACTAAACCAAATAACGATGAGATCTAACTCATTAGTTAAATGTAACCTTTAAAACGAACACTTACCTAGTTAGCCGAATCCCGAATATCCTTTAGAATTTGTCACCACCAACCTTCCTACATTCAGCCATTCCCTAAATATTAAACGAATCGAAAATCACAACCATTCCAACCTATATGCCATTCGGCTAAATGGGAAGAATCATGAAAGACCATTCGGCCATACTTACCACTACCTACCTTCGATTTTTCCTCCAAATCGGCTTTAATGAGATAGTTTCGGCTTCTAGGAGTAAAGAGTATAATTGACAAGGCCTTGGAAACAATGATTTAGATTTGGAGTTTGATAAAATAAAGAATCACGAAAAGAAAAATCCCAAAACTCACTGGATTACTAAGGAGTATCGACTACGATTGCACCTTTGGAAAGCAGAGACCTCACTTGTAGATTCGGCTATGGGAGATGAGGGTATGAACAAAGGAATTGACTCTTAGAAAAATAAAAAGAAAGCGTAGAAGGCTTGGAAATTTGAGAGAATGAGAGAAGAATAGGGTTTCAAGATACCGAAATTGAAGAATACTACTCCTTATTTATAGAAATTTGGCATACCACACACACGAGTTGGAATTTCGCTAACTCTCCCTCCCGAGTTGGATTTTGACCAACTCTCTTGTCATCGATAGCTTTTAAACTCCCGATAACTCAATCATTATCTTACATTTAGGAGAGCCCATCTTAAAACCAACTCCTCCTTATTATTTATCGCTTTTTAACACTTAAAATAAAAGAAATAACTCCTAAAAGGTAGCCTAATTGCCATCCACCCCCTTCCCATTTAAGTGCTAAATTTGACCCATCTTTTAAGGCCCAATCGGTCACTCAGGGCCCAAATTCCTCCTCCCTTAAGGCGCCACCTTATGCCCACTTAATGTACTTTAATCCTTTGGGCCACAAGCCCAGCTTGTCACTTAATTAACCATCTTCTTAAATTATAAGCTAACACCATTTATTAGCCACCTAACCCAAATTTTTAAAGCCCACTATTTCAATTTAAATTATCCAGAGCACTAACTTTATCCCTAATCCAAATATTTAATCCAAAAAGTCAGCCCAACCTTTACAATCTCAATTTAACATATTAGACTACCATGTAAATGCGTAGGCCCACTTTTTGGATGTTACATCGTAACCCTATTTCGATCACAGATACGGGTTAGAGGTGTTACAGTTAAGTTGCTAATAGATGTTTGATGGCCATTAACTCACGATTCATCATAGGGTAGACTACACCCAAGGTCACTCAATTATTAGTAAATTTACACTTTAGTCACTCAATTTCAAAAAAAAAGTTATAATTTTGTCACTTAAGTATTCAAAAGTTCTAGGGTTTTAAGTATCTCCTTCATAGTTGTATTTTATTGATCTCACTAATAGTCCCCTCATTTGGCAAAGAAACATACCCAACTAAAGCTTTCCCCTCCTCTTTCAACTTTATGAATTAATTTTCCTTGAAATGGCTTGAAACATCTCTAATTTAAACTCGAAGCCCCCATGAAAAAGCTCTTTGGTCTCCACCCATTTTCGTCGGATGGCCATTTGACTTCAGTATGTTCCTCTTCTCAGTGAGACTTTCTTCTTGACCTTTTAAATTGATCTTTTATTGCTTAGAACTCTCTAACTAACTCTTGACTAATTTTTTTTACTTTTGAGCCTTTATATATATATATATTCTTTAATTTTATTATGTTAGTTTACTTCTGTAGGTCCTATTTAAGGCTTGTTGAAACAAAAAGACTTTCTTTCTTTATTTTATTTTTTTTGGTTTGATTGTGATTGTGGTGATATTTGGTTGTTGGTTTGGGGTAAGGTTACGTGAATAGCTTGATTGTGAATTTTCTAGGTTATGATTTTGGCTGAAAAGGAAATGGTGAGTGGCTTAAGAATGAATGGTTGATGAGTTGGTTAGGTTAAAGGTGAGATATGGGGTTGATAATGACTTTGGTAGAGTATAAGGCCTGAGTTATTATTGATGTTGTTTAGATTATCAATTTATAGAGAAATGGTGTAAATATTGAATGATCAAAGTGTAAACTTGTAAACATATTAATAATTCAGTAACCAACTTGTAACTTTTTGAAATTGAGTGGTCAAATTTATAAACTTACTAATAGTTGAGTGACTGAATTGTAAGCTTAATAATAGTTAAATGATCGAATTGGAAATTTACCTATCTCCACATATGACTTAGAAACTTAACGGTTCAATGGCTAAGTTGTAACTTTCGAATAGTTTAGTAATCAATTTGTAAATTTTTAAAGTCGAATGACTAAAGTGTAAACTTACTAATTATAGTGGTATTGAGTGTAATTTGCCCTAGATAATATAATTGATATATAACTTTCATTTACCACCTATATGTAGAATAATCAAATAGTGACACGTGGCATGCTACATGTACCACATGCTAACATACATGGACTAGTTTTGTAACACTCCCTAACCCTTATCAGTCGCTAGAATAGAGTTATGGAGCATTACCAGACTTTTCAGATCAAATATGAACATAATACAAAACAATTAGCATACACTTCATAAAAAATTCATATCGTCCCTATTATGGGCCCTCGAGATCTTAAATATGTATCAAAATAATTCGGGACTAATTCGGGTTCTCTAAAATTTTTAGCAAAATCTCATTCCTAGCTGCAATGCACACACGCCCGTGTGGCTAAGGGACACGCCCGTGTGACCCTGTGACATGCCTGTGCTTCAGGCCATGTTCTACCCTGTAACTCTCTGACTTAACTCACACGGCCAAGTCACATGCCCGTGTGCTAGGCCATGTTTCTCACACCGCTAAGACACATGTCCGTGTCTCTGCCCATGTAGTAATACCTGAGCATTCTGTTTTAAAAATTTTAGGTTGCAGGGGAGACATGGCCAAATCACACGCCCATGTGATAGCCGTGTGTCTCACACGGTTTGGTCACACGCCCGTGTGCCAAGCCGTGTGGACTCAAAATGAGCCTTAAATATCTAGTTTACCAACCCAGCAACTTAAACAACAAGCAACTCAAAAACCAATCATTCAAACAACCCAAAACACATTTAAATACATTTAAAACATGTCAAATTAATCATCCTAAGTGCTCAACCAATATACTCTTATAGGTATTTCACATATAATATCCAAAACAATTTAATTAAACATCATTTAAGTCATTTCTAAATTCATACAAATTTTAACCAAAACACACACTTAATAGCTTTAAACATACATATATATGTTCATATATACATATATATTCAACCCATTTAATATTATAACATCCTTACAATCATTTCCCAAAATAACTTAAAAAAAAAACCTAGGTATATGCCATTACCAAAAAAAAAATATAATTCACCACGTTTTTGAGTTCGGGATCGGCTTTGAATGCTGAATCGGCAATTCGACTTCAACCTAATCTGTGCATGGAAACAAACCGTACGCTGAGTATAAACTCAGTGATATTTCTATAATCCGAATACTTTAAATAAAATGATAAATCATACACATTTTAATCATATAACATCTATAATCATTCCATTATTCATTTCATAGGTAATTCATTTATCACACGTTCAATCTTCATCAATAGCTATCTCAATAACTTTTCTCATAATCATCTATCAATGTCAATATCCATTTCATGAATTCATGATTCATGCTTCCCATTTGGATAATTTAATTCAATATCTCATTACAATTTCATATTCAAAATCATTAAATAACATTCATATTGTCAATTTATTTATTTTCCCTATTAACATAACTCGGATTCGGACGGATACATGGATCCAACTAAAACTCACCAATTTGGCACCTTAGTTCCTTATTAGATAATTCGAAGAAATAAATTGACACCTAGTGTCTCATCAGCCATGCCGAAGTAAGTTGGTACCTATTACCTTATCGAATTTATCTAAAGTAATAATGTGACACCCAATGTCTCATCGACTCGAAGTCGAAGTATCCCTGAACTCTTCCAATCTTATGACATGCCAACTATATCCGACTCACCCCGATACAGTTAATAGGGTTTTCAAATCACTTTTTCCATTTCAATCAATATTCATATCAATTCAAATAATCACATACACTCATGAGATCAATTCAATTCAAATCAATATCAAAATATCATATACTCACCTCAACTACTTACTGTGAACACTAAATCAAAATACAACAATTTAAAAAATACAACAATTTAATAGTTAAATTCAGATTATAGAAATACAAACTGTAATTTCCGTATCACTTCTCGTCAACTTCCTCTTTTCCTTTCTTAACCGAGGTCTCCGGCACAACGTTAGCTACGGAAATTAAAACAATTAAAAATCATCAATACAACACCATTTCACATTGAATATTTTAAATTTTCATTCAACTTTTTTTTTATATGTCAACTTAGTCCTTAATCAAATTTAACTCCATTTTCTTCACAATTGATTCTTTATTTTTCATTCAATTTTCCACTTAAACTAAACTTAACTCTCTAATTTCACCATAAAACCCTAAATTTCAAAATTTTACAATTTAGTCCTTATTACTCAAAACTTATAATTTATTCTACAATTCAATCACTTTTTCACTTCTAACTTGAAATTCTATCAATTTAACCCTAACACTTCAATTTATACAACATGATCAACTTCTAAAATTCACCAACTTCTAAAATTTCAACATAAATCAAGTAGTATTCTATTCTAGGATTCAAAAACATCAAAATTACAAAAAAAAAAAAAGACTAAATTAACTTACCAATTAAACCTTTGAACCTTAAACCCTAATTTCTCCTTTTCTTTCTTTCTTTCTTTCCTTCTCTGTTTCGTCCCTCTTTCATTATTTTCTATTCTTTTCTTTTGTTTATTCTTTATTTACTTTATTTGTTTTATTATTATTAAAATAATATAATATAATATTATATAATATATATTTATACTTAAATACTAAGTAATACTTATTTATTATTTTTATACATGTGTATATTATTAGTACATATGTATTCATTTATTAGTTATTACCATACACTTGTTAGATATGGTTTAATTACTAATTTAGTCCCTTCACTTTTCACTATTCTATAATTCAACTTTTGCCCTATTTGCAATCTATTCCTTATACCTAATTACTTTTAATTTAGACAAATTCACCTAATCAAAATCTAATTAACCTCACCACTACGAATCTGTTTTTCGAAAATGGAGACCCAAAAATGTATTTTTCGATGCTCATAAATTTTAGATCGTTACAAGTTATAATAGTAGAATCATCGTACTTTTACCAAAAAGTTGAAATGAAAAACTAGAACTTTATAGCACCCATACCATCAAAATCTACCTATATATTTATATGATGACGATTTAATAGATAATATCATTGTTAAATACTTATGAACACCAACCCAAGAATCAGATTAGGCTTGAGTCATCTACCCACGACCTGACAAAGGCACTCTATCAGATGGATACACGAAAGCTTTATAGTGAGAAGTTAACAACAAGAGCTTGTTGTCTCAGCTCGCACATGCCATGGGGTGCTCACAAGGGGAGCTCGTGGTCTCAACTCGCATATATCCAATGAGTTTGCATGTGGGTGCCATGAAATCTAGCAAGCAGCCCAGAAAAATATATGTGTCTTGCATGAATAGAGTCTACTAAGAACGTCAATTCCATGTCCTCTCTAATGAGACATAACGAAAAATTATTCAACAATTATTAAATAAATAAATTTAAATAGTAATTTTCTTTTCAAGATCCATCCCATCTCATTTTATTGTTTTTCAAAAAAAATTTTTTATCAAATTTAAATAAAATATGTTATTTGTTTAAATAATAATTCAGTCTCACTCATTTATTAGTTTCTAACTGAGCTCAATTGGAATTATATTTTGGAATTTTCTCTGTACTTATTGACTTTGACAGGCTCTCCCGTCTTATACGTTGAGTCAATGAGTTAGTGGGACGACTTAAAACTCTCATTTTTCTTTTTCATTTTTTCTTTTCCCCTTTTATGTTCTTTTGAATCTTGTGATAATAAACAAGTGGGAAGCCTAACTTTTCTCTCTCTCTTTCTTTTTTTTTTCTTTAAAAGAAAAAGAAAAACTTTTTCCACAACAATTAATTTAGGTTTACATTATTCGATGTTATTTTCATTAGATTAAATAATAAATTAATTTTTATTAAAAATTTCATTTATTTTACTTTTAAAAATTAGTCCATATTCATCGAAATGAGACATACATAACACGCTATACGTAATTATATGATTATTCTCGCCAATCACAAATATCATTAATAATAAAATAAATGAAATTCTTTGCTCTTTGATATAAGGTAAATTACAAATTTACCTATTTTTTAGTAAAAGGAGTAAATGTAATCTAGCTCTTTATATAAGAGCTTCCATTATATTTTATCTTTATTTTGATATTTATATTAAACATATATGGGATAAATCTCAAAACTATACTTGAATTATGGTTTGATGTGCAATCGTATATATGAATTTTAATTTTTACAATTTTATATATGAAATTTTGATTTGATCCAATTATTATAAATTATTAACAATTATTAATATAATATTATTTTATATTTATATATTGCATACATAAATAATTATATTCATCCAACATAAAAATAAAATAATGTATTCATTTATTTAAATATGTATGACTAAATTAAAAATATATTTGAACCATAATTAGAGTTTTGAGTGTATAATTGCACAAAATTAAAATTTATGTATACAATTATACATTAAATCAAAGTTAATATATAATTTTGAGATTCGCCTAACATATATATAAATATAGATTATAAGTAATAAATATGATCTTAACTTATTTCTTTTATAAAGGAAAGGTTAACTTATTTCTTTTATAAAGGAAAGGAAATTGGATTATTCATAATCGAATTTTGGATTGATCGCTACCGTTCTCATCGGTTGAAACATTTTTGTCAACAATATTTATTTCTTTGACATTCTTTTCAATGAATAATTTTTGTTTGAACTTTAGTGAAGCACCAATAGTGAGCTATGACAGGCCCGGCCCTAGGGCAGAGCAGGTGGGGCCCCTGCCCAGGACTCAATAGAATTTATTAAATTTTATTAAAAAAATTAAGATTTTTTTTAGAAGAAGAAGAAATAGAGTTCAATTTTTTAAAAAAAATTTAGGTCAAAAAAAAAGTACATTAAGACCCATTTTTTTTTAATTTACTTCGGGTCAAAGAAAATTTAAGACGACTCTGAGCTATTATAATCTATATTTCCACTATTGCAGAAAATATTGGGACTATACCAACTTTTTAGTTTTTATTCAACTTTAAACGCGTTAATTGTGGACACTTTTGTAGATAAACAATAGTCAACTGTAGTGTTAAAGGAATATAAATTGGCAGCCATTATCAGTATGAAGCTCAAGTCGTATATGAAAGCAAAAAAAAAAAAAAAAAAATGAGAGGTTTCACACTGTTTTTCATGGCTTTTATCCCCCTTTTTGCACCAACTGGGATTACCTTTTGTGAAGGCAATCCCAGGGTTGTTTGCATTGAGAGTGAGAGACAAGCTCTTTTAAACTTCAAACAAGACATCATTGATCGTTCAAACCGGCTATCTTCATGGTCTAAAAATGGGGAAGATTGTTGCAAATGGTTTGGAGTTTATTGCGACAACATCACAGGCCATGTTTACAAGTTGGATTTGAAGCCTCCTTCAAGCCCTCCTGTTTATGCATCAGATGCTGAATTTGGTGTTTATTGGAGATCAATCCTGAGAGGTAAAATAAACCCTTCATTGCTTTCATTGAACCATCTGGTTCATCTTGATCTTAGCCATAACAACTTTGGTGGCACCCTGATTCCTAGTTTCCTTGGTTCATTGGAGAGTTTAACTTTTCTTGACCTGTCTGATGCTCATTTTGGCGGAGTCATTCCTCACCAGCTTGGGAATCTCTCAAAACTGCAGCATCTTAACCTTGGAGGTAACAGTAACAAGTTGTTTGAAGCTAAGAACCTTCAATGGCTTTCTGGTTTTTCTTCATTGGAGTTTCTTGATTTGAGTCAAGTGGACCTTAGTAAAGCCATTGACTGGCTTCAGGTAACCAGTAAACATCCTTCTTTAAAAGAGTTACATTTGTCAGCTTGTTCTCTTGACAATGACCCTTCATCAACAATGATTAATTATTCATCACTTTCAGTTCTTGATCTTTCAAACAACTATTTATCCCCTTCGGTACCTATTTGGATTTTCAGTCTTCATAGCCTTGTTTCCATTGATCTTAGTGGAAATGCCTTTGAAGGTGTGATTCCCAGTAGTTTTCAGAACCATTCATCTCTCAAATCTCTTGATCTTTCCACAAACTCTTTCAATTCATCATTGCCTGTTTGGTTGTTCAGTTTGAACGATCTTGAATTCCTCAGCCTTTCCAGTAACCTTCTTCAAGGCAAAATCCCAGATTCCATTGGAAACTTGAGTTCCATCAAAACACTTGATTTGTCAGCAAATCAGCTTGAAGGAACACTGCCAATTTCCTTAGAAAATCTTTCCAATTTGAGGAAGCTTGATTTTTCAAACAACAAGCTTCGTCAGGATATATCAGAAACCTTAAAGACCTTGTTTATATGCTGTTCAGATAAATTGGAATCTTTGAATCTGGCAAATAACAATCTTTCAGGCCATTTGACTGATCAACTTGGACACTTTAAAAGCCTTTCTTATCTCATTCTTTCTCAGAATTCCATTTCTGGGCTCATTCCAGTCTCTCTAGGGAACCTTCCAACTCTACAATATATTGATGTTTCAGACAATCAACTAGATGGAAATCTTCCTGAACATCTTGAAAATCCCATGAATCTGGAATATATGAACATTGCTTATAATCTGTTGGAAGGGGCAGTGTCAGAAGGGTTCTTTTCTAGTCTCAAAAGACTCAGAGTTTTCAAGGCATCTCAAAACAAGTTGAAGTTTGAAGCAAACTCAAACTGGATTCCTCCATTTCAGTGTCAAACTATTGAACTGAGTTACTGGTTCCTTGGCCCCAAATTCCCAACATGGATTCAGTTTCAGAAGGATTTGTCTACTTTAGACATATCCAGTGCAGGCATTGCAGATGTTGTCCCCTCTTGGTTTTGGAACTTCACTTCCAAAATGGTGTCCCTCAACATTTCCCATAATCAACTTGAAGGTGAAATCCCATTTTTGTCAGTTCATAAACTAGTGGATTTGAGATCAAACAGGTTCTCAGGTCCCTTGCCAAGGATTCTCCCTGATGTGGCAACATTGTTTTTCTCAAACAACTCATTTTCAGGCTCACTTTCAAGCTTTTTGTGTGATTACAAGTTGGGTGAGCCAAAGCTATTTCTTCTCCAGCTTGAAACAAATCTTCTCTCAGGTGAAATCCCAGATTGTTGGCTGCCATGGCAAAGCATTCGAGTCCTAAATATGGGAAACAACAATCTGACAGGAAAATCCCAGATTCTTTAGGATATTTGGGTTTCATGTTTCTGAACCTTAGAAACAATAAGTTGACTGGTGAGCTTCCATTGACTTTGCAGAACAACAGTGACTTGTTCATGCTTGATATTGGTGAAAACCAGTTCAATGGAAACATCCCAAAATGGATTGGCAAAACTTTTCCAAATCTTGTGATTCTAAGTCTTCGTTCAAACTCTTTCAATGGCCATATCCCTGACGAACTTTGTGAGCTTAGTTCACTGCAAATCTTGGACCTTGGTGTGAACAATGTGTCAGGCGAAATACCAACATGTTTCCAGAATTTAACTGCAATGGCTACCAAGCCAGATGACACTGATGCAGTCATTGATTACTTCGTTGATGGGGAGTTCATAAGGAATGAATTACTGGTAATGAAAGGGAGAGTCCGTGAATATAGCACCATACTTTCACTGGTTACCACCATGGATCTTTCAAACAACAATCTCATTGGGAACATTCCCAAAGAACTAACCAATCTAGCAGGCTTACAATCATTGAATCTATCAGGGAATTCCTTGAGAGGAAACATACCATTTCATATTGGCGACATTAAGATGTTAGAATCTCTCGATGTTTCAAGGAACCATTTGTCTGGTTCAATCCCAGAAAGCTTGTCCAACTTGAATTTCTTGAGTCATTTGAACTTATCGTACAACGATTTGAGAGGAAGAATCCCATCAAGCACTCAACTTCAAAGCTTTGACAAGTTTTCTTACATCGGGAATCAACTTTGTGGGCCTCCAATCAATGAAAATTGCAGCAAGAAAGCTGAAACACCACAGAATGTTGTTAATGGAAGCCATGGAAATGAAGAAAGTGAAGGATGGTTGGAAAAGTATATGATTTATGTAAGTGTTGTAGTAGGATTTTTGGTGGGTTTTTGGGGCGTAATAGCGCCGCTGTTTCTTAGTGAATCATGGGCGTTGGCTTACTTTGCAAAGGTGGAAGCCATTAGAGGCAAGCTTTCTTCCTGGAGGACTTAGTTTGCACCAAATGCAGAGTTTAGAGAAATAATTGTATTTCCTATGAGTTTGCTTTGTTTTATGTATTTTGTAAATAAATAAAATATTAATAAACTTTGCTTGGATTTTCCAAAAGATATATCAAATTAGCATAAAATTTACTATTTTAATTGTTTAAAGGTAGGCTTATTAATATCAAATTTCGTTTATATATATTTATTTATTTTAAGTTAACTTTTTTAGTTAAATTTGATTTTGATTCTTTAAAAAAAATTATTGTAAACTTTTTGAAAACAAAAATTTAATTGATTTTATAAAATGAAATTATATACTAAAATGGTAAATTTTTAAACATAGCAGCTTAGATAACAATTCACATTTATTTCAAGCCAATTGTTTTGAATTTTATGATTTCTTTTTATATTTTTTGAAGTTATTTTTAAATTTTTTATAATATCTAATTTATTTGTTAGCGTGACATATAAGATAAATAGTATCGTGTCCAAGTGCACTTAGACTACTACATAAGTAGCCATGTCGGCATCATTAAAAAATAAATGTTTTAGTAAACATTTCTATTAAAAAAATATTTTGACTTTTCTTAAAAAATTAATAGTCAAACTTAATTTAAAAATGATTAAGAACCAAATTGATAGATAATCATTTCTACTAAAGGTTCAATCCAAAATTACAGCTACAAAAATGGTGTTTTCATCAACCATTTCCATTGCTTTGACAGGGTCCATCACATAACCTTCCTTAAGCTTCACTTCTTTCAACTCCAATTCATTACACAAATGGTGTTTTCATCAACCATTTCCATTGCTTTGACAGGGTCCATCACATAGTAACCTTCCCTAAGCTTCACTTCTTTCAACTCCACTTTATTAGCAAAAGACTTATGGGACACACTTGCCATATATCGACTAACTGAAATCCCATGGATATGACCACAAGCTTCAGGCTTTTGAAGTAAAAAAACTGAGCCCCTCCATACATAAGACAAAAAGATAAAGAGGATAACAACCCAACTCAAAGAGAACGGCCTCACCTTCCACCCATTGTGTTGAAGTATGGTCAGCATGCAGCAACAAATGCAGCTAAGAGACATGCCAAGCAGCCTGAGCCATGCATAAGCTGCTGATGCACTTGCAGCTAGTGACATTTTGTTCATTTTGTAATCTTCAGTTAATGTAATGTAATCTAGTTTCATTTGAACTATGTTAGGTTCATATTTTATGTGCTTTTGATAGTGATTGAGCTGATTACTTCAGCTTTATTCAAATGTACAAGTTAAGCTTTACTTGTTTTAAAGTTTGATTAGTGGTAGTAGGTATTGGTAGGTTACCATAGTGATTTGGACAAGCTGATAGCTCGGTTTATGTATTGGCATTATGCCATTTTTCAGATTTGAATGAAATTGAAACAAGTTTCCTTCCATATGCTCTATTGTTCATAGCTTTGCTTTTGTTTTTGTTTGAATTTCTGCTTTGTTTCTTCAGCAAGTATCGACCCTTGCTGCTCAAGTTCCAGTTAAGCTTGTTTACTTATTGTTTAAACACTAATAATTGGTATCAAGAGCTCCTTGTCTTAGTAGACCTGTCAAACCATAGCTTCATTAGGCTTCTCACCAGCTACACCACTAGTCTTTAATGGAGAGGGCTTCCACATTTGGGTGGTCAAAATGAAGACCTACCTGTAGGCATTTGATCTATGGGAGGTGGTCAACTCAAATGTCGAGCCAGCACCTCTTAGAGCCAACCCAACAGTGGCTCAAATTAGGCAGCATGCTAATGAAAGAACAAAGAGGCACAATGCCATGTCTTGCATACAAAACTGTGTGTCAGATGTGATCTTCACAAAGATCATGGCCTGTGAGACACCAAAGCATGCCTGGGACAAGCTCAAGGAGGAGTTCCAAGGCACTAAGAGAACTAGGAAGCAGCAGTTATTGAACTTGAGAAGGGATTTCGAGAATTTAAAGATGAAAGAGGAAAAAATTGTCAAGCAGTATTTAGACAGGATTATGGCTGTGGTAAACAACATAAGGATCCTTGGAGAGCAATTTAGTGAAGCTAGAATAGTGGAGAAAGTGATCTCTACCTTACCTGAGAGGTATGCGGCAAAAATATCTTCCCTCGAAGACTCAAGGGACTTGGCCAGCATCTCCTTAATAAAGCTCATCAATGCTCTATATGCACAAGAGCAAAAGAGAGCCAGTAGACTGGAGGAGCACCAAGAATGTGCCTTTCAAGCCAAAACAAAACCAGCCTCGAGCACCACTGCCTACAAAGGCAAGAAGGCTTGGAGAGACAAGCCTAAGTTAGATGCTACTAAAAAGGGACCAACCATGCAGGCATTGCAAAAGACCTGGTCATCCAGAAGCAAATTGCTAGTTTAGGCCAGATGTGCAGTGCCAATACTATAAGAAAATGGGTCATGTAGAAAAGGTTTGTAAAAACATAAAGGCAAACCAAGGCAGACTCATCATAACAGCCAAAGGATGAAGCTCGAGTAGCTGAAGAAGGTAGTGACAATGAGGAATAAGTATTTGCAGTCTCATGCTCAGCTGCAAAAGAAAAGGCTACCAAATGATGGCTCTTAGATAGTGGCTGCACCAACCACATGTCACCAGATGTAACCATCTTCAAGACCTTGGATAGGAGCTGCAAAACCAAAGTTAAAGTTGGCAATGGTCAGTTTATCAAGGCTGAAGGCAAATGGGATGTGTTGATATGCACTTCCACAGGTAACAAGCTCATCTCAAATGTACTTCTAGTACCTAAAATTGACAGAAACCTTCTTAGCATAGCTCAACTGCTGGAGAAAGGTTATTCAATTGTGATCAAGGGAAAAGAGTGCCAAATTGCTAATCCAAATGGATCAAGCCTCATGTCAGTCATAATGACTGATAAATGCTTTGAAGTTAACTGGCTAAGTAACTCACACTCAGCCTGCATTGCATTTACTGAAGATTCCAAGCTTTGGCACCAAAGGCTTAGACATGCCAACTTTAGATCGATGGCTCAGATGGTCAATGAAAGTTTGGTTGAAAAATTCACCAGTTCAGTGAAGGATAATGATGTTTATGAGGCGTGTCAGCTTGGAAAACAGGTCAGACTTCCATTCCCAACTAACAAGGCCTGGAGAGCCACAAAGAGATTGTAGCTAGTACACACTAATGTGTGTGGACCTATGAGATTAGAATCACTCAATGGTAGCAGATACTTCATTATTTTCATTGATGATAATACCAGATATTGCTGGATTTACTTCTTGAAGCATAAATCAGAAGTGACTTCAGTGTTTTGAAAGTTCAAGGCTGCTGCAGAGACTGAAACAGGTTGCAAGCTCAAGACTCTAAGGTCAGACAATGGAACTAAGTACACCTCAGATCAATTTCAAATTTTTTGTGATGAAGCTGGCATTAAACACCAGCTAACTAATGTCTACACACCTCAGCAGAATGGGGTTAGTGAAAGAAAAAATAGAAGTCTGTTGGATATGGCCAGGTGCCTTCTGTTTGAGAAAAATCTGTCCAAAATCATGTGGGTTGAAGCAGTCAACACTACTGTCTATCTTCAAAATAGGCTTCCAACTAAGGCACTTGCTCACAAAACTCTATTTGAAGCTTGGTTCGGGTTCAAGCCATCACTGGCTCATCTTAGGACTTTTGGTTGCATATGTTATGCATAAGTCCCAGCTGTGAAAAGAAGCAAGCTGGATAAAAGAGCTCAAGCAGGCATACTTGTAGGCTATAGCATAATTAAAAAAGGCTATAGAAATTTGGATCCTAAAACAAACAAAGTTCTAGTAAGCAAAGATGTGGTCTTCAATGAAAAAGCAAGTTGGAATTGGGAGAAAAATGAACCAGAGGCAGTTATTGAAGACCTTGCAACAAATCAAGTTGAAGCTAATCAAAATGGTCCTGAAATGGACATAGATGATGAACCAGTGAGGGGCACTCGACCATTGGTGAGATTTATGAAAGAGCTCAAGTAGCCATACTGGAACCAAGTTGTTTTGAAGAAGCTGAAGCTCAGTAAGGCTGGAAACAAGCCATGCTTGATGAAATTAACATGATTGAGAAGAACCAGACTTGGGAATTGGTTTAGAAACCTGTCAATAAAAGGTCATTGGGGTGAAATGGGTCTATCGAGCCAAGCACAATGCTGATGGGAGCTTGAACAAACTTAAAGCTAAGATAGTTATAAAAGGGTTCAACCAAAAGTATGGTGTGGACTACCTAGAGACCTTTGCACCAGTGGCTAGACTTGACACTATTAGGCTGCCAGTTACCTTAGCAGCTCAAATGAAGTGGAAAATCCATCAGCTTGATGTGAAGTCAGCCTTTCTCAATGGTTTCCTTGAAGAAGAGATCTATGTTGAGTAACATCAAGGCTTCAAGGTGGCTTGTAAGGAAGAAATGGGGTACAAGTTGAACAAAGCCTTGTATGGCTTGAAACAATCACTAAGGGCCTAGTACAACAGAATTGATGGCTACTTGGTCATCTTGGTATTCGAGAGGAGCATTAGTGAGCCTATATTGTATGTCAAGAGAGAAGGACTTCAAACACAACTCATTGTGTCCTTGTATATTGATGACCTGTTGGTGACAGGAGGAGATCAAGCAATGCTGGTTGATTTCAAGACCAAAATGCAACAAATGTTTGAGATGTCTAACTTGGGACTAATGTCTTACTTCCTAGGCATGGAAGTCACAAAACTCAGGAAGGAATTTATCTAAGTCAGAAAGCTTTTACTATGAAGATTTTAAACAAGTTCTCAATGCAGAATTGTAAAGCAACAAGCACACTAGTTGCTGTTGAGAAAAGCTATCGAGCTAAGGTGCCTTTGAGAAGGTATGTGAATCATCCTATAGAAGTCTAGTTGGTTGTTTGTTATACTTGACTGCCACTAGGCCAGACATAATGTATGTTGTTAGTCTACTCTCAAGATCATGCATTGTTGCAATAAAAGTCATTTGACAGCTGCCAAGAGAGTTCTCAAGTACATCAAAGGTACTTTGAGCTATGGCATGCTGTTTGCCAAGGCTAAAAATTTGAAGTTGGTAGGCTATATCAGACAGTGATTGGGCTGGTTCAATGGATGACATGAAGAGCACATCAGGGTATACTTTCACCCTTAGCTCAACCATTTTTTGTTGGAGTTCGAAGAAGTAAAATGTGGTTCTCAGTCAACTACTGAGGCTAAGTATGTGGCATCTGCTGCAGCTGTAAATTAGGCCATTTGGCTTAGAAAGATCGTGGTGATCTTAATCTTGAACAAAAGGAAGCAACATAGATATTCTGTGATAATCAATCTGCTGCTGCAATTACAAAGAACCCAGTTTTTCATGAAGAACGAAACACTTCAACATCAAACTCCATGTTGTCAGGGAAATGGAGCAAGCTTGTGAAGTAAAACTGGTTCATTGCAGTTCTAAAGTCCAATTGGCAAACATTCTAACAAAGGCCCTTAATGTTTCAAGGTTTCAACACTTGAGAGAAAAGATGGGAATGTGCAACATGCTAACTAAGGAAGAGTGTTGAAGTATGGTCAGCATGCAGCAACAAATACAGCCAAGAGTTATGCCAAGCAGCCTGAGCCATGCAGAAGCTGCTGATGCACTTGCAGTTAATGACATTTTGTTCATTTTGTAATCTTCAATTAATGTAATGTAATCTAGTTTCATTTAAACTATGCTAGGTTGATATTTTATGTGCTTTTGATAGTGATTGAGTTGATTACTTCAGCTTTATTCAAATGTTCAAGTTAAGCTTTACTTATTTTAAAGTTTGATTAGTGGTAGTAGGTATTGGTAGGTTACCATACTAATTTGGACAAGCTGATAGCTCGGTTTATGTATTGGCATTATGCCATTTTTCAGATTTGAATGAAATTGAAACAAGTTTCCTTCCACATGCTCCATTGTTCATAGCTTTGCTTTTGTTTTTTGTTTGAATTTCTACTTTGTTTCTTCAGCAAATATCGACCATTACTGCTCAAGTTTCAGTTAAGCTTGTTTGCTTATTGTTTAAACACCAACACATTGAAAGACACTGAATAGTTAATCTTGATCACACATATCAAATTAATTCATCTCTATTTGAAACCTATTTTACACATAATAAATCGTAAAAATCCCAATCGACATGGTCGTAAGCCTTACTGATGTCAATCTTCAATGCTGCCTCCCCAACCGATCCCTCCCCATAGTGAATCAACTTAAAAGCAACCAGGATACTGTCAATAATAAGCCGACCTAGAACAAAAGCTAACTTTAAAGGTGATACAATAGCAGGTAGTAACATCTTTAGACGGTTAGCAAGCACTTTGGCAATGATCTTATATAAGACCTTGCACAATGCTATAGGGCATAAGTCTTTCATACATTGAGGCTTATTCTTCTTTGGAATAAGCACTAAAATTGTTTCATTTAACTTAGCCGAAAACTCACCCCTTTCCAACCAAGAACTATTCTGAGCATACACATCACTCCCGATAATAGGCCAACATCACTGGAAAGGCAGGATTTAAACCATCCTGTCTTGCTGCTTTATCCGAGTGCATCGACATTATCGCCTCCTTGAATTTCCAAGCCTCAAACGGGGCCAACAAGGCCACATTCTGAGAATCTCTTACCGAATGAGCAAAATCAATAAAAGCCAAATAATCAGTAGAAGTAGAAGCAGAAAAAAGCTCCTGAAAGTACCTCGCAACTATATCACACATACACTCATCATTAGTATAGGGATTGCCTGACTTATCCAGTAACATCGTAACTTGATTAACTCGGTGACACTAACACCTTTGACCTTTGCCTCCAGTACACAGTTTACTGAGCCAGTAAATTATTCAGTTGGGTCTATAAAGTATGCAAGGAGTTATTATTTCGACTAGTTTGCACAACCAAAATGCTCCTATTCAAATCCCCAATATGAACCTCAAAGTTCGAACCAGCTGATCGACACCAACCTTGTAAAGCTTCACTACAGCTTCGTAAATGGTCAACGATACCCATCGAAGCTGACTCAACAACACTAGACCACCACAGAATCAAAGCCATCTTCAAAAAGCCATGCATTTCAAACTTAAAGAGCTTCATCCGACGCGACGGAAAAGAAGTTTTGTGGACAAAAAGAATAGGATTATGATCCGAAGTACTACTCACCAAATTGAATAGCCAAAACAAAGGAAATATTTGCGTCCAATTTCAATTCATGAAAGCCTTGTCCAAACGTTCCATAAAGAAAGAGTCAGCCCCCCGACCCTTTTCCCACGTAAATTTTGACCCTACTAACTGAGCTTCAGAAAGATGACAGTCCATAATACAATCACAGAAGCCATTCAACCACCTAGTCGGATACTCTACACCACCCCACTTATCATTAACAAAAAGCAAATGGTTGAAATCCCCAATACAAACCCAAGGGAGTGTAGGGTGTTGGGCCAACGAACGCAACAAATCTCAACTTTTAGCCTTACGACTTTACTCAGAAACCTTACCATTCTCATTATTACACTAGTAACTAAAGGTACAGTCAATAAGTATGTATTTATTAAGAAATTAATAATTTTATATTAAGTAATTGAGATAAAATTATAAAATTTTAATAGATCATAACTAAAATTTTAGGCTAAATCATTAAAAAATTCAAAATAGTTTATAATTTTTTTATAAAAGTTTTATAATTTTTATTTTTTCACATTTTAATTTTCAAATTATTTTTATAAAATTTTAATAATTATTAATATTATTTATAATTTCTAAATTTTTTATAGTTTTGAAGCCATCTACAATGAATCTGAACAAATGGTTGTCCAGGTTCGACTTGTCCAGGTACATTCTAAATGCACATTTTTATTTTTTTATTTTTTATAATTTTAAATTATTTTAAATTTTTCCATATTTTATTTTTATAATATTTTAGAATTTTTAATAATTATAAATATTTTTAAAAATTTTAAGTTTTTTCTTTTAATTTTGCACTCTTCTAAAATGAATTTGGATAAATAGTTTTCCTAGATTAAATTAACCTTGACACCCATTTGTCAATATTCATTATATATGCATATTTTAATTAATTTTTTAAAGCAATATTTTTTTAAAATATTTTTTACTGATGTGGCATGCCAAGTCAGCATACTTCTACGTGGCAACTTCTAGTGGCTTTCGTCAGTCACATGAACGTGGTTAATGGTAAAATCAATCAATTGACGATTTCTATTAACGGAAAGGATCAATTGATTTTTATGGGTCACTATACACAATTGGGTGTTGTTTCTTCAAAAGGCTTAATTGAATTTTTTTTTCATGAAGGCTTTTCTAACCCTTTGGCCTATTTTTTAAGTTTATTAAATTTGTTGGTTCTTGTTATACCCCTAGCAAACCCTATGGATGGTCCTTTGCCTTGTACTCTCAATAACGACATATGGCTGGTTCTTAGTGATGCCCTGAGTAATAACCATCTCGCTTGTCATTCATAACTAGTCACTCGTTTTTTACCACCTGCTCTTATCTTCCAAGGGGGACCACTAGAGGACCACCAAGGCATAACAATCTTGTACTACCTCAGTAAAGAGAATGTCAGAACAAGATCATACAGTACTACATTTGATGACAACTGACATATAATTGACCTGCCACCTATCCAACCACACGAGCAGCCTACCATTTGCATTTCTAGTGACGTGGCACTACCAAACAATGGGACCTCCCCTATATATCCCAACACACGAGATATCAGAGATTTGACTTCTTCCCCAAAACACTCACCTAAGAACTTAATCCTTTCCTTTCCCTTCTCCTCCTCTCCTTTTCAGCTCATTTCTTTGGTTTTCTACTTGTCACAGGTGAATCAACCTCCAAACGTCCACCACTTTTTCCTCCTGATCTCTTCTTTATCAATCTCCTCATATCAACAATTGGTGCGACGAGTATGGATTGAAAACCATGACTCACTCCTCAACTAATACCTTGGCACCTAGCAACAAACTCTAACTTAGAGTTCCATTCATCCCAACTGCAAACTCAACCACCTATGGATATCACTCCACAGTCGCCTCTTAACCTTGACCAAAACACTCAACATTAGTCTCAACCTTTACCAGGTACCTCCTCTACTCTCCCCAAAGATACATTTATCCACCTTATTACCCATTTCCTCCTCCACCCTGGTGGTACACTCAAGCTCCTCATGGCAACACCACCATCACTCCTATGAATCAAACCTTTTAACACCCTAACTCCAACTTTCGGCAGCAAATCACTAAGATGCAACATCTTGAGGCTAAACTTTTGAACAATATTGTCTTTATCAAGAACAATAAGAATGCCAACACCTATTGGACTTAAAAAAAACTCCCAAAATGAGCACCTTATTGAAGAGCTAAGGGTAGGCAAGGACTTGCCATAAGAAACAACTAGCATAATATAAAGAATTTAAATAATATTTTTTATAATTTTATGTAATTTATTTAGCTTAATATTAAGAATTTAAATAATATTTTTTATATGTAGAAGCCCAAATTTGCGGGCCCATACCAAAAACAAAAAATACAAAATTAAAAACCAAAATTAAAATGTCCAATAACAGTCTGTTTTACAAGCCCATTAACAAAATCAACAGTAGGCCCAAATACTCCTAGCCCACTATAGAAAACAAACAGGAAACCCTAAGGTTCCCCTTTGCGCCGTAACCCAGCCAAACGCTTGGACTCCCTCGTGCGTGTCCCCTGCGCATGACCGCATGTAGCCGTTGCTCCACATGGCCTCCATACTCCCGTGCATGCCTCCGCACCTCCGTGCACGCCATCGGCGTCTCCACGCCTTGTACCTCAGAAAAACAACAAACGTCTCCACAATAGAATAACAAAGAGAGAATAGAGAATAAAATGTATTTTGTTTTTCTTCTCAATTTTTTCGGCTATATAATCAAAAGCCAACAAAATGTAAATGACAGGATTTTACGAATACACAAAAAAAAAACAGTGATATACATATTGAATACAACAAGTTACAAAAAAAAACCAAAACAGATTCAAAAAAGGTTTCTTTCGATTACACTGTTCTTTCATCGTTCTCTTTGAACTTATTTTGAGAATTTGTTTTCCTTCCGTATTAAAAACGTTAGGATAGAATACAAAAGTAGGAACTTACCTCCGAGCGAACCGACGATCTGCCTTCTCCGTCGAAATCGGAAGGGGGTAGTCGCCGAGGTTAACACTCGAGTCTAGCTTGAGAGAGGGCAGTCAGTCGTGACTGAATCGGCCACCGATCGCCGATCACAATGGCGTTGAGGTGGCCAGATCTCTTTCTCTCCTCTGCGGCTGAGTATGGAAGCATAGAGGGGTAGGGTTAAGGCTAAATGAGGTTTTGTGTTTTTTATCTATATTAAACCCATCACAAAACCTGAAACGACGCCATGTTTACCATTGCATACCCGACTTGACCCGATCCATCGCCCAGGGGATCCGCGTGTTCTTGCGGTGATGGGATATTCACGCAATTAGTCCTCTTCTGTTGCGTCGACTTTCAATTAGGTCCTAGATACATTTGTATTATTTTTTTTAAACTTAGTCTTTGTAAATCACACACATTTTCAATTTAGTCCCCTCAAACACTGCGTTTTGACTGTTTAAATATTTGTTAATTCAACCCCTGATTATTCGAATGCTTTTTAATTTAGTCTTGGATTTTGCAAATTCTTTATAAAGTAGCCTTCGAATATAATTTTTTTTCAATTAAATATTTTTAGTTTCTATTTAAATCCTTGTATCTTTTTGCATCAAATTTGTTTATTATTCAAGTTATTTTGAAATCTATTCTACAATATTTTACTTTGCTTTATTTTCCACCTATATATATATATATATTAAGTTTCTTTTAAAAATTTATTATATATATATATATATATATATATATATTTCTATTCTTAAGTTTAATATACTTAATTTATCACTTAAAATTATATTTTACTATATATTCTAATTTATTTCAGATATTTTCATTCACTTTGTTTTTTAAATATTATATCTCGTAGATTTCAAACTCCACTTTCTTTATTTTAAACCCATTTGCTAGCATTCAAATTACATTTTATATTCATTTGCCATGGTAAATTTTGTAGAAATATTACATTTTGTAGCTTATTGATTCTTGATTGTTAATATGTGTTTTTTTAAAAGCACGCAATTATCGTTATTGTATGTTTTTGCGTTAAATTATTTCTATAATTATGCCTATTCGTACAATATTGAGCTTGTATGTCGTTCCACGCTTAATGCTATATTTGCGCTATTTATTGTTGATTTATGTTGTAAACTCCAATATATTCAAATTCTTTCTAAATATTTTCTTTCGTTAAAAGCACGCATCGAACTAGTTTTAAGGTTGCATATTTGAAAAATAAGGCAATATTTGTATGTTTAGAAGAATGGAAATTACATCCTAACGTGCTGAGTGTCGATTTTTCGTTCAACTAAATAACCAAATACCCTTTTTTATATGTTTTGAAGATTAAAGATGATCTCGGTGTCAGTGTATGAATGTGTTATATCCTAACGTGCTGGGTATGATACTTTTATTCCTTTGAAACGAGTTAATCTTGAGATTCAATTCGATTTAATGAATTTTCTTTCAAATTTCTTTTTTACCTTAAATATTTTCAAGTTTTCGACATCAGGACAACATTAATCAATTTGGTACCAATTTTGGGCGGTGCAAGGGTGCTAACCATTCCTTGCACGTAACTGACTCCCAAACCCGTTTTCTCGAATTTCGCAGACCAAAATGTTTTTATAGGTGACTCGATCACACCTAAACAAAATGATTGGTGGCGACTCCATATCTGATTTTTTTAAAGTCGATTCCCATTTTTTTTTTCAAAACTCTAAAATAAAAAGGATTTCGACAGCTTGGTGACTCCACTGGGGACTGGTTGAGAGTCAGGCCATAAATTGATTAATTTTTGTCCTTTTGATTGAAAATTTGGGGAAATCGTTTTGAAAAATTATGTTTCTTTTGGCACATTTGTTTGTGCTATGATTGCAATAATGTCGAGTTTCATAAAATATTTTGGCATTGCATTACATGACCGTTGTGGTCACACCTTTAAGTGGGAGTAAGAAACTATGCTTTGTGAGGTTTTCACCTCCGCATGGGCTAGTGGACTGCTTCCGGGATACATCTGTACCTATGTGCTTCGTGAGATTTTCATCTTCGCATGGCCATAGGGAAATCCTGAACTGAACTCAATCCACATGAGCCTATAATGGGTGAAGATTGAGGAATCTGCTAGTTCAGGTACCTATTCCTTAGAACTAAACCACATATAGTGAACCTTAAAAGCCTACCCTGAATGGTGCCACAATAAACCATAGTGGTCATCCGAATAAGTACTTTACTTGTTTCTTTTTGTTTACTTTTTACTAATATATTTCATTTTGTTTTGGTTATGATCGCATCACATATCATCTCATTTCTAAAAGAGTGTCGATTCGTATTCGATTACCAAATTAGAGAGTTTGTCATCGAGAACGAATTTCTTGATAAAATGGAAGACAATACGGTTGTCCGTAAATTTGTAATCTATTTCTTATAAAGAATTTTGCCCTCTAGAAAAGTTTTCTAATGGGAATTGAATTAGAATCGATACCTTTTTCATCCATTGCATACATTGCATGCATTTACATGGCATTACATCATATGCATTAGATTTCATGAGAGGACCCTAATTGGTTGAAGTTATTTCAATATTAACCTGGACACCGACAAAATCAAACATCCCTATGGTACCCGAACTAAGACGAAAGATATAGATCAGAGATTAGAGAAGCTTGAACAACTCCAAAGGGAGATGTAAGATAAACTTCAGCTCCAAATGTAAGAGCAGCTTGCTAAGATCCAATAGGATATGATGGACAAAATGATGGAATCGTAGAGAAATTAGAAATATGATGACTCAAATGACGCAGTTATTGAAGGGCCATATGGATAAAAGAAAAAGCTCCATGGTTAATGTTGAGGGGAATACTGAGTATCATCAATATTTTCAAGATTTTACTCTACCACACGTGCAAACACTGCCTGAAGTGACTGTACAAAGGCCATCTGTCACGATCAGGCCTCAACAATTTCAAGCTGATGCTTCAGTGAACCTCCAAACTGGTGTAGGTTCAGGAAATAATCCAATCATTACTAATGTCCCTGATTAGGAAGGAGAGAAGACAAAAGCAGAATTGTTAAAACAACTAGAAGATAGATATAAACGGTTGGAGGAGAAGTTTAAAGTGATCGAAGGTACTTATAACTGTTACGAAGTTGACGCCAAAGATTTAAGCTTGGTTCCAAACTTAGTACTCCCATACAAGTCCAAAATGCCTAAATTTGATAAGCATAATGGGACAAGTTGCCCCGAGGCTCATATTACTATGTTTTGTAGAAGAATGACGGGGTACATTAATAATGACCAACTGTTAATCCATTGCTTCCAGGATAGCCTAGTAGGAGCAGCAGCTAAATGGTATAACTAGTTGAGTCGTGCCAAAATTGGTTCATGGAGAGATTTAGCCTAAGAATTCATGAAACAGTATAGTCATGTGACAGACATGACTCCTGACAGAATTACTCTTCAAAACATGGTGAAAAGAGCGAATTAAAGTTTTAGACATATGTGAAACGGTGGAGAGAGGTTGCCATCTAAGTCCAGCCACCCCTTCTAGAAAGAGAGACCACCATGCCCTTTATTAATACACTGAAGGCCCCGTTTATCACTCATATGCTAGGGAGCGCTAAAAGAGCTTCTCGGACGTCGTAATGACTAGAGAAATGGTTGAGAATGCCATAAAAAGTGGAAGGATAGACACGAGAGAAAGTGTCAAAAGATCACCCAGAAATAAGGAAAATGAAGTAAACAACTTGAGAAAGCGTCCCAAATTAGTCACTGTAGGCCAACCGAGGGCTGTAACCACTGGCCATCAGGGCTCATCAAGACAAGAATCCAGTGCAAAGTAACTCCAGTTTACACCAATTTCAATGACATATAGGGAGTTATATCAAAGCCTATTTGATGCACATGAGGTGGCTCCTCACTACCTGAAACCGATGCAACCTCCATATCCAAAATGGTATGACTCAAATGCCCAGTGTTAGTACCACGCGGGGGTCATAGGGTCATTCGATAGAAAATTGCCTTGCTTTCAAGAAATTGGTGGAAAAATTCATTAGCATGGGTATTGTGAAATTAAATGACACGTCGAATGCAGAAATATGAACCTGGGAGTATTTTGGACAATAGGACTATGGAAGAGACTTGTATTTTTAAGGTTAATCTAGAGTAATATCCAAAACACGTTTATTACTTTCATCCTAGAAGTAATAAGAGTTATTTTATTAAATAGGCTTGTGTTCAAAATCTTTATTATAATAAAATGCGTCTTTTTAAGCAAATATTTTTCTATTCTTTCTACTTATAGATTCTTTTGTACTTTGGATTACTATTCAAATATTCTTTATTCATGATCATATCATACAAATAATCGTTCTTGGAATAATTTTTTTGGAATTTACTTTTGTACCCATAATGGGTCCCCAGATATCAATGACATGGGCGACGCTGTTAAGGATTCCCTTTTTGAATGAGATATGGGTCTAAGGGATCCCAAGACTTTGAAGATGACAGAAATTGCAACAGGTCTTCTGATTTGTTAATATTGGATGAAAAATAGATCCTATGTCGTGAGCCAAGGAAGAAGATGAAGACTAAAGCCTAACTCAATGCAGAAATAAGATTTCCTACGTGTGGGGCATGGATTTTATCAAGCCAGTCTTATCAAAAGCTTCTGGCCAACATCGATTCATTCTCGTGGAAGTCGGTTACTTCATTAAGATGGTAAAAGTCACTTCATGTGCCAATATTACAAAGTCGATAGTCAAAAAAAAAGAAAGAAAGAATACCGACAAAAAAAATGTCAATAAGATCACATTTAACCGCACAAGGTCAAAAGTCTACTGTCTGTTCAAAGATTAGGCGCCACATTAGTGCAGCAAAAGCAACCAAAAAGAAAAACAAAAGATCATAAAAAAGACAGAGACTTGTAAAGATTGGCATACAGAAGCTACTATTTACCCTCTATGCTTATCAAACTTTAGCCAAGACTATCACGGGGGCAACACGTTTCTCATTAGTTTTGCCCATTAGAGTTGAAATTCTAGCAGCGCTAAAATTGGATGAGGCAGAATAAATCCAATCTCAATATGATCAGTTGGTGTTAAAAGCTATCTGTCATGGTCAGGTGATGCAAGCTCCCAAAAAAATGATTCGCCCTAGAAAATTTCATGATAGGGCTTTAAAAAAGACTTTTCCCATGCAAAAGGGGCTTCAAAAGAAGGTGGATGCCAAACTGGGAAGGACCTTATACAGCCAAGAAGGCCTGTTCTGGAGAAGTATGGATATTGTCTGAGATAAGTGGCAATGACCTACCCAATCCGATGAATTCAGAAAAAAAAAAGAGAAACTTCGATCAAAAAGAAAGAAAAATGAGAGGTCAAGGTGAAAATCCGCAAAGGGCGCTTTGAGACCAAAGGGGATTTGAGTTGAAAACCCAAAAAGGGTGGCTCAAATTTTGATCAAAACTGGGGCATACAACAGTCTTGCTATGCCTGAATTAAAAATGAAGAAGTATGCTATGTCTTGGGGCATCGACAAAGTACTCTAGATCCCTTAAACACATGTTGAACTTAAAATGGTCCTCAAAAAGTTTGAATAGAGAAGCTCAGGCTACGATATCTGGGGCACCTAGTGTCCATTTTATTCATTTTAAATTTGTTATTTGTGATTATATCATTCTTTTCAAAATATGTTCACAATAAATTTCTTTCTTGATTGCGATTGCTATCTTTGTCTACCTTATTTGTTTCGAGCTATGCTCCTAATTAATTTCCTTCTTGTCCATGGTTATGATCTTTTTTAGGCATTTCGCATTGAAATAACGATTAATGGACTAATAATATTTTCATAAAATGAGTTTCGCATATTACTCTAGAAATTTCTGAATAATACAAGAACTCGAAATAGGACTATTGTTTAAAACTCACCAAGTTTAAGGAAGAGTCTAAATTGAGGCTATCTCATTGGATTTTCTGTTAAAAATAGTTGGTAATACAATCTCGACGAAAATGGGCAATGTTAACCCAAGTGTAAAAGGGGAATCATTCGTAAGAAAAATGATATTCTGCATCCATGCGAGCATCATGCATCTAGTTGAGTCACCCAGGGAGTAATCAATGGATGGTAAAGATTCAGATCCTATACCCCTAAGTCACAATGAGATGAACCCTGAAGTTACAGTGGGGCAAATCTGTTGAGCAAGATATAATTATTTTCTCGGGGTTTCTATCAAGAATACCAGCCAAACAAGAGGGCAGCATATTACCCTGATAAACAATGAACGATGGCACTTTAAGCAGTGATCATTCTCATGAAATTTTGCATTTATACAAAACACATTTAAGAGCATTTGATTCATTCGATCATTGCATCCTAATCATTGTAAGAAATCATTGTCATGACATTCTACATTATACAAATGTCATCCATAAGACACATCTATTTATTGGCATTTGATTCATTCCGATCATTGCATCCTAATCATTGTAAGAAATTATTCTCATGGCATTCTACATTCATACAAATGTCATCCATAAAACAAATCTATTTAGGGGCATTTGATTCATTCCGATCATTGCATCTTAATCTTTGTAAAAAGACCATTTTCATGGCATTCTGCATTCATGCAAATATCATCCATAATGCATTTAGTTAGGAGCATTAGATTCATTCTGATCATTGCATCCTAACTATTTTGCATAAACACAAAACTGATTTTACAGGGCAGGTCCCCTAGAGGACGTTGTCGCAACATCGATAAATTTGAATATCTTGCCTTCTTGAGTGAAGCAGATTGAAGATAGTAGATCTAGCAATCCTGAAGTTGCAGGAGCATATCGAAGCCATACAAGTCTTATTTCCTCAAAGTTTCAGTGGAGTAGGTTGAAATTACAAATCCCTCCTCCGTAAGTTTATAATGAGGATTAGTCTATATTTCTTTGAAATTTCAACAGAGAAGATCAAAGCTACAAATCTCTTCTCTTTGAATTTCTATCTCCTCAAAGTTCCAGTGGAGTAGGTTGAGGCTACAAATCCCTCCTCCATGAGTTTATAATGAGGATCAGTTCGTATTTCTTTGAAGTTTCAGCAGAGAAGATTGAAACTATGAATCTCTTCTCTCTGAATTTCTATCTCCTCAAAGTTCCAGTGGAGTAGGTTGAGGCTACAAATCTCTCCTTCCTGAGTTTACAATGAGTATCAATTCGTATTTTTTTAAAGTTTCAGCAGAGAAGATTGAAACTACGAATCTCTTCTCTCTGAATTTCTATCTCCTTAAAGTTCTAGTGGAGTAGGTTAAGGCTACAAATCCCTCCTCCCTGAGTTTACAATGAGGATTAGTCCGTATTTCTTTGAAGTTTCAGTAGAGAAGATTGAAACTACGAATCTCATCTCTCTGAATTTCTATCTCCCCAAAGTTCTAGTGGAGTAGGTTGGGACTACAAATCCCTCCTCCTTGAGTTTACAATGAGGATTAGTCTGTATTTCTTCAAAGTTTTAGTGGAGTAGATTGAAACTACAAATCTTTTTCCCTAAAATTACATTGAGCAGACCGAAGCGCCAGTTCCTAAGCCCCTAAAGATGCAGCGGGATGGAACGAAGCTACTCGAAGAAGAAAAGCACTGAAAGAAGCCAAGATTTTACAAGACCAGGCAAATTTGGCCCTTTTAGTCTTTGCTCTATTCTCGTTACACGAAAATGAGCAAAGAGGGGCAACTGTAGAAGCCCAAATTTGCCCGGGCCCATACCAAAAATAAAAAATACAAAATTAAAAACCAAAATTAAAATGCCCAATAACAATCTATTTTACAAGCCCATTAACAAAATCAACAGCAGGCCCAAATACTCCTAGCCTACAACAGAAAACAAACAGGAAACCCTAGGGTTCCCCCTTTGCGCCGCAACCCAGCCAAACGCTTGGACTCCTCGTGGTGCCTCCACGCGCATGACCGCACGTAGCACCGCTGCTCCCATATGGCCTCCATACCCACGCACACGCCACTGTTTGAACAGCCTCTGTACCGCCATGTCGACGTCTCCACGGCCTTGTACCTGCAGAAAAAATAACAAACAACAGCAACAATAGAATAACAGCAGAGAATAGAGAATAAAAATGTATTTTGTTTTTCTTGTCAGTTTTTTCGGCTATATAATCAAAAGCCAACAAAATGTAAATGACACGGTTTTACGAATTCACAAAAAAAAAAGTGATATACATAATGAAAACAGCAAGTTACAGAAAAAAACCAGAAACAGATTCAAAAAAGGTTTCTTTCGATTACACTATTCTTTCATCGTTCTCTTTGAACTTATTTTGAGAATTTGTTTTCTTTCTGTATTAAAAACGTTAGCATAGAATACAAAAGTAGGAACTTAACTCCGAGCAAATCGACGATCTGCCTTCTCCGTCAAAATCGGAAGGGGGTAGTCGCTAAGGTTAACACTCGAGTCTGGCTTGAGAGAGGGCAGTCAGTCGTGACTGAATCGACCATCGATCGCCGATCACAATGGCGTTGAGGTGGCCAGATCTCTTTCTCTCCTCTGCGGCTGAGTATGGAAGCATAGAGGGGTAGGGTTAAGGCTAAATGAGGGTTTTGTGTTTTTTATCTATATTAAACCCATCACAGAACCTAAAACGATGTCGTGTTTACCATTGCATGACCCGACTTGACCCGATCCATCGCCCAGGGGACCCGCGCATTCTTGCGGTGATGGGATATTCATGCAATTAGTCCTCTTCTGTTGCACCGGCTTTCAACTAGGTCCTAGATACATTTGTATTATTTTTTTAAAATTAGTCTTTGTAAATCACGTGCATTTTCAATTTAGTCCCCTTAAACACTGCGTTTTGACTGTTTAAATATTTGTTACTTCAACCCCTGATTATTCAAATGCTTTTTAATTTAGTCCTGGATTTTGCAAATTCTTTATAAAGTAGCCTTCGAATATCATTTTTTTTCAATTAAATATTTTTAGTTTCTATTTAAATCATTGTATCTTTTTGTATCAAATTGTTTATTGTTCAAGTTATTTTGAAATCTATTCTACAATATTTTACTTTGCTTTATTTTCCTTTGTCTATATATATATATATATATATATATATATTAAGTTTCTTTTGAAAATTTTATATATATATATATATATATACATATATATATTTCTATTCTTAAGTTTAGTATACTTAATTTATCACTTAAAATTATATTTTACTATATATTCTAATTTATTTCAGATATTTTCATTCACTTTGTTTTTTTTAAATATCATAACTCGTAGATTTCAAACTCCACTTTCTTTATTTTAAACCCATTTGCTAGCATTCAAATTCCGTTTTATATTCATTTGCCATGGTAAATTTTGTAGAAATATTACATTTTGTAGCTTATTGATTCTTGATTGTTAATATGTGTTTTTCTAAAAGCACGCAATTATCGTTATTGTATGTTTTTGCGTTAAATTATTTCTATAATTATGTCTATTCGTACAATATTGAGCTTGTATGTAGTTCCACGCTTAATGCTATATTTGCGCTATTTATTGTTGATTTATGTTGTAAACTCCAATATATTCAAATTCTTTCTAAATGTTTTCTTTCGTTAAAAGCACGCATCGAACTAGTTTTAAGGTTGCATATTTGAAAAATAAGACAATATTTGTATGTTTAGAAGAATGGAAAATTACATCCTAACGTGCTGGGTGTCGATTTTTCGTTCAACTAAATAATCAAATACCATTTTTTATATGTTTTGAAGATTAAATATGATCTCGGTGCCAGTGTATGAATGTGTTATATCCTAACGTGCTGGGTATGATACTTTTATTCCTTTGAAACGAGTTAATCTTGAGATTCAATTCCGATTTAATGAATTTTCTTTCAAATTTCTTTTTTACCTTAAATATTTTCAAGTTTTCGACATTAGGACAACATTAATCAATTTGGTACCAATTTTGGGCGATGCAAGGGTGCTAACCCTTCCTTGCACATAATCGATTCCCGAACCTGTTTTTTTGGATTTCGCAGACCAAAATGTTTTTATAGGTGACCCGATCACACCTAAACAAAAATGATTGGTGGCGATTCCATATTTTTTTTTTAAAGTCGATTCCTATTTTTTTTCAAAACTCTAAAATAAAAAGGGTTTCCACATTATAATTTATGTAATTTATTTAGGTATCCTAAAAGCAACATTAAAACCTTAAAGAAAAAGTGATACACACGAAATTTATTTAATTTTTATTTTTGTTATTTTCTTTGGACCATTAGATCTTGTGACGCTTTCCCGTCTTTTACGTTGCCTCAGTGTGAAAACTTAATTTTTTTTCCTTCTATGCTATTTTTGAATCTTGCGATAATAAACAAGTGGGAAGACTAACTTCTCTCTTTTTTTCTTTCTTTAAAAAAGAGAAACTTCGTCCACAACTATTAATTTAGGTTTACATTATGTTCTTTTATTTTTTTAGATAAAAACAAAAGAAAAACTAAATATTCGGTCTTCAAGTCTCTCCAATACACTTAGACCTAGTTTCCTCATTTTTAGAATTATCAAAAAGTAGTCTATCAGAACGCAAACAATCATAAATAAAAAATGATGAATTATCTAAAAACACGACTTGCATATAATAAAACCATCTTAATTAAATTGTGAGTTGCTTTATTAATATCTCGGTATGTCCATTAAAAGAAAGAAAGAAAACTAAAATTACTCTTTAAACAAAAGGCACTCGATAATCAAAATTCCAAATCCTAATATATTTTATCCGTTCAAACATAAATCAACAACCAATAACCAATTTAATTTAATAATGATATGATGAAGTGATAAATCCTTTGACCAACAGATAGCTTCCATTGTGGCCGTATATGTTACATATATTTAAATATAAATTATAACTATGATCTTATATGCATGACCTGATATGTAAATATTGATAAGTTTATTTAATTATAATTAAAATGAAGTAAAATTAAAAGGGTTAAACAAATAAATATCCCAAGCAAGAAACGAAGACATACAAAAGAGAAGAAAATGTTAAATTTTTTATGATTTGAAAATCAATAAAATAATTGTTTGGTGGTCGAAATTAAAGAAATAAATTTAAATTGAGCAGCCAAAAAATCCTAAAACTCAGAAAAGTTTTGCTATGTCGGTATAGAAAGAAAGTTGAAAAAAAGATTGTAATTATAATTAAATAAATTTATCAGTATTTATTTATAAATTCTCAAATATTTTATTATTTTACTCATTGATGAGATGGTTTAATATAGTTGATTGATGGTGCATAGGACTTATGTACCGATAATTCCTCAAATATTATTTTTATTAATAATACACAAAATATATTAATAGTACTCATTCTTATTTTAGTCATCCAACTTTAATTCCGCAAAAATGTGATGATATATCACTTGAATATTGTGTCATGCCATTGCCTCAAAATTAAAAAATACATTTTTAAAATTTTAAATTATATATTTTTATTTACAAGTGATGATTTGTCATAATTTTAAATTATATCATCATCACACTTTTACAAAATCTAAGTTCAAATATCAAAGCGGACTTAATAGTTAAATTCAAATATTAAAATGGACAAAAAATTATAAATATTAAAATAAATCTAATTACTAAATTTAGGGGAAAAATTATATTATTTGGCCTCACATTTTCAAATATTAGTATGAGATATGGTATTTTAAATATAAAAAATAAATAATAACTCCAGTGGTAGACCTTAGGCTTGACTAAAGTTGACTGCACAAGCAAAATGGGTCAACTAGTGGTGCACTACTAGTTTATTTTATGCAAAAAGTCTACACCTTTAAATTAAATTAAATTATGAAATATTCGAGTGAAAAAAATTGTGTTTACAAAATATTTATTATATTAGTAACATTAATATCACATTATGCAAATAGGTTTTAAATTCTATTTTATATAAAATATAATTTTATTTTAAATATTATTATTATAATAATAAGTGTGTTCATCTGTTTAACAATCTAAATTTTGTGTCCTTTAATGTTTAATTGTCTTATAAAACTTATTTGAAATATTTATGTATATAATCAAATGTTTAATTATGATATAAATATAGATTCAATAATATTAGACACGAAATAATTATAACATAATTATACGAATCAACATGATTACAATAATATTTTAAAATATCTAAATTATAAATTGTTAAGGTACCAAAATTTATTAAACATAATATAAAGGGATAAATATTAAAATTATATATATATAAATTTTGACTCAATGTGTTTTTGATATATGAACTTTAATTTGGTGCATTTATACACATGAAATTTTGATTGTAGTTCATATGTATACATGAAACTTTTATTTTAATTCAATCAAGTACATAAATGGGATAAATATAAATATTTTTGTGTGCAATATACAAATATAAAATGATGCAATATCAACACTTGTGTTAATAATCTGTAAAAATTAGATTAAATAAAAAATCATGTACAAAAAAATTCCACAATGCGTGATAATATGGACAAAAGGTTTTATAATTTTTAGTTTTTCACATTTTAAATTTCTAAATAATTTTATAAAATTTTATTAATTATTAATATTATTTATAATTTCTAAATTTGTTATAGTTTTGAAGCCATTCAAAATGAATTTGGATAATTAATTCTCTAGGTACATTTTAAATACACATTTTATTAGTTTTTTATTTTTATAAATTTTAAATTATTTTAAAGTTTTTCTATTTTTTATTTTATGATATTTTAAATTTTTTAATAATTATAATTATTTTTATAATTTTATATATATATATATATATATATATATATTTTAATTTTGTATTCTTCTAAAATGAATATGAACAAATAGTTATCATAGATCAAATGAACCTTAACTTGTGCATATTTCAATTAATTTTTTCAAAGCAAGATTTTATTTTCTAAAATATTTTTTCTTTTTCTTTTTTACATGGTATGCCAGGATAGCAAACTTCTACGTAGCAATTTCTGGTGACTTTCGTTAGCCATGTCAATGTGGTTAATGGTAAAATCGATTAATTTAAGATTTCTATTAACGGAAATGGTCAATTGATTTTTTTAAATCACTATGCTCAATTGGGTGTTATTTTTTCAAAAATGCTTAATTGATTTTTTTAATTTTTCACTTAGGACTTTTCTAACCCTTTAGTCTATTTTTTTAGTTTATTAAATTTGTTGGTTCTTGTTATACCCTTAGCAAGAACACACGGATGGCCCTTTGCCTTGAACCTTCAGTAATGATATCTAGTTGGTTCTTAGTGATGCCCCTAATAATAATCACTTGGCTTGTCATCTATGACTAGCCACCTGCTTTTGGCCACCTGCTCTTATCTTTTAAGGGGACCACTGAAGGACCACCAAGACATAATAATCTCAGTCTTACCCATAAGGAGAATGTCAAAAGGACCAGATAAAGATTACGTTTGATGACAACTGACATATAATTGACCTGCCACTTAGCCGACCACACAAGTAACCTAACATTTGTATTTTTGGTGATGTGGTACTACCAAATAAAGGGACATCCCTTATATATACCCCAACACACTAGATATTAGGGATTTGACTTCTTTCCCCAAGCACTCCATCCTTTCCTTTCCATTTTCCTCCTCTCCTTCTCAGCTCATTCCTTCGGTTTTGAATCAGCCTCCACACCTTCTCCTCTTGATCTCCTCCTTATTGATCCCTTTGTCATAGGTGCTCATTGATGAGGTGACTTAATGTAGTTGATTGATAATGCATGGGACTTATGCACTGTTATATTATCCTTATATTTTTTTTTTCGAAATGAGCAGGGCTGGATTTTATAATAAAACAAATCAAAGTACAAGCTAATCCATTGAAGATGAGCCTACAAGAGTGAAGAAACAAACAGAACTAAAACAAGAACCAAAATAATAAACAAAACGAAATTGAAAAAGAAAATAAATTAAAAGCCAACCTAGACTTAGCTGGTACCTACTCTCCAAAAGTAAACCCTAGAAGCTTGTGTCAGGCTAAATTCCTAAAAGGTAAATGTTCCCAAAAAAAACTTATTCTTTGCATTTCTTTGCCTTTCCTTCTACCCAAATGTTCCCCTTTCTGCTATCGATCTGGTTCTCTTGGTCTGAGGAGCAAAGATCCCACTCCGGTGCCGTTCACCCTTAAGACACTCCACATGTTAGTGGTACTCATTTTCATTTTAGTCATCTAACTTAAATTTTAAAAAATATAATAATATATTACTTTAAAAATTATATCGTGTCATTGTCTCAAAATTAAAAATATATTTTTAAAATTTAAAATATTATATATTTTATTTTTAAATGATGACTTGTCATAATTTTAAAATATGACATCAGCACACTTTTATAAAATTTGAATTTAAGCATCAAAGTGAATTTAATAATCAAATCCAAATAATAAAATAGATCTAATTATCAAATTTAAGATAAAAATTACGTTAACCCTTCAATCTTTTTTCCATCTATTTACTTTTTAAAGTTTTTAGTTCATGCTTTTTTCAAATATTAGTATAAGATATGGCATTTTAAATATATATAAAAAGAAATTATTAAAAATAAATAATAACTCCCAGTGGTAGACCTTAGGCTTCACTAAAGTTGATTGCACAAGCAAAATGGGTCAACTAGTGGTGCATTACTAGTTTATTTTATGCAAAAGTCTACACCTTTAAATTAAATTGCTTGCTTTGGTTCACTGGGTTGGTGCTTGGTGAGGTGCAAATTGAAGGTATGAAACTCATGAAACCAATGGTGAACCATTTGGATATATAATGGTGAGGTGAGATTAAAATTCTCATCTCATCTTTGGTATTATTTTGACCGAGCTAAAGCTACCAAAGTGGAAAAACTCACCGCAGTGGAAAGCTATTTTCCCACTATAACCTTAAAACCTTTTTTGGGGAAGCCATGAAGGTTTTGTTCAGAGGTATTTCACTCACTACTCACAATTTTCGTCACTCTTATACCGAACCGGCCAAAACCAGTTCACTGCTCACCCCACTCATGCGCTCAACTCGGTCTCGACTCAGGTTGTACTCATCCAAATCGGATTCTCCCGTTGAAAAGAAGCCCGACCCTGTTATAGAATCTGCTTCAGTAGCGGAAGCCAATGTCGAGGATGTTGCTTTGCCTGTTGTGGATATGAGTGATAAAGGTAAAAAATGGGTTAAAAAAAATTGGATTCGGGCTTCTATTTGGCAATTTGTTTCTTGTGTTTTTTGTGTAGATGATGAGAAAGGAAAGTCAAGGTGAATGAACAAGTTTGATTTTTTTTATTGGTTTGTTATGTTCATGTTAAGTATAAAATCTTCTCTGTTGTTTTTTTTTTTTTAGAGGTTGAGAGTTCTTCAGTAACCCAGCCCCAGCATTTTTCTTTTCATTTGTGGGACCAAGCCAAGTTGCCATGAAATTGGTCTATCCAAGGGTTCATCCAAGGGTTCATCAGACTGCTATGAAATTGGTCTCTTGTTTTTGTCTTTGTTCTTTTTCTTTTTGAATCTTTCTCTTTCTGATTTAATGTTCGCATTGGCAGGTTGGCAAGGAGAATGCAAAGTTGGCACTTTCTTTGGTTGGTTATGATGAGAAATTGGAGGTATGTTTTCATGATTCTATTTTATTAGTTAAACCTCCTGCTGCATGATGCCTATTAGAAATTTCTGATGTATGCTTAATGTAATTTATAATGTGGTGCTTAAATTCGATTAATTGAGCTATACATGCTTTTGGACCTTTTTAAGTAGCCGGGATGGAAATGTTGGTAACTTTTATTTGTTTGATGTCTTATTCTGAAGTTTTGAATGGTCCTGCAGAGTGCTATGGAGTATGTATTTGGAGCTACTTTTGTTTGTAAAACTACGATCTCGCAAAGGAGGCATGTCCATCTAACTCGCTTTCATATGTGGTTCTTTAAACAATGTGAAACGATTCACTATTCTCTTATTTGGCTAGAGCTCATGTCTAAGTTTTACCTTTATTTGTCACCGAAAACAATATTAACTATCGGTTCATGTATGGTTTCTTTTCTTTCAACTCAACGATTGCAGTTGCTTTTAATAGGAAATTAGCACTCGTAGTGTCACCTTGAAGGTGATATATTTCAAACTAGTGGTCTTTTGACTGGTGGAATCCTGCAGTACATGGTTATTTATTCTCGTGAAGTATTTTAGTATTTGTCCTTTCTTCCTCTTTTTTTCCCTTGAAACTTGAGGTTTCATTTTGCTTTTGGAAAGGTTGGAGTGGATGTTTAATTTTTTTAGAAAGTGACTGCTTTTTCTTCTTATAACTTGTCCTAAGTAATTGTCTCCAAGAAGTTACTTGTGTAAATTAAGAGGTTTGAAAATTGAGACCTTTTTCACGTGGGTGGGGTGATCCGCTTAGATAACTTCATGATTTAGTAGAGTGTGAATCAAAACTTGTAGGTCATCGTAAGAGGTTATCGAAATTGAAATGAAGGTAATCTGCATTGAATGAATATCTTTTCATATTTAGTACGTTCTCGATGCATTTGTGTCTTGTCGATTCTTGTATGAGTTAGTGAATTGTTCTTTGATGTATGGATATAATCACCGCTATCTTAGATACATCCGATTCTAATATTAATAAGAACATATTTTATTTTTATTTTCGTGTTATTGTTGTTAATCGCCAATTTGAGGATTAATTCTATTATGTTATTGAGACTAAGATTCGACTAGTTGGTTTATATCATGTACGATACAAAACTATACGTGATACTATCGTTCTTTGTCATTCTATCTAGTGGTATGTCTTTTAAAGAAGAAATTGTATGAAAAATTACCCCATAGCAAATATCATTTCCATTCGATTCGACTTGTAATTGTTCTTAAGCATGCTCGCTCTTATCGGAAAATGAATTGATTGAGAAGATTGATTAAAAGTACAATTGTGCGCATTGTATCACATCCTCCCTTTTGGCTTCGGTAAGAAAAAATTACACTGCACCCTTGCTTTTGATGGATCATCGAATCATGAAGTCGATGTCAAATTTTGCATTTACATTTTGATGGGGACTTGTTATACGCTTCTATCTATTTATGATTCATTAATTTAAGACCGAATAGTCTCGTATGGTTTTAATCCATTCATGGAAATATTGTTCAGTGATATCAATTGCACAGATCGAAACTTGTCCACATATCCGTGATTTTCAATACATTGGTAGTGATTATCTAACCGGATCTTTGATTTTTGTAATTATTCGATATTCAAAATCACATTTTCTATGAATGGAAAAATCAGATTCTATTTGTTCCTGTGTTCTATTGTATTTTGTTTTGAACGTTAATTTGCCACTAAAGTGCCGGTTTCCACAAGAAATCAAATTTCCACTGCTTTTCAATTGTTTATTGTCTTCATTTTTCCGGTCTTGTAGATTGCAGATCTGACCTCTTCAGAAAATGTTCATGCACCTTAAAGCTCGTTAGAACTTAAAATGCATGACCTTTCCTTATTCGAGCAGTAAGGAGAAAATGAACATCTTAAGGTTTTCCACTTCTCTCTTTTTGATTATACTTTTAACCAATAAATTTATCTCATTTAAGCCATCATGAAGCCCCTATTTTTTTTTTCCTTTCCTTTTTTTAATTTTCTCATTTCCTTCTTTTAAATGAAACTAGCTTGCAGAAATGATAAAGAACATTGAGCAAGAACTTGAAGTAGCAAACTAAGCTGTTAAAGAAAAGCAAACTTTGTATGAAAAGCATGTTAGTGCAATTTTGGAACTTGAGAAATCAATTAGGGATCATGAGAATAATAGAGAGGGCAGACTTAAAACCTTGGAGAGAAAAATTAAGGCTACAAAATCTCAATTGTTGTTGGCTTCAAAGGATCTAAAGGTATATTGTCACTTTTTCGTAGTTCCTCTAAAAGTGATTTTGAAGAAACAAAGAGTTTATTTATTTGAACTTTTTATGCAGCGATATTAAGAGATATTAAGAGATATTCCAAGCTATTCATTCGACAAGCAAGTTTTAATAGTTATTGCAACAATGGTTTTGCATAATTACATTCGAAGACATGCTTGGTCAAATGATGAGGATTTTCGACAATTTGAGAATATACCCGACGTGCCAATCTCTTCAAGCTATTTTGATAGAGGTGAATCAAGTTCTTCTAACAATGAAAGTGACCTTGAAATTACAATGTTAAGGGAAACCATTGCAAATAGTTTAATAAATCAATATTTGTAAAACAATTTTGTATCATAACTTAATTTCTATCAATAATGAAACTTGTTATGTCTTATGTTACTATTTTTTTATTAAAAATCATTCGTTAGATACTTCAAAATTTGATCCAAGTATAATGTTACTATTTGCGAAAATAATATTTATCATTGTTATAAAAATATATTTAACTATAAAAATTAAAAATAATTTTATTTTATCTAATAAATAATTTAAATTGATTATATAATTTATTAAAATATTTATAATAAAATATTGGAAGATACATTTTAATATTTTATTAAATGATTTCATAAATTCACATACTTTAATACTTTTACATAAGTAAAATAATTTTAAAACAACTATTATATATCAATTCTAATATGATGTCCTTAATGGTCATTTTTATTTTCACCTCACCGCACACAATTTGCGTTTGAATCCAAACACACACTCCATCATTGTTTTTAATCTCACCGCCATAAAGTGTCCAATCTCACCGCCACAAGAACTAATCTCACCGCCATCATTGTTTTTAACCTCACCGGAGGTAAACACACCGTCCATCCAAACTAGCCCTTATTAGATTCTGAATATTCGTGAATAACCAAAATTTATCAAACATAATATATAAACACAATTACAACGCAATAAATTAGTAAAACTTAAATGACCAAATCTACATTGATGATGCGTGAATAACGTGGACATGATTGATATATGTACAATCGTCGAACCTAATTCTGTGCAGCAGTGTTAATTAGCAGCAGCGATGGCAATGAAGCTCAATTCTTGGATAAGCCTGCAACTAATTTTCGTTTTCGTAGCGCCCTCTTAGTCTTACTCTCACATGGCGGCCCAAAATCATCGGTCGAAGCTGAAACCGTCGAAGGCTCATGTCGTACCGTCATCTTCCTTGTATGAAATCTCTCTCCGTCACTTTCTGAACAGGTTCAGGGTAGTGCAGAAGAAGCGGATGATTCGTGAAAGACGCTACCTACGACCTCCGCCATCTCCGAAACCCGATTCTCACCTCCATCATTATTATAACGACCCTTGGCCTTGGTGGCCGAGTCACACTCGGCCTGTACCAGTACTGCCACCTCCATCGTCAGCTTCTCCACCACCGCCAGCGTCAACTCAACCACCTCTATCACCACCGTCAGCTCTCCCACCTCCTCCTGTGTCGGCTTAACCTCCCCCCTATCCACCATTATAGCATCTATCCATTGATACCCCTATATATAAAATAATCTAATTATAATGAAAGGGTTAAGTTGAATGTAACAGTAAAGTTTAATATGAGTTTCATCTTAAACCATAAAAATAAATCATCTCTCTTACAGTTGTGTGCTTTGTTATTTTAAGATAAATAATTTTATTTGTTAATTTTGTTTCTAATCCGAATCTCTAATGCACATATTAATTTTATTTGTCGTGGTGATTATTCATATTATCTTTTAATCATGTCATTGAGTTTTGTTTTTCACTCATGAGAATGGAGTATATTTCATGATCAATTATTCATCTTTTTTAGAGACACTTACATGAAAGAAATTAATCATTATTTTCGACGATACATCCCTAAATATGAAAAAGAAAACTCAAATATAAAGTTTTTTCCATTACTTTTATGATCATATAAATAAGTATTTTATTTACACTACACCAAAATAGACTTTTAGCGGCGTTTTTAGTGGCGTTTTAATGAAAAACGCCGCAAATATTATCCATTAACGGCGTTTGAAAGAAAACGCCGCAAAAAGTTGAGCAATAGCGGTGTTTATTTCCAAAACGCCACTAAAAAGGAGAAATAACGGCGTTTTTTTCCCAAACGCCTCTAAAGATCTGAGCATTAGCGGTGCTTTTAAAAAACGCCCTAAAGACCTGAGCATTAGGGGCGCTTTTAAAAAACGCCGCTAAAAACCTGAGCATTAGCGGCGCTTTCAAAAAAACGCCGCTAAAGACCTGAGCATTAGCGTTTTTCACAAACGCCGCTAAAAGTTTTTCATATTTTTCTTATTCTTGCTTTGAATTATATTTTATTTTGATACATTCACTTATAAGCAATGAGAAAGTTTCATTTTAGTTAATTATGAAAAGTTACAAATTGCTAACTAAACAATTTAGAAGTTTTCATTTAAGTTACAAATTAAGCTATTAAAATTCACTACAAAGAAAATGCACTTTTAATAAGCGTTTTAGTGGCGTTTTAAACAAAACGCCACAAATATTATACATTAGCGGCGTTTGGAAAAAACGCAAAAAAGAGAAATAGCGGCCTTTATTTACAAAGCGCTAAAAATGATATATAGCGCTTATTTGTAAAACGCCGCTAAAATCGATCTTTAGCGCGCTTTTATAAAACGCCGCTAAAGTCGATCTTTAGCGCGCTTTTATAAAATGCCGCTAAATGTCTCAAGTCTTTAGCGGCGCTTTTATAAAACGCATAAATAATCTGATCTTTGCGCTTTTATAAAACGCCGCTAAAGTTCTGATCTTTTTGGCATTTTATAAAAACGCCGCTAAAAGTCTAAAGTTTTTTGGATACATATGACTGATTGTTTTAAATTTATATATTAAATAATTTCTTATATAATTTTGATTCTAGTTTAAATTATTTAAAAGAAAATATTTGATAAAATGAAAAAATATTAAATAATTTCTTATATTAATTTTAAAATGTTGAATTACTTCTCATGATTGTTTAGGGTTTATGGTAATTTAGCATATATAATTTAAGGTGTAAGGTTTACGAGTTACTATTTTAATGTTTAGGGATTATGGTTTAGGGTTTTAGTGTTTAGGGTTTAGGGTTTAGGGTTTAGGGTTTAGGGTTTAAGGTTTAGGGTTTAGGTTAAAGGTTTATGGTTTAGGGTTTAAGGTTAAGGGTTTATGGTTCGAGTTTAGGGTTTATGGCCGGATAGAGGATAGGGGTTATGAGTTTAGATTAAATTAGTGTATTATAAGCTTCGTTGTTTATGGTTTGGGGTTTAAGAATTAAGATTTATGGTTTCAAGTTTAAGAGTACAGGTTAGGTTATGGTTTAGCCGGGTTTATAGTTTAATTTTTAGTTTTAGATTTATATATTGGGTTTAGGGTTTAGTGCTTAAACCATATCGAACAATGAGTTAGAGTGTTAGTGTTTAGAGATTTAAGTGTTCAAGAATTTGATAAAAGAGGTAAAAATCAAATTCTTTTAGGGTTTAAGGTTTGCAATATAAGATTATTTTTAATTACTTTTACACCTTGTAATATATGTATGAGTTGCGGTTTAGGGTTTAAGGTGTATGAATAAGGGTTTATAGTGTATAATTTGTGTATATATACACAAACATGTTACAAAACACTGTCGATTTATCATATCGCAGTTTTAGTGGCGCTTTTGTCAAAACGCCGCAAATAATTTTAGGTTTAGTGGCGTTTGTTCCAAAAAACGCCGCAAAAATGTTACAAAACACTGTCGTTTTATCTTGTCCCAGATTTAGTGGCGTTTTGTCAAAAACGCCGCAAATAATTTTGTATAGGTTTAGTGGCGTTTGTTCCAACAAACGCCGCAAAAATGTTACAAAACGCTGTCGTTTTACTTATTGTAGTTTTAGTGGCGTTTGTTCTTAAAACGCCGCATATAATTTTATATCGGTTTAGTGGCGTTTGGATCTAAAAACGCCGCAAATATGTTACAAAACACCGCTGCTTTTACTTATTGTAGTTTTAGTGGCGTTTGTTTATAAAACGCCAATAATGTTATATCGTTTTAGTGGCGTTTGTGCTAAAAACGCCGCAAATATATCACAAAAACATCGCTGTTTTATAACATGAGTTTGTAAACGTCGCCATTTTTATTAGTGACGCTTGAATAAACGCCACAAAATTTATATACCCTAAACGTCACTGCTTTAATTAGCCACCGCCTATCTTTTCTTTCCTCTTTGATATCGATTCCCCAATCGACAACTAATCCCTAACAACCGCTTCTTTCTCCCTTTCTCCCTTCTCCATCCAACACCCACCGCCAAAGACCGCTTGTTTTACCCATCCGCCTAATCCATCGGCATTAGTTGCTTGGATTTGTGAAACCCGACAAGGAATTTCTCAATAGAGGTATGGAATTTGTTTTCAAATTGCTTTATTATCAAATTGTGTTTTTTTTACCGTAACCCCAAATACTTACTGCTTCCTCATTCTTCTTCTTCCTTTGCTCCCTAGTTCCAGCTGCAGTCTCTTTCCGATAATAATGGGTCTCGCCAAGTTTCAAGACAACCAACTGCTTATCGTAATCGTAGTTTTACTTATTTAGTTTTTTTCATTTTTCTGATGTTCATGTGATGTTTGCTTTGTTTTCTCTACTTGTCTGAGAATATCGAGAAGGATTACATGAGAAGCATCATTAACTCTATGATTTTGTTTACAAAACTAAATGCACTGTTTTTGAATGATTAGAAGTTAAATTTTCATCTTTTGTGGAAAACAATTAACAGTTTGGTTTTAGGATTTTATATTATGTTGAATTGTTTTAGATTTGAACTGTTTTAGAATTGGTTTTAGGAAAACAATTTTCTTTTCCATGCAAAATTTTCACGCTTGGTCCCTGAATCTTGTTTACTTGGTTTATCACTTTGAGTTTTCCTCATTATTATTGTTTTACACAATATTGTTTAATTACTCATTTTTGTTTCTAATTGGAACTTAATTTTGATATAAGATTAAATGATTTATCATTTAAGCATATAATTAATATTAGATTATGGTAATAAAATATGTTTATTAAAAGTTCAAATAAAAAATTGATAAAATGATAAAATTAAGACTTTAAGATAGACGATAAAATTGAATTAAGATCCGATTAAATCAAGGATTTAAATAGAAATATAAAATAATGGGAAGGCATTTTTTCCAAAATTGAAATAATTAATTAACATTGATAAATAAAGTAGTTTTCTTTTCTCTTCTTTTATAGTTTGTCAAATATATAAAATTAAAACCATCTGTTCTGCACCAAAACCATCTAGCAAGGAACCATTTAAATGATCTAGGAGAAAGTGAAACCAAAGATTGACAACTTAGAATTCCTCCTGGAGTGCTCCATTCAAACCCATTATCATCAAGCTTAAGAACTTGCAAACTAACTAGGGAAATTATAGTTGGGGGAGAGGGGAAGTGAATATGGGGAGGGATATTTTTTATTTTTTAATATTAATATAATTATTTGTATTTAATATTAATATATAATTATTTTTAATTATATTTTAATGAAATGATGATATGATAAAATTTGATTGGATGTATGAGCTATTAAAAGTGCTTTACATTGGCATGGGATGACATGTGAAAATTTTTCTCATTATTAAATTTAGTTCGAAGTGGTTTTGAAATGGTTGCTTGGATAGAAAAATTAGATTGTGGTCGTTAGGAATCTTCTTATAAGTATTGATAGTTGTATTAACTAGTTGGTCAATGTTACATTCTTAGTGGTTAAAACACAAGGTAATGGTATGGCTGTAACTTTGGCTATTGCTGGTGTGAAAAGATTAGAGATATTTAAAGCTTGGTGGTGATTTATTTGTGATTAGTCATTAATAGTTAGGTCCGATACTAAATGTCTTGATTCCTTGTTTATTTGGGTGTTTTGTAATTTAGACTGAGAAAGAGGTTGGTTTGTTCCAACGTCTTTCTAGTATTATATATAGAGTTATTAATATTTATTTATAATAGTTATGTTTAAATAAAATTATTAATATTTATCTACAAGTCCTTCATATTTTTTGTTTAATTTAATAATAATGTCTCATATTATTTACTTTAATATTAGTAAAATTTCGCTTTCCAAAAAGAAATATTAAATCTTAGACTTTATTTTTATTATTATTAATTCATATTCATATTCATATTCATATTCATAAATAAAGTAGATGGCTCCCATTTTAGTATTTTATTTTTATTTTATTAATTCATTGTTTTATCCAAGAATATTCATTCACAGGACCAACAAAAGTCTTGTGTTTTTCTTTACCAACTTTGACCAAGCAATTTCTTAATTTCCCATTTTATAATAATTCAATTTTTAATTTATTTTATTGTAATTCCAACTAATTTGAAGTGTGGAAAATCACATTAATTATTTTTATTTTAGTCCCATCAAGTTGTGTGTAGTCCATTCAAAGCATAAGAATCCAGCTCAGAAATCAATGAAGCTCTTGGTAGCTATTTTAAGTTGGGATAAATTTTGAAAAATAGAGTAGTCTGTTTTGCTGTAGTGTTGTAATTTCATAGTCAATTGGTAGGCCTTTCTTGTGAGATTGAATCTTTGTAAACGAGGTTTTAGGTGAGTAGTTATAATAAGTTGTGATTAATTATTAGAATTGAGACTGCAATTATTTTTTATAATGGTAGATTAGACTTTAATGAATAAATAATTTGAACAATTAAGAAATGAAACAATTCACTAAGTGAAACTCCAAATATTATTTTCTTAACTAATCTAATACTAATAGAATAGAAAATTATGCGAGAGTTGACCAAGATAGGAAAGTTAGTAATTTACTCGCTTGTTAATTAATTAATTCGACATGTGTTGACTCTTCCTATTTCAATAGCTACTATTGAGCGTACATTTTTCCTATTTGAAGATAGGAAAGTTTGTGTTCGAACCTTGTATACATCGTTCAGGTGAGTCATTATCTGCGCTTATTAGACTTCACGAAAAAGGCTTAATTTATAAAGGTATATGCGAAAATTCCATTGCTTACTATCGTGTTTCACCTTATGAATCGATATTTAGTACTTTTCGATTTGATCATACTTGTCTATCTTCCTCCTTTGTTTCAATAAATTTAGTAGACAAGGTTTCTTCTCGGATAAGCTTTCTTTTGGACTTTAAGTATGTGTATATGCGTTTATTAGACAAGTTTTCGTTTGGACTTGAAGTATATAGGTCAGATATGTAACTTGCTAAATTGTTGTACAAAATTGCGGATTATTATTCTTTATTTATTATTGTTGTTTATTATTATTCGATTATTATTGTTTATTATTATTATTTGTTTATTATTGCTTTTTATTAGTAATAATGTTTATTATTATTACTGATTATTATTGTCATTTATTATTAATTTATGCCTAAACCGCTGTTTATTATTGTTATTTATTATTATTCTTTGTTTATTATTGATGTTTATTATTAATTTAAGCCTAAATCTTGCATTTTATTATTATTCATTTATTATTAATAATGTTTGAACAACCTCCAATTTGCTATCTACTCATGCCGCTCATTTTTTACAAGCTTAGTGTATTATTTTTTAAAATGTAGGGTAGTACGATATAAAAATAACATTAACAAAATATAAAAATAAATTGTTAAAGTATGTTATAATTTTTAACATAAATGTCATATTTTAATAAATATTTGCAAGTTAAGAAGATATTAACATATTTTAATACAAACTCATTACATATATTATATATTATATTAAAGAATTTTTATTACTTTATCTTCCTTAAAAGTAAACAATATTTTTTTAAGAATACATAAATTACATAATGCTTTTAGGCTTATTACTAATTAATAATTACTAATTTTTATATTACTAATGTTTGCTTTTAATATTTAATATTTTCAATGTTTTCCAAAATGATAATAATATTTTCTTATCAAGATAATAATAATATTGATCATTACTTAAATATGTTTTAATTACAAAAAGTAAATTATTTTTATAAGAATTGATTTAAAAACTTTTAAATTTAATATTGTTATCAATATAATAATTTAGATCATTATTGAAATATGTTTTAATATAGAAAATAATTTTTTATAAAAGAAGTAAGTTAAAAACTTTGTAAACTTAATAACATCACAAAGAAATTTCAATTATAAAAACCATATAATAACATTTTCCACTTTAACTTATTCTCGATTTGAAATTTTAATTTAACTTACATAATTCATAATACATAACTAACATAAAATTACATAACTTACATGTACATAACTTACATAACTTACATAGCTTTTGTAACATTATTTAACTTACATAATACATAACTTACATAATACTTGTATCAAAAAAAGAGATTCAAAGTATATAGTTTGAAACCCGACGGGTTGCCGTGATATCTCATCGTTAGATATAACAGATCCTCCCTAGGTGTAACAATGCCACGTATGTTGAATCTTAAAGAATACATAAATTACATAATATATAACCTACATAATACATAACTTACATAATACTTGTATCGAAAAAAAGAGATTCAAAGTATATAGGTTGAAACTCGACGGGTTGCCGATATCTCATCATTAGATATAACGGATCCTCCTTAGGTGTAACAATGCCACGTATGTTGAATCTTAAAGAATACATAAATTACATAATATATAACCTACATAATACATAACTTACATAATACTTGTATCGAAAAAAAGAGATTCAAAGTATATAGGTTGAAACTCGACGGGTTGCCGTATATCTCATCATTAGATATAACGGATCCTCCCTAGGTGTAACAAAGCCACGTATGTTGAATCTTAAAGAATACATAAATTACATAATATATAACCTACATAATACATAACTTACATAATACTTGTATCGAAAAAAGAGATTCAAAGTATATAGGTTTGAAACTCTGACGGGTTCGTAGTATATCTCATATTAGATATAACGGATCCTCCCTAGGTGTAACAATGCCACGTATGTTGAATCTTAAAGAATACATAAATTACATAATATATAACCTACATAATACATAACTTACATAATACTTGTATCGAAAAAAAAGAGATTCAAAGTATAAAGGTCGAAACTGACGGGTTGTCAGTATATCTCATTTATTAGATATAACGGATCCTCCCTAGGTGTAACAATGCCACGTATGTTGAATCTTAAAGAATACATAAATTACATAATATATAACCTACATAATACATAACTTACATAATACTTACATAGTACTCGGTTATATATATGAAATTATCATTACTTACGTAAATTATAAATTAACACTTTAGCGTGTAATTTATTGTCAACATTAGACTTCAACAACTACGAAATGGATAGGACTTGGATGAATTTGTCAAGGGTAAGCAACGGTTATCGAAATGGAGTAGAAACTTTCCGAATTTCGATTTCAAAATGCAAGCCAAGAGAATATGATTCTTTGCCGTGTGAGAAGTGTTGCAATACCAATTGGCATTACCGTGAAGTTGTCTATGAACATCTAGTTGTTGATGGCTTTGTTCGAGGTACAAAAATGGATTTTTACGGAGAGTGTACATCTAGTGCAGCATCATCATCGATGAATCTAGGTTATCCTCATAGTGCTTACAATCGTAATGTTAGAGATTATAACATGGAAGGCATGTTGCGGGATGCTTTTAATATGCACGATGATGGTTTCGGTCATTTTACGACATGGGTGCAACCGATGATTATAGTTTTGGTGGAAATACTTTTACCGAAGGGGAAGAACGATACATGATGAACAACCAAATGAAGAAGCGGCAAGGTTCTACACGTTACTTGGTGAAATGAATGAAGAAGCGTATGAGGATCAAAATTTTCCAAACTGCTTTTCAGATTCGTCTTTTTCACTTGAAACGTTTGGGAGGATGGACCGAAAACTCGTTGACAATGTCATAGTTAGAGTTTCGCAAGAAATGTTCCGTTTATGAAAATCCCTAAATCGTCCAAAGACATGAAGAAACTGATAAAGGATTTGGGTCTTGGCTACAACAAAATTCATAGTTGTCCAAATGATTGCATGTTGTATTGGGGCGACCGGATAAACCAATAGTGCTGTCATGTCTGTGGTGAATCTCGTTGGATTAAAAGAAATGCAGAGGATGGTAACGATGACGAACAGGATACACATTCAAGGAAGCAGACGGTTAAGATTTTGCGGTATTTCCACTAATACCAAGGCTTCAAAGGCTTTTCATGTCGTCGAAGACGGTAGGAGTCAATGACGTGGCACCATGATGGACGAACCGATGATGGATTGTTAAGGCACCCATGATTCTTTAGCTTGGAAATCATTTGACTCAAAATTTCCAAGCTTTGCACGCGATCCTCGAGTGTTAGGCTTGGGCTAGCATCGATGGATTTAACCCTTACAAACTCATGAGCACATCGTATAGTACTTGGTAGGTGGTGCTTGTTCCTTACAATTTACCTCCATGGGTTTGCATGAAAGCAGTCATCTTTATCTTATCTATGATTATACCCGAGAGAAAGGGCCCGGAATGATATTGACATATATTTGCGTACCACTTATTGAAGAGTTAAAACAACTATGGGTTGGTGTTGAGACATACGATGCAATGAGAAAAGAGAACTTCAACTTACGTGCGACTTTGATGTGGACTATTAATGACTTCCGCTTATGCTAATTTATCCGGTTGAGTACTAGGGACATTATGCTTGTCCTTGTCAGTCTGCTGCAGACATGTTCGAAATGGTTATATAATGGGAAGAAGTTCTCTTATATGGGGCATCGTCGGTGATTACCGAAAATCATAGATTTAGATATCAAAGTGCTCATTGTTTGCATGATCAAGAGTTCAAAGAAGCTCCATCATCGCACCAATGGATCCAAATATTATTCATGTTGAAAGATATAAATTTTATTTATGGGAAGATGAATCAACCGCCAAGTCGAAAAGAAACTGCAGAGAAAGGGATGAATCGATGATGAATCGACGAAGAGGATGATCCTAATGAGGCGGAGTTGTGGAAAAAGAAGTATTTTTTGAGTTGCCTTATTGGGAGCATCGGATATTACGCCATAATCTTGATGTCATGCACATTGAGAAAAATGTCTGCGAGAACATTATTGGGACTATTTTGAATGTCGATGGAAAATCAAAGACAATCTTTAAAGTCGACTTGATTTAGTTCACATAGGAATTCGGCGTGAGCTTCATCGTCAAGCACTTCGAATATGAAATATCGGTTTACCGCTATTTATTCAATGTCGAAGACGGAAAAGAAGTGTTCATGACGGTGTTGAAGGATATAAAGGTCCGGATGCATATGCATCAAATATATCTCGATGTGTTAGTCTTAAAGATCGAAGACTATATGGCTTAAAATCGCATGACTATCACATCTTGATGCAAGCCTTCTTGCCGATTGCTATGCGGTGTTGTATGTCAAAAAGGTGACGTCTTGTGTAATTGAACTGTCCAACATAATGAAAGGCATTTGTGGCAAAGTTTTGGACGTTCAAGAACTTGAGACACTACAAGATCGAGCAGACCGACTTTATGCAATCTGAGAAGATCTTCCCGCCTTCATTCTTCACAATTATGGTGCACTTGTTAATTCATCTCCGTGAAGCGATACTTGGTGGACCCGTGTTCTATCGATGGATGTATCCTATTGAAAGGTATTAATTTATTTGTAAATTATTCCTTCATTCACCTAAATGCCTTTAGTTCCAACTTTGATAATGTTCTATTTCGTGTTTAGGTTCCTCTCCAAATTGAAGTCTTATTGCCGCAATAAACGTTATCCGGAAGGATCAATTGCCGAAGGCTACTTGGCAGAAGAATGTATGACTTTCTGTTCAAGGTATTTGGAAGATGTTGAAACAAGAATGAACAGACCAAGTAGAAATGCTGGGCTCACAGATCATAACTTGGCCGGAACTTATTTATTTCAAAGTTTCGGAGAACCGATCGGCAAAGTCGAAATTGCAGAATTAGACGACATATCATGGGTCCAAGCATATCGATACGTTCTTTTTCATCACGATTCAATGGAACCATTTCGGAAGTAAGTTCTAGAATTTGATAAATACTCATCAATTATAATTTGTTTGTCTTTTAACAAAGTAACCATTTTTTAACATAGTGAGTACAAACAAGTATTGAGAGCTCGTTCACGGTCCCGAAGGTTACATCGACGAGAAATTAATAAGATGTTCACAGAATCATTCCATGAATGGTTAAGCCAAATGGTATGCAATTTAAGTTTTCATTGACAAGTAATAATGTTTTCTCATAACATTTATAATTACTCGATTTACTTTCGATTCAATAGGTTTGAGTCGGAATGAAGTTAATGACGGTTAAATGGCTTTCACAAGGTCCAAACCGAATAGTGAAAAGATATAGTGCATTCCTCATCAACGGACATGATTTCATACAAGGTATCGCGAGAGGTTGAGGAGAACCCAAAATTGTGGAATTGTTGTTAATTCTTCAATTACGAGTTATTCTAGTGCTAGGGATGTAATCCGTCGAGGGAATTTGGAGTATTACGGACTTATTATCGATATCATTGAGTTGGATTATTACGGCAAATGGAAAGTTGTCTTGTTTCGAGGTGAATGGGTGATGTGAATACTACTGTGGAATTAAAAAGATCAATATGGTTTTACAATGGTGAATTTCTCTCGATTGATTCACACGGAGAACAACTAATAGACAATCGTATGTGTTTTCTTCTCAAGTGAAACAAGTTTTTACTCAAGATCCAACCGATGAGGTTGGTATATTGTACTTCAAATACTCCTAGAGACTTGTTCGACATGGGCGGTGGAAGTAGAGATGACATCGTCGAAATATCGAAACTCGCTTTTCCGAACAAAACTTAAATGAAAATATCCCTAGTACTAGTGCACAATTTCAATGGGTTCGTCGGGATGTGGACGAAGATATTTACTGAATAATGATGTAGTAAGATTTTACTATTTTTATTTATATGTAATATTATAATTTTAATCATGGTCATTTTATGTAATTTAAACATTTTATATGTACCATTATTGTTGTTATTTGTTACTAATATTTCAACTATTTTATGTGTATTGCGGGGAAAATGAGTAGAAGAAGAATGCGAGATTTAAATATTGTACATGATACTATAAATTAGGAGAGGCAATAGTGAAGCAATGACAATCGTTGGATCCTCTAATGTGCCGACATAGATGATGAGCTTATGTGAATTACAAAGTAAAATTAAATTATTTTACATGGATGTTGACTTTTTTATTGATTTATTTTTCAATTTTAATATAACAAAAATTTATCATTGGTCACCGAGAATGGTGGGGCCATAAAGGTCGCGGACGTCACGCTTAAAGGTTAATCTGAATTAAATTTCTACCGTGTGAAAGTAAGGAGAAAGCATTATGGCCGACTGTTGGCCTCAAGCTCGAGTTCTAGGAGGCTATTTGGGCATTATTGCACGAAATGCAAATATGTTGCCCATCAATTATGAGTCATGGCATCACATGCCTAACGCAAACAAAAATCAAGCTCGGAGAACATTAAGGTAACAAAACATGAATGTAATTTATAATACTTTGGTTGAAGTTTCATTTATATTTACTTTTAAATTTATGTTTTTTAGGAGAGGTTTAATTTGGAGGTCTCCCATGACTATATAAAAAGACATTGGGAAAAAATGGAGAGACAACAAAAGCATATTGAAAAAGAATATTTTAAGAAAGAAATAAGCCTCGAGGATAAATGCGGAATGTCCCACCGGAATGTTGAGGCATCAATGGGAAGATGCGGTTAGATTCGGAACTCAAAGAAAGGAGAGGTATTACCTACTTTTAAACTCTTATAAGTTTTTCTTGTATAGTATTTACTATATACGTAATAATAATATCATTATGTAGGACCGTGAGCGTGTCGGAACAAGCAAAGAGTGAAACAAAATTCACGCATTACCGCAGGAGATCGAAGTTTTGCTTCACATGGTGAGGCGAGGTATTATAATTTATTAATTACATCAAATATTAATGACTTTATACTATTAAATTATATTTGTAATACAACATTGTAGGAACTCTCCACCGGTCAAAAAGTTGGACGCGTTCACTTTTTGACATTACGCATGAGAAGAAGGATGGGTCTCCGATGACACCCAAGTTTGGAGAGATTATGGTATATTTACTTAATAAAATTTGATTTATTAAAATGGATTTATAATGTTTACTTATAATAGTTTAATTCTTCGTTAGTAGTTTTAAATTAATATGTTAAGTTATGATGCATTCCTTCTTATTGTATATTTCGTTTCTAACTTTTGATTAATTTATTAGGAGAAACTAAAGGAGAAGAAGACACTTTATGAAGCTACCGCCGAGTGATAGTTCTGTTCATCTTGAGGATGTCGATAATGTAATTATTACCGATGTTTTGGGTCCCGAAAGGTCTGATCGCTTGATCGATAGTTCGTTATTCTTGAGTATATTTATAACAAAATTATCACTAATGTTTTGGGTGTTGAAAGGTACGGTCGGGTTCGACTTCAAGGATCCGTGTTACTCACCCAATATTTTGGATCCGACTCCCAACAATATATGCCTTCCGGAGTCAATCTCGTCTTTGAAGTTCAAAGGCTAAAAGACCAGATAGCTCAAATGCAATCTAGCACGGTTGAGCAAATTTCTCAACTTAGAGCCGAGGCAAAGCGGAGGGAGGCCGAGGTAGCAATGAGGAGGCGAGAGCAAATTTCTCTACTTAAAGCTAAGCAAGAAGCAAGGGAGGAGAGGCGAGCAGAAGTATGAAGAACTTCACTCTGACTTGAGCTATGATGAAGATAACCTTGATCAGACGCCGCCATCTTAGACATTTATGTTCTTATTGTAAGATGATTTTAACATTGTTACATTTAACAATGTACGATATCATATATTTTTATATAACATTTAACATTGTTCATATAACATTTAGAAATAATATAGTTGGTGCAATTTTTATCTTGCATTTGTTATTTGGGTTGAAATTATGTATTACATTTGTTGTCATTGGTTGGTTTTAGTGCGAGGCTTATAATATTTGATAAATTGAATATTTTAGATATGCACAAGTTAGCGGCGTTGTGGGAAAAAGCGCTAAAAGTCAAACCTATAGTGGCGTTTGTGAAATAAAGCCGGTAAAAATCATGTTTTAAGCGGCGTTTAAAAAGCTACCGCTTAAAAGTCATGTTTTTAGCGGCGTTTTGGAAAAAAGCCGCTAAAAGTAATGTTTTTAATGGCGTTTTAGAAAAAGCTACCGCTAAAAGTAATGTTTTTAGCGTTTTAGAAATAAGCGCATTAAAGGAGCCACCTTTAGCGGCGTTTGAGAGAGAGAGCCATAAAGTTATGTTTTAAGCGCGTTTTTTAAAAAACGCTTAAAAGTCATGGTTTCATGCGGTTTTTTCACAAAACGCCGCTAATTTTATGGCGCCACATTTAGCGGCGTTTTTTGTGGCGTTTTTCAAAGCGCAGATCTATTAGTGGAGCTTAAAAGCGCATTAAAAGTCTAAAAAATGCCGCTAAAAGTCTGTTTTGCTGTAGTGATTGATTTTGGGTTTAATGTTTAGTATGTTAATTTCATGGTTTAGGGTTTGTTATTTTGGTGTATAAGTTTAGTGTTTTAAAGTTTGTTGTTTAGGTTTATTGTATAGTGTTTAATATCTTAGTGTTTACCAGTATTAAGGTTTAAGTGTTAGTGGTTAGGGGTTAAGGTTTAGGGTTAGAGGTTTAGGGAGAAATGGTTAATGGGTTAGGGTTTTGAGTTTAAGGTTTATGGTTTATGGGTTTAGGGTTAGGGGTTTGGGGGGAAATGGTTAATGTGTTATGTTTTTGAGTTTAGGATTTATCGTTTAAGTTTAGGATTTTAGTATTTAGGGTTTAAGGTGTTAGCTATATGATCCAAAATCTCGAAACCGAAATCCCTCATGAGGGATTTATGGTTAATGTGTTAGCTATTAAAATATATGTTTTGTACTACACTAACATTGGCCACATGAATTCTCAAAAAGTTGGTTTCAGATTATGGTTTAAGGTTTGTAGTTTAGAGTTTAGGGTTCGAGTTTTATGGTCTAAGATTTATGGTTTGGGGTTTTGAGTTTGAGGTTTAGGTTTTGGTGTTTGTGGTTTAGGGTATAATATTTAGGGTCTAGGGTTTATGATTTAGGGATTAATCTTGGATTTTTAGAATATAAATCAAAATAAGAAAATGTAAATTATTATTTTAAAATATATATATCAAAATAGGTTAAATCCCAAAAGCATACATGAACAATGGTTTAGTGTGCAATTGTATACATGAACTTTAATTTGATCCAGATCTTGTAAAATATTAACACAATTATTGATATAATTAACATCATTTTTATTTATATATTGCATACATAAAATTTATATTTATTTAATATAAAATATATTGATATATTGATATTTTAAAATAATGTGTATGATTAAATCAAAATTAAAGTTTCAACTATACATTTAAACCACAATTAGAATTTCACATCTAGAATTACACATTAAACCAAAATTCATATATAATTCTAAGATGTATCTATATCAAAATTTAGGTGTAGACCATACTTATAATTAAATGCCATTTATATAAAAATCTAAACAACTAATGTAGACCATACTTAAAAGAATAATGTTGATGTAAAAAGAAAGAAAAAGAAATTCTAAAAGAGTTGATAATGGTAATTAAATTTTTAAAATTTAATAATAAAAATTAATAAATTAATAAATTAAAGTTTAATATTTAATACTCAATATAAGTTAAAAATTTAAAAGTTTAATATTTAAAATATAATAAAAATTCAAAAAATAATAATCTCAACACAAAAATTTTAAAAAAAAGAAATAGAAAAATATAGATTAAAAATGAAAAAAAATGAACTTGTGTAATAGTGGCGTTTTTATAAATAACGCCACAAAAATGGAGCTATAGTGGCGTTTTTAACGCCGCAAAAATACATACACTCGGCGTCATTTTTTCTCTGCTAAAAAATGGAGCTAAAAAATCCTATAACCCTAATTTTTATTTCCCCAACCCTAAATTTCCTAAGTCCCCAGGATTTCCTTATATCGTTTCCCAAAATCTCCAAACCAAAATCCCCCAAATTGGTTTCCCCCACCTTTCAATTCCCCAAAATCCCCCAAATTTCTAAGCTTTGATCTCTTTTGATGGTGTTTTCTGATCTTGGTTTTCATGCAAAGGAAAAGGCTTGGGGAAAAGAGGGGAGCAGTGGACTGAAGTTATATTTCTTGTTCAGGTATGAATATTTACATTAACTATGTATTGGCCTTTTCATGTATTTTTTTAATTTTAGATAGATACCTAAGTTTTCTCTTCCTGTATGCAAGCCAAGAACGAACGTTTCAATTAGAGCGAGTTTCGGGTTTGGTGCGCGTCAAACGCATCGTTGCTTCGGCTCCCAAAGTGTAGAAAATCGTCATCAATCTTGTAAGTTTACAAAACCTTTTCTTGTTTTTGCTTAGCAGAGTAATTTTTGTAATATCCGCTGAGCAGAATAGTTTTCCTCTCTATTTTTAGTTGATATATGCTTCTTTCTCCTGTACATTTTGTCTGCTCTGTTTCCTTTTGTTCTGATTTTTACCTATTATTATGATTATTTTTCTATTTTCTCATCCTCCCTTTCAATCTGTGTTCCTTTCCATTTGTTTCCTGACATTTCTTTTTTAACTTTGGTGTAAGCTCATCACCAAATAACATACTATTCAGCAAGATGTTGAAATCCTGTTCTTCATCGGATTGTGATTTCAGGTATGAATTTCACCTCTTATTTTTTTGGTTTGGTTTCTAAGTGAAGAAAATCGACAGAAATTTGTTTCAAACTTGACATTTATCTTTGTTTTTGTAAATAATTACTGCTCCACCTGTGAGTTGGCAAATTATGTTCATCCTGCATTTTCCCGGAAGCCAAACAGGAGAGTTAAATGTTCTTTATTTTGAAAATTTTGTACTCTTACTGAAATATTGAAAAAATATTGTTCAGGTGTTATCCGTTCATCCGAAATTATATTGAAGATCTTTTAAAGAATGTCAGAACTCAAGTACTACTTAAGCTTATAAAACCATATACGAGAATCCGGATCCCTTTCATATCAAAGGTGAAAGCTGCAGCTTTTCCTTTCTAGTTGGTTACTTTGAGTGTTTCATTTTATTTATTTCCCTTTCGTTATCATTGCAGCTAGCATTTCTGGTTTGAACACTCATTTTTATAATAAACTCCATATATATGCTTGTATATTTATCAAATAAATATATATACATATAATTTGAACTCCTCCATGAACTTTCAATATTCAGGAACTCAATGTGCCAGAAAAAGATGTAGAGCAGTTGTTGGTTTTCTTGATCTTGGATAATCATATCGATGGGCATATTGATCAAGTGAACCGGCTGTTGGAGCGTGGTAACAGGTCAGCCTACTTATTATTCACTACTATACAAGGTTGAGTTAAAGTTGAAACAACATCATTGTGATTAAACTTTTACTTGCATTTTGTTGCTTGTGCAGGTTGAAGGGTATGAAGAAGTACACTGCTATCGATAAATGGAATACACAACTGAGGTCCCTTTATCAAACCGTTAACAACAGGGTTTATTGAGAATGCAAAAATGCTATATGATATAATCCCTTTGGCTAAGGTACTCCCCTTTCTTTTTGGGGCTACAAGAATATGCTTGCTTTCTTGTGTTATGTGACTTTAGATAATCTAGATTCGGAAGTTTATGTTTTGTTTTGGTTAGTCAAAGTTTTATTCTTATTCAATGACAGAAAAAAGAAAACCCCATATATTTTCCTGTTTGTAAGAATTTTGATTCCGGGTTGATGCTGTTTTATGAATGGATGATGTTGTGTAGATCTGACATGAAAAAAGTGATACTAGCACTATAAATATATGATCAAATCAAAATCTACATTAAAGGTGTTGCTGGTATTGGTTGTAAATTGAAACATGCTTGTTCTACTATTATTAATATATATTGAAGTTTCTTGATTATTGTTTGCATCTTCATGCAGAGCTTCCAGAAATATCCTATGGTGCTGATTGTCGCATATATATTCCTGAAAACCCCACAAGCAGGTTTAAGAATGTTTATGTATGGATCTTCTTGCTCCACTTGGCTTTTGTGTTTTATTCTACTTCTTTTACCTCTTTTTCTTTAGTTTATTATTTTAGTTGTATGATTGAGCCTACTATATGTTTCTTGATGTAAATTATGTGAATATATATTATTTCGTACTTATAACTTTTGTTATGCATAAAAAAAATTTCTAGGAAACATTATTTGATGAATTTGTAGTAGCCCACATCTTTGGTTGGTAGGGCAAGGCCATTTTAATTTGCAATCAGCCACTTCTCTGGGTCCTCTCAATTGGATTTGAGTTGATGGAGGTTAGTTTTTGAATGGACACACATTGTTTTTCCTTTTGTTCTCTCATTTCTCCTTGCACATCCTTGCTGTCTGTTTTGCATCGATAAACTAACTACTATGATGGCATATACAGTTTACCTTCCAACACATGCTACCCAACTTTAATGAGTGCTGGTGGGACAACATTATTCTTGATATTTTGACATGTAATTGGTTTGGTAAGATCCTGCATTGCTATATCTGTTCCCCTTTGTATTTTTTTGTTCTTTTGTTAATCTTTGTGCTGTAGGTTGTAGCTTACAGGACTGTCTACTTTTAAATCATAGAAGTGCGCTCAAGCAACTGAATAATATATATAAACTAATTGACCTGGTTTGGGAATTCTCTATTTTTAGTTCCATTTTATATCTATTGGAATGTTTGTTAAAAAGTTTGTACATGATTTGATAAAATAAAATAATTTCTAGTTAGGAATCATATTTTCTGCTTTGATATTTTAAAGTAGGAAATTTCCTCCATTTCAGACCAGTTCTGGGGTTCCCAGCTCCCATTTTTTGTCATTAATTGGTTTTGGTTGTATGATGAAAGTTTTCCTAGTTATGTTGATTTTTCGTGGATTTCTTGATGCTTCTATGACAAATTCATAAACTGGTTCTCAAGGTTGCGATGTATTAACACTTTATCCATTACTAGAATAGTAGAACTGATGCATACCGACCACATCGGTGAAACAGGAAAGGCAGTATTTTTTTCATGGTAAAAAGGTAGTTTTAACTGAACAAGAGGACACATGATTAAAAAAGAACTTAAATCGGATCCCATTCATAGTACCTTAGGAAGGCAAAATGATTGAACAACTAGTATTATTATTTTTGGTGAGCCGTATAACTCTTGAATATAATAGTAGTATAAATGTGGGGTTGGGAACTCTTTTGTAGACCTTAATATGATAGTAGTTGCCTACTTCACTGTATTATTGTGATCTCACGGGCTAAGTCTGCTCTACTTTTTGTTTTGCTAGTTGCTGGTGTGGAATTAATGAGTTAATGATTTTTCAGCCTATCATGTCAACATATTTGATTTGCTTGTAGGTATATGGGCTGGAATGCATACTATTAGGTACTTTGATGGGAAAACTTATGAGTAGGTAGGTATAAGTCGCCAACCTAACATTATTGGCAAAGTATGTTCCTTGCTATGTAATTACTTTTTTATAAATGTTAAAATTGCAACAATAACTGTGGAAATTATTTTATATATATTTTCAACCTCCTGTTTCTCATATTTTTCACTTGGCTTGGGTTAACCCTTTAAATGCTGCCTTGTTAGAATTTTTGAATCTTTCGTAGGGCAGATATAGTTCAAAATTTTTCAAGTCATGCAATGGTCATTGTTGTTTGTTGTTGTCAGGTTAAACAAACTTTAGGATAATTTACACCAGCACAGTGGGACAAAGATGAATGGCATCCGCTGCTTGGTCCAATGCGTTTCATTCATGTCCTGAGCCTTTACATTGTGTTTTTGACAGTAGAACTTAATTCATTCTTTCTGAAGTTCTATCTGTGAATTCCTCCTAGAAACCCTGTGATTGTGTATAGGTTGATCTTGTGGTGGCTAATAGCAATACCAACAATTCGTGAGTACAACTCGTACCTTCAAGACCGATACTTTTCCTTTCTCTCCATTTGTTTTGGATGCACATATATATTGTGCCAGAAAAATGTTTGATATCCCCAATGTAGAAATTTCTTGTCTCACTTGAACACTTGGTCCTTTTTTTCTTTTTTTTCTTTTTCCTTCCTTCCAGGAAACCTGTGAAAAAAGTTGGAGCATTTTGTTGGATTTCCCTTGCAATTTACATTGTTGAGCTTCTCATTGGCATCAAGTTTGGACATGGTATGTCCGAAATCCCAGACATAGATAAAGTCTTTGGATTATGTTAATTGTTCCTAAGATTTTATTGTATGTCTGAAATCTCATCCGGATTATATCCAAAGGCGATGCCACAATGGTTGGTTGCAGTTCAGTGATGGTGATGGTGACCTGCTTGGTTGGTTTACACTATGGGCATATAATTGTTCACTTTAAGGTGACATTTCCTTTTCCATGTTTTGCTTTTATATTCTCACTGGATCTTATCAATGAATTAGTGTTTAAAATGCAGGATGAAGTGGACCGAATTCATCTCTGGTTGATACCATCTTCAGCTTTTCTAGTCTTGGGCCTTGCCTTGGACGTTTTCGATAAATGGTTATTTAATATGTCGAGAATCTTTGAAAGATGGTATCAATGCATTCTTAAGTTTCTATGCAATGAATGCTTATGTCTGGCTGCAAAGTTTCTTCTTGATTTCTCTGCTAAAATTGGATTTGAATGCTTTGAAATATTAATGCATCTTGGAGAGTTTCCGAGATGGAGGGTACCTTCCTTTCTCATGCAACTTTTGATAAACTTAGATTATGTTCTGCATACTTAATACTATTTGTAACTTTTCATGTTTGTAAACTTATAGAGGAAGGTTTATGTATGTATTATGCATTGACATGTATATTGGAAATTGACATCTAATAGCCATTTTAATTTTTGGGAATGGATTTGTGGCGTTTTTATAATATTTAAAAATTTTTTTATTTTTAACGCCGTTAAAGATATGACTTTTAGCGGCGTTTTTAAGAAAGTGTCGCTAAAAGTCATATTTTTTAGCGGCATTTTTTAAAAAAGCGTCGCTAAAGACCATGACTTTTAGCGACGTTGTCTATAAAAGCACCGCTAAAAGTCGTGATCTTTAGCGGCGCTTTTTAAAAAACGCCGCTAAAAGTTGTGATCTTTAGCGGCGTTTTTTAAAATAAACGTCGTAAATTTTAGCTGTGTTTTCTATAACGATGTTTTTTGCGGCGCCGCTAAAGGCAAAAAAAAAAATGCCGCAAAAAGTCTGTTTTCTTGTAGTATTACTAATTGTAACACATTTTTATAGTATTAATTTTAATTTTATTATATTTATTGTATTTATTAATTGTGTTCCAAAACCTTTAAACTCCAAAATATTTATAAATATTAAAGAGTCTATCACAAGTATGAAAATTAAGTACTTAAAATATGATCATATGTTTAAAAATAGCAAACAAAAAATAATGAAACGTCAAGTTTGAAACTAATAATAAAAACAATACACATACAATATGTCCGAAATTAAAATAAAAATAATTTATCTTATGAGGAAAAGAAAATTGGAATACGTAAATACATTATATTAAGAATATTAAATGTACTTCAATTGTTTATCATGATATTGTAATTTTTTTTTAGCACGGCGAAAAATTATCAAATTAGTGAAAAGAAAATTCAACATTAAAAAAATATTGAGTTAACTTATGATATTAAAGCAATCAATAACATTATTTATATACAGTCAACTCTCTCTATAGCGGCCTCATTTGTCTGCTAAGTTGTTGCCTGTTATAGAGAGACAATTAGTGGAGAAATTAGGGGTTCGCAGGAGCCCCATCCCCCCTAAAATGGATTTTTTTCATATGGCCCTTTTAAAATTTTTAAAATTTTAAATTAGTAAAGATAAAATTACACTTTAACCCCTTTAAATTAGAAAATTTTGATTTAATCATTTAATAATTATAAAGATATAGTCTATTAAAATAGTAAAATTATATTTTTCTATCATAAAATTAAATTAAATTTCAGCCCCTAAAAAGTTTTTCGATTTTGCCCATGGAGACAACTATTATAAATCTATAACATATAAATGTTAGTAGTCAAATTTGTTATTAAACCTTTGATTTTAAATAGGAAATTTAGTAATAGTAGAAAGATTTTGGTTTCCATTAAAATTTTAGTAATTGTTGAGAGATTTTGGTAGTTATATATATATATATATCATATAAATAAAATTTGAAATTGATGGCGTGACACGTTGATTCTTAGACATTGATAGCCATTGATTAACGTTAACAAGTTAACTTATCATGTCATATGTTAAAATTTATAATTGATAAGATGATTATAATTCACTTTCTATATTCATGTTAAATTTTATAAACTTTTATCAAAAATATTATAAAGAATATAATTTAAAGTTAAATTTCATAAATAAAATTATAAAATAAGTTTCATATATATATATATATAATAAAACTAAGCTTACACCTAAGAAATATTTGTAAAAAAAAAAAAGATAAATCGATACATTAACAAATAACGCTTGTATTCTAACCCATAAGGTAAATTCATAGTAAATGATTCTCTTCCTTTTTCGACCTCTCATCCTCTTAATTCTCTCTCCACTCTTCCATTTCTGCCGTAATCATTTTTGGAAAAATCACATAATTTTTGTATAATAATTTACATCACATCATATAACCAATTCAATAAAGGAACTATTAAATGACAAACTTACCAATTAAAAGAAGACACATGGTATTGGAAAGTCAACCTTATATACCTCTCTTTAATGATGTTCTTCCGTCTTCTACCTCTCATTCTCTTAATTCTCTCTCCACTCTCCCATTTCTGCAGTACCTTTGCCTCATCTTCCTCCACCTACAGCTCTCTATCCACTGGATGAATCATCAGCACAACCTCCATTCATGTTTACCCTTCCACAATCGATGTGATGAGCATCAACAAACTCAGCTTACTCCAGCTTAAGTATTCCCACAAATAGAGATGAACAATGACAAGACCCTCAAGTTTGAATGTAGCCTCAAGCAACCCAAAACCAACTGCAAACTGGTGCAGAACAACCGTTCTCCCAACTACAACATAACCAAGTTGTCACTATGATCCATACAATCCGTATGACACGTTACTCATATTATGCAAAACTATACAGAGTACCCGCCACTCAAATATTATATTCTATACCCAAATCAACATCTCGACATAGCTCAATCAAACTTAGATATTCTTGCAAATAGAGATGAACTAGAACAAGACCTACAATCCTGGATTAGCTGCAAACTGGTGCACAACAACCATTCCCTCAACCACAATCATAACCAAGTCGTCACTTTAACGAAAGGGCTCAATTATGTAAACTTTTCTTCCTAAATTTCGTTGATTTTTTTTTAATTTTTACAAAGGGTTTTTGAACACTTTTGTCCCTTTCAAAAATTAAATTATTCATTTAACCCTAATAATAAATTATGCATCTCTTATAAATTTGTCTTTATTTACATTTTACTTAATTAAAATAACATCCAATTAACTCCTAACACCAAGCCCAACCTGAAATTTTAAATTATTATAGATACATGAAAAAAAAGGTTGATCTCTTTTTTTTTCCCTTCATCTATTTTAATTTGAAATGAACTCTTAATATAAATAAGATGAAAAAATGAGTACCCAAAATATCAATTATTTATATAGTTTGTACAAAAAAGCAGGCTGGCACTTCCCCACATCAAGCAATCACAATGTACTTTGCATGCAAGCTTTGCATCTAATTTAAAGTTCTTAAATTACAAACCACAGCGAATTCGGATAAAGAACCAAGTACTTAGCCCTTCTGATTATGTAAAAGCTGTAACAGCCTACAACCATGAGGATCAATCTCCATTCGTCAGAGGGATGCACCTCAAAACCACAAGATGTGATGCTTCCATCTACCCGTTGGAGTCGAAAAAAGACCAGAGAAATCGAAACCCGTCATTTCTCTTGTTCTGTCAATTCTGCAAAGGTACTATGTCTTCACAGTCAAGCTGTTTCGCACCATTGATCTTCACTCCGCTAATTCTACAGAACATCAACAAGTATTGACAGAATCCTAAAAATGGGTAATCTCTTTTGATTCCAGTTTTTCTTCTCCATTTTTTATCATACAAAGAATGATATGGCAAAATTATCTGGCAACATTGTAAAAGATCCCACATCATATTGTTCGCAGAAAACCCCGAACTTCTACCAGAAAGCTGTTTAAGTTCTTCCTAAATCTCTGGTAGTTGACACGGTCTAGCCTTGAAGCAAGATGGTTTGAACTTGTGAGTGAGTGCAATGCATTTGCCAGTCTTGATTTGAGTGCTGGGTTTGTCTGCCTCTCAATTAACTCATTGCCTAATTTCTGCAGAAGAAGCAATGAAATAACATGAAAATGTTCATATTTGTGCCAAAGCAGAATTCTAGGACATTTAATAACACGGGCACACATAGCATGGGAAGTTTAATAACTATACATGCAGTATCTATTAATATAATGAAATCAAGTGCTTGAAGGCCAGATCGTAGCTCTTCAAGCTCACTGAATTATTAAAACATATACCAATAAGCATTATAATTATCAAGAAATTGAAGGAAAACCTGGTATAGGCCTTGCTCACAAAGGATCAACGGAAGGAGAGCATCTGCTGCAGCGCTAACCAGATCAGGACTGAAATTACAAAAAAATTAAGGTACAATCATATGGAAAACCAAAAGGATCGGTCAGGCATCAAATGTTCACTTGCACTTGTTCATGTAAAGCTTATTACAGAAATTAGCTTCTAAATACCTGTAATCTTCAAAAAGAAGCAATTGCAACAAGGAACGTAGAAACTGGCTGAAAATTCCTTCGGGTGAATTTCCATGTCCTGCAGAAACCAATCCAGTTTTACCCGCACAGATCTCCCGATAGTTGTATGCAGCAAGAGCTTTCAGAGCTCCCAAGCACATGCTAACTACTTCTAAGTCCTGTAAAATCAATGACAAAAATTGAAAATAACTATGCTTGAGATGGTAAAAGTACAAATTCTATCTTCAAGAAAACTTGCAAAACAAATATTCATAATGCGGAAAAATAATGAAAGCCAAACAAATTCCAGACGAGTCAAATATAAAGGCCCCTCCTAACTCCTCTGTCTTACACTACCCAACTTGGATAGTGGAGAAATATGGAGTTCATGCAGCGGGAGAGAGGGGATGTTAGAAGACTTGTGTTTGGCCAGCAAGGTGAAAAGTGGAAAACATTAACATCATAAGTGATAATATGGATTGTACTTTACCTGATGGTGAAGTCCAAAATCCAGAGTTCCTATAATATGAGCAAATGCCTCTTTGTTTAATTGTGCAAGTGTTTCAGGGTACACCTCCACAATATGTGACAGAAGTGAGAAGTACTGCAGAATAAACACTAATAATTAGCTTCCAGAAAAGAACATGGGCTACTTCATTGAAATGGATGAACTACTTACATCATGACAAAGTTTTGGGTATTTCAGCAGCTCCAAAGATATCAAGGGAGTGACTATGTGAAGGCCAAAGAATACAACCTGCAAGAGGAACATCAAACACCATTCTGGAGATTTAACGACAGTAACAATGAATTACTAACCTGAGATATATTAATGCCTGCAGCTTCAATGGAATCTGATGAGAAATCAACCTACAAAAAATGGTCTATGTTAAGTGATAAATCTTACACCCAACGTAAGAATCAACTGGCAAAAGACTTAACCTACCAGATCTTTTGAACAAAGACTTGAAAGAAGTTGAAGAAGAGCACGCAAATCTTTGTATTTCTCAGTCTTTGCCTCACTAAGTAAAGTGCTTGAAAGACTTATTGATATCTGGAAATGAAAAATCTTTGCAGAGTTGTAAACGGTACAGTACATCATTGGTGACAAAGGTAAATAGTACACTAAGAGTGGCAGGAGCAAGGATTATCCGGAAGAATGAAGGAAAACTAAAAAAGTCATGTTGAAGTATTAATGAACCCTTGCCCTTGAAGAGTTCACTATCTTGAATAACTTTGGTTCAACAAACATGGATTTCAAAACCCAAATAAGAGAACTTTAGTATTCTGGAAAAACCATAAGCACAGGGAACCACTATCAAAGTGAACTCTTGTGCGAAACTATACTTGATAAAGAAGTCTTCAACGAAGATTTTTTGCTTTCTAGTAATGGTAATACCACAATAAAGCAAACTAACAGGAAAATAAGATAAGAGGAAGGCAAAGGAAATCTCTCCATGGTATTGCTTGCATAAAAGTTTTAAAAGCAACAATATAATTGGCACAATATAAGAAATTACTTCAACTACTTTGGGAGTATGCTCAAAGTTTTAGCATTGGAACTAAACTGAACTACACTACAGAGCTAAATAAATATCCTTTTCTGAAAATATCCACGAAAATAGTTCTTACAGCTTGAAACAATGAAAATATTATCTAGTCTTTTTTAACTTTCAGAAGCTTTTAACATAAAATGCAAGAATACCCCCACAAAAATAGATAAAATGCAAGAATACCCCCACAAAAATAGACAGAGAGGGCAACTACAGATATGGATAATTAAAATAGAGTACCTCCATGGTTGAAATGTCACTTAAGCAGAAATTTTAAGATGGAGATAATAAACAGATAGTGAACTTTATTCAGAGCACCGTGGGAAATTTTTAAGGAGTTTGAACAAAAATTACCTTTCCAATATTGTGTGACGAGTAAAGCTGGAGCAAACGCATGCAGAAATCAATTACAGAAGCAGTTTCTCGAGACTCTAGATAGGATATTTGTCCATCTACCCAGTCAACAACAAATTTGAGTAGCAGGTATACAACTGCAGACTATGCAATAATTAAAGATTAGTATAAAAGCTCCCCATGTTTCTAATGAAGTAAGTGTCATTACAGGTTAAACAGGAATAGGAAAAAGCAGAATCAATTCACCAGAAATGACGTCATCAGAAGCCAAATTTGGTAGAAAGAAAAACTAAATCACTTCTTGTGGTGTTAAGTAGCTAACAACATTCTAAAGATATGCTACTTCGACTCTTCATTTTCCATGAACCCAACTCAGATGCATATCCATATATTAGTATGGGTATATGACCCTCCAAGGAACCTCAAAAACTTGAAAAAGAAAAAATTGAACAGGCACATGTCTGGCAAGTACCTATACACGGCACTAACACCTGGTCCATGTAACATAGTTCAGAAGTAAATTGCAAATAAATAACATTAACTTGGCCCAATAACTAGGTTTCCACATCAACAGAGACATATTGCTCCCCGTAAATTAAAATAAATTGGATTTACAGAGTGGAAGATTTCTATAGAGAGCTAATTAACTGTTAGATACCTGCTTAAGTGACAAAAAAAAAAAAAAAAAAGAGATAAAAACTGTAGTTTCATGGAAAAATATGCTTCAAAACATGATCTACCAAAAAGGAAAAAGGATGGAATTATGTAATACCTCATCCTTGTAAACTTCGAGAAGAAGTAGCACAGGATTCATTACAGAGATACCAATCTCATACATCGCTCTTTGTCTTCTAGGTCCTGCAGCAGCAGCAGCTCCACGAAGCCTCTCCAACAAGCAACTAACCTACATAACGTCCATGACTTAAATTAAAAACTACTCCAAGTGACTAAATAATTAATAAGATTTTGCAATAAATGTTTTATATCCTTACCGACATGATGATATCTGGTTGGTGTGCAACGCTTTTGAGATCACTTCTGTTAGATAGTTCCACCAGATAGGTTGTCATATGACCCATGAGACCCTTTACATATCTTTGAAAACAATGAAAGGACATTAGGCCATTAGCAGCTCAAGTTTTACAACAAAAAAGGCAAAGGGCAATCCCTTCCCATGCCCCAAAAACGCACAAGACTTACTGATTTGCAGCCTCTGAATTTCTCAGTCCAGAAGCAGAGAGAACAAGGGTCTGAGCCAGTGAACGCTGGAGCACGAGAAAAAAGCATTATACTACACAAATAGGAGCAATGATAGGTATGGAAGAATGAGTTATAGCACATTCTTACCTGATTGGCAGAACTCAACAAGAACAAACTTTTCTCATTTGTAAAAGCATTTGCTAGGTCACGCCATGAATCCTGCAAAACATAGATTAGATTTACCTAGCTCAAGTTAACCATAATTTTATGTGATAAATGCAGGTTCTGGGAATCCATCAATTAAATAGGAATATAAAGATGTACAAATATGTTTGACTTAACATTCAACATAAACTAATTGAATTTATTCTATGTAATTAAGTTTCTGCACAAACCTTCTAAGAATTGCACTTTTAACATCAACAGGAACAGCCTTGGGATTTTTTTTTTTTTTTGGGGGGGGGGGGAGGCAGAAGGATAACCCCGCGGTGTAGAAGAACAAAATAGAGAAAGATGTAAAAGGCAGGCAACTCCAGAGTTTATAACAAAACTTAATAGAAATCTGAAAGTCAATGCAAACACTATGGGAGAGATCTGATATAGTTAATGCGTTTCAAAGGTAAATATGAAATCACATGGGACTCACCAATGAAACAAGCTGATAACAAATGGTTTTCCGGCGAACTAGAGTGTGAAGCAGATGGTGGCAAGTAAGACCCTGGGTAACGAGGAAGGAAAAACAAAAGAACTCCGTTGATAACATATTAAGATTTGGGACAATATAGAATATAAAAAGCATAATAAGAAAGTCAAGTAACAATTTCCATAATCAAGCTTTTAGCATAGCTCACAGATCATCAAAGGAAACAAAGCATCATCACACTTCTTGTAACCTAAAAATATTGAACATTTGAATTCGTAACAAACTAATTGAAATTTTGCAAAATTCAGCATTATGGAATCAACATGGTTCCATTCCTGCCTATAACAAGCAACATGCTCCCTCCAAAAATAACAAGAGAACTGAAGGGGCACCAGGTAGATGTCAAACAATAGACAAGAAAGTTTTACAAGAAAAAGGTTAAATCTTATACCTGCAAATCCTTCTCCCCAGGGTATGACATCAATGTCATCGTAGAGATGCGAACAATAATGTTGAGAACAACTTGTCCCTGATTATGTTCTCCAAAAAAACTGAATAAAGCTTTTCTAGAGTTTATTGACTGATGCTGCTGCTGATAATCATTACTTAGGCAGTTAGCTTCTTCAAGAGGCATTAGGTATGTATGAGACCATCGTGCCAGAAACCATATGACAGCCTATACGTGGCATCAAGATAATCATGTTAGAGGAACAAGGGTTAAGGTAACACACTACAAACAAGTTTAACGTGCTAGAGAAAGGAAATCTTACCTCCATAAGTCGAGGACTGAAAATAGCCGCTCTTACGTCTGGATCCATGCTCTGTTCAGCAAACCTTATAATTGAACTGCATGAAATGAAAACGACCATCAAAAAGAACTATGTCATATATCAATTAGTGATAAATGAGTAAAAGAATAGATAAAATCAATACGCTTCCATAAGAAAGTAATAAAAAGAAAGTGAAATTGTACCCCGAGAGAACAACAACAGGATGCTTTTCGGCTTCTACAATGTCAACAAAGTTAGTTTGTATGGCAGTTGGTACCTAAGTCAAATAACAGAACAAGAATCAATTCCAAGTAAGACAAATGGCTTATTTAAGGTACAATAAGCTTAGAAATTTAAACATAAAACCGCACATTAAATGCTAGTAGAAACACCTTAAACTTCTGGGAGAAAAATATAGGCACCTTCCTAGGAGAAGAAAATGAAACATGACAATCTAAAACCAAGGGACCTACCCAGTACTCAATTAGCCATACTGACTTTAATATCCCACATCATAACGAGAAAAGCCATTGATCACTGTTTTCAGTAATATATTCTGAAGATCAACAAGTGTGGAATAAATCAAATAAAAATGTTCAAATAGATTAGCTACAATCCCTGTAACTGCTGAGATATTCCACAAGGGCAATCAATTTGACAATAGTTAATATACTATATGAATAACAACTATGAATATAGAATCAAGACACAAAAGCTTACAATTGGAATGGGGAAAAAAAGTATGCTCTCACATACACAAACAATAAATCCTCTTGCATAACAAAGCTTTGGACTATGTAGAAAAGAAAAAGAAATTACCAAAGGCGTTTCTCCCTCTCCTTCATCAGCAAGTACATGTCCAGTTATTAACAATAGCGAGTAAAGTTCTTCCAAAGTTTCAGTAGGATCAATAATGCCTCTTCCCTACACGCAAACAAAGTAACTTTAAGGGAAAAAACAAAGAGATCCATCCAACAGCATCTCAATAAAATCTAATGTGCCAGGGAAATCAGTTTTTTTTTTGGGGGGGGGGGTGAATGTGAAAAGGGCACCTGATGAAGCAGTGCAAAACGCTCAGAAAACAGTCTTGTGAGCAGAGGAATTGTGACATCAATTGCTGCTCTTGCTATGAGAGCATACGAACTTAATCTTTCATCCATTGCTGCAAGGAACCACAACAACAATGTTGAATAGTGTTCATCCAAAAATGAGATAATGAAGAACTCTCCTTCCTTACCAGAAATAGAAGCCTGAAGATAGTCAGAATCACCTTCATCATTTGTCACTGAAGCAGAAGCCACTATATCTCAACCAAACAAAAAAAATATTACATTCACTGGTAAAAGAGCAGAATGTTGAATAACAAGTGCACTGTAGTGAAGCAACACAGTCAGTAAGATATTATGATTACCTTTTAGCTCAGACTCTACAATCATGGCAAAGAGATTTGCAGCAGCATGTTTCCCTTCCAAAGGAAGTGATGCATCACCATCACTACCATCCATAGGCTGACAAGTTGTAAAACACATTTTAATACAATGGCCACCACCAAATGAACTTACAAATGATACATTCACACTAAAGCAGTCAATTCTTCCGAATCTGAAAAACTAAAACGACCTAAACATGAAATGATCCAAACCCAAAAAGGATCCAGAAGTTTAAGACTTGACCTAAAATGACCAGACTCACCCAATATATAGGTCTTGTTCACACTAAATAATATCCTAGTAGAAACTGAAATAAACTGATAGATTATTGTAATGCAACAAAATATAAACAGTCTAGCAAGCTAGAACAACGTACCACAAGTAGAATAGTCCATGTATCTAACAAGATATCTCTGGCCTCCCAGCTCCAAGTCTCCTCATCAGTATTATTATTCATGAGTACTTTAACAACTTCACACATCAAGGTGGACAGCAAGGTAAGAGTACCATAAGGCCTGAGCAGCGAAGCAATAAGATAATATTGTTTCAGGACTAGACAAAGAATAAAGTAAAATAAAATGACTAGCATCATTTTACTTACCTTATGGCTTTCAAGAGTTGATCAAACACAAAAGGAGTTGTAGCAGTTGCAATAGAGAGCAATGCACGGCAACCATCGAGCATCTCACTAGATAATACAGTAGAAACCTTGTCACTTCATGGCAAGCTCATAAACATAGAAGTCGATGTTCAACTGAAGAGCGAATATGGAAAACCAACCTTTCACTTTTCCCCTCTTCAATAGCTTTTGAAACAACATCAGGAGGATCTATCCACTGTAATATACCAGATAGCAGTTGTAGCAAATGATTCTCTTGCATTTTCCCACTATCTAAAATTATTTAATAAAATTAATCTGTTAAAACCTTAAATTTAACCAAGGACCCTGGCTAACAAGAAATAAATTGGAAAACAAACTTCAAAGATTTTAGTCTTAGAAATAAATGGATTTTTTATCTCACAATTCACATGGTTCTAGTCAAACTGTTTAGTTTCAGCAAGACAAAAAGCTTTCCAACATAAGGAATCTGTTATGTTAACATGCCATAACTTCATTCATTCTATTCAATTTCAAGCAAAGCAAGTACATGAACAATTTGACCTAAACAACAAGTAAGACACTGACATTGTAATTGCACAGCAATAAGTACATAAAGCGACTAATGGTCGTCAATTATATATTTCAAGAGATTCATCAAACAACTGGAACAAATATTATCCAAAGAAGCAATAAATATATATATTTAAAACAAAATACAAATAGAACAAATAATAATCAACATAAAGGTATTAAATGAAACACATACCAGAAGGAAATATGGTTCCTGTCAAAGAGCATAACTGTACAATTAGCTTTCGAGCAGAGACTGCAATAGGGCAATCAATCCAATAACCTTCACGGGAGAACTTCTGTCTAAGCGCTGAATATAAGCTGAGCAACCAACTAACATGGCCACTTGAGATTAAAACATCAAACCACGCAGGCCCAGGCTACATAAAATTGCAACAAAAACTGAGAATCAACATGATTTGTGCAAGTAATTACTCAAATACAGCATCTAAAAAACATTGAATCTCTTTGCAATAGGTTAGAACAAATGTTGTACATTTGGTTGATGACAGTATTCTCCTATTTGGAAGTCTCCAAAGGATTACAGATGCCAAGGCATTCATATTATCTTCCATGAAGATGTAAAAATGGAATGTTTCAAAGTTAAGGTGCGTGCATGTGTGTGCAAGCAGAGCCAATATCAGATACTCCAAATAACATACCTGCACTAAGACACATTCAGACCTCTTAGATGAAGCATTGTCATGTCTAACTCCAGCTGAAAAAACATCGATACCGGCTTTCATGCTGGTTGGATCACTCCGAAACTCCCAATTCAGAATTTGAAGCATGAGCCGTAGTGCAGCAGTACAAACTTTAACCTCAGGTATCACAGCATTAGGTTCCATTATTTTGTTTGTGACACTTAAAGCAGCATCTCGTGCCCAACAGTAGAACATCTATGAATCAAAACACATGTAAAGGTTGGACAAGTAAAAATGTCAAGTTAAAAGGAACCTCTGCAGATACAAGAGCCTATCCTTTGACGGGAACATCAATAAACCAGTAGTGTCAACGCAAGGTAAAGAGAAATTGAAGGAACCTTCAAATAGTTTAGCTCTAATGATGTCCGACACTGCTCATGAAATTCCCTGGGAAGACCCATGGCACTTGAAGTAGAAGGTGAAAATTCAGAAACCTAAAAGAAGAAAGTGGAGTGTAAAATCTAAAGCAGTGTAAAATATAAAGCATATAATGAAAGATAGAACAAAAGACCAATTAGAATCCCAAAAAATCTCAGCATACCAAAGATTCTAAGAAATTCACTCCTATGAACTGCACATCCACTCCATGAGCTCCAAGAATGGCCTGGTTAACCTGTAGTCATGAAACTTTTAAGACATTCCTATTCACAACTGGTGGCCTAAAATGAGTTCCAACAGTAGAAAAACTTGACATAGTTCAAGTTGTACGAGACATTACTTATATACTAAACCACATACAGCTTAGAGGTAAACATAAATAAATAAGTTTACTTTGTCACCCTCCAAAATGTTATTGAACCTCTGCACCTCTATGTAATGGAGAGAAAAGGATATAAGCAGAACATATATGATCTATATCTTTCTTTAAGTAACTAAGCAAGTAAAATAAACAAATAGAACATCATTAGAAAGACAACATGTAAGTTAAATCACAACTACATCAGCAGAAAGGATAATGGATGATGACAATGGGACTCATACCTGATAAAAGAATGCCTCCTTCTCAGCTTCTGTAAAGTCAAGCCTACAAATAAAATATTCATTTAAATAATTACAATGTTCCAATATCTCGGAGCATATGTGGAATTCAATAGCAATGTCTTGAATGTTACTTAAATCTTAATGAAATGAAGCAAGCAATATTCCTGAGAACAAAGGTCATAATTGCTAGTATGCATATGCACATGTTACATTTGGAAGCTCATGCAACCTACCAGCCTCTTTTCATCAATTGAGCAGCCACAGAAGACACCTTTGCTTGGACATAGCCCTCTGGTGAACTAGCATGTTGCATAACAAAGCACAGACAGAAACTGCAAACCAAAAACAGAATTTAATTGGAAAAAGAAAAGGCATAAGCGACAAAACAAACAGAGGCAATTTTTAATTGAAAAAGACAAACTTTTGTGCGTTGCTTAACGCTGACACTACTCTGTTTTAAAAATAGCAATACTTCAGCATAATGTAATCTTCAAAAGGTTGATGGTACCTAATCAAACTTCTCCTTTCTTCATTGGAAAGAAAACTCCATTCTCTGATAGCTGCATCTCGAATGGCTGCAGCAGCCTGAAACCTTGCATTGGGCACCTGAGAATTTTCTGAATAATAAAGTGAACTTTAGCATGAAATATTAGATAGCTAACCATATAAACTATATTAAGCAGGGAAATCTCGCCGGGTTCTGGTACAGAATGTTTCAAGCTTATTAAACAAAGGTCGACCATCACAACCAGCAGAAAGTATACCTTCAATACTGATCATTACCATTGTGAACCAGATAAGAAAGACAATCATTTCAAGACATTGAAAATTTGACTACGGCATATCCTTTTTAAAAATAAAATAAAAACAACAGCCACAACTAGTATCCTTTCCAAAAAGTGGAATAGTAAATGTTAGCGTCAACCCCTAGCACCAATCTAAACAAGATGAAACATGAGTGTAGAAACATAAGGGGCATAAAATTCTATGAACAAAAAACCAGCAAAGAGATCAAACACTGCAATTCTATTAGTATATAGATCGTCTGTTAATACATCCCATAGAGTACCTTCAACAATATTTGGCACATATAGAGTTTTCTACCAAATCATCATAGGGCACTACTAAAACAAACATAAAGCTTTCATTGGATCCACATACCACTTATGAGCATCTTAAATACTGTCTAATGGTTGCTTTTGCAACCAAAAAGGTGTGGTTGGATACAGAAACGATACATGTATTTTGAATGATTTTACATTCATAAAGGGTTAACCATATTTGAACCTGAACCACATTTCCACTATTTCTTAGAACAGCAAAACTCCACTTTTTTATTAACATTTTCAGGAGCCAAAAACTAAATACTATAAGAACTGCATTGAAACATTGGTATCTACATTCAGTTAGCTTAACTCACCAAGGATAAATCGACATGCTGTGTACGGTTGAGGCGACTGTGATAATGCCAATATCGTTGCCTCTGCCGCTGCTGGATTTATATGCATCTGCTCCCAAAACAAATGGAATACAATTAAGTGTTAAAAAGAACCCAAACCAAGTAGTAAGAAAAACCTTCACATTTTTCAACTAGTAAATAAAACAGAGAGTAAATTTCAGTCGCACCAGAGATTAAAAAAAAAAAGCAAAAAAATAATAGATAATTAAACGAAGCAAATGAAGTAATATGATAAAGCATCTACACAGTTACAATCTTAAGTGAGTAAAAGGTGAACCTGAATCGAAGTGCAAGCGACTTCGATGTTGCGCATGGTTGATTGAAGCTGACCCAAATCGGCGCCGCCATCGGAATACCCTTGCATCCCTACTGAGATTTTTTATGAATAAAAAATAGGTTGAAGCGAATGGAAGCTCAAAGTTGATGTCTTGATGATGATGACAAGATAAACTTTGATGGGTTTTTCACATATTAATTAAAAAAAATCTTTTTTGGGCTCTGGAGAGGGAAATGTCATGAAAAGTTGAAAAAATATATTTGCCTTTCAAATTACATATAAATGGAATTCTCTAATTCACCTGGGCTACTTCAAAGATAGTCTTGAATTGTAATTAGCGCAAAATCCAGTGCTTAAATGTAATTTTCCACTAATTGAACCCTAGTAAATGACGTCACTGGTTAAACCTCGTCAAAAAATAGAAAATTAAAAATAAAATATTTCCTTTTTATCATCTCCAGAGACAAAGTTGCTACAAATTACTTTTTTTTTATTCTTTTCAAATTTCTTCTTCAATTTAAAGGTTCTTCTTTTTCTTTTCTTTTTTTTTTTTGAGAAAATTCGTGGGATGAAGAAAGGCAATGGATCTGCTAAATCAGTTGGAGACAATTTTGGAATCTGATCCTCTCATGTGAGTTACCATATTTTGTTTCAAAAATTAGATGGTTTTTTAAATAACATTTATAAATTGATTGTGTTAATTTTTGCATTATATCAGATTTCCTTTTTATTGGGTTATTAAGAAAATGGACGAAAATGAAAGAAATTGTTGTGAAACTTTCTTTCAAGATAAAACTGTACAACTCTAATCGTCGAAATGAAATTTTAAATTTAAGAATACGAGCTGAATATAGTTGAAATAAAGGTGTTTTTTTTTTTTGCATTTGATTGAAATTTTATTTAGGGATTCATTTGTTGCTTTGGCAGCTTGTCTGTTCATTTGAGAACGAAAGGTAGATGCTTTGGAATTTATTTTTTTTGGTGAAGTAGCTTTGGAATGTTTAAAATAAACAAGTGAAACATTAGAAATTTTGATTTTAATGTAAAGCAATATATATTTAATTTTCTTGTAGATGCATATATATATTCTTAATTTATAAGATTTTCTGTTCTTGAATTCAGAGATGAAGTGGGGCTTATTCACCCCTCTCAGTTTATCACTCTCAGCAAAGAGTGCAGTGAATCCAGTAATTCATCCGCGGATGGTGCTTTCAGACCAGCAAATACGAAATTTTGGAATAGAGATCATAAGTTGGGAATTTCCACTGAGATTCTTCTTCCCGTGTGTAAAGCTGCAAAAAGTGCATTTATGGATGCGATGAAACAATATAAGACACATAGTGACTTATCGGTTAATAAGCACGAGGATAAGAACATGGTTTATGGCCCTTCATCATCTTGCCAATCTTTCGAAAGTGAAGTCATGAAGCACAGTAGAGCGCTTTTATTGTTAAGTTGTGATCTTGGCACAGCTTGGAATGCTAGGTTTTTGTAATTCCCATTTATATCTATGTCTTTACTTCTTCCATTAACTTGCAATTCGGATGCGAAATTCAATTTCAGGGAAGATGATTGGCAATTGTTACTCCCACTTATACCCTGCTACCGAATTCAATTCTCTGTTCATGGGCTAGTTTATTGGTTTTTCAAGGCTCGGTTTAAGTTCAATCTGACCAAGAATCACGCATAAACTTCGAAAATGACCTAACGGAGCATTGAGATTATCTTTGTGTGACGACATGCTTAAAGTTTCAAAGCTCCTTATGCTTATGGTTATGGCATAGTTTTGCAAGTTTTTTCTTTCAGTATTGTTTCTTAGATCATGACCATAGTTTTTGTATCATGCCATTAGGAAGCTAGTTGTGTCGAAGAAGCAGCAGCTGCCAATATTTACGGATGAACTTCACTTGTCTGCGCTTGTTCTTTCTTATTCACATAAAAGTGAACAAGCTTGGAGTCACAGGCGGTGGGTGATCAAGATGATTGCTGGGAAATATTCGAATCTGCAACAGATCATAGCAAAAGAATCCGAGCTTGTTGAAAAAATAGCCGAGGTTTAATTAGCTTTCTTGAAGTAAATCCTTGATTTCTTTCTTTTCTTCTCTCTCAAGAAGTGGTTTACCTGAAAGTATTAACCTAGGGATTTCACTGCATTAAGCTGTTTGATTTCTTGTGTGCATCTTAGGTTGATAACCTATCAAAGTTCTTATGAATTTGTTAAAGATATTGTCATCTTTTTGTTTTTTTCCTCTATCAAAGTTCTTATGAATTTGTTAAAGATATTGTCATCTTTTTTTTTTTTTTTCTTTGGTGGAATATATGTGTGTTTTTGTTCATCAACCATCAATGGTTATACGATGCTTATGGGTAGAACTGCATTTAATGTAGTTCATATTTTTCTATATGCAGAGATCAAAAATGAACTATCGTGCTTGGAATCATCGCTGCTGGTTAGTTTCCTATATGACAAGAGAACAGGTTAGACACTTAGATTATATGGATTATTGAATTGTTCTATAGTGTTGTACCACTATATCCAGGTCTCTTGCATTTATGTCCCCGGAAAAGCAAATAATTGACGGCTCTTGGCTGTATTTAACACTGATTTTTCAGAGGAGAGGCAGTGTTTTTTGGTTTTTAAATGCAACATATTACGATTCAACATAGCATCCTTTTTTTAAGTTTCACATACATTGTCTTATTGATGTAAATTTGAACTTTCAGATGCTTTACGAGTTAAAGAAATCCAGAGATTGGGCTGGGCTGCATGTTGCCGATAATTCATGTTTTCACTATCGCAGAGTAAGCTTCTATGTTTCAATCTAAACATATTTGTAGTTCAAAGAATAAAGGGAAAGTATATTATTTTACCTGTAGGAAATCCCAAATCTTCATTAGTTTAATCCCATCAAGTCAAGTATTATTTTTTTTTTCGTGTAACTTACTGTTCCTGGATTTGCAGCGGCTAATGCTCGGATTTCAGAGAATAAACAAGGTGACGACCCTTCTTATGATGTAGAAAACTATCAAATCGTGAAGGTAATTCCTTGGCAGACTCGTGCAAATCTGCACTTTCTTTTGTTGTCTTAACGCATATGCACAGGAGATGGATGCATTAGTCTTCCTTGATGCATTCTGAAACAATTTATAGATTATTTGCTTATTTGACCCCTTCAAAAATTTGTATTTGGCAGGAGGAACTTGATTTGAATGAAGCGTTAATAAAACGTTATATAGGAAGAGAGGTATGAGCTTATCTCCTAGTCTCTTCCTTCTTCAAATAAAAGACCATGAAGAGGGTTTCATACAGAATCAATGCACTTGTTCTTCGTAATTACATCATATTTACAGTCTATTTGAGCCAGATGACACTTTTTGGCCTAGTGTTATTTATGTAGCGTCCAATTTACATATTCTTTCTTTCGATCCTTCAAAAATTTTTAGTTTATATAGTTCATCATTCACAGGCTCTCTGGCTTCATCGTCGTTTCCTGTCCCTTTGTTTGATACGGCATTTGATGACAACTACAGATGGTATTTCGTGCCATTCCACCAGCATGGATAACGAAATCAATATCTTTTTGGATAAAGAATTACGTCTCCTAGATTCCTGCTCGACGATTCAAGATATGGAATTCGAGGATTTCGAAGCACAAGCAATGTATTCAACAATGTACTTTCTATGGTTGATAAAGGTAATACAAATTTCGCTTAAATCATGGTTTAAACTCTTCTTTTATTATTATTAATTTCTGGAAGCAACTAATTGTATGCACATATCATACATCAGCAAATTCCTGAATTTAGGAAGATTGAACTTCAAGAAAAGCTAAAAGCAGGAAACCTGAGGAACATACTACATAAGACAAGTCCAGAAAGATCTTTCCTTTGGGATGTTTTGGAATTATAGGGAAAGCTTGAGCATGGAGGAGAGGTTAAATGTTACCTATTTTGTAAGATGTTCATCAATGTTATCCAGATTCGAGATGATTAACATTTATATATGCAACTAATTGCATCCATACCATCTATGCGTAATCATATATAAATATTCAATCCGATCAAATAATACGTTGAACTTCATTCAACTTCGGTTTTGTAAATTTCTATTCAATCATTTATATTTCATACGTTATTTATATGTTCAATTTCTTATATAACCAATCGTTCAATTTTATGTTGTGTATCATTAAAATTAGTGATCATATATTCTGGTGTAGTTATATATGTGACATTTGTCACAATATTATTGGTTATTAAAATATTTTATTTAACAAGCTTACTTTAGCTGGAATTGGGGTGATCATTAGAGATTCTATGGGTGTTTTAGTTGCTGGGAGGGAAAAAGGTTTCTTGGCTAGCTTTACCCTTGAAGATGAGGCTCTTGCCGTGCATGAAGGCATTCAACTCCGAAGTCTTATAAAAAGAGATTACTTCTAATAAAGGACAAGGCATTCAATTGGGTGGAATCACCCCATCTTCCCAGATTCACATTCTAATCAGAGACGGATTACCAGCACCCCATTAACACTGATAATATACATCTATATTCAATTTGTGGGAAGTTATATTAAATTGGAAAATCACAATTTTCAATTGATGTGATATATTAGAACTGTCAATTTAAAATTCATACAGGAAACAATTTGAATTTATAATTACTTTATTTTATTTAAGCATTTTTTACTTTTTTTAAATTGAATTATTACTAATAAAATAAGTTCTCTTTTCTCTCTTTTTTTTTTACTTTCTTTATTATTTATTTCATAACATGTAAATCATTTTAAATACATAAATGAAAAACATGATATTTGTTCTATATAAAAGTGAAGTAAATTTTTTTTAAAAAACCCTCAAAATTATACAATTAAATAATTGAAGTAGATTATAATCAATTGGATCAGGTATATCCTAAATATCAATTTATGAGTGATCAATTCAAAAAAATATTTCTAAATACATCATATAAAAACAAATTTTATGCATGCTCATAAAAATAAATAAATTAAAAGATGAATATAAAAAGAAGTTATCGAGATTGATCAATTAGATATATCATCTAAAACTAGATAATAAAAAAAGGTAAAACTGAAATTTAAATACACTTTCTTTATTTAATTTTACAAATGGATCGAGTATATCCCTACACATAAAATTGAAATAGAGTTTTGGATGTTGGGTTTTCTTTTAAAAATTACAAAATTTTTAAAAATTAAAAATTGTTATTTTGTAAAAGTTAAGGTTAAATTTATTGATTTTTTAGAATTTGAACTAAAATGATAAGTTTTATAAATATTGAAGGCTAAATTTGTTGAATTTTATGTTTAAAATCAAATTGATAAAATATATACGCTAAATTTACTATTAAACCAATAAAAGACACGTCAGCATTTTGATCAAATTTCAAACTAATATTAACCTTACCAAACAAATTGATATTAAATAGTTTAGTGATTAAATCAGAACAATTAAAAGTATAATAACCAAAATAGAACACAGTAATAGTTCAGTTACTATTTCTGTACTTCACCCATTTTAAGGTTAGAAAGGACTAAAGCGCTGAATGACGACTTATAATGTTAGTTCTTGATATGATAAAAAAAAAATTTTAAGGATCAAAATAAGAGAATCTGTATATTTTAAGGACTAAAAGATGCATTAAGCAAAAAAAAAATTAAAGCGATTATACACGTGTTTTTCACGTGCCTTCTGAGACACCTTCTTAACCGTGCAACAAAGCAAATGGATAATTAGAGAGAGATACAGAGACTCAGAAGAAGAAATCACAAGAAAAATAATAATAATAACAATTTCCTTTGGTTTAAGGGAAAAAAAAAAAAACTGATCTTCTTTCCTTATTTCCTTTTCATCAGAAATCAGAGAAGCAGAAAATTTCTTCTTCTTTTTTAGAATCTTCCATTCTCTCTCTCGCCATCTCTCTCAAATTTCCCGCCTTCTTTTCATCTCTTCATTTGATTATCTTCCTTGTTTTCGTTCAATTTTATTGAAGCCTTTTCCACGAAAATAATTCATTACTTTTTGTTTGCTTTTCGTTTTTATTCAATAATGTGGCTCATTGATCCAATAATTTCCGACTTTTTTGATTAATTTATTATTTTTTGATTAATTCTATTTGAATAATCAATAGAAATTTAATCAATTTATAATGGATCGTGTTGTTGGTGGAAAATTTAAAATTGGTCGAAAGATAGGAGCTGGATCTTTTGGCGAACTTTACCTCGGTAAATCTCTTTCTCTCCTTTCTCCTTATTTAATTTTACTTTTTAAATTTAAAGTAATTATTCTGATAACTCTATTTTTTTAATAGGGGTCAATACAGAGACAGGGGAAGAAATTGCTATAAAAATGGTTCGAGCCTTATCTTCTTCTCTCTCTCTTTTTTTTTTTTTTTTTTGAGTTAAACACATTTGGTTAGTTAAATTTTTGTCAGTAATTTACTGATTTTAGATATCTGCATGTGATCGCCCGATATAAGAATATTTTTAGAGATTAGTTTACATTTTTTTAAATGTTTGTATTACATACGAAGTAGTCGAGTTCAGGTTGTTCTGTTTGCAATATCAATATTACCAATCGGTGATATTTTTTTTTTTTTTCAGTGAAAATGTGACTTTGTATAATTTATTCTGAGATTTTCTGCTGATTTCTCAATGTCTCTTGTGAGTTAAAAGAGATTTATTGGATCGAAAACATGCCGTTAACTATGGTCAAGTTTTGAGTTGGTTACTATATTGAATAGAGTGGATTCTAAAATGGTAACTTGTGATGGATTAGAAAATGCCGTTAAAGATGAATGGATTTTTGGATTAGTATCTTTTTTGGGGAAATTTAAAGTTTTTTGATTCCTCAAAGCTGTGTAAGAATGATCTCTGTTGAAGGTCAGATGCGGGATACATTAAACAAATTGGTAACTTTCGAAAATGGAGCTACATACACTGAGATTTGCTGCTTCATAAAAGTACGTTAGATATTGCAATAATGCCATGCATTCTAGAATATTGAGCTTCATTTTCTTGCCGAAATGTTATAAGAAGTAATTTTAGAATATTTCTCCTGATTCCGTACTTTAATCTCATTGTATCAAGCCTTTGTTTACCCTACATCTTCAGGAACCTGCGAAGACCAGGCACCCTCAGCTTCACTACGAGTCAAAGTTGTACATGCTTCTTCAAGGCGGAAGTAAGGTTTTGTTATTTGCTCTGCTAATTATTTATTTTTGTAAGTTTAATCAATTGTGAAGATATAAACTGAATATGAAATAAATTAGCTAAAGTTCATTGTTTATTTTATCTTTTGTTTTTATGAAGCGGGAATTCCCCAACTCAAGTGGTTTGGAGTTGAAGGTGACTACAATGTTATGGTTATTGAGCTTCTAGGGCCAAGCCTTGAGGACTTGTACAACTACTGCAATCGAAAGCTCTCTTTGAAGTCTGTGTTAATGCTTGCAGATCAGTTAGTATGTTTACTTGTCTTGCTGGAGAAATTGTTTTTCTGTCTAAATTCACGTCAAGTGTGATGAGTTCTTCTATTTGTGTTACCCTTTAGATCAACAGAGTTGAGTTTATGCACTCAAGGGGATTTCTTCACCGTGATATAAAACCCGATAACTTTCTGATGGGTTTGGGACGAAAAGCAAATCAGGTACTTGAACTAATGCAATGCTTTCACTTTCTAGTTATATGGTGGGCTGCACCGCTTTAAGATGCAGTGTACTTCATGCATGGTGACAATAGAGAAAGCAGGAACTTACGGAAGTAAAACTTATTATATTAAATCTTTCTAATCCCGGTATATGATTCTTAAGATTATCTTATGAAGTTGTCTCATTGTTCAAGACCATACTCATTTTTATTGATGAATAGTTTCAGATTACAATCAGAGTACAAGAAAGTTTTTGTGTTTTTGCAGAATAAAAATTAATTCTCTTGTGCTTGCATTGTGAGCTTCAGTATCTGAAATGTCGTTAAAAGCCTTAGATAGGGATCTAGTCACGGGATGATTTGGCTTGGTTTTCTGTGAGAACCTATGGTGAAAAAATTATAAAAGAAAGAATGGAGCTCTTCAAAGGGGACTACCAACCTTGGAGGTCAAAGAGAGAGAGAGAGCTGTCTATCTCAAAGTTGAATAATTTTCTGCTTGCTTTTTCATTATATTTTGCTGTTCAAATAACAAGGCTAGGTTGACTAATTTAGACAGTACATAATAATAAGGATTCTAATCCCTTTATTATAGGACTTGACTAAAAGACATAAATAAAACTAGAGTATTCTATAGAACAATTAATTGGTATTATTTTATATTTTTGCTTTAATTTGTCTGATCTTGATTGCATCCTTGATTCTTGCCTTTTTTCTATTGATTCTTTCCATCCGTAACAAATGTACTGTGCTTAATTGAGAAGTTCAAAGAGAGGAGACGTGCAAGATCCTGTATTGTGGATGCGTGCTACTTGGTATACAAAGGGCTATTACTGAAAGCCTTGACTTGCTCCTAACCATCACATTAATTTTGTATCAGGTGTATATCATTGATTATGGCCTTGCTAAAAAGTATAGGGATCTTCAAAGTCATAAACACATACCCTATAGGTATGCATTTGTCATTTGTTTCTTATCCACAATAGTGGCACAAGCTCTGGTTTCTGCAGTTCCCTTGATCTTCTATTTTTATCTGTTGTATGCAAAATGTTTCTATCTCAGAGGTAGATATTTGTAAACTAAATGCTTCTAGGTGATGGCTCCCCTTGAGAATGATAACATCTAACTGAACAGGCTAGAGCAGCAAGTCATCAGTGCCCTTTAAAGTTCTTGAGCAGTTGTGGTATTTGACCTGTTTTTGCTTGCATTGTTTGTTGTTCCATTGTTTACATGCCAGTATAAAATGTCTAAAGTAATCACATTCTGGCGAGCATCTAGGGATAGTTTTAATTGTTTATTTGAGTGGTTGTTTATCTACTTAGTCTTTGTGTTCAAAATTTGCTTCAACTTCTATGAATTTGCTATCTTCACAGAGAGAACAAGAATCTTACAGGCACAGCTCGATATGCAAGCGTTAACACTCACCTTGGAGTCGGTGGGTAAAGTGTCACCTTAGTCATTCTTTTATGCTGCTTATTGATCTGTGATCTGAATATTTCTCCATTTACGTGCAGAACAAAGCCGAAGAGATGATTTGGAATCACTGGGTTATGTGCTTATGTATTTCTTACGAGGAAGGTAATAACATAAGCACTTTTCTTTTGTCTGTTGTAAGTGTTGATTTGAAATATATTGTTCATTAGTCACGTTCTTTACTTTTGTATACCGCTGGCATCAGCCTCCCCTGGCAGGGCCTGAAGGCAGGAACAAAGAAGCAAAAATATGATAAAATCAGTGAAAAGAAGATGGTAACCCCTGTTGAGGTATTTTAAGTTTCAACTTGTCACTTGCATATAGTGTACTAGCTTACAGTTTAATGCATAGTGCACTCATACTGAATTCTGAATATGTGATTCGAGCAAGGGTAGTAACTTTGAACTATCACTATGCTTCCCTTTTTTATAACTCATTACTTTAAAATGCAAATTGTACCTTTAGGTACTATGCAAGTCATATCCATCAGAGTTTGTATCATACTTCCATTATTGTCGTTCATTACGCTTTGAAGACAAACCGGATTATTCATATTTGAAGAGGCTTTTCCGTGAGTTGTTTATTCGAGAGGGTAAGAACAAAAGACTTTGTTTCATTTTTGAAATACTCTTGTCATATCTCATTTCATACCGGAAGTTAGGAGCTTTTTGTATCCCTTGCAATGCCCAAAAATGTTTTCAAAGTTTTGAATGGCCTAATCTCTGTGGCTCTAAACAAGACTGTTACCATCAAAAGTATGACCGAATACCCATAAAGTTTTGTGCATTATAGTGGGAAGAAATTGAAAGTTGGGTTGCTTTCTGGTTTCTTCCATTTGGGTTAGGATGATTTAACTGTATAATAAACTGCATGTACATTGGTGGTGCTGTGCCATATTTGTATGTACCCAATATCTGTATGTAACTTACAAACCTTGAAATTGAACAAGGTTTATTTAGTAAATATAGTGGACAAAACGAGATCTGTCTGAACTCCTGTTCTGATGCATTTGAAACATGTGGTGAACACTGTTCGTTGTAGCAATATGAATAACGTGTCTGAGGCTCGTTCTTTGCTAGCTTGCTTTCAAGATGTTGGAAACATGATATGTTTGCTTGCCTGTAATATCATGAGAAAACATCATTTGCAAATAATTCTTTGGATGATGGTGGAATGCATATGGCCTTGTTTGATTCCTGAGGTGGTTTTATTTGCAGGACATCAGTTTGACTTTGTGTATGACTGGACCATACTCAAGTACCCGCAGCTCACTGGTAGCTCCAGACAACGGGTCAATGCTACGCAACCTTGAGGTGTACATTTCTCCTATCAGGATTATTCTTAATCCCTTTCTTGTGTCTTTTCAGCTGTCTAGTGGAAAAGCTGCCTTAACTTCTGGAGCATCTGCCGAAAGAACAGATAAGCTATCAGGTGTGCTCTGTTCTCTAGAGAGGCTTTTGGGAGGGGGATAATTCTTTTGTGATTAAAATGTTTGGACTACAAAGGATGTGTTCAATTTACTCGACTTAGATGAAATTTTCAATCAAAATTTGTTGCTTGAGGCTTGGATATAAAACCCAGCAATTTTACAGAAGGCGATACAAAACTTTCTAGGTTCCTTTGTAGAAGCAAAAATGTTTTCCCTTTTGTTGAGTGAATTCTAATGCATTTTCTCTCTTTTTCTTGCATGTTTCCAATAACAGGACGAGAGCAACGAGATAAATCTTCAGGTGCCGTTGAGGTATTTACTAGGAAAAATGCATCAGGTGGTGGACATCTTAGTGATCCTTCAAAACAGAAGGTATCAGAGAAGGCATTGCCAACAAAAGATGAGGTTGGTGTTGACTGCAGTAAATTGTTGCATCGACTCTTATTTATTGTCTTTCTCCCCATTTCCTATATGTATCGGGATCATATGTTTTTGCTTCAACTCTTTATTGTTTATGCAGTACCCAAGTCTGACATCCGTGTTTGATATGTATCCTGATATGAGTATGGTGATATAATCCTCCAAATACTTGGGAATTTCGGAAAAAATTGAGCATACCGTTGAACACATATCTATGCCTGACTCACACGCAATTCCAAGTAACATAGTCGGGGATCTACTTCTTGGAATAAATTTTGATGCATCTTTCCATATCTTTGACCATTTCATAATCAGTACCCTAGAGTTCATCTTTATTCTGAAGGCTACTATGGATCTCTCATTTTCTCTTTTCCTTCCCAGGATAATGATTCTGGAAGGGGACGAAGTTCTACCACCCGTCCTAGCAGCTTGTCCAAGAGAGCAGTTGCCTCAAGCAGCAGGCCGACAACCTCTTCTGTGGGGCCCAGCGATAGATCAAGTTGGCTTCTTTCAGGTAGTAGTCGCCTCTCGGGAGGCCAGAGACTCCATTCTGGATCTGAGCCAAGATCATCTCTCTCCAAAGCTACAACTTCACAAGCTATCCGTGAAGATCAGAATCAAAGCTTCGAGCACCATTCAAGGGTTACAGATGATAGAAAGTGATGAATGTTCCATTCGGTAAGAAAGACACTTCGTTTTAACATAACCCTTTAAATTCCCATTTCAACTCGAACATATTTCGTACACACATAAACTAGTCTTGTCACAGCAATTCCATATTTCTCGATTGGAAAACATCATATATACAATTGTCTTACTCGTTGTCATGCTATGTTATCGTAGATTCATGAAAAGGAGGATGTGAAAATTCGGAAACAGAAAGTTCCATCTAATTTGTTAATATTTATTCAAGGTAAGGCTGCACTGGCAAATTGTTAATATTTATTCATATTTTTGTCCGAACAGATTCATTCATTCTCATTCTTTTAATTTAGTTGTTTTCGCGTGATGCAATTAAATAATGTTATTCGATTTTTTGCCTACAGCTTTTATATATGTATATATATTTTGAGATCATACTTTTATATTTATATTCAAAATTTATTACTAATATATGTATTAAGCATAAATATCAGAGAGAAATACTTCAAAAAGAATTAAAGTGGGAGCCATGTCTGTCTGTTTTAAGATTTAGGGAATTGTTACTTGGCTTGTGAAAGGGGGGTAGGGTGAGAACTTAGATTCAAGCTAATGTCGGATATTTGTAATTTGCATGATTGTTTTTAAATTTATATTTGTTTATTATTCACGTTAAGTTTGAATATTACTATTTAAATTCAAATTCAAATTAAATAACCTTATTCATTCAATAGTCAAGTTTATTTATAATTTTTACATTTACAAGTAACTGGAAATTATATTTAGATTAGGATATCTGAATTCATTATTTATTTATACTATTATTTAAGTGTTTTACTGAGTTTGTGTCATCTTTAATCAAGTCATCAACTCTGTTATAAAATTATGAAAATGTCCTTTGTAATTAAAATAAATTATATTATTTGAGAGTATTTTTAATTTTTTCATTTAAAAAATAATAAAATATACATATGATTGGATTTGAATCCAAACCAACTACATTACTCGATTAAACCTATATGTTGATATATTTATACATTTTAATTTTATTTATACAAGCTTTATTACTTTTACAAATTATATATCTATACTATTAATAAAATTTTGATTAAGTTGGTGTCACGAGTTAATTAGACATCGATTTGATTAGGAAATTACAGAATGTTTTTTGTAATTAAAATGAGTAATATCATTCAAGAGTATTTTAGTTTTTCATTGTAAAAATTAATAAAATTGTGGATACGATGGGATTTGAATCCATGCTAATTGTGTTAGAAAATAGCCTATAATTTATCACTCAATTAAGATTTTATTTTAATATTTTAATATATTTTAATTTTATTATGCACAATTTACTATCCCTATCCGTTAATAATGTATTTGATTGAATTTACATTACAAGTTAACTCGACATCAACTTAAAATTGATGACAACATCAAGATAAACAATTTAATTTAATTTAATTTAATTTTAATAACATGCATATTCAATATATTATTATTAATTAGCTTCATATAGTACATTTTATTATTTATTGTATATTATTTTTAAATATATATTTGTATTCGAAATGGTGGTTTTCATACATACGCATTTGATAGGATTTCTTTAAAATATTTAATTTTTTTCACTAATTTGATTTTTTTGACGTGCTATAAAAAGACAATACATTGATAAACAATTGGAGTACATTTAATAATATTTCTATGATATATTTACCTATTTCAATTTTTTTTCCTCACAAGTTAAACTATTTTTTTATTTTAATTTCTTACATATTGCATATGTGTTGTTATTATTAGTTTCAAATCTTATATTTCATTATTTATTATATGTTATTTTTAAACATATTGTGTTCAAAATTTGTGATTTACTGCATATCTCTGCGTGTGGTAGGATTTATAGTATTAATAATATATTTGATTAAGTTGGTGTCATAAGTTAACTCAACGCCGACTCAAAATTGATAACAATACAATAATAAACAATTAAATATTTTTTCAATTTTAATATCATACATATTTTATGTGCAATTATTATTAATTAGTATCAAGTCATACATTTTATTATTTATAGTATGCTATTTTTTGATATAATATTGTATGCTATTTTTAAATATACATTTATGTTTTCTATTTGTGATTTCTATAAGCATACTCGTATAATAAAATTTTTAAGCATATTATATAATAAGGTTAATATATGTATCTATTTTAAATTTATAACATAAAATTATTGTAATATTTAAATTTGAATATTATTCGAATATAATACAAATATTCATGTTTTTCATTTTCATTTCTACTTCCATAGTTTTTTTTTCTTTGAGTTGGCAAATAAATAGGAATATGCTAAAAATTGTTACAACTTTTCCTACTACAAATTAATCTTCAAAACTCTGTTTTAATTTAGTAAATCATTCTCAAAGAAAAATTAAATAAAATTAGATATTACGAATATATAAATATCTTAAATAAAAATATTAAAACGTGATAAAATATTACATAGTATTATCAATATACAAATATGTTAAATTTTATTTATATATATAAATTATTAAAAGGATAAATCTTGAAATAACACATTAATTTTGATTTAGTATACAATATTATATATGAGTTTTGATTTTATGAAATTATACACATGAAATTTATAATTTTACTTCAGTTGTAGCATGATACTTCAATTTTGTTTAATTATACACATTTATAAAATAAACTAATTCATTATTTTCATATTTGGTATATTTAACTATTTTTAACATAATAACTTAAAATGATATCATGCTAGTAAAGATGTCAATGGTTGTGAAAATTGAATTAATATTAAATTTTCATGCATATAATTACACAATATTAAAATTTATGTGTCATGTTGCAAAAATATGGAATAAAAATATTAAAATTCATATATCAAATTGCACATTAAATCAAAACTATATATATATTTTGAGATTTATTTCAATTATTAATATATTAAATTTTATATAAGATAAACTATTTTATATAGTATTACAACGTTACAAAAATATAAAATGTGATTCATATATAAGTGAGCACGAATCTTTTGTCCAAAGAACGAACATGATATTAATGTCAATTGAAAATTTAAATACAAATATTTTATTATTTCATCTGTGGTTCAATCAATCAAAGATAATCATTTCTTTTTTCTTTTGATAGATATATTTAGTCAATAATGAATTAATAAATATTGATTAAAACCAGTTAAATCAAATCGACATAAAATAAAAGGTGAAAATATCTAGCAATTCTTATTAAATTAATTAATTTAATCAATGTATTATTAAAAGGATTTAAATAAGGTTAAATTTTAATAAAGCTAACATAATTGTTTAAGAAATGGTTTAACATGGTTTTATTTTTAAAGCTTTTATTGTTTTATAAATGACATATTTTATTTAAAGTTGAACTGCAAATGAAAAATATTTTCCATGTTATTTTCAAACATTAAATGTTAACTTGTTAAAATTTAGTCTTATTTGATTCTTTTAATAGTATAAAGACTAAATTGATCTATTTACTAATAGAAGGACTAAATTGATCTAATCCCTATAATAGAGTGACTTCCAAGGTACTTTTTCCCAAAATAAAAAAAAATGGAGTTGCTGCTCCAGACCGGTTCAAGTCGTTCCCGCCAGACCGGTTATTCAGTTATTTTCCAATTCTGCTTCTATTTTTTCCCCCTCAACTGTTACTTAAATCTCTGCAATTTCTTAGCTAATCTCCCTCTTGAATCGCATTGGTCTCTTTTTCTACATTAATTAAAATAAAATAAAATAATTTCATTTTTCTTTCGTTTTCTCTCCTCCCAATCAGTTAAACGGAAAAATGAAAAACGGAAAAATAAGAAAAAAGATTTCGTCTACCTCATTAGATGAAGATCTAGAGTTTCCCGATGGTTTCTCTGCTCCGAATCGGAGTTTTTTCAATTCACGTTTTTGATTAATTATTTAAAATGTTGTTCTGAACTTAGATCTGTTCATTTCTGAAAGCTGGTTTTGGTTATGCGAAGAAAAGAAAATGGAGACTGTTGCCGTTGGAGATATTGCGTGTTTGGATGCGGAGCTATTGCAACTCCAGGAGATGTCTCCCTTAGCTCTCAAATCCTTTCCTGACTTCACTCAAAAGCTTTTCGAACAGTGGCTTTCTCTTCCCGCGGCTCACAAGCTGGTACTTTTTCTTTTTTAATTTTTATACCTAATTAACGGTGTTTGATTCGGTTTGATTCGTGCTTTGATTACTCGAAATGAAAATAATTGATTTTATGATCAGTTCATTGCTCGTTTATTCGATGACAAAAATTATTGCTTTTAAGAAAAGTAGTTTGATTTTATGATAATGATTGTATATCTGATGCAGGATCATTTTGATATGTGTGTGTGTGTGTGTGAAGGCCATATTTCTAGAAGAAACTAAGGTAGTTTAATGGATTAGATGGACTTGAGAGGAATTTTGTGACCTGAGATTGTTGTTTCTGTAGAAGTCTCTGTTAAGAAGTGTTGTCCAACAACGGTCAAGTTTAGAGTTCGCTGTGCAAATTGATTTTTAAGTGGAAGTTCAACGGTCTTAAGAATATCCGGAATAGCTTGTCTAGTCTGGAATCATGATAACATCTATGTTGTTTTGTATTTAAATATGGAATCCGCCCCCCTCCCCCCTTCCCCAAGTGTCTTTGAAGCGCAGCATATGGAATTAATATATTTGTTAAAACCTCCATCTAAGCCTAGGAGTGGATGGGCATCATTGGTTAATTTTTGTTCCTTGCTAGGTAACGTCATTGATTAATGATGCAAAGGCGGGTAATCCCTTGAATGTTCCTGGAAGTACTTCATCTGGAAGTACTGCCACAAGCAATACTTTACCTTCCATGTTTCCTGCTGGCAGTGCTCCTCCCCTTTCACCAAGAAGTACATCTGGTTCCCCTCGAATAGCAAAACAAAGGGCTGGTCCTTCAAACTTGGGTTCTCCACTGAAAGTAGTTAGAGAGCCTGTGAAAGAATTAATACCACAGGTTTGGATCCTGTTTAATTGATATGATATGTTTCTTTCTCCATTTTTGACCTTGGTAGTGTTTTATCTGCCATATATGCCTTCCTATTCAGAAATTTGACCTTGGTAGTGTTTTATCTGCCATATATGCCTTTCTATTCAGAAATTTGGTGATAACTTGTTATATTGATTCTTGAAAATGTCTCAGTTTTACTTTGAAAAAGGCCGTCTACCTCCAAAGGAACTAAAAGAACAATGCATTTCTCAAATCAGTCAGTTTTTCTGTGGCCACCCAGATGGGCTGCAACTGCCTGGTAATATGCATGTACGCATTGCTGTAACCAACATTTCTTTAATTCTTCTGATATTCCTGTTTACTTTATATTTATGTATATCAGAATTCAAACTAGTGACCAAGGAAATCTGCAAGCTGCCAACATATTTCTCCACATCACTTTTCAGAAAAGTTGATGTTAACAACACTGGTTTGGTTACAAGGTATACTTTTTTGTTCGTGGAAATGGAACAGCTATGTTGCCATCTAAGATCCGTCACATCCTTTGTAACTTCCAGGATATGTCTTTGAAAAATATGAGAATTCATATTTTGATTCTTTTCTGTTGTGAGGTGCTCTTCATGCTGGGCCTTGTTGGATAACTATGTGTTTTAACTTTAAATTACTAATGGTGGTGATAAGCAGATGAAAATGTTTCTTAGAATCAGATTCCTAACCTTTTAGTAGTTTTCCTTGTAATTGCTTTTTAGCTGTGATGTCATTTTGATTATTTTATGTTGTTGCTTTTATTGAATTTTCCTCATTTGCTTTCAGAGATGCTTTTATTGATTATTGGGTCAACGGCAGCATGTTGACAATGGATATACCAACACAAATATTTACAGTATTAAAGCAACCGGATCTCAAATACCTCACTCAGGTCTTAATGCATTTTTGAGAGCTTAAATCAACTATAATATTGATTGATAGTCAAATAGTTCATGTTTAAGCTCAACTTCTTGTGTTCTTTCCAATCTGACAGGATGACTTTAAACCTTTACTCCGAGAACTATTGGCAACTCATCCAGGGCTGGAGTTCTTACAGAGTACACCGGAGTTTCAGGAAAGATATGGTTTGTTTTCATCTGTTTGATAGCTTTTGGCTGTTTTTGCACTTCAAATGGATTTCTAAGATGTTAGATTTTTTTCTCCTTCCAAATTTCCGCCCTCCTTATAAAATGTCTAAGGCCTTTGGACACTGAAATTGAGTTGTTCCTGAATGTTTCCTTCATTAAATACTGGAACCACTAAGATCTGAACTCACAAATTCTGATAATCCATCTATTTTCATGTGAATTTCTATGATTGCAGTTCACCCTGTTTCTTTGATGAAGTTGATCTGTCTCTGATGTGTTTGGTAACGTAGAATGCTATGCTAAATATTATTAATAAAGCGACTGTAGCATAGAAAACAGGATTTTTGTTTTTTTTTCCTTTGTTGGTTGTCTTTGGTAAGAATGAGTTGCAGTATAGCTATTGTATTAGTCTCTAGTTTCAACGGCTTAACTTCCATGTTTCAGAAATGCTTATTTTAGGATGATTAATTCATTCAAGAAATTCTTATAAACTACTTTGCAGTTTAATATGAAGTAATCTTATCTTCTTCTGAATGAGTGATTTGTTGACAATTTGATGAGCATATAAGATGTTGCTTTTGGAACGTATTGTGTATAATTGTGTGAATGAAAATGAAACCAAAATATCTGATCAATTCATGCGTTTTAGCTTAGTGTATATTTGTCTTAACATGGCAGGGGCCTTTTCCCAGTCTATATGGTGTTTATTACTGCTCAGGCAATTAGCACAAATTATCAACTCTCGGTTTTTATGATTGTTTGCAAGTCTAGATTGTCCATGGTGCTGCTGAATACACCATTCATTTTTATCTAATGTTGCTTGTTTGACATTACTTTTGTTGCACATTGCCAGCTGAAACTGTAATATACCGAATATTTTACTACATAAATAGAGCTGGGAATGGTCGCCTCACTCTTAGGGAGTTGAAACGTGGAAACTTGGTTCATGCCATGCTACATGCTGATGAGGAAGATGACATTAACAAAGTTTTGAGGTATATGCTTGGCTTGAAACTACTTGAATGCATGGAATAGGAAACTGATTTTGTTTGCTTTCTAATTCCATAAAATCAACAATAAGATTGTATAATTGCTTTTTTTTATGCATGCTTAATATATTCTCTCAGATACCAAATCTTTTTACGTTTAAATCCTTTTCCCTTCTTTGGAAAAAAAATCATATATACAGGTACTTTTCATATGAACATTTTTATGTAATATACTGCAAATTTTGGGAGCTGGATACAGATCATGATTTCTTGATTGACAAGGAGAACCTTATCAGATACAGTAACCATGCGCTTACCTACCGGATTGTTGATAGGATATTTTCTCAGGTTTGTCCAAGTCAGATGATACTTTTGTTCTTTGCTCCGAATCACATTTTTCCTGCAGAAAGAAGATTTCATTTAATCGAATGTTGTCTATTCAGCTCTGTAGTCTTCTATCACTTTCTCTGTTTCTTCAAATTAGATTTATTTTCAATTTTTGAACTTTCACTCATGTTATGCTTTCATATCATCTTAGGTTCCAAGAAAGTTTACCAGTAAGGTAGAAGGAAAGATGGGGTATGAAGATTTTGTTTACTTTATCCTAGCTGAGGAGGACAAGTCATCCGAGCCTAGTCTTGAGTATTGGTATATATTTTGTGCTCTTTCTCTGTAGACTCAAAGATATTGCGGTGGATTTTGTGGACTGATTGTTAATTTCAATGCTCACCTCATTGTATTGAAGTAAACACACCTTCCATCTTTCTTATGAAAAATCTTTACTGAAAATGTCCCCAAAAATACTTGAAAACAGCTTCTTTTTTCCATACTTACCAAAAAATTCAGAAAGATCTATCAGAAACTATTGGCTGGGGAACTAGTCTTGATCAATCAAATTTAATGAAAGAAATAAAGGATGTTACTGATTCATAAGCAGCTTTATAAGTATTTGCATTAGAATTTTCTGCCCCTGCGGTCAAGAGGGTTAGAATGATATCATTAAGACTGCATTTCGAATCATGAGTTTCCTTTTTTTTCTGTTGATTCTTGGCTAGATTTTTTTTCAGTGTTTTTATATCTTCTAAGGTCCATTTTCATGCTTTTGTTCTCTTATGGAATGCTTTCACATAGTTTAGCTGGGTGGGGAGGAGAATCATGCCATTACTAGCCAGTAATTCAGAATTTTTTTTTTCTGTAGGTTAAAGTGTATAGATTTGGATGGCAATGGAGTTCTAACACGTAATGAAATGCAATTTTTTTATGAGGAGCAGTTGCATCGAATGGAATGCATGGCCCAAGAGCCTGTGTTCTTTGAGGACATCTTATGTCAGATAATGGACATGATTAAACCGGAGGTTTGCCATTTTATCATTGTTCCTTTTTTCTGTCTCTTTAGTCTTGTGCATATCCGAGTGTGTTTCCGGAAATGGATGATGTCCATCCCTGCTATGATCTGCTTGTAATTTCAAACTTAAGATTTATGCTGGTATAATAATACAATAATTGTCTGGAAGGCAGGTTTCTGGAAAATGTTTAGTTCGTGTCTTTTCATCTTCATCTTGAAGCAGGTTATCCATGGCTGCTTTACAGTTAGATTATTTAATCAGATTTAACCCTCTGAGCTAATTATAATATGGACCACTTTTTGCTATATGCTGGTTTGGACCATTAGGAGCTGAATTTTTATTGAATGTTGTGACTTGTCATTCATTTACACTCACTACTACTAATGAAGATAAAACTGTTTTACATGTTTGACATAGAAATATTCTTGTTCGTAGGATGACAGCTGCATCACGTTGCGTGACCTAAAAGGTTCTAAACTTTCAGGAAATGCTTTCAATATCCTTTTCAATCTCAACAAATTCATGGCCTTTGAATCTCGCGACCCGTTCCTCATTCGTCAGGTAAATGTGACACGTGAGCTCTTATATATTTATTTGTTTGATATTTACCTTCAAAAAGAAATTGTATTTGTATACCATTTGCAATTTTTACAAGCTTTGGATAACAGGAACGTGAGAATCCTACATTGACGGAATGGGACCGTTTTGCACATAGAGAATATATTCGGCTTTCAATGGAAGAAGATGTAGAAGATGCCTCTAATGGAAGTGCAGAAGTTTGGGACGAATCACTTGAGGCTCCCTTCTAAGTTTGAAGGGTACGTATGGATTACTCAGATTCGGGTGTCAGTATTGGAAATGAATATGTTTAATTTTTTTCAGGATACTTGTAATATATATAGTTTTTGTCTTGATTTTTATGTCTCTATAGGTGCTATAGAAGAGCTCAACACATTGCTACTATGGTGAGCAATAGAAAGAGAATGCTGTTGCCTTGAATGGGCGACGACTATACATCGGAATTCAGTATTGGTGGAAAACTTCTGAGCTTGGCCTTGCATGGTGTAACTCCCGACGTATGTGTATGATTTGACAAAAACACGATGACTCATGCAATTGGAGATCCAGCTTTATTTAACCAATTTTCACATGAACGAGTTTTATTCCGGTACGTGATAATTGAATCCAAGATTAAACAAGCTCACAAAAAATTCAATTCCTATTTTCCTTCACGGTGTCCTGGTTGGTTCATTTAATAATTTCAATGCTATGGTTGATTTTGTGTTAGCTCTTGAATTTGCGTCGATTTGGATCATGTTCATCTTGGAATATGTTTTATTTATTGATTTTAATTTTTGGATTCTTTATGAACGTAGGTTAAGTAAATGGTGTATTTTAGTAATTGGTGTATTTTCATTTGTCATTGAATAAAAGGTAGAAATTATTATTCTAGTGTTATGGATTGAAGAGTCATTGAATTATCAACTGGTTTGATTGGGTGGAATTTATTATTATTCTAATAGTTGTCGTGGTACTACAGTTTGATTTGATGTTTCATTAAAGTAGAAATTCAATGGAATATGTACTCATTTTGTTTAATTTTACTATCATATTTTATAATTTATTTATGTAAATACATTAAAATACCTAAACATATTTAGTCACTGATCGGAAAATAACCTAATAATTAAATCTAGGTGCAATTGCTTGTAATTGGACCAAGTTGACATATTTAGGTAATCATTATAAATGATGGATCTTATCGTATTGTAGACTTGTTCATGGGTCGGGTCACCAAGTTCGGCCCGAAGGTCGACCCGAAATGTGTGAGAGTTTGAGTAAAAATATAGGTCCGAAAAATGAGCTTAGATAAAAAAAAAATAAAGTCCGTTTAAAAAATAGGCCGAGCTTTGGGTAAGGTATTTTTTGCTTGGGCCTGGCCCGGCCCGACCCAAATTTACTAAAGGACAAAAAAGATTTGTATTTTTTTGTTTTTGAATGTTATTTTCTTGTTGTTTTCTCTTTATTTTGCTATCATTTTACTATTGTGTTGTTACTATTTTATTATTATTATTTGGATATTATATAAAACTTATTTTATTGTTAATTTGTTATTATTTTAAAGGCATTTGTTTTTTATTTTATTTTAGAGGTATTTGCTTGTTAAGTTGCATCTATCTTAGTATTATTTAAGTTACATATTTTTTAAAATTTATTTTCAATTTGTTGGAAAATATTTATTTTAATATTTTTAGTATTTTTGATATATTATATATATTTAAAAATTATATAAAATAATATAAAAAATTAATACGGCCTGGCCGGGTTGGGCCCATTGTCGAAACCATTTTAAAGTTTTATGAAAAACGGGGATCGACTTACAAAAACGAAAACGGGAGTCATCACCAATCTTTTTTTTTTTTTACTTAGGTGTGACTGGATCACCTTATAAAGTGTTTTATTTTAAAAACATTGATTTTGGTCTACGAAATATAAGAAAACGGTTCGGGAGTTGGTTACGTGCGAGGAAGGGTTAGTACCCTCGTAACGCCCAAAGTTTGGTACCGAATCGATAATCTCATGTCCAAATGTCGAAATTTTAAAAATTCGATCCTTTTATTTGAAAGAAAATCAAGACTTACCTATTTAAAAAAATATTATATGTGTCAATTTTTAAAAATATTTAAAAAATATTAAATATCACCTTATTTTTTAAAAAAATATTTAAAACAAATGTGTCAATTTAAAATGTGATTTTATAGAAAAATGGTTTGAATAAAACATTATATGAATACATTACAACATCTATATTTAATAGTAATTTTGCATGTCTACAAATTATACTAATAATAAATAATAAAAGAATATAACATGAGTGAATATACAAGGAACTATATTAAGCAAAAATAACGATTAAAAGGAACATAAATAAATAAACATATGATATAAAATAAATTAAAATAACGAAATCGAATGAAAATGGGAATAATATATTTAAACATTGAAAAGTGAAAAAAAATATAACGATTTTTAAAATAATTTAAAATATATACAAATGAAAGAAAAAAAACTTTAAAGTAAAAAAAAACTTATAATAAATATATATAATTTTTTAATACATATATAAATGATTACATATAATAAAAAATTAACAAAATATAATATTTGTATATAAAAACATATTTATATAATATACTAATCATAAAATTAAATAAACAATATAAATAAAATACATTATATAATATAAATAAATATATATATATAAAAATTATTAGAATTAATATATAATATAACATAATACTATACGATATAGAAGTTAAAAAATGTAAAATGTAGTAAATAATATACAAATCGTAAAATAATATATAATATAAATAATATTAAACCAAATAAAATAAATAATAATTAAATATATAAGGTTATATAAAAAATACATCAATGAATTTTATACTATTATGAAATTAATACATAAATAATAAAAATAATATAACATTTTAATATAATAAAATAATTAAATATAGTATTAGAATAATAAAATAAAAGGTTTTGAAACAAATAATGATTAAATAGAAGTAAAATAAATATAAAAAGACTAAATTAAAAACGCGCGTCGTATTGTAGGGACTCATTAGGCAATTATGCCTTCTTTCCAAAACGACGTCGTTTTAATCTTAGGCTTTAAGGAGCTCGAGGGCTTAAATAAAATGTAAACAAACAATTAGGGCCAAATTAAAAATAAAAAAATTAAAATTAAACGGAATTAAAAATAATAAAAATGCGGGAAGACTAAAATGGCAATTAAACCATTTAACGAAAACACGCGGATCCTACCTGGGTTCCGCTGTTTTAGGGTCAACGCGCAGATCCTCTTTAAAACGACGTCGCTTTAATGCTTATTGGCTTAAGCAAAACGGCGTCGTTTTTTAAGTGCTATATATTACAATTTTCAGACCAAAAATTCATTTGGGCACCCTGTTTAAAAAAAAATATGTCTAAAATGCTCTCAAAAACCTTTCCCCCCTTTGACAGAGTCCATCGTCGGGCTCCTGGTCTATGCGCCGCACGCGCCACACGCGCCTTTGTGGCGACGGTCGGAGGCTAAATCCTCAGTCTTTTAGCGCTCTCAACAGGTAAACTCGAACCCTCTTTTTTATTATAGTATTATTTTATAATAAATATGCATGAATCGAAATAAAAAACGCGAATAAAAGTAGAAAGTCACTTCCGCTAAAAAAAATTTTGTATTCTGTTTCAATATTTTTTTTGTCTCTGTTTGTATCTCTTTGTATTTTCGTGAATCTTTTTTGTGTGTTTTTCTCTGTATTCCCCTATGGTTACAAAATAATCAGGCTTTTATAGCCTTAAAAAAAAAAAAAACACTGTTGTTGCCATTCTTGCTGTTGTTTCTTTCTTTTCTTTTGCAGGTAAATGAGGAGAACGCGGTGGAGCACCATGTACGCTGATTGCGGCGTGGGGACGAACTGGACGAGAGGCTAATTTACGGTGCAACGGTTGTTGAGGCATCCGGCGCCTAGGGTTCCAGAAACCCTAGGTCCCCTGATTCTGCTTGGGCATTTGGGTGTTGGGCTACTCTGGTATTGGACCATTTAGTTGGGTCTGAGTATTGGGTCAATGGGTAGTTTGGTTCTGATGGTATCTGTTTGGGTAGTGGGTCAATAGGTTTGGATGGTATTTGGGCCATTTTGGGCTTATTTGGGTCAATGGACATTGGTTTTATTTTTGGATTGTGTACGGGCCATGGCAAAATAGGCCGATTACAGCTACCCCTCTTTGCTCATTGTCGTGTAACGAGAATGGAGTAAAGACAATAGAAAGACCAATTTTGCCTGGTCTTGGCCGAGCCTCGACTTCTTGGTCCTCGTCTTCTTTAAATGGCTTCCAATCCCAACTGCATCTTCAGGGGTACTGGAACTGCAACTTTTAGAAGCATTGAACTATAAGTCTGATGGCTTTAATTTGCTTCACTACAACTCCAGGAAGGTAGTATCCACTATTCTCGATCTGCTCTATTGTAAACTTAGGGATATAAGGCCTGATATCTTTGATTTACTTATTGCAACTTCAAGACTGCCAAATCTACTATTTTAATCTACTCCCTGCAAACTCAGGGATGCCAGACTGATGTTTTCGATCTGCTTCCTGCAACTTCAGGAATGCCAGATCTACTATTTTAATCTGCTCCCTGCAAACTCAGGGATGCCAGACTGCTATATTCAATCTGCTTCCTGCAAACTCAGGAATGCCAGACTGATGTCCTTGATCTGCTTCCTGCAACTTCAAGAATGTCAGATCTACAATCTTCAGTCTGCCCTACTACTATCTCAAGAGGACAAAATCTGAACTTTTCAATTTGCTTCATTACAATTTCAGGAAGACTTCAATCTCCAGTTTGCTCCACTACCATCTCTAAGGAACAAAATCTGAACTTTTTGGTTTGCTTCCTTACTATCTTCAAGAAGACTTCAATCTTGATTTGCTCCACTACCATCTCTAGGAACAAAATTTGAACTTTTGGTTTGCTTCCCTACTATCTTCAAGAAGACTTCAATCTTGACTTGTTCCACTACCATATCTAGGAACAAAATCTGAACTTTTTGGTTTGCTTCCTTACTATCTTCAGGAAGACTTCAATCTTCAGTTTGCTCCACTACCATCTCTAGGGAACAAAATCTGAACTTTTTGGTTTGCTTCATTACTATCTTCAGGAAGACTTCAATCTTCAGTTTGCTCCACTACCATCTCTAGGGAACAAAATTTGAACTTTTTGGTTTGCTTCCCTACTATCTTCAGGAAGACTTCAATCTTTAGCTTGCTCCACTACCATATCTAGGGAACAAAATCTGAACTTTTTGGTTTGCTTCTTTACTATCTTCAGGAAGAATTCAATCTTTAGTTTGCTCCACTACCATCTCTAGGGAACAAAATCTGAACTTTTTAGTTTGCTTCCTTTCTATCTTCAAGAAGACTTCAATCTTCAATTTGCTCCACTACCATCTCTAGGGAATAAAATCTGAACTTTTTAGTTTGCTTCCTTACTATCTTCAGGAAGACTGCAATCTTCAGTCTGCTCCATTACCATCTCTAGGGAAAAAAATTTGAACTTTTTGGCTTGCTTCCTTACTATCTTCAAGAAGACTGCAATCTTTAGTCTACTCCACTACCATCTCTAGGGAACAAAATCTAAACTTTTTAGTTTGCTTCCTTACTATCTTCAAGAAGAATTCAATCTTCAGTTTGCTCCACTACCATCTCTAGGGAACAAAATCTAAACTTTTTGATTTGCTTCCTTACTATCTTCAAGAAGACTTCAATCTTCAGTTTGCTCCACTACCATCTTTAGGGAACAAAATCTGAACTTTTTAGTTTGCTTCCTTACTATCTTTAGGAAGACTTCAATCTTCAGTTTGCTCCACTACCATCTCTAGGGAACAAAATCTAAACTTTTTGGTTTTTTCCACGGCTATTCAAAATTCAAAAGATTTTTTTTCAAAATGTTTGTCTTGGCCTTGGCCAAAAATCGCTGGTTCTGCTACCGCTGGTTTTGCTATCGCTGGTTTAGCTACCGCTGGTTCTTCTAATGACCTGGGGGTGGGGGGGCAAATGGAACCACCCCAACCACCCATCGTCCCCAGCCCCCTTGAGCAATTTGAGATTGTGCCATTGATTGATTTGAAGATTGGAAACTTGTATTTCTCATTCACAAATCCATCTTTGTTTATGCTGCTAACTCTCAGTTTGTTCCTACTTCTGGTTTGGCTCCATACGAGATACAACTAATGATACGTTATAGACAGACTCAATAAATTATCTAAAATTTTTGTTTGTTTTTTCCTTTCAAGCGCAAGGAAAGAAACGCTTCCTCAAACCTCCTGGGAGGCTTTAAGGAAGTCCGTGCAAACAAGAGGTAACAACAACATAACTACACTAAGAACGTTACCCTCCATACCTCCCTCGGGGAGGCTTATCGGAAAGACTCTCTTAAAGGCACAACCTTGGAATGACTATCTTTGGGAAGACTTCAATCTTCAGTTTGCTCCACTACCATCTCTAAGGAATAAAATATAAACTTTTTTATTTGCTTCCTTACTATCTTCAGGAAGACTGCAATCTTCAGTCTGCTCCACTACCATCTCTAGGGAACAAAATCTGAACTTTCCCGCTGTTGCTACACTGTCCTTTGAGGGACATGTCCTATTGATCGTGTGTCTATCGAGTTTTAAAATTTATAATGAATGAGATCGAACCTGGAAACTAACTCTGACAACAATTAAAGACAAGTGTACTTATCGAACAGTAGTATAGCTTAGGCAAAACCGGATTATCGAACCCAAAAGAACTAAAAGTACTAATTCTAACTTTCTTTTTATTTTTTAGCCTAAAATAAGTGAAGTTGTTTTAATCTAAATTAACGACTACTAAACTAAAGACGCAAAGACAAAAAGAACGAATTGGGAAATAACTTGAAGAAAAACTTAGTTGATCATGACGATACCCTAAAGAAGAATCCACCTAGACTTCACTTGCTATTTAACACTGAACCATGTGATTTATTCACTTAGTTTGATCTGTAAGACTCCCTAACGTATATTAAACCCTCTCTTGAGGTGAATAACGTCTAACCCTAGGTTAACTAAAGAAAATCTCTTTCTCGAATAATAACCCCCTAGAATAATAGTAAATCGATCTATGGACTCCTATAATAGGTTTCACCCTAATCCGGTAAAATCTTGTCACGTTATCTCTAGGCATGCGATCAACTCCGCTTAATACTCTTAAGCAGGGTCTATTCCTCTTCCACCTAAGCACATCAGATTTGGATTAAGCACACATAATTAAGAACAAACTAAGTATTTATCATATAATTCAGAAAACAATAACAAGATTCATCTAGGTTTCATCCCCTTCAAGTATCTGAAGGGTTTAGTTCATAATGAATAAAGAAAACATCTCAAGAGAAAAGATAAAACAAAACATAAGAAATCCCTAAAACTCTTTCAAGGAATTGAAGGAGAAATCAACAGTCTTGAGTAGAATTTCGGCTCCTTGAGATGGATCAACTGGCTATCTTTGAGTGATTCCCACAAATCTGACTTTCTGGCTCTGCTCCCTGGCCTAGCTAACTGCCCTCCTCTTTAGGTTACACTTAGGGTGTTTATATAGACTTTTGGAATGCTTTACTTGGCCTCTGAGTGTCCCAATTCAAGTATACTTCCTACTCAGTGTTTGAATAGGCTTTGGAATATGTTTATTTTCCTTAAAGTATCCAAATCCGAGTGAAATTGCTCTCTCCATGCAAGCAGGCACGGCCATAGTACTGCCTTAGTGTAAATCATTTTTAGTAGTGTCTCGATTACATCGATTAGAGGCACGGTAGTGTAAATCGTGGCATGGTCGTGTCTTAGTTAATTGTCGAGGCACGACCATGTGGCTTGAAGTCCAGGCCGTGTCGAATTCCTCTTTGGCCCAAATTGGCCCGTTTCAAGCCTGTTTCTAGTTCTTTTCGTCCTCATGTGCTTTCTTGAGTAAAAACATGAAAAGAAATGATTAAGATCACCTTTTTACATGAATCAAGGGCTAAATCATCCAAAAGCATACTAAATGTGGGCCTAAAATATGTTACTTTTACGGTTTATTAAATACCCCCACACTTAAGCTTTTGCTTGTCCTAAAGCAAAATTCTCAACTTATAATTAAAACGAACTTTCCATAATTTACAATTCCTATCAACAATGCCTTATCATAATTCATAGATAATTTATACATGGATAATTTAACTCAAAGACTTTTAAAGGCTCAAACAATTTCTAAGTCATAAATTTGTAGCATAAAAACATAGGCGTCTCCCCTTATCTAAATAATTACCTTTAATTCAAAACCGACAAGGATTGACATCCTCACTAAAGATTCACTCAAAGCACTCGAAATGTTAAGGTTCAAGAAAAAGCACTCATAAGTCGAACCTGAAAAGTTAATCCCATAAGCTTGCCTGAAAATCAAATCTCCACCACTATAATATGAGATGATACACAAATCAAAAGGTCTTTAACAGGGTTGTAACGGGGCTTAGGTTAAAGGTGTGGATAAAGGTTGAATTAGAAGGTTTAGAATCGAGATTAACCTGACAAGTTACCTAACTTTTAGAAAAATAATTGAACTAATAATCACATGAAACTTTGGAACTAATAATACTATGAGCTTTTTCTTTGATAATTGAAATTTAAATGTACAAGCTCACTTTTTATACTACTAATACTGAATATACTTTGATTTTTCGATCAATTTTTTTTATATCAAATAGAAACATAATAAAGAAAACTTTATCAACTGAAATAAACTAATTGAATCGATCAAATCAATTCTTGATAGAAGGGTAGTCAAAAGAATAGTGATAACAAATACAAAGGGTTTTGGGTTAATATTGTGGGTAAATCAATAAAAAGGGTTGTTAGGATCAAATGGGTTCACTAAGGGTTAATTTGTGAAGGTAGGCTTTTTAGTGGAGTGAATGGGTTAAAACCTAGGTGCCTTTATCATCTCAGTATATCAAATCATTAATGTGGTCTCGATATGTATAATCTAGACAAGTTCTAGAATAACAATTCAGTGTTGACACACTCATAATCAATAAAGTGAGCATGAAAAAGAATATATGCTCTATAAGGCTCAAATCTCACAAAAATTATGGGTATTTGACATCAATCTTATAAATTTCAAACTTCAAGGTAATATTCAAATTCAGTTCAACAACCTAGAAAATTTTTTATTCTTGAAAAATAGACTTATCATGCTTGATTCTCTAGTATTCTTCAAGTATAAATCATCAATGCACAATTATCAATGGCTTACTCAAAAACATATCAATAAAAATCATAAATCATTAGAAATTTCACCCTAATTGATGAAAATTACTTAGGAACAAGACTAAAATTTAGGATTTTGAAATAATGGAAAAAGTTAGTTACTTTTACCCCTTACACTTAAGATGTACATTGTCCTCAATGTACAAAGATAGATAACTAATAATGTAATCAAAAGAGAAGGGGAGAAGTGACACTTCTTGAATTTTGGATGATTCTAGGAGTTGGTAGAGGTCGTGGTAGAAGGTGGTTGGAGGAGGCGGTGGTGGCGTTTTCTATGGGCCTAGTGGGGTGGCTACCGATGAACTTTATGCTAGATAAAAAAATTGGGTAGCCTACAAAGATATAGCCAAGAAATTTAAAGAAACATTAATAATATACTAATACTATAATTAAAGACAAAGAAAATAAAGAGAAGGAGACTAAGAAGAAAACTAAAATTAAAATAAAAGACTAATGGACTAAGGAGTCTTTATTGTTGGATGGTTTGCAAGGTGGGTGTGACCTATAAGGCTGTGGTGCGTGATTCCCAAGCAACCTTTAGAACCTGACACTAAAAAACTAAAAGAAATTAAAATATATTAAGCAGAAGAGAAGTATAAATAGGTAGAATAAAGAGGAAAATAAACGTAAAGAAAAATTTAAATGGTCTAAAAGACCCTTGGCTTGGTGTTTGAATGAAGCGGTCGGCATGAACTTATGTGTTGGGGTCTCCTTTGAGGAGACAATGCTTGCCTTCTTACGCTTCTTCGGCATGATTCTAGTGTAGCTCAAGAGTCTGGACACCTTTTCTAAGGAAAAAAAAAGAAGGAAGAAAGAATGAGAAGAGAAGGAGAAGGGCTGTGGGGTTTAAATAGGATCTCAAATCTGACACGTTCCCACCCCGTGGACCGAGGGTGTGTCGAATCACACGACCGCCTCGCACGGCCGTGTGTCTGTGTGTGTTGTTTTACCATGCCCATTTTTCAGCTAACCACGCCCGTGTTTGAGAAGTTAGTAGCTTCACACGGTCGTGGGATACGGCTGTGCCACTTTGTCGGTGCCAGTGGGAGAGTGGTTGGATCCGTGACATCGAGAATTAGGTGCGATTTGATTTGTACTGCCCCTGCTATGTCTGTATGAGATTCTTGTAGTCCACACGACCACAGACATGGCGGTATGTAAGGCCATGTGGCTTTGAAATCTGCACTTTTGTGTTAGTTGAAAACTAAATTTTTAGAAAGGAAAAGAAATTGAGAGCAATATGTAAAATAAATTCTGTTAGTACACGGGTTATCTCCCGAGAAGCGCTTCTTTATAGTCTTAAGCTAGACTTTCCTCGACATTGAAAAAAAATCAGGGAGGTTTAAAGGTTTGAACATCTTCCCTCATGCTTATAGTTTTATTTTCTTGACAAAGTTCGAGTCGAGAAGCGTTTACCTTATAAGTGTCGAATATTGGGTTACTTATCTTGACTGTTCTATGTGGGACAATATTGTGTACCTTAATAGGAATGTCTTCGTTTGAACTCAGGGTTGGTGTGGTGATACGCGGATCTGCTTTATCTAACCATACCTGATCTCCTATTTTAAAGTGATTCGATGTTCCTACGAGCTCTTCTGGTGGTTCTTCTAGTTTTACTTCGTGTGGTTCTTCTTTGACGTGTGTCTTTTGCTCATCTAGTCTGTTGACCTTAAGGTTTTGATTCTTCTTTTTGTCGGGTTGGGTTCTATGATTTGGCTCAGGTTTGTCTTTATTTGGTATTTCCTGCGATGAAGGTTGTACAAATTAATTATCATCTGAATTGTCTTTCTTACCTTCATCGATTGTTGTCCTGGCCGAGTCAAGAGCTTGAAGACTGATTGATTCGTCACCTACACAAAGTATGAGTTCTCCCGTGGCAACATCAATTTTAGTCTTGGCAATTGCTAGGAAGGGTCTTCCTAAAATTAAGGGGATTGTATTATCCTCATCGATATCAAGACAACAAAATCTATTGGGAAAACAAATTTACCGAATTTGACAAGAACATCTTCGATAATGCCCCTAGAAATTCTAACAGTTTTATCAGCTAATTGTATTGATCGTGTCAAAACAGTCGAGTTTTAAATTTATAAAAGAGTGATTGAACCTGTAGACTGACTGCGACAACAATAGAGGCAAGTGCACCTATCTAACAGTAGTATAACTCAGGCAAGAATATCTTATCGAACCCAAGGGAACCTAAAAGTACTACTACTCACTTTCTTTCTATTATTTAGCCTAAAATATAGAGTGATTGGATTAATGCAAAGACAAGAATGAATTGGAGAAAGACTTTAAGAAAACTCGGTTGATAAAGATGATACCCTCAAGAAGAATCCACCTATGACTTCACTTATTATTTATTCCCCAAACCATATAATTTCTTTACTTAGCTTGATCCGTGAGACTCCCTAACCTATATTAAACCCTCTCTCGAGGCTAATAACGTCTAACCTTAGGTTAATTAATGGAACTCTCGTTCTTTTATAATAACCCCCTAAGGAAGCAGTAAATCGATCAATGGATTCCCATATTAGGTTTCACCCTAATTCGGTAAAATCTAGTAACCCTATCTCTAGGCGTCCGATCAACTCCGCTCAATTACGCTAGATGTACTCTTAGGCGGGGTCTATTCCTCCTCCACCTAAGCAAATCAGATTAAATTAAGCAACATAATTAAGAACAAACCAAGTACTTATCATATAAATTTAGAAATCAAATAACAAAATCCAACATAGGTTTGATCCCCTTCAGGTATCTGAGGGGTTTAGTGCATAACTAAATACTAAAACATATCAAGAGTAAAGAATAAACAAAACATAAGAACTCCCTAAAACCACTTGAAGGAATTGAAGGAGAGATTCTCCGTCTTGAATGGAGTTCACTTCTTGAGATGGATCAATGGCTATCTTCAAGTGACTCCTAAAAGATGAATGCTTGACTAAAAGCCTCTTAAAAAGCCCTACATTAATATACGCCTTGGGTTGTTTATATAGGCTTTGGGATGCTATACTTGGCTCTAAGTATCTCCTTCAAGTATAATTACTATTAGGGTGTTTGAGTAGACTTAGGAGTATGTTTCTTTGGTTCAAGCATCCAATTCGAGTGAAATTACTCATTCCCATGGCGAGGGCATGCCCATGGTACTGCCGCCGTGTAATTACGAGGTTGGTAGTGCCTTGATTCTGTCGATTTGGGCACGGCCATATAGATTACCAGCACGCCCGTGTGTGGTGATAAGATGATGCACGGCCGTGTAACTCATGAGTTGGGCCGTGTTCTAAGTAATTGTTGAGACACAGTCGTGCAGGTTTTGGGCCAGGCCATGTTGATTTCTTGCTAAGGCCCAATTACTCCGTTTAAGCCCGTTTTTGTGTTCTTTTTATCCTCGGGTGCTTTCCTGAGTATAAACATGAAAAGAAAGGATTAAAAGCACCTTTTTACATAATTCAAGGGCTAAATCATCCAAAAGCATACCAAATATGGGGTTAAAATATGTTACTTTTACGGTTTATCAAATACCCCCACACTTAAGCCTTTGCTTGTCCTCAAGCAAAATTCTCAACTTACAATTAAAACGAACTTTCCATAATTCATAATTCCTATCGACAATGTCTCATCATAATTCATAGATAATTTATACATGGATAATTCAACTCAAAGAACCCTAAAGATTCAATTACGATAAGTCATACCTTTATAGTACGAAAACATAGGTTCCTCCAGTTATCTAAGTGCTTACCTTTAATTCAAAATCGATAAGGTGACATCCTCACAAAAGATTCACTCAAATCACTCAAAGGTGTTTAAGGTTCAAGAATAAGCACTCTAAGTCGAACCTGAAAAGTTAATCCCATAGACTTGCCTGAAAATCAAATCTCCACCACTGTATATGAGATGATACACAAATCAAAAGGTCTTTAATCAAGGTTGTATGAGGCTAGGGTTAAAGGTGTGGATACTGAGCTAAACTAGAGGTTTAGCATCGAGATTGAATTGACTAATTACCTAATCTAAAAATAATGAACTAAATATGAATATTTACATTGAATGAAAAGCTAAGATATCTATAAGAGTATTTTCATCACTCAAATTTTGAAAATACTATAATACGACCTTTTGTTTAACAATTGAAGTTTTAAATGCTCTAAGCTCTTTTATTATACTACTAATATTGACTATACTTGGATTTTTTAAGAACAAACTAAAATAAACATAATAGAAGAAACTTTGAAATAACCTAATTCGGCAATTGATCAAATTAATTCTCGATAAAGGGGTAGTCAAAGGAATGTTGATAACAAATACAAAGGGATTTTGGGTTAATATTAGTGGGTGAGTCAATAAAAAGGTTGTTAGTATTCAACGGGGTTCACTAAGGGTTAATTATGTGGGTAGGATTTTTAGTGGTGTGAATGGGTTAAAACCTAGGTGCCTTTATCATCTCAGTATATCAAATCAAAAGTGTGGTCTTGACATGTATAAACAAGGCAAGTTCTAGAATAACAGTTCAAAGTTGACACACTCATAATCAATAAAGTGAGCACGAAAAAGAATATATGCTCTATATGGCTCAAAATCTCACAAAAATTATGGGTGTTTTTGACATCAATCCTTATAAATTCTAAATTTCAAGGTAATACTCAAATTAGGTTCAACAACCTATCAATTTTAATTTTTAGAAAGTAAACTTATCATGCTCGATTCTCTAGTATTCTTCAAATTTAATTATCAATGCACAATTAGCTAAGACTTATTCTAAAACATATCAATAAAAATCATAAATCATTAGAAATTTCATCCTAATTAATAATATGAGAAAAATACTTAAGATTAAGACTAATTTCAGGGTTTTGAGAATTATGCAAAAAGTTAGGCACTATTACCCTCGCACTTAAGATGTACATTGCCCTCAATGTACAAGGATAGATAATAAAATTTATGTGCCAAATCAAAAAGATAAGTGGAGAAAGTAATACTCCTTGAAATCTGGATGATCCCGGGAGTCTTTGGTGGCGGTGATGGTGTTTTCTATGGGCCCGGTAGAGTGGCTACCGAAAAGCAAGTTGCTAGATGAAGAAATTGGGTAGCCTGTGAAGATATAGCCAAGAGATCTAGGGTAATAATAATATTATACTAATAATATAATTAAGGATTAAAGAAATAAAATGAAGGAGACCAAGAAGAAAACTGAAATTAAAAGAAAATGCTAATGGACTAAGGAGTCCTTATTGTTGGATGGTTCACGAGGTGGATGTGACCTCGAAGGCTGTGGTGCGTGATTCCCAAGCAGCCTTTAGAACCTAAAACCAAGAAACTAATATGAAATAAATTAATTTAAGCAGGAAATACGTAAAGATAAGGAAAATAAAGGAGATGAGAAAAGAAAAATAGAACCGAAAAGGTTTCCGAGACCCTTGGTATGTCAATTAAGTGAAGCTGCCGGCATGAACTCATGATGAGGTCTCCTCTAAGAAGATGATGCTTACGTTTCTTCAGCATGATCTTTGTGTTGCTCAAGTGTCTTGGATCTTTTCTATGAATAAGAAGAAAAATTTGAAAGAAAAGAGAAAGGAGGAATAAGGAAGAAGATGGGACAAAGAGGACGGGCTGTGGGGATTTAAATAAGATTTCAAATCTGTATGTTCCCACGCCTGTGTACCAAGGGTGTGTCGATTCACACGATCGTATCGCACGGCCGTGTTGTGGGGTGTGTTGTCCTTCCACACCCGTTTTGTTGGTTTACACGTCCGTTCCTAAAAAGCCAGTATAAGAGCACGGTTGGAATACATGGGCGTGGTCTGCCCGTGCTAAATAAGTCAACATCTTAGCTTGCGGTTGTGAGGCACGACCGTCTTATTTTGTCGGTGCCGTCTTTGTGGGTGGTTGGATCTATAGCGTTGGGGGGGTTGGACTGACTTGCACGTTGTGCTCTGTCAATGTGGTGGTTCGGTGGTCCACACGGCCACGAACACCGCGTGTGTAAGGTAGTGTGGCCTAAAAACTGCATCTTTGTTTTAATTGTGGAGAGAGAGAGAAAAGAAAAGAAAAGAAAAGAAAAATAATTTTGAGAAATAAAAAGTGTTAGCGCTCGGGTTGCCTCCGAGAAGCCCTTGTTTATAGTCTTAAGCTATCTTGTCTTAGGCTTTGAAAATTTAGGGAGGTTTAAAGGTTTGAATATTTTCCTCTTCTTGTGAGTTTTTTTTCGTGACAAAGTTTAGGTCGAAGTGTTTACCTTGAAATTCTTGAACATTGGATTGCTTACCTCGACTATTTCGTGTGGGAAAACATCCACGCACGAAGGAGTATTTCTTCTATTTCTTGATTCTATTGAAGCGATGTAAGGATCGACTTTATCTAATGAGACTTGATCTTCTATTTTAAAGTGATTTGATGTCCCTATGAGCTCTTACGGTGGTTCCTCGGGTTTTATTTCGTGTGGATCCGATTTTTCTTTGGTGTGTATCTTCGCTCTTCTAAATTGTTGATAAATGCGATTTTGTGTTGGCTCGATTTTGATGCTTTGTGATGTTTCTGCGATGAAGGTTGAATAATTTGATTATCTATTGAAACGACTTTCTTACCTTCATCTTACGTGGTTCGGTGAGTCGAAAGCTTGAAGATTGGTGATTCATCTCTTACAGTATGAGTTCTCTTGTGGCAACATCAATTTTAGTCTTGGCGATTTGCAAGAAAAGGTCTTCCTAAAATTAAAGGGATTGAATTTTCCTCTTCCATGTCTAAAACAACAAAATCCACTGGGAAGACGGATTTATCGATTTTTATTAAAACATCTTCAATAATGCCCCTAGGAATTCTAACAGTTTTATCAGCTAGTTGGATACTCATCCTAGTTTGTTTGGGCTTCCCTAGACTTAGTCGTTTAAATAGTGTATAAGGCATGACATTTATACTTGCCCCTAAATCAACTAACGCATTATCAATAGTTAATCTACCAATCAAACATGGAATCGTAAAACTCCCTAGATCTTTTAATTTCTGTGGTAGTCGGTTTTGTAGCATTGCTGAGCATGTTGCGTTAAGTTCCACATGTTGCTCTTCATCTATTTTTCGTTTGTTTGTTAGGATCTATCTTAAAAATCTCCTTGAGTCGGGCATCTGAAAAAGAGCTTCAATAAGAGGTAAGTTAATGTGTAATTTCTTTAGAAGTTTTAGAAACTTACCGAATTGTTCCTCTGAATCATCTCTTTTCAATGCTTCGGGATAAGGTATTCGAGGGTAGTACTCTTTTATTACCGATTTTCTTATGCTACCTCTATTTTACCTGTTTCTTCCTTGGTTTCTTATACTGAGGTGGGCTGGTCTACCTTTGTATCCTCTTGAGATGTGATGGCTTGTATCTGTTCTTTTGGGTTTATTTATGTGTTGCTTGGTAGGCGTCCTTGTTGACGTTCTGAAACAAGCTTTGTGAGTTGTCCCACTGACCTAGTGATTTCCCCAACTTGTTCTTTGATTTCTTTGATCGATATTCCTTGGTTATCAAGTGTTGTATCGAGTTTTTGGAGATGGGCATCGTATACGCCATGAACTTTTTCACATCTCTTCAAGACTCGATTCTTTTTCGGTGGATAAGGTTGATTTTGGTAATTTGGAAGAGGTTGCTGCCTTTGGTAATTTGGAAGAGGTTGGTGCCTTTGATTTCCTTGTCCTCCCCACGAAAAATTTGTGTGGTTCTTCCAACCCGAATTGTAAGTGTTACTATAAGGATTATTATTAGATCTAAAATTGTTACCTATATAGTTTGTCTGCTCGTTTTCTGCTCCTGGTTGGTAAGGTGGGTACTTAGAATTCGCCACATTCCTGCTCGTTTCACATTGCATGACTGGATGTACCTGTGAAAAACATAAATTATCAAGCTTTTTATTCATTAACTCTATTTTTGTTGACAAGATTGTCACTGCGTCTATGTTAAAAACTCCGGTTGATTTTGTCGGTTTAGCCCTTGTAATTTTCCATTGATAGGTGTTCAACGACATCTCCTCAATAAAATCGTAAGCCACTTCAGGAATTTTTTTGTTCAAAGTTCCACCGGTTGATGAATCAATCATTTTCCTAGTTGGAGAATTCACACCATTGTAGAAAGTTTGCACTTGAAGCCACAAAGGTAATCCGTGGTGTGGGCATCTCCTTAAGAGACCCTTATATCTTTCTCATGCATCATATAATGTTTCTGCATCATTCTGCACAAAAGAAGATATATCATTCCTAAATTTAGCCGTTTTGGTGGTGGAAAATATTTTAAAAGAAATTTTTGGTCATTTGATCCCATGTGGTGATTGACCCTCGTGGTAACGAGTTCAACCAACGATTTGCTTTGTTACTTAATGAAAAGGAAATAGCAAGAAGGCGTATGGCATCGTCGAAATGCCATTTATTTTGAAGGTATCACGAATTCTAAAAATTAGATATATGAGTGTTTGGATCATCATCACGAAAACCATCAAATTGAATAAATTTTTGAATCATTTGTATTGTGTTAGGCTTTAATTCAAAATTACTAGCAGACTATAGTGGGCCTAACAATACTAGATTCGCTCTGTCAAATTAGGTTTAGCATAATCATACATAGACGCTGTGAGCATTCTATTCTTGCACATTTGGTGGATTGTTCTCGTCCATCCCTTGATGAGGATTGGATCTTTCTTTGTTCTTCTCTTTGATAGTCTAGAGCTCGTCTTATTTCTCTGCGATTTACTGCGGCGGTAGCCTCAATGTCACTTTCAGTATTCTAATGGTCCTTCGGTTCTTCTAGTCATAAACTTGAGGTATTGATATGAAAAGAAAGAAATTTAGAAAAACAAAAACAAAAATATATGTATAAAAGAAATTTAAAAATAAAAATAATGGCTAAAGTAATAGAAATAGAGCTTTCTTAATATTTTAGATGTCCCCAAACAATGGCGCCAAAAACTTGATCGTGTCAAAGCAATTGAGTTTTAATATTTATAAAAGAGTGATCGAACCTATAGGTATTGCGACAACAATAGAGGCTAGTGCACTTATCGAATAGTAGTATAGCTCAGGCAAGAATATCTTATCGAACCCAAGGGAACCTAAAAGTACTATTACTCACTTTCTTTCTATTATTTAGCCTAAAATATAGAGTGATTGGATTATTAAACTAACGAAATACTTAAACTAAATGCAAAGACAAAAGAATGAATTGGAGAAAGACTTTAACAAAACTCAGTTGATAAAAACGATACCCTTAGGAAGAATCCACCTATGACTTCACTTATTATTTATTCCCCAAACCATATGATTTCTTTACTTAGCTTGATCCGTGAGACTCCCTAACCTATATTAAACCCTCTTTTTAGGCGAATAACGTCTAAACTTAGGTTAATTAGTGGAACTCTCGTTCTCTTATAATAACCCCCTAAGGAAGCAGTAAATCGATCAATGGATTCCCATATTAGGTTTCACCCTAATCCGGTAAAATCTCGTAACCCTATCTCTAGGCGCCGATCAACTTCGCTCAATTACACTAGATATACTCTTAGGCGGGGTCTATTCCTCCTCCACCTAAGCACATCAGATTAAATTAAGCAACATAATTAAGAACAAACCAAGTACATATCATATAAATTTAGAAATCAAATAAAAAAATCCATCATAGGTTTCATCCCCTTCAAGTATCTGAGGGGTTTAGTGCATAACTAAATACGAAAACATCTTAAGAGTAAAGAATAAACAAAACATAAGAACTCCCTAAAACCCCTGAAGGAATTGAAGGAGAGATCCTCCGTCTTGAATGGAGTTCCGACTTCTTGAGATGGATCAACTGGCTATCTTCAAGTGACTCCCTAAAAGATGAATGCTTTGGCCTAAAAGCCTCTACCAAAAAGCCCTCTTTTAATGTCTGCCTTGGGTTGTTTAATAGGCTTTGGAATGCTATACTTGGCTTCTAAGTATCTTCTTCAAGTAGAATTACTATTAGGGTGTTTGAGTAGACTTAGGAGTATGTTTCTTTGGCTTCAAGCATCCAATTCCGAGTAAAATTGCTCATTCATGAGGGCATGCAGTGTAATTCTGAGGTTGGTAGTGCCTTGATTCTGTCGATTTGGGCACGGCCATATAGATCACCAGGCACGGCCGTGTAACTCGTGAGTTAGGCCGTGTTCTAGGTAATTGTTGAGACACGGTCGTGCAGGTTTTGGGCCAGGCCGTGTTGATTTCTTGCTAAGGCTCAATTACTTCGTTTTAAGCCCTTTTTTATGTTCTTTTTATCCCCGAGTGCTTTCTTGAGTATAAACATGAAAAGAAAGGATTAAAAGCACCTTTTTACATAATTCAAAGGCTAAATCATCCAAAAGCATACCAAATATGGGGTTAAAATATGTTACTTTTACGGTTTATCATGTATACTCATCTTAGTTTGTTTGGGCTTCCCTAGACCTAGTCGTTTAAATAATGTATAAGGCATGACATTTATGCTTTCCCCTAAATCAGCTAATGCATTATCAATAGCTAAACTACCAATTAAACATGGAATTTTAAAATTCCCTGGATCTTTTAGCTTTCGTGGTAGTCTACTCTATAACATTACTAAGCATGCTGCATTCAATTCCACGTGATACTCTTCGTCTAATTTGCGTTTGTTAGTCAAGAGCTATCTTAAAAATTTTCTCGAGTCTGGCATTTGAAAAAGAGCTTCAAGAAGAGGTAAGTTAATATGTAATTTCTTTAAGAGTTTAAGAAACTTACCGAACTGCTCCCCTGAATCGTCTCTTTTCATCGTTTTGAGATAAGATATGCGAGGTTGATACTCCTTGATTACCGGTTTTGGCTTTTCTTGTGTTACCTCTACCTTAACTTTGTCCAACTTGTTTTCTTGTATTGGATTGGGTTTATCTAACCCCTTATTGTCATGAGCTGAGATGGCTTAAATTTGCTCCTTTGGGTTAATCTCGGTGTTATTTGGTAGACGTCTTTGCAGTCGTTCTGACATTAGCTTTGCGAGTTGTTCGACTGCATTAGTGACATCCTTGACCAACTTAGTAAGTTCCCCGACTCGATTCTCATTGCTTTTAATTGTTTTCTCGGTTTTTGGAAGCGATTTTACGTGTTTGCCATGAATTTTGTCGACATCTCTTGAGGTTTGGCTTCTTCTCTTCTTGATATGGTGATTTTGGAAATTTTGAGGAGGTTGTTGTCTTTGATTTCCTTGATTTCCTTGGCCTTCCCATGAAAAATTTGGGTGATTCCTCCAACCTGGATTGTAGTTATTAATATAAGGATTATTATTGGATCTGAAATTATTACCTATATAGTTCATCTGTTCGTTCTCTGCGTCCGGTTCGTAGGGTGGGTACTTAGGATTCGCCACAGTTCCACTTGCGTTGCACTGCATGACTGAATGTACCTACGAAGAACACAAACTATCAAGCTTTTTATTCATCATCTCTACCTGTGTTGATAGCATGGTTCTTTGCATCGAGGTTTAAATTAAAAGAAAATACTAATGGACTAAGGAGTCTTTATTGTTGGATGGTTCACGAGGTGGATGTGACTCGAAGGCGTCAGGTGCGTGATTCCCAAGCAGCCTTTAGAACCTAAAACCAAGAAACTAATATGAAATAAATTAATTTAAGCAGGAAATACGTAAAGATAAGGAAAATAAAGGAGACGAGAAAGAAAAATAGAAGAAAAAGGTTTTAGAGACCACTTGGTAGGTCAATTAAGTGAAGTCAAGCAAGATGAACTTATGATGAGGTCTCCTCTAAGAAGATGATGCTTACGTTTCTTCAGATGATCTTTGTGTTGCTCAAGTGTCTTGGATCTTTTCTATTAATAAGAAGAAAAATTTGAAAGAAAAGAAAGGAAGAATAAGGAAGAAGATGGGACAAAGAGACGGGGCGTGTGGGATTTAAAAAGATTTCAAATCAGATGTTCCCACGCCTATGTACCAAGGGTGTAATCGATTCACACAGATCAAGCCAACACTACCGTGTTGTAGGTGTGTTGTCCTTCACTTCTGCTTTATTGGTTTACACGCCTGCTCCTAAAAAGCCGATAAGAAACTGCAGTTGGAATGCATGGGCGTGGTGCCGCCTGCTAAATAAGTCAGATCTTAGCACGGTTGTGAGGCCGCGCACCGTGCTATTTTTGTTTCGATGCCCGTGCTGTGGGTGGTTGGATCTATGACGTTGGGGGGTTGGACTAACTTGCACGATACTGCTCACAATGTGGTGGTTATTGTGGTCCACACTACCACCTGCACCGTGTGTAAGGCAAAAATGGCCTAAAACACTCGCATCTTTGTTTTAATTGTGGAGAGAGAAGAGAGAAAAGAAAAGAAAAGAAAAGAAAAATAATTTTGAGAAATAAAAAGTGTTAGCGCTCGGGTTGCCTCCTGAGAAGCCCTTGTTTATAGTCTTAAGCTATACTGTCTTAAGCTTTGAAAATTTAGGGAGGTTTAAAGGTTTGAATATTTTCCTCTTATCGATGCTTTTTTCGTGACAAAGTTTAGGTCTAGAAGTGTTTACCTTGAAATTGCTTGAACATTGGATTGCTTACCTCTACTATTTCGTGTGGGAAAACATCACGCACGAAGGAGTATTTCTTCCTGCTTTCTTCGCTGTTGAATCGATGTGAGAGATCACATCTAACTACAAAGCTTGATCTTCTATTTTAAAGTGATTTGATGTCCCTATGAGCTCTTCTGGTGGTTCCTCGGGTTTTATTTCGTGTGGATCCGCTTTTCTTTGGTGTGTATCTTACGCTCTTCTAAATTGTTGATCGATCGATTTTGTGTTGGCTCGCTTTGATGCTTTGTGATATTTCCTGCGATGAAGGTTGAATAATTTGATTATCTATTGAAACGACTTTCTTACCTTCATCTTCTCGTGGTTCTCGAAATGTAAAGCTTGAAGATTGGTCGATTCATCTCCACACGTAAGTATGAGTTCTTCGTGGCAACATCAATTTTAGTCTTGGCGCTTGCAAGAAAAGGTCTTCCTAAAATTAAAGGATTGAATTTTCCTCTTCCATGTCTAAAACAACAAAATCTCTGGGAAGACCGATTTATCGATTTTTATTAAAATGTCTTCAATAATGCCCCTAGAATTCTAACAGTTTATCGCCTAGTTGGATACTCATCCTAGTTTGTTTGGGCTTCCTAGACCTAGTCGTTTAAATAGTGTATAGGGCATGACATTTATACTTGCCCTAAATCGCCTAACGATTATCAATAGTTAATCTACCAATCAAACATGGAATCGTAAAACTCCCTGAATCTTTTAATTTCTCACAGAATCGATTTTGCAGCATTGCTAAGCATGTCATGTTAAGTTCCACATGTTGCTCTTCATCTATTTTTCGCTTGTTTGTTAGGATCTATCTTAAAAATCTCCTTGCATTCGGGCATCTAAAAAGAGCTTCAATAAGAGGTAAGTTAATGTGTAATTTCTTTAGAAGTTTTAGAAACTTACCGAATTGTTCTTCTGAATCATCTCTTTTCAATGCTTCGGGATAAGGTATTCGAGGGTAGTACTCTTTTATTACCGGTTTTTCTTATGCTACCTCTATTTTACTGTTTTCTTCCTTGGTTTCTTATAATTGAAAGGAAGGGTCTACCTTTATATCCTCTTGAGATGTGATGGCTTGTATCTGCTCTTTTTGGGTTTATTTCTTGCTTGGTAGGCGCCCTTGTTGGACGTTCTAAACAAGCTTTGTGAGTTGTCCCACTGACCTAGTGATTTCCCCAACTTGTTCTTTTTGTTTCTTTGATCGATATTCCTTGGTTATCAAGTGTTGTATCAGTCTTTTGGAGACGAGCATCTGTGTCTGCCATGAACTTTTTCAGCATCTCTTCAAGACTCAGATTCTTTTCCAGTGGATAAGGTTGATTTTGGTAATTTAGAAGAGGTTGCTGCCTTTGGTAATTTGGAAGAGGTTGCCGCCTTTGATTTCCTTGTCCTCCCCACAAAAAATTTGGGTGGTTCTTCCAACCTGGATTGTAAGTGTTACTATAAGGATTATTATTAGATCTGAAATTGTTACCTATATAGTTTGTGCCTGCGCGTTTTTGCTCCGGTTTGTAAGGTGGGTACTTTAATTCCATACATTCCCGATCGTCCGCATTGCATGACCGGATGTACCTTGAAGAACATAAATTATCAAGCTTTTATTCATTAACTCCATTTTGTTGACAATATTGTCATCGCTGCCTATGTTAAAAACTCCGGTTGATTTTGCTGGCTTAGCCCTTGTAATTTTCCATTGATAGGTGTTCAACGACATCTCCTCAATAAAATCGTAAGCCACTTCAGAATTTTGTTGTTCAAAGTTCCACCGGATGATGAATCAATCATTTGCCTAGTTGGAGAATTCACACCATTTGTAAAAGTTTGCACTTGAAGCCACAAAGGTAATCCGTGGTGTGGGCATCTCCTTAAGAGACCCTTATATCTTCTCATGCATCATATAATGTTTCGCATCATTACGCACAAGAAGATATATCATTCCTAAATTTAGCTGCTTTGGCTGGTGGAAAATATTTTAAAAGAAATTTTTCGGTCATTTGATCCCATGTGGTGATTGACCCTCGTGGTAACGAAGTTCAACCAACGATTTGCTTTGTTACTTAATGAAAAGGAAATAACAGAAGACGTATGGCATGCGTAAATCGACGCCATTTATTTTGAAGGTATCACGAGAATTCTAAAAATTAGATATATGAGTGTTGGATCCTCATCCCGAAAACCATCAAATTGAATAAATTTTTGAATCATTTGTATTGTGTTAGGCTTTAATTCAAAATTACTAGCTTATATAGTGGGCCTAACATACTAGATTCGCTCTCACAAATTAGGTTTATAATCATCATACATAGACGCGGAGCATTCTGATGTCTTTCACATTTGGTGGATTGTTCTCGCCCATCCCTTCAAGCAGGATTGGATCTTTTACTGTTCTTCTCTTTGATAGTCTAGAGCTCGCCTTATTTCTCTGCGATTTGCATGAAGCGTAAGCTTCCTCACCGCACTTTCAGTATTCTAATGGTCCTTTCTGTTTCTTCTAGTCATAAACTTGAGGTACCGATATGAAAAGAAAGAAATTTAGAAAAACAAAACAAAAATATATGTATAAGAGAAATTTAAAATAAAAATAATGGCTAAAGTAATAGAAATAGAGCTTTCTTAATATTTTAGATGTCTCAAGAACTGGCGCCAAAAACTTGATCGTGTCAAAGCAATTGAGTTTTAATATTTATAAAAGAGTGATCGAACCTATAGACTGACTGCGACAACAATAGAGGCAAGTGCACTTATCGAACTGTAGTATAGTTTAGGCAAGAATATCTTATCGAACCCAAGGGAACCTAAAAGTACTATTACTCACTTTCTTTCTATTATTTAGCCTAAAATATAGAGTGATTGGATTATTAAACTAACGAAAAACTTAAACTAAATGCAAAGACAAAAGAATGAATTGGAGAAAGACTTTAACAAAACTCAGTTGATAAAGACGATACCCTTAGGAAGAATCCACCTATGACTTCACTTATTATTTATTGCCCAAACCATATGATTTCTTTACTTAGCTTTATCCGTGAGACTTCCTAACCTATATTAAACCCTCTTTTTAGGCGAATAACGTTTAAACTTAGGTTAATTAGTGGAACTCTCATTCTCTTATAATAACCCTCTAAGGAAGTAGTAAATCGATCAATGGATTCCCATATTAGGTTTTACCCTAATCCGGTAAAATCTCGTAACCTATCTCTAGGCGCCGATCAACTCCGCTCAATTACGCTAGATCTACTCTTGTGAGGGTCTATTCTCCTCCACCTAAGCACATCAGATTAAATTAAGCAACATAATTAAGAACAAACCAAGTACATATCATATAAATTTAGAAATCAAATAACAAAATCCATCATAGGTTTTATCCCCTTCAAGTATCTGAGGGGTTTAGTGCATAACTAAATACGAAAACATCTTAAGAGTAAAGAATAAACAAAACATAAGAACCCCCTAAAACCCCTGAAGAAATTGAAGGAGAGATCCTCCGTCTTGAATGGAGTTCCGACTTCTTGAGATAGATCAACTGGCTATCTTCAAGTGACTCCCTAAAAGATGAATGCTTTGGCCTAAAAGCCTCTGCCAAAAAGCCCTCTTTTAATGTCTACCTTGGGTTGTTTAATAGGCTTTGGAATGCTATACTTGGCTCCTAAGTATCTTCTTCAAGTAGAATTACTATTAGGGTGTTTGAGTAGACTTAGGAGTATGTTTCTTTGGCTTCAAGCATCCAATTCTGAGTGAAATTGCTTATTCCAAAGCGAGGGCATGCCTGTAATTACGAGGTTGGGCGTGCCTTGATTCTGTCGATTTGGGCACGGCCATATAGATCACCCAGACACGTCCGTGTGTGGTAATGAGATGATGCACTAGTGTAACTCGAGTTGAGTGCGTGTTCTAGGTAATTGTTGAGACACGGTCGTGCGAGTTTTGGGCGGTAGCCATGTTGATTTCTTGCTAAGAGCCCAATTACTCCATTTTAAGCCCTTTTGTGTTCTTTTTATCCTCGGGTGCTTTCTTGAGTATAAACATGAAAAGAAAGGATTAAAAGCACCTTTTACATAATTCAAGGCTAAATCATCCAAAAGCATACCAAATATGGGGTTAAAATATGTTACTTTTTACGGTTTATCATGTATACTCATCTTAGTTTGTTTGGGCTTCCTAGACCTAGTCGTTTAAATAATGTATAAGGCATGACATTTATGCTTTCCCTAAATCAGCTAATGCATTATCAATAGCTAAACTACCAATTAAACATGGAATTTTAAAATTCACGGATCTCTTTAGCTTTATGTGGTAGTCTACTCTATAACATTACCGAAAGCATCGTTGCATTCAATTCCGTGATACTCTTCGTCTAATTTGCGTTTGTTAGTCGAGAAGCATCTTAAAAATTTTCTCGAGTCTGGCATCCGAAAAAGAGCTTCAAGAAGAGGTAAGTTAATATGTAATTTCTTTAAGAGTTTAAAACTTACCGAATCGCTCCCTCTGAATCGTCTCTTTCATCGTTTTGGGATAAGATATGCGAGGTTGATACTCACTTGATTACCGATTTTGGCTTTTCTTGTGTTACCTCTACCTTAACTTTGTCCAACTTGTTTTCTTGTATTGGATTGGGTTCATCTAACCCATCATCATGAATGAGATGGCTTAAATTTGCTCCTTTGGGTTAATCTCGGTTATTCTTGGTAGACGTCCTTGCGATCGTTTCGACATTAGCTGCGAGTTGTTCAACCGCATTAGTGACATCCTTGACCAACTTAGTAAGTTCCTGACTTCAGTTCTCATTGCTTTTAATTGTTTTTCGGTTTCTTGGAAACGATTTTACGTGTTTGCCATGAATTTTGTCAAGATCTCTTCGAGGTTTGGCTTCTTCTCTTAGCGATATGGTGATTTTGGAAATTTTGAGGAGGTTGTTGTCTTTGATTTCCTTGATTTCCTTAGCCTCCCCATGAAAAATTTGGGTGATTCCTCCAACCGGATTGTAGTTATTGGTAGGGTGGGTACTTAGGATTCGCCATAGTTCCACTTGCGTTGCATTGCATGACTGAATGTCCCTGCGAAGAACACAAACTATCAAGCTTTTTATTCATCATCTCTACCTATGTTGATAGCATGGTTACTGCATCGAGGTTGTAAACTTCAGCTGATTTTGTCAGTTTTATCCTTGTAACTTGCCATTAATTGTTATTCAGTGACATCTCTTCAATGAACTCGTAGCCTGCTTCAGGAGTTTTGTTGTTCAAGGTTCCACCGGCGGCTGAATCGATTAGTTGCCTCGTTGAGGGGTTTACACCATTATAGAAAGTTTGGACTTGTAGCCAAAAGGGAAGACCATGGTGTGGACAACTTCTCAAAAGATCCTTGTATCTCTCCCATGTGTCGTATAATGTTTCTAAATCCATCTGCATAAAAGAAGAGATATCATTCCATAATTTGGCCGTCTTAGCCGGTGGAAAATATTTTAATAAAAAATTTTCGGTCATTTGGTCCCATGTAGTGATTGAACCTCGTGGTAACGAGTATAACCACTGTTTGGCTTTATTCCTTAATTAAAAAGGAAATAACCAAAGACGTATGACATCATCAGAAACTCTATTTATTTTGAAAGTATCACAGAACTCTAAAAAATTAGCTATATGAGTGTTCGGATCTTCGTCCTACAAACCATCAAATTGAACAAATTGTTGAATCATTTGTATTGTGTTAGGCTTTAATTCAAAATTATTAGCAGCTATAGCAGGCCTAACAATACTAGATTCCGCTCCTGTTAAATGAGGTTTAGCATAATCATACATAGTACGCGAAGCATTATTTTCTGCCACATCTCATGGTGGATTATTCTCGTCCATCCCTTCAGTAGGATTGGATCTGCCTTCTTGCTCTTCTTACATGTAATTTAGGGATCGCCTAATTTCTGTGATTTCTACTGACTAGCTTCAATATCACTATCGTATACTAGAGGTCCTGTTGGGTTCCTTCTAGTCATAAACTAGAGGTACCTGCTAGGAAAAGAAGGAAATAAAATTAATAAAATAATTTGCGAAAATAACAATAATGACTAAAGTAATAAAAATAGAGCTTTCTTAATATTTTAGTTCATCAACAGCGGCGCCAAAAACTTGATCATGTATCTATCGAGTTTTAAAATTTATAATGAATGAGATCGAACACGAACCTCATCTCTTGTTGGAGTTTTTCCATTTGCTCTTGCATCGGTCTTGCATATCTTTTTGGAATTGTTCCAATCTTTGATCCATTTTCTTTGATTTAGGCAAGTGTGCATTTTCCTTCTCTTCTTCTCTCTTCTATATGATAATTTTAACTAATTAGGCTCTTTCTATAGACTTAAATGCATATGATGTGATGCAATGTAAATGCATGAAATGCAATGCAAAAGAATGAAATGTAAAAAGAGAGGCGTTGATTCTGAATTCAATTCCATTAGAAAAACTTTACTAGAAAATAAATTTCTTTACACAAAACGGATTACATATGTGGCTTTGTCCTCATAGTCCAAGTGAAAGCATCAATCCCCTTCTTTGAAAAGGTTAAATCTTGCAAACTTCTAATAGATGCCTTCTCTAGCTCCTTTTGCTTGATGGGTAAAATTTATGATGTGAATGCAATACAATCAATAAAAATTCCTTCATGGAAAGTAAAACATTTTCTCATGATCAACTCTTCTATTTAGCAATCAATTTATCAAACCTCTTTTTATGATGTGAATGCAATGCAATCAAAACAAAAGAAAACACGCTAGTATAAGAGAAATTAATAACAAATTAGGGTACCTATCTGGGTGACCACTAGGGTTCAATATAACTCTATCTAGGGTTAGCTCTTAAGGATCACTATATGTGGCTTAGTTCTAAAAGGAAGGTACCTGAACCAGCAAATTCCTTAATCCTCACCCATTATAAGCTCATATAGATCAAGTTGAGTTCAGGGGAATACATTTCTCTATGGCCATACGGAGGTGAAAACCTCACGAAGACATAGATACGGATGTATCCCGGAAGCAGTCCACTAGCCCATGTAGAGGTGAAAACCTCACGAAGGCATAATTTCTTACTCCCACTTAAAAGGTATAATCACAACGATCGTGCAATATGGTTGCTAGGGTTAGGCATAGTTCTACCTAGGGTAAGCTCTTAGGGCTTTCTACATGAGGTTTGGCTCTAAAGTTGAGGTACCTGAACTAGCAGATTCCTCGATCCTCACCCATTATAGGCTCATACGGACCAAGTTCAGTTTAGAGAATACATTTCCCTATGGCTGCACGGAGATGAAAATCTCACGAAGACATAGGTACGAATGTATCCCGAAAGCGATTCACTATCCTGCATGGAGGTGAAAACCTCACGAAGGAGTAGCTTCTCACTCCCACTTAAGGGTGCGACCAGAACGGTCATGCAATGCAATTCAGGGATATTTTATGAAATTAAAACCACATGTAATAAAAAGGATCAATTTTTTTTTTTAAAATCAGATTTTTAAATTCGGACAGAAGGACATGAAATTATCGATTTTACGGCCTGACTCTCTTATTTTCCCCAACGGAGTCGCCAAGCTGTCGAAACCATTTTAAAGTTTTATGAAAAACTAGGATCGACTTACAAAAACGAAAACGGGAGTCGCCACCAATCCTTTTTCTTTTACTTAGGTGTGACTGGATCACCTTATAAAGTGTTTTATTTCAAAAACATTGATTTTGGTCTACGAAATATAAGAAAATGGGTTCGGGAGTTGGTTACGTGTGAGGAAGGGTTAGTACCCTCATAACACCCAAAGTTTGGTACCGAATCGATAATCTCATGTCCGAATGTCTAAATTTTAAAAATTCGATCCTTTTATTTGAAAGAAAATCAAGACTTACCTATTTCAAAGAAATAAAATGTTATATCTAGTAAGTTAAGATATAACATCTCATGATTTCGAAGTTAAGCTAGTCTTTATTTGTAGAAAATTCTTATCTCGAAACATAAAACATCATATCCAGTAAGTTAGAATACAACGCTTTGAATTTCTGAGAATAAATTTTGATTTTATGAATTTCAAAAAAAAAAGGATACTTAATATTTTAAGTTCAACAATAAAAATCGAAACCCAGTGAGTTAGGACACAATTTTTCTCGAAGTTCCAAATATTAAATATCACCTTATTTTTTAAAAAACTATTTAAAATTATTGCGTCAATTTAAAAGGTGCTTTTATAGAAAAATGGTTTGAATAAAACATTATATGAATACATTATAACATCTATATTTAATAGTAATTACGCATTTCTACAAATTATACTAATAATAAATAATAAAAGAATATAACATGAGTGAATATACAAGGAACTATATTAAGCAAAAATAACAATTAAAAGGAACATAAATAAATAAATATATGATATAAAATAAATTAAAATAACGAAATCGAATGAAAATGGGAATAATATATTTGAACATTGAAAAGAGAAAAAAATATGAAGATTTTTAAAATAATTTAAAATATATACAAATGAAAGGAAAAAAATTTAAAGTAAAAAAACTTATAGTAAATATTTATTTTTTAATACATATATAAATGATTACATATAATAAAAAATTAGCAAAATATAATATTTTTATATAAAAACATATTTATATAATATACTAATCATAAAATTAAATAAACAATATAAATAAAATACATTATATAATATAAATAAGTTATATATATATAAAAATTATTAGAATTAATATATAATATAACATAATACTATACAATATAGAAATTAAAAAAATGTATAATGTAGTAAATAATATACAAATCATAAAATAATATATAATATACATAATATTAAACCAAATAAAATAAATAATAAATTAAATATATAAGGTTATATAAGAAAATATATATATGAATTTTATACTATTAATGAAATTAATACATAAATAATAAAAATAATAGAACATTTTAATATAATAAAATAATTAAATATAGTATTAGAATAATAAAATAAAAAGGTTTTGAAACAAATAAGGATTAAATAGCAGTAAAATAAATATAAAAGGACTAAATTGAAAACGCACGTCATACTGTAGGGACTCATTAGGAAATTATGCCTTCTTTCCAAAACGACGTCGTTTTAATCTTAGCCTTTAAGGGGCCCGAGGGCTTAATTAAAATGTAAACAAACAATTAGGGCCAAATTAAAAATACAAAAAATTAAAATTAAACGGAATTAAAAATAATAAAAATGCGGCAGGACTAAAATGGCAATTAGACCATTTAACGAAAACACGCGAATCCTACCCGGGTTCCACGTGTTTTCGGGTCAATCGGATACTCCTTAAAACGACGTCGTTTTAATGCTTATTGGCTTAAGCAAAACGGCGTCGCTTTTTAAGTGCTATATATTACAATTTTCAGACCAAAAATTCATTTGGGCACCCTGTTTTAAAAAAAATTTCTAAAATGCTCTCAAAAACCTTTCCCCCCTCTGACGAAGTCCATCGTCGGGCTCTTGGTCTATGCGCAACACGCGCCACACGCGCCTCCGTGGCCGGTAGTCGGAGGCTAAGTCATCGGTCTTTTAGTGCTCTCAACAGGTAAACTCAAACCCTCTTTTTTATTTTAGTATTATTTTATAATAAATATGCATGAATCGAAATAAAAAACGCGAATAAAAGTAGAAAGTCACTTCCGCTAAAAAAAAACTTTGTATTCTGTTTCAATATGTTTTTTTGTCTCTGTTTGTATCTCTCTGTATTTTCTTGAATCTTTTTTGTGTGTTTTTCTCTGTATTCCCCTGTGGTTACAAAATAATCAGGCTTTTATAGCCTTAAAAAAATAAAAATAAAAAAGGAAAACACTGTTGTTGCCATTCTTGCTGTTGTTTCTTTCCCTTCTTTTGCAGGTGAATGAGGAGAATGCGACGGAGCACCATGCGCGTTGATTGCGGTGCGGGGACAGACTGGACGAGAGGCTAATTTGTGGCGCAAGGGTTGTTGAGGCATGCGGCGCCTAGGGTTCCAGAAACCCTAGGTCCCCTGATTCTACTTGGGCATTTGGGTGTTGGGCCACTCTGGTATTGGGCCATTTAGTTGGGTCTGAGTATTGGGTCAATGGGTAGTTTGGTTCTGGTGGTATCTGTTTGGGTAGTGGGTCAGTAGGTTTGGGTGGTATTTGGGCCATTTTGGGCTTATGTAAAATGGACTGTATAAATGGACATTGGTTTTATTTTTGTATTTTTTATTTTTGGATTGTGTACGGGCCCCGGTAAAATGGGCTGATTACACTCATATTTTAACATTTTTATTCAGGTCGGACTTGGGCAAAATTTTAGGCCCATTTTGGGCCCAATAAATGGGCCTGAATTTTTAGTTGAGCTCGACTCGGCCCATGAGCACCTCTATCATATTGGATCTAATTGGAGTAGTTTAATTACACTTTTTAATTTTAAGGGAATGATGAAAATTGGAGTAATTATGTAGATAATTACACCCAAATTTAATTTTTAAAAATATTTTTATACAAGTTAAAAATTATATTATAAGCATGAATATGAATGAATGTTTAGAATGATTATGATATAAATTTTTATTATATTATAATTTCTAAAAATAATATGTTATAAAAATAATTTGTGTATTTTATAAAGTTATGACTAAAAAGTTTATTATAAAAATAATTTACATGCTATAAAAGTGTTATAATATATTTATTTATAAAAATTATGATCAAGAAATATGGACATAACTTATTTATAAGTCCATGTTATATATTATAAAAATAATATACTCATTGTTTCTGAACAATCTTATTATAGGTTCTAATCATATTTGTTCTTTTGAAATAATGTCTAAAACTACTCATAACCCCTTCCTAACCTATAAATAGGAGGGTAATACGCTTCAGCGCATTCAAACTCATATCTCTTATATTGGCAACAATGTTTATGCCAATCGAGCTAAGATTCAATCGGCAAAACAATATACTTATTTAAAAATGTTTTAGGTTTTTTTTTTTGATATTATGCATGTTCGTTTTATGATCCATGTTCGAGGTTCATGACTGTTCCTCCCAACAATGTTGTCTCCAAGGTTTGAATGTTATAGTTTTTTTTATCATAACTTTTTTATAAAAGATAATTTTATATTATTTTTTTACTTAATTTACGTATTATAAAATGGATATAACTTAGCATAAGTCTTTTCTCAAATTAAATTTATATAAGTTTTCATAATTAAAGTTACAAATTATTTGGATTGTGAACCAAATATATTATAAGGTTGGTGTTAATTATGCAAATACAAAAGGTTTTCTTGCACCATATCATGAGTATAATATCATTTGAGAGAATGGTGATAGACACAAGTGCCATATGCAACTCGTAAACTCTTTAATTTAAGACATTCAATATTTGAAAATGTGGTTAAGAAAATATTTATTGTTCAAGAAAAATATTTCCTATATTAACAAATCACATTAGTATAGTATAAAAAAAAATAAGGTTAGACCATACTAACATGTTGGATATTTCATAACTTCAATCATAGGTGGTATTAGATGATCTATACTTCGAAGACTCCATGGAAGATAAGAACATGATGATCATAATGATGCAGATTCAAATTTAAATGACAACGAATTCTGTCAAAGACCGACAGATGACGATAAGGAGCATATGTTAAATATTAAAAAAGAATAACCCAACATGCACTAGAAAAATTAGATAAAATTGTATATGATGTTTGTTTTTCTTGTTATTTTTATTAATAATCGTATTATCAACTATTTTTAGACTAACATAATAAATATGATGATTTGATTTTACTTTTTATTACTTGTTTAGTATTTTTATCATACTAATAATTTTTATAGTAATTAATATTTTAAAATATAAATTAAATACTTGTAGAATTACAATTTGTACTATCAAATATGACATAGAGAATTACAATTTAATTACACATTGTCAACCAAACACGTTAAAGGAATTACAATTCCTTGTAATTACAATAGAGTGTAATTATCACCTTAATAATTACACCTTATTCAATTGTTTTGTGCTATCCAAACATACTCATATTTGTTAGCTACAATATTTAGAATTAATTTTTTTTATAGAAGAGATTTGAATAATTAATTGGTAAGAAATTATTCAAGTATAATTGTAACACCCTTAACTCGTGTTCGTCACCGAATTAGGGTTACGGGTATTACCATGTAAGTTAAAAATTTCAATTCGCTCGATTGAAACTTAATCACGCATTTTTTTTTCAAATAATTTAATAATAACAAACAACAAATTTCACCTGTGTAATACATACTCGATACATTAATCCAAGTCATATACAATATAATCATTGATGTATTTAAAAAGACTATACAATGTATACTACAACATTATCACTTAACAATACAAATTTCATAAGGCATCAACCTAATTTCCACATAACCGAAATATGCAACTAATTACACAACTCATACATGCTTATAAATTTTGGCTGAATATACAAGACCTCATTTACAACATTTCATGTTGATTTCCTAGCACAAACCAAGTTTGGTAATCATGTACTCAAATAAAATAAGTGACTTCACAAGCAAAATATTTATAAACCATAGTTATACACATCTTCTACATTCGACTATGGCCCTAAACAAATAATTCATTAAACAAGATAATAACATGTATAACTTTCACCTAGGTTTGGCCGAATACACATACATGCATTACTCACATAATTCCTATCTAGCAAAACGATTTAAATTGTCACACTTATATAATTCCCGAATAAAGCTCAACTAACATATATCTATCTAGACTTATACATATAAAGATTAACTTGATTGCCAAACCATCTAACTAATTTAACACAAACGTTGGTTTTACAACCAGACCATTATATAGAATGCATAAGATTAAAATAATGAAACAAGCCAAACCGTTAAAACCAAACACTTAAACCACATAGTCAAGAACAAATAAAGTCGAGCTTATAATATAAGTTTAAGCCATTTTCGCATGGCTATTTTATAAACACATATAAACATAACATCATTCCAACATTTAGCTAGCCTATACATGCCTTTGATTCCAAAATAACGAGCTCAAAAGTATCGAAAAGGGATGATAGTGTGGTTGACTTCTTCAATGATACTTCGAGCCTGTAGCTTGACCAAAAATCTATAAAACGAACAATGAACACACTAAGTATGCTCACTTGCTTAGTAAGTCTCAAGCAAATACAAATTGATATTGAACGTTTAACCTTTAATTAAACAATTCATAGAAAATGAATATAAACATTATAATTACGAATGACATGGTGAATACTATCCATAACCTTAACTTAAGGATTTCACTTATCTTCCATGAACATATACATCATTCATTTTATAGTTATCATAAATATTCCTATACTCCAAATCAAATAAACATCTCATACATATTAACCACATAATCTTTTTTTTTATACGCACATAAAATCACATCCAAATTCATTTCTCAATAACGAATTTACTTATAGCCGAATCATTAAAACAACATGTAGACATTAGGCTCAATTCATACATAGCTATATATATAAAGGGTTCATGTTCATCTTTTATAAACTCGATAGATAATACACTTCAATCCATAATAAGCTAGTAGGATAACACTTACCTAGGCTAATGGTACATAGCATTAAATAATATGTCGCACCTCGTTTATTATATGAGCTCTCAGTTTATAGCTTATCACCGGCATTAAGCCTGCTAGACTAGAAGTCCAAAATAATTCACCCAAGACGAAGCTGCTGAGCTCAAAGCCCGAATAGATCTCAAGCACAAGGCACGCTGGGAAATAAGCGAATCAAATCAAGCACAAGGCACGCTAGGCAATAAGCGAATCAAATCACCAAGACAAGGCCGCTAAGCAATAAGCGAATCAAATCACCCAGACAAGGCTACTAGGCACGAATCAAGGCTGCAAGGCTTTAATGCCGAAATAATTCATAAACCAGTCCATCAAATTACATTTCTTAACACTATCATCACTAACTAAACATATACACAATTCACATTCACATATCACAACGAATGTACAAATTCTTATCACATATACAAAACACATCTAATCCATTTTAAAGCCTTTACATTCGGCTAACACATATATTCATACTCAAATTTATCAAATAATTTCATTGAACCTATTCATAAATAATTCTTTAACATACTTTAGCTTAAGGACTTACCTCGATTAACAACGGACGACTTAAACCGGCTTATTCTACAACCTTTGTCTTTCCCGATTTAAATCCAATTTCCTTTGTTCTTGATCTAAACATATCAAAAATAGTCTCATTCAAGTACATTTCACTTCAATTTAGTCCCAAAATACATAAATATACAATTTACCATTTTACCCCTAATATTTCATATTTTTACAATTTAGTCCTATTTGCATAAAACACCAAATACACAAAATTTCCCCATACTACTCCAAGGCCGAATATTCCTAGGGACCTTACAAGCCCCTTTTTTTCATTTATTTTTCAAATAAGCCCCTCTAAAAATTTATTTCCACAATTTAGCCCAAAAATACTCAAATTCACTAAAATTTCCAATGCAAAATATACTAATCTTAAACATATCTCTCATTTAAAATTACCAAACATCATGAATCACATGAACACTATAATGGCCGAATATCAAACATGATCAAATTTGAAAATTTCAACATGGGTCGGCTACGGTTCGAAGCAACGAACTCAAAAACGTAAAAATTAACAAAAACCGAACAAGAACTAACCTTGAAATCAAGCTTATAGGTGCCGAACTTTCAAAGAAATAAAACCTTTCTTCCTTCTCTAATATTCGGCCAAGAACATGCAAAATGATAATGGACTTTTCTTTTGTTTTATTTAACATATATTATGATTTTAAATCATTTACTATTTTAACCTTTAATAAAGTTTAAATTATAACATAATATTATGGACAAACTTGTCATGTACCGTCCACTTAATCTTAAAATGGGATATTTTCCATTTTAATACTCCATGCTAACAAGCCATAATCAATTAGGCACTTTTCACTCTAGTTTGCTACTTTTTCACCTTACGCGATTAAGTCCTTTTGTTAAATTGAACACACAAACGATTAAATTTTTCTACGAAACTTTCACACACATTAATTCACATATAATAAACACAAAATATAATATTAAAATTTTATCGACTTCGGATTCGTGGTCCCGAAACCACCATCCCGATTTGGGTCAAATTCGGTCTGTTACAACTCTCCCCCTTAGGGATTTTCGTCCCCAAAAATCTTACCGTTAAACAAAGTCGGATGTTGTTGCCTCATTGAATCTTCAGGCTCCCATGTAGCCTCTTCAACTCCGTGCCAATTCCATAAAACTTTCACTAATGGAATTCTCTTGTTTCTCAATTCTTTTATTTCTCAAGCTAGAATACGAATTGGTTCTTCCTCGTACGTCATATCAGGTCGGATTTCAATCTCTGACGGAGTGATTACATGTGACGGATTTGATCTATACTTACGTAGCATTGAAACGTGAAATATGTCATGTATCTTTTCTAATTCTGTGGGCAACTTCAATCTATAAGCAACAGGTCCAATTCGTTCGATAATTTCATACGGTCCGATGAATCTCGGACTCAGTTTGCCTTTCCGTCCAAATCGGAGTACTTTCTTCCACGGGGAAACTTTCAAAAACACTCGATCTCCGACTTGATATTCAACATCTTTACGTTTTTAATCAGTATAAGACTTTTGTTAATTATAACCACTTTCTGTTCTATTTCTTTAACCAGATCAACCCGTGTATTTTATTTTCACTAAGCTCTGTCCAGTACAACGGTGTATGGCACTTGCGGCATATAGAGCTTCGTAAGGTGCCATTTTGATACTCGATTGAAAACTGTTATTGTAAGCAAATTCAATCAGAGGTAAGTATCGCTCCCACGTACCTTCAAACTCAAGAACGCAACATCTCAACATGTCCTCAAGTATCTGAATGGTTCGCCATTTCGGTGGCCGTGTCGTCATCTGCGGATGGAAGGTCGTGCTAAAGTGGAGCTTAGTACCCAAAGCATCCTGTAATTTCTTCCAAAATCGCGATGTGAATCTCGGGTCTCTATCCGACACAATGGAACTTGGCACACCATGTAATCTCACAACGAGATACATACAACTCGATAAGTTTATCGGCGAATAATCCATGCAGACGGGCACAAAATGAGCTGATTTGGTCAATAAATCTAGTATAACCCAAACTGCATCTTTCTTGCTCGATGTCGTAGGCAAACCGAATACAAAATCCATAGTGATTCTATCCCACTTCCACTCCGGTATCATGATAGGTTGAAGCAACCCAGAAGGCACTTGATGTTCTGCTTTTACTTGCTGACAAACTAAACACTTCGAGACAAATTTAGATATATCTCGTTTCATGCCAGGCCACCAATAGAACTATTTCAAATCATTGTACATTTTTGTGCTACTCGGATGTATCGAAAATCGACTATTATGAGCCTCACTCAAAATCATCTGAATCAAATTCACGTTCTTTGGAACACATATTCGACCTTTGAAGATCAAACAATCATTTGTATCAATATGAAACTCTGACTCTGCATCACTTTCACACTGAGCTCGATCTTGCTATTAGCTCGGCTATAATCGAACCATCACTTGACATAACCATATATGCGTTCAACGCACGAAGAGCAAATAATGATTTTCGACTTAATGCATCTGCAACAACATTTGCTTTCCCCGGATGGTAGTTAATCATTAGCTCATAGTCTTTCAACAGCTCTAACCATCTACATTGTCTCAAGTTCAAATCTTTCTGAGTCATTAAGTACTTCAGGCTTTTTTGATCTGAGTAAACATGACATTTTTCCCCGAACAAGTAATGACGCCATATTTTTAAAGCGAAAACAATGGTTGCAAGCTCTAAATCATGAGTCAGATTAATTCTTTCGTGAGGCTTCAATTGTCTTGAAGCGTAGGCTATGACTTTGCCTTCCTACATCAAAATGCAACCCAACCCATTCAATGAAGCATCACTAAAAATAATAAATTCTTTACCCGATTCAGGTTGAGCTAACACTAGAACTTCGGTTTAAAGGACTTTCAACTGATCAAAACTTTTCTGACACTTTTCTGACCATTCAAACTTGACATCTTTCTGAAGTAGCTTTGTCAAAGGTGTAGCTATCATGGAAAAACCTTTAACAAATCGTCTGTAGTATCCCACAAGTCCCAAAGAGCTTCGAATTTCAGAAACATTCCTTGGTGGCTTCCAATCGAGTATAGCTAATATTTTATTCGGATCAACCCAAATTCCTGAAGCTGAAACAACATGACCCAAAAAGCTTACTTCCTTCATCCAGAACTCACACTTACTAAACTTTGCATACAAATGCTAATCTCGCAAAGTCTGTAACACTAATCTCAAGTGTTCAGTGTGTTCGGTTTCATCTTTGGAGTAGATCAGTATATCATCAATAAACATTACTACAAACTGATCCAAAAACTGTCTGAAAACCCGATTCATTAGATCCATAAATATCGCAGGTGCATTAGTAAGTCCAAAAGGCATGATTAGGAACTCAAAATGTCCGTACCTCATTCGGAATGCAGTCTTGGGCACATCAGAATCTCTGACTCGCAATTGATAGTAACCCGATCTCAAATCTATCTTCGAAAACACTGAAGCTCCTTTCAACTGATCAAATAAATCATCAATCCGAGGCAAAGGGTATTTATTCTTTATTGTTACCTTATTCAGCTGTCGATAATCAATACACATTCGCATAGTCCCATCTTTCTTTTTCACAAACAAAACTGGTGCACCCCAAGGAGAGAAACTCGGTCGTGCAAAGCCCCTATCTGTCAACTCTTGCAACTGTGCTTTCAACTCCTTCAACTCCGTAGGTGCCATCCGATACGGAGCTATCGAGATCGGAGTCGTCCCGGTACTAGTTCAATGCCAAACTCAATTTCTCGTACTGGTGGTAAACCGGTAATTCTTCAGGAAACACATCTGGGTATTCACATACAACCGGTACAGACTCAATTTGCTTTTCAGACACTTTATTATCCAGCACATAGGCTAAGTAAGCTTCATATCCCTTTCTCACATACTTTCGAGCTAACATCGAGGATATTACTGTAGGCAACCCTCTCAAATCATTAGATTCAACCCGAATGATTTCACCATTCTGACATCTCAAATCAATAATCTTTCTTTTGCAGTTCACAACTGCATCATGTAAGGTTAACCAATCCATTCCCAGAATTATGTCGAACTCATCGAAAGGTAACAACATTAAATCGGCCGGAAAGCAAGAGTCTCGAATCATCAATGGGCAACCTTTACACACTTTATCAACAAGTACATATCTACCCAAAGGATTGGACACACAAATCACAAACTCAGTAGACTCGATAGGTAGAGTCGTACTGGGTACCAAAGTTTCACACACATATGAATGAGTAGAACTAGGATCAATTAATGCAATCACAGTAGTATCATAAAGTGTGAAAGTACCAGTAATAACATCTGGGGAAGAAGCATCCTCTCTAGCACGTATAGCATAAGCTCTAACTGGTGCTCGAGCCTCTGATCGAACTGCAGTATCTTTCGTTCCTCTCTGACTGCCACCTACATTCCCTGAATGTCTGGGTGGTATGCCTCGTGCTATATTGTTATTCTGTTTAGTGTTCTGCGTCGTATTCTGCTCGGCTAACATCGGACACTCCCGGATAAAATGGTTTGACGATTCACATTTAAAACAAGACCGATCACGAAATCTACAGCTCCCAGAATGCCATTTCCCACAATGTTTGCACTCAGTTCGGTCCTGTTGAACGTTGCCAACACTAACCATCTAGGTGGCTCGAGAACTCACAAGGGGTCGATCTCGTCTAGATAAGTCGGAGGTAGCTTTATGTCGGCTAAGATCATCTCTGAACTTCTTAGGTGCTGAATGGAACGTCTTACTCAATGATCTTTTACGAGTGTCTCTAGCTTTTAATTCAGCCTTTCTTTTCTCTTTTCCTTCGGCTTTGCAAGCTCGCTCGACTAGTACCACAAACTTATTGATCTCAAGAATGCCCACAAGTAACTTTATGTCTTCATTCAGACCGTCTTCAAATCTTCTGCACATAATGACTTTAGAAGAAACACACTCTCTAGCATACCTGCTGAGTCTGACAAACTTCCGCTCATACTCTGTCACAGTCATTCGCCCTTATTTCAGTTCGAGAAATTCTTTACGTTTTTTATCGATGAATCGTTGGCTGATATATTTCTTTCGGAACTCAATTTAAAAGAAGTCCCAAGTCACCTTTTCTTTCGAAACTAAAGATTCTAGCATTTTCCACCAGTGATAGGCAGAGTCCCGAAGTAGGGATATAGCACACTTTAAGCACTCTTTGAAATTACAGAATAACTCATCAAGCACCCGAATAGTATTATCAAGCCACATCTCAGCTCGTTCCACATCATCATCGTCATTAGCTTTGAATTCTTCGGCCCCATATTTCCTGATTTTATCAACAGGAGGCCTACTAGATCTCATTGGATCTATCATCGGGGGTGCCAAAGGTATCAGAGTTTGATTATTCGGGGGTGGAGGTTGTTGTACAGTCGGGTTATTCTGAATAAACTGGGTAAACCACTCGTTCATCATCTGGTAGAAGGCTTGTTTAGCCTCCCCCTCGTGGCTACCCGAAACTGGTCAAGAGTCTACTGGCACTGATCCGCACGCACGGTCAGGCGTTACACTCTCTACATCATCCACTACAGCTCTATCGGGATCAGGATCCATTTACTATATAAAATACAGTTCGAAATGTCAGAAGTTATCACACTATCAAATATACAATAAAGGCATGTATAGCTAGACTCATACGTGCTATGGTAGTCCTAGAATCGACTAAATCGTAAGCTTTGATACCAATTAAATGTAACACCCTTAACCCATGTTCATCGCCGAATTAGGGTTACGGGTATTACCATGTAAGTTAAAAACTTCAGTTCGCTCGATTGAAACTTAATCATGCATTTTTTTCAAATAATTTAATAATAACAAACAACAAATTTCACCTGTGTAATACATACTAGATACATTAATCCAAGTCATATACAACATAACCATTGATGTATTTAAAAAGACTATACAATGTATACTACAACATTATCACTTAACAATAAAGATTTCAAAAGGCATAAACCTAATTTCCACATAACCGAAATATGCAACTAATTACACAACTCATACATGCTTATAAATTTTGGTCGAATATACAAGACCTCATTTACAACATTTCATGTTGATTTCCTAGCACAAACCAAGTTTGGTAATCATGTACTCAACTAAAATAAGTGATTTCACAGGCAAAATATTTATAAACCATAGTCATACACATCTTCTACATTCGACTATGGCCCTAAACAAATAATTCATTAAACAAGATAATAACATGTATAACTTTCACCTAGGTTTGGCCGAATACACATACATGCATTACTCACATAATTCCTATCTAGCAAAACAATTTAAATTGTCACACTTATATAATTCCTAAATAAAGCTCAAATAACATATATCTATCTAGACTTATACATATAAAGATTAACTTGATTGCCAAACCATCTAACTAATTTAACACAAACGTTGGTTTTACAAACAGGCCATTATATAGAATGTATAAGATTAAAATAATGAAACAACCATGACCAAACCGTTAAAACCAAACACTTAAACCACATAGTCAAGAACAAATAAAGCCGAGCTTATAATATAAGTTTAAGCCATTTTCGCATGGCTATTTTATAAACACATATAAACATAACATCATTCCAACATTTAGCTAGCCTATACATGCCTTTGATTCCAAAATAACGAGCTCAAAAGTATCGAAAAGGGATGATAGTGTGGTTGACTTCTTCAATGATCCTTCGAGCCCGTAGCTTGACCAAAAATCTATAAAACGAACAATGAACACACTAAGTAAGCTCACTTGCTTAGTAAGTTTCAAGCAAATACAAATTGATATTCGAACGTTTAACCTTTAATTAAACAATTCATAGAAAATGAATATAAACATTATAATTACAGAATGACATGGTCGAATACTATCCATAACCTTAACTTAAGGATTTCACTTATCTTCCATGAACATATACATCATTCATTTTATAGTTATCATAAATATTTCTATACTCCAAATCGAATAAACATCTCATACATATTAATCACATAATCTTTTTTTTTATACGCACATAAAATCACATCCAAATTTATTTCTCAATAACGAATTTACTTATAGTAGAATCATTAAAACAACATGTAGACATTAGGCTCAATTCATACATAGCTATATATATATAAAGGGTTCATGTTCATCCTTTATAAACTCGATAGATAATATGCTTCAATCCATAATAAGCTAGTAGGATAACACTTACCTGGGCTAATGGTACATAGCATTAAATAATATGTCGCACCTCGTTTATTATATGAGCTCTCAGTTTATAGCTTATCACCGGCATTAAGCTCGCTAGACTAGAAGTCGAAATAATTCACAAAGACGAAGCTGCTAGGCTCAAAGCCCGAAATAGATCACCGGCACAAGGCCTGCTAGGCAATAAGCCCGAATCAAATCACCGGCACAAGGCCTGCTAGGCAATAAGCCCGAATCAAATCACCGGCACAAGGCCTGCTAGGCAATAAGCCCGAATCAAATCACCGGCACAAGGCCTGCTAGGCTTTAATGCCCGAAATAATTCATAAACCAGTCCATCAAATTACATTTCTTAACACTATCATCACTAACTAAACATATACACAATTCACATTCACATATCACAATGAATGTACAAATTCTTATCACATATACAAAAACACATCTAATCCATTTTAAAGCCTTTACATTCGGCTAACACATATATTCATACTCAAATTTATCAAATAATTTCATTGAACCTATTCATAAATAATTCTTTAACATACTTTAGCTTAAGGACTTACCTCGATTAACAACGGACGACTTAAACCGACTATTCTACAACCTTTGTCTTTCCCCGATTCAAATCCGATTTCCTTTGTTCTTGATCTAAACATATCAAAAATAGTCTCATTCAAGTACATTTCACTTCAATTTAGTCCCAAAACACATAAATATGCAATTTACCATTTTACCCCTAATGTTTCATATTTTTACAATTTAGTCCTATTTGCATAAAACACCAAATACACAAAATTTCCCCATACTACTCCAAGGCCGAATATTCATAGGGACCTTACAAGCCCTTTTTTTTCATTTATTTTGCAAATAAGCACCATTAAAAATTTATTTCCACAATTTAGCCCAAAAATACTCAAATTCACTAAAATTTCCAATGCAAAATATACTAATCTTAAACATATCTCTCATTTAAAATTACCAAACATCATGAATCACATGAACACTACAATGGCCGAATATCAAACATGCTCAGATTTGAAAATTTCAACATGGGTCGGCTACGGTTCGAAGCAACGATCTCAAAAACGTAAAAATTAACAAAAACCGAACAAGAACTAACCTTGAAATCAAGCTTATAGGTGTCGAACTTTCAAAGAAATAAAACCTTTCTTCCTTCTCTAATATTCGGCCAAGAACATGCAAAATGATAATGGACTTTTCTTTTGTTTTATTTAACATATATTATGATTTTAAATCATTTACTATTTTAACCTTTAATAAAGTTTAAATTATAACATAATATTATGGACAAACTTGTCATGTACCGTCCACTTACTCTTAAAATGGGATATTTTCCCTTTTAATACTCCATACTAACAAGCCATAATCAATTAGGCACTTTTCACTCTAGTTTGCTACTTTTTCACCTTACGCGATTAAGTCCTTTTTGTTAAATTGAACACACAAACGATTAAATTTTTCTACGAAACTTTCACACAAATTAATTCACATATAATAAACACAAAATATAATATTAAAAATTTTCTCATACTCAGATTCGTGGTCCCGAAACCACCGTTCTGATTTGGGTCAAATTCGGTCTGTTACAATAATATATTTTTAGTCTTAATCTACAAATTAGTATTTAAATTATACTATTTTTTTCATATTGGTACTTAATTTTTTTGGCCTCAAGTGGTATTTAAATTATTATTTTTCTCAAGTTGTGTTAGTCAAACCATTAAAGTCTATTTAAAAAATATAATTAATTAAAAATTATTACGTGGCAAACAAAACAAAAGTATTATTTTTTCTTTTTAGATGTATATATATATTTTCTTTCTTCTTCCTCACATCTTAAATTTCTAGTACAAAAGTAAATATTAGGGTTCATGGTTTTGATCAAGGTTTCAAAACTGGACTAGTGGTCGAACTAGTTGGGCCATCAATTCTCGGTTCGATCAAATAATTTTTTAAAAATTCATAAAATAAATAAAAATGATTAAAAATAGAGAAAAAAAAGGCCCAATCAATTTAGCCACCAGTTCAATCGGTTTTTTTAGCTTAGGATTCAATTAATCTATATCAAATCATGGATGAACCAGTTCAATCATTCTTAGGAATGGTTTTAAAAATATTGGTTTTGATCGATGAAAAAAAATTCGATCCTGTTAGATCGAGCAAGCAAGCAGTGAAATTTGAAAAAAAATTAATCGCCAGCTATTAAACTAGAATAAATCTGCAAAAAATACCTACATATATACCTTGCTCAATTGATGAAAGTATGAAAAATAATAAAATTAAGAATTATTGAGGTAGTTATGAGAGCAGTGATACTAAAAAGTTATAACTGAGTTTGGAACTAGAGGTGATCATGGACGGGATCAGGCCGGGCCCAGACAAAATTTTAGTCCCATTTTCTAGGCCCGAGCCCAGCCCCACCCGAAATATGGGCTTAAAAAATTTTTCAAGCTTGGCCCGAAAGAAAATTGATAAACTTGAGCCTGGCCCGGCCCATATTAAATTTTTTTTAGCTTTTTTCATTAAATAAAAAATTTTAAAACAAATATTAAAACAAAAAAAATAAAAATATGTAAATTTAAAAAGTATATTTGATTAAAAATAAAATATATATTTAATATATAATTCGGATTGGTGGTGGGCAAAAAAGTTTTACGAGGCAGACCCATTTTCTAAACGGGCCTCATTTTTTTACCCAAACCCTTATTTCGGGCATATATTTTTACCCGAACCCTCTCATTTTTCGGGCCGGGCCGGGTAGCCCAACCCATGATCACCTCTATTTGGAACTAATCAGATTTCATAACTTGCCATATTTTGAATTGATAATCTTTTGAAACAAAACAGTTGGACCATGACTTTGTTGATCTCGTGAATGTGTTGGCCCATCTTTGAAGGTTGATCATTTGGGCCAACAGATCATTACAGATTGAATCAAGCAAACCGGATTCCTTGTATCAAGAAGATTAGATTAACTAACTTGAAGACTTATCTTAAATATCTCTAAATTATCTTAAATTTTATTAAGATATTCTAAATATTGATTTAATTGCTACTTTAGTGGGGATTTTGCTTGTATTCGATATGTATGTTAGCAAGTCCAAAAACAATGATATATGTGAGAGTACTGAGAGTTTAGCACTTAATCTATTCATTAAGAATTATTTTTTGAAAATGAGAATCGATTTGGGTTTTGAAAATATAAACGAGAAATAAACGGGAGTCGCCACCGATCTTTATTTGGTGTGATCGGATCACCTTTGTTTTAATAAAACATTTTGGTTTACTAAAACAGCATTTTTTGGTCTACGAAATTTGAGAAAACGGGTTCGGAAGTCGGTTACGTGCGAGGAAGGGTTAGCACCCTCGTCACGTTCAAAATTGGTACCAAATCGATCAATTAGTGTCTTAATGTCGAAAATTGAAAACTGAGAATGAATTTAAAAATAAGATCATTTGTTATTAATGTTGATTTTAAAACATTTGAATGAATCAGAATAATCAACAAAGGCCATCCCATTTCGAAGCAATGAGATGCCACATCCAGTAAGTTAGGACACAGCACCCCGAATCCTCAAGAATAAACCCGCCTTTTATTTAAAAACACGTGTATTTTAATTTTAAAAGAATATTAAGTTATTTAGATTAAACGAGAAAAGCGAAACCCAGTAAGTTAGGGCACGGTCTCTCGAATTTCTAAATACGGAATATTGCTATCTTTAGAAATTCTTATCTCGAGGTAACGAGATGTCACACCCAATAAGTTAGGGCACAACATTTTGTACCCTCGGGAATAAGCCTTTTTTTTATTTTAAACTTGTATTTTGTTTTAAAAGGATATTCCGTTATTTAGGCTAAACAAGGAAAATCTAAACCCAGTAAGTTAGGGCACGATTTTCTCGAATTTCTGAAACACGAAATATTACCTTATTTTTTGAAAATTTTTATTTTTGGATAAAATTAACAAAATATTTAAAAATGACATACGTTTCATAGTTTAGGTTTTAAAGAAACATTATTTGAAGCGAATGGGGTTGTACTTGCCGAATAATGGTAATGAGACACGAATTTGGCATAACGATAACCTAATGCACATAATACATAACATTGGAATCATTAATCTAAACTATTAACATGCGTGAATAATAATAACAATAATGGAACAATAATATGAACAATAATAATGATGATGATAATATCAATGATATGGAAATACGAACAAACAAATCATAATACATGCAAGAATGATAATCACATAGCTTACACTATTTAAATATCAACATTAATAGTCAAAGAATAATGAAGTAAAAATTTTAAAAGAAATAGCACATGAAACAATTTAAAATAATTTACAAAATGATTTTAAGTAAAGAATACATAGTAAAAAAAATGAAATGCTTTTAAAATGATGTCAAAATTTAAAATAAACAATATATATAATGTTTAATAAAATAATATACAAAACCATAAAATAAATAACAATAATAATAAAATTTTGAATAAAAATAAAACAAAACTTTTACTACAAAGTTAAAAACTAGATTAAAATCGAATAAAATACCGAGGGCCAAAATCGCAAATATAAAAAAAAGTAGACAGGGACCACAACGCCACGCGCGTAAACTTGTGAGGACCAAATGGGTAAATAGCCCACCCTGATGCGCAGCGTTTCGAAGTAGGACTAAGTCACAAATGCGCGTAATGTTCGGGGCAAAATTAAAAATTTTTTTAAAAAAGTAATCAGGTACGATTAAACGATAGCGCAACATGGGAGGACCAAATGCGCCATACAAGGTAAAAACGCGCCTAGGGAGACCCTTGAAACGATGCCATTTTGGTGGGAAGGCCAGATTTTACATTTTTTTTTCATTTTAGACCCTTCTTTTTCAAAAACTCCCAAAAAAAAAACTGCAGCCTCTTCTCCTCTCTTTTCAGTCGACAATTGGCCTCCCTTTTCGACAGCCCGTCGCACCACCATGCCACCACCGTATCAATGGCCGGTGATGCCCAAAACCGGGCCCTTTTGGCCCTTTAGCCCTTTCGAAACCCTTTTGAAACCTCGAAAACCCGAGAGAAGAACCCCTTTCTTTGCATTGGTCTAGCTTTGTCGACGGAGACGAGGCTCGATGACGCATCCCGATGGTTCGGTATGGTCTCCTCGCTCTTTTCTCTTGATTTATTTTATAAAAGATTTAAAATAAATAAAATAAAAAACAGTAAACGATAAAAAAAATAAATTGGAATCAACCTTCAAAGTTTTTTCTTGTTTTTGATTTCTCAGTTCTTTTTATTTCTGATGTTCATAAAAAAGAAGAAGAAACTACAATGCATTTGTCTCGATTTTTATAACCGAGTTTACATATTCATTTTTGTTTATTTTTGCTTTGTTTTCTATCACTTTTTGTCATTTTCTTCTTTGTTTCTTTGTGTTGTTATGTATGTTTGCTTCTCTGTTGCAAGCGACGTCAGAAGCGGAGGCGTGGCTTTGGTGGCGTGCGTGGCAGAGGTGTGGGGAAAATGAAAGGTCGGTGGCTGATCTTGAGGCTAGAGGGTGGTGGCTGCTACTATTTTCTTTGAAATTAACTAGTATAGATTGGGCTAGGGTTTAGTAAAATTTGGGCCTGTTTAGTTTAATTTTGGGTCTGATATTAGTTTGGGGTCTGGGCTGGTTTAATTTTGTAAATGGACATTATGTACCTTTGGGTTTATCTTGGTTTGGTTTTGTTTGGGCCCCGGGCAGATTTGGGCCTGTACAGCTACCCATCTTTGCTCGTTGTCGTGTAACGAAAAGAGAGCAAAGACTTTTAGAAGGACCAAATTTGCCCGGTCTTGCTGAGTCTCGGCGCTTCTTTTCTTCTTTAGGTACCCTTGCTTTGACTTGCTAACTTTGATCTGCTCCTGCAACATCAGGAATGCCAGACCTGCTATCTTCAATCTGCTCCTGTACTTCAGGAATGCCAGACTTGCTAACTTCGATCTGCTCCTGCAACATTGCGAATGCCAGACTTGCTAACTTCGATCTGCTCCTGCATTTCAGGAATGCCAGACCTGCTATCTTCAATCTGCTCCTGCACTTCAGGAATGCCAAACTTGCTATCTTCGATCTGCTCCTGCACTTCAGGAATGCCAAACATGCTATCTTCAATTTGCTCATGCACTTCAGGAATGCCAGACTTGCTATCTTTGATCTGCTCCTGCACTTCAAGAATGCCAGACCTGCTATCTTCGATCTGCTCCTGCACTTGAAGAATGCCAGACCTGCTATCTTTGATCTACTCCTGCACTTCAGGAATGCGAAGAATGCCAGACCTGCTATCTTCGATCTGCTCTTGCATTTCAAGAATGCCAGACCTGCTATCTTCGATCTGCTCCTGCACTTCAGGAATGCCAGACCTGCTATCTTCTATCTGCTCCTGCACTTCAGGAATACCAGACCTGTTATCTTCGATCTGCTCCTGCACTTTAGGAATGCTAGACCTGCTATCTTCGATCTGCTCCGCACTTCAAGAAACCCAGACCTACTATCTTCGATCTGCTCCTTCACTTCAAGAATGCCAGACCTGCTATCTTTGATCTGCTCCTTCACTTCAAGAATGCCAGACCTTCTATCTTCGACCTGTTCCTGCACTTCAAGAATGCCAGACCTATTATCTTGATCTGCTCCTGCACTTCAGGAATGCTAGACCTGTTATCTTCGATCTGCTCATACACTTCAGGAATGCCAGACCTGCTATCTTCGATCTGATCCTGCACTTCAGGAATGCCAGACCTGCTATCTTTGATCTGCTCCTGCACTTCAGGAATGCCAAACATGCTATCTTTGATCTGCTCCCGCACTTCAGGAATGCCAGACCTGTAATCTTCAATCTTCTCCCGCACTTTAGGAATGCCAGACCTGCTATCTTCAATCTGCTCCCGCACTTCAGGAATGCCAGGCTTGCTATCTTCAATCTGCTCCTGCACTTCAGGAATGCCAGACCTGCTATCTTTGATCTCAGGAAGACTTCAATCCTTGATTCGCCCCACTAGGGGACAATATCTGAAATCTTCGATATTTCTACATCGTTATCTAGGGAACCCGTCTTGTAGAATTAGTCTTACGTGCTTATGTTTATGCAAATGATGAGGATGCTATTATCGGAATGACTCAAATGTTCCCAACTACATGTGCTATGGATGACATTTACATGAATGCAGAATGTCATGAGGATGATGATATTTTTCACAATGATTAAGATGCAATGATTTTAATAAATCGAATGCTCCTAATTAAATGATATTATGGGGGACATTTGCATGAATGCAGAATGTCATGATAATGATTCTTTGTTAAAAATGTATAAGGATTAGGATGCGATGATCGAAACGCTCCTAATAATGAAGTATGAATGTAAAATAAAATGATCCCTTTTTAATACTTAGGGTTGTCACTGTTCGTCGTTCATCAGAGTCTTATTGCTGACGTATTACGCTGCTATCTCACTCTTGTTGGTACCTTTGCCAGAAACTCAAAGAAACAATCATATTTGGCTCAAATAACTAGCCCCAATGTAACTTCAGGGTCCGTTCTACGGTACCTATAGGACTTTAAGGTTTATACCATCTTCAGACCCTCTTATGCAATTCAGGGGTATAGGATTTGGTCCTCTTCAGTCCATCCCACCGCGACTCCAAAATGTAGGATTTGTTTTTTCTTCCGTCCATCCCATTGCTATTCAAGAGTACAAGATCTGTATCATTTTCCCATCATACCACCGCAATTCAGGGGTAGAGGACTGTAACCTGTTTAATCAACTGATCGCTCCCCAGGTGACCTAACCAAATGTGTATGCATGATATTTGCATGAATGCAGAATGTCATTTTTTCGAGAATGATTCCCCTTTTGCACATGGGTTAACATTGCCCATTTTTCGTCAGGATTGTATTACTGACGCAATATCCTATCATTTGTTCAACCACCATTTTTGACAAAATCAAGAGATAGCCTCAGCTTAGACTCTTCCTTAAACTTGGTGAGTTTCAAACAATAGTCCTGTTTCAAGTTCTTATATTATTTAGAAACTTCCAAAGTAATATGCGAAACACCTTTTATTAAAGTGTTATTAGTCCACTAATTGTTATTTCAATGCAAAATGCTTGAAAAAGATCATCATGATGGACGAAATGGAAATTTATTGAGAGCAAAGCTCGAAATGAATGAATTAATCAAGATATCAAATTTTTAAAAAAATCACAAAATGAGAATGAATTCATCAATATAATAAATGAAATTTACTGGGAGCATTTCTTGAAAAAAATAAAGTAATCAAAGATAGCAAATTCAATCTGGGTAAGATGAAAACTAGGTGCCCTAAATATCATAGCATGAACCTCTCTATTCAAACTTCTTGAGGACCATTTTAAACTCAATATGTGTTTAGGGGATCCAGAGTACTTATCGATGCCCCAAGGTGTAACATCTCTCCTTTTTGTTAATTCAAACATAGTGAGACTGCTGAATGTCTCACTTTTAATCAAAATTTGAGTCGCCCTTTTCGGGTTTTCAACTCAAATCCTCTTTGGTCTCAAAGCGCCCTTTTGCGGGTTTTTGCCTTGGCTTCTCATTTTTCTTTTTTTTTCTCTTTTTTTTGGAAAACTTTTTATTGGATCTGAATTCACTGGATTGGGTAGGTCATCATCATCCATCTCGATCAATGTCCATGTTTCCCTAGAACAAGCCTTCTTTGCTACATAAGATCCTTCCCAGTTTGGCATCTACTTTCTCCTGCAATCCCATTTATATGAGAATAATCTTCTTCAAAGCCTTATAATGAAATTTTCTAGGGTGAACCTTTTTGTTGTTAGTTCTCATTATCTAATCGTGACAAATAACTTTCAACATTTTTCTTCAAATTCAACTGATCACATCGGGATTAAATCTATTCTACCTTTTCCAACTTCAATTCTGACATGACTCGAAAAAGAATGTCGACTTCAATAGACAAAATAATTTTATTCCACAAATTAAGGTATTGCCCCGGTGAAGTTCTTGGCCAATGTTTGATAGAGTAGTGATAGCTTCTTATGCCAATCTTTACAAGTCTTAGCCACCTTTCATTTTTTTTTTACAACTTTTGTTGCACTGTGATATACTGCCTGATCTTTGGACAAACTGTAAACTTTGACTTTGTACAGTTATTTAAACGTGATCCTTTATGGCGTCTTGCTAGCATCTTGATCTTTTTTTTACGATTTTGATGGCTATCGACATTGTGACATTGACATACAAAGCTACTTCCACCCTCTTAGTGAAGTAGACGACGACCCTGACGATAAATCGATGAAAACTTGAAGCATTTGACAAGATTGGACCCATAGTATCCATGCCCCACATAGATGAGGTCTATGAAGAAATGAAGGAGGTACATAAATCTTGTCTTCATAAATTTGGTATTTATGCCATAATTGATGCAATCCCTTTCTATGATGGACCAGCAGAATCTGAATCTCATGATTAGCTTGACTATCGTGAATGTAATCTTCAAATACCCTTATGAATATTTTCTAGAATTTTCTTAGCCTTAACAGCATACCCACGTCTCAGTAGTTTGGGCGTTTCTTGATATGATCGCGCGAAAACATTTTTGAAATGATGCATTGCCTTATTTCTATAGTGAGCTAGGCTCTCTTTTCTAAGCTCGCAATGTGCACTGACCCTTTGTAAGGTAAGATCTATTCTTCATCTTGCCCCACCATTCTTAATGAATCAGGTAGATAAGTTATAATCTTTGTCATCTTCAAAGTCCTAAGATCCCTCTAGAGACATATATTGCTCAAAAGTAGACTCTGAGTCAATAGTAGCATAGCTCATGTCATTGATATCTAGGGACCTGTTGTAGGTACAAAAGAATATTCAAAGGACAAATGAATCTAAGGATAATTATTTATGTGGTATGAACATGAATGAAATAAATGAATAAAAGAATATTTGCTCAAAGTGAGACACAAAGATGCATTTTCATTGAAAATATAGATTTTGAACATGAGTCTATTTCACAAAAGATTCTTATTGCCCCTAGGCTTAGAGAAATAAGCGTGTTTCGGACATTACTCTGAATTAGCTCTAAAAATATAGGGATCTCTTCCATAGTCCTATTGTTCAAAACACTCTCAAGTATATAAGGGCTTGAAAATTTTTATTCTGCGACTCCCTCTTCAGATATGTCATTAGTGCTCTAATTTTGAGTTTCTAGGCTTCTGAGGACTTCTTTAAGGAAACATATTCTCCTGTCCCATCCCCATTTCAATTATCACATTTTACTGCTTCGCCAGAACAATCAGGCTCTAGAAAATCATCGAACTTCATAATTTTCATTTTAATGAATCTTTCGACCAACTTTTTAAATGCAATACAGTTACTGATTGAATGACCCGTTATTCCCGTATGGTACTCGCATTGAGCGTTTGAATCATACCATTTGGGGTATGAGGGTTGTAACAGCTTTTGATAAAATGGGGACACCATATGCGTCAATAAACTTTGATATAGCTCCTTATATGTCATCGGGATGGGTGTGAACTAGAGCCTTCCAATGTTACACTTTGGATTGGAATCCTGCCTAGGGGACCTTAATGATTGGCAGTCACCATCCTTAGCTGGCTTACTGTAATCGACTCCGAATGGCCCTTGTCATACCTACTCGTACTACCCGCTTCCATTTTCTTCTTCTTCAGGGCCTTCAAAGTCCGCTCTCTACTTTCCTTTGCCTCTGCCAAAACAATCGGTTTGGCTCGATCATTCTCAGGGTTAAAACATGAGCCCACCGAAAGTTCAACAGGGCCGAGGTATTAGTCTGACATTAGGGTCCGAGAATGACGGGTACCCCATTCGAATGCGCGTCTGGTTGAGTTGGGATATTTATCGGGGAATAAACAATTTCTTCATCATCATCCACACTGTTACCACTGGGCCACTCCTTTTTTCCAATCCTCTGGCTAGTAACTGGGTTAGCTGGCCCATGATATTTTTTTGAAATCCCAGCATTTCTTGTTGAATCTCAGTCAATTGCCCTTGCATCTGTATTTACGTTTGCTCTATTCTCCCTAATCTTTGTTCCATGTCTTCTAGGTTAACTAAAATAATTTCACCTAATTAGGGTCTTTCTACCAATTTTAATGCATGTGATATGACCTAATGCAAATGCATGAAATGCAATGCAAATGAATGGAATGAATGCAAAAAGAAAGAGAGGTGTTGATTATGAATTCAATTTCATTAGAAGAACTTTTCTAGAAGATACATTTCTTTACATAAAACGGATTGCATATACGGCTTTATCCTCATAGTCCAGGTGAAAACACCAATCCTCTTTTACGTATTCGAATGTTATGGTCGTGTCCCGTGAACTTTCCCAATAGATGCCTCTTCTAGCTCTTATTGCTTGGTCCGGTCATACCTCTTCACTCACTTATCCTCCGCGATATTCATAAGCTTCTTTTAGAAAATAAAGACATGATGACTCTCGAATAATCCTTGTCGACTTGAACCCTCGGGCAAAGTCTTGTATTCTTCTGTGGGCCATCAACACTCTCTCGTTGTTTACTTGGACTATGTTCGGACTACCGTATTATAATCCACTTTATCAAGTAACACATTTCCTTATGACAAACTCTTCTATTTAGCAATCGAATATGAATCAAGACCTCCTTTCTAAGATGATGCGGTGCAATACAGTCAAAACAGAGCAAAACAAAATACGTTAGTACAGAAACAATAAGAAATAAAAATAAAACACCTATCTGGTGACCACTAGGGTTTAATACAGTTCTACCTAGAGTAGGCTCTTAGGTTTCTCTATATATGGTTCGGTTCTAAAGTAAAGGGTACCCGAACTAGCAGATTCCTCGATCTTCACCCATTATAGGCTCATACGGATCGAGTTTAGTTCAAGGGAATACATTTCCCTATGGCTGCACGGAGATGAAAATCTCACGAAGACATGGGTACGGATGTATCCCGAAAGCGATCCACTATCCTGCACGGAGGTGAAGATCTCACGAAAGAGTAGTTTCTCACTCCCACTTAAGGGTGCGACCACAATGGTCATACAATGCAATGTGCACAAGAAAATAACAATCATATGCAATGACACAAATGAATGCAACAAAAGGATCGTAATTTTCAAATTAAATTTTCAAATCGAATTTTCAAATTTTCGACAAAGGATAGAAAATAATCAATTTACGGCCTGACTCTCTTTATGTCCCTAGCGGAGTCACCAAGCTGTCGAAACCATTTTTGAAAACGAGAATCGACTTGGGTTTTGAAAATAAAAACGAGAAATAAACAGGAGTTGCCATCGATCTTTATTTGGTGTGATCGGATCACCTTTGTTTTAATAAAACATTTTGGTTTACTAAAACAGCATTTTTTGGTCTACAAAATTTGAGAAAACGGGTTCGGGAGTCGATTATGTGCGAGGAAGGGTTAGCACCCTCGTCACGTCCAAAATTAGTACCAAATCGATCAATTAGTGTCTTAATGTCGAAAATTGAAAACTGAGAATGAATTTAAAAATAAGATCATTTGTTATTAATGTTGATTTTAAAACATTTGAATGAATCGGAATAATCATCAAAGGCCATCCCATCTCGAAGCAATGAGATGCCACATCCAGTAAGTTAGGACATAGCACCCCGAATCCTCAAGAATAAACCCGCCTTTTATTTTAAAAGAACGTGTATTTTAATTTTAAAAGAATATTCATTATTTAGATTAAACGAGAAAAACGAAACCCAATAAGTTAGGGCACGATCTCTCGAATTTCTAAATACGAAATATTGCTATCTTTAGAAATTCTTATCTCGAGGTAACGAGATGTCACACCCAATAAGTTAATGCACAACATTTTGTACCCTCGAGAATAAGCCTTTTTTTTTTATTTTAAACTTGTATTTTGTTTTAAAAGGATATTCCGTTATTTAGGCTAAACAAGGAAAATCAAACCCAGTAAGTTAGGGCACGATTTTCTCAATTTTCAAACACGAAATATTACCTTATTTTTTGAAAATTTTATTTTTGGATAAAATTAACAAAATATTTAAAAATGACATACGTTTCGTAGTTTAGGTTTTAAAAAAATATTATTTAAAGCGAATGGGGTTGTACTTGCCGAATAATGGTAATGAGACACGAATTTGGCGTAACGATAACATAATGCACATAATACATAACATTGGAATCATTAATCTAAACTATTAACATGCGTGAATAATAATAACAATAATGGAACAATAATATGAACAATAATAATGATGATGATAATATCAATGATATGGAAATACGAACAAACAAATCATAATACATGCAAGAATGATAATCACATAGCTTACACTATTTAAATATCAACATTAATAGTCAAAGAATAATGAAGTAAACAATTTAAAAGAAATAGCACATGAAACAATTTAAAATAATTTACAAAATGATTTTAAGTAAAGAATACATAGTAAAAAATGAAATACTTTTAAAATGATGTCAAAATTTAAAATAAACAATATATATAATGTTTAATAAAAATAATATACAAAAACCATAAAATAAATAACAATAATAATAAAATTTTGAATAAAAAATAAAACAAAACTTTTTAATACAGGTTAAAAACTAGATTAAAATCAGAATAAAATACTGAGGACCAAAATCGCAAATATAAAAAAAGCGGACAGGGACCACAACGCCACGCGCGTAAACTTGTGAGGACCAAATGGGTAAATAGCCCACCCTGATGCGCAGCGTTTCGGAGCAGGACTAAATCACAAATGTGCGTAATGTTCGGGGCAAAATTAAAATTTTTAAAAAAGTAATCAGGTACGATTAACGATAGCGCAACATGGGAGGACCAAATGTGTCATACAGGGTAAAAACGCGCGGATCCCTTGCTATACGGGTCGGGTAACACGGGTCTCCCAAAACGATGCCATTTTGGCGCCTGGGGAGACCCTTGAAATGGTGCCGTTTTTAAGGCCAGATTTTACATTTTTTTTCATATCAGACCCTTCTTTTCAAAACTCCCAAAAAAAACTGTAGCCTCTTCTCCTCTCTTTTCAGTCGACGATTGGCCTCCCTTTTCGGCCGCCCGTCACACCACCATGCCATCACAGTATCGGTGGCCGGTGATGCCCAAAATCGGGCCCTTTTGGCCCTTTCTCGAAACCCTTTTGAAGCCTCGAAAACCCGAGAGAAGAACCCCCTTTTCTTTGCCTTCAGTCCGCCTTTGTCGACGGAGACGAGGCTCCGACGACGCATCCCGATGGTTCAGGTATGGTCTCCTCGCTCTTTTCTCTTCGATTTAGTTTATAAAAGATTTAAAATAAATAAAATAAAATAACAGTAAACGATAAAAAAATTAAATTGGAATCAACCTTTAAAGTTTTTTCTTGTTTTGATTTCTCAGCTTTTTTTATTTCTGATTTTCGTAAAAAAGAAGAAGAAACTACAATGCATTTGTCTCGATTTTTATAACCGAGTTTACATATTCGTTTTTGTTTGTTTTTGCTTTGTTTTCTATTGCTTTTTGTTGTTTTCTTCTTCGTTTCTTTGTGTTGTTGCGTTTGTTTGCTTCTCTGTTGCAGGCGACGTCAAAAGCAGAGGCGTGGGCTGCTGGTGGCGTGTGTGGCAGAGGCGTGGGGAAGATGAAAGGTCGGCGGTTGATCTTGAGGCTAGGAGGTAGTGGCTGCTGCTATTTTCTTTGAAATGGGCTGGTATAGATTGGGCTAGGGTTTAGTAAATTTTGGGTTATCTTGGTTTGGTTTTGTTTGGGCCCCGGGCAGATTTGGGCCTGTACAAGTAAGTCCAAAAACAATGATATGTGTGAGAGTACTGAGAGTTTAGCACTTAATCTATTCATTAAGAATTATTTTTTACAGTGCGTTGTTGTAAGTAAAATTAGTGGGTCATTTTGTTTTACAAACTAAGTTATTAAGAGAGAATTTAATGGAGAGAAATTTAAATATTAGGTGCAAAAGTGAGGTTGCTATACTAGTTAATAGTAAGACCTAAATCATTGTTTGTACGGGATTAAAAATAGTTGAATATCTCTATATATAAGGTGAAAATCGAAATACATAACTAATTGCTTTTGTGTTTTGTTCTTTAGTTGTTATGCCTAATAGTAATAACTGCTCATATCGTTCTTGCATAAATAAATTATTTTCTTGAAAAATTAAAATTAGTAACCTCATTACATTTTTTACAAATTTATTATTAAAAACTATTTTTAAGAAAAAACTTATCAACTAATATTAAAAAAAAACATCCACTTAAAAATCTTGATTAAATTATCTATTCAAGTAATTTCTCAACATTTAAAAGAAATAAAAACAATATACTCAATTACTTTTCAAAATATAAATTCTATGTATTATATTATTTTTCAGTGTGATAAATTCTAATTATAACAAAAATTTTGATTAAATTTAATATCACAACCCACACACATATATTCGAAATACAATTTTGAGAAACAATGTTCACTCAAACATTAATTTTGAATTATTTTTCTTCATTTTGAGTAAGCAATAATTTTTGTAGTGGTGAAAGACTTAATGTCAAAAATATTTGGTTATCATTAATCTTCATCTATTAACAATCTCTACCCCTTTCCTTAAAAGAAAAACATATTTATTAAATTGAATTTGTTATAGTTGTTTCCGAAGGAAAATCGTGAGTCAATTTGAAATGAATTTTGAATAAAATCCAAATATTTTTGATTGAATTGTTTTTTACGATTCAAGTTCTTTTAAAGATTTTAATACATTTTGAAATGCACTATTTCGAGTTTAAATTATAGTCATTTTATGTAGGACAATACGAAAATAACAAAATTTGAAGTTTTAGATCAACTTTGGGCTAACTTTAAAGTGTAATTTACAATATTTATTTATTTTAATTATTATGTATCAAACATGTGAAGGTTAATTGTACAATGGTAACTAAGCTTATTGAATTAGGGTTACTTTTTTTAAAAATTTTGATTACCATTAAGGTTATTAAATGAAGTGTTTATATATATATATATATATATATATATATATATATTGCCTTGTATCTTAATACAAATTTAATTCATTGTTTTTATTATATTTTATTATATTAGTCCACTTATAACAATATAAAATTAATTTAATTTTACACAATTTATATTTTTTACCTTTAATTTTATTTTGTTTTATGTAGACTAACATGATTATTATTGTACTATACGTTAATAATGGTAGTAGGAATGATCAATAAAAAAGAAAAAATAACATACATATTTTACGTAAAAACTCTTATCGAGTAAAACACGGGCAAAAGAAAGAGAAAATTTACTAATATTGAAAAATAAAAATACAAGAAGTTTTCGACTATATACAATTTTTAAGAGTTAAATGACCCAAAATCTTATACGAATTCAACTTGTGTGGCAAGGTTTGTAACACCTTCAGACCTTCGCCCTCATAAATTTTTAATTTTACTTTTCTATTTTATTTATTTAACAACTGAATTATATCATAAATTTTTTAAATCATATCAGACGAGATTTGAGAAATACAAATTTAACAAATTTTATAAGTGTGTAATGAAATTGAAAAAACTGTTGGTCCTTTCATTTGGGGTTCTACTACTGATTCAAGAAAAGCCTGCATTAGTGGAATGGAACTCTGTTTGTCAACCTGTGGAGAACGGGGGCCTTGGATTAAGTCGATTACGTGACCAAAACAAGCCCTCTCTTTTAAAATTTGGGATTTCTCACCAAAGAAAATGAGCTATGCATGCGTCCAAGTCCTCAAAAGCAAATATCATTTTAAAAGTGGTTGCATTGTTAAAATTAATTAAATGTTCGCGTATCATTCCTTATGTATGTAACGTCAATAAAATTAAAAATATTAATTTTTCTATTTATTTTAAAATAATTTAATAAAAAATATAAATTTAAAATACAAAAATAAAAAATTAAATGGATATTAAAATATTTATTTGTAAAATTAGAGAATCAAATAAATTATTTTACATTTTGTAATTAAATTAATATTTAATTTACGCGAAAATCTTAAATATAGTATAAATATATAATAGGAAAGTTGGATAGATTTAGCAAATTTACAGCAAACTAGTTGAACGAAATACAGTTAAATTATGAGTTTTAACTTGAATTCAAACCAGAGTTATAATAATTTAAGCTTAGTTAATGTACTTATTATAAATAAATAAAAAAGTAATGGTGTAATTAAAATGATGCCAAATTAACAAACTTTCCTTCCATTAATTTCGCCCCAAAACTATTCCCCGTATTTTATTCTCCATGTTCGTAGCTTTGCATGCATTTGTCTTTCATGCATGCGTAGATTGTTGTTGGTAACTTAGGCCGACTTTGAGGTGGCACTCCGCCGTGTCTCAACCACCACCATGGATCCTCCTGCTCCTCCTTCTACTCATTCCCGGTTCTTGAGATTAACCTCGTTTCAGCCGAAGACCTTACTCCGGTCTCCAAAAACATGAAAACCTATGCGGTGGTTTGGGTCAAACCCGACGAGAAGCTTTCCACCGGAGTCGACCAGAAAGGTGGAACTGACCCGATTTGGAACGACCCTTTCACGTTCAAAGTCGACGAGAAGTTCTTAAACTCCGAGAATGCGACGATCGCCGTTGAGATCTACGCCGCGGCGTGGGTTAAAGATGCTTTGGTTGGATCCGTTAATGTTTTGATTAACGATATTTTCCATTTGCGATCCGTTGCCGACGCCAAAACAATGACTCCGCCAGGAGAACCGTCACGCTTCAAATCCGCCGCCCCTCTGGCCGCCCTCAAGGGATTCTTAAAATGGAGGTTGCCCTCGTTGATAGTTCAATGCGAAGCACCCCTCAGGTAGAAGACCCAAAGCCAGAACCAACAATCCACGGCGGCGGCGGCGGCAGTGTCCATGAGAATCATGAGACAAATGCCAACATAAGCTCCGAGTTAACAGCGGAGGAAAACTACGAGAAAAGGACTCAAGGTTCCATTGTTAAATGCGGTTCAGGTTCCAGTGGTTCCGAGGTTAAATGCAATGGCGGAAGCATGGTGAACGGTGACTCGCTTTGTAACTCCGACGTCGGACCTTCAGCTTCGGTTGTGGCGGCAGCCATTGCCAAAGGGTTGTATCAACAGCCGGGAAACAACCAACCGGAGACGAAAGAATCGAGTAAGATATCGGAATGGACTAAGAAAGAAAGGGAAGAAGAACTATCGAAGAAATTAGAGAGGTGGCGGTCGGAAATCCCACCTCAGGCCGTGAAATCGAGGAGGAGATCGAGGAAGAAAAGAAGCGGTGGTGGTATCAAATTGTTTTCATGTTTCGGTAGTACTTTCCAATTCGAAATATCGATTAATTTTGGAAGTAAGAAGAAACGTAGCAATGGAAACAATGGCAGTGGCGATGGCAACAATAATAGAATCTGCCATTTGGGCTCTATAAATGATAACAATACCAAATCTGTTGCTTGAAATTTCTCTGAAAAGATGTTAATTCAGCTATTACATATATATATATATATATATATTATGGAGAACAACAGATTATGATTTTTTTAATTTTATATTGTAAAGGAAAAAATCATCAACTCCAGTATGTATAATGTTTATATATATGCATAGATTGTCAAAGAAAAGAAGCCTCGAAATGTTACATTAAGCTGTTTTCATTTATTTCTTAAGACTTGGTAGCATCATTCAACTTTTTAATGGAACTTATTGATTCATTCACATCTTTCTTATAATTCATACACACTGTGAGAAAGTAAATAAATTTCAATGGGAGCAAAATGTAAAAAAAAAAAAAAACTTTATTCAAATATATGGTAATTACAGTAAAATTGTCAAAAAGTTTTCTGTTGAAGATTTCAACAGGGGCCAGCCGCCCAAACATATCAAAAAGGGTTTCTTTGGGTTGCTGCCCCCCTTTGCCCCTCTCTTTAAAAAATGATCCTACTCCCACTCTATATCCGACACATTTTCAACAACACTCCCAATACATGAAAAAGAACTTGTGAAAGAACCCGAAAAATTGAAGATACACCCAAGTCAGAGTAACATAGAATCCTAACTAACATGAAAAATGACGCCTTTCCAACCCAAAATTTACAAAAAAAATCTCTAATGTCCCAAAAATAAGGCACGAATGTCATCCCAACCAGAAGCAGTGTAAAGAATGCCTGATTGGCCCTTCCAAATACAACAGCTTCCATCAGCACCATATTCCTTCTGTTTCTTAACCAAACCAGGGAACAATGGCACAAACGAAACTCCATAATGATCCCCCACTGTTCTTAGGCTTGAACTCGATCCAATCACTATACCTATATCTGCTTTCAGTAGGCAAAGCAAATCGCCTACCGAGTCCCCGATGTAAACAGTTAAGTTCCTTTTGTCATCGCTACAGCCTTGTATGATTTTATCGAAAGCTTCAATCTTGTCGATTGGAGACTGCACTTCCATGATGATTTCACCCGTGGACACAGATTCTTGAAAGCTGAGTTCATTAGCGTGTATGTTGACAACATCTAAACCCCCTGCTTAAAATCAATAAATTGGTTTGACTTAGAAACAAATAGACTTTCAGTTTCTATCGAATGTTAGACATCGGGGATATTATTCAGAACAGGTTGCTCAAGAGATCATAGTGTAATGCTAGGAGGGAAGGGTCATACCTGACGAAAATGCAGCCCGGATGAGATCACCACACCAACAATAAGAAAGAAGATGGACATTGGCATTAAGATTTTCATCCTTTACAATTTTCTGAAGGAAATTAGTGCAGCCATCTTGAAGAATCAATCGTTCACCAGCTCGTTTAATGTCTTCAAAGTTTAGACCCTTCAGTACCCCTGATTCGATCACTCTAGAATTTGCCCTTTTCTCAAAATCTGAGAGTTTCTCAAGTGCTGTCTGCAGAGTTTCATAGTTGAACTCCTCTGTAAAACCACGTGAAATAAAAATATCAACATCAAAGGAACTAAATGAAATGTTATCCAGCAAAGTCTGTTTGAAGATTAAACGTAGAGTAAAAGCTTTAAGGTGGTATTGCAGTAAAACAAAATACCTTTCTTGGATGGCAACATGCTTTCTATGCATTGTTCGTACTCTTCTGTGTATTGTTGGGAAAGTTCACCCCATGTGTTCCTCAACTCAGAAGAAGACATCCTAGTAATTTGACCTTCGGGTTGGTTCTGATCAGATTTAGGAGCGGTCACTATTGCTATCTCAGCCAAGATGGCAGATGAATCAACAACTGTGCAAGTAAGATCAAAATCTGAAAAGATCATGAGACGATCTCGTGCAGGGTCATGCTCCTTAGTCAGAGGAATAACAGTGGGCCGAGTAACCTTTTGAGCATAGAAGAATTCTATTTCAAGTTTCATTGCTTGGTGATAAAGCTTCTCAATGATGTTTAGTTCCTCGCCTGTCAAAGAGACACTAAGTTTATCCAGCAAGTCTTCTGTTTGCAGAGTTGTCGCCTAAATTCAAAGAATCAATAGTTGAGCCATGGGACTTAAAAGGCCATTTATTTAATGATATTCTCCTCTGAGAACCCAGCTGACCATTAGAAACAAAGACTCCAATCAATGCCATACCTGAAAACCCTCGGAAGAATAATTTCCTATCCACTTTTTGTATGGGTGGTCATGCTCACTGGGGTCTAGAAGTGCCTCCAATTCTTTACCAAGAAAGGCATACAGCCTCATGCAAGGTGTCATAGCCCCCAGAGTATAAGCTGCAATCTTTGTTTTCTCAAATGGAGTGTCAAGTTTTCCTGGAGCTTTCAGTCCTTCAACCTTCCCCGAAGCTGTTGCCAGTACAAATTCTGTGTACTTTAAAGTTGCAGAATTGATAGGGCATTCTTTAACAAAGTCCAAACCCCACTCCTGCAGAACTCCGAATTTCAGATAAAGAGGAGACCCTCACAGACAAGAACTAAGGACTAAGGAGATACTGATATGCATATGGATTGTAAACATCATAACAAGGCAGATGGTACTATCTAAGCTCTGATTATTTCCTCAAATCTTGATATAAGATTTCTCCTAGTTATAATTTACTGGACTTATCATATCAAACTCCAAAGTCCAAACCTCATCAAAATCCAACATTATCAAGATTTACTTGGTATAGAAGAAAACTTAGGATTAAACTTCTACTAAATATGATATCACATGCAAATTGGACCTCCAAGGTAGCATCTTATAGACGCCAATCTTTTCCAAGTAAATCCCGCTTTACCTCGGTAAAACGATATTTTATATATCTACAAGCAATGGCTAAATTGAAATTAAATATCCTTTATCCATCTTCAACTTTTCCAATAATTGAGCATGCGCTAAGCAAAAGAAATGATGGATCCTTTCATCATACCTGTACAAAAGAATTATGCAATTTCAGCGCCTCCAAAACACCCTTCCTTAGCTTAGAGATTGCTAACTTTGCATCGTCATCATCTGCACAGTCTTCTGCCAATTCATACCTAAAATCCGGTTCGAAGAAAACAAGAAATCAATTAAGGACGTTCTAATAAACAGCAGACGTCAATTCTATTTAGAAACTAGATGAGAAAAGGTAATTACTTAAGCAATGTAATTACCTTTTCCATCAAATAATAATAAATATAACCATCCAATTGGCTACTGAGAAAGCTGACAAAAAGAAAAGAAAAGAAACATCCGAACAATTACTTAAGTAACCAAATGGTGCTTGGAAATTAAAATTTTCACTCCTTTCCTTTTCCTACACTTTCTCGGCAATCAATAACTAAGATTCATTAACTTCTAACTTAGATGCAGAAGAAAAAATAATCTTTATAATTAAAAATATTCATTTTCAGTTTCTTCTAACCAAAATGGGTAAGCAACCTAAAGAATACTCAACCATCCAAGATTGAGATTCCAATTCACTTCCCTTTTCTCAGACCCCAAAAGCAACCATCCAATAGTACCAAAAAATTAAATAAATTCAACAATGAAGTAAATTGCATTCACAAAATTCACCTATTTAGCAACAGATTATCAAGAACAAGAAACTCAAGATTCTACTATCCAAGAAATGATAAATTTTAATGCACAAGTTAATAAATGATCACAAAATAAAGCCCAGAAGGAAAAAAGAAACCTAAAGAACTCAAGCTTGTGACTACATTTCTTTAACAGAAAAAGAAGAAAACCCAAAGATATAATCTCCAGAACAAACAAAACCCAGATTGAAAATCCATGGAAAAGACAAAGAAAATGTTAAAAGAGGAAAAAAGGACTAACGCTTGAGCAAAAGCTTTGAGGAAGTGCACATCTTGCGCAATACAATGACGAAAGGTGTCGATCTCGAGAGTCCCAGAAGCCAAACAAACAACAAAAGGCGAATAAAGAGAAAGCACAGATTCTCTACGAAACTTGATCCAGAACCTGCTTGCTAGACCGTCCTCGGTGGGGATAACGGCACCAACGGACTTAGGAGGGATCGCCATTGGATTTGACGATCTCCGAGTTGGAGTAAGCGGCGGCGACGAGTGGACTCTGCGGGGGGACTGGACGAGTGGGAAGAGGGTTTTGATTGGGTAGCGAGAAGAAGAAAAAGAGTAAGCGCATCAAAGAATGGCACTTGGCAATTGGCTTTTGTTCGTAATGGCAATGCTAATGGTGATTGGAGATTACAGTATTTATAGGAATCTATAATTTTCCATGTTTCTTCTTTTGGGCCAATAGCATCTATTTTATTAGTTTTTTTTTTTTAGAATCAATTTTATTACTTTAAAAATAATAAAATATTTTTTATATTAATGTTTATAAAGTTTATCATTTATATTTTAAGCAATTATTTTATTACATTTAATAATTTTGTATATGAACCCAATAAATATTTTTAAAACTAAACATAATAAAATTACTACTAGATTAATTTAAAATTAAAATTATTGATAAAATAATAAAAATTATACTCAGAGTTAATGATAAAAATATACACGAGAAAAAGTGGGGAACAATTATTTTATTATTTTTAAAAATATATAAAAGTATTTTTCATTTTAAAATTAAAATAACTTTAATACCCCATTAAATTATGATATTAGTCAATGCACTATGTCTAATTCATGATTAGTCTATGCACTTTAATTTAGCCATTTTAGTTTTTATATTTTTGGATTCTTAAATTTCAATCCTCAACAAATGGTTATCATTAAATTTATTAAACTTTGTTATTTTCAAAATCTTACGCTATGATATATATACTTAATCATATCAACTAGTAATTTTTATATATTAGTCACAAAAATCCAATCAATGGATTCAACCTTTGTTGTTTGTGTCAAAACTAAGAAAGATCAAATTGAAAAATATCTACTAAATCTACAACTTTATACATACTTTTAGACTAATAGCAGGATTTTGTAACAGCCCAATTTTTTAGTGGTATTAGAAACAGTAGTTTGAGGTTACTAAATTAAGTAGTAAGCTCAGAATTAATTATTTAATATTTACGAGTTAAATATAGTTTTAAAAAGATTTTTGAATTGGTAATTTATATTTTATAATGATTTATTAGGTTAAGTGGTTTTAAAAAGTGAGGTATCGGAAAACCGAGCCGTAAATATTTTTATAAATATTTACAGAGTGTCATTAAGGTAGTATTAAAGTTTCGTTGAAAAATTTTAACGTTTCGATAATTAATTAATTAAAAAGGATTAAATTGAAAAGTTGCAAAACTTACTAATTATAATATTTAAGTGACTAAATGGCTTGATTAATAAATAAAGAAGGACCTAAGTAACAAATATACCTAAATTTAGTGGATGAGGCATAATATGAGAAAAATAATAAAATAAGGCCATTCAATGGAAAAATTATAATTTTGGTGAAATTCAAATAAAACAAATTGGAAGTTGGAAAGTTTCTAGACATTTTCTTAAATTTTCAGTTCAAAACAGACGTAGGAGAGAGTTTAAGCTGGTTCTTTATATATTTTTTTTCATATCAAGATTTCGTAGATACTGTAAAAAAAAAAATAGTAGAATAATTCTTAAACTTTTATAATTACTACAATTCAATACAAGTAAGTTCGTACGGTTAAAATTTAATATTTGTATAAATTGATGAATAGTATTATTTATTTATTCTATTTTTGAAAATGAATTATTGTTGGAATTATAATATAGAATTGGATTTCAGTTTGAATGGAACGTGAGATTTGAGTACATTCATAATTTGGTGTATGCTGGTATTGGAAGGAGACAACGCATTTTTCCCAAGTAAACTGGGGTTCAGCATTTGTTGCAAATTCTAGTGTTTTACTTTCTGTTTGGCGTATTTGGGTGAATAAGCTTTTACGAGCTTCTGTTCAGCTCTTATGAGCTTATGTTTAGCTTTCGAGCATCTGTTGGCGTATTAGGGAGGATCAACTCTTATGAGCTTCTGTTAACGATGTACTCTCATCCGTAAGTCGTTCTTCGAATGGAAAAATTTCGGTAAGGTGATTTATTAAATGAATTTAAAAGACATATTATTTATTTTTATATTGGATTGAATACGAATGTATTTATCAATAGAAGTTGTGAATGAGGAGAAATTGACAGTGAATGATAGGGAATTGACATGAATGATTTTATTTCTTTGACTTGTTATAGTAGGTTTAGTAAGATTTTGTTTAACCTATTGAACTTGCTAAGTTTCATTAAGCTTATATATGTTGTTTAATGTCTTTGTAGATTTTTGAAGGTTGGAAGATCGGATCAGCACTCAAGTCACACTATCTACCTTATCTCAGTAGTTTTTGAAACATTAAATACAGTTTATAGGGCATGTATAGGCTTTTGTTCGATTTTGGTCAAAATTTAGCTTATATAAATATTATGAATAATATTTTGTTTATATAACAACTTACATATTTTTATGAAATTAAGGTATGATTGTGATGTTAGTATAAGTGATATATGTATGTATGTAATTGAGTTATAGTGAACATTGGTAACTTAGATAAATTAGATAGGTAAGTTTGGATATTGGTGGACATATTTTTAAATTGTCACTAGAGGTACTTATGGGTATATTGGTTGTATGTGATAAAAATACATGTTTAAGACTTGATTTTAGCATGTGCTGAATGTTTTGTCATGGCTTATTGATGTGTAAATTGTTGAGGCTAGGTTGGTATCAATTTGAGTGAGAAATGTGGCTTAGAAAATGGCCTATTTTAGTCCACATGGGTAGAGACACGGGCATGTGTCTCACACACGGCTGGATGACATAGCCGTGTGTCTCCTGTATCTTTTACGAATCAAGTCAATATGCTCACACGGCCTAGCACACAGGCGCGTGACTTGGCCGTGTGACCCAAGTCAGAGAGTTACACGGGTATGGACATAGGCTAAGACACGGCTATGTGTCCCTATTTCGAATGCCCACACAGTCTGAGACACAAGTGTGGTTTCTGACCGTGTGACCCCTGCAGTATTGAAAATTTTAAATATTTTTAAAAAATTCTCTAAGTTTTCAATTCAGTCCCGACTTGTTTCTAGCATGTATTTCGGGTCTTGAGGGCTCGTTTAAGAGACGATATATATGATTTTGATTGGTTTTATTATGAGTATTGATATGCAACGAAACATTTGAAATTTCTGTCTGATTGATTTGTAAATCCCGGTAATGCTCTGTAACCCTTTTTCAGTAACGAATACGGGTTAAGGGTATTACAATTTAATTGTTACCGTTTGAATCATGACTAAACTTTTAAAAATATAGGGACTAAAAATGGCTATTTTAAAAAAATACATGGACTAAAACTAACAAATTTAAAGTGTTGAAATTAAATCATCAACTTCCGCATAATACAAAGATTGATAACAAAATTTGATCTTATTATTGTGATTTTAATTTAGACTATTTTTAAAAAATTAAAATTTTATTAACTAAATTAATATTAGATTAATTTATGACATTATCTCAAATTTATGTCGTGGATTAAAATTTCTTTTTAAAAATGTATTTTTTATTACACTGTATTATATGTTTTGGGCTTAGTTGAATCATCTACATTGACCTCTTATAGAACGGAGGAAAATCATAACTTAATAGAACTATATATATATATATATATATTTGTGAATATAAATCAAAATATCATCATACCTATTTTAGGCTTCTTATTCTCTATCCTGGGCTGATTAGGAAGGTGCCCAAATCAAACAATCTCGTTGCATGGCTCTTCTGCATAGTTAGGATCACTAGATTGCTCCTGCATATTGTGCTTCTTTGATTGAGCTATGAAAAAGAAAAGCTTGTAGAAGCTTTTTGAACGTAATAGAGGAAGCTCTAGTGCTCTTGCGGGAGAACATCCCTTAAAAAGCCTTCATGGTCTACTAATTCTGGGCTAAATTTTTTACGAGCTTTTTATACTAGTTTGAACTTAAATTTATCTCACTTATTTTAAATCAAAATACAAGAAAATAAATAAAAGTACAATCAGACTCGAATTTTGATATTTATTAAAGTATTAACGAATATTTAATTAATTAAATTAATTCATGTTAATATTTAGACAATGCTATTTAATTTGAGATATTAAATTCTTTATATTCAGCCCAATTGATTGCGATAATGTTATAGCGTAATTAGGATAAGATTGAAACAATGGAAGAATAGTGTTAGATACGATCAACATGCTAAGCTTATTTGGCAGGTCATGTCACGAATTTTGTATAAATTAATGGGTAAACTACAAAAGCGATCACTTTTATTTGCCTTAGATTACATTTTAGTCACTTATGTTTGAAATTTTATATTTTAGTCACTTACGTTATCGTTTTGTTACAAAGTGGTCACTTTACCGTTAAAATTTCGTTACCTCCCTAACGACAGTCCTACATGACAGTCCAAATGGGTTTTAAATGCCAACTTGGATGTCCATTTTCTAGGATGAAAATAAGTTGGCATTTAAAACCCATTTGGACTGCCACATAAAACATCCAAGTTGGCATTTAAAACCCATTTGGACTGCCATGTAGGATCGTCGTTAGGGAGGTAACAGAGCTTAAAGGTAGCGTGACCACTTCGTAACAAAACAATAACGTAAGTGACTAAAATTTAACATTTCAAACATAAGTGACTAAAATGTAATTTGAGGCAAACAAAAGTGACTATTTTATAGTTTACCCTAAATAAATATTAAAAATTTTAATCAAGGTGTATAATTAAATTGATAATTAAAATAAATTTGAATAAGATTTATATAGTGAAATTAAACCATAATAAAATTGATGAGAACATGTATTAAAACTTTTATTTAAGATTTCAAAGTTGCAAAATTTTCAACTTTTATTGAAGTATTCAATTTGATCCGATCTAATTTATATTGATTTTGTAGTCAAGGAAAAAGCGCTAAAATGGAACAAAAAAAAACTCTTTGTTGTAATTAAAGTTGATCATGGACCGGGCTCGTGCTAGGCCAGAGCAAAATTCTTGACCTATTTTCTAGGCTCAAGCTTGGCCCGAAAATGTGCTTAGAATTTTGTCCAAACCCGAGTCCGACTAGGTCTAACCCGCCTGTATTAAATTTTTTATATTATTTCTATATAAAAATAATTTTAAAAATTATAATACATCAAATAGACTAAAAACATTAAAATCAATATTTCCAACAAATTAAAAATAAATTTTAAAAAATATTTATACGTAAATAATACTAAGATATGTGCAACTTAGCAATCAAATGTCTCTAAAATAGTAGCAAAATTAACAATAAAACAAGAGTTATACAATATCCAAATAACAACAACAAAATATGTAACACCCCTAACCCGTATCCGGATTAGGGTTACGAGGCATTACCCAAACAAAACACAACTTCCGAACTATTACATATGCACACATGTCATATACACATAAATAAAACAAATGACTGATTAAATGTTAAACATACACTATTAATTGTAAAACAAATACAATTCACTTGCATATAATCATATTTATAATTAAATAAACATGCCTTAAAGCCATACAAAATTTGCTTCTAAATATACACACAAATTGTGAACTTGTCATTTCAATGATATTTGAATACTTAATAACTATTAAACACTTTATTACTTAATAGTATACCGCATTTAATAGACCAAACAAATCATATCACAAAACTTAATGTCCAAAATCATATGTGACATAAACAATAATACCAATTGATCAATTATATAAATATATATATCATTGAGTAAATAAAATCATTATGCACATTTCACCACATCAAATTTAAACCATTCAATCATAATCTATATACGCACAATACAAATCAACTTATCCTCTATTCAGCTAATCAATTAAATTTATAAAAGCTAAATTCAAGCATGCATTACTCATTTAACTATCATTAACCGAATTTGTATGTACCTTAATTATTAACTTTAAGCCTATTTAAAAGACAACTATATATCATTTAAAAGACCAAAAATATGCATATTTTCCTATTACAAGTTTGCGCATATGAATATACCAATTGAGCTATTTCCAAAAATCCATACAATTCATATCATTTTACAATTACAAAGCCGAAGTTTAAGACCACTCGCATGAGCAAATTAAACGTTTATCAAGTACACCACATGCATATATGTATGACATGTCTATTATCTAACTAACACATAATATACCTTAACTAATATCCATTACTTAGCTTATTGCCAAAACACATAATCAAACATCACCTTATAAATACATGATATTATTTCCCAAATAAACTTAAGCCATTATCAATTTCAAGGATTAACAAGACATACCAAACTCAGTCCACCTATATGCTATAATTGAACTTACTTTATACCGAAACATTTACCACATTCTTAACAAAACATATCAAACATAATTCACATATATAAATAAGCCATGGCTGAATTACCAAAATCAACATATCTATCATTTGATCAAAAGCATAAAAACCAAGCTTAACAAAATAAATAAGCCATTTTCGCATGGCTCATATTTACATACCCAAAAATCAAACATATTAACTAGCCTATACATGCCATATGTTCGAATTCAAACTTAATAAAATACCGAAGACAGGCGATAGTGTGATAGACTTCTCTGACGATCCCCAAGCTCGCAACCAACTTCCAAAATCTATAAAACAAAGAACAAACACACACACAGTAAGCCATTAAAGCTTAGTAAGTCATAAGCAAATGAGACATTTAATCATATACATAATTTAATCTAGCTAAACCGAAATAAACCATCAAAAATTCATATACAGTTCCAACTTATAATTTCATATATCAAAACATATAAATTTTGCATAAATTTTCCTTTGGCTGAATACTTATTTGAACATTAGTATATTTAACCTTTACTTTCTACAACACAAATACATCATTTGGCTAAATATATACATTCACATAGACATACACATAGTTCACATTAACATATAACATTATATCATCAATTCAAACATTCAACTTACCATATTTTCATAACTTTGTATGAGTACATACCTGAGCCTTTCTAACTCGATTTTTACACTTGATCTTAACTTATCAATGCCCGTTGAACCATTTGAAATTAAAGAGGATACTCGGATAGTCAAATATTTCGTTCAATGCCAACGTCCCAGACATGGTCTTACATGTAATCACATATCGATGCCACTGTCCCAGACAGGGTCTTAAACGTAAGTCACAAGTCGATGCCAACGTCCCAGATGTGGTCTTACACAATAACACATAACGGAATCCTATGTCATGACATATGTATCCTAGCTATTCCTAAGGTTCGTGCGGGACTTTCGAACATCGTAACTCGATCGTATCGATCTCGTAAACATTGCTCCCAAGAATATAGACATTCGGCCATCACATATAAACATTCATAAAATTCAATTCAGCATATAAAGTTCACATATATTCAAAATTAACAGCATTTATTTGCTTTTAAACTTACGTCGGATATCGACGAACGGAATAAAACGACTATTCAATTATTTTTGTTTTCCCCCGATCCAAGTTCGTTTTCTTTGATTCTTATCCAAACATATTCAAATTAAACTATTCAAACACAATTTTATTTAATTTAGTCTAAAAAACATAAATGGATAAATTACTATTTTGTCCCTGACATTTTACACTTTTCACAATTTAGTCCCTATTGCATAAAACACAAAATGCGAAAAATTCCAATGTTCTATGCTTAAACCGAATCTACCCCATGTTCATACAAGTACATACATTTAATTTATTTCACATTTTAGTCCATTAATTTATTATTTTTACAATTTAGCCCTAATAGTAACACCCCTTACCCGTGTTCGACGTCGAAACAGGGCACGAGGTATTACCGAAACAAAACACATACAGTCGTACTAAACCGAGACATAAAATTTACATCCAAATTTAAAAATTTCTAATTTTCATCACACACTCATTCAACCTAGTCATGTATCTCATAAATTGTATTATCATGAACACATATAACTTGATCAGTAATAGCTAACATCAATGGCCATATACAAAATGAGCTATCAAATAACATAGGCCATCATTTTAGGCCAAACCAATTATGACACATAACAAAACAACCAAGTCCTCTATACATGCCATAATTCAAAGTATTAATTTCAAAATACCAAAAGAGTGTTGATAGTGTGGATGGATCTCCGACAAATCTCCGAATCCCGAGTTAGCTTGGTGACACTATAAAACAAGGGAAAAGAGAAAGGAGTAAGCATATAGCTTAGTAAGTAAGTATGTAAATAATAAAAAAATTTATTAACATGACTTTAACAATCCTCATAATATGTTCTCAAGATAATGCAATCATAATTACACATAGTTCCACCATTTACTCATGTTCATCTTAAGCTATCTACTTGAGTCACAGTCACTAAATTATTTATATCTTTAGCTACAGAACTCCAAATTAAGATCCGTTAATTTTTCCTAAAACTAGACTCAAATATCTTCTTACCATAAAATTTTCAAAATTTATGGTTAATCCAATAAGTAGAGTTTATTCTTTAAAGTATCCCATGTTCTATTGTTTGATAGTTTTGACCTTTCTTCACTAAAAATAAATTATCTCATTGTACAGAATTCAAATGATATTACTGTTTATTTCTCTTGAAAATATACTCATTAAGAAATTCAAGGATATAAATTTTATAACATTATTATTTTTGTACAATTTTTAATGAATTTCTAAAGTCAAAACAGGGGATCCCAAAATCATTTTGACTCTATGTCACCAAAATTCAAATATCACAGAATATAAAATTAGTTTGCTTACACCGCTTCTTTTATGTGAAAATAGACTCAATAAGATTTAATTTCATATCTTATTCAAATTCTAATTCAATTTACACCATTTTTGGTGATTTTTCAAAAGCATATAACTGCTGCTGTCCAAAACTATTTTATTTCTAAATTTCACTCTTTCATGTTTTCTATATAGTAACTTTCATTGTAACACTTACTCCGTATCAATCTTACCAAAGTTCTATCACATATTGAGCACATTGCTCATAAGTTTACGCATATATACCTACACTTATTCATCACATAATCACAGTCATTTACACTTAGTCATTTCCCGTTGAACACATCGAAATATTGCACATAGTGCCACACTTGTAGCCAAAGCTACTTCACATCACTTATCACACATAGGCTCGTTCTCGAGCTATTCACATTCGCGGGTCTGCTCACAAAAGCTCTCGGTCATACGTAACTACTCGGTGCTGCTCACACAAGTCGTCGGTATCCGCAACACATGCAGGATTACCCCACCACGGTAGAACTTATAAGACCAAAGACCCGTTTCACATAATCACAATCTCTGTCCGCTTCACACAAGCGCTCGGTCAATACGTAACTACTTAGTGCTACTCACACAAGCTGTCGAGTATCCGTAACACATGTCGGATAACTCAACCACCGGTAGAACATATGGACCAGCACCCGGATCACTTATTTCACTTAGATTTCACATAGGTTTCTAGTGAACATGTCACTCGTATCCATTTTTATTCCTAAGGTTTAACCGGAAATTTCTTACTTGTCGATATTTTGTCAATTGCATCAAATATTCAGCCACAATTCATACCATTTATCAAAATATGAAAATGTAAGTAAAAACGATGCATTATTTATATACAAACTTACCTCGGTGCAAAATATGACAATTTGCAATTTAGTCCACAACATTTTCTTTTCCCCGCTCAAGGTCAATTCCTCGTCTTTCTTGATCTATAATAACACATTTAACTCATTTAATACTCAAATTATTCAATTTAGTCCAAAAATTACACTATGACAAAATTATATTTTTTTCCCCTAAAGTTTCACATATTTACAATTTTGCCCCAATACTCGAAAATTTAACTTCAGCCCTTATTCTTATGTCATGCTGATCATTTTTCCCTTCTATGGCAACATCAAATTCTTACTATAACATACACTTATGAACATTATGTATTTTTACTGATTATGTCGTTTTACTAGTTTTCACTTAAAATCGCTTAGCAAAAGTTCTTTAACATAATTTCAAGCTTCATATTCTACCATAAAACATCAAAATACATGAATTTCATCCATGGGAAAATTTTTAAACACAAACCCTAGCTCAAAATAATGGTAGAAATAGGTAAATCTTGTTACGAGGATTTCAAAAACGTAAAAATTATTAAAATCGGGGCTAGAACGGACTTACAATCGAGCTTGAAAGCTTGCAAAACCCTAGATATGTCTTCCCCATGTGAATTTCAGCCAATGGGTTGAAGATGAGCAAAAATTGGCTTTTAATTTTGTTTTTAATTCATTTTAATCACCAAATGACTAAAATGCCCTTAACTTAAAAATATTCTATTTCATCTATTTGATGTCCATTTTTGTCCAACAAGTTAACCAATGGTCTAGTTACCTTTTAAGGACCTCCAATTTAAAATTTCATAACAATTAGACATCTCTAGCTTCTAGAACTCAAGTTTTGCACTTTTTATAATTTAGTCTTTTTGACTAAATTGAGTGCTCAAACATCAAAATTTTCGAATGAAATTTTCACGAAATCATTCCGCAAAATTGTAAATCATAAAAATATAAGAATATTAAATTTTTCCTCATCGAATTTGTGGTCCCGATACCATTATTCCGACTAGACCTAAAATCGGGCTGTTACAACTCTCCCCCCTTTAGGGATTTTCGTCCCTGAAAATCTTACCAGAAAAGAGGTTTGGATACTATTTTCTCATGGCTTCCTCTGTTTCCCACGTAGCCTCTTCTACTCCATGTCTTTGCCACAACACTTTCACAAGGCTATACTTTTATTTCTCAACTGTTTAACTTCCCGAGCCAAAATCTTAATCGGTTCCTCATCATAGGTCATATCCGGTCAAATCTCAATCTCTGTCGGAGAAATCACATGTGAAGGATCAGAATGATAGATTCGCAACATCGACACATGAAACACATTATCAATTCTTTCTAACTCTGTCGGTAAATCTAACTGATATGCCACTGGTCCAATCCTTTCGATAACCTCATACGGCCCAATGAAACACGGACTTAACTTGCCCTTTCGGCCAAATATCAAAATCTTTTTCCACGGAGAAACTTTCAGAAACACTTTATCACCCACCTGAAACTCAATTTCTTTTCTTTTCAAATCCGCATATGACTTTTGTTGATCTGACGGCTTTCAGACAATCACGGATTACTTTCACTTTCTCTTTGGTTTCTCTAACTAAATCAACCCCATGAATCTGTTTCTCACTGAGCTCAGTCCAATATAAAGGAGTTTGACACTTACGACCATATAATGCTTCATACGGTGCCATCTATATACTTGACTGATAACTGTTGTTGTAGGCAAATTCAACCAAATGTAGATATTTCTCCCAACAACCTTCGAATTCTAAAACACAACATCGGAGCATGTCTTCAAGAATTTGAATTACTTTTTCAATTGACCGTCAGTTTGCGGATGAAACGCGATCCTAAAATTCAATTTCGTACCCAAGGCTTCTTGCAACTTTTTCTAGAACCTCAAAGTGAACCTCGGATCTCTATTCGAAATAATAGACATAGGCACTCCATACAATCTCACAATTTCAGCAATATACAATTCACCAACTTATCAAGTGAGTAGTCAATACGTACCGGTATAAAGTGAGCCGATTTCGTCAATCTATCAACCACAACCCAAACGGCATCTTTCTTTTTCGGAGTCAGAGGCAAACATGTCACAAAATCCATTGTGATTCTATCCCATTTCCACTCGGGAACCATCACTGGCTGAAATAAACCCGATGGCACTTGATGCTCGGCTTTCATTTGTTGGCAAATCAAACACTTTGATACAAACTCAGAAATGTCTCTTTTCATACCCGGCCACCAATACAATTTCTTCAAATCATTATACAATTTTGTACTACCCGGATGAACTGACAAACAACCACTGTGTGCCTCATGTAAAATTTTTCGAATCAACTCATCATCTTTCGGTACACATACCTTATCACGGAACATCAAGCAATCATCTGGTCTGATTCGAAAATCTGAATCACTACTCGATTCACACTGAACTCTTTTAACTTGCATTTCCCTGTCTTTCTTTTGAGCTTCACAAATTTGCTGATAAAATAACGGTTTAGCCCTCGACTCGGCCAAAATTGAACCGTCGTCAGACAAAGCCAAACTCGTACTCATAGCTCTCAAAGCATACAAAGATTTTCTACTCAAGGCATCTGCGACTACATTCGCTTTCCCCGGATGATAATCAATCACTAGCTCATAATCTTTCAATAATTTGAGTCACCTCCATTGTCGCAAATTCAAGTCCTTTTGATTCATCAGATACTTCAAACTTTTGTGATCGGTAAATATTCGATATTTCTCACCATACAAATAATGACGTCAAATCTTCAAAACAAAGACGATGGAGACCAATTCCAAATCGTGCGTCGGATAATTCTTTTCATGCGATTTTAGCTATCTCGAGGCATAAGCTGCTACTTTGCCCTCTTGCATCAACACACAACCAAGACCATTCAATGATGCATCACTATAAATCACAAACTCTTTTCCCGACTCAGGTTGTACCAAAATCGGTGCTTCAGTCAATCGTGCTTTCAACTTCTCGAAACTTTGCTGACATTTATTGGTCCATTCAAACTTAACATCCTTTTGCAACAACTTAGTCATAGGAGAAGCAATCATCAAGAATCTCTCAACAAAACGTCTATAATACCCAGCTAAGCCCAAAAAGCTTCTAACCTCAGATACATTCTTTGGCGGTTTCCAATCAACTATTATCGAAATTTTGCTCGGATCAACCCGAATACCATCACCCGAAACTATATGTTCCAAAAATCCGACTTCACGAAGCCAAAACTCACTTTTATTGAATTTAGCAAACAATTTCTTCTCTCTCAAAATCTCATTCTAAAAGCAATTTTTGGCACATCTGACTCTTTAACTCTCAGCTGATAGTAACCAGACCTCAAGTCGACCTTTGAAAACACTGTCGCCCATTTCAACTAGTCAAATAAATTATCAATTCTCGGCAACGGATACTTATTCTTTATGGTCACTTTGTTGAGCTGTCGATAGTCAATACAAAGTCTCATAGATCTATCTTTTTTCTTCACAAACAATACAGGAGCACCCCAAGGAGAAAAACTTAGTCTCACAAATCCCTTATCTGTCAACTCTTGTAACTGAGCTTTTAATTCTTTCAATTCAGTCGGAGCCATTCTATACGGATCAATCGAGATCGGTGCAGTCCTAGGCAATAGATCAATGGCAAATTCAATCTCTCTAATCGGAGGTAACCCAGGCAATTCTTTTGGAAACACATCTGGAAATTCACAAACTACTAGCACTGATTCAAGCTTCGACTCGGACATCTCAGTATTCAACACATAAGCAAGATAAGCTTCACACCCTTTTCTCATGTATTTCTGAGCAGACATGTGCGAAATCACCATAGGCAATTTATTTGATTCATCTGTTTCAACCCAAAGAATCTCACCATTTTCACATTTCAATTCAAGGGTTTTCTGTCTACAATTTACCTTGGCATCATGCCATGTCAACCAATCCATACCTAGAATAACATCAAACTCATCAAATGGCAATAACATCAGATTAGCTGGAAAACAGTGACCATAAATCATCAAAGGACAATTCTTGCAAACCTTATCAACAAACACATATTTGCTTAAAGGGTTTGACACTTTAATCACAAATTCAGTAAGTTCAACAGGCAAACTTTTACTAGATACTAAATTCACACAAACATAGGAATGAGTTGATCCGGGATCAATCAATGTAATAACATTAGTATCATAAAGAGAGAATATACCAGTAATCACATCGGGATATGACGTATCCTCACGGGCACGTATGGCATAAACTCTAGCAGGTGCTCTCACTTCTGACCTCACAGCTGATTCTTTCGCTATACTTTTACTGCTAGCTCCAGTTCTAGCATTTCTCGGTGGTTTACCTCTGCTGGCAGTATTACCCGGTTTAACACTCTGATATTTTCTTCTTCAACCTTCTCAGGGCAATCTTTAATATAGTGTTCTCAAGAACCACACTTAAAACAAGCACGGCTAACTATATAACACTTGCCGGGGTGTCGTCTACCACAATGCTGAATTCAGGTCTATTGGATCTAACATTACCCACACTTGCCATTGAAGTAGCTTGAGTTTTAGAACCCGAATATGATCTCCCACGGTCTCGGTGCGAATACCCAGCTGAAACAGTCAATCGAGGATTCATATATTTGGACTTCTTGGCTGAGATTAGAATGACTTACTTATTGGCCTATTTCTTGCATCTCTAGCTTCAATCACAACATTTCTCTTTTCTTTGTTCAGCTTTACAAGCTCGATCGACCAATACCACAAACTCTTTCAACTCTAAGATCCCAACTAGTAGTCGAATATCCTCGTTCAACCCATCTTCAAATCTCTTACACATAATGGCCTCGGCAGACACACATTCCTGGGAATATTTACTGAGTCTAACAAACTCTCTTTCATATTCTGCCATTGACATTCGGCCCTGCTTTAACTCGAGAAACTCTTTGCGTTTTTTATCAATGAACCGTTGGCTTATGCACTTCTTTCTGAATTCCTCTTGGAAGAAATCCCATGTAACCCTTTCTTTCGAAACCATAGATACTAGTGTCTTCCACCAATGATATGCCGAGTCCCTTAATAAAGATATAGCATACTTTAAACATTCTTCGGGAGTACAAGAAAGTTTATCAAATACCCGAATAGAATTCTCAAGCCAAAACTCTACTTTCTCGGGATCATCATCTATGTTAGCCCTGAATTCTTCAGCCCCTTGCTTTCGGATCTTATCAACCGGAGGCTTAGTCAGTCTTACCATTTTGTACCTTGAGGAACTACGGGAACCGGTTGGGGAATAGGAGGGGGTGGAGGAGGTTGAACATTCGGATTCGCTTGAACAAATTCTGTATACCAATTATTCATCATATGGAGGAAGGCTTCCCGAGTCCCATCTCCTTGACTATGTGTTTCAGGTCTACTACCCACTGGCACGGTCCCTTGCGTGGGAGCCGGCGCATTACTCTCTACGTCATCAGCTACAGCTCGGTCGGGATCCATTTACTATATAAATACACAATTTAAATTGTGAGGAGTCGTCACACTATCACAGTATTTTTATGGCATGTATAACTAGACTTCACATACGCTATGTTAGTCCGAGAACAGACTAAACCATAGATCTGATACCACTAAAATATAACACCCTTTACCCGTGTTCGACGTCGAAATAGGGTACGAGGCATTACCGAAACAAAACACATACAATCGTACTAAACCGAGACATAAAATTTACATCCAAATTTAAAAATTTCTAATTTTCATCACACTCATTCAACCTAGTCATGCATCTCATAAATTGTATTATCATGAACACATATAACTTGATCAATAATAGCTAACATCAATTGCCTTATACAAAATGAGCTATCAAATAACATAGGCCATCATTTTAGGCTAAATCAATTATGACACATAACAAAACATCCAAGTCCTCTATACATGCCATAATTCAAAATATTAATTTCAAAATACCAAAAGAGTGTTGATAGTGTGGATGGATCTCCGACAAATCTTCGAATCCCGAGTTAACTTGGTGACACTATAAAACAAGGGAAAAGAGAAAGGAGTAAGCATATAGCTTAGTAAGTAAGTATGTAAATAATAAAAAAAATTTATTAACATGACTTTAACAATCCTCATAATATGTTTTCAAGATAATGCAATTATAATTACACATAGTTCCACCATTTACTCATGTTCATCTTAAGCTATCTACTTGAGTCACAGTCACTAAATTATTTATATCTTTAGCTACAGAACTCCAAATTAAGATCCGTTAATTTTTCCTGAAACTAGACTCAAATATCTTCTTATCATAAAATTTTCAGAACTTATGGTTTAGCGAATAAGTACAGTTTATTCTTCAAAGTATCCCATCTTCTATTGTCTAACAGTTTCGACCTTTCTTCACTAAAAATAAATTATCTCATTGTACAAAATTCAAATGATATTACCATTTATTTCTCTTGAAAATATACTCATTAAGAAATTCAAGGATATAAATTTTATCCCATTATTATTTTTGTAAAATTTTTAATGAATTTCTAAAGTCAGAACAGGGGATTCCGAAATCATTCTGACTCTATGTCACCAAAATTCAAATATCTCAGAATATAAAATTAGTTTGCTTACACCGTTTCTTTTATGTGAAAATAGACTCAATAAGATTTAATTTCATATCTTATTCAAATTCTAATTCAATTTACACCATTTTTGGTGATTTTTCAAAGACATATAACTGCTGCTGTCCAAAACTGTTTTATTTCTAAATTTCACTCTTTCATGTTTTCTATATAGTAACTTTCATTGTAACACTTACTCCGTATCAATCTTACCAAAGTTCTATCACATATCGAGCACATTGCTCATAAGTTTACGCACATATACCTACACTTATTCATCACATAATCACAGTCATTTACACTTAGTCATTTCCCGTTGAACACATCGAAATATTGCACATAGTGCCACACTTGTAGCCAAAGCTACTTCACCTCACTTATCACACATAGGCTCGTTCTCGAGCTATTCACATTCATGGTTCGCTTCACGCAAGTCGTCGGTCATACGTAACTACTCGGTCTGCTCACACAAGTGTCGGTATCCGCAACACATGCGGGATTACCCACCACCGGTAGAACTTATAAGACCAAGACCCGCTTCACATAATCACAATCTCTGTCCGCTTTCACACAAGTCGCTTCGGTCAATACGTAACTACTTAGTCTTTGCTCACACAAGTCGCCGAGTATCCGTAACACATGTCGGATAACTCAGCCACCGGTAGAACGTACGGACCAGCACCCAGATCAATTATTTCACTTAGATTTCACATAGGTTTCTAGTGAACATGTCACTCGTATCCATTTTTATTCCTAAGGTTTAACAGGGAAATTTCTTACTTGTCGATATTTTGTCAATTACATCAAATATTCAGCCACAATTCATACCATTGATCGAAATATGAAAATGTAAGTAAAAACAATGCATTATTTACATACAAACTTACCTCGGTGCAAAATATGACGAATTTGCAATTTAGTCCACAACCTTTTCTTTTCCCCGGTCAAGGTCAATTCCTCTTCTTTCTTGATCTATAATAACACATTTAACTCATTTAATACTCACATTATTCAATTTAGTCCAAAAATCACACTATGAAAAAATTATATTTTCCCCCTAAAGTTTCACATATTTACAATTTTGCCCCAATACTCGAAAATTTAACTTCAGCCCTTATTCTTATGTTTTATAACATTCTGATCATTTTTCCTTTCTATGGCAACATCAAATTCTTACTATAACATACACTTATGAACATTAAGTATTTTTACCGATTATGTCGTTTTACTAGTTTTCACTTAAATTCGCTTAGCAAAAGTTCTTTAACATAATTTCAAGCTTCATATTCTACCATAAAACATCAAAATACATAAATTTCATCCATGGGTAAATTTTTAAACACAAACCCTAGCTCAAAATAATGGTAGAAATAAGTAAATCTTGTTACGAGGATTTCAAAAACGAAAAAATCATTAAAAACGGGGCTAGAACGGACTTACAATCGAGCTTGGAAGCTTGAAAAACCCTAGATATGTCTTCCTCATGTGAATTTCAGCCAAGGGGTTGAAGATGAGCAAAAATTGGCTTTTAATTTTATTTTTAATTCATTTTAATCACCAAATAACTAAAATGCCCTTAACTTAAAAATATTCTATTTCACCTATTTAACGTCTAGTTTTGTCCAACAAGTTAACCAATGGTCTAGTTACCTTTTAAGGACCTTCAATTTAAAATTTCATAGCAATTAGACACCTCTAGCTTCTAGAACTCAAGTTTTTCACTTTTTACAATTTAGTCCTTTTGACTAAATTGAATGCTCAAACATCAAAATTTTCGAACGAAATTTTCACGAAATCATTCCGTAAAATTGTAGATCATAAAAATATAGGAATATTAAATTTTTCCTCATCGGATTTGTGGTCTCGAAACCACTATTCTGACTAGGCCCAAAATCGGACTGTTACACTAATTACTCAAAATCATCAAAATTTCCAATACAAAACATATTAATCCAAAACATATCTTTCATAACCCATCATCTAACATCACAAAGCTCATAAATTCATCAATGGCTTAACTCAAAATATTCATCAAAATAAAAAATTAAAGCATGGGCTTTGTAAATTTCATAGCAACGAATTAAAAACGTAAAAATTATCAAAAACCGAGCTAGTGACATACCTTAATCAAGCTTAAATATGGTCAAATGATGCTTGTTCTTCTTTCTTTCTTTTTTCTTTTAGTTTCGGCAAAAACAATAAGATGAACATGCATGGTTTTTGTTTTATATTTTATTTAATTAACATATAATTCAAAATTACTGAATTAACCTTTATTATTTAACTTAAATATCTTATATAATATGTACATAACCGTCCATCATTATGTTTCATGGAAAAATTGCAACATAAAAACCTCCCATTAAAAGAACAAAGCAATTTAGTACTTTAACAAATAGTTAGCAACTTTTACCATTTACGCGATTAAGTCTTTTTATTAAATCGGACACTCAAACGATAAAATTAAATCACAAAAATTTTACATATATCAATTCACACATTATAAACACAGAAAATAATATTTAATTAATTTTTTCTAACTCGAATTTGTGGTCCCAAAATACTTTTCTGTTTAGGGTCAAAACCGAACTGTTACAAAATAGTAGCAATATAATAACGAAACGATCGATGATCATAAATAGCAATATAATATCCAAATAGTTCACGCATGTTTGTTGCCGGGGCAACAAGATCAAGTTGATAAGGATTAAAATACCCCTTCCTTTTTCTATTTATTTCTATGATCGAAGATCATGGAGGGGTCCCTTTACCATTATGTATAAATAGATGTACATAAATAGAAAAGGGGTGCATTCAATCTTTATTTGTCTATTAATTTGGCTACTTTTCATCGCGGGATAGAGCAATTTGGTAGCTGTCAGCAAAACAATAACAGTTTTTTTTTTTTATAAATTCAGTTGGATTGGGTTCGAAAAATTTTTATTCAAGACTCGACCTGTTTAGAAAATAAAATTTTTTTTGTCTAAATTCATTTTCAAATTTTTATTTAATCCTTCCTCATTTTGAAACGGGTATTTAACCTTGGCGGAGTGGGCCGCAAATAATCAGGTGTAGTTGCAATCCTACTCAACTGCCGATTATTTTCAATTGAAGGAAATAAATGTTTGCCTATATATAGAAAAGAAATTGACTTTTGCTAAATTATTGTTTGATAATCAGACAGGTAACTTGAAATTTGAAATGTAACACGGTTCGTTAACCTTTGCTACTTGCAATGAAATCCTCAAAATTTTGGCTCAATCAAATATTTCGTCTAATGGTGTTATAAATCTTTTTTTTTTAATATTCATGTTTGAAATTTATTTTGGTATATTTAAATTTTAAATAATAACACCGTTAAAATATATTGATGGTCAATATCATGTTAATACGTGACATCTTATATTTTGACATGTGACAAAATAAAAAATATTTAAAATGATATTTTTTACATATAAGGAATAGGCTTAGATAATTGGTTGTCTAGGTACATTTGAATCTGGACATGTCTCAATTGATGGTAGACAATTTTAAAGTGTTTTGATACATTTTAATTTTAATAAAATATTATATTATTATATTATTGTGAAATTAATGATATATAAAATCATATATTTATAAATATAGATATATAAAATCTAAAAATATATAAAACGTAAATTTTATAAAATATCAAAATTTATGTATTTTAATTTAATAATATTATAAAATATATAAAATTACTAAAAATATATTTGAACAATCATTTGTTCAAGTTCATTCCTTATGTGTTAAATAATTATAAAATTTATTTTTATCATATGTCAAAATATAGGACTATCACGTATCGACATGTTATTAGCTGTCAATGTCCCGTCAACATATTTTAAAAAAAATTCTACTCATATCCCAAAGTTTTGATATATCAGTTAAGTCCCAATAAAAATTTAATTATCAATTAAGTACAAGTTTAGAGGAGGAAAAAAATATATTAACTCCATAAAATAAGGTCAACAAAATGAGCAGACACACTCAAATGACAAAACCCAAAGAGGTGGTTTAGCTCGGATAAAATGAGAACAAGCCCAAGATTCTTAAATGGGATTTTACAAAAACTCTTGGGTGGCTCCCAAGATTTTATCCCTACTAGCTCAAACATTTCATCCTCCATCCTTATCTATCATTAACTGAAGAAGCTTTTACAAAGAGTTTCTTCAACTCAGTTATTTAGCGAAATATAGCATGAATTAATGCCTCTAATAATTTGGATAGATGTTTATTTCTAGTGCGGTGTATTTAATTTTTTATTATTATTTCACGTTATAGTATTATTACAATACTTAATTTTACTATCATCATTATTTTATATTAATAGTAAGTAAATCTATTATATAAGCATAAAAAATTTAGGAGGGTATAAATTTCAATTCCGTCTAGCTTAGGAGTTAGGATAGGAATAGGAAAATAATAGAAAAATATGTTGGAAATGAATGTTAAATTGGTGGATGGTTGAATTAATTTGCCTTCTTAAAATTTTGTTGAGGAAGTAGTTGGTCTTATTAAATATTTCACATACAATACAACTCTCCAATTCTATCTTTCACGTTAAATTATTGTAATACAAAAGCTTAATTTTGAGATTAATAAATTGTAGATATTAAAATTTAAATTTAAATAATTAATCCATTTTTAATTCATGTATGGAATTTTGGTTTTTTTTAATAATGTCGTCTCTATATCTCCAGTACACCCAATATTTATTAGTAGTTAAATATTCTCTTTTAAACATAATTATATGAATCTCAAAAGAATTCGATAAATTAATTAACTTTTGATTCAAATAAAATATTAATCCGAATTTATAATTTATTTTAACCCTCTAATGTAATTTATTGATCTCTACAGATACAACAACGCCAATTAAACTAATAATGAAAAGATAAATTTGATATTTTAATAATCTCATTAAAGATTCTACTCATATCTATTTTTTAATACAATGTTTAGAACTACTCATAATCTCTCATCAACCCATCAATAAGACGATAATATATTTCAGTGCATTCAAACTTATATTCTCTTATATTAATAACAATATCTATACCAATTAAACTAATAATCAATCCAAACAAATTCAAAAAATAACAACAGCCATAAAAGTTCTCTTTCGAAATTAAATGCAATGCAAATTAATCACATGGTCCAACTAACCCACCTATGGAAAAAATCAAGTGGAACCATTTTTTTTTTTAAAGCTTGTCTGTTTTATTTAGTTTTGTAAATATGAGATGATAAGGAAGGTGGATTTTTCCCATTAAATATTTTATCACTTTGTTTTTTTTCTAAAATAAAAAGTATTGAACTATCGAAAATCATTAAATTATTATTTTAATTTTTTATAATTTAGGCTTAAAAGGTTAAAAGGTCTCTTAGCTTTAATAAAAAATTAATTAAGTCCTTTCATGAGAAATACATTCAATTAAATTTTAAACTCTCAAATTATATCAATAAAACTCTTTAATATGACGATCCACTCACTCTAAATTGACGTACTCTTAACAATAATAAAGGTTCTTTTTCCCTTTTTCAACGAGAGTTTACTGTGTTGACTAGAGTCATCCATAGGTTGGGTTGAGTAGGAGTAGTATTAATAGTTCAGTTAAAACCAAATTAATTAACTGAATCGATCTAATTCGGTTAATTGATCGGTGATCGAATTTAGTTCAATTGAAGATCGATTAATAATTTTTTGAAATTTTGGATATCGATCAATTCAATTCGAAATCGGACAATTAACCGAAATAAATAATATATATTATAAATAATTATTAACTTTTTGTTTGGTTGTTAACTTTCAAGATTCATGTAATGTTTCTAATATCTTATTTTAATCAAAAGACAAAAACATATAAATTTCGGTTCGGTTAATATATTTGAAAAAACTTAGGTTCAATTAATAGTTAAAAATTTTTACATTTTAATTAATTTGATTAATGATAATTTAGTCTAAATATTAACCGAACCAACTATTTGAACAATCCTAAAATTGCTTATTTAGCATATATTAAAGCAAGAGGGTTGAAAGGTACTGTCAACAACTTTGTGTGTGACCACATAATACAAGTATGTAGTATTTGCTTATTTAGCATATAATATTGCTTGATTAGAGTTCAGTCTACAAATTAGGATATAATTGCTTATTTAGTATACCCACAATTATTCCACTTAGCACATCATAGACATACCTATCGCATCTTACATAATTGACCAAATAATTACATCTATCCATTCTTGGGGTTAGATCACCATCCAAATATTAAAATTCATGTTTAAGGCATAATATAAGCACAAGTGATATATAAGTAAATGGGTTTCATGAAGGGATCAATAATTGAACAAATTCATGCATGATAGCATTGAATGGTTTCTTCGCTCATGCAAAAAGGTTAGGGTCATGAGAGTGACAAATTTCACCTTAAACCCCCTCAAGGGATTATTGTTGTTAGCCAATCCCTAACAAATTATTAGCTTTCTTGAACAGTAGCCTGCCAGGTGAATGACAATTTTACCCCATTTATCAAGATTTGTAATTTAGTGCTCAACTGTACACACGTTTTGCTGAAATAACTAATTGAATTGATGCATTTATAGTTTATATGTGGATATCATCAAGGTACTTGAATTTCTTTTTATTTTATAAAAATGCCTATTTTATATTAATATTAATATTTAAAATTAAAATAAAATTAAAATATATATGAATGGATTGAACAGTAACTTGAGATGGCAATGAAATACACATTTTTTAAAGTTAGCACATTCTCATTTTATTATAAGTGTATAATATTGAAAATCATTATTATCTCTATATGCATTCGTCCTTGTTCTATCTCGTTTCACTTTAATTTAATTTTTATTAATTATTTATAATATTTTCAATGAGGACAAAATTTTAAATATAAACATATGAAATATTTTATATATAACAAATATATTCTTATAATAGTCATGAATATACAAGATAAAATGATAATTTTTTTATAGCTAGGAGAGAATTGCTTTATACCCACCGTCCAAACAAAATTCACCCTCCATATACCCACTTTTTAGGAATAAAATTCAATCCATTTTAAATGAATCGATTCAGATTCACTATCCTAAAACAATTTCATCATATCTAAAAGAAAGTAAAATACATTAATCCTATGGACACAATTTAAAAAAGAAAAGAAAAAGAAAAAACCAAGTATAACCTAGCTAATTTATTGGTACTTAATGATTTTGTTTAGTTCAACATTATTACTAGTTAATGTTTTGAAATTTTGATTAATTCATAAATTTAAAATTTATTTCGATTAAAATTTGCCAAAATTTCGTCCACATGGCAATGCCCAGATTTTATTCATTGCATGCCAGCTATATTTTCATTGTCACCTATCCCACACATATGGTCCTACAAGAGACTTTGTGGACAATTACCAGCCTTTCTATGGTAATTTAAAGTCTTTTATATTAATAAATTAATAAATTTAAAACTACGAGTCTAATCAAATCGAGTTTGAAAAAAGTAAAAATAAAAAAGTTCCTTGACCCGACCTAAACTGGCATTAGTGTTATGGTAGCCATTATCTTAGCTAACATCAATGGAGGTAGACAAATGCATTAATGGAAACAGCATATATGCAAAAAAAAGCTTATATATAGGCAACGGTGCTATCTGCCATTTCACAGTTTATCTTAGAGCCATTTCCAATGGAGAACTCGTTCACATTGGTTACGATTTTCGGTCTGCTGTTTACTTTAGGCAATGTAGGTCCTCAAGCTGAGGCCGCGAGGGCGTTTTTCGTGTTCGGAGATTCATTAGTCGATAACGGTAACAACAACTATCTAGCTACCACGGCTCGTGCTGATGCTTACCCTTACGGTATCGACTTTCCTACTCATAGAGCTACTGGCCGGTTCTCTAATGGCCTTAACATCCCAGATCTTATAAGTATGTTCCTTCATTTTTTTTCAGACATATGTCTTTTTTTGGTCTGTCTGAAGTAAGACATGTTTCAATCTGCTGTTTTCATGTGTTATTTAGGTGAGCAAATTGGCTCTGAACCAACATTGCCATATCTGAGCCCGGAGCTAAACGGACAAAGGCTCCTTATTGGTGCCAACTTTGCTTCGGCTGGAATCGGCATTCTCAACGACACCGGAGTCCAATTCGTATGTCTATTTTCATTTTATAAGAAAACAGGTTACAGATGTGGTTGGAGTACCTGAACCAACTGGACTAAACTTCGTTTTATTTTGTAGGTCAATATAATTAGAATCGGCGAGCAATTACAGTACTTCAGGCAATATCAGCAACGAGTGAGTGCACTTATTGGACCTGAACAAACACAACGCCTAGTGAATGAAGCACTTGTTCTAATGACCCTAGGTGGCAATGACTTCGTAAATAACTACTACTTGGTGCCGTTCTCGGCACGATCACGGCAATTCGCACTCCCTGATTACGTCGTCTATATAATTTCCGAGTACCGGAAAATTCTTTTGGTAAAAACTTGCCCATTGCTCGTACCATATATTTTGCTCTCACCTTTCATCTTTATTGAAGAATTTATTGTGCTCAACTACTGCCCTTTCTAATAGGTTTAGTAAATCTAGATAAAATGCCACAATGTGATCACCAATTAAAGCACTAGAAACAATATATATAGACAAGTTTCCCCGTTCCAGCTTTCATGGAATCTAGAAAGAGCAGAGGGTGAATTACTGTTAGGTTAAAATTTACTGTTAGTCCCTATATTTTGATAAAATTTTAGATTTAATCATTGTACTTAAAGAAGTTAAATTTTAAGTTCTCTTACTTTTTCTGATTTAAAAAATTCAGTCTAATCATCAAAATTTGTCAAATTGACATGTTGATTAGATTACCACCATATGATGTGGCATATTATTAACAGAAAATAAAAATGTTAAGATGGAAAATTTTTTACCGAAGTTACCAACATCGATAATGATTGGATTAAGATTTTTAAATTAAAAAAATAGAAAGATTGAATATTTTAACTTTTAAAATCATGGACTAAATCTCAAATTCAGAAAAAACATAGGGACTAATAGCATAATTTAACTCTACTATTATTTATCAAGTTTGGTTTAGTTGGTGAAGCCAGCATGCGTTATGGTACTTCTTTCAGTTGATACATTTAAAGCCGACAGAAATTTTTTTTCTGTAATAAAATTAAAATCCGCGAAAAGGTTATAGATATCGAGATTAAATCTTAGTAAATGTCCTATTTAATTTGTAATTTGCATAGATTAATTAGATTAAATTTCGTATTTAGCTAAATGCATTTTGATGTTTAAATGTAAATTATTCCCGTTTCGGACACAATTTAAGAAAAATAAAAAATGGAATAACATATTGTATTTTACTTTGCAGAGGCTGTATGAGTTAGGGGCAAGGAGGGTATTGGTGACTGGAACCGGACCATTAGGTTGCGTCCCGGCGGAACTAGCTCAACACAGCAGAGCCGGTGAATGCGCGGTCGAGCTGCAACGAGCCTCAGCCTTGTTCAACCCACAACTTGCAGAAATGCTAAGCGGACTCAACGCTGAGCTTGGATCAGATGTTTTCATTGCAGTAAATACAAATGAAATGCACATGGATTGGATCAATAACCCCCAACAATTCGGTACATTTTCTTTCCATATTTAATCTATGTTATTCCATTTTTTATTAATATATTTATATATTAAACTAAAATTCACATATAAATTTGAGATTTATCAAAAAAAAAAAAGAAAATTTAGAACATGACATTTAATGCTTGCCTATACAATGCAACATGTAATAACTTTACCGAACTGGAAAAGATGTTTGTTGAAAAAGGGATAAAATAGTGGGACCATATTGAAATAAATGCCATTATAGATCCAACTGAGAATTAAAGGCTTCGATTGGTCCCCAGGCACTGTACAATATTTATTGTTAAAGCTAAAAATGGCTATTTGCAACCTTGAGAAACCGAGGGACATTCCAAAAACCTTACAATACACGTACCCGAATCCCCATACTCCCACCCATGTCCGAGTAACCATTGAAATTTTTGTGGAAACCTTACAAGTAACACATACTAATCTTCTGCATGTTTTGATTAGGATTTGTTACATCAAAGGTAGCTTGTTGTGGTCAAGGACCTTACAACGGTATTGGGTTATGCACGATCGCATCAAATTTATGTCCGAATCGAAACATTTATGCATTTTGGGATCCGTTCCATCCTTCAGAGAGGGCTAATAGGCTGATCGTACAACAGATCATTACTGGTTCAACCAAGTACATGCACCCAATGAACCTTAGTACCATAATGGAATTAGATTCTAGGGTTTAGCATATCTTAAAGTACACTAGTTCTCTATTATTTAATTGTGTTTTTGTTTTTCATATGGTTTTTTTTTTTTTATATAAGTAAGATTGGAGTTCGTAAATGCTGAGATTCGAATCCAAATTTAAAAAATGTAATCTTTTAAAAGTAATTGCATGAACGACTTAAATTAAATTTGGATTCGACTCGGATATTAAAAATTTAGTGTCACATTAGAATTTGTTACGATTATGATATGCTTCAAATTGTATGCATTATTTGTTAATGAGTAAGCTATGGTAAAAGTTTAGATTATTCTTATTGAATATGTTTTTTCTAATTTCGCATATTTTTAAAGCTAGCTAGAAAATGTGAGAATGTATTTTACTTGTTAATTGACATTAAAACTAAGTAGAAACGTAACCAAGATTAAATAATACGGCCAAATATAAATAATAATAAAATATATCAAAATGCAATAATAAAATGATATCAGTATTGATTCCAAGGGCCAGCTCTCCTAAAATAACATCAGGCTCCCTCCCAACGTAAACATAGTTTTGTCCTTAAATAAAATTTTGAATCTAGACAACTTAATCCTTCTCCCTTTATATTTGACAATCCAATCAAATTGAATATTTCATGGACAAAAGAGCCATTATTTGGTAATGGGGTAGGATTAGTCTCACTAACCCATTTTAACCCTTCTAGTATTGGACTAAACTAGAAAGACCAAAATAATACATTAATAGGACATAATAAATTAAATTATTATTATTATGGGTTAATATTTGGTACTCTAATATACTTTTTATTATGAAAAATATTTAGTAAAATTTAAAAACTCCATAAACAAACTTAGGGTGATGACAAATAAATGAGACACGTGCAATTTTTAAGATTTATTTTGGAATTAAAAAGTATACTATTAGTGTATTGAATTCTATCCTCTTTATACTCTATGAGAGTAGAACACTTGTTATCATCCTAAATTTACTTGTGGAGTTTAAAACTTCAATTATTAAATATTTTTTATTTTTCCTATTATTATTGGATTAGTATTTGGTACACTGGTCATGTATTTCTTTTATTTTACAAGTAACATTAAATAATCGTCATGTTTTTTTAATATTTTACTATACTTCTGTAAGACACTTGTTAACCCAATTATTTTATTTATGGAATTTAAAAATTAACTATTAGTGTACTAAATATTTTTTCTTATTGTTAAATCATTGGGCCTTAAGAGGTATGAAGCCCAAAAGAACAGAGCTGGATTCAATCCTTGTTGTGGAACCACATATAATCAACTTATCTGACACATGGCAACCAATTATGCGGGACTGCTTTAAAAAAAGTCAACCTACTTCACAAAGACACAAGTGGCTATCATTTCATCCATTCCTCTAAACACCAATAACTGCACCACAATGTGGACCTAGAAGGTAATCACTCTCTCCATTTTCTCACTCTAGCTCCATTAAATTGATTTTACATATTAATATAGGTGAATTTTGTTATTTAGGTTTACTTTAATATTTATATATATTTTTCCTTTTTATGCTTTAACTTGATAATTAGATTTAATTTAGTTTTGAAATTTAGATTTTATTAAGATTAAAATATGTAGTACAATTTATAGTATCATATCATTAAATTTTTACATTTGTCAAATTTAATGATTAAAATAAATTTAGTTGTCAAGTTTAAATACTAAAGTGAATAAAAAATACAGGTATCAAAATCAAGTTCAATGACTAAAAGTTATCGGCATAATTATAAATAGGGATGAAGCTAGAATATTATTTAAGGGAGCCAAAATTGAATTATAATTTTTGAGAGGGACCGACATAATGTTTACCATTTATTTATTTGTAATATTATAAATTTTAAAGGGCTGAATGGGTGAGTTGGGGGTCGATAAATTTAGCCCTCAACATTTATATCTTTTATCAATTTAACATTTTTTTAAATTAAATTTCATCATTAGACATACCAAAAAGTCAAATCAACTTTTAATGAAAATACTAAAATTGTTATCTCACGTTTATTTATTGTATATGTCACATTAATAAATAATTTAAAATTACAAAAATAGTAAAAAATAAAAATTATTAAAATATATAAATATATAAATTTTAAAAAATTAGTGTAAAGAACATGTAGATTGACATACAGTGCATAATGTATAAAAATTTAACTTTTAGTCAAGTATTTTTATTAAAAATAATTTGACTTATTTTAAAAAAATTAATAATTAAATTTAACTATTTTAAAAATTTAAATGCTAAATTTGACTAAAATAAAATAAACAATAAATTAATAAAAATATAAACTGTCGTAACCATTTTTTTGGGGAAACGGTGAAACGACGCGGTCGACTCGATTTTTGAAAAAAGAGAAGGAAAGGAGTCGCCACCGATCTTTATTTGGTGTGATCGGATCACCTTCGTTTTAATAAAACATTTAATTTACTAAAACAGTGCTTTTTTTGGTCCACGAACTTTAAGAAAATGGATTCGGAGGTCGATTACGTGCGAGGAAGGATTAGCACCCTCGACACGCCCAAAATTGGTACCAAACTGATCGATTGATGTCCTAATTGTTGAAAACTTTAAAGGGATTCGAAAATACAATGCTTTTTATTTTTAAAATTGGGAGGGATGTTAAGGCTTTCTTATTTTCGAAGAGGTAAAGCATCACGTCCAGTAAGTTAGGGCACAATACTTTAAACTCCCGAAACTAAGCTCGCCTTTTGAAACTTAATTTTTATTTGAAAAGGATCCTCCATTATTCGTCAAATGAAAAATCGGAACCCAATAAGTTAGGGCTCGATTTCCCGAGATTTCAAATACGGAAGATTGCCTCTATTTTAGGAAAAGAAGCTTATCTCGAAGTATCTAGATGTCGAGTCCAGTAAGTTAGGGCGCGACATTTCCAATTTCCGAGATTAAGCTTTTGTTTAGAAATGTATTTGTTTAAAAAGGACATTCAGTCATTTAGATTAAACGAGAGAATCGCGACTTAAAAGGAGATATCCCGTTGTTTAACATAAACGGGAAAAACCGGAACCCAGTAAGTTAGGGCTTGATCTTCCCGAATTTTCAAACACCGAACATCATCTTTATTTTTGAAAATTTGATTGATTAATATTAGACAAGGTAATGATATTAACAAATTAAACGAATATATGAATAAATCTAATTCTTATTAACGAATGAGCTAATAAATAATGAAGTAAGAATAACAATAATAAAATCATAGAAACAGATAGGATGATGATAATAATAACAACAATAAATAAAAAAAAAAAATATGATAAATAATTGAAGTTCTTTAAAGTATTAAAAATAAAGAGCAATAAACGAATAAATAATAAGTAAATGAAATGACAAATAAAAATGAATAACATAAATAAAATTTATAAATGGTGAAAATTAGAAGAATGGAAATCGAATTCAAATCAAATAATTGTAATAATATAAAATCATGATATATTGAAGGAATGATGCATTGATGACCGAATAATAATAAAATAATAAATAAATAAACAAGAGTAAAAATAAAATAAAAATAATAATAATAATAGTAATAATAACAATAGTGATATTAATGATAACAGAGATAATAATGAAATATTGAATAATAATGACGCCAATAATATTAATAAATAAATAATAATAAAGTGATAATGATAGGTAATGTTACATTAATAAACGGATAATAATAAATAAATAAGTAAGAATAAAAATAAAAATAACAATGATAATAGTAAAAGAATAAAAATAAAATAACAATGATAATAGTAATGGTATTAGTAATAAAAATGAAATATCAATGGTAATAATGATAAAATAATAATAGTAGAGGATAATAGAGGAATAAAAATAATAATAATAACAATAGTGCTAATAATAATAACAATAATATTAATAGTAATAATATAGTGATAACCAAAATAATAAAAAATAACAATAACGAATATAATAATAAATAAATAAAAGTAAAAATAAAATGATAATAGTAATAATAATAATAATAATAATAATAATAATAATAATAACAGTATGATAATAATGATGTATTGATTTAGTAATAATAACAATAAATGTACAAAAATCACGAATTAATTTAAAAGGATTGAATTGAAATTAAAATGGAATTTTAGGGTTAAATTTGAAAATAAAAGAATGGATGAGGACCGATCTGCAACGCGAGCAGACTTTCGGGGACTAAACGGGTAAATAACCCAACCCCCTGATTATGTGTCGTTTCAAATGGCCAGGTATGGGCTAAATTGAAAGCTAAAGAAATGATGGGGCAAAATTAAAAAGAAAGGAAAGTAGAAAAGGATTTAATTGGGCGACGCCGCAAAGGGGAAGGGTTTATCTTGCAAATATCCCATTGAAGGGATATGGACAGCTCCCAACCCAACCGACACGGCATTAATTGCTCCCAATGTCCCTTTGTTTCTTTATTTTCCAAAACCGAAAGAACAAAAGAAAAAAAAAAACCTTAAGGCCTTCCCCCTTTTCTTCGTTTCAAATCGGAACCGGAGGAAAGGCTCCTCTCTTTGCGTTTGTGCCCACGGGTTAAGCTTCCCCACCTCCATCGCACCACCGCGCCGCCATCATATTTGGTGGTCGTGGTGCTCAGAGAGGGGTCCTTAGCCTGTTTGAAGCCCTTTGATACTGGTCCTTTGGCACCCCCAACCAAGGTAAAAGGCTTGATGTCCTTCCTCGGTCCAAGCTCGACGATGGCGAGGATCTGGCGGCGATCGCGGTTCCGTGACTCGTAAGTTCGCTTTCCTTTGTGTTAATATTTGTTTTTTTTAAAAAAGGGTTCAAAAAAAAAAAACTAGTATTGAAACGATCTAAAAAAACTTCAAATTTCTTTTATTTCGATTTCTCGATTCGCCTTTTGTTTTTTGAATCCAAAGTCCCCCTTTGCTTATGATTTGGCTCGACGACGGAGGGGAGGCTCGACGGCGTCTTCATGATTCAGTATGTCTCCTCTTTTCCTTTTTCGATTTAGTTAAAAACTAAGAAAATAAAATAAAACGAAACTAAGGATAGACAATAGTAGTAGTTAATACGGTGATGGAATCAACCTTTTCGGTCTTTGATTTCGATGATTCTCGATTCGAATTCTTGTTCTTTTTTGAATCCCCGTTACAATGATTTTTGTGGCTTTTATAGCCAAAGATGAAAAAGAAAGACAAAATTGCTTTTCTCTTTCTTTGTATGCGTGATTTTGTTTTCTGTGCTCGGACGGTGGGTGGTCGGACGGAGGTGTCGAGACCTTGGCAGGGGGGGAGAGGTCAGATTGAGGCGGAGGCTAGGTTTTCTTCTTTTTGTTTTGTTTTTCCTCTTTTTTTTGAGTTGGGTTGGTTGTTTTTGGGCTTGTATTTTGGGCTGTTTTTATTTTAATTTTGGGTTGTATTTTATTGTCGGTGATTGGCCGGCAATTTGGGCTCTCATATTGCCCTCTTTGCTCATTGTCGGTAACGATAATAGAGCAAAGACTCAAAGAAGCCAATATTGCCGGCCTCGCCGAAGTCTTAGCCTCTCGGTGCTTTTCTTCTTCATGTAGCCTCATTCCAGTCTACGCATCTTGTTACTTCAATCTACTCCACCGCTTATGTGGCTTCAATTTGCTCTTCTGCGACACCAATGGGATGTGTCTTGTTTTATTTTAGATTGCTCATTGCATCTTGAGAGATGAGGTCTTGGTCTTCACCTATCCCACTTCTAGTTAGGGCAATAGGACTAAAGCTTAACCGTGCTCCCTACTAGTTAGGGACAGAATTACAAATTTTGTCCTATTCCAATCTTTGGTCGGGACATAGGGCGTTGACTTGAATCATGTTCCCTCTTTGGTTAGAGAGCCAAGATTCGCCTCGATCTTGCTCCACCTTTGGTTGGGGGACTAGATCTACAATTTTTGGCCTATTCCACGCTGGTTAGTGGTAATAGGATGGTGGCCTAAATCATGTTCCCTCTTGGTTGGGAGCCAAGATTAGCCGATCTTGCCCCACCTCTTGGTTAGAGCGACAAGATCTACAATTTTGACCTATTCCATCTGCTGGTCGGTGGTAATAGGATGGTGGCTTAAATCGTGTTCCCTCATGGTTAAGGAGCCAAGATTTGCCTTCAATCTTGCCCCACTCTTGGTTAGAGCGACAAGATCTACAATTTTGACCCATTCCACCTGGTCGGTGGTAATAGGATGGTGGCTTAAATCGTGTTCCCATCGGTTAAGGAGCCAAGATTTGCCTTCGATCTTGCCCCACCACTTGGTTAGAGCGACAAGATCTACAATTTTGACCTATTCCACCGCTGGTCGGTGGTAATAGGATGGTCTTCAACCTATTCCACCGCCGGTCGATGGTAATAGGACAATCTTCAACCTATTCCACCGGTCGATGGTAATAGGATAATCTTCAACCTATTCCACCATTGGTCGATGGTAATAGGTCAATCTTCGATAGTGTTGCTACATCGTCCTCTAGAGGCATATCCGTAGACTCGACTTTGTATGCTTGTATTTATGCCAAATGATCTGAGATGCTATGGTCGGAATGACTCAAATGCTCCCAACTACGCGTGATATGGATGACATTTACATGAATGCGTAATGTCATAAGAATGATGATTTTCCATTAAGATGCAATGATTGTAATAAATCGAATGCTCCTAGCTAAATGATATTATGGAGGGCATTTGCATGAATGCGGATGCCATGATAATGATTCTTTGCTAAAATGTATAAGGTCACGATCGCGATGATTGCACGCTCCTAATGATGATGAATGTAAAATGAAATGACCCTTTTTATGCTTAGGGTTGTCACCGCTTGTCGTCCACAGTCGTACAACCACGATATCTCGCTATTGTTGGTACCTTTGCGAACTCAAAGAAACAATCATATTTTGTTCAAACAGTTTGCCCTAATGTGACTTCAAGGCTCACTCCACGGCACATACAGGACTTTAAGGCCTATACTATCTTCAGATCGACCCATTGTGCCTATGGGTATTGAAATTGTGTCATCTTCAATCCATCCCACTACGACTCAGAGTGTAGAATCTATGCTATCTTTAGTCAATCCCACTACGACTCAGGGGCATAGAATTTGTTGATTTGTGCATTGCCTTTCCATTCTCGTGGATTGTGACCAAGTGTGCACACATGATAGTTGCGTGGATACAAAATCATTCTTCGCGGATGATTCCCCATTCATACATCGCCTTCTTTTTTTTATATCGTGATGATACTATTTACGTAATACCTCATCATTTGTTCAATCACCATTTTCGATCCAAGAGATGGCCTCGATTCGTAATTTTCCTCCACCATTATTCCTGCCCCTAAACTCGAGGAGTTTTAAGCAATGGTCCTGTTTTAGGCTCCGACACTACTTAGAAGTTTCCTAGAGTAATATGTGAAACTCCTTTTTTGTGAAAGTGTCGTTAGTCCATTAATCGTTATTTCAATGCAAATGTCTGAAAGGGATCATAACTATGGATAAGAAGTTAGTTAGGAGCATAGCTCGAAACCAATGGGTTAAGCAAAAGTAACGAGTGCAATCAGGAAAGAAATTTATTGGCAGTGTATCTTGTAAGGTAAAAAATAGAAACTAGGTGCCCCAGATATCGCAGTCTGAGCTTCTCTGTTCAAACTTCTTGAGGACCATTATAGGCTCAATATGTGTTTAGGGGATCCGGAGTACTTTGTCGATGCTCTAAGACGCAACATACTTCTTCATTGTTAACTTAAGCATGGTAAGACTACCGTATGCCTTACTTTTGATCAAAATTTTGTCGCCCTTCTCGGGTTTTCAACTCAAATCCTTTTGATCCCAAGCGCTCTTTGTGGGTTTTCGCCCGACCTCTCTTTTCTTTTTTCTTTTTTCGATTTTTTGTTTTTTTTGCCATTTTTTTGCCCTTTTTTCGCGACTCTCTTTTTTGGAATTGAACTCACCGGATCGAAGAGGTCCTTGCTATCCATCTTGATTAGAATCCATGTTTCCTCAGAACAAGCCTTTTTTGCTGCATTTACTTTTCCTTTCGGAGTCCTCTTGAATACGAAAAACCCTTCTTAATGCCGGGTCTTTCTCCTGAAATTCTTTTGAGCGAACATTATAAACCAATGGTAAAGATGCCCCGGTGAAAGTCCTGGCCAACTTTTAAAACCTAGAGGGTAAATGGTGACTTCTCTATGCCAACGTTTACAAGTCTCAGTCATTTTTCAAAAATTTTGAATGGTTTTGGCTATCTTATCAAGATCGATGTGGTGTCGACCTTTGGATGGACTATAAATTCGTGCCAACTCATTTCTTTCTGGCATTCTTCATCGCCATTCTCTCTTTATTCTTTCTCTTTTCCTTCTTCTTTTTCCTCTTTTTTAATTTTGATTGATTTTTTTTGTGTTTTGTTTTTTGAATTTGAATTTGAATTTGAAGTTTAGGTCGATCATCACGACTTTGTAATTTTGACATGTGAAGCGACCTTTACCCCTTAGTAAGGTAGCCAAAGGCTATGTTGTGAATCGATGTCGGTTCAAAGCTCTTGAGAGACGGCTTGATAGCGTCCATGCCTCACATATAGGAATCCGCGTTTGATTGGCCTCTAACGTGACCATGTGATAATGTCTTGCCTTATTCTTGCGGTGAGCTAAACTTCCATCTTCATCTCCTCGTTGGCTTGTAGTGTCGTTTAACATTTCGCGAGGTAGGATCACCATTTTAACAAGTTAGGAAGTGAGTTGCAATCTCTGTCATCTTCTAAGTCCTTAGATCTTTCTAGACACATATTTCGCTAGAAAGGGAGTTAAATGTGACGTCGTCGGTCATTGATATCTGGGACCCATATCCAAGTATGAAGGCAATTTGGAGAATGAATGATTATTTATGAATGAAGAATAAAAGAATATTCAATAGAATGTATATCATGGAAAATAAAAATATTGGTCCAAAAGATGCATTTTATTGAAGTAGTAATTCAAAACACGAGCCTATTTCACAAAAGAGATCTTATTGCTTCTAGGCTTAAAGCAACAAGTATACTTCATATATTACTCTAGGTAAGCTTCTAAATACTATAGGAATTGCTTCCACAGTCTCATTGCTTAAAATGTTCTCAGGTTCATGCTTCTGCTTTTGGTGCGTCGCCTATTTCCACAACACCCATTTTGACGAATTTTTCCACCAACTTCTTGAAGGCTGTGCAATTCTCTATCGAATGTCCTGTAACTCCCGCATGATACTCACACTGGACATTTTGGTCATACCATGCTGGGTATGGAGGTTGCAGTGGTTTTATAAAATAAGGAGCTACAACGTGCATATCAAATAAGTTCTGGTATAACTCCCTATACGTCATGGGAATAGAAGTGAACCGAGGTTTTTCGAATACGCCTCAATTGGGTTTTTGCTTTGGGGGATCGGTGATCGGTAATCGCTTCTTTGGTTTGGTTTCTTTGTAAACGTCTTCGAATAACCCTTAGCATACGCATTCGTGCCAGCCCCATCTTTATCCTTCCTCTTCGGGGCTTTTGAAACCCCTTCTCCCTTTTTCTTTGTCTCTGGAAGGCCAAAAACAACGCGATTGGCTTGCTCATTACCGGGGCCCATTGGAGAATTCAAGAAGACCAAGTATCATCCTATATTGAGATCCAATAATGATAGGTACCACGAAAATGTGCATCAGTTGAGTTGGGACATTTATTGGGGAATAAACGATGTCTTCATCATTATCCACATTATCTGGTCACGGGTCACTCCTTTTTCAAGTCCTCCGCTAGTAATCGAAGTTAGTGGCCCATCACGTTCTTTTGAAGTTCAGCATTTGCTCTCGCATTTCTTGTTGAATTTGGATCAATTGCTCTTGCATCTCATTTGCCTTTGCTCTATCCTCGCCAACCTTTGTTCCATGTTTTCAAAGTTAATCAAACATTTTGCCTAATTAGGTCCTTTTGTAAAAGTCTAATGCAAATGAATGCAATGTAATGCGAATGCAATGTAGTGCGAATGCATGAATGCAAAGAGGTATCGATTCGATCAACTTCATTTTAGAAAACTTTATTAGAAAACAAATTCTTTTACATAAAATGGACTACTATATGCTTTCGTCCGAGTCCTAAAGGTTTTGATTTCTCAAGCAATAGAGCTAGCTCTTGACCGTGATCAAAGCTGTAGCCCATATCTTATGCTTACCATATCCAATTGTAATGCCAAAATCAGATGACCAACTACCTCTTGAATCTGAACTATCACCTCCCTCATGAGGTAATCTCGACTCTTTAACTTGATGATCCTAAGAATGGTTAAGTTCTTCTTTCCAACACTCCTCTCCTATCTTCAGAAGCCTGATTCTCAGTTCGTAATTATGTAATGCTGATTTTAACTCTTCAATTGCTGATCTTGATCCTACACTTTACTCGATTGCAGAGTTACAGCTTCGAGGGTAGTGAAGAGACATTCGATTAGCATCAATTTTCCAAAAAGTATCGATCATTTACTCTAGCTAGCGCCATACTCATAAAGATTAGAGTTTTTCTAGACAAAGAAGGCCTCATGAGCTTCAAACATTTTAGATTGTATCCATTCAATGACTTTTCTCATTCTAACCACGGGTGAAAGTCGTCCATTCCGATTCGTCTCTTTGAATCTATCTAACCGGTCAATACAAGAATCAAATCCCTTGCAATGTTGTTTGGATCACAACGATGAGCCCGTAAATTCACAATGACCTATCCTTCCATCCTAGATGGTTCCAGATTCCATCGCCCATTCTTCGAAAGAAATTTCCATCATTACCCCGACAGAGCACGGCCCGCCTTGGGTGAAATTAGTCTTTGAAAGAAACACTACAAGAATGCGCTGTTGGCTCAAGACTATGGTTGCTCCTTTGTGAAGCATAGGAAAAGGCTTTCACTCTTTCCCGAGATTTGCCTTAACCAAAGAAGTTCTCTAGTTAGTGCTTTGTCAATTGCAAGTACATTAAGAAATAGAGCTCCAAAGGAATGTATGTAGGTTGTTTCAGCTCTCCGACATTAAAGTATGGCAAGTCTTGCAAAAAAAAAAAAATGCGACTGTATCTTGTGATGGTCGATAAAATGATTATAGACAGTAATCTCTAGATTCTCAGCTTCACCATTAGCTTTCTTCACACTTTTCTCCTTCAATGAAAACAACGGATCTTTGCACAACCCTTCGCTCAATCCAAAGGATCTTGTACTCATGATTGGATGGACTGACTTTTGTCTTCGTGTTCTCGAGCCTTCGTTCACCGGGATCTATGATATTCGATTAGCAAAGAATCCACAACCGAACTAGGATGAATATTCCAAGAAAGGCCTCTTTGAGTGGCTATGAAACTTGAATGGAAACCCCTATAGTCGTGGTACCTCCTCCAATGTCGTGAAGTTGTTTTGATTATCTTAAAAGATTGGTAAACCAAGAGGCATCCCTACTTGCAAAGATACTACCTTAAAATGACAACCATCACCCTCGTTGTTTCATAGAGTTTTAGATTTCTGTTCGCGCTGCTTGAGTCATCGGTCTTGCACTATCGTTGTTTCTGTTAAATGTAACATCCTCAAATACGATTGTAAACCTATGCTTGTTATTTGGAAGAGTATCAACAGTAAATAAACTTTTCTCCCCGTCATAAGCAAAGTCCTTTCCAGCCAATTCATCGTCATAGGTCTCTTGCCCTCTGCCAATCACTTTCCTTCCAACACCCTTGTCGTCTCTGTGGTTGCCATCTTCACATGAAAGAGAAACACGTAATGGTAGAAGTGTCTATCCGTACCTTACCCGCCGCTATGAAGTGACCGGTGAGTATAATTACTTTCTACCATGCATTGTCATGAAATGTCATACAATCTTTTCCACATCCGATTTAGTTTTGATCGAACAACATTAGGAAGCACAGTGGTGAGATTTTAGCACTTGCCCATTTGCTCAAACGGATCCATACCCTTCTACTCGCCTAGGTTTTGACTATATACTTGACGATCGCATTGTCTTCCACTTTATCAAGGAATCCGTTTTCCATAACCACTTTCTAACTCTTAAACCGACCGTGAATCGATACCTCTTAAAATATGAAATGATATGCACAAAAAATGAAACACAACAAGTTAGTACCATAAAGTAAGTAGAATAAACAAACACCTATCCGGGTGACCACTAAGGTTTGACCCTCAGGGTTCACTACATGTGGTTTGGTTCTAAAGCTTGAGGTACGAACCACAGATTCCTCGATCCTCACCCATTATAGGCTCATACGGACCGAAGTTCGGTTGAGGAATACATTTCCTATGGCCATGCGAAGTGAAAACTTCACGAAGACATAGGTACGGATGTATCCCAAAGCGATCCACTAGCCCATGCGGAGGTGAAAACCTCACGAAGGCATAGCTTCGCTCCCACTTAAAGGTGTGACCAAGAACGGTCATGCAATGCAATGCCAAAGTATTTACGAGACCAATATTGGAAGTGCATTAAAAGAAGCGTGATTTTTCGAAACCAATTTAATCAAAAGGACAAAAATCAATCAATCCATGGCTTGACCCTCGAGGTCCCCAGTGGAGTCGCCAAGCTGTCGTAACCATTTTTTGGGGAAACGGTGAAACGACGCGGTCGACTCGATTTTGAAAAAGAGAAGGAAAGGAGTCGCCACCGATCTTTATTTGGTGTGATCGGATCACCTTCGTTTAATAAAACATTTAATTTACTAAAACAGTGCTTTTTTGGTCCACGAACTTTAAGAAAATGGATTCGGAGGTCGATTACGTGCGAGGAAGGATTAGCACCCTCGACACGCCCAAAATTGGTACCAAACTGATCGATTGATGTCCTAATTGTTGAAAACTTTAAAGGATTCAAAATACAATGCTTTTATTTTAAAATTGGGAGGGATGTTAAGGCTTTCTTATTTTCAAGAGGTAAAGCATCACGTCCAAGAAGTTAGGCACAATACTTTAAACTCCAAACTAAGCTCGCTTTTGAAACTTAATTTTTATTTGAAAAGGATCCTCCATTATTCGTCAAATGAAAAATCGGAACCCAATAAGTTAGGGCTCGATTTCCGAGATTTCAAATACGGAAGATTGCCTCTATTTTAGGAAAAGAAGCTTATCTCAAGTATCTAGATGTCGAGTCCAAGAAGTTAGGGCGACATTTCCAATTTCCGAGATTAAGCTTTTGTTTAGAAATGTATTTGTTTAAAAGGACATTCATCATTTAGATTAAACGAGAGAATCGCGACTTAAAAGGAGATATCCCGTTGTTTAACATAAACGGAAAAACCGAACCCAAAGAAGTTAGGGCTTGATCTTCCGAATTTTCAAACACCGAACATCATCTTTATTTTGAAAATTTGATTGATTAATATTAGACAAGGTAATGATATTAACAAATTAAACGAATATATGAATAAATCTAATTTTATTAACGAATGAGCTAATAAATAATGAAGTAAGAATAACAATAATAAAATCATAGAAGCAGATAGGATGATGATAATAATAACAACAATAAATAAAAATAAAAAAATATGATAAATAATTGAAGTTCTTTAAAGTATTAAAAATAAAGAGCAATAAACGAATAAATAATAAGTAAATGAAATGACAAATAAAAATGAATAACATAAATAAAAATTTATAAATGGTGAAAATTAGAAGAATGGAAATCAATTCAAATCAAATAATTGTAATAATATAAAATCATGATATATTGAAGGAATGATGCATTGATGACCTAATAATAATAAAAATAATAAATAAATAAACAAGAGTAAAAATAAAAATAAAATAATAATAATAATAGTAATAATAATAATAGTGATATTAATGATAATGAGAGATAATAATGAAATATTGAATAATAATGACGCCTAATAATATTAATAAATAAATAATAATAAAGTGATAATGATAGGTAATGTTACATTAATAAACGGATAATAATAAATAAATAAGTAAGAATAAAAATAAAAATAACAATGATAATAGTAAAAGAATAAAAATAAAATAACAATGATAATAGTAATGGTATTAGTAATAAAAATGAAATATCAATGGTAATAATGATAAAATAATAATAGTAGAGGATAATAGAGGAATAAAAATAATAATAATAACAATAGTGCTAATAATAATAACAATAATATTAATAGTAATAATATAGTGATAACCAAAATAATAAAAAATAACAATAACGAATATAATAATAAATAAATAAAAGTAAAAATAAAATGATAATAGTAATAATAATAATAATAATAATAATAATAATAATAAAAGATGATAATAATGATGTATTGATTTAGTAATAATAACAATAAATGTACAAAATCACGAATTAATTTAAAAGGATTGAATTGAAATTAAAATGGAATTTTAGGGTTAAATTTGAAAATAAAAGAATGGATGAGGACCGATCTGCAACGCGCGCAGACTTTCGGGGACTAAACGGGTAAATAACCCAACCCCCTGATTATGTGTCGTTTCAAATGGCCAGGTATGGGCTAAATTGGAAAGCGCAGCAAAATGATGGGGCAAAATTAAAAAAGAAAGGAAAGTAGAAAAGGATTTAATTGGGCGACGCCGCAAAGGGGAGGGGTTTATCTTGCAAATATCCCATTGAAGGGATATGGACAGCCCCCAACCCAACCGACACGGCATTAATTGCTCCCAATGTCCCTTTGTTTCTTTATTTTCCAAAACCGAAAGAATGAAAAAAAAAAAAAAAAAACCTTAAGGCCTTCCCCTTTCTTCGTTTCAAATCTAACCGGAGGAAAGGCTCCTCTCTTATGCGTTTGCTCACGGTCAAGCTTCCCCACCTCCATCGCACCACCGCGCCGCCATCATATTTGGTGGTCGATTGCTCGTAGAGGGTCCTTAGCCTGCTTGGAAGCCCTTTGATACCTGGTCCTTTGGCACCCCGAACCAAGGTAAAAGGCTTCGATGTCCTTCCTCGGTCCAAGTCTGACGATGGCGAGGATACGCCGTGATGCGGTTCCGTGACTCAGGTAAGTTCGCTTTCCTTTGTGTTAATATTTGTTTTTTTTAAAAAGGGTTCAAAAAAAAAAAAACTAGTATTGAAACGATCTAAAAAAACTTCAAATTTCTTTTATTTCGATTTCTCAGATTCGCTTTTGTTTTTTGAATCGAAAGTCCCCCTTTGCTTATGATTTCGGCCCGACGACGGAGGGAGGTCTGACGGCGTCGTCATGGATTCGTGTATGTCTCCCTCTTTTCCTTTTTCGATTTAGTTAAAAAACTAAGAAAATAAAAATAAAAACAGAAACTAAGGATAGACAATAGTAGTAGTTAATACAGTGATGGAATCAACCTTTTTCGGTCTTTGATTTCTGATGATTCTCGTATTCGGAATTCTTGTTCTTTTTTTTGAATCCCCCCCCCGTTACAATGATTTTTGTGGCTTTTATAGCCAAAGATGAAAAAAGAAAGACAAAATTGCTTTTCTCTTTGCTGTTGCGTGATTTTGTTTTGCAGGCTCGGACGGTGGAGCTGGTCGGACGGAGGTGTCGACTTGTGGCCAGTGGGGCAGAGGTCACAGCCTGAGGCAGAGGGCTAGGTTTTCTTCTTTTTTGTTTTGTTTTTTCCTCTTTTTTTTTTGAGTTGGGTTGGTTGTTTTTTGGGCTTGTATTTTGGGCCTGTTTTTTTATTTTAATTTTGGGTTGTATTTTATTGTCGGTAATTGGGCCCGGGCAATTTGGGCTCTACATAAACATTAAAAACTAAATTTATTATCATACCAAAATTATATTAACTTATTAAAATACTTAACTTTCATGGTTGATTTAAGCTTTGTTTCCATTCTCATTCTTTCCTACCACCTTTAAATCACATCGCAATAATAATAATAACAATAATTTTTATTTTTATTTTTATTTTTATTTTATTTAAAGAAGAATTTAATTCTTAATATCTAAAACATACAAATATGAATAGCAAATGAGTTATTGCTTTAATTTTTTTAAAGAAAAAATTTACATTAAATTAAATTAAAATAAAGAAACTTTGTGCAAACAACTGCAACCCTTCCTCCTTGTTAAAAATTATTTTGGCTATTCGATTTGTTTTTTTTTTTTTTCTATTCTTTAGGAGGTGGTGAATATACCTGATTAACGACGAGTTGGAAGGCCTTGATTTTGATACTTGGATAGCTTCAATAACCTCTAAACAGGGTTTTTTTTTTTTACTAAAATAATACAAAAAAATTTTTAAAATAGTATAGGAATCCTATTATGTACCAAAATGGTACAACCAGGATGGTCACGCCTATGCTAGATGTGGCACCACCCTGGATTCTGACACCAAACAGTTAAAAAAACACTGAAAATAAAAAAAAAAAGCTGAGGACGTGATAGGACCCTGGTGAATGGTCTGGCACAGGCGGCACCAAAGATACCAGTGACAGAGGCGGCACCGGTGTGACATGACCACTCCTGCATGTCATTTTGGCATTTTATGGCATTTGGGGACTTTATAATGGTCCCCAATAATTTCAGTTTCAGATTAGAAAGGGAAAGGAGAAGAAGGAGGAGGAGGAGGAGGAGACGGCGTCGGAAGAAGAACAGAAAAAGAGAGAAAGGAGAAAGAAGAAAGAAAGAAAGAGAAGAAAAAAAATAGAAGTAGATATAATTTTTTTTTAAATAATGGATGATATTGTTGTTAGTGTGTTGATGATTTGTTGTTATTATTATTTTATATATATTGATTTTTATTTTATTATTTGTTGTTGTTAGTTAGTTTAGTTTAGTTATTGTCGGTTATTATTAGAATTAGTAAAAAGTTTAATTATTATTTTAGTTAGTATTATATTGTTAGTTATTATTATTAAAAACCATAAAATAATATTTTAGTTAGTTAGTATATTGTTAGTTATTATATTAGTTAAAAACCATAATTGTTATTTTAGTTAGTATATTGTTAGTAAAAAATAATGATTAGTTAAAAACTTTAATTATTATTTTAGTTAGCATATTGTTAGTAAAAACTATTATTATTATTGTTAGTTTAAACGTAATTATTATTTTAGTTAGTATTATTATTGTTAGTAAAAATTATTATCATTATTGTTAGTTATCAATATTGTTAGTTATATATATAAAAAAATACTAAAATAATACATTTGAAACATTATGTACTAAAATAATATAAAATAATAAAATACAAAAATAATATATTTTTGAAAGTAATTAAATTAGAAAATAAGGAAAATACGAACAAATGGCCAAAATAAGTGTTCTTTACTAGATTTATATAAAAAACACTAAAATCATACATTTGAAACATTATGTACTAAAATAATATAAAACAATTAAATAAAAATAATATATTTTTGAAAGTAATAGAATTTGAAAATAAGGAAAATAATACGAACAAAGGGCCAAAATAAGTAGTTTTACTAAATTTATATAAAAGACACTAAAGTAATACATTTAAAACATTATGTACTAAAATAATATAAAATAATTTAATTAAATCTGAAAATAGTATATTTTTTTTGAAAGTAATAGAATTTGAAAATAAGGAAAATCTGAACAAAGGGCCAAAATAAGTAGTTTGTATTATGTGTCGTTTATGTTATGTTTTTGTTATATTATTTTTATTGGCATGCTATTTTTAGTAATTTAATATAGATTTATTATTTTTATGTAGGTAAAAAATTAAATATTTGAGACGGCAATAGCTCCATTGATTAGTACAGTTCCTCACATATCTAACGCAGCTAATAATATGGTAATGTATTGTTATTTATTAATCGCGGGTTATATTAACAAAATAGCTACATAATTTAGGAAAATAAATTATGTTATTATAATAATTTTTTGTGATTTAACACTGTCAGGGCTCGTACCGTGTATTAAGGGGCTCGGGTGAATGGCTTAGGAAATCCCCCGGATGAGCAACTGATGCCCTATTTAGAGCAAGCTGGATTCGGGTCAGCAGCACTGATCCGGACGTTTGATCTGCGGTATGATTTAATATCAGCACTAGTTGAGCGTTAGCGCCTAGAGACCCACACTTTTCATTTCCCCTGTGGAGAGTGCTGATAAACCATAAAAGTAACATATTTTAATCCCACATTTAGTATACTTTTGGATAGTTTATTCCTTAATTTATGTAAAAATGTGCTTTTAATCCTTTCTTTCATGTTTTATACTCAGGAAAGCACCTAGGGACGAAAAGAACGAGAAACGGGCTTAAAATAGGCCAATTTGGGCCAAAGTGGAAATCGACTCGGCCTGGACTTCAAGCCACACAGCCGTGTCTCGTCAATGAATTAGAACACGGCTTAACCACGATTTACGCGGCCGTGCCTCAATCAACAGAATCGAAACACAGCCTGAAGTCGATTTACACTGGCGTATGCCATGGCCGTGGCCCTATCGTGGAAAAGAGGAATTTCACTCAGAAAAGGATACTTAGGGAGAAAGAAACGCATTCCAATAGCCTATATAAAGACCCTAAGTGTAACCTGAAGTGGGGCGGTCAGTTAGGCAGTCAGTTAGGCAGTCAGCTAGGCCAGGAAGCCGAGCTAGAAGGCCAGATTCGTGGGAATCACTCGAAGATAGCCAGTTGATCCATCTCAAGAAGCCGGAATTCTACTCAAGACGGGGATCTCTCCTTTAATTCCTTCAAGAGTTTTAGGGATTTCTTATGTTTTGTTTTATCTTTTCTCTTGAGATGTTTTATTTTATCATTATGAACTAAACCCTTCAGATACCTGAAGGGGATAAAACCTAGATGAATCTTGTTATTATTTTCTGAACTGTATGATAAATACTTAATTTGTTCTTAATTATGTGTGCTTAATTCTTGTGTTAATATTTCCTGGATATTGATTCAAGTTGAATGTGCTTAGCTAGTGAAGCAAAAGTCCCTGCTTAAGAGTAGATCTAGCATAATTAAGCGGAGTTGATCGCGCCTAGAGATAGGGTGACAAGATTTTGCCGGATTAGGGTGAAACCTAATATGGGAGTCCATAGATCGAGTTAATGCGATTCTAGAGATTTTAATTAGAAAGAGATTTCAATTAATCAACTTAGGGTTAGACGTTATTCGTCTCGAGAGAGGGTTTAATATAAATTAGGGAGTCTTACGGATCAAGCTAAGTGAATAAATCGTCTGGTTCAGTGTTAGATAACAAGTGAAGTCTAGGTGGATTCCTTCTAAGGTATCGTCGTAATCAAATGAGTTTTTCTAAAAGTTATTTCTTCAATTTGTTCTTTTTGTCTTTGCATCTTTAGTTTAGTAGTCAGTTAGTTTTTAGTTTAATCAATCAATCACTTCATATTTAAGCTAAATAATAGAAAGAAAGTTAGTATTAGTACTTTTAATTCCCTTGGGTTCGACAATCCGGTCTTGCCTAAACTATACTACTGTTCGATAAGTGCACTTGCCTTAAGTCGTTGTCAGAGTTAATTTCCAGGTTCGATCATTCTCTTTATAAATTTTAACACTCGACAATTCTAGACGATCAAGTTTTTGGCACCGTTGCCGGGGAATTAAAATATTAAGAAAACTCTATTTTTATTACTTTAGCCATTATTTTTTTATTTTTCACAATTTATTTTATTTTATTGTTTTTGCTAATTTTATTTCTTTCTTTGCCTAGCAGGTACCTCTAGTTTATGACTAGAAGAAACCTGACAGGACCTCTAATATACGATAGTGATATCGAAGCTACCGCTCGTAGGAATCGCAGAGAAATCAAGTGAGCCTTAAATTACCAACAAGACAAATCCAATCCTACTGAAGGGATGGATGAAAATAATCCACCACGAGATGTGGCAGATGCTCCGCGTACTATGTATGATTATACTAAACCTAATTTAATAGGAGTAGAATCTAGTATTGTTAGGCCTGCTATAACTGCTAATAATTTTGAATTAAAGCCTAACACTATACAAATGATTCAACAATTTGTTCAATTTGATGGTTTGCAGGACGAAGACCCGAATATGCATATAGCTAATTTTTTAGAGTTCTGTGATACCTTTAAAATAAATGGCGTTTCTGACGATGCCATACGGCTTCGGTTATTTCCCTTTTTATTAAGGAATAAAGCTAAAAAATAGTTAAACTCACTACCACGAGGGTCAATAATCACATGGGATCAAATGACCGAGAAATTTTTATTAAAATATTTCCCACCGGCCAAAACGGCCAAATTACGGAATGATATTTCTTATTTTGTGCAGATGGATTTAGAGACATTATACGACGTATGGGAGAGATACAAGAATCCCTTGAGGAGATGTCCACACCACGGATTACCTTTGTGGCTACAAGTCTAAACTTTTTACAATGGTGTAAATCCCTTAACGAGACAACTAATAGATTCAGCCACCGGGGGAACTTTGAATAACAAAACTCTTGAAGCAGCCTACGAATTCATTGAAGAGATGTCGCTGAACAACTATCAGTGGCAAGTTACAAGGACAAAACCAACAAAATCAGCTGGAGTTTTCAACATCGACGCAGTAACCATGCTATCAACACAGGTAGAGATGATGAATCAAAAGCTTGATAGTTTGTGTTCTTCGCAGGTACATCCAGTAATGCAATGCGACGCAAGTGGAACTGTGGCGAATCCTGAGTACCAACCCTACCAACCAGGCACAGAAAGCGAACAGATGAACTATATAGGTAATAATTTCAAATCTAATAATAATCCTTATAGTAATACCTATAATCTAGGTTGGAGGAACCACCCAAATTTTTCGTGGGGAGGTCAAGAAAATCAAGGAAATCAAAGACAACAACCTCTTCCAAATTTCCAAAATCAGCTCTATCCTCAGGAAAAGAAGCCCAACCTTGAAGAGATGTTGACAAAATTCATAGCAGCCACAGAAAACCATCTTCAAGACACTGAGGCAACACTTAAAAACCAACGAACATCGATGGAAGGGATCAAGAACCAAGTTGGGGAACTTACTAAGTCAGTTGGGGAAGTTACAAAGCCAGTTGGACAACTTGCAAAGTTAATGTCCGAAGGATCGCAAGGGTGTCTGCCAAGCAACACTGAGATTAACCCAAAGGAGCAAATCCAAGCCATAACAGCTCAGGAAAATGTAGGGTTGATGAACCCAATTCAATACAAGAAAGTGGGTTAGCAAAAGGTAAAACTGAGGTAACACAAGAAAAGCCGAAACCGGTAATCAAAGAGTACCAACCTCGCATACCTTATCCCGAAGCATTGAAGAGAGACAATACAGAGGAACAATTCGGTAAGTTTCTTAAAATTTTAAAAAATTTACATATTAACTTACCACTTCTTGAAGCTCTGCCATAGATGCCAGATTCGAGAAAATTTTTAAAACAACTCTTGACGAACAAGCGTAAGTTAAACGAGGAACCACATGTGGAACTGAACACAGTATGCTCACCAATATTGCAAAATAAACTACTACGAAAGCTAAAGATCCAGGGAATTTTACAATTCCATGTTTAATTGGTAGACTAACGTTGATAATGCATTAGCTGATTTAGGGGCAAGCATAAACGTCATGCCTTATAAAATGTTTAAATAGCTATGTCTAGGGAAACCCAAACAAACTAGGATGAGTATACAATTGGCTGATAAAACTGTTAGAATTCGTAGAGGTATTATCGAAGATGTTCTTGTAAAAATTGATAAATTCGTTTTCCCAGTAGATTTTATTGTCTTAGACATGGATGAGGACAATTCGATCCCTTTAATTTTAGGAAGACCCTTTTTAGCAACTGCCAAAACTAAAATTGATGTTGGTGCAGGAGAACTTATACTTAGTGTAGGTGATGAATCGATCAGATTACAAGCTCTTGACTCGTCCAGGATATCGAATGATGAAGGTGAGAAAGTAAATTTAGTTGATAACAATTCTATTCAAATTTCACCACCGGAAAAAGCACAAAGCTACAAACCTGAGCCAAATCATAAACCCCGTCCCAACAAAGAAGAAATATATGAGGAACGAAGCCTTGATTTCGACAAACTAAGGAAGTGGAAGACCCACTTTAAAGAAGAACCAGAACCACACGAAATAAAACCGAAAGAGCCCCCAAAATAACTTGTAGGGATATCGAATCACTTCAAAATAGGAGATTAGGTACGGTTAGATAAAACAGATCCTCGCATCACCATACTAAACTTGAATTCAAACGCAGACATCTCTCTCGAGGTACGAAATATCTGCCCATACGGAACAATCGAGGTGAGTAATTTCATATTCGACACTCTTAAGGTAAATGCTTCCCGAATTAAAATTTATCATGAAAATAAAACTAATAGCATGAGAAAGGATATTCAAACATTTAAACCACCCTGATTTTTCGAACACGAAGAAAAGTCTAGCTTAAGACTTAAAACAAGCGCTTCTCAAGAGGTAACCCGAGCACTAACACTATCTCTTTATTTCTATTCTTGGTTATTTCTTTTCTATTTTTATTTTTCTCCTTCTCCAGAATTTTAATGAATCAAAAGTGTAGATTTTCAGACCACACGACCTAGCACACGACCGTGGCCGTGCCGTGTGGGTACTCCGAATCACCGTACTGACATGGCAAGGATGGTACGAGTCAGAACGAATCAATTTTTCACTCAGAAAAGAGGAATTTCACACGAAAAAGGATACTTAGAGAGAAAAAAACGCATATCAAGAGCCTATATAGAGACCCTAAGTGTAACCTGAAGGGGGTGGTCAGTTAGGTAGTCAGCTAGGCCAGAAAGCCGAGCTAGAAGGCCAGATTCGTGGGAATCACTCGAAGATAGCCAGTTGATCCATCTCAAGAAGCCGAAATTCTACTCAAGACGGGGATCTTTCCTTCAATTCCTTCAGTGGTTTTAGGGATTTCTTATGTTTTGTTTTATCTTTTCTCTTGAAATATTTTATTTTATCATTATGAACTAAACCCTTCAGATACCTGAAGGGGATGAAACCTAGATGAATCTTGTTATTGTTTTCTGAACTATATGATAAATACTTAGTTTGTTCTTAATTATGTGTGCTTAATTCTTGTGTTAATATTTCCAAGATATTGATTCAAGTTGAATGTGCTTAGATGGTGGAGCAAAAGTCCCTGCTTAAGAGTAGATCTAGCATAATTAAGCGGAGTTGATCGCGCGCCTAGAGATAGGGTGACGAGATTTTGCCGGATTAGGGTGAAACCTAATACGGAGTCCATAGATCGAGTTAATGCGATTTTATGAGTTTTAATTAGAAAGAGATTTCAATTAATCAACCTAGGGTTAGACGTTATTCGCCTCGAGAGAGGGTTTAATATAAATTAGGGAGTCTTACGGATCAAGCTAAGTGAATAAATAGTCTGGTTCAGTGTTAGATAACAAGTGAAGTCTAGGTGGATTCCTTCTAGGATATCGTTGTAATTAACTGAATTTTTCTAAAAGTTATTTCTTCAATTTGTTCTTTTTGTCTTTGCGTCTTTAGCTTAGTAGTCAGTTAGTTTTTAGTTTAATCAATCAATCACCTCATTTTTAGGCTAAATAATAGAAAGAAAGTGAGTATTAGTACTTTTAATTCCCTTGGGTTCGACAATCCAGTCTTGCCTAAACTATACTACTGTTCGATAGGTGCACTTGCCTTAAGTCGTTGTCCGAGTTAGTTTCCAGGTTCGATTATTCTCTTTATAAATTTTGAAACTCGATAATTGCACAGTCACTCTAGAGGATGTTGCAGTGCAACTTGGGCTCCTAATCGACGGGAGTCCTGTTACGGTGTCGCATATCGATAGCTGACCCATTTACACTTTGTCAGAGCCTACTAGGAGTCTCGTACAGCAATAATGAAGAAAATATTTTGAGCTTGAAATTTACATGGCTGAGAGTGAGGTATGAACACTTATCAGCTAATGCCACTGAAGGCGAGTCGATGTGCGCTGCTGAGCATACATTATGCATATCATAGTGGGTGTACTGATGCCCGATGCAAATAATAATAGGGTTCATATCATGTACTTACCCCTTTTAGCTGATTTGAGCAATGCTCACTCGTATAGTTAGGGCTCCGCAGTTCTTGCGATGTTGTACCGTGAGCTTTGTCGGATGACAAAGCTAGCGACCGTAGACATAGGCGAATACCTTACATTATTGCAGTCGTGGACTCTTTATCGGATGCCATTCTTGGCATCAGTTACCCACCAACCATACATATATCCGTTAGTAAACAGGTGATAAAATATAACTTATTATTAATTAACAATTTCTTTATATTGATACTATTGTAACAATACTATATTGACTTGAAATTTATTTTTGTAGATGAAGTATTTATCCGGGTATCGGAGGTCTTACACTGTCTCGATACACCGACTTATGATTGAACAAAATGCCATGGAAGGGTAGCGATTCCAATATTCGTGACGTGTTACTTTGTATATCTGATTCACACCGTGTTAAATTTTAACAATGTTATTAATCGTGCAGTTTATATGGATGGCATATCGTAGACCAGAAATTGCAGCGATTATACCCCCGTCTGCCTGCATTCACTCGCATATATGGTGCACTAACGCACCAATTATCAATTTCAATGTAGTCGAGTGGTACCACGGGGATCGAGTGCTGTGACAGTTTGGTTGCATCCAATATCCCGGATTCGCCATGCTAGGTGGGAGAGGTTCACTGCATGAACAAGAGAGGGAAATAGGGACTGCATTGGGAGGTTAAGCATCGGAGATTTATTACGGTATGGAATTATCGGATGTCTCGAATGCCCCAAATGGATATGTCTTCGACTTGCAACCTCCATTAGAGTACATATAATGGTACTTGAGTATGGGGAAGCCATATATACTCGGAGGGCAGTCGACTGTAGTCCCCCCACATATGCAGCGACATGGGGCATACAAGCCAGTGGCTGATATAGAGGACGAGACAACCGTAGATCCTGATCCCGAGCTGGAGCTCGAGCAATCACATTCACATTCGGATGCACATTCGTATCATCCAATTGTGCCAGGCAATTATTACTTCCCGGGCTCGTCAGGAAGTGGATACCATTACGAGTTTGATATATTTGGATTGTACCTACTACAGTATAGCACTCCCGGCTCATATCCACTGCAGCACATTAGGCCTCCTAAGTAGTATCCACTACATTATGGCACTCCTTTTGGCTCAAGTTCATCGATGCCATTCGAGCCACATGATTTTTCTGCCATGTTTAGCACACCCCCACCTAGACCCCCACCTGGGCTTGAAGAGGATGTTGGTCGTCGCGAGCACCCACAACGTGAACGACAACCACCACAGAAGTATACACCTAGAACTAAACCATTGAACCATTAATTTTAGGTGTTTCTTGCGGATTTGATTTTTCCTCTATTTTGTATTTTTTAATATTACAATGTTTGTACTTTATTTGTATAAAATTAACTTGATTAATTGGAGCTTTAAAATTTGTAACAAAATTTGACCATAACAAAATTTGTATAAGGCATTACGAATCAACAGTTCAATTCCAAACTTTCATATATTCACATGATTTAACGTTAAAACAAACTATTAATAATCATATCTAATTATATAATCATATTATAAATTTTAATAAGTAATCATATATGAATATTTAATACATTATACCATAGCCGAATATGAAATTAGTGTATATGAACATAATACACAACCAAGTACAAACACTTGTCATTAAATACATAATAAAATTATTGACCAAATATTCATGAAACACTTGCAATTACCAAGCCATTTTCGCATGGCTTATATACATTCAACCCAAAATGCAACATTTATTATTTTACCCATATCGCACAAAACAGGAATTATTCAAAATTTGACTACACCATAGTAGGGCCGGATTTTACCCATATTCATACAAATCCATACATGTCATTTATTTTGCATTCCAGTCCCTCAATTTAATTATTTTTTCAATTAAGCCCTAATTGCTCAAAATCACTAAAAATCTCAATACAAAGCATGTTAATCTAAATAAGTTCAATTCCCACTGGATCGTGACGATTGTCCAACATGATAATGTCGCTGCGGGCATTTACTTCGATTATGACCACCTAACCTGCATACTCCACAATGCTTACCATCGAATTTCTCCCTAATGTCCATTTCATTACGGATTCTAGATGATTGCTAACTACCTCTCGGATTCCTGCATAGCGCTCTGTCTAGGACAAGCTCGAAGGTTGTCCGAGGCACCTCCCACGTAGACAGGTCAGGCAGGACAAGGAACTCATTTTTCCAGACACGCAACGTGCACTCGAGCGTGTACACATCATCGATAAATTGTTCAACATTAAGGTTCGCTTTAGCACACGCTGCCATGATATGTGCACACGGATAATGAAGTGTTTGGAACCTCCTGCATTCGCACCGTCTGTTCTAGAGATTAACTCCATAAGACCTAGGTGGCTTACCGGGTCGACGACTGATGGAATCCGTAACTCGAAAAGTTTCCAGGTGTTGTGAATATATTTCTACAGTCATCGACCTCATAATCCGATAGTTTACAATCAATGCATCCCTGACATCTTTCATAAACACGTGTCCCGCCTCCCTCTGGTTAACTTGTTGTTCACCCATTCTTGGCATTAAAGTTGCCAACCTGTAGAATGTAGCCGAGAAGACAGATGAAATCAGAAGATGTCGTGTTTTCAACAACACAGCGTTGATCCCCTCTACCAAGTTTGTGGTCATTTGACCATAATGAAAGCCCTCGTCAAAACTTTGAGCCCATTGCCACGGCTCTATTGTACCCAACCACTGTCGAAAAGATTTGTTCATTTGTCCTTCCATGTCACTCTCAAGTCGAGTCATTCTTTGGCAAAAATATGTGGCTCTAACTCGTACGCTGTATATGTTTTAAGAAAATATAAGTTATAGTAACTGAATAACATAAAAACATTAAAACTTATATTGAAAATATAAGGTTATTCTTTACCCATTTTCACCACTTGTCTATTTCAGTTTGCATTATTATAATCTCGAAGGAAGTTAGCCGCAATGTGACGAATGTAGTAAACGATCTCTATGGCACACCAGAACGCCTAATTGCGGCAATTAAGCATTTCCCTCTATCGGAGATGATGCAAATATTATCGTTGCTAATAACATACCTCCATAGGTTGGTAAGGAAGAATTTTCAAGATTCCATGTTCTCCTTATCTACTATGGCAAATGCTATTGGGAGCACGTTTCTATTGTCGTCTTGAGCAACCGTAATAAGTAAGATCTATGTCCCATCCACTTGCACAAACGGCTTGCAGTATGGAAATGCCCGCACAGTTGGAAAATTCTTTTCCCCGGCTGTAATTGGTCATCCGGGTCGTAATAAGGTCATATCTGTAACTTAATCACAGTTCCCGGTATGTACTCCTGCATAGCAGCTATCCATCCTTGTAGCTCGTTATACGATGAATCGTAATCCCCATACAATTGCTCTATTACCATCTGTTTAGGTATCCACGCCTTTCGATATGATACTTGATGTCGTAACCATTTTTTGATGAAACAGTAAACGACGCGGTCGACTCGGGTTTTTTGAAAAAGAAAAGGAAGGGAGTCGCCACCGATCTTTATTTGGTGTGATCGGATCACCCCTGTTTTAATAAATCGTTTAATTTACTAAAACAGTGCTTTTTGGTCCACGAACTTTGAGAAAACAGGTTTGAAAGTCGATTACGTGCGAGGAAGGATTAGCACCCTCGACATGCCCAAAATTGGTACCAAACTGATTGATTGATGTCCTATTTGTTGAAAACTTTGAAAGGGTTCGAAAATACAATGCTTTTTATTTTCAAAATTTGAAAGCACTAGAAGGATGCTAAGACTCTCTTATTTTCAAGAGATAAAGCATCATGTCCAAGAAGTTAGGGCGCGATACTTGAGATTCCGAAACTAAGTTTGCCTTTTAAAACTTGGTTCTATTTTTGAAGAGGATCTTCTGTCATTTGTTGAATCGAAAATCGGAACCCAGTAAGTTAGGGCTCGTTTTTTCGAAAATCCAAATTAGGAATATTACCTCTATTTTGGAAGAAAAGAAACTTATCTCGAAGTTATCTAGGTGTCGAGTCCAGTAAGTTAGGGCACGACATTTCAAATTTCGAGATTAAGTATTTTATTTTTAATTTAAATTGCAATTTCAAAAGAGATATCCCGTTGTTTAGCTTTAAACGAGAAAATCGAAGCCCAAGAAGTTAGGGCTTGATCTTCTCGAACCTTTAATCTGAAATATCGATTGTTATAAAATTGATGCATCGAGAAAAATTAGTGAGAAGCAAACGATGGTAGAAAGTACGGTGGTAATAATATTAACAACACAAGATGCGAAAACAAAAGATAATAAGCAAAGAGAATACAAATAATAGTATTTAACGAATGAATGATGAGACGTGTACATGCAAGGGATACGATAATAATAACAATATACACATTATATAAAAAGGATAATATAACGACTATAATAATATAATATATAAGATATAATGATGGTAAACATATTATGATAACAGTATAATATATTGGGGAATAAGTACCTACATTATATAATAATACACTAACAACAACAGTATAATATATACTTATATAAATAGCAAAACTTATATGATATAAAGTTCATAAGATACTAAACGATTTAATACATAGATTGTTTTTGGACAAGAATAGTATAATATAACAATAATTATAACAACACTAATAATAATAATAACGATAATAAATAAGAAACATAATAATAACGCATAAAACAAAATATAATGTAATAATATTAGAAATAAAGTAAAATAATAATACTGGTAAAAATAAATGTGATAAATAAAATAGTAAAAAAATAACGTTGAGAATAATACTTAACAATTATAATGATATATTAAAATAATAATGGTAACTATAATTAAAATAAAATGTATAAAGATAATAAAAACTAATAATAACAAAGTAATAAAACTAATAATAATGAAGTAATAAAACTAATAATAATAATAATAATAATAATAATAATAATAATAATAATAATAATAAGGTTAGTGAATTTAATAATAAAATAACCAAAGTAGTTAGAAATGACTAAAATGAACAAAAGCAGAATACTTGGGGTAAATTTGAAATAAAATAAAAAGGAAATGGCCTATCCAAACGCTATGAGTTACATGGGGACCCAAAGGCAATAAGCCCTTGGTCAAAACGCATGCAGCCTCAGGACTAAATTATGAATCAAATAGATCGTGGGGTAAAATTTGAAAATAGTAAAACTTAATTAAAATAAGTCAAAAAAGCGGAAGGGCCAATCGCGTAAATAGCCCATTTAACAGAAACACGCGGACCCTCTGGCTTGGTCGGGTCGTGCTCGTGGATCTTGCCAAAACGGTGTCGTTTTGACGCTTAATAGCCCAAAGCAAAACTACCAGATTCTGCTATAAAAGGTCGATTTGTCTAAAAAAAGCATTTGGTTGTCTTGTTTAAAAAAAAAAGGGAAAGGAGGTGTTTTTCTGGACCAGTCCGAATCCGAATCCGAGAGATTGCCACGGTAGTGCATTATCCTCGACCACCGCCCACGGTGGCCATTTAAAAGGTAAAAAGTTCTATTTTTTATTTTTTATCTTTTTTATCAGAGTGTCGTTTATATATATATGTAAAAAGAGTTAAAGAAAGATTTTCGAAAATAAACGTGAAAATATCACCTCCTTTTGGTTTCGGTTTTAATCTTTGGTGGGTTAATGCCCGATCTTGCTACTCTGTCGTGCCTTTATTTTGTATTTGCAGATCTACCCCTTTTTGTGTTTTGAAATTTTTCCCTTTTTTTTTATCTATGGATCAGAGGAAAAAAAATCCCCCCTTTTTTACAGTTTTTTGTTCGGTTTTATAACCAAATTTGGAGGAGAAAAATACATTATTTTCCTATTTTTTCTGCCATTGCTATCTGTTACTGTGTCTCCTGTTCTTGCAGGGTATGGGGAGCAGGTGGAGGGTCGGTGGCCGATCGTCGATGTGGATGGGATGAATGGGATGCAAGTCTTGAGGCAAGGTTTCACTTTTCCAAACCCTAGTTTGAGTATTGGTGTTCTAGTGGGCCTTTAGGTTTGGGCTTAATTGGGTTTATTTGGGTTAGGGACTTAATGGGCCTCGAGTTTGGGTAATTTGGGTTGTAAAATGGGTCGGGTGCATTTGGGGCAAAATGGGTTTGTACAGCTGCCCCTCTTTGCTCATTGTCGTGTAACGGCAATAGAGCAAAGACATAAGAAAGACTCATTTTTCCCGGTCTCTGTGGGTTTGAACTTCTTTTGGTGCTTTTTCTCCGGTAGCCCCATTCATCCATCGTGATCTCGGTCGCTTCGATCCTATTCCACCGTTGCTTTAGTGAGATAGGACTTGTAACTCTAATTTATTCATTGCGCTTGTATCTTCGACCTGCTCCTGCAATCCGCTCCTGTAACATCAGGATCGCCAGACTTGTTATCTTCGATCTGCTCTTGCAAATTCAGGAATATCAAAACTACTATCTTCAATCTGATCCTTGCAAACTCGAGGACCACCAGACTGATTTCTTTGATTACTTCTTACTCCACGGGAACTTCGAGGAAATAAGATTTCAGGGAGAAGAGATTCGTAGTCTCCATCCTCTCTTACTGAAACTTCAAAGGAATAATGATTGATCCTCATTGTTAACTCAGGGAGACGGGATTTGTAGTCTCAACCTACTCCACTGGAACGTCGAGGAAATAAGAATCCAGGAGAAGAGATTTGTAATCTCCATTTTCTCATGAAACTTCAAAGGAATAATGATTGATCCTCATTGTTAACTCGTGGAGACGGATTTGTAATCTCAACCTACTCCATTGGAACATCGAGAAAATAATAATTCGGGAGAAGAGATTTGTAATCTCCATCTTCTCATGAAACTTCAAAGGAATAATGATTGATCCTCATTGTTAACTCGGGAGACGGATTTGTAATCTTAACCTACTCCACCGAACGTCGAGGAAATAAGAATTCGTGGAGAAGAGATTTGTAATCTCCATCTTCTCTCTGAAACTTCAAATGAATAATGATTGATCTTCATTGTTAACTCGTGGAGACGGATTTGTAATCTCAACCTACTCCACCGAACATCGAGGAAATAAGAATTGGGGAGAAGAGATTTGCAATCTCCATCTCTCTACTAAAACTTCAAAGGAATAATGATTGATCCTCATTGTTAACTCGTGGAGGCGGATTTGTAATCTCAACCTACTCCACCTGGAATGTCGAGGAAATAAGAATTCGAACTTTTCAATTTGCTTCCTTACTATCTTCGTGAAGACTTCAATCTTGATCCGCTCCCTGTCATCTCGAGGATGAGGTCTTTGGTCTTCAAACCTATTCCATCGCTAGTTAAAGTAATAGGACTAAAGCTTAACCATGCTTCCTCTTGGTTAGGGAGCCGAATTTGCATTCGGTCTTGCCTCACTATTGGTCGTATGACTGCACCTACAATTCTTGACCTATTCCATCACCTTTGGTGTGTGGCAATAGGACGGTGGCTCTAAATCTTTCTCTCTTGGTTGGGAGTCAAGATTCACCTTCGATCTTGCCCCACTACTTGGTTAGGGTGACAAGATTTACAATTTTGACCCATTCCTTCGCTGGTCGGTGGTAATAGGACAGTGGCTTAAATCATATTTCCCTCGTTGGGAGCCAAGATTTGCCTTTGATCTTGCTCCACTCTTTGGTTAGGCGACAAGATCTACAATTTTGACCCATTTCACCGCTATTCGGTGGCAATAGGACAATCTTCAACCTATTCCACCACTGGTTAGTGGCAATAGAATGGTGACCTAAATCATGGTGACTAGTTAGGGAGCCAAATTCACCTTCGATCTTGCCCCAATGGCAATAGGCGACAAGATCTACAATTTTGACCCATTCCACCACCGGTCGATGGCAATAGGATCTTCAACCCATTCCACCACCGGTCGATGGTAATACGATCTTCAACCTATTCCAACCTATGGCAATAGGACCACCCATTCCACCGCCGGTCGATGGTAATAGGATAATCTTTAACCTATTCCACCGCTGGTCGATGGTAATAGTCAATCTTCAACCTATTCCACCATTTGGTTGATGGTAATAGGATAATCTTCAACTTATCCCACTGCTGGTCAGTGGCAATAAGATGATCTTACATCTATTCCACTGCCGGTCAGTGGTAATAGGGTAATCTTCAATAGTGTTGCTATACCGTCCTCTAAGGGACATATCCGTAGACTCGATTTTATATGTTTGTGTTTATGCCAAAGGATGCGGATGCTATGATCGGAATGACTCAAATGCTCCTGACTACGTGTGATATGGATGACACTTATATGAATGCAGAATGTCGTGAGAATGGTCTTTTTACAATGATTAGGATGTAATGATCAGAATGAATCGAATGCTCCTAACTAAATGACAATGGATGACATTTGCATGAATACAAAATGTCATGAGAATGATCCTTTTACAATGATCAGGATGCAATGAGTCGAATGCTCCTAACTAAACAATGAAATGATCCCTTTTTAAATGCTTAGGGTCGTCATTGTTCGTAGTTCATTAAGGTTCTGTCACTGATGCGTTATCATGCTTTCTTGTTCAGCTAGTATCTTTGATAGAAAACCCAAAAACAATGATCATATTCTGCTCAACAAGCTTGCCCCACTGTAATTTCAGGGTCCCTTCCACTGTATCTTCTGAGACATAAAGTTTGCATCTCTCACTGCAACTTTAGGAGAATAACATTTGGTTTCTTCTATCCATCCTGCTGTAACTCCAAGGTATAGGATCAATTTGATCTGTTACACCATTCACTGGTGTGATGACCAAATGTGTAGGCCTGATATGTGCATGAATGCAGAGTATCATTTTTCTTTTCTCGAGAATGATCCCTTTGTACTGCTGGGTTGACATTGCTCGTTATCTGTCAAGGTCGTATCACCGGCGAAATGTATTGTCTTTTTATTCAACCAATAAAAGGTCCAAAGAGATAATCAACTTTCTCCAATATTTCCAAACCTTGAGCTGAGTGAGTTCTAAACAACAGTCCTGTTTCAGGTCCTTGTATTATTCAGAAGCTTCCAGAGTAATATGCAAAACTCTTTTTATGAAAGTATTATTAGTCCACTAATCGTTATTTCAATGCAAAATGCCTGAAAAAGATTGTAACAACGGACAAAAAGGAAATTTGTTGGGAGCATAGCTCGAAACAAACAAGTTAATCAATGCTAGCAAATGCAATTAAGAAGAAAATTTATCGGTGGTTTTTTGAAAGGAATAAAATAACCACAAGTAACAAAAATGGATAAGATGGAAACTAAGTGCCCCAGATATCGCAGCTTGAGCTTCTCTGTTCCAACTTCTTGAGGACCACTTTGAGCTTAATATGTGTTTAGGGGATCCAGAGTACTTTGTCGATGCCCCAAGACGTAACATACTTCTTTGAGCGTAGCAAGACTACTATATGCCCTATTTTTGATCAAAATTTTGAGCTGGCCTTCTCGAGTTTTCAACTCAAATACCCTTTGGTTTCAAAGCGCCCTTTGCGGGTTTTCGCCTTGGCCTCTCCTTTTTCTTTTTCTTTTTTCTTTTTCTTGTTTTTCGTTTTCTTTATTTTTTTTTTGACTGCTGACTTTGTAATTTTGGCATATGGAGCGACCTTTACCCTCTCAGTGAGGTAACCAACGACCATGAATATGAATCGATGTTGGCTAAAAGCTTTTGAGGAGACTGGCTTGTTAACATCCATGCTTCATATGGGGAAAATGAATAAGGCACAGTCTTCCTCGATTTGGTATTTTATGGCATAACAGATGCAACTTCCCTTTCTTGGTGAACCAATAGCCCGAGCCTCTTGATTAGCTAGGCTGTTGTAAAACATGGGTTCTTTAAACCCCAACCTTAACAGCATACCCATGTTTTAGTAGTTTGGCATGCCTTGATATGATCGTACGAAAACATCTTGAATTCCTGAAAATAGCTCAACGATGCCTTGCCTTATTCCTACGAGGAGATACGCTTTCATCTTCATTTCCTTCATTAGTTCATAGCTTCTGCTGACACTTTATAAGGTAGGATCTACATTGGGGAAGTAAGTCGCAATCTTTGTCATCTTCAAAGCCCTTAGATCCCTCTAGATATATATCTCACTAAAAAGGGAGTCAGCAACAGCGTCGCTCATGTCATTGATATCTGGGGGCCCATTGTGGGCAGAAAATCCAAAGAATAAATGATCCTAAAGATGATTATTCGTATGATATGGTCATAAGTGAAAAATATTCAGTATGAAATGTAAAGAATGAAAATATTTACTTGGAAAGATGTATTTTATTGAAATAAAAATTCTGGACACAAGCCTACTTCTCAAAAGAAATATTATTGCTTCCAGGCTTGAAGCAACAAGTGTGTTTTACACATTACTCTAGATTAGCTTTAAAAATACATGTTTCTTCCACAGTCTCATTGTTCAAAACACTCTCAAGTATATAAAGGTAGATGTTCGAAAACTTTTATTCCTCGGTTCTCTTCGGGTATACCATTGCTCCGTCATCGAACTTCACAATACCCATGTTGATGAGATTTTCCACCAATTTCTTGAAAGTGAGGCAATTTTCTATCGAATGGCCTGTGATCCCCGCGTGGTACTCACACTGAGTGTTTGGGTCATACCATTTTAGGTATGGAGGTTACATCGGTTTTGGATATTGGGGGGACACAACGTGTGCATCAAATAAACTTTGATACAACTCCTTATATGTCATAGGGATTGACGTAAATTGGAGTTTTTCAACGTTTTTCCTTGTGCAAGATTCTTTCCTTGATGAACCTTGATACTCAGTGGCTGATTTGGGTCCCTCATGTTTGTATTATTCACCTCGTCATCCTTTTTTCTAGGAGCAGGCCTTCTACTGGTTTCCCCTACTTCAATCTTGCCGCATCTGATTGCATGTTCGATCATTTCTCCTGCCATTACCATGTCGGCAAAGCTCTTAGTGGTACTCCCTATCATATGGGTTATGAAAGGAGTCTTCAAGGTGTTGATGAAGAGCATGGTAGTTTTCTTTTCTAAAAGGGGTGGTTGGACCTGCATGGCGACCTCCCTCCACCTTTGTGCGTATTGTCTGAAACTCTCATTTTGTCTTTTTTCCATGCTTTGCAAAGTAATTCTATCCGGTGCCATGTCCGTAACGTGGCTGAAATACTTTAGAAATGCTTGAGCCAGACTTCTCCAGGAACTAATGTTGGCCCGACTAAGCTGGTTATACCATCGAGCAGCTGCGCCCACTAAACTTTCTTGGAAACAGTGGATTAAGAGTTGATCGTTGTTCACGTAGCCAGCCATTCGCCTGCAGAACATGGTGATGTGGGCCTCCGGACAGCTAGTCCCACTGTATTTTTCAAATTCAGGCATTTTGAACTTTGGCGGAAGTACCAAGTCTGGGACCAAACTTAAGTCCTTAGCGTCTACCCCGTGACGGTAGTCAGCAATCTCCATTTCTTTAAACTTCTTCTAACCACTTGCAACGGTCCTCAAGTTGCCTTGGTAGGTCAATTTTTGCTTGGTCTATTTTTGCCATTTCGTCGGGGACCACAGTTTAGTGGACTATCTCCGGTTAGCACCGAGCCGCTTTGAAAGTTTGTGGGCAGTCTAGTATCGGCTTGCCCCAGTTGAGGCCTAATCGTGACAGATGGCCTTTGGGGATACTCTTCATGCTGTGCTGGCGCATGTGGTGGGGTAAAACCCATGGGAATGCCTTCGCTCTCTTCCCCTATAATTGCTATGGGACCTTTAACTTTGTCTATTGCCTCACTCAACATTTGGGCCATTTGAGCCATCGTGCTCTTTTGAGCGTCCAACATCTGATCCCTCATCTCTTGTTGGAGTTTTGCCATTTGCTCTTGCATCTGGTCTTGCAGGTCTTTCTGGAATTGTTCAAATCTTTGATCCATTTTCTTTGTCTTAGCACGAGTCCAATAGTAATGTTCAGTTCCCAGATTTCCTCTTTCCTCTCTCTTGTTTCTGATAATCTTAACCAATTAGGCTCCTTTTTATAAATTTGAATGCATGTAATATGATGCAATGCAAATGCATGAATGCAGGAAGAAGACATCGATTCTGATCAACTTTATTTTAGAAAACTTTATTAGAAGGCAAAACCCTTTACATAAAGTAGATTACTAAGACCTAAGGTTTTGATTTTTCAAGCAGGGAGATTAGCTCTTCATCATGACCTGGTGGTAGCTCATATCTCATGCTCAATATGTCAACCTCCGCAGCCAAAGTCTGTAGGTGATCAGCTACCTCTCGAATCTGGATTATTGCTTCACCCATGAGGTAGTTCCGACTTCCAACTTGCTCACAAGAATGGCGAAGCTCCTCCTCCCAGCACCTTTCTCTGGTTTCCAGAAGCTCAATCCGGAGCTTACTACTATGTAATACCGATTCTAGCTCTTCAACCTTACCTTTCATTTCCTCGATTCTGTTCAGGCTTGACTTCAGTTGGCTTTCTGAGTCTTGACTTCGATAGTGGTGTAGAGACTAATCAAGCTTAGCTATTCTAGCTTTTAGTCCCTTGTTTTCTAATTGGCTTGGCTCTAACCATGTGGGGCGGCCACATTATCTTCTACTTTATCAAGGAATTCGCTTTCCATAACCAGCTTTTTAATTCAGAAACTGACCGTGAATCGATGCTTCTTAAAATATGAAATGATATGCACAAAAGAATGAAACACAACAAGTTAGTATCATGGAGTATAAAGCAAGTAAAATAAACAAACACCTATCTGGGTGACCACTAAGGTTTGACATAGCTCTACCTAAGGTGGGCTCCTAGGGTTTGCTATATGCGGTTTAGTTCTAAAGTTCGAGGTACCGAACCAATAGATTCTCGATCCTCACCCATTATAGGCTCATACGGACCGAAGTTCGGTTCGGGAATACATTTCCTATGGCCATGCGAAGTGAAAACTTCACGAAGACATAAGTACGGATGTATCCCAAAGTAGTCCACTAGCCCATGCGAGGTGAAAACCTCACGAAGGCATAGCTTCTCGCCCCACTTAAAAGGTGTGACCACAACGGTCATACAATGCAATGTCAAAGTATTTACAAGACCAATATTGAAAGTGCATTAAAAGAAGCATGATTTTCAAAACCATTTTAATCAAAAGGACAAAAATCAATCAATCTATTGCTTGACCTCGAGTCCCCAGAAGAGTCGCCAAGTCGTCGTAACCATTTTTGATGAAACGAAGAACGACGCGGTCGACTCGGGTTTTTGAAAAGAAAAGGAAGGAGTCGCCACCGATCTTTATTTGGTGTGATCGGATCACCCTGCTTTAATAAATCGCTTAATTTACTAAAATAATGCTTTTGGTCCACGAACTTTGAGAAAACGGGTTCGAAGTCGATTACGTGCGAGGAAGGATTAGCACCTCGACACGCCCAAAATTGGTATCAAACTGATTGATTGATGTCCTATTTGTTGAAAACTTTGAAAGGGTTCAAAATACAATGCTTTTATTTTCAAAATTTGAAAGCACTAGAAGGGATGCTAAGACTCTTATTTTCAAGAGATAAAGCATCATGTCCAAGAAGTTAGGCGCGATACTTGAGATTCCCGAAACTAAGCTCGCCTTTTAAAACTTGGTTCTATTTTTGAAGAGGATCTTCCGTCATTTGTTGAATCGAGAAATCGAAACCCAGTAAGTTAGGGCTCGTTTTTTGAAAATCCAAATTAGGAATATTGCCTCTATTTTGGAAGAAAAGAAACTTATCTCGAAGTTATCTAGGTGTCGAGTCCAGTAAGTTAGGGCACGACATTTTGAATTTCCGAGATTAAGTATTTTGTTTTTAATTTAAATTGCAATTTCAAAAGAGATATCCCGTTGTTTAGCTTTAAACGAGAAAAATCGAAGCCCAGTAAGTTAGGGCTTGATCTTCTCGAACCTTTAATACGAAATATCGATTGTTATAAAATTGATGCATCGAGAAAAATTAGTGAGAAGCAAACGATGGTAGAAAGTACGGTGGTAATAATATTAACAACACAAGATGCGAAAACAAAAGATAATAAGCAAAGAGAATACAAATAATAGTATTTAACGAATGAATGATGAGACGTGTACATGCAAGGGATACGGTAATAATAACAATATACACATTATATAAAAAAGGATAATATAACGACTATAATAATATAATATATAAGATATAATGATGGTAAACATATTATGATAACAGTATAATATATTGGGGAATAAGTACCTACATTATATAATAATACACTAACAACAACAAAGATAATATATACTTATATAAATAGCAAAACTTATATGATATAAAGTTCATAAGATACTAAACGATTTAATACATAGATTGTTTTTTGACAAGAATAGTATAATATAACAATAATTATAACAACACTAATAATAATAATAACGATAATAAATAAGAAACATAATAATAACGCATAAAACAAAATATAATGTAATAATATTAGAAATAAAGTAAAATAATAATCTGGTAAAAATAAATGTGATAAATAAAATAGTAAAAAAATAACGTTGAGAATAATACTTAACAATTATAATGATATATTAAAATAATAATGGTAACTATAATTAAAATAAAATGTATAAAGATAATAAAAACTAATAATAACAAAGTAATAAAACTAATAATAATGAAGTAATAAAACTAATAATAATAATAATAATAATAATAATAATAATAATAATAATAATAATAATAATAATAATAAGGTTAGTGAATTTAATAATAAAATAACCAAAGTAGTTAGAAATGACTAAAATGAACAAAATGAATACTTGGGGTAAATTTGAAATAAAATAAAAAGGAAATGACCTATCCAAACGCTTGAGTTACATGGGGACCCAAAGGCAATAAGCCCTTGGTCAAAACGCACCATGACTCTAGGGACTAAATTGTGAATGAAATAGATCGTGGGGTAAAATTTGAAAATAATAAAACTTAATTAAAATAAGTCAAAAAGTGGAAGGGCCAATCGCAAATAGCCCATTTAATGTAAACACGCGGACCCTACGGCTCTGGTCGGGTCGCACATGCAGATCTTGCCAAAAGCGGCGTCGTTTTGACGCTTAATGACCAAAGCAAAACTACTACAGATTCATTGCTATAAAAGGTCGATTTGTCTAAAAAAAAAGCATTTGGTCATTGTTTAAAAAAAAAGGAAAGGAGGGTGTTTTTCTGGACCAGTCCGAATCCCATGAGAGATTGGCCACGCCGTCACTCCGGCCACCGCCCACGGTGGCCGGAAAAGGTAAAAAGTTCTATTTTTTTATTTTTTTATCTTTTTTATCAGAGTGTCGTTTACATATATATGTAAAAAGAGTTAAAGAAAGATTTTCGAAAAATAAACGTGAAAACAGTCACCTCCTTTTGGTTTCGGTTTTAATCTTTGGTGGGTTAATGCCCGATCTTGCTACTCTGTCGTGCCTTTATTTTGTATTTGCAGATCTACCCCTTTTTGTGTTTTGAAATTTTTCCCTTTTTTTTTATCTATGGATCAGAGGAAAAAAAATCCCCCTTTCTTACATTTTTTGTTCGGTTTTATAACCAAATTTGGAGGAGAAAAGTACATTATTTTCCTATTTTTTCTGCCATTACTATCTGTTACTGTGTCTCCTGTTCTTGCAGGGTATGGGGAGCAGGTGGAGGGTCGGTGGCTGACTGTCAGTGGCGGTGGATGGGATGTGCTGCAGGGCAAGTGGCGCAGAAGCTAGGGTTTCACTTTTTTGAAACCCTAGTTTGAGTATTGGTGTTGTAGTGGGCCTTTAGGTTTGGGCTTAATTGGGTTTATTTGGGTTAGGGACTTAATGGGCCCCGAGTTTGGGTAATTTGGGTTGTAAAACGGGCCGGGTGCATTTGAGGCAAAATGGGTTTGTACACTCGATACTAGAATCGTGCTTGTATTTTGGCAATCAGTACCGAAACTTTAATGATCGGCATGTCCTTCACCATTGGCATGATACATGTACAAATAGTTTTGGAATCAAGTTTTCGATGATCTTCTGTCATACGTGTTGATCTGTATGTGTGAGGTCCAACCAATTTTCGTATCTCCCGCAAATGTGAATTTTGAATGAATGCAACTCGTACCCGCCAATTGCAGCCTTTCGCTGCCTTCCAACACTCCCCAATATATACTGTCGGTTTAGACACTGCGACTTTGTAATCCACTGATATATCCATGCTATACCATTTAATAGCAGATACACACTCTTCTTTACTTTTGAATCTCTGGCCTACGAATAACTCATGCTCAGAATTTACGGCTAGCCATGAGCAGGAAGTATTTCAGGGTACTCCGGGAACGCAGCTACACGTGCTGCTTCGGGGTCTATGAGCGACATGTATGGCCCAAGATTATTGTGTATCATAATGCATCGCATTTGGTTCCCAACCGAAGACACGCTAATGTTTCCATTGTCATTCACATCTTCATCGTCAATATCATCAGGTATATCGTCCATATCGGGATCATTGTCACTATCAACCTTTGCTCACAATGATCACCACTATCGTGTCCATCATCACCAACCACATCAATATCAGGTGTAATATTAAGATCGATATCGATCCCATGTATAGTCAATTTGGCATCAACGTACGATATTGGAGGCACCATGCACGGTTCTTGAGCTCCATGTTCTTCACCATATGCATTGATGTCTTCATTTTTCTCAATAACGGTTAACTAAGCAAATAAGTGAATCGGTGCATTTTTATTACTCCCATTCCTATAGTAAAGAGCGATCATTGTCTCCACGTCTTCGTCGTCTACAAGTTCCATTTTTTGTGAATTTGATCGGATCTGTCGAAACTGAAAACTTGTAAAAAATTCTCGAAATCCTTCTCCCACAACGTCTAACAATTTTTGCGCTAATCCTTCCCTTCATATCATCCAATGAGACATTTCTATTAAATCTCATTACTATTTGTTGCCGACATTCAAATATACATCCAACGATTGTTGTCAATATTATTCCATCGAAATAAACACATACGAAAAACTGATCATCCATCTTCAATATTCAATCTGTTAAAAAATAAAAAAATTCTCAAAACAATTTCGATCAGTAAATAATTTACTTAAATTAAAAAATTATTGTTTCAATATGCAATTTTTTTCATTCTTAAGCTCATACTATTACAGTTATCATTTTGTATATGAACAACATTTATCTTTACATTTAAACACTTAAATTCAGTTATACATTTTCTTCCATTTTCGATCTTGTATCTTCCTCTGGGAAATACTGTACAATCCAATTTAGAAATTCTTGATTCTCTTCATATTCATCTTTTATAATCCAATTTGGAAATTCCTTAGGATCTTCTTTCTCTTCAATATTTATAATAGGTATTGAATTTAGAAATTCTCTTGGTAATTTCCTAACATCTAGTTTATCCATCCATGGTATGTCAAACACACTTTGCTTCCCAGTCAACTTCGTGATCCTATACTTTGTCGCATTGTTTTCCTAGCTCCATAAGAGATTAAACTTCACAAAGCATATTACTAGATTCCAATAGGTTCGTGGTACCAATGTCTTCCAAAGTTCATCTAAAATGATTTGATGGCCTCGTTCTATTAATGTCCCTCTAAGGGTTAAGTATTGCACTTTATTCTTCCTAATCATTTCATGACCATTCCACAACACTTCTTGCATCTTTTTATTTACGGTAATAAGGTGTTGAACAATGTCTTCTTCTGGTTTCATTCTGTAATCTTGCACTTTTCTCATCATCTTATCAACTTTCTCTATTTGTGCTGAAATTATTATCTCATCAGGCAATACCAAATATGTTGCCATTTCTAACAATATCTATAGCAGAAATATTTTCAATTTTTATCACTAATTAACAATTACTTTATGATAGTTTTACTAATATAAAAATTTCAAATATATTTAAAAATTTAAAACAAAACATTCACAATAAAAAATAATTAATATAAACACAAAACTTACTAACAAATCAAAATAAACAAATAAAATAGCTTTAAAACAAAACTAAAAATAACAAAAACAATAATTAGGGTTTTTACTAACAATACTAATAATACTAACTAAAATGATAATTTGGGTTTTACTAACAACAACAACAACAACAACAACAACAACAACAACAACAATAATAATAATAATAATAATAATAATAATAATAATAATAATAGTTTCTTTTACTAACAATAATACTAACTAAAATGATAGTTAGGGTTTTACTAACAATAATAGTTAACAATAATAATAATAGTTTTTTACTAACAATATTATTAACTAACTAACAATAATAATAATAATAATTAGGATTTTCACTAATCTTAATAACGAACACAATAATAATAGTTTTTACTAAAATAATACTAACTAACAATAATAATTAGGGTTTTACTAAAATAATAACTAACAATAATATTGTGTCAAAACTAACAATCATACTAATTAAAATAATAATTAGGGTTTGAACTATAAATAAAAATAACTAACCAAACCCTACAAACTAACAATAATATTACTAACTAAAATAATAATTTAGGTTTTTACTAATCTTAATAAATAACAATAATAACTAAAATAACAACAAAAATAATAAAAACATACAAAATAAAACATGATAATCCATTATTTATAAAATATTTACCTTATTTTTTATTTTTTTCTTCTCTATCTTTTTTTCTAACAATATACTAACTAAAATAAGGTTAGGTTTTTAACTAATAACTAACAATATACTAATTAACTAAAATATTTTTTAGGGTTTCTAACTAACAATAATAATAAATAAATAACTAACTAACTAAAATAATAATTAACCTACTAATCCTAATAACTAACAATAGTTATAAACTAAACTAACTCCGACTAAAAACAAATAAAAAAATCAATATACAATAATAATAACAACAAATCAACACAATAATATCATCCATTATTTTTTAAAAAAAAATTATACCTACTTTTTCTATTTTTTTTCTTCCCTCTCTTTCTTTCTTTCTTCTTTCTCCTTTCTCTATTCTCTTTCCTTTTCCGGTGCATTCTTCTTTTTCTTCTTCTTCTTCTTTCTTCCGCATAGCAATGAAGAAAATGATATTGGGAACCATTTAAGGTCCCCAGCTGAGCAAATGGACAAATTTCCTGCTGCATGAGTCCCGTCACCTGGGTGCCGCCTCTGGCACACCATTGTTCGGTGCCACCTCTGGTACACCATTGTCCCTTTTTTCAGTGTTTTCAGATTTTTTTTTTTTACTGTTGAGTTGTCAGACACCAGGGTGGTGCCGCCTCTGACATAGGCGTGACCACCTTGGATGTACCATTTTGGTACATAATGAAATTCCTATGTTATTTTAGATATTTTTTATTTTTTTGTATTATTTTCGTAAAAAACCCTCTAAACACCCTATTTATATCAACACTTGTTATAGATTTAATCTTAATCTCCATGATGAGGTCTTGAAAATATTAAAATCTATAATATTAACGGTGCGGATTCAATATTAAATTTATTTTATTTAATTATTTAACTAATCGTGTTTTTGGTTCAATAATAAACTCATATAAATTTCAAGTTGATTAATATTATGTTCAAAACTCAATTCTTATATTTATAAACCCTTTTCCTCATTATAAAATAATTACTTTATTTGTATAAAATTTTATTTAATTCGATACTTATAATAATTAAAATCATTGTACCTTCAAAATAATAATAATAATAATAATAATAATAATAATAGTTGAGTGTCATGCCTCACTTATCTTACATTAATGTTTCAAAAGAAAATTTCAATAAAAATATTTTTAATAATTAATAATAAATAATAAATAATAAATTTAAAATTCAAAATTACAAAAATCTATTTAATTTAAAAATACAGGATTTTAAGTTTTAAGGGATGGGATGAATAATGTAGTCCTTCATGGCAAGTAGTGATAAACTAATATGGTGCAAATTTCCATTATGATTATGATTGTATCATTAGTTTATTAAATTAGTTAAAGCTTGTGTATTTTTTATTTATGGTAATTTCAAATTTCAAAGGGAAGACATAGTTAGTTCACCTAAAAGCTTAAAGGAAGAAAAATAACCTGTGGCATAGGAGACTATTGATTTTCAACATAAAATTTAATTTTTAAATTTAATAATATATCAAATATATTTTCTAAAAATAATAATTGAATTAATGGTTTTATTATTGGTAGAATGGACATTCAACAATTAAACTATGAAATGATATTCAAATTTAATAATGAAATGTAGCCCCAATTTTGTTGGATCATTAGTTGTATCTAATAAATTTAAATAAATACATGTCCACCCACTTCAACTTTTATTAAAATAAAACTCCATTCTTTAACCTTAGTTTGTCATTAATTAATTAATATAAACGAAATTATTTATAAAAATTGTTAAATATTTTATTTTTATTTTCTCTTGCTAAATATAAATTGCTCTAAAAGATAAAACTAATATTATTTATTTTTAGAATAAATATTAATTGTTCTTATAGCTGTGGGAATTTTTTAAAAGAAATTAAGAGCTTGAAAGAACAAGTTGAAGAGAAATAGCAATAATAATAATATTTTAATGCATTATTTGGTACTCGAGTCTGAAACTTTTTATTTTAATGCAATACTTATATTTTTGGTCCAACTCAATGTGATATTTATATTTAGCAAAAGTTATACATTTTGGTATTTAAAATAACGGTGTTAAATATTTACGGTTTAATTTGGGTTTTAGGATTGATTCTATAAAAATTATAATTAACTAATAACATTAGCAATTAACTTTTATCAAATCAAGTCTAAAACCCAAAAAATTATAGCTATTAACAAATTAATGATAAAATTAAACAAATTCATAATTAAAAATAAATTTATTCTATTAATAAAATCAAGAAAATTCAAACTTAATAATATTAGCAATGAACTTTCGTCAAATCAAACTTAAACCCTGAATTAAACACAAAAATAATATTTTGTTAAATACAAATACCGCATTGAATAGAAAACATATATACCATATTTTAAAAAATCAAACTTAAATACTAAAAATATATTAAATCATAAATAAATAATTTTCCAGCAAATGTGAATTTATATATAAACATATTCCTTCAAGTAATAAATAATTATAATTATATATATTTAAACTTAAATAAGACAACAAAAGATATGCATTATTAAATTAAAATTAAAATAAAATCCAAAAAAATTATACTTAATTTGTAAATTATTATTATTCGAAATTTCAGTATTACTCATATTTTTAAACAAAAGTTAAATGATTATTTATTAATTAAAATAATGGAATTTAAATTGCAAAAATCATGTGACAAAGAAGTACTCAAATCAAACCTACTAGATTAAGCAAATAACTAGAATCTATAAACTTTTCTAATTCACATAAATTGATATCCAATTATCACCAATTTAAAGACTTAATTTTTTTTTTTCAAAAAGGTCCACTACAATAAAAACCGACAATGGCAGTCATGTAGTAAATTTCATTGGTGGGTCCAAATTAATAATGTACCAAATGGGTGAAAGTCGATGAAGATCTAACACAAAGGAATTTTGTACAGAGATGGTCAAAATGTCAATATCAACTTTATAGCTCTTATAATTGTAGTGTAATGCTTTTTAGAGTTTAGATAAAAATCCTTACAATTTTACCCTACTTATTATTAGGTTAAATTTGGAAAAAAAAAAGAGAGAGGAAATTATAATAATTTGTTTCAATAATTATGCCAAAAAAGTTCCTCGAATAAAAAATACAAAATAATACATTAAAAAGGACTGAAAATGAAGGAATGCATATTTTGGTGAAACAGATGTTGGAAGATTAATAAGCAATTAAAAATGTGGCAATTAGTGTATAAATATTGTACTTTCCTTTTGTTATGTGTAAACGTAAATAGAAAAAGCATAATGATTTTTCTGGTCTCTAACTTTATAAAAGAAAATAATTTAATTTTTTATTTAATTTTTATTTCTTTTAACCATTTAATTTATATTTTTGTTAAATCGCCTCAAAATGGATGAAAAATTAATATCTGTTAATTTTGTTGATTGATGTCATGTCAAGATTTAATTATTTTCAAAAATATATATTTTTATATTTTTAATTTTTTAAAAATTATAAATTTTTTGAATTTTTAAATTAAATGTTGACATTTCATCCATGTGTATGTCATGTCAACAAAGTTAAAAAATGTTAATTTTTATTCATTTTGAGGTGATTTGACAAAAAAATACAAGTTTTGTGACACCCCAGATTTCGGGGTTAGAAGTTTTGAGTTTTGTGATTAGGGTCAATGCGTAGCTCAACCAATTATGCGTGTTTTTGCGTTTTAATGTCAGAATGGGTTTTTGGTTTGGTGGTGGGTTATGTGTTAGTTTAGTTTGTGGTCTTGGTTTCGAGTCCACATGTATGTATTTCCCTCTCCTCTCACGAATTTCATTTTTGCAATCGTTTAGGGTTTTATCATGAATTAAGGTGTGGGTTTGAACCTCTTTAAATTTATTTGCGAATTGCTGATTCAATTCTGTGAAATTCAGTAATTTCATGTGGGTGTTCGGAAACCTTTCCTTTTCGTTATCCGATTTTTGACTTGTTTATGTGAAATTCGATGTTGTGTGTGTGTTTTTGAAGTCGACCAATTGAAAAGTCGATTATCATGGAATGGCTTGAAATTATGGGTGGTTTGATATATTTTGAGTTATCTAGGCAGGGGATCATTTCGGCATCAAAGGCATGTGTTGCAGCTTGTTCCGGTGTGGTTTCGTGGCATATGCCTCGCATGGGCGGTTCTTTGGAATTAGGGTTTTTGGGAAAATTTTGGTGCCACACACTCGTGTGGCTAATTTTTGGGATTTAGGGATTTCTTTGTAGGTTTTCACACAGGCGTGTGAGATTTTCACATGACCGTGTCTACCCTGTACCTTATTTTAGCACAAATGGACAGAGAGTTACACAGCCGTGTAGCCCTATAAAGCAGATTTTCACTTTGTAGCATAACTTGATCCGTTCTTTTCTTGTGTCGTCCAATGTTTGTTGGTGCCTCCGCATGAGTGTTAGGGACTCCGTTATGACTTAGGGTCGTGTGATTATTTGTAAATGTAGTGTTAAAATTTCATTTTGATCAAGCGTATTTGTAATGTGTTTTGTGAAATGAAACCTCATTCGATGATAGGACCTGAGGAAATTTGATATTTAGCCTGTGTATGTGTAACAACATTTCTAAATCGGTACTCTGTTTCTATACTTCTGAATCAAAATTGTGTGCATTTTGCAATCGAATGGAATTCGGTATTTGATCGAATGTATGTAAGCTTTGTTGTCTGTGTGACTGCTTGTAAATTGTGCTCTTTGAATCTGAAAGTTTGTCTGCTTACAAACATTAGAATAAATTTTGGGTTTGGTTGTGAAGAGAAGGAAGTTTGATCTATTCTGATTTGGCAGTTTTAACTGCAACTCATCTGTACAATGGTTTACCGCACTGTACTACATATGTTAGCTCTACTGCATATTATCATTTGAGTGGCTTAGTCCACATTTGTGGTGTTTAGGGTTGGATGGGCCTTTCGAAGTCCTATGTGGTGTGCATGGTTGGTTGAGCTTAATTAGCTCATATGTGGTGTGAATGGGGGTCGGAGAGGTGTTTGGCTGGATGGATGGGTTTCATATTGATGCATCCTGTTTGTTTGTCTAATTGCGAGACTAACTGTATATAGATTTATGTGTTTTAATACTGATACGTTTAATTGTTTGTGATGTCTATTCGTATATTGGGTTGCCAATGAGATATTTTTTATTATGACACTTGACAATCGTTTTTATATCGTTTTAGAACTCACACTGAGCTTGTGTAGCTCACCTCTGAGTTTTCCCTTTTTAGTACTCTCGATATCTGTAACACCCCTTACCTGTGTCCGACGCTGGGACAGGATACGAGGCATTACCGCACTTAACTTTACTTGAACGTGCATTGTTGGGCTACCAAATTTCATTTCAACTTAAAGTCTTTCATTCTTAATCATAACATGCATATTATAGGCCTACGAGGCCTCAAACATACATCCGAAAATTTTCAGAGTTAAATTGGAAACTTTTGTTCACTTAGAAAATTTTTGCCTAAACAGGGGCCACACGCCCGTGTGGGTAGGCCATGTGGTCACACACATCCATGTCCCTAGCCGGTGTAGAATTTATTTTTTATTACGAACCTATAGGGGTTTTCACACGGCCGGACACAAGCCCGTTTCAATAGCCCGTGTCCTTCACACGGCCTAGACACGCCTGTGTCCTCAGCCCGTGGAGCTCTTTGTTTATGACGTCAACAATATCTTAAGGGCGCACAGCCTAGGCCCATGTGACGATATCTGTAGCTAGACTTGGCATGCCGGAGGTCTCGGAGGGACATGTTTTTGAACGGGTTAATAAAGTATTTTCTTTAGTTCTAAGTTTCAAATAAATGGTTTTGAAAACTGTGGAACGGATTTTGTGTTATATGCACTTAAGCATTATTTGGACAGGATATTTTGTAATTTTGGGACTTTATTTTTTAAGTATTTTTATGTAACTTAAGTACTGTTTTATATTCCATTTTGTTAAACTAGAAATGTTTCAAAACAATTCGGTGATCAGTGTAACCTCTGAGATTCAATCTAAACTTTTAGGCCAGGTTTTAGAGTGTTACAAGTTTAAAGGCAAAAAAAGGTAAAAAATTAAATGGAAGGCTAAAATGATTTCTTTTGTAAAGTTGGAGGGCCAAATAAGTCATTATGCCTATAGAAAATTGAAAGGAAAAATTCATTAATCCATTCTATGAACAGGACCATACAATTCAGGTAAAATAAAAAACAACAAACACTTGTCGACAGTGGTGAAGGGCAACCTCCATCAACACGACAAAGACTTCAACCTCAACATCAATTGAACATTATAGCACGCTGGCAGTCGGCTTTGTCACAACTCAAGCACAACATTTCTAGAGTGATTGCAATCAACTATTACGATAAGGAAATCAACCCTGGATGATCCTAAGCGGCATGCAGGAAAAATCGACAAAAAATTGGGCATCCACCAAACTAGAGCTGGAGAGGACATCGACAAAATCATCCCTAAAATCGCTTGCAAAAGCAAGACTAGAAAACGTGTTACAAGAGTAGACAAATAAAACTTCTAAAAGTGAAGATTTATTAAGTAATAGAAAACAAACGAACAAGAAAAACATATAAAATTCAAGATAGCACAAGTTCAAATCGACTCATAAAATTATTTATTATTCTGAAATGCTTTCAAAACAAAATCATATTAAAAAGTCGACAAAAAATACCAACTTTCAATAGAAATTGTTGGTGGTCGATGAAGTTTCAGTGACAACAGACACCACTATCTATTTATCACAATTTGTGAAGACAATAATAGTACTTACAAGTAGATAAAAAAAGAGATAAGCCACATTAAATAAAGAAAATAGATATACAATAAATAGCCTAAAAGCTATCATCATTGCTAAGCAAAGTAATAACGAAACAAATGAATTGGAGAAAAAGAGAGGATTTTTCTTAATTATTCAATATATCAAAATTTTATGACTCAATAATTATGCATCTTTTATTTAAATTACATTGGTGGAACTTTCCCTTGTATGAAAAAAAAAAAAAAACTTCATTAGAAAGTAGTTAAAATGACTGAAAATGAAAGATAGGTAGATATTTTGGTGTTTGTTAGAAAGGAAAGTAGATATTTTAGTACTTTGTGGATTTAAAATTTTAGTTTAATCATTAATTTTATTAAAGTTTATTATTATTTTTAAATTTAATATTTTAATTAAGTTGTCCCAATATAATATGATATATAATTAATCAAGGTCGAACACAAGGGGTAAGCAATGGTTAGGTCCCCAGAATGCAAAATTCGATCTATATAATCCCTTCAATTGTTATTAAATTACAAATTAGTATAATAGTAAAATTATATTTTGGTCTCCACAAATTATTAATTTCTGGCCCTAAAATGATTTTTTAATTTCAGCTCTATAATTGATGGAAAATAAACATACCGAGTTGATAAATTTTGATGGAAAATAATAATAGTGTTAATAATTAGACTAACATCATATTTTGATACATATTTCTTTTGGTATTAATCGTGCAAACATAAATAATTAAAAAATTATAAATGACTAAGTATTAGCTTAATTGACATTGTTATTATTGTAACAATTTGAAAATTAAAAATTCGAGTATACTTAAACGTATAATAATACAAAAATTACTACATATATAAAAATTTTACATAAATACACATTATGTTAAACATGCTTGTTATATTAATTTTCTTATTTATGGAACATGTTTTAATTTAATCAATTAAAAATAAATTAAGATATACGGTTTGAATATTATATAAGTATTATTATGAATTAATTTAATATGATTTGTGTTGTAGCATGAAAGTTTGGGTTCAATCCTATCAATTCAACCCCTACCTCCAATTATAAAAAAATATATAATAAATTATTACTTTAATAATATAAATTTTAATACATTAACCGTTTTTATTTTATAATTGAGAGAAGCAATATCTTAATGAGTATTTTTTTTTTGTGAATTATAAGAGGAGGATAAAACCGTAACAACAACGCAACTAACACCATTTAAACTTAGACCACATCTGAGGCGGTGAACACCCTAACTATCATGCTAGCGACTCAAACTTTGATCCTTAAAGTATTGACATAAAACCTTAACTGATTTATTCCTTAAAGATTTGTTGCACTTTTAGTATATAATTAAAAGATTTGCCACCAAATAACAAACTTGAAGTGGTTCAAAGTGATTAATCAAACTTTTGGAAAGTAAAGTTTCAAAGATGGTAAAATAATAGAAGGAATAAAGCCCCTGAAACCCTAAATTTTTTAGGTAAAAATAATCACATATTGTTCAACATTTTCATGTTCAACTGTTCTAAAGGCTGCATTATTTTAGGGGAAATAAAACCTACCCATTTTGACATTTATGACAAAAGCTAACCCCAATGACCATTTGCAACTCTTAAATCATTGAAGTATGTTTCATTAATTTAGAGCACTAAGTAGATAATTCAATTGAAATGGTAAACAAGCAAGGATATTTCATTTTCTTTTTAAGTATTCACATATTCGATATATATTAAAAAACAAATACAAAAATAAATATATTCATATCGAACGTATTATTACAAGTTTAGATATCATAAAGTGTATGTCATGTTACCTATATATATAACCAGTTGCCTGTTCTTTGAAATTCACAAGCCAAGGCAAAGACTGCAATAAAGAAGTGCCTTTTAGTGTATTACTCTCATTCTCAGCTCTTCGATAATGGCGAGTTCACTGGCTCTTGTTTCATGGCTGGTTCTACTTTTAACCCTTGCAATGGCAGTTTCAACGATTCAAGTCGAAGCTGCCAGGGCATTCTTCGTATTCGGTGACTCGTTGGTCGACAATGGCAACAACAATTATCTAGCCACCACTGCTCGAGCCGATTCACCTCCTTATGGCATTGACACTCCGAGTCGTCGCCCCACTGGTCGCTTCTCGAATGGCAAAAACATACCCGATTTCATCAGTTGAGATCGATTTCTGCTTCTTTTGTTCTGTTTTTTATGTTGCTTGTATCATATGGACTTAATGTGTGTGTATTATAAAATCAGGTGAAGCACTCGGCTCGGAGCCGCTACTGCCGTATTTGAGTCCCCAACTCAGTGGAGATAGGCTACTTGTTGGTGCCAACTTTGCTTCGGCTGGTATTGGTATCCTTAATGACACCGGAATACAATTTGTAAGTCCTCAAGTTTCTTTCATTTCGTGACGTTATGATTGTTATTTTATGAGTCCGAAAATGACGTTGGGACCGTAATTTAATCTCTGAGTCCATGGCATTGTGACACTGCAGATAAACATTATAAGAATGTTCAGGCAATTTGAATACTTTCAAGAATACCAGGGCCGGTTAGCTAACCTCGTCGGTACTACCGAAGCACAGCGGATTGTATCCGAAGCTCTCGTACTCATCACCGTCGGCGGCAATGATTTTGTGAACAACTACTTCTTGGTCCCATTTTCCGCAAGATCTCGACAATTCAGTCTACCGGATTACGTTAGATATCTTATCTCCGAGTACAGAAAACTTCTAATGGTAAAATTTTCAAAAACCCTAATTTCAAATTATGTGCCACATGAACTTGCATATATGTAACATAAAACAATGGCATAAAATTATGTTGCAGAGACTGTACGAACTTGGAGCAAGGAAGGTTCTGGTGACCGGCACTGGACCATTGGGTTGTGTTCCGGCCGAATTAGCCATGCGGAGCCCGAATGGTCAATGTGCAGCCGAGTTGCAACGAGCTGCCGGCTTGTTTAACCCACAACTGGTTCAAATGATAAATGGACTCAACAGTGATCTTGGTGCTAATGTTTTCATTGCTGCTAATACACAACAACAAACCAATGATTTCATTAGTAACCCCGGAGCCTTTGGTACTTATCTCCTAATCCGAATTTATTAAATATAATTTTTTAAAAATAAATGTAAAAATCAATTAAATTAAACCAATTCAAATTTATTTGTTCCACACTAACAATATGGCTCATTAATCAAATAAAATTGAAAAAAGTGCCCAAACTTCATTTATTAGGGCAACCTACCAATTATCATTATGAAAGCTACCAAATATTTTGGATTTTTGCTACACATTGAAACCCTTCAAAACATATTAAATCAATTTACTTTTTTACAAATTAATATAGGGATATCTTTTGTTTTTCTTTTCAGAACTAGAGATATTTCCATTCATTGGCTGAATCGCATAGGATATAAGTATGATATTAAAATATTTTATGCTTGTTCAAGTTAAAGACTTAAAATTTTGTACAAGCTCACTTATTTTTGTAATTGATTAACCCAAATTCATTTAGGCCCACTCATATGATATTTAAATTTTTTTTAAAAATATTTATATTATTTAAATTTAATATTTAATGATTGATTAATTGTATATATTTTTCATTTATTAAAATTTTATAGACTTCTTAAATTTTCTTTTGTAACGTTTACATTATAGTATTATATATTACTATATAGATTTAATTTCTCTATATATATTTTAAATTACATAATATAGTACATTAAAAACTTAAAAATAGGTCAGATTAGGCTCAAGCCTTAAATGTTTAAGCCCGAGCTTGATTCATATTTTAAATAGGCTAAATATTTTCACCCAAGCCCTCAAAAAATTTGGACTGGCCTCGAGCTTAGGCAACTACCTCGGCTCAAGAACAAATCTACTCTGAACCTACATTTCTTATTGTTTGAATTGTATCCACAGGATTTACTACGTCAAAAATAGCATGTTGTGGGCAAGGACCCTACAATGGACTAGGATTATGTACCATAGCATCTAATTTATGCCCGAACCGTGACTTGTATGCCTTTTGGGACCCGTTCCATCCGTCGGAGAAGGCAAATGGGATTATCGTCAACATGATATTGAGAGGGTCGACAAATTACATGAGTCCCATGAATCTAAGCTCTTTATTGGCTTTGGACACCATTCCAAGGACTTAGTTTAAATTACCTACATGTTCTAATAAGGATAATAAAGGGGAACAAAAACATCTTGTTGGGTATTTGCTTAGCCATGCATTTCTATTGTGTCCTTCCTGGTGCTTTGTTTGTAATTAATCAATTTCTTGATGAAGTGTAATGCAATGTTTTAATCTATACTTATATTTAAAGTTTTGACTGAGTTAATGTTACGAGCCAATCAAACATCAACTTAGAAAATTATTAAAAATCGATTCATTTTATGAAGTAAATTATATTATTATTTGAATTTTATATCTGTACTTATATTAAAACTATGATTGAATTGTTGCTATAAGTCAATCGGACACTAAAAATTATCAAAAAATAATTTATTTTATAAAATAAATTATATTATCACGATGATTTATATTTTAATAAACCAATACAAAATTACATGAGAAAAGCTTTAAACCTTTAACATAATAAATCTTAAAATTTTGATTTCATCATTTCAACCAAAAATTCATTTCTTTCTTATTTAAATTTTTAATGAATTTAATTGTTATAAAATAATTTCACCCATATTATAATCTAATACGCCATATAAATTACATCATTGTAAGCCCAAGTAACACTTGGAATTAGCCCTTGTCATAAACATATAAAACAACGCTATTTACTAATTACTACTATGAAGTGACATCAAAGAAAATAAATTATAAAGCATTTTTTAAATATAAATCTTAGTATAAATTTTCATCAAAACTATTTTTCTATAAAAAGTCTAAAATTACTCATAACCTATTCTCAATTCTTAAATAAGAGAATAATGTATTTGAGTACCAATTGAGTTAAAACAGTTTTAAAATTGATACAAATAAAGGTATGAAATATATATTTTTCTAATAATTAAATGGGTTTTAACATTAAAACCAATGGTAGTTCACTAAATATTTACGCTTTTTCATGTGACCCTCGAGTCTAATCCCACATTAATTAGCTAATAAAACTCACATGTAACTTTCTTTAGCATTTATTACAACATAAATTAGTTAAATAATGACTTAGTCAATTGTCTCAATAATAATAAGGTAGCTTTTTCACTTTTGGCAATAATAATAAGTGAATCTGGTAGTTTGGATTAATCGATTTTCTTCTTAATTTGTTGAGATCTCGTTCTCTTTTTTTTTTTTTTTTTATTAACGAAATAATAAGCTTTCGACTAGAACTCCATTTTATTTTTACACAAAAAGAAACTAAATTAATTGGGATAATTAGATTTGGTAGCATTAATATTTGAATGTCCTCATCATCATCCTCTAAATTTCAAACTAAGCAGGTTGTATGAAATAGACTAGGCATTTAATAACTTGTTTAGGCTTTAATGAGTGGAGGCAAAGTGGATGACACATTGACTCCATGATAGAGATATATACTATAACATCATTCATTTCTTGTCCACATTAATTTGCAAGTGTCGGTAAAAATAATTATAAACTAGTCCTTTACATTATCCTTTGTCTCTTCATCGTCGCTTAACTACCGGAAGCGTCAGTGGATGTGTTCTGATGGTAATTAAATAAATGTACCAAATTTTATATAATGTAATCTATTAATGCATTATGATATTTTAATTTATCATATATGATAAACGTGTAGAAAGTAAAATGAGTTTATTGAAATTGGGTTTGATAAATATTAATATAGAAGAAAATAAAAGAAAATTAAAATTAATTTATTTGGTAATAACGAAAAGTGATCCATGTCCTTCTCACTAAAGTCTATATCCTTATGGACATCTACACGACAATTTAAATTTGAAATCTAATGAAATCATAATTTTATGTTGTAGAGTTTTTTTTTCGAGTCTCTTGCATCAATTGATCCTTTTCTTTTGGGGATATTTTATTTATTTTTCGTCAGGGTTTATTTATAAATAGTAAAAAATCAGCTTTAAATAATACAGTTAAATCTTTTAATTGGAACACAATTGGAGAAAAGATTGAAATAAATTAACAGCAGTTACCATTAGGTAACTTTCAACCAAAATAAAAAAAATGGAAAAACAATAAAGACAACCTTACATCGACCTATGCGGCGCGTAATTACTTTTGGTCTCAAAACATTATTTAAGGATGAATATACAGAGGTTAAGTTGGTAGGATGTTAATGGAATATTTAATGTTGTTTTTTTCATGAATATAATTAAAGGTTATTTACCATCATCACTTCACTGTTCCAAACAAGCATGATAAAAGGATGCTAGAATTTCTTTACCTAAACTCATTCGGGTTTATTTGAAAACCCATCAGATCACTGCTCCATCTCCATTGAGGGTGTTTTTGGATGGGTGATGGCTATGATGCAATAAATTTTTAATCTCACAGTTACGATAATTAATATCAACGCTACCATTATTTTTAATTTTACTGAAAATAAATACACTGCCTATTTAAAGACACCTTAAAGTTTGTGAAAATGTAAATCTATTTCTAAATAAGAGGCTAAGAATGCTCTACTAACAAAACTCCTAAATAAAATAAACTAATTTCAATAAATTTAAAATTAAATAATAGAAAAGGTTGATAGTAAAAAACTTGGTTAGTCAATATGTCTCGTTAAGTTTGGGATTGTGGAGCGACATCAAGCTTGTTGAGGTTATATATGAAAGTTGCTTTGGATAGTGTTTTTATAAGTGTATCAACAATATGATAGATAGTGAGTGATATAGAGATTTTATGTTATATATGGTCACAAACGAGATGTAAATTTATCTCAAGATACTTTATTTTGCTATTAAAATGAGATATTAATTGTAAGAAGTCACGCCTTAATAATCATAGAAGATTTTTGGAGGATGAGATGGCAAAAGTTTGAGCTATTTTATCAAATTCATTATCCAAAGCATTTCAGGGGCAATAATTGCGATCGTTCGATATTTAACTTTAATGAAGGAGCAAACAATGAATAATTATTTCTTTGAAGACCAACTTACATGATTTTGACCAAAACAAAGAATATATCTAGTTGTCAAACTGATCAATGTGATTACCTATCAAATCAAAATTTGAGTACATATAAAGATTTGGATTTGAATGGTGTGTGAATCGATCGAAGACCATAGTTGGAGGTTCATTTCAAGTATTGAAGGTTTGTTTTACTGCTTTCCAATGTATGGATGATAGAGGATGCATAAACTAAGAATGATTGTTCACAGCAAACAGAATATCAAGTCTTGTAAAGGAATGATACTGGAGTTTTCCAATATTTCACAGGTATACAGTGGCATACCTTGAAGTTTGTAATGGTGAGAGGAGCTCAGTAGAGTAAGAATTCCTTTGCCATCTTGCATCCCTATGCTAATTAGGATATCCTAAATGTATTTGCTTTATAATAAGGATAAACTATCTATATTATTTAGTATTACTTTAATTTCAAGGAAAAGGAATTAATCAACCAACTTCTTTAAGTGAAAGTCTATGTGAAACAAAAGTAGTAACTTATTGAACAACTAGTGAATCACTACGTGTTACAATAACATCACTTGAATAGACAAGTAGATAGATTAAAATACCAAAGTCATCATGGATAAATAAGGATGCATCATAGGCGGATAGTTTGAAGCCAATTTGCAGTAGAAAATTTGTGAGTTCTGTGTTTCATTGCTAAGATGATTGCTTATGTCCATGTATCACTTAACTAACAAAAACAGTCAAATGGTTTTGATCTTCAAAACTCGATGGTTGCTTCATATAAACTTATTCATCAAGATTGCCTTGTAGAAAGACATTGTTGACGACAGTCTGTTGTAGTGCCTATTGATTTTGAATAGCCATTGATAATGGTGGTAAGCTTAATGAAAGGCCTAAAGGTAGAATGATAATCCATACCTTCTCGCTAGATACTGTACCCTCTAGCAATAATTGAGCTTTGTAATGCTCAGTTCTTCCATCTTATTTAATTATGAAAATGCAATTGTGGTAAATTACATTGATATGGTTTAAGCTATGGATGACAAAAGTAGGCAAAAACTTTTAATGTTTTTTAATTTCTTTCATCATCAAGGAGTATTTTGGAGAAATATTGTGGGTTGACTATTTAAGAGATAAATTGCATATTTGTAGTTAAGGGTAAAATCAGAAAATTCTTTTAGGGTCAAATTTAAATTATAATTTTATAATAGTAAAAATATAATTTTACCATTTGAATAACTTATATCTTTATAATTTTTAAAGGTTTAAATTAAATTTTATCATTTTAAGAAAAATTAAAATATAATTTTATTTTCACTAATTAAAATTTTAAAAATTTTAAAAAGTTTAAATAAAAAAATTTATTTTAAGGGACCGGGTCTCCTTCCAGCGCAGCCTTTTAACTACCCTATTTGTAAGTGAAGTTCCAAAAATTAAATGGGATGACTGTTAGGCGTAACAACGTTTTGGCTATTTTTATTCTGTCTATGGCAATGTTTAGCAATAGTGATGCGTTATAAGATGGATATTTGAGATATTTTATATCTTGGGAAGTAAGATGCAGTTCTAGAAGCTAAAATTCACCACCATCATTTGCATAAAATGAAACTAATTTACTGTTGCAAAAATTTTTCTTCTAAAGGTGATGATTTTGAAAATTAACTGTTTCATTTTTGGTTTTTAAAGTGTGCAACCAAATATATCTAATATTGGTAAGAGGGTAGCCTTCACACAAGTCTCAAATTAATTTGAAGTTGTTTCGAAGGAGAAAACTCGATTTTAACTCAATGGCTTTAGATCGAATCTAGTGTCTTGGGCAACAAGAAATGTGAGTTTTTAAGTTTTAGAATATGCTTTCTTGATACCTAATAACACGAAAACAAGTATAATGGTTAAAACAAAACTAAATAGCAAGATAAATAAAGGTAATGAAAATAAAGATGGGAGATGGAATAGATAAATCGATGGAGATGAATAAATTTATAAGTGTTTGATTAAATATGTAACGCCCCAAAATTTGTTAATTTTGGCTTTTTAAATTTGATATAAATGTGTATCTGCTTTAGTGGTTAAGTGTTCTGGGAGTGTTTAAGAGGTCTTAAGTTCAAACCGCAAGGGGGTTGATTTTTGCTCGGTGGACTGTAGGAGTTTCAGTTTAGTGAAATATTGAGATGGTTGTGAGTAGTAGGGATCCTGGGAGTGAAAGTAGGAGAGAATTTAGGGATTTGTGATCAAAATGTTAGTTTCTTGATAATTGACATTTTCTTAAGGATGAGTATCTCGATTTGGGTTCGGTTTTAGCTTGATTTCTAAGTGTTAGTTCTATTTCTAAATGTTTAATTCAGTGCTTTATTGGTCGATTATAGGTTCTGGAGTGCTCGGAAGTGTTTCTACATCGAAATCGTACCAAGCGTGTACCCAAAAACACAAAAAATGAGGTTTCTACGAAAGCCAAAAATCTCATTGTTGACGCTACACTAGCGTGTGGTCGCCCGTGTGGTAGGTCGTGTGATGAGACACGAGCGTGTGATCGACGAGGACAAGCCATGCGCATAAGACACGGTCGTGTGATGGCCAGGTAGGCCATGTGCGACACACGAGCCTGATAGAATTGGGCCGTATGGGCCACACGGACGTGTGGGATTCTGGGCCAGGCTGTGTGATCTACACAGCCGAGGCCAATTTGGGTCTTGTGGGCCATACGGGCAGACCACATGGGTGTGTGAGCCTATTTTTATTGAAATGTTTGCTAAGGTTGCATGGGTCACCCAAGTCGACTATGAACCTTCCATAGGGTCGGTAAGCACTTCCTAGACCTTTAACTATATGTTATTGATTATGTGAATTATGTACTGAGCATGTTATATACCAGCATGTATACTGAACTGTATGTGTATCTGATAGACTCGTTATAGCATGACATATATTGTATATTGCATTGCATTGGATTGGGGTTGATATTATTCGGAGGAAGTGTACTGAAAGGCTTTTAAGCCTAATATACTAGCAGTTCAGCTGCAAATTACTGTTTTGTGCCACATTCAGTACTACATGGAGTGAAGGGATAGGTGGGTTGATTAAATCCCCACATGGAATGTAGAGTTGGACGGAGACGGTGTGTTGAGGATGGTTGGGTAGGACTTTGATACTGTATATCTGCTACTGTTATTGATGGGCTTAGGCCCTTGTGCATATTGATTCTGATACTGTATTGGGCTAAGGCCTAATTGATTCTGATACTGAAATGGGCTTAGGCCCAAGACTGCTATTGACTATGCACTGTAATTGTTGCTTGTTTTGCTCTGCGGGATTACACACTGAGTTTACGAAAACTCACCCCTCTTTGTTTCATGTGCACTGGTAATCCCCAGACCTAGATGGATTGGTGCGGCGGAGGACTCGATGGTGACCACGGTTCTGGAGTGTCATGGTTTTAATTTATGATTATTAATTTTGTTTTTATTCTATTTTTACTAGTTAAATTTTTGGGTTGTAATTGGACTTTTGGACTTTGGTTTGGTTTTGGGTTTTAAATATCCTTACTTTATAGATTACAACTGCTAGTAGTAGGAAACCTCGGTTTTCAAAAGAAACAAATGATTTTCGAAAACACATGATTATTTTAATTGTTTAAAAAGCTTCCACATCGAATAAGTTTTGAAACTATCGACTAAATGAGTAATACGATTTTGGAACTAATAAGATATTAAGATAAGTAATTTAAAGGAAATGGTTTTATCGCGACGATATGGTTTTCAAACACCCTATCATGTGACATCACGAGATCCGGCCATAGCGTCTAGGCCAAATTTAGGGTGTTACAGAATCTTTCGAGAAAGATTTCCTGACAAACTCAATCAATAACTCTAACTAACTCGCCAAGAACAAATCCTTGGCAAGCCATAGTTGGAAAGACTTCCCTCCAAAATCTTGAACTAGATTAAGTAAAGAGAATCTTCTGAATAAAAACAATAATTGAATCTTGCAAAATAAAATACTTGGAAAACAAGGAAACAACCCTTCCTTTGTCTCTAAGAAATTGACCTAGTTATAATCTTACTCTTGAAACTAAATTAATCTAAAATACTTAAAAACTCGTAATAAATAAATCCCTAAAGTATAAAACTTCATAAATACATTATGGGACTTATATATAATCAAAATCAATCCTTAAAATTGAACTCAATATGATTTAAAAGCTAAACAAAGTCCAAAACACATAATTAATGTTTTAACCACATCCAAAAAATTTGCTTACATAGTCTTCACTAAAACGAGCATACATTGGGCTTTTGAACTCAAAATAAGATAATTCAAAATGCGTTTCGGAGCTAAGAGATAACTCTTTCTTCGGACGAAAGACATATCGCTCCAAAAATGCCTGAACCCCATTTAAAAATGCATCGCAAGTCGGTTGGTTAGCTGATTTTTCAGACTTGAAAATTGATAGCTTTGATAGACTAATATCCTAAATCTATACAAAACAGGGTTAATTTTGTCTTAATAATTTTTTAACTTTCTAATCTACCTAGGAAAGTAACTTTATTACTTTTTATCATGAGATTGCATTGTCATATTCACAGAAAAGTAACTTCTAAAGGAAAGTTAAATTCCAATGAAAGTAAATAAAATTTGATATATCAAATGTTAAAATAACTTTCCAACTGATTAAATTATCGGGAAAACAATTACTTTCCATTATACTAAACCGATACTCAAGTCTAAAATAATATCTTTCTCCCATTTACTGGCTCCCACAGCTTGTTTATCTTCTTTTGCTATGAACTTATATAAAGTCAAATAAGTGGTACTGATTTAGTTGAGTTTTCGGTCCCATTCCATTAAACTTTCTTTAAACTATACAACAAAAATGAAGAAGCTAATCATGGTACAAAATGCAAAAGAAAAGTCAAATGCAGCATATACAATATGATTAATATTATTTAATAATTAGTTTAGGCTTTTAGGGATTTAACCGGTGGATTTCATCAGTTTTTTCAATTAACTGACTTTTAATTATTAGGTTGAATTTATATGATTATATATTTATTATATATTATAAAATATATTATATTTTATAATAATTTAGAAATAATATAAAATAAATTGGTTTTCTTGATCTGTTTAGTTTGAAATTCAAAATTGATAATCAACTGAATTAATCAATTAAACCAAGATCAAAACATACTAATCCGTCTCACCGACTAAATCGAAATCGAAAAAATCAAACCGATTAATTTTTGGTTAAAATCGAAAATTACTCTATTTTAAAATTTTATTTAGCAAAATAAAAAAATAATGGAACTGAAATTAAGTTATAATTTTTGAGAAATAAAAATATGTTTTATTGATAAATTCATAAATTTAAAAACCAAAAAAAAAAAAAAAGAATTTTACAAAACCAAGGGAAGTTTAAGCCCGTGCCTATCAGTGATAACCCTACTTTCAAAAAAAAGTAATAGCCCTGGACCTCTCTATGGGTGGCCTGTTAGACTATGCCGTTGGCTTGTTTGGTTCCACATTATGAGAATAAAATGGAAATTGAGCTGTTGAAATTCTCTTTTGAAAAAATTTACAGATTTCTTCTTACAACTTTCTCACCTAAATAGGCTCTTAATATATTATAAATATTAGACATAAAAATAAGATATATTACACTTTCAAAGAGAGAAAAGATAATATTATTAAAAAGAATAACTATAAACTTCAAATATAATGAACATGAAAGTATCAAAAATAATATTAAAGACAGATGTTTTGTGCTTGGTTATTGAAAGGGCAAATATCCCAAAAATACCCAAAAAATAAAAATTACCGGAAAGACGGGTTTCAAAAATATTGATCGGAAGGGCAATTTCCCAAAAATCGCGTCCGTCGGTAGCGTTTTTTGGGAAAGGCTAAAAGCAGCGTCCATGGGGGGCGCTTTAGGCCACCTCGAAAACGCTCCCACGAGGGAGTTTTTCCTCCCCATGGACGCGCTTTTTAGGCCGTCTGTGATCAAATTTTTTTACCGTTAGGGGTCCAACGGTCAAAACCAACAGTCAAAAAAAAACTATAAATACCCCCAACCCTTTATTTTTTTCACACTTCAATCCTTTCTCAATTTTCTCTCAATTTTCTCTCAATTTGCTCTCAATTTTCTCTCAAGTTTCTCTCAAAGCCCTTGAAATTTATGCTTAAATTTCAAAATAGTCTTCTACTATTTACTGAAAAAGCCCTTTATAATTTTTTAATATATTTATTTTTTAGAAAATTAAAATTCTTTATCGAGTACAATGGTAGGGATTTACGTCGCCTAGAGCAATCAATCACATTGGCGTCGAGCAATTGAAAATGGTAAGTTTGAATGTTAATTTTTCAATATTATTAAATTTTTTAATTATGCAATTTTAATTAATTTTGAATTTTATAATTTTTAAGCAATCATAGATCGGTGTTGCAATGTTATATTCGCAACATGCCCGGTCCCCATCGCCATTGATCGAGAATTACTGCGGAAGCGGGTTTTTGCACGTGGCCATGATAGTAGGGGTTCAAGTTGGACCCGACTTTGATCGGTAGCGTTGATAGAGAGGTGGAGACCCGAGGCGACACTTTCCATCCGCCATGCGGAGAGTGTACCATCACCTTAGAAGATGTGCGATTCTGGTTGGGATTCTGGGTGGAAGGGTCGGTAGTCACCGGTCCGTAACATCTCTCGATTGGATGCCCGTATGCTACGAGCTCTGGGTGCCATTCGGATAAATTGCAAGGAGGTCGGATCGATATGGTTTGGTTACGAGACGCATTCCATGTACCGAATGAAGGTTCAAGCGAAGAAGAAAGAATACGGTATCTTGCGGGCATACATGCTTGAGATAATTGGAGGCTATCGATCTGGGACCTCTCTAGAAACCTCGTCCACCGAGATGGCTCCGAAACTTGTTGATTTGAGCGGTACGGTGAATTGAGTTGAAGTCTGCCGTGCTATCGAGGTTGTATCGGGAGATGTCTTGGCGACGGTCTTGAGTAAAGCAAAAATCGGAGGTTGCCTATCACTCTGCGGTCATGGGCATGGTTTGATTTCCATTTTACGTCCTCGACTCGATCACCATATTCATTCCCACCGATAACGAGGTAAATTTAATATTATATTTTACAATTATGTCGTAGATTTATAGTATAATTGCATGCTGAAAGTTTATTTAATTAGGTGGAACCATCCGACGAGTCATGTTGGAATACGACTCATTAGAGGATATCTGACTCCTATTGGAACAACGGTCGGAATCACAAGTAAGTGTCAATTTCGTTATTATAATTTAGTATTTATGTATATAACTAATATTTTGGTAATGTTAATATAGTTTCAATGGACACCGTCGAGGATCCGAAATTGAGGCGATAATTAGGGAGTTCCTCCAAAATCCGAGCAGTTGGCATGTTAAGGTCCCGCTAATCACCTACGTGACCGTGGAGATGCACCAGTCGGATCGAGTTCTGCGGCAATTTGGATAAACGGCTCGATTCCGTGGCTCGAGGTGCTCGATGATGAGCCACATGTGGACTTCTGGCGGCGGACACGGATTGGCCAATATTTTGGTCGAACATATCGAGGCGTGGGAGAAGCGATATGACTTTTTACCTAACAAGGAACCGATCGTAGTTCTGAGTTAGCGTCGTCTTGGAGTACATGCCATGGTTTAGAATCCATGGCAAGCCGTATCTGTTGTCCGGATGAAGAGAGGCGGACAAATTCATGGCGAAGGGCGTCGGGCCCTTTACATTCAAGGAGAAGGGTGATGAGGCGGGCCCGAGAAGCGCCTACTACGATCCGGGCCCATCAACGGCGCCTACACAATCACGGGCCCATCGATTCGGTGACAACACCCAACACACAGCGTCATGGTTTATGCCGGTGCGTACCGCCCTTATATGTATCCTCCTAACCCATATATGTTTCCTTTTCTAGTCCCCCAGGTTGGAATGCATGGCGGGTTCGAGTCCGTTCGACAACTCCTTTTAGCCAGCCGATCGTGAGGCCGACGTCGGGTGTGGGATTAGAGGAGGCACCGTCGGGGAGCAGTTCTTTCTACCAGGCTCCTTCACCGTACGGGATGCAGTCACCCCCGCCGTGGTTTATGCAAACACCTCTGGGGTCATTATTTTATCAAGGTGGGTCATCATCACAACACCGAACTGACCCACTGGGAGGAACGGATTCCACGCTGAGGTTTCACGACCCCACGGAAGCTAGAAGAAGGAGGAATCCGGTAGCATGTAGTCGGCCCCCAGTGTGGCCTTTGGTTCCCCCAAGCATCCGCACTAAACCCTAAACCCCTAATTTGAGTAATTGTAAATTAATTTATAATTTGAGTTTAATTTTTTGTAATTAAGGTTTAATTTTTGTAATTAAGTTGTAATATATTGAATAAAATTTGAGTTTGTTTTTTATTGTAATTTAATTTTTTTAATTTATTTTATTTTAATAACTTTGACAAAATAAAATTGGTTTATTTTTTTGTAATTAAGTTGTAATATATTTAATAAAATTTGAGTTTGTTTTTTATGGTAATTTAATTTTTTAATTTATTTAATTTTAATAACTTTGATTTAATAAAATTGGTTTTTTTGTAATTAAGTTGTAATATATTTAATAAAATTTGAGTTTGCTTTTTTATTGTAATTTAATTTTTTAATTTATTTAATTTTAATAACTTTGATATAATAAAATTGGTTTTTTTTGTAATTAAGTTGTAATATATTTAATAAAATTTGAGTTTGCTTTTTTATTGTAATTTAATTTTTAATTTATTTAATTTTAATAACTTTGACAAAATAGGTTTGGTTTATTTTTTTTGTAATTAAGTTGTAATATATTTAATAAAATTTGAGTTTGCTTTTTTATTGTAATTTAATTTTTTAATTTATTTAATTTTAATAACTTTGACAAAATAGGTTTGGTTTTTTTTTGTAATTAAGTTGTAATATATTTAATAAATTTTGAGTTTCCTTTTTTTGTAATTTAATTTTTTAATTTATTTAATTTTAATAACTTTGACAAAATAGGTTTGGTTTTTTTTTGTAATTAAATTGTAACATATTTAATAAAATTTGAGTTTGTTTTTTAATTTAATTTTTTAATTTATTTTATTTTAATAACTTTGACAAAATAGGTTTGGTTTATTTTTTTAATTAAGTTGTAATATATTTAATAAAATTTGAGTTTTTTGTAATTTAATTTTTTAATTTATTTAATTTTTTAAATTTAATTTTTTATATAATAAAAATTGAGTTTAATTTTATTTCTTTTGTATTTTAATTTTTTTATTTTAATTTTAATATCTTTGATAAGATAGAAATGATTTAATTTTTTTAATTTAATTTTTTAATTTAATTTTAATAACTTGAATAAAATAAAAGCTGGTTTATTTCGGCATCAACGTTGATTAGGATGGGCTGTTTTATTTTTTAAATTGTAATAATTTTTTTATTTTTTGAATAAAAAAGTTGTTTGATTATTTGTGTTTGTAATTTAATTTTAATTATCTTATATTTAATAAATTTGAGTTATTGTACAAAAGTTCACCGTTTTCCTCCAAAAAAACAGAAATTACATAGCCAGCAAGAGACAAACAAGCTAAGAACACGGTCAACTAGTCCGATTTGGACACGAGCGAGATGTATGGCCCGGGTTCCTACACCACCCACCATGAGCTTTGGTTCGTCGGTTCTCGGATATCCATATTGTTGCGTATTCTAGTCGAGGAAGGTCGACCTTTTGGTTTGCATCTCAATTCTCTATCCCAAGCATGACTTATACGGTGCAAGCGATCTGATGGCCACTTACGTTCATCTGGGACTGGTAGGAATACGTGTCTCCACACGTTGTACATGTTTTCTAATTTGTAGACTTCGTCGACATAGCTCATGGGGTCAAGACGAAGATTATGACAAGCCGCAAGTACATGAGCACATGGGTAACGAAGTGCATCAAATATCCCACAGTCGCATGTCCTATTTGTCAAGTGTACACGATAATGCCCGTCAACAATACCTTGGTTCGATCATCAAACTCCGTGACACCAAACCATAAATTTGTCATGATCGTGACAAGCTGTGTGCATGGTGTTCGCCGTGCCTTCCACGGTTAATTTCTTGCAAGACCTTGGGCTCCATACATGGCCTCCTTGCATACGCCCTCGATAACTCATTGCTCTCTTGGAAATAGTCGCTAAATGAAAATATATCTCCGTAAAATCATTTGTAATCGACAAATGATGGGTTCCTTTTAGCACGAATTTATGCATTCGGCCAGTTTGTGGTCATATGACCATATCGTAGGCGCGTCATATGCTTGTGTCCACTGTTCAAAAGGAATATTGCAGTACTCTGCACCTTCGACGTTAGTCATAGCATGGTAGCCAACATCTCGTGAAAGCGGTCTTTATTGATCTCGTACCACCAATATATCGTTGATAGCGAATATTACATACCACTATTCAATTACGAATAAATTGAAAATTTCAAAAGAAATTATATTAATAGATATTTCATACCCATATCGGTCACTTCCAGTTTACATCTTTTAGATCGGTATTGCCCATAGTAGTTGGATGAAACATGCCTCGAGCAATATCGATGGTGTGTACGATGCCACATGCTTCCACTGTCGTTCTATTGCCGCAAGTATTCCAGGGCCCGATCCGATATAACGCATATGTCGTTGAGGCGGACATGCCTCCTTAACTTAGATAGGAAGAAGTCCGGTCATCGGTGACTCCCGGTGTTATTGCGACGCATAATCGGAAGGATTCTCCCACACCGTCTTGTGCCACGACTAGTAATAGTCGTCGTATATCTACCATACATGAAGGTACCGTCAATTTGTACCAATGGCTTGCGGTATGTAAAAGCATCTCGGCATTGCTTAAATGTCGAGCAGCGCTTGAACACCTGCGCATCCACGGCGAGACGATCGTTGTAATCTGCGGTTTCGTTTCAATGTACATTGTCTTTGCCTAGGACATATCTCTCGACACTTGACACCACCGCCACACTTCATTATATGAAGCGTCCCAACCGACCGTGCAACTTTTCCACGCATATACATTTGGCTATCCAAGCCTTTACGTAAGAGGGCGTGTACCCATTTGGCTACGAATATTGCCAATTAAGGTAAACCTTGTAGTTTTGGGATCGGCCTTCACCGTCGGGATTATTAAATCACCAACATGTCCGAGTCCATCCTCGGATGATCTTGTGTTACACACATCAGCGAAGTACATTAAATAATGCAACATTACATAATATTAGTGTTATTGAAATCATTGAACACATAGTGGTCTGCATCAGTAAGACATGTATGCGAACCTTTGTACTTCTTCACCTCCACATCCCCGTCCTTTTCCTCAATGACGCCATGATTTTCCATGCACATGTGCCGTCTTGCACAAACACACTTCGCCTCGTACCTATCGAGCTTTGATTTAACCATAGTGTAGTTAACCCGTTCACGATCTTGTATTGTTTCAATGCACCAAGAAAAGTGTTCTTGTTGGAAAAGCGGTTACCAACTTCTAATTGGTCCGAATCCAACGAAGAATTTGTGCGGTCACGCGTCCGTGTGTTAGTTCAGAAACTCCAATGCATCATCTTGAGATAGATCGACATTATGCATGTCTTGTTGAAGGCGAGTATGCCCTGAATAGCGGATCTTCTTCTTCTTCGTCTGAACCGCCTCAACATCTTGGTACAATTGGAGCGGGCTCGGTTCGGAAAATAGTCCAACTTCATGCCGTCGAGCCCGGCTCCGAGGTGGATCCACATCGGATTCATCGTCCGATCCTCCATAACTGCGACAAACGAGGGCCCTCATTGGTGGATACTGGTCGGTAATACATCATCCCTCCTTAAACATCTTTCGTAAAGATTCCAATCGTATGTGGATTGCCATCCACTAGAAGTTGATGACGTCCCCAATACGTATTTACGTCATCCGACATCGATTGGCGAATATGCATGTCCCATCCACCAACCGAGTGTCATGCGGGGTTATGTTTTCCATACTACCACCGCACACGGGCACTTCGTGTTTTGCCTCCCACTTACAGTGTCGACTTGGGGTCGTGTATTCCCTCGAACGATACTAGATGTTGAGGTCGCATGACCGGATCACTTGGAGATGAAAATTCTACATATACCTCGATATAGGGTGAACCACCGGCAAGATGAGTCTCCACCATTGCCTCAAGGCTCAGGGACCTTTGATGTCGAATCGTCATATCTCACCGGATCAACCAAGCGCAAAATCTATACTTAATAGATTGAACTTTCATTGGCGTTGTTCAATATTTTCGCCTAATTCTTTTGCAAAGTTCTACCAAATCGACGTTTCGATTAAAACTCAATCGCTATTGTGTTCTCCGATAAGAAAACAACACCATCTTGATTGTCACACTTCACCATCGTAGTAAATAACGACATTAATCGTTCACTCATTTTCAATTTTTTTCCTTTTGCTTGAATTTGCTTTACGCCAACCGAGAATGCAATTTGGTTGATTTATAGCCTAATTTTCTTTGGGCAAGACTTTGTAGCAAAAGTGTGTCCACGTGGGGCGCTTTTCAATGCTCCGGGTAATAGTGCACCTATTGAAGCGTTTTGACCCTTTGTTTGTTGAACGTCTCCTCAAAATAATTTTTAGGAGACCACGTAGCAAAAGCAAGTCCACGTGAGGCGTTTTCGCCACGGTTTATTCAAACGTCTCCTCAAAATTATTTTGCCAGGGACTCTTGCCCAAAAATTATTTCATTTTTCACATTGCAAGTGGACGGAAGATTTCCCAAAAATGGCGTCACGTCGGTAGCGTTTTTGGGAAAGCGGCCTAAAGCGCGTCACAGGGGGCGCTTTAGGCCACCTCAAAGAAAAGCGCGCCTTGTGGGAGCGTTTTTCTTGATGTGGCCTAAAGCGCTCCCCATGGACGCGCTTTAGGCCGCTTTCCCAAAAAGCGTCTTGGCGTCGATTTTTGGGAAATTGCCCTTCAGGACAATATTTTGAAACTGTCCTTTCCAGTAATTTTTGATTTTTTTGTATTTTGGGATATTTGCCCTATTGAAAGTCCTTTCTAGAAAATTATCTGATATTTTCCATAAATATTAAAATCAAATATTTAATTAATACATAATGATTAATATTAAAAATATAATTATAACGTACTATAGTCCGAAACATCAATTTGATACCAAAAAGAAACCTGAAGGATTCATTGTACACCAAAAGTAAATTAAATTGTACCCAAAAAAAAAGTAAATGTAAAATAAATAAAAATAAAAATTCACTAAAAAAATGCCAAAGGAGATTATAAGCATTTCTTTGGGAACAAATTTGGCCTGTCAGCTCGTTAAGGAAAATTTCAAGCTCACAAATAGAGGGGTGAAGCTATGATTTATGTGATGGTTTAGATAAAACTAAAATAATTGGGGTTGAAGGTAAAAATTTTATATTTAAATTATTTAAATTATATATTTTTTAACTTTAAAAGGGGTCAAAATTACATTTTTTATATTGAAAACAAGTTAAAAAATATTAAATTGAACTATTTACATTTAGAAGGTACTAAAATAACAATTAATACATTTAGTCAAAGAGGGCCAAAACCACTCCCAGGACCTTTGGCTACACCCCATCTCACAAATGTATTTATTTATATAATTCCTCCTAGATGAAGGCCATTTTATCCATAAAGGCTCATTTTCAATTTTATTTATTGGAAATGGGCTAATTTTTTTATTATTTATTAGAAATGGCTAATTTTAAAAAAACGTTTTCACATCAGTACGATTTTAGGAGAAATTTTAGCAAAATGCATTCTTAGGGAAACTTTTTGCCACATCGACACAAATCGCGCCCTTGTGGACACACTTTACTGATGTGGCAAAAACGCTCCCTCAGGGACGCATTTTAGCCTTTTTTCCCCAAAAAAAACTTATTCTCGAATTAAATTTTCAAAAAAATATTATTTTTAAATATTATAAAAATAGACTAATTTTTTAAAAAAATTTACAAGAATAAACCTTTATAAAGGCTAAAAATGACAACACTATTTTTTTTAAGGTTTCACAAATTAATATGAAAATAAAATTTACAAAACAAATCTTTATATAGACTCAAAGTCTCATTTTCCTTATTTTCTTAAGCAATGTGGGATATGAGATATGTGTCTATATAGACTTATGAATAGGTTTGCAGTTTGTTCCTAAACAATGTGGGATTCCTTTCTCTTTTAACTAACAACATGAGATTAAATGCTACACTATATTTTATATTTTTTACAAAACAATTTCTATTTTTTATATTTTGTTAATATTTTCTCATATTATAAAATTATCTTTTGAGATTTTTAATCTTGTTGCATTTTAGAATTGTTAACATATACAAAAAAACTATTAAGAAGAAGAGAACAAATTGCCCATATGAAACTTGTACATGCAATAATTTTCTATTCAATTTTAAATGTTTGAAGTTAATATCAATACAATTTTAATTTTAAAATAATTGTCCATTATTTAAATTTAGAAGTTATACTTTTAATTTTTATTATTTATTTTATATTATATTATGAATGTTTGATTAATAAATAAATGGTGAGTATTTGGTACTCAAATAGTATTTTTTGTAATTTTAAAAATTGATATATCTTTTAAATATTTTTTTATTTTTAATATTTTACTATACTCATTAATTTTTTAATTCTAATTTTAATTTAATTTTCATCACCTAATGAATGCCAATAAATTTATTTCAGATGCACTTTGACTAGATAGATAATCTATTTAAACATAATATATGATTATGTTAAATAATTTTTTATAGAAATATATAAATACATAAAATATAATAATTATTTTTCTTATTTTATATTTAAATTGAATTACATTAGTAGTCACTTAACTATAATTTTTAGCTATCGAATTATAAAAACTTACAAAATGATCACCCAACTATTAATAATTTTTAAATATTTATTTTTAATAATTTACCATACTCATTTTATATTTTATAATTTTTTTACTTATAGAGCTTAAAAGTTTTATTTATAATGTAACAACTGTTAACTTTTTGTAAAAAAATTTAAACTCTAAGTAAAAAAAATCAAATATAGTTTAGCATTTAATCTCATGTTGTTAGTTAAAAGAGGAAGGAATCCCACATTGTCTAAGAACAAGCTGCAAAACTATTCACGAGTCTATATATACACATATCTCATATCCCACATTGCTTAAGAAAACAAAGGAAATAAGACTTTGGGTCTATATAAAGATTTGCTTTGTAAGTTTTATTTTCATATTAATTGGTGATACCCTTAAAAAAAATAGTATTGCCACTTTGAGTCTTTATAAAGGTTTATTCTCATAAATTTTAAAAAATTAGTTTATTTTTATAATATTTTAAAATAATAATTTTTTTTGAAAATTTAATTCGAGAATAGAGTTTTTTTTCGGAAAAAACACGGGCTAAAACGCGTCCACAGTGGCGTGATTTGTGCTAATGTGGCAAAAAGGCTCTCTCAAAGATGCGTTTTGCTAAAATTTCCTTTAAAATCGAGCTGACGTGAAAGCGTTTTCCTAAAATGGTCCTTTTCAATAAATAATTAAAAAATTAGCTTATTTCCATAAATAAAGTTAGAAATGGGCCTTTATTAGTAAAATGGCCCTAGATAAAACTAAAATTAAAATTACATAATAACAAATTTAGCATTTAACGTTTGCATCTTTTATCAATTTAATCGTTAAATTTTAAAAAGAGTCAAATAGTTTTTTTTAATAGAAATGTTGGCTAAACATTAATTTTTTATTGATGCTAGCGTAGTAACCTTAATGATAGTTCATGTTTCATGCTAACATGACACTATTTATCTTATATGTCATATTAATAAATAATTTAAAATTTATAAGTATTGAAAAAGTCAAACTTCAAAAATATATATAGAAAGTTCATAAATATTCAAAAGAGTAGCATGAAATGCACGTAGATTGTCATATGGGTCATCATATTAAAATTAATGTTTTAGTAGGTATTTCTATTAAAACTAATAATTAAACTTTTTTGAATGGCTGAAGGTGTAACACCCTTACCCGAGTTTTAGTCGAGCACGAGGCATTACTAAACTTAACTTATTGATTCGGGGCATAAAATTGAAACTGTCCATCTGCAACAGTAAATTGACTATAACTCGAGTTACGAAACTTTTTGAATGGACTCTTAAGCCATATCATAAGGTTATACACACAAGATAGCTAAGTCCCTATACATGCCATAACTTAAAACGTCGAGTTACAAAATACCAGTATAATCCTTTGATAGTGCGTAACGATCTCCGACGTCTTTGTGATTCCCGAGTTGGCTTGTAATACTATAAAAAAAATTAAAGAATGGGAGTAAGCATAAAGCTTAGTAAGTTTACATGTAAATAAATAACAACATTCTTAATCAATTATCTTATTATTTTCTTATCAAGATCACTTAAGCTTTTAAATCAATATACTTAAACTTGTATTATTACCATGCCTTTTAACATGAATTTGCTCGACCTTACCTTTTTAGCTTGAACTTGTCTTACCTTTACTTTGGTATACTCTTTGAATTTTCCGTTGAACCACTTGGAATACTAAGGATACGCTGGTACCTTTCCTTATGAAACTTAACCATTGCCATGTCTTGACATGGTCTTATGTGGTATCCTTACCTTATGAACTCACCAATGCCATGCCTTGGCATGGTGTTACATGGGACCTTTGCCTTATAGTAACATATCAATGCCATGTCTTGACATGGTCTTACATGATTTCCTTAAACCTAATGTCATGACATTTGTATCCTACACATTCCTAAGGTTCAACCTAACTTTCGAGATAGCTTTTCATCAATTCATACTTGAGTCTTTAAATGATAAATTTATAAAATAAATATGTAAATGCTGGAATTTAATAGTATTAAATGTAAAATAATAGAATATTGCATTTATTTACCGCAAACTTACCTCGAAACAAAATACTATCAACTATATTGATTTAGTCTTCTATCTTTTCTTTCCTCGATCTAACTCAATTTCATTCTTCTTGATCTATAATAGCAAATTTAGCTTATTTAATACTCACATTCATCAAAACATTCCTTAACTCTTAACTTTGGAAAAATTACAATTTTACCCTAAACTTTTACATATTTACACATTTGCCCCAAAGCTCGAAATTAAACTTTTCCTAATAGGAAGGTCAAATTTAAAATTTTTTTTTAATATTAAGGCTAATTTAACTAAAAAAATAAAGATTAAATTGAAAAATATAAAACAAATTAAAAACTAAATGTATCATTATGCCAAATAAACTTGTAAATTTGACAAATTGTGAATTTTTTAATAATTTGTGTAATTTAATATATTAAAAACTATAGTAAATATATTTAAAAAAAGACTATAGTAAATAAATTTTAAATATATTCATGTATTTTTAGATGGAATTATTCTACATTTAATATTCTCTTTATCTAAATTATTTAAATTTTTATCATATCTCGCCATGTTAAAATCTAGTTATTTAAATTTAAATATAAATAAAATTTGATGGCATTATTCATGTTATTTTAAATCTATTATTTAATTTTGAAGCATATATTGGCATGTTAAAATAAAAATGTTGATGGGTACGTGTCATCCATGCCTTAACGGGTGGTGTTTGGCATCTAAGGGGAAATTAAATTAAATTATTTTTTAAAAGGGAAAAATTGGTTAAGATTCAATTCATATTGCTATCATTTGCTCTTGATTTCTTGCCTGTAAGATTAATTTAAAATATAAAAATTTTGGATAATTAAGATTTAAGATGTAATATTTATTAATATTTAATGTTGATAATTATTTTGCTTAATAGTTGGGTTATGCTACTCGCTGAAAGTGATTATTTATATATGATAAAGTCAATAGCAAATGCATATGCAATATCTTCAAGGGGTTCCTTAATAATTAGACCTTAATGGGTTTGTTTTTCGAATTTTGAGATAAATAGGTTAAATTTATAAAATATAAAAAAATTATTTCTAATTATATAATCTGAAATTACGAGTAAAATAAATTTAATAGAATTTGCAAAATAGGACAAGGAAGATTAGCTCATTCAGAATAGGTTAATAAATCATTTTATATTTGAGTTTGGCTTCAATGTTTAATTTGGTGTCCACGCTAAATGATATTACGGACCTAGTGAATATTTGACACATAAGCTGTAGTAAAAAAAACATAGATACTGCCAATTGAGTCTTAGCTCGATTGGCACGAGTATTATTGCTAATGCAAGAGGATATGGGTTCGAGTGTACTGAATCGCATTATTCTCCTATTTATGGGTTGGAGATGGGATATGTGTAGTTCTAGGCATTGTCTAGAAAAAAGCATATATGATCAAAACCTATAATGAAATTGTTCAAAAAAATATATAGATGCTTAATTGAGATAAAAAATGCAATAAAAAACTTTAAATACTAAATTAAACATTAAAAATAAAATCATGTACCAAGTAATATATTAACCCTTTCAAAATTTATGCCTTCCAAAATGAGTTAGGATATTGTTGGCTTTTATTAGATGATTGTTTAGGAATTTGTGTATTTATATTAGATTCAAATATTTTGTATTATATTATAATTTTATATTTACTAGTATGGTTTCAACTAGATCTGTTAATAGATTGGACCATCAATTTAGGCTCGAAGGTCCGGTCGAAATTCGGAAGAGTTTAGTAAAAAATATTAAGCGTATTTAAAATGAGGGTTGGACTCAAGCTTAAAACATTAGTGAATTTATGTTTCACGTTAATTTTTCATATCGCATTGTATGTTAATTAAATTTATCTAATATTATCATGTACGTAATAATAAGTGTTAGGTATAGAGGTAAGATACATTACACTCCTTAAGAGAAATACAAATTTGAATTTTAAAAACAACATTTTTTAAGAAAATTGTCATGAACCTCGACATAACCCATAAAACAAACATCTAAAAAAAAAAAATAATATTTAGGGTTTAGGGTTGAGGTTAATATAATTTATGCCCCTCAAGTGATTTGAAATATAAGTACATTATAAAATAAATATGTTGAGTAATAGTTTCTGGTATCTAAGTGATAGGAGTGTGATGGGCGTCGAAACCACCAAATATAATTCCTACAAATAACTCTAAATAGTAGTAGAGTGGTAGTAAGGTTGATTCCACAGGGATCGGACGTTTTTTATCAATTTCTGCGTTTATCTTGTGAACAGAACGTTTGTCGTGTCAAAGGATCGTGGCAAAGGTCGTGCCTATGACTCCTATCGTACTCACTGAAAAATAAATCAGGGGGGTTTAAAATACTTAGAGAATAATTAAAATAGCATAAATAGATAATTAAATCAATTGGAAATCAAATTGAAAATTAAATTCAGAAAATCAATTAAATTTAGCTCAGCTTTAGGCACGAGTTTTTCCGTCTTTGAACCGATCCTCGAAATTAGATGAACTCCTCTTTTCCAATAAGCTAGTTATAGCTACCAAGGACGCCTCGGACACCAACTCATGTAACACCCCAAACCCGGCCCATGCGTTTCGACCAGATTTGGCGTGTTATGAGTTGTACATTGAAAACTTTTGCTTTGTTCGTTATGGAAATCGTAAGTCAATTGGACATTATTTGGATAAATAAGTGACATTTTAAAATTTAAAATCCCTTGTATTACTATTATTAAGTATAAATAAACCTTATCATGAATTCATAAGTTGTATAACATTGAAAACTTCTTAGTTGAATAAAACTAGGGCCTTATTACATAAATATTCCCAAATAAAATAAAATAAAATTTAAAGAAATGTAATGGCCTAAATTCAAGGTTATCGAACAATGGTTTCAGTAACCATAAATCGATTTAAAGAGAAATTTATTTCAATACATTTGCATAAATATTTATATGATACAAAATATTTTTATAAATATTTATAAAATGTTAGTAATGTGGTATTAAAATTTCATTAGAAAATTTTAACGCTTGGGTAGGTAATTAAATGAAAAGACTAAATTGAAATAGAAGTAAAAGTTAAATTATAGATTAAAAGAAATTATAAAGGACCAAAATGGCAGTTAAGCCATTTTGTCTAGTTGAGGCGATTTATTGTGAAGAAAATCTAAGATTTTTATGTTTAATATATATTATTATATTATTATATAATAAAGATATTTTATGTTTTAATTATAATATAATATATTATAGTTATTATTATATTTATATATGTGTGTGTATAAGCTAAAGAAAAAAAAAGAGAAATAGAAACAGAAACAGAAACGGCAAACGAAACAGAGAAGGAAAGAAGGAAGGAAAGAAAAGAAAGAAGAAAGGAAAAATTAAAAGTTTGAAGCTTGGAAGTTGATAGGTAAGTCAATTTAGTCATTTTTACTTAATTTTGATGTTTTAGAAGCCTTGGAACAAGGTTTTGATGAAGCTAAGTTGTCATATTGAAAGTTTGTGAGCTCTCAAGTATAGTTTATGATCAAACAAAAATATGAATTAAGGACTTAATTGAATGAATTTCAAGATAGAATTGAAAGATGGATTTAATTGAGAAGTAAGCTATAAGAAAACAGTTTTGGGACAGCAGCAGTATAGTAGCTTTGAAAAATCATTAAAAATCGTATAAGTAGAATTAGAAGTTGAGTGAGATATGAAATTAAAGCTTATTGAGTCTATTTTCATATGAAAGAAACATAGAAAGCAAATTAATTCTGTATTTTGAGATATTTATATTTTCGTAAGACTGGTTCAGAGTGATTTCGAGATCCCTGTTCTGACTTTGAAAAATCATAAAAATTGAATAAAAATAATTATGGGCTTAAATTTATATTTTTAGACTCCTTAATGAGTCTATTTTTAGAAAAAACAAACTAAAACATCATATGAATTCTTTACAAGGAGAAAATTGATTCGAAGTGAAAAGTGGTCTGAACTGTCAAATAGTAAAACAAGGGAAATTTTAATGAATAAACTGTACCAATTGGTTAAGCCAAATATTCTGAAAATTTTATGGTATAAATATATGTGAGTCTAGTTTCATGGAAAATTAACGGTTCTTCAATTGGAGTTCTGTAGCTCGAGAAATAAATAATTTAGTGACTGTGACTCAAGTAGACAGCTTTGAATGAATTATGAACAATAATAGAATTATAGTGAATGCTACATGTGAACATGAAATGTGTTGAATTGATGATTGAATTTATTTATTTAGATCCGGAAAACAAAAATACGACGTTAGATAGAGGAAAGGAAAAAGTCCCGGATTAGTAGATTTTTGTGTACGAACAAGTATCGAGGTAAGTTCATGTAACTTGAATTATCTTCTTAAATGCTTGAAATGTATGTTATTGATGTGAATATAATTTGAATGTTCATTGTATGAAGATTGATAAAACATTGATATATTTGATAAAAAGGGGAAGAAATCTCGGTTGAATGAAAGGAAAATTCGATGGATCTTTGAAAAGGAATTGATGGTAAAAAGGATCTAGTCCGGACAGGTGATCCTATCCTAATATAGCCCTCCCGAAGAATATGTGGAAAATGGATTTAGCCCGGACAGGTAATCCGAATTAGGGTCTGAATTTAGCCTGGGCTGGTAATTCAAATCCAAGCTCATTAGAGTAATTGTCGTTGTAGGGGATTTAGCCTGGACTGGTAATCCCGACAATACTCTATGAGTTTACATTACAGGGGATTTAGCCTGGACTGGTAATCCCGCAGTAAAGATGAGGTTCGCGGGAGTGTGCTATCTGAAATGGAAATGTGCGCACATGAATATGAATTAACGGACCCGGATTTGTACACTAAAGTGTACTTTTGAAAATCCATCGAAATTCTGAGTAATTCAACGGGATAAATATGGAAATATAACAAAGAAACGGAAATCATGGTATTGATGAGCTCATCAATCATGGTATATATTATTGGTATATGGAAATTATTGGATGAACTTGAATGTTGAGTTTGTGTATGTTAAGGCAATAGTGCATTGAATGGATATATGAATGTTTATTGCTTTGTATTGAAAATATTAGGTAAGTATAATTCTTGTTACATGAGCTTACTAAGCACAAAGTGCTTACCCCTTTCCTTTTTCCTGCTTTTGTAGTGTTAGGAGCTCGGAGGTCGGATTCAGAGGAGACACATCACACTATCAACCCCAAGATTTTGGTATATAAAGAAACTTTATTTTGGAAATAAATGGCATGTATAAGCTAATAAAGTAAATGTTAATATGATATGAATGTAAGGTCACCATTGGTATGGCTAACAAATTTTAGTTTTAGTATGTGATGGTGTTATCTTATAATTATGTATGAATCTATTTTGAAAATATGTTAAATTGGATTGGTTTATGTGAATTGGTCTCGGTTTAAAATTTATAGGAAATGCTAGATATTTATAAAGGGGTTATATTGAGTAAAAGAAAATCGTAAACTCCTGTAATGCCTCGTACCCTATTCCGACAACGAATACGGGTAGGGGGTGTTACATTTGTTGGTATCAGAGTTACGATTTAGCCTGTTCTAGGACCGACATAGCAAATACGGATTAGCTATACATGCCATTTAAATTATTATTGATAGTGTGATATCTCTTGACCATTTAAATTGAGTTTTTCTTATAGTAATGTCATCCGACCGAACTCAATCTAAAGAAGTCGGGAGTCATGCTCGCTTCAGTACAAAGAGAAGAAACTAACAGTAGAAGGCCCGGTACAGAGGGTCAAGGGGAAGAGGCAAAAATAGCCTTCTTTCAAATGATGAATGAATGGTTTACTCAGTACATAAGAACTAATCCTATAGTGCAGCAAACTCAAACTCCCCCTCCTATTCCTCCACCTGTTCCCGAGATTCCACAGGGTACAGGTACTGAATCTGTCAGAAAAGGAAAAGCTCCGGTTGATAAAATTTAAAAATATAAGGCCGAAGAATTTCAAGCAGCAGTTGATGATGATCCCGAACAGGCTGAATTTTGGTTAGAAATACTATTCGGGTTTTGGAGGATTTATCTTGTACACCAGAAGAATGTCTGAAATGTGCTATCTCATTGCTAAAAGACACAACTTATCATTGGTGGAATACTAATGCTTCAGTTGTCCCGAGAGAAGAAATTACATGGAAATTCTTCAAGACCGAAGTTCAAAAGAAATGTATCATCGAGATTTCTTGATCAAAAAAGAAAAGAATTTCTTGGTGAAACAGGCAATAGATTGGTATCGACTATGAAAGAGAATTTGTTCGGTTGAGTAAATATGCTCGAGAATAGGTACAATCAGAAGCTGAAATGTGTAAACAATTCGAAGAATGGTCAAATCTGATCGACATGGAGGATTATCGATGTGATTTCGATTATTCTTGCCGAGGTATGTCAAAAAGGGTATGATGCTTTTCTTGCTTATGTATTAGACACCAAGGTATCTGAGTCGAAGATTCAGGTAGTGCCAGAAGTATGTGAATTTTTTGATGTGTTTCCAGAAGAGTTACCAAGGTTGCCACCAGAAAGAGAAGTGGGATTCTCTATAGATTTGATTCCGGGAACTACTCCGATTTCCATAGCTTCGTACCAGATGGCTCCTACAGAATTAAAGGAATTAAAGACACAGTTGCAAGAACTTGTTGAAAGGGGTTTTGTCCGACCGAGTCATTCACCTTGGGGTGCTTCAGTTCTGTTTGTGAAAAAGAAAGACGGGTCTTTGAGATTGTGTATTGACTATAGGTAGCTCAATAAGGTAACTATAAAGAATAATTACTCGTTGCCCTGGATTGATGATTTATTTGATCAGCTAAAAGGTGCTACTGTATTTTCAAAGAATGATCTCCGATCGGGCAACTATCAGTTACGGGTAAAGGAGTCAGATGTACCAAAGACAACTTTTAGAACTAGGTACGGGCATTATGAGTTTCTGGTTATGCCGTTTGGGCTAACTAATGCACCTGCAGTATTTATGGATTTGATGAATCGGATATTCAAACCGTACTTAGACAGATTTATGGTAGTATTCATTGATGATATTTTGGTTTATTCTCGAGATGAAGAAGAACATGCAGAACATTTGAGAATTGTGTTGTAAATTCTGCGAGAGAAGCGGTTATACGCTAAATTTAGTAAATGTGAATTTTGGCTTCGAGAAGTAGGTTTTCTTGGACATATTGTATCTGCCGAAGGTATCAAGGTAGATCTAAGTAAAATCTCAGCTATTGTCAATTGGAGTCCACTGAAGAATGTATCTGAAGTTAGAAGTTTCTTAAGTTTAGCTGGTTATTATCGGAGATTTGTACAGGGATTCTCTATGATAACTTCTTTGATGACTCGATTATTGCATAAAGATGTAAAGTTTGAGTGGATTGATGAATGTCAGCAGAGTTTCAACCGATTGAAAGATCTACTAATGAAAGCACCAGTATTAGTGCAGCTTGAACCGGATAAGGAATTTGTTATTTACAGTGATGCCTCATTAAATGGTTTAGGTTGTGTCTTGATGCAAGAAGGTAAAGTAATAGCCTATGCTTCAAGACAACTTAAACCACATGAAAGAAATTACCTGATACATGATCTTGAATTAGCCGCTATTGTATTTGCATTGAAGATATGGTGGCATTACTTGTACTGTGAGAAATGTCATATTTATACTGATCATAAAAGCTTGAAATATTTGATGACACAAAAAGATTTGAATTTAAGATAGCGCAGGTGGCTTGAATTGATAAAGGATTATGATTTGATTATTGATTATCATCCTGGTAAGGCTAATGTTGTAGCTGATGCTTTAAGTCAGAAATCTCTATTTGCTTTACGAGCTATGAATACCTGGTTGTCACTAGCTAATGATGGTTCAATCATAATGAATTGAGAGTTAAACCAACATTTCTACTGACAAATATGTGAAGCTCGGAAGAATGATGAAAAGTTACTGAGTTAAACGAGCACGATGTAAGTCAGTCTCGATTCGACTTTCATGTTGGGATTGATGGTTGTATGTTATTCGAGGTAGGGTATGTGTACCCAAGAATTAAAAGCTCATATGAAGATTCTACACGAAGTTCACAACAGTACTATGTCTCGATATCCGGAAGTAATAAAATGTATAATGATTTAAAGAAGATGTCTTGGTGGCATGTATGAAACGTGATATTTACGAGTTTGTATCAAGATGTTTAATATGTCGCAAGTTAAAGTGAACATCGGTACCTTGTGGTTACTTGACCAATTACTATACTAGGAATGAAAATGGGAAAGAATCACTATGGATTTTGTATCGGGATTACGCTTGTCTCGAGGAAAAGGATGCTATTTGGGTGATTGTTGACCGATTGACAAAGTCAACACACTTTATTCGTGTGCGTATGGATTATTATTTAGATAAATTGGTTGAACTGTACATATCTGAGATTGTCAGGTTACATGGAGTGCCTGTCTCCTCGGATAGAGATCCCCAATTTACGTCTCGTTTCTGGGATAAATTGCACGAAGCTTTAGGTACTCAGTTGTATTTCAGTACTGCATTTCATCCTCAGACAGATGGCCAATCTGAGCGTGTAATTTAGGTGTTGGAAGATATGCTCCGATATTGTATACTAGAGTTTGAAGGTAATTGGGAGAGATATTTACCTTTAATTGAATTTGCTTACAATAATAGTTATCAATCCAGTATTAAAATGGCTCCCTATGAAGCTTTGTATGGTAGAAAGTATAGAACACCATTATATTGGACAGAGCTTAGTGAAAAGAAGATACATGGGGTTGATTTGATCTAGGAAACAGAAAAAAAAGCAAAGGTCATTCGGAATTGTTTGAAAGCAGCATCTAATCGTCAAAAATCATATCTTAAACGAAAAGAGATTGAATTTCAGGTCGGTGACAAGGTATTTCTGAAAATGTCTCCTTGGAAGAAAGTTCTCCTGTTCGGTCGAAAGGGTAAATTGATTCCAAGATTTATTGGACCATATGAGATCATAGAAAGAATTGGACAAGTCGCTTATCGATTGGCATTACCACCGGAACTCGATAGAATTCATTATGCTACGACGATATTGGTCAGATCCTTCACATGTTATTTCTCCGACAGAAGTGGAGATTCAACCGGATATGACTTATAGTGAAGAACCGGTCAAGATATTGGCACGAGAAACAAAGGAGCTTAGAAATAAAAAGATAAATTTAGTGAAAGTATTATGGCAAAAGCATGAGATTGAGGAAGCGACATGGGAACCGGAGGAGACAATGAGGAAACAATATCCGAACCTCTTTACTGGTAAGATTTTCGAGGACGAAAATCCTTAAAAGGGGGGAGAGTTGTAATGGCCTAAATTCAAGGTTATCGAAACAATGGTTTCGTAACCATAAATCCGATTTAAAGAGAAATTTATTTGAATACATTTGCATAAATATTTATATGATAGGAAATATTTTTATAAATATTTATAAAATGTTAGTAATGTGGTATTAAAATTTCGTTAGAAAATTTTAATGTTTGGGTAGGTAATTAAATGAAAAAGACTAAATTGAAATAGAAGTAAAAGTTGAATTATAGATTAAAAGAAATTATAAAGGACCAAAATGGAAATTAAGCCATTTTGTCTAGTTGAGGCGGTTTATTGTGAAGAAAATCTAAGATTTTTATGTTTAATATATATTATTATATTATTATATAATAAAGATATTTTATGTTTTAATTATAATATAATTATTATATTATTATTATTATATTTATATATGTGTGTATAAGCTAAAGAAAAAAAAAAGAGAAATAGAAACAGAAACGGCAAACGAAACAGAGAAGGAAAGAAGGAAGGAAAGAAAAGAAAGAAGAAAGGAAAAATTAAAAGTTTGAAGTTTGGAAGTTGATAGGTAAGTCAATTTAGACATTTTTACTTAATTTTGATGTTTTAGAAGCCTTGTAACAAGGTTTTGATGAAGCTAAGTTGTCATATTGAAAGTTTGTGAGCTCTCAAGTATAGTTTATGATCAAACAAAAACATGAATTAAGGACTTAATTGAATGAATTTCAAGTTAGAATTGAAAGATGAATTTAATTGAGAAGTAAGCTATAAGAAAATAGTTTTGGGACAGCAGCAGTAGAGTAACTTTGAAAAATCATTAAAAATCGTAGAAGTGAAATTAGAAGTTGAGTGAGATATGAAATTAAAGCTTATTGAGTCTATTTTCATATGAAAGAAACATAGAAAGCAAAGTAATTCTGTATTTTGAGATATTTATATTTTTGTAAGACTGGTTCAGAGTGATTTTGAGATCCCCTGTTCTGACTTTGAAAAATCATAAAAATTGAATAAAAATAATTATGGGCTTAAATTTTATGGTTAGACTCCTTAATGAGTCTATTTTTATAAGAAATGAACTAAAACATCATATGAATTCTTTACAAGGAGAAAATTGATTCGTAGTGAAAAGTGGTCTGAACTGTCAAATAGTAAAACAAGGGAAATTTTAATGAATAAACTGTACTAATTGGCTAAGCCAAATATTCTGGAAATTTTATGGTATAAATATATGTGAGTCTAGCTTCAGGGAAAATTAACGGTTCTTCAATTGGAGTTCTGTAGCTCGAGAAATAAATAATTTAGTGACTGTGACTCAAGTAGACAGCTTTGAATGAATTATGAACAATAATAGAATTATAGTGAATGCTACATGTGAACATGAAATGTGTTGAATTGATGATTGAATTTATTTATTTAGATCCAGAAAACAAAAATACGAAGTTAGATAGAGGAAAGGAAAAAGTCCTGGATTAGTAGATTTTTGTGTACGAACAAGTATCGAGGTAAGTTCATGTAACTTGAATTATCTTCTTAAATGCTTGAAATGTATGTTATTGATGTGAATATAATTTAAATGTTCATTGTATGAAGATTGATAAAACATTGATATATTTGATAAAAAGGGGAAGAAATCCTGGTTGAATGAAAGGAAAATTCGATGGATCTTTGAAAAGGAATTGACGGTAAAAGGATCTAGTCCGGACGGTGATCCTATCCTAATATAGCCCTCTCGAAGAATATGTGGAAAATGGATTTAGCCAGACGGGTAATCCAATTAGGGTGCAATTTAGCTTTGGCTGGTAATTGAGATCCAAGCTCATTAGAGTAATTGTCATTGCGAGGATTTAGCTTTGGGTGGTAATCCAGACAATACTCTATGAGTTTACATTACAATGATTTAGCTTAGATGGTAATCCCATTTGTAAAGATGAGGTTCGCGGGAGTGTGCTATCTGAAATGGAAATGTGCGCACATGAATATGAATTGATGGACCCGGATTTGTACACTAAAGTGTACCTCTAAAAATCCATCGAAATTCTGAGTAATTCAACGGGATAAATATGGAAATATAACAAAGAAACGAAAATCATGGTATTGATGAGCTCATCAATCATGGTATATATTATTGGTATATGGAAATTATTGGATTAACTTGAATGTTGAGTTTGTGTATGTTAGGGCAATAGTGCATTGAATGAATATATGAATGTTTATTGCTTTGTATTGAAAATATTAGGTAAGTATAATTCTTGTTACATGAGCTTACTAAGCACAAAGTGCTTACCCTGTTTCCTTTTTCCCTGTTTTGTAGTGTTAGGAGCTCGGAGGTCGGATTCGGTAGGAGACACATCACACTATCAACCCCAAGATTTTGGTATATAAAGAAACTTTATTTTGGAAATAAATGGCATGTATAAGCTAATAAAGTAAATGTTAATATGATATGAATGTAAGGTCAGCCATTGGTATGGTTAACAAATTTTTGTTTTAGTATGTGATGATGTTATCTTATAATTATGTATGAATCTATTTTGAAAATATGTTAAATTGGATTGATTTATGTGAATTGGTCTCGGTTTAAAATTTGCAAGAAAGGCTAGATATTTATAAAGGGATTATATTGAGTAAAAAAAAATCGTAAACTCCTGTAATGCCTCATACCCTATTCCGACAACGAATACGGGTAGGGGGTGTTACAAGAAATCCCAAAAATAATTTGTAGAAATAAAACTTGATGGCCCCTCGAGTCCGTCTCGGCTCCCATGTCCACGATCTATTGCTCATCTGGAAGAGTAGAGAAAAAGAAAGCGTGAGTCACCAAGACTCAGTGTATAGATCTCAAAACACACAACAACTCAAGCCCACAAACACGTTATGGGCCCCGCCCATACATGAAGGTAACAATCATAATCACATGGTAAACGTTAAATAATGAATAACCCAACCCATTCTAGGTTTCCATCCTCTACACACCAACCCGTACCAACCATCACACCTTGGGGATTTTTACAATCAACCCTCCATCCGCTACACACCAAAACGACAGCCACACTGCCTATTCCTATTAATTAGAAATCATTGAATGTTGCATAACCAACGATCACTATGAGACCTAACATTTGTATATGTGGGATTTCCACCATCGATCACCAAATGACCTATCATGCACTTCCCCTTCAATATCATATTCCCACCCCATGCATACACATAAAGAAAACATCATGCAGTCATATATATTTTCCGATACACATAGAGAGTTCTATGTTTACGTACCTGCTATCCTTGCCTAACCCTTTTAGGGTTCCATTCGACTGTCTATACAGCCTCATTCCGGCTTTTAAGCCCATAACATATATATAGTCATACATACAGGTTTATTAGTGTGTTAGAGATCTACACACCTGATTACCGATAAGACGATGCTTTTTATGTCGACGCTATCCTTAGTCGACACTACTGCTATCTGCCTAAGGTGTTGTTCAGAAGCCGGTCCACAACCAAGTGGCCAATCTCGAATGGCAGATACTGCTCTTTTCTTAAACTTAGGTATTTTCTCCTTTGCCTGATCCATATTTAATTCCATCACAAGTCCTTTTCAGAACTACTATCACAATATTTAATCGTTAATGCTCATTATAACCTTAAGATCTTGCATATAATGATCAAATCTAATAGAAATCTAAGAAAATCTTCTTACCTTAAAAATCCCGAAAGTGGATTCGGCTTTTAGATCTAATTGACCAAGCTTCCTTCAAATCCAATTGCCGCCCATCATAAAACCATTAAAGCTGTTAATTTTTGGCTTTTGCCTTTTAAGAACCGAAATAGAATATGAGATCTAATGTAAATCAAGACTTACCTTAGTATAGGAATTGACTAACACTTGGAAAGGAGATTCGACAATGCCAAAGGAAAGTTTTAAATGCGGAAGAATAGAACTAATTCTCAAATAGGATGAATAAAAGAAAAGACTACAGATGCTTCGGCTTTTTAGAGAAATAGGCACAAGGAGGAAAAAGTGGAGAAGAGTTTCGGCTTTTGAAGAAATTGGAGAAAATAAATTGGAGAGGGAGAGGCTAAGGAATTTCGGCACAATGGGAGAAGAAATTAGGGTTTTCAATGTCGAATCAAGGAGCTATCCCCTATTTATAGATATTTTGACACCTCATGTATAAAACCGAAAACGCCATTCCTAATTAATTAAAATTCAAGCTAAATGAGAGGGAAAATTCGGCACCCCCTTTGCCATGCAGTACCCGATTTCTACACTCCTCTAGGTGATGGATTTTCAGCCATCACCTCCCTTGTAGATAAGCTCCTAACTTTTCTCCTTTTTATCTACTATTTTATCGATTATAAAATCCATCTAAATCTTCCTATTTTTGAGCCTTGTAACCGCCCACCTCATCAAATCCTAATGCGTAAATTTAACTCACTTAAATTAAAAGATTTGGGCTTTATTAAACTTAAATTTTGGGCCCCTAACTCCTTGCGTGTGGCGTCACTCCTTGCTTCATTTTAGGTGCTAAAAATGGCCCTAAAAACATGGGCTCCTTGCGCCCAAAACTTGGGCCTCTTTTATTGTTGATGACGCCACCTTAAAATAATTCAATCAAGGCCTTTGCCTAATCCTAAGCCCAATTTTGAACCCCTATCACTTAAATCAACAAATTAAACATATCCCCACATTAAATGCTTAGGCCCATAAATTTAGGATGTTACATCTTTCTTGTGTAAATTAGTTATGGAACGTCCTATAACTAACCCTTATCAATCGAACAACCTACGAAACGTTCGTGATTTAGAACTCCGGCAGCTTTGTGTTCTAGAAGAGCCTAGCTCGAACCAATGCCCTCAAGTGCATGAGACATTTAAATGCAGTTACTACTTCCCTTGATGGAACCAAATAGCAATTCCCACTTGGCACGCCAATGTGTTCACGGAAAACCGATTAGACAATCGATCCTTTCAGAATACCAACTGTACGTCTAACCACACTAACTCAAATGACATCCTTTTTGACTTAGTGTTGATTTGACTTTGTGAGTTGACGAATTCATACTCTTAATCCGGAGAAATAATAAATATTGGAAAACAGGGGTTAAATAGCTCGAGTTCGTAACTCACGGGTTTTTAATGGGTTAACACCGGCTTAAAGCTAAAAGGGGTTTTAGTGTGGCATGAATTTAATCATGCTTGAAGGTTTGTGGAATGTGATTTGGCTTTCTGTAAAGGATGATGGAATTTGGAAATGAAGAGGGGCTTGGAAAGTAATTAAACCAATTTTGGAAAAGCAAACAATTGGATTTGAAATTGGCAGAATGCTTGACGCCAACTTGAAAAGAAAAAGAATAATTCCACTCCAAATTGAAGTAGAAAAAGACAAAGAAGATAATTCAACTCCAAATAGAAATAGGAAAAGACCTAATTGATTGATGATTTTTTAAGAACAAAAAGCCCCTATTTATATATATGGGATTTACTAAAAATAGCCTAAATTAATTTAATATAAAATATAAAATAATTAAAAATGAATATAAATAAATATAAAATAAACTAAAATAAGATTTTCTATTTTTGGCTTTTCACATAGTTAAATTATTTGATGTGTCATTGGCTTCCTCCATCTTTTTAATTTGGCCTCATTTTCATGATTTTCTTTCAATTTGGCCCTTTTCAGCTTGCTTTTGATCGATTGCATCCCTGAATAGAATTAAATCATAAAAGTACTAATTTAGTAGGGATTGATTCAGAAATAAACCGAATTAAACACAAGAAACCATGCAAAATAATCATGTTATCAAATCCCCCTACTTAGCTCATACTTGCCCTCAAGCATGTTGTTCTTTCAAACATTAGAATTGATTCTACAATTTATTAAAAATCGAGCCTCTGTTTTGCATCCATACTCAATGTAAACAACATAGGAAAAATAATAAATAAATGCTCAGAACATATAGTTTAATCAACAAGTGTCATAAAATTTGAAATATGTGAACTAGATTATTAAATTGAGTTTGAGTCCAATAATTTACAAGGCATTATCAATTAACTATGCTTAGAAAAATTTTAGACATGGTTAAACCTTTTTACGCGAACTAGGATGACAACCCAAGCACCCTATCCCGGTTACTGAGTTCAAACAGTCTTTATTATTATTATTAGGCTCTGTTAGCGGAATGTTTTTAAGTTATCGACTTGTCACTCGAACCTTTTTACGCGAGATGAGATGACAACTCAAGTAGAGGTGTGTATGGTCGGTTGCCCGGCCACCAAGGCCCGCCCAAAATGTGGGAGGGTTTGGGCAAAAATATTGGCCGAAAAATGGGCTTGGACAAAAAATAAAGCCCATTTAAAAATGGGCCGAGCTAAGTAAGACATTTTTGCCCAGCCGAGCCCGACCCGAATTCATTAAATGAAAAAAAACTATTTTTAATAATATTTTCTTATTTTTTTCTCCTTATTTTACTACCATTTTACTATTATGTTTCTATTATTTTGTTGTTATTGTTTAGAAATTATATAAAACTTATTTTATTGTTAATTTTGCTATTATTTTAAAGATATTTGTTAATTTTGTTATTATTTTAGAGGCATTTGCTTGTTAAGTTGCATCTATTTTTAGTGTTATTTAAGTCTACATATTTTTTAAAATTTATTTTCAATTTGTTGAAAAATATTTATTTTGATTTTTTTAGTATTTTTGATGTATTATATATATTTAAAAATTATATAAAATATTATAAAAAATTAATATGGGCGGGTGGAATTAGAGCCTGGTTTTAGCATTTTATATGGGCGGAGCTTGGGCAAAATTTTAGGCCCATTTTTAGGCCCGGCCCGAGTCCAATGAACGGGCCTAAATTTTTAGTTGGGCCCGACCCAAACCTAGCCTAGCCTGCCCATGCACACCTCTAAACCCAAGCACCTCACCCGGTTACTTAATCGGTCACGTTTTTTAAACTTTCACTCATAACTTGAGCCTTTATTTATTTATTTATTTATTTTTCTTCTTCTTCTTTTTCATGCACAAGCTAATATATTTTTTTTTCAAACAATCAATTAAAAATCTAGCTACATATATCAACCTTAAAACACAAATGTCGTCTAATCTATATACTTGAACATTTAAATTCAAAAAAAAAAATGACCAATTGTCCAAATTGACTAAGTATGAGATTAAAGGCTCAATGTCAAATAAACTATCGAATGAATTCAACATAAGACTGAACATATGCAAAAGAGAAACATGCAGCCAAAATCAATCAACCATCCATGCATACGACCATTGTCATCCCCCCACTTAATCTACGCTTGTCCTCAAGCATGTGTCATATAATAGAAAAGAAAAAACAGCATCTCAAATAACAAATTAAATGAAAAGTTCAAAGTACTCCCCATGTGTCTTCAATGATTTTGTCCGTGTTGGGGGTAGCGACTCTGCAGGATATCAAGGATTGTGGAGATTTGATTTTCCATTGTTCCAAGTCTCACCTCGATTCGGCCTAAACGTGCCTCCACAGATAGAGGTTGTTCCTCTTGCTCTCTAGTGTTGATGTGTGGGCGTTGGCGAAAAACCATATTTTTGCGAGTAGTCCGCATACCTGGAGGAACAAAATAACATGAAGTAGGGGTGCCGACAAGCAATCCCATAGAATCCAAACAATATTTATCTAGGCTGTCCATACTATATGCACATGTGAAGGTTGAGAAATCAATTTCAGATTGAAAAAGTCGAGAGGTTAAATTCAAAATATATGACCCAAGTATTAGTGGACGATTGTAATGCAAAACGGCATGAAAATTTCGTGCAAATCAATATCCTAAATTAACTTTAAAACCCGAATGCATGCACCACAAAAAGAACATTTCAGTCTTAGTCAGAGCAGATGATGAGTCATTTCTACCCGAAAAACTAAAAGCTAAAAATCGGTGAATATATCTCAAAGCAAGTTCATATACCAATAAGTCTTTTGTGGTCTTCGGATTATAAAGATGATCAAAATTAGTTAAAACACGACAAACATGTTGAGCATCAAAGTTGCTCGGGATATCTAACAGAATAGAATGATAGGAATAGGATTGAATATCATCAGGGTCGATGAAACCCATGGCAATGTTAAATTCAGAAATTGACATTTTAAAGTCCCTTCCAAGCAAACGAAAACATAAAATGTTTTGTGTTTCAACAGTTCATAATATGCATTTATATCGAAGCTAAATGTGGTGTAGAATTCATATACTAATTCATAATATGCATTACAGGAAATATTAGCAAATAAATTCCAACCAATAGCATCGAAATAATGAAGCACAGCATCATGAATATCTAAAAGTTCAAGAGTGCGAAAATCGATTTGCTTACAAACCGGGAGCGAGCGTTGTCGGATGGCGTCGTATCGTGTTTCATGCTCGATGTCGAAAATTCCAAAAATCCTCGCAAATGACTTTAGGTAGGAATAGTGTTTGCTCGACTACGTCTGTTGCGTTGACTGTCTCGGGTTGGTCGAACACGTTCATTAGGCGAGTCGGGTTGGCTTGGACCTTCACCAGTGTCAGTTCTACTATTCGGGGGTGTCGATGGCTCACGTGTCGATTGTCAACGGCTTCGAGTAGACCGTGTTTGGCGTTGAGAGACATGTTCATCAATGGTGAGGTTATCGACATGGTCGTTAGATGTCCCAACCTCTTCTAGACTACCCAAAGTATCTGCTTCGATAGGGGTCAAACTCTATTGACGGCGAGCTCTCGATGGCCCGACGGTTTGTTTGGGGGGAGGCGGAGGAGAGTCGTCGACGGCTAAGTCAACTACGAGAGGCACTGAAAAATGGTACCGATTTTGGTTGAGTGAAATTAGAATATTGTCGGCTGTTTGGTTTAGAGTTCGGACCATTACTTTCGTGCAAACGTGTCAAAAATCTATTCTGTTGCTACGATGATAGTGAAGACGACAGCGGTACACGACCGCGGTGTCGACGATCGATGATTGGCGACAGCACATTTCAGTCAATTTTTAAAGTGGCGATGGTTGCGGCTTTGGTTGTGGCCTCTGTTAAATTGGTTGATGGGGTGGTTTTGTGGTGGAGAGAAAAGAAAGAAAAAGAAATATGAAAAGGGTAGTGGTGTTGGGGGTTTGGGTTCCGATAGGCTAGATTCAATGGTGGAGAGGTGTAACGGTGACGATGGAGGCTGAACGGCGGTGGAGGAAAGAAATATGGTAGGGAGTTTATTGTGTAGAGACGTTTGGCGTTAGCAAAGAAGGGAGGGGGCAATGGCGATGGTGAGGTGGGGTGCAATGGCGACGGTGACGACAATAGGTGCTGCGATGGCAGCAAAAATAGTGACGACGGCTTGGGTTTGTTGTGGGGGAGAGGGTTTGTTTTGAAGAAGATGAAGATAGAAAAGGGATGTGAGGATTTGGGTGTTTATTTTCTTTGTTTTTTCTTTTTCTTTTTTTCGTCTTTTTTCTTTAGATTTTCGGTTTGGGCTTTGGTGTTGGGTTAATTGGGTGTTAGGTTTATAAGGTTTGTGTTGTTTGATTTTTTGGGTAATGTTTTGTGGGTGTTTTTGGGTAGATGAGTTATTTGGTTGGGTATTAGGTATTGGGCTAAGTTTGGGTTTGTGTTGTTGGGTTGGTATATGGGAATGTATAGGTGGGTTAAATGGGTTGGTGGGTATTTGGTATTGGTGTTTTATAAAGTTTGGGGTTTTTTGTTTTTATCTTGGTAAATATTTGTCACCATATTAGCATGTCGTGCCCGCGCCACCACTGTTATCCGACTCTCAAAAAAATTCATGCTCTCCATTATTTTCCTGAAAACATTAAATTAACTGAACTAAATAAAAATTTATTTACACCCTAGATTTTACTAAAACTTAAAATTAAATAAATGAAAAGAAATTTGGGTTGCCTCTCAAAAAGCACATTTGTTTAACGTCGTTAGCTCGACGACCTGTTATTCAAATTCTGGGCTCATCAAGAACAATCTCCTCAACTGTGTGCGTTTGAAAATTCTCGAAAAAGGGTTTTAGTCGTTGACCATTCACCTTAAAGCACTTTCGGGTTTCTTCGCTTTGAATTTCCACCACACCATTCGAGAATAAATTAGTAATAGTAAATGGTCCTATCCATTTGGATCGAAGCTTACCAGTGAAAATTTTTAAGGTGGAGTCATATAAAAGAACTTTTTGTCCTATTGAAAACTGCTTCCTAGTGATTAGCTTATCATGAAACACCTTCGTCTTATCTTTATAAACTCGAGCATTTTTATATGCATCGTTTCTAATTTCCTCGAGTTCCTGGATGTCCAATTTCCGTGACCTTCCTACAAACTCCATCTCCATATTGCACTGCTTAACTGCCCAAAATACCTTGTGCTCTAACTCGACTGGAAGATGGCACGGTTTACCGAAAATGAGTCGATAAGGTGACATGCCTATTGGTCCCTTATAAACTGTTCTATAAGCCCAAAGTGCGTCATTTAGTCTCAAACTCCAATCCTTCATGTTAGGTTTAACGGTCTTTTCCAGAATAGACTTAATTTCTCGATTCGACACTTCAGCTTGCCCATTTGTTTGTGGATGGTAACAGTGGAAATTTGTTGAGTCACCCCATATTTCTCCATAAGTGTACTTACGAGCTTATTGCAAAAATGAGTTCCTCTGTCACTGATTAGTTCTCATGGAGTGTCATACTTGGAAAAGATAAAACTTTTAGGAAAGTCAACTTCGGTCTTAGCATTATCATTGCGAGTGGCCTTCGCCTCTATCCACTTAGAGACGTAATCAAAAGCTAATAGTATATAAAAATTACCAAATAAATAAATGAAAGGACCCATAAAATCGATGCCCACACATCAAAAATTTCACAAATATGAAAAGGAATAAGGGGCATCTCATTTCGACGACTAAGGTTGCCAACTTTTTGGCATTTTTCACAGGTTTTGGAGAATAAAAAGGCATCACGAAATATGTTTGGCTAAAATAGTCCACATTCGAGAATTTTATGTGTGGTGCGTTTAGGTCCAAAGTGCCCTCTACATGCATAAGAATGACAAAAAGTTAAGATAGACTGTACCTTTGTTTCTGCTACACACCATCGAATTACCTGATCAAAGTAATGCTTTCGAAGGTAAGGGTCATCCCAAATGTAATACCATGCATCCTTTTTTATCTTATCTTTTTTAGACCTTGGTAATTCCGAAGGAACAGTACCTGTAATGAGGTAATTTACTATGTCTGCGTACTCAAGGGTGAACCGCATTTGTTGAAAACAGGTTTTCATCTGAGAAGTTGTCTTTTAATGGTGTGTCATCTGCTGGAATCTAGTAATCGACCCAGGTGGTCAGCTACTAGGTTTTCGCACCCCTTTTTATCCCATATTTCAAAATCCAACAATTATAGGAGCAGAATCCACCTAATCAGTCGCGGTTTTGCCTCCTTCTTCCCTATTAAATATTTCAAAGCTGCATGATCATAAAAGATAATCAACTTAGTTCCCAATAGATAAGATCTAAATTTGTCTAAAGAAAACACAACAGTTAATAATTCTTTCTCAGTGGTTGTGTAATTGCTTTGGGTAGCATCCAAAGTCTTCGAAGCATAGTAGATAACATGAGGCTCTTTCCCTATTCTTTGGCCAAGAACAGCTCCCACACTTTGGTCGCTTGCATCACACATGACTTCGAATGGGAAGTTTCAGTTTGGTGGCTGCACTATGGGAGCGGGGACCAATTTCTGCTTCAGTACGTCAAATGCATCTTTGCAAGTCTGGTCGAATTCAAACTCTTCATCCTTTTGTAACAGACTGCAAAGCGGTCGCGCAATTTTCGAGAAATCTTTCATGAATCGTCTGTAAAATCCTACATGGCCAAGAAATGAAATAACTTTCCTCACGGATGTAGGGTAAGGTAACGAGTTAATAATATCTGTTTTTGCCTTATCGACCTCAATTCCTTTCGAGGAATCTATATGACCCAAAATTAATCCTTTGTCAACCATGAAATGGCATTTCTCATAATTTAAAACAAGATTAAATTCTAGGCATCTTTCTAATATGTTAGCAAGATTATCGAGACATTCGTTAAAAGAGTTACCATATACCGTGAAGTCATCCATAAAGACTTCAATGATTTTCTCGACGTAATCGAAGAATATGCTCACCATGCATCTTTAGAAGGTGGCCAGAGCATTACAGAGTCTAAACGGCATTCTTCTATACGTAAACGTTCTGAAAGGGCAAGTGAAAGTCATTTTTTCTTGATCCTCCGGGGACACTGGAATTTGAAAAAATCCGAGTACCCATCGAGACAACAATAATGGGTCTTACCAGCTAACCGCTCGAGCAGTTAATCGACGAAGGGGAGTGGAAAATGGTCTTTTCGGGTAGTTGCATTCAACTTCTTATAATCGATGCAAACCCTCCATCCATTCTAGACTCGGGTAGGGACCAACTCTCCTAACGACTTTTTCACCACTGTTACCGGTTTTCTTGGGCACGACATGAACCTGGTTAACCCAATTACAGTAAAAAATTGGGTATATCATTCCAACATCTAACAATTTCGGATCTCCTTCTTTACTACATCATGGGTGGATTAAGGCGCCTTTGAGCATCTCTCTTTGGTTTCGTGTTATCTTCGATGGAAATTTTGTACATACAAGTGGATGGACTTAGCCCTTTTTTGTCGGCTATCGTCCAACCAATAGATTCATTATAATCTCTCAGAACTCGAACAGACTTTCCTCATCGTCTTTGGTTAGCTTGTTTGACACTATCACCGGTAATGTGCCTTTCTCTCCCAAAAAGACGTACTTAAGGTGGTCCGGTAATGCTTTAAGCTCCAAGGTTGGTGGCCACAAAATCGAAGGCAACATTTTAGTTTGGGAAGGCAATAGTTCAAATTGGTTACCTTAGTTCGTCAACGATGGTTGCATTTCCAAGTGATTGACAATTTCTCGCAACGGAACTTCTATGATTGCTAATTCCTCGAGACGATGTAAAACACCTATGTCAATGCTTCTGTAAAGGACAGTTTCCAACTCATCAAAGTCATGATATTCGAAATAAGATTAAGTTAAAAAATCTATAATATCGATACTAGAAATATTTAACAGTGAGTTAGGATGACCCATAGCTTCGTAGACATTGAATTTTACGAATTCGCCATCAAACTCCATTGTCAGCGTTCCACTTCGAACATCAATTTTTGCGCTTACGGTACTTGAGAACGGCCTTTCAAGCAAAATGTCAGACGAATTGGTTGAGTTATCATCTTCCATATTAATAATATAGAAATCTGTAAGGAAAACTAATTCCTTAATTTTAACAAGGACGTCTTCAAGCAACCCTTCGGGATAGAGTGACACAATACGCCCGCCACCGGATTATTACTCCTATTTCTTTTAGAGGACCCGCGTTAATCAACTTATAAATAGAATAAGGCATAACATTAATGGAAGCCCCTAAATCACACATAGTCTTCTTAATTCCTACATTACCTATCTCACAGGAAATAGCAAACATACATTGGTCTTTGTATTTAGGCGGAACTTTCTTTTGTTACCTATTAAAGATCTTGAGGAATTTTACATAAAGAGGGATTTGGAGACATTTTCTCCTACATTTACTCTTTCGTTACCTATTAACCTCCTCTTGCTAGTACATAATTCCTTGAGGAATTTCACATAACGATTATTGACAAGTGCCCTCCACTAGCAAAGATCAATCATCTTCATTTCCATAGGGAGCAAACCTCGTAGAAATATTGAAAAAGTTATTGTTCAACAACCGTGTTGAGGACATTGTTTGAGTTAGTGTGGTTAGACGTACAGTTGGGATTCCGAAAGGATTGATTGTCTAATTGGTTTTTCGTGAACACATTGGTGTCGTAGGTTGTTCGATCTGTAAAGGTTAGTTATAGGACGTTCTATAACTAATGTACACAAGGAAGAGTTGGTGTCCGAGGCGTCCTTGGTAGCTATAACTAGCTTATTGGAAAAGAGGAGTTCATCTAATTTCGAGGATCAGTTCAAAGACGAAAAAACTCAAGCTTAAAGCTGACCTAAATTTAATTGATTTTCTGAATTTAATTTTCAAATTTATTTCCAAATTATTTAATTATCTATTTATGATGTTTTAATTATTTAGTTTCTAAGTATTTTTAAACCCCCCTGATTTATTTTTCAACAGGTACGATAGGAGTCGTGGGCACGACCTTTTCCACGACCCTTTGACACGACATTCTGTTCACAAGATAAATGCAGAAATTGATCATAAACGTTCGATCCCTGTGGAATCGACCCTATTACCACTCTACTACTATTTAGAGTTATTTATAGGAATTATTTTTGGTGGTTTCGACGGCCATCAAATTTTAGCGTCGTTGCCGGGGATTGGATATATTTTTCTAATTTTTATTTGTTTACCTTATGACCAGATCTTTATTAGGAGATCTCAAATACGACCTCAGAGATCGAGAAATCGAAGCGAGCGCAACGAAAAGAGACGGAAGTTCTTAAACGTGCAAGTAAAGCAGGAGTTGATCTAGGACAAGGGATCTTAGAATCTGACGTTGAAAAGTTGAGCGATATAATTCATGCAAACATAATTCGACGTGGGAAACAAGTCGAAGTGGTTGAACATGAGACTCAACCACTTTTTGAAACAAAAGAATCGAAAGGCAACCTCAGTGAACCAGAAAGGATGGTGAACTGAACTATTCGTCAACTAGCCGCTGCTCCCAACGAGCAAACATCGTTATGCATCAACTATCCGACATGAGTAACCCCTTTCGAGTTGAAATCAGGCTTGATTCACCTTTTGCCCACTTTTCGTGGCTTGAAGAACGAAAATCCACACACTCACTTGAGAGAATTCCACATGGTCTGCTCAAGCATGAAACCTCAGGGAGTAACCGAAGATGAAATCAAACCAAAGATGAAATCAAACTTTGGACCTTTCCTTTTTCTTTAGTTGATACAACAAAAGAATGGCTATTTTACCTACCCCCTGGTTCTATCACAACGTGGGATGACTTATCTCCTGTAATCCTTGACAGATTCTTTCCAGCATCACGAGCAGCTGAACTTAGGAGGGACATAGTGGGAATTTTCCAAATGAAGATTGAATCGCTCTACAACTATTGGGAGTGATACAAAAAATTGTGTGCAAGTTTTCTTCAACACGGGTTGACCAAACAATCACTTCTTCAATATTTCTACGAGGGTTTGCTCCCTATGGAAATAAAGATGATTGATGCTGCTAGTGGAGGGACGCTTGTCAATATGACCCCTCAAAGGGTAAGAAAACTAATATCTACCATGGAAGCAAATTCTCAACAGTATCGGTCGAATTCGAAACCTACAAGACGGGTTAATGGGGTAAACGTTTCATCCTTAAAAGATAAATTGGATAAGCTTACTAATGTTGTCCAATCTTTGGTTACAGAAAAAAAGAATCTGACCCAACTATGTGGAATTTGCACTACGTCTGAACATCCGACAGATTTGTGCCCAAACCTTAACGACAATTCAACGGTACATGTTGATGCTATCGGATGTTTTTCGTGACCTCCGCAAAGATGCTTTGATCCTTTCTCCGTACCTACAATCCAAGGTGGAAGGATCATCCCAACCTGAGTTATGGAGCTAATCCCGATATAATGCATCATACCAACCGAGACCTCTGCAACCACCACAACAACAACAACACAAGCCGAGCACATCTTTAGAAGCTGTTGTAGAAAGACTTGCCACCGATGTTGCAAAATATCAATAGAGGACAGATGCATTAATATAAGAGTTAACTAATCAAGTTAGTAAACTTTCGATGGTAGTTAATCGCTTGGAGTCTCAAGGTAAATTACCTTCCCAGACAGAGCTAAATCCTCGGCAGAATGTAAGTGCAATAACTTTTCGTAGCAAAAAGATTCTGGAAACAGTTTCAGAAAAAGGTCATGGGCAAGATAAGGAACGGGAAAAGTAGATCTCTGATCCAACAGCCAGACCAGAATCAAAAATTTGGAAACTAGTTGTGATGCCACCTCCTTTTCTAGGGAGGCTTGCAAATGATAAGAAAGAGAAGGTGGAAAAAATCCTCGAGACATTCAGGAAGGTGAAGGTAAATATCCCTTTACTCGACTCTATCAAGCAAATCCCTCGTTATGCGAAATTTCTCAATGAATTGTGTTCTAGAAAGAGGAGGTTAATAGGTAACGAAAGAGTAAATGTAGGAGAAAATGTCTCCACAGTACGGCAAAAAAAAGTTTCACCCAAATACAAGGACCAAGGCATGTTTGCTATTTCATGTGAGATAGGTAATGTAGGAATTAAGAAAGCCATGTGTGATTTAGGGGCTTCTATTAATGTTATGCCTTATTCTATTTATAAGTGGATTAACGCGGGTCCTTTAAAAGAAATAGGAGTAATAATCTAGTTGGCGGACAGGTCAGTCGTCTATCCCGAAAGGTTGCTTGAAGACGTCCTTGTTAAAGTTAACGAATTAGTTTTCCCTACAGATTTCTACGTTATTAATATGGAAGATGATAACTCAACCAATTCGTCTGACATTTTGCTTGGAAGGCTGTTCCTAAGTACGACAAGCGCAAAAATTGATGTTCGAAGCGGAACACTGATAATGGAGTTTGATGGCGAAATGGTAAAATTTAATGTCTACGAAGCTATGGGTCATCCTAACTCACTGTTAAATATTTCTAATATCAATATTATAGATTGTTTAGCTTAATCTTATTCCAAATATCATGACTTTGATGAGTTGGAAACCGTCCTTTGCAGAAGCATTGACATAGGTGTTTTGCATCGTCTCGAGGAATTAGCAATCATAGAAGATCCGTTGCGAGAAATTTTCAATCACTTAGAAACACAACCATCGTTGACAAATCGAGGTAACCAATTTGAACTATTACCTTGCCAAACTAAAATGTTGCCTTCGATTTTGTAGCCATCAACCTTGGAGCTTAAAACATTACCTGACCACCTTAAGTACGTCTTTTAGGGAGAGAAAGACACCTTATCGGTGATAGTGTCAAACAAGCTAACCAAAGAAGATGAGGAAAGTCTAGTTCGAGTCCTGAGAGACTATACTGGAAGCTATTGGTTGGACGATAGTCGACATAAAAGGGCTAAGTCCATCCACTTGTATGCACAAAATTTCCATCCAAGATAACACGAAACCAAAGAGAGATGCTCAAATGCGCCTTAATCCACCTATGATGGAGGTAGCAAAGAAGGAGATCTAGAAACTGTTAGATGTTGGAATGATATACCCGATTTCTGACAATAATTAGGTTAGCCCGGTTCATATCGTGCCCAGAAAAATCAGCGTAACAGTGGTGAAAAACTCGTTAGGAGAGCTGGTCCTTACCCGAGTCCAGAATGGATGTAGGTTTTACATTGATTACAGGAAGTTGAATGCAGCAACCCGAAAAGACCATTTTCCACTCCCCTTCATCGATCAAATGCTCGAGCGGTTAGTTGGTAAGACCCATTATTGTTGCCTCGATAGGTACTCGAGATTTTTCCAAATTTCAGTGGCCCTAGAGAATCAAGACAAAACGACTTTCACGTGCCCCTTCACAACTTTTGCGTATAGACGAATGCCGTTTGGACTCTGTAATGCTCCGGCCACCTACCAAAGATGCATGGTGAGCATATTCTCCGATTACATCTAGAAAATCATTGAAGTCTTTATGGATGACTTCACGGTATACGATAACTCTTTTAACTAATGTCTCGATAATCTTGCTAAGATATTACAAAGATGCCTAGAATTTAATTTTGTTTTAAATTATGAGAAATGCCATTTCATGGTTAACAAAGGATTAATTTTGGGTCATATAATTTCCTCGAAAGGAATTGAGGTCGATAAGGCAAAAACAGATATTATTAACTCGTTACCTTACCCCATATCCATGAGGGAAGTTCGTTCGTTTCTTTGCCATGTAAGATTTTACAAATGATTCATGAAAGATTTCTCGAAAATCGTGCAAACACAATTCCTACCGAAAGTCGTCTGTGAGAATTTCTAGACTTTTTGACATTGGAACATCAAACACGATACGACGCCATCCGACAACACTCGCTCCCGATCTGTAAGCAAATCGATTTTCCCACTCTTGAACTTTTAGATATTCATGATGCTGTGCTTTATTATTTCGATGCTATTGGTTGGAATTTATTTGCTAATATTTCCTGTAATGCATTTTATGAATTGGTATATGAATTCTACACCACATTTAGCTTCGATATAAATGCATTGCGAACTGTTGAAACACAAAACATTTTATGTTTTCGTTTGCTTGGAAGGGACTTTAAAATGTCAGTTTCTGAATTTAACATTGCCATGGTTTTCATCGACCCTGATGGTATTCAATCTGATTCCTATCATTCTGCTCTGTTAGATATTTCGAGTAACTTTGATTCTCAACATGTTTATCGTGTTTTAACTAATTCTGATAATATTTATAATCCAAGACCACAAAAGACTTATTGGTACATAAACCTGTTTTGAGATATATTCACCGATTTTTAACTTTTAGTTTTTTGGTAGAAATGACTCATCATCTGCTCTGACTAAGACTGAATTGTTCTTTTTGTGGTGCATGTATTCGGGTTTTAATGTTAATTTAGGATATTGGTTTGCACGAAATTTTCATGATGTTTTGCGTTACAATCGTCCACTAATACTTGGGTCATATATTTCGAATTTAACCTCTCGACTTTTTCAATCTGAAATTGATTTCTCAACCTTCACATGCACATATAGTATGGACAGCCTAGATAAATATTGTTTGGATTCTATGGGATTGCTTGCCGGCACTCTTACTTCGTGTTATTTTGTTCCTCCAGGTACGCGGACTACTCGCGAAAATATGGTTTTTCGCCAACGCCCACACATCAACACTAGAGAGCAAGAGGAACAATCTCTATCTGTGGAGGCACGTTTAGGCCGAATCGAGGCGAGACTTAGAACAATGGAAAATCAAGTCTCCACAATCCTTGATATCATGTAGAGTCGTTACCCCCAACACCGACAAAATCATTGAAAACACATGAGGAGTACTCTGAACTTTTCATTTAATTTGTTATTTGAGCTGTTGTTTTTTCTTTTCTATAATATGACACATGCTTTAGGACAAGCGTAGATTAAGTTGGGGATGACAATGGTAGTATGCATGGATGGTTGATTTTGGCTTAGTATGCATGGATGGTTGATTGATTTTGGCTGCATGTTTCTCTTTTGCATGTGTTTAGCCTTACGTTGAATTCATTCAATAGTTTATTTGACATTGAGCCTTTAATCTCATACTTAGTCAATTTGGAAAATTAGGCAATTTTTTGAATTTAAATGTTCAAGTATATAGATTAGATGACATTTGTGTTTTAAGGTTGATATATGTAACTAGATTTTTTAATTGATTGTTTGAAAAAAAATATTAGCTTGTGCATGAAAAAAAGAGAGAAGAAAAATAAATAAATAAATAAAGGCTCAAGTTATGAGTGAAAGTTTCAAAAACGTGACCGGATTGAGTAACCGGGGTGAGGTGCTTGGGTTGTCATCTCATCTCGCGTAAAAAAGTTCGAGTGACAAGTCGGTAACTTAATAACATTTCGCTAACAGAGCCTAATAATAATAATAAAGACTGTTTGAACTGAGTAACCGGGATAGGGTGCTTGGGTTGTCATCCTAGTTCGCGTAAAAATGTTTGGCCATGTCTAAAATTTTTCTAAGCATAGTTAATTGATAATGCCTTGCAAATTATTGGACTCAAACTCAATTTAATTATCTAGTCCACATATTTCAAATTTTATGACACTTGTTGATTAAACTGTATGTTCTGAGTATTTATTTATTATTTTTGCCTATGTTGTTTACATTGAGTATGCAGAAAAGAGGCTCGATTTTTAATAAATTGTAGAATCAATTTTAATGTTTGAAAGAACAACATGCTTGAGGGCAAGCATGAGCTAAGTAGAGATTTGGTAACATGATTATTTTGCATGGTTTCTTTTTCTTTTTATTTCTGAGTTCAATTGCAAATTTCTTTTAATTTAATCAACATTTCAAAGCAAAATCGGTTTCAAATTGTTTTTCCAAAATTGTTTCTTTCAAAATTTAAAAATTCATTTTAAATTCCATTTATTTCAATTATGATTATTTTAAATTTTTCACTTTCAAATTTGCTTTAACCATGTTATTTAATCTTTTCAATTGTTATTTGTCAAGAAAGATTAGTTAACTGAAGACTTTCTTGCAAACCCCATTTTTCAAATTCATTTACTATTTTCAAACATCAATTCAAATCAAATCACTTTCAAATTTAACTTTTTCTAATTTTAAGTGACTTTATTTAATTTCAATTTTTAATTCTTCAATTTAATTAATTTTTCAGCATTTAATTTTTTCAAGTACATAATTTGAGCCTTAATTTTAATTATTATTCATTCCATTCTTTCACAGATAAATGCAAATTGTCAAATGCATTTTGACATCAAAATTTGATTCAATTTGAATTTATTTAGTCATTTTTTAGTTAATTATTTTTGTGGTTTCACCAAAATTTGACGGGGCCAAACCACTAAAAATAATTCCTACAAATAACTCTAAATAGTAGTAGAGTGATAGTAAGGCCGATTCCATTGTGATTGACATTTATTATCAATTTCTGCTTATCTTGTGAATGTAACGCTTGTCGTGTCAAAGGGTCGTGGCAAAGGTCGTGCCTACGACTTCTATCGCATTTGCTTCAAAAAATAAATTAGAGTGAGGGTTTAAAATACTTAGAAACTAAATAATTGAAACAAAGATAAATAGATAATTAAATAAATTAGAAATCAAATTGAAAATTAAATTCAAAAATCAATTAAATTTAGCTCAATTTTAGGCACGGGTTTTTTCGCCTTGAACCGATCCTCAAAATTAGATGAACTCCTCTTTTCCAATAAGCTAGTTATAGCTACCAAGGACGCCTTGACACCAACTCTTTCTTGTGTAAATTGGTTATGGAACGTCCTATAACTAACCCTCACCGATCGAACAACCTACTTAAACATTTGTAATTTAGAACTCAAATTTTATGCTCTAGAAGAGCCTAGCTCAACAAATGCCCTCAAGCGCATGGGACATTTAAACTCTACTACTTCCCTTGACGAACCAAATAGAATCCCCACTTGGCACGCCTAATGTGTTCACTAAAATCGATTAAACAATCGATCCTTTCTAATCCTAATCAGATTGCCTAACCACACTAACTCAAACGATGTCCTTTTTGATTTAGTGTTGATTTGACTTTGTGAGTTGACAAAGTCATACTCTTAATCCGGAGAAATAATGAATATTAGAAAATAGGGGTTAAATAGCTCGGGTTCATAACTCACAGGTCTTTGACGGGGATAACACCGGCTTAAAGCTGAAAGGGGTTTTAGTGTGGCATGAAATTTAATCATGCTTGAAGGTTTGTGGAATGTGATTTGGCTTTGTGTAAATGATGATGGAATTTGGAAATGAAAAGGGGTTTGGAAGGCAATTGAACCAATTTTGGAAAAGCAAACAATTGGATTTGAAATTGGCAGAATGCTTCACTCCAACTTGAGAAGAAAAAGAATAATTCCACTCCAAATTGAAGTAGAAAAAGACAAAGAAGATAATTCAACTCCAAATAGAAATAGGAAAAGAACTAATTGATTGATGATTTTCTAAGAACAAAAAGCCCTTATTTATATACATGGGGTTTACTAAAAATAGTCTAAATTAATTAATATAAAATCTAAAATAATAATAATAATTAAAATAATTAAAATTAAAATAAACTAAAATAAGACTTTCTATTTTTGGCTTTTTACAAAGCCAAATTATTTGATGTGTCCTTGGCTTCCTCCATCTTTTTGATTTGGCCCCATTTCCATGATTTTCTTTCAATTTGGCCCTTTTCAGCTTGCTTTTGATCAATTGTATCCCTGATAAGAATTAAATCATAAAAATACTAATTTAGCATGGATTGATTCAGAAATAAACCGAATTAAACGCAAGAAACCATGCAAAATAATCATGTTATCAGAGTGTTCGAGTATTTATACATGTTGTTATAGATGCTATTACAGCTCATAATAGGGCCATACTATTTTGCCTTGACTCCGTTGCCTCTAGTATTAACATTCTCTGCGAACTCCAAGTCTGTTGGGTATGTGTTTGCAGAGCACATGGTTCCTTTCTGTTCCAGGACTGACATTCTGGGTAGGCTTCGTGCCTATTGGACAAGTGTTTGGATGGCCTGCGGAACATGCAGTCCTTTCTGTGAGCTCCTTGGGTGTATGCAAGCTAAGACTAAGACCTTCCTTAGGTTCCTGCAAGCTGGGTCCTTGGCTTTGCCTCGCGAGCTGGATCCACAAGCTCACTTTGTTGTCCTCTTGTGGTTCACCTTACACTTAATCTTATGGTGGGGCCTATCCGAGTCGCGGGTTGGAGATCCGGATCCTTTCTAAGACTCATGTTAGTGATTACTAATGTATAACATGTTCGAACAGATTAAAAACATTATAATCTAGACAAAAATTAATGAAATAAACTAAAATTCACATATAACAATCGTAGATAAAAGGATTTGAAGACCCATGCATATAATTGCATATAGTGGGTATAAAACTTGAGTACTCAAGATTGAGGGCTTTTGCCTTTGTCAACAACCAATTGTTGAAATATGAATTTTTAAATTTATTCAAATTCTATTTATATTTATAAATGATTAATCTAAATCTATTTTAACTTGTTGATATTTAAAAAATTAAAATTAATTTATGTTGTTTTTTATTACTATTTAATAATTTTATATTTTTTCTTTTATTAAAATTTTAAGCATAAACAATTTAACATATTTGTAAGGTTTACGTTATTATATGTTATTATATATTTAATTTTGATGTGAAATAATTTACATAATATATAATAAAATATTATTAAAATTGCTAGAATTTATCAAAATTAATTTCATATTTTAAATAAATTTAATATTTTGTCAAAACTCATTTTTTAAATTTAATATTTTTATTCAGTGCTCTCAAAGAATTAATGGGCAATTAATTAGGTTTTGAACCTTACTAGACTCAAGAAATTTCTATGATATTTGTTTTCGTTGAATAAATTTGTTGCGGTGGGAGAAAAAGTAATGCAAATTTGTTGAGTTTTATTTATTTATTTATAATTAATAAGCATTAAATATTAGAATACTAACCTCTCAACTCTCAAATTTAACTAAAATACTTTTTTTTTTAAAATAGTCTCATTATAAGTTTTGATTATATTTTTTTTTGACATAATGCTTAGAATTACCTATAGTCCCTTTTCAACCCATAAATAAGAGGATAATGTGTTTCAACACACTTGAACTTTTGTCCTCTTGCATTAATAAGAATACCTATACCAATCGAATTAAGAGCTGATCAAATATGTAACCATTTTTTAAATTAATGGACTTGATCAAATAAGTGGGTTGTTACCTAATCATAACTAGTCAATTTGAAGACAACTTTTGAAACAATACAAAAACCAATTTGAGTGGTTTTCTTATTATAAATATTTTATTTATATATACGAAAAAAATATTAAACATATTGTTAGTGTAGCTTTTGGATATAAAGGAGAGATGTGATAGCTTTGATCTCACTCGTGAGAATATAAATATATCGAACAAAAAAAAGAAAAAAGGCATACTTTTAAATATTGTTTTAAGAAAATGGTCAAATTCTCCTATTAGTCCTTTTTTATGCATAAGTAATGGATTTAAGCTCTATTCTTTAATTTAGTCAATTTTAATTTCTATAATTTTCGAATTAATCGATTTTTGTCCCTATGCTTTCGGATTTTAAAATTTTAGTCTCGACCCAAATGCTAGCGGTTAAATCTTTATTAAATTCTGCTATTAGTCGTGTACTAAACGTAAAGGTATAGATTTAATCAATATTCTCCAATTTGATAATTTTTAGTCCCTATACTTTTTAAAATTTAAAACTTCAGTCCTATGCAAACATTAGTTATTAAATCACTAACTAGGTTCTTTTTTTTTACGAGAAAATGTGAAAATAGTAAGTTGAAATGACATTGTATATATGATAATACGTTTGTTGCATCAAATTTTGAAAATAACAAAACTTAGTGAATGTAACAAATAAAAACAATCAAATTAAAGTGCATGGATTAAATATACGACCTACACATAAAGACTAATAAAAAATTAACCTAAAAATTGAAAATAGACTTGACCAAGTTAAATGAAAATGATTGATAATCGGTTTATTATGATATCATAATCAAAATAATCAAGTGACTTAGTTTGATCGATTCCATTGACTATCTTAGTTAATTAATTTAGTGAGAAGGGTTATTGAATTGGGGTTAAATAAATATTTATTTATTTATAATTAAAGTTTTATTAAAAAACATATATATATAATTAAATTTAAATGTGATCTGTTGATTGAGTTTTAATTCGATTAATATAGGCATTATTACCAGTACAAGAGGACGAGAGTTTAAGTGCGCATAACTTTAACTAAACAAAACAAAATGGCATATCATTTCAACCTTGACTAAGGGAAAGAATGAAGATTATTCAAAGTTATCATGAAAATAGATAAATAAATAAACAAATATAAACAATGGGCTTTGCCCATTTTCATTTAGGATGGTAAACAATGAATGAAGATGGAAAGGGACCTAATTTGTTTGGTTACTATATTAGGTGTAATTATGAATTTTATTTCATTACTTTACATATATTAAAAATTTAGGTTTTTTATATATTTTAATTTGTTAGAATTTAATTCTACAAAAATATTAAAATCTTAATCCATCGATAAGACACATAAATTTGAACTGTTAATTTTACTAATTTATAACGATTGAGTTTTAATTGATTGACATAAAAAAATATATATAAATAATATTTTCTCCTATTTTGTAATATCTAGCCCTATTAATTAAAAAGAATGAAAATTTTAAGGATGGATTTTATTCATCAAATTTCAAAATATAACTTAAAAAATGATGTTCCAAATTTTTTTTGTTTATATATATATATAAATTCACTACAATATTTTTATAGCACAACAAAAAAAAAAATTGTTAGTGTTTTATGTAATATATAACATTTAATAAATTTAAGTATCAAATTGAACCTAAAAAGCTTAGGTATCAAATTAAGAAAAAATGACAAATTTAGGTATCAAATTGGGAAAAAATTTAGGTACCAAATTCAGATAACAAATGTTATATTAAGCAAATTTCAAAATATAACTTAGAGAATAATGTTCTAAATATTTTTGTTTATATAGAAAAAGGTTATAAATTAGTTAATTAAGTATGATTAATTGTTGTATTAGTATGAATAAACTTAATTAAGATTTAAATTCAAAAATTTGTTGTATTTAAATAAATCCAAACTCTAGCTGATTACAAGTTGACTTGACTATAGATTTTATAATTAATAACATATAGGGAGGAGATAAGGTGGAAAAATATTAATTTTATCACATGGGTGGTTGCCTTATTGATATTGAAAAGAATCTCTAGCAACTCACAATTTGAAATTTGAAATTTTAAAGTCTATAAATATGTTACATATATATATATTTTATATCTTGTTAATTATTTTTATATTTTTAAATATATTTTAAGAGGATATGTAATTTTTTCCTCTAATTTTCATATTAAATATAAAAACTTTTGTATGAGATGATTTCTTCATATATATTCCTGTATTAATTTCCTAATTCAATGTAAATACATAATAAATTAAAATATAAAATTCCTAAATTGTAATTTTAACTATATCTACCTGATGACTATATACATAGTACCTTTTTTTCTCCATTGTAAGCAAGTTGATCGCTCAAAATTATATTTCTAGAATTTAAATTATATAATATTATTTATACCGAAAAAATAAATTTAAATACATTAAAATGTATTATTGTCTTATGAGTTGGAAAAAGATTTTAAATACTTCTACTCATTATGGAAAAATAAATAGATATGATCGGAAGGAGAGAAAAAAAAAGAAAGACTTAAAAAATAAACATTCATGTTTAAAGCTTTTATGAAGCACTAAAATATATAATGGCAAAGAGATGATGGAGTGATAGAGAAGAACATGATCATGCTTTATCGACCATCTCTGTCTTACATAAAAATCCTTCATAAGCACAAAAAAGGGTTGTCTGAAAATCTTTCTGTAAACAAAGACAAATCCTAAACCCTTGGCTTTTCTTTGTTTATTTTAGCATAATCCCATAAAGTTAAAAATGAAAAGCTGTTCAGTTTATTAAACTTTGAGTCCATTTGAAAAATAGTTTTTTCATTTCTTTAATAAAACCCCATTTCATATCTTCAGTCGAAGTTGGAGCCTTTTTGAGTTTTTCCTTGTGTAAATATTTTCTGGGAAATGAACTCTATAGAGGTATGTCAAGCTCTGTTCTTTTTGTTTTATTTGCAGTTTACTGTTTAATTTATGCATTTCATTCTATTCAACTTTTACAATTGAATCCATATGTATTGATATATTGATAGTTTCAAACATTCCTTTTTAACTTCAGGTTTGTGGGATTTGATTTTGTATACTGATTTCAGTTTGAAAATATTCATGTGAATGAGACCTTTGGATATGGGGAAATCATCAATATGGAGACGGTTGTTCATTGTTTTTGTACTTATTCATGTCCTTTTGGTTCATCAATCCAAAGGGCTTAACTCAGAGGGTCAATACCTGCTTGAAATCAAGAGAAATCTTGTTGACAAGTTCAATCGTTTAAGCAATTGGAACCCTAATGATCCAACTCCATGTGGATGGAATGGTGTAAGTTGCTCCCCCATTGATTATTATTCTTACAACCTTGTAGTTCAGTCTCTTAACTTGAGTTCAATGAACCTGTCTGGTTCTTTGTCTCCTAGCATTGGTGGATTGGTTCAGTTGACTGTCCTTGATCTTTCTCACAATGGGTTGTCCAATAACATCCCAAAAGAGGTTGGGAATTGTTCAAATTTGGAGATTCTTAATCTCAATGACAATGAATTTGAAGCTCAAATTCCCAAAGAAATAGGCACCCTTTCATATTTAACAACTCTGAAGATACACAATAATAGATTCTCAGGGCCTTTCCCTGATGAGATTGGGAACCTTTCTTCTTTGACACAATTGCTTGCATATAGCAACGATATCAATGGATCATTGCCGAGTTCTTTTTGCAACCTTAAGAGCCTAAAGAGCTTTCGAGCTGGTCAGAACTGGTTGACGGGGAGTTTACCTTCGAATATAGGTTCATGTGAGAGTTTGCAGTACCTTGGTCTTGCACAAAATGAATTAACCGGCTCGATTCCGGCGGAGATCAGGATGCTTACGAGTTTGAGAGAGTTGATCCTTTGGGATAATCATCTCTCTGGTTCGATTCCGGTAGAGATTGGCAATTTTACGAATTTGAGTACTCTTGCTTTGTATGAGAACAAGCTTGTTGGAAGTGTCCCCAAGGAGCTTGGGAACCTTATAAATCTCAAGCACTTGTTTCTTTACAGAAATGAGTTGAATGGAACGATCCCGAGGGAGATTGGGAACCTTTCATTTGCTGAACAGATCGATTTCTCAGAGAATTTGTTGACCGGAGAAATACCGGTTGAGTTTAGCAACATAAAAGGGTTGAATTTGCTTTATCTTTTTGAAAACCAGCTTACTGGTGTTATCCCTGTTGAGCTTACCAGTTTGAAGAACTTGTCAAAGCTTGATCTTTCCATAAATAATCTCACTGGTCGGATTCCAGTCGGGTTTCAGTATTTGGAAGAACTGATCATGTTTCAGCTCTTTGACAATTCACTCACCGGTACCATTCCTCGGAAACTTGGGGCTTATAGCTTGCTTTGGGTTGTTGATTTATCCAACAATCAATTAACAGGAAGGATCCCTCGACATCTTTGTCATAACTTGAACCTGATGTTTCTCAACCTTGGGACAAACAAGCTTACCGGGAATATCCCATCCGATGTTACAAACTGCTTACCATTAGTTCAACTTCTTTTAACTGGAAACAGCCTTACAGGGAGTCTTCCGTCAAATCTTTGCAAGTTGGTTAATCTGTCTGCGATCGAGCTAGGCCAGAACAACTTCAGAGGACCGATTCCGGCGGAGATCGGGAACTGCAAAGATTTGCAAAGGCTACACCTTCATTATAACTACTTTACATCAGAGTTGCCAAGAGAGATCGGTAATCTGTCTCAGTTGGCGAGCTTTAACATCTCATCTAACTCATTCATAGGAAGGATACCACCAGAACTGTTTAACTGCAAAATGCTTCAACGACTCGATCTCAGCAGGAACAGATTTACGGGGAATTTACCTGGTGAGATTGGAGCATTATCTCAGTTGGAGCTTCTCAAGCTTTCAGACAATGATCTGTCCGGGAGAATACCTCCCGAGCTTGGAAATCTTATTCGTTTGACAGAGTTACAAATGGGGGGCAACTCATTCAGTGGCAATATACCAGCTGCTTTAGGTTCCATCTCTGGCTTGCAAATTGCATTGAATCTCAGCTGCAACAATCTCTCTGGAGTAATCCCTCAAGAGCTCGGCAATCTCGTTTTATTGGAATACCTTATGCTTAATAACAACCATTTGAGTGGCGAAATTCCAGGTTCTTTTGCTAATCTATCAAGCTTATTCGGATACAACTTTTCGTATAATGACTTAACAGGGCCTATACCATCACTACCGCGCCTCAACAACATGGCTATCAGCAGCTTTATCGAGAACAGAGGTCTCTGTGGAGGTCCTCTTGGTGGTTGTAATCCACCATTATCTTCATCCCCTCCTGTGCCAGATACTAAAGATAAACAAATCCGGTTAGGTAAACTTGTTGCTATAATTGCAGCAACTATCGGTGGAGTTTCTCTCGTTTTAATAGCAGTCATTATATATTTCATGAGAAGGCCAGTTAGAACGGTTGCTACTTTGCAAGAAAAGCCACCAACTACTCAAGTTTCGGACATTTACTTCTCCCCAAAGGAAGGATTCACATTCCGGGACTTGGTTGCAGCGACCGAAAATTTCAACGAGAGCTTTGTTGTTGGTAGGGGAGCTTGTGGAACTGTATATAAAGCTGTCTTGCCAAGTGGTCAAGCCGTTGCTGTTAAGAAGCTTGCTTCACAACGGGAAGGCAATAAAAACGTTGACAACAGCTTCCGAGCTGAAATTCTAACATTGGGGAATATCCGGCACCGGAACGTCGTGAAGCTTTACGGTTTCTGCTATCACCAAGGTTCGAATCTCCTCCTTTATGAATACATGTCAAGAGGTAGCTTGGGGGAGCTGCTTCATGGTACATCCTGCCATCTTGATTGGAGAACAAGGTTCTTGATTGCATTGGGAGCTGCTCAAGGCCTTGCTTATCTGCATCATGATTGCAAGCCTCGGATTTTTCACCGTGATATAAAATCGAATAACATATTGCTCAACGAAAAGTTCGAAGCTTGTGTCGGTGATTTCGGATTAGCCAAAGTCATGGATATGCCACAATCCAAGTCAATGTCTGCAATTGCAGGTTCTTATGGCTACATTGCTCCAGGTAATTAAAATTTTACTCCATGAAAATGTTGCAAACATTAAGCTTTTGTGTGCTTTTAGCTAATGAGCCATGATCATTTAAACCGCAGAATATGCATACACAATGAAAGTGACCGAAAAATGCGACATCTATAGCTACGGAGTTGTCCTGTTGGAGTTACTAACAGGCAGAACACCAGTTCAACCACTAGATCAAGGCGGCGACCTCGTAACATGGGTGAGACATTACATCCGAGATCACTCGCTATCACCTGGAATGCTCGATTCTCGGTTGAATCAACGAGACGACAGAACCGTCTGTCATATGTTAACAGTCATGAAAATTGCTTTAATGTGCACAAGCATGTCACCTTCTGACAGACCAACCATGCGGGAAGTCGTTCTGATGCTAATCGAGTCGAACCAACGCGGAAGCTGGTTCGATATCTCCTCTAGTCATGACACTGACCGAATCGAATGAAATCTATAATCTAGTATGCAAATAATTTTGATTAAACCATGATAATTTTTTTTTTTACAAAATTTACACAGTGAAAAAATATATGCTAATTTGTCAACTTACATATAATAATTAATAATATATGGTTGCAACATTTTCTTGATAATATTAGTTTGATTTAATCATAAATTTAATTGCTTTACATAATAATTAACTCACTTGTATAAATAGAGAAATCCTTGTGATTTTAATGGAATATGTTTTCGTAAAAGTATCATGAAAGTTTTTATATTATAAGTTGGATTGTATTTTGTCGCACCATTCAAATGTACATGGAAAAACACATTTTTTTTTTTGATAGAGATTAATTTACAAGGACTAATATAATGTATAGGGATTAATTTAGTAGACCCTTAAAATAAAATAGAAGTTTGATTATAAATAAATTTTCTATATGGTCATATTATTACTCTATTTATTTTATTAAATCTAATCTAATGTAATCTAATCTAATCTTAATCTATTCCATATATAGAAAGAGTTCCTTTTTCACTAAAACTGTTTTATATCACATTTATAATTAAAACTCGCCGCCCAATCTCCATTAACACACAAAATTAAAGCTTTCATCTTTCTTATATCTTCTTCAAAGTTCAACCATGTTTACATTGAACCTAAACAAGAAGGTAAATTTTATAGTCTGACTAATTTTTTCTCTCCTACTTCATGCACAAGAAACCAATATTCTTTTGAATCTTCTTTCGTTTTTTTATAGGTGGAGAAGGAGAAAAAGGAAATCGAGCACAAAAACAAAAAGGCTCAGTTAGATTCAATCCAAAAAATAAGGACAATACAAGACCCAAATTTCGTTAAAACAAATTATATTTTACAAATACACATCCATTATGCAGAAGAGATTGAACCATCGAGCGTGTACTCGGAAGTTCATTGGAGGAATTATCGAGTGGTGTTTTGGGTTAACCCTTCAGATCAGTACGAGACTGGTGCAAGTAGAGGGTATCCGATATTTATATGGGAACAACTATTTAATATCCCATTGATCGATGTTGTTACATCGCAACCTAAGTTTTTGAGTCTGGAAGTTATGCGGATCGGCGGGAATCCAGGGCCGTCAAGAGGCTACATCGTGGTGGGGAGAGCAAAGGTAGCTTTGCCGAAAGTGCCGGGGATTAAAGAGTGCCAACGAGTTGGATTGGTGAGGTTTGTTGATGGGCAAACCGTGGGTGAAGGGCATATAATAATTTCTCTGACATTGATACAGGTAAATTTTCATTGGCGTGATAGTTTATTTCATTAGAGAGAATTCAACAACTCGGGATTAATTACTATTAGTGATGAGGGAATTAATTATTGTTGTTAATGATGATACTTTAGTTTTGAAAAAAAGTCACCTTTTATGTTATAGAAACATCATTGTTTTGCCTTCTGTTTTAAAATATTATATAAAAAAATTATTTATCTATAAATAGATTATTTGTATGTTAACTCAATGTTGGTTCTAAATTTTGCATAATGATGAATTAAGAAAAGAAAATATGTAAAATTTTTATTTAAATATTAGTTTATTCAGTCAATAACTTGTTAATGCGGTTAGCAAAGGTCAAGTTCTTGAACTTTGAGGGTTTGGGGTTGGGTCTCATTATTTATAATTTTTGCAATATGTCTTCTTTTGGATTTTGTTCGGTTCTTTCTGCATCTTGAAGTAATTTAAAAATTGACATAAATTTAAAATATTGTATTTTTATCTAGCCTTAAATTGCAAAATTATATCAACTCCAATTTCTTCGCTTTGCCTCAAACACTCATCGAATTTAATGGCAAAATGTTGAGGGGGTGTGGCGACAATCCTAATAAGCACTTAGAATTAAATGCTCACTATCTCCAACTTTATTAAAATCCACAGCCTTGCTCCTTTTCGCGAGCAATCCTCCAATAGGAAGTGAATTTTCTAGAAAGTAAGATGAAGCTCGGAGAAGCAAAGCATGATTGACCCGGGAAGAACTAAAAACTTAGACCGTGAGTGTAAAACCTAAATTTTACCCGGGCCCAAAACAATTAATCGCCCCTGTTACAAACCAAAATAACGGTCCAACAAATAAACTACCTTAAGCCTATTATCAAAACTCAAAACAGAAATTAAACAGAAAAAACAAAAAGAAAAAACCCTAGCCACTTGCTCTGCCTAGCCGTCGCCCCTCTTTCGACCCACTTGCCCTCTGCACCGATCTTGTCCACCGCCACTGCGTAGCACCGCCCACGAACCTGCAAACAGGACAAGAAATAGATAGCAACTATTAATATTTTTGTAATTTTCAATGGCTATAAAAGTCATTCCAAAAACCACAATAAAGGAAGAGAGAGATTTTTGAATGCAAAATAACAGGAGATTTTGAACACAAAAAATAGAGAGATTCGAAATACAAGAGAAAAAAAAAAAGATTTCAAATACAAACAAAGGCGATTCGAGCACAAGACAAACAAAAAACGTTAATAAACAATGAAAACCCAAAAATGAGGAAAAACGAGGTGATCCTATTTACCCTTTCATTTCAATCTTTTTTGTTGTTCATCATTCAACACAAATATATACATATATACATATATTATTTTCTTAATAATAAAAAAGAGTAAAAAAAGAAAAACTTTACCTTTTCCTACCACCGCATGCTTGTTGGTCATGCGACGACGAAACGACGATCGTGGTGGTGCTTAATCCCCTCTCCTTTGGCAGAAAAAAAAAAAACAAGAGAAGGGTTAAATTTTTTTTAAAGCAGGTGACAAATGATTTTTTTTCAGAAATTTGGGTCTTAAATAGCCTCTCAAAACGACGTCGTTTTGGCCAAACTCACAAGACGGACCGACGCCTCATGATCCGTGTTTTCGCTTTTGGGTCTAATTTCCCATTTGGTCCTTCCACTTTTTAAATGGTTTAAAATCCAGTTTTTCTTTTTTTTTTAAATTTTTGCCCCGTCTGTTTTATTCCATTTTCAATTTAATCCTTCAGTTTGGCCCAAAACGCTGCATACAAAAGACCAGGGATATTTCTCCTGTTAGTCCCTTGCCATTTCGTGCGCGTTTCAGTTCAACCCTTTTATTATTTATTTTATGTAATTTGTCTATTTTACTTTCTTTAAAATTCGATTTAGCCCATTTTTTTATTTTGCAATTTTTTTACTATTATTTAATGCTTTTACATTTTATTGCTATTAACTATTAATTATTATTATTATTTTATTATACTATACTATTATTATTAGTATTATTATTCTTATTTTATTTATTATTACCATTATTTTTATTTTATTATTTAATTATTGTCACTAATATTATTTTATTTTCATTATTATTGTTATTACTATTATTATATCATTGTTTTTACATATACCTATACACTTTTATTATTATCATCATTTCTATTATTGCTTTGTGACCATACTATTATTATTACAATTATTTGATATTATAATAATAATTATTATTATTATTAGTAGTAGTAGTATTTTTATATTTACCATATTTACATCTATATTTATTTTCTTAGTTTTGTACTATATTATTAAATAAAATATATTTTGTAAAATTATCATATTTTATTTAAAGGTTTTAAAATAAAGACAATATTTTTTTTATTTAGAAATTCAGAGAATAGTGCCCTAACATGCTGGGTTTCGATTTTCCGCTTGACTAAATAATTAAACATCCTTTTGACAAACTTCATAAATCATGAGATGACTTTGATTACGAGAGATTAAAATATCGTGTCCTAATGTGCTGGATGTGATATTTATATCCTTTCGGAACAAAGAAATCTCAATTTTAACTCAAACATCTATATTGATTTTCTTAGTTTAACACTATTAAACAAGAATACATTTTGCAAAATTACTATATTTCATCCAAAGGTTTTAAAATAAGGCAATGTTTTGTATTTAGAATTTCGGAGAATAGTGCCCTAACGTGCTGGGCTTCGATTTTCCGTTGGACTAAATAACTAAACATCCTTTTAATAAATTTCGTAAATCATGAGATAACTTTGATCGCGAAGGTTTAAAATATCGTGTCCTAACACGCTGGATGTGATGTTTGTATCCTCTCGGGACAAAGAAATCTCAAAATTTCAGCCCAAATTATCCAAACATTTTCTAAAGGATCCGTATTTTAAAATCTTTTCAAATTTTCGACATTAAGACACTAATTAATCAATTTGGTACCAATTTTGGGCGACGAGGATGCTAACCCTTCCTCAAATGAATCGACTTTAACTCGTTTTCGGATTTCGTAGACCAAAATCGTTGTTTTGATAAGTCAAACTATTTATTAAAAATAACCGTTTTACGAGGTGACCCGATCACACCTCAACAAAAAAGATTGGTGGCGACTCCCTATTTTTATTTTCGTTTTCAAAACCAAAGTCGATTCCCGTTTTTCCAAAAATTGGTTTCGACAGCTTGGCGACTCCACTGGGGATTTCAAATAAGAGAGTCAAGCCACGAGTTGATTACTTCTTGTCTTTTTGTCGAAAATTGAAAACTTGGTTTTAATACATGATCATTTCTTTGCATTTCGTCTACTTTATGTTACGATCTTCATCATTGTATTCCTATTTCCTTTATTTACTTCTAGCTTTTGAAATCTTTGCATATTCCATTGCATGACCTGTCGTGGTCGCACCTTTTAAGTGGGAGTGAGAAACTACTCTTTCGTGAGGTCTTCACCTCCGTGCGGATAGTGGATCACTTTGGGATACATCCGTACCTATGTCTTCGTGAGATTTTCATCTCGTGCAGTACCATAGGGAAATGTATTCCAGAACCGACCTCGGTCCGTATGAGCCTATAATGGGTGAGGATCGAGGAATCACTGTTCAGTACCCTCTTTAGAACCGAACCTCATATAGTAAGCCCTAAGAACCCACCTAGGTAGAGCTATGCCAAACCCTAGTGGTTACCAGATTAGGTATTTTTATTCTTTGCTTCATCGTATGAAATATCGACTTACTTCATTTTATTTTTGCATGGCATATTCATAAAAAAGGTGTTGATTCACATTCGATTGCTAAATAGATAGCTTGTCATGGAAAGGGGGTTTCTTGATAAAGTAGAGGAAAATGCGACCGTCCGAATATGGGTCGAGAAAGTGCAGCAAGAGAAAGGTGATAGTCTTATAGAATGGCACATGTCAGAATTGTGGGACTTCACACGTATCAGCGTCACCCAAAATAATCTTCAGGAGATGAAAGAAATATGGAGTCAATGGGATGACGAGATCAAGCAACTATTCTACTGTCATTACGATGATCTGCCTTATCTGCTTGACATCAAGGTAGACCAGCACTTATTTCGAGATATATCCCAATTTTGGAATCCTGCTTATAGTTGTTTTACTTTCGGGAAAGCGGACCTGATACCTACTATAGAAGAATACACAACTTTACTTATTTGCCCAAAAATTCAAACTAACAAAGTTTATGCAAGACCTGTTAATGTCCCCACATTCTTAAAAAGCTTATGAATATCACAGGATGAAGCGAAAGCGGTTACTGACCGGATAAAACAAAAGGGAGATTGTAAGTGCATCCCTTGAGAAATTTAAGGATTTGATCATAGCGCATCCCGATGTGAAGAAAAGGGATGACATTTTGCATTGAGCATTTATGGGTGATTATTTTCCTAAAGCTCTAGGGCATGTGATTTAGGCGGTCTCGACTTATTTGATGATTGGATAGAAGAGTCACACCTGCTCCTCGCAATTCTAGCCAAACTTTCAGGTCCCTAAGCACATGCCAAGAAGCTGCGAAGGAAGATTCACTGCCAGTGCACAACTCTTACTAGCATGGTTCCACAATTATTTTGGAAAGCGTAAAAGGTATCGTGTCAAATCTTCTCCGAGGACTATTCCCCGCTAAAAGAATTAGCAGCCACGCCAAGACGAGAGAATCTTATAGAAGAAAAATAGATGATGATTACGCAAAACCTGCAAGAAGAAGATATAGAATGAAAAGCTCCTTTAATGATTCTCGAACGAGATCTTATATCGGTGTGGAGATTTTAACGGGTTCTCTCTTTGGGAATATGGGAGCTGTCAGTCGCTCCTCTCCTCGTGTTGAGACAAGACAGATCGAGACAAGTTTACGCTTACCGCAACACAAGGTTCAATTCAGTGCGAGTTTGAATATAAATGAGATAATTGTAAAAAGAGAGTTCGTGAAATATCGAGTGCTTGGAGCCGGACTCACAGAATGAAAATGTTTGCCACTAACCCGATGACAACCCCCGAATATGACCGATGGTGGAGTCAGAGAATCAACAACAACATCCCTACATCAGGCCAAGAAAACGCCCGATCATTGGAAAAGCACCTGCAGGTAATCCCATCTGAGCTCGAGATCATCAAACAGGATTTTGAGAAAAAGAATGTAGAATTAGGGAAAAGGATAGAACAATTAGAGGAAGAGAAATGCAAATTGGATTGGATGTTGACATTCAAAATGGAAGTCGGAAAGTCGAGAAAGGGAAAAATAAAGCTGAGAAAGATTTAGACAGTTTGAAAATAGACTATAAGAAGCTGCGAAGGTCAACGAAAATTGCTGAGTTAGGAAAAACGTCAGAGCAATGGCGTCAAGAAATTAGAGAGGAAAAAACAGAGCTATCAATAGGAAAGGAAACTCGAGATACTCAAGTTCGAGAAGATACTCCAAAAGAAGTTTGGTAGAAAGTCAGAACGAGAAAGAGGAATTAAAGGCTCGGGTGTCAGAATTGGAAAGATCATTGTATCAGTATCGTAGCCGTAACTCTGTAGTCGAATTAAAGGCTAGTCTAAGTAAAATTAAAGAAATGAAAGTAAGAATTGAAGAGCTAGAGTTTGCTTTTTATGGTTGTGAGTTGCGGATGAAGCTTCTTGAAGTCAATGAGGAACGTTAGAAGCAACAACTTCATCACTCTCAGAGCCAAGTCAGATACCGGGATTACATTATGAGGGAAGCCGTGGCTCAAGTGCGAGAGGTGGCGGATCACTTACAAACCTTAGTAGTCCGAGCTGATGTACTAAGTTTATTTTATGAATCAAAGTCAGAGCAAGGTCAAGAGTTAGCTTGGCTTCTTTAGGAAGTCAAGGCCTTAAGTATTAGGGCGAGGCCTTATATGTAATCTATTTTATGTGAAGAAACTTATTTTCTAGAAAAGTTATTCTAATGGAAATTGAATCAGAATCAATGCCTTTTTGTTGCATACATTTCATGCATCAGTATTACATTGCATCATGCGCATTAAATCTCACAAAGGAACCTTAAATTATGGCGCTTACCGGAACATCGCTACGCATACACGAGGCAAAACAAAAGTAATGGATCAAAGAATAGAAAAGTTAAGCAGATGCAAAAGATATGCAGGATCAAATGCAAGAACGATTAGCCAAAATGCAACAAGACATGATAGAGCGAATGCAAGAATCCAGAATAATTTGATATGCCAGCTGGTGCAATTAATGGCTAAGGAACGCGAGAAGGGAAAAGGCGTTGCTATTAGTTCAGGAAATGATAATGACGACCCTGTTTACCGTCCGGGTTTTACCCCGTTAAACATCCAAGCAAACCCTCTAAATATGTACCCCTAAAGGATGCTGTTATTATCGAGCCACGACGTCGATATCTGGTGATACCAACGCACTCTCCCAATCGGCTCGGGTTCTAACCTGGGAGATAGCCCAAAGAACCTGCGTGGTCTCGATCTTGACGAGATGGCGAGATAGACAAGACAAAGGTGGACTTACCAAGGCAACTTGAGGACCGCTGCAAATGGTTAGAAGAGAAGTTTAAAGAAATGGAGCTAGCCGACTATCGTTATGGGGTAGATGCTAAGGACTTGAGTTTGGTCCTGGACTTGGTACTTCCACCAAAGTTCAAAACACCGAAATTTGAGAAATACAACGAGACTAGTTGTCCCGAGGCGCACATCAAGATGTTCTGTCGAAGAATGGCGAGACACGTTAATAATGACCAATTGTTGATCCATTGCTTTCAAGACGATCTGCCTGGTGCATGGCGTGTGGTACAATCGGCTTAGGCGTGCCAGATTAAGACATAGAAGGACTCGCACAGCCTTCATGAGACAATACGGTCACGTGGCAAACATAACGCCTGACAGAATCACGCTCCAAAATATGGAAAAAAAAAGCCGAGCGAGAGCTTTAGACAATATGCTCAGCGATGGAGAGAGGTAGCAACACAAGTTCAGCCACCTTTCTTAGAGAAAGAAACAACCATACTTTTCATTAATACTTTGAAGGCTCCTTTCATTAATCACATGCTAGGAAGCGCTACTAAAAGTTTTTTAGATATCGTAATGTCAGGCGAAATGATAGAAAACACAATCCGGAGTTAAAAAATAGACGCGAGGAAAGGCGCTAAGAGACCGGCCCCGAGGAAAAAAGACAGTGAAGTGAATAATGTGAACACGTACAATGAAAGTTATTCAAATCCAGTTACTGTAAGCCAGCCGAGGACAGTAACTACCAGCCATCAAGACACTTCAAGGCAAGATTCTAATCCAAGGCTTAACAGAGAAAGAATTCAATTCACGCCGATTCCTATGACATTAGGGAACTGTACCAGAACCTGTTCGACGCACATGTGGTGTCCCCATTCTACATAACACCCATGCAAACACCGTTCCCAAAATGGTATGACGTAAATACTCAATGTGAGTACCATGCGAGAGTAGCTGGGCATTCGATCGAAAACTGCACTGCGTTTAAAAAGGTGGTCAAGAAACTTATCAAAATGGGAGTCATAGAGATCAATGACCCATCAGGGCCTATCGTAGTAGGCAACCCGTTACCCAATCATTCTGACAAAGAGGTAAATATGGTAACTGAGAGTGGAGGTAAGAGGATTAAGGTTGACCTGGCTGAAGTAAAAACCCCACTGAGATGAGTTTGGAAACAAATGGTAAATGGGGGATTAATCACGCAAGAATCAAGAGAAAAGCCTAAAAGAGTGGGAAAATACTGCGAGTACCATGCCGAGGAGGATCATGACATTCAAGAATGCATTGAGTTCAGGGCCACAGTGCAAAATCTCATTGATAATAAAGGGATGGAATTTTACGAAGAAATCAAAGGATCAGAAGAATGAGAGGTCTACACGTCAGAAGAAGGATCGATTAAGAAGGTCTATGGGGTCAATCGCACTGTGGTAATTATCTCGCGACCAAGAATGGGTGAAACTGGAGTACCAAGCACGTAAAAGGTCATAATTCAGAAGCCTGTAACTTTTCCTTATAAGGATAGTAAAAGGGTTCCGTAGAATTATGACTGTAATGTAATGATCTCGGGAAAGAAGAATCCAGCTAATACTCTGGAAGAAAGCCAAGATGTGGGTTTTTTTACATGCAGTGGAACGTACTATACCCCAAACACAAAGGCAGAATCGGTTGAGAGAAAAATCGTAATAGTTGAGCAAAGGAAAGAAAAGATGATCGGACCTGAAACACTTGTCAATGAGCCAGTGACAGAAAAAGAGGCTAAGGAGTTCTTAAAATTCTTAAAGCACAGTGAGTACAGTGTTGTGGAGCAATTGCACAAACAGCCGCCTCGCATATAGATATTAGCCTTGCTCATGAGCTCAGAAACCCACCGAAGTGCATTAATGAAGGTGTTGAATGAAACATTTGTCGCGGATGATGTATTTGTCAATAAGTTGGATCGTCTGGTTAGCAACATAACTGCCGACAACTTCATTTTCTTCAATGACAATGAGATACCTAGGGGGTATGAGATCTACGAAGGCTCTACATATAACCACACGCTGCAAGGGATACATGTTGATGGGGGTGTTAGTTGATAATGGATCAGCCTTGAATGTATTACCCTTATCTACGCTAAATCGGTTGCCCGTGGATAGCTCCCATATGAAAATGTGCCAGAATATTGTGAGAGCATTCGGTGGTACTGAGAGAAGGGTCATGGGAAAGATGGATGTACCTCTTCAGATTGGCCCAAATACATACGAGGTGGACTTCTTGGTGATGGACATCAAGCCATCCTACAATTGCCTGTTAGGAAGGCCTTGGATCCATTCGGTCGGGGCAGTGCCGTCATCACTACATCAAAAGTTAAAATTGGTAACTGAAGGTAGATTGGTCACGATAAATGCCGAGAAAGATATCATAGCATCTGTTACCAGTAACACTCCGTATATGGAGATAGACGATGAAGCGATAGAATACTCTTTTCGATCGCTGGAATTTGTCAATGCGACCTTCGTCGTCGAAGGCGGTAAAATCCCCATGCCCAAAATATCCAAATCCACGAGGATGGGCCTGCAAATGATAGTTGGAAAAGGAGCCTTGCCAGAAAAAGGACTCAGGAAATGCCTTCAAGAAAAGACTAAGGTACTAATGCTAAAAGAAAAATAAGATCGCTTCAGCCTGGGATTCAAGCCAGATATGAAGCAAAAGAGGAAAGAAGTAGAGAAAAGCAAGAAAGAAGAAAGACGCGTTTAAGTGGAGAGGAGGTCAAATGAGAGCCGATGACCTTCCCTCATCTATCTAAAACATTTATTTCGGGAGGAACTATATACCCTGAACAAAGGATGACAAAAAGAGAAATAGCGGAAGAAATGTTGGGAAGTTTGAGCATTAACGCCGTATCCGAAGAAGGAACTGAAGGAAGAGATTTATTCAGAATTTGCCCTTACACTCCCAGAAGTGTTCTGAACAATTGGACCATGGAAGAGATTCTTGTAACCTTTAGAATTAATTCAGAGTAATGTTTGGAACACACCTGTTGCTCTAAGCCTAGGAGCAATAATAAACCTTTTGTTAAAATGGCATATGTCCAAATGTCTTTATTTCAATAAAATGAACCTTTTTGTATCATTCCGAGCAAATATTCTTTTCATTCATAACTAGAATATTCTTTACATTTCATTCATAACCAATCATACAAATAATCATTCTTAGATTCTTTTATTTTTGCACATCTCTTTGTCCACCTAACAGGTCTCTAGATATCAATGATATGAGTGACATTGTTATTAACTCAGAATCTCCTTTTGAACAAGATATGGGTATAGAGGATTCTCAGGATTTTGAAGATGACCAGGACTGTAACATATCTACTGATTTGTTAAGAATGGTAGAGCAAGACTAGAAACAAATCTTACCTCAAAAAGAATCAGTGGAAACTGTGAGCTTACGGGAAGGAAAAGAGTTGAAGATTGGAGTTAGCATTGCCGCAGAAACGAAGCGAGACCTCATTGAGTTACTCCAAGAATTCAAGGACATCTTCGCATGGTCATACCAGGACATGCCTGGGTTAAATACAGATATCGTGGTACACCGACTCCCTTTAAAGGAGGAGTGTAGGCCAGTTCAACAGAAGCTCCGAAGGATGTGGCTCGATGTTTTGTTAAAAATAGAAGAAGAAGTCAGGAAATAATTTGATGCCGATTTCCTACAAGTAGTTAAATACTCAGAATGGGTAGCAAATATAGTACTCATTCCTAAGAAAGATGGGAAGGTAGGATGTGCGTGGACTATAGGGATTTGAACAAAGCCAGCCCAAATGATAACTTCCCGTTGCCTCACATTGATACCTTAGTGGATAACACGGCAGGTTATTCACTTTTCTCTTTCATGGACGGCTTCTCCGGGTACAACCAGATCAAGAAGCATCTTGAAGATATGGAGAAAACCACATTCGTAACCATGTCAGGAACATTCTATTATAAGGTAATGCCATTTGGACTAAAAAATGCGGGAGCAACGTATCAAAGAGCCATGGTAACTCTTTTCTATGATATGATGCACAAGAAGATTGAAGTTTATGTGGACGATATGATTGCAAAGTCCAGGACTGAGAAAGAGCATGTACAAGTCTTGAGGAAACTGTTCCTTAGGTTGAGGAAATTCCAACTGAAGCTCAATCCAACAAAATGTACCTTTGGGGCTAGGTCGGCAAAATTGCTAGGATTTGTAGTCAGCGAAAAAGGAATTGAGATTGATCCAGATAAAGTAAGGGCTATACAGGAGCTGTCTCCACCACATACTCAAAAAGAAGTTCGAGGTTTCTTAGGAAGATTGAATTACATCGCCCGTTTCATTGCACAACTAACAGAGAAATGTGACCCTATATTCCGTCTCCTTAGGAAACACAACCTGTGTATGGAATGAGAAGTGCCAAGATGCTTTTGATAAAGTCAAGCATTACTTGTCCAAGGCCGGTGTTAATGCCACCTTGCGGATAGACCATCGATATTGTATTTAACGATATTTGAAAACTCTATGGGATACATGCTAGGCCAACATGATGAGTCGGGAAGAAAAGAAAGGGCAATATACTATCTCAGCAAGAAGTTCACTGAATGTGAGACAAGATATTCGCCAATTAAGAAGCTGTGTTGCGCTTTGATTTGGATGACTCAGAGACTGAGACAGTACATGCTATACCATACAACTTGGCTCATCTCGAAATTGGATCCTCTCAAGTACTTGATGGAGTCGACTATTCTGAACGGAAGAATGGCCCAATGGTAGATTCTACTTTTTGAGTTTGATATAGTCTACGTAAACCAGAAAGCTATAAAGGGAGTGCAATAGCAGACTTCCTAGCCAGTAGAGCCTTAAAAGATTACGAGCCACTAAACTTTGATTTCCCGAATGAGGACCTAATGTATGTGGCAACCACCGAAGAAGATACTCAAACGGGGGTCATCTTTGGAAACTAAACTTTGATAGAGCTTCAAACGCATGGGAAATAGAATTAGAGCAATCCTAGTATCCCCAAATGGAGATCATTATCCTTTTACTAGCAAATTGGATTTTGATTGCACAAATAACATGACCGAATATGAAGCATGTATCATGGGTATCCGCGCAGCTATTGAGCGTAAAGTCAATGTGTTAGAGGTATATGGCAATTCTGCACTAGTAATCAACCAGCTCAAAGGTGAATGGGAAACAAGAGATCCCAAGTTGATCAGTTATCAAAAGCTAGTTTTAGAGTTAATTAGGGAGTTTGATGACGTCATTTTTTGTTACCTCCTACGAGAAGAGAACCAGATGGCCGATGCCTTGGCTACCTTAGCTTCTATGATCAAAGTAAACAAACAGGAGGAAGTGAGACCAATCCAGATGAGTATTTATGAGGCTCCGGCACATTGTTACAATATTGGCGAAGAAAGGGAAAAAAATGATCATCCTTGGTATCGCGACATATTGCGATATGTGAAGAATCGTGAATACCCCGACCAAACAACCGAGAACGATAAAAGGACGCTAAGAAGACTGGCCATTGATTATGTCTTAGATGGGGAGGTCCTATACAAAAGAAGGAAGGATCAGGTGCTTTTAAGATGTGTGGATGCTATTGAGGCCAAGAAAATCCTGGAAGAGGTTCATGAGGGTGTTTGTGGAACCCACGCTAATGGTTTTACAATGGCTAGACAGATCATGAGGTTCGGGTATTATTGGTCCACTATGGAAGAGGATTGCGTCAGTTATGCCAAGAAGTGCCATAAATGCCAAATTTATGGAGATAAAATTCATGAACCTCCTTCACCTCTTCACGTCATGACTTCTCCATGGCCTTTCTCTATAAGGGGGATGGACGTCATTGGGCCAATATCACCAAAGGCGTCTAATGGACATCAATTCATCTTCGTGGTCACTGATTATTTCACCAAGTGGGTAGAAGCAACTTCCTATGCAAATGTCACAAAATCGGTGGTCAGTAAGTTTTTAAAGAAGGAGATTATATGCCGATACGGAATGCTCGAAAGGATCATATCTGACAACGCATTGAATTTGAACAATAGTATCATAGCAGAGGTTTGCAATCAATTCAAGATCAAACACCATAACTCGTTGACGTACCGCCTAAAAATAAATGGTGCAGTCGAGGCAGCTAATAAAAATATCAAGAAAATTATGGAAAAAATGACAGAGACTTACAGAGACTGGTATGAGAAGTTACCATTTGCTCTTTTTGCTTATCGAACATCGGTCAGAACCTCTACCGAGGCAACACTTTTCTCCTTGGTTTATGGAATAGAGGCGGTACTTCCTATCAAAGTTGAGATCCCTTCTCTTCGAGTTTTGTCTGAACTATAGTTGGATGAAGCAGAATGGATTCAAGCCCGGTATGAACAGCTGAGCCTAATTGAAGAAAAAAGGCTGAAGGCTATTCGTTATGGTCAAATGTACCAAAAATGAATGATGCAGGTTTATAATAAGAAGGTTCGCCGAAGAGAATTCCATAAAGGAGACCTTGTTTTGAAAAAGATCCTTCCCATTCAGAAGGACTTAAGAGGAAAATGGATGCTGAATTGGGAAGAACCTTATGTAGTAAAGAAAGCCTTCTCTGGAAGAGCGCTGATTCTGACTGAGATAGATAGCAAAAACTTGCCTAATCCTGTGAATTCAGATTCGGTCAAGAAATACTTCGCCTAAAAAAAAAGGAAGGGCCAAAGTGAAAACCCGCAAAGGGCGTCTTGAGCTCGGGCGAAAAAAAAAAAGAAGAAAATAGGGAGGCCAAGGTGAAAACTCGCAAAGGGCGCCTTGAGATCAAAGGGGTTTTGAATTGAAAACCCAAGAATGGGCAATTCAAATTTTTGATTGAAAGGGAGGCTTACAGTAGTCTTGCTAGACCCAAATTAACAAGAAGGAGAGACGTTACGTCTTGGGACATCGACGAAGTCTTTTAAATCTGCCAAACACCTATCAGGTTCAAAAGGTCCTCGAGAAGTTTCGTGCAGAGAAGCTCATGCTATGATATCTGGAGCACCTATTTTCATCTTACTCATTTCATGTTTTAGCATGGTTTGCTATTCTTGATTAAATCATTTTTGTTTCTTGGCGAACTTGCTATCTTAACTTATTCTCATTCTACACCGTCAAAATTTGATCTTCTCGAGCTCGACTCTCAATAAAATCCATCTTGTCCATCGTGATAATCTTTTCAAGCATTTTTCATTGAAATAACGATTATGGACCAATAATATTCTAATAAAAAAAGTTTCGCATATTACTCTGAAAATTTTTAAATATTACAAGAACATGAAGTGGGACAACTATTTAGAACTAACCGAGTTTGGGGGGTTGGGAACAATTGAGAAAGAATGATCCAAAATTGTGACCTTCAAAGATACCTACTAAAATAAGAGAGTGGGGCAATGCGTTAATAACGAGTGATGACAACCTAAGCATCAAAAGGAGGATCATTCCAAAAATGACATCCATGTAAGCATCATTCATATACATCCAATTAAGAGCATTTGATTCATTTCGATCATTGCATCCTAATCATTGTACAAAGGATCATTCCCATGACATCATGCATTCATGCAAATGTTGTCTATAACACATTAGTTAAGAGCATTTGATTCATTCCGATCATAGCATCCTAATTATTTGACATAAGCATAGGCCCAAGAAATCGATTTTACAGCCCATGTCCCTCAGAGGACGATGTAGCAAGATCGATAGGAGCAGATCAAAACAAACCTTATCTCCTTGAAGTTGCAGTGGAGCAGGTTGAAGATACAAGTCTTATCTCCCTGAAGTTGCAGTGGAGCAGACTAAAGATAGCAGATCTTATTTCCCTGAAGTTGCAGTGGAACAGATTGAAGATAAATTATAGATCTTATCTCTCTGAAGTTGTAGTAGAACAGATCAAAACAAACCTTATCTCCCTAAAATTACAGTGGAGCAGGTTGAAGATACAAGTTTTATCCCCCTGAAGTTGCAGTGGAGCAGACTGAATATAGCAAGTCTTATTTCCCTGAAGTTGCAGTGGAACAAATCGAAGCTATAAATTACAGATCTTATCTCTCTGAAATTGCAGTAGAGCAGATCAAAACAAATCTCATCCTCCCAAAGTTACAGCAGGAGCAAATTGAAGATACATGTCCTATCTCTCTGAAGTGGCGATGGAGTGGATCAAAGAAGCAAGATGCGGTGGACTGGAATGAGGCTACTGAAGAATAAAAGCATCAAGAATCAAAACTCAAGAGACCGGCAAATTTAGACCTTCTTTATGTCTTTGCTCTATTCTCACATACGACAATGAGCAAAAAAAGGCATTTAAAACCTAAATTTTACCCGGCTCAAAATAATTAACGCCCATGTTACAAACCAAAATAACAGCCCAACAAATAAACTACCTTAAGCCTATTATCAAAATTCAAAACAAAAATTAAACAGAAAAAAACAAAAAGAAAAAATCCAAGCCACTTGCTCTGTCTAGCTGCCGCCCCTCTTTTGACCCACTTGCCCTCTGCATCGATCTTGTCCACCGCCACTGCGTAGCACCGCCCACGAACCTGCAAATAGGACAAGAAATAGATAGCAACTATTAATATTTTTGTAATTTTCAATGGCTATAAAAGTCATTCCAAAAATCACAGTAAAGGAAGAGGAGAGATTTTTTGAATGCAAAATAACAGGAGATTTTGAACACAAAAAATAAAGAGATTCGAAATACAAGAGAAAAAAAGATTTCAAATACAAAAAAGGCATATTCGAGCACAAAACAGCAAAAAAAGTTAATAAACAACTGAAAACCCAAAACAGAGAAAAACGAGGTGATCCTATTTACCCTTTCATTTCGAATCTTTTTTTGTTGTTCATCATTCAACACAAATATATACATATATACACATATATTATTTTCTTAATAATAAAAAAAAGAGTAAAAAAGAAAAACTTTACCTTTTCCGGCCACCATGCGCGGTTGTTTCACAAGGACAATGAACGACGATCGAGGTGGTGCCTAATCCCTCTCCTTTCGACTGCAAAAAAAAAAAAAACAAGAGAAGGGTTAAAATTTTTTTTAAAGCAAGTGACAAATGATTTTTTTTTTTTTTTAGAAATTTGGATCTTAAATAGCCTCTCAAAACGTCATTTTGGGGTTGGTCTTTGGCCAAACTCAGCCAAACGGACCGACCGCCTCATGATCCGTGTTTTCGCTTTTGGGTCTAATTTCCCATTTGGTCATTCCACTTTTTAAATGGTTTAAAATCCAGTTTTTCTTTTTTTTTTCATTTTTGCCCTGTCTGTTTTATTCCATTTTCAATTTAATCCTTCAGTTTGGCCCAAAATGCTGCATACAAAAGACCAGGGATATTTGCCCTGTTAGTCCCTTGCCATTTCGCGTGCGTTTCAGTTCAGCCCTTTTATTATTTATTTTATTATTTTATGTAATTTGTCTATTTTACTTTCTTTAAAATTGATTTAGCCCATTTTTTATTTTGCAATTTTTTTGCAATTTTTTTTACTATTATTTAATGCTTTTACATTTTATTGCTATTAACTATTATACTATTATTATTAGTATTATTATTCTTATTTTATTTATTATTACCATTATTTTTATTTTATTATTTAATTATTGTCACTACTATTATTTTATTTTCATTATTATTGTTATTACTATTATTATATCATTGTTTTTACATATACCTAAACACTTTTATTATTATCATCATTTCTATTATTGCTTTGTGACCATACTATTATTATTACAATTATTTGATATTATAGTATTATTATTAGTAGTAGTAGTAGTAGTAGTAGTATTTTTATATTTACCATATTTACATCTATATTTATTTTCTTAGTTTTGTACTATATTATTAAATAAAATACATTTTGTAAAATTATCATATTTTATTTAAAGGTTTTAAAATAAAGGCAATATTTTTTTATTTAGAAATTCAGATAATAGTGCCCTAACATGCTGGGTTTTGATTTTTTGTTTGACTAAATAATTAAACATCCTTTTAACAAACTTCATAAATCATGAGATGACTTTGATTACGAGAGATTAAAATATTATGTCCTAACGTACTGGATGTGATATTTATATCCTTTCAGAACAAAGAAATCTCAATTTTAACTCAAACATCTATATTGATTTTCTTAGTTTAACACTATTAAACAAGAATACATTTTGCAAAATTACTATATTTCATCCAAAGGTTTTAAAATAAGGCAATGTTTTGTATTTAGAAATTCGGGGAATAGTTCCCTAACGTGCTGGGTTTCGATTTTCCGTTGGACTAAATAATTAAACATCCTTTTAATAAATTTCGTAAATCATGAGATAACTTTGATTTCGAAGGTTTAAAATATCATGTCCTAACGTGCTGGATGTGATGTTTGTATCCTCTCGGGACAATGAAATCTTAAAATTTTAGCCCAAATTATCCAAACATTTTCTAAAGGATCCGTACTTTAAAATCTTTTCAAATTTCCGACATTAAGACACTAATTAATCAATTTGGTACCAATTTTGGTTGTATCGTGATAAACCGTAAAAGTAACATATTCTAACCCCACATTTAGTATGCTTTTGGATGAATTTGTCCTCGATTTATGTAAAAAGGTGCTCTTAATCCTTTCTTTTCATGTCTTATACTCAGGAGAACACCTAAGGATAAAAAGAACGTAAAACAGGCTTAAAACGGACCAAATTGGGCCAACCCAAAAAGTCGACACGGCCTGGGCTTTATTCCACACGGCCATGCCTTGCTATCCACCTAGAACACGGCCTGTCACCAATTTACACGGCCATGTCTCATCGACAAAAAGCCCAACATGGCCTATCCCCGATTTGCATGGCTGTGTCTTAATCGACAGACCCGAAGTATGGCCTGTCCCTCGACTTGCACGGGCGTGCCATGGTCGTGCCTAAATCAACAGAATATAGACACGGGCTGAGCCTCAATTTACACGGGTGAGCCTTAGTCGTGCCCCTGCCGCGGGAAAGAGCAATTTCACTCGAAATAGGATACTTGGAGCCCAAGAAACGCAATCCTAAGTCTATTCAAACACCTAGAATGAAATGGACCTGAATTATGAGTACTTAGGAGACAAATAAAGCATCCCAAAAGTCTATAAAAATACCCCAAGGCGGCTATTCAAGGGGTCGATCATTGAGCAGAGTTTCCTGCCAAGCCTTTCTCGTTTAGGGATTGTCTCAAAGATAGCCAATTGATCCATCTCGAAGAGTCGGAGTTCTACTCAAGACGGAGGATATCCTCTTCAATTCCTTTGGGGGGTTTTAGGGATTTCTTATGTTTTGTTTTATCTTTTCTCTTGAAATGTTTTCTTGTTTAGTTATGAACTAAACCCTCGAGATACTGAAGGGATGAAACCTATGATGGATTTTGTTATTTAATTCTTTGGTTTATATGATAAATACTTAGTTTGTTCTTAATTATGTTGCTTAAATTTATCTCGATGTGCTTAGGTAGAGGAGGAATAGACCCTGCCTAAGAGTAGATCTATCATAATTAAGCGGAGTTGATCGGGCGCCTAGAGATAAGGTTACGAGATTTTGCCGGATTAGGATGAAACCTAATATGGGAGTCCATTGATCAGTTTACTGCTTCCTTAGGGGGTTATTATAAGAGAATGAAAGTTCCACTAATTAACCTAAGGTTAGACGTTATTCGCTTTGAGAGAAGGTTTAATATAGGTTAGGAGTCTCACGGATCAAGCTAAGTAAAGAAATCATATGAATTGAAAAGGTAGATAATAAGTGAAGTCATAGGTGGATTCTTCCTAAAGGTATCGTCTTTATCAATTGAGTTTTCTTCTAAGTCTTTTCCCAAAGTTTCATTCTTTTGTCTTTGCATTTAAGTTTAAGTATTTCATTTGTTTTAGATCAATAAACCAATCACTCCATATTTTAGGCTAAATAATAGAAAGAAAGTGAGTAGTAGTACTTTTAGGTTCCTTGGGTTTGATAAGATATTCTTGCCTGAGCTATACTACTGTTCGATAGGTACGCTTGCCTCTATCGTTGTCGCAATACCTGTGTTCGATCACTCTTTTATAAATATTAAAACTAGACTATTTTGCAGCGATCAGGCGTATCGAGGGTGCTAACCCTTCCTCATGCATAACCGACTCCCGAACTCGTTTTCTGGATTTCGTAGACCAAAATCGTTGTTTTGATAAATCAAACTATTTATTAAAAACAATCGTTTTACGAGGTGACCCGATCACACCTCAACAAAAAAGTTTGGTGGCGACTCCCTATTTTTATTTTTTGTTTTCAAAACCAAAGTCGATTCCCGTTTTTTCAAAAATTGGTTTCGACAGCTTGGCCACTCCCTATTTTTATTTTCGTTTTCAAAACCAAAGTCGATTCCCATTTTTCCAAAAATTGGTTTCGACAGTGAGTAATCCTCACCCCACATACACCGGCAACCATCAAACCACCAATCCAAAAAAGCAAATAAAACAAAAAGCCTCTATAATGGATGAAGGATGAAAAAAATCAAGTAAAAGACATAAGAGTTAGAAGCAAAGCAAAAATTAAAGAAAGAATAAAAAAGGAAAAAAGCATAGAAAGAAGAACTTGTCTTTTGGAGCTTATTGGTTATTTGGGCATCGTAGCTCCGCTCAATAATCTGAATGGTGAAGGTAGAGAAGGGGTTGAGGAGAACAACATATCTCGAGGTTGCGATGATCCACTTGTGGACGTCGGTGGATTGAGGTTTTCAACTTAGAACTTTGGTTTGAGGTTTTGTAGGTTTTGGTTGCTTTTTTAGGAAAATCTAAACCAAAAGATAGATTGAGGGTGTGAAGACTTGTCATTGGATAGTGGTTTTGTGTTCATCGTAGCATTGGTGGAGCTCTTTGACTGGCGACAACTAGGGTTAGAAGAAAAAGGAGAAGAATCAGGAAAAAGAAAAGAAAAGAAATCAAAATTTAAAAGAAAAACACATGTTAGATTTTTGTTTTAGATTTTAATAGATGTGACCAAAATAATTGAGTTATGTAATGTGCTAAATTGCTTATTTATTTATTTTTATTTTGTGTGTCTAAAATATGGGTAATTTATTCAAAAATATCAAAAAATAATAAATTTATAGAAAAGGGCCAAATTGGAATATTTACGAAAAATGACCATTTCCCCACAAACGCGTCCACGTCAACGCGTTTTGTGGGAAAAAAGAAAGCAGCTACTTGGGATCGCTTACCACATCAAGACAAGACGACGACGAGGACGTGCTTTCTCGATGTGGCGAAAGTGCTCCCCAAGGGCGCTTTTTCTGCAACGTGATAAAAAAAACTATAAAAACCCCCAACCCTTTTATTTTTTCACACATTAGTCCTCTATCATCTTTCTCTCAACTTTCTCTCAAATTTCGCTCAAAATTCTCTTAAAGTCCTTGAAACTTACTCTCAAATTTCAAAATAGTCCTTTAATATTTAGAAAAAACCCTTTTTAATTTTTTAATATATTTTTGATAAATTATAAAATCTTCAATCATATTACCAATGGTCGGGAATTAATTAAATCGGACGATAAGCACATCTCCGTCGATCAAATGCAAATGGTAAGTTTTAATTTTAATTTTTCAATACTATTTAATATTTTTTAGGTTTATGCAATTTTAATTAATTTTTATTTTATAATTTTTTAAACAGTCTGTAGATCGGGTGTTGCAATGCTATATTTGCAATATGCATGGTCCCCCATCACCGTTGATCGAGAATTATCTCTGGAAGTGGATTTTTAGCACGTGACCACGATAGCCCGGGGTGTAAGTTGGAGCCTAACTTAAGCAGTGCATTGATAGAGAGGTGGAGACCCGAGACACACACTTTTCATCTTTCATGCGGAGAGTGTACTATCACTCTGGAAGATGTGCAATTGCAATTGAGATTGCTGGTGGATGGGTCCGTAGTCACCGGGTCCGCAACTTTTACCGATTGGACCGTCGTATGCTACGAGCTTCTGGGTTCCATTCGGATCATGGAGGTCGGATTGAAATGGCCTAGTTATGAGACACATTCCCGGAGCCAAATGATGGTTCGACCGAAATAGAAAGAATACGGTATGCTCGGGCATACATTCCGAGATAATTGGAGGCTATCTGATGTCGGACCTGTCTAGAAACCTTGTACACTTGAGATGGCTGCTAAAACTTGTTGATTTTAGAGCATCCGGTGAATTGAGTTTGGGGTTTACCGTGCTATCAAAGTTGTATCGGGAGATGTGCGGGGCGACGCGGCCAAGTAAAGCGAAAATCGGAGGTTGCCTGTCACTACTGCAGTCATGGGCACGGTTTCAATTTCCATTTTTACGTCCTCGACTCGACCACCCATATACATTCCCACTGATAATGAGGTAAATTTAATGTTATATTTTACAATTATTACGTTGATTTATAGTATAATTGTATGTTAAAAATTTATTTAATTAGGTGGAACCATTCGGCGAGTTATGCTAGAATACGTACCTCGCTTGAAGATATACGGCTTCTATTAGACCAACGGTCAGAATCACAAGTAAGTTTCAAATTTCATATTTATAATTTAGTATTTCGTATTTAGTGTTTAATATTATGTATTTAACTAATATTTTGGTCATGTTAATATAGTTTCAATGGACACCGTACGAGGATCCGGCAATTCGGGCAGTAATTCCGGAGGAGTTCTTGCAAAATCTAAACATTTGGCATGTGAATGTCCCATTGATCAACTATGCCACCGTGGAGATGCACCAGTCAGATTGGGTTCTGCGACAATTTGGATTCCAACAATCGATTCTCGTGCCACCTGAGGTGTTCGATGATGAGCATAAAGTCGAGTTACGGCAGTTGCACACGGATTGGCCAAGATTTTGGTCAGCACATATCGAGATGTGGGAAAATCGATATGACTATTTACCTATCTTGGAACCGATCGTAGTTCCTGAGTTAGCGTGCGTGCCGAAATACATGCCATGGTTTAGGATCCATAGTAAGCCGTATTTGTTGTCGAAAGAGGAGAAGCGACGGCAACTTCGTGAACAAAGGGAACGACGGGGCTCTTTAAATCTAAGGAAAATGGGCGATGATACGGGTCTATCAACAGTGCCGACACAGTCACCGGGCCCATCAACAGTGCTCACACAGTCACTGGGCCCATCACTTCAGCCGACGACACCGACATCACAGCCTTTGGCCTTTATGCCAGGTGCGTACCCTAACCCTTATATGTATCTTAATCTATATATGTTTCCTTCTCCCAGTCCCACCCCAAGTTGGAATGCATAGCCCGGTTCGAGTCCGTTCCTGACTACTCCGACTAGCCAGCCAATCTTGAGGCCGTCGTTGCGTGAGGGATCACAGGAGGCACCGTCGGGGAGCACTTCTTTTTACGAGTCTCCTTCGCCATACAGGATTCAGACACCCCCGCCGTGGTTTATGCAAACAACTTCGCAGTCGTTATTTTATCAAGGTGGGTCATCCTCCCAACACTCACAACCAGACCCACTGTCGAAAGAACTAGAATCCCCGCCCGAGGTTCCACAACCCCGCTGGAAGCTAGAAGAAGAAGGAATCCAACAGTAAATCACCACCACCCCTGTGGCACTTGATTTCGACCAAGCATCAACATTGATTCGAATGACTTTTTATTTTTTGATTGTAATATAATTTTTTATTTTTTAAAAAATAAAAGTTATTTTTACTTGTGTTTGTAATTTAATTTCAATATCTTCAATAAAATAAAAGTTATTTATTTTTATATGTAATTTAATTTTAATATATTTAATAAAATAAAAAGTTTTTTTTTATTTTTATTTTTATTTTTGTAATTTAGTTTTAATATATTTAATAATATAATAGTTGTTTAATTTTTTCTTTAATTTAATTTTAATATCTTTAATAAAATAGAAATTATTTATTTTTATTGTAATTTAATTTTAATATATTTAATAAAATAAAATTTGTTTTTTATTTTTATTTTTGTAATTTAGTTTTAATATATTTAATAATATAATAGTTGTTTATTTTTTAATTTAATTTTAATATCTTCAATAAAATAGAAATTGTTTATTTTTATTGTAATTTAATTTTAATATATTTAATAAAATAAAATTTGTTTTTGTTTTTTATTTTTATTTTTGTAATTTAGTTTTAATATATTTAATAATATAATAGTTGTTTAATTTTTTTGTAATTTAATTTTAATATATTTAATAAAATAGAAATTGTTTAATTTTATTTTATTGTAATTTAATTATAAAAATAAAAGTCTAATATTTATTTTTTATTATAACTTAAAGTTTTTTTTTTTCAAATTAGTCATTCTACAAAAGTTCACCATTTTCATCAACAAATAAATAGGATTTACATAGACACCAAGAGACAAAAAAAGTTAAGAAGACTGTCAACTATTCCGATTTGGACACGAGCGAGATGTATGGCCTGGGTTCCTACACCATCCACACAACCTACGTTGGTTGGTCATTTCTTGGATATCCATATTGTTGCGTATTCTAGTCGAGCAAGGTCAACCTTTTTGTTTGCGCCTCAGTTGTCTATCTGGCAACAGCTTATACGGTGCAAGCGATACCAACGGCCACTTACGTTCGTCTAGGACTGGTGGGAATACGTTTCTCCACACGTTATACATGTTCTCTATTTTATACACTTCGTCGACATAGCTCATGGGATCAAGACGGAGATCCTGACAAGTAGCAAGTACATGAGTGCATGGATAACGAAGTGCATCAAATATCCCACAGTCGCAGGTGCTATTTATCAAGTGTACACGATACTGCCCACCAACAATACCTTGGTTCAGTTTGTCAAACTCCGTCACACGAAACCATAGGTTGTCGCTATCGTGACATACTGTGTGCATGGTGTTGGCCCGTGCCTTCCCCCTGTTAGTTTCTCGCAAGACCTTCGCGCACCATACATGGCTTCCTTGCATTTTGCCTTTATAACTCGCTGCTCGCTTCGAAAATAGTGCCGCTAAACGAAAATATGTCTCTTGCACAACTGATGCTATCGGTAAATAACGCGTTCCATTTATGTCTCTTGCACAACTGATGCTATCGGTAAATAACGCGTTCCATTTAGAACAGAATTTATGCATTCGGCCAGGTTTGAGGTCATATGACCATATCGTAGGCTGCTGTTGTATACTCGTGTCCACTACTCGAAAGGAATATTGCATAAGGTAGTTTGCGCTTTCTTTGTTAACTGATCACAAATTAGCCAACATCTCGTGAAAACGGTCCTTATTGATCTCGTACCCTACCAATATAAGTTGATAGCGAATATTACATACCACTCTTCAATTAAGAATAAATTGAATATTACAAACGAAATTATATTAATAGATATTACATACCCATATTGGTCACTTGCCGCCATTGACTTGTAGATCGATGTTGCCCGTAGTAGTTGGACGCAACATGCCTTAGGCAATATCGATGGTGTGTGCGATGCCACAGGCTTCCCTGTCGCTCTATTGCTGCTAGTATTCCAGGGCCCCGATCCGATATAACGCAGATATCAGGTTGGTGGCAGACACGCCTCCCTAACCTAGATAGGAAGAAATCCCAACCATCAGCTGACTCCGCTGGTGTTATTGCAAACGCAATCAGAAGGATTCTCCCACTACCGTCCTGTGCCACAGCTAGCAATAGTCGATACGTATATCTACCATACATAAAGGTACAGTCAATTTATACCAATGGCTCGCAGTATATAAATGCATCTCGGTATTACTTAAATGTCCAGAAAAGACACTTGAACACTGTGCATCCACAGAGCAAACGATCATTGTAGTACGCCGCCCGCTTCAATGTCTGTTATCTTTGCTCGGGACATATCTCTCTAGCATCGACACCACCGCCACATTTCATTATATGAAGGCCCCACCGACCATGCAACTTTTCCAACGCTTCTCGGCTATCCAAGTCTTCGAGGCGTGTAATTTAACCGGCTATGAATATTGCCAATTAAGGCCAAGATCGTAGTCTTGGGATCAGCCTTCACAATCGATATTATTAAGTCAGCCAACATCTCTGAATCTATCTTCGGATGATCTTGTGTAACACCTGTTAAAGAAGTACGTTAAATAATGCAACATTACGTAATATTAGTATTATTCAAAAATATTGAACACATAGTGATACTGTACCAGCAAGACATGTATGTGGACCTTTGTACTTTTTGATCTCCCACAAGCCTGTCATTTTTCTCAACGAGGCCATGATTTTCGATGAACATGTACCATCTTGCACTGCACACTTCGCTTCATACTTATCGAGATTGGATTTAACCATGTGGTAGTTAACCCCGTTCTTGATGTTGTATTATTTCAATGCACAAAGAAAAGCATCTTTGTTAGAAAACTCGTTACCAACTTCTAATTCTCCCAAATCCAATGACGAACTTTGTACGGTCACGCGTCCGGTTTGGTAGTTCAGGAAACTTCAATGCATCGTCTTGAGATAGATCGACATTATGCATATGGCCTGGAGGCGAGTACGCCCTGAATAGCGAATCTTCTTCTTCGTCTGAACCGCCTTCAACATTTTCAAGTACTATTGAAACTGGCTCCGGTTCAAAAAATAATCCAACTTCTGCACTATCAGGCCCGGGCTCTTGAGGTGGATCCACATTGACTTACCATTCGACCCACCATAATCTGCAACGAACGAGGACCCCTCGTCTGTGGATGTCGTGGGGAGTACATTATCCCTCTTTAAACTTCTTTTGTAATGTTTCCAATCATATGTGGATTGCCAACCACTAGAAGTTGATGACATTCCCCAATACGTATTTTTATCATCAACAATCGAAGAAAGGATATGCATGTCCCATCCACCAATCGAGTGTCGTGCAGGGGTTATGTTTTCCATACTACCACCAAACACGGGCACTTCCGTATTTTGTCTCCCACTAACAGAGTGTCGGCTTGGGGTCGTGTATTCCCCTAAAACAGAAGTAGATGTTGAGGTTGAAGGAAGATCACTTGGCGATGAAAATTATATATATACCTCAAGATAAGGTGATTCACTAACAAGATGAGTCTCCACCATTGCCTCAAAGCTCCGAGGACCTTTGATGTCGAATGATTCATATCTCACCGATCAACCGAAGTGCAAAATCTATACTTAATAGATTGAACTTTCATTGGCGTTGTTCTGAAGATTTTACGCCTAATTCTTTTGCGAAGTTCTAACAAATCTATGTTTCGATTAAAACCCAGTCGCGCTGTGTTCTCCGATAAAAAGCAACACCATTTTCGGTGTCACAAACCTCACCATCGTAGTAAATAATAGCATTAATACGTTCACTCATTTTCAGTTTCTATTTTTCTTTTGCTCAATTTATGTTATGCAACCTGAGCATGAAACTTGGCTGATTTATAGTCTAAGGATTGCCACAGACTACTGTAGCAAAAAAGCATCCACATGGAAGCTCTTTTCAGTACCCTTCTTGACAGTGCATCCTGCTTGAAGTGTTTTGGGCACTATTTGTTCAGAAACGTCTTCTTAAAATTATTTTACCGAAGACTCATCAGAGCAAAAGAGCGCCCACGTGGGAGCTTTTTTCAGACTCTTCCGACAAAGGCATCCCGCTTGAAGTGTTTTGGGCACTATTTGTTCGAAATGTCTTCTCAAAATTATTTTACCGGAGACTATCAGTAGCAAAAGAGCATCCACGGGAGCTCTTTTCAATACCCTTCCGACGTGCATCCCGCTTGAAACGTTTTGGCACTATTTGTTCGTAAACGTCTTCTCAAAATTATTTTACGGAGATCATCAGTAGCAAAAGAGCGCCCACGTGGGAGCTCTTTTCAAGACTCTTCCGACAAGGCATCTTGCTTGAAGCGTTTTCAGACTATTTGTTTAGAAATGTCTTCTCAAAATTATTTTACCGGAGATCAAGCAAAAAAAAAATCCACGTGGGAGCTATTTTCAAGATTCTTCCGACAAAGGCATCCCGCTTGAAGCATTTTTGGCACTATTTGTTCAGAAACGTCTTCTCAAAATTATTTTACCAGATACAACTGTTAAAAAAATTCAAATAATTTTTATTTTGTTACTATATTTTGCCCAAAATCTTAAACATATTTTTACTAAATCCTAATTAACCCTATAATCTACTCCATTAAATTTTTCCTAATAACCCTAAATCTAACGACCCTAAAAATCATAAACCCTAGCCCTAAAACCTTAAAATTTCATACACTAACACTAAAAAAGCTAAAAATCAAACGAGAAAGGAGGGCAAAAGCGAGCCCTTGGGGGAGTGCTTTCTATCACATCAGCAAATCGCGTCCTCGTCAACGCGCTTTGCTGATGTGGCAAAAGCGCTCCCCCAAGGGCACGCTTTTCTGCTTTTTCCCCATAAAACGCGCTGACGTGGACGCGTTTTGTGAGAAAATGGCCCTTTTTCCTTAAATATTCCAGATTTCAGCCCTTTTCCGTAAATTTATTTTTTTTGGTATTTTTAGATAAATTGCCCCTAAAATATAATATAATAATAGCAATATTTTAATATTTTAAAATAAATATTTATTATTTAATTCAAACCAATTTGTTATTAATTAATAAAATATTAAAAATATAGATCCTTTATATGTAATTGACTTGGTAAAGATAAATTCATTAATAAGTAAAGAATAATAAAAATCGAAGTAGGTTTATGTTCAAGCTAACATGCATATCCCATACATTTATAACTATATCTATTTTAGTCATGTGTGTCAATTAGATAAAGCTACCCTAAATAGGAGATGAGCCGCTTTACTTAGTAGCATCCCCACTAATCTAAAAAAGGACAAGTGTTAAAAAGAATACTTCAACACAATAACAATCTTGAATTCTATAATCAATGAAGATTTCAACGAAGATAAAGCCTCTCGGATCGCTAGGGCTTCTGCTATACGTGGCTTCATTGTCGTGTGACTGAAGCTCGTATAACCAAGCCGATCACATACAAAACAAAATAGCGTTAAATGCTTGTATTGAAACTGAACAAACACATAGGATTGGTTGCAGATGATTATTTTTTTCTGTCGCTTCAACGGAACTCAAACATCAAGGCGAACCCGCACACGCATTTGGGCACGGAATCCCTTAGCGATCGCAGCTGCATCATAGTCCACAAACTGGCCAAGAAAATTCTCAAATTGTTGCGGCATTGCTTCCGAAAAGAGTCCAGTTGACAAATCATGAATTTGCACCCAAAAGTCCACGAAAAACGACACAATCCTTAGTTCCCCCTATCGTCTAGACGGTGAATAAGCAAAATGGTTGTTAAAAGTCCATGGACTTCCTCAAATCACCCTATCCACGTCAATCTCGTAGAGAAGTTGAAAGAGGATACGTTTCTCTCCCAAATCGATAATGGAGACATCCCCAAAGGATGCCGAACATTAGCCATAGTATTCCTCATAAGTTGAAATTGAACAACACTTGCTGTACCGTCATCAACTCCAAAATCGATTTGCCGAGGCTCTTCTTCACCATCACCAAGAGAAAGTCCCGCTATTCCTTACTCAAATGCCAACACTCCACAACAGGGCCCAATCAACCAAACAGACAGTTTACTAAATCAGCAACTGACACAGACAAAAGAAGAAAAAGACAGTGCATGCCACACGAGCAGACAAAGGACGTGTCAAAAGAAAGGCGCCAAAGACAATATTATTTTTGATATTATATCTCACAATTATAAAATCACAATTTTTGATTTATTCAAATCAACAAAATATTTCTACTCAAAATTAATTCTAAAATAGATGGTTAAAGCTGTTAAAATAACTTTTAAATATAATTAGAAATTCTATCTATATATATGTGTGTGAAAATAACGTATTTAAAACTCATGGGTATATTTATAAATAACATACGAGAAAATAATTAAATATAAGATTTAAAAATAAAAATAAAACACACATGCAATATGTATAAAATTAAAATTAAAATAATAATTTATATTGTGAGTAAAAGAAAATTTAAATAGGTAAATATATCATTTTAAAAATATTAAATACACTTTAATTGTTTATCATAACATTATTATTTTTCTTGAGTTGATATGAAGTTGACTCGTGACACTAATTCAATCGACGACAATGGTACACCTATAATGTGGGTGAATATATTTATACATAAAAATTAAATGTTATTTTATTTGAAATGATGAAATCGAGAGAGTGAATATTTTGTGTTTTTAGTTCAAATCGATTATAATTATGATTTTTTATATTTTATATAAAAGACAAAATAACTCTTAAATTAATATTTTACTTTGTTAAAATAAAATATTTTAATAATTTATTTTAGTTGAGACCCGATTATAAATAGTCCCAACTTAATCAATAATAATATAAGTAGAATATCGATTTAAGTATAAATTCAATGTTCAAAATTTTCTACCATTTTTAAAGTTGTATTTTATAATTCTTGATTCTACTTATAGTTGATTCGGATATGAAATTTAAAAATAAAAAATTTATTGTAAAATTTAAAAATAAGTACACAAAAAATTCAATAATGTATTGATTATAAGAATGTATTAGAACATAAAGAATTTCAAAATTTAAAGAATTTTAAATTATTTTAGCCACCATAAATTTAGAAGGTATAATAATGAATTTAGTTTTAAATTTACATATTTTATTAATTTGACTTGTATTTTAATTAAATTTGAGACTAAAAAAGTCAAATTATTTTTATAGAGAATATGTTGATTAAAATATTAAAATTTTAACTATGTCGACGCGCTAACTCACGTGATAGTTTATGATTGATGTTGACGTACACAAGTCAATAAATAATTTAAAAATAATAAAATATTAAAAATAAAAAATTCGAAATTTAAAAGAAAATCAAAATTTAAAAAGTAGCGCATGGAATAAATGTAGATTATCATGCTTGGGATCATATTTAAGAATTTGACATTTTAATTAATATTTTATTAAAATCCAATAATCTGATTATTTTAAAAAAAATAATGATTAAATTCGAATTTTTTATAAGATTAAAGAATAAATTTAGCTATAAAAAATAAGAATTAAATTTATTGTTATGTGATATGTGAATCTGTTTTTTTGATAAAGTCTTCAGGTTCGGACAAGACAAAGCAAAGTAAGCAAAAATGTACTAACTGTTGTTGGACAGACAACATTATCCTAAAAATAATAAATAAAAAATCAGTTCCTCTAATAAAAATAAAAAATTCACACCTCATCCATTTTTCCCGAAACTCAAAAATACCGTTTGTTCTTCAGGAAAATCCCCTGAAATGAAAGAAAATCTCTTGTTAAACTCAAACCCCACATCAAATTCTTCACTCCAATTCCTTTCTTTCCATTGTAAGACAAAAGCCCAAATTTCATTTTTGAAAGCACCCTCTTCTCTTCCCTTTTCTTCAAGATCCTCTTCTTCTTGTTTCGTCCCACTTTGTTCTTCTATTCCTTATACTAATTCAACTAGAAACGAGTTCAATTTGGAGTCCAATGGATTGCCCCAAACCTCAAAATCCAATCTTGATGGAGAATCCAATGAGAACTACAATGTGGAGATTGGTCATCCAATCGTCCCAAATTTTATTCCAACTCAAAAGATGAGTTTGAGTGATCAAGCCTTCTATCTGTTCACTTTTATTGCTTGTACGGTATGGTTTTAAGGCTTTTCAGGTTATTGTGTGCTATATATGTGTGTATGTGGAATTTTCATGCTATATATGTGCATATGTGTGAGAGAGAATATTTGATTGATAGTCTCATTACTTGGAAGGTGTGCTAAATATGTTCTGTAAACGGATTGTTCTTTCATGTTTTGAGATTATTTAGTGCTTATTTTGAGGTTGTTTAAGGGCAGTTCTTGGTTTTGGGCATGTTTTATGTGAGTGCTTCTTATTGCTTAATGGATATTTTCAAAATTTGATAAGCATCTCTTGTTTGCTTATATATATATATATATATATATATATATATATATATATGAAATTGATGTTTGATAATGTTGGAATAGTAACTTGGTAATAGTATGCCGTTCCCACTATTCAATTTTTTCTTTAGAGCCCTCCAAGTACACATAAAAACTTAGAAAAAATTGAACTTGTGTTAGAAACATATTCGTATCCTACACTCATGTTCGAGTCTTTGTAACATAGGATAGTCTATACTTTTCTCATGTATCATTTCTTTTTGCATTTGTTGATTATAGTTTCATTGTTATAATCAGTTTTTTGCAGTTTGTTGGATGCATATGGTATTTGAACAATTTGTTGGATAATTTTTATTTTTTGCAGTTTTCTTTGGCTTGTTACTGCAAATCAGATAGATTCTTTCTATAGGCAGGCAGTGGTAGAAATTCAAGTGTTGTGCATTGGTATTAAGTACTATGTTTGGTGTTTCAATTTTCTATATTTTCGGATTGGTTGACACCAATCACTTGGATACATGCAGGCTTCTTTGGCGTTTACAAGTCTGGTCATTGCAGCTGTTCCTACACTGTTTGTAAGTGTTCTGACATCATATTTGTAACTTTGTCATAGTTTTGATATGCTAATTAACAGTGATGAGTTAGTTCAAGGTTGTTCATGGGGATTTTGGCGTATGCCTACTATATTTGATATGTTAAACTACCCCTTATGCGATAATTAGGAAGTCTATGTCAGCCTCAATCAAAGAAAGGAATGCTTCAGTTGAGATAAAATTGAGCATAGGTTTTCGGATTCGATACAATGATTAGGTCTAGTTTGCATTTAATAATTGGTAAATTTATTTCGATTGTTTCCTGTTTTGCAGGCCATGAGAAGAGCTGCAGTTTCTCTTTCCAAGCTCGCAGATACGGCTCGAGAGGAACTTCCCAGTACAATGGCTGCGATTAGGCTTTCGGGCATGGAAATCAGTGATCTTACACTGGAACTAAGTGATTTAAGGTAACAATTAAATCTTCTTTGTCCTTTTTGTTGTATACTCTTGCACTGTTTTGCTCTGAGTCTTTATTTTTCTTGAAATACGGGAGTATCGTTATGAGGATATGATCAGAAAAAATTAAGAGAAAATTGAACATGCTCATGTCAGACACATACCTATATCCGACACTGACACACTCATATTTTCATCCTTTTGTTGCATAGTCATAGCATATTATAGTTGATAGATGTAATGACTTCTTAAATGAATAATAAATATGATGTCAACTTTTGATATTTCTGTTTCCTTTCCGATGCCACAATAGTATAATGCTTTTGGTTTGCAATTGCCACTTAGCCAAGAGATAGCCGATGGTGTGAATAAATCAGCTCAAGCTGTGCAGGCCGCTGAAGCTGGAATTCGACAGATCGGTTCGCTTGCCCACCAACAGACCATGTGTAAGTTCAAAACTCGCTCTTGAACCGCCCCTGACATAAAGGCTCGGTATTGGTTTCATTTTATTTAACCCCATTTCCTCTTATACCCAGCAATGATTCAGGAAAGGGCTAGTCTACCTATCATCTCTATACAACCCGTTGTTGCCGGGGCTGCTAGAAAAACTTCTCATGCCGTCGGCCAAGCCACAAAGACGATCATGAATATCATATATCGAGGAGAATCCGAGTCAGAGAATGACGATGATAGTGTCATTGATCGAGTTGAAATCTAAGGACTACATTGCTTCTCAACACTGATGGTCTGTGTACATAAAGAAATAAGACTTGGGACCGAACTTGTTTAATTTTCCAACAGCATATATTATGTCGGAAAATATACACTAATATAAGTTCAATATGTAGCATATAATTAATGAATATATTGTGATTTGAAATTAACCCTTTTTTCCCCAGTTTGTTCTTTTAAGTCTAATTCATGAATTTATTTTTAAGTCTAATTTATGATTATTTGGTTTCTTAAGCAGTTAGACACTTAAAAACTATATTTTAAGAGAAGAAATACAATACAGTATATTTTAGCAAAAGTCACATAGCTTAATAGACTTTCATAGTATTTCACAACATCTTCCTCTTAAAACATCAACTTTAGCTTGAAAACCAGAAAATCAACAAGTATACACATCTCTCTCTCTCTCTCTCTATATATATATATATATATATCTATATCTATATATATATATATATATATGTATATGCCTGCATCAATGAGATATTCACTAGTAATTGACATAATCTTCCCAGTTTCTTACAAGGACCAAAGAACTCTTCTTTCTGAAACTCTTTTTTTTTTTTTTTTTTAATCTTCACTCTCTCCTGTGAATCACAAAAATATCTAATGAAGAAAATGACTTTTCCTAATTTCCATCTTTATAATATTACCACAACTTTTATTATAAACAAGTATCCGAATTACCCCTCCGAAACCTCTGCATTCACAATGAAGTCACTTCCATGGACCTTGACTGTGGTGTTGCTGATGGACCAATTTCTTTCCTCATTTTCTGTATACATATTTCAACGAATTAATACGTGATTCGGCTCTGAACTATATATAAGATGTAAACAATGAAAGGGATTGAAGGTAATTAAACCATGTCAGCCACTGTGTTTTTCCAAGCCTTCTCTAACTCATCGAAAACAACATCGATGGGTGGTCGGCCCCTACTCGATTTGGCAGCACAAAGTACAGCAATTTCTAAAATGGCTTCGAAATCTTTCCTATTGAGATTTCCACGAAGCCTCGGATCTTCGAAATCTGTTGATGGACGATTTCCCATGCTCACATCCTTTGCCTACATCAAGTATTCGGATTTAAATGACACTTATTGTTGGCAATCAATTGCAGTGAATATTGACAATTAAAAGACTCAAAATATGTACTTTTCGTGTAAGTTGTTCACTGGCATCGAGATCCAACTCGAAAACTTTCTGTCCTGAAAGAAGTTGCAAGGCTACAATGCCAAAGCTGTAGATATCACTGGCAGAGGTTAGCCTAGCATTGCTCATGTATTCTGGATCCATATAACCTATTGTTCCTCTAACATCAGTGAAAACTTTGCTTTCCTCCATTCCTAGCATCTTCGCCAGCCCGAAATCTGAGAGTTTAGGCTCCAAATCTTCGGTCAAGAGGATGTTTGTGAGCTATAAGACAAGCATTTAGTATTAGGAACAATTAGCATATACTATGCTACTCGGACTCAGATGTCAGAATCATACATACTCATGTCTGAATATGTGTCTGAAAATGAAAAGTCGGAGCAGCATAGTTCGTAGAGACAGATTAGTAGGTTATGATCTGTGTTACCTTAATGTCTCTATGCACAATGCATCCATCAATGTAATTGTGGAGATACCTCAGCCCAAGTGCACAATCTCTTAGGATCTTAACTCTTTTTTCCCATGTCAAGACAGTGTCTTTCCCTGAAAACAAAACATAGTTCGGTCAGTTTATAAATTTCCACTCTTAAACGGTGACATTCAAAAGATCTGAGACCCGAACCCGGCATCTGTAATGCCACTGCCCTTCTTAAAGCACGAAAACTGCAATTTGGGATAGAAAATTAGCAAATTACAGATAGAAAGAACAAACATGTAATGGTTGGAAGAAAACTTTACGTAGGATATGGTCAGCAAGATTCCCTGAATGACAATATTCCAAGACCAAATACTGCTCATCGCCTTCAATACAGCAACCGAGCAAAGACACAAGGTTCGGATGCCGAATCCGGGATAGACCGGCAACTTCCCTAGTGAAAGAATCCAAAGAGTTGCCTTTCTTTATCTGCTTGATGGCCACAACTTGTCCACTAGGCAACCTGCCTTCAAAAACTTCACCGGCACTCCCTCGGCCTAAACTCTTCCTTCTATTGTTAATGCTTATAGCTCTCTCAATCTCAGCCTTTGAGAAGATGTAGAGGCAAGACCAGTTATTGGTGTCCTTTGGTAGCAGTGGTTTTGGAAGCCTTTTTTGGATCTTGCTTTTCTTTAGGGTCACAAATTTTACCAAGACTAGGATCAAAATCAGCACCATGACTGCTACAAAGACTGCAACAAGTGCTTTTGATAGGTTCCCTATAAAATTATTTCAGTGAGCATTTATAAAATATTCACCAAGATTAAACCCAACCATAATTTAAATCCCTGACTTGAACAGAATCAAACAGCTGCAAGATTAAGAAAATAAACTTACTTTTGAGTTTGATATAGCCTGGATCTGTTAGGCAAAGAAAAGCTCAAAGTCAGGGTTAGGGAACTTGAACACCTATGTTACTCGGACTCGGTTGTAAGTACCAGATATGAGTATGTTTTTGAGTTTTTTCAGGTATTTAGCGAGTCCTTGGAACATAGACTTGAATGTAAGGCAAAAATGGATTCTAAACAAGTTATGGTCCTTACCAAAATCATCTAAAGAAGACATACAGCTAAACAAATTTGGACCAAAAGAGCTATCAGTAACATTTGCAGCAGCAACCGAAAGAACTGCAGCTAAACTACATAATGTTCTTTCAGTATGATCCTTTTGCCTTTGAACTAGTGCCAACAGAGATTCAGCTACCTTTGCTATGGCATCAGTGCAGTTCTTGCAGGTGTTGTCAAATGAAGAACTTAAGTCAGAACATACCTTCACTGCTTCCAAGTAAGGTGGACTGCCCTGAATATGTGACAGGGATAGGTTTGAACATTTGGAACTGCCAGAGTAAAAATTGTCAAATCCACAAGAGTGTAGGGAAACTAATGGTTGTGATGGAAATGGAGAATTGCATTGGTTCCATGAATCTTGTCCAATGAAGATGATACTGTCTGGTATTTGATTAGCTCGAACTGCAAGAACTTGAAACAAGGCATTGAGGGCGTTTCGACAGCAAAGATGTGAAGATATACTGCCCCATAAGATGACTTTCCCATTTTCACCAATGCAGTTACCACTTGGTAGGTAAGGGTATGAAGTGAAATTCAAGGAACAGTCTGCAAACAAATAGCCTCTTTGTAAAAATTGCACCGACAGACACATTTTGTATCACGTCTGTCATAATCAATTATGATAACTATCTACGGTTGATAGAGCCAAAATCATAAAACAAAGTAAGATTGAAGATATGGCTTTTACCTTCTAATTCTATACATTATTTTTTCAGGCATCATGCTCCAAAACCATCTTAGCAAAACCTTTGTTATTATCTTCAATCAAAATTGTTTGAGCACAAAAAAAAAAAAAAAGGAAAAAAAATGGCTTACAATGTCTAAGTCAAGCATAAGGTGAGCTCAGGTGACCCTAACTGTTATCTAAAAACACAGTCAACATAGAGTTTATTTTTCTTAACTTATGTAGTCACCTTTAAAAAGTGATGTTTAATAGACCCTTCCCCTATATGTAAGTTGCAACGATCTTTGTACTAAAAGAAGCAGCTTATGTGGACTTAAATTGGTATCTAGAAACAATGTCAACCTTGAATGTAACTCAATTCTTATAGCTACCTTTATGAGGTTACGTATAGTAAATTTGGGTTTGAATTTATGTATTTACATTTCTCTCCTCTGTCTTTAGGTTACCACTTTCTGGGTAAAAACAAGTAACCTTGTGAACTTAAATTGTTATCTAAAAACCAAGTGTATCTGGATTTTAACTTAATTATTTCATGAAATCACCTTTAAGATGTGGCATTCAACAAATTTAGGTTTGAATTCTAGCATCTACTACTTCTTTCATGTCAGTAGACTCTAATTTCTTTTATTTAAAAGCAAAAAAAAATAAATTAAGAAACCCTAATTTATTATCTAAAAACTAGATGAATGTCAATTTTAACTCAAATGATTCATGAGCCACATTAAAGTGGCATTTGACAAGTTCAATTTGGGATTCTACTATCTACAACTTCTATCTATATCCCTAGACCTATAATTTTGGATTCTACTATCTACAACTTCTATCAAAACTTTAAAAGTACACTTAAGGGTGACAACACTTTGAGGGATTGTGACCCAAATAAGACAATTTTGGCTTATGATTTTTTATCATATGTTCATACCCAACAATCTGAATCAGATTGTGACATAATATGTCGCAACACACAAATGAGTGCACTTTGCAGAACTGATATTTTAATTAACAGTAGACTTAAATTGTTCTCTTGAAACTATGGGAAACTCAGAAGCCTAAATTTATTCATGATATCAACATTTAAGAGATACTATTCAATAAATTTGGATCCAATTTCTAATGTCTACAAATCAATCAATTATCATAACCCAACATCTTTTATCAAATCATCAAAGCAAAGCTTAAATCCAGGACCAAAACAAAAGGTCAAAATTTTCATTTAAACAAAAAAACAAACACATGGATTACAGTAAAAAGAGTAAAAAAGAGAAATTTAACCTGCAACATCTGGTGAAGGAGCGGCAAAAGCAAAGGCAATAAAAAAGAAGCAATAAATGCAGCACAAGGTGGCAAGTTTCAGCCATGTATAAAGTGTTTTCATCTCTTCTTTTTTTACTGCTATGGTAGACCCTGTAAAGATTTATACACCATGGAAGAAAGATATAATTACAGTATATGAAAGAGGGGGGAAAAAAGCTGAAAATTTTTCCATTGGAGAACAGCAAGTTCTTCATTTATATACCATTGTTTCCCTAGTGATTATCATCTAAAAGGCTGGATATTCTTTAATGGTAACGTTACAAAACCTTGGAATGTTCACCATTTAAAGAATTTTATCAGTACATCTACATTGCAAGTCTAACATTCATTGTATATACAAAACTTTCCTTGAATTTCACTCCCATTTGACGATTTCTTTTTTCTATGTATTCATCAGAGTAATCCAATCATAGAATCTTAAATCACATCCCCGCTGAACCACCTCCAGCCCGGTTCAATTCTTGGATGTTAATAAAAAACCGACTGAGATATCTAACCAATAATAAATTGGAACATAGCATATGTTGACCTCATGATGATGTAATCATTTGGAGTAAAACCCTAAAAATATTTAAAAATATAAAATATAAATATATATAATTGTTTAAAATTAAATAACTGTTAGAATTTTTAAAAAACTGTAATCAAATGGTAAATTACTGTTAAAGTTTTAAAAAATTAAAAATCGTGAAGATTGTAAAAGTTATTAAAATTTTTATATAAAATTAATATTTTAAAATATTTTAATAAAATTGAATAAATTTTTATATCAAAATTTGTAATTATGCATTATATATAAATACCAAATTTTAATGGAAGGACTACTTTGTTCACTCACCTAACATACAAGGACCAATTTACTAATTTTTTAGTAAACTAGCTAAAAGGCGATTCATAACCTTATACAGGGAGTTTTGTAATATTTTTACCAAGATGATAAATACCGAATAAGCCTGAACATATCAAGTAAAGAAACCAATTAATGCAAGTTTCGATATTTAATTTACAACGCTTTTATATATAAATCATTGTTTTTCCTAGTAATTATCAGTAACAAAGATTAGGATAAGAATTCTTGTTTGGTTTATTTTGTTCTATCTCATCTCTTTTCATTTACGGTTCACATAATCCGAACATATTAATACATATTTGAGAAGATGATGTCAATAAATGTGAGAGTTTAGAAAGAGAGGGTAAAAGATTTTAAAGTTATCCTCTAATAGAGATATAATGAAAGGTATCTTGACCAACTTAACAAATTTATATATTTTAAAGTGAGTATCTTAAAACATATTTTTGATGAAAAAAAACAATCGACTCGGATCTTTAATATGTAATTGTAGGTATTCTTAAATAATAGCTATTTTATTTATATATATATATATATAAATATAAATCAAACTCTAAATTATCAAGTGGGAGTTCAACTTAAAATATATATCGGTGTTTTTACTTTTTTGACTCTTTTGTTCATTCCTACTTTTAAATGTTCACAAGAAATAATTGCTTCAAACTTAAGTTTACTCAATGGTTTTGTGAATGATAATTGTTTGCTTAGACTTAAAAAGTGCCTTCTAATGGTATAAAAATGTATCAAATATATATAGATATGACAATTTGCTCAATGAAATATGCCATGCATGAATATTTATTTCATTTTTTTTTAGGCTTAGAATTATTCATAATCCCTCCCTTAAATAGATGGATAAATCTATTTTATTACGCTCGAACCCACATTCTCTTATACTAAAATAATGCCAAAGCCAACTAAGACTCAAATTAATCGACATTAATGGAGCTTTTTAACTTCACCATATACTTGAACTTCTTAACTCCATTGATAAGATTTTTAAATCTAAAAAATAAATAAGGCACTTATTTTAATCTTATTTGTGAATTTTTATTTGAGTCAGGTACACCCATGGTCACTAAACTATCAATGAATTTACGTTTTGGTCACTCAACTTTAAAAAGTTATACAATAGTCACTACTGAACTATTCGAAAGTTTTCATTCAAGTCATTGGGCTATTAAAATTGCTACTGTATAGCCTTCTTTGTTTACACTACCTGCACCAATTAAAAGTTCACATTCTCCTCTTTTATAGTTTCATGAAACAATCTTTAACATCACAAATCTATTAATCAAAATCCAAATAATTTTTTTTCCGATCTCCAATATTGACTGTCAGATCAACTTGGATCTAAGATATTTTTTTCTACTTATCGATGGGAACTAATCGACCATATTAATCATCGAATCATCGCTTGGAGCTCACTAGCCAAACTTAAAAAAAAAAAATCATCATCCCAGTGATTTAAATAAAACTTATAAATAGTTCAGTGATTTAAATGAAAATTTTTAAATAATTTAATGATCATTTTATAACTTGTTAAAATTGAGTGACCAAATTATAAATTTATTAATAATTTAATGACATTGAGTGAAGTTTGCCCTTTTTAACAAAACCGTTTTTTAACAAATTGAACACCGTTATTAATTTCAATATCTTAATTACCATATTCCGCTGCACAAAGTCTTATATTAAACGATCACTTAAAAACCACGTGATTCACAAATCCGACGATCCTAATTCAATTTTAGGTTTATGCCTTTTTTTGTTCAGTGTTTCACCATTTCCCCGCGTAACCCGCTCTACTTCTTTTCCTCTCTAATCTATCCATAATTTTTGTTCTTCTTTTAATTATTTGCAGCAAATTCTCATTATTATTATTTTTCAAAATTGCTGCAATTTTTTGCTAAATTGGTGGGAGATTCGAAGATTCACGTCTGAAAATTTCGAAATAAAGGTTTCCTTTTCGTTTTTTTTTTTTTTTTTTGTTTGCTAAGCTTTCGTTTCGAATTCATTCGTCCTTCAAAATTCCTTCTTGTTTTTATAAAATCTACAAAAAGAAAATATAGTTTAAAAGAGCTGAAATCGAAAGCTTTCCGCATGCATGTTATTCATCCTCCGAAACAATTAGGTGATTTTTTTTTTTTTTTGTATGTTTGGTTGTAGAGATAGGAAGAAAGGATAGGAACTAAAAGAAGAGAACAAATTGACTTTTATATTTGGAATTTTTTTTGTTTAAATTTGTACATGTGATATTCGTGCATGTGTTTTTGCTCCAAATTAATTCGATTTTTTTTAATGTTTCATTTTTGTTGTTTGGTTGATGAGAAAGTGCAAGAATGAAAAACGAAAGAGAAATTATATTTTGTTGTTTTTTCCATGATAAAAATATCGGTTTCTAAATTCTAAATGATTCACCTTGCTTCATCCTTTCTACATTTTTAACTATCATTATTATCTAATTAAAATTAATTATTTTCTCTCTCTTTTTTTCTTGTTAATTTTATATTCGTTATTCTGTACTTTGTCTAATCAAACAGTTAATGACAACGACCAGCCATAAGAGCCATACAACCTTTTGGAGATACACAGTGTTGAAGGAAAATCTCAGCCTTGTTATAGTATAAGTCACGTGTTTAGTATGGTAAATAGAGGTTAGCATTCTGTTATGAGGTTAACTTTCTGTTTTGAGCTAGCATTTTGTTTTCCATATAATTTGTGTATCAAAATTCATTAAAGCCAAGATTAATTGACACAAATAATTCATCATTTCTCATTCTTAAGTTTAGTAGACATACTCTTTCATGGTATCAGTCGTTGGGTAACAACTCCTAGTGTGTCAATCATGACCATGCATACAGTTGATTCTGATCTTGTTGATACTCCTGAGTCATTCTTCTCTGGTGATCGGGTAGTCAGTTCGTTTCCCCGTCATGAGGTTGTCAAACTAGATGGCAGTACGTTTCTTCAATGGCAAAAGTAAGTCCGTCTCATCCTTGTCGGTTATGGCTTAGAAGGATTTCTTGATGGCTTTGTAATTGCTCCTGACAAATTTGTTCAAACTACTGATGGATCTCGTGTTATCAATCCAGCTATAATAGCATTCAATCAACAAAACAGTTTGCTTACCTCGTGGTTGTTATCCACCATTACTCCTTCGCATCTTCCTTCATTTAATCATGTTGAGACGGCCTCGGATGTATGGACGACGGCCACGAAGCTTTTCGCTGTTGATAATCGCGCCAAACAGTCTCGGTTGCGTCATGCTCTTTACTTGCTTAGAAAAGGTAATCTCTCAATCTCCGATCTTGTTGATAAGATGCAAGGATTATGTCCTCTCTTGGAGACGTCGGGATCTTTGGTTTCCGAGAATGACCGAATCGACTTCCTTCTGGCGAGTCTTCCTCCTAAGTTTGGTGCCATAATCTCATTGATCTCTCTTTCTCCGGTCTCCTTGCCTCTTCAACGAGTTGTGGATACTTTGCCCAAGTTCGAACAGTATTAAGAGCGGGTTGTTCTGAATATTATTGTTGCGGCAAATCTGGTCGAACGTTCCTCCTTTGACACGGCGGAAGCTCCTGGTCGTGGTGACCGATCAATTGCTCGTGGACGGGGTCGCGGGTTTCGCCCTCACGTTCAATGCCAAATTTGTAGCGGATATGGTAATTTTGCACAACGTTGTTTCTACAGATACCATCGTGATGATCAATCTCATGAAGATCGCAACTCTTGGCCTGGTAATGGTGCGAAACCTGGAAGAGAAAATATTCGAGATGTAACTTGGAATGGTCAAAATTAGGGCAACTATGGTCAACAAAAGTTTCTTAAAGAAGGGTCTGTTTATCAAGAAAGGTGGTCTGTAGTGGAACCTTTAGACACACGTGGGCCTACCCTCCTTACACGTGGGTCGAATGGTGCAAGGCAATTTGCATGTGGTGTTCAATCAATTCCATATGCAAGGCATGAAGTTGGTGCTGGGCCCCCTAATGCTCCATTTAGTGCTCATTTTAATGAGCAATTTAGGCCGCATGTCTGTGGTTCAGAAAATCCACATTTTAATGCTCATGGTACACGTGAAATTGAACATAATTATGGGCCTCGTGGACCGGTTCAAACACGGATTCCGGAAGACCAAAATTTCTCTACACCTAATGCCTATTGTGCCACTATTCATCCGTCTCCAAAAATTAGTGATCCTCCTGTTCCATGTCGCACAAAATCGAGAGCTCAAGTTTTTCCTGTTGATTCGTCTCCGTACGATTCCTCTCAATTTGTTGGGTTACCTCCGCGGGTTTCTGACTTACATGCGTCTAAATATTCTGATGCCACAGCTTATGATTCAAATTCCAACAATACAAATTCGTATGTTCCGTTGTCAGTAGGAGGTGCGACTTGGTGTCCAGACTCGGGTGCTACTCATCACGTGTGTCAGAATACGTCTGCTCTCGATTCTTCTAGTCCGTATACAGGTAACTCCTCACTCAAAATGGGTAATGGTGTTTCTACTAAAATCGTATTTATTAGGAATTCGTTGTTTACTACAGAGAAGAAAGTCTCACACTTATCAAATGTTCTATGTGTACCTAGCATTCGCAAGAATTTGTTTTCTGTGTCTAAATTTACTGCAGATAACAAAGTTTATTTCGAATTTTACCCCTCCTATTGTGTGGTTAAGGATATCCAGACGCAGGAAATTTTGATACGGGGCCGAGTTCGTAATGGACTATACTATTTTTCGCCCAACTTGACGAATGATTTTTCAGTGGTGCATAATGCCTCCGTTCGAGACACTACCTCAAGTAATAATGTGTTTACGTTGTGCCACAAGAGACTACGCCATCCTTCTTTTACTATAGTAAAAAAATATTCTTAGTAAATGTAGTATTCAATTCAATAATACTAGTGTTGATGAAGTTTGTATAGCATGTCAGCAAGGGAAATCACATAAACTACCGTTCTCTCAATCTCTTACAAAGTATGATGAGTTTTTGAACTTGTTGTTTCTGATCTCTGGGGGCCAACCTCAGTTTCATCCGAAGGGAATCTTTACTATGTGTCGTTTATTGATATGTGTAGTCGTTTCACATGAATTTATTTGATTAAATGAAAATCTCAAGCGCTCGAGTGCTTTCTACAGTTTCGACAGATGGTTCAGACTCAGTTTGGAAAATGCATTAAGAAGTTTCAAAGTGATTGGGGTGGTGAGTTTTAAAATTTTGCATCTGTCTTAGCTGCACATGGTATTCTTCACAGTTTATCTTGCCCTTATACATCTGAACAAAACGGGGTTGCTGAACGTAAACATCGACATATTGTGGAGACAGGTATTACATTGTTGGCTCAGGCTAATGTGCCCATGGAATACTGGAGTTATGCCTTTCGTAGTGCCGTACATCTCATCAATCGACTACCCACCTCAGTCTTGGGTGATCAATCTCCGTATCAATGTCTGTATGGTCATCCACCAAAGTATGAGCATCTCCGGATATTTGAGTGCTGTTGTTTCCCCTGCTTACGACCGTTTGTTCGACACAAGCTTGACTATCGCTCTCAACCTTCTACGTTTCTTGGGTACAGCTCTCAACACAAAGGTTATTTTTCGTACTACCGGATGGGAAGATCGTTATGTCCCGTCATGTGATTTTTGATGAACAAAAGTTTTTGTTTTCTTCCTCTGGCACTTCTAATAGTCAGAAGTCTCAACCTGTGAACTTTCCTACATATGTTCCTATTGTTAGATCAGTTGTTCCTCAAAGTAGTCCAGCATCTTCTGGAGCTTATGAAAATCTCCCTGTTGAATCTATAAATGCTCATCAAAGTTCAAGTGAGACTATTCTTTTACCATCTTCTTTGGGTTCTTCAGAAAATGTTCCTCAAAATATCAGCACAACTAGTCCTTTGGGCTCTTCAGAGAACATCAGTGTCTTGCGAAATGCATCAAGTTCCTTAGCAGATGGCTATCTGGAAAGGTTGTCGCCTGCAAGAACAGATGAGCCTGTTAACACTCATTCCATGATTACTCGATCTAAAGTAGGGATATTTAAGCCAAAGGTATTATCTGTTGATATAGTTGAGGTTGAGCCTAGTTCGATTGAAGAGGCTCTTGCTCTTCTTGAATGGCGACAGGTAGTTCAAGTCGAGTTTGATGCTTTATTGGCCAACTCTACATGGGATCTTGTTCCACTCCCGGCCGGTCGAAAAACGATTGGATGCAAATGGTTGTTTAAAGTAAAAAAGAATCCTGACGGATCTGTTAATCGGTGGAAGGCTCAGTTAGTTGGAAAAGGATGTTCTTAGGTGTCGGGATGTGATTTCACAGAAACATTCAGTCTAGTAGTCAAACCAGTAACTATACGTGTTATTATTTCTGTTGCTGTGTCTCGTGGGTGGCAACTCAGGCAAGTTGATGTTAATAATGCTTTTTTGAACGGTAATTTATCTGATGAAGTTTTCATGCAGTAACCCCCGAGGTTTGTTCGGTATGGCTCACATGGTGAACAACTAGTGTGTCGCCTGACTAAAGCCCTCTATGGTTTACAACAAGCTCCTCCGGCATGGTTTGACAAACTAAGAACATTTCTGGTTAGTAATGGGTTTACTGTGTCTCGGTCTGATGCTTCATTGTTTGTCAAAGTGCTTAACAAGTTTATTTTGTATGTTCTTATTTATGTGGATGACATTATTGTCACTGGAGATTCATCTGCTGCTATTGATAGTTTTATTCAGCAGCTTAATGACAAATTTGCTCTTAAAGATTTGGGTGAGCTTCATTATTTTCTGGAGGTAGAAGTGAACAAGTCTACTTCTGGTAATCTTCATTTGAGTCAGCAGAAATACATTAAAGAACTTCTTAATCGCTGTTCTATGACTAATGCAAAACCTGTTATACACCAATGGTCAGTTCGTTTATGGTGTCTAAAGATGAAGGTGAACGACTTGCTGATCCAACTGAGTATCGGAGTTTGGCTGGAGCTCTTCAGTATATTGTGCTAACACGACCAGATATTTCGTATGCAGTAAATCGGGTATGTCAGTTCATGCATGCACCCACTACAGTACATATGACAGCTCTTAAACGTATTCTGCGATATCTGTGTGGCACACTATCTCATGGTCTAGTTTTTCGTCGGTCGGACAAACTTTCTTTGGCCGGATATGCAGATGCTAATTGGGGTCTTGATTTTGATGATCGTCGCTCCACAACAGGATATTGTGTCTATTTTTGGAATAACCTATCTCGTGGTGTTCCAAGAAACAAGAAGTTGTTTTCGATCTACGGTGAACAAGTGAATAACGGAGTTTGGCCGAGCTACTAGTGATGTTGCGTGGCTTGTGTCTCGTTGTCCCAATTAAAACTCACCTCTGTTGATGTTCCTACTGTATGATGTGATAATACTAGTGCCGTTGCTGTTGCAGCTAACCCAGTTTTGCACTCCAAGTTCAAGCATGTTGAGCTTGATTTGTTTTTTGTTCGTGAAAAGGTGGCAAATGGAGAGCTAATTGTTGGTGAAGTTCCTATAAGTGACCGATTGCGATATTCTAACTAAGCCATTATCTCGTATCCTGCTTACTCGATTTCGTCATCTTCTTCAGATTGTACCACTAGAAGAAGCTAGGTGAATGTTATAGTATAAGTCACGTGTTTAGTATGGTAAATAGAGGTTAGCATTTTGTTATAGAGGTTAGCATTCTGTTATGAGGTTAGCTTTTTGTTTTGAGCTAGCATTTTGTTATGAGCTAGCATTCTGTTTTCTATATAATTTGTGTATCAAGATTCATTAAAGCCAAGATTAATTGACACAAATAATTCATCATTTCTCATTCTTAAGTTTAGTAGACATACTCTTTCAAGCCTAAAGCTTTGGATTACAACTACATTAAAATCTACTTGTTGTAAAGTATATTTTGATGCAAAAAAGAGATCAATATGGTGGCATCACAGTTACCTATTGTATTTTCTAAGTTGCAAACACTAGTTACTTCAGATCATGCCTCTGTAGTCTCTTTGAACCTAATCGTCACTCTTCTTTGCGCTTGTATCTTGATCGGTAATCTTTTGGAGGAGAATCGATGGATGAATGAATCAATTACTGCCCTTATGATTGTGAGTTTCTCTCTTGACATTTATTGGCATAGATTTATTTGTTTGTGAATAATTCAGCTAAGTTTTGTTTGCTTGGATTATATGCTTTAATCTATTTTCATGTTCAACATTTGTATTCAAAACATATTCGAACATTGATGCGAGATATGATCTTGCAATGGTTCTCCGAAGATAAGAAAAAAGAAGAAGAAAGAATTGAACATTGTCATGTCAAACGCATAGTCCCATCCAACTCTAACTAGACTGTGTTTTACTCGTTTACTACATTTGATTTAATTGATGTTATGTGCAGGGCCTTTGTACTGGGGTTATTATTTTGTGGAGAAGTGGGGGGAAAAGCTCACGTCTTTTAGTCTTCAGTGAAGATCTCTTCTTTATTTATCTTCTGCCCCCAATTATATTCAATGCTGGGTGAGTTCGTTCTTTCATTTCCATTTCTCTAGACAAAGAATATGGAAATTGTTTAGCTTGTAGAAACTAAAATAGATGTACATGCAACACTAGTTAAATGTATTAACTTTATTTTGTTTGATTTATAAAGCCTCATGTCAATAGTGGGTCAATTTGTTAATATACAACCGAGCCATTTTTATTAACATGATGAGACCGAGCTTTTACCGCAGCATGTGCTACCGAATCTGCTGCTTTATATTTGGTACCAACAATTAAAATTGTTTCGCATGCTTGCTGCTACTTATTCTATATTCTGGCTTGAACTTGAATATAAATTCCCTGTGCTTTTAATATTATAAATAGAGGAATAAAGGTGTCCTATGATCTTGGGGGTTTATCTTATTAAGAATATGAAGTAAAGGCTTCATTTCGTTCATTATTTATAGTCTAAAGCCCTTCTAATCTTTGCTTTATCTATCAGGTTCAAGGTGAAAAAGAAGCAATTTTTTCGTAACTTCCATCACCATCATGATGTTTGGGGCTATTGGTACATTATTATCCTGTACAGTTACATCTTTAGGTATTTTCAAGAACTTTATGCAGTTTACAGTAGTGCAGATACAATCTTTTTTTCCTTTTCTCTCTTGTTTTCGTGTGTAGAGAATGATGGCCTATGTTATTCGAACTTGGGTGTGAGTGCGGATATAGATTTGTATACAGCACGAGAATGTTTAACCTTTTCAAGTTGTTCTGTATTTGGAGAGTCTTTAGTGGGTCATATCCCCGTAATGATGTTTGAATATATGTCAAAGATAAGTTTTAGACACAAATACTTCAAAAATAATGAAGGAACATAGTTGGTAATATTACGATGTGACTTAATTTATTAATTAAAATCCTAGTATTGATTGGATGTGAATGAAAGTTTGATGCTTCAAACAGGTGCTACTTACATGTTTAAGGAAATGGACATTGGCTCCTTGGATATTGGAGATTTTCTAGGTATCTGCCCTTATAGCTCAATTAGTTTTCAAATATGCTTTCTTCATGTTTGATTGTCTTACTATATTGTTCCCTACAATCCTCAGCAATTGGAGCAATCTTTGCTGCAACAGATTCTGTTTGCACACTACAGGTATTCACAAAGTAAATTCGTAGTAGCCTTTCAAATTTGAAAGTAGATCTTGCAAATTAGGACATGACACGAACTTAAGTAGAAAAATAAAAGAATAACTAAAACATTACATAGAACACGGTACGACAAAAAAAAAAAAACACGAACTTGTCAAAATACTAAGGTGTCAAAATTTATAATAAATATGTAATACTTAATTTATATGAGTATGGCGAGATGAACCGTCAGAGTAAAATAGAAAATGGCGAGATGACCTTTTACATACATGGAACATCAAGGAAAAAACTGAATATACCCATAACCGATACTCACACCAGAGTCAAAGCAAAATAGACTACTATATCAAGCATACTAAAGTGGAGTTGTTTTCTTGTGGTGTAGGTGCTTCATCAAGATGAGACTTCATTACTATACAGTCTGGTTTTTGGAGAGGGTGTTGTAAATGATGCAACCTCAATAGTGCTTTTCAATGCAATCCAGAGTTTTGACCTCTCGGACATCAATTTTAGAATTGCTCTGAAGTCTATTGGCAAATTTTTCTATTTGTTTTCAGCAAGCACAATGCTGGGAGTGTTTGTTAGTCTTTTCTTATCTAAACTCATTTTGTAAGCACTGAACTTCCCCCGAGGTGTAATATTTTTCTTCGCCTTACAGGTTGGGCTTGCAAGTGCTTACATCATCAAAACGTTGTACTTTGGCAGGTATGTTTTTTATGCTAGAAAGGTTTTTATGTCAATTCACTAATCCGAATATATGTCATGTTCGTGCTTTTTTTTCTCATTAAAAATATATGTTTCTATATTTTGATACATAAATAATTTATTTTATTTAAATTTTGAAATGTTTGTATATTCATTCATGTTCGTATATTTGTTTATATCATGTCTTATACACAAAAGTATTTAGTTGGCATAGAATTTCATTTGGATGTTATTTCTTTTTTTTGGTTTTCACAGTACAATGTTGATTGTACAATGTCCTTGAAGTCTTGAACTAAGTATTCAATGTACTCGGTTTTAACGTGATTCTGGCATTCAACAGATCGAGAATTCGCTCTTATGATGCTTATGGCATACCTTTCTTATATTTTGGCTGGAGTAAGACTCTTCTTAGTGAAACATGACAGTTCCTTGCAGCCCGTCCTTTCCATATGAGCTTCTGAATTTGATGACTAATGTGGTTTTTAAGTAACTTTAATGTTGCCTCCCCTGCAGCTGTTTTATTTGAGCGGCATTCTCGCAGTATTCTTTTGTGGGATTGTGATGTCACATTATAGATGGCATAATGTTACCGAGAGTTCAAGAGTAACTATAAAGTATGCTTTCTCCATCTATGTCATTTTACTCTTTATTTTTAGTATTCAGGTCTGATGCATATCTAGATATTTGTTTGCGGAAATGACTCTCCAAAAATCCTCCAAATATATGAAAACTTTAAAAAACATTTAATATACCAACTTCAGACACATATGTAAATTGACACTGATATCTAAATCTTTTAACATAGTCTCCGTTATGTTATCTTAGGGCAATAAAAGTCATAATATCTGGAAGAAAAAAAAATGCCTCAAACAAATGTTTACGCTTTGTGCATATGCCACAATTGATTCAGTTCTTTTTGTTTAAACACATGCATACTTTTGCTACCTTGTCATTCGTTGCTGAGACTTTTATCTTTCTTTATGTCGGCATGGATGCCTTGGACATTTCGACTTGGAGAGTAAATGATCGGTATGTTCTATTCGACTCTAGGAAGTACAACTTCTTTTGCATTTCATTTTTCTACCGTGCACTGTATGAAATCTAAGCTACATGAACTCTTCTTTTTCTTGAACTATTGATGTCTAACACTCTTTCCAATACATATTCGAACATAAGTATATGACCCTCCAAGGAGCTTTAAAATATTAAAAAATAATAAGAACTTCAAAAAACTGAACATATCCGTATTGGATACTCACATCATCTTTTTTTACAGGGCAAATATCCCAAAAATACAAAAAAAATCAAAATTACGGAAAGGACAAGTTTCAAAAATATTGACCGGAAAGGGCAATTTCCCCAAAAATCGCGTCACGTCGGTAGCGTTTTTTGGGGAAAGCGCTTAAAGCGCGTGCCCCGGAGGAGCGCTTTAGGCCACCTCAAGAAAAAACGCTCCACGAGTGCGGCGCTTTGGCGAGGTGGCCTAAAGCGCCCCCAGACGCGCTTTAGGCCATTTTCCACCAAAAACGCGCTGACGTGAACGCAATTTTTGGGGAATCTTTACCGTCCACTTGCAATGTGAAAAATGAAATAAGTTTTTGGGCAGTAGTCACCGGCAAAATAATTTTGAGGAGACGTTTTAGAACAAACCGTGGCCGAAAACGCTCTCACGTGGACGCGCTTTTGCTACAGTGGTCTCCGGTAAAATTATTTTGAGGAGACGCTTCGAACAAACAAGCACAAAAACGCCCAAATAGGTGCACTATTACCGGGAGCACCGAAAAGCGCCCCACGTGGACGACTTTTGCTACAAATCTTGTCCGCAAAATTAGGCTATAATCACCCAAATTGCATTCTCGCTGATGTAAAGCAAATTCAAGTAAAAAGAAAAAAATTGAAAATGAGTGAACGATTAATGCTTGTTATTTATTACGATGGTGAAGTGCGTGACACCGGATATGGTGTTGCTTTCTTATCGGAGAACACAACACGATTGAGTTTTAATCAAACGTCGATTTGGTAAAACCGTAAAAGAATTAAGCGTAAAATATTGAACAACGCTAATGAAAGTTCATCTATTAAGTATAGATTTTGCGCTTGGTTGATCCGTGAGATATGACGATTCGACATCAAAGGTCCCTGAGCCTTGAGGCAATGGTGGAGACTCATCTTGCCGCTGGTTCACCCTATATCGAGGTATATGTAGAATTTTCATCTCCAAGTGATCTCGTCGCGACCTCAACATCTAGTATCGTTCGAGGGAATACACGACCCCAAGTCGACACTGTAAGTGGGAGGCAAAACACGAAGTGCCCGTGTGCGGTGGTAGTATGGAAAACATAACCCCTGCACGATACTAGGTTGGTGGATGGGACATGCATATTCGTCAATCGATGTCGGATGACAGAAATACGTATTGGGGGACGTCATCAACTTCTAGTGGATGGCAATCCACATACGATTGGAATCTTTACGAAAGATGTTTAAGGAGGGATGATGTATTACCAACGGCATCCACCAATGAGGGCCCTCGCTTGTTGCGAGTTATGGAGGATCGGACGATGAATCGATGTGGATCCACCTCGGGAGCCGGGGCCCGACGGTGCGAAGTTGGACTATTTTCTCAACCGGAGCCGCTCCAATTGTACTCAAGATGTTGAGGCGGTTCAGACGAAGAAGAAGATCCGCTATTCAAGGCATACTCGCCTCCAGGCAAGACATGCATAATGTCGATCTATCTCAAGATGATGCATTAGATTTTTCTCAACTACCACACCGAACGCGTGGACTGTACAAATTCTTCGTTGGATTGCACCAATTAGAAGTTGGTAACCGCTTTTCCAACAAGAACACTTTTCTTGGTGCATTGAAACAATACAAAGATCGTGAACGGGTTAACTACACTATGGTTAAATCAAAGCTCGATAGGTACGAGGCAAAGTGTCTTGTGCAAGACGACACATGTGCATGGAAAATCATGGCGTCGTTGAGGAAAAAAGACGGGATGTGGGAGGTGAAGAAGTACAAAGGTCCGCATACATGTCTTACCTGATAAAGACCACTATGTGTTCAATGATTTGAATAACACTAATATTATGTAATGTTGCATTATTTAACGACTTCATTGATAGGTGTAACACAAGATTATTCGAGGATGGATTCGCACATGTTGGTGATTTAATAATCCCAACGGTGAAGGCCGATCCCAAAACTAAGGTTTACCTTAATTGGCAATATTCGTAGCCAAATGGGTACACGCCTCTTCTGTAAAGGCTTGGATAGCCAAGCGTATATGCGTTGGAAAAGTTGCACGGTCGGTGGGACGCTTCATATAATGAAGTGTGGCGTGGTGTCAGTCTTGGAGAGATATGTCCTAGGCAAAGACAATGAGACATTGAAACGAAACCGACGTACTACAACGATCGTCCCTGCTCCGTGGATGTGCAGTGTTCAGCGCTGTTTCGACATTTAAGCAATGCCGAGATGCTTATACATACCGCAAGCCATTGGTACAAATTGACGGTACCTTCATGTATGGTAGATATACGATCGGCTATTGCTAGTCGTGGGCAACAAGACTGTGGGAGAATCCTTTCGATTGCATTCGAATAATAACACCGGAGTCACCGATGATCGGACTTCTTCCTATCTAGGTTAATGAGGCATGTCCGCCTCAACGACATATGCGTTATATCGGATCGGGCCTGGAATACTTGCGGCAATAGAACGACGGGGAAGCATGTGGCATCGCACATACCATCGATATTGCCTGAGGCATGTTTCATCCAACTACTATGGACAACACCGATCTAAAAGACAGAAACGGCAAGTGACCGATATGGGTATGAAATATCTATTAATATAATTTCTTTTGAAATTTTCAATTTATTCGCAATTGAATAGTGGTATGTAATATTCGCTATCAACGATATTGGTGGTACGAGATCAATAAAGACCGCTTTCACGAGATGTTGGCGGTTTATGCATAATATCAAGGCACAGAGTACCTGTGCAATATTCCTTTTGAACAGTGGACACAAGATATGATTGCGGCTCACGATATGGTCATATGACCACAAACCCGCCGAATACATAAATTTGTATGCTAAAAGAACCCTTCATCTATCGATTACAGTAGTTTTGCGAGAGACATATTTTCGTTTAGCGGTACTATTTTCGAAGAGAGCAGCGAGTTATCGAGGGCCGATGCAAGGAGGCCATGTATGGAGCCCGAAAGTCTTGCAAGAAATTAACCGTGGGAAGGCACGGGCTAACACCATACACACAGTTTGTCACGACAATGACGACCTATGGTTTCGTGTCACGAGTTTGATAGACCGAACCAAGGTATTGTTGGCGGGCATTATCGTACACTTGACAAATAGGACATGCGATGTGGATATTTGATGCACCGTTACCCATGTGCTTATGTACTTGCGGCTTGTCATAATCTTCGTCTTGACCCCATGAGCTATGTCGTGAAGTCTACAAATTAGAAAACATGTACAACGTGTGGAGACACGTATTCCCACCAGTCCCAGATGAACGTAAGTGGCCATCGGTATCACTTGCACCGTATAAGCTGTTGCCGGATAGAGAATTGAGATGCAAACCAAAAAGTCGACCTTCCTCGACTAGAATACGCAACAATATGGATATCCGAGAACCGACCAACCAAAGTCGACGGTGCGGGTGGTGTAGGAACCCGGGCCATACATCTCGCTCGTGTCCAAATCGGACTAGTTGACCGTGTTCTTAGCTTGTTTGTCTCTTCTTTGGCTATGTAATTTCATTTTTGGAGGAAAACGGTGAACTTTTGTACAATAACTCAAATTTATTAAATATAAGATAATTAAAATTAAATTACAAACACAAATAAAAAACAACTTTTTATTCAAAATAAAAAAATTATTACAATTTAAAAATAAAACAACCCATCCTAATCAACGTTGATGCTTAAATAAACCAAATTTTTATTTTATTCAAGTTATTAAAATTAAATTAAAAATTAAATTAAAAAATTTAATCATTTCTATCTTATCAAAGATATTAAAATTAAAATAAAAAATTAAAATACAAAAGAAATAAAATTAAACTCAATTTTTATTATATAAAAATTAAATTTAAAAAATTTAATCATTTCTATCTTATCAAAGATATTAAAATTAAAATAAAAAATTAAAATACAAAAGAAATAAAATTAAACTCAATTTTATTATATAAAAAATTAAATTAAAAAATTAAACCATTTCTATCTTATCAAAGATATTAAAATTAAAATAAAAAATTAAATTACAAAAGAAATAAAATTAAACTCAAATTTTATTACATATAAAAAATTAAATTACAAAAAAAATAAACCATTTCTATCTTATCAAAGATATTAAAATTAAAATAAAAAATTAAATTACAAAAGAAATAAAATTAAACTCAAATTTTATTACATATAAGAAAATTAAATTACAAAAAAAATAAACCATTTCTATCTTATCAAAGATATTAAAATTAAAATAAAAATTAAATTACAAAAGAAATAAAATTAAACTCAAATTTTATTACATATAAAAAATTAAATTACAAAAAAACCATTTCTATCTTATCAAAGATATTAAAATTAAATTAAAAATTTACATTACGAAATTAAAAAATTAAACTCAAATTTTTCTACTCATATTAAAACTAAATTACAAAAAATAAAATAACAAAACTAAATTAGGGTTTAGTGTCGATGGGTGGGAACCAAAAGTGCCACATGGGGGCGGTCGTGATTACGCACTAGATTCCTCCTTCTTCTAGCTTCCTATAGGGTCGTGGAACCTCAAAGGGAATCCGCCTCCCGCGGTGGGTCCGGTTCGGGTGTTGCGATGATGACCCACCTTGATAAAATAATGACCCGGAGGTGTTTGCATAAACCATGGCGGGTGACTACATCCCGCATTTGTAAAGGAGCTCAGTAGAAAGAACTACTCCCCGACGACGCCTCCTCTAATCCCACACCCGACATCGGCCTCACGATCGGCTGGCTAAAAGGAGTTGTCGGGAACGGACTCGAACCCGACCATGCATTCCAACCCTGGGGACTAGAAAAGGAAACATATATGGGTTAGGAGGATACATATAAGGGGCGGTGGTACGACCGCATAAATCTGGATTGTGTTGTCGGTGTTGTCACCGAACCGATGGGCCCGTGATTGTGTAGGTGCTGTTGATGGGCCCGGTGGATCGTAGGCGCTATTGTCGGGCCCGTCTCATCACCCTTCTCCTTGAATGTAAAGGGCCCGACGCCCTTCGCCGCTGAATTTGCCATCGCTCTCTTCATCCGGACAACAGATACGGCTTGCCATGGATTCTAAACCATGGCATGTACTCGCAGACGACGCTTAACTCGGGAACTACGATCGGCTCCTTGTTAGGTAAAAAGTCATACCGGTTCTCCCATCGCCTCGATATGTTCGACCAAAATATTGGCCAATCCGTGTCTGCCGCCAGAAGTCCACATCATGCTCATCATCGAGCACCTCAGAGCTATGGGAATCGGCTGTTTCAGATCCAAATTGCGCAGAACTCGATCCGACTGGTGCATCTCCACGGTCGCAGTAGGTGATTAGCGGGACCTTAACGTGCAACTGCTCGGATTTTAGAGGAACTCCGAATTCTCGCTCAATTTCGGATCCTCGTCACGGTCTATTGAAACTATATTAACATTACCAAAATATTAGTTATATACATAAATACTAAATTATAATAACGAAATTCGACACTTACTTGTGATTCCACCGTTGTTCCAATAGAGCCAGATATCCTCAAGCGAGTCGTATTCCAACATGACTCGTCGGATGGTTCCACCTAATTAAATAAACTTTTAGCATGCAATTATACTATAAATCTACGACATAATTGTAAAATATAATATTAAATTTACCTCGTTATCGTTGGAATGAATATGGTGGTCGAGTCGAGGACGTAAAAATGGAAATCGAAACCATGCCCATGACTGCAGATTGATAGGCAACCTCCGATTTTTTACTTTACTCGCTTCACATCTCCTTGTACAACCTTGATAGCACGATGCACTTCAACTCAATTCACCACCGCCTAAAATCAACAAGTTTCAAGAGCCATCTCGGTGGACGAGGTTTCTAGAGAGGTTCAGATCGATAGCCTCCAATTATTCAAGCATGTATGCCCAAGATACCATATTCTTTCTTCTTCAATAACCTTCATTCTACAGGGAATACGCCTCAGAACCAAACCATATCGATCCGACCTCCTTGCAATTTATCCGAATGGCACCTAGGAGCTCAGAGCATACATCGACCATCCAATCGAGAGATGTTACGGACCGATGACTACCGACCCGCCCACCAGTAATCCCAATCAGAATCGCACATCTTCTAAGGTGATGGTACACTCTCGCATGGCGATGGAAAGTGCGTCTCGGTCTCCACCTCTATCAACGCTACCGATCAAAGTCGGGTCCAACTTGAACCCCTACTATCGTGGCCACGTGCAAAAACCCGCTTCCCGCAGTAATTCTCGATCAATGGCGATAGGGACTGTACATGTTGCGAATATAACATTGCAACACCGATCTACGATCTGCTTAAAAATTATAAAATTCAAAATTAATTAAAATTACATAATTAAAAAATTAATAATATTAAAAATTAACATTCAAACTTACCATTTTCAATTGCTCGACGCCAATGTGATTGTTGTCTAGGCGATTTAATTCCCGACCATTGTACTCGATAAAGAATTTTTAAATTTTCCAAAAAATAAATATATTAAAAAATTATAAAGGGCTTTTTCAAATAGTAGAAGACTATTTTGAAATTTAAGCGTAAATTTCAAGGACTTTGAGAGAAACTTGAGAGAAAATTGAGAGCAAATTGAGAGAAAATTGAGAGAAAATGAGAAAGGATTGAAGTGTGAAAAAATGAAGGGTTGGGGGTATTTATAGTTTTTTTTAACCATTGGTTTTGACCGTTGGGGTCCAACGGTCAAAAAAAATTTGATCACAGACGGCCTAAATCGCGTCCATGGGGAGCGCTTTAGGCCACCTCAAAGAAAAGCGCTACCGTGGGACCGTTTTTTTGAGGTGGCCTAAAGCGCTCCCCCATGGACGCTTTTAGGCCTTTCCCAAAAAACGCTACCGACGTGGACGCGATTTTTGGGAAAATTGCCCTTCCGGTCAATATTTTTTAAACCTGTCCTTTCCGGTAATTTTTTATTTTTTTTGGTATTTTTGGGATATTTGCCCTTTTTTGCAAGCCTAGAACGTCACTTATGGTTAGTTCTATAGTACTTGCTCTGGTTATGGCTGGAATAGCAGCTTTCGTGTTTCCCCTATCATATTTAGCAAACTTATCAAATAAATTATCCAGTGAAAATATAAACTTTAGGGAACAAGTATGTGTTCTTGGCATTAAACTTTTTATTTATTTATTATTCCAAATCAATTAATATTGTTATTTGACATTACTATTTCTTCGCATTTCTTTGTTTAGATAATAATATGGTGGGCTGGTCTCATGAGAGGTGCCGTATCTATGACTCTTACATATAAACAGATAATAGAGTCTCGATGCTCTTTATGTCTCTTGAGACCACAACGTTATCGTCGGTGTTATTACTATTACTCATGGAAAGTAGTATTAAAGTTGGCAAAAATAGTATAAAGTAGTTGTATCAAAATATATTCGGACATTAGTATAGGATGTGATATGATTATCCAAATATATCAATAGAAAATATTAGATAATTAGATTCTCGTATTAAACATATATTTATATTTTATATTAAGTAAAAATTCAGGTCATAGATAATAAAATGAGAAGAAAGAGAAAATAAGAGTAAACTAGCATTAAAGTTAGTTGAATTAGAATGAGGAATTTCAATAGAAACTTGATGGTTTTCGAAAATAATTCAAATAGTAATGATAGATTCGAACTTTTCGTATTTTAATTCACATACATTTAATACATATTTAAATATCTAATATGATCCTCCAAACATATCCATGCAAGACATGTTGCTCACATCCAATCAATATTTAACTCTAATCCATGTCATAGATGATAGAATGAGAGTAATTCAAAGTATGAAATGATTTGATAGACCTTTACTTAATGTTATGAATGCAGTTCTCAAGGTCAGGGCAAACTGAACTGCCAAAGAATGCAGTTATGATTACAAGCACTATAACCCTTGTTTTATTCAGCACTGTGGTAAGATATGATCTATTGCTTTTATCTACTTTAAACCCGGCCCACTAAAACTAAAAAGCTGCTTCAATTGTTTTTTATATATTTCTTATTACTACTTATAATTTCTTTAAAATTTTAGATTAGAGAAGGTGTTTAAATTTTATCCTCTTTAGTATTGTAACTCAATCTCCAAATAACAAAATACTTTTAAAAAAAATTTATATCACTACTAATATATTAATTTGGACCGACTTTGTCCAACAGGATGAATTACTATTGTATCCTGAAACAGGTCTAGATCAACAGCCTGAAATCCTTACTTTTGGAGATGTCACACTAACTATTTTTTGTGTTGTTTCTGCCATAGGTTTTTGGCCATAATGACTCAACCTCTAATAAGGGTCTTGTTGCCTCATCCCAAAATAACGACTAGCATGCTTTCAGAAGCATCAACTCCAAAATCCAGTGCATTGCCGTTTCTCGGAAGTGCCGATAATTCTTTTGATGATAATCTCGGTGCAGCTCATCGGCCGAGTAGTATTCGTGAACTTCTTGCAACTCCGACGCACACCGTTCATCGTTATTGGCGTAGGTTTGATAATGCCTTCATGCGCCCGGTGTTTGGTGGCAGGGGTTTCGTGCCTTTTGTTCCCGGTTCCCCCCGACTGAAAGGAGCGAACATAATCTACTACATAAGGAAAGTAGCGAATCGGATGTTTGCAATTTTGAAATATACAAATTCAAACCTTATTAGTTTACATATATTAGAATTCGTTTATTATATTTACTAAATATATGAAATATTTGCTTAAGTTACTTGAATGACTTTTAAGATATTGAAGTTATAAAATTTAGAATGAATAATATTGGGTTTTGTATTGTAATTTATCTTTAATTTATTTATTATTGAGATAAATCACTTCAATTTAGAAAGAAAAATTCAAAAAATTCGAAAAAAAAATACAAGCACCATCTTAATAACATCACTCCAAATTTTGTTTCTATTATTAGATCTTGATGTTTCTTCCATTCAGCATACAGGTTCTGATCTGCTACTACTTGCATGCAGCATCGGGCAGATGGGATCTACAGTCTGTTTTACCGTTTATGTTTTTTTTCAAGATTCATAGTTTTCAAAATTTAAACCTAAATATTCTCTTAAAAGTACAGCGTATTTAATCATTACAACCAACCACTTATTAATATATAAATACTAAACAACTTAACCTAAAATAATAACAACCAATATTTATAGGATACTAGACATATTTAATACACTTTTCATCTTATTTTGATATATTTTAAATGTTTTGATTTATCTAAAACGAAAAAGCTTTTGTTATTTGAGAAACCCAGATTGAAGAGTGGAGAAGAAACAGAAAGAAGGATAGCAGAAATGAATATTGTTGGGAACTGCTATCGTTTAAATTTGAAAAACTGGCATAGGTCTCGAAACTAAAAAAATCAGAACTGCTAATTGCTGCGGACTGGATTTGATTTCAGATTTGATAGGTTCCGTTTTTTTAATTTTTTCATTTCTGTTTAGTTTAGCTCTTTTATCAGATTAGGCTTTCTTTTCGTTTTTTCTATTGGGCCAATTTGTTGGCCTGTTAATTTTCTTTCTTATTTTATTTCCATAATTAATAAATCTAGTCTGGAGATCTAAAAAAATAAATAAATTTATAGAACATTTCAATATAATTTTTTATTGTAAACAATAAATTAAATTTTCGGATAAAAATGTTAGTAAAAAGTCCAAAATTAAAATACCCACAACAGGATAATTTGGTAAACTCAACTTTGTAGACACTACTCTCAATACACTACACCTACCATATCACTGGACCAATACAGTACAATGCAGCCTTTCCCTAACTCCAAAAGCGTAACCAATAAATAAATAGAACTAGTTAATAAACTTACTTTATAATAAAAAACATTAATATTTAGTATTTTATTGTGGTTATTTTTATACATTAATTAATTATAAAAATATTTCTACAAAATAAAATTAAATATTTATTATATATCTTATTTTCTTTGTAAATATAAAAAATTAAATCAACACTCAAATATAGTTTATACTAAATAAGATACGGTTGTATGATATATATATATATATATATATATATATATATAAAGTAGGTTATTAAAATTTTAACCGTTTAAATTATATCATGTGTATTACTTTTTAAATATTTTTAATTTTTATTACATCCTAAAGAGTAGATGCCACCTTTAAATCATGCAAAAAAAAAATAAAGCTAATAATATATCAAATAAATTTTCATAACAAATTAAATATGATTTAACTAAAAATTTATTTTTATCTATAAACTCTTAACTTTTAAATTGAAGAGCTTTATATGAATCGAACTTACATCTTCCTCTTAAATGTTATAATAATAATCGTGTCAACTGAGTTATAACTCAATTAGCTCAATTTCTTATATATATAATATGAAAATATTTGATAATTATCGGTGAAATTTTTAGGCTCTACACTGAAGGTTGGGATAGGGGTGTTCAAACGTTTAACTGAACCGAACTAGTATTAATCTAATTAATCAAACCTTTTAACCCTTTAACTGTTAGCCGAACTGAATTTTTTCCAAACAAAAATTAACCGAACTGAAATATTTCGATTAATTCAGTATGTTAACCGAAATTCATATGTTCTTGTTTTTTTTTTTTTTGTTAAAACAAGTATAAAACATATAAAAAAATAAATTGATAATGTTTATTTAACCAATTAAAACTACATATAATTCAGATTGTTAATTATTAAATTCGATCAATTTGATTAATTACCCTATTTCAAACCGAATTAACCAATAACTTTCAAAAATTATTAATCGACCAATTAATCAAATTAGATCGATTAATTTGATTTTAATGAAATTTGAACACTTATAAATTGAGATGATGACAAATGTCCAATAGGATATATTAAAATAATATATATATATATATATATATATATATATATAAAATGAGACAAATGCAGTAAAATTAAAAAAAAGGCATATTTTTAATATATGTCAAAATTATTTTTTTGTTTAGAAAACGGGTCGACTTTAAAAACATTGAGTCGCCACCAATCTTTTTTGAAGTGTGATTGGGTCACCTTATAAAATATTTTGGTCTACGAATTTTAAAAAAACGAGCCCGGGAGTCGGTTACGTACGAGGAAGGATTAGCACCCTCGCAACGCCAAAAATTGGTATCTTATTGATTGATTAATGTCCTAATATCGAAAATTGGAAGAGATTTTAAAATACGAATCCTTTGGAAAATGTTTGGGTAATTTGAATTGGATATCGAAATTCTCTTGTTCCGAAAGGATGAAATATCACATCCAGCACGTTAGGATACGATGTTTTAAACCTTTGATACCAATGTCATTTCATGATTTCCAAATTTCATGCATTGTCATTTTAAAAAGGTTATCCCATTATTTGGCCAAACGAACGAACCGAAACCCAGCACGTTAGGGCACGATCCCTCAAATTTCTAAACATGAAATATTTCCTTATTTTAAAGTAGAGAAAACACGATCAAAATTTCAAAAGGATATTTAGTCCTTTGGACGAGCGGAAAATTGAAACCCAGCACGTTAGGGCACAATTTCTCAAAACTTCCAAGCACAAAATATTGCCTTGTTTTTAAAGTTGAGAAAACACGAACAAAATTTTAGAAGGATATTTAGTCCTTTGGACGAGCGGAAAATTGAAACCCAGCACGTTAGGGCACAATTTCTCAAAACTTCCAAGCACAAAATATTGCCCTGTTTTTAAAGTTGAGAAAACATGATCAAAATTTTAGAAGGATATTTAGTCCTTTGGACGAGCGGAAAATTGAAACCCAGCACGTTAGGGCACAATTTCTCAAAACCTCCAAGCACAAAATATTACCTTGCTTTTAATTTTAAAAAAACGGACATAGTTTTAAAGGATTTTTAATGATTTGGTCAAACAGAAAATCGAAACCCAGCACGTTAGGGCACGATTCCTTGAATTCCCCAACCACCAAATATTGCCTTTATTTGGAAAGAATTATGGATTGAATAAGATTAATAGACCAAGAATTTGGAAAAATAAATCGCAACGTTGATATGTGTAATGGAAACAAGGTGGACGAAAACATAAATAACAATACTGAGAGTAAAATAATCAAAGATAAAAAATAAATGAAAGCTAATAAAACATAGAGCAAACGAATGAGAATTAAAAAGAAAAAGTGAAAACAAAAGAAATGAAAAATATTGAATAAAATAGAAGAAATTGAAAATAAAATAAAATAAAAATAATATAATTATAGTAACGAAAATAGAAATAGTAGATATAATATATACAATAGAAAAAAATATTCATAACAAGGATAGCAATAATAGGTTAAAATAGTAATAATAAGTTTAAAATAAAAAATATTAATAACAAAAATAATATTAAGTTTAATGGAAATGACAAAATGGTAACAGTAAATAAAATAAAAGTAATATTAATAATAATAACAAATAATAGAAAATCACAAGAAAAATAAAAAAAGGACGAAATTAAAATAAAAAATAAAAGTTTGGGGCGAATTATAAATAAAAAGAAAGAAAATGGGCTAAATTGAAATGCGCTAAAGATATGCGGGGGTGAAAAGGGAAATATCCCTCGCCCATTATGCGGCACTTTATCAATGACTAAAATGAAAAATAAGTAAAATTACTAGGGCAAATTTTAAAATAAAAGACGAAATTAAAAAACTGAAAAATGCGGAAGGGCCAAATGCGAAATTAGCCCAAAATAAGAAAACACGGGATCCTTCCCCCCGTGCGGGTCGGATCGCGGGCCAGAGGCACAAAACGACGTCGTTTGGGCCTCTGACCCCCATTTCCAAAACGACGCCGTTTGGTAGGGGGTATAAAAGTTAGAATTTTCTAAAAAAAAACCTTCATTTTCTTCATTCTCTCAACAAAACCTTCAACCCTCTCCCTCAATTCTCTCAAACCCCTGATTTTTGGCCACTCCTCCGTCCATCAGCCGTCGCGGTGGCCGGAATCCCAAAAATAGGTAAAATATTCTTCTTTTTTTATTTTAAGATATATGTATTATATGTAGGGGTTTAAAACAAAAATAAAGCAAAATATAAAAAAAACAGTGTTCAAAATCAAAAAAATAGAAAAATAACTAAAAGAAAACCTTTACTCTTGGTGTTAATCTCTGTATATGCTGTCTATTTGCTTGTGTATATTGCTTTTCTATATGTAAAAATCGTGTATATTGCTTCTATCTCTATCAAAAACGGTCCCCCATTTACATTGTATTATTCGGCTTTTATAGCCTTCTCTTTTTCTGTTTTGTAGGTGCTAGTGTTGTGGGGAGGCATGACGTGATGGAGGTCGCTGGGGTCATGGCGGACGTGGGGCGGAGCAAAGTGACGGATAGGGTTTCATTGGCACGGATTTTGGGCATTTGGGCTTGCAATGAATTGGCTCAAAGTGATAGCTAGGGTTTCTGTTGGTTTAACAAATTTTGGGCCATTTGGGCCTTGCAATGAATTGGGCCCTACAGCTGCCCCTCTTTGCTCATTGTCGTGTAACGATGATGGAGCAAAGACTTAAAAAGGCCAATTTTGCCCTGTATTGCTGAGTCCTGATTTCTTGATGCCTCCTTTCTTCAGGTAGCCTCGCTCTAACCCACTGCATCTCTAGGTGTATAAGAGTTTTGTTTCAATCTACTCCACTACTGCTTATGATTTGTAATTTTCAGCCTGTTTCCCTACTGCTTAGGGAGACGAGACTCACTGTCTTCAATCTGCTCCACTCCTACTCAGTGGAGATAAGATCTTTTCTCTTTAACCTGCTCCACTCCTGCTCCGTGGAGATAAGGTTATAATCTTCAGTCTGCTCCATTACCGATACATAGAGATAAGACTTGCTGTCTTCGATCTGCTCCACTCCTGCTCAGTGGAGATAAGATATGCAATTTTCAGCCTGTTACTCTCACCGCTAGGGATTAGGTCGGTGGTTTGAATCTGCTCCATTCCGATACATGGAGATAAGATTCGCATTTTGATCCGCTCCACTCGCCGGTGGAGATAAGATCTGTTATCTTCACCGCTCCATTGTCGATACATGGAGATAAGACTTACTGCCTTCGATCTGCTCCACTCCTGCTCAGTGGAGATAAGATCTGCAATTTCCAACCTGCTACCCTACTGCTTAGGGGATTAGGTTGATGGTTTGAATATGCTCCATTGCCAATACATGGAGATAAGATTCGCAATTTTTGATCTGCTCCGCTCTTGCTCAGTGGAGATAAGATCTGCTATCTTTAGTCTGTTCCATTGCCGATACATGGAGATAAGACTTACTGCAATAGTCCGGTTTATACCCTAGTCAGAACAGTGGTTTCGGGACCACAAATTCGAGTCTGTATAATTTTTTTTAATATTATATTCTGTGCTATTGATATGAGGTTTAGCATGTGTCACATTTCCGTAAGTTAATTTGATTGTCTGTGTGATTAATTTGACCAAAAGGACAAAATTGCATAAAATGTGAAAGTTGCTTGCTATTTGCTAAAGCACCTACGTGTTGTGGCTTTATAAATGTGAGGACTTATGTGGAAAATAAGCCAATTCCATGATAGTGGATGGTAATAATTGTGACACATGTATTTTTTATATATGATTATTAATTTATATTATATGTTATAAATATCTTATTACTTATTCATTAAGTATTAATTATTTTATAATAAAAGAAATTTAGTGGATGGTGGAATGACATAATAACCATGGTATGAGTTTATCTTATATGTTTAATAGAGGGGCATTTTAGTAAGATGGATAAATGATATTAGATGAAAGAAATAAAATATGAGTGTTTATCTTTTATTTTCTCTCCTTTGAATGTAAATTAGAAGAAAGAAGAAGAAGAAACTTTGAGCTAGGTTTTGGCATTCATTAAGCATAATTAAGGTATGTTTTGGTTTTGAATTTTGATAATTTTTATGTTTTTGAGGTTGTTTTTAAGTAAACTATCAAGCCCATGTTTCAATTTGATGAATTGATGTTGTTCATGAAATGTGCCATTGATGATAGGTTGAGTTTTATGGTGTTAAATGAAAGATTTGATCTTTATGAACATGTTTTGTTCTTGAAGTTATGGTGAATTTAGCTAAATAGGGCTAAATTGTGAAATAGCAAATTGAAGGACTAAATTGATGATTTGATGAAAAATATGGGCTTGTATGATATATATGTATATTCGGTTAAGTATGTGTATGTAATGATTTTGTGAATTTGATGTTTTGAGAAGAATGGACTATATTGATAAAATAGGCAAATATGAGGCTTAATTTACAAATAGTCCTAAATGTGTATCCATGGATTGAATTGAATGAATTAGTGAATAAAAGGGTTAATTCTGAATATGTTTAGATTAAGAACCGAAGAAAATGGACTTAGATCGTGAGAAGGCGAAAGTAAACGAGTAGCCGTTTTTATTTCGATAAACCGAATTCGAGGTAAATCACTATGCGAATAAATGTATATGTATGCAATTATAATTGTTTTTATGATTGATGTTGATCATGAATACTATTGAGAAGCTATGCTTATAAATTTCGAGAAAAATTTGATATAGTGACTAAGTCCGAGAAGTCCCGTGTGAACCTAGAAATATATAGGATTAGCTATGTCATGACATAGATGTCTGTTCTATTTTATCATGTAAGACCACGTCTGGGACGTTGGCGTTGATTTGAAACTCGTGTAAGACCACGTCTGGGACGTTGGCATCAATATAAGTTTTACGAGTAAGACCACGTCTGGGACGTTGGCATCGATATAAGCTTTATGAATAAGACCACGTCTGGGACATTGGCATCAATATGACTTTTACGTGTAAGACCCTGTCTGGGACAGTGGCACTAATATCTGAGTACATGTAAGACCACGTCTAGGATGTTAGCATTGTACAACTATTCCGAGCTATCTAAGTATCCTACTAGTTTCTTATAGGGTCAACGGGCAAATTTGTGATATGTATTGCAAATCTGAGCTATGAACAAATATGTGATTGTTAAACCATTTCAGGTATGTTGATTTTACACTAATTGTGTATACAAGGTAAGCATCTATGAGATCTTACTATGATGCTATAAATGTGGAATTGGCAATATGATATGTAAAGTTCCGATTAAATGAGTTATACGTTTTTGTAAATTTTGATTTGTGAATATGGAAAATGTGATCAAAGGTATATGGATCAAAGTATATATGTGATAATATGCTAAGTGATTGATATATGTTAAAGTATTTATTTGCATATATGCTTCCTATGTTAAGTTTGTTTGTATATTGACTTACTAAGTTTTTGGAAAGCTTACTTTATGTGTTTATTTTCTCTGTATTATAGGTCGTTAAAGCTACTGTAAGCTCGAGACCGTCAAGGACCATCATCACACTTTTAAACTCTTTTGGTACCCTTTTTGAAAATGTATTTAGCTAATTATGGCATGTATAGGCTAGATATGTGTTTCTGATTTTGAAGTGAATTTAGGTCATGTGTTTTGACAAGTTTTAAGTTGATAAATGATTGAATGAATGAGCTTTATGATACAAATTTTGATATGGGTTGATGACTAAGAAATGGTTAAGTTTTGTTTAAACAATGGATGATTTCGATTGTGAATGAATCAGGTGTTTTTGGTGTGTTTTAATAGCCTAAAAATGGTGAAAATAGCAATATTCACACGACCTAGACACATGGTGTGTGCCCAGGCCGTGTGGCAAAAGTCAGAATCAAAAGAATCACCCACGGGCTAGTTCCACGGTCGTGTGTAGTAAGTCAGAATCTGCCCACGGGCTAGTCCCACGGCCATGTGCCCCTATTTTCAAGAAAAAGTTTCTAAAGTTTCTATTTTAGTCCCAAATCATTTCCTAATTATATTTTGGGTCTTGTAGGGCCATATTAGGGTCGTAATGATGAAATTTGAAAAATTTTAAATTGTGCCTCGAGATTATGTCACTATTTACTTGTTTATTTATGTTTAATTCCGGTAATACCTTGTAACCCTGTTCTGACAACGGTTTAGGGTTAAAAGGTGTTACACTTACTATCTTTGATCTGCTCCACTCCTGCTCAGTGGAGATAAGATCTGCAATTTTCGACCTGTTACCCTACTGCTTAGGGGATTAGGCTAATGGTTTGAATCTGTTCCATTGCCGATACATAGAGATAAGATTCGCAATTTTTGATCTGCTCCACTCTTGCTCAGTGGAGATAAGATCTGCTATCTTCAATCTGCTCCATTGCCGATACATGGAGATAAGACTTACTGTCTTCGATCTGCTCCACTCCTGCTCAGTGGAGATAAGATCTACAATTTCCAACCTGTTACCTTACTGTTTAGGGGATTAGGCTGATGGTTTGAATCTGCTCCATTGCCTATACATGGAGATAAGATTCGTAATTTTCGATCTGCTCCACTCCTGCTCAGTGGAGATAAGATCTGCTATTTTCAGTCTGCTCCATTGCCGATACATAGAGATAAGACTCATAATCCTCGATCTACTCCACTCCTGCTCAGTGGATATAAGATCTGTTACTTTCAGCCTTTTACCCTACCGCTTAGGGGATTAAGGCTTACTATCTTGATCTGCTCTACTCCTGCTCAGTCGAGATAAGATCTGCCATCTTCAGTCTGCTCCATTTCCAACACATAGAGATAAGACTGGCTATCTTCGATCTGCTCCACTCCTGCTCAGTGGAGATAAGATCTGTTGTCTTCAGTCTGCTCCACTGCCGATACATAGAGATAAGACTTGCAATTTTTGATCTGCTCTACTCCTGCTCAGTGGAGATAAGACTTGCAATTTCTGATCTGCTCCACTCCTGCTCAGTGGAGATAAGATCTACAATCTTCAGTCTGCTTCATTGCCGATACATAGAGATAAGACTTGCAATTTTTGACCTGCTCCACTTCCGCTCAGTGGAGATAAAATCTGTAATCTTTAGCCTGCTCCACTCCTGCTCAGTGGAGATAAGGCCATAATCTTCAGTCTGCTCAATTGCTGATAAATGGAGATAAGACTTGTAATTTTTTATCTGCTCCACTCCTGCTCAGTGGAGATAAGATCTGTAATTTTTAGCCTGTTACCCTACTGCTTAGGGGATTAAGGCTTACTGTCTTCGATCTGCTCTACTTCTACTCAGTAGAGATAAGATCTGCTATCTTTAGCCTACTCCACTCCTGTTCAGTTGAGATAAGGCTAGTGGCTTAAATCTATTCCATTGTCGAGACATGGAGATAAGATTTGCCATTTTTGATCTGCTCCACTCGCCGCCAGATTGGGATAAGATCGCACCTTTAGTCTGCTTCCATTATCGATACATGGAGATAAGACTTGTAATTTTGGATCTGCTTCACTCCTGCTCAGTGGAGATAAGATCTGCTAACTTCTGTAACTCCCATCAATTTTGCTACATTGTCCTCTGGGGAACTTACCTGTAGAATTAATTTCATGGAGTCTATGCTTATGCCAAATGATTAGGACGTCATGAAAAATGCTCCTAACCATATGTATTATGGATGTTATGAATGGATGCAAAATTTAATGAGAATGATCCATTTTTAACACTTGAGCTGCCATTGTTTGCTGTTTATTAAAGTGGTCCCTGGCGTATGTTCAACTGATACTTCTAACAAAGAATCTGAAGATGTCGTCACTACTTAGACCCTTATCTCAAGTGCTCCGAGCCCTTTAAACCTGGTGAGTTCTAAATAATTGTTCTGGCATATTCTTGCATTATTTAGATACTTTCAAAATAATACGCAAAACTTATTTGGTGAAAGCATTATTAGTTTAGCAATCATTACTTCAATATGAAATGTTTGGAAAGAGATTATAGAAATGAATAAAACTGTAATTTATTCGGGACAAAACCCGTGAAGAATGGATTGAGCAACGGAAACAAATTTTTTAAGGTACAACAATAAGTAAGAGTGGAATTGGTGCCCCAAATATCACAGCCTGAGCTTCTCTATACGAACTTTTTAAAGACCATTCTGAGTTCGACATGTGTCTAGGAGATCTGTGGTGCTTTGTCAATTCCCCGAAGATGTAGCATATCTCCTCATTGTTAATTCAAGTACAGGATAATTAGCACATGCCTTATTGTAACACCCCTACCCGTATCCGCTGCGTAAAAAAAGTACGAGGCATTACCGAGAAGTATGGAACACTTGATAATTTAAACCATTTATCACTCAAATACCCCTATTTGAAGTCCAAATCATGCATTAGGATTGGGTCGGGACTAAATCAGAATCGTATGAAGTTTTTCACAATATCCCAAAATTTATCTCATTTACAAGGGTCCCACATTTAATACATACAAAAACCAATTCAAGATATTCAACCGAGCCTTATACTTAATACTATTTGTTAGTCGTACACTTCATATAAATAATAAGAAACATATATGGGCTCAATTCTCATTAAATTTCTCTTGTACTTATATTTTTTTCACATTATGTATTCATATAATATATAGCAATCATACCTCTCGTATTTCATATACATTTTCATAATATTTCATTTAGAATTTAGATTATTTCATATTAGAACTCTTATCATTAACTCATTTGGAATACCAATTTATACTGGATAATACAAGCAAGGGTGTACAAATATAAAATTACAAATGAACTCATTTATCAACCAAGTTCTATGTTCATGTCTCATCAACTCGTGATTTCTTATATCACATAATACTATGTAACGCTTACCAAACTTTGTCAAATTAGTGAACGCCTTACGGAATTGGTTTGCACCGATATGCACCGAACTTCATCGATAATCATTGATGCCATAACATAGTCGTGGTCTTTTCACTAGAATGCCATAGCAAACCATGATCTTACATCTTCACTATCATTATGCCATGGTGAAACCATGGACTTCTCCGTCAATTCATCACCTTTCACTAGAATGTCATAGCCCAGATATGGTCTTACATCTTAAACACATATCACATCGATGCCATATCCCAAATAGGGTCTTACATGTAATTCGCTTGTCACTTGCAAACCGGCTAGCACTATTCATCGATCGTAGCCGAGCTACCACTTTTCATCGATCGTAGCCGGGTTACCACTTTTCACTTTTCACCGATCGTAGCCGAGCTATCACTTTTCACCGATTAGGTAGCCGAGCTACCATTTTCACCGATCGTAACCGTGAGTCGCCACTTTTCACTTTCACTTGTTCTTGATCGATAAGTGTAGCCAAGCTATCACTTATCACTTTCACTTGTCCTTGATCGATAAGAGTAGCCAAGCTATCACTTATCACTTATTGCCATGGTTCAATCATGGTCTTTTTCGTCAATCCGTCTTGTCGCTGAACTAAAGTGCTCAATTTGATCGTTTATTAAATTTTCATGCTTTGACATTATTCACGATTTTATCATCATTACATATGAAATAACACATTATGAAGTTCATAAAATTAACAAATGATCACTAAAATTTAGCCGATAAACTCACAAGTTCAATTTTTGTCTTATAACGATAATCATAATTTCATAATAAACATTCCAAATAAAACATTATATCATTTCTAACTCAACATTTATCAATTATAATCGAGCATGTGATCAATTTATACACAAGTCGCTCATATATTATTTTTCCTCCTCCTCCTCTCCATCCACATCCTTAGTATAAACAACACACTTGTAAGTAACATTATCTATAATTTTCACTATTTACTTATGTGAATATTCAAGCTATCCATCCGTGTCATAGTCACTAAATTATTTTTATCTTAAGATAAAGAATTCAAAATTAAGATCCGTTAATTTTCTTTGAAACTAGACTCAATATCTTCTTACTATAATTTTTCCAGAATTTTGGTATGGCCAATTAGTACAGCTTTATTAGTTAAGTTCTCCCTGTTACACGCAATCAATGGCCTAACCTCTCTTCACTAAAATAAATTATCTCATAGTACGATTTTCATATAGTGTTTCTGATTATTTCTAATGAAAATAGGCTCACTAAGGAATACAAACATATAAATTATAACTCATAATTATTTTTGTACAATTTTAGTGAATTTATAAATTAAGAATGGGGATCACGAAGTTATTCTAAACCAGTCTTACAAAAATTTAAATATCTCAATATGTAGACTTTCTTTGCTTTCTATGTTTCTTTTATATGAAAATAGACTCAATAAGCTTCAATTATATATCTCACTCAACTTCTAATTAAATTTCTACCATTTTTGGTGATTTTTCAAAGCTAGACAACTGCTGCTGTCCAAAACTACTTTAGTGTAACATGTTGATTTCTATTTTGTCCCAAATTCCACAATTCATACATTCAGTCCTTGCTCAATTAACCCTCAATTGAGCTAATTTTCTCATTTAATACTTTTATATATCATTTTAAACTACTTCATAACCTTTAAAATCAGAATTTTAACACTAGGCCTTAATTTCAACTCGTCACAATTAGGCCCTAAAACCAATTTTCATCAATTTTACTTGATAAAATCATCATATATCAAAATTAAAGCTTCAATTATATATTTATTCATCATATTATTCCAGCACTCATTCATAGCAACTTTAAAAATTAGCCATAGAATCAAAAACTAATGACATACTAAGTTGGACCCAATTGTAAAAGTTCAAAAACATAGAAATTTCAAGGAGAAAGCAAGAATTAAACTTACATGAAGCCAGAGTATGAAAACCAGCTTGAACCCTCTTCCATGACTGTTTTTCAGCTGATGAAAATGAAGAGAAATGAAGAGAATTCTAGATATTCCAATTTGGTCCCATTTTTATTTAGCTAATTTTGGCAATTTTCCAATTTTGCTCTTATTTCACCCATTTTCCTGATTTTTCTCAGCTATTGCCGCCCAAAATATCTCCTTTGGGCTTATTTTCACTTTAGGTCCTTTCTAATTTGACAATTAAGCTATTTAATCCTTCTAAAGAACTTTTACACATTTTTCAATTTAGTCTTTTTCTTTAATTAGCCACCCAAACGCCAAAATTTTGTAAACTAAATTTTAGTACTACCTTATTAACATTCCGTAAATATTCATAAAATATTTATGACTTGTTTATAATACCGAGATCTCGATACCTCTTTTCTCGATTTTCGATCAAATAAATCTTTATAAAATAAAATCTACTATTTCAAAAATCTTTTAAAAGCTACATTTGGCTTGTAAATATTAAATAATATAACTTACGAGTTCATTTGTCGACGGTGTTCTCAAATCACTAATTCGATATTATCAAATTTGGGCTATTACACTTATTTCCCCAAACATTTGAACCGCCTTTACTGGGTTTTCAATTCAAAGCTCATTTGGTCTCAAAGTGCCCTTATGAAGTTTTCACCTTGGCCTTTTCGATTTTTTTTTTTTGAACTCAAGACGCCTTTGCGGGTTTTCGCCTTGGCCCATTTTCCTTCTCAAGTAAAGTACTTCTTGTGAGTCTCAGATTAATCGGATTCGATAGACTTTTTTGTCCATCTCAGCTAGTATCAATGCCCCTCTAGAAAAAGCCTTTTTTACAACGTAAGGTCTTTCCCAATTAGGCATCCACTTTCCTCTGAAGTCCTTTTGCATAGGGAGGATCTTTTTCAATACCAATTCTCCCTCATAGAATACTCTAGGGTAAACTTTTTTGTTATCAGCCTGCATCATTTGCTTCTGGTATATTTGTCCATGACGGATGGCTCTTAACCTTTTTCCCTCAAATAGATTCAGTTGATCATATCGAGATTGAACCCATTCCGCTTCATCCAATTTTAGCTCTGACAAAACCCGGATAGAAGGGATTTCAACTTCGACAGGCAAGACTGCCTCCATCCCATAAACCAATGAGAAAAGTGTTGCCTTGGTAAAAGTTTTAACAGATGTTCGGTAGGCATAAAGGGCAAGAGGTAACTTTTCATGCCAATCTTTGTAGGTTTCAGTCATTTTCCCCACAATCTTCTTGATATTTTTATTAGCTGCCTCAACGGCGCCATTCATTTTTGGGCAATATGGCGATGAGTTATGGTGCTTAATGTTGAACTGATCGCAGACTTTCGCTATCGCGCTATTATTCAAGTTTAAAGCGTTGTCAGATATGAACCTTTCCGGTATACCGTAGCGACATATGATCTTTTTGTTCAAAAACTTGCTAACTGCCGTCTTCGTGACATTGGCATATGTAGCTGCCTCCACCTATTTGGTGAAGTAATCAATGACCATGAAAATGAATCGATGTCCATTAAAGCCTTCGGCGAGATTGGCCCAATAACTTCCATACCCCACATTGAGAAAGGCCACGGAGAAGTCATAACATGAAGAGGTGAAGGAGGCACATGAATTTTGTCTCCGTAAATTTGACACTTGTGGCACTTCTTGGCATAACGGATGCAGTCTCCTTCCATCGTGGACCAGTAATACCCGAATCTCATGATTTGCCTGGCCATTGTAAACCCATTGGCATGCGTTCCACAGACCCCCTTATGGACTTCTTCTAGGATTTTTCTAGCCTCAACAGCATCGAAACATCTTAATAACACCTGATCTTTCCTCATTTTATACAGGATCTCACCGTCTAAGACATAGTCATTGGCCAGTCTTCTCAAGGTTCTCTTGTCATTTTTATTGCTTGATCAGGATATTTATAGTTTTTTACATATCGCAGAATGTCATGATATCAAGGATGACCATTTCTCTCCTCCTCCTCATCGATATTGCAGCAGTGAGCGGAGTCTCACAGATACTCATTTGGATGGGTTTCATACCTTATTGCTCATTTACTCTAATAATAGAAGCTAATGTGGCAAGGCGTCAGCCATCTGATTTTCATCACGCGGGAGGTAAAAAATGTGATATCATCAAACTCCTCGATTAACTCCAAAACTAACTTTCGATAACTGATCAATTTAGGATCTCTTGTCTCCCATTCTCCTTGAAGCTGATATATCACCAACACGGAATCTCCATATACCTCTAGTACCTTGACTTTGAGATCTATGGCTACTCGAATTCCCATGATACATGCTTCGTACTCTGCCATATTATTCGTGCAGTCAAAATCCAACTTGCAAGTAAATGGATAATGGTCTCCGTTCGGGGATATCAGGATTGCCTCAACTCCATTACCAACGGCATTTGATGCTCCATTTAAGTTCAACTTCAATGATGATCTTCTAGGGTATCTTCTTCAGTTGTCACTACAAATATCAGATCTTCATTGGGAAAATCAAAATTCAAGGGCTCATAGTCGCCTAGCGCTCTACTGGCTAGAAAATCAGCTATTGTACTCCCCTTCACAGCCTTCTGGTTCATGTCAAATTCAGAGAGTAAAATTTACCATAGGGCCATTCTTCTATTCAGAGCGGTCGACTCCATCATATATTTAAAAGGGTCTAGTTTAGAGATTAACCAAGTCGTATGGTACAACATGTATTATCTCAACCTCCGAGTTGTCCAGACCAATGTGCAATATAATTTCTCAATTGGAGAGTATCTCATTTCACATTCAGTGAATTTCTTACTGAGGTAATATATCGCTTTTCTTTCTTTCCTGTCTCATCATGTTGGCCTTGTACACATCCTATTAAATTATCGAATACCATCAAATACAAAATCAATGGTCTATCAGGACTGGGTGGCATTAACACTGGAGTATTGAACAAGTATTGTTTAATCCTGTTAAAAGCTTTCTGGCATTCGTCGTCCCAAATGCCCGCGTTGTACTTCTTAAGAAGGCAAAATATGGGGTCACACTTCTCAGTCAATTGCGAAATGAACCGGCAATATAATTCAGTCTTCCTAGAAACCCTCGGACTTTTTTCTGAGTGCGTGGTGGAGGCAATTCTTGTACAGCCCTGACTTTATCTGGGTCGACCTCAATTCCTCCTTCACTGACCACGAAACCAAGTAGTTTCCCTGACCTAGCCCCAAAAGTGCATTTGGTTGGATTGAGCTTTAGCTAGAATTTCCTCAACCTCAAGAATAGTTTTCTCAAAACCTGCACATGCTCCTTTTTCGTTTAAGATTTCGCGATCATGTCATCCATGTAGACCTCGATCTCCTTGTACATCATGTCATGAAACAAGGTTACCATGACCCTTTGGTATGTTACTCCCGTATTCTTTAACCCAAATAGCATCACTTTATAACAAAAAGTTCCCCATAAGGTTTATGAAAGTGGTTTTTTCCATATCTTTGGGATGCTTCTTTATTTGATTATATCCAGAGAAACTATCCATGAAGGAGAATAATGAATATCCTGCCGTGTTATCACTAATGTGTCAATGTGAGGCAGTGAGAAGTTGTCTTTTGGGCTGGCTTTGTTTAAGTCTCTGTAGTCTATACACATCCGCACTTTCCCATCTTTCTTAGGAACAGGGACGACATTCGCTACCCACTCAGAGTAATTCACCACTTGTAAGAACTCAGCATCAAATTACTTTCTGACCTTTTCTCTTATTTTTACCGCCACATCAGGTCTTATCCTTCTGAGGTTCTGTTGGATCAACTTGTATTCTTCTTTTATGGGGATACGGTGTACCGCAATGTCAGCACTCAACCCAGGCATGTCTTGGTACGACCATACGAAGGCATCCTTGAACTTTAGCAAAAGTCTAACGAGGTCCTGCCTTGTTTCTTTGGTTATAAGGGTTCCAATTTTCACCTCTTTCCCCTCTTTCAGAATCACACTCTCAATTGTCTCTTTGTGAGGTATGATTAACTTCTCTTCCCATTCTACCATTCTTAACAAATCTGGGGATACACTACAATCTTCATCATCTGTAAAGTCTTAAGGTCCCTTTAGGCACATGTCTTGTTCATCAGGAAATTCTAGGTCTGTAACAGTATTAGTCATGACATCAATATCTGGGGACCTATGGTAGGTATGAAAGAGTATTCAATGAAATAAATTTAAGAATAACTTATTTATGCGTTATGATTATGAATGAAATGGAAAAGAAATAAAAGAATAATTGCACGGTATGAAAGAAAAATGCACTTTTATTGAAAGTAAAGATGCTTGAACATGAGCCTATTTTATAAAAGATTCTTATTGTTCCTAAGCTTGAAAGAACAAGTGTGTTCTGAGTATTACTCTATTTTAATCCTAAAAACTACAGGAATTTCTTCCTCAGTCCAGTTGTCCAGAACACTTCCAAGCTCGTAGGGGCGAATACCCGCCAACTTTCCTTCCTTTGGACTCTCTTTAGACACAACATTGATGCTTAAAGTTATCATCATGTCCTCAGCCATTTCTCTATTCATATTCTCCGGCCCTGGATGGATAATTTCTCCCGACACGAATGTATTAATATATTGGGAAAAGTCATTGATCCCCATTTGACCTTAGAACCATTCAGTCGTGCCCTTCGTTTCTCACGCTCTCTTTCCAGTTTTTCCCTTCTCTGCTGGGCATTTGGCCTATGCCCCAAGCCAAAGCGATCGCGCTTGTCAACCAAACCTGGTACTTTGACCGGTTCCTAAAGGTATTTTTCGAGTTCTTTTCCAGGTAATGCTTCACTTCCTACCATCATTCGTAGGCTCATCCACGTAGCTTCGGATATTTTTAGCACCGGGACCTTGCCACCTTCATTGATGAAATCACATTTACGAACTCTAGTGACCGAAAGGAATACTCTATCGCCTCAATATCATTCTCTATGTACGACGCACTACTAGTGATGGATGCGATGATGTCCTCCTCCACATTTATGGTTATCAGCCGACCCTCTGTCACTAACTTTAGCTTTTGATGTAACGATGAAGGTTTGATGTCCATCACAAGGAAATCTACCTCGTACTTATTTGGCCTAATTAGGAAGGGTATTTCAATCCTCCCCATCACTTTCCTTTCGGTGCCATCGAATGCCCTCACTATATTTTGGCATGTTTTCATATGAGAGCTGTTTACCGGTAGCCTGTTCAACGTAGATAGGGGCAAGACATTCAGTTCTGACCCGTTGTTAATTAACACCCTGAAAACGTATACCCTTTGCATCAGGTTGTGATGTGTAAAGCTTTGGTGGATTCCATGCCCCCTGGCGAAATTTCATTATCACTGAAAGAGATGAAATTGTTTGCGCTTATGTTACTAACGAGGCGGTCTAACTTGTTCACCAAAATATCACCGGTGACATAAGTTTCATTCAATACCTTTATTAATATGTTTCGATGTATCTTCGAGTTTAAAAGTAAAACCAGTATCGATATATGTGCCGACTATTTGTGTAATTGTTCCACCACACTGTACTCACTGTGCATCAGGAACTTCAAAAACTCTTTAGCTTCATTCTCTGTTACTGGTTCATTAACCAGTGGCTCTGTCTTCTTGTCTCTCCTTCTGATCACGGAGGATTTCCTTTCAATGTGTTCGGCTTTCGAGTTTGACATGTCAGCCAAACTCTCCTTCCCTGAAACTATCACGGTGCAATTGTAATCCCAAGGTACCCTCTTATTATCTTTATAAGGAAAGGTCACGAGTTTTTGAATTATAACTCTCAGTGCCGTTTTCACTCCTATTTCGTTAATTCTCGGTCGTGTGATAATTACTACTGGGTGATTGACCCTAGGGACTTTCTGTGAAGACCCTCCTTATCTGGCGCATACGTCTTCTCTTTCTATAGAGTCAAAGAACTCCAGCTTTTTATTATCCATTAACCCTTGTACCAAGGCTCTGAATTCGTTGCACTGTTGGATCTCATGGTCTTCCTTGTTATGGAACTCACAGTAGTCTCCCCAACCCTTGCAAAACTGGACTTCTTTTTCTTATTTCCTTCCAAACCTCCCTCAATGGGGTTCCTATTTCAGTAATATTCGGTTTGATTCTCCTTATCATGCACTCGATTATCGTGTTTACCCCTTTCTCGGTAGGACTGGGTAATGGATTTCCCACACCTAGTGCGTCATCGAATTTCACAACACCCGTCTTAATAAGCCTTTCGACTAGCCTTTTGAATAAGGTGTAGTTTTCTATCGAGTGACCTACTATTCCCACATGGTATTCACACTGAGCATTTGTGTCATACCACTTAGGATATGGGGGTTGCAACGGTTTTAAGTAGAAAAGGAATACGACGTGCGCATCGAACGGAGTTATAAATAACTCCCTATATGTCACATGTATGGGAGTAAACTGAAATTTCTCGGTATTCTGTCTCGTGTTGGGCTCCTACCTTGGTGAGGTTCATCGGCCCGCAAGAACCACTCGGTTGACCGACAAGAATGTGGGTTTTGAATATCACGAGTTCATATTGCCTACTTTATTCTCCCTTTTCCTCGGAGCTGATCTTTTCGTGCCTTCTCCAGCTTCTATATTTCCACACCTTATCGCATTCTTTATCATTTCACCAGACATCACTATGTCTGCGAACTCTTAGTGGCACTCCCCAACATATGGTTGATAAAAGGTGCTTTTAGGGTATTAACGAAGAGCATGGCCATTTCTTTTTCCAACAACGGTGGCTGGACTTGTGTAGTGACTTCCCTCTACCTCTGGGCATATTTTTTGAAACTTTCGCCCGACTTCTTCTCTATGTTTTGTAATGTGACCCTGTCAGGCACTATATCAACCACATGGCCATAATGTTTCATGAAGGCTTATGCTAAATCCTTCTGTGATTTGATTTGAGTACAACTCAGCTGATTGTACCATTTAGTCGTGGCTCCAGTTAGACTATCCTGGAAATAGTGGATTAACAAATGGTCGTCGCTGACATATCCCGTCATTCTCTGATAGAATATTGTAATATGGGCCTCAGGGCAACTGGTCCCGTTATATTTTTTAAATTCTGGCATTTTGAACTTTGGTGGAAGTACCAGATCAGGGACCAAACTCAACTTCTTAGCATTTACCTCGCATTGGTAATCAGCACTTTCCAATGCTCTGAACTTTTCTTCCAGCCATTTGCATCGATCCTAAAACTCTTTTGGGAGTTTCGCCCTTACTTTTTCCTCTTCTATTGCATCATCGAAATTAGGGACCATCGGTTTTGCCAAATTGCCTCTAGGGTTGGAGCTCGAGCTTGTCGGGAGGTTTACCGGTGCTGAGGTACCGGATTGATACTGAGGTCTGATATTGATAGACACTCTTGGGGTTGTACTTGAAAATTTACCGGGGCCAAGCCTGGAGGATAAGCAGAGTCTTCAATATCGCTTCCAGTGTCAACCGTAGGTCCTTTTCCTTTATCCTACCTCCATTCAACAATTGCGTTAACTGGCTCATCATACTCCTCTGGGATTCCAGCATTTAATCCCTTATATCCTGTTGGATCTTAGTCAACTGTTCTTGCATCTAATACTGCAATTGGTCCTGCATCTGCTCTAACTTTTTTATCCTTTGATCCATAGCCTTTTTTTTCGAGTGTAATAGCGGTGTTCCAAGATAACTATAATATGATCTCTAGTTAATATGGTTCTCTTATGATATTTAATGCATATGATGCAATGCAATGCAAATGCATGATATGAATGCAAAAATAAGAGGCGTCGATTTTGGTCCAATTTTTTTAGAAAACTTTATAAGAAAATAAAATCCTTTACATAAAACAGAGTCACATATATGGCCTAGCCCTTATGCCTAAAGCTTTTACTTTCTTAAGAAACCTAGCTAACTCTCGACCCCGGTCCGACTCTAGATCATATTGCACATTTAACACATCAGCCTGAACCGCCAAGGTTTGTAGATGATCGACCATTTCTCGTATCTGAGCCACAGCTTCGCCCATGATGTAATCTCTCTCTGACCTGGTCTTGAGATCGTTGAAATTATTCTTTCCATCGCTCATTATTTGCCTCCAATAGTTAGATCCGGAGCTCACTATTTTGCGGCGCCATTTCGAGCTCTACCATATTCCCTTTCAACTCTTCAATCTGGTTTAGGCTTGATTCTAGCTTCACCGTAGAGTTGCAACTTCAACACAATGCCTTCTCTAGTTCTGCTACTCGACCTCTTAACATCTTATTTTCGCTTTGGCTCTCACCCACAATCTTTCTTAGAGTATCCTTTTGTGCTTGAGCCTCATGAAACCTCTTCTTTCACTGATCGACCTTGGCCTTTTCTTCTTGAATTTCTTGACGCCATTGTTCCGAGGTTTTGCCCAACCTAGCAGTCCTCATTGATAAATGTAACTTTTTGTAATTGGTCTTCAAGCTGTCCAAATCTTCTTCGGCCTTCATTTTTTCTTTTCTCAATTTCTCAGCCTCTAATTTTGGACGTCAATATCTAACCTCAAATGTACTTTCTCTTCTTCTAATTGTTCTATCTTTTTCCCTAACTCTAAATTTTTACTCTCGAAGTCTTGTTTCATGATTTTTAACTCGAAAGAGACTACTTGCAGGTATTCCTTCATCGATCGAGCACCATCTTATGCCGATCTGGGGATATTATCATCGATTCTCCTATTTCGCCATGTATTATACTCGAGGGTTGCCATTGGACCTACAATAACTCTTTTCATTCGGCGAGTTTGCTTCCAAGCATCAGAAATCTCTTGAACCTTCTTCTTATAATGATCCCCTATACTAAAATTCAAATTAAGCTAGCCCAAACGTTACCGCTATAAACTGTCTTGATCTGTACTGCCTCATCACAAGCAAATGAGCGTACCCAGTGGCTCTCCAAGGGGATCCAATCATAACTCCCACACCGATAAAGAATTTTATCAGGAACCAACCAAGGAGCTCTTCACTCAACGTCTTCTTCCTTGAGATTTAAAGAGCGCGATCCAATTTACTTCTGATACATCATCTCTTCTGGGAGTGGCTGCTAATTCCTTTAGCGGTGAGTAATTCTTGAAAAAACCTTATAAGAGACTTTATCCACATTCCAAAAATAGTTATGGAACCAAGCTAATAATAATAACTCTGCGCACCCTATAAATCTGCCCTCACCGGCTCTCCTGTATGTATTTAAAGATCTAAATGTCTCGGCTAAGATCGCAGGAACAGGTGTGACCCTTTATCAAGTCGGTCGAAGAGATCCGAGACTCCTCATCTACATATCCCAATGTCCTAGGGAAAACCATTAATCCATAGATGCTCAAAGTGAAAACGTCAACTCTCATCTTCGTATCAGGATGCACTAGAATCAAATCCTTCAAAATCCTCCATGGAATGTATTTGCACTCACCTTTTTGCTTGATCCTCGCTGCAACCCACTGTTCACTCATCCTTGTAATATTCATCATTTTCTTTAAAAAGGTTGGGCCACAAGCGGCTTTAATATAGGCCTTGTTGACTTGGACCTTCGGGCAACGAAGTAAAGTCGTATATTCTTCTATAGTGGGTATCAAATCTACCCCCCAAAGGTAAAACAACTATAGGCAGGATTCCAATACTAGGTGAGGGCCCGGAATAAGTGCTCATTTATTTTGATGCCAAGTAAATGAGGTAAATCCCCCTAATTCCCATAAAATAACTGCTTGGTCTCTTCATCCCACTGGCCCTATATTTCTTTTAATTCCCGAAAATTATTTTGCGTCACACTGGTGTGAGTGTAATCACATAACTCCGATGTATATCGCTTGGCTAGGTTGTCCCCCTTTTCTAATTGCATTTGCTCTGACCATATTCGGACGGCCGCATTATCCTCTACTTTATCAAAGAATCGTTCTCCATGACAAGCTTTCTAAATTAGTAATCGAACGTGAATCGACACCTCTTTAAAATGAAATGACATACAATCACAATAAAACACAACTAGTCAGTATCATGTAGCAACAATAAAATTTAAGGCAAGCGAAAAATAATACAACACCTATCTGGGTGATTACTAAGGTTAGGCGTAGCTCTACCTAGGGTAAGTTCCTAAGGCTTTCTATATGCGGTTTGGCTCTAAAGTAAGGGTACCTGAACTACCAGATTCCTCGATCTTCACTCATTATAGGCTCATACGGACCGAGTTTAGTTCAGGGGAATACATTTCCCTATGGCTGCACGGAGGTGAAAACCTCACGAAGACATAGGTACGGATGTATCCTGAAAGCGATCCATTATCTTGCACGGAGGTGAAAACCTCACGAAGGAGTAGCTTCTCACTCTCACTTAAAGGTGTGACCACTACGGTCATGCAATATGAAGCAAATGTATCATAGACACTTAAAACGTAAAAAAAACATATGCGATTGGAAAAAGTCAAAATCAGATTTTAATTTTCGATAAAAGGATATTAATCAATCAATTCTACGGCTTGACTCTCTTATTGGTCCCTAGTAGAGTCGCCAAGCTATTGAAACCATTTTTTTGTTTGGAAAATGAGCTGACTTTAAAAACATAGAGTCTCCACCAATCTTTTTTGAAGTGTGATTGGGTCACCTTATAAAATATTTTGGTCTACGAATTTTAAGAAAATGGGCTCGAGAGTCAGTTACATACGAGAAAGGATTAGCACCCTCGCAACGTCCAAAATTGGTACATTATTGATTGATTAATATCCTAATATCGAAAATTAGAAGAGATTTTAAAATACGAATCCTTTGGAAAATGTTTGGGTAATTTGAATTGGATATCGAAATTCTCTTGTTCCGAAAGGATGAAATATCACATCCAACACGTTAGGATACGATGTTTCAAACCTTTGATACCAAGGTCATTTCATGATTTCCAAAATTCATGCATTGTTATTTTAAAAAGGGTATCCCATTATTTGGCCAAACGAACGAACCGAAACCCAACACGTTAGGGCATGATCCCTCAAATTTCTAAACATGAAATATTGCCTTATTTTAAAGTTGAGAAAACACGATCAGAATTTCAAAAGGATATTTAGTCCTTTGGACGAGCGGAAAATTGAAACTCAGCACGTTAGGGCACAATTTCTCAAAACTTCCAAGCACAAAATATTGCCTTATTTTTAAAGTTGAGAAAACATGATCAAAATTTTAGAAGGATATCAAAATTTTAGAAGGATATTTAGTCCTTTGGACGAGCGAAAAATTGAAACCCAGCACGTTAGGTCACAATTTTTCAAAACTTCTAAGCACAAAATATTGCCTTGTTTTTAAAGTTGAGAAAACACGATCAAAATTTTAGAAGGATATTTAGTCCTTTGGACGAGTGGAAAATTGAAACTCAGCAAGTTAGGGCACAATTTCTCAAAACCTCCAAGCACAAAAAATTGCATTGCTTTTAATTTAAAAAAAACGGACACAGTTTTAAAGGATTTTTAATGATTTAGTCAAACAGAAAACTGAAACCCAGCACGTTAGGGCACGATTCCTTGAATTCCCCAACCACCAAATATTGCTTTTGTTTGGAAAGAATTATGGATTGAATAAGATTAATGGACCAAGAATTTGGAAAAATAAATCGCAACGTTGATATGTGTAATGGAAACAAGGTGGACGAAAACATAAATAACAAAACTGAGAGCAAAATAATCAAAGATAAAAAAAAATAAATGAAAGCTAATAAAACATAGAGTAAACGAATGAGAATTAAAAAAGAAAAAGTCAAACAAAAGAAATAAAAAATATTGAATAAAATAGAAGAAATAGAAAATAAAAATAACATAAAAATAAAATAAAAATAATATAATTATAGTAACGAAAATAGAAATAGTAGATATAATATATACAATAGAAAAAAATATTCATAACAAGGATAGTAATAATAGGTTAAAAATAGTAATAATAAGTTTAAAATAAAAAATATTAATAACAAAAATAATATTAAGTTTAATGGTAATAACAAAAATGGTAACGGTAAATAAAATAAAAGTATTATTAATAATAATAACAAATAATAGAAAATCACAAGAAAAATAAAAAAAGGACGAAATTAAACTAAAAAATAAAAGTTTGGGGTGAATTATAAATAAAAAAAAAGAAAACGAGCTAAATTGAAATGCGCTAAAGATATGCGGGGGTGAAAAGGGAAATATCCCTTGCCCATTATGCGCTACGCTTTATCAAGGACTAAAATGAAAAATAAGTAAAATTACTGGGGTAAATTTTAAAATAAAAACAAAATTAAAAAACTAAAAAAATAAAGAAGGGCTAAATGCGAAATTAGCCCAAAATAAGAAAACACGCAGATCCTTTCCCCCGTGCAGGAATGGATAATGGTCAGAGGCACAAAACAACGTCGTTTTGGCCTCTGACCCTCATTTCCAAAACGACGCCGTTTGGTAAGGGGTATAAAAGTTAGAATTTCTAAAAAAAAAACCTTCATTTTCTTCATTCTCTCAACAAAACCTTTAGCCCTCTCTCTCAATTCTCTCAAACCCCTAATTTTTGACCACTCCTCCGTCCATTAGCCGTTGTACCGGCCACCGCGCGCGGTGGTTGGAATCTCGAAAATAGGTAAAATCTTCTCCTTTTTTTATTTTAAGATATATGCATTATATGTAGGGGTTTAAAACAAAAATAAAGCAAAACATTAAAAAAATCAGTGTTTGAAATTTAAAAAAAAAATAACTAAAAGAAAACCTTTACTCTTGGTGTTAATCTCTGTATATGCTGCCTATTTGCTTGTGTATATTGCTTTTCTCTCTGTAAAAATCGTGTATATTGCTTCTATCTCTATCAAAAACCGTCCCCCCTTTACATTGTATTATTCGGCTTTTATAGCCTTCTCTTTTACAACTGATTTCTTTCTGTTTTGTAGGTGCTAGTGTCGTGGGGGCGCACGTGGCGGATGTCGTGGTGACGTGGGGCGAGCGGACATGAAATTGCTTGACATGGGACGTCTTGCGTGAGGGCTCAAAGTGATGGCTAGGGTTTCTGTTGGTTTAATAAATTTTGAGTCATTTGGGCCTCGCAATGTATTGAGCCATTGTGTATTGGGTTATGCTGTTTTTGTTTTTGCTTTTTTTTTTTTTTTTTTAGTTTTGGATTTTGGATTATTGTTTTTAGTATGGTGTGGCCTTGGGTTAAAATTGGTCCCTACAATGTAACTAATATTAATCAATTTATAATTATACAAATTTAAATCAAAACTAAAAAAACCTTAATTCAATTAATAAGCCTTTAAACTATATTTTTTGTAATAAGATACTTAAAACTTTTTTTTGGTGAATTATTTACCTAAATTATAATTAGGCAATCATTAATGGCTTCCAATTTAGAAAAACTTTTTATTTTATTCAATCAAAAGTTGAATAAAAAATTTTCTAAATTCTATATTAGATAATAAAAAATTTCGGAAAGCGCAACACCAAGCTGGGTACCTAACTTATAAGCTCCCCTCCTCCACCAAACCCCGACTCCAAACAACCAAAAACAAAGAAAGCCACTGAACTTATTTGCTTTCTTTCGCCTTTGTCTCCTCAAAATCCCAAAGCAGATGGCTCTCGAAAGCTTTCAGGTAATTCATTCTTCTTTCTGTTTTATTGTTGTCATTACAATGTTAAGGTTAAAAAGACCAAACAATGTTTTGTTTTGTTTTTTGGACTGATCTTTAGTCTTCTTTGATGATCATCTGTTTGGTTGTTGAGAAAAAAAAGTCAAAACATTGAAGAGAACTGAAACAGAAGAAGATTTTAAGTCCTGGGTTGTTCTTGTATATTGGTCTAATGTTTCAAAGCTTCTTGCTTTTTCTTTTTTCAGTTGACTTCAAAAGTTGTAATTTGTTTCCCATTTTTGGGGAATGAAAGAGAAGTGCCCTTGATGCTTTGATTTGTGTTTTAAATTGTTTTTTCATGTTTTCTTTTGATTGGTTTTGAGTGATTTGAAATTGCATTGGATTGAAGATATAAACTTTAACTACTTTTTGTTTGCTTCTCATTATTGGATCAGTGGATACTAGTTTGATGAAAATAGCTTGATTGGCTTTAGTGTTTTTTTTCTTTTGAATTTGATATGCCTTTTGCTTGAGTTCATTTTGGATTACTGGGTTTAGTTTCTTTAGATGCTAGATAAAGCATTTCATGCTTGTTTTTTATTCATATTTCTTATGCCTAGACATATATATATGTGTGTGTGTGTGTGTGTGTGTGTGTGTAAGCTTCAAAATGATTTATTTTTGTTCATTTTCTAGTATCTGATCTGAGCTCGGTTAATTTGTACAAAAATCTAAGTGATTCCATTGGCTATGGTGACCGGTTTTTGGTGTTCTTTTAGTTGCCGATCACAGATTTCCAAATCGGCAATGAAACTCGAAGGAATTCGGTGTTAATTTGCGTGCCAATAATGGCAGAATCAGTTGATCAAATGCTGGTTCAGATGCAAAAGGCAAAGGATTTTGGTGGCGATCTTGTTGAGCTTCGGGTGGATTTCTTGAAGAACTTTGTTCCTAGACAAGATCTTGATATCTTGATCAAACAAGCTCCATTGCCAACTCTTGTCACCTACAGGTAATGATTTATATCCTTTGGAGGAAATAAAATTGGTTGCATCGGTTATCTATGATATTCAGAGAAACTGCTCTGTAAATGATCTGGTTGTTGGAGAAATATCTTCCCGTATTTAACGACCCATCTTATGGATAATACATTTTAGACCAAGATGGGAAGGTGGTCAATATGATGGTGATGAAAGCAAGCGGCGAGAAGCATTACGTCTGGCCATGGAATTGGGAGCTGATTACATTGATATAGAACTCAAGGTTGGTCACAATTGCTTTGAATTCTTATTTCTTTTTAGTTCCAGGAACATGTTAATAAAATTCCATTTTGACCCTTTGAAGGTTGCTCATGACTTCTTCAATTCACTTCCAGGGGAGAGGCCTGAAAAAGTCAAGATTATAGTTTCTTCACACAACTATGAAAGAACTCCATCGGTCGAGGAATTAAGTGACCTTGTTGCGAGAATACAGGCTACAGGAGCTGACATAGTAAAGATCGCAACAACTGCCGTAGACATCATAGACAATGCTAGAATATTTCAAGTACTTGTACACTCCCAAGTAAGTAATCTACCAGAGCTCCCGTTTGCAATTACTTTAACGATGCTTCCTGTTTTACGGAAAAACCGGAACTGTTTCTTAGTTTGAACATATCGTTTTTCATTATTACTCCTAAGAATTTGTGTTCTTACAACAATGTCAGCTGAATCTGTAGGTTCCAATGATAGGACTCGTTATGGGAGAGAGGGGTTTGATGTCGAGGATCCTTGCTGCTAAATTTGGGGGATTTCTCACTTTTGGTTCACTCGAGGCAGGACTAGTATCGGCCCCCGGGCAACCAACTGTGAAGGAATTATTAGATTTATACAATATGAGGCTTATAGGACCTGATACCAAAGTCTATGGTGTTATCGGAAATCCTATCGGTCACAGCAAAAGTCCTCACCTCTACAATGCATCATTTAAATCCTCCAGTTTTAATGGAATATATCTACCTCTATTGGTTGACGATGTCTCAACTTTTATCACCACTTATTCAGCCCCCGATTTTGCTGGATACAGGTAAAGAAAATTCTGCTTAAGCTTCTACTGTAAGTATAGTATCATTTTTTTCTGAAAATAATAGTTTTTTCCTTCCGAAATGCAGTTTTACCATTCCTCACAAGGAGGCTGGACTTAAATGCTGTGATGAGGTTGATCCCATTGCCAAGGTACCTTGTCCTTGTTTGGATTTGGGTTGTTACGTATTATGTTCCCTCGTGCCATCAAGTTTCATCTTAACATGTTGAGCAAGGTGTTGCTATTGTGTCAGAATAGTACATTTGACTCTTTTTTATTCATCAAATTCCTTACAGGCAATAGGAGCGATTAGTTGTATGATCAAAAGATCAACTGAAGGAAAACTGATTGGTTATAATATCGACTACCTTGGTGTCATTGCAGCTATTGAAGAGGAACTAAGAGGTTAATGCATTTACAATATTTGGTTTCTTCCATCCTTTCTGAACACAATGATTTAACCCGCACTTCCTTTCCCCATCTTTGCAGTATCAAATGGTGCAACCCTTGCATCCGGTTCTCCATTGGCTGGTAAAACATTTGTCGTAATTGGAGCCGGTGGTGCTGGAAAAGCGCTGGCTTATGGAGCATATGAAAAAGGAGCTCAAATCGTTGTTGCCAATCGCACTTATGGTAAGGGTCTCAAAATAGGTATATCATTCATTTCATGATATGATGGCTTTTTTATATGTTAAGAATCTTCAACACTGATATATCATTATGTTCTATGAGATATTCTCAGATTCGGGTGTAAGTATTGTATGTATATCTCAATCCATTTTTGTCATTTTTAATACAGTGGCATTGGTGATTTGTTTCTCATTGACTACTAAGGATGATCGTGTTTTCTTCTGAATTCCAGACAAAGCTAAAGAACTCGCTAGCAAAGTCCGAGGACAAGCACTTACTCTTGCTGAGTTAAATGATTTCTGTCCTGAAGAAGGGATGATCCTCGTTAACACGACAACTGTTGGAATGGAACCAAGAATCGAGGAGACACCAGTGTCCAAGGTTTGCCTCTTTAATTTTTGTTCCCAAACACAGTTCTTACAAATGCCTCACAAATGGATAAACTGGTTCATCGGGATTGAACCATATCCATTACTTAGTAATAATGTCCTCCAATGTATAGATTTGGCTGAAACTGAAATGCACTGAAACAACAATGCCATATTCAATTAATATGAGGTATTATTTGCCTATGATACTCTGGTGTAAGTATCGGACACAGTCTAAGTTTTTCCATGTAGTCGGAGGGTATAAGCTTGCATCAAAGCCATTTTAGTCTTTCGTGGTTCAGACTCTTTGGAATTCAGATCCATAAAAGCATAATTTCCGACATCTATGGTAAAAATGGCCAAGTTTGACAGAGTCTCTTTTTTCCATGGCAGGAAGCTTTGAAACACTACTCATTGGTGTTCGATTCTGTTTACACACCAAAGTTAACCAGACTCCTAAGAGAAGCAAAGCAATCTGGTGCTACTATTGTGTATGGAACAGAGATGTTTATCAACCAAGCATTTATACAATTTGAGATGTTCACCGGTTTACCTGGTAAGACGATGCCCTATGATTGACCCAATTCGAGAATTATCTGATATATACCCCCAATGCCCTAAGATTGTTCGGATTCGAGAATTCTCTATCACTATTGTTTTTTAGTACTAATCTATGCATACCCTTTGTTCTTCTAACAATATTTTTCCATTAATCACAACTCGAGATGATCACTGGTTTGTTTGGTAAGATGAACCGGCTGATTGATCGGATTCATGAATTCACTATCCTGCATACCAATTGTCTCTTCTAATGATTTTTTTTTTCAATTTATCTGTTGCAGCACCAAAGCAACTCATTAGGGATGTATTGGCAAGAACTACATAAAAAGGAATATTTGCTCAGCGAAAGTCTTATTGCAGCTCAACCGAAGTTTGTCAAGGGATTTTCATGTGATCAAGCTCAACCCCATATTCTTTGACAAGCTTTTTTTTATTATTTAATAAATATATTTGGTCATTAATTTTGAGAGAAAATGTAAGCATTTTCTTCTTTTGGCTCAGTTTGTAATTGTATCATGAAAATTAACTTCCAAAGATATTACTTATGCATTTGTATTTAATCCATCTATTGAACCGATTGAATGTCTAATTTTAATCCTGTGTTAGGGAAAAAATTAGTAAATATCGGGTTTAAGGCTAAGCTCATCTAATGTTTTATAATACTTTTTGGTATTTTTCATGTCTGTTTTTACGGTCCATGTTCGAAGTTCGTGGTTACCTTGTTCAATAATGTTATCTTTAATATTCGAATATGTGTCTCCCCTTGAAAAGTGAAATGTATCTTACCACTACAACCAATATTTATTGGTATTAAATATTTTTCTTTTTATTGTTAAGATGGTAAAGCTATTATATAACAATCAATCTAGGAAAAAATAGATCTCCTCATGCAGCACAATCAAAGCAAAATCAAGAGGTTGGGATCAAGAGTAAAAGTCAATAACTATTCTTTTTGCAGCCTTTGCCTAATACTAATATCTCAATCTCGACGCAACATGTCTCGAATGGCATGACATATGAATTCGGTTGTTGTATCATCAGAGTACTATTAACATGATGCAACGCTTCCAAACAATCTGTTTCTAACAACACACAATAACAATGGATTATCACGAAACATTATTAGGATTATCCAGTTTTCAAGTCATTGAATCAATCCATTCAAACAACAATGGCCTTGAAGATTTGACACGACCTTATTTTTTCCGCACTTTAAACCTACGCTTAGTTATCTCATGCATAGACGTATCAACCCACCTCATTGCATGCATGGGATCTTTTGAAGAAGAAGAAGCAATAGAGTGGCTCACTTGATGGGCATGACCCACTAAAATGTTGTCATCCTCAATGATCACAGCTGTGTGATTCGATTTTGGTAAAGTAGTAATACTAATATTGACTGGATTGAAATCAAGTGGGATCCAAGGCCCATTTCCCTTACTTTCTCCTAAGCTCACCTCCTTGGACTGGTCTTTTTCAAGGGTAGCCTTCATGATTGATCCACCATTAATTTTTCCTCCACATGAATCATTGACCAACCCCTCAAAATTTGATCCCTTCAAGATCTCTGTATTGATTGATTGATTCTTTCCCTTTCAAATTTGCCTTAGTTTTCATTTGAGAATATTCAACTTCTTCATTTTTTGTTTGAGAATATTCAGTTTTCTTATAAAAACAGCTTCATTCTCATCATTGTTATCTTCCAAGATTTGGAAGCATGATTTGCTCACTCCCTCAACTAACGGTTGATCTTGTATTCCTTTCACAGTAGAGTTTCTCGAAATATTTGATTTTCGTCTACAGGTCGGAGCTTGCATCCAAGGTCTGTATAAAGAAACTAAATCCTTCACAGCACCCACAATTGTGGCCATCACAGTATCAACAGTTGGCACCACTGTTGGCTCCGTTGAGTCCACATATTTCCCATTCTCTTGTTGTTTCGAACAGCTCTCCTTAGCGTGCCCATAACAGCCACACTCATAACAAATGACAAGCAATCCCTCGTACTCCACATATTGAACATGATCATCAATACCAGCACAAGAAATTAAAGGTTTTTTCAGATCAACCACCACCGCCAGGCGAGCAAAGCAACCCCTCTTTGCTTCTATCGTGTTATAATCAACTTTTATAATCTTTCCGAGCACTTTGGAGATGATTCTTAACAAACCTTTAGCATAGTATCAATATGAGAGTTGAGGAAACCTTACCCAAACCACCATCTTCAAAGGATAACTTTCACTTGTGAAATCTCGACTCTATGGTTGTACCACAAGATAATGTCCATAAATCATCCATAGCCCTCCCATCAGAGCATTGTCATAGTCCTTTCGATTACTGAGTTTAACCTACCAAAGCTTTGTAGCCAATATTTTTTTTCAAAGAGATTACATTACAACTGTCTTAACCATGCTCCTATCAATCCATTCACGAATCCACTTGAAATAAGTAATCTTAGGATACTTGTCTTCTGTACTAATCGTGTAGTCAACCTCCCAATTTCAAGTTCTAACTCCACAACCACTTCATTCTTTAACCCCCTATCCTCCACATTCCCTACAAGTTTGTCTTGCTATGAAACCTTTGAGAGGTTATCTTCCATTACCACATCCTCTGGTTCAAGACCATCAAGGGATTTGTTTTTGACTTTCTTTGTGGCTCTTTCGAGGCCTTTAGGGACCAAAGACCTTGATTGTTCCAACGAGACACAAGAGAAAGACTCTTGCATCAAAAGATAACCCTAAGAATATATTTTTCTAGTTACTTTTTTTTTTTTTTATTTCTTTTTGTAGAATTAACAAATATTAAATCCTTTTACAAATTAACTTACCATAAAAAAATCAAACCACTCTAATATTAAACACTATAAAAACTCGATTATAAAAATTCAATTAAACCCGAATAAGCCTAAAAATAAAAAATTAAGCCCAGCGTCGAATCCATAATAATCATTATCAAAATAAAATCGAAGTAAAATCAATTTATGAATCTGAATCGCCACTAGCTTACTGTGTAGTGTGTACGTACTCCAAGTCCAAGCTCCTAAATACTTGAAGAACACGCTTTCCATTTCTCAATCTGGGTTTTCTTTATCTGTATGTTATTTTGATGTTAAGAGCCTCTCTTTTTTTTTTAAAAAACATTTTCTCTTTGTTTATATTGTTTGGCTTTTGCGTATCTGCGGTGAATGGGGAATTTTTTTTTTTTTTTGGTAAATGGAGTTATGGTTTTTCTTGGGGTATGTTTGGTTCATGAGAAAATAACTTTAGGGTGCCTGTTTGAAATTATATTCAAGTTATTAAGAATCAATCAAATCTGCTAGCTCTTTTGTTTTTAATTTTGTTTTCATTTTTCATTTTTCTAGTGATAATAAATGAGTGCTTGTTAAAGTCTGGATTTGGTTTTGCTGCTTCACTTGTCTCTTTTGCCTAACATTTTCTCATTACTTAGCAAAATTTATACTTATGTGGATATATGTAATGGACCTATAAGCTTGAGCTCATGAATGAATAGTGATAAGTTCGTGCTCTTAGTTTGACTTGAAATTTATTGTTTGATACGCTGTTCGAACTTGAATGAATATCACTTGTGATTGTAAATTGTATATATCTTTCGAACTTGAATGAATATCACTTGTGATTGTAAATTGTATATATCTTTGGAATCATGTTGCAGGATCTGAAGTTTGGGTTCTTGGTTTCTGGGTAATTTTCTTAAATCTTTGGAATCGTATCCACCATGGAGTGTAACAAAGAGGAAGCTATTAGAGCTAGGGGAATTGCCGAACACAAGATGAAAAACGATGATTTTGAGGGTGCAAAGAGGCTTGCACTGAAGGCCCAGAAGCTGTTCCCTGAGCTCGAAAACATAGCGCAATTGTTGGCGGTATGTAATGTTCACCATTGTGCAAAACTGAATCTCAATGGGTCGGAAATGGATTGGTACGGGATTCTTCAGCTCGACCGATCAGCCAACAAGAGTTCCATCAAGAAACAGTATCGAAAGCTCCACTGTTGCTTCATCCAGACAAGAATAACAAGAATAAATTCGCCGGTGCCGAGGCTGCTTTCAAGCTGATTGGGGAAGCAAATGCAGTACTTGCAGACCAAACGAAACGTTCCCTGTATGATATGAAAACTGCATCAAAGACTCCTCACCCATCGAATACCGCCAGTACCAATGCAGGCCTATCGAAAAGTTCTCAATATGATACAAAACCTGCACCAAAGCCGACTCCTCGCCCGTCGAATACCACCAGCGCCAATGCAGACCGAACAAAAAGTTCTCAATATGGTACAAAACCTGCACCAAAGTCGACTCCTCCCCTGTCGAATACCGCCAGCGCCAATGCAGACCAAACAAAAAGTTTTCAATCTGAAACGGAAACTGCACTAAAATCGACTCCTCACCCATCGAACACCACTTGTGCCTGTGCAGACCAAACAAAAAGTTCTCAATATGATACTAAAACTGCACCAAACTCGACTCCTCACCCATTGAATAGCACCAATACCAGTGTTGGCTCTGCCGGTAGACTGTATGAGCCTAGAAACAATAACCAAAATGGTTATTCAAATTTCACATCTTCGATTTCCTATCAACTAACATGGCATCAAACATTTTGGCCACCCTGCAGTGTTTACCACCATCATTACAATTTAGTGCACAGATGGTTAACTTGCCCTTCATGTGGATCATTCATTGGCAGTACTAACGTGGGTCCTCAGGGATGCTGTTGGAGACCCTGTGGTTTTGCAGGGCCAGGTTCTATTGCAAAGGCAGGAAGCGGCTCTCGGGTTGGTGATTCGAAGGAAGAAGAGATGGTGAATGTGTTAGGGTAAATTACACAAATTGTCCTACAACTTTGGGTAACTGACCAAACAGTCACAAACATTATGAAAAAGTTACAAAACAATCCTTAATTAACGGTCACCGTTAGGGTGTAAATGGTTTGCAGGCGTGGCAAGTTAACCAGCTGATGTGGCAAGTTAATTTACCACGTTGGCGACGGCTGATGGATTTAGGGGGTAATTGAAGGGTTAAGGGAAAAAATTAAAAGGTCAGAAACAAATTAATTTAGGGGGTTTGGAAAAAAAAGAAAAATCGATTTTTGAAAATTTTGATATGGATTTGGGGTTTTTTTAGGGTTGAAATTGATTTGAAAATCGATTAATAAAGAGTTTAGGGTTAGAAGTATAAGGTTTTAGTGTGCGATTGTCTATTTTGTATGGGGAGAAAAGAAGACGAAACCAGAAACCATTAGTGTATTTGATTGTCTGCGACAATGGGCAATAGAAGGGAAGGTACTAGTGTTGTTACATCCACTATAACGGGTAAGTTTTTGCATTTTGTTTTAAATTTTTTGGACTGTTATTTCGATTTAGGGTTATTTAGCGTTAGTTCGGTTTTAATTTTAATTTCGATTCTGATTTTTATTTTTATTTTTATTTCGATTTTGATTTCAATTTTGAAACACTCACTGTCATTATCAAATTGATGTTTGTTGTGTATATCTGCCATTGTGTGTATATCTGCCATTGTGTGTATATCTGCCATTGTATTAATGGCATTATCAAATTGATTTTAATTTCGATTTTAATTTCGATTTCTATTTCAATTTTGATTTCAATTTTGAAACACTCACTGCCATTATCAAATTGATGTTTATTGTGTATATCTGCCATTGTGTGTATATCTGCCATTGTGTGTATATTTGCTATTGTATTAATGGCATTATCAAATTGATTTTAATTTTGATTTTAATTTCAATTTCTATTTCGATTTTGATTTCAATTTTGAAACACTCATTGCCATTATCAAATTGATGTTTATTGTGTATATCCGCCATTGTAATGTCATTATCAAACTTATGTTTATTGTTTATATCTGTCATTGTATGAATGACATAATGAAACTGATATTTGTTGTGTATATCTGATGGTTGTGTTTGTATTAAATTATTTTTGTATTGGTTGTTGTCTGCCATGTGAATGACAGAAATGATTGTGTTTGTATTAAATTATTGGATATTTTGTATTAGTTATTGTTTGACAGAAATGGTTAAAGTGTCTGCCTATGTTGTCTGCCTTTATTGATGAGTACTTTGTTTGGCAAGTTTAATTGATGACAATCTTAATGAGAATGAAGAAGACATGTCTGATAGTAATGTGTCTGGTAGTGATGTGTCTGGTAGTGATGCATCTGAAAGTGATAGTGATGATATATGAGTTAGTTTAGATGGTTTAAACATGGATGATATAGGAGTAGATGAACTGTGTGATAGTGATGATTCTGGGAGGTTAGATAGTGGACATGAATCTGACTCAAATGGCCAAAATTGGCCTGAGTTCAACGTAGAGACTGACATGAGTAATCCTAGACTTAAGGTTGGAATATTATTTAAGTCTAAGGACAGTTTAAAAGAAGCTACCAAACAGTATGGTAGGTTGAATAATTACTTTATTAAGTTTCCCAAAAATGATTTAAAAAGATTAAAGGCAGTCTGCAGTGAAAAATGTCCTTGGTTCATATGGGTTTATAGACTAAACCCTAATGACTTCACTGACCAGACTTGGCAAATTAGGAGTTTAAACCTTAACCATACTTGTTCTAAAGTATATAAAAATAAGAATGTAACCTCAACTTGGATAGGTGAACATTATAAGGAAAAATTCATTGCTGATCCTGATTATTCTCTGAAATCATTACAACAAGATGTCAAAAGAGATTTGAGTTGCATAATCTCACTAACCAAATGTAGGAAGGCTAAACTTAGGGCATTGGAATTAATTGAAAGAGCTTATAAGGCTCAATATGAGAAGATTTATGAGTATTTGTTGGAGGTTAGGATACAAAATGTGGGAACAACAACAATCTGTTATTTGGATAACAGGTTGTTTCAAAGGATATATGTCTCTCTGCAAGCATGCAAAGATGGCTATAGGGCTGGTTATAGGAAGATAGTAGGTTTAGATGGATGTTTTTTGAAGGGCTACTATGGTGGTTACTTGCTTGTAGCTGTTGGGATAGATGCAAATAATGACATTTATCCTCTTGCATATGCTATTGTGGAAAGTGAAAACCAAGCATCATGGCTTTGGTTCTTGGAGTTGCTTGCAATAGACTTGGAAATTGTAAGCTCGTACCAAATATTTTTCATGTTAGACAAACAAAAGGTAAAACTCCATTTATTCATTTTTTTAATGTTGTTTTTATTTAGGGATTGTCAAAGAATTAAACTATTTTTTTTTAATTGCAGGGACTTTTAGAAGCAATATGTATGTTGTTTCCTAATGCAGAAACAAGACAAAGTGTTAGACATTTACATGCCAATTTCAAGAAGGCTGGTTTCCGAACAAAGGAATCGAAAGATTTGCTTTGGAAAGCTGCCAGAACAAACACTATAAGGGAATTTGAGGATGTTATGGATGAATTGAGGAAAACCAATCAGCAAGCTTATGATTGGTTGAAGGAAAAGAACCCTACTCACTGGTCAAGGTCTCATTTCTCAATTAGGAGCCATTCTGACATGTTGGTGAATAATCTTTCTGAATCATTTAACAAGGTAAACCCCTCTGTTTTATGTTTCTTACTAATTATTAGCAATTCACTAATCATTTATGTTTACTGACAGATGATACTGGAAACAAGAGGGAAGCCTATTCTGACCATGATGGAGACAATAAGGACCAAGATTATGTTGTTTATTGTCAAGAAGAAAGAAGAAGCTGACAAATGGAAAGGAATGTTTTGTCCAAAGATAAAAAAAAAGCTGGATGTAAACATAAAAGATTTTTGAGGTAAAGTTACCATTTTTTATCTTTTTGATGCCTTTATTGCTGACTTCATGTTGCCTTTATTCTAACTTCATGTTGCCTTTATTCTAACTTCATATTACTTGTCACATGCTGTTTTTTAATATGCATGTAGTAATTGTTGGTGTGTTAACTATTTTTAATATGCATGCAGTGAATTTTTTTTTAAATATGCATATAGTGATTGTTTTTTTAGGGGTGTGTGTATCTTTATTGGTAAGGTTGCTTAAAAAGTTGTTTTAGTGATTATTTCGGTAAGCAAGCATGCTTTGCTTTTTTTTAGGTGTGTTCCATCACATGTGGTGGGGACAAGTATCAGTTGAATGTGGTCCTGGCAGCCAACATGTGGTGGACTTAGTTGAGAGTTGCTGCTCTTGCAGGAGTTGGGATCTCACTGGCATCCCTTGCATGCATGCATTGGCTGTCATTCATCTAAAAGATGAGCTCCCAGAGACTTATGTACAAACTTAGTACACCAAGCAAACCCAGCTTTAAAGTTACTTCAACTTTATAAGTCCAGTAAGGGGTCTTAAACAATGGGCCTCTTTGTCAAACATGTTGCCAATACTGCCTCCTACTCTAAAAAAACCACCTGGCAGACCTACTAAGGTGAGAAGGAAAGAACCCGATGAAACACAAACAACAGAAAGGTTGAGCAAGAGAGGGGTGGACATGAGGTGAGCAAATGCAAAAGAATAGGCCACAATAAGAGGAGTTGGAAAGGGAAAGTTGGCCAAAACATTCCAGTAAGCAATTTGCCTTAAGTTTTAATATACTTCTATTTATGAATTTGTTTGACAGATTTTTCTTGTTCCTGTAGGTCAAAAGACATAAGGTTGGTGTCTCAACTCAGCAACATGCTACCCCAAATTAGCAAGAGAGTACTCCAACTCAACAGACTGCCTCAATTCAGTTATCTACTGCCCCAACTCATCAACAAGCTGCCCTAAGAGAAAAGCTCTCATTGAAGAGAAGACTAAGCACTATTAGATGGATGCCTTTTACTCAAGAGTCATCCATGACAGACCATTGATGATGATGTGAACAGACTACATTTTGTTAACATTTTGAAAATGTGTAAATTTTCCTGCTACGGATTTAGTAACTTAGGCAGATAATTTTTTTGTAAATTTGCCTATGATTGCTATTGTTACTGTTGATAAATTTAGGCATAGAGTCATTGAAATTTTTTGTAAATTTCCCTATAATTTACATCTGTTCACTTGTGTTGAATTTTAAGAAAATTTGGCAATATTTTGCTTCAATTCCTTTTGTAAACAGATTGGCTTTTTGGCCTTAATATATGAGAAATATATGTGTTTTACCATCTGTTATCTCTTAAGATATACATTTGTAATCAACATTGAAAAATGTTGTTATCTTCTGGTTTGTTATCTTTTATCTTCTGCATTTTGAGTATTGAAAAATACATTTGTGTTTTTCATCTATTTGATTTCTTCATAATCTGATAGTGTAACATTGTAACATTGTGTTTCTCATTCTTCCTTATTTGTTTGCTCACAAAAATAAGGGAAAATGGGTATTGCAAGGTGTTGTATTGCTGTTCTGACCTTTAATTACTGAAAATACTTGCAACCATGTATACCAGTAGCCATGTATAACATATGTTAAGTAACAATATACAATTTGTAATCAACAAAACTATCCCATTTCAATTTTCAAATGTTTGTAAACAACAATATGAGCTGATTAGCCATGTATATCCAGTAGCCATGTTTAATATATGTTAAACAACAATTACCAGCAGCCAGCAGCCATGTATACCAACATAACCAACAATATACCAGCAACAAAATTACAAAAAATAACCTAGTTTTCAATGCTAACAACAACAACAGAAGCTGAACATAAGCTGGTTTTTAAGGTTTAAAAAAAACAGTATAGTTACAAATACAATCACCAAAAACTAGGTTCTTCTCTCCCTCCTCCTTGCATCCTCCAATGTCTTCACTTTTTTCAGAAGGCCGAACAACAGAATTCGTTGACGGGGCGTCAATGGCGGATCAAACCAACTGAAAAACCGACATGATTTTCGAAATCCAGAGCCAAATTTGTTACACCCAAAAAACCTCCTACCTGGGTTGTCATTGGACCAAGATGTGTTCAACTTGGCTGGGTTTCCACAATAGCACACCGGAATCACTTAAGGCATCTCCATTTTTCCTCTTCTCCTTCTTCTTCTTCTCCTCCTCTTCCTCTTTTTCTTTTTCTTCTTTTTCTTAACCCTAAAATGGTGCTGCTACAATTATTAAAGTGTGAAGTGCCGGCCAGCTAGACTTAAGGTTGCCAGTAAGGACGCCATCACATGCCACGTCACTTTGCCGTGATGTCTGTGACGAAAAATGGCAAAAAGGACTATTTTGTTACTTTTTGAAAGTTGAGTGACTGAAATAAAATTTAGGTGATTGTTTTGTCAGTTACCCCAAAGTTGTGAGATAATTTGTGTAATTTACCCTTAAAGAAATGTGTTGAAATGGTTAATTCAAATACGAGAGATTTACAGAAAAACATTGACATGAAGTGGTAAAAACGTTGTCTATTAGTTTTGTTTTATTGCAACTTTTTGTCTATCCTTAAATATTTAAATATTGGAACCCAACTTCTTGCATAGATTTATTAATTTTGAAAATAAGGTGAGGTTTGAATTTGGAAAGTCAAAGATGGTGACAAAATTACAACTTAATATTAGTTTTGATAATTGAGGGAAGGGAATAGAGTTGTTTGGGATTGAACCCAAGCTCTTATACTTACAATGGCTTTGTCATTGGATAAAGAGGTTGTTGACAACTTAAAATTAGTTAAATATTAGTTAATCAGTGAACCAATATTTATTTACATTTGCTCTCCAACGGAATCACTTTAATTTTCTATCCATTGTGTAAAGTGTTTTATTACAAATGGAAAACTTGTTATTAATATTATGTGATAAATCTTAAAATTATACACGTATTATGGTTTAATGTGCAATTGTATACATGAATTTTAATTTTGTATAACTTTATTCATAAAATTTTAATTTGATCTAATTCTTGTAAATTATTAACACAATTATTAATATATACAATTATACATTAAATCGATGTTTATGTATAATTTTAAGATCTATCCTTATATTATTTGCTATTATGATTCGAATTTTCTTTTTCTTTTGAGAGTGATAAAGTGGCTTATTTATTACTATTAGAATACAAATAAGCAATTGACTAGTAATTTATTAAATTGTGTAGTGAAAGATAGAGAGTAAAAGTTCATTTAATGTTTATTACTTATTTTTAAATTTTTTAGATTTTTATATTTAAACCAGTCAGATTGAAATTGAAACGATAATTTGACTACTTCAGTCATATATCCAATTTTAAAACCATTAATTTTGATTGAGTATACCACAGAGAGAAAGAGGATTGATGGTAGATAATCAGTGTAGGTCTACAATAAAATGATTTTTGGAATTTCGCAACTTCAAATTCCTATCGGCTAGTGTTCCACCAAACATTTTGGTCATCCGTCAATGATTCTAAGAAACAAGAGGAACGTCCTCGACATGTTATGAAAACTGCATCAAAACCGAAACTTCACCCATTGAATAACCCCAGCGCATCCTCTGTCGGTAATGACCAGTACGAGCCTACAAGCAAATAACCAAAATGGTTTTTCGAATTCCTATGAGCCGGCATGTCAGTGATTCTATGAAATAAGAGAAAGTAAACGAGTTCTCAAACGTGAGAGGCGAAAAGAAAAGTAATGAAATGCTGAAGTCAGGTGAAAGACTTGAGTGAAGGCATTGTAATGCTTAAATCAGAGGTGAGAGACATCGAGAGAGGTGTCGAGATACTTAAGTCCTATGGATGGGGGATTCCAAAACACGCCGATAAGAAAAGAGGGAGGGAGAATGTGGGCAAGGTGCAGTTTTAGGCGTTAATGCTTGAACCTTTTGGCTGTTGTTTAAGAGCTTTCCTTTTGAGTTTGTTTTAGCACATATTTGAATATTTGCAGATATATAATTTACTTTTTTACGAATTCAGATATTACAGATTCAGATCATATTTAAATTCAGATGCGTAGAAATTAAAATAACATCCAGACAACACTTGCAAGAAAGAACAGTCAAGTAAAGCTTACATTCCATTGATGTATGAAAGTGACGATGTTCCTCCAAAAAACAAAGTAATACACACAAAAAGGGGCAAAAATAAAAAAAGATGTTCTCAAATTTACATTCTAGTCAGTTTCCTCCATGAAAAAACACGAAAACCTGGACTCGAACAAGGTCAACAGCTTTTAGTATATCAGGACTAGCAAAAGAAATTTTAACATAGAAGAGAGAGCAGATTACATATCCGAAACCATTGTCATGGTTTGTAATACACTACCTGATTAGTATGTTCTTTTTCTACGATTGAGCTTAGTTCCGTAAAGCTCCGACCTAGGATGATGCTGAAGAGGATGATCTAGCTGAAGAAGATTCTCCCAAAGAGACGGATGCTAGCGAAGAAGCCCAAACACGGGCACTCTTCGCACCTTGCTGAAAATTCTGGGTCATGCATAGCCTCAGTTTGGTCCAAACCCTCCGAACATCGACCATGTGAAGGGCTCGCGCAAACAATTGACTCGTCTCACCAAATATTTCCAAATTAAATTGTGGAGCATATGAAACCCAAACAGCCTTGAGACAAGACAATACTTTCGGAAATACAAGTAAAATTCCTCTTAGACAAAGAAACAACAAAGCAAATACTAAGTAGGGCTCCTGTTTTACTATCTCCATCGGAGACAATTCCTTCCACGACTTTATCATGTATTTATTGTGGTCACCAGATACATCGGGTTCCTTTTGAGCAACGAATTGAACAGGTTCAAATCCTGAAATCCAGGCACTAATGTTAAGAAAAATGTGATAATGTTCAACTCGCAAACTCAGGTTCCTTTTCGAGCTAAAACTCCATTATGCTTTTAAAAGGAAAAAGTGGAAGAGGTTAGATCTTTGGCATCGGAGAGTAAATACCTGTTGTTTTCTCATAAAATTGTACAATCGAGAGGAGATCTTTTGGTCCATTATATCGTACCCTTGATGTCCGGTTCACAATTAAAATTGAAGGAAAGCTATGGATTCCATACCTCGATAATATACTGTGATGCAACACGAATCAAAGATATTAGTTAAGGAAGTTTTCATTAGATTTCTAGAGGTAGCAAAATAACAATTTATTGGAACAACTGTCTATCATGTATAAATTACAAACCATATCTAACACTCACACCCGAGTCCGAGTAACATTGATTTGTAAACTGGTAATACAATTGAATATGTGCAAACATATAATTTTTAAAAGAGGCTTTCGAGTAAATTTGATCATGGTGCACCAAACCAACACTGTGAAACTGACTTGATCTTAAGGATTCAAACATAAAAGAGACCAATTTGTAGCATATTCAATGTTGTGTCAAACACAAAACGCAGCACAATTCTAACACCTAATTTTTTATTCTCCTTATAGCATTTATCCAAAAACATGCCCCCATTAACGTGAAACAGTTATTTTAGTCGAGAACAAATAAATAAAAAAAGAAAAACAATTCAATAATTCATGAACAAACACTAACGATGAAAGCCGGATAAAGTAGCCACACACCTTGGTGAAGTTGAAGACTGTTCAACTGCCAGATGCTCTATTTGAGGAAACATGGAACTGAGAATGTCAAATTTCGGACGCAAACCATGTGAAAATGGGCACCACGAAGCGTAAAAGAGCACAGAAGTATAACCATTTTGCTGTTTGGAGGTCAATTGTCTGTCAAGGAAGTCTCCATTAACCTGCAAACAGACATAAGATGTTATCAGAATGTTTGTCCATGAGATATTGCAAGTCATGCAAAATTCGTAATCCTCGAAACATATCTTACAATCAGATGGAACAATTATCTAAACTAAACTATGGGAAAGATGGAAATTTTTTACATATTAAATAATAACCATTAAAACCCAATACCCTCCAACCATTTAAAAAGTCAACCATAAACCTTTCTTCTGATGCTTCAAATTTTTACAGATATGAAAAATTCCAGAATGACACCCTAGTAATTCAGGCTGAAAATCCAAGTTTTCACACAAATTTCTCTTCTTTTAGCAGAATTAGGCCAAATCATAAATAACTAGAATCAAATTTTTAAAATAAAGATATAAAAACAATCATCCAATGAAAAATTAAAATTAATGCCAAGAACCCATTTTTCTAAACCAATTCACAAATCAATATATATATAAACAAAAAAAATCAACCAAATAAAGCTAAAAAAAATACCTTGAGAGGGGGAATTGGAGAGGCCGAAGGAGAGCATTGAAGTTGAATATTTTTAATGAACACATCAGCTTCATGGAAGCAAATAGAAGAACCCAAAACCAAGCGTATTGAACAAAAGGCTGCTATATAGAAGAACAGAAGAAGAGAGGAAGATGATGATGATGATGATGAAGAAAAACCCATTTTAAATTTCACTTATAAAATTAAAAAAGAAAAGAAAAAGAAAAGAACAGAAAGTTCACAATAACAAGAAGATGAAGCAGAAGAAAATGGGAAAATTGAAACCCAGAAAAAAAAGTATAAATTAAAAGAAAATTAATATAAATTTTGGGAGAAAGGGAGGGAAGATGGTAGCTGTGTGCTATTTTTTTGGTAGTGGGTAAAAAGAAAAAAAATCTAATCTTTGGCAAAGCTTGGTTGGCTGTTAATTTTATTAAAAGAAAAAGAAAAAAAAGGGTTTAAAATTTGGACTTTAGGGATTATGAATTTGGAGCAGATAAAATTAAAGATTATTTATGATTAAATTTGATGAGTGATGACGAATTTGATGATGGTGGTTGGGTTGGTGGTGGGTGTAAAAACTACTACAGAGGTTTTGCTTAGGTAAACAAATATTAAGGAAATAAGTGTAGAATATTACCTGTTTTGTTAAACTGTAGAAATAAAATAATTAATATTTTTAGTAATTTATTTTTAAGCACCATTGATAACAGTCAAAATATTAGGAAAGCCTTTGTATTTAGTGATAAATTAGATTTCTGTCTCTTTATTAAAAAATATAAATTAATCATTATATATTTGAAACGAATTAATTTGTACATTTGAGATATATTAAAGTTAATCTGTCTCTTTTTCTAATAAAAGAGTTAAAATATATTTTACTCTTAAGTATATGTATTTATCACTTAATACCTAATATGTTTCTTTGTTTTTTAATTTAATTTTATTAAGATTATATTATTTTTATCAAATAATTTAATTATATTTTATATTTAATTTTAAATAATATACTAAACAGGTTTATAAATAAAATTTAACACTTAATTTTGTAGTTTTTTTTTTTGCATAATTTTTCCATGTATCCAACTGAGAAAAGTATTTTATGTGGTGGACTGGATTATTATTTATTTATTTCATTTTAATTGGGTTGAAAAAGTTTATTTTTATTGTTTTTGAAAAATAATTAAAATATTAATTTTTATATTAAATTGAGAAATGTATATTTTAGACTCTCAACTTGATAACTTGTACATAATTACTATTTTTTCGATTTAATTGATACCTAAATTTTAAAATGATTAATCAAGTTGATATTTCAATTTGCAAAAGAGGGTTGATATGTTTTCTTTTGGGTTTAAAAGCTTTTCTATTTTCTTTAATTATAATAATTTTACTTTTACAAAGTAACAAATATTAATGTGTAATTTTTTATATTTTAATAAAATATTATTATAATAAGATTTGAATTTAAAATATTCTTTTAACTTAATCATTTCTAAAATTTTAATTTTTTATAAATATAATTTTTACCTAAGTATTCACATTTACAATGTAAATGTGTTATAATCTAATCTTTCTTCATAATAATTTTAAATATTTATGTTTAGTATTTATCTCATATAAATATTCAAATATCCCATCTTTGAAATAAAAGAGAAAAAAAACACAGGCACAAATTTTCATAGCTAATATTTACTCTTGAATGCAAATAACATAAAATTATATATATTTTTATTATATAACTGCTACCTAAAAGTAAATTTTTTAATAAATCAAATTAGAATTATGAGTAAAATTTTATTTTAAATCACAAGTCGGGCTATTCACTCAGGTTTGAAGGTTTATTCAAAAATGAAAATATTTGAAAAAAAATATATGCTCAAAGAATAGGTTTAGATAAAAAAATTAAGATAAATTTTTTGGCCTAGATTTGGCCCAAACTTGTCTAAATTTTTTTACCTGCTATTGTTTAGTTATTATATTACTACTATTTATTATTATTTTTAGATATTGTGTAACTCTTATTTTATTGTTAATTTTATTATTATTTTTGAGATATTTGATTACTAAGTTGCAACTATTTTAGTTTTATTTAAGTATAATTTTTTTTTTGTATATTATCAATTTGTTGAAAACATTTATTTTAATATTTTTACTGTATTTGATTATTATATGTTTAAATTTATTTTTATATAAAAAAATAATAAGGACAGGTCATGCCGAGCTCAAGTTTAACATTTTTTATCTGGATCGAACTTCGACAAGATTTTAAACTCATTTTTCGGGTCGAGCTTAAAATTTTACATCTGCCTGACCCATAGTAAAGTTTAGTTTCTAACTGTCAAGTAAAATGCACTGATTTGAACCTATCTGTTGGCTTGATGCCCGAGTATTCATTGTTCTAGTTATGGCATGGGTTCAAGTCGCGCTAGTCGCATTGCTGTTAAGGTTTTGCCCTCCACTTATAATTCAAAAAAAAAGCACTAATTTAAAGATAAATATTAAAAAAATTATAAATTTATATTTAATTCTTTTTTTATATCAACCGATATATTTATATCATATAAAATTTTATAATATTTATATTTAAAAGCAAACTGTTAGGGTTCCTAATATCGATAGAAAAAAAAGTGAACACAAAATTATATTTAAAAGGTACATGATTAATTTTTAAAATATATAAAATATGAAAGGTGTAAATATTGATATCATATTACTAATATTTAACTTATAAATTATTAATTAGTTTTATATTTGTATTGATGCATTTAACTCATAACATCAATTATTAATATAGATTCATAAAAATCATGATTAGGTTCTAAGTTTTCTTTCAAACTTGATTTATTTACAACACAAAATTATGTATGTCTTTAAATTGGAAAATTAAAACCTCTCACTTTCAAGAAAAATACAAAACCATGACCAAAATTCCAATTTCTTGTAATTAATTCAAACAAAAACTTAATTGTAAAATCTCTCATTTGCTTGAACAGTATAAGTATTTTATTTTGGTTTAGATTATTTCAACACTTTTTAAAAATATTTATATTTGATTATGTGTTAAAAATTCGGTTTAGATTGATTATACAGTAGAAAGTTTTTTTTTTTAAGTAAAACGGTTATGATATGTATAATAATAATTTTTTTTATCAAATTCTTACATGTATTTTAAAATAGACTGTAAAAAATATTCCCAACTTCCAACCTACTTAATCATACTACCAACACTCCACAGCTTTAGTGCCATCTTTATACAATGGGAAACTTGTCCGAGGGAGCTTATACCAAACTCCTCTATATAAACTCATTTCATCATCAACAAAATTTTGAACTTACACTTCATTAGTCATACTTTACACAAACACCATTTTGACCGTATACTTGAAATAATTGAACGAAATTATTTTTTATTTTAATAATTAAAAAAAAGTTTTTTTAAGTTTTTCATTTCCTTATCCAAGATGTTGACATTTCTTTCACTTGCAACTTCATATGGTTTTGCAGAGAAAATCATGCAAAAGTGGTCAAAATCTTCATATTTAATTTCAAAAGCAATGACTTCCTTAAATTTGTGGTTTGAAAATTGCAGAAAAGTACACATGCAAGCACATGTTTTGAAAATAAGCCTCCTTCATAGATAGATAGATATTTCTTTGAATGGTACATCAACGTTTTTTTATTTGATTTTCTTTTCATTCTTTTCAACCATTCATAACCTTTTCTGTTTTTTTCTTTACACGACTAACCATCGGTATAATGATAAATGACTTGAGTTCAAATTTGAACGACTCTCCCCTTTACTCTTGCTCAATTTTCCTTTTTAAAAAAAAATTATTGTGTTAAATACTAATATTCGTAAATATAAATAAGTGAGGCAAGTCCAAGTGATAAAATATATGAGTTCAAGCTTAACTTGAAATTTGAGATTAAAAACCTCAGTAGAACTCAATCTATTTTTATTTATAAAATCTAACATTGTTTAGATTGACTTTAAATTTGATATTTGAGTATGAGTTAAAATTTAATTTTTAAATTCTAATTAAATGTTGAAAAAGAAAAATATCTGAGTTACTTAAAGTGAGTATTAAGATACTCTAATTGATTCACTTGATAATTTAAGGTACTCAAAGCTTGATTTTGACAATTACCATAGCAATTTTCAATTTTTTACAAACACAAATATCTTAAGTTAAAATATGTTATTAATCTCTTTAATTTGATAAAATTGAGATTTAACCATTATACTTAAAAAGTTATAAATTAAGTCTTTCTATTTTTTCGATGTAATAAGTTTAGTCCAGTCATTTAAATCATAAATATTTCTTATCAAAATTTGTTAATTTGAAATTTTGATTAAACTATAATCATATGACGTGATAGAAAATAAAAATATTAAATTAATAGATTTTGACAGAAATTACCATCTATAATAATGATTAGATTAAAATTTTTAAATTAAAAATTAGGAGTAATAAAATTTTAACCAAATCTCAAAGTCTATACAAATACAGCCTGAACCATGAGATATAACTATAAAAAGCATGCAAACAATCTTTCATCTGCTTCATTTTTTGCTGTTCAAATGATCAAACATTTTTGTCTAAACCCAAATTATCTTCGTTAAAGCCATGGGGAAATCTTCAGTTTACAATGCCTCAAAGCAACAATATCCCCCAACTTTCAAACTGTTTTTCTTCTTCTTGCCCATAAGCTTAGCCATCACTAGTTTTCTTCTCATTTTCATTTACATTTACACCACTTCAAAGCTCTCCACCGATCCCCAATCCAGCCCTTTCTTAGAACCTGCGACGAATTATTCTTTATTTGATCTGATAATCCCGGGTTCGACTGATTATGAGACGATTCAATTTTCGATCGACAATACAGCTGAAGATTTGTTCTTTGATCTGCCCAGAACTTCAAGTTATGCGAAGCAGAATCAATGGTCCCTTGGAGATCTGTTTGGCTTTACTGGTATGTTTGTATGTATGTCTTTGTTTTTGAACTACAAAAGGTAAAACTCTAACAGTAATGCGACAAGCACGAGTTAAACTTAGGTTATAGTAGGACGGTGAATGTCCTAATTATCAGGTCAATATACGGTTCAACTTTTAAACATCTTTATTTTCGTTTTCTATGTCCGTGTTTTGAGCATGAAAGTATGCAAAAACCAAGATTGAACAAATTTTGTTTAGAGAAGTGAAGATAAAAGATTAAAAAATTTGGGTCACAAAACTAAAAATTTTATATTAAAAATGCTTTAAATTAAATTATAAATTTTTCAAAAGAGTTAAAATTATGATTTTATTTAATTAAAAATTAAAAAATTAATTTTTAAATTTTAGGAGGGACTATAAAATAAAATTTTCCATTTAATCAAGGGTCAAACCTCTATTTACCTTTTTTGACTATGTATTAAACATTTATTGATAATAATTTTTAAATTTGTCTATCAATTTTAATTCAATTGATACTATTAATATTGCAACAACATAAAAACTAAATTTAGACTATTTAAACACGTTTTTCTCTGAATTAAAAGTAAGATTTTATAACAAAATTAGAAATTTTTTAGACCCATCAAAATTTATGGAAATTTTAGTTAATTTTTGCAAAAGTTTTAAAATTTTAATTAAACCTTTTAAAATTTTTGAAAACTTTCATTAATTTTCTCAAAGTTTTTAAAATTTATAATTAAACTCCTTAATTTTTAAAAGTTCTCTTTAAACCCCAAAAATTAAAAATTTTAATTAAACCTCTCAAATTTTTAAAAAAATTAATTAGACTTAAAATTTAATGTCAAATTCTGCCACTTCACTAAGATTTCGGTATAATGTATGTAAAAACCTTAATCAAAGCTATTTGATTTGAGTAGAAAGCAGTTTAATACTCATTTAAGATTTCAATCCGACTCAACGTTAGATTTTAATCAAATCCAATAGGAGCTAACCTGTCTGGGGTGTGTTTTTTGGTCAGGAAACACTCTGAATAACACAGAGATCTATCATGATACAGACGTATTTCTTGAAGATTACAAGGAAATGAATAAGAGCTTTAAGATATTTGTTTATCCCCATAAACCTGATGATCCCTTTGCAAATGTGCTATTGCCTGAGGATTATAATCCTGAAGGTCCCTATACCAGTGAACTTTACTTCAAAAGAGCTCTTTTCAACAGCCATTTCATCACCAAAGATCCCAATGAAGCTCATCTTTTCTACATGCCTTTTTCCATTCTTCATCTGCGCCACGATCCGAGAATCGGCCCCGAAAAACTCCAAGATTTCGTCAAAGATTACATTTTCAACATCAGTCATAAGTACCCTTTTTGGAACCGAACCGGCGGAGCCGATCATTTCTACACCGCGTGCCATTCGATCAGCGAGATCGCAATGGATAAAACCGTCGAAGCTAAAGAAAACTCCATTCAACTCGTTTGTACCTCGACGTATTTTGTGACGGGCTATTTCCCTCACAAAGATGTCTCATTGCCTCAAATTTGGGTTAAAAAGCATGACCCCGAAACACTTGTTTCATTCAAAAGGTGAAACTTTTCGAACTTTTCAATTCCGGTAGTACTTGCGGATGTAACAGATGCTATTTTGGATTACAGGAACCGACTAGCTTTCTTTGCAGGGCGAGTGAATTCCCCTGTAAGAGCAGCTCTATTTAAACACTGGGTCAACGACACCGAAATATTCGCACATTTCGGTGGACTCGAGACCAATGACGGCAAAGAACAACTCCGTAGCAAGTTCTGTCTTCACGTCAAAGGTTCGAAATAAACACGGCGAGAGTGACCGACGCATTGCACTACGGGTGCGTCCCGGTGATACTTGCTAACCATCATGATCTCCCTTTTACTGATATACTCAATTGGAAAAGCTTCTCGGTTGTGGTGCATTACATGGATATACCAGTGTTGAGAAAAATACTACAAGGGATAAGCTTTGAAGAGCTTTCATGGCTACAAAGCAATGTGATGAAAGTGAGGAAACATTTCGAATGGAATGTTCCAGCAGTTGATTATGATGCCTTTTATATGACCATGTATGAATTGTGGCTCAGAAAAAGTTCAGTCAGGGTTTGATTAACTGCTTCCAGGGAATTTATATGAAGATTCTCATAACCTTTTCTGCAAATATTTTAATTTTTTTACCCATTTTTTTTATGATTTCGGTATCCGATTGTAATATTGGGATTGGATTATTTCGGATTGTGAAGATAAACTATGATTGTTTCATTCAACTCCATGAAAATAATTTTTTAATAATAAATTCAACTGTTGAACCGACACGGCACACACTGGCAAAAGAAAACCCGACACAGATGACAGACCAGCTATAATTTCTTATTTTTGTTTTGGGTAAATTCCAACAGAAGTTACTCAACTATTAGTAAATTTTTTTTAATTATTTAACTATTCAATTTTATTTTTTTTGTCATTAACTAATTATTAGTGATTATTTTATAATTTTTATAATTAAGTAACTAATATTTATTTTACTAATAATTGGATGACTACTTATGTAATTTATCCAATTAAATAAAACAATTAGTTTTCAATTTAAAGAGAATTTACATTTAGGATTAAACCTAAAAATAACTAAAATAATTTTAAGTTGGTTTTATTTGCCCTCATAATTTGATTATCTTCTCAAAATTTACATTAAATTATTAATGAATTTATATTTTGATAACTAAATTTTAAAAATTACAAAATAATCACTAAATTATTAAAAATTTTCATCTAAATCACCGAACTGTTAAAATCACGCTCTATGGCATTTTCTGTTCATATCACCTATACCAATTGAAAGCTCTTTTTCCTTTTCCTTTTCTCTTTTATAGTTTTATTTTTTTTCATGAGACAACTTTAAATGTCATGTATTTACGAATCAAAATCTAAATTAAAATTTTCACTAATCTCCAATAATGACTATCAAATCATATTGGATCTAAAATATGTTTTTCTATTTATTAATAGGTGTTTAATCTATCGTATTAAAAGTCAATTATCACTTGAAGCTCAATAGCCGTGCTTAAAAATAAACTAAACAACCAATAACTTAAATAAAAAATTTGAATAGTTTCATGACTTAAAATAAAATTTTGAGAATACTTTAACAATCATTTTATAATTTTTAAAGTTAAATAAGTAAAATATAAACTTACTAATTATTTATTTATTTTATTAAAATTAAAGAGCAAAATCAAAAGAAAAAGGACAAAAATGAAAATCTATTGGCTTTAGATTTGGTATGTACTTTACGACCTTTTTTTCTAGTTTGAATCACTTCTATAGTATTCTCCGTTCACGCTTGGTTTAAACTATATATATTTATGTATATATATAAAAGATATTAACATTAAATGATCTTTTGTTTCAGATTTAAGCTTCCTTATATACCAATTAACAGTCTTTGGGGTCTCTTTTCTTTCTTTTTGGCTGTTTAGCGGAAAAAAACTTTTTCAAATTCCTAATACAAAGAGACAAATCTGGGTTTTTACGGATTTGTCTTAAATCTTTTGCTTCTTATTCAGATTTGAACTTTACACATTCCCCAATCCCTGTTTGCCAGCCAAGAAAATCTAGGGAAAATGAAATTGAAGGTTCAAATCTTTGATTCAAATCTGGGTTCTTTACGTTCCTAATAATTGGATTTTCTGAAACTATGTTCTCTTCTCTGGGAGTTTAGATTACATTCCAGGTAACACAAAGAAAGTCCTTTTTTCTTTTAATTATATTTGTCTTACTTTAATTTGTTTTTAAATGTGATTTTGGTTTTGTATTTTGTGATATATATTTGGATTTTTTGGAATGTAGGGAGAATTGGGTGTCAAATTAAACATCCAAGAACTAACTATTTTGATGAGCTAAGGATGGCGTTCAAATCTAAGATAAAATGGGTTGCATTATTTGTGTTGACTTTATCTTTGGGATCATTGACCGTTCATCTTTCGTTAACAAAGTTTTCAAGTATGAATTTAGTCCAGTATAGCGCAAAAGAAGCTTTAAGCCATGATTTTCCATATATTGGATCCCCTGTAAGTTCTTTTCGGGGTTCAGTTTATGAATGCTTTATGTTCAAATGTTTCCATTTATGAGATGTTGATTTCATCATCACTGGTTTCTTCTTGTATGTTGAAGGTTGGCAGAAATAAGAGGCTATGGGGTGCTGTGAGGTCTTTAGAGTCTTTGCAGCCATATGCAAACCCGAGAAATGGATATCCAGGTAAATGATTTCGGTTAGACTACCTAATTATGTATTTATGCTTCTATACTACCCAAGTTTACATTAGGTTGCCATGCATTTCATTAGTAGATGTGTCGAATTGGTACTATTTTTAAATGAAGTAATGCAAGGATTTATATCATTGTATGGGTGCTGATTACAGTCTAATTAGAATTGCCTTGAATTATAAGAGATGTGTCAAAACGATAAGATTTTAAAATGAAATAAGGAGGATTTATATTGTTGTATAAGTGATGGTAGCTGTCTAATTAGAATTGTCCTGCATTTATCTGAATGACAATTCATGCTCGATAGAAGCTAGAAAGATGATGATCTGTGCAATTTCAAAAAATGTTATAGAACTGTTAATCTTTGAAGTAGTGTCATATTTTATAGTTCTCGAGTTGAAGTTGGTAGTTTCGCATTTGGCTTGTGAAGGACACATAAGTATGCCCACACTAAGTTTAGATTTGTGGCAAAAGCGGCAAATTAATAGGCGTAAGTGATCTTAAGTATTTGCTGAGATTACAATTTGTTTTGTAATTTTTAAGATAACTGTTATAGGTTTTCTATAAGAAAAACGAAAGCTTGAGATCTCTATGATACGTGAGAAATAGAAAAAACTATTTGGGTAAAAACAGGTGTATTCTTGATTTTTGCTAATGAAGTTTACCAGAACTGCAATCTTCTGTTTACTTTCCGATTAAACAAAACCGGTACTTGTTGTTTGGTTTTGTCCTTGTTGCTTGATAATTCTTTTAGCCTGTTGCTAAGTAATTGATCATCTCTCTTTGAACAGTTCCGGGTAAAACTAGTAATGGTTTCATCTATGCAAAAATCTTTGGTGGATTCGAGAAGATAAGATCTTCGGTACGACTATTAGATGCTTTAAAGTCGTTTTTATTACTATTCTTTGTTGGTTGTTCATGACCTTTTTGTTAAATTTCTAGATATGTGATCTTGTCACCATATCCAGGCTTCTAAATGCTACTCTTGTAATTCCAGAGATACAAGAAAGTACTCGTTCAAAAGGCATAAGGTATAGTTGCCTAATGTATTTCTTATAGATTCAATTTCAGGCCATATACGATATTATATCTTACAACCGTCATTGCTATACAGTTATAAATTCAAGAGTTTTTCCTATCTTTACGATGAGGAACAGTTCATTGCTTCACTTAAAAATGATGTGAATATCATAAAAAGTTTGCCTGAGTATTTTAAGTCTGCGAGAAGAAGGAGCGAGTTCCCTACTTTCAAGCCCAAAAGTTCTGCTTCTCCAAATTATTATGTCAAAGAAATTTTGCCTTGCTTAAAGAAAGCCAAGGTTGTTGGGTTGATTATTATGGACGGAGGGTGTCTGCAGGTAGATCGAAGTCTTATAATTATACATAATATATTTATCATAACTGCAAAAGAAAAAAGTTTGATCATGTGTAAATATTCTCTTGAAGTGCAAAAATTGCTTTTGGAAACGCATGTCCTGTTCAGATATACATAATTCCTATAAATATATATATGTTCTCACTAAATTTAACGAATATCCCTATTCTTGTTTAAGTTATTTATCTCTTTCTCTCTTTCAATTCATGCATGTTAAGACACGTTCAATGTGTCATTATTTTCATGAGGGCTCATAGGAACTGGGGAATGATGTTTTCTAGGAGAAAGAAAGAACAATTTTTTTTTTGAGAAAACATTTGTTAGTTAATTTTGGTTAGAAGTTGCCTGTTCAGATTGGATTCCGGACCATAATTTTACGTTGCAAAATTATTTTAATTGACAGTCCAATAATCAATATTTTGTTTTCATGTGATTTCCATGCTTAAGAGTCTTAGCAGTGATTGCATCACTGTCTCTAGTACAAAAAATTCCTCTACTTTATATCTATTGTTTGAATCAGTTTCATATTCATCTGACCACCCTCATCTGGATTTTTCTCATCATTCCAAGTTAGTGTGTACCTAGCTCAGCGGGAACTTCATTGCTTCTTGTTTAAAGCAACTTTCTAGCTCTCGGGTTTAATTTATTCTAGCCCTCTTGTGGCTGCAAGAGCAATTTTGCATGATGTTTATTTGTTAATATTCATTTATCAAATATATTTACTGTTTCTTGCAATTTAAGTTCTTTCTAAATTAATGACTAACTATAAGATTGACATTGAAGTACTAACTGTACACCTTTCAGCCGATTCTTCCACCTATCCTGTCTGAGTTTCAGAGGCTTAGATGCAGAGTTGCCTTTCACGCACTCCAGTTTCGTCCTGAAATTCAGATCCTTGGCCTCCGGATGGTGGAAAGGTATAATTTTCATTTGCCTTTCTGCTAAAGTCTTAAGACGCAGGAGTACGATTGTAAAATATATGAAGTTATCCATTGCTTGATCAAGATTTATCCGAGTCCTTATGCCACTTATCTTCTGTGTGTTTTTATTGAATCTGAACTTTCTAATCTACCTGCAGACTACGAGCATGGGGACAACCTTTCCTAGCATATCATCCGGGTTTGGTGAGGGAAACCTTGGCATATCACGGATGTGCTGAGCTTTTCCAGGTCAGCTGTTTATGCTTTTCTTTTACATGCACCACTGTAATATAGCATAATTGCATGTTTTCTTTATCCCCCCTTAATGTATATAACATATTCAACATTTTACATTCTTTCTTTTGAAGTATTTGCAACTTTTAACCAAAAAAAAGGAATTCAATTAACATCTTCGTCTGACTTTATATAGTTTTCATTACTTCATCTTGGTACTTTTTGCTGCTTTTAGGATCTTCATACAGAACTTATACAATATCGAAGGGAACAGATGATCAAGCAAGGAATCGTTAATGATGAATTAAGTGTTGAATCGCATGTCCGCAGAGAAAATGGTTCATGTCCTCTCATGCCTGAAGAGGTATGTTATGTATAGAATTCACTGTTGCGCTTGAGAGTTTTGTTTTGCCTTTCATGTATTTAGTTTTGTATAATTCCTTGATAGTCCAATTAAATTCCTTGTTTCTTTCCTTGTTGCAAGCTTTTCGGATTGAAATTTATTACATCAAAGTTTACTTGTCCTAATTGTTGAGCTTTTATAAATTTTCGAACCCTGATAACAGGAGCAGACAATGGCATGAAGTGAACTCTCAAGCATACTTTTCTTGGTTCTCGTTAATTTGTTTGGAAAGAAAGCTCAGTGATCCCTTAAGAAAGCAATCTTTCCAAGATCTGATTATTGATCTAAGCTAGAAATATTGGAAATGAGGGAAATTGCTTTTAAAACAAGAAAAGCTAATTGCTCGCAATTTTATGATTTATTAATGTATTTTGCAACAGGCCATGGAATCACATACCTATTTAGTATAGAGGGAGAAATGGAAACAGAAAATCCGAATTTATTCCAGTGATCGAATGCCATTAAGAGTGTCTATGGTTACTGGGAATTTCATTGATGTTGTAGGGATGTTTTCAATGACAATGTTATTGGATTTTTGTGCTTCACTTACATTTGTTTATTTGTATTTTTGCAGGTTGGACTTCTTCTTCGTGCAATGGGCTATCCTTCTAACACAATTATATACGTGGCAGGTTCTCAAACTTTTGGCGGTCAACGTCTTCTGATCCCTCTACGTGCTATGTTTGCAAATGTAGTCGATCGCACTTCGTTGTGCAGCAAAATGGAGTTGTCAGATTTGGTTGGTCCTGAAACATCTCTTCCACCTGATGTTTTTAAGATGCCTAATCCGAAAGGTGAAGAACAACTCAAAGAAGAGTGGAATAGAGCTGGTCCACGGCCTCGACCCCTTCCTCCACCTCCTGATAGGCCTGTATATCAACATGAAAAAGAAGGCTGGTATGCTTGGATTACTGAGAATGACAAAGAACCCAACCCTTCCCCAATGGATCTTAGGATGCAAGCTCACAGGTTACTTTGGGATGCCCTTGATTATATAGTCTCCGTGGAAGCAGATGCATTCTTTCCGGTTTTCATAGTGATGGCAGCAGATGGCCTGATTTCTCAGGCTTGGTTATTGGACAGAGGTTGTACGAAAGGGCTGCTTCTCGGACATATCTACCAGACAGGTTTGACTAAAAATGCATGTCTTTTTGAATAATCCACATTTACTGTGTGAATATATTTGTGTCAACACCATCTATCTTATTTTCTTCAAACAGGAAAAAAGTTGCTGAACTTTTCAACGTAATCCGTGACGACATGTACCATCCGAAGCGTAATTGGATACTATCAGCTAGAGAACATCTCAACAGAAGTTTGAGCGAAGAGGGCCTTATCAGACAGTCACTGTTGTCAAAGCCAACTTCTTTTCTGTCCCATCCGATTCCCGAATGCTCTTGTAGAATTTCTTCTGTTGAGATCACAAAACCTATAAAAGGCAAAGATGGCAGAATTTTATTTGGAGGTGAACCGGAATGCCCCAAATGGATGCAATCAGCTAGGGCTGAAAAGGCTAGAACCGATGAAACTGAACCAGCAGAAGACGAGAACGATGTAGCTGAACAGCTAGAACCAGATGTCATAAGTAGCTTAACTTCACTGATTGATCATGACGAAGAATGGGATCCAAACGACTAACTGGATTTATAGAAACCTTCATATATATCATCAACGGGTGGGAATTCATTTGCTGGAGAACTTTTGACACGGAGGGTAACAAGTAAACGTCATTCTTTGATTTCCATAGTTACAGTCTCTAATGTTTTTGAGGTGAATAAAGTAGTCAATTTATTTGTCTTTTTCTTTTCTTTTATTTTTAGTAGATTCATAGAAACCAAAAGAATTATTCCAATGTCTTTATACATCAAATAGTTGTTCTAACATGAGAAGGGTGAAAAGATTCAAGTCATAGATTTTGTCATTGGAGAAGCTGAAAGGTATTGCTGTAATTTTTCTTTTAGTATTTCTCACTGTGCTTCTTCAACTGGGTTCTTTTATCCTATTATTATTGTTATTCTTTTTGGGGGTTAAAAGGATGTAATTTTGCAGAGGTTGTTAATGAGATAGTTTTGTTATGACAACCTTTTATAATGTGATTAGTTGGATTTTTTTGTTGTTGTCGTCGTCTTCTTTTTTAGTTTCGGTGATTAAGGCAAATTTAAAAGCTAGTTGTAATGAAAATTTTCATTTGTGTTCTGAGAGACATGGAATTAAATTTTCATGTCAAAATTTATGTGTAAGAGGTGATTTTTTTTTTTTTTAAATTTCACAAGCTAGAGTTCAAATACAGACGTTTTTTAAAGAAAAAATATGTAACATTCTTGCCACCATTTTAATCTTGCTTGAGAAATTTTATCACCGATTTAACTTGGTGGGATTCTTAAACTACACTAGTATATGATATAGTTTTCTTTCAAAATATATATTTAAATTGACATTTCAATAAAATTTTCAAAATTTCAGTTTTATCTTTTTATGTATTAATATATATTTATATCGTGTACCACCATTATCAAGTTTTTTAGGGTAAAAAGAAAATTCGATTAAACCATTGGAGTAAGGATAAAAAAAATTGCAAACAATACGTACAAAAGACTTGCATTACTGGATTGATATCAAGTCCAGGTGTGCATGGATTTATGGTTTGGCTCATGCTTGACTTTAAGTATTTTGTGGCGAATTTGGTTTTATGGCTTGACTATAGATAGAGATGGTATTAGTTTGTAATTGACAAAATCGCAAATACGTACACCACAATTTAATAAACACACCACGTTAAATTTTACCATAAAAATGAAAATTGAAAATTGAAAACACATCTATATTGCAAATCAACCACGAAACATGATATCAAAAGAACATAATATTTTTCAAACTTCCATCATCACAGTAATCAAACCAAACAAAGACGATTGGAGTTCGTAATATAGACCTCAAATTATTCACACCAACGGCCGACATAACAATAATTGATGGAATTCCTATAATGTGTGTATGTATATAAAGATTGTATATAACAAATTGAAGACACAATCTAAGCACCTTTGTTAGTGCTCCAGGGCTTGATCACCGCTACGACGATAATTACAACAATTAGGAGAAGGATGATAATAGCAATGCACATCCACTTCCTAGAGTTCTTCTGCAAGCTTTTGGCTCTTTGGAGAGCGGTATTCCCTGACTGCACGTGATCTACTGCACTTGAGACCTGAGAATTTGAAATGATGAGCAGAACAGTTTAATTGCGCAGTTTATGGGTCACCAAGGACAACTTTACTGCTAGTCAGATATAGAATTAATGAAGAGCTCAATTACCTGAGATTCTATGTTGTCAAGCATGTCTCCTTGTGCATCAACCAGAACCGCCATGTCCAAAAATATCTGCATAAGATATGTTGTTAATCACTGATTCCAAAATTATAGCATAAATGCACTTAAGTGAGATAATTCTTTGTTCAAAACATTTCTGAACGAGACTCCATCCAAAAGCATTCAAGATTTGACGAGTAAGTGCTCCTGACTCGTAATAAATTGGAGAATTGACAAAGGACAAAGATCTCAAAAGAAAATGATCATTAAATAAAGTTCTTATGGGTAGTATATGTGCTTTTCAACATGACATACAAAAGCAATGAAGCTTAGGAATAAGCTTCAAGAAGTTTTGAAAACTTAGGCATAGCCCTGAATTTAATTTTGATATTTTGATCATCTTGATCAAATTGGTGCAACCTCAAGGCGACAAACTAATTAAGTACCTGTTGTAGATCAAGAAGCTTTTTCTCCAAATCTCTAACTGCTTCATGGCGCTCGTGAATTTCAGATACGGTGTCCATTATCTGCAAACATACCAAACATTAGTTTAATCATAGCCAATTTCTAATAACTTATCTTCCATGAAATCAGTCCCACTACCAACAAGGTCAGAATCACTACAGCTTGAGATGAGGGAAAAGAGAATACTGAAATCCAATACTCAAGCTATCAAATGAAAGTTCAATTTTGAAAATCGAAAATGGTTTTAGGGATGAAAGACAAATATTAGCTTCCCGAAATTGCTTAAGAGAAATATTATTATTATGAAGGAAGAAAAAGGAAATTTAAGACAAACCCGGCCTCGTCCCTGCTCCTGAATTGCTTTCTGGAATATTTGTTCGCTATCTCCAGTATCAATCAATTTTTCAATTGTCTGTACATTGTTGAACAGTCAGATAAGTACCAAACATGATAGATAATAATTCATAATATCAGGAGAGAAGTAAACCATACCTCTTCATCAGGCCTAGTGCCCGTCACTGGAAATCATAATAACCAGAGAAGATGGATATTAGCTCCTTATCAGTACCATATTATATAGCAATTAATAATGAGGACCAGGTAAGATCTTAACCTGTGAAAACACGTCTCTCAACAACATCCCGATACTCTTGATGGATGGTTTCCCTCAGAGTCTGCAATTAGTTAATACAAAGAACAGAGAGGTTAAGAATAAAGGAGACATAGATGAAGCAATTAAATAACATCTTAAAATATCTATATCTGACCTACCTGAAATTCAGCCATTTTGTCCCTCAACTTCTTTTTCACAGCACTGCAACAAAAAAGATGGTTGTCATAAGAAGACACATAAAATATGATAAAATTCTACAAGTCCCAAAGCTAGAAATAGGTTTTCATTAGATGGGTGGTGCATCGCAATCATTAACAAATTGGATAAGACAACACTATACTATGGTTAAGAATTAAATACAGCTCTAATCATGAACCAAAATCACAACCAATGTATTTTTCAAGAAACATAGTACAAAAGCAAGCTTCATTAACTCGTAGCCAGCATTCGCTCCATATGCCCAGAAAGGAGATAAATATGCTTTAGATATAATATGCTAACAACACATGCTCCGATATTTGCAGAAAGCCATATATAACTTCTTTTTAAGTATCAAGAAAAAAAGGTAGTGGCCCTGAATCCTTAAAACCTGCCAGATTTTGTCAAACTAAACATGGCAAGGAAAATACAATATACCTGACTTCTGTTAAGCTTAATTTAGTTCCACATTAATCGTAATTAACTAAAACAACTTTAATTGTATATTTAAAAGGAATATGGAGCAATAGAAAAAGGATGGTATATTACAGAGTTGTTGACGTCCTTGACCGGTCTACACCTGTTCCTTTTCCGCATCCAGGCTTCTGCCTATTGGCTAAATTCTACCCAACATCAAGAAAAAGAAATAAGCAACCCGTGAGATATGAATGAAGAAAAATAAAAGCAGTCAGTAACTTACCTCTCGGTCCAATTCGTCAATTTTCCCCTTTACAAAACGAGATATTTTTCCAACTTCATCAACATCTTTTTCCATTCGCTGCTTAATAGCTACAGATGATAATAGCATCCGTCAGAAGCAAAGTCATTAAAGGAATGGATACAAATGCAAGTCTCATCATGATTTTTCTTTTCCTGCATCTTTACTGAAACTAGGAATGTAAGAAAGCATGCAACAAACTATTGCTTACATTTCATGGCAGGAGCCTTAGTCACTGCTTTTGATTCCTCATGTGCATCCTACATGGAAATGCATCATAAGAACATCTTAATCAGTACTCAATATTGTTACTTACAAGATTCATCATTAACAAATCATCTAACAAATTATGTTAAGCAAGTTTGAACAGATAAGCTTGGGCATGAATTCATTAAACAAGAAAAGAAAATATTAAACAAAATTACACTGGAATTTAACAAGCATAGACTCCTTCAAAATCTCACGTTTTAGATCTTACAGCTAGAGAGAGAGAGAGTAGGATCTTAATGCTTTCCCAATGCAGACTTAGAAAATCATGGGACAAATACAAAATATGAACAACTTTAAAATCTAGAGGGCGAAAGATCAACTACATTCAAGATGTTGAAAAGATGCTAGCTCTTCTTTAATCTAGTCTAGTGCTTCCATGAGTAAGAAATCCTCAAATTTTCAGTCATTTTCAGAAGAATTATATTGAAAATTTCCTAAAATTCATAGTAGTGAACAAAACAGTAAAGACAGATTGTGAAGCTTTGGTATCATACAAGGATAGGAAAAGGTATTAAATCAGATACCTGAAGCTTCTTGAGTAGCTTGTCCAGCTTCTCATATTGTTTATCTATCTCTTGAACCTGGAAAAGACAAAGAATAGTATGAGAACAAAGATTCAAGCTACGTTATACCAATACGATGAACTTAAGTCTTATAGAATAAATGTTATGAGAAGAAACACAAAAGGGACAAATAAAGTTGAAAATACATTTTATATACTTCTTAGCTTTCAATGAACAATTACATCAAGAAGTCCAGAGCACCTTTTTAAAGAAATTTTGAAGGCCTAGTTCATCTGCATTTGCTTGAGCTCCTAATTCGATATCCCCACCATTAGATCCTTGACCTTGACCTCTAGGGATCTCAAATGAATCCTGCAATAAATACAAAACAAGTAAGCAAAACTAAATTCAATCAAGCTACTGTAATAATTACTAAGCATAAGTCAAGAAAGATAAAATCATCTGATCATTCTAAACAAACCAAGAATTTACAGAGATAGCCATCTAAGAATACCCTAATTATAACAAAAAACAAATTTATAGACAGCAAAGCAAAATTACAAAAAAAAAAAAACAGTGATTTTTTTTTACAAGGTTAAGCCATAATTCTAGTGATCTAGTCTTCCAATTTTCTAAAAGAAATTTCTAAATAGATCTGAATTCTGCTTGATTAAATTATTACAGCATTAAGCTCACGAGTGTCCTAAATAATAAGATTCAGCATTCAAAATTCTCAATTCACTTAAGTTTCCTCCATTTTCGCAGAATCCAAGCAGAAGAAACCAAACTAAATCCCCGAAATATAATCTTGTTTTCCACTTCAATCACGATCAATTTTTTTTTTTAACAAAATGCAGCTATCTTAGTAACAATAATAAAAAAGAAAGAAAAACTTAGATCCAAACAAAAACAAATACAGCCAAAAACAAACAAATCTGTATAAAAAAAATTAGAAAACAAAAAGGTTACCGATAGAAGGTCGTTCATTGTGGAAAGATGAATAAAAGGCTCGACGAAGCTTCAAAGATAAAAAACCAAAAACTGAAAAGAAAAAAGAAACCTAAGGAAAGCAAATTATCAAGAGATCTAAAAAAACACTAAACAAAAATGTGATTAATTTTAATACTAAACATTCACTATAAGTCTATGACCTGGTTTCAAATTTAAAACCAGGTCTATTCTAGGGTTCCAAGGGTTTTTTTTCTTCAACGATTTTCCAGAGAGAAAAGGAAGAGAAAACAAGAGAGAGAGAGAGAGAGAGAGAGAGATCTGTTTGGGAGTTGGGAAAGTGTGTGAAGCAGCTAATACTCAGAAAACGTGAAGGGAATGATTGAGTGCGATGAGTTGTATGGGAATTATTTAAATCAAAGGACAGTGGGAATTGGTGGGTCCCGTTTGTTTAACGGCAACTAATTGTCAGGTTTTAAGGAGTGTTTGATTTTTTAAATGCGGTTTTTCGAAGGGAAAACGTTGTATTCTGCTGTATTGTTCTTTGTTTGCACTGTTTTTTCTTTTCTATTTTTTGGCTTTCCTTCGGATGGCGGAAACTGGAAACCTTTGTCTTTATTTGTCTGAAATTTTGTCAATTGACTCATTTACCCTTTTTCAGTCACGTCCAAGGATTTATTCTTATTTATTCTTTCTTAGAATTTTAAAGTCTCAATTAGAAGCATACATAGGTAGGGCTTGATTTTTATAAAATTTCAAGTCCAAGTTTAGTCTACTCCAAATTGCTTAAAAACTTATATTATTGTTTAAAATAAATTTTTTATTAATATTTATATATTTTATAATAAATTTTAAATAAAAAAATTTAAAAATAATTTATTTGCATTTAAATTGACTTATAAATAAAAACTCTTTATTCAAATTCAATTCAAATTTAATCAAATTAATTGACAATTTCAATAGACAATTTCATTCGACATAAATTATCAACTCATCGCCGTAACCTCGTCCGTGTTACTCACATTAGTGCGCAACCTTGCAATATCATTCTTCAAGTTCTTTATTTGTGACTTACAGTTACTCCCCAATGAGTTTTTCCATTGTAAGTGTTGATCTGCACAATTAGATAATTTAGTGTCCAGAGGAACATTTAATCAACATCATAGAAACCTCCCTCACTTAGCCATGTGTTTTCGAACCTGAACTGATTAGGTCTTGGGCTGTAAAATACTCGTACGCATAACTAATTTACCAGGAGAATGGTCCGACGTAGCACTAACAAGATTATAGAACCTCTAAGTCCAAGCCATATTAACAAAAGCTCTATATAGACATTCCATAACAAACGAGTCAAACCCACTCCCTCGCTCCCAAGTAAATGCAGAGCCAATGAGAATGAACAGCTCTTCAGAACTAAAGCAGCACGAGGATTACCTAGCCCTTGACAGTTCCAAGCATACATTTCATTGTTTTTGGCGGCTCTCCTCTACAAGACCGACCGATACAGTAGAATGGGCTAAAAAAGAGTCACCCGAGGTAGCACTACGCTGGACAATAGTAACATGACCTTGGACCGCGACAGATTTGCTACTCTCCTCTCTGGGCCTTTTTTTCTGTTCTTCAATCTCCATAATGGAGTTATTGCTGGCCTGGCTCCCACTCTCCTCAGGCCTGACACCAGCACCCACAACAGGCCCACTTGCTAAAGACCTGCTAGACCCTACATTATTCTCCTTTTGCATCGTTACTGCTAGCTGTCTTGGATAATTAACACAGCGATTATCTATGCGAGATTTGCTCCCAGTCCCATCAGGTTGCTGAGTTTTTGCCGAAAAATCCTCCCCAAAATTACTTCCGAAATCATGCCTCTATTAAGTAGATTGCAGTTGATTCCTCCGTCGGATTTCAGCTCCTATTTCCTCCAGCCAACACCAAACAAACACCCCATCCGGAGCATCCAATAATTTGCAACAAATGGAATCACTATGGCCAATTATGCCATACAAATAGCATGCAAGGGAACCCTTCGAAACTAAAAGTCACTTCATAAAATGATGAACCCTACTTTCGTAACTTATTTTTCCTCATCAAAGGTTGTCCAATATCCAATCAGACTCGGATTCACGTAAAATTGTTTAGGATGTTCCATCTACTAGTGTCATAGTCTAAAAAACTCCCCATAGTATTACCTAATTTTTAAGGAGTGTTTCCAAGGCAAACCCCGATAGGAGATCATACACTTGGACTCAAAAATCTGCATAGAAAAAATTAACTGCCAATTTATGAACAAGCAAAAGGCAATTGTTAAATGACCAAGGACCTTTAAAAATATTCTTTTCCAACATCAACCACATGAAAGAATTGCATCAGATACAAACCGTTACCAATTGGCTTTATGCTACCACCAATTGGTCTCCACAAAGACAACATTCTCTCCATGGCCGGAAAATTGATCACCCTTTCCCCAAATAAACTTTCCAACGAGACATAACTCATAATCAATATCGACATTGTTAAGATCCTTTGGCTCAACTATCAGCTCCACAGCTTCATTCTCTTAAAGTGAAAGATTCTCCATCTCTCTCTCCATTCAAACAAAGAGGAACAACCTGAAAGAAAAAAAAAAAAGAAAAAGATGAGCAAGATCTTTGACTAAGCAAGACCAATCATGCACTGGGGCAGAAAAATCTTGCACTCATAGAAAGAGAGGCAAGACTAGTATGTTTAATTCACTCTTTTTTAAAAGGGAACTCAATTTTAATTTCAGAGACCATTCTGAAAGAAGAGTTAGAAGTATTGAGGTTCTCGTAGAGTTAAAATTTTCCTTTGGTTAGCATCATCTAAGCAAAAGTTGCTAACTAATGCAAATTAAGCTTGTTCGACGGGGAATTGGTTAATTAGTATAGCTCCTCCTCTATTTGTGGCGAAGAAACAGAAGATAATGTTCATGTCCTTAGAGATTGCTCAGCAGTAAATGAAGTTTAGAGGCATATTATTCCAGATAATCAACATTCCAGATTTTTTTTTTGGACTCTGGATGATTGGTTTAATACTAATTTTTTATTGTCATATGAAGCTGTCTTTAAAAGGTGTAATTTGGTCTTGCCTGTTTGGTCTCATTGTTTGGTGAGGATCTGGAAAAATATAGGTGTCCTAATCATTTTTTGTAAAACGGGGGTCGATTTGGTTTTGAAAATAAAACGAAAAACGGGAGTCGCCACTAATCTTTTTTTGATGAGGTGTGATCGGGTCACCTCGTAATTCAATTATTTTAATAAATATTTTAATTTTCTACGAAATTTAGAAAAATGGGTTTGGGAGTCAATTACGCACGAAGAAGGATTAGCACCCTCATGACGCCCAAAATTGGTATCTAATAGATTATTTGATGTCTTTATGTCGAAAATTTGAAAAGATTTTAAAATACGATCTCTTTTAAAAATGTTTGAATTTTCTCAAATTTAATATTAAGATTCTCTCGCTCTGAAGGAATAAAATATCACATCCAGCACGTTAAGACATGGCAATTTAAATCCTCGAATCCAAGATCATATCATGATTCTCGAGACTCATGCATTGAGATTTTTATAAGGGTATTCAATTATTTGGACAAACGAAAAAATCAAAGCTCAGCACGGTAGGGTACGATTTCTTAGATTTTCAAACACGAAACATTACCTTGTTTTTATATGGACAAAATTTTAAAAGGATATTTGGTTATTTGGTCAAACGGAAAACCGAAACTCAGTACGATAGAGCACGATTCCTCAAATTTTCAAACAAGAAATATTGCCTTATTTTGAGAAATTTCGTTGACGCATTCGAATGAGACTTAATGATATAAAATATTATGTTGATGAATGACGGTGTAAAATGATGATACACGAATTAAATATCGCGTTTAATAAAATAACAATAATGAATATGCTAATGAAAGCAATATATAATAATTACATAATGTACATTATTTTAACATTACTATAAACAATCCAATAAAATAGACAACCCATGAAGTTAATAATATTAGTAATTACAACAATGCACAAAAGAGAATATCAAATTTTCAAACATTATAAAGACGAAGAGATATATACATACACAATTAAATATTAAAAAACGATTTGAATTATTGATAATGAAATAAAAACAAACAAGAGTGGTGTCACTTATAATAGAGCACAATAATGAATATTAATGATAATAAATAATAGCAATCATAATAATAAATAATACATTAACAAACAAATGATAAAATAAATAAGTAAATATGAATAACATCAAATATTAAGGAAAATAAAAGAATAAATAAATAGGTAAAGTAAATAAATAATTTAAGTATAATAACAAACAAGTAATATAAATGTATGTAATGTTTAAAAATAATCAAAGGTAAGTGAATAAATAAACAAATAAATATAATAGATATAAACAATAGATAAATAAAACATTAGATGAAAATAAAATTCTAATCTAAAAATATAAATAAATAATAAAACAAATGGGTAAATAAATAAAAATAAATGAAAATGTAAACGGATTGAAATTAATTAATTGAAGGATGAAATCGAAATTAAAATAAAATCAGAGGAACAAATTATAAATAAAGAAAAGAAAAGGGCTGAATGGAGGGCCACAAGAAAACGCGCGTGAAACTGCAGGGACTGTATAGGAAATTATCCCTGTGCCTTATGCGCAGCGTTTCAATATGGGCCAAATCGAAACTGAAATAAATTCTGAGGTATATATTAGAAATAATAAAAAAAACTGAGTAAAAAAATGAAAATGCAGAAGGGCCTCCTGCATAAATAATCCCAGGGTCACAAAACACGCGGACCTTTGTGGGTCGGGTTTGACCCGAAACGACGCCGTTTCAAGCTCAATGGTCTGAGGACCAAGCTGAAACAGAAGCGAAAGTTTCGTGGCCGAAATAAATAAAAAATAAAAAAATAGGACCACATTGAAACTCTCCGCAAAAGTGGAGGAACCTATTGCGAAATAGACCCTTAATTGAAAACACGCGGATCCCCTGGAACGGGTCGGGTCACATACGGGTCAGGGCCATACGGCGTCGTTTTGGCACACGGGCTTAAGGCCGAAAACGGCGCCGTTTTGCTTGTTTATAAAAGGCTTATTTTTTCTTAAAAACTAATTTCTGCAGTTTTTTTTTTTTTTTAAAAAGAAGGGTTTCTTTATTCTCTCTGGACAAAGTCTAGATTCCGGCCAAAAGGGCCGCCGTGGCTCCGTCGCCGCCGGAGCTCCAAAAGGTAACTCTTTTTTTTATATATATTTTAAGTGTTTAACTGGTTTCAAAAAATGGAAAATGAAAAGAAATAGATAACCAACGGTTTCGAAAAAGAAATAGAAGAGATAATAAAGGACCTTGGCTCGTTTTTTTGTTTGGATGCTCGAGTCTTTTTTTTTTTTTATACTCAATCTCTTTTTTTATTCCAAAAGTCCCCCCGAATACATTGGTTTTTCGGGCTTATATAGCCGAATAAAAGAAAGAAAAAGGAAGATACAATATTGTTTTTACTTTTATTTCTGTTGTTTTTTCGTTGCTGTCCTCTTTTGCTTCTTTTGCGCTGTCGTCTTCCATTTTTGCTTGTTCTCAAGTCTCTCGGAGAGTCAACGCAGTGACCTTGCTTCTTTGGTGAAAGATGGAGCAGAAGGCGCGTCAGGGGGGGCTCGAGACGAGGTGCTTTGAGACGAGGCGAGGGCACGGCGCTCGAGGGGCTGCGACGCTAGGGTTTCAGAAACCCTAAAATTTTCTGAAAAAGATTTTGAATTTGGGCTTGTCATTTTAAAGTTGGGCCAACATTGTTTGTATTTGGACTTTAATTATTTTTGTTGTTTTTGTTTCTTTCTTTTATTTCTGATTTGGGCCTGGGACAAAATTTGGACTTTACAGTAGGAATTTGTTTATTTTCCAAAGAATAACTTGGTTGGCATCGGAGATCATCAATGTTTCTTGTAGTTGGGCTCAACAATATGAATTAAGCCATTGTGGCTACCGACGTACTTCTCACTCTTCTGAGTCCTGCATAACTTCAAGGGAATGTGGGTGCATTTATTCACTGATGGAGCAATGGCGAATGATAATGGCCATGCCTCTGCTGGTGGTGTGTAGCGTGATCATCATAAGAATTGGATCTTGAGGTTTTCTTGCTATCTAGGATGATGCACTATATTTGAGGCTGAATTATGAGACATTTTAGATAGTATTTTAGTCCTACTCAGTAAAGGATTCAGAAGGTAACAATCCAATCAGCTAATCTAAAGGTGATCAGAGCCTTGCAGGATGAGGCGATAATAGACTCAGGAATCATAGTACTTAAAAAGATATAACAAATTATAAGAAGGGCAATGGCAGATTAAATAATTGGTTAAATTGAGTTTAGCATGTAGATCAAGTTTATAGATTTTTGACGATGCACCAAATAAAGTTTTGAAAATTCTGCAACAAGACAAAGTTAGTGGAATTTTTACTCAATTTAATTTGATGTAATTATTTTATATATATATACATATATATATATATATATATATTCATCAAAGAGAAACTATTATGAATCAAACAATGCCCACTCTTTTAAAAATATCCAAATCAAATTAACAACATTCGTTGAAACAGATAAAAGAAATTAACGACATTTATTTTTCTTTACTTAAAAAAATGATTCTACTTTTTATTGAAAAAGTAAGACTTTTTGTTGGATGAAAGCAAGCAATATCATCTGTGGTCCAATCACTTTAGAAAATAGTAACTTACTAGCTTTTAACTTTAAAACTACTGTGTAGCACCATAGCAAAAAATAAGTAAATCATTGAATTAGTATTATCGATTTGATTACATTAATCAGTAAAATTGTTGATTCAACAATAATTTTAAATTAGACTAAAATAATAGATAAAATTGATTGAATTGAAAATTAATTTAATGGTGAATTTGGATAAACAATATATTTATTCATGATTAATATAAAATAAATGTGATGATAAAATTAAGTAATGTAACAATATTATTACGTAAAATAAAAAGTAAATTAAATATACGACACCTCATCCAATTATCTATTCAAAATCTATTTTAAATATTAAATCAAAACAAGACAATAGATTAATTAATTTGGGAATTGGTCTGATTTGACTAATTTTTTATTTTTAAATATTTTTATATTATTCTACTAATTCGTGTATCAGAATCTGGTTGATTAATTATGATATTGCCGATAGCGTGTATTTTAGAGTTAAATAATCAAAGTGACAGATAGTCAGTGTTGATTGCGTGTCACACCATACCGACTTTGAATCTTTGCGGTTAATACAATTTAACACCAAACTTCTCTCCCTGTATTCCAGTGTCTACATCTCCACACACCTAAACAAACATCTTGCGATATCTAGTGAGCTCCAAGCTTTTCTTACTTCACTTTTGTCTTCAAAAAAAATAAAATAAAAATATCAAAACTTGAGAAACAGAGCCCTGCTTCTGCCTATCTTAGCAAATTCAAAGGTACATAACATGCCTAAATTTCTTTTATATGTATTTGTGTTTGGTTTTGAATATTTTAAGATTGTTCTTTTTCTTTATGGTTGTTCATATATATATGTTTGATTTTATTGATTTATTTTTATATGTATTATTTTCTACGTTTTTAATGGGAAATGGAGTCTGGGTTTTGCTTGGTTTACAAATTGATGTAGAGAAGAACCTCCATGAAAGAAAAAAGAAGATCATCAAATTTAGATATTCTTTTCTTAGTAAGCAAAGCATTTATTCTTTTTCTACTTCTTTGTATTTCTCTGTCTCCTATTTGTTCAAATATTTATTTTTAATTCATATTTGAATATATGGATAGATGATTTTAAGGACAAGAAAATATTAAAATTAAACATACTTTTTAAATTTTTTACATTGAAAATGAGAAAAAATAGGGAGTTTATTGGTAGGCAAAAATGGAACTGGTATCTGTCAAAGGTAAGTTGGATAATTTGCATTTTCTTACATGTTGAGTAGTATGATAAGATTTATGTTTCTTTAAGACTATCTTTGTGTTGATTAATAAATTAATTAAGATATACGAACTGTTTAATATCAGATTAGGTTATGTGTTTTTGAATAATTGATTCTTGATTTGTTGAATATAGTTCATCAACTTTGTTGGGTGGATATTAATTTTGTTTGTATGTTGTTTGTTTATATTCATATCTTATGTTTCTTTTAGGGAATTTGAAGAAAAATCGAGAAAAGTGTAAGTTGGAGCTTGAATTTGTGACAAGGTCTTGGTCTCTAATGATGCAAGATACATATGAACCCGTGGTTCATGGAGAAGAAAAGATCAAGAAGGAAGAACTGCACTTCAAAGTCAAGTCGAAGAGTATGGAGCCAGATCATGACAAGGAAGAGAAGATCAAGGTCGAGCTTGAATTGAAGACTAAATCTGTCGAGAAGGTGAAACCAAAGCATATGGAGGAGGAGGATGAGAAATTGAAAGAGACGATGGGAGACGAAAAGAAGAAGAAAGAAGAAGTTGAGGGGAAGAATAAGGACGAAGAGTGTAAAAATGACGTAGCGGAAAAGCTTGAAGTTAGTGAAGTTGGTGAGGCAACGAATAAAGAAGAGAAAAAGAAAGACAAGGATCCAGAGATGGTAGAAGAAGGTGACAATGTTGAGACGGAAGAGAAGAAAAACAAAAAGAAGGATAAGAAAAAAGATGAGGTAGAAAAATTTGAAAAGAAGAAGAAAAAGAAAGACAAGGAAAAGGAAAAGGAGCACGAGGTTGAAGAAGATGAAGGGACGGGAAAGAAGAAAAAGGATAAAGAGAAAAAGAAGGAAAAGAAGTCAGATAACGAGGATGAACAAAAGAAGGATAAGGAGAAAAGAAAGAAGAGAAGTCGGATAAAGAGGATGATGTAGAAGATGCCAAAGAGAAGAAGAAGAAGAAGAAGAAGAAAGATAATAAGGATAAGGAGAAAAAGAAAGACAAGAAGTGTGATAAAGAGGATGAGGAAGAAGATGCCGAAGAGGAGGAGAAGAAGAAGAAGAAAGATAAGAAGGATAAGGAGAAAAAGAAAGAAAAGAAGTCGGATAAAGAGGATGATGTAGAAGATGCCAAAGAGGAGAAGGAGAAGGAGAAGAAGAAGAAAGATAACAAGGATTAGGAGAAAAAGAAGGATAAGAAGTGCGACAAAGATGATGACGTAGAAGATGCCGAAGAGGAGGAGAAGGAGAAGAAAGATAAGAAGGATATGGGAGAAAAGAAAGAAAAGAAGTCGGATAAAGAGGATGGAATAGAAGATGACAAAGAGGAGAAAAAGAAGAAAAAGAAAGAGAAGAAGGATAAGGAGAAAAGTAAAGAGAAGAAGCACGAGGATGAAGAGGAAAGGGAAGAAGTAAGTGAAGAGTTAGAAGAGAAGAACAATAAGAATAAAGACAGAGAGAGGAAGTCGAAATGGAAGGAAGAAGAAGAAGAAGAGAAGAGCAAGAAGAAAGAAACTGATGAGAATGAGAAGAAACATGGAGACAGGGCAAACAATGTGAAACCCGAGACTGCTATAGGCTCTAGGGATCTTCAACTAGAAGATATCGAGAAAGAATCGGACGGTGGAGAGAAGGAAGAGAACAAGCAGAAGGGTAAATCAAAAGAAGGAAAAGAGAAAAACAAGAAATGTGAGAAGAAAACAAAAGAAGGGAAGGCCAAAAGCAAAGATCTAAGCAAACTGAAACAGAAGTTAGAGAAAATCAATAGCAAAATTGATGCTCTGCTTGAGAAAAAAGCAGATATTTTGATGCAGATTAAAGAAGCTGAGGAGAAGAATAGTATAGCTGCTGACAAATGATGAATAATGCGCACGCACACACATATATGCATGTATGAAACACTCTGTCTAAGGTCATACACTCTGATATGAATAAGATAGCTGCAAATTTACATTATAGTATTTGTAGAGTTCAATATGATAATAATGAAAAGTTCCAGTTAGTATTGATGGTATTATTGCTATGACTATGTATATTTATACACACATATATATATAATAAGTTAGCATGTTTTACCATTGTTATAGAAGATCTATGCATGGTTGACGTTGAAGGCATAACAGGAGCTTAACTACTTGCGCAAAACCTTGCAGACTTTTGGGTTTGGTCATTACTATGTGTCATTTTATTTTTATAATTCAATGAAGAGTAGGTTTTTGAATTCGAAGAAATTTGGATTTGAAAAAAAATTTGACATAACGATGAAAATAAAGATTGTTTTAACATAATGATGAAAATGACTTCAAATTCATAACATTCAAGTTTAGAATGTAAACATCGGATATGTATATACATACTAAGATTTAAAAATAATGTTGGATATGGAGGAGTACAAGTAAGCTTATTTAAATTTGAATTTGGTTATTTAAAACAAGATTATAACATAGCTTTAAGTAGGTTCAATAATTGAGTGTATAACTGTAAGTAAATAGTTAAAATCAACTAACTAAATGAAACTTAGAGTACTCATGTTCGGGGTGTAAAGGTCAGATATGGTTGATATATTTGTACAATTTTCAAAGATTTCATATCCCATATGAATGAAACATTAAGTGTTGAATAAAATTAATTTATCTTCACAGAAACTTATGAAATTGGAACACTTCCTTCTCCACTCAAATTAAATACAAGCATCTCAAGTCAAATTCATTTGCACTTGTAATCACATGCCAAAGTCAAACAAAGGAAACCTATAAAAGCAGAGAAGGGATGACTTACAAAGGGAGGACAGCATATGTATGCTACCAAACTAAAACATAAATCAATGCTTAGATTTAAAAAAAGGAATATATTCTCTTTAATTTCCATAAGGAACCAAAAAAAGAGACCCTCTTTATTTTCAATATAAGCTTCTTACACGCAGATTAGTGACGGAGTCTTGCTCTCATTATTTTAATTCATAAACCAAATAGTTCTATTTCAATTCCTTCCAAAATGTCCCAATACCACAAAGATGTTGAGCCTGAGTTCCAATACCACAAAGGAGAAACTCATGACATTATTGAGTTTCAAGTGAAAGGTAATACTATATTCATTTTACAAATTCGGGTTTTAATTCGATTGTTACATTGACAGGTACAGTACCTTTTCTGTTTCATACGATTATGTTGACCTATATCTAAATTGTTTTGGTTTTAAACTTGCTAGATTTTAGAAAGGACCAGCTCAGAGTTCATCTTAGCAGTAAAGGGGTCTTAACGGTTTCCGGCGAACGCCCTCAAGAGGGAGGTAAAAAGATTCGATTCCGCAAAGACATCAACCCTCCTAAAGACTGTGAACTGAATGAGATCCGCGCGAAATTAAGTTCCGGGGTTCTTTTCATCACGATGCCAAAGAAAGACGCCCTGCAACCTCCTCAACAGGATTCACTAAAGCAAGTGCAACAACAAGACAATGGAAAACTCAGACAAGGGGGAAGTTCAAGTGAAGAGGCTAAAGGAGCAATGGCTACACCAAATGAAAACGCTGCAATGCCTAAGACTGAATCCAAATCTTTTATTTCGGGGCTTAAAATGGAGAAAAAGACAGCAATAAAGGTTGTCGCCAATGTTGCAGTTGTGTCATTGGTGTTTGTTGTGTTGTTTTATGTGTATAAAATTTATGCACCTGTGATTATGCATGTTTAGAAACACCAAATCCTTGTCCATTTGTTTCCCAGAAATTTAATTATCAAATAATTTTCAATTCAACATTAACTAGCAATGCATGTATCAATAAGTTGCTTTGTATACATATAATGAAATAAATACTTAGGTGTTTGTTAGGGTGGGCAAAATTCAATTTAAATAAAAAATTCAATAAAAATTTAAATTTTGAATTAAATAGTTTGAGTTATTCAAGTTAATTGAATTATTCGGATCAACTTGAATAAAAAATTAAATTTTCGATTTAACTCGAATATGAATTACACAATTTAAGTTATTCGAAAATCCAAATAAGAAAAGTAAAACTACGTCATTTTGATAAATATTTATCCATTAAGTTAAAAGCAAAACCATTATATTGTTTATATAGTTAAATAATCTTGTACTTTATCTATTAGTTAAGTAATCAGTCAATTTAAACGCAACATTAAGTATAAATAATAGGATTCGTTAACTCGACTGCACTTGACTAGACTTGATTTGAAAAAATTTCAAATTGAGTTCAGTTGCTAAAGTAAGATTCCTTAACTCGATTAACTCAAAAATTTTTATTCAATTCAACTCGACTTGATCGAATGCTCAACCTTAGTGCTTGTATTATAAAGATGAAATTAATTTAATTTGTTCAAAATAAATGAAGCAATATAGTTCATGTGGTATTAAAAAATGCGTAAAAAAAATAGTAATATTCTCCTTAACTATTTCCATTAATAAGCTTTTGTGAAAGCTAATGTGATGAAACGAATAATATATAAATAAAATTATGAAAAACATCTATATGTATCCATCGTCAATTTATTCAATTTCAAAACCAAAAATTTAAAAGCATTAGGTACTATTTTAACATATAAACATTAATAATTATAAAAAATTTAAAATAAATATGTCCAAAATTAATAATTATCGATTTATTCTAAAAAATAAATATGTCCAAAATTTTAAAAAACCATAAAAATCCTAAAAGCATTTAAACAACTTTTTTGAATTTTAATTTTTGAAAAATTTAAATTTTATAAGGTTTAAAAGAACTTATTTCTTTCTAAATTTTATATAAAAAAGAAATTTTTATTATTTTATATAATAATTTTTTGGAATTTTAAAATATTTTATAATTTTTTGAATATGAAATATATTTTTATTTTTTCAATTTTTGAATTCCAAAATTTGTATTTACACATGACTATCTATAAATGTGTTTATTTTCTTTTTTCGCGACTTTAGTTTATATTAACTATGGCTTCAATTGTTACTTACCCTATTTGTTTATTAATAAAATAGTTAAAATTATTTATTTCAAAAAAAGAAAACAAATAGTTAAAATTATTATTTGTTACCCTTATTTACTCACTTTCTAATAGTATCTGAGCTAAATTACTTTATTTATTTTTAGAGGACTAGGTTACTTTTTATTTTATAGTATAAGATCTCTTAGATATTTTGTTCCAAAAATAATTAGACTCATTTAGTGTTGAGTTATCTATCCAAGCTCGAATGTATGAAAATTAGGAGGATTTGGTAAAAAATATTAAGCTTGAAAAACGAATTTAAATAAAAAAGTTAATGTCATTTAAAATATAGGTCAGAGTCAAACTTAATATTCAAAGTCCCAACTCAGTCCAACTCAACTCGACCCTTTTTGTAATTTTGTAATATGTTAAATTATGTTATTTTATATACTATATAATTTATAAAACATAAAAATAAATTTATTAAAAATATTAAGTTGACAATAAAAAAGTTATTAAGTGAAAAATATAAAAATGTTAAAAATAAAAATAAAAAATATGAATGAACTTAAAATAAATTTAAATTAATAATTTATAATATAGACAAATTTAAATAAAATTTTAAACTTAGTGTTTCAAAATTAAATTTAAATAAATATAAAATACGCTATTTCCGGATTTCTTTCCACCCGAACCGAGCACTTGCAAATATAATCAATAATGACAGAGAATCTATCTTGGTAATTAAGAGGATTAAGAAAATCTCAAAAACGGAAAAAGCCAAAAGGTTTAAGAAAAGTTAGGAATAAGAATCGAAACAGTTCCTTCATCCATGGAGTTATGAAAAACTAAAATAAACCCAATCTTCTAAAGGTAATAAGGAATCGATTTCACACACGCATATATATATATAACCTCTAAGTAATCCTGGAAAAAGAACACAAGGAGAAGAAGCAATAAGATGCAGGCTTCCAAGGAAACATCTTATGAAGATTTTGAGCCTTTGTGCAAATGGAGAAGGGATCAAAACTGTGACAAGCTTGAAGTCCATCTTCAAGGTATATTTGCACAATACATACATACATACATATATATATATATATTATATCCATTCGTGATCTTAAAATGAGAAAAAAATACTGATTACTGTAGGATTCAAAAGGCAGCAATTGAAAGTTGAGATTCACAGTTCTGGGATCTTGGAAATTTCTGGAGAACGTCTAATGGAAGAAGGTAAATCGAAAAGAATAATAAGCAGATTCAGGAAAGAATTCCCAGTTTCAGAAGATTATCAACGAACCCAAATTCGTGCAAAGTTCTGTAACGGCATTCTTCATCTGGAAATGCCTAAACAAATTCCCACCATTTCTGCTGCTGGTGATAAGAATAATGATGGTAAAGCTTCAAGTAGTGACACATCATATTTAACTTGTTTAATGAAGAATAAAAATATAGCTTTGGAAATCATGATATTAGCAATTTCTTTGGCAATTGTTGGGGCTTATGTAAAGAAATATTGTCAATGTTCTTTGGAATAAAAGTTGTACTTAATTTATAATTTCATTATTTCAACATCACATATATGTATCCATACAGTATGCTTAATCTACCTTGTCAAGAATAGAAACAATTAGGTAGCACTTTTAAGTACCACCAGGTGGCTTTAGACATGATTAAGGGGCTGACATATGTTTAGCCATGCAGCTCCTTGCTTTTATGAGATTAGCAATTTGTCATCTGTCTTACACACACGTTTCTTGCTTTTATGCTAAATATGAATAAAACATTTTATTTATTCTAGAAAAACACTCGAAGATGATCAGCTGTGAAGATGATGACGATTGATTAATCCGAATCGTTGAAATCAACACTTTTATAAATTTCCACAACCCAAGCTCAAACAAGTGCTTCTCAAATGCATCCTTTAGATGAAAACCTACCTTTCAGTGCCACATCTTTCAAGAATTTCGTATAATAAACAATATATTTATATTTGAAAATATTATATATAGATGAAAAATTAAATAAAGACTTCAATTACCAGCATTCGATTACGTATTTTTCGAGATGGAGACGAAGCAAAGCAGCAAACGGGACTCCATCTTCGTTTTGAAGGAAATATTTGCCGACTGATGCAAGGCCGTATGATCTTGCAATAAGGGCCTGAGGAGTAGTAGTGGCTGACGCAGATACACTTACAGGCTGTTGAGCATTTGGAACAAAAGGATTAGACCAAGTAGATGCTTGTGCAGGAGCATAGACCCATCCTTGTGGAGGAATAAAAGTGGAAGATGGAGCAGGAGATACAGGAGACGATGCCCAAGGAACCATGGGTGATCCTGAGTAGCAAACATTAGCCTGCGGAGAAGGAGGAGGCTTAGTTTGTTCATTCTTGTATGTTGTATCAAAACGGTGATAACATCGATCCACAAGATGCCCTTGTTTTCCACAAAGCTGGCACTGAAAGCGTGAATAAGATGATCGTCCACGTCCACGACCTCTGTTGTTGGAGAAGGAACGATAGGCAGGTGAAGATGCACTAGAAGGTGCGGTTTCACTGGTCACAACATTTGCTGAACTGGTAACCTCATGAACAAGAACTCGCCGACGAGCCTCAAAGATCTATCAACATGGTAGTAACACCTTGAGGATAGAAGGAGGCCCGAACTATTTGTGATAATGGTGATGACCGATTCATATTCGGGTGACAAACCATTGAGTATAAGATAACATGTTCATGATCGCTAATGACCTCTCCACAACTAGCAAGGGAATCACAAGATCCTTTAATTTTCATCAAGAAGTCTTTCATGGACAAATCACCCTTGCGTTGAGAGTGCAAAGCACGTCTATAAAACATCAATCTGGAGGTTGTTTTTTGCCATACAAAGAAACAATAGCATTCCAAATTTGAGCACTAGTATCCATACCTATTAAATGAGGGAGAGCAGATCGACTAATGAAGATGAAGCCAAGACGCAAGCGCACTTGTCTTGTTGCTCAAACTTAGCGAACTCGTGGTTTTCTTGAAGCATTCCATCACCATCCTAAGCATTGAAGGAGGAGGTGTTGTATGAGAATCCAAGAACCGTTGAAGCTTGTATGTTTTAATGGCCAAAAGAACTTGCTGCCGCCATAACAAATAGTTAGACTCATCAAGAATGACACTAATTTTCTTGGTTGAGAAAATCTACCATCCACAACCGCATCGAAAAGAGGAGAGTTCATTCTTTGATGCAGACCGAGCACTGGGGAGGCGAAGGAAAGAGACATGAACCAACGATCATTCCCAGGAACTAGTGAACATCTGATACCATGTTAACTATATAAAATGAATAGGAAAACACAACAATAGAAAGAGAACCTCATTGATATTTTTCACATATATTGAACGATGGATTACAAGCAGTATTAATAAGCTGAGTTAATAGTCAGTTAATAGTAAAACTGACTAGTAACTAACATACAACTGACTAACAGCTAACCATCTTGTTAGTTACTCTATCATGGGTGAGACCATCTTGGTCGGTGATTTGGTTGCATGTTACGATGGAATGAGTGGCTAAAAAGCCTGAGCATTCGATCAACAATGGAAGGGGTGTCTGGGTTGTTGGTGGGGACTTAGAGACGATCTCGGAAACCGACAGCGTACCAGAAGGAGTGTCGGCAGCTTTGGCTATGATCTCTAACAAGCCGAGATAAACGGCTACTTTCAAAGTGAAAGGGAGTGATGAAATGGAAGCTAAATGCATGGCTTGCAAAACGTCAGCTTCTTCTTCATGATTTGATGAACTGCAGAACATTGAATAATCATCCGTGGCAGTTGATGTTGGGAAGAAACCGAATAACCGAACGGAAGCGAAGCACAACCGATGTTCTTTCTCTCCCTATAACTCCTGTCAAATATTATGGCAAGTACAATAGTACAAAAATATGTTCTAACATCCTTAATCAACCACAAATCAATCAATGCAACCGCAACAAAAATGATAAATAGAGACACCCGACGTGGAAAACTCCTCTAAATCAAGGGTAAAAACCACGGGGCTTTAGAGTCCGATCAAAAGCTCCACTATAAACAAATGTTCAGCTACAAGATCACAATATCAAGCCTACAACAAGCATTCAACTCCAACAAGGCTAACAATATGTAATCTTTAGCAAAAGAGAGAAAAATTAGAGAACATCACCAAAATTGAAGCTGCTGTAAAACGGATATTTCTGACGCTGCAGAACTCGGATGAAAAATCTGACTGTACAAAGTCAAGAACACCTTATCGGCTAGCTTCTGTCAAAAAATCAACTCAATCGAACCACGGATGGACCTCCGATCGAAGAGTTGATCACAGCTGCACCAAACTAGAAAAACTGGTTTTTCTAGCTTCAAAACTCTCTGTTCAGTTGAATATGTTAAAAAAAACAAAACAAAGTGCCATAAAACATGGCAGATTCCCACATAAAGAAGATGAAGCTTTATTACCAAGTATATATTCAAAACAGCTGATCCGGTGTGAAAGAGAGGATCAAATAAGAAGAACAAGCAATTTTCGTTGCGTTTGGGAAGAGAATTTCGGGAAATTTGATTGATTTTATAAAAAAACCCGATATTTTATGGAGTTTGAATCATCAAATTTTCTTCATATAATTTTTAAAGAATTGTTTTAAAACTAGGTTGAAAAATGTAGGGATTAATTTTTTTAGGTTGTTACCTAAAATAAATTTATTGTATTTGGATATGATTGAGGATATATAGATGAAGATGAAGTTTTGGAGGTTCAGTAGGTGGAAGGTCACGCAACTTCACAATCAATTCTTAGTTTGATGGTACGATGATGAAGAATGTGAAAATCAAATGAATTCGAAATAAAAGTTATTAATGTTAGGGATTGTAGGTGAAAGCGATACCTACCACTTGAAAAATTTGACGAGAACTAATGAGTAAGGCCATATGTTTAATAAAATTTATTGTTTATAAAATAAACTAAAAAAATGAAAAGTTTAAATTTGGTTTAATAAATAAAATGTCTAAAATGATATTTATTTATTTATAATTTTGTATGTATTTTATCAAAATAAAATTTTAAATATTTTTAATTTTAAATTTTAAGAAATAAAATTAAATTGATAAAATGTATAAAGTTAATGACTAAATTTATTGATTTTTAGAATTAAGATTAAATTAATAAAATTTATAAATATTAAAGAGTTAAATTGATTATTATTATGTTAATTAAAATATCACTATTAATAATTTAACTTAAAAAGTGACTAAAATATTAAATTTTAATAACATTAATAACTAAAATAAAAATATATAAATATGATAGAAATCACAATCTACGCAAGTTATGAAAGGAGTGACTCGGTTCAATGATTTGCAAAATCTTAAAATATTGTTTAAAAATATAAATATAATAAAATATTAATATTGTATCAGGTTTGCAATCACTATCAACTTGCTTCTGAAATTTTTAACAGGTGGCTTTAGACATGATATCTCTAAAATTAATTAATTCGAATATTAAGAACAACAAGGAAATACGAACATCCAATTAAGTCTTAAATATAAATCAAACATTATATTGTTAAGAAAAGAAATTAAGAGATCATCCACTGTATGAAAAAGATTGTATAAAATAAGTCATATTATTTGTATTCTTTTTATTAGATTTATGTCATATTAATATTTTTATCTTGAATTTTAGTATTTTTATCTTGAAAAATTAAATTCAAATTAAAATCCTGAAATTCAAGATAAAAAATTAAAATTCAGGATAAAAATACTAATGTATAAATCTATTAGAAAGGGATACAAATGACGTGGTTGTTTCATTCAATCCTTTCTTTCCATTGTAGAGATGATGAGGATTGATTAACCCAAGTCATTGAAACCAATCAATCAGCTTTGCAAATTTCCACAACCCAAACGTTATAAACACGACAAACGATTTTCAAAGAAGAGAAACCAGCTTGTTTGGCCAATGCATCCAACTCTTGTTTGGTCCTCTCTTTAGCACCTGGAAGAATGTTGAACAAAGCTACGTCTCGTTGGAAGATTGTTTTCGTTATAATGTCTGTCTCTGGTATTTCCGGATAATGGATTCCACAGATACAATTTTACCATTTTCAGGCAATGCATCATAACATACTTTGAGTAACTTCAAGCATCTATCATCGCCCCTATCATGAAGCATCGACTGAAGAGAAAAACACAACATCAAACATTAACCTTCAAAATGTAACTAAGGTATCATTTATGAAGGTTCATAGGAACTAATCATCAAACATTAACCCTTGTTGATAAAACATTAACCTTCATTAAAAATTTAGTGTGGATTTGTGTATTTCTAAATACAAAACTTCATGAAAATAACTTCAGCTTTAGGAATTTCCGTAAACATATCTCCTGCTACATGCTCCACCCCTAAAATGTAACAAAGAAAATGATAGAAAATTCTTAATTTCTGTGTTGGAAAAGCAAATTAAGAAATAATACAATAGGTTAAAATTTGTTATTAACCTTCATATTATGTAAGTTGTGGATTTAATCCTATATACTTTTCAAAATTTGAAATTTCAACTTTGGTCAAATGCTAATTATTAAATTCATTAAGTTATGCTATTTCTAAAATCATATGTAACATATATATTATATGTGTAATGGCATGTCAACTTGATATTTTCACATATTACTCACAAAAATTTCTAAATTCGAACAATTTGGGTACTAAAATGATTAAATTGGAGAACATAGACTAAATCTACAACTTTATGCATAATATATATCTAATTGAAAATTTTAACCAAACGGATTTTTCAGGATTGAAATTTAAAATTAAAAAAGTATAAAGACTAAATTAGATAAATATGAAAAGTACAAATATTGAAATTGATCAAATTAAAATATACGGACTGAATTCAAAACTTACACATAATATATGGACTACTAGTAGAATTTGACCAATATAATATTACCTGGGCAAGGAACTGCATCTTTAATGACTTGGGGTAGGTCAAAATTAATACCCCTAATCTGTGGATGCTTTGAAACAATGAGCTTAACGTTGGTACGAACTCCACCTCCCACATCGACCACTTGGCTCACACCCTCAAATCCTTTGTAAGTTTCAAGAACTTGGTTCATTATTAAAGTGGTGTAAACTGACATTGCTTGATTGAAAGATTTCGACATATCATCATCATCCGCCAGCAGCTCAAACAAATGCTTCCCAAATGCTTTCTTGCATGAGAATCCTCCCTCCAATGTCACATCCTTCAAGAATTTCCTGTAACAAAGAAATATATATATATATTATATGAAAACACAACATATAGATTGTTGATGCCAAGTTAAGATCCCAATGGTTGATGATAGTTCATCCAAAAGATGGTGAGTCATAGGTGTTGTGAGTATTTAGGAGGGAGAAAGGTAACTCTGAGAGAGAGAATCCATATTCTTGGCCTTAGGGGTCTTATATAAAACACCATCAGTCTTTTCGAAGGTGCAACGAATTGCTCTCTTATTTGTTCTATATTTCCTGGAGTTTAGCCGACTTATTGATGGTCTTTCCTTTTTAGCATGAGTTGTCATATCAGAATTGTCGTAACCATTTTTTTTGGGGTGAAACGGTAAACGACGCGGTCGACTCGATTTTGGAAAAAGAAAAGGAAAGGAGTCGCCACCGATCTTTATTTGGTGTGATCGGATCACCTTTGATTTAATAAAACATTTAATTTACTAAAACAGTACTTTTTGGTCTACGAACTTTGAGAAAACGGGTTCGGAGGTCGATTACGTGCGAGGAAGGATTAGCACCCTCGACACGCCCAAAATTGGTACCAAACTGATTGATTGATGTCCTATTTGTTGAAAACTTAAAAGGGGTTCGAAAATACAATGCTTTTGACTTTTAAAGTTGGAAGGGACGTTAAGGCTATCTTATTTTCGAAGAGGTAAAGCATCATGTCCAGTAAGTTAGGGCACAATACTTTAAACTCCCGAAACTAAGCTCGCCTTTTGAAACTTGGTTTTTTTTATTTTGAAGAGGATCTTCCATTATTCGTCAAATGAGAAATCGGAACCCAGTAAGTTAGGGTTCGATTTCCCGAGATTTCAAATACGGAAGATTGCCTCTATTCTAGGACAAGAAACTTATCCCGAAGTATCTAAGTGTCGAGTCCAGTAAGTTAGGGCACGACATTTCGAACTTCCGAGATTAAGTATTTTGTTTTAAAATTGCAACTTCAAAAGAGATATCCCGTTATTTAGCGAGTAAAACCGGAACCCAGTAAGTTAGGGCTCGATCTTCCCGAGTTTTCAAATACCGAACATCATCTTTATTTTGAAAATTTAATTGATTAATATTAGACAAAGTAATGATACAACAAATAAAGCGAATATATGAATAACTAACTCTCATAAATAAATGAATGAGCAACTAAATTATGACACAAGGTTGGCGATAATGGGACTTTAGAAACAAATAGAATGATAATAATAACAATAATAAAGAATATGATATGTAAATGAATAAATTGCTTTAAAGTACTAAAAGAGTAAAGAGCAATGAACGAATAAACAATAAGTAAATGAAACGATAATAAATAAAATAATAAGAAATGAATAACATAAATAAAAAAAATTTATAAATGGTGAAAATTAAAAAGGAAATCAATTCAAATTAAATAATGGTAATAATAAAAATAATGATATATTAAAGAGAATGATGCATTGATGAGCGAATAATAAAAAAAGGGTGAATAAAGCAATAAATAAACAAATAAAAGTAAAATGAGAATAATAATAATAATAGTATTAATGATAAGAAATGGAACAACAATGGTAATAATAAAATAATAATGCAAATATAATAGTAAATAAATAAACAAGAGTAAAATGAAATGATAATAATAGTAATAATAATACTAACAATAATAATAATAATAATAACAATAATAACAATAATATCAATAATAATAATATAGTGACAATAAAAATAATAAAAACATAACAATAATAAATATAATAGTAAGTAAACAAACAAGAGAAAAAAAATGAAATGATAATAATAGTAATAATAACAATAATTGTAATGCTAATAATAATAATATAATATAGTAATACGTAATATTATAGCAATAATAATAATAATATAACAATAATAATAAGAAATAAACAATAAAACATTAAATAACAATGATAATCAAAGGAGGGGACCAAATCGGATTAAAAATAAATTTCTGGGGAGATTTATAATAAACAAAAAGGGCAAGAGGACCCTATTGTAATGCGCGCGAAAATATGGGGGACTGGGAGCGCAAATTTACCCAAGACATCTAAACGCAGCGTTTTATAGGGACTAAATTGTAATCGCATGAAGCTTCTGGGCCAAAATTAAAATAGCAGAAAACCTCATTGTAAAATAAAAAAAAAGCGGAAGGACCGCCACGTAAAATTCCCTTTTCCCAAGCAAAACACGCGGATCCTCCCGAGTGGGTGGTCATGTGGTCGCGCCTAAATGAGTCGTTTTGGCCTTAGGAGCTGAGTGAAGCAGTGCCGTTTCTTTGGTCCTATTTAAGGTCGATTTAAGCCCCAAAAAATCATTTCTTGATTTTTTAAAAAAAATTTAAGTCTCTCTGTGTTTTCTCTGCAGGCATGAGGGAGGGTGGTGCGATTTCGACGAGGCGCCGCCGTTCGGCAAATCACCGGCGCCGAGCTCGGCCACCGCCTACGGTGGCGAAAAAGGTAAAAAATTTATTATTTTATATATTTTTTAAAAACTATACATTTTATATTATACGAGTTTGCTGAGAAAAAGAAGCGATTTTCGGAAAATAAAAAGGAAAAAAAATAAACCTTTTTTTTTGCCTCTGTTCTTCGATTTTTTTGAATCTTTTGCCTTTTTGTTTTCTTTCGTGTTTGGATTTGATGCTTTGCGCTAAAAAAATGCTTTCTATTGATGTTCGAAAACGAAGAAAAGAGGGGGATCTCTGCTTTCTTCCTCTCTATTTTTTTCTTTCCGAAAAGCCCCTTTTTTTTCTTTTTCACTCTCTGTTCTTTTTCTATTGATGTTTTTTTTAAAGGATCCCCTCTCTGTTTTTGTGTTCGGTTTTTTATAACCGAGAGGGGAGAAAGAAAAAACAAAAAGAAAACCCTTCTTCTGCTGATATTTGTCCCTATCTTCTTCGCGTGTCTTGTAGGCCGTGGGAGCGTCGGGGAGCAGGCGCTGGGCGGATGGCTGGTGCGGCGCAGAGGCAGGTGGGGGGTCAGAAGTCAAAGGGTCAGAGTGTGGCTAGGGTTTCTTTGTTTCTTTCTGTTTTGGCTGAAAGTATCTTTGGACCATTTGGGCCTGTTTTGGTTCTGTTGTTTTTTTCTTTTTTTTTGAGTTTTCTGGGTTGTTTCGGGTTTGGGCTAGGGTAGTTGGGCTTTGGGTTTGTAAATTAATTTTAATTTAATTTTTTTTTGTGTAATTGGGCCTTGGGCAAATTTGGGCCATCTACAGCTGCCCCTCTTTGCTCATTGTCATGCAACGGGAATAGAGCAAAGACATAACGAGGGACCAAATTTGCCCGGTTTTGCTGAGTCCTGACTTCTTTGGTGCTTTTCTTCTTCATGTAGTCTCATCCTGATCCTCCACACCTTGTTGCTTTGATCCACTTCACCGACATGTGGCTTCAGTCTGCTCTTGCTGCGATTTCAATAGGATGTGACTTGTTTATTTTCGATCTGATGCATCTTCAGAGAGATGAGGTATTTGGTCTTTAGCCTATCCCACCTCTAGTTAAGGCAACAGGACTAAAGCTTAACCATGCTCCCTACTGGTTAGGGACAGAATTACAAATTTTCGACCTATTCCACTTCCTTGGTCGGTGGCAATAGGAGGTGGCCAAAATCATGTTCTCCACTGGTTAGAGAGCCAAGATTCGCCTTCGATCTTGCTCCGCTACTGGTTAGGGCGACAAGATCTACAACTTTCTTTTGATCCATTCTACTGCTGGTCAATGGCAATAGGATGGTGGCTTAAATCGTGTTCCCTACTGGTTAGGGAGCCAAGATTCGCCTTCGATCTTACCCCACTACCGGTTAGGGCGACAAGATCTACAATTTTTGGCCTATTCCACTGCTGGTCAGTGGCAATAGGACAATCTTCAACCTATTCCATCACTGGTTGATGGTAATAGGACAATCTTCAACCTATTCCACCACTGGTTGATGGCAATAGGGCAATCTTCAACCTATTCCATCACTGGTTGATGGTAATAGGACAATCTTCAACCTATTCCATCACTGGTTGATGGTAACAGGACAATCTTCAACCTATTCCATCACTGGTTGATGGTAATAGGACAAACTTCAACCTATTCCATCACTGGTTGATGGTAATAGGATAATCTTCGATAGTGTTGCTACACCATCCTTTAGGGACATATCCTGTAGACTCGATTTTATATGTTTGTGTTTATGCCAAATGGTGAGGATGCTATGGTCGAATGACTCAAATGCTCCTAACCGTGTGATATGGATGACACCTACATGGATGCGTAATGTCATGAGAATGATGATTTTCATTAAGATGCAAATGATTGCAATAAATCGAATGCTCCTAACTACATGATATTACGGAGGACATTTGCATGAATGCAGGATGTCATGAGAATGGTCTCTTTTAAAAGTTTAGAATGTAATTGCTCGTTTCGTCGTCAAGGTCACGACACGCACGCAACATCTTGTCTCGATGTCTATGTCGGAGAATCGGGAAGATAGTCATGATTTTAGACTCCTCTTCCTTGAATGTTTCCAACCCCCTAAGTGCGGTGGTTCCTACACAACAGTCTTGTTTTAGGTTCCTACGCTGTTTAGAAGCTTCCATAGTAATAGGCGGGACTCGTTTCATGGAAGCATTATGGGTCAATGGGTCGTCATTTCAATTGCAAACAACTCAAAGATTTAAAATAACAATGGAATTTATAAAGAATGGAATTGGATTAATTCAACAAAAGTAAACATTATTGGAGTACAAAAAATGGGTAAAAAGAAAAAGTAGGTGCCCCAGATATCGCAGCCTGGGCTTCGCCACCGAATCCTTTCGAAGATCATTTGAGCTGAAAAAGCGTTGGGAGACTGCGGTCTTTCTGTAGATGTTCCGAGGTGTAACATTCCTCCTTTTGCCAATTCTGGGGGAAAAGATTGTCACATACCTCCTTTTTACTTTGAGCCGCCCTCATCGGGTTTTCGACTTAAAGCCCCTTTGGTCTCAAAGCGCCCTTTACGGGTTTTCACTTTGGCCTCTCCGTTTTTTTTTTGGCCGTAAAGCGCCCTTTGCGGGTTTTCACTTTAGCCTTTCCTTCTTCAAGCGTAATACTTCTTAATCGAATCAATTTATGGGATTGGGTAAATTTCTCCCATCCATCTCACCAAGATTAGTGCCCTCCGAGAAAGCCTTTTCACCACATATGGTCCTTCCCAATTCGCATCCATTTCTCCTCGAAATCTTTTGTATGGGAAGGATCTTTTCAAAGACGAGATCCCTTCGTGGAATTCCTTGGCGAACTTTTTGTTGTAAGCTCGCATCATTCGCTTTTGGTACATCCGCCATGACGGATAGCCCTCAATCTCTTTTCTTCGATTAAGTTCAACCGATCATATCGAGCTGGATCCATTCAACTTCGCCCGCCTTCACTTCGACAATATTCAAGAGAAGGTATTTCCACTTCGATAGGTAGAACGCCTCCATCCCATAGACCAATGAGAAAGGTGTTGCCCCATGAGAGGTTGGACGGACGTTCGATAAGCATAAGCTTGAACGGTAATTTTCATGCCAATCCTTGTAAGTCTCGGTCATCTTCCCACTATCTTTTTGATGTTTTTGTTGGTCGCTTCACGGCCCCATTCATTTTTAGGCGTCGATGATGAATTGTGGTGTTTGATGTTGAATTGGCTACAAACCCCGCTATCGTGCTATTGTTTAAATTGGTCGTTGTCGATATGATCCTCTCGGGCATTCCAGTATCGACAAATAATTTCCTTCTTCAAAAATCGGCTAACCGTGATTTAGTGACGTTGGCATATGAGGACCTCTACCCATTTCGTGAAGTAGTCGATGACCACAAAGATGAATCGATGCCTGTTCGATGCCTTCGGAGATATTGGCCTAATGACGTCCATGCCCCACATGGAAAATGGCCATGGAGAAGTCATAACATGCAAATGTGACGGGGTACATGAATCTTGTCTCCATAAATGCATTTATGACATTTTTAGCATAGTTGATCTGATCTCCTCCATGGTGGACCAATAATATCCAAACCTCATTATTTGTCCGCCATTGTGAAACCATTAGCGTGAGTTCCACAGACACCTTCGTGGACTTCTTCTAGGATTAATTTAGCTTCAGCGGCGTCCACACACCTTAGAAGCACTTGATCTTTCCTTTTCTTGTATAAGACTTCTCCATCCAAGACGTAATCATATGCTAATCTCCTCAGCGCCTTTTTTTCATTCTCTGTGGCTTGATCAGGGTATTCACGATTCTTCACATACCGCAATATATCGTGGTACCATGGTGGGTCAATTTTCCTTCTTCCTCGACATTGTAGCAATGGGCCGGGCCTCATAAATGCTCATTTGTATAGGTCTCATATCCTCCTTGTTGTTTGCTTGTACCATAGAAGCCAATGTGGCTAGAGCATCGACCATCGATTTTAGATCCTTGGTAAATAATCGAAAGTGATGTCATTGAACTCCTTGATTAGTTCTTGGACCAATCTTTTGTATTCGACCAATTTGGGATCTCTCGTCTCCCACTCTCCTTTAAGTTGATAAATTACCAACGCGGAGTCTCCGTATACTTCCAGCACCTTAATTTTGCATTCAATAGCAGCACGGATGCCCATGATGCAAGCTTCATACTCTGCCATATTGTTTGTACAATCAAAATCCAGCTTACAAGTAAATGGGTAATGGTCTCCGTTTGGGGACACCAGAACTGCCCCAATTCCATTGCCCATAGCGTTCGATGCCCCGTTGAAGTTCAGTTTCCAAGGACGACTTTCCGTGGTATCTTCTTCAGTGGTTGCTATGCACATTAAGTCTTCATTAGGAAATCAAAATCAGAGGCTCATAATCGCGCGAGCTCTACTAGCCAAAAATCCGCTATTGCACTCTCTTTTATCGCTTCGGTTTACATAAACTATGTCAAACTCGAAAGTAAAATTTCTCATCAGAGCCATTCGTCCATTAAGAGTAGTTGACTCCATTAGGTATTTTAGTGGGTCTAGCTTTCGAGATGAGCAGGTCATATGATACAACATGTCTCGCCTCGATCTCGAGTTGTCGGACCAAGGCACAACACATTTTCTCAATCGGTGAGTACCTTGTTTCACACTCAGTGAACTTTTGCTAAGGTAGTATATTGCTTTTTCTTTCTTTCCTGACTCATCATCTTTGGCCGAGCACACATCCCATTGAATTACTTAGTAACGTCAAATAGAGGATTAAAGGCTTCTCTGGATTAGGTGGTGTCAATACTAGAGGATTGGACAGTCTCGCTTACTTTGTCGAAGGTCTTCTGACATTCCTCGTCCCACACACCTGGGTTGTGTTTTTTAAGAAGACGAAATATGGGATCACATTTCTCAGTTAGTTGTGAAATGAACCGAGCAATGTAATTTAATCTTCCTAAGAAACCTCGAACTTCTTTTTATGCATTGAGGTGGAGGCAATTCTTGTATAGCCTTGACTTTGTCCGGTCAACCTCGATCCCCTTTTCATCGACTATAAATCCTAGCAGCTTTCGACGACACGGCTCCAAAGGTACACTTTCTTGGGTTAAGCTTGATTGGACTTTCCTCAACCTCAAAAATAATTTCCTTAAGACTTGGATATGCTCCTTTTCGGTCCGAGATTTGGCAATCATATCGTCGACGTAAACCTCAATTTTCTTGTGCATCATGTCATGGAATAGGGTCACCATGGCTCTCTGATATGTTGCTCCCGCATTCTTCAACCCAAATGGCATTACCTTATAGCAAAAGGTTCCCCACATGGTTATGAATGTGGTTTTATTCATGTCTTCAGGAAGCATCTTTATCTGGTTGTATCCTGAGAACCCATCCATGAACGAGAACAAGGAATAACCCGCCGTGTTGTCCACCAAGGTGTCGATATGAGGTAACGGAAAGTTGTCCTTCGGGCTAGCCTTGTTTAAATCTCTGTAATCCACACACATTCGTACTTTCCCATCTTTCTTAGGGACGGGGACGATATTGGCTACCCATTCTGAGTACTTAACCACTTGCAAGAACCCTGCACAAACCGCTTTTGACCTCTTCTTTTATTTTAGTAAAACGTCCGACCTCATCCTCCGAAATTTTTGTTAGACCGACTTGTATTCTTCTTTTATAGGCAAGCGGTGTACCACGATATCGATTCTTAGCCGGGCATGTCTTGATATGACCATGCGAAGACATCCTTGAATTCTTGGAGTAACTCAATGAGGTCTTGCTTTGTCTCTGCGGTGATCTGGCTCCAATCTTCACTTCTTTCTTCTCTTGTTCATTTCCTAGATTCACTATTTCCTTTGATTCTTTGTGAGGTATGATTTGTTTCTCCTCTTGTTCTACCATCCTTATGATTCAGAGCTAAATCACGACCTTGGTCATCTCCAAAATCCTGAAAATCTTCCGCACCCATATCTTGCTCAAAAGGACATTACGAGTCATCGGTAGTGTTACTCAAATCATTGATATCTGAGACTGTTATGGAAATGAATAAAGGCTCATAGGATCATAGAATCATGGCATGTTTATTGGTATGATAAATGAAGAATAGAAATGTTTAGAAGAATATTTAAAGAAAGAATAATGAATGAATGAAATGAACATAAAAGAAAATTTTCTCAAAAGATAGCGGAGATGTATTTCATTGAAAATAAAGATGGCTTATACAAATTCATGTTTCACAAAGGGGTTCTTATTGCTTCTAGACTTAAAGCAATAAGTGTGTTCAGTATTACTCGAATAAGTTCTAAAGGCTATAGGAATCTCCTCCATGATCCAATTGTCTAGAACGCCACCCTACTCATAGGGCGGATCCTATTCGATTTTCTTCCTCAATTTTCCCTCGAGATATAGCGTTGACATGCACGATCTCCTCATTTTGTATCTCTCGTCCGGATGGATAACCCTCCCGATACAAAGGTCTCACGGATATGAGGATTATCATCGGTTGCCATTTCATCTCATCTCCCTCGGGCGTGCCTTTCTTCTTTCTTGTTTCTTCTCGACTCTTCTCTTTTTGCTTGGCGTTTGGCTTGAATCCTAGACCAAGAAGTCTCGCTTTTCTTTTAGTCTTGGGACCTCGATTTCTCCTTGGAGGTATCTTCCAAGTCCTTTCTCCGCGCAGCTCCATTCTCGACCATCAGTTGTAGACCCATTTTCGTGGTTTTAGACAATTGCGATCGGGACCTTATTCCCTCGGTGACGAATGTTGCGTTGACAAATTCCAAAGAACGAAGGAACACTCACCGCTTCATCGTTGGCTTCTAAATAGGGTGCATTGTTTGTTCTGATTCGCGATGATGTCCTCTTGACATTTATGGTCACTAGACGGCCCTCCGAGATTAATTTCAACTTTTGGTGCAACGATGAGGCACGCTTGCCCCGAAAGTGTATCCAAGGTCTCCCCAAGAAGCGGTTATAAGATGGTGGATGTCCATCACAATAAAGTCCACCTCATATGTGCTGGTCCGATTAAGAGGTACTTGATCCTTCCCATGACTTTCCTCTCGATTCCATCGAATGCCCTTACTATGTTGTGGCGTGCCTTCATATGAGAACTATCAACGGTAATCGATTCGATTGTCGATAGCGGTAGGACATTGAGCTGATCCATTGTCGATTAGTACCCCGGTAATGTGTATCCCTTGCATCGTGTGGTAATGTGGAGAGCCTTGATGGAACCTGTACCTCCGGAGAATCTCATCATCGTTAAAGAAAATGAAGTTATCGGCACTTATGTTGCTAACGGCGATCTAGCTTGTTAATGTTATATCATTCGCAACATAAGTTTCGTTCAATACCTTCATCGTAGCGTTACGGTGTGCTTTCGAACTCAATAGTAAATCTAGCACCGATATACTGAGCCATTGTTTATGTAGTCGCTTACTATTAATCGTATTCACTATGCTTCAAAACTTTAAGAATTCTCTAGCTTCTTCCTCCTTCACTAGCTCGTTTATATGGGTCTCTTGCTTGGTGCCTTTTTCTTTCTTTTGGTCGCCCGTCAAGTTTTTCCCTCTGGAGTGCTCCGTCTTTGTGTTTGACAAGTCGTAGCGCTTTCCACTTGTGATGTAGGAGCCTTCCTCTTGGTTTTCCTTTGTAGTGTTGGCGAATCTCCTTCTCGTGAATTATCACATTGCGCTTATAATTCGGGGACCTTCTTGTCATCTTTATATGAAAAGGTTGCAGGTTTTCGGATCACGATCCTTGGATATGCCTGGCTCTCTTTTGTTGACGGACCTCCCTTTTCGTGAATCGTCACGTTGCGCTTATAACCTCCGGAGTCTTTTGGTCGTCTTCGATGAAAAGTAGTAGGCTTTGAATCACAATTTTACTCGTCGCCTTTTGATCGGAGATGGTGACTAAAGGATGGCTCACCTCAGAGGCTTCGACTCATTCTCCAACGCATGACGTTACCCTCTTTCCGCCTTCATTGCTTTCAAAGAATTCTAGCTCTTTGTTGTCCATCACCGAACCAAAGATTCTAAACTCAAGACAACTTTGGATTTCGTGCCCTTCCGAGTTATGAAATTCACGATACTTTCGTGTTTCTTTATGTTCTCCTCTTGGACGCACCACAACCAATCCCCTTTTATCATTTCCTTCCGGACCGCTTCATTGGGGTTTTCACATGAAATATCCCTTTACTCTTCTCCTCACATCTTCGCCTATCATGTTGACCCGTGATTAGGTAGCGGGTGCCCTTGCCGAGAGGTGTCATCGACTTCTATAACTCCCATCCGGATCGGTCTTTCCACTAGTTTCTTAAAAGCGAGCAAGGTTTTATAGAATGCCCACAATTCTCGTGCATGGTATTCGTGACTGTATGCGTCGCATCATACCACTTAGGGTACGGGGTTGCAAGGGTTTTAAATAATGGGGAGACAACGTGTGCGTCAAATAATTTTGGTACATTTCCTTGTATGGGACCGGGATAGGTGTAAATTGGATTTTCTCCAGTATTTTACCTTGTCTTTGGACTCTGCCTAAAGGAGCTCGATGATCGGGGTTGTAGTCCTTGGTCGCTCACGATAATAGGTTTTGAATAACCTTTTCCCACGTTGTTTATATCACTCTCCTCTTCTTGGGCCGTCTTTCTAGTACTTTCTCCACCTCTATTTTACCGCTTCGATCGCATTCTCGATCATTTCCTGACAAAGACAATATCGAAAAACTTTTGTGGCACTTCCAAGCATGTGATTAATGAAGGAGCTTTCGGTGATTGACAAACAAGATGGTTGTCTCTTTTCTAGAGCGGTGGTGAACTTGTGTGGCTACTTCCTCCACCACCGGGCATACTTGCTGAAACTTTCGCTTGGCTTTTTCTCCATGTTTTGGAGCGTGACTCGATCAGAGCTATATCGGCTACGCGTCGTATTGTTTCGGAAGGCACATGCTAGATTCTTCCATGACTTGATCTGGTACGATCGAGTGATTGTACCACTTGGTCATGCCCCGCCAAACTATCTCGGAAACAATGAATGAGCGGTTGATCGTTGTTAACATATCCCGCCATCCGCCGATGAACATCGTGATGTGCGCTTGAACAACCGGTCCCATTGTATTTTTAAAATCCGGTCTTGAACTTTGGAGGAAGTACAGTGCAGGACTAGGCTCAAGTCTTTAGCGCCCACTCCGTAGCGATGGTCGTAGATCTCTATTTCCTTAAATTTTCTTCTAACCATTTGCAACAATCCTCGAGTTGTTTAAGAAGGTTCGTTTTGCCTTATCTATTTCAGCCATTTCATCAAAGTCGGGGACTATAGGGTTAGCCGGACCTTCTCCGGGATTCTTGCTGAACCGGTCGGAAGTGCTACCGCATCATGGTCTCAACTCGCACTGTGGCTCGATAACAAAAGGCGTCCTTTGGGGACCTATTTCTGGTGGTGCTTGGATATTTGGCGGGGTAAATCCTAGAGGGTTAGCGGGTCATCATTATTCCCTAAACTAGTAGCGACGCCTTTTCCTCGTTCATTGGCTAATAGTTGCGCCAACTGGCTCATCATGTTGTTTTGGGACTCTTGCATCCGTTCTATCATATCTTGCTAGAGTTTCGTTATTTGCTCCTGCATCTGTTCTTGTATCTCCTTCTGAAATTGTTGAAATCTTTGATCCATTTTCTTAGCACGAGTCCCGTAGTGATGTCCGGTTCCCAGATTTCTTTTCCTTCTCTCTTGTTTCTCTTTTGTTTCTCTGTTAATCTTTAACCAATTAGGCTTCTTTTTATAAACTTTAATGCATGTAATATGATGTAATGCAAATGCATGAATGCAGGAAGAAGACATCGATTCTGATCAACTTCATTTTAGAAAACTTTATTAGAAGGCAAAACCCTTTACATAAAGTAGATTACAAATACGTTCTAGCCCTAAGACCTAAGGTTTTGATTTTTCCAAGGAGAGATTAGCTCTTCATCACGACCGGTGGTAGCCCATATCTCATGCCCACTATGTCGACCTCCTCACCAAGGTCTGTAGATGATCAGCTACTTCTCGAATCTGGATTATTGCTTCTCCCATGAGGTAGTCCCGGCTTCGAACTTGCTCGCAGGAATGGTGAAGCTCTTCCTCCCAACGTCTTTCTCTTGTTTCCAGAAGCTCAATTCGGAGCTTGCTACTATGCAATACCGATTTTAACTCTTCAACCCTACCTTTTAGCTCCTCTATTCATTTAGGCTTGACTTTAGTTGGCTTTCGAGTCTCGACTTGGTAGTGGTGCGTAGATCGCCCAAGCTCACTATTCTAGCTTCTAATCCATTTTTTCTCTTTTGGTCTTCGTCATCCGCCTTTCTAAGTCTTCCTTCTTTCGTATTTCAAACTTTTTCTCCCAACTGTTAACTTTGGCTCTTTCCTCTCGACCTCTTGTTGCCATTGCTCAAGTTTTTCCTAATCCTGCGTTTTTCATTGTTAAGTGCATCCTCTTGTACTGTCTTCAAGTCATCTCGGTCTTCCTCTACTTTTCGCTTTTCCTTTTCGAAGTTTCACCTCCGATTTTGACCGTCCACTTCTAACCGGAGGAGCATCTTTCTTCTTCCAACCTTTCTATCTTTTTCCGAGTTCGAGCTCATCCGTTCAAAATCTTACTTTACAACCTCTAATTCGATGGGACCACTCGCATGCATTCTTCTCTTGATCGGGCGCCTCGGATTTGGCTCAGAATGTTATCATTGACCTCCTAGCCTCCATTCAATATATTCGTGGTCGTTCTCGGTCCTGTAGACAATCTTCTCATTCGTGAATCGATTCCGTGCACTAGAAATCTCTTTAACCCTTTTCTTATAGCTTCCCCTTCATATGAAAACTTCGACCGAGCTAGCCAGTATGTCGTTGGTACGAATCGCCTTGAACCATACCGCCTTAGGACCAAAGAAAGGGCGTGGCGGTGGCACCCAAATTTCCAATAGGGAACCCGGTCAAAGCTTCCAGAACGATAAAGGATCCCGCGGAATCATCCAGGAGCCTTCCATTCAATGTCGTCCTCTTGAAGGTTTTGAAAGATCGTGATCCGCTTTTCTTGACACATCCTCTCTTTAAGCAGAGTTGCTATCTCTTCTAGTGGGAAGTACTTCTCCGACATGAACCGCAAGACACTTTCTATTTTCCAAAAGTGACTATGGAACCAAGCCAATAACTTGCCACTGATGACCAATAAACTCGCTTTCACCTTTTCTTTGACAAAGGTCAAGGATCTGAATGTTTGGCTAAGATGGCGAGAACGGTGTGACCCTTTGTCCAACAAATTTGAATAGATCGATAACCGCTTCATCAATGTGCCTCAAAGCTTTGGGGAAGATTACCAGCCGTAAATACACAAGGCCAAGATGTCTATCTTTTTCTTCGACGGGATGCGCCGAATCAGTCTCTCAAACATGTCCAGGTATGTATTTACCTCGCCTTCTTCTCGCATCCTATTTGAGACCCACTGTTCACTCATGCGGTGATATTCATCAACTTCTTCGAAGGTTGGGCCATTAACCGCCTTGGAATAAGCTTTGTCAACTTGAATTCTCGGCAACAGAAGCAAGGTCAGATACTCTTCTATCGTGGGAACCGGATCCACTTTTCCGAAGGAGAAAGCAATTATAATGACATTCGAAGCGGGTCATTGCTCTAATGTGTGCTTGTCTATTTTGACCTCAGCGGTAGGCGGTCGCCGTAAGTACCATAGAACATTGCTTCGCTTCATCGTCCCATCGAGTCCAAATTTCTTTCAACTCCACGAGCTCGCTTCTGCGTGACATGATATTGGTGAAGTTCCGTAGCTCACACATACCCTTCGACTAGGCTATCTCCTTTTCTATTTGGCATTGCTCGACCATATGCGGATTGCCGCATTGTCTTCTACTTTATCAAGGAATTCGCTTTCCATAACCGACTTTCCCAACTCGAAACGGACCGTGAATTGATGTCTCTTTAAAATATGAAATGATATGCACAAAAGAAAGAAACACAAAAAGTTAGTACCATGGAATGTAAAGCAAGTAAAATAAACTAATGCCTATTTGGGTGACCACTAAGGTTTGCCATAGCTCTACCTAAGGTGGGCTCACAGGGTTTGCTATATGCTGCTTAGTTCTAAAGTTTGAGGTTCCCGAACCAAGAGATTCCTCGATCCTCACCCATTATAGGCTCATGCGGACCGAAGTTGGTTCGGGAATACATTTCCTATGGCCATGCGGAAGTGAAAACTTCACGGAGACATAGGTACGGATGTATTCAAAGCGATCCACTAGCCCATGCGGAGGTGAAAACCTCACGAAGGCATAGCTTCTCGCTCCCACTTAAGGGTGTGACCACAACGGTCATGCAATGCAATGCCAAAATATTTCTGTGGCTAATATTGAAGATGCGTTAAAAGAAGCATGATTTTTCAAAACCATTTTAAAAGGACAAAATCAATCAATCTATGGCTTGACCTCGCTTCCCCGTTGGAGTCGCCAAGTCGTCAGTAACCATTTTTTTGGGGTGAAAGCAGTGGCCACGCATGTCGACTCGATTTTGGAAAAGAAAAGGAAAGGAGTCGCCACCGATCTTTATTTGGTGTGATCGGATCACCTTTGTTTTAATAAAACATTTAATTTACTAAACAGTGCTTTTTGGTCTACGAACTTTGAGAAAAGCGGGTTCGAGGTCGATTACGTCGCGAGGAAGGATTAGCACCTCGACACGCCCAAAATTGGTACCAAACCGATTGATTGATGTCCTATTTGTTGAAAACTTAAAAGGGTTCGAAAATACAATGCTTTTGACTTTTAAAGTTGGAAGGGCGTTAAGGCTATCTTATTTTCAAGAGGTAAAGCATCATGTCCGTAAGTTAGGGCACAATACTTTAAACTCCGAAACTAAGCTCGCTTTTGAAACTTGGTTTTTTATTTTGAAGAGGATCTTCCGTTATTCGTCAAATGAGAAATCGGAACCCGAGAAGTTAGGGTTCGATTTCGAGATTTCAAATACTAAGATTGCCTCTATTCTAGGACAAGAAACTTATCCCGAAGTATCTAAGTGTCGAGTCCAGTAAGTTAGGGCACGACATTTCGAATTTCCGAGATTAAGTATTTTGTTTTAAAATTGCAACTTCAAAAGAGATATCTCGTTGTTTAGCGAGTAAAACCGGAACCCAGTAAGTTAGGGCTCGATCTTCCGAGTTTTCAAATACCGAACATCATCTTTATTTTGAAAATTTAATTGATTAATATTAGACAAAGTAATGATACAACAAATAAAGCGAATATATGAATAACTAACTCTCATAAATAAATGAATGAGCAACTAAATTATGACACAAGGTTGACGATAATGGGACTTTAGAAACAAATAGAATGATAATAATAACAATAATAAAGAATATGATATGTAAATGAATAAATTGCTTTAAAGTACTAAAAGAGTAAAGAGCAATGAACGAATAAACAATAAGTAAATGAAACGATAATAAATAAAATAATAAGAAATGAATAACATAAATAAATAAAAATTTATAAATGGTGAAAATTAAAAAGGAAATCAATTCAAATTAAATAATGGTAATAATAAAAATAATGATATATTAAAGAGAATGATGCATTGATGAACGAATAATAAAAAAAAGGTGAATAAAGCAATAAATAAACAAATAAAAGTAAAATGAGAATAATAATAATAATAGTATTAATGATAAGAAATGGAACAACAATGGTAATAATAAAAATAATAATGCAAATATAATAGTAAATAAATAAACAAGAGTAAAATGAAATGATAATAATAGTAATAATAATAATACTAACAATAATAATAATAATAATAATAATAATAATAACAATAATATCAATAATAATAATATAGTGACAATAAAAATAATAAAAACATAACAATAATAAATATAATAGTAAGTAAACAAACAAGAGAAAAAAATGAAATGATAATAATAGTAATAATAACAATAATTGTAATGCTAATAATAATAATATAATATAGTAATACGTAATATTATAGCAATAATAATAATAATATAACAATAATAATAATAAATAAACAATAAAACATTAAATAACAATGATAATCAAAGGAGGGGACCAAATCGGATTAAAAATAAATTTCTGGGGAGATTTATAATAAACAAAAAGGGCAAGAGGACCCTATTGTAATGCGCGCGAAAATATGGGGGACTGGGAGCGCAAATTTACCCAAGACATCTAAACGCAGCGTTTTATAGGGACTAAATTGTAATCGCATGAAGCTTCTGGGCCAAAATTAAAATAGCAGAAAACCTCATTGTAAAATAAAAAAAAGCGGAAGGACCGCGCACGTAAAATTTCCTTTTTTCCCACAAAACACGCGGATCCTCCTGGAGCGGGTCGGGTCGCGCGCGGGTCGCGCCTAAACGGCGTCGTTTTTGGCCTTAGGAGCCTGAGTGAAACGGTGTCGTTTCACTGGTCCTATTTAAGGCTGATTTTAAGCCCCAAAAAAATCATTTCTTCAGTTTTTTTAAAAAAAAAATTTTAAGTCTCTCTCTGTGTTTTCTCTGCAGGGCATGAGGGGAGGGGTGGTGCGATTTCCATGAGGGTGGCATGCCGTCCGATCACCGTGCCGAACTCGGCCACCGCCCACGGTGGCCGAAAAGGTAAAAAAATTTATTATTTTTTTATATTTTTTTTAAAAAACTATACATTTTATATTATACGAGTTTGCTGAGAAAAAGAAGCGATTTTCGGAAAATAAAAAGGAAAAAAAATAAACCTTTTTTTTTGCCTCTGTTCTTCGATTTTTTTGAATCTTTTGCCTTTTTGTTTTCTTCGTGTTTGGATTTGATGCTTTGCGCTAAAAATGCTTTCTATTGATGTTGAAACGAAGAAAGAGGGATCTCGCTTTCTTCCTCTCTGTTTTTCTTCCAAAAGCCCTTTTTTTTCTTTTTTCACTCTGTTCTTTTTCTATTGATTTTTTTTAAAAGGATCCTCTCTGCTTTTTGTGTTCGGTTTTTATAACCGAGAGGAGAAAGAAAAAAAAAAAACCCTTCTTCTGCGATATTTGTCCCTATCTTCTTGGCGTGTCTTGCAGTAGTGGGAGCGTCGGGGAGCATTGGCCATGGATGGTCAAAGCAAGGCAGAGGCGGTGGGGTCAAGTCGAGGTCGAGTCGGCTAGGTTTCTTTGTTTCTTTCTGTTTTGGCTGAAAGTATTTTTGGGCCATTTGGGCCTGTTTTGGTTCTGTTGTTTTTTTTTTTTTTTTGAGTTTTCTGGATTGTTTCGGGTTTGGGCTAGGGTAGTTGGGCTTTGGGTTTGTAAATTAATTTTAATTTAATTTTTTTTTTGTGTTATTAGGCCTTGGGCAAATTTGGGCCATCTACAAGAATAATGGATAAATGTGAGAAAAGGAAAGACTTAATTACCAGCATTCAAGGAGGTATTTTTCGAGTAACATACGTGGCGAAGGAGCGAAGGAGACTCCATCTTCCTTTTGAAGGAAGTTTTGCCGATTGATGCAGGACTATATGATCTTTGGGTCAGGCCATCTTGGCCAGTGATTTGATCACAGGTCAAGATGGAGTGAGCGGCCAAAAGCCTGAGCATTCGATCAACAATGGAAGGGGCGTTTGGATTATTGGTGGGAAGCTTAGAGACGATCTCAGCAACCGACATCATACCAGGAGGAGTGTCGGCGGCTTTGGCTATAATATCTAACAAGCCGAGATCGAAGTGAAAGGGAGCGATGAAATGGTAGCTAAATGCATGGCTTGCAAAACGTCAGCTTCTTCTTCGTGATTTGATGAACTGCAGAACAGTGAAGAATCATTCATGGTGGTTGAATATCTTAGAGAAAGAAGATGAAGCTTTAATTACCAAGTATATATTCAAAACAACTGATCCTCAGTTTATATTGGTAAAAGAAACATCCGGTTCCAAGTAGCTATAGCAAGCCAGTCAAGAATGGAGGGTTGGGGACATCCAATAATGGATGAGTTGAATCTAGAACCACTCACCCATATGCCAAACATCATTGGTATATATTAATAAAATAGACTAACATGTTTCATACAACATTTTCTTATTATTTAAATATATAATTGTGAAGATAAGAATAATCAAGAAAAACCACACTATATCGAGATATTTGAATACTTAATGAAATGTATGTAAGAACAACGGGTTATTTAAATGGAATTGAATCTTACTTTTTTTATTTAATTTATATTTAATTTTAATTTTAAATGAGGTAAATTAAATAAAATAGAAAAAAATAAGTTTTTAAAATAAATTATAAAATTTAGTTTATTTTATTAACTTGAAAAATTAATTTTTATAAATTTTTAAACTTTATTAAATAATTTTTATAAATTATAAAATAAAACTCATTTTATAAATATCACTACAACCAACTCTTATTAGTTAAATATAATTTTATTTTATTTTTTAAATTCCCATTATCTTAAAGTAATTAGTGTAATTAATGTACATGTATAAATATATGTTCGAGTAATTATTCAATATAAAATCAAATTATTACAATACAAACTAAAACAAATTAACTATTTGTTTCATTGAAAATTACTTAGGAAAATGATTTACTTTTCGAAAAAATTAATATTTTCGGTGTTTGGAAGGATCTATGTAAAATATTTTCTATTATTTGACAAATTTACTCGACAATATTTTATAAAAGATGTTTTAATGAAACAAACATACATTTGATATTTTCTTATCTTTTCCTTGTTTAATTGAGTTTATTTTTACCTATAAATTTATATTTTACATTTTCTTTGTAAAACAAACATGACATAAATATATTTGTTATAAAATATTATAGTACAATTTTCTTTTAACAAATGAAATTTTATTTTATATTAAGAAAACATTTTGTAATAATCAATGTCATATATAAACTTAATAATAAATAATGTTTAATATAATTAAAATTACATATATTACATATATGGCAATACATATTGACACATTAGAATTGTAAGGGATAAATTAAGCTAAGCATTATTTAAACAAATACTCATATTTATATAATTAAAATATTCATATTTTTATACTAGGTTAAAATATGTCATAAGTCCTTGTACTCTTCAGAAATTTGAAATTTAGTCCATGAACTTTTATTTTGTGTTAGTCCAACTTTTCAATATCAAAATTCGGGTTCAACTGTTAGCATTATTAAAAATATTTTGTTAAATTCATGTTCATTATAACGTCATTTTTAGTTACATGAATACGAATATTTTTATATAAAATGTGACATCAATAAAATTGACAAAAAATTTAACAATGTTAACAATTAGACTTAATTTTCAAATCTTAAAAGTAGAGGGACTAAATTCTTAAAAATAAAAATATAGAGACTAAATTCTAAATTTGTGAAGAGTACATAGACTTATGTCATATTTTAACTTTTATACTACAAAACATTTATTATTAGTATATTTATAATTGTAATAAATATTTATTATTTAAATATTAATATTGAATATTTTCAATAATATATGAAGAATATTATTTAAAATTATTATTTAAATGAAATTGAAATATTAAATAATATATTAAAATAATAAGTTTTAATAATATGATTAGATATAGATAATTAAATATGTATATTTAATAATATTAAAATTATAATATTTTATATTAATATTTTATTAATTTTAAATATTTTAAAATAAAAATTATTATTAATATAATAATATTAAATTTGACTTAAATTAATTTTTATACAAAAATAAAATCACTGTAAATGAGCTCTTTTCTAAAAATAAATTAAGTTTTTAAAATGATAAATTATTTTATAAGAAAAAATTATTTTTATTAATTAAATTATTTTTCATAAATTTAAAATTTATTTTCAGTGAAATAAACTAAACCTAAATAAAAAATAAATAAGTCTAACTTAAAATTTATGGTCGAAATATCAAATTTAGGTATTCAATATGTAAGACTATCTGTCTTCCTAAACTTTGCTTTCAAATTTGAATTGTGGCACGACAAAATTGACTATTTTTAACTTGGCATTGGAAAAGTACGAATGGGATTTTGATGATAATAATTTTGGATTGTAGTTTTTGGTAATTTGTCATGGTCACCATTTTAACCTCAAATTTCAACCCAATACATTTCAACGCCCGTATTCAACGTTATATATATATATATATATATACGATTTAAATATGTTAAAAGGTTTTGTATTTTTAAAATTAAACTTTAACTTTTATATTTTAATTTCCACACATTGGATTTTTATACTTTTTTTTGTTTTAAAAATTTTAATCACTGTTAATTTTTCCATTAAAATTGTTCATGTGATTATTATAAAAAGGTATTCCTCATTATTTATAGTATTTTTATGAATTTCGCGCTTTCTCTTTAAAAGTATATAACCAGTTATAAAAAATTTAAACATTTTTTTGTATTTTCAATAAAATTACAAGAATTATAAAAACAAGAGGACTAGGAGAACAAAAGAGAAGACCTATTTTATTCATCAACGAGTATGTTTATAATGTTTCTTCAAAGTCTATATTTACATACATAAGAAGTATATAAATGAAATAAAACTTTACTTTTAATGACTATTAGAGTCCTAAAGTACATCAAACTTGCCTTTATCTTGATGGACATCTATTTAATAATAAAATATCCATAACACTCCCCATTGTATATTCATTGGTAGATAATATGTCTCGTTAAAATTTTACTAAGATAAAAACCTTGTGGGAAAATAAAATTTTAGTGAAGAAAAAGAATACACATACTATAATACACATAACATGCTGTCTCATTAAAAACATTAACAAAAAATCTCAATCTGAAAAAAGCCTTGATTAAAGGAAAAAAAAGTACAACGCATATTTACTCCATCTCATAACGGCATCATATGATATTTCTAATTCTACTTATTCAATCTTGAATGTTAGCTTTTCAAATGATCTCTTCAAAAGTTTCAATCATATATAATTATAACAAACTTTAATCATGATCATTTTATAAAAATACAAATAGTTATTTTGAATCATTTTGTAATATTCCTCTTGCTACTATTCATCGAGTCGAATTACCCAAATCATGTCAAATGTTGTAAATACTTATACAAACATATTGGACAATTTTTCAAAAATTTTATATGCTACCACCATTCTAAATCCTTTAAGGATTTTATTATTATATTGATTCATATAAAGGTTGTAACAACAACCATTAAACGTATGTTAAATCTTTCATGAACTTTTAGACTAATGAGATATCTGAAGTTTTATTGCATCCACCACACACACAAACACACAAAAAGCATCTTTAATAATCAATGCTAGGACTTAACAAGTTTTTGAAAAACTACGCATGTAATACCCCGAAAGTTACTACAGTAATGAAGTGAAATATTGTCCTTGATATAATAAAATAAGGAAATAAAATGACAAAAAAGGAAATTTTTAGTTATGTCAACAAAATCTATTTGGGAAGTATATTATGATATATTAATTCAAGAAAGGACTAAATCACAAAGGTGAGAAAAGTTTTGTGGCCCAAGAGTAAATACTCAAAATTTAAGGGGTAAAAGTGTAAATATGAAAAATTTGAAAGACCAATAGTGAAAATATTTTAAGGGTGGAATGATCTAGAAACTAAGGAAAATGGATGAATTAGGACCAAATTGAATGAGTGGAAAAAGTATGAGGGGTTAAACCACAATTTTACCAAAATAAGTGATGAGTCAATGGAGGAATTTTGAAGAATCATAAGGGGCAAAATGGTCATTTAGCAAGGAAGATAATTTTGAAGAGTAATGATGATATTGGTGATATTTTAAAATAAATAAATAAATAAATATTATTTTATTAATATTTTGATTTTATTTTTAATTTTATTTTTTATTATTTTATTTAGTATATAAGGGAAGCTCTTCATCTTTCCATGCAACCAACATGAGAAGAGAAAAGAAAGAAAGAAATTTTCTTTTCTTTACAATTTGGTCCTTTACAAAAATTTACCATTTTCACTTAGAAATCAAAAGAATTTTGTAACACCTAAATTCAAATTTGGAGGTTATGGCGAATCTGGCGATGGCACATGATAGTACTTTTAGAAAACGTAACTACATTAAAACCATTTTCAGTATCTTAAGCTATTGCCAAACGGTCGTTTATACATTCATTTTCCGTTTCAAAACTTTATACGCTATGGAAGTTTTTTAAAATGATTCATGAGGTCGTACGTATTTTGATAAAATCTTTGTTTATTTTGAAAACTCGCGTCTTGCCCTACTGCTAGCGGTTCATAAAATAATTGTCCCAAATTTTAAGCAAAAATCCGTAAAGGCCTTATTACATGAAATTTACCCAAAATAACCAAACCATAACTAAAAACAAACCATAAAAACAAATATCCAAAACTGTGGTCATCGCCGAGTCCTCCGCTGCACCGATCCGTCTACTGCTGGGATTACCTGAACAGATTTAAATGGAAAAGGGTGAGTTTTCACAACTCATGTGTAATCCCCATAGAAAACATGCACACAGTGATATTAGAAATCAGGCATAAGTTCATAGTTTGGGTCTGAGCCCATTGCAGAAACGGTGTGGACTTTATCCCACTCAGATGCAGAATCAGATATGGTCTAGGGCCTTAGCCCATTTCAGTCATAATAAACAGATCAGACAGAATAGAAAAATCCTACCCACCAGCCTTTACACACCAACTCCGTCCAACCCTACACTCCATGTGGGGATAAAATCAACCTACCCATCCCTACACAACATGTTTGTCGATCGAAAGCGGCACATAATCGAAAGTTGCAATGAAATTTGCTAGATAATGAGCTTGAGAGCCTTTCAGATACTTCCTTCGATTCATCAACCCACCCCGATGCAATGCAACATACATAAAATGTCATGCCATTATGCAAACACAGTTCATACATTCAGATATCAAAATTCATGCGCAGTACAAAAATAAAAAAATCAAGTCACATAATTAGGGGTTTAGGTAAAGCTTACCGACCCTACATTAGGCCCACAGTTGACTAGAGCGACCCGTGCAACCTTACAGGAATTACAGAAAAATGGGCTCACCGCCCATGTGGCCTGCCCGTGTGGGCCTATATGCTCGTGCAGCCCACACGGCCCAAATTGGCCTTAGTCGTGTGGATTACACGACCTCGCTGCGCACGGCCGGGCTTGTCGATCACACGGCCTAGCCCAGAATCCCACACGCTCGTATGACCCACACGGCCCAATTGGTCGAGCCCGTGTGTAGCACACGGCCTCGCCCAGCCATCACATGGCCGTGTCGCTCGCGCACGACCTGGCTAGTCGATCACACGACCGTGTGGTGACTAATAGTCTTGCACACGGCCTACCACACGGGCGACCACACGCCCGTGTGGCGTCGACAGAGTGGTTTTCTTATTTCGCTGAAACCTCATTTTCTGTGCGTTCGGGTACACACCTGGTTCCTATTGATGCTAAAGTAATCCCTGAGTAATCTCGAACCTATAATTGACACATTAAACCCCAATAATCAGCCTTAGATCATTGTTATTCCGAAACACAACACTAACAAATGTCTAACATGATCTCTTAACGTTTACCTCAAAACCACGCATGATGTCGACTACGAATCAACGTAAGAGGCCTCGCTCAATCCTATTCTCTGCTATCCAAAACAGAAGTTGTGAATCCCCATCCAGTAATACTTAAAAGAAATCAAAACTGTAACGTACTCAACTACTTACCAATTATCGATGGAAAAGACGCAACGGCTTTAGAGGGAAATGAATGCACAAACAGAATTGGGGTAGCAACAATCGAAGAATGAAGGAAAAAGAAGGAAAAGAGGATACAAATGTCAGAAAAACAAAGAGGAGAGGAAACTGAATTTTCACAAAAAAAAAAAAAGAAACAGATTAGAATTCCAGTTACTTCCCACTATTCCCCTAACTCCCAAGTATCCCACTACAACACAACACTGACCAAATCCCCAAATAATCCGGACACATCTATCCCCAATCAGCATTTTAATCCTACCAAAACACTACCTGTAACACCCTTACCCAAGACCGCTTGTGAGTCGAGCATGAGGTATTAATAGACTTAACTACTAATTCGGGGCATAAAAATTGAAACTGTCCATCTGCATCATGTTGACTTAATTGACTATAAATCGAGTTAAGAAACTCAGAATTTATATCCGTAAATTTTATTTAAAACTAGACTCATATATATTCTTACTATAATTTTTCCAAAATTTTTCATGTGGCCCATTAGTACAGTTTAATCATTAAAGTTTCCCCTGTTTCACTGTTCGATGGTTCTGACCTATCTTTACAAAAACTCAGTTATCTCATGGTAAAAAATTCAAATAATGTTCTCGTTAATTCCAATAAAAAATAGACTCATTAAGGATTCTAAGAATATAAACTATGCTCCATTATTATTATTTTACAATTTTTAATAATTTTTCCAAGATAGAAAAGGGGATCACGAAGTCATTCAGAACCAGTCTCACTAAAATTTAAATATCTCATAATATAAAATTCCTTTGCCTACTTTGTTTCTTTCATATAAAAATAGACTCAATAATATTTAATTATATATCTTATTAAATTTCTAATTCCATTTCTCCTATTTTTGTGATTTTTAAAAATCATATCACTGCTGCTAACTAAAAACTATTTCATTGCAAAATATGGTTAACTAGTTTATAACATTTTTCTCCATTTCATTTAAACTCTATATATTAACCATACTTATATATACTAAAACTAAATCAACCAAAACCACAAACAAACAAAATCATCAAGAAAAATATAAATTCCAAGATTAACAAGATGGACAAACCATTTTCGCATGGCTTATACAAATATATACAACTTCAAAACCAAACATAATATTTCTAGCCTATACATGCCATATATGTTCATAGTTTCAAACTTTTAAAATACCAAAATAGCGATCGATAGTGTGACGATGTTCCAAAACGATCCCCGAGCTCGTAGCTAAACTTCAAAATCTATAAAACCATACAATAAACACACACAGTAAGCTATCATAGCTTATTAAGTTATAAACAATTACATAACAAGCCAAAATGCATTGTAATAGAAAATTTACACATTTATTAACCGTTAAACCGAATATCCAAACATTTAAAAATAGACTACTCGTAAGTCTTAAATCCATTCATCATTCAAGTACAAAAGCATACTAATCTATCACCTTTCATAGTTACAAAATCCGAACATACATACATTCAACAATCGGTTTTTATACATATACTACTTATGAAATTTATACTTACCATTCAAATAATAACCTCTCATAGTATCTAAAACTTACTGAATTCAACCATTAAAATGGTATTTACACTCACACCTTCCATATTCATAAATCGAAATTCCTTTGTACCAAATGTGTTTTGAAGTTCAAATCATGCAATTAAGATTCTTTGTCCGATTTCACACACTTAGTGCTCGAAAATTAAATTCGCACACTTAGTGCTTATTATCCGATTTCGTACACCTAGTAATCGGATGTTAAATTCACACACTTAGTGCATAACAACTGATTTCGCACACTTAGTGCTCGGTATTAAATTTGTCATTTACACATGTATATACAACTTACCTTATTTCCTCACCTAATCAACATCACATTCGGCTATTTATTGACACATAAATATATCTCACAATCGGCTATGTTCATATTTCAAATTCATATCACTCATGACTATTTCATTAACATGTCTATGTATCGCATTCGGCTATCTTTATCTTTAATTCAAATATCACACATTCGGCATTACACCAAGTACGTATTTAACTCTATTAAAAATTATAATCAACCTTCTTTTTTTTTTAAATAAAATTTAATTCAACTCAATTGCTTAAAAACTTACCCCGAAAATCGACGGATTAGGTTTTCTTGGCTATTCGTTCAACTTCGCTTTTCCCCGATCCAATCTCTATTCTTTTTGTTCTTGATCTAAATAATTTCAAATTAAGCTCATTCAAACATATTTTCATTCAATTTAATCCAAAAACACATTAATGGGAAAATTACCATTTTACCCCTAACATTTCACATTTTTACAATTTAGTCCCTATTGCATAAAACACAAAATACTTAAAATTGGACTAAGCTTCTTAAGGGCTGAATATTCCTAGCCTTAATTCAATCTCAAACAATTCATTTTTTCTCACATTTTGACCCCTTTAATTTAAAAATTTCACAATTTAATCCTATTTAAACATTTCCAACAAAATGTCTTAATTAAACTTATCAATCTAACATCATATATTTATTTTCCATTACTAAACACAAATTTCATCAAACTATCACAATGGCATTTCATGAATACTTCATCAAATTCAAAAATTCAAGCTTGGGCTAGCTAGTATTCAAAGCAATGATCTCAAAAACGTAAAAATTATCAAAAACCGAACTCAATTACATACCTTAATTAAGCATGCAATGGCCGAAAGTTTTGAGAGCTCAAGCTCCTTCTTTCTTCTTTAGTTTCGGCAAATGAGGAAGACAAGATGATAAAAAAATGTTCTTCCACTTATTTAATACTTTATTACTATTATATTATTATATTATGATTTATAACATTATAACATAAAATAAAATATATAATAAATAAACCCCAAACACTATTTCATGCAAAGTTTGGCCGGCCACTAAGCTTAATTATGGATAAATTATCCTATCAATACTTTATTTATAAAACCATCATCAATTTAGTGCTTACCCATTTAATCACCAAATTTTCTTTTTATGCGATTAAGCCTTTTTTCACAATTAAGCACCAAAACGACCAAATTTTAATACGAAAATTTTGCACACATCAGTTCACACATAATAAACATGAAAAATAATATTAAAATATTTTTCTGAGTTAGATTCGTGGTCTCGAAACCACCGTTCCAACTAGGGTCAAAATCGGGCGTTATACTGCCCCATAATAGAGCAAAAATTAATGCCAACATCAAGACTCGATCTCAAGACCTCCAGCACACCAACACTTCACTTAACCACCAGACCAGTAAGCCCATTCTGACATGTTCTTACAAATAAATACTTATAAGCCTATTGACCAAAGTTTGGGCATTATTCATAAGAATACCAAAATTTACCCAAGTTGAGACTTGAACTTGACACCTCTCAGACACTCCCATACACACCCAAATCACTTAGCCAATAAATCAAACAAACAATTTGTGTTAGCCAATAAATCAAACAAACAATTTGTGTCTTGAAACTACAAGTTTAAAATAATGGAAAACCGGGGCGTTACAAATTTTCATAGCTACCAAGAGAGAAAAATAATAAGGAGACTATGGGGAGCTAGAATATCAAGTTAGATTCAAGAAATAGAAGCTGGAGGAGAGAGAAAATCAAGTTAAAGATTGAAATCAATAGGACAAGGTAAGAACATCAAGATTTCAATATATTTTTAAGTTTGATATTATTGAAAAAGCATGAAAATGATGTTAAAGTAGAGCTTTCTTATATAAGGTTCTATGTTCTTGATATGTTAGTGAAGGTAAATAAGAGGAAGTGATGGGAAATATTGTACAGAAAGGAATGGAGGGTGTTATAAACTTGGTTATCAACATTTTGCACTAAAATTGTTTTGGACAGCAGCAGTAGTCTGACTTTGAAAATTCACCAAAAATTGTATAAATTTAATTAGAAGTTAATTAAATTATTAAATTAAATCCTATTGAGTCTAGATTTACATAGAAGAAATGTTGTAAGCAAAATAATTTCATATTATGAGATATATGAATTTTTGTGAGACAATGTCAGATTGATTTCGGGTTCCCCTGTTCTAACTTTGGAAAATCATAAAATTGTAAAAAAATAATTAGGGTTTAAATTTATATGTTTAAATTATTAATAAGTCTATTTTCAAGAGAAATAAACAGAAACACCATCCAAACCCCGTACTAAGAGATAATTAATTTTAGTAAAGAAAGGTCAAGCTGTCAAACAATGAGAACAATGATAAATTTGAAGATTTTATTGTACTTATTGATTAAATTATAAATTTTGAAATTTTATTTCAGAAATATATTTGATTCTAGTTTCAAAACATCAAGAGGATCTTAATTTATATTTCTATAGCTCAAGATATAAATAATTTAGTGACTATGACTTAAGTGGATAGCTTTGATATGAACATATAAGTAAATAGTGGAATTATATATACATTAAGGATGTGGAATGGAGAGGAGGAGGAGAAAATATATATGAATATTCAGATAGCATGGGTTTATATTAAAATGGCTAATTTGCATGTTTTAGGCTCAGAGACTAAATTGAATAAAAGTAAAATTTTAGGGCAATTTTGTAAAATTGTCAAAATGACCAAATTGCTTGAAATGAATTGTTTTATTGTCTAAATTAATGTATTGAAATAAATTATTAATATCAAGTGAGTTTAGAGCTTTAATTTTGTTGTATGATAAAATTATAAAGTGATTTTTGTTAAATATTAATGTTAGTATCAAATGGTGAAAATAGTTAAAATATTGGGATTTGGCTTTAAATTCTATTTTATTAAGGGCTGTATGATAGCTAGAATATTTGGATAAATTATTCATTGAGAAATATTAGTTGATTTGATAAATTAATTAGTTAGGGTAATTGTGTAAATTCAAAAATTGAAGGGTATAAATTGTGAAATAAATTGGAACTGAAATATATGAATGAATAATTCTATATTTTAGATCAAGATTCGTAGACACTCATGAAAATGAAAATAGCGAAATATTCTATGAACTCCTATAATTATTACGATTCGATTCGTAAGTTCGTATAACTAAATTGTGTATATTTATATGCTTGAATTAAATGTTGTGTATGTGAATTGTATAAATGCCAAATATATGAAATTGGTTACATATCCGACAAAAGCCCAATAAATATTAAATCTCGGTTGAATAATGAAATTGATGGATACAGGATTTCCTGATTGGTTGTGGTCCTGCATGTGTTGCGGACACACCACAGCTCCTACGAGCATCCCGTTATAAGCCCTTTCGAGCTTCCCATTATATTGTTCCTGCGAGCTTCCTGATCAGTAGTGATCTTGCATGTGTTGCGAACTACCGCAGCTTTTTGTGAGCATCCTGTTATATGATTGATTGTGATCCTGCATATATTGCGGGCACAAACGTAGCTCTTTGCGAGTGTCCTGATAGGCCCACTTGAACTACCCGATATATGGCTATCCAAAGCTCCTGATTAAAGGCTCTTCGTGAGCTTCCTGATTACAAGTTATTTGTGAACTTCCTGATTATGGCTCTTATGATCTTCCTGTTATATAGCCCGGATAAGCTTCTCAATTAATGGCTCTTTGTGAGTGTAACACCCTAAATCCGGCCCATTCACTACGACCGAATTTGAAATGCCACTGCGGAAAAACGTTTGAAAATAATCTGACTTGTAGATAAAGTATATAAAATTTATTGTCTTTAGGAAAGTAAACCTTGTGTATTTAAAATTTCAAATAAATTAAGTTGTTACAAAATTCTTGATTAAAACTTTATTATATATACTTAAGAAAATAAGATCATTTGCAATTAATATTTAAATTGTCAATCCGTAATAGAACATAATAATAAAGATACTTAATAAAAAATACTTAAATACTTTAATGGGCCTTATTACAATAAACACTTAATTAAAATACTGAAACTATAATTACTTAATTAATTAAAATATCTTCTGCATGGGCCACCTCGTATCCACTCTAACCCGGTCCGATCATCATATCACCTGCAATGTTTGATAAAATATTTGGGTGAGTCACACGGACTCAGTGTGTAACTAATCCACTAGATTCCACCCACATGTTAACCACATATTAACACATATATCAGATAATAATTATCATATTCCCATATTATCACATTCTGGCCTTGGCCCATATTCAAGTCACTTATCAAATAACAAGGTAATTAACCACATAATTTCCACATACTGGGCTGAGCCCCTTTCTTATTCAAATCCACATTCTCATACTAGGCTTGGCCCATTTCCACATTAATCCACATATCAAATAAAATTATGCAAAGTGCACCTAACCCAAACCTAGGGTCCATCCTCTACACGCCCCCTTATCCAGCCTACCACACACCAGGGGATTAACAAATCACCCTCTCCTTTTCACTCCAAAGGCAATCAATGCCGTCCACGTGCAATTAAGCACAATAATCCACAACGCGACCTCAGTCAGCGCCAATCCACGATGTAGCCGTAGCTAACTCCAAAACCACGATGGGACACATAGTCACTCATCAACCACGATATGGCACATAGCCAATATCAACCACGATGAGGCACACAGCCACTCATCAAGCCACGCGAACTAAATCGCAATTAATCCACAACGTAACCTCAGTCAACGTCAATCCACGATGTAGCTCAAGGCTAACATCAAACCACGTACTCGAAGTACACCCGTACCTTCTTTCATATCCCAACCCATGCACATGTAACATAAATAATGATATAATAAGAAATGCATGCACATGTCATTAAGGCAGACAATCATATTTCCATAGGCATAGTTACATTCACATCGGCACTTTCACATTCTTATCAACAGATAACACTAACCTGATTATCGATATACCCCTTTTTAGGGTAATCACCACATAACTGCCACTGCACTGGTTAGTACATAATCAACACATACAGATATAGCAAGAACCCGGAAAACGATGGGTTAATCACACACCTGACTATTTAGCGAAATCCCGAACTATTTGATTCTAACACGATGAACGGGGTTTTTCCTCCTCCTTAATGCCGATTTGGTCTCCTACCAAATCCGGAGGCTTTGGTTATCTCTCGCCGATTTATCCCTAATCATCCATAGATAGAATTGGCTATTAACAATAATCCATAATAATTGGCCCTTGGTCAAACTACATAGGCTTACCTTGATTGCTCCAAAACCCAAAGCTTTTCCTTTATCGCTCCTTAACGCTAGCACTATACATCGCTTTCCACCACCGCTTGCTTGAAGAGACTACAATAGAATAGTTGACATCAACACCTTATGAGTTTCGCAATGGCTACCAATATAGGGGGTTCGGCTTCAATGAATAAGAAGAAAGACTAACCTTTGAGGTTCTAACAAAAAGATGGAGAACAATGGTAGAAAAGTTTCGGCTATGGCTTCTAAATGGCAAGGGGTTATTCGGCTATCCAAGAAAATATGTAGAATTAAAGTTAAAGAAAAGAGAAAGAATAGGGAGAAGAAGTGAGAAGCAATTTGGCTCAAAAGAGAATTAAAGGAACAATTTTCGCCAAGGAAAATAAAATGAAAAAAGTTAAAGGATGGTCACCCTATTTGTACTACTCAAATTTAAGACTCCTACCTCCTCTCAAATTCCACTTCCTTCTCCTATAATAACTCTTGAACACATATTCAAAATATATCAAATAAATCTATAATTATCTTCTATTTATCAACTTAAAATAAATCCACCTTTATCACCTTAATTAATAGAATAAAATTATCCATCATTGATCCCTTAACAAACTCCTAAATCATCTCTTTTTATCTACTAATCACCTATTCAAAATAAAAAAATACAATGACCATTATCCCTTATCTTACTAATTTAAACTAAATAAAACAACCCAACCTTTACCCCTTCCTATAGCCAAAATTTTCAAAATAATAATAAAAAAACAAGCCTAAGCTTATCTTATGGAGTCCACATGCCGTCCAACCACCCTCCAACCTCGACGAAAAAGCCAATAAAATAAAACACTCCCATGCCATCCCCTGACTCGAACCTCCCGCTCAATCGCGTCATTTCTGTGCCCTTAAGTGGCGCCCTTAAGCCACTTTACCAAGCCCTTTTATGACCCAAAACGCCCACAAATTATTCTTAAGGCCTCCTCAGCCTAATTTCCTCTTTTTACACTTAAATCCAAAAATTTTCCAAAGCTTCCCTTTTCATCCTAGAATTTTAAGAACCCCTAAAACACATCCAACCACTCTTAAAGCCTACTAACTCATGAATTATGCACGAACGCATAACCCCTAATCTAGGATGTTACAGTTTCTACCCTCCTTAAAAATAATTTCGTCCTCGAAATTACTTACTAACTATCGGTGAACAATCCTACTCATCACACTACGCTTACGCTGTGCACTCCAATCTTAATAAAACTATCTTACCTTCTAGGCACAGTCTTAAAGTTCACATCCAGAGTTCAAGCACTTCACTAGCACATAAGAATGAACTATCTCAAAGCAATAAATAATATTCCAAAAACAAGGAACTTACCTGCTATCACATCCTTGGTTGTCTCACATCCGAACCTTCAGCTCCTCTACCGGGTGTTCCACAACCTTGGCCGGAACCATTTCCTCCATGGTTTGGACCACGAACCTTCGTTGCCTGAGGACAATTCTTAACCAAATGGGCCTTAGATCCACATCGGAAACATACCTTACTATTACCCCAACACTCTCCTGCATGAGCTCTTCCACATTGAGCACATGAACGACTCCGATTCTCAGCAACGGGTACAGGTCGGTTTAGTCCCGAACTTCTTTTAAGCATGTTTTAAGGTCTCGTAGACCTATATAAGGGACAATATGATATTGATTGAATAGTGTTTGAGAATGAATGTATTAATGTTTGTTAATGATGTGTATTGATCGGTAATACCTCATAACCCTATTCTGATAGTGAATACAGGTGAGGGGTGTTACAAGTAAGCAGCTCAATTTGAATAGCAACCAGCAGCAATCAATGGCCATTTGAAGAAGCAAAAGAGCCAACGACAAAGAAAAATAGGAGAATTTTGAATGGTCGAAGATTGAATTTTGGTATTATGGATGAGAGTTATTGGTTTGTAAAGTTGCTATTGATTTAGGGTTAGTTTAACAATACTTTCCAAAGGTGCTTTTGGATCAAAAAGTAGTTTTGGGCAAAAGTTAAAATTTTCTATTTCTGTTTTTGGTCAAAAAGATGCTTTTCCAAAGAATTTTTTTGTTCCAAATGTATCTTGTTTAACAATAATTTTGTTTTAAAAGTGTTTTTTTTTCTTCTCAAAAGTGCTTTTTGAAAAGGAATGTTAAACTAGCCTTTAATCGGCAATTGCGGGCAAGGAAGCAACATGTAATAATAATTGAACTGGTGGTGGGAATATGGCTTGGCGGTGAAGAAAAGAAAAGGGAAAATTGGCTACTAAGGACTCCTACTTCTTTTCTATTTGTGGTTATTTATTTTGGCTATTAAAGATTCTTTTAATGTAAAAAAGAAATAGAGAATCAAAGTGTTGATAAACAAAAGAATTTTAAAATATATCAAACTTATTTTAATCTTAATAAAATCTATTTAATAATAAAATATTCATAGCATGGTAATGTAACATTATGCAGATTGCAAAACTAATGCTGATTTTGAGTATTTTAGCAAGTATAAACGTAAATAGTCGAAATTTGAATATAGATGACTTTGTATGGCTCACAACTTCCATGGGTCTGTATGGTTTTTTATATCCCTTTGACTACCATCCTATTCCTCATCAAGTAGCCAAAGCATGTTTATAGTTTTTTTTTTCTTCTTTTCAAGTAAACTTTCATTGTAACAAATAAAAATTACACAAAATTAAAACCTGCATCAAATATATATTGCTCATTTACCTGGGAATCCTTGAAGACATCAATTTTCTTCTTTCCCTAAGGTTTCTATTGCTCCTTTCGAATGTAGATGGTCTGTGTAGAGTGATTTCTTCATCAGTAGTTTTATCAACTCCAAGCCGGCTACTATTTGGTGAATAATTGGAATACGAAGATAATATTAGTGTAGAAATTGGTGCCTGAAAATTAAGTCAACTCTCGTTAAGGGAAAATCAACAAAATCTGAATTGTCAAATATCCTAGAAGTGTTATGGAGATTGGGATTGCAAATTGTTTAAAAAGCAAATTTATTGAAGGAAAGATAAAATGATTATAATCTCAATCCAATTAAAAATAAGATTTATAATATATAAAAATTAAATCTATATTTTTTTAAAAATAAAATTTATATTAATAAATAATACTATAATGTAAATACTAAAAATATTAGGTTTGTTATATATAAAATTTTAATAAATTAAAAAATTATTAAAATTAAAATTTAAAATAAATATTTTATTTAATAAAAATAAAAATAATATGAATAGATCTAAAATAAATTTTAATAAATTTAATTATATATAAATATGAGTAAATTTAAACAAATTTTAAACCCTTATTTCAAAAATCTAACTTGAATAAATGTAAAGTATATTAATATAATGTTTAAACCTAATTTCTACCTACTGTTAACGACCCTTTAAATATAATATAATAATAAAGAGGAGAGAATCCATGTTGGTAACGAAGGGGAGTAAGAGTATCTCAAAACAAAATAGTGCCAAAAGGTTTAAGAAAAGTTAGGAATAAGAAGCAAAACAGTTTCTTCATTCATGGAGTACTGAAAAACTAAAATAATTAAATCCAATCTTTCAAAGCTAATAAGGAATCAATTTCATATATATAATTCAAATCATCATATCCTCTAAATAACCCTGAAAGAAGAACATAAGGAGAAGAAGCAGGCCTCCATGGAAACATCTTATGAAGATTTTGAGCCTTTGTGCAAATGGAGAAGGGATCAAAACTGTGACAAGCTTGAATAGTTACACAATCCATACATACATAGAATATATCCATTAATGATCTTGAAGTGAGCAAATTTAGTGATTACTGTAGGATTCAGAAGGCAGCAATTGAAAGTTGAAATTCACAGTTCTGGGATCTTGGAAATTTCTGGAGAACGTCTAATAGATGAAGGTAAATCGAAAAGAATAATAAGCAGATTCAGGAAAGAATTCCTAGTTTCAGAAGATTATCAACGAACCCAAATTCGTGCAAAGTTCAATAATGGCATTCTTCACCTGGTAATGCCTAAACAAATTATTCCCACCATTTCTGCTCCTGCTGGTGGTGGTGGTGTGTTAAGAAAATGCTGCTGAATATAAAAGTAAAAACAGAACAAAAGACTTAAATTGAAGCAATAGGAATTCAGAAACTTAGAAACGGTGAAGTACCTCTCTTTATTGCATAAAAAGTACTATAAATACTAAAATAGCTAACAACTAAATCTCCTAAATAAAAGGAACACTACTGGCACTAAACAAAGATTAGGTCTGTTTGAAACAGACTTTGACGGACTCAATAACTAACTTATTCAATCAGTAAATAGTAACAAATAATTTCTACATTAACCTTTTAACACTCTCCCTTAAAGTAGATACTCTCCAACACCCAACAATTCTCTCAAATACAGGAATTTCTTCGGTGGAAGTGGCTTTGTGAACAAATCAGCAACTTGTTCTTCAGTGCAACAATACTCCATCTTGATATCTCCCTTTGCAACCAGCTCTCTTATGAAATGATGACGTGTTTCAATGTGTCTTGTTCTATTGTGATAAACAGGGTTTTTGTCATTGCAATTGTTGACTGATTATCACAATAGATGGTAGTTGCCTCCACTTGTGTTTGCTTTAAATCATCAAGAATTCTTCGATCCGCATGACTTGACAAGCAAAGCAGTAGAATAGCCATATATTCACCTCAAGATGATAAAGCGGTTGATGGTTGCTTCTTTGACCTCCATGAAACAGCTCCGCTACCCATAGTAAAAACGTAACCAGTTGTACTCTTGCGATCTTCAATGTAGCCACCCAAATCACTCTCTGAAAAACCATACAGCCTTAGATTGTTAGAGAACTTATACCATATTCCAAATGAGTTTGTCCCCTTCAAATAGCGCAAAATTCGCTTGACAGCTCCAAAGTGATGCTTGCTTGGACTCTGCATATAACTAGACAAGACACTTGTTGCTTGCAAAATATCAGGTCTACTATTTGTTAGATACAACAGACTCCCAATCAAACTTCGAAACAATTGGTCGTCAATTTTCTCTCCCCCATCATCTAAAAAAAATTTTTTATTGGTGCACATTCGAGTACTCACGAGATTGCAATCCTTCAAGTTGAACTTTTCAAGACGATCATTCACATATTTTTCTTGAGACATAAAATACCCTTTGCACATTGTTTAATTTCTAGTCCCGTAAAGAAACTCATCAACCCCAAATCAGTCATTTCAAATTAAATCATCATTAGCTTTTAAACTCACTCAACAAAGCACTATTATTGCTAGTATAAATCAAATCAACATAAAGGCAAATAATGAGAATATCGAAGTACCTCTATTTTTCACATATAGATTTGGCTCACTAAGACTTCTTTGAAAACCATTATTGCTGAAATTCCCATCAATTCTTCCATACCAGGCTCGCGACGCTTGCTTTAAGCCATATAGAGCCTTTTTCAACCTATACACTTTCTCTTCTTGATTTGCAATCTCGTAACCTTTTGGTTGCTGCACATATACTTCTTCTTCCAGGATCCCATTTAAAAAAGTTGACTTGACATCGAACTGATAAACCTCCTAACTTAATTGAGCTGCAATTGATGAATAACACTAATGGTTCAAATCTTGCTATCGGAGAGAAAGTTTCTTGAAATCTAACCTTCACGCCGCATGTAACCTCGTGCAACCGGCCTTGCTTTATGCTTTTGAATGGAACCATCAACTCGAACTTAGTTTTGAAAATCCATTTTAACCCAACAGCTTCTTTTCCATTTGGAAGGTCTACTAATTCCCACGTCTTGTTCCTTTCCAAGGCTTTCATTTCATCATCCATTGCATCTCGCCATTCCTTAGATTTGATTGCTTCTTCAAAGACGATTGGATATTCAATTTGAGCGAATTGGCATTGTTTAATGCTTTCATAAATTTCTGCCAACGATCTCCATTTTCTAGGTAGTGATTCTGATGTAAAAAAGCTTGATGAAGTGGTATTTGGAACTACTGAAGGACTGCTTGGTGTTGATGAGCAAGAACTTCCATCTCAATTTTCTTGACTAGGATGAGCGTCGAGACATTCACCATCTTCTAGTAATGCTTTTGAACCTGCTTGTAATTCCTTCCAATTCCATTTCTCATAAAAAACATCACAACTAATTAATAGCTTCTTAGATAAAGGATTATAAAATCGATATCCTTTAGTTTCAGAGCTATACCCAACAAAGGTACATTTAGTGTTATTATCATCTAACTTTCCTCTCTTTTGAGATGGAATATGCATAAATGCAATACAATCAAAAACTCTCATATGAGTTACCTCAGGTTTCCACCCATGCCATACTTCAAATGGTGTTTTTTGTTCTAGAGCTGCTGTTGGAGATCGGTTGAGAATGTACACTGCTGTGTGAATTGCTTCTGCCCAGAAACTTTTTGGAAGATGTTTAGCTTTCAGTAAGCATTTTCCCATCTCAACAAGACTCTAATTCTTCCTCTCAACGACTCTATTTTGTTGAGGAGTGTAGCTTGCTGTTAGCTGGCGTTGAATGCTAGATTCTTCACAGAATTTGTTGAATTCAGAAGAGAGAAATTCTCTACCACGATCCGTCCGCAAGGTCTTTATAGGCTGGCCATTTTGTTTCTCAATACTTGCTTTAAACTTCTTGAAAACTGAAAGAGCCTCTGATTTTTCTTTGACAAAGTACACCAACGTCATTCTACTGTAGTCATCAATAAAGACTAAAAAGTACCTATTTTTATTGAGAGAAAATGTTCTCATCGGTCCGCAAAGATCAACATGAATAAGTTCAGCAAGTTGGGAAGCTCTCATTGCCTTGCCCTTTGGAAACGAATCTCGATGTTATTTCCCAAATATACAGCTCTCATATACATCATCAACATTTTTTATTAGAGGTAAACCATCAACTAGATTCTTTTCAGACATGAGTTTTTAACTAATATCTGTGATGCCACAACCAATTTTTATCAAATGATCCTACCTTCAAAGCAAGCTTATCATCAGTTGCGAGATTATAAGGAAAAATCTTATTTTTTGCCATCAGAACACTAGCTAGCAGGTGCTTTTTCTATCCTTAAAAATGTAGCAATTGAATTCTTCAAAAACAAGTGAATACCCATCTATCATAAATTGTCCAACACTTAGCAAATTAGAATTTAAATCTGGAACATACAAAACATTATGAATGCAATTAAGACTTAGGGAATTCAACTGCACAGTTCTTTTTCCTTTTACTATACGAACAGTTCCATCACCAAGCGTAATTCGGCTAGTTACCGACTTATCTAAGTTGCTGAAGAGACTTAATTCACTTTTCATATGATTGCTACAGCCACTATCTATGTACCAAACTTCAGGAAAACACTCCTCAGCACGGAAGCATGCAGCGAACAGGCTCTCTGTCTCATCTTCTTCACTATCTTCATGAGCCAAGTTAGCCTGCTTCTCTTTAAGCTTGCAAAACCTCTCAATATGCCCGTACCTTTTGCAATAGTAGCATTGTTTTGGACTACTATTTTCTCCTTTATCGCCATCTCTATAACGTTGGTTCTGTCCATTGAATCGACCACCAGCCCTACCTCTTCTTCTCCCACGAGATGAATTTTCTCCACGCCAGTCATTGAAGTTTGTTTCGTTAGTGCCCTTTCCACTACGAGAGTATTGCACCCTACTATAAAAAGCATTCTCAACAGACGCATTATCATACCTTTTCATCATATCATCATAAGAATAAAGAGAGCCTTGTAACTCATCAACAGTTAACACACTCAAATCTTTTGACTCTTCTATAGCTGCAACTACATGATCATATTTCCTAGGTAAACTCCTAAGAATTTTCTCAACTACCCTTTGCTCACTTAAATCCTCACCATATTTTCGAATTTTATTCACAACATCAATTACTTTTGATACATAATCATCCAGAACATCATCATCTTCCATAATAAAATTATCAAACTTCCTACGCAGAGTTTGAAGTTTGACAGTTATCACCTTTGCAGTATCTTGATATGTCGTTTGCAGCGTGTCCCATGCTTCTTTCGAACGCGTCACTGCTTCAATGTGAGGAAAAATTGATTCATCCACAGCTTGTTGGATGAAAAACAAAGCTTTAGCATCTCTCTTTCTGATATCTTTGAGAGTTTCAGCTGCAACCTCTTCTTCACCGTATCCATTTTCCACCAAGTCTCATAGGTCTTGGGACAAAAACAAAGTCTTCATCTTAGTGCTTCAAACTCCATAGTTGCTGCCTTGAAAAATTGGAACCAAAGGCTGTGAAAGGTTCACTCCATTCTGATTGCTTGCCATCATAAGCTTGAACACAGGCCTCGAGTAGCTCGGATACTAGATGTTAAGAAAAAGCTGCTGAATAACAGAACAAAGGACTTAAATTGAAGCATAGGAATTCAGAAACTTAGAAACGATGAAGTGCCTCTCTTTATTCCATGAAAAGTACTATAAATACTAAAATATCTAACAACTAAATCTCCTAAATAAAAGGAACACTATTGGCACTAAACAAAGACTAGGTCTGTTTCAAACAGACTTTGACTGACTCAACAACTAACTTATTCAATCAGAAAATAGTAACAAAAAATTTTCTACATTAACATTTAACATGGTAGTGATGAGAATAATGGTGATAAAGCTTCAAGTAGTGGTACATCATATTTAACTTGTTTAATGAAGTTGAATAAAAGTATAGCTTTGGAAATCATGATATTAGCAATTTCCTTGGCAATTATTGTAGCTTATGTGAAGAAATATTGTCAATGTTCTTCTTTGGAATAAGTTGTACTAAATTTGTAATTTCAACATCATATCATATGTATGCATACTGTATGACAGAAATATTGAAATCGAAAAAACAAAAACAATTAGTTAGAAATTAGATCGAAAATAAACTAAAAGAAAACCGATAAAATCATATTAAGTTCAAGAAAGATAGGAGGGAACACAAAAAGTAGAATGACTTTTTGAAGGGATAAATGGAAATTTGCAGAGTCAATTTCATAAAAATTCTCAATAGACAGATTATAGTTTTATCAAATCGTCACAACTTAAAAGTTAGATTCTAATTTTATTGAATCGTAATAGATTCTAATTTTATTGAATCGTAACTGTTTAAAAATATTTTTTTTCCAATTTCCTTCGACTACCAACAAAGCTAATATGCTCAAAGTTGAATTATAAATATTTTGAGAATTAATATGTATCTTTATTATTATATTAATTTATAATTTTACATTTTGTAAGATTTAATCAAAATTTTATCCTTTCAAAATCAAAGCGTAGTTTTATCATATATTTAATAAGCATGTCTCTTTTGACATTTGTCTAAGTGGTACTTCAATTTGTTTTAAGTATATCATCAAATATGTCTATCATTTACTTTGGTTTTGATGTTTAATTTAGAATTTAAACATTTTTTAATTGGTAATTAATTTTAATTTTAATGTTTAGTTTTGAATTTAAATTATATTATATAATGTAGTTCAAAAAAATTTGACATATGTGCTCTAATAAAAAAATATAGATATTTAATTAAAACAAAAGAGTTTATATATCAAATTGAGAATATTTTAAGTCAAACTTAAATACTTAATTGAGATAAAAAAAGTATCAAATTAAAAACTTAAATACCAAAATAGACATTGAAGTTAAAATTGAGACAAAAAATTCATATTCTAAATTAAATATTAAAATTAAACTCAATATAAATAATATATTAACCCTAAAAGTACTTATCAAAGAAAGACGAAAATATAACGGGGATACAATTTCCATAAGAACTCTCTAGTAAATACGTAACACTTTTAATAAGTTTATTGGAATTAGATCAGATTAGTCAGCCAAACTAAAAATGATCCGTTTGAAAAATGAGATTGAATCAGTTGATTTGCTAATTGATACTAATCAGTTGAATCAAATTAAAAATCAGTTGAACTGACGGTTGGGTTTATCTATTTTTAATAGATTTTTCAATTATTTATTTAATCAAATCAGACTAACGGATTAGACCATTCGAATCAGGAATCGATAGTCCCACTTATCCTGTTACAAAAAGCTTGACTTTTGATGAAATGGTTTTAGAAAAATTTGTCTTTTGGTGAGGTCTGTTTTCATGTTTAAATTGGATTAAGCTGATCAATTAAAACAATTAAATCAAAAATTAATTAAAGTGTCAATTTGACTGTAGTGATTAGATTAATTAACTTACGAATTAATATAAACTAATTAAACTAAATTAAAATGAACAATATTTTTATTTTATAGATTTTTAAAAATTTATTTAATCAAATAAAAAATTGATTACTAGATAAATACTCACCATCTGTTGAGGTATCAAAAGTTTTTTCAGCCCAGCTGGCTGGGGCTATAGTTTCTTTGCTTTTCTCTGCAAATAAGTAGGTCGCGCACTTTGACTACCAGCAGGTGGCTTTTAGACATGATAAGGCACTGACATATGTTTTGCCATGCAGCTCCTTGAGATTGCCATCTGTCAAACACACGCGTTTTGACGTTTCTCTCTTTTATCAAAAATTAAATCCTCTTGCTCATCACAATGAATTGACCAAATTTTAAGCTCAATTATGGAGTTGGTTTAAAAACACATTAATTATGGATAAACTTGAAGCGTAGTGAGGATAACACACTAGCAACTATTAGACAATATTTTTTTAAAAAATTCAAAGGTAATCAGCTGCACAGAGATGATGACTATGATGATTGATTGAAATCAATCAACTTTGCAAATTTCAAATTTCCATAACGCAATGATTACAAGCATGACGAATGATTTTCAAAGAAGAGAAACCAGCTTGTTTGGCCAATGTCTCAAGCTCTTGTTTGGTCCTCTCTTTGTCACCTGAAAGAACATGTTTTCATTGTAATAGGGTTTTTTACGAAAAAAATATAAAAAAATAAAAAAAAATTCAAAATAGCATATAAATTTCATTATTTACGTAACTGATATATTTAGGGTGATCATATTTATGTCAGAGACGGTAATATCCTGATCTGATATATGCATGGAAGTTAAAAAATAATATAATTTGAAAAGTGAAAAAAAAAGGGGATAATGTGGTGCCAGAGACAGCACCGAACAATAGTGTGCCAGAGGCGACACCGAATAATGGTGCCCCAAAGGCGGCACCAAGGTGACAGGGCTCATGCAGTAGCAAATTTGTCCATTTGCTCAGTTGGGGACTATTTATGGTCCCCAAAATTTCATTTTCTTCATTGCTATGCAGAAGAAGAAGAAGAAGAAGAAGAAGAAGAAGAAGAAGAAGAAGAAGAAGAAGAAGGCGTCGAAAAAGAAAGAGAATAGAGAAAGGAGAAAGAAGAGAGAAAGAAAAGAGGGAAGAAAAGAAAAAGAAAAACTAGGTATAATTTTTTTAATAATAGATGATATTATCGTGTTGATTTGTTGTTATTATTATTGTATATTGATTTTATTTTATTATTTGTTATTATTAATTTAGTTTATAACTATTGTTAGTTATTAGAATTAGTAGTTTAATTATTATTTTAGTTAGTTAGTTATTATTATTGTTAGTTAAAACTCTAAAATAATATTTTAATTTGTATATTGTTTTTTTTTTTTGAGAAAACATCAGATTGGGCTTTATTCATCTAAATCCATAACCCAAAAACAGAAGAGAACTTAAACAAAACCAAAGAAACTAATGGCCCAGCAAATTATACTTGGCCCGACCAAGACAATAAAAGCAAAAGGAAAATAAAACCAGTCCTAATAAAAACTGAAAAGTAAACAGAACTAAAGAGTTGGCCCGGAGACACAAAAGCAAAATTTGAAATTAGAAATGTCTAGGAAGCGTATTAGCCACGCCTTCACTCCACCCAATCAGAGAAAAAAACTGCTGCCGTCTTGTCTCCCCAGTCTGCCATAACTTTATCAAGACGTTTCCAGTTTTCCAAGGAGAGAAATCCCACCGGATCCTTTTGATAACTCTCTGTAAACTCTCCATATTCTTCTTCCTATACCCCTTCAAATCCTATCCCCTATCCAGAGCTTCCATTTCTATCAAATCAAAACTTTAATGGAAGTGTTCATTTTCGAGAAAAGCTTGAATATTTCTACTAGCCTCCTCCTTCCGCCCATTGAAAGCCTTCCTTGTCTACGAAGCTTGAATATTTCTACTAGCCTCCTCCTTCCGCCCATTGAAAGCCTTCCTTGTCTACGATTATCTATTCCTTCTCAATCCGGCTCTCTCACACTGTCGCTCTTGGCCTGGACATCTGCAAAATCCGGCACCTTACGCAACAGGTAAAACTCCTATCTTCTCCTCAGTGCTTCCACTGCTAATATGTGTGCTAAGTTGTTGGCTGATCTTTGGGTAAATTCGTATTTAAAACTCCTGTCTCTGGATTTCATGTGATGAACATCAAAAATGTATGGGCTTATTTTTTATTTGTCTTGATCTGGGTTATTGCATTTTTTTATAACTCTTAATGAGTCCCCTTCAATAATGCTACCTTTCTCTTCCATGTCGAGAGCAATCTGAGTCGCGCGTCTACATGCTAGAGCTTCCGCCTCAAACGCGGTTTGAACCTCTCTGTGAATCACTGCATTTGAAATGAGAACGTTACCTGTGCTATCACGCACGACCACCCCAGATGTTGAGATCTTATTTCTCCCATCAAAAGCCCCGTCAAAGTTGATTTTTAAAATGTTTACAGGTGGGTTTAGTTCTTGCAAATAACTGCTAATAAATCTAACAATATTTTGACTAGATTTAGTTGTTTTATCATGAATACGGGAGTTTCTGTTGCCCCAAATACTCCAAAGCGTTATACAGAAAAGTCTGCATTTCTCCATTGACAGAGAGACCAAAGACAAGGTAAGCCACTCACTGAACTCGATATTTGTAGAATCTAGAACGTCCATTGCTGGTAATAAGCGCCATATCTCTGCTGATACAGAACATTCCTGAAAAAGATGATTCAACGTTTCTTCACCACCAGAACATCGAGGGCACGTGCTACTATTCCCCAATCTCCGAGCATACAAGTTTGCCTTAGAAGCAATGGAATTCCAGGAAATTTTCCAGATAAAAATCTGTATTTTAGTGGGTATTTCAACTCGCCATAGTTTTCTGTAGAAGTTCCTGTAGTTAATTTGTAAAGTATAAGCTGTAGGATCCCGTTTCTGTAATAGTTTATAGGAGCTCTGCACTGAGAAGACACCTGATGATTCGCCACTCCAAGCCAGAAAATCGTCATGGGGTTCCGTTGACAGAGGTATCCGGAGAATCAATTCTGTAACATCTGGTGGAAAGGTATTAACAATCAACTCCTTATTCCATTCTCTTACAGTAGATCGAATAAGGCCAGCAACTTTATCACAATTCAAATTATCGAACCTGGACAATAATCGACCATTGACATAATCTGGAATCCAAGTATCCTGACATATTGAAATATTTAATCCCGTTCCCACCTTCCACACAAGCCCCTCCTCAAGTGTACCCTTAGTGGCCCAAATACTGTGCCAGATATAAGAACATGAACTCCCTAATTTTGATTGTAAAAACCTATTTTCTGGAAAATATTTAGCTTTAAAACACTCGCTACTAATGAGTTCGGAGAATTCAAAAATTGCCACCCTTGCTTTGCTAAAAGAGATGTATTAAAATGAGTCATTTGGTGAAAACCTGAACCCCCCTCATCTTTGGGTCTGCATAAATACTTTCATTGACACCAATGTAAACCCCTCTTACCAGGTCCTTTTTGCCACCAAAATCGTGCGAGAGTGCCTTCAATTTTTTCACATTAGACTTTAGGAAAAAAAAACAGGACATGGCAAAAGTAGGAATAGCCTGAAGTGTCGATTTGATGAAGATTTCTTTCCCTCCTTGGGACAATAATCTAGAACTCTACGTGCAGTAATTTTGTTAGCCAAATTTTGAAAGGCCTCCTTTTTCTGTCTCCCCACAATATTAGGTAGGCCTAAATACTTCTCTGGACTAGTCGAGCTTTTCACTTCCAAAAATCTTGAGACTGCTTCCTTAGATTCCTTGTTTGTATTTGAGCTGTAAAAAAACTGAGGATTTACCAAAATTCACACATTGCCCGGAACGTCTTTCGTAACTCTTCAGTATGTCTTTTAGAACCTGAGCCCTATTCTCTGTTGCCTCGCTAAACATTAGACAATCATCAGCAAACAACAGGTGAGAAATTTTTGGACTGTTTTTGCTTGTCTTGGCTTCTCTAGTCAACCCTTTTTTTGTGGCGATACGTGTTAACGTTGAAAGCCCTTCGCTGCATATAAGGAACAAAAAAGGACTAAGCGGGTCTCCTTGCCTTAAACCTCTTGATGGTTTGAAAATATTGTCACGATTTCCATTAATGGTTATTGCACAAGAAACATTAGGGACACACCTCAATCAATTCAACCCATTTACTTGCGAACCCTATCTTCTTTATTACCTCTCTAAGGAAGTCCCATTCTACCTTGTCTCAAGCTTTACTCATGTCTAATAACTGCCATATATCATTTTTTTTGTTAAAAATACGACATCTTTCAATTTCATCTGTCTTTCCGGCTACATTTTACAGGTTGGCAACCTTAATGCCAAGAATCGGTGAACAAGAAGTCAACTAGATGGAGGCGGGACACGTGTTTGTCGAAGATGTCAGGGATGCATTGATTGCAAACTGTCGGATTGTGAGGTCGATGATTGTAAAAATATATTCACGATGTCAAGAAGCTTTTTGAGTTACAGAGTCCATCAGTCGTCGACCCGGTATGCCACTTAGGTCTTATGAAGTTGATTTTTGGAACAGACAGTGCGAATACAGGACGTTCTAAACTCTTTATTATTCGTGCACACATATCGGGGAAGCGTGTGCTAAAGCGAACCTTCATGTTGAACAATTTGTCGATGATGTGTACACACTCGAGCGCACGTTGCGTGTCTAAAAAAATGAGTTCTATGTCCTGCCCGACCTGTCTATGTGGGAGGTACCTCGAACAATTTTTGAGCTTGTCCTAGACAGCGATACATAGGAATTCAAGAGGTCATCCACAATCATCCGAATCCGTAATGAAATGGACATTAGGGAGAAATTGACGGTAAGCGTTGTGGAGTATGCAAGTTATGTGGTCATAATCGAAGTAAATGCCCGCAGCGACACTATATGTTGGACAATCGTCACGGTCGTGTGAGAATTGAGCTTATTTAGATTAACATGTTTTATATTGAGATTTTTAGTGATTTTGAGTAATTATGGTTTAATTGTAAAAATAAATAAATTGAGGGACTGAAATGAAAAATAAGTGACATGTATGGATTTGTATATATATGGGTAAAATTTGGCCCTACTATGGTGTAGTCAAATTTGGTCAAAAATTTTATTATGTGTTTAATGACAAGTGAGATTACTATTTTATGGTTGGTTGTGTATTATGTTCATGTACACTAATTTCATATTCTACTATGGTATAATGTATTAAATATTCATATATGGTTACTTATTAAAATTTATAATATGATTATATAATTAGATATGATTATTAATAGTTTGTTTTTAACGTTAAATCATGAGTGACTTTAGTGAATATATGAAAGTTTGGAATTGAACTGTTGATTCGTAATGCCTTATACAAATTTTGTTATGGTCAAATTTTGTTACAAATTTTAAATCTCCAATTAATCAAGTTAATTTTATACAAATAAAGTATAAACATTGTAATATAAAAAAATACAAAATAGAGGAAAATCAAAACCGCAAGAAACACCTAAAATTGATGGTTCAATGGTGTGGTCCTAGGTGTATACTTCTGCGGAGGTCGACGTTCACGTTGTGGGTGCTCGCAACGACCAATATCCTCTTCAGGCCCAGGTGGGGGTCCAGGTGGGGTGTGCTAAACATGGCAGAAAAATCATGTGGCTCAAATGGCATCGATGAACTTTAGCCAGAAGGAGTGCCATGATGTAGTGGATACGACCCAAGAGGCCTGATGTCTTGTAGTGGATACAAGCTGTACTGCGGTGGGTACGATCCAAATATATCAAACCCGTAATGGTATCCACCCTCTGACGAGCCCGGGAAGTAGTCATTGCCCGGCACATCTGGATGATACGAATGTGCATCTGAATGTGAATGTGATTGCTCGCTCAGGCTGGGATCGGGATCATGGCCATCTCGGCCTCCATATCGGCCATTGGCTCGATGTCCCATGTCATTTTGCATGTGTGGGGGACTACAATCATCGCCCTCCGAGTACATATGGCTTTCCTATACTAGAATACCATTGTATGTACTCTAATGGAGGTTGCAAATCGTAAGACATATCCATCTGGGGTATTCGAGACATCCGATCATTCCACACCGCAATAAATCTCTGATGCTTAACCCTCCAATGTAGTCCCTATTTTCCTCTCTTGTTCATGCAGTAAACCTCTCCCACGTAGCATGGTGAATCCGGGATATATTGAATGCAACTAAATTGTCGCAGCACTCGATCTCTATGGTACCACTCGACTACATTGAAATTGATAATTGGTGCGTTAGTACACCACATATGCGAGTGAATGTGCGCAGACGAGGGTATAATGGCTATAATTTTCGGTCTACAATATGGCATCCATATAAACTGCACGATTAATAACATTGTTAAAATTTAACACGGTCTGAGTAAGATAGACAAAGTAACACGTCACGAATATTGGAATCGCTTACCCCTTCCCCGGCATGTTGTTCAATCATAAGTCGGTATATCGAGACAGTGTACGACCTCCCGATACTCGGATAAATACTCCATCTACAAAAACAAATTTCAAGTCAATATAGTATCATTACAATAGTATCAATATAAAGAAATTGTCAATTAATAACAAGTTATATTTTATCACCTGTTTACTAGCTGATATTCGTATGGTTGGTGAGTAACTGATTCCAAGAATGGCATCTGATAAAGAGCCCACGACTGCAATAATGTAAGGCATCCATCTATGTCTACGGCAGTTGCCTTTGTCATCCAACAAAGCTCACGGTACAACATCGCAAGAACTGCGGAGCCCCAACTATACAAGCGAGCATTGCTCAAATCAGCTAATAGAGGTAAGTACATGATATGAACCCTATTATTGTTTGCATCGGGCATCAGTACACCCCCTATGATGTGCATAATCCATGCTTGAGCAGCGCATATCAACTCGCCTTCAGTGGCATTAGCTGATAAGTGTTCATACTTCGCTTTCAGTCATGTAAATTTCAAGCTCGAAATGTTTTTTTTCATCATTGTTGTACGAGACTCCTAGTAGGCTCTGACAAATGGCAAATGGGTTAGCTATCGCACTAACGACCGTAACGGGACTCTTGTCGATTGGGAGCCCAAGTTGCACTGCAACATCCTCTAGAGTGACTGTGCACTCTCCACAGGGGAAATGAAAAGTGTGGGTCTCCGGGCGCCAACACTCGACTAGTGCGAATATTAAATCATACCGTAGATCAAACTCCGGATCAGTGCTGTTGACCTGAATCCAGCTTGCTCTAAATAGGGCATCAATAATTCATCCAGGGGATTTCCTAAGCCATTCACTCGGCCTCTTAATACACGGTATGAGCCCTGACAGTGTTAAATCACAAAATATAATTATAATAACATAATTTATTTCCCTAAATTATGTAGCTATTTTGTTAATATAACCCGCGATTAATAAATAACAGTACATTATCATATTATTAGTTGCGTTAGATATGTGGGGATACGTACTAATTAATGAAGTCATTGTCGTCTCAAATATTTAATTTTTACCTACATAAAAACAATAAATCTATATTAAATTACTAAAAATAACATGTCAATAAAATAATATAACAAAACATAACATAAACGTCACAAAATAAATACAATTTTTATTATTTATACAAACATAATAATATTAATTAAAGTAATAATTAGGGTTTTTACTAACAATATTTTAATAACAATATTAATAATAATACTAATTAAAATAATAATTAGGGTTTTTAACATAAACGACACATAATAAATACAATTTTTTATTATTTATACAAACATAATAATATTAACTAAAATAATAATTAGGGTTTTTACTAACAATATTAATAACTAATAATATTTAGGGTTTCTTAATAACAATATTAATAATAATACTAACTAAAAAATTATTAGGTTTTTTCTAACAATATTAATAACTAATAATAATAATATTTAGGGTTTCATAATAATAATATTACGATATCGTATACCTTTTATAATAGAACCGTGATTAACAAATAATAATTTAGTACATAATTATTATATATTACGAGCCTTTATTCGTCTTATTTTATATTATTTTAGTACATAACGTTTCAAATATGTTATTTTAGTGTTTCTTTTATATAAATTTAGTAAAACCACTTATGTTGACCATTTGTTCGTATTTTCTTTATTCTCAAATTCTATTACTTTCAAAAATTTACTTTTTTGTATTTTATTATTTTATATTATTTTAGTACATAATGCTTCAAATGTATTATTTTAGTGTTTTTTATATAAATTTATTAAAAACACTTATTTTGGCCCTTTGTTCGTATTTTCTTATTTTCAAATTCTATTACTTTCAAATAATATAAATAATATCCTATGTATTTTATTATTTTATATTATTTTAGTACATAATGGAAATGTATTATTTTAGTGTTTTTTATATAACTAACAATATCATTAATAGCTAACAATATCGGGATTTTTAACTAACATATTAATATAATTACGGATTCCACCAATGCGTCGTAACATACTTTTAAGTAACTTCATGCACATCTATCATTGCCCCAGTTATGAAGAACCGACAGAAAAGAAAAACACAACAATCAATCAAACATTAACGAGTGTGTGGATTCATATATTTATAAATGCTAACCTTCAGGAAAATAACTTCGGCACAGTGCTACATGTAATGTCACAAAAGAAAATTAGCAATTTCATTGTTGAAATAATTAAGAAATATTATAACATAACAATATTATAACATGAGTAAATGACTGCATCTTTAATGACTTGGGGTCGGTCAAAATTGATAACCCTTGAGTTGTGGGTAGTGGGTTCTTTGAAACAAATAGCTTAAGGTTGATACCAATTCCACCTCCCGCATCAACCACTTGGCTTGCACCCTCGAATCCTTTGTAAGTTCCGAGAACTTGGTTCAGTATTAGACTGGTGTAAACCGACATTGTTCGATAGTAATATTTGGACATATCATCATCATCTGTCAGAAGCTCAAACGAGTGCTTCTCAACTCAAATGCATTCTTTAGATGAAAACCCACCTTCAAGTGTCACATCCTTCAAGAACTTCTGTAATTAAATAAATATATTTATTTTTGAGAATATAATATATGGATTAAAAATTAAAGAAAGACTTCAATTACCAGCATTCGAGATGGAGAAGAAGCAAAGGAGCAAAGGGGACTCCATCTTCGTTTTGAAGGAAATATTTGCCCACTGATGCAAGGCCGTATGATCTCTGGGTGAGATCATCTTGGCCGGTGATTTGGTTGCATGTTACGATGGAATGAGTGGCTAAAAGCCCGAGCATACGATCAACAATGGAAGGAGAGTCTGGGTTATTGGTAATATATATATGTTCTTTAATTTTCAACATTCAATTAGTTAAATCTTAAGTTATTGTTTAAAATATATAAGATGCCGTTAAATTTATTAACATATTTGTAATTTGTCAAAGTTTGGAAAATTTTTAATTGATATAATATTTTATCATATTAATTTAAACATAAATAAAACATTTAATTATATAATAAAACATTCAAAGGTGATAACTGCAGGGATGATGAGGATTGATTAATCTGAGTCGTTGAAATCAATCAATCAGCTTTGCAAATTTCCATAACCCAATTGTCATAAGCACGACAAACAATTTTCAAAGAAGAGAAACCAGCTTGTTTGATCAATGCCTCGAACTCTTGTTTGGTCCTCTCTTTAGCACCTGGAAGAATGTGAAATAAAACTATGTCTCGTTCTAAGATTGTTTGTGATATAATGTCTGTCTCTGGTACTTCTGGTATTATGGATTCCACCGATACGATTTTACCATTTTTAGGCAATGCATCGTAACAAACATTGAGTAACTTCAAGCATTGATCATCGCCCCAATCATGAAGCACCGACTGAAAAGCAAAACACCATATCAAATACTAACTTTCAAAAGTCAAACTAAGCTACCATCTATGTTGGTTTTACTGTTTGTAAAGGTTAATTCTTTTAAAATTTATAATTGCCTTTTTACATAATGTTTTTCAAAGTTTGAATTAGAATACTCAATCATTGAAAGTTAACAAATTAATGTGGATTTATGTATTTCTAAATACTAACCTTCATGAAAATAACTTCCGCTTTAGGAATTTCCATAAACATATCTCCAGCTATGTGCTCCACCCCTAAAATGTTACAAAAGAAAATGATAGAAAATTGTTAAGTTCATTGTTCAAATCATATATTAGGCCCCAAGAAAGGGAAAAGCAGATTAAGAAATAATATAATAGGGTAAATTTTGTACTTTATAAAATATTAAAATTTTAGTCTTGATGAGATTCAATTGTTAAATTCATTAAGTTTTGCTATTTCTAAAATTTTATTTAACAAATATATCATTATATGTATAATATGGCATGGTGAAACTGAAATTTATGTTTAAAGGGTTTAATGGCTATCATTTATGTCAAAACTTAAATTTGTAAATTGAATAGTCTACAATTTTACGTATAGTATATAACTAATTGAAAATTTTAACCAAGCGGATTTTGTCAGGTTTGAAATTTTAAAATTAAAAAAAATACAAAAGACTAAAATTGGTCAAAGTAAATTATAGGGACTAAATCCAAAACTAATTAATTTTATATGGACTAATAGTGTAATTCGACCAATATAATATTACCTGGGCAAGGAATTGCATCTTTAATGACTTGGGGCAGGTCAAAATTAATGCCCCTGATCTGTGGATGCTTTGAAACAATGAGTTTAAGGTTGGTGCCAACTCCACCTCCCACATCGACCACTTGGCTCACAACCTCAAATCCTTTGTAATTTTTAAGAACTTGGTTCATTATTAAAGTGGTGTCAATTGACATTAATCGATTGAAACATTCTGACATATCATCATCATCAGCTAGCAGCTCAAATAAGTGTTTCCCAAATGCTTTCTTGCATGAGAATCCTCCCTCCAACGTCACATCCTTCATGAATTTCCTGTAATAAAAAAATATTTTTATATGAAAATACAATATATAGATAAGTTAGGTTGTGGTGGCTGACGATGATTCATGAAAGTCATAAGAGAGTTCTTATCACTGGGCCTTGGGGGTCTTACATAGGGTACCATGAGCCCTTCCTAATATGTCACAGGCTTTTCTCTTATTGGTTTTGTATATTCCTTGAAGTTTTTAAGTACGAATTATCATGTCAAGAAAACACATAAATTGAATGTATGAATAACAGATGTCCTCGTAGTGTGTGCTCATCTCCTTGTGAGCCTACGAGATAGGTTCTTGAAGAGTCTTATTCTTATGGGTCCTTAGCTCGTGGGAGTCATGAGGTGGACTTGCGAGGCGTAAGTATAACATAGATGAAGGATAGATAGGGGATAAAGAACAAATGAAAAACTTAATTACCAGCATTCGACGATGTATTTTTCGTGGAGGATACGTAAAATAGGAACAAAGGAGACTCCATCTTTGTTTTGAAGGAAGTATTTTCCGACTGATGACAGACCATATGATCTTTGAGTCAGCCCATCTTGGCCAGTGATTTGATTACACGTTAAGATGGAGTGAGTGGCCAAAAGCTTGAGCATTCGATCAACAATCGAAGGGGCGTTTGGATTATCGGTGGGAAGCTTAGAGACGATATCAGCAATCGGCACCGTACCAGGAGGAGTGTCGGCGGCTTTGGCTATAATCTCTAACAAGCCAAGATCGACGACAACTTTCAAGGTGAAAGGGAGTGATGAACTGTAAGCCAAACGCATGGCTTGCAAGATATCAGCTTCTTCTTCATGATTTGATGAAGAATCATTTTGCCGTGAAGAACCCATGGCGTTTAAATGTCTTAGAGAAGAAGATGAAGCTTTACTTATCAAGTATATATTTAAAACAACTCATCCCATTTTATATAGGTAATATAAACATCCACTTGCATGTAGCTAAAGCAAGCCAATCGACAATGAAGGGTTCAATTATAATAAAAAAATGCAAAATCAAGCACTTAACATAAAATATTAGAAAAACCCTCAATATAAACGAAATAAAACCCATAACTAACCATATGATCTATGTCGAAACCATTTTTAAATTTCAAAAAACGGGGTCAACTTTTGAAAAACAAAAATGGAGTCGCCACCAATCTCTTTTTACTTAGGTGTGATTGAATCACCTTGTAAAACGTTTTATTTCAAAACATTTATTTTGGTCCACGAAATACAAGAAAACGGGTTCGGGAGTCAGTTACGTATGAGGAAGGGTTAGCACTCTCATAACACCCAAAAATTGGTATCTAATCGATAAAATCATGTCCTAGTGTTGAAAATTTAAAAAATTTTAAAATATGATCTTTTTATTAGAAAGAAAGCCCAGACTTACCTATCTTAAAGAAATAAAATACTATACCTAGTAAGTTAGGATATAACATCTCATGACTTCGAAACTAGGCACGCCTTTATTTAGAAAATTCTTACCTCGAGACACAAATCATCATATCCAGTAAGTTAGGATACAACGTTTTGAATTCCCAAGAATAAGTTTTTGATTTGAAATTTATAAGTTTCAATTTTAAAAGAGAAGGGATATTTAATACCTTGAGTTCCACAAAAAAATCGAAACCCAGTAAGTTAGAGCACAATTCTTCTCGAAGTCTCTAAATATCATATATCACCGTGTTTTAAAACTTTGAAAAAAATACGACAATTTCACGAAAATGTGTTTTTATAAAAATGATATGAATCCGATTTTACAAAATATAGAATATCAATTCATTATAATCACAAGTTGTACTAACAATTAATGCTAATATAGTCAATTAACAAAAAATATAACAACTAATATATGAAATGAAAATAAATATGCTAAGCAATAATAAACAATTAAAGGAACATAAATAAACATATACAATAAGCAGCAATAATTAAAAATTCACATGAAATATAAAAATTCAAGAAATAAATATATATAATAAAAACAATGAATATATAAATGATTATATATAATAACAACCATGAATAAATAGTATAATAATTTTAAATAAAACATATATAATACACTAATCATAAAAATACATATGTAATAGATAATATAAATAAAACATGTTATATGATATAAATAGATTTTATACAAAATAAAATTTTAAAAATAATATATGATATAATATAATACTATATAATATAGAAATTTTAAAGATATATAATATAGTATAATAACTAATATATAATGAATAGTATATAATAAAATAATATTAAGCCAAATAAAATGATAAATAATAATTTAAAATTTATAAGAATAATACATATAAAAAATATATGAATTTTATACTATTAATAAATTAATATATAAATAATAAAGAAAATAATATTTAATATTTAATATGGTAAAATAATTTAATATAATGTTAAAATAATTTAAGCTAAAATAAAATAATTTTTTAAAAAATAAACAAAGAAACATGGGTTAAATAGCAATAAAAATAGATAAAAAGGACTAAATCAAAATGCACGTTAAACCACAGGGACTAATATGGCAATTATGCCTCCTTTTTCAAAACGGCGCCGTTTTGGTTTTGACCTTTAAATAGCCCGAAGGATTAAATTGAAATGCAAGAAGTAATTTCGGGCCCAATTGTAAAATAAAAAAAATATAACAGGACATAATTATAAAATTTAAATAAAGCGGAATGGCCTAAACAGAAAATATCCCATTTATAAAAAATGTGCGGATCATCTGATAAACCGTAAAAGTAACATATTTTAATCCCACATTTAGCATACTTTTGGATGATTTATTCCCTGAATTGTGTAAAAAGGTGCTCTTAATCCTTTCTTTTCATGTTTTATACTCAGGAAAGCACCTAGGGATGAAAAGAACGAGAAACGGGCCTAAAACGGACCAAATTGGGCCAAAGAAGAAATCGACACGGCCTGGGACCAAAACCACACGGCCGTGCCTCCTTAATTTACTCTAACACGGCCTGGACCCCGAAACACATGAGCTTGTCTCTTTAGCAAACTCGACCACGGCCTGAAATCGATTCACACGGGCGTGAGCCATGGCCATGTCCCTGTAGCGGCCAAGCGGAGTTTTACTCGGATTTGGATACATGAAGGCAAAGAAACACATTCCAAAGCCTATTCAAACACCCTAGTAGGAATTCCACTCAGATTAGGATACTTATGGGCCAAATAAAGCATTCCAAGAGCCTATATAAATACCTTAAGCATAACCTTCAAGAGGGCGGTTAGCTAGGCCAAGGAGCCGAGCCAGAAAGGCCAGATTTGTGGGAATCACTCGAAGATAGCCAGTTGATCCATCTCAAGAAGCCAAAATTCTACTCAAGACGGCGGATTTCTTCTTCAATTCCTTCAGGGAGTTTTAGGGATTTCTTATGTTTTGTTTTATCTTTTCTTCTGAGATGTTTTCTTTTATTGTTATGAACTAAACCCTTCAGATACTTGAAGGGGATGAAACCTAAGATGGATCTTGTTATTATTTTCTGAACTATATGATAAATACTTGATTTGTTCTTAATTATGTGAGCTTAATTCTTGTGTTAATATTTTCGGGATATTGATTCAAGTTGAATGTGCTTAGGTGGTGGAGCAAAAGGCCTTGCCTAAGAGTAGATCTAGCATAATTAAGCGGAGCTGATCGCAGCCTAGAGGTAGGGTGATGAGATTTTGCCGGATTAGGGTGAAACCTAATATGAGAGTCCATAGATCGAGTTAATGCGATTCTAGGGGTTTTAATTAGAAAGAGGTTTCAATTAATCAACCTAGGGTTAGACATTACTCGCCTCGAGAGAGGGTTTTGTAACACCCCAAACCCGGCCCAAACACTATAACCGGATCTGGTATGTCACTAAGAAAAATTTTATAAAACCAATCGTGTCGACAGCAAGCCCAAATGAGAATTTTATAAAATGTGCCTTAATAATCGAAAGCCCAAAACTTAATTACATGTCTTTGAAAGAAATTAAAATGAGAATAAATAATAAAGACCCATAATAAAACTAAAAGGTAAACTAGTGGCCCATGGCCTTATTACAACGTAGTTCAAATCCATAACATAGAATACTTTAAAAAAAAAACTATTATGGGGAACTTTTCGCCGGATCCACATTCTTTTGCATGGCCACCTTGTGCTCCACTCCGGCTCGGTCCGATGCACTAATCGTCACCTGAAAGGTTAGTTTAAAGGGGGTGAGTCGCGAGACTCAGTGTGCAACCCTCATGCACCACTAGATCTGGGCCTCATAAAACATAATAATAATTTCATTTACATGGATAACAAATAATATACAATGCCCAACCCATTTGCCTAGGTTTCCATCCGCTACACGCCCCCGTACCAACCAAACACACCATTGGGGATTTCTACAATCAACCCACACCGCTACACTCCAAGATGGCAATCATGCTGCTCATCAACATATATTATGGCCAAAGCCCTTAGAACAGATCACGGCATTAGCCGCTACAGTAAATCACGATATAAACCGCTACACATATACATATACATATAACTTCCTCCTTTCATCACCCAACCCATGCAAACATGTACAACAATTTACTTGTAACATATAATCAGATTATTTACTAACCTAGTGCTCCGCTGTTTAAATCCGAGATTTTGACTTTTACGTAACATATAAAACTTATGAACATATATATATATATTAATAATCAGATCTAGATGGTGGGGAAATATTATACACCTGATTCGCGTACTAAGGCTTTCGCTATGTCTACGCTACTATCACTCGAAACAACTACTATTGGCCCACGATTTGACTTCGATTTCGGCCCACACCCCGATAGCCAATCTCGCACTACCGAAACAGATCGCTTCTTGAATTTGGGTGACAGTTTTACAGATCCAACCTTCTCTGCTTGACTGTTAGTTGAGTCCATAACAATCCCTTAATCACTAAACCAAATAAACGATGAGATCTAACTCATTAATTAAATATAACCCTTAAAACGAACACTTACCTAGTTAGTCGAATCCGAATATCCTTAAGAAATCGTCACCACCAACCTACCTAAATTCAACCATCCTCCAAATATCAAACCAACCGATACACACAACCAACCTAACCCAAAGAATCATGGAAGGCCATTCAGCCAAACTTACCACTACCTACCTTCGACTTTTCCACCAAATCGACTTTAATGGGATGATTAAACCACAGGGTAAAGAGTATAATCGATGTGGCCTTGGAAATAATGCCTTGGATTAGGAGTTTGATAAAATAAAGGAATCGAGAAAGGAGAAATCCCAAAACTCACCGAATTACTAAGGAGTATACGGCTTACGGTGTACCTTCGGGAAATAGAGATCTCACTTGTAGATTCGGCTATGGAGGAAGAAGATGTGTACTAAGAGCATTCGGCTATCAGAAGAGTTTTTGAGGAGAGGAGAAACACTTAAGGAGTTTCGGCTATGATGTGTTTTCAGGAAAAAGAAAAGAAAGAAAACCGAGAGAGGATGGAGTGTAGATTTCGGCAAAGAGAAAGAAAAGATGGAGAGAATGGTTAGCAGAATTTTGGCTAGCCTATACTAAACCGATTTTCCCCTCCTGTAGTTGAGTTTCGGCCAACTCTCCCTCTTCTTTTGATAACCTTTAAATCTCATGATAACTCAATCCTTATCTTACCTTTAGGAGAGCCCACACTAAAGCCAACTCCTCCCTCTTTAATTATCATCTTTTATCACTTAAATAAAAAGAAATAAAGCTCCTAACTAGTAGCCTAAATGCCGTCCACCCCCTTTCCCTTTAAGTGCCAAAATTTTGACCCATCTCCTAAGGCCCAATTGGCCACACAAGGCCCAAACTCCTCCCCCTTATGACGCCACCCTATGCCCACTTAAAGCACTTCAAATCTTTGGGCCACAAGCCCAGCTTGTCACTTAGTTAACTATCTTCTTAAATTATGAGCTAACACCATTTATTAGCAACCTAACCCAAATTTTTAAAGCCCAATATTTCACTTTAAATTACCCAGAGTACTAACTTAAACCCTAATCCAAATATTTAATCAAAAAGTCAGCCCGATCCTTAAAATCTCAATTTAACATATTAAACTATCATATAAATGTGCAGGCCCACTTTAAGGATGTTACAGTTCTACCCCCTTAAAATAAATTTCACTCAAATTTACCTGCTCAAAAGAGATGGGGATACTGCTATCGTATAACATCTTCTGGCTTCCACTTCGCCTTTTCTGCGCCATGATTTTGCCACAAGACTTTGACCAATGGAACAGACTTCCTTCTCAACACTTTCATATCTCGATCCAGAATTTGCACTAGTTCCTCTTCAAAAGACAAATCTGGTCTTACTTCTATCTCTTCTAAAGGCACTATGTGCGATGGATCAGATCGATAACGTCTCAACATCGAGACATGAAACACGTCATGTATTTACTCCAACTTCGAAGGCAACTCCAACCGATAAGCCACTAGGCCCATGGGGATACCTTTAAAAAGACTTGATCTCCTACCGCAAATTTCACCTCTTTTCGCTTTAAATCCACATAATATTTCTATCGATCAGACGCTTCCTTTAGCCGAGCCCGTATCAACTTCACTTTCTCCTCTATTTTCGAAACTAATTCTGGACCTAACACCTTACGTTCCCCCAACTCCGCCCAACAAGTTGGAGTACGACATCTCCTTCCATATAACGCTTCATAAGGCGCCATCTGAATGCTGGCTTGATAACTATTATTGTATGCAAATTCTGCCAAGGAAAATACTCTTCCCAATCGCCCTAAAGTCGATGATGCAACCCTTAGCATATCTTCCAAGATTTGAATGACCTCTCGGATTGACCGTCAATCTGGGTGAAAAGCAGTACTAAAGTCTAACCTTGTTCCATTGCTTGATGAAGAGCCTTCCAAAATCGTGACGTGAACCTAGGGTCCCTATCTGATATGATTGACACTGGTACACCATGCAATCTTACAATCTCAGCCACATACAATTTAGCTAATTTTTGTAGAGAAAAGTCCACTCGAACCGGTATGAAGTGAGCAGACTTCGTCAGTCGGTCAACAATCACCAAAATCAAATCCTTCTTAGTGGGTGTAAGGGGTAACCCACTAACAAAATCCATCGTGATTCTCTCCTATTTTCATTAAGGAATCTTCACCGTCTGCAACAATCCCGATGGCACTTGGTGTTCAGCTTTGACTTGCTGACACGTCAAACATTTTCCTACGACTTCTGTTACCTCTTTCTTTAGACTTGGCCACCAAAATTGCTCTTGCAAATCACGGTACATCTTGACTCCTCCAAGATACATAGCATAAGGGCTACTATGCGATTCCCGAAGAATCCTTTGTCTTAACTCATCATCCTTAGGCATGCAAATCTTCCACGATAACACAAAATTCCATCCTTGTTCAAACTATAGTCCTCCATTCCACCGTCCCTCACTTGTAAAAGTCGAGCACTCAAGTCTTTTTCTTCTAACTGTTTGTCCTTAACCTGACTTACCCATATTGGCTTTACTTGTAACTCAGCCAGCAAACTCCCATCGTCGAACAAACTCAGATGAGCAAACATGGCTCTTAGTTCCGATACTACCTTACGGCTTAACGTATCTGCCACCACATTCGTCTTAACAGGGTGGTATTCGATCGAACAATCATAATCCTTCAAGAGCTCGATCCACCTACGTTGTCTCAAATTTAGCTCCTTCTGGATAAGGAGGTACTTCAGACTTTTATGGTCAGTATAAATTATTGACTTCTCCCCATATAAGTAGTACCTCTAAATCTTCAAGGCAAACACTACCGCGCTAACTCCAAGTCATGCGTAGGGTAGTTCAACTCATGCGGTCTCAATCGCCGAGACGACACGCCACCACCTTTCCTTCTTGCATCAAGACACACCCTAAACCCATGTGTGACACATCACAGTAGATGGTAAATTCCTTTCCTGCCTCTGGTTGAATTAATACTGGTGCTTCCGTCAGGATTTTCTTTAACTTCTCGAAGCTCTCTTGCTGTTTGTCCGTCCATATAAACAATACTCTCTTCCTCAGCAACTTAGTTAGAGGAGCCCCTATTAGAGAAAACCCTTCAACGAACCTTCGGTAATACCCTGCCAAACCTAAGAAACTCCAAACCTCCACCATAGACTTTGGTGGTTTTCAATCCAATACAGCTTCTATCTTTCGAGGGTCCACCCTGATTCCTTTGGCCGAAACCATATGTCCTAAAAAGTCACTTCCTTCAGCCAGAACTCACACTTACTGAACTTTGCAAACAACTGCTTCTCCCTCAGAGTTTGCAACACTACACGAAGATGTTCGTCATGCTCCTCCTCCGACTTAAAGTAGACCAGGATATCGTCGATGAACACCACGACGAACCGATGAAGATATGGTTGAAACACCCTGTTCATCATATCCATAAAGGCTGAAATGGCATCACCAAGAACTCATAATGCCCGTACCGAGTTCAAAATGTCGTCTTATGATTGTCCCCTTCTTTAACTTTTAATTGATGATATCCCGACCGTAGGTCAATCTTAGAAAAGACCGAAGCTCCTTTGAGCTGATCGAACAGATCATCGATCCTTGGAATGGATTCTTTTTTTTGATCGTCAACTTGTTCAATTGGCGATAGTCTACACACATACGCATGGATCCGTCCTTCTTCTTCACAAATAGGACCGGCGCTCCCCATAGAGACACACTCGGTCGAATGAACCCACGATCCAATAGTTCTTGAATCTGAGCCTTGAGCTCCACCAACTCCTTCGGCGCCATCCTATAATGAGCAATAGATACTGGAGCTGTACCCAGAAGTAGGTCTATTCTAAATTCCACCTCGCGATCTGGGGGTAATCCTGGTAGTTCTTCCAGAAAGACATTCGCGAAATCCTTGACTGTTCGGACCTCATTAACAGTCACCTCCTTAGCATCCAACGCACTAATAAAAGCTAGAAATGCACTACATCCCTTCCGAATCATCTTAATAGCTTTTAAGGAGGATATCACGTTGGACAAAAAATTCCTTTTTTCTCCTAACACAACCACCTCCCTGCCTTCCGGGGTACCCAACACCATACGCTTGTTCTCACAGTCCAACTTGGCACGATGCTTAGTTAACCAATCTATTCCCAAGATGAGGTCAAACTCTCCAAATGGCAATTCCATCAAGTCTGCCGGGAACACTACCCCTTGAGTCTCTAAAGGTACTTCCCTAAATAGCTTGTCCACTACCCTAGATTGTCCTAGAGGACTAACCACGATCATCTTCCTAGTGGTTATCTCATAATCTATACTTAGAGTCTCAGATACTGAACATGTAACATAGGAGTGGGTTGACCCAATATCAATTAAAGTAAGAAAAGGGTTATCAGCGATAAGAAACGTACCGGTTATAACATCCGGTGCATCACCATCCTCTCTTCGACGAGCCGCATAAACTAAACTCACCGCTTTGCATTCATTACTGCACCTCTGTCGGATGCTCCACGACCCGACGGGTCCATTTCTTCCTCTAGCTATACCTCTACCCTTGGTCCGGGCGATCACCCTCCTAGCTTCGATCGAACCTCGACCGTTGGTTGCCCACGATCCATCCGGGGGTCCTTCATCAAATGTTCGTGGATCCACACCAAAACATCCACCCGCCACCCCGCACTCTCCATCATGGGTTCTTCCACATATAGAACATGCTTGACTCTGGCCCGATGGAGTACGAGCTGGCCCATCAGTCCTAGGCCTCTTTTGAAAATTTCCAGTTGCCTTAGAGGGTCCAAAATTCCACTTACTCCTTCCTCAATCCTTATCCTTCTCTTGTCTCTCCACCCGTTTCACTTCCTCAGCTATTTTAACTTTATCCACTAGGACCGTGAAAATTCTCTCTCGTTGTGCGATCAGAACCCTTAGCTCATTCCTTAGCTCATCTTCGAACCGAACGCATTGTTCATACTCTGTTGCCACCATTTCCCAAGCGTAACGACTCAAGCGTAGGAACTCAGCCTCATACTTAGCCACAAACTTACTCCCCTGCACCAAATTTAGGAATGATTTCCTTTAAGCATCCATGTAACTAGCCCCAACGTACTTTCCCTAGAATGACTCCTTAAAGAAATCCCAGTCAATCAGGACTGCGGCTGTACCCTCATTCACCGTGAGCCACCATTGGTAGGCCTCGTCTTGAAGAAGAGACACAATCCCCTTCAGCTTCTCCTCCACCGTGAAGTCTAAGTCATCCATTATACGTTCCACTGCCTCCAACCAATATTCAGCGGAACTCAGGGATACGCTAGAAACTCCCCTAAATACTTCGACCCCATTGTTCCTCAGCCTCTCAAGCACAGATTTCTGGCCTCCCATGCCCATACTAGCCTCAGCCACTCTTTTTAAAACCCTTAGTATAGCCTGAGACACCACGTCCTCTCGTCCTGTCTGGTCCTGAAATTCCCTCAAGAAATGGTGAAACCAGATCTCACTTTCGAACCCATGACCCGATCCTATGGGTTTTGACACAGTCATCCTATCTCTACCGCGTCCATGTGGCGGACGTCCTCAACCTCTTGTACTCATTCTTCTAGTTCGTTTATCCGATTTAAAATTTTTTGAGTCATTGGTTGTTTCCACTAATTATCCCGAAACGGTCTTATGAAACATAGTTTTGAAAGTGATTCTTTCGAATTCGAACCTATCTACAGTTTTCAGTCTTCCTATTCTAGGAATTATGCACACACAACGTTCATACAAGTAACATTCATTACCTAGGGGTATTTTTGTCATTTCGCTACCCAGGGGTATTTTTGTAATTTTATCTTACAGGGGTATTTTTATAATTTTCCAAAATAAGGTTCCGGGTGATTTGGCGAAATAAGGGTATTTTGGTAATTTTTTAACTCGGGGTATTTCGATAATTTTGCAAATCTGGGGGTATGTCGGTAATTTTACAAATCTGGGGTTATTTTGGTAATTTATAAAATCTAGGGTTATTTTAGTAATTTTGCCAATCAGGGGTTATTTGATCATTTTGCAAATCAGGGGTGTTTTGGTCATTTACAACTTAGGGGTAATTTGGTAATTTTACAATTTAAGGATATTTTATTGTTGTTGTTTTTGTTTTCTATGGAAAGATTCGGTTGACTTTGTAAATCGGGGTATATTCACAAATCATAGGTAATTTTTTTTTTCAAAATAAGGATATTCTAATAATTTTGTGAGAAAAAATGTGGCTGGTCCCTTTCGGGTTTTAATTATAAGTTTGGCTTTGTCAACACGCATCGTAGCTAGGGTGAATAGTCACTATGCACCGGTAGGATTCTAGTGGAAAGGAGGTGAGTCGCTAGATCGCTTAAATACCAAGCTTTCCACAATCCACTCCTAGACATGCATATGCCTATTGCCACACTGTCATGGCTAAAGTGAACAATCACTATGCACGGTGAGATTCTGCAAGAGGACGTGAGTCACTCTGACTTCTTAAATACCAAGCTCTTCCGGATCTACTCCTAGACATGCATATGCTTGTCACCACACCTTAGTCTTGTGACTTGTTTATAGGTTTTGTTTAATGAAGTTAAGTCTTATGGATTTTAAGAGTTGTTTGTCTAAGCCTAGAGTCCATCAAGTTCTAACCTAGATAATCTACGTCCCATAAAACCCATTAAGCCTACATTTATATCACAATTAGGAGTTTAGAATACTTACCTGGCGAACTTGGCCGGAGACGCAGGTGCCATGCTGGACTAACAAACCTTTACTAAGAGAAATCCATGTTTTAAAAAAAATTCATTTTTTAAAAATCTTTTGGGCTCAAAATCCCAAAGTCAAATTTTAAACCGGGCTCTGATACCAATTTGTAACACCCTAAACTCGGCCCAAACACTATAACCGGATCTGTATGTCACTAAGAAAAATTTTGTAAAACCAATCATGTCGATAGTAAGCCCAAATGAGAATTTTATAAAATATGCCTTAATAATCAAAAGCCTAAAACTTAATTACATATCTTTAAAAGAAATTAAAATGAGAATAAATAATAAAGGCCCATAATAAAACTAAAAGGTAAACTAGTGGCCCATGGCCTTATTACAACGTAGTTCAAATCCATAACATAAAATACTTTTAAAAAAAACTATTATGGGGAACGTTTCGTCGGATCCACATTCTTTTGCATGGCCACCTTGTGCTCTACTCCGGCCCGGTCCGATGCACTAATCGTCACCTAAAAGGTTAGTTTAAAGGGGGTGAGTCGCGAGACTCAGTGTGCAACCCTCATGCACCACTAGATCTGGGCCTCATAAAACATAATAACAATTTCATTTACATGGATAACAAATAATATGCAATGCCCAACCCATTTTCCTAGGTTTCCATCCATTACACGCCCCCGTACCAACCAAACACACCATTGTGGATTTCTACAATCAACCCACACTGCTACACTCCAAGATGGCAGTCATGCTGCTCATCAACATATATTATGGCTGAAGCCCTTATAACAGATCACGGCATTAGCCGCTACAATAAATCACGGTATAAACCGCTACACATATACATATACATATAACTTCCTCCTTTCATCACCCAACCCATGCAAACATGTACAACAATTTACTTGTAACATATAATCAGATTATTTACTAACCTGGTGGTCCGCTGTTTAAATCTGAGATTTCGGCTTTTACGTAACATATAAAACTTATGAACATATATATATAATCATATCTAGATGGTGGGGAAGTATTACACACCTGATTCGCGTACTAAGGCTTTCTCTATGTCTACGCTACTGTCACTCGAAACAACTACTATTGGCCCATGATCTGACTTTGATTTTGGCCCACACCCTGATGGCCAATCTCGTACTACTGAAACAGATCGCTTCTTGAATTTGGGTGACGGTTTTACAGATCCAACCTTCTCTGCTTGACTGTTAGTTGAGTCCATAACAATCCTTTAATCACTAAACCAAATAAACGATGAGATCTAACTCATTAATTAAATGTAACCCTTAAAAAGAACACTTACCTAGTTAGTCAAATCCGGAATGTCCTTGAGAAATTGTCACCACCAACCTACCTACATTCGGCCATCCTCCAAATATCAAACCAACCGATACACACAACCAACCTAACCCAAATACTATTTGGCCAAAGCAAAAAAGAATCATGGAAGGCCATTCGGCCAAACTTACCACCACCTACCTTCGACTTTTCCACCAAATCGGCTTTAATGGGATGATTAAACTTCAGGGTAAAGAGTATAATCGATGGGCCTTGGAAATAATGCCTTGGATTAGGAGTTTGATAAAAATAAAGGAATCACAGAAAAGGAGAAATCCCGAAAGTCACCGAATTACTAAGGAGTATACGGCTTACGGTGCACCTTCGGGAAACAGAGATCTCACTTGTAGATTCGGCTATAGAGGAAGAAGATGTGTACTAAGAGCATTCAGCTATCAGAAGAGTTTTTAAGGAGAGGAGAAACACTTAAGGAGTTTCGGCTATGATATGTTTTCAGGAAAAAGAAAAGAAAGAAAACTGAGAGAGGATAGAGTGTAGATTTCGGCAAAGAGAAAGAAAAGATGGAGAGAATGGTTAGCAAAATTTCGGCTAGCCTATACTAAACCGATTTTTCCCCTCCTATAGTTTAGTTTCGGCCAACTCTCCCTCTTCTTTTGATAACATTTAAATCTCATGATAACTCAATCCTTATCTTATCTTTAGGAGATCCCACACTAAAGCCAACTCCTCCCTCTTTAATTATCATCTTTTATCACTTAAATAAAAAGAAATAAAACTCCTAACTAGTAGCCTAAATGTCGTCCACCCCCTTCCCCTTTAAGTGCCAAAATTTTGACACATCTCTTAAGGCCCAATCGGCCACACAAGGCCCAAACTCCTCCCCCCTTATGACGCCACCCTATGCCCACTTAAAGCACGTTAAATCTTTGGGCCACAAGCCCAGCTTGTCACTTAATTAACTATCTTCTTAAATTATGAGCTAAAACCATTTATTAGCCACCTAACCTAAATTTTTAAAGGCCAATATTTCACTTTAAATTACCCAGAGTACTAACTTAAACTCTAATCCAAATATTTAATCAAAAAGTCAGCCCGATCCTTAAAATCTCAATTTAACATATTAAACTATCATATAAATGCGCAGGCCCACTTTAAGGATGTTACAGGTTTAATATAGATTAGGGAATCCTACGGATCAAGTCAAGTGAATAAATCGTCTGGTTCAGTGTTAGATAACAAGTGAAGTCTTTTTGTCTTTGAATCTTAGCTTAGTAATCAGTTAGTTTTAGATTAAACAACCAATCACTTAATATTTAGGCTAAATAATAGAAAGAAGGTTAGTATTAGTACTTTTAGTTCCTTTGGGTTTGACAATCCGGTCTTGCCTAAGCTATACTACTATTCGATAAGTGCACTTACCTTAAGTCATTATCAGAGTTAGTTTCCAGGTTCGATCATTCTCTTTATAAATTTTAAAACTCGACAAAACAACGATCATCCTCCCCAGGTTTTCAGGTTAACGCACGGATCCTCCCTTGAAACGATGTCGTTTTACGCTTATTAGATTAAACGAAAATGGCATCGTTTCTATACTATTATATAAGTAAAAAAAGCACCCCAAAAAATCATTTTAACACCCATTTTAAAAAATTTTTTGCCGAGACTAAAAAAACTCGCTTCTTCATCGGTCGCCGACATCCTACGCCTCACATACGCCTCACGTGCCGTAGTTCACGGTAGTTCCTCGGTGAGAAATGCCTCTTTTCGAAACGTAATCTCCATTCATTTTCTTTTTTATAGTATTATATATATGAAATATATGTAAATTGAAAAGGAAAAAAACATAACACAAATAAAAAAATCACCTCTGTTTAAACATTTGTATATTGTATTATCCTTGAATATGTTTAAAAATATGTGTGTTCTATTTACAGATTATATCGGGCTTTTATAGCCTGATAAATAAAAAGTAAATACATATTTTTTGCTCCTTGCTGCTGCGTTTTTCCTTTTTTGTGCAGGTTGATGACGAGAGTCTCACGACGATGGAGTGATTCGGGCGCGAATCGTGGCGTGACCTAAAGCTGGCGTGGGCACGAGGAGCTGATTGCGGCGCGAGGCTGGGGCGCTTGCGGCGTAATGGGAACCTAGGGTTTCCTGCATCCGCAAGCCAATTGGGCCACTTGGGCCTAGGTTTAGATTGGGTTTGGGTACGTAATTGGTTTGGGTCTATTCGGGTAATGGGTAGGATTTGGGCTCGGGTGTAATGGATTGTAAATTTGTTTTTGGGTATTGGGATACTGTTTCGGGTTTTGGTTCTGGGTTAGTTTAGGTATTGGGTTTAGTTTATTTCGGCCATTAAATTTGGGCTCTGTAAAAGGACACTGGACATTTTTATTTTTATATTTTTCTATTATTTTGGTTTGTTACAAGCCCGGGCATAAATGGGCTATTACAATCTAGAGTGCTAACATTTTTATTTGTAAAAGTAAAATACATTTAAATAATGGATATTTGAAAAATTAATATTTACATTTGCTTCAAGCTAAGGATAATAATTAAAATATTCAAATTTAAGTATTATCTAAATTTAAAGTAATTGATTAAAAAAAATAAATAGGATATGCAAATATCTAATTATGCTCTATCCACTGCTATCCTTGTTTAGATTTAAATTTGAGTTATCCAGCTATACATTGGTTTATTAGCTTGATAATCTTGTAAATTTATATAAGAATAAAATGATTGAGTACGATGGAGTGGGTAGCTAAAAGCCTGAGCATTTGATCAACAATGGAAGGCACGTCTGAGCTATTGGTGGAGAGTATAGAGGCGATCTCAGAAACTGAAAGCGTACTAGATGTGTTAGAGTTTATGAAAAAGAGAAGAAGAATTCTTTCTTAACCTCAAAAACTTATCTTGAATATAGTATTATGGGTATTTAATACAATCACGTAATAGCTAACAGTAACAGCTGACAGCTAACTACTTTACTTAACAACTAGCTAACTCATTTAACTAACCGCAATAGTAACAGTAACTATTGGAATACTCATAACATGCCCCGTGCTTGGTGACTTTATCTCCTTCCTGTAACCTCATGGCTGTTGGTAAGGACTTTAAGCTGACTACTAAACTTGTTGAACAAACCTACTTGATGTGTCTCTAACTAACTATGATCACAATAAAGGCAAGCGCACCTATCGTCAATAGTATAATTATGGTAAGACCAGTAATATCGTATCCACAAGGACCAAGAGTACTAGTAATTACTATCTTTTTATTATCTAGCCTGAGAATTGGAGTGATTTCTTTTAAACTAAAAACTTAATTAAAAACATGATAGAGAACAAATTTGGAAAATACTTTAGACAACTTTATGAGATAGGTAATACCTAAGGAAGAATCCACCTAGACTTCACTTATTACTTTTGATTTATATGATTTATTCACTTGACTTAATCCGTATAAATCCTTGATTTATGTTAATATCTCTTTCAAGACTAAAAACAACTAACCCTAGGTTGATTAATTGAAATTTCTTTCTAATTAAAACCCTTATTGTCGCATTAACTCGATCTATGGATTCCCTTATTAGATTTGACTCTAATCCGACATATTTTCGTCTCCCTATTTTTAAGGTTGCAATCAACTTCGCTTAATTGTGTTGATCTACTCTTAAACAGGGACTTTTTCTCCTCTGAATAAGCATATTTGACTTGAATCAATAACTTGAATTATCAAAATAAGAATAAGAACTCACAATTAAGAATAAGAACAAGTATTTATCTTATAAATAAAATAATAATAAGATTCATCTTAGGTTTTATCCCGTTAGGTATCTAAGGGATTTAATTCATACAAATAGGGGGAAACATCTTAAAATAAGGAAAACAACAAAACATAAGAAAACCCAAAAACTTCTAAAGAACTTGATGGGAGATCTTCAGTCTTGATGGGGATCCTTCTTCTGAGCTGCTCTTGACGACTGTCTTAGAGTATTTTCTGCATTCTATTCAGTGCCCTCCTTGAATAGAATTAAACTTGGGTTCGGTAGGGACAAGTCCGTGGGAAATAGCCTTAGGCTGTGCTCGTTTCTGCTCATCACACACGGCCGTGTGGTTTGCCCGTGTACGTTGATCTAGGTCGTGTTCAATTCTGCTCGTAACACACGGTTGTGTTTGATAGCCCAGGCCGTGTTGGTTCTTAAGGTAGGCCCATTTTGTCCCTTTTTGGCCCATTTCTCGTCCTTTTGACTCCTTAAGCTCTCCTGAGTTCAAAACATGAGATTAAGGGATAAGGAGCATCGAATTCATCAAATCTAATGAAAATTGATACAAAATAAGCCAAGCATGAGGTTAAAATATGTATAAATTGAGGTTTATCAAATATCTCCACACTTAAGCATTTGCTTGTCCTCAAGCAAAATCCTCAACTCACAATTAAAATTGACTTCATCAAATCAAAATTCTCATCAATAATGTCTCATCATAATTCATAAATAATTTATATATGGATAATTTAACTTAAAGAGTCCTAAAGATTCAAACAATCTAAGTCACAAATTTTTGTAACACGAAAACATAGGTGTTTCCCCTTATCTAAATAATTACCTTTGATCCAAAATCGACAAAAATTGACATCCTCACAAAGGATTCACTCAAATCACTCAAAGTGTTTAAGGTTCAAGATAAAGCACTCAAAAGTCAAACATGAAAAGTTATTATCATGGGCTTGCGTGAAAATGAAATCTCCACCACTATAAAGTGAGATGATACACAAATCAAAATGTCTTTAAAAGGGTTGTAATGGGGCTTCGGTTAAAGGTGTGGATAAAGGCTGAAAAGGAGGTTAAAATCGAGATTGAATTGAAAGTTTACCTAACTAGAAAAATAAACTAATACTGAATAATTACATCAATTGAAAACTTATAACTAATAACATGAGCATCTTCTCAAAATATGAAATTAACTACTTAAGCTCAAATAATCATAGAATTTATAATGAATATATCACAACTTTTTTTTTTAGAATAAGAACATACAATAATAAGAAAGAATTTAACAACTGAAATAAAGAACATAGTTAGGCAACTGCTCCAATCAAATCTCGACAAAAAGGAGTTAATTCAATAGGAAAAATTCTTAATGAATCAAAAAGAGTAAGTTTTAGGTTAATATTAAGGGTGTCAAGAAAATGGTTTATTACGATTCAAAGGGGTTTACTAGGGGTTAATTATGAAGGTAGACTTTTTGTGGAGTGAGTGGGTCCTAAGTGCCTTTATCATCTCAGTATATCAAATCAAAAGTGTGGTCTCCACATGCATAATCGAAGCAAGCTCTAAAATAATAAATCAATGTTAACACAATCATAATCAATAAAGTGAGCACGGAAAAAAGAAAATGTATGCTCTAAAGGCTCAAAATCTCACAAAAATTATGATTTTTGATGTCAACCTTGCAAATTTTAAACTTCAAAGTAATATTTAAATTTAGAGAAACAACCTAACCAAATTTTTAATTCTGAAAATAGACTTATCATGCTTGATTCTCTAATGTCTTAAAGTTTAAATCATCAATGCCCAATCACCTATGACTTAATCCAAGACATATTAATAAAAATCAAAAGTCAATAGAAGTTTCATTCTAATTAGTGATATGAGAAAATTTACTTAAGAATAAGACAAAATTCAGGGATTTTTCTAGTAATGAAATCAATAACCTCCCCATACTTAAGATGTACATTGTCCTCAATGTACAAAGATAAATAATGACAATATAGTAAGAAAATCATAAGATAGGGAGATAAGTGAAACTTTCTGAATTTTGGATGGAGTCAAAGAAAAGAAATATAGTAAATTTGGGCAGAGGAGGTGGATACTCCGGTGGTGGTGTGGTCGTTCCTTAACAGCCCCTTGAACCTAAATTAAGGAAATCAAAATATAATAATATAAATTAGAGACAAGAAAGATAAAGGAAAAAATTTAAAAATGAAAATAAAAGAAAAAGAAAAAGAAAAAATAAGTGGACTCAAAAGTCATTGTCTTGTCGAGTAAATGAAGCGGTCGGCATGAACTTATGTAAAGTAGTCACGCATGGGGAGACTGTGCCAAGATCCTTTCGCTTTTTCGACATGGGGATGGTGGTTTTGGTCTTGCCTCTAGTATTAGTCATTGCGTATGGTGGCAAGGATGGTGGTTGGTGTGGTGGCGGTGTAAAGATGGAATAAGAAAAATGGGGAAGATAATGGGAAGGGAAAAAGAGAGTTTTCGGGCTTGAGAAAACGGAGTAAGTTGAGTGAGGGGGCGGTGGCCGATGGTAGAGAAGGGGGGAAGCTGTGGTGGCTAGGGTTGAGGAGGAAGGGATTTTGGGAAGAAAGTGAAAAGAAAAATGGTTTAAATAGAGATTGGGACACATGGTCATGGCCCACGCCCGTGTTCCCTGGGCGTGTTATGTCACACGACTGAGTTGCACAGCCGTGTTATGCTTCATTCATTTCTCCCATGCTCGTGTAAAGGTTTCAGACCCCCGTGTTACTTAATCAGTGTCGACCACGGCCTAATAAGCACGGGCGTGTCGCACGCCTGTGTGATTTACTCAGTTTTAACCATAGCTTCTGGGCACGGGCATGTCGTACACCCGTGTTATTTACTCAGTATCGACCACGACCGTATCTCACGACCGTGGTGTTTTATCATGGCCCTGGTTTGGGGAAAATTTTCGTCCTGCTTCCCTACGATCTTTGTCACACCGGTGTACCTATTCGTAGTGTCCACATGGCCACGCCCGTGTGCAATGCTGTGTGAATAGAGAAACCTGCGCTTTATTAATTTGGTTAGTTTAGTCAGATGCTGAAATAAAAAATAATGATATTAGTGATGTCAGTACTCAGGTTGCCTCCCGAGAAGCGCTCGTTTAAAGTCTTAAGCTAGACTTACTTCTCATTCACATGTTTCATGGTGGTTCGAAAAGTTGACACTCCTCTCTTCCGCTATCAATTCTAACATCAAAGTGAGGTTTAAGTCGAGCAATATTTACCTTAAAAGTACCTACATTAGGGTGAGTTACCTCGACCGTCCCGTATAGAAAAACCTTGAGTACCGTTAAAAGGGTTGTTCCGTTCGTATTTAGCTCTGACGTGGTTATTCGGGGATCTGTTTCATCTAATCGTACCTGGTATTCAACATTCAAGTGATCTGTTCCACCCTTAAGCTCGTCATGAATGTAACACCCCAAACCCGGCCCATGAGTCCTGACCAGATCTGGTATGTTACTGGGTAAAATATTTTGGGCCATTTTGAAAGTTGGGTGAAAATTCGATGAAATTTGGCTGAGGTATTTAAAACAGGGTTTGAAAACTCAGTTGGGCCTTTTTACAAATACAATTGGGCTTTGCAACCCTTTTTGAAAACATTGATCATGTATCATTTTAAAATCATCAAAGTGATAGTTGACTTAGTTTATTTTTGTTACCCGATGGTAACATCTTTTAAAAACCCGTAGAAGTTTATTAAGTTTGAAAAAATTATTTTTAACCGATTTACTTATCATTTGAAAATTTCATTTGTAACATAATATAAGCAAAATAAAAAAAATATCATCCACATAATAAATAGCGGCCTTATTACAATCCCAAAATAAAAGACTTAGAAAAATAAATATGATTAACTAAAACAAAGTAATTTCAATCCAATGATGGCACGGCCGCCTCGAGTCCTCTCCGGCTCCATCTCCGCGATCTACTCATCTGCAAAATGTTAAGGGAAAGGGGTGAGTCACCGCGACTCAGTGTGTAATTTCCCCCTTCCGGAAAATGCAACTCATACACAATTTATTAATTAAACATGCACATGCAACCCAACTAGCCATCCATACTCCTTTTCTACCCGTGTGGTCAAAACCATCGATGACTTAAAGTCACAATTTAAATGATGGGGCCAACCCATCGTGTGGTCAAAACCATCGATGACCATAGGTCACAATATATCAAATGTGGTCAAAACCCATGGTGGTACCAAACCACTTTGGGACTTAGTCGCAAATAATCATTCGTTGTGGTCAAAACCACCGATGACCATAGGTCACAAAAAATCGATAGGCCAACCCATCCCGTGGTCAAAACCACCGACGACGATCCATAATTCATCCCCTCCTCCGATCAATCCCACCATCACATGCTTTTATATCAATTTTCGTAAATCATGTATTTAGGCATAGCATTTTAAATCATGTGATGGCATGAAATATCATATATCAAAAATTACAGGTTAGGGGACTTACCCGAAATCCATGATTATGCCACAAGCTAATCACAACCAAAAAGATTTAAAGCAACAATAATGTCATGTTAATTAATAAAGTGTGTAGAGAGATCTTACACACCTGTTTCTACCGAACTCCTAGATCCCGAAAAGCCGATCTATAACGTTAGATCTCTTAACCTTAAACGGATTTGATTTCCTAACAAATCCCGAAGCCTTAATTAGTCCCTTGGAAAATAAATCCCGAAAGCTTCCCTACAATTGGTTTTAATCAAGTTAATACGAATCATAGGCCATCATTTTAATTCCAAAAGAGATGATTACCCCTTACCACACTTATTGAAAATTGGCAGCACCTTGTTGGAGATATGATATTAGGCCTAATGCACGATTGGAAGGGCTGGAAATTTTTGTGAAGGAGGAGGGTGTATTCGCTAAGAGAAACAACAGATCTGGAATTTTCTGAACAATTTTGGCTAAGAGTTTAAGGAGATTTGGTGACACAATGAAGAGAGAAAGAAGAGAAAGAGTTTTTGGAAATTTTCTCTTAAAGAGGGGTATATTCGGCTAGAAGGAAGCAAGAAAGAAGAGAATTTTGAAGAATTTTGACAAGAGAGGCTAGGGAAAATTGGTGAAGAAGTTGGAGAAAAGAAAAGAGGATTTTGAAGAATTTTGGCCTCTTCCTCGGGTGTTTAACTGAAAATTGACAGCCCCAAGGAGTCCCATTGTTGGCCAATTCCTCTTTTTAGATGATAATTCAGCTCTTAATTATCAAAAATAGAGCAGAATTATCTTACATCTTTATCTCCAAATCTCCTTCAACAATTTTATAGCAAATAGAACACTATTAGTCCCCCCTTCCAGCCGATTATGCAAAAGAAATAAGCCTTATCACTATCAAAATTGGAGTCCAAATCCATGCCATTACTTCCCTCCAACGCCAGTTGTAGGAAAAAAAAAAAAAAAACAAGGTGCAGGGCACAGGGTTGAACCAATGACCTCATGAAGGAAGCGAAGAACAAAGGTCCCCTTTTAAGCGCCCCCGAACCAACTCTCCCCTTTAGACTTTCATGTCAAATAATTCCACCCTTTATTCATAAAGCCTTATTCCTGAGCCCTTTTCTCTTTTAGTGCCAAAGCCCAAAAATAAAATCCCTTTATATCGTCTTGACTCGAACCCGAGTCCCTTTTGCCAAAGCCCCTTTTAAGTGGCGCCCCAAACCACTCCGCCCACCTGCCTTTCATGTCCGATCCTTACCCGAAATTTTATTTAAAGCCTTTCTAGCCCTAATTCCCAAAGAGCCCCCAAGGAAAAAAATATTTCTCCCTTGCTACAGTCGAGACTCGAACCTCCGCTCTAGTAAACCTCTTAGGCGCACCACGCCACTTATACCAAGCCCATTTGTTTTGCTATAATTCGCCCAAATTTTTATTTAACCCCTATCCCCTAGCTTCCTTCCTTTTTAGGCCCTAAAAAAAAGATTTTTAATTCCAACTTCGACCTAATTCGGGGTTGTTTCTAGACCCTAAATCATGCCAAATAACATCATATTTATTTATTTCTTGAAGCCCACATGGAATTTATTTAAATTACAAATAACCCCTAATTCAGGGTGTTACAGTTCTACCCCCCTTAAAAATAGTTTCGTCCTCGAAATTACTTACTAACGAATAGTCGTACATCTTAACTCACCGTGCTACGCTTATGCTGCGCACTCTGATATTAATGGAACTATCCTACTTCTTAGGCACAATCTCTAAGTTCACAACCAAGGTTTCAGGTACTTCCCTAGTAAAACAAGAAAATTCTACAATAATCAAAGCAATTAAGGGTATTCGAGTAAGGAACATACCCGTTGTCGATCAGCACATCCTCCTCCTCATGACGGTCAATTGCATAAACCAGCCTTGGTTGCCTCGACTCTGACCTTCACACCTCGGCCACGCTGTTACCATTTCCATTACCCCTAATCGCACCTCGACCCTCGTGGTTGTTGGTTATCCTTCTATTCGGTGCACGATCCCGACCTTCCGTTCTCGCCAGAGGCAGCTTCTTAGGACGTCTCTAACTCGATGCTCCATAGACCCATATTCAAAGCATCCACGATTACCATTCCAACACTCCCCCTTATGAAACTTGCCACACTTATCACACCGTGGCGGCCATTGAGGATTAGTAGCAGCAGCAGGCCTAGCAGCTGGATCCGACCCATCAAACCTCGTCCTCTTCTATTCATTACCCGAGAACCTTGAAGGTTCCGAGCTCCTCTTATTCCAATTCCGTTCTTGGTTTCGCTTAACGGACTGTCTTACTCCCTCAGCAACTTTAGACTTCTCCACAAGAACAGCAAACTCTCGTTCCTGTTGTGGAGCTATCATCATTCTCAGCTCATCTCTAAGCCCATCTTCGAACCTGACACAGCGTTCATGCTCGGTACCCACAATACCACGAGCATATCTACTCAATCGGAGGAACTTGGCCTCATACTCAGCCACCGTCTTATTTCCTTGGACCAGGTTCAAGAAAGCCTTTCGCTGTGTGTCTACATAGCTAGTTCAGGTTCAAGAAAGCCTTTCGCTGTGCGTCTACATAGCTAGTTCCAATATACTTCTTTTGGTAAGCTTCCCTGAAGAATTCCCACGTGAGATTTTCTGCCACCGTTCCATCCCTTACAGTGAGCCACCACTGATAGGACTCATCCCGAAGTAAACCCTAAATGGGTGGCATATTGGCCTTGTAAAAGGGCCTATAATGTCACACAGTTGGGGCACACGGGCGTGCCTAAGACCGTGGGTAAATTGGCAGACTGTGGCTTAAATTGCACACGGCCTCAACACGAGTGTGCTTGGTGGCCGTGTGAGAAATGGCAGTATGTGATCTATTAGTACACGACCTCAGTACACGGGCGTGCTTGGTGATCATGTTGATTTTGGCAGTATACTACCTCGGGGAGGACACACGGGAGTGTCAAGTAGTCGTGGGTGAGGCACGGCCTACCCCCACCGCTGTGTGTCCCCTGTAGGTTAGAAAAGTTTGAAATTTTTATGAAATTACTTATGTGTTTCAGTTTAGTCCCGACTCAGTTTATAAGCATGCTTAGGGTCTTAATGATCTACTTAAGGGACACCATATTTGATATTGTTGAATGCATGTATGATTAATTCTATAAAAGTTTTCGATCTGTCTGGTAACACCTTTAATCCTATTCCAGTGACGGTTTTCGGGTTAGGGGTGTTACAGATAGTTATTCATTGACATCTCTTCAATGAATTGTTAGGTAGCCTCAAGTGTTTTATTGTTTAATGTACCGCCGATCGCATCAATCAACTGCCTAGTTGAGGGGTTCACACCATTGTAAAAGGTTTGAACTTGTAACCATAATGGTAGCCCATGGCGAGGGCACCTTCTAAGTAGATCCTTGTATCTCTCCTATGCATCGTAAAGTGTTTCTAAATCCATCTGCACAAAAAAAGAGATATCATTCCTCAGCTTAGCTATTTTTGCCGGTGAAAAATATTTAAGTAAAATTTTTTCGGTCATTTGTTCCAATGTAGTGATTAATCCTCATGGTAACGAGTTTAACCACTGTTTGGATTTATTCCTCTAGAGAGAAGGGAAACAACCGAAGGCGAATGGCATCATCAGAAACACTATTTATTTTGAAAGTGTCGCAGAATTCCAGAAAATTTGCCAAGTGATTGGTTGGATCAACATCCTGCAAACCATCAAACTGAACAAATTACTGAATCATCTAAATAGTGTTAGGTTTCAGTTTGAAATTATTTGCAGCAACAGTAGGTCTAACAATACTTGATTCAGTTCCTGTTAAATTAGGTTTAACATAATCATACATAGTATGAGAAGCAGGATTTTGATTCACTAGGTTTGCGGCAGCCACAGGAGATAGCGAATTATTGTCGGCCATCTCTTCGGTAGTATTGGTTTCGTCTTCTTGCTCTTCTTCTATGTATTGTAGAATTCGCCTTATTTCTCTTTGGTTTCTATGAGCGGTACCTTCTATATCATTGTCAAAAAGTAAGGATCCTGGCGGGTTTCTTCTAGTCATAAACTAGACATACCTGCCAGAAGCAAATGAAAGGAAAAATTAGTAAAGAAAATAATAATAATAATAAATTGCAAATAAAGTAAAAAAATTGCTAAAGAAATAAAAATTAAGTGTTCCTAATATCTTAGTCCCTAGCAACGGCGCCAAAAAACTTGATGTGTCTCTAACTAACTATGATCACAATAAAGGAAAGCGCACCTATCGTTCAATAGTATAATTATGGTAAGACCGGTAATATCGTATCCACAAGGACTAAGAGTACTAGTAATTACTATCTTTTTATTATCTAGCCTAAGAATTGGAGTGATTTCTTTTAAACTAAAAACTTAATTAAAAACACGACAGAGAACGAATTTAGAAAATACTTTAGACAACTTTATGAGATAGGCAATACTTAAGGAAGAATCCACCTAGACTTCACTTATTACTTTTGATTAATATGATTTATTCACTTGACTTAATCCGTAGAAATCCCTGATTTATGTTAATATCTCTTTCAAGACTAAAAAAAACTAACTCTAGGTTGATTAATTGAAATTTCTTTCTAATTAAAACCCTTATTATTGTATTAACTCGATCTATGGATTCCCTTATTAGATTTGACTCTAATCCGGTAGATTTTTTAATCTGGCAGATTTTCGTTGCCCTATTTCTAGAGTTGCAATCAACTCTGCTTAATTGTGTTGATCTACTATTAAACAGGGACATTTGCTCCTCTGAATAAGCACATTCAACTTGAATTAATAACCTGAATTATCAAACCAATAATAAGAACTCACAATTAAGAAAACAAACAAGTATTTATCTTATAAATCAAATAATAATAAGACCCGTCTTAGGTTTCATCCCCTTAGGTATCTAAGGGATTTAGTTCATACTAATAGGGGGAAACATCTTAAAATAAGGAAAACAACAAAACATAAGAAAACCCAAAAACTTCTAAAGAACTTGATGGGAGATCTTCAGTCTTGATGGGGATCCTTCTTCCGAGCTGCTCCCGATGGTTGTCTTAGAGTATTTTCTTCCTTCTATTTAGCGTCCTCCTTTAGGTTGCCCCTAGGGTGTTTATACAGGCTTTCGAACACCTCTCTTGGCCAACAAGTGGCCTATTTTGAATAGAATTAAACTTGGGTTCAGTAGGGACATGCCCATGAGACATGCCAGTGGGAAATAGCCTTACGCCGTGCTCGCTTTTGCTCACCACACACGCAGCGTGGTCTGCCTATGTACGTTGATCCAGGCCGTGTTTGATTCTACTCGTAACACACGATCGTGTTTGATAGCCCAGGCCGTGTTGATTCCTAAGGTAGGCCTATTTTGTCCCTTTTTGGCCCATTTCTCGTCCTTTTCGACTCCCTAAGCTCTCCTGAGTGCAAAACATGAAATTAAGGGATTAGGAGCATCGAATTCATCAAGTCTAATGAAAATTCATCCAAAATATGCCAAGCATGGGGTTAAAATATGTATAAATTGAGGTTTATCACTACTGATAATGGTTTAGTCAAGATGTCTGCAATCTGATCTAGATTAGGAACATGCCCCACTTGAAGGGATCCTCTTGCGACTTTCTCCCTAACTAAGAAAAATCCAACTCGACAAAGATTTCTTGAAACATATAACAAGATTTCCTGCTATTGCAACAGTAGCTGAACTATCACACCATACCAATGCCTTGCTCTTAACTGAAACATATAATTTGGATAACTCTTCTATAGAGTTCATTAATATCCGAAATCTAGACCATTTCTATAGTGACATGAGCAAGACTTCTATAGCTTTAAAGTAAAGATCCAATGGCTTGTGTATAAACTGACATACTTTATTCATAGAGAAGGCAATGTCTGGTCTGGTGATCACAACATATTGTAGAGCACCGACTATGCTTCTGTAAAGATGTTCATCTTCAACTAGATTGCCTACATGAGTTAAAAAGTGGCAAGTAGTTATCATTGGTGTAAGAAAGCCTTTCGATTTATCCATGGAGGCCCTTCGAAGTAGATCAAGAATGTATTTCTTTTGATTAAGGAAAAGACCATCTTGAGTGTAGTTAACTTCAATGCCCAAGAAGTAGCTCAGCTTTCCTAAGTCTTTCAAAGAAAACTAAACATCGAGCTCCTTAACAAACTGATCGATTGCACGAGAGTCATTCCCAATGACAATAATGTTATCTACATATACCAAAACATAGAGCAACTGAGACCCCTCATGATGAATAAAAAGAGAGTTATTTGTTTTTGATACTTCAAATTTAACAGTTAAAAGAAATTTTTTTAGCTTGTGAAACCAAGCCTGACGTGCTTGCTTAAGGCCATACAAAGCCTTTCTTAACTTGTATATCAATTGTTGTCCATTACTCCCTTGTTGCTCAAAACTTGGTGGTTGCACCATGTAAATTTCTTCATGCAAATCACCATTCAAAAAGGCATTATTGATGTCCACTTGCCTGAGAGACCTGCCCAAGGGAACGGCCAGTGCTAATAGCACTCTAATCCATGTTAGTTTGACCATATGACTAAATGTCTCTTGAAAATCAATGCTTTCCTCTTGAAGGTAACCATTAACCACCAGCCTGCCTTTGTATCTAGCCACCGAGCCATCAACATTTCTTTTTTACTTTAAAAATCCACTTACAACCTACTGGCTTGCGGCCTACAGGTAAAGGCATTAGATCTCAAGTGTGATTGGAGAGTAAGGCATCATATTCTTTTTGTGCAGACGCCTTCTAAGCATGACTTTTGAATACTTCAGCAATAGATACTGGCTCATTTTCAATCAAAACAGACGAGAACACCTTAGGTTTGAAAATGCCATTCTTCAACCAAGTCTACATGGGATGTGAATTCACAAATGAAACAAGGCTGTCAAAACTGCCAAACTGGTCACAAGAAGAAGGAACACAAACTACTGTTGATGGTTCTGCATGTTGATCCTTAGAAAAAGATCGAACAATACCAACTGAATTGGAAGAAGAACTCACTATGGAAGAAACCTGATGTCAACCTGCCACAAGAAAATCCCTGGTTGACCTTGATGAAGGAGTGGAGTCACAAACCAAATGAGTAGTAGTTGCAACCATAGAAACATGCAATTGTTGATGTAAAGACAACGCAAAGAAAAACCATTCTGAAAGGGAAACTTTAATTCATCAAACATAACATGCCAAGAAACGAAAACTTGACCATCTGCATCAAGGCACTTATAACCTTTTTTATTAGTACCAAATCCAAGAAAAACACACTGCTTGGATTGAAACTAAAGTTTGTTCTGATTGAAAGCACTCAGATAAGGGAAACAAGCAGAGCCAAACACCTTTAGTTGGGAATAAACAGATTTAGCTTTGTAAAGCTTCTCAGAAGGGTTACTTTCTTGTAGGATAGTGGTGGGTAACCTATAGATCAAATGAACAACATGAGAAAATACGTAGGACCAAAATTCTAGAGGCATAGATGCTTGGGCCAAGAGAGTGAGTCCTATGTCAATAATCTATCTATGCTTCCTTTCAGCAACACTGTTCTATTCAGATAAATGAGGACACATGACCTTATGCTAGATACAGAGCTGAGAGAGCTCCTTCGAAAGAGATCGATACTTTTCCCCCAGTCACTTTGAATCATTCTGATAGAATAACCAAATTGAACCTCAACCAGTGATCACTAAAATCCGAGCTTTAAAATTTATAATGAATGAGATTGAACCTTGAAACTAACTCTGACAATGATTAAAGGCAAGTGTACCTATCGAACAGTAGTATAGCTTAGGCAAGACCGGATTATCAAACCCAAAGGAACTAAAAATACTAATACTAACTTTCTTTTTATTATTTAGCCTGAAATATGGAGTGGTTGGTTGATTTAATCTAGTTTAATGATTTCTAAGCTAAAGACAAAGATAAAAAGAATGAATAGGGATATAACTCGAAGAAAACTCAATTGATCACAACGATACCCTCAGGAAGAATCCACCTAGACTTCACTTGTTATTTAATACTAAACCGTATGATTTGTTTACTTAGTATGATCCATAAGACTCTCTAACGTATATTAAACCCTCTCTCGAGGCGAATAACATCTAACCCTAGGTTAATTAGTGGAACTCTCGTTCGCTTATAATAACCCCCTAGAATAGAAGTAAATCGATCTATGAATTCCCATATTAGGTTTCACCCTAATTCGGCAAAATCTCGTCACCCTATCTCTAGGCGTGCAATCAACTCCGCTTAATTATACTCAATCTACTCTTAAGCAGGGTCTATTCCTCCTCCACCTAAGCACATCAGATTTGGATTAAGCATGCCTAATTAAGAACAAACTAAGTATTTATCATATAATTCAGAAATCAATAACAAAATTCATCTAGGTTTCATCCCCTTCAGGTATCTGAAGGGTTCAGTTCATAACAAATAAAGAAAATATCTTAGGAGCAAAGATAAAACAAAACATAGAAAATCCCTAAAACCCTATGAAGGAATTGAAGGAGAAATTTTTGTCTTAAGTAGAATTCTGGCTCTTCGAGATGGATCCACTGGCTATCTTCGAGTGATTCCACAAAACGTGATCTTCCTGGCTCGGCTTCTTGGCCTAGTTCACCTTCTGACGTCCCTTTCAGGTTACACTTATGGTGTTTGTATAGACTTTTAGAATGCTTTGCTTGGCCTCTAAGTGTCCTAATTCAAGTATACTTCCTACTCAATGTTTGAATAAGCTTTGAAAAGTGTTTCTTTGGCTCTAAGTATCCAAATTAGAGTGAAATTTCTCTCTCCCATAACAGGGGCACGACCATGGCATACGCCTGTGTAAATCATTTTTAGGCCGTGTCTCGATTCTGTCGATTGGGGCATGGTCGTGTAAATTGTGGCATGGTCGTGTCTTAGTTAATTGTCGAGGCACGGCGTGTGGCTTGAAGTCCAGGCCGTGTCGATTTCCTCTTTAGCCCAAATTGGCCTGTTTTAAGCCCGTTTCTTGTTCTTTCGTCGTTAGGTGCTTTCTTAAGTAAAAACATGAAAAGAAAGGATTAAAAGCACCTTTTACATAAAACAAGGGCTAAATCATCCAAAAGCATACTAAATATGGGGTTAAAATATGTTAATTTTACAGTTTATCAAATACCCCACACTTAATCTTTTTCTTGTCCTCAAGCAAAATTCTCAACTTTATAATTAAAACAAACTTTCCATAATTTACAATTCTTATCAACAATGCCTCATCATAATTCACAGATAATTCATACATGGATAATTTATCTCAAAGACTCCTAAGGATTCAAACAATTCTAAGTCATAAATTTGTAGCATAAAAACATAGGCGTCTCCCCTTATCTAAATAATTACCTTTAATTCAAAATCGACAAGGATTGACATCCTCACTAAAGATTCACTCAAAGCACTCGAAGTGTTTTAAGGTTCAAGAGAAAGCACTCATAAGTCGAACCTGAAAAGTTAATCCCATAGGCTTGCCTGAAAATCAAATCTCCACCACTGTAATATGAGATAATACAGAAATCAAAAGGTCTTTTGATAGGGTTGTAACGGAGCTTAGGTTAAAGATGTGGATAAAGGTTGAACTAAAAGGTTTGAAATCGAGATTGACCTGACCAATTACCTAACAAGAATATTGAACTAGAAGATAAATGATTGCTAGTAATACTACTATTGATAATACTTTTAATACGAGCTCTTCTTCAACAATTGGAATTTAAACACATAAGCTCATTTAATCATATACTAATGCTTGAATATACTTTGGGTTTTATTTGAACAAACTAAAATAGAAACGTAATGAAGAAAGAACTTTATCAACTGAAATAAACTAACCTGGCAATTGATCAAATAAATTCTCGATAGAAAGGTGGTCAAAAGAATGGTGATATCAAATACAAAGGGTTTTGGGTTAATATTAAGCGGGTTATTCAATAAAAAAGGGTCGTTAGGATCAAATGGGTTCACTAAGGGTTAATTTGTGAAGGTAGGCTTTTTAGTGAAGTGAATGGGTTAAAACCTAGGTGCCTTTATCATCTCAATATATCAAATCATTAATGTGGTCTCTATATGTATAATCAAGACAAGTTCTAGAATAACAATTCAGTGTTGACACGCTCATAATTAATAAAGTGAGCATGAAAAAGAATATATGCTCTATAAGGCTCAAATCTCACAAAAAATTATGGGTATTTGACATAAATCCTATAAATTTCAAGCTTTAAGGTAATATTCAAATTCAGTTCAACAACCTAGGAAATTTTTAATTTTTGAAAAAATAGACTTATCATGCTTGATTCTCTAGTATTCTTCACGTATAAATCATCAATGCACAATTATCAATGACTTATTCAAGAGCTTATCAATAAAAATCATAAATCATTAGAAATTTCACATTAATTAGTAATATGAGAAACTTACTTAGAAACAAGACTAAAATTCAGGATTTGAGAATAATACAAAAAGTCAGGTACTTTTACCCCCCACACTTAAGATGTACATTGCCCTCAATGTACAAAGATAGATAAACAATTATGTAATAAAATAATCAAAAGAGAAGGGGAGAAGTAACACTTCTTGAATTTTGGATGATTCTGAGAGTTGGTAGAGGTCGTGGTGAAAGGTGGGTGGAGGAGTTGGTGGTGGCGTTTTCTATGGGCCTGGTGGGGTGTCTACCGATGAGCTTTGTGCTAGATAAAGAAATTAGATAGCTTGCAAAGATATAGCCAAGAAATCTAAAGAAACATTAATAATATACTAATACTATAATTAAAGACAAAGGAAATAAAAGAAGGAGACTAAGAAGAAATCTAAAATTGAAAGAAAAGACTAATGGACTAAGGAGTCCTTATTGTTGGATGGTTCGCGAGGTGGGTGTGACCTCTAAGGCTGTGGTGCGTGATTCCCAAGCAGCCTTTAGAACCTAAAACCAAAAAACTAAAAGAATTTAAAATATATTAAGCAGAAGAGAATTATTGATAAGTAGGATAAAGGGGAAAATAAACATAAAGAAGAATTTAAATGGTCTAAAAGACCCTTGGCTTGGTGTTTGGATGAAGCGGCTGGCATGAACTTATGTGTTGGAGTCTCCTTTAAGGAGATAATGCTTTCCTTCTTACACTTATTCGGCATGATTCTAGTGTAGCTCAAGAGTCTAGACACTTTTTCTAAAGAAAGAAAAAAAAAATAAAAAGAATGAGGGGAGAAGGAGAAGGGCTGTGGGGTTTAAATAGGGTCTCAAATCTGGCATGTTCCCACTCCCGTAGACCGACGGTGTGTTGAATTATATGGCCGCATTGCACGGCCGTGTGTATAGGCATGTTTGCTCACTCACGCCTATTTTCTAGGTGCCACGCCCATTCTTGAAAAGGCAGTGTGTTGGCACGATTGGGTAGCATGGGCGTGTTTGTCCCGTGTCTGATTAGTCAGTGGTTTTACACGGTTGTGGAGCACGGCCGTGCCAATTTACTAGTGCCCGTGGGGGGGTGGTTGGATCCGTGATGTCGTGGGGTGGTTGGGACTGATTTGCACGGCCTCTATTGTGTCAGTACGGTGGTTCTAGTGGTCCACACGATCACAGACATGGCCGTGTATAATGCCGTGTGGTCTTGAAGTTCTGCACTTTTGGTTAGTTTAAAAGGAAAGAAAGAAGGAAGGGAAAGAAACTAAAAATAAATTTGAAAGTAAATAGTGTTAGTACTCGGGTTGCCTCCCAAGAAGCGCTCGTTTATAGTCTTAAGCTGGACTTTCCTCGAATTAGAAAAATTAGGGATGTTTAAAGGTTTGAATATCTTCCCTCTTGCTTAAAATTTTATTTTCTTGATAAGGTTCAAGTTGAGAAGTGTTTACCTTAAAAGTTCGAATGTTGGATTGCTTACCTCGACTGTTCCATGGGGGAAGATATCGTGTACCTTAAGAGGAATTTCCTTGCTTACGCTCAGGTCTGTTGTAACACCCTAATACGTGTCCGTTACCGGATTAGTTCCATAACCTTATAAAATATATTCCAACTATTAATTACTCACTTAGATCATAATCTGAATACACTATAAACAGGTATACATACTATGTCACCTTAAAGCACAAATATTGACTAAAGCATACTCCAAGTAATTTACTAACTCTTATAAAACTATTAACACATACAAACCTAAACACATTAGTTCTTAACTATATAACAATCATAGCATTTGGTTAAACACATATTTGATCACATAAATATTTATCACACTAAAATTTAGAAAGAACCATAGCTTAATAGGTTCCATAATCAATAACATACCAAACAATGTATATATATATCTTATCCATATTCGATAGTCTCAGATCAATTCACTTAAAGAAATCATATGTATATGTAACTAAGACATTCATCATCGATCATACCAATAGAAACAATTTCCAATTCATCATCGATAAATATATAGTGTATAAAGTTACTCATATTTCCAATTTCGTTTTAACTAATGTGCATCAATTTCCAATTCAACTTATTAGACCTCCATGTTTGTTCATATTCAAAAGATTTATCAAAGATTCATAACTAAACTTCGATATATATATATATATATATATCATAATATATCTTTCGAACTAGATTTAGAACATAACAAGAAACACATAAGTAAAGTTTAGCCAAAAGTAATAGCTGTTTCATAAGGCTATACATATATACACAAGACCAAATGTCATTAGTCTAAACCTTAATCTAGCCTATACATGCCTTCGATTCAAAACTAAGATTTAATACCAAAAGGGTGATAGTGTGGTTGATCGTTCGACGATCCTCGGATGCCATGACTTGATTTAAATCTATAAAATAGAACAAAACACACACACGGAATAAGCTCACTAGCTTAGTAAGTCCTAAGCAAATACAATATAACTTCAATCATTTAAATGTTTTAACCTACAATTCGAAGCATTTAAAAGTACACATATCAACTTCCATATTTACCATTGACGAATTTCATTATATCATTTAATCTATCAACTTTTATTTTTCCCACCAAAGTGCACCATTCATCAATTATACCAACTCATATGTATATACTTAAATATACCTGTACAAATATTTCCATTCATTCGTACACTATCGAGTACTTGATCATCACATCGAATCACATCTATATATCTTCCAACCACCATTCTATCATACATTTATCACTTCATTTTTACTAGCTCATTATCATTATATACCAATATATGTAAGAAAGCACTTACCTCAAGGCCGAATCAGTACGATTCATTTTCAAAAGCTTAGATTTTCTTGACTTATTTTATGCTTTGTTGTTATACAATCTGAGCTCGGAGTGTCAATACACTGGTATAGAACCTGCTAGGCATTAGCTCGAATCACATATACCGGCACTAGGCCTACTAGACTCAAGGTCCAAAATTTAACACCGGTATTAAGCCTGCTAGGCAATAAGCCTGAATTATTTCACCGGCACATGGCCTGCTAGGCTCGAAGCCCAAATAACTCACCGGCACAAGGCTTACTAGGCTCAAAGCCCGAAATAATAATATAATCAATCCATCAATTTACATTTCACTATCATCAATAACGAATCATATCCACAAATCACATTCACATATCACAACGAACATAGTAATTCATATTTCATTTACCAAAAACACATCCAATTCATTTTAAGGCCTTTACATTCGGCTAACACATATATTCATACTCAATTTTATCAATTAACTTCATTAAACATATTCATAATTAATTCTTTAATATAATTTAGCTTAAGGACTTACCTCGACTGTCGACGAACCACGTAATCCGGCTATTCGATAACCTTTGTCTTTCCCCGATTCAAATCTATTTTTCTTTGTTCTTGATCTAAACACATTAAAATTTAGCTTATTCAAGTACATTTCATTTCAATTTAGTCCCAAAACACATAAATGGGCAATTTACCACTTTACCCCTAATGTTTCACATTTTTACAATTTAGTCTTATTTGCATAAAACACAAAATACACAAAATTTCCCCATGCTACTCAAGATCCAAATCTTCCTAGGGACCTTACAAGTCCATTTATTTCATTTATTTTGCAAATAAGGCCCTCTAAAAATTTATTTTTACAAATTAGCCTTAAATACTCAATTTCATCAAAACTTCCAATACAAAACATACTAATCTTTAACATATCTTTCATCTAAAATCATTTAACATCAAAAACCACATGAACACAACAATGGCCAAACATCAAGCATGCTTAGATTTAAAAATTTTAACATGGGTCAGCTACGGTTCGAAGCAATGATCTCAAAAACGTAAAAATTATCAAGAACCGAAATAAAACTAACCTTGAATTTGTAATTGAAGTTGCCAAAATTCAAAGGAAACCAAACCCCGTTTCTTTTTGAACATTCGATCAAGCAAATAAAAGATGATAATGGCCATTTTTTATGTTTTATTTAACATTTATATGACATTTATTCATTTACCTTTATAACCTTATTATAAATAATTATACAATATAAAAAATTAAGGTTAAACATGTCATATGTCACCCACTAACTTAAAAATGGGTTATTTACCCATTTAATGCTTCATATTAAAAAGCCATCCTCATTCTAGCACTTTACTCTATAGCATGCAACTTTTACACTTTACGCGATTAAGTCCTTTTCGTTAAATTAAACACTTAAACGATAAAAATTTTCTACGAAAATCTCACACATATTAATTCACACAAGATAAGCACAGAATATAATATTTAAATATATATCAGACTCTAATTTGTGGTCCTAAAACTACCATTTTGATTAGGGTCGAAATCGAACTGTTACAACTTCTGTTGTAATGATGCGAGGATCGGCTTTGTCGAGCAGCATCTGGTCTCCTATTTTGAAGTGATTTGATGTTCCTATGAGTTCTTCTGGTGGTTCTTCTGGTGTTACTTCGTGTGGGTCCGGTTGTTCTTTGACTTGTGTCCTCTGCTCTTCTAAATTGTCGATCCTAAGGTCTTATTCCTTGTGTGATCCCTCTTTGTCACTTTGTCATCTATGAGTCGGCTCAGGGTTGTGCCTTTGTGGTGTTTCCTGCGATAAAAGTTGAACAATTTGATTATCATCTGTATTCACTTACTTACCTTCATCGATTGTTGTCCTAGCCGAATCAAGAGCTTGAAGACTGATTGATTCGTCACCTACACAAAGTATGAGTTCTTCTGTGGTAACATCAATTTTAGTCTTGGAAGTTGCTAGAAAAGGTCTTCCTAAATTTAAGGGAATTTTATTATCCTCATCCATATCTAAAACAACAAAATCTACTAGGAAAACAAATTTATCGATTTTGACAAGAACATCTTCGATAATGCCCTTAGGAATTCTAATAGTTTTATCAGCTAATTGTATACTCATCCTAGTTTGTTTGGGCTTCCCTAGACCTAGTCGTTTAAATAATGTATAAGGCATAAAATTTATGCTTGCCCCTAAATCAGCTAACGCGTTATCAATAGCTAAACTACCAATTAAACATGGAATTGTAAAACTCCCTGGATCTTTTAGCTTTCTTGGTAGTTTATTCTATAACATTGCTAAGCATACTGCATTTAATTCCACGTGGTGCTTTTCGTCTAATTTGCGTTTGTTAGTCAAGAGCTGTTTTAAAAATTTCCTCGAGTTTGGCATCTAAAAAAGAGCTTCAAGAAGGGGTAAGTTAATATGTAATTTCTTTAAGAGTTTAAGAAACTTACCAAACTGTTCTTCTGAATCATCTCTTTTTATCGCTTTAGGATAAGGTATGCGAGGTTGGTACTCTTTGATTACTGGTTTTGGCTTTTCTTGTGTTACCTCTACCTTACCTTCGTCTACCTTATTTTCTTGTATTGGAAGGGGTTCCTCTAACCCTTTACTGTCATTAGCTGAGATGGCTTGAATTTGCTCATTTGGGTTGATCTCTGTGTTACTTGGTAGATGTCCTTGTGGTCGTTCTGACAGTAGCTTTGCAAGTTGTTCGACTGCATTAGTTGCTTCCTTCATTGACTTTGTAAGTTCCCCCATTCGGTTCTCGTTACTTTTAATTATTTTCTCAGTTTCTTGGAACCAATTTTCTATATTTTCCATAAATTTTGTTAGCATCTCTTCAAGGATTGGCTTTTTCTCTTGTGGATATGGCTGATTTTGGAAGTTTTGAAGAGGTTGTTGTCTTTGATTCACTTGATTTCCTTGGGCTCCCCATGAAAAATTTGGGTGGTTCCTCCAACCTGGATTGTAAGTGTTACTATAAGGATTGTTATTGGATCTAAAATTATTACCTATATAGTTTGTCTGTTCAGTTTCTGCGTTTGGTTGGTAGGGTGGGTACTCAGATTATACAGTTCCACTTGCGTTGCCTTTGCATGTTGGGTGTACTTACGAAGACCATAAAGCATCAAGCTTTTTATTCATCAACTCTACCTGATTTGATAGCATGGTTACTGCATCAATATTGTAGACCCCGGCTGTTTTTGTCGGTTTTATCCTTGTAACTTGCCACTGATAGTTATTCAGTGACATCTCTTCAATGAACTCGTGAAGGTCGCTTCAGAGTTTTATTATTTAAAGTTCCACCGGTAATTTGAATCAATTAATTACCTTGTTGAAGGATTTACACCGTTGTAAAAAGTTTAGACTTGAAGCCACAAAGGTAATCCGTGGTGTGGACATCTCCTCAAGAGATCCTTGTATCCCTCCTATGCATCGTATAATGTCTCTAAATCAATCTGCACAAAAGAAGAGATATCATTCCGTAATTTGGCCGTCTTGGCCGGTGGGAAATATTTTAATAAAAAATTTTGGTTATTTGTTCCCATGTAGTGATTGACCCTCGTGGTAACGAGTTCAACCACTGTTTGGCTTTATTCCTTAATGAAAAGGGAAATAACTGAAGGCGAATGGCATCTTCAGAAATGCCATTTATTTTAAAAGTATCACAGAACTCTAAAAAATTAGCTATATGAGTATTCGGGTCTTCATCTTGCAAATCATCAAATTGCACAAATTGTTGAATCATTTGTATTGTATTAGGCTTTAGTTCAAAATTATTAGCAGCTATAGCAGGCCTAACAATACTAGATTCTTCTCCTGTTAAATGAGGTTTAGCATAATCATACATAGTAGGAGGAGCATTGTTTTCTTCCACATCTCGTGGTGGATTATTCTCGTCCATCCCTTCAGTAGGATTGGATCTGTCTTCTCGCTCTTCTTCCGTGTAATTTAGGGCTCGCCTAATTTCTCTACGATTCCTTCGAGCAGTAGCTTCAATTTCACTATCGTATTCTAAAGGTCCTATCGGGTTCCTTCTAGTCATAAACTAGAGGTACCTGCTAGAAAAAAATAATGAAGAAATAAAATTAGCAAAAGGTACTAAAATAATAAAAATAGTGGCTAAAGTAATAAAAATAGAGCTTTCAATATTTTAGTTCCCTAGCAACGGCGCCAAAAACTTGATCGCTGAAATCAAAGCTTTAAAATTTATAATGAATGAGATCGAACCTTGAAACTAACTCTGACAATGATTAAAGGCAAGTGTACCTATCGAACAGTAGTATAGCTTAGGCAAGACCAGATTATCGAACCCAAAGGAACTAAAAATACTAATACTAACTTTCTTTTTATTATTTAGCCTGAAATATGGAGTGATTGGTTGATTTAATCTAGTTTAACGATTTCTAAGCTAAAGACAAAGACAAAAAGAACGAATAGAGAAATAACTCGAAGAAAACTCAATTGATCACAACGATACCCTCAGGAAGAACCACCTAGACTTCACTTGTTATTTAATACTGAACCATATAATTTATTTACTTAGTTTGATCTGTAAGACTCCCTAACGTATATTAAACCCTCTCTCGAGGCGAATAACGTCTAACCCTAGGTTAATTAGTGGAACTCTCGTTCGCTTATAATAACCCCCTAGAATAGCAGTAAATCGATCTATGAATTCCCATATTAGGTTTCACCCTAATCCGGTAAAATCTTGTCACCCTATCTCTAGGCGTGCGATCAACTCCGCTTAATTATGCTCAATCTACTCTTAAGTAGGACATTAGATTTGGATTAAGCATGCATAATTAAGAACAAACTAAGTATTTATCATATAATTCAGAAATCAATAACAAAATTTATCTAAGTTTCATCCCCTTCAAGTATATGAAGGGTTTAGTTCATAACAAATAAAGAAAACTTCTCAAGAGAAAAGATAAAACAAAACATAGAAAATCCCTAAAACCCCCTAAAGGAATTAAAGGAGAAATTTGTCGTCTTGAGTAGAATTCTAGTTTTTGAGATGGATCCACTGGCTATCTTCGAGTGATTCCACAAAACGTGATCTTCTTGGCTCGGCTCTTTGGCCTAGCTCACCGCTTGATGCCCCTTTCAGGTTATACTTAGGGTGTTTATATAGACTTTTAGAATGCTTTGCTTGGCCTCTAAGTGTCCCAATTCAAGTATACTTCCTAATCAGTGTTTGAATAAGCTTTGAAAAGTGTTTCTTTGGCTCTAAGTATCCAAATTCGAGTGAAATTACTCTCTCCCGTAACAGGGGCACGGCCATGGCAAATGCCCGTGTAAATTATTTTTAGGCCGTGTCTTGATTCTGTCGATTGGGGCACGGCCGTGTAAATCGTGGCATAGTCGTGTCTTAGTTAATTATCGAGGCACGATCGTGTGGCTTGAAGTCCAGGCCGTGTCGATTTCCTCTTTGGCCCAAATTGGCCTGTTTTAAGCCCATTTCTTATTCTTTTCGTGCTCAGGTGCTTTCCTGAGTAAAAACATGAAAAGAAAGGATTAAAAGTACCTTTTACATAAAACAAGGGCTAAATCATCCAAAGGCATATAAATATGGGGTTAAAATATATTACTTTTACGGTTTATCAACCAATTTCTGAAAATGAAGAAAGTGATTGAAAACCTCAGACTTAGTCTTGAGAAAGTACAACTAGATATACTTGCTATGCATGTCAACAAAGGAAACATAATAGAGGAAACCATTTGATCGTGTGTGCGCTGGTCCCCAAACATTAGACACAACTAATTCAAAAGGTAAAGAGTACATTGTTTTTGAAGAGCCAAAAGGTAACTTGTGAGTTTTGCCTAATTGACAAGTTGAACATACATGAGGTAAGTTGTTATTTTTGAAAGGAATATTACAGTCACGTAAAACATGAATAAAAGTGCTATTATAGGAATGGCGAAGTATTTTATGCCATAACTCAACATACGAGGAAAGTTGAGCATTGCATACAAGTTTTGATTTTGATCCTCGAGTAGCAATAGTTACGTTGGAAGCAACACAAGAAACTTCAAACTTGTAGAGTCTATCATGCATGTGGCTCACTAGAAGAGTTTTCCCTGTCTGAATATCCTTCACAAAACACAGAAATGTGTAAAACTCAAAAAGACTCCATTATCCCTTGCAAATTGACTTACAGATAGCAAGTTCTTACAAACAGTAGGAAAATGTAGTACATTCTTGAGTCGCAAAAAATTAGGACCAGCCAATAGAGCAAAAGACCCTATGTTAGCTATAAAAATAGAATCGCCATTTTTTATAGGCACATGACTTGTACCTGTATAGAGTGATACAGTTGTAAGACTAGCCATGTCAGGAGTAAAGTGGTTTGTGGCCCCGGAGTTAGGATATCAAGTTTGATCATTAGGAATAGAGGAAGGAGGATGATTGGATGAAGAATGATTCTGTGAAGATGAAAGATTTGAACCACATCAATGAGACATAGTAGAATAAGAAGGTGCTTGAGGAGGAAAAACTTGCCCATTGAGATGATGATAATTGACTGTCATCGAATTACCTTGATCAACACCAGATAAATTTTCATCAAATCTGTAATAATAGTTTTGGACCACATGACCAATTTTTCCACATAATTGGCACTATAGTCGAGAACGAGACCAACCACGACCATTACTACGAGTTCTTCCATGAGACCAACCTCTTCCTTGCCCTCTGTGGCCTTGGTTGAACTCTTGAGGATAGTTTTTAGAGTCTTTAGTATGTTTTGATTTGATTACTACATTATGTTTCTAGTGAGATGCCAAATTAGCTTGTAAAGGGACTTCTGCTAGTAGAGCCAACTGTCGTGCTTCACAATCAAGAAGCATCTCAGTCAGTAAGTCAAGACACATAGGAGTTGCTGAGGTGATCGCATGAATAGATTCATATTCCATCGAAAGACCTACCAAGATTGTAACAACCCGATTTAGACACTAGTCAGAATAGTGGTTTTAAGACCACAAATTTGAGGTTAGAATAATAATTTAATTTTATTTTTTGTGTGAATAGTAAGTGACATGTTCTGTGTAGAAAATTCTGTGTGATGATTTGATCGTTTTAATGCCGAATTAAGAGAAGGGACTTAATCTCGTATAGAGTAAAAGCTATGTGCTGAATTATAAGTGCTTATGTGTTGTGGCTCTATAAAATAGAGGTCTTAAGAAGCAAATGAACCAATAATTAGTTAGTGGATGACTAAAAGTCATTAATAGCCTTGTAAATATAGGTTATAAATATTTTATAATAAGGATAATATGGTAAATTAGTATTAATATCAATAATAATAAAAGAAACAAAGGAAAGATGATAGTTATCATCTTTTTATGAGTGCCAAATATTGAAGAAAGGAAAAAGAAGAAGTTGAGATAGGTTTTGGCAATTGTAAGCTTGAATTTGAGGTTAGTTTTTGATCCATTTTTGATAATTTCTACATTTTTGTGATCATTGCTTTGTGCTCTAGCTAACCCATGTTGTAATTTCATGAATTGATTGTGATATGCCATTGATGAATGTTTGAGCCATGTGTTAGTTGATATTGAAATATGAGAGCTTAGTGTTGGGTTAGCATAGTTTGTATTTGGATTTTGGGTGAAATTGAGTATATTGGGCTAAATTGAGAAAAATGGAAAGTTTAAGGACTAAATAGAAAATTTAATAAAATATTTGGACTTATATAATCCCTAGAGAGGTTTGGCCAAGCATGTGAATGAAAGGAATTTGTGAATTTGATGATTTTGTGAGATAGGGACTAAAGTGTCAAAATATGAAAATGTGAGGGCTATTTTGTAAAATACCCTAAACATGTGTGTTTGGATTAAAATGGATGATTTGGTGATTAAATGGATTGAATTTAAATGTGTATAGACCAAGAATGAAGAGGTTCAGATCGAGATCGAGGGAAAGATAAAGTGCTCGATTAATTGACCATTTCGGTATTTTGACATCCGAGGTAAGTTCGGATATAATACTAGTTGTAAACTTTATATATGTGATATAAATTGAATGGATGTATATGTATCTATGAGATTTGAAATGCTATGTGCTGAATTGAGATAAAGAGGCACTAAGTGTGCGAAATTGGAAACGAGAAAGAGATGATTGGCACTGTGTGTGCAAAAAGATAGAAGCTTTGGCTTATCACTTGGCACTGTGTGTGCGATACCAATATAAGTTTGGTTTAATGCATTGGCACTAAGTGTGCGGTGATGATTATGTTTCAGTTATGAAATTGGCACTAAGTATGCTAATAAATTAATGGAATAGTAAGGGTTGAATAGAAGGTAATATCGAACAATTAAGTAGCATAAATGGTAAGTAACTATGTGTTGATCAAGGTACGTTTGAACCTATGTGGTTGATGATAGATTTAAGAGTTGAATGAATGGATAATGGGGTATGTGGGTGAGATTGATAATGTGCCTAGTTGTGCCTTTTTCTATCAAATGGTATATATATATATACATATTGATGTTATAGTATTGAGTAATATGTATTATAATACGAACTTACTAAGCTTTGGAAAGCTTACTGTGTGATTTGTTTCTCTACTTTGCAGTGTCAATAAAGTTAGCTCGAATCTGGGATCGTCAGCTTCTCAATCACACTATCGACATTCTATTTTGGTACTTTTAAAAAGATGTATATAGCTGGAATATGGCATGTATTGGCTAGTTAATTGAATCAAGTTTGAGATTTGTAGGTAGCCATGAGATGTGGCTAGATATGTGATAGGTTTAGGATGAATGAATTTGATACATTTATGATATATCTTTTGGCATGATTTGTAGATTGATAAATTTGCTATTGAGTGGTAACTTTGTGTTGATAAATGCTAGTAGGGGTAGTGAGATTGGGAATGAATTTTGTTTGTGATAGAATAAGTATTTGTTGCATGTTTTAAATTGCTAAATTGGTATGCTTTTAGATGGCAATATGTGCATGAGATGTTTGGTTGATTGGCTTGTAGGTTTGACCCTAAGTGGGTGGCATGATTGGCCTTGCAAAATGGCCTATAATGTCCTGCTTAGGAACACAGCGTGTCTTGGACAAATGGGTAAATTGGCGAATGTGGCTTAAATCGCACACGGCCATGGCGCAGGCGTGCCTACAGGTCATGGGAGAAATGGCAATATATGACCTTATAGGACACGGCCTTAGCACCTTTGGTGTGCTTGTTAGTCGTGTTGATTTTGGCGATATGTAACCACGGGAGGTCACAGGGGGTGTCATGTAGCCGTGGGAGAGGCACAGCCTACCCCCACGGGCGTGTCTCCCTTGTATTCTAGAAAAGTTTCAATTTTTCATGAAATTTTATATGTGTTTTGGTTTAGTCCCGACTTGATTTATAAGCATGCTTAGGGTCTTGATGACTCGTTTAAGGGACATTATGATTGTATATGAATGTGTTTGATGATGTTTGACTTTGTGTCAACATTTAGGGGTTAAATGTTTTGATTGATCGGTAATACCCTTTAACCCTATTCCAGCGACGGTTTTGGGTTAGGGGTGTTACAATTTTATTGGTATAAGAGCTACGATTTAGTCGATTCTCGGACTAACGTAGCGCGTATGAGTCTAGCTATACATGCCACATTGTGAAATTGCGATAGTGTGATGAAATCTGACAGTTGAAATGTATTTTTATATAGTAATGGATCCCAATCGAGCAGTTGCTGATGACATAGAGAGTAATGCGCCTGCTCCTGCTCAAGGGACAGCGCCAGCCATATCAAGGCCAAATAATAGTGGTGAAGAAGGTGAGGCTAAGCAAGACTTCTTCCGTATGATGAGTGAATGGTTTTCAAAATTTGTTAGAATAAATTCGATTGCTCCACAACCTCCACCCCCGCAAGTACTTGTTGTGCCACAAGTTGTAGATTCGATCAGATTGAATAAACCACTTGTAGACAAGATTCACAAGTATGGGGCCGAAGAGTTTAGGGCCACAGCTGATGATGATGCTGAACGAGCTGAGTTTTGGCTCAAGAATACCCTTCGAGTGTTTGATGAGATGTCACTGAACCCTGATGAGTGCATCAAGTGTGCAGTTTCCTTGTTGAGAGACATGGCATATAATTGGTGGAAAACATTGATATCTGTGGTTCCGAGAGAGAGAATCACCGGATTTTTTCAAGTTGAGTTTAGAAAGAAGTATATCGATAGCGCTTTATTGATCGAAACATAAGGAGTTTTTAGAGTGAAACAAGGCCGTTTATGCATTGTTGAGTATAAGCGAGAATTAAATGCGATTGAGTCAATATGCTAGAGAGTGTGTTTCTACTAAAGCTACTATGTACAAACGTTTCGTAGAGGGATTGAATGAAGATATAAAGTTGTTGGTTGGGATACTAGATATAAATGAATTTGTTGTACTTGTGGAGAGAGCATGCAAAGCTGAAGAACTCAGTAAAGAAAAGAAGAAAGTCGATTCTGAGGCTCGAGATGAAAGAAAGATATCGATGAATAAATTTTCTTAGCCTTCTTCAAAGAGATATAGAGATGCCAGCAATCGTTCAAATGCTTCGTTTGGTCATCCTAATAGAGATCGTTAGAGAAGAGTACTGGTTTATGAATTCAAGATCTGAATGAGTCAAGTGTGGGCAGTGTTAAGAACAACAAGCCCGAATGTAAACAATGTGGGAGATGACATACGAGAGAATGCTGGGGAAGGTATAACAATAGAACATGCTATAAGTGTGGATCCCGAGATCATTTTATTCGAGATTGCCCAAAGATAATTGAAGAAGAAAATGTTCAGAACGAAAGACCAAGTAATGTGACAACTAGAAGTAGACCACCCAGGAGCATCAGAAATGTGAATGAAAGCTAGAGAGGAACGATCGATACAGCTGTAAGGTCAAAAGCAAGAGCACCTGCCCGAGCCTATGCTATACGTGCACGAGAGGAAGCATCATCTCCAAACATCATCACTGGTACTTTCACTTTATTTAATAATGATGTCATTGCATTGATAGATCTAGGATCGACTCATTCTTATGTGTGTATGAATTTAGTATCAAATAAGACTCTACCTGTTGAGTCTACTGAATTTGTGATCAGAGTATCGAACCCCTTAGGCAAGTGTGTTTTGGTAGATAAGGTGTGTAAGAATTGCCCGTTGATGTTTCATGATTTATGTTTCCTGGTCAATTTGATGTTGTTACCATTTGATGAATTTGACATAATGCAGGAATGGATCGCTTACTTTGCATAATGCCATTGTGAATTGTAAGAGAAAGAATGTTGAATTGAAGAGTCGAATGGTGAGATAGTTGAATTGAGTCTAGTGATATGAAAGGATTACCAGCTGTTGTATCTGTGATGAAAGCTATGAACTATGTGAGAATGGGCTGTTAAGCTTATTTGGCGTACGTGATTGATACAAAAGTGTCGGAAAGGAAAGTTGAATCTGTGCCTTTGATATGTGGGTTTATAGATGTGTTTCTAGAAGAGTTACTAGGGTTATCTCTGATTAGAGAAGTTGAATTTGGTATTGAGTTAGTTTCGAGAACTGCTCCTATTTCGATAGCTCCATACAGAATGGCACCAACAGAATTGAAAGAGTTGAAATCTCAGTTGCAAGAATTGACTGACAGAGGATTTGCACAACCTAGTTTTTCACCCTGGGGAGCTCCTGTATTATTTGTGAAAAAGAAAGATGGAGTGTATTGATTATCGACAATTGAACAAAGTGATGATAAAGAACAAATATCTATTACCTCGGATCGATGATTTGTTTGATCAGCTGAGATGAGCTACAGTATTTTCTAAGATAGATTTGAGATTGGGCTACTATCAGTTGAGAGTTAAAGAATTCGATGTGCCAAAAATTGTATTCAGAATGAGGTATAGACATTATGAATTCTTAGCGATGCCTTTTGGACTAACAAATGCCCCTACAGTGTTTATGGATTTGATGAATCGGATATTCAGATCGTATTTGGATCACTTCGTGGTGGTGTTCATTGATGATATTTTGATTTATTCGAGTGATGAGACGTAACATGCCGAACATTTGAGAATTTTGCTACAAACTCTGCGTGAGAAATAGTTGTATGCAAAGTTTAGCAAGTGTGAATTTTAGTTGCCTGAGGTCAGTTTTCTGGGGCATATTATATCCACTGCTGGGATACAAGTCGATCCGCATAAAATCTCTTCTATTTTGGAATGGAAGCCTCGAGAAATGTGTTTAAAGTCCATAGTTTTTAGGACTAGCAGGATATTATAGACGGTTTGTGAAAGGCTTTTCGATAATTGCGACTCCTTTGACAAAGTTGTTACAGAAGGATGTTAGATTCGAGTGGTCAGAAAAGTGTCATCAGAGTTTTGAACAGTTGAAGGTGTTGTTAACAGAAGCACCAGTGTTGATTCAACCCAAATCAGGCAAAGAATCCATAGTTTACAGAGATGCATCATTTAATGGTTTGGGCTATGTGCTGATGCAAGGAGGAAAAGTCATCGCTTATGCTTCGAGGCAGTTAAAACCGCATGAAAAGAATTATCCAACGCATGATCTTGAATTGGTTGCGATTGTATTTGCATTGAAGATTTGGCGTCACTATTTATTCGATGAAAAATTACATATTTATACTGATCATAAGTGTAACACCCCAAACCCGGTCAACACATCCCGACCCAATTTGGCATGTCACAGAGGAAAACGTTTTGAAGAAAATCGAGTTACCAATTAAATTTTGTGGAAAACTCTTTGTTGCTCTATGTTTGTAGAAATCAGGTGCATGATTAGTTAAAAACTTGATAGTTTACTTTGAAATCCCAGAAATAAATCTTTAAAACTTAGTTGCCAATCCATAACTTAGAAAACCTTTTTGAAAATTTAAAAGAAACCCAAATGATTAATTTGAAAACCGTTTCTATTTGAATTTGGAAACTTAAGGTTGGAAACCGTTTGAGTTGTCGAAAACAATTAAGTTGTCATTTGTTATCAAGTGATTTGTATTACCCGATGGTGAGGTTTTGAAAACCATTGCGCTTTGTAGTTTAGAAAACCTTGCGCTCACATTATTAAATTAATCAAATAGTTCACTTAACCATGTTCGTAATCAAGTCCAAAACATATAAATAATTCAAAACATAATTTAAAATGCCTTATTACAATACCCAAATAATAAAAAAAACAAAATATAAAATAATTATCCAATTCAAAATCCAAGTGAAACCAAATGTTTTAATGCATGGGCCACCTTGAGTCCATCCGGCTCCTCATCCGCAATTTACGAGTCACCTGAAAAGTTAAGGGAGAAGGTGAGTCACCAAGACTCAGTGCATAAATCCTCCTCCGGATAATGCAACATGCTTACACAAATCATAACCAAGCAATACATAAAATGCACCCAAACCTAGCCATCCATAACTCGTTTCTACCCCGTGTGGTACCAAACCACTGGTGGTGCCAAACCACCGGTGACCCAAAGTCACGATATCCAATAAAAATGTGGTGCCAAACCCTTTGGTGACCCAAAGTCACGAAATATCAATAATCCAAGTGTGGGGCCAACCCGTGTGATACCAAATCACTGGCGACAATCCCGATAAATCAATGTGGGGCCAACCCATTGTGGTGCTAAGCCAACGGGACGAGTCGCTATGAGGTGCCAAACCTCGGTGACCCAAAGTCACAAAATAATCGTGGTACCAAACCCTTTGGAGGTGCCAAACCTCCGGTGTCCCAAAGACACGGATATCAAATCTTCCCCTCCTCTCATATCACCCATCACAATGCAAAACTTATGCAAATCATGCCATCATGCTTTATTATGAATCATATAGCAAATATATCACAGATCATGGTATTAAGCATCATATAGAAAATAATATTGAAACGGACTTACCTGAATCCTTGCTCATACTCTTACGGTATCATATCAAGATCTACACAATTTTTGGCTTTTTACATATTTAGGTTATTAATATATTTACTTAGTTATAAAGTGTGTAAGTTACACACTTGTTACTAACGCAAGCACTAAATCCCGAAAATCTGATCTACCGCACTAGATCTCCTTGCCCTACATTCGGCCAAACCACAAAACCATTAACAAGGCCATTTAGCCATACCAATAAATCCCGAAGGGTAAGATTACGCATAAACAACACCACCCTTACCTTTCTGCCTTACGAAAACAAATCACAACACCTAAATATGCGAGACTGATTCTCCCCCTACATTTGGCCAACAATAAAGCTTAGTCTCATTAGTCTTGACTTTTCAACAACTTAAAGAATGATGAACCAACGTAGATATCCTTACCACTTGGCTTACCAAATCGATTGGAGAATAGAGGCTTAGATCGACTGCTTCAAAATCCCGAAGAACCTAGGAGAAATTATCCTTATAGATGATGAGAAATCTATTACCAAATACCGAAATCTAGCTTTTGCTCCTATAAAAATCGACAGAGAGAAAAGAAAGGGAACAAAAGGAATTCGGCCAAGACACTTACCCTTTCCCAAAATCGATTGAAAAAGAACCGAAAAAGATCCATCCTTGTTTGGTATTCGGCCAAAACAACTAGAAGTAAGAGAGGAAATTTCAACAAAGGTTGAGTGGTGAAGGAAGATTCGGCTATGGTTGATAGAAGAGAAACAATTGAGATTTGGCTCAAAAAGAAAAAAGAGAGAATGGGAGAAAAGATGATTGGTATTCGGCTTAGGCTTAAAGAAAAAGGGATTAAGAGGTTTCGGCAAGAAAAGAAAATAAAGAAGAGGATGGGGTCTTGAGCAGTTACGAAAAGAAGAAAAAGAAAGGTGGGAGAAAGAGAGGCTCGGCCAAGTATTTTAATTGCCAAAAAGAGAAGAGAAGAAGATGTCAAGTGAGGGTTTCAGTTTGCAAAGAGGAAAAGAGAGAATTCAAGGGAGGGTTTTGGTTTGCTTCTCCACCGAATGCACCAAGGCTTTGCTAGCCGAAAATGTCACCTAGCCCCCCTAAGTCTCTTAATAGGTTACTCCTCTCATATCAGAGTCCAGATTTCGGCAAACCTCCCTGAATCACTCCTGGCCAATCATTCAAATTAGTTTGACTTGTTTAATGCTTATCGTGAGTTTGTCTTTGAGCACAACTCTTCCCCTAGCGTAAAAATAATAAGCGAAAGTGGAATTCTGCTGTCGAACACGGTTCTCCTTCCCTACATGTGGCATCAATTACAGGGCCTTAAGTGGGGCCTCCTTGCCACTTTTCCAAGCCCAATCTTGTGCTTAAATCCCCCATGAATTATACTTAACCCCTAGCTCCTTCAGCTCCCTTTACTTAAAACTTAAAAAACAAAAATTTCCTGCAACTCGGGCCTACTCTAGACTTATAACTAGATCTTACAACACCTCAAATAATAACACAACAGTCCATACTCATGCAAAATAATTCAATCACAAATAACCCCTATTTCAGGATATTACAGTTCTACCCCCTTAAAATAATTTCGACCTCGAAATTACCTGGTCAAAAGAGTTGGGGGTATTGCTGTCTCATCACATCCTCTGGTTCCCATGTAGCTTCCTCCACTCCATGGTTCCGCCACAGCACCTTCACTAATGGGACCGACTTCTTGCACAAAACTTTCACATCCCGATCCAGAATCTGCACTGGTTCCTCCTCTATGGTCAAATCAGGACTTACCTCAATTTCCTCCACTGCTACAATATGCGATGGATCTGAACGATAGCGTCTGAACATGGAGACATGGAATACATCGTGTATCTAACTCAGCTCTGCTTGGCAACTCGAGCTGATAAGCTACTGGTCCCACTCGTCTCAACACCTTATATGGGCCAATAAACCTTGGACTTAACTTGCCTTTCCTTCTAAACCTCAACACCTTCTTCCATGGCGAGACATTCAAAAAGACCTTGTCCCCACGGTAAACTCTATATCTCTCCGCTTAAGGTCAGCATATGACTTTTGCATGGCTAAAGCTTCTTTCAGACGAGCCTGAATCATCTTAACCTTATCCTCAGTCTCTGCAACCATCTCCGATCCCAACATCTGACGCTCACCCAATTCTATCCAGCAAGTAGGTGTGCGACACTTCCTACCATACAACGCTTCATATGGTGCCATCTTAATGCTTGCCTGATAACTATTGTTGTATGCGAACTCAGCTAATGGTAGAAATTCTTCCCAGCTGCCTCTGAAGTCCAAAACACAACCCCTTAACATATCCTCTAGGATTTGTATAACCCTTTGATCGCCCGTCGATTGCGGTGAAAAGTCGTGTTGAAATCAACCTCGTTCTCAAAGCCTGATGTAAAGCTCTCCAGAACCTCGAGGTGAACCTTGGATCCCTATCCGAGATAATTGATACTGGCACACCATGCAACCTCACTATCTCGGCCACATACAACTTAGCTAACTTCTAAAGTGAATAAGCAACCCTTACCGGTATGAAATGGGCTATTTGGTCAAACGATCCACAATCACCCAGACTGAGTCTTTCTTACTAAGCGTGAGGGGTAGCCCGCTGACAAAGTCCATGGTAATCCTTTCCCACTTCCATTGAGGAATCTTTACCGGCTGAAGTAGACCTGACGGACGCTGATGCTCAGCTTTGACCTGCTAACACGTCAGACACTTACCCACAAACTCAGTCACTTCTTGCTTGATACAGCCACCGTAGGCGCTTAGTAAATCTGGTACATTTTACTACCTCTAGGATGCATAGCGTATGGGCTGCTATGTGTGTCCTGAAGAATCCTTCGCCTTAACTCGACATCCTTCAGCATACAAGCTCTTCCTTGGAAACACAATACTCCATCACTAGACACACTATAACCCTCTATACCACTATTCTGAACTTGCAACCTCCGAGCATTCAAGCCCTCATCCACTAACTGTTTCTCCTTGATCTGCTCAACCCAAGTCGGCTTAACCTGCAATTCCGCCAAAAGACTCCCATCGTCATACAAGCTAAGATGAGCAAACATCGCTCTTAAGTTCTGCTACTACCTTACGGCTCAACGCGTCTACCACCACGTTAGCCTTGCCCGGATGATACTCAATCGAGCAATCGTAGTCCTTCAACAGCTCAATCCATATGCGCTGTCTTAAGTTCAAATCCTTCTGAGTCAGAAGATACTGCAGACTCTTGTGATCTATGTAGACTATCGACTTTTGTCCGTACAAATAGTGTCTCTATATTTTCAGAGCGAAAACCACTGCAACTAACTCCAAGTCATGTGTCGGATAGTTAACCTCATGCAGTCTCAGCTGTCGAGACGCATATGCCATTACTTTCCCTTCCTGCATCAGCACACATCCCAAGCCAGTATGTGATGCATCACAATAGACCGCGAATACCTTTCCTGCCTCAGGCTGTACTAGGACCAGAGCTTCCATCAAAATCTTCCTCAACTTGTCAAAACTTTTCTGCTGTTTCCCCGACCACACAAATGGAACTCCCTTCCTCAATAGCTTGGTCAACGGTGCCGCGATCAGAGAAAATCCTTCCACAAATCTTTGGTAATACCTCGCCAGACCTAGAAAACTCTAAATTTTCGTCAACTGACCTAAGCGATTTCCAATCCAACACTGCTTCAACCTTGCGATGGTCCACTCTAATCCCTTCAGCGGACACTACGTGACCTAAGAAAGTCACCTCCCTAAGCCAGAATTCGCACTTACTAAATTTGGCAAATAGCTGCTTCTCCCTCAGAATTTGCAATACCACCCGCAAGTGTGTGTCATGATCCTCTTCAGTCTTTGAGTACACCAATATGTCGTCAATGAATACTATGACAAACTGGTCCAAGTACTGCTGGAACACCCGATTCATCAAATCCATGAATGCTGCCTGTGCATTGGTTAACCCGAACAGCATCATTAAAAACTCATAATGCCCATACCGAGTACAAAACACCGTCTTGTGGATATCAGCCTCCTTCACCTTTAGCTAATGATACCCAGACCTTAAATCAATCTTTGAGAAAATTGATGCCCCCTTAAGCTGATCGAACAAGTCATCTATCCTCGGCAATGGATACCTATTTTTGATCGTCAGCTTGTTCAACTGGCGGTAGTCTATACACATCCGCATGGTGCCATCTTTCTTTTTGACAAAGAGTACCGGAGCTCCCCAAGGTGAAACACTTGGCCGGATAAAATCGTGATCCAGCAACTCTTGAATTTGAGCCTTCAGCTCTACCAATTCCTTCGACGCCATTCTATACGGGGTAATAGATACTAGCGCAGCTCTGGGTAACAAATCTATACCAAATTTAACTTTCCGATCTGGAGGCAGACCCGAAAGTTCCTCTGAAAATACGTCAGCAAATTCCTTTACTGTTCGGACATTCTCTATAGTAGACTCCTTAGCGTCCAAAGCACACACACGAACTAAAATTACCTCACAACCCTTCCTGACCATCTTCTCCACTTTCAACGTAGATACCACATTGGATAGATAATCTCTTCTATTACCTATCATCACCACTTCTTCACCCTCAGCTGTTCTCAAAACCATGCGCTTAGCCGCGCAATCCAAACTTGCTTGGTACTTTACCAACCAGTCCATCCCAAGAATCAGATCGAACTCCCCAAACGATAGTTCCATTAGATCAGCTACAAACACTACCCCTTGGAGTTCTAGGGGTACATCCCTATACAGCTTATTTACTTCTACAGAGTGACCTAGAGGGCTAATTACTGTCATCTTCCTAGAAGTAGTTTCAAAGTCTAGGTTTATGGTCTCTACTATGCTACTAACAACATACGAATACGTCGAACAACATCAATCAAAGAAATATACGGTAATCCAAAGATTAATAACGTACTAGTTATGACGCCGGTCGCATCGCCCCTCTCGACGCCTCATTGCATATACCAACCCAGTTGTCTTGCTTGATGTTGCCTACACCTCACTGGTGCTCATGACCTCTACCGAGCCATTACCTCCCTACGGTACCACGACCCCTTTGCGGTGGTGGTCCCTTATTTCTGAACTGAGCACGACTCTGACCCTCAGACTGAATCCTGGCTAACTTACGTGGACAGTTCCTCACACGATGATCCAATGAACCATACTCAAAACATCCCTTTCCACCAGTCCAACATCCTCTCTAATGAGATTTCCCACATCGATTACACTGCGCTGGTCCCTAATTAGTAGCAGTAGGCCTTCCAAATTGATTCAGCCCACTCTATCTAGCCCTTTTCTGCAGATTATCGATCGACTCCGATGATTTAAAACCTCTCTTGTGTCTATTCCTATCCAGATTCTGTCTTACAGACTCTTTTACCCCTTCAGCTACCTTGGCCTTTTCCACCAGCACAGCAAACTCTCGCTCCTACTGTAGAGCGATCAGCAATCTCAGTTCATCTCTCAATCTATCCTCAAACCTGACATATCGTTCATGTTCTGTAGCTACGATGCCTCTAGCATACCGGCTCAACCTTAAAAATTTTGCCTCGTATTCCGAGACAGACTTACTCCCTTGAACCAGCCTCAGAAACTCCTTCCGCTGCGCATCAATATAGCTGGTCCCGACATACTTCTTCTGATAAGCTGCATTAAAATAGTCCCAAGTGAGATCATCAGCTGCTGCACTATCCCGAACCGTGAGCCACCACTGGTATGACTCATCCCGAAGAAGCGACACTATCCCTTTCAGCTTTTCCTCAGTAGTCAGATCCAGGTCATCCATGATTCGCTCCGTCGCCTCTAATAAATACTCAACCGTATTGGGCGCCACACCAGATACACCACGAAAAAACTCAGCTCCATTAGCTCGGAGTCGCTCAGGTACCAACTTTTGAGCTCCCATGCCTCCACCTGCTCCAGCCACCCTTTCCAAAACCTGCAGATCGCTTTGTGATCTTGCATCATCCCGTCGATCTCGATATTCCACATCAATGGCTGGTGGTGGTGGCATTTCATTTTCGGACCCCTAACCAGACCTAACGGGTTCGACATGGTCATTCGACCTCTACCACGGCCACGCACATTCCGACCACGTCCCCTAGTACTCATGTCTATAGTCGTGATTTATCTGTTTAAGAGATTTTTTATGAATTAGTTTCTGTTTCACTGATTACCCACGAATAAGTTTTATGTGAAGAGATTTGGTAATGGTTCTTTTGATTATAACATAGTTTTCAGTTCAATTTCCTACCCTCTTTCCACTTGTAGGGTATTCTTGTCATTTTACTACTCGAGGGTATTTTCGTAATTAGCCTATCGAGGTATTTTAGTAATTAAAATAGGGTAATTTTGAAAACCTTTACAAATCATAAATATTTCAAAAATTCTAGAAATTGGGGTGTTTTGGTAATTTCATAACCAGGGGTATTTTAAGTAAAAAATTTAATATGGTCCCTTGGTGATTTTGTAAAATAAGGGTGTTTTGGTAATTTTGCAATCTGGGGGTATTTCGATAATTTTGAAGTCCGAGAGGTATTTTGGTAATTTTTCAAATCAAGGGTAATTTGGTCTTTTTTTCAAATCGAGGGTATTTTGGTTGTTTCTTAAATCAGGGGTACTGTGGTAATTTCAAACTAAGGTTTAAAGTGTTTCGAAGCAAAACGGCTGGTCCCTTTCGGGTTTTAGTTATGAAGTTTAACCTGTGAATAAGTCGTCTTAACTGGGGTGAACCGTCACTACGCACTAGGTAGGATTCGGTGAAGAGGAGGTGAGTCACTAGGACTGCTTAAATACCAAGCTCCTCCCTGAATCCACTATTAGACATGTGCACAACGGTTACCACACCCTTGGCTCAGTGACGTACTCATAGGTTTGTTTAGTGGATCATTAAGTCTTATTTACTTGAGTTGGGGTAAGCTATTCCTAGGGTTCAATAATTCTTATCCTACTAATCTACGATCCCGGAATACCCATTTCCCCCACATATAATTCACACAACAGTCAGAAGTACTTACCTGGGCGGATTGGTGCCGGAGACTCGGTGCCATGCTTCTCAAACCATATATTTTCAAACATAAACATTTTAGAACCATACTTTAAAACATTTTGGGCCTCGAGCCCACGGTGAAACCTTTGAACTGGCTCGATACCAAAATGTAACACCCCAAACCCGGTCAACACACCCGGCCAGAATCGGCATGTCACGAGAGAAAAGCGTTTTGAAGAAAATTGAGTTCTGATTAAATTTTGTGGAAAACTCTTTGTTGCTCTATGTTTGTAGAAATCAGGTGCATGATTAGTTAAAAACTTGATAGTTTACTTTGAAATCCCAAAAATAAATTTTTAAAACTTAGTTATCGATCCATAGCTTAGAAAACCTTTTTGAAATTTTAAAAGAAACCCAAATGATTAATTTGAAAACCGTTTCTACTTGAATTTGGAAACATAATGTTGGAAACCGTTTGAGTTGTCAAAAATAATTAAGTTGTCATTCGTTATCAAGTGATTTGTATTACCCGATGGTAAGGTTTTGAAAACCATTGCGCTTTGTAGTTTAGAAAACCTTGTGCTCACATTATTAAATTAATCAAATAGTTCACTTAACCATGTTCGCAATCAAGTCCAAAACATATAATTTAAAAGGCCATATTACAATACCCAAATAATAAAAAAAATATAAAATAATTACCCAATTCAAAATCCAAGTGAAACCAAATGTTTTAATGCATGGGCCACCTCGAGTCCATCCGGCTCCTCATCCGCAATTTACGAGTCACTTGAAAAGATAAGGGAGAATGTGAGTCACCAAGACTCAGTGTATAAATCCTCCTCCCGGATAATGCAACATGCTTACACAAATCATAACCAAGCAATACATAAAATGCACCCAAACCTAGCCATCCATAACTCCGTTTCTACCGTGTCGAAACCCTTGGTGGTGCCAAACCTTTGGTGACCCAAAGTCACGATATCCAATAAAATGTGGTGCCAAACCACTTTGGTGACCCAAAGTCACGAAATATCAATAATCCAAGTGTGGGGCCAACCCCGTGTGATACTAAATCATGGCGACAATCCCGATAAATCAAGCGTGGGTCCAACCCACTGTGGTGCTAAGCCACTGGGACGAGTCGCTATGAGGTGCCAAACCTCTAGTGACCCAAAGTCACAAAATAATTTGTGGTACCAAACCACTGGAGGTGCCAAACCTCTGGTGTCCCAAAGACACGGATATCAAATTTTCCCCCTCCTCTCATATCACCCATCATAATGCAAAACTTATGCAAATCATGCCATCATGCTTTATTATGAATCATATAGCAAATATATCACAGATCATGGTATTAAGCATCATATAGCAAACCATATCGAAATAGACTTACCCGAATCCTTGCACATACCCTTACGGTATCATATCAAGATCTACACAATTTTTGGCTTTTAACATATTCAGGTTATTAATATATTTACTTAGTTATAAAGTGTGTAAGTTACACACCTGTTACTAACGCAAGCACTAAATCCTAAAAATCTGATCTACCACACTAGATCTCCTTGCCCTACATTCGGCCAAACCACAAAACCATTAACAAGGCCATTCGGCCATACCAATAAATCTCGAAGGGTGAGATTACGCATAAACAACACCACCCTTACCTTTCTGCCTTTCGAAAACAAATCAAAACACATAAATATGTGAGACTGATTCTCCCCTTACATTCGGCCAATAATAAAGCTTAGTCTCATTAGTCTTCGGCTTTTCAACAACTTAAAGAATGATGAACCAACGTAGATATCCTTACCACTTGGCTTACCAAATCGATTGGAGAATAGAGGCTTAGATCGATCGCTTCAAAATCCTGAAGAACCTAGGAGAAATCGTCCTTATAGATGATTAGAAATCTATTGCCAAATGTCAAAATTCGGCTTTTGCTCCTATAAAAATCGACAGAGAGAAAAGAAAGGGAACAAAAGGAATTCGGCCAAGACACTTACCCTTTCCCAAAACCAATTGAAAAAGAATCGAAGAAGATCCACCCTTGTTTGGTATTCGGCCAAAACAACTAGAAGTAAGAGAGGAAATTTCGACAAAGGTTGAGTGGTGAAGGAAGATTCAACTATGGTTGATAGAAGAAAAACAATTGAGATTTGGCTCAAAAAGAAAAAAGAAAGAATGGGAGAAAAGATGATGGGTATTCGGCCAGGGCTTAAAAAAAAGGATTAAGAGGTTTCGACAAAAAAAAAAATAAAAAAGAAGATGGGGTATTGAACAGTTACGAAAAGAAAAAAAAAGAAAGGTGGGAGAAAGAGAGGTTCGGCCAAGCACCTTAATTGCCGAAAAGAGAAGAGAAGAAGATGTCAAGTGAGAGTTTCAGTTTGCAAAGAGGAAAAGAGAGAATTCAAGGGAGGGTTTCGGTTTGCTTCTCCACCGAATGCATCAAGGCTTTGCTAGCCGAAAATGTCACCTAGCCCCCTAAGTCTCCCAATCGATTACTCCTCTCATACCAGAGTCTAGATTTTGGCAAACCTCCCTGAATCACTCCTGGCCAATCATTCAAATTAGTTTGACTTGTTCAATGCTTATCTGACAGAGTTTGTGCTGAGCACAACTCTTCCCCTTTGGCGTCAAAATAATAAGCAGAAAGTGGAATTCCTGGTGCTCAAACTGAGTTATCCATTCCCTACATGTGGCGTCAATCACAGGGCCCTAAGTGGCGCCTCCTTTCCACTTTTCCAAGCCCAATCTTGTGCTTAAATCCCCCACGAATTATACTTAACCCTTAGCTCCTTCAGCTCCATTTACTTAAAACTTAAAAAACAAAAATTTCCTACAACTCGGGCCTACTCTAGACTTATAACTAGATCTTACAACACCTCAAATAATAACACAATAGTCCATACTCATGCAAAATAATTCAATCACAAATAACCCCTATGTCAGGATATTACAATAAGAGTTTAAAGTATTTGAAGACTCAGAAAGATTTGAACTTGCAACAGAAAAGATGGTTAGAGTTGTTGAAAGATTATGAACTTGTGATAGATTACCACCCGAGTAAAGCTAATGTTGTAGCTGATGCTTTGAGTCAGAAATTGTTATATACCTTACGAGCTATGAGTAATCAAATGGATCTCTATGATGGTGATGCAGTTGTGGCTGAATTGAAAGTAAAACCGTTGTTTTTACAACGGATATGTGAGACTCAAAAGATTGATAATGAGTTGTTAGCAAAAAGAGCTCAATGTAATTTGAATGCGGAATCAGAATTTCAAGTTGATAGTAATGATTGTTTGAGATTTAGAGATCGGATTTGCGTTCCAAGAAATTCAGAGCTGATTCAAATGATTTTGACCGAAGCTCACAATAGTCACTTGACTGTACATCTGGGGAGTACGAAAATGTATAATGATTTGAAACAATTCTACTAGTGGCATGGTATGAAGAGAGATATTTCTGACTTTGTGTTGAAATGTTTAGTTTATCAGCAAGTTAAGGCTGAACATCAATTTCTGTCCTATTTATTGCAACCAATTATGATTCCTAAGTGGAAATAAGAGAGAATTACCATGGACTTTGTGTCGGGTTTGCCCTTATCTCCGAGCAAGAAATATGCGATCTGGGTGATAGTTGATAGATTGATGAAATTAGCTCATTTTATTCAGGTGAGAATCGATTATTCTTTAGATAAGTTGGCTGAATTGTATATCGACGAGATTGTGAGCTTACGAGAATCTTTATTATCTATAGTGTCCGATGAGATCCGAGATTTACCTCACGATTTTGGAAGAAATTACAAGACACTTTAGGCACGAGATTGCATTTCAGTACTGCTTTTCATCCGCAAATGAATGGTCAATCTGAGCGAATCATTTAGATTCTCGAAGACATGCTGAGATGTTGTATACTTGAAATTAAAAGTATGTGGGAAAGGCATTTATCATTGATTGGTTTGTATATACAGTTTTCAATCTAGCATTAAAATGGCACCTTATGAGGCTCTTTCACGAAAGTGGAACTCCATTGATCTTGAGAACAAGATTCACGGGTTGATCTTATAAAAGAGACTGAGCAGAAAGTGAAAGTAATTCGTGACAGTTTGAAAGCAGCCTCAGATAGTCAGAAGTCTTATGCAGATTTGAAACGAAAGGATATTGAATTTGAGGTTGGTGATAAGGTGTTTCTGAAAGTATCTCCGTGGAAAAAAATACTTCGATTTGGCCAAAAGGGCAAGTTGAGTCCGAGTTTCATTGGACCGTCTGAGATCGTTGAATGAGTTGGACCGGTTGCTTATAGATTGAGATTGCCATCTGAGTTAGAAAAGATCCATAATGTGTTTCATGTGTCAATGCTCCGACGGTATAGAGTAGATCCGTCTCATGTGATTGCTCCTACTGAGGTTGAGATTCAGTCAGATTTGTCATATAGTGAAGAACCGATCCGAATTTTGGCACGAGAGACCAAAGAGTTGAGAAACAAAAGAATTTCCTTAGTGAAGATATTGTGGCACAAACACGGAATTGAAGAGGCGACGTGGGAGCTTGAGAACATTGTGAGAGAGCAACATCCACAACTAGTCACTGGTAAGATTTTCGGGGACGAAAATCCCTAAGGGGGGAGAGTTGTAACAACCCGATTTACACCCTAGTCAGAATAGTGATTTTGAGACCACAAATCTGAGGTCAGAATAATAATTTAATATTATTTTCTATGTGAATAGTATGCGACATGGTCTGTGTGGAAAATTATGTGTGATAATTTGATCGTTTTAATGTCGAATTAAGAGAAGGGACTTAATCGCATATAGAGTAAAAGCTATGTGCTGAATTATAAGTGCTTATCTGTTGTGGCTCTATAAAAAGGAGGTCTTAAGAAGCAAATGAACCAATAATTAGTTAGTGGATGACTAAAAGTCATTAATAGCCTTGTGAATATAGGTTATAAATATTTTATAATAAGGATAATAGGGTAAATTAGTATTAATATCAATAATAATAAAAAAAACAAAGGAAAGATGATAGTTATCATCTTTTTATGAGTGCCAAATATTGAAGAAAGGAAAAAGAAGAAGTTGAGCTAGGTTTCGGCAATTGTAAGCTTGAATTTGAGGTTAGTTTTTTATCCGTTTTTGATAATTTCTACGTTTTTGTGATCGTTGCTTTGTGCTCTAGCTAACCCATGTTGTAATTTCATGAATTGATGATGTTTTTGTGATGTGCCATTGATGAATGTTTGAGCTATATGTTAGTTGATATTTAAATATGAGAGCTTAGTGTTGGGTTAGCATAGTTTGTATTTGGATTTTTGGTGAAATTGAGAATATTAGGCTAAATTGAGAAAAATGGAAAGTTGAGCAACTAAATAGCAAATTTAATGAAATATTTTGACTTGTATAATCCATAGAAAGGTTCGGCCAAGCATGTGAATGTGAGGAATTTGTGAATTTGATGATTTTGTGAAATAGGGACTAAAGTGTTAAAATGTAAAAATGTGAGGGCTATTTTGTAAAATGCCCTAAATATGTGTGTTTGGATTAAAATGGATGATTTGGTGATTAAATGGATTGAATTTAAATGTGTATAGACCAAGAACGGAGAGGTCCGGATCGAGATCAAGGCAAAGACAAAGTACTCGATTAATCGACCGTTTTGGTATTTTGACATCCGAGGTAAGTTCGGATATAATACTAGTTGTAAACTTTATCTATGTGATATAAATTGAATGGATGTATATGTATCTATGAGATTTGCAATGCTATGTGCTGAATTGAGATAAAGAGGCACTAAGTGTGCGAAATTGGAAACGAGAAAGAGATGACTGGCACTGTGTGTGCGAAAAGATAGAAGCTTCGGCTTATCGACTTGGCACTGTGTATGCGATACCGATATAAGTTTGGTTTAATGCATTGGCACTAAGTGTACAGTGATGATTATGTTTTAATTATGAAATTGGCACTAAATGTGCGAATAAATCAATGGAATAGCAAGGGTTGAACGAGAGGTAATATCGAACAATTGAGTAGCATAAATGGTAAGTAACTATATGTTGATCAAGGTACGTTTGAACCTATGTGGTTGATGATAGATTTAAGAGTTGAATGAATAGATAATGGGGTATGTGGGTGAGATTGATAATGTGCCTAGTTGTGCCTTTATCTATGTAATGGTGTATATATATATATATATATACATATTGATGTTGTAGTATTGAGTAATATGTATTATAATACGAACTTACTAAGCTTTGGAAAGCTTACTGTGTGATTTGTTTCCCTGCCTTGCAGTTCAGCAAAGCTAGCTAAGATCTGGGATCGTTAGCTTCTCAATCACACTATCGGCATTCTATTTTGGTACTTTTGAAAAGATGTTTATAGCTGGAATATGGCATGTATAGGCTAGTTAATTGAATCAAGTTTGAGATTTGTAAGTAGCCATGAGATGTGGCTAGATATGTGATAGGTTTGGCATGAATGAATGTGGTATATGTATGATACAGCTTTCGGCATGATTTGTAGATTGATAAATTTTCTATTGAGTGGTAACTTTGTGTTGATAAATGCTAGTAGGGGTAGTGAGATTGGGAATGAATTTTGTTTGTGATAGAATAAGTATTGGTATTAAATTGGGTATGATTAGAGTTGGTATTGGTTTCATGTTTTAAATTGCTAAATTGGTATGCTTTTAGATGGCAATATGTGCATGAGATGTTTGGTTGATTGGCTTGTAGGTTTGACCTAAGTGGGTGGCATGATTGGCCTTGCAAAAATGGCGTATAATGTCACACGGTTGGGGCACACGGGCGCATCTCAGACCGTTGGTAAATTGGTAGAATGTGGCTTAAACTGCACACGGCCATGGCACGGGTGTGCCTACAGGTCATGCGAGAAATGGTAGTATATGACCTTATAGGACACGGCCTTAGCACATGGGCGTGCTTGTTAGCCGTGTTGATTTTGGTAGTATGTAACCACGGGGAGGTCACACAGGGGTGTCATGTAGCCGTGGGAGAGGCACGACCTACCCCAACGGGCGTGTATCCCCTGTATTCTAGAAAAGTTTCAATTTTTCATGAAATTTTATATGTGTTTTGGTTTAGTCCCGACTCGGTTTATAAGCATGCTTAGGGTCTTGATGACTCGTTTAAGGGACACTATGATTGTATATGAATGTGTTTGATGATGTTTGACTTTGTGTCGACATTTAGGGGTTAAATGTTTTGATTGATCGATAATACCCTTTAACCCTATTCCGACGACGGTTTCTGGTTAGGGGTGTTTCAAAGATGATGCTCACTTGCTCTTGTTTAGTTATCAGACTACCAGCTGCAATCAGACTATCACTTATACTCTTTACTTTGAACAAGTATTCTTTTATAGTACGATTTGCTTTCTTTAACGAGTTTAAAGCATGACGCAAACTCGAGATTTTGATGTTGGACTTGGCACCAAATCACATTTCAGTGGTTTTCCAAACTTCAAAACTAGTCTTGGCCATCGTGAATACATTAAGACATCATCTGTGACTGTAGACAATAACCAAGAGACGAGAAACTTGTCATGTTTCTTATGAATAAGAAAGGTAGGGTTTTCAATTAACTGACCCTCCTTCCTAGTTATAATAGGAGAAGGAACAACAACCATGGCTACCACAAACCCTCAAGATCGTATCCTTCAAGAATCAATGGAATTTGATGTTTCCATAAGAGGAAATTATTGTCACCGAGTTTGATCATGTCATGTTTGGAGAAACAGTGAACTGTTTGCAAAGCGATGTTGCCATTACCCTGCGAATGAACTGCTTCCCTAGAGTTAAAGGAATGACGAGGAGTATCAACCACTGGAACACCTTCTATAGCCATCAAACTTAAAAAAAAAAAATTCTTGTTATACCAAGAAAATACTAGCTCTTGATTCCATGTTAGAGTTTATGAAAAAGAGAAGAAGAATTCTTTCTTAACCTTAGAAACTTATCTTGAATATAGTAGTATGGGTATTTAATACAATCACGTAACAACTAATAGTAACAACTAACTACTTTGCTTAACAACTAGCTAACTCCTTTAACTAACTGCAATAGTAACAGTAACTATTGGAATACTCATAACAGGATGAGTATCGGCTACTTTGGCTATGATCTCTAACAAGCCGAGATCAACGGTGACTTTCAAAGTGAAAGGGAGTGATGAAATGGAAGCTAAATGCATGGCTTTTAAAATGTCAGCTTTTTCTTCATGATTTGATAAGCTGCAAAACAGTGAAGAATCATCCATAATGGTTGAATATCTTAGAGAAAGAAGAGTTTAATTAGCAAGTATATGTTTAAAATAGATGTGCTCCTCGCCGAGCCAAGTCGAGTTTGGGTTGGGCTCAATGAAAATTTATGCCCAACCCTAAAATATGCCTAAATTTTGCTCAAGTCCAGCCTAGATAAAAATGTTAAATTCAGGTCCGACTTTTCGTATTAATTTTTTTATATTTTTTATATAATTTTAAATATACATATAATACCTCAAAATACTAAAAATATTAAAATAAATATTTTCCAACAAATTGAAAATAAATTTTAAAAATATGTATACTTAATTAACACTAAGATAGATGCAACTTAACAAGAAAATGCCTCTAAAATAATAACAAAATTAACAATAAAATAAGTGTAATACAATATCCAAATAATAGTAACAAAATAGTAGTAACATAATACTGAAATGGTAGCAAAATAGGAAGAAAACAACGATAAAATAGCATTAAAACAACAAAAAATAGTAGATTTTTTTGTCCTTTTGTGAATTCGGGCCAGTGCCAGGCAAAAAATGCCTTACCCGAGGCCCGACCTATTTTTAAACGAGCCTTATTTTTTGCTCAAACCCGTTTTTCGAGCCTATTTTTTATTGAAACCTTCCTACTTTTCGGACAACTCGGCCCAACCTCAAAAACAGGTCTATTTCAAAACAATTGACTCTGATTCCCATTTTATATAGATAAAAACATCCAATTGTAAGTAGCGAAAAACAGAAGGAGCAATTTTCAATTATACTATATTTGGTCTGATGAATGTTTTAATAACTCCTAAATTTGGTACTTGATTAAGGGAATATTTTATAGTAAATTTATCTCGATTCTTTTAAGAAGTTTATTTTTAAAATATATAACTTAAGCGTGGGAAATCTTGTAACACCAATTTATTAAATTTATTTTGAATTAAATTTTAAAATTAATAATTTTTGGTAAAATTTATTAATTTTTTTTTGGTGGAAAGAAAAAAAATCCTAAAATTCTTTTACAAAAACTAACATTCTCTTAGTCTAAAGTTTAAACAATTCCTTGGAAAATAATCTAAAGTCCTACTCTTAGATGATTCACTACTACTAACTTCGTTATATTGCTTTGCCCAGCTTGTTGAGGCTTTAATAACTTCCATAGAACTCCATGAGAGTCCTTGGAAGACAAAAGGTTTTGTTTTTCCATAATCGCCATATTAGGATTTCGAAGAGAGTGGGCCAAAGGACTCCGTGCCTTGTTAGTTGACCATGAGTTCCTAAATTTGTCCTAATCCATTCAAGCATACTGCTGGAGAAGAATTGGGACCATCTTGTTTTTGGCACGATTAATTTCCAAATGTCCTTGGCAATTGGGCAATCCCTAAGGACATGTAAAATGTCTTCTGTCTCGTAATAGCATACTGGGCATGATTCAGTTTGGCTAATTCCTCTTTTAACTCGTTCAAGGTTAGTAAGAAGACGTTGTTTATAAACCAACTATAAGAAAAATCGAACCCGCTGTGGTCTTTAGAATTTCCAAATGTCCTTCTATTTACTCTCTTGCTCATTCCATGTGTTTCTTTTTAGCATTTGGTACCACTTTTTACTGAGAATTTCCCATTAGATGTGTGGGTCCAAAAAATTTTGTCAGGATCGGCTAGAGGTTGTGGGGGGGATGTTTGTAATCTTCTGAATTATATCTTCTGTCAGCCAGTTCCTAAATGCATAGATGTCCCAAGAGCCCTCTTCTGTAACCATGTCTTTACCTAAACATTCCGAGACTAATCCTTCCATTGGTGATTCATGTGCTTTGAGCGGACATATTTTTGGAATCCATGGATGTTCCCAACATTTGACACTGTCTCATGTTCCAATGGACCAACATAGGTTCTCTTTTAGTAATGGCCAGACTTTTCCAATTCCTCTCCAAACAGCTGAGCAATTTCCGCATATGATGTTTTTGGGGACCACCTCTGTCATTCGATATTTAGATCTTAAGACTTGTACCTACAAAGTGACCCTTTTAGAAACAAGATTGAATCCTAGTTTTAAAAGGAAAGAGGCATTTTGATCTTTTAGTTGTCGAATGCCCAAACCTCCACTTTGTGATGTTGACAGATAGATTTCAATCTACTAGGGCTAATTTTGACTTCTCGTATTGGATCCCCAAATAAATTGTCTCTCCAATCGTTCAATTTCTTCGCACACTCCTTTTGGAATTTGCATGGATTGCATGAAATAATTTGGAATGAAGAGGGGGACAGATTGGGCTAAAGTAAGCCTTCCTACAATCAAGAGTTGCTTGACATTCCAACTACATATTTTAGCTCTAACTTTTTCAATAACAAACTCCAATGTAGCTTTAGTAACTCGACTATGTAAAAGTGGGATTCCTAAGTAAGATCCCAGCTCTTAGACTTTCTGGAAATAGAGAAGTCGGCTTATTCTATTGCTCATAGCATCCTCCACCCCTCCTGAGAAGAAAATATTGGTTTTGCGTATGTTAATCTGGTGTCTCAAGTATGTACAGAATTGTTCCAAGATATCTTTTAATATTAAGTTGTGTTTTATGTCAGCTTTTGAGAAGATCAATAGGTCATCGGCAAAGAAGAGATGTGACAAGGTTGGTCTTGATGTGGATAGTTGTATTGGGCTCCATGCCCTGTATTAATAGTTGTTTAGGAACTATGACCTACCATTCCATACAGAGCACAAAGAGGTAGGGTGATAAGGGACATCCTTGCCTAATTCCTCTTACTGGTTGAAATTTTTCAGTAGGGACCCCATTCCACAAAATCTGCATAGTTGATGTAGAAATAACTAACATAATCACTTTCTGTAGAAAGTCTGGAATGCCTGCAGCCTGAATATAACTGTCAATAAAGTCCTATTGATAATACTTTAGAATGACATATTTTTATATATTAATTACATATTTATTTTGAGTATGATCCTACTAATTTGAGCTATTTATGGTTTTTTATCTTGTAGGGACTAAATTTAAGGCAAAAAGAAATTTAGGGGCAAAAAGTATTAATTTAAAGATAAAATGGGTCAGCATGCGATATAGGAAAGAAGTGGTGCCGAAAATGCAAAGTATGGAAGACTTGAGGGCAAAAGTACAAAGAAGAGATTTTATAAACACAAGACTCTATTTAAATGTTAATTATATGAGGAAATTTGTTACAATTATTATTTAGATTTAATTTTAGCTTTTATATCTATTTATCTTTATTTATCTTTATTTATCTTTTAGAATTTAGATAGGAATAGACTAGGTTTTCTAAGTACTATAAATAAGGTATTAAGTGAAATAAATTGGACTCATCTTTTCAGTAACACTCCCTCTCCCAAAAAGTTTAGCCTTTGTTCCTTTCTTTATTCAATAAAATTTCACATTTTTATTAAGTTTATTTCTTTTTTCCCAAAAGCATGAGCCACTAAATTCATCTAGCCAAAGGTTGTCGAGATTCCCCAAAAAGGGTTCATGAGGCTTAAAATCCTCACTTAGCCTTGTCAACGAGTATTCATCGTTTCTCCGTACTACGGGATTGACGCTTCCGTCCATGTCCCTTCAAAAATGATCTTTTCAGCTTGTGCAAAGGTGGCCACTTTGTATGTTTTGGGAAAGTTGTACAGTCGGTTTGTTAGCTTACTGCGTCAGTGGTTGTCGAGCCCAAGAGACAAAATGGCGTGGCATTCTCCATTAAGAAGTGATGATCTAATGTAAAACGGTCCCATAAAAAAGACGGTTGGCTAGAGTCAGGTTCCTCTAAATAGTAAGTCTAAAATCTAAGTGGAGCTGGTGGTCGTAGGCATCCTCTTCCACTATAATTGGTTTATTCTGTAACACCCCAAACCCGACCCATGCGTTAAGATCGGATCTGACATGTCACATGAGAAACATGTTAAAATCCCTTTTTATTCGTACTAAAATAGGTATTAATTTGCAAAAAAAAAAATTTATTTAAAATATTTAACAAAATATTACTAACTTCAAAGATTGATTGATAAATCGATAAATTTGAACTAATGATTTTACATCGACACTTTTGAAAGATATTGATAAAAATTTGAGAGAAAATTTCGAGTTAAAAATATTTATATAAGATTATAAAAATTCATTTGTGTATCCATTTTAGAAAAAAAAATCTTTAGTTAAGTTTTTTTATTTAGAAAATCCCATTTAAAGTAATTTGAGCAAAATATAAGTACGTCAAACATAAAGCAAAATAAAATAATCCAGAGGCCTTATTACAACATTTAACTCAAAATAGTAAAGTAATAAAATGAACGAAAAAGAAATCTAAAATCCAAATAAAACCATTTCTCAAGTATGGTCCCCACCAAATCATCCCTGGCCCAAGTCCACGTCACTGAGCGTTACCTACAAAGGTTAAGGAAACGGGATGAGTTACTAAAACTCAGTGTATAATCCTCTTACCGTCGTCTACTGAGCCTGAACCCATTTAACAAAATATTGGGCCTAAGCCCCTTTTACATAATAATGTATCAAATAAATCAAATGAATGTAATGCAACCCAAACCCAACCTAATAATCCATCCGCTACACACCACCCGTACCATCCTATCACACCTGTGGGGATCAAGTCAACCCACCCCGCCAAACACACCAATCACAGGCATTTTGCCATTCATAACATATTTGATTGTGGCCAAGCCACCAGAATCATATTGAATCACATTAACAAACATTTTTGTGGCAGTGCCACCGGAATCACTTCTCTTCAGCATTTTCCCATCCCATGCAAAATTATGTAAATGCAACATACATAGTAAACCATGATATTTACAAATATAAACCACAATCATTAATTCAGAGATTTATTACAACAATTCGGCCCATTATAACACTTTGCAAATCAGCCCATTAGGCAATCTATCAAATCGGCCCATTAGCGGCATTTTCGTAATTCGGCCCATAGGGGCATTTTCATAATTCTCTCAGTTTTAATATCGGTTTTGACAAATTAATCAATAATGTAATTTAGGCCAATTTCCCAGTTTTCTCCATATTACGATTTTAATAATAACAATTTATTTCCAATATGATATCAATCTTAAAAACCCACGGAAAAACGGTGTGAGATTACACACTTGATTACGGTGAGTATTAGGCCATCTTGATCGTCAACACCTATGATATCATAACACTCGATTAATCAACATACGTGATTCTATTAATCTAACTCTAAAATAAACGATCTAAAGTGTTTACCCTTAGAATCGTGAACGACCACGATTTGTCGATTCTCCCCGAATGATGGTCCACAAATAGGTGGAAAATCTCAAACCGTCGATACTGCCCTTCATTTTAATTTAGGAGTAGGAATCGCAAATCCGTTTCTTTTGCAATCTCTAATCGCTTTTCCTTTCGATATGATACCACTAGCCTCCATCGGATAAAATCTTAGTCAAAACGATAATACGATATAAATATAGATTGTCAAATGAAAAAGGGTTCACTTACCACTATAATCATATGATCAACAAGTGGAAAATCGAGCGATTAAGTCCCTGAAAATATAATCAATTAGTCACAACCACTATTATCCCTATAATAACTTAAATGAATAAAGAACGATTTCAAATTATCAATGAAGAACTCATTTCCTTATCGATATTGTATCCGATTTCTACCGTTTGACCTAAGGCTAAAATGATTCACGGCCACCCACTTAGAACACTACGAAAAAGAGGGTGATTAAAATATGAAGGAGTGGAAGATAACACCATTTCGGTTAAGATCAAGATTTACAACCGAATAGTGATAAATACCTATTCGGCTAGATAGAAAAGAATATGAAAATAAAAAAGAATTCACTTATCGATTTAATCAAAAAGAAAAGAAAAGAGTATCAACCCAAATAAAAAAGAAATTATGAAAGAGTGATTGTGGATTGAGAGGTTCAGCTATGGAGGAAAAATGAACAAGAATAATTTCGATTATGAGAGTATGGGTTAGAGAAGAAGAAAGAAAGCTTGAAGAATCTTGTGAAACAAAAGAAAAGAAAAGTGGAGAAGGTGTGTTTAACTAGTTTCAGTTTTCAAGAGAAGATGAGTGAAACAATTGGTCACAATGGTTAGATGTTTTCGGCAAGACAAGAAAGAAAAGAGTAAATGTTCACTATTGTCTTGAAGTTGCGGCAATGAAAGAAGAATTTGGAGAAAAGAAGACAAAAATGCTAAAGGAAGTTTTTCCTAACAAGCATCAAAATTTCCACCAAAAGGAAAAAGAAATTCGGCTACCCTCTCCCTATACCAAAACCGTGTATACCTTGACAATAAGGTCAAAAATTGGCCAACAAAACTTTCCAAGACATCACCCATGAAAAATGCCAACATGCTCCCTTATCTTGCCTTTTTCTTTTGATTTCTTTCCCTACCTTCATCCTTTCCTTATTTCTTTAGCCACCTTGCCAAAATTAAAAAGTCCACCTTGCCTTATATACCACTTTGGCTGACACTTAGGGAAAGAACACAAAAAAAAAGTCAAAATTTTTGTACCAATTGGGATTCGAACCTCTTCCCTTAAAATTCTTCATGTGACCCCACATCCTCCTTTCCAAATGCTCATTTATGCTAGCAAATTACTCACCTATTTCCATAAGCCTTGATGCCACTTACTATCTCTCCTTAATAAGCTTGAACACAAAATTTTTACTAGGGCCCAAATAAATCTCGAGCCTTCATAGAACCCCTAAACGTACACAATCAACATTTTTAACTAGCTTAACATAAGAATTAATGCAACACATAAAATTCTAAATTTTAGGATGTTACATATTCTGTTTAAGAAGGATCACCTAAAAGCCTAGGATTGAATCCAAGGAGGATCGAGATAACCGGAGGCTGGAATATTTCCATCAAAGACTCTCTTTTCTCAACTTTGTATATTTCTACAATTTTAGTTTCAATTTACACAATTTCAATTCAACCAAACTTCTAATTCTATTTTTTTTATTTTTTTCCATGTACACCGCTTTTCTTGGGTACGACTTTGTCCGGGATCTCGAGGAACAAGAATTCGTGCAAATCCAGTCCTTGAGGATTTGACCCTACTTCCCTTATACCATTTTTTTTGTTATTTTATAGGGATATAATATTTTTGATGTTCTCAACGATGTGTCACCCATCGAACCTTGTCATATGCTTTCTCCAGATCAATTTTGACTGTCATCCATTTTTGCTCTTTCCTCGCATGGAGTGCACAACTTCCTGAGCGATGATGATGTTATCGAAAATTGTTCATCCTGCAATGAATCTTGCCTGTTCCAGTGAGATGATTTTCAGAAAAATTATTTTGAATCTGTTAGCAAGAACTTTCATAACTAGCTTATAGATAACTGAGCAAAGATTGATGGGTCAAAACTAGGATATCTCCTCAGGTTGAGCGATTTTTTGGATGAGCACAATAAGTGTATTATTTAAATCAGGTTCCATGGGCTTTCCTCTGAATACACCCTTAACCCATTCACAAATTGTACTTCCAATACTATCCCACTATTTTTGGAAAAGGAAAGCGTGGAACCTATTACTTCTTGGGGCTTTTAAAGGAGCCATATAAAAAAAGAGCCGCTTTAATTTCTTCATTTGAGACATTTTTCCCTAAAAAATATATGTCTTTTTTATCCAATTGGGGAAAGTGGTTAGATGGTAGAATACTACTTCTATCAGATTTTTCTCCATAAATTTTTTCAAAATATTGTGTTACTTCTGACTGAACCTCTTTTGGTTCATAAAGCCAATCCCCGTTTTCATTATGTTAGGCATTGATGTGATTAATCTTTCATCTGTGTAGGGTTTTACCGTGGAAGAATTTTTTGTTCCTATCTCCCAACTTGAACCAGTCACATCTTGATTTTTGCTTCCAGAGTAACTCTTCATGGTTAAGAACTTCTTACAGCTCTTTTCTTAACTTCATCTCTTTTTGTATTAGGGCTGTTGAATTTGTCTTCTCTAGTGCATACTGAATCTTACTTAACTTTTACGTTATTTCTCATTTTTGGGTTCTAATATGCCCATAAATTTTTTTGTTCCACTCTTTTAGTCCTATAGCAAGCTTTTCCATAATAGAGGACATGTCCCCATTATATTCCCATAGATTTGAAATAGTATTGGAGAAGTCTTGGTGGTGAACCCATCCTGCTAGGAACCGAAAAGGCTGTCCCTTTGCTGAACTGAAGTCTAGGCATAAATCAAGTAGTAGCGGTCCATGATCAGACTTAATTCTTACTAGATGTGTGACTAATCACTTTGGGAAAGTAGGGATCCAAAGAATGTTACCAATTGCTCGATCTAGTCTTTCAAATACCCCTCCCTCCTCTTTGCCATGTGAAGGAGGGCCTCCGGAATCTTAGATCATGTAAATCATTTGTCTCAACAAATTCTCTGAATAAGGGACTCCATTTCCCAACAGAATTCCCTAATTTCTTCTTATTTCTGGACCAAATAGAATTAAAATCACTAATCGCTAACCAGGAGATATTAGTTGTAGGAATAGTCTCCATTAAAACTTTCCACGAAAAACTTCTCTTCATTTTATTAGGACTTCCATAGACGAAAGCAATTAGGAATATTTGGGCAGGGAATTCTTAAGATATCTGTATGAAAATAAATTGGGGGTGATTTTGGAGAATTTCAAGGTTGACAGAGGATTTCCAACCAAACCATATTCTCCCTAAAAATCTTTTAGCTTCAACTCGGTGTGAATACTATAGTCCCAATTTTGCAATTACTTCGTCAGCTTTGCAACCACTAATTCTCGGTTCTAATAAACTAACGATGTCGACTTATGCTCCCCATTATACCCTTTAAAAGTACGAGAAAATTTTTCACTCATGCATCCTTGGTAATTCCATAAAGAAATTGAGATTCTAGAGGTCATTAATATTAAATCAGAAGATAAATGTAACAGGAAGCTCATTAATTACGGGCTAGTCTCTGCCCTATCTCCTGCTTTTCCAATTGTCCCTTTATGGACTTCATTTACCAACCATTGTTAGACTTGGTTTTGCATTAATTCAACCATATTACTAATAGATTTAGATATAAAATTTCTTGAAGGAGAAACCTTAAAGGGGTTACCTTTTTCTTTGTTGACTTTGAAGTTTCTTCCTTTTTGAATATTCCCTACTTTTGCAATACCACGTGTCACTAGTAACTCAGCTTGGTGGCCACTGTTTTAGCTCTGTTCTTCTATACAGACCCTTTATTTGTAGATTGAGTATTCTCTTTAAAGAGAACTACTGAGTGTTTAGCAGCATCAAAGATGCTTGTTGTTGGAAACTTCACTATTTCTTACAAAGTTTGCAAGCTTGGCTGAGTAGAACGTTCCTCGATATTTCCCACAGCATCCTTTTCGGGATTTAATTTGTTGTGATTGATACTACTGTAATGACCTGGAGATTCAATGCTTATAGATGGATTAAGGTTAGATGAGGGCTCTTGACTTGGTTTTCCCAAAGTTATCGACCTACACAAGAAATTCAATCACTTGCTATAGTCATTACCGCAAGGTAAGTCTGATTTTCCTTTGCTTGAAGCCCTAATTGTTACCTCCATTGGGCCTGGTTTGATGTTACTGACCTGATCCCCTTGAGATCCTGTAGAGTTTCATTAGAAAACAATATGGATTTATTACCAATTCCAGCTTTGTCTTGGTCTACCCCATCAGTTTCTATTTCTATTGTCGATGTTTGATGTTGACCTGGGTTTTGTGGTAATATGCTTATAGTCTCTCTTTTATTAGGAATCGAAGGCCCTTGTTATAGGTCGGTTCTACTGTTTTCACACCTGATTTACTGTTGGTTTAAGAAAGGTCTATTGTTTGCTTCCCCAAATTTGGCCCATCTGTATGATGTTTATTCTAGTTAGTGTGCACAGGGCCATCCTCCCCTCGTGAGCCCAACTTTAGAGGGCTTGGAATATCTTATTCAAGATCCATTCCAATTCCTTCCACACGGGCTTTAAGGAGGCCTTCCCAATCTAGGTTTTCCAGAACCTAGAATCTAAAATTTCTTTCTGTTCTAGTTGCGACTTCGTTGTCGTCTTTCCGTCCTACTCTTTCCATTTCCTTGCCTTCCTTACGACAAGCATCCATGGGCCATGTGCTCCTAGGTTTAGGCTTTCTCTGTATTTTCCCCCTAGGTATGTCTCAGTTTTGTCTTGTCTCCTGAGGTGCCCTCACCGATTCCTTCCAATCCTATCTCTCCTTTAGAGCAGATTTCTTTTATGTGTCCGTAGTGCCCACACTGGAAGCAAACTGTTGGAAGGTGTTCGTCCTAGACCCGCTAAATTACTCCATTAATAAGGACTTGGGAAATCAAGGCCTTATCTAAATTAATGAATACTATCATTCTTACAAACCTCCCTCTTACACCATTATCGATATTAAAATCTAATTTTGCAACTTTCTCGATCGTCTCCCTGATTTTTCGTAAAACTTGCCATTTGTACATGTGCCCAAGTAACCCAGGGAGTCGGATCCAGTCCATAACTGTATTAGAGTACGGCTGAGCGGGGTTAAAATCCATAGTCCACGGTTGTATTGTTAAGTACTGTCCAAAAACGACCAAGGCCCTTAGCACAAAGCCCTCTCGTAATCATCTGAATTCTTGAATTTTACCAGAAAGTAACCATACTCCACGTCCATTAGTCGTAATGGTTAAGAGGGTTTCAGAGCGAAGTGACCTTGTTTTGCAATGCAGTATATCCTATATTTCTCCCCAACAATTTGATTACTACTGTGTATTTGATAAACCTCAATTTATACATATTTTAACCCCATGCTTGGCTTATTTTTGGATGAATTCTCATTAGATTTGATGAATTCGATGCTCCTAATCCTTTAAATTCATGTTTTACACTTAGGAGAGCTTAGGTAGTCAAAAAGAACGAGAAACAGATCAAAACAAGACATAATGGGCCTACCTTAGGAACTCATACGACCTAGGCTATCAGACACGGCCGTGTGTTTCGAGCAAAACTGAGACACGGCCTGGATCAACGTACACGACCTGACAACACGGCCGTGTGTGGCGAGCAGAAGCGAGCACGATCTAAGGAGTCAAACACGGGCGTGTCCCTGCCGTAGCAAAGATGAATTCTATTTAGAATAGACTACTTGTGGGCCAAGAGAGATGTTCCAAAGCCTATATAAACACCCTAGGGGGCGACCTAAAAGAAGACGTCGAGTAAAAGGCAGAAAATACTCCAAGCCAGCCGTCGGGAACAGCTTAGGAGAAGAATCTCCCATCAAGTTCTTTAGAAGTTTTTGGGTTTTTTCTTATGTTTTGTTGTTTTCCCTATTCTAATATATTTCCCTCTATCAGTATGAACTAAATTCCTTAAATATCTAAGGGGATGAAACCTAGACGAATCTTATTATTATTTGATTTATAAGATAAATACTTGCTCTTATTCTTAATTGTGAGTTTCTATTCTTGTTTTGATAATTCAGGTTATTGATCCAAGTCGAGTGTGCTTATTCAGTGGAGCAAAAGTCTCTGTTTAAGAGAAGATCAACACAATTAAGCGGAGTTTATTGCAACCATAGAAATAGGGCGACTAAAATCTGCCGGATTATAGTCAAATCTAATAAGGGAATCCATAGATCGAGTTAATGCGACAATAAGGATTTTAATTAGAAAGAGATTTCAATTAATCAACCTAGAGTCAGTTGTTTTTAGTCTTGAAAGAGATATTAACATAAATCAGAGATTTCTATAGATTAAGTCAAGTGAATAAATCATATAAATCAAAAGTAATAAGTGAAGTCTAGGTGGATTCTTCCTTAGGTATTGCCTGTCTCATATAAATTGTCCAAAAATATTTTCCTAATTTACTCTCTGTCACGTTCAAAATCATTTAGTTAGTTAAATTAGTTAATTAATCTTAGATTAAAAATAAATCCCCTTAATTACTAGGCTAGATAATAAAAAATAGTTATTACTAGTAATTTTAGTCCTTGAGGATATGATATTTTGGGCTCGCCATAACTATACTACTGTTCGATAGGTGCGCTTGCCTTTGTCGAAATAATAGTTAATTTCGAGCCCATCAATATTCCATATGTTTAATGAGAATTTGGTTGATTCGATCAGAAAATTTAATTGAGGGGATGCCATTAATTTTCGAGCACTCCACTTCGTCCTTGATAACTCAAAGTCTTCATCTTCTTCTAATCCTCCCGCATTTGTTATTTTCACATTCGGGTAGAGTCCTGTGCCAATCAGTAGGTCTTTCCTGAAAAGGGTTTTCCCAAGTGACTTTTGTTGCTTCCATAACGACATCCCGATTTTCCTCGATACCTCATATTCGAACTTTCTTTGTTGAGCGATTTGCTGGTTCGCCTTCATCATTCCCATCGTGCTCCGTAAATTCCATCGTTTGCTTTTTTTTTGTTTTAAGGTATTTATTAAATTGATATTATTGTCACACCGACATGCATATGATATATATATATATATATATATCTCCTTAATCAACATTCAATTACTTCAATCTTAAGTTATTGTTTAATATATTCAATATACCCAATTTGTCAAAAAGCCTGACTCCGCTGAATGACGGAAAATCTAAAATTATTTTTAAAATATTAAAAGTAGCATTCATATGGATTCATCGATACACATTTATCTGACTATTAAATTAACAACAATAAAATACCTACAGTCAACTAAGCCTTAAATAAAAATAAGATATTCAAAGTTGATAACATTGATTAATCTTTGAAATCAACCCATCAATTTATCTCCTTAAATTTGCATGGATGAATGTATTTACAATTTAGTCAAATGATCAATTAATATATATTTGGTGTTAACGTGCTGAATGACCATTTTTTTTTTTAACTCGTTCTCTTTGCTAGATACTTAATGTTGATATGTTTACTTTAATTTTTACTTTTGTTATTCTTAATAATAAAGACAGCAGCTGAATTGTCACAATATATCTTAAACGATCTTGAAATAGAATCTATAAAATATTTATTAAAAGATCAAAAATTTAATTTATTCACGATTAATTATGAACAATTTGATTAATTTTTTATCCTTTTAAAGACAGTGAAAATGTTATTTCAATATGAATATTGATTTTTACCTTGGGTTTATGTAGTAAAATTTAGATTTGGATGGCATAGATTTGATTTAAACAACTGATGTCCCAAAAATTTGAAGGATGCCGTAGATTTGGTGTACTTTTGATAAAATATAAATATAAATATGAAAAAATTAAAATATATATTATAAAAATGAAAAATTATACATAAATTCTAAAATATATATATGAAATAATTAAATATATATAATCTCTAAAAAAAATTATTTTCTTTAATTTCCATTTTAAATATTTTCTTTTCTAATTTTTTCTCTGTGTCGTTCACCCTGTTTGAGCCAAACCGACTTTTAAGAAGTCAACAATAGATGGCAGCGGCAAGATTGGTCTATAAGTTTCCAAATGTTTGAAATTTTAAGAAGTCAACAATAGATGGCAGCGGCAAGATTGGTCTATAAGTTTCCAAATGTTTGAAAGTATAAACAAATTGCTGAGGGGAGATTCTGTTGGAACTTTGAACAAAAAACAGCAATCAAACCAAAAGCTTGAGCTACAAGGCTCGATGCTTGCTGTAGAAGAAAGAAAGAAAATGAGCAGATTTTGCTAGGAAGAAGGAAAGACAAGAAAGAGAGCTTAATTTTTGAATGAAAAACAAGTAACTTTTCATCATCCATTTCATTAGTAAATAGCTGTTACATATAGTAGCAAAAGTCAAACATGAATCACATCAATCTTATACCTAATGCTTACTTTTCATCATCCATTTCATTAGTAAATAGCTGTTACATATAGTAGCAAAAGTCAAACATGAATCACATCAATCTTATACCTAATGCTTACCTAATGCCACTAATTTCATTGAAGTAAACAAGGCTTAACTTGTAATCTTCAACAAATCTGCTATGTCAGTTCAAATTACATCATTTTTCATCAAAATGTAACCTAACATAGTTCAAAATGAACTAAGTTTCATTACACCAACTAGTGTTTACAAAATGAGCATAAAATAATAGGAAGATGTCATGCAATGTTAGCTTTAATAAAGCACGTGTGCATGGCAACATTTGCTGTTTCATCTTCTGGTTTGTTGCATTGCATGGACTGCATGAAGTCCACATTCAAACACTCCTCCTTGGACTTTATGCAGTGAACTCCCAATAGATTTCTCAGTTTGCAGAATCTTGACTTGTTGAGAGCTTTAGTTAAGATATCAGCCACTTGGTCTTCAGAATTATAGTGAACTAACTCAACTTCTTCAGCTTGTTCCATTTCTCGAACAACATGCAATTTTATGTTGAAATGTTTGGTTCTTCCATGAAAAACGGGATTCTTTGCTATAGCAACAGCTGACTTGTTGTCACAATAAATCCTTGTTGCACCATTTTGTTCAAGGTTTAAATCAGACATGATTTTTCTGAGCCATATGGCTTGATTAACAGCAGCAGCAGCTACATACTCGGCTTCAGCTGTTGATTGTGCCACAAGGCTTTGTTTCCTCGAACTCCAAGAAAACATAGCTGAACCAAGACTAAAAGCATAACCTGATGTACTCTTCATGTCATCCATGGAGCCAGCCCAGTCACTGTCTGTATATCCTACCAATTTCAACTCTTTGACTTGGTAAACATCAACCCATAGTCTAAGGTGCCTTTTATGTATCTAAGGACCCTTTTGGCAGCTTTGAAGTGAGTTTCATTGCAGCAGTGCATGAAACTTGCAAGTAAGCTGACTGCATACATTATATCAGGTCTAGTGGTTGTCAAATATAACAAATAGCCCACTAGACTTCTGTAAGTTGTTTCACATACCTTTCAAAAGAGCCTAAGCTCGATAAAAGTTACCTTTTCAAAATGAAAACTTACCTGCAGGCTCTTGATCTATGGGAGGTCGTGACAATTGATGTTGAACCAGAACCTCTTCGAGCCAACCCAACTGTAGCTCAAATGAGACAGCATGCTGAGGAAAAGACCAAGAAGCATAAGGCTTTGTCCTGCATCCAAAATTGTGTCTTAGATGTCATTTTTACAAGGATTATGGCTTGTGAGACTCCAAAGTAGGACAAGCAGGACAAGTTTCAAGGAAAGTATGTGAGCTTTCCAATGTCCAAGCCGCAAGTTCAAGAAGATGTCAAAGCTGCAAGCTTAGCTAGAAGTGCAAGCTATGAGCTCATCAAAAGATGCAAGCCACAGATAGTTGCGAGCACGATAAAGACACTGTTGAAGGCAGTAAGCAAAATGTGAGCTCATCAAAGGTGCAAGCTCGACCTAGTCTGAGCAGAGTTGAAGACACTGTTGAAGACAAGAAGCAAAAATGTGAACTCATCAAAGGTGCAAGCTCGCCTAGTGTGAGCAGACAAAGTGCAAGCCAAAATGGTAGATTGGAGGCAAGAGAGCTATACTGCAAGCTATATATGCAAGAAGAAAGCAGGGAAGAAATGAACAAGGGAACAAGGCAAGTCACCAACCAAGGCTATAAAGGAGGAGAAGACTCCATTTGCCAAGGTTGAAAATGAAGTGCTTGTGCAGGCCGACTTGAAACAAAGCATCTAAGGACGCCAAGTTCAAAAACTTGATGAATGATTGGTGTTTGTAGCATGGAGTCCAAGGAGGAGTGTTGAAAATGGCCAACCATCTTTGTCACATTTTGGTTAAGTGCATGCGACTTGCATATTGTTCTTTTGAAGACTAATGCTTCTTTGCTTCAAGCAAGGTTTTTATTTAGTTGCAATGTAATTTAGTTTAGTTGAAAATGAACTTAGTTGTTGATATTTTGATGGGTTTAGGTGATGATTGAGCTAATAAATCAGCTTATTCATGTGTACAAGCAATGTTTTACAAGTTACTAGGCTACTTAGTGGTAGTAGGTAGTATTTGGTAAAGTATTTGGCTATAAATGTATTGCTTTTCTAGTTGAATGAATGAGCAAAATGAGCTGAAGCCATAAGCTCCCTTGCTATACATTTGTGAGCAAGTAAAATATCATACTGCCTTGTTTTGTGTTCTGTTTTCTTCCTCTGCTGTCAAAAAAATAACCCCAACAGATTCATCTAGGACTCTTAAATGGATGGAATTGTCTCATACGAGAGTTATTTCTCGTAGTTTAAGGAGAGTTTAAAGAGATTCATGAAGTTTAGAGAGCACTTCAATTGATGTAGATACGACTTATAAGTTCACGGAAGTGATGTCAGTATTGTTAAAAATATAATTATGCATGTTGCGTCTATGCGGAATCAAACCATCAACCAAGGCACGATAAACTTATGCAACTGTGTCATATCAGGATTTTGGAAGCGTTACAGGCAGTAATGTTGTTGCCATTGGCAACTTTGTTCGAAGTTTGAATACTACCTTTTCTCCTAAGGACCTAGGAGAGCTGAGCTATTTCCTAGGCATCGAAGTGGTTCATAAAGGGAAGGATGTTCTGATAAGTCAGAGGAACTATATTCTCGATTTATTGAAGAAGTCTAACATGGAATGTGCTAATGAGTTGCCAACACCTATGGTGAGTACTTGCAACTTGTCCGCTGCAATAGGTAGTGCCCGTACTAGTTAAGAAGAGCAACAGTACAGAAGTACTGCAGGTGCATTTTAGTATATGGTTATCACTCGGCCTAATGTTGCTTTTGCTGTTAATAAGATTTTTCAGTTTATGCACAAACCTCTAGATGTTCACTTCACAGCAGTAAAAAGAATTCTGAGATACTTAAAAGGTATAGTTGATTATGGATTGGAATTCAAGGCAGGTGCTAGAGTGTCTACTATGGGTTTTGTAGATGCAAATTGGGGTGTAGATCTAGATGACAAGAGGTCTACCACAGGGTATTGTTTGTTTTTGTGGCAACATTGTGCCCTGGTGTGCTAGAAAGCAGCATGTAGTGTCTCAATCTACTACTGAGGTCGAATACAGGAGTGTGGCCTATGCAACAGCTGATGTTCTTTGGCTAGAGTCATTGCTAAGTGAGTTGCAGGTTAAGCTTGATGATAAACCAGTTCTTTGTTGTGATAATTCTAGTGCGGTAGTTGTTGCTGCAAATCCAGTTATGTAAGTTCAAGCATGTTGAACTTGATTTATTCTTTGTCCAACAAAAGGTCTCTTCAAACCAACTTCTTGTTGGTCAGGTTCCTGCTGAAGATCAAGTGGCAGACATTCTCACATAGCCATTGTCCACTGCTATGTTTAGTAAGCCACAGGAAAGCTGGGAATTGTTCAAGTGACAAGAGAGAAGAGTGTTGGGTGATATTAGAGTATTACAATTAGCAGTTGTTTCGTTTGTTAGAAGAGGTTGTAATTTTCTATTTTTGATTAGTTACAGTACAGAGGAGGTTAATATAGGATTAGTTGTTAGCAGTAACCACACTAATAACTACTCTAACCTCTTCATGTATGTAAGTCAGACACATCCTTGATTTGAGGATTACTTGTTAGTAGTAACCACACATTCATTGAAGGAAGGATAAAAATATTGTATTATCAACTTAATAGAATATCTTTCATTGAGATCCATCTAAAAATTTCAACTATCTTCTCTTTAAATTAAAAATGTTATAATAACTTTCGGGAAAATTATGCTATGCTACCTCCCAAAATAATGTCATAATACTCGATGCAAATCACAGGCTGGCACTCTTGTATATATAAAAAGAAGAAAATAATGGATTTTTTTGTCATGTGTCAAGTTTTAAATTGTCTTTATTTTCTAACAAATCACACTAATCAAAATACTAACTTAGAAAAAATAATTTATATATCACTTGGGCTAAAAAATTTTAGATACTAACCTGAAGAATATGATATAACTCATGTATTAATCCATAAATATGAATTGCTATAATGTTTAAATATTTTGTATTTATACAAAATTTAATTCATTTATTGTTTTTTTTCCTTTAGACCCATGAATATTTATATTGTATTATTTACATCATATATTTGTATCGTATATATATATATATATATATATATGCATAAAAACCTCATTTAAGACCTCACAAAATCAATCACTTGGACCAATAAGAGACTCGACTCTATGAAGTACAACTCAATCAATTGAGGGCTCCATTGCTTGCCACATAAACCGCCGTCAAATCATATAAAATGTCCACTTGATATTTTTATCACTGATTCTCAATTCTATCACAGACCGCTTTATAAACACATGCTGGAACTCATAAACAAGATGGCATTGTCAATGCACAACCATTGCTGACACTCTCATTCCTATTAAGATACTAGGGTTTTTTACAGAAATAATATAAAAATAATAATAACTAAAATGGGTTGTCCCATGGATTATGTACCGAAATGGTACATCCAGGTTCACGCCACTCCCATAGGCGGCATCACCCGATGTCGAGAATCACGCAGAAAATTTAAAAAAAACACAAAAGCAGTTAAAGGCACAACAAAGATGTGATGAACAATGGCCATGCAGAGGCGGCACCAGCACTGAACAATGGCCATGCAAAGGTGGCACTAACACTAAAGAATGGCCTGCCACAGGCGGCACCATGACACGAAGTCTCCTGCATGCTGTGTTGGCATGTTCTGCTCATGGAGACCTTAAAATGGTCCCCTCCCCCCTCAAAACTTGAAGGAACAAGTAGTAGCAGAAGAAGCAGCAACAAAAGTAGAGGAAGAAGAAGAAGGAGGAGGTGGTGGCATCGAAAAAGAAAAAGAAAGAAGAAAGGGAGATCACGTTCAAAAAAAAATTACTAAAATTAGGTATAATTTTTTTTGAAATAATGTTTGTGTTGTTTTTGAATTGTTGTTGTTATTATATTATTTTATTATATATTAATTTTATTTTATTACTCATTTGTTGTTAGTTACTTTAGTTTAGTTTGTATTATAAGTATTGTTAGTTAGGATTAGTAGGTTAAGTAATAATTTAGTTAGTTAGTAAGTTAGTTAGATTATTATTGGTTGGTAGTTAGAGACCCTTAAAAATATTTTGGTTAGTTAGTAAAGTATATATTAATATGTTAGTTTTAACTCTACTCTAACATTATTTTAGTTATTATATTGTTATTAGTTAAACTTTAATGATTAATTTATAGTTAGTATATAAAATTGTTATTATTATTGTTAGTGTAATATTGTTGTTAGTAAAAATGGTAAATGTTATTTTATTTAGTATTATATTATTATTGTTAGTAAAGAAATATTATAATTATTGTTAGTATAAAAGAACATTAAAATAATACATGAAACATTATGTATTAAAATAAATAATATAAAATAATAAAATACAAAAATAATATATTTTTTGAAAGTAATGTAATTTGAGAAAAGGAAAATACAAGTAAATGGTCAAAATAAGTGGTTTTACTAAATGTAATAGTATTTTATTCAAAGTTATAGAATTTGAACACTTAGGAAATACTGAACGAACATAGTGCCAAAATAAGGGGTTTTACTAAATTTATATAAAATAAGCAGTAAAAATCTATATTTGAATCATTATGTACTAAAATAATATAAAATAAAATGAACAAAGGCTCGTAATATATAATAATTAAAATAAAATTAAACATTTCGTAATATATAAAATAAAACGAACAAAAGCTCGTAATATATAATAATTATGTACTAAATTATTATTTGATAATCACCGATTTTATTAGAAAAAGGTATAATGATATCGTAATATTGTTATTAAGGAATCCTAAAAATTATTATTATTATTACTTTAGCTATGTTAATATAATATTATTATTAAGAAACCCTAATTATTATTTTAGTTAATATTATTATTATGTTTGTATAAATAATAAAAAATTTTATATAGTATTATCGTCGTTTACATTATGTTTTTGTTATATTATTAGTATTGGCGTGTTATTTGTTACTAATTTAATATAGATTTATTGTTTTTATGTAGGTAAAAATTTATTTGAGATGTAAATGGCTTCATTGATTAGTAAAGTTCCTCACATATCGTATTTGCTAATAATATGGTAATGTATTGTTATTTATTAATCATGGGTTATATTAGCAAAATAGCAACATAATAAATTATGTTATTAATCATATCTAATTTTTTTATGATTTAACACTGTCAGAACTCGTACCGTGTATTAAGGGGCTGGGTCCCCCAGATGAACGATTGATGTCGTATATTCAGCAAGCTGGATTCGGGTCAGCAGCACTGATCCGGACGTTTGACTTGCGGTATGATATCATATCCGCACTAGTCGAGCATTGGCGCCCAGAGACCCACACTTTTCATTTCCTGTGTGGAGAGTGCACAGTCACTCTAGAGGATGTTGCAGTGCAGCTTGGGCTCCCAATTGACGGGAGTCCCGTTACGGGCTTCAGTGCGATAGCTGAGCCATATACACTTTGTCAGAGCCTATTAGGGGACTCGTATGGCGAGGATGGAGAAAATTTTACAGAGTTGAAATTTACATGGTTGAGAGCGAGGTATGAACAGTTATCAGCTGATGCCACTGCAGCCGAGTTAATATGCGTTAGTCGAGCGTACATTATGCACATCATAGAGGGTGTACTAATGGCCGGTGCAAATAATAATAGGGTTCATATTCAGTACCTACCCCTATTGGCTGATCTGAGCAATGCTCGCTCGTATAGTTGGGGCTCCGTAGTCCTTGCGTTGTTGTACCGTGGCTTTGTTGGACGACAAAGCCAGCGGCCGTAGACATAGGCGGATGTCTTACACTATTGCAGTCATGGGCTCTGTATCGGATGTCATTCTTGGCATCAGTTACCCACCAACCATACGTATATCCGCTAGTAAACAGGTGATAAAATATAACTTGTTATTAATTAAAAATTTCTTTATATTGATATTATTTGACTTGAAATTTATTTTATGTAGGTGGAGTATTTATCTGGGTATCGGGAGGTCGTACATTGTCTCGATATACTGACTTATGATTGAACAACATGCCGAGGGAGGGGCAAGCGATTCCAATATTGGTTATGTGGTAGTTTGTATATCTTACGCACACCGTGTTTAATTTTAACAATGTTATTAATCGTACAGTTTATATGAATGCCATACCTAGACCGAAAATTGTAGCCGTTATACCCCCGTCCTCATATATTCACTCGAATATGTAGTACACAAATGCACCAATTCTCAGTTTCAATATAGTCGAGTGGTATCACGGAGACCGAGTGCTATGCCAATTTGGTTGCGTCTAATATATCCTGGATCTGCCATGCCAAGTGGGAGAGGTTCATTGCAAAACTAAGAGAGGGAGACAAGACTTGGATTGGGGGGTTAGGCACCGGGGATTTATTGCGGTGTGGAATGATCGCATTTTCCGAATACCCCAGATGGATATGGCTTCCGGTCTTTAACCTCCATTAGAGTACATACAATGGTACTCTAGCATGGGAAAGCCATATATACTTGGAGGGCAGTCGACTGTAGCCCCCCGTACATGCAGCGACATGGGGCAATACGAGCCAGAGGCTGAGGTAGCTATAAATCCTGATCCCGAGTCGGAGCCCAAGCTAGAGCCCGAGCAATCACATTCACATTCTGAGGTACATTCGTATCATCCATATGTGCCAGGCTAGTCAGGAAGTGGATACCAGTATGGGGTTGATATATTTGGATCGTACACACCACAGTACAGCACTCTCGGCTTGTATCCACTGCAGGACATCAGGCCTCCGGGTCCTATCCACTGCATCAGGGCACTACTTCTAGCTCGAGTTCATCTATGCCCTTCGAGCCATATGATTTTTCAGCCATGTTTAGCACACCCCCACCCGAACCCCCACTCGGACCCCCACCGGAGACTGAAAAGGATGTTGGACGTCACGGGCACCCACGACGTGAACGTCGACCACCGTAGAAGTACACACCGAGGACTACACCATCGAACCATCAGTTTTTGGTGTTTCTTGTGGTTTTGATTTTCTTGTATTTTGTATTTGTAAATATTACAATGTTTGTAATTTATTTGTATAAAATTAACTTGATTATTTGGAGCTTCAACATTTCGTAACAAGATTTGACCATGCGATGGAATATTTAAGTTTGATTTTTGGTCATGTATATGGTAGCTATGATTAGTTAATATTGCTATTCAAAAATGTTAAATGGTTGGAATTGGTATTTAAGTGAGTTCGGTTAGGTCTTTTAAAATGAACGATGTGTATAGGTTATATTGATTAGGTTTGAATTGGCAATGTATGTTATATTAATTGTCCGATTATAGATTAACTTAGTTTGTGGTAAGAATGAAATTTATTTTGCATACAAATCCATAGAAATCCATATTCATAAAAATCCATACATGTTATTTATTTTGCATTTCAGTCCCTAAATTAATAAAAAAGCATCAAAAATCAGAATACAAAATAGGTTAATCTGAATAAGCTTAATTCCCAGTCGCTCGTGACGATTGTCCAACATGATAGTTTCGCTGCGGGCATTTATTTCGATTATGACCACCTAACCTGCATATTCCACAGTGTTTACCGTCAGATTTCTCCCTAATGTCCATTTCATTACGGATTCTGGATGATTGCGGACGACCTCTAGGATTCCTATGTAGCGCTCTGTTTGGGACAAGGTCGAAAGTCGTCCGAGACATCTCTCATATAGACAGGTCGGGCAGGATAGGGAACTCATTTTCCTAGACACGCAACGTATGCTCCAGCGTGTACACATCATCGACAAACTATTCGACATTAAGGTTCACTTTAGCACACGCTGCCACAACATGTGCACACGGATAATGAAGTGTTTGGAACCTCCTGCATTCGAACTGTCTGTTGCGAAGATCGACTCCATAAGACCTAGATGGAAAAACCGGTCGACGACCTATAGACTCCGTAACTCAAAAAGTTTCCATTCATCTTGAATATATTTCTACAGTCATCGACCTTACAATCCGACGGTTTGCAATCAATGCATCCCTGACATCTTCCACAAACACGAATCTCGCATCCATCTGGTTGACTTGTTGTTCACCCATTCTTGGCATCAAGGTAGCCAACCTGTAAAATGTAGCAGAGAAGATAGATGAAATCGAAGATGTCGTGTTTTCAACAACACAGCGATTGACCCTTTCTACTAAGTTTGTGGTCATTTGACCATAACGAAAACCCTCATCAAAACTTTGAGCCCATTGCCACGACTCCATTATACCCAACCACTCCCGAAAAGATTTGTTCATTTGACCTTCCATGTCACTCTCAAGTTGTGTCATTCTTTGGCGAAAAATATGTGGCTCTAACTCGTACGCTGTACATGTTTTAAAAAAAGATAAGTTACGGTGATTGGATAACATAAAAACACTAAACTTATATTAAAAATATAAGGTTATCCTTTACCCATTTTCACCACTTCTCTCTTCTAGTTTGCATTCTTATACTCTTGAATAAAGTTAGCCGCAATGTGAGGGATGCAGTAAATAGATCTCCATGGCACACTGGAACGCCTAATTACGGCAATTAATCCTTTCCCTCTATCGGAGATGATGCAAATATTATTGTTGCTAATAACATACCTCCACAGGTTGGTAAGGAAGAATTCCCAGGATTCCATATTCTCCTTATCGAATATTGCAAAAGCTATTGGGAGCACGTTCCCATTACCGTCTTGAGCAACCGCAATAAGTAAGATCTATATATATTTTCCGTATAGCCATGTCCCATCCACCTGCACAAACGGCTTGCAGTGTGGAAATGCCCGCACACATGGATCAAACGTCCAGAACAGTCGATGGAAAATTATTTTCCCCGGCTGTAATTGGTCATCTGGGCCGTAAAAAGGTCGTATCTGTAACTCAAACACGATTCCCGGTATGTACTCCCACATAGTAGCTATCCATCCCTGTAGCTCATTATACGATGAATCGTAATCCCCATACAATTGTTCCATTGCCATCTATTTAGCTATCCACACCTTTCGATATGATACTCGATACTGGAATCGTGCTTGTATTTCAGCAATCAGTACCGAAACTTTAATAGTCGGCATGTCCTTCACCATTGGCATGATACATGTACAGATAGTTTTGGAATCAAGTTTTCGATGATCTTCTGTCATACATGTTGATCTGCATGTGTGAGGCCCAACCAATTTTCTTATCTCCCACATCTGCGAATTTTGTATGAATGCACTCGTACCCGTTAATTGCAGCCTTTCGCTGCCTTCCAATACTCCACAATATATATCGTTGATTTAGACACTGCGACTTTGTAATCCACTGATATATCCATGCTATAACGTTTAATAGCAGATATGCACTCTTCTTTACTACCGAATCTTTGACCTACAAATAACTCCTCATGATCAAAATTTACGGCCAGTCGGTGAGCAGGATATATTTCAGGGTACTCCAGAAACTCAACTACACGAGCTGCGTCGGGGTCTATGAGCGACATATGTGGCCCAGGATTATTATGTATCATAATACATCCCATCTGGTTCCCGACCAAAGACGCGCTAATGTTTTCATTGTCGTTCACGTCTTCATCGTCAATATCGTCATGTATATCGTCTATATCGGGATCACTGTCACTATCGACCTCTTCTTCACAATGATCACTACTATCGTGTCCATCATCACCAACCACTTCAATATCGGGTGTAATATTAAGATCAATATTGATCCCACGTATATTTGATTCGTCATCAACATACGATATTGGAGGCACCATGCACGGTTCTTGAGCTCCATGTTCTTCACCATATGCATTGGTGTCTTCATTTGCCTCAATACCGGCTAACTCAGCAAATAAGTGAATCAGTGCTTTTTTGTTACTCCCATTCCCATAGTCAAGAGCGATCATTGTCTCCACGTCTTCGTCGTCTACAAGTTCCATTTCTGTGAATTTGATCGGATCTGCCGAAACTGAAAACTTGTAGAAAATTCTCGATATCATTCTCCCACATCGTCTAATAATTTTTGCGTTTATCCTTCGCTTCATATCATTCAACGAGACATTTCTATTAAATCTCATTGCTATTTGTTGCCGACATTGAAATATGCATCCAACGGTTGTTGTCAAGATGATTCCATCGAAATAAACGCATACGAAAAACTGATCATCCATCTTCAATATTCAATCTGTTAAAAAATAAACAAAATTGCTTAGCAAATTTTTTATCAGTATATACTATTCTTAAATAAAAAACTTAATGTTTCAATATGCTATTTTTTTCATTGTTAAGCTCACACTATTAGAATTATCATTTTGTACATGAACAACATTTATCTTTACATCTAACCACTTAAAGTCAGTTCTACATTTTATTCCATCTCTGAGCTTGTATCTTCCTCCTAAAAATACTGTACAATCGAATTTATAAATTCTTGATTCTCTTCATATTGATCTTCTACAATCCAATTTGAAAATTTCTTGAGATCTTCTTCCTCTTCAATCTTTATAACAGGTATTGAATTTAGAAACTCTCTTGGTAATTTCCTAATATCTAGTTTATCCATCCATGGTATGTCAAACACACTTTGCTTCCTACTCAACTTCTGTGATCCTATACGTTGCCGCACTGTTTTCCTAGCTCCATAATAGATTATAGACTTCACAAAGCATATAACTAGATTCCAATAGGTTTGTGGTACCAATGTCTTCCAAAGTTCGTCTAAAATTATTTGATGCTCTCGTTCTATTAATGTCCCTCTAAGGGTTAAGTATTGCACTTTATTCTTCCTAATCATTTCATGACCATTCCACAACACTTCTTGCATCTTCTTATTTACGGTAATAAGGTGTTGAACAATGTCTTCTTCTGGTTTCATTCTGTAATCTTGCACTTCTCTCATCATCTTATCAACTTTCTCCCTTTGTGCTGAAGTTATTATCTCATCAGGCAATATCTAATATGTTGCCATTTCTAACAATATCTACATCAGAAATATTTTCAATTTTATCACTAATTAACAATTACTTCATGATAATTTTACTAATATAAAACTTTCAAATATATTTAAAATTTACAACATAACATTCACAATAAAAATTATTTAATATGTACAAAACTTACGAACAAATCAAAACTAAATAATATTTACGGTTCCTTAATAACAATATTTACTAATACTAACTAAAATATAATATACTAACTAAAATATTAATATACTAACATAGTCAATATATGATTTTAGGGTTTTAACTAACATAGCATATTACCATACTAACAACAATATACTAACTAACATATTAACTAAAATATTAATATACCAACATACTACATACTTGTATATATTATTTTACGGTTTTTAGGGTTTTAACTAACATATTAACATACTAACAACAATATACTAACTATGTTACATATTAAATAAAATATTAATATACTAACATATTATTAATATACTAACAATATATTATTTTAGGGCTTTTAGGATTTTTATCTAACATATTAGTCTACTAACAATATACCAACTAACTAACATATTAACTAAAATATTAATAGTATTCTAATATTTTAATTATACTACTAACAATATATTACTATTATAGGGTTTTTAACTAACATATTAATATACTAACAATATACTACTAACATATTAATATACTAGCAATATACTAACTAACATATTAATATACTAACACATTAATATACATACTAACTAACAATATATTATTTTAAAGTTGTTAGGGTTTTAACTAACATATTAATATACTAACAATATACTAACATATTAATATACAACTAATATTAATATACTAACATATTAATATACAAACACATTAATATAACTAACTAATATATTATTTTAGGGTTCTTAAGGTTTTAAACTAACATATTAAGATACTAACAATATACTAACTAACATATTGATATACTAACACATTAATATACATACTAACTAACAATATATTATTTTAGGATTCTTAGGGTTTTTAACTACCATATTGATATACTAACACATTAATAGACATACTAACTAACAATATATTATTTTAGGATTTTAAACTAACATATTAATATTATACTAACAATATACTAACAATTTACTAACTAACATATTAATATACTAACTAACAAATTTTTTTTTAAGGTTTCTAACTACTTAAAAATAATAATATAACTAATTAATTAACTAAAATACTAATTAACCTACTAATCCTAACTAACTAACAATAGCTATAAAACTAAACTAAACTAAACACAAGCATTATTTAAAAAAAAAATTATACCTAATTCTCTTTTTTTTTGCTTCCCACTGATATTTCTTTCTTTTTGTTTCTTCTTTATTTCTTCTTTCTCTTTCTTTTTCCAGCCGCACCACTTTCTTCTTCTTCTTCTTCTTTTTCTGCTTCTTCCTTCACATTTCCCGGGGGGGGGGGATTATAAATGGCAATGGCGTGTCATGGTGCTGCCTGTGGCTGGCCATTGTTCAGTTTTGGTCCCGCCTCTGCAAGGCCATTGTTCACTGTTGGTGCCACCTCTGCAAAACCATTGTTCAGTTTGTCTGCAATGTGTACTGTTCTAACTGTTTTGTGTTTTTTTTTTTTAATTTGCTGCAACAAATTCCTGACACTAAGGTGGTGCCGCCTATAAGAGTGGTGTGACCACCCTGAATGTACCATTTCGGTACATAATCCATGGGGCAACCTATTTTGGTTATTTTTTTTTTATTTCTGTAAAAAACCCAAGATACTAAGAAACTGAAGACTGCATATATATATAATATTCCCAAAAAAGTACATGATACTTAGAGAAAAGAAAACCCAAAAATAAGGAAATCAAAGGGACCGCCAAGGGCATGTAACAAATATTTCATCAACAAACACAGTTGTTCAAATGATAAGATAGAAGAAACTTCTTTGTCATTTTTCTTTTTAATCTCTCTGGAGTGGTATGGAATTAGGATTTCCAATATCTCGGAAGCCTATCACTTGGCGCTGGCGAGTTGGGTGCGGAGCAGCTTGGCAGCAGCAACCATGTTGCTCAGGGCTGGTTTCACCTCAGCGTACTTGCGAGTCTTGAGCCCACAGTCAGGGTTAACCCACAAGATGTTGGTCTCGAGCACGGCAAGCATCTTGTTAATTCTGTCAGCAATCTCTTCGGTTGATGGTATTCTGGGAGAGTGGATGTCATAGACACCGGGTCCAATTCCAGCACCGTACTTCACTCCTTCACGGAAGACTGACAGGAGCTTCTCATCTGAACGTGAGTTCTCAATGGTTATGACATCGGCATCCATGTCAATGATCGAGTGGATGATATCATTGAAGTTGGAGTAGCACATGTGGGTGTGGATCTGTCGGATTTTTGACAATGAAATGAATGAGAACGGTAGTGATCATAGAATACAGAATATGCAAATAAGAAAGTTCAATGTTTCCGAGAATCAAAAAGAGTGAAGCAATATATGAACCTGGGTAGTGTCTTGGACACCACAGTTGGTGATTCTGAAGGAGTGGACAGCCCATTTTTGGTAGAAGGCATGCTCGGACTTCCTAAGAGGCAACCCTTCTCTCAAAGCAGCCTCATCGATTTGGATAACATTGATACCAGCCTTCTCAAGATCCTCCACTTCATCCTTGATGGCCAAGGCAATCTGGTAGCAAGTTTCGAATCTGAAAAGAAGGCAATCATAGAATGTCAAAATATCCATATTTCAAAGTAAAAATGCTGGTAGAAATGCATAAACTTAACATCCCCCCTTTCCCCTGCATACCTCGGTTGATCATTTCTGACAAAGGACCAGTTGAGAATGGTGACAGGGCCAGTAAGCATTCCCTTCATTGGGCGTTTAGTCATGCTTTGGGCAGTAGATGACCAGAAAACAGTCATTGGTTTGGGGCGGCTAACATCACCGTAGATGATTGGTGGCTTGACGCAGCGAGACCCATAAGATTGCACCCATCCGTTAACAGTGAAAGCAAAACCAGATAATTGCTCACCAAAGTACTCAACCATATCATTTCTCTGCACAATTTTAAGTATTACTAAGATGCTTGTCAATAACTAAATACACAGTAATCTCTCTTTTACTGAAAAAGGGCCAAAACTGAAAGGAATTCTCACCTCAGGCTCTCCATGAACCAGGACATCAATGTCAAGCTCTTCTTGAAGGTCAACAACTTTCTTAATTTCCTCTTTAATGGCTTTAACGTAATCATCCTCCGAGATCCTGTGGGAATAAGAGAACAGTAGTTAAAAGTAATGATCATATTGACATTTCCTAAGAAAGATATCACGGATATTTTCTGGATTAACTACTCACTTGTTAGCCTTGAATTCACGACGAACTCTCCTGAGCTCCAAAGTTTGAGGGAAGGATCCAATGGTTGTGGTGGGGAGGACTGGAAGGTTAAGCTTTTTCTGCTGGGCATCGAGTCTAGCTGTAACATTTGTAGCACGACGGTGGTCAGAGCCCTTCAAAGCAGCAGCCTGGAAATGCAAGCACAGAAAACACAGTAAGCAAAGAAATGTTTACACGATGAAAACAATTACAGCAGAGCATTAACTCGAATAGTGAAGTTGAAATTTTTGTTAATCATAACACTTACAGCCTTTTGAACAGCCTCATTGGTCACTCTTGGGGAGGACTTCCTTGAAGCCTGAGCAGATGCGTTGGCAGTGAAGAAGGCCTAGTAGATGAATAACCAGTAAGTGACATGGTGGTGTAGATGAATCTTACAAAAGCACCAAAATACGAAAAATAAAATACCAATCTGGAGATGATACCAGGTTCTTAGTAAATTAGCCAAAAACAAGTAGCAAAATTATATGGAGATACCTCATCCTTCTGACCAGCCAATGCCTTGGCAAGTGCATTGACTTCAACAACTTTCTGGGCAGCGAATGCCAGCCAGGATTTGATTTCGTCATCTAGCTTGGTCTCGTTTACTAGATCAACGGCAGTGTGGAGAAGCGAGCAGGAGGTGGACACCACAAGCTTGTCTGCAAATTGGAAAATTAATCAACCGGTATCAGTCTAAAATAAATACCAAAATAGTAATGTAATATTCACCAAATAATTATGACACATAAAATGCAATGAAAAAATAGAACACCTTTGCCCACAACAGCTTCAAGAGCCTGCAAGGTGCTAAGTGAAGAAGCAAGATCATTGGCCCAAATGTTCCTTCCATCAACAACTCCAGCAAAGAGGTACTTGCCCTTGGGGAAGTTACTCTTGATCAACTCAATGGTCTGGGTTCCACGAACCAAATCCAAACCATAAGCAGTGACACCCTTCAATTCAGTGAGGGTCTTGTACGCCTCAGCAGTGAGATCAGCAAAGTAGGTCTCAATCAAAACATTCAAGCCAGAGAGAGTGGTTTCCAATTCAGCATAAGCAGCGGTAAAAGCTTGCAATTGGTGAGAGTCGAGATCCAAGACAAGGGTCGGTTCATCAAACTGAATCCATAAGGCACCAGCAGCCTTAAGCTCAGCAATAACTTCCCTGAAGAGAGATTCAATATCATAATAGCATATTAGAACAGTTAAGATAAATTTATAAATAAAAAAAATCAAAGACAAAAGGAGAACAAACTCTTACTTGTAGATGGGGAGAATTTTTGGGAGGAGAGAGAGAAGAGAGAAAGTCTTCTCAACACCCTTGGCTGGTTTAGACAGCAACAAGTATGAGACAGGGCCAATAAGGACGGGGATGGTGTCAACTCCGAGCTGCAAGTGGGACAGAGAATCAACATTCAAGTTTAAGACTAAAAAGTTAAATAAGAACTATAAACATAGGACAAAGTGGGGCACCATAATCAAGTGGATCTAGCAAGTACTCCTAGTCTCACTTGGGCATTCTCAAAAAATGGATAGTGTAAAATGTAATTCTAGAGGGTGAGAAACTACTACTCATATCAGAAATATTTATCAGTTACGTCCAGAGCCTTGAAGCACCCCAATTCAGGCCATCATAAGTGAGCTAAAAGTATAAATATATATGACAGACAAAAATCTACATTGTTATAATATATAGAAAAATTAGACCAAAAGAACACACCGCCTTAGCTTCCTTGTACTCATCAACTGCCTTGTGAGATGCATAAGAGAAGTTAACATCAGGGCCCAATTCTGGAACAATGAAGTGGCTGAAAGGATAAATTCAAAAGAGTATTAGTACCAAAATCTCAATACGCATGGCAAAGCTGATAAAATAGACCAAGAAATAGCAACTTACTAGTTGGTGTCAAACCACTTGGTCATTTCCATGGCAGGCACAGAGGAATTTCCTCTGGCCATTGAGAAGTAAGTATCAAACCCGATCTCTCCACTGTTCCAGCCATATCTAGGTGGAACAGCTCCAAGCATCGATGTTGCATCGAGCACCTGGTCGTAATAAGAGAAAGTGTTGCTCGGGATGTACTTGATCCCAGCAACAGCCATTTGTTGCCAGATGGATGACCTGAGATCAGCTGCAACCTTTTGCAAATCCTCAGCACTGCTCTTCTTGTCCCAGAAAGATTCCAAAGCAAATTTAAGCTCTCTCTTAGGTCCCATGCGGGGATATCCAACAATGTGAGAGGCCATTTTTCTAAACAAAAATAAAAGAAAAGACAAAGTTCAACATTATTACATAAAGGTACGTACTAAAAATAACTTAGCATGCAACTTTAGCATGCCCCTATATTCCAATAAGTGATAGAATTCAGTATAGACAGACCAAAAGATAATATGAATTAATGTTTGGAAATTATCATATATTTCTCTAATAAGACATATTCATATGAAAGCAAGACAACTTAGGGGTGTAATGAGACACTTATAGTTAGAAGGTACTCGGGTGCAACTAGACAAAGATTAGAATTTGATAGGTATTTGGTCGAGCTCGAACCATCAAATGAGCCAAACTCGAGTGTCCTAATGCTTCACTCAAGTACGCGAGACTAATCGAGCTTTTTATATAGAAGAGCTTCATATATATATAAAGCCTGAAGTCTAACATGTGACTGTAAATTGGAACCTAAGGAATCAGATACAAATACACCGTTACATAGAGAACCAAACAAAATGCAGATCTATAAACCAATGACAATTTATAGCAATAAACCAATGATTAAAACACTAGATCTATATAATTATAAAACCCCAAAACACTGGATCTATTAAATTGCTTTCAAAACAGACAAGACAAAAGAATAAGCCAAATAAACTGATAGAATACTAACACTAACGATTAGATGTCACTACTAAAAACACAAAATCTTTAATAATTCCAAAAACCCAAGCTAAATCAATTACTTATAAACACTCGTAAAGAAAATCAAGTGAATACTTACACTTCTTAATAAATGTCAGCAAGAAAAATCGATAGAAACAATTCGAAGCAGAGTTTTTAAATAGTAATAATGAAAAACCAGAATGAAAATGAACTGCTATAGTCGAAATGCTGACACTTTCAAATAGATTTCAATAATAAAAAAACCAACACTTTTTGGAATCTTTTAGATCATATTAATGAAATCCCAGACAGAAAAATCATCAAGAATAAAAGTTTACATTTAGTAATAGATCTCAGTGAGAATATACACAAATCTCTCAACGTTTTTTTTTTTAAATCATGGTAATGAAGATCCAGCAAGGAAAGGAAAGAAAGAAGAGTTAGAATTACAGGGAACCGCAAACAGTGGGATATGAAAGGAGGGAACCCAACCGTACCGAAGTGAACGGAGGTGGAACCGGAGAGAGAACTAAAAAGAAGTCACTCAAAGAGATACAGAGAGATAGAGAGGGAGATGAAGAGGAAGAAGTGGCACAATTTTAGAGAATGGAGGGGCTGGCTATTTATAGCTAAAATGGTGTACTATTGGCTATAAGTGAGTGAAAACCCAGATCTGAATCTGACGATGATGGTGATTTTTTTTTTCTTCTCTTTTTTTGTATTTTGCTTTTCTTTTTATTTCTAATTTTAGTTTTTTGTGAAATTTAAGTATACGCGCGGCCTTTTTAGGTGGCGCGTGGTGGAGTTGTTTTCGGTTGGCGGTGTACGAGAGAAAATACGTATTTTTCTACAAATGAGATTGTAATTTCGGATAAACAAAGTTTCGTTAATATTAATGTTTTATTATTATCCCAACCAAATAGGTGTGATCCAAATTGGATCCAACCTAACATTATATTTAATTTTATGGAAATTTTATTTGATTTTATTGCCGATGAATTTTTAAAAAATTGGATAAATGGGTAAATAATTTAGAATTGATTTTATATTTTTATGACTTTTAATTGTTTATTTAATTGACAATTAAACTCAAAATTAGTGGGGTGAGAGACTTAACTATTGACTCAATTTTTAAAATATCAATAAAACAATACCATATGTTTTAAATAAAAATATAAATCAAAACATAGGTATGACATTTATTTAATTCTACTTCACTAAGATTTATCAGAATAGTATAAACATGTATTTCTTTTTATTATACTCATTCTACAATTAAATGAAATAATTAAAAATTTAAATAAAGCTATTAATATTTACAGTTTAAAAGGTGACATAAAAATATTTTTTATTTGTAATTCAACTTCAAATAATTTCATTGACAGAATTATTAAAGTTTTAAAATGTTAACTTTTGATTCTTTTAAATAATATAATGATTAAATTAATTTATTTAATAGTAAAAGAGTAATTTGATACTGCCCTATAATAAAAAAAAAAACTTTACTAAATACTTTTTTTTTTTTGAAAATTCCTGGATTAGATTAATTGAAAAATAAAGGGTTTACAAAAGTTTTACCATATGAAACGGCAATTCAGTAACCAACATCACAAATAAATAAATAAAATCATTTCATTATTTCCCGTAAACAACCCAGTCAATAATAAAGGAGCTATCCCATCCCTCCTTTAAGGCATCTAAAACAACAAAACCAGGGGCTCCTTCAAAAAATAAAACGTCTCTTTCCAAGTAAAAAAATCGAGACTTCCTTATCTCTTCATCTCTTTCAAGCCTCAGACACTGCTGCTATCACATATGAAGGCAGCCTCTCCAACAGATAATTATTTTCCTCCCTTCGTAAACCCTCTTTAGCAAAAATGTGGGCCAGCTCATTTTCGTTTCTTGTTACATGCCTAAACATACATCCAACAAATCTTCACTGGTTTTCTTTGCGTCGATTTTATAGGCACTCAACACTGATCTGTCAATCACTAGTGCATGTAGCTTTTTTATTACTAAAAGATTATCTCCTTCAATCACGACCTTGCTGAGGCCCAAATCCAACCCCATCTGAACTACTTGGAGACATGCTATCGCTCTCGCTGCTGCAATAGGGGTAGGTACGTGATCATTTATACTTATTCTCGAACCCATTATCTTACCATCTGTATTACGGGCAATTAACCCTGAACAATATTTGTTCGATCTGGAAAGGTAAGCTGCATCAAAGTTAATGTTGTACCAAATGGGTTCAGATGGACTCCACCTCTCCAAGCCAACTCGCCTACCAGGTAATTTTTTGTTAATCCCCTCTAAGTCTTTTACATACGATCTGATGAAATTTGCTACTCTACTGCTTGATTAATGACTCCCATCATGAACGATTTTATTTCTGTCTGTCCAGATAGCCCAAATAGCGCATGTTACTACCCTAATCTGGGCCATCGAACTCTCATGGTAGATTTTACCAACCCAGTTTCTATAATCATCATGCAAGGACTCTTGATCCCACATTATATTTAACTCTTTCCAAATTTCATTAACAGAAGTACAGTCACGAAACGCAAGCTTCAGAGCAGGACGAAGTCAGGACAATTTTTTAGGTGTCCGGATGAAATTTAATTTTTTATAGTTTATATCTTTCTAATTTGTAAAAGATTAAATTAAATTTTTATAATTTTAGAGGGGCCAAAGTGTAATTTTATATTTATTAATTTAAAATTTTTAAAAAATTTTAAGGGTCTAATTTGAAATTTTACCTTTTAGGGTGGCCGGGGCCCATGCCAGCCCCTCTGGATTCGCCACTGCTTCAGAGTCTCAACACCATCAGTACATCTAGGGCAAATCGTCGAATTATTAATCCGTCAGTAATGTAAATTGTTGTTTGTTGGGAGAAAATTGTTAAAAACTCTCCAATTCGTAATCTTTATTTTCTCTGGTATATTCGTCTGCCATAGTTTCCTGTAAAACTATTGAAATGTATTAGGGTAGTTGTTAGCCATTTGGCTATCATCCTCTTGTATAAGCATCTTGTAACAGCTCCTCACAAAGTATTCGCCCATTGGTTCACCTCTCCAAACCAGCCTGTCTTAAAAAGGATGACATGATAGAGGAATACACAACACTTTCTCAGCCTCTTTAGTAGACAATATTCTAGTAATAATATACACCTTCCATTGGCTCGAACTTGGTTCAATTAATTCTGAAACCTTTATTGGTGATTGACCAATATTACTGCTGTGGATTTTGTAGTCTATTGAACCTGACACCCACGTATCAGTCCAGATACCAATGTTAGAACTGTACCAACCCGCCAACACATGCCTGATTCAAGCAAACCTTTTGCGGCCCAAATGCTTTTTCAAGTATATGAAGGACATGAACCTAATTGAGATCCCATAAAATTAGAATCGGGATAATATTTTTCTTTTAACGTACACGCTAATTAACAACTCTAAATAATTCAATAATTGTCACCCTTGCTTTGTCTGTAAAGCTACATGAAACTTGGACAAACATCTAAACCCCAAACCACCATTCTCCTTCAAGTTACATATCCTATTCCATTCACACAAGTGAATCCCTTTCCTTCCATTATTTTTCTACCACCAAAATCTACAAATAACTTGTTCTAATTAGGCACACAAAGATTTTGGTAATAGAAAACATGACATTGGATAAGTAGGAATATCCTACAAAATGCTCTTCACAAACACCTTTGTTCCTCATTGGGACAATGGCTTTATATACCAATTTTTCGTATGACTCACCATTCTATCCTTCAAATTTTGAAATTCTCTCTTCTTTCCCCTTCCTACCATATTCGGAAGACCGAGGTATTTCTTCGGCTTAGTTGAACATTGAACCCCCAAAGATTGACTAACTAGTTCTTTCGCTTGATCTGAACTATTTGAGATGAAAAACATTAACTATTTTTCAAAATTGATACATTGACATGAGAAATCTTTATACTCTTTCAAAATACTTTTAGCACAACAAATCCCTTTCAGAAGCCTCTCCAAAAAGGATACAGTCATTAGTGAACATGAGATGAGAAATTTCTAGAGTGCTTCTACAAATCTTAATCTCCGATAACCTTTCCTCCTCTTTTGCCAAACGCATCAATGTAGAAAGCCCTCACTATAGATATGAAACAGATAAGGGCTTAAGAGGTCTCCTTCCCTAAGACCTCTTGAAGGGTTAAAAGACGCGTCTGTTACCCTTTTAATATTAATTGAGTATGTCATCGATGAAATACAGTGATATAAAAGTCAACCCACTTAACAACAAAACCCATCTTAAGCATCATTACTCTTAAAAAATTCCAGACGCAATCATAAGTTTTACTCATATCGAGTTTAAGCACAAATAATCCTTCCTATCTGATCTGCAATTTTTAAACACATGCAGAATTTCATAAGCCAAAAGCATGTTATCCGTAATCAGCCTACCAGGAATGAAAGCACTATGTGCCTTATCACTGCAATTCTCTAAGACTGATTTGAAACGATTTGCAACTGATTTTGCAATAATTTTGTACAGAACCGTACACATAGGCGATAGGACAAAACTGTAACAAACTATTAGAATATGCAATTTTAGGCAAGAGAATTATTTGAGTAGAACTTATAGATTCTAAAGAATTACATCCATTCAGTACACTAAGACAATACTGCCCCATATCATGGACAACCACATGCCAATATTTCTGATAGAATAATGTCGATATTCCATCAGCTTCTACAGTCTTCGCTGCTCCCATATCTTTCACGACAATATAAATTTCCTCCATTTTATAATCCTCTATTAGTTCTTTGTTCATGTCCTTAGTAATGCACCATTTCACCCCTAACAATATGTGCGCCAAATTCTCATCACCCTTTGATGAAAACAAACTGGAAAAATATTCTTTCACAATCTTTTCTATTTCCTCATGCTCTGCTTTGAATTGGCCATCATCATTTTTAAGCTTTTGAATTAGATTTGTCCGTCGTCTCTACGAAGTGAATCTATGAAAAATGTTATATTTCGATCCCCTAACTTTAACCAGTTGGCTCTTAAACATTGTTCTCAGTATAATTTTTCTTCTTCAATCACTAAATTCATATGTAACTTTGATTCGATCAATCCAAAAAGATTTTCTTATGTTCTATCCTCTTCATTTAATTGCTCAATGAGCCTTTGAATATTTCATGAGACATATTTCTTTTGCTTTTTTAGTCTTTCAGCTTATATCTACAACCTCTTTCCCAATATAAAAAGACCGACTGAAATAGTGTCATTACTACTTTCCACAACCTTCAAACTTCCTCTTCACAAAAATCCTCAAAAGTCCACCAAGATTCAAATCTAAATCTTTGGTTAGACTTTCTCTGAAAATCATTGTTAGTCAAGATAAGCAATGGACAATGATCCCAAATTGAATGCGCTGATGAGAGGTAAGGTTAATAGCTAGATCTAGGATTCTTGAAGAAGATTTAGTGAAAACTACTAATTAGATTGAAGAAGGAAAAAGAAATTGATTTGTTTTTATGAATGAATCTCATCATACATTTGTTCTCTGTACATTGATTTTATAGCACTTGCTAGCTAACTGCTTGTGCTAACAATACTTAACAACTCTAACAGAATTACTGACTCTATCATGCATCCATCTTCCCAATTGATAAGACCTAAAAAGTTGTCGAAATCGAGAAAATAGGGTAACAGACAGTGGCTTAGTGAAAACATCAGCAACTTGATCACAAGCAGAAAGCTCACCAATTTGCAAAGACCCATCTGCAACTTTCTCACGGGCAAAGAAAAGATCAAGTTCCACATGTTTGAACTTAGAATGTAAAACAGGATTGGCTGCAACGGCCACCGCACTAGAACTAGCACACCAAATATTCGAGGTATCATCAGACTTAATCTGTAGTTCTTGAAGTAATGACAGTAACCAAGTAACCTCATTTGTGGCTGCAGCAAGACTTCTATATTCTGCCTCAGCCGTGGATAAGGACACTACCTGCTTCTTGGAGCACCACGCCACAGGTGTTTGACCATACTACACATAGTACCTGGATGTAGATCTCCGATCGTCAAAATCTAATCCTTAGTTGGCATCGGCATACCCGACCAACGACAATCGACAGACGAAAAATTAAGCTAAATTCAAGAGTGCCACAGATATCACAGAATACGCTTGAGCGCCACCATATGTGCTATGGTAGGGTTGTGCATGAACTGACAAATCTGGTTTATAGCATAAGCAATATCAGGCCTGGTAAACACAACATACTGGAGTGCACCCGCAAGACTTTTGTACTCAGTAGGATCCGCCAAACATTCTCCATCATTTTTGGACATGTAAGATGAGTTGACCATCGGAGTATGAACACTTTTTGTCGCAATTGATAAACCATAATATATACATATTTTAAACCCGTATTTAGCATACTTTTGGATGATTTATCCCTTTTATTGTGGAATTTGATGCTCCTAATCCTTTGTTTTCATGTTTTACACTTAGGAGAGCATAGGAGGATGAAAAGAACGAGAAACGGGCCAAAAATAGAGAAAATGTGCCAAATTAAGGAATCAACACGGCCTAGAGATCATCACACGGTCGTGCCTCTTTAACAGGTTCAAACACAGACGTGGCCTCGAATCACAAGGGCGTGTTACACGGGCGTGTCCCTGCCATGACCTATTTTAATTCTACTAGGAAAAGGATACTTAGAGGCAAAGAAAGACATTCCGAAAGCCTATATAAACACCCTAAGTGTATCCTAAAAGGAGAGCTTGAGGCAGCCAAGAGAGGGCTGAATATAGGGAATTACTCAAAGAAAGCCAGTTGATCCATCTCAGAAGCCGGAATCACACTCAAGACTGAGGATTTCTCCTTCAATTCTTTCAGGTGGTTTTAGGGTTTTCTTTATGTTATGTTATTTTTCTTCTGAGATGTACTCTGTTATAAACATGAACTGAACCCTTTAAATACCTGAGGGGGATGAAACCTAAGACGAATCTTATTATTATTTTCTAAATTATATGATAAATATTTGATTTGTTCTTAATTATGTGTCCTTTATTCTTGTTTTGATATTTCAGGATATTGATTCAAGTATTTATGTGCTTAGGCAGTGGAGCAAAAGTCCCTGTTTAAGAGTGATCTAGCATATTTAAGTGGAGTTGATCGCACTCCTGGAAATAGGACAACGAATATCTATCGGATTAGGGTCAAACCTAATATGAGAATCCATAGATCGAGTTAATGCAACTCTAGGGGTTTTAATTAGAAAGAGATTTCAATTAATCAACCTAGGTTTAGATGTTAGTAGCCTCGAAAGAGGTATCAATATAAATTAAGGAATCCTACGGATCAAGTCAAGTGAATATATCATCTGGTTCAGAGTTAAATAACAAGTGAAGTCTAGGTGGATTCTTCCTCGGGTATTGTTTTGATCAATTGATTTTTCCCAAAAGTATTTTCTTTATTCATTCTCTGTGTCTTGGCATCTTGAAAAAGCCCTGTTTTAGTTAAATAAGTATGCAAGTTAGTGAAAAAGAGCATGTGAAGGTAGTTACACTAAGGAGTGGAAAGGATTTAGTTGAAATAGAGAAGAAGATGCCACACGAAACTGATGAGGCAAAGGCTGAGGAAGTAAATGAGAATGCAAATCCAGTACCTAAAGAACATAAACCACCAATCCCATATCCAGCAAAGTTAAAGAAAGACCGCATAGATGCCCAGTATGGTAAATTTCTTGAACTTTTCAAATAATTACATATTAATTTACCTTTTGTTGAAGCTATCTCGCAGATGCTGACATATGCAAAATTCCTGAAAGAACTTTTAACAAATAAAAGGAAGTTTGAAGAAATATCAACTGTGGAACTCAACGAGGAATGTTTAGCTATTCTCCAAAATAAGCTACAAGCCAAATTGAAAGATCCAGGAAGTTTCACTATTCCCTGTTTAATTGGTAGTTTAAACATTGAAAAAGCATTAGCTGATTTAGGTGCCAGCATTAATTTAATGCCTAATGTTCAAGTAGCTTAGTCTTGGGGAACCAAGACCCACTAGGATGAGTATTCAATTAGCTGACAGATCTATTAAATATCCTAGAGGAATTATTTAAGATATTCTAGTAAAAGTTGACAAATTCATTTTCCTTGTTGATTTTGTTGTGCTTGCCATAGATGAGGATGTTGAGGTACATTTAATTTTAGGAAGCCCTTTTTAGCTACTACTAGGGCTATAATTGATGTAGGTGATGGAAAACTTGCACTAAGAGTAGGCGATGAGGAAATCACTTTTAAAATATACGATGCTATGCGATATTCTAGAGAGCAAGATGATTCTTGTTATTTTATTGATGCCATTGACAATTTCATTCAAGATTCTTTTCAGGAAATCATTCATGATGACACATTAGAACTGTATCTTACTCAAGGTGAGGGGGGAGTTAACGATATCAATGAGTTAGGAGAGGTAGAAAGTGAGTTAAATTCTAATAATTCTTCCCAAAGAAAAAGAAAGACAAAGGCATTAAATTAGATGATGAACTAAAACAAAAACCCTCTGTTGAAGAACCACCCAAATTGGAATTGAAGCAGTTACCAAATCACTTAGAATATGCATTTCTCGGAGATAATTCTACACTACCAGTGATCATCTCTTTAGAATTGGAACCCAAAGAGAAAGACGAGCTGCTACAGGTACTAAATGAGAATAAAAGAGTCATAGCTTGGAAAATTTCTGACATTAAAGGGATAATTCCATCGTTCTGCACCCATAAAATTTTAATAGAAGATGAATATAAACCATGTGTGCAACCTCAAAGACGATTAAATCCCAACATGAAGGAAGTTGTTAAAACTGAGGTAATTAAACTTCTAGATGTTGGAATTATTTATCCTATTTCTGATAGCATTTAGGTAAGCCCTGTGTAGGTTGTTCTAAAGAAAAGAGGCATGACTATTGTAACCAACGAAAAGAATGAATTGATTCCTACAAGAACGGTCACAGGTTGGAGAGTTTTCATCGACTATAGGAAGTTGAATGATGCTACGAGAAAAGATCACTTCCCTCTACCATTTATTGATCAGATGTTAGAAAGATTATCCGGGCATATGTACTACTGCTTTCTAGACGGGTTCTCTGGCTACTTCCAACTCCCAATAGCTCCTGAGGATCAAGAAAAAAAAACATTTACATGCCCATACAGTACGTTTGCTTATCGTAGAATGTCTTTTGGATTATGTAATGCTCCTACTACTTTTCAACACTACATGCTGGCCATCTTTGATAAACTTGTGGAAGATACTATGGAGGTATTTATGGACGACTTTTCGATATTCGGTAATTCTTTCCATCTCTGTCTTAAAAATTTAAAATGAGTTCTAATAATATGTGAGGAAACGAACCTTGTGCTTAATTGGGAAAAGTGTCACTTTATGGTTCGAGAAGGGATTGTGTTAGGCCACAAAAGTTCTAGTAAAGGGATTGAAGTTGATAAAGCAAAAATTGAAACCATAGAAAAACTACCTCCTCCTAGTTCGGTTAAGACTATTAGAAGCTTTTTAGAACATGTTGGATTTTATAGAAGATTTATCAAGGGTTTTTCTAAAATAGCTAAGCCTTTAACAAAACTACTAGAAAAAGATGCACCTTTTGATTTTGATCAGGAATGTTTAGAAGCATTTAATACCCTTAAAAACAAATTAATAAATGCCCCAATTATAATTACACCTGATTGGAATTCACCCTTTGAACTAATGTGTGATGCGAGTGACTTTGCAGTAGGTGCAATTTTGGGACAACGAAGAGACAAGCATTTTCAACCGATCTACTATGCTAGCAAAACATTGACGGATGTACAAAAAAAATTATACCACCACAGAAAAAGAATTGCTAGCCGTGGTTTTTGCATTTGATAAATTTAGATAGTATTTGATATTATCTAACGTTGTCGTTTATACCGACCATTCAGCCCTTCGTTATCTTTTAGCAAAATCTGATGTAAAACATTGATTCATAAGATGGATTATACTCTTACAGGAATTCGATTTGGAAATCCAGGATAAGAAAGGTGTAACACCCCTAACCCGTATCCATCACGAATTAGATTTAAGAGACATTACCGAAGTAAACTCAAATCCAAATAGACATTCATTTGAATTGTAGCACAAACAATGAAATCTTCCCTATTTCATAAAGCATTACAACCCATTTATAAATAAATGATGTATAACAAGTTTTATTATAGGTACTTATTACCGGACAATGCCCGAACCACATAACTTAAACATTCATGAAATACTTATTCACCTAAAACATATCCCTACTTGTATCATTATAACCTATGTTTGTCATAATCAAATCTCATATAACTCAAACTATTTTCCACTCATTTTACTACAATACAAATACATATAAGACCAACTGAACCATTTATGCTGTTCATTCCATAAAAAAAAATCAAATATTCGTACAACATAATAATTACCACATGATCGAATTTACCCTTGATTGATACATATGTCTATATAACGTATACTATAGCCTATAAGCAAAAGTCACATTTGCGTTGCACATAATTAACCTTACAATGCATACCAATTTCGAATATAGATATTGGTTTACCTAAACTTCACAATTTATCATATTAATCAACCATATCATTTCTCTTACTATTTGGATTTGCATTTAAATAACCATAAAACAAATTCACTTCTTACCATTAGCATCCGTACCTTTATAGCCACTTTTAATATTCATACTTTATTTCATAACTATAATTATCACATAGCTGAAATCATTTAAGCATAGCACCATTATTCCTCCTAAATACATCAAACATATATTATTTACCTTATTAACGATACACATGACTTAACTAAACTATCACAAATAAATCAAATCAAATAAGCAACACATAAATCACCTAAACTAGTATCATACTCCCAAAATATACACATCAACCTCATTTCGCATATGATAGGCCAAAACCAAATTTGCTAAAACCAAACACATCAAACACTTAACCAAAAACACTTATAGCTAACTTAAACTTCATGGTCAAGTCATTATATCCAAAAGCATAAAGACTAAGGTTAACCAAAAAAAATAAGCCATTTTCGCAAGGCTATATTTATATACAAAACCAAAGTTCGTTGATTTTACAACTTAGTCTAAGCTATACATGCCTTTGATTCATGAACTAAATTTATAAGTACCAAAATGGGGTGATAGTGTGGTTGACTCTTGATAAACCGTAAAAGTAACACATTTTAATCCCACATTTAGTATGCTTTTGGATGAATTTATCCTTAATTTATGTAAAAAGGTGCTCTTAATCCTTTCTTTTCATGACTTATACTCAGGAAAGCACCCAAGGATAAATAGAACGTAAAACGGGCTTAAAACGGACCAAATTGGGCCAACCAAAGAAGACAACACGGCCGAGGCTTCATTCCACACAGCCGTGCCTTGTGTTCCACCTAGAACACGATCACGCCCTGGTTTACACGACCGTGTCTCGTCAACAAAAAGCCCAACATGGCCTGAACCCCATTGCACACGGTCGTGCCCCAATTGGTAGACCCGAAGCACGGCCTCCACCTATATACTACACGGGCGTATCATAGCCGTGCTTAAACCAACAGAATGGAGACACGGGCTGGACCACGATTTACACGTGAAACACCCCAAACCCGGCCCACAAGGCCTGACCGGATCTGGCATGCTTCTTGGAAAAACCATTCAAATCTTGTTTGAACTTTGCCAAAATTTTTCGTGTTTTTGAAAACAGTTGATTTGGGTTGGGTTTGAATTTTGAAAAGGTGTTGATTAGGTGTTAAAACATTTAATATTTATATTTAAGAAAAATTAAATTAAACTTTAATTTGATAATAATCGTATCATACTAAGTTAATTAAAACGCATGCATAAACAGTTTAATACTTATGGCCTTATTACATCAAAGCAAAAACCCGAAATAATTCAAAACTGAAATACTAAAACTACTAAAAATAAATAATCTCGGAGTTGAGCATGGCCACCACTGAGCTCCTGCCGACCTGGTCCATTACTGTGTGTCACCTGAAAAATAATCCCACTAAAGGGTGAGTCAAACAGACTCAATGTGTACAACCAACACAAGCCTCAATTAATTCAGGCATGTCAAATCATAAATAGTAAACATATATATAAACCATGATGCAAACCCGGACCCAAACCTAGAAACCATCCGCTACACATCACCCGTACCAACCATCACACCGTGGGGACTACTAAGTCGACCCTTCATCCGCTACACATCATCGAAGGCAGTCGCTGCAGACGACATGCTCATCGCTCTTATAATTTCGTGGCATAGCCACCAGATAATATTTTGTGACATAATTTTGTGACATAAGTCACCACATTCAGATTACGTGACATAAGTCACCACATTCAGATTTCGTGACATAAGTCACCACATTCGGATATTGTGGTATAAAACCACCAAATCACTTCCCCTTTACATATCACCCATATGCCCCATGTCATACAAATATGCATTAACCATGTCACATTCCTTATTCATATTCTTATAGTTTCACATATATGCCATAACAGATCATATTATACTCATAGTAGGAGTAGGTAAACGTACCTAGGTACTTTGTACCATTGCATGGTACTTTTAGCCACATCTTGCATATTCTTATTAACATATTTATTAAAACATAACCATAAATTTATTAAGGCTTAATATGGGGTACACACCTGGTTCACTTAACGCTTTCACTGAAATTTCGAAAACTCGATCCAATGCTTTAGATCCTTAATTCCTACATTTGGCCAACACCACACATTTTAGCTGAAGGCCATTCGGCCAAATAATCAATCCCGAAGGATTTATCACAACTTAAATCTTACCTTGCTGCCGATTTGCTTACTAATCAAATCCTGAAAACTTTATAAGGGCCCTTCTTGCAATCGCTTAGACACTAAACCACAGAACTAGTTAGTTTCGGCTTTTAAACGAAGTAAGAAATAGATCTAAGTCGCTAAGTATGATCTTAGCCGAATGCCAGATTCACTTACCTTGTGGATCTAAATCCCGAATTAGCTTCTGGTATTTGCCAAAATTCCTACCGATAAATGTTAGATCCGATCTAACATTTAATCTCAATAAAATGGCCTATGGCCGAATGTTATCATCCACTTACCTAATTCGTCTAAATCCCGAAATCCTTGCTTGCACCTGAAGTTGTCGATATCCCTATTTAACCACCGTTAGAATCGGCTTAAACATAAAACTTATGAGAATGGCCTTTGGCCGAATACCACTTTGACTTACCTTGATCACTACAGATCCCGAAAGACTCCCTCCTGAAATCGGCTGTAAGAGAAATCCTTGAAGACCCTTCAAAGTTTCGGCCAAAGAGTTCTAATAGGATTAGTGCTTTTGATTTCGGCCACAAGAAAAAGAAATAAAACGATGATGGTAGAATCCTTACCCTTAATGTTGAAATCGACAGTATTCCTTCTTGACACCACTACAGAGATTCGGCTATAGGCTAAGTAGATATTTGATAGATTCTGGCTTTTAAGGCTTATTGAGAAATCGACTTCACAAGAGTGAAATGAGAAAGATTGATGATGGGGATTCAGCTTCAATGGAAGAGCATGGGACTTAGGAAGAATCGGCAACGGTGGTCTTTAGGGAGAGGAAGATTTCGGCTAGAATAAAAGAAGAAAAAAAGAAAAACTTTAGAGAGAAAAAAAGTAAACGAAAAGGGAGGCTGATTTGCTAAATGAAATTTGGCTATTCTCCCTTTACTAGCTTGACCAAAATGCCCCTCAAGAGAGTCCCTAGGCCGGCTGCACTCTTCCCCTATCTAATCCCAAAATTTTCTCTTTATCATCTTATTCAAATTAATAAAATTAATCCATTATTTATCCCCTTATCTAGCCGAATTTTAAAAAGGATTAAACTCATCCCTTTAATGCCTTAATGCCGTCCACTTCCGCTCACTCCTGCGGTAAAATAAAACTCTTTTATTTGCTTCCCTTGCAGCTCGAACCTAGGCCCTTGCACCCTGCTTGTGGCGTCACTTACTAAGGCCCTAAGTGGCACCTTCAAGCCACTTAATCAAGCCCATTTCTGTGTCATCTTTCCCCAACTCATTTTTTTAAGGCCTCTCAGGCTTAGCTCCCTCCTTTAAACTTAAAGTCAAATAATTTCTAAGGCACTTTCTACACTTTTAAAGTTCACAAAATTCAGAAAACACATTCATAATTTATCCTGGCATACAAGCATATGCAATTAGGCAAAAATGCACAAGCCCTAATTCCCGGATATTACAGTTCTACCCCCTTAAAATAATTTTGACCTCAAAATTACCCGGCTAGAATAGGTGGGGGTATTGCTATCGCATTGCTTTTTCCGGAAGCTTCTTCCGATCCATGGTTGCGCCACAACACTTTAACTAGAGGGACCGACTTCCTCCGAAGTACCTTCACATCTCATTCCAGAATCTGAATCGGCTCTTCCTCATAAGACAGATCTGGTCTCAGCTCCACTTCTTCAACCGGAACTACATGGGATGGATCTGATCGGTATCGACGTAGCATGAAAACATGAAATACGTCGTGCATCTACTTCAATTTCGAAGGCAACTCTAACTGGTATGCTACCAGTCCAATTCACTTCAATACCCGATAAGGTCCTATAAATCTAGGACTTAACTTCCCTTTGCGACCAAATCTCATCACCTTCTTCCAAGGTAAAATTTTGAGAAACACTTAATCCCCCATAGCAAATTTAAACTCCTTCCGTTTGAGATCAACATACGACTTCTGCCTGTTAGATGCCTCTTTCAACCGTGCCCGGATTATTTTAACCTTCTTCTTAGATTCTGCCACAATTTTCGGACCCAAAATCTGTCGTTCTCCAAATTTCGTCCAACATGTAGGAGTGCGACACTTCCGACCATACAGTGCTTCGTACGGCGCCATCCAAATACTGGCCTGATAGCTGTTGTTGTAAGCAAATTCCGCTAGAGGCAAATATTCTTCCCAACTTCCTCTGAAGTCAATCACACAGCCTCTTAACATATCCTCTAACACTTGGATCACTCATTCAGACTGGCCGTCCGACTGTGGATGAAAAGCCGTACTGAAATCCAATCTAGTGCCTAAAATCTGATGTAGAGCTTTCCAGAACCGAGACGAAAACCTCGGATCCCTATCCAAGATAATCGACACCGGCACTCCGTGCAACCTCACAATCTTCGCCACATACAACTTTGCTAATATCTGGAGAGAATAGTCCACCCGCACTAGAATGAAATGTGCAGACTTTGTTAGCCGATCCACTATCACCCATACCGAGTCCTTCTTAGTAGGCGTAAGGGGAAGCCCACTAACAAAGTCCATGGTAATTCTCTCCCACTTCCACAGCGGAATTTGTATTGGCTGAAGCAATCCCAACGGAACTTAGTGTTCAGCCTTGACTTGCTGACACGTCAAGCACTTGCCAACAAATTCAGTAACTTCCCGCTTAAGACCAAGCCACCAAAACTGTTCCCTTAGATCTCTATACATCTTACTGCCTCCAGGATGCATAGCATAAGGGCTACTATGCGATTCCCGAAGAATTCTCTGTCTAAGTTCTTCATTCTTCGGTATACAGACCTTACCCTTGAAGCACAATACTCCCTTGCCATTAATACTATAACCCTCTAACTCTCCATTCTGCACTTGTCGTAACTTAGCACTTAGATCCTCATCCATTAACTGACTTTCCTTCACCTCATTCAACCATGTCAGTTTGACTTGCAATTCTGCCATCAGACTTCCATCGTCATACAAGCTCAGATGTGCAAACATCGCCCTCAGATCTGACACAACTTTTTGACTTAGGGCATCTACTACAACATTCACCTTGCCCAGGTGATACTCTATAGAACAGTCGTAGTCCTTCAACAATTCCACCCACATTCGTTGTCTCAGGTTTAGCTCTTTCTGAGTCAGTAGATACTTAAGGCTCTTATGGTCTGTGTAGATCACTGACTTTTCTCCATAAAGATAGTGCCCCCATACCCTAAGGGCAAAGACCACTGCCGCCAATTCCAAGTCATACGTCGGGTAGTTAACCTCGTGTGGCCTTAGTTGTCGAGACGCATAAGCAACTACCTTCCTGTCTTGCATAAGGACACCTCCCAATCCTGTATGGGAAGCATCACAGTACACCACAAAATCCTTCCCTGCCTCAGGCTAAATCAAAATTAGAGCCTCGGTCAAGACCCTCTTAAGCTTCTCAAAGCTCCCCTGTTGTTTATCAGTCCATATGAGAGGTACATCCTTCCTTAATAGCTTTGTCAAGGGTACGACTATTGATGAGAACCCTTCCACGAACCTTCAGTAATAGTCGGCTAATCCCAAGAAGCTCTAAACTTTCGCCATAGACTTAGGTGGTTTCCAATCCAACACTGCCTCAATCTTCCGAGGATCCACCCTTATTCCTTCAGCAGATACCACATGTCCTAAAAACGTAACCTCCTTTAGCCAAAATTCGCACTTGCTGAACTTGGCGTAGAGCTTCTTTTCCCTTAACACTTGCAACACAACTCGGAGGTGCTCATCATGTTCTTCCTCAAACTTCGAATACACCAAAATATCGTCTATGAACAAACAACAAACTGGTCTAGATAAGGTTAGAAAACTCAGTTCATCATGTCCATAAACACGGCTGGGGCGTTTGTCAATTTGAATGGCATTACCAAGAACTCATAATACCCGTACCTTGTCCAAAAAGCTGTCTTATGAATATCAGCCTCCTTCACCTTAAGCTGATGATATCCAGATCTTAGATCTATCTTTGAGAATACAGCGGCCCCCTTAAACTGATCGAACAAGTCATCTATCCTTGGCAAAGGGTACTTGTTCTTGATGGTTAGCTTGTTCAACTGACGATAATCTATGCACATGCGCATAGTTCCGTCCTTCTTCTTCACGAATAAGACTGGTGCTCCCCATGGGGACACACTGGGTCAGATAAACCCACGGTCAAGCAATTCTTGGATCTGAGCCTTGAGCTCAACCAACTTCTTTAGTGCCATTCTAGATGGGGCAATGGACACAAGAGCTGTACCCGACAACAAGTTAATTCCGAACTCCACTTCCCTATCCGGGGGTATTCCAGGTAACTCCTCCGGAAAGACATCCACAAACTCCCTTACGGTTCTAACTCCACTAACTCCCCCTTCTTCTGCATCCAAAGTACTAACGAAAGCCAAAAATGCCTTACACCCCTTCCGAACCATCTTATCAGCCTTTAAGGCTGAAACTACGTTAGATAAGTAGTTTCTTCTTTCCCCTATCATGACTGTCACCTCATCCTCTGGGGTCCTTAACTCTATTCGTTTGGCTGTACAATCCAATACAGCCCGATGCTCCACTAGCTAGTCCATGCCAAGTATAAGATCAAATTCTCCGAAGGGTAATTCCATTAAATCGGCCCGAAATACCACTCTCTAAAGCTCCAAAGGTACACTTCGAAACATCTTATTCACTACTACAGTTTGACCTAATAGGCTTACTACAGTCATCTCCCTATTAGATAGTTCAGAGGCTATTTCTAGAGTTTCAACTACTCTACAAGCAACATAAGAATGGGTCGAGCCCACATCAATCAAAGCAACATAAGGCTTGCCAAATATAAAGAACGTACCGGTTATGACGTCTGATGCATCTCCGTCCTCCCTCCGACGAACTGCATAAACTAGACCTGGCTGTCTAGCCTCTGTGTTACCAACACCTCGACCCTGTGTTCCCCATCCTCTACCAGCCCGTTACCTCTGTCAGCCGAACCACGACCTCATGGTGGCTGCTATCCTCCTCTTCTAGCCTGGTTAGAACCTTGGCTTACTGGTCGACCCCCTTCGGTTTTCATAGGACAATCCTTAATCATGTGGTCCTTGGACCCACACTTAAAACATCCTCCCATTTTCTTCCAACACTCTCCTAAGTGCATCTTCCCACACTGAGCACAAGTACGGTATTGCCCTCCTATCACAGCCCGCTGACCTCGTGGCCTATTAACTCTAGGCCTCTTTTGAACATTCCCAAATGGCCCTGATGATCCAAATCCCTTTTTCTGCCTATTTCGATCGGTGTTCTGCCTTACAGAATCCTTGATACCCTTAGCTACCTTAGCCTTTTCCACCAACACAGCAAACTCCCGCTCTTGTTGTAGAGCTATCAACAGTCTCAGGTCATCCCTCAATCCGTCCTCAAACTAGGCACATCGTTCATGCTCGGTAGCCACTATCCCTCGAGCATATCGGCTTAACCTTAGAAATTTAGCCTCGTACTCCGCTACGGACTTGTTCCCTTGAACCAGCCCCAAAAATGCCTTCCTCTGCGCATCAATGTAATGAGTGCCAACATACTTCTTCTGGTATGCCGCCTTAACATAATCCCAAGTGAGTTCCTCAGCTGTAGCACCATCTCGAACCGTGAGCCACCATTGATATGACTCATCGCGGAGAAGCGACACCAACCCTTTCAATTTTTCCTCGGTAGTTAAATCGAGCTCATTCATAATCCGCTCAGTTGCCTCCAACCATTACTCAGCGGTACTGGGTGCCACACCAGATACACCCCGAAACACCTCAGCTCCGTTGGCTCGGAGTCGCTCAGGTACTGACTTTCGAGCTCCCATGCCTCCACCTGCTCCAGCCACCCTTTCCAAAACTCGTAGCATCGCCTGTGATACTGCATCTTCCCCCGTCTGATCCTGATATTCCACATCAGCGGCTAGTGGTGGTGGCATTTTATTTTCGAACCCTTGTCCAGACCTAACGGGCTCTGACACGATAATTCGGCCTCTACCACGACCTCGCACGTTACGGCCACGTCCCCTAGAGTTCATGCTTCCGAATCGCGTTTATCTGATTAAAGAATTTTATGAATTAGTTTGTTCCACTGATTTATCACGAACAGTCTTATGTTTAATAGTTCTAGGGAGTAGTTCTTTCGATTTCATACACATACAGTCTCAATTCAATCATTCAATCACATTCATGAACTTGCGTTCATTACAAAAAAATAGTGTAGTTGCCACTGTTTTTTGTTTTCCACCACCCAGGGGTATTTTCGTAATTTTTATCCTATAGGGGTATTTTGGTAATTTTCTCAAATCAGGGTATTTGAAAATGTTGCAACATAGAGATTTTTAATATTTTTACAAAATTAAAATACTTGGTAAGAAAATTTCAAGGGTAAAATGGTAATTTATACACTAAGGGTATTTTTGTAATTTTACAAGTTAAGGTCATTTCGGTAATTTTTCGCAAAATATGGTTACTGGTGACTTTTCAAAACAAGGGTATTTTTAAAGATTTCTAATTTGAGGGTACTTCGATAATTTTCCTCACTGAGGGTATTTTGGTCATTTGCACATGTTAGGGGTAATTTGGTCATTTTGCAAATCAGGGGTAATTTCATAAATTTTGCAAATCAGGGTATCTTAATATTTTGTAAGAATAGGGTTTTTGGATATTTTTATAAGGTAAGAAAAATTCTTTAATAAAAAAACTGTGGGTAGTACGGAAATTTTATGAACCAAGGGAATTTTAGTCATTCTTTCCAACCAGGGGTATTTAGATAATTTCAGTAAATTGAGATTATTTTGGAAAAATTTTCAAAATAGTTTTCCTACACGTCAAAGGGTTAATTCAGGGATTTTAAAACTAAGGTTTTTATAAAAATATGGCTAATCCCTTTCGGGTTTTAGTTATTAGATTTAGCACGTGGTGAGTCCTCTTAGTTAGGGTGAACCGTCACTCGCACTGTAGGATTCAGTGGAGAGTAGGTGAGTCACTAGGACTGCTTAAATACCAAGCTCCTACCGAAACCAATCCTAGGCATGCGCACGATGGTTGCCACACCTTAACTCAGCGATTTAGACACAGGTTTGTTTGATTGACTTTAAGTTTTATGTATCTTGGTGTTGAAGTAGACTAATCCTAGGGTTTAATTCCTAATTTACTATTCTACATCCCTATAGATCCCACATACAATCACAAAAGAGTTAGGAGTACTTACCTGGTGGACTTCGGGCCGGACACTCAGGTGCCATGCTAGAAAACCTGTTTATTTCATAAAAATTTCCACTTTCAAAGGAATGAAAACATTTTGGGCCCTAAAAGCCCTCAAGGCCGAGTTTTGAACCAGGCTCTGATACCAAATTGAAACACCCCAAACCTGGCCCACAAGCCCTGACCGGATCTGGCATGCTTCTTGGAAAAACCATTCAAATCTTGTTTGAACTTTGCCAAAATTGTTCGTGTTTTTGAAAACAGTTGATTTGGGTTGGGTTTGAATTTTGAAAAGGTGTTGATTAGGTGTTAAAACATTTAATATTTATATTTAAGAAAAATTAAATTAAACTTTAATTTGATAATAATCGTATCATACTAAGTTAATTAAAATGCATGCTTAAACAATTTAATACTTATGGCCTTATTACATCAAAGCAAAAACCCGAAATAATTCAAAACTGAAATACTAAAACTACTAAAAATAAATAATCTCGGAGTTGAGCATGGCCACCACTGAGCTCCTGCCAACCCGGTCCATTACTGTGTGTCACCTGAAAAATAATCCCACTAAGGGGTGAGTCAAACAGACTCAATTTGTACAACCAACACAAGCCTCAATTAATTCGGGCATGTCAAATCATACATAGTAAACATATATATAAACCATGATGCAAACCCGGACCCAAACCTAGATAGCCATCCACTACACATCACCGTACCAACCATCACACCGTGGGGACTACTAAGTCGACCCTCCATCTGCTACACATCATCGGCGGCATTGCGGGCGACATGCTCATCGCTCTTATAATTTCGTGGCATAGCCACCGGATAATATTTTGTGACATAAGTCACCACATTCAGATTACGTGACATAAGTCACCACATTCAGATTTTGTAACATAAGTCACCACATTCGAATATTGTGGTATAAAACCACCAAATCACTTCCCCTTTACATATCACCCATATGCCCCATGTCATACAAATATGCATTAACCATGTCATATTCCTTATTCACATTCTTATAGTTTCACATATATGCCATAACAGATCATATTATACTCATAGTAGGAGTAGGTAAACGTACCTGGGTACTTTGTACCATTGCATGGTACTTTTAGCCACATCTTACATATTCTTATTAACATATTTATTAAAACATAACCATAAATTTATTAAGGCTTAATGTGGGGTACACACCTGATTCACTTAACGCTTTCACTGAAATTTTGAAAACTCGATCCAATGCTTTAGATCCTTAATTCCTATATTCGGCCAACACCACACATTTTAGCTGAAGGCCATTCGGCCAAATAATCAATCCCGAAGGATTTATCACAATTTAAATCTTACCTTGCTACCGATTTGCTTACTAATCAAATCTTAAAAACTTTGTGAGGGCCCTTCTAGCAATCGGCTAGACACTAAACCACAGAACTAGTTAGTTTCGGCTTTTAAACGAAGTAAGAAATAGATCTAAGTCACTAAGTATGGTCTTAGCTGAATGTCAGATTGACTTACCTTGCGGATCTAAATCCCGAATTAGCTTCTGGTATTTGCCGAAATTCCTACCGATAAATGTTAGATCCGAGCTAACATTTAATCTCAATAAAATGGCCTATGGCCGAATGTTATCATCCACTTACCTAATTCGTCTAAATCTCGAAATCCTTGCTTGCACCTGAAGTTGTCGATATCCCTATTTAACCACCGTTAGAATCGGCTTAAACATAAACCTTATGAGAATGGCCTTTGGCCGAATACCACTTTGACTTACCTTGATCACTACAGATCCAGAAAGACTCCCTCTTGAAATCGGCTATAAGAGAAATCCCGGAAGACCCTTCAAAGTTTTGGCCAAAGAGTTCTAATGGGATTAGTGCTTTTGATTTCGGCCACAAGAAAAAGAAATAAAATGATGATGGTAGAATCCTTACCCTTAATGTTGAAATCGACAGTATTCCTTCCTGACACCACTACAGAGATTCGGCTATAGGCTAAGTAGATATTTGACAAATTCCGACTTTTGAGGCTTATTGAGAAATCGACTTCACAAGAGTGAAATAAGAAAGATTGATGATGGGGATTCGCTTCAATAGAAGAGTATGGGACTTAGGAAGAATGGCAATGGTGGTCTTTAGGAGAGAAAGATTTCGGCTAGAATAAAAGAAGAAGAAAAGAAAAACTTTGGAGAGAAAAGAGTAAGCGAAAAGGAGGCTGATTTGCTAAATGAAATTGGCTATTCTCCTTTACTAGCTTGATTGAAATTCCCATCAAGAGAGTCCCAGTGCCGCCACACTCTTCCCTATCTAATCCTAAATTTTCTCTGTATCATCTTATTCAAATTAATAAAATTAATCCATCATTTATCCCTTATCTAGCCGAATTTTAAAAAGGATTAAACCCATCCCTTTAAAGCCTTAATGCCGTCCACTATTGGTCACTCCTGCAACAAAATAAAACTCTTTTATTTGTTTCCCTTGCAGCTCGAACCTAGGCCCTTGAACCCTGCTTGTGGCGTCACTTACTAAAGCCCTAAGTGGCGCCTCCAAGCCACTTAATCAAGCCCATTTCTGTGTCATCTTTCCCCAACTCATTTTCTTAAGGCCTCTCAGGCTTAGCTCCCTCTTTTAAACATAAAGTCGAATAGTTTCTAAGGCATTTTCTACACTTTTAAAGTTCACAAAATTCATAAAACACATTCATAATTTATCCTGGCATACAAGCACATGCAATTAGGCAAAAATGCACAAGCCCTAATTCCCGGATATTACAACACGGGAGTGTCAAGGCTGTGCCCCTGCCGCGGGAAAGAGTAATTTCACTCGGAATAGGATGCTTGGAGCCCAAGAAACGCAATCCTAAGTTCACTCAAACACTTAGAACAAATTTCACTTGAATTACGAGTATTTAGGAGCCAATTAAAGCATCCCAAACATCTATATAAACCACCCAATGCAGCAATTTAAGGGCGTCAAGTTTTTAGCAGAGTTTTTCTGCCAGAGCTTTACTCGTTAGGGAATTACTTGAAGATAGCCAATTGATCCATCTCAAGAAGTTGGAATTCTACTCAAGACGAAGGAACTCTCCTTCAATTCCTTCAGGGAGTTTTAGGAATTTCTTATGTTTTGTTTTATCTTTTCTCTTGAGATGTTTTCTTATTTAGTTATGAATTAAACCCTCGATACACGAGGGAGATGAAACCTATGATGGATTTTGTTATTTAATTCTTTTGGTTTATATGATAAATACGTGGTTTGTTCTTAATTATGTTGCTTAAATTTATTCGATGTGCTTAGGTGGAGGAGGAATAGACCACGCCTAAGAGTAGATCTAGCATAATTAGCGGAGTTGATCGGCGCCTAGGAGATAGGGTTACTAGATTTTTGCGGATTAGGGTGAAACCTAATATAGGAGTCCATTGATCAATTCTTGCTTCCTTAGGGGTTATTATAAGAGAACGAGAGTTCCAATAATTAACCTAAGGTTAAACGTTATCCACTTGAGAGAAGGTTTAATATAGGTTAGGAGTCTCACGGATCAAGCTAAGTAAAAGAAATTATATGAATTGAAAAGTTAGATAATGAGTGAAATCATAGGTGGATTCTTCCAGAGGTATCGTCTTTACCAATTGAGTTTTTTTAAGGTCTTTTCCCCAAGTTTTGTTCTTTTGTCTTTACATTTAAGTTAAGTATTTAATTTATTTTAGATTAATAAACCAATCACTCCATATTTTAGACTAAATAATAAAAAGAAAGTGAGTAATAGTACTTTTAGGTTCCTTGGGTTCGATAAGATATTCTTGCTCGAGCTATACTCTTTGTTCGATAGGTGCGCTTGCCTCTATCGTTGTCATGATCGATGTCTGAGTTCGATCACTCTTTTATAAATATTAAAACTAGATTATTTTGCGTGATCAAATTTTTGGCTCCATTCTTGGGACACTTCTAAAATATTACGAAAGCTCTATTTTTATTACTTTAGCCATTATTTCTAATTTTTATTAAAATTCTAATTTTACTAATCTTCTTTGTTTATTAAACTTGCAAGGGTACCTCCAGTTTATGACTAGAAGAAACCCTAGAGGACCATTAGAATACGACAGTGATATTGAAGCTACCACTCACAAAAATCGCAGAGAAACTAGACGAGCTCTAGACTACCAAAGAGAAGAACAACAAAATAGATACAATCCTACTGAAGGGATGGCCGAAAACAATCTGCCGGACGTGCAAGATCAGAATGCTTCGCGTACTATGTATGATTATGCTAAACCTAATTTGACAGGAGCAGAATCTAGTATTGTTAGGCCTGCTATATCTGCTAATAATTTTAAATTAAAACCTAACCCAATACAAATGATTCAACAGTTTGTTCAATTTGATGGATTGCAGGACGAAGATCCAAATACTCATATAGCTAATTTCTTAGAGTTCTGTGATACTTTCAAAATAAATGGAATTTCTGATGATGCCATACGTTTTGATTATTTCCTTTCTCATTAAAGATAAAGCAAAGCGGTGGTTGAACTTCGTTACCACGAGGTCAATCACCTCATGGGACAAATGATGAAAAATTTCTTTTAAAGTATTTTCCACCACCAAAACGGCCAAATTTAGGAATGACATATCTTCTTTTGTGCAGAATGACGCAGAAACATTATATGATACATGGGAAAGATACAAGGATCTCCTAAGAAGATGCCCACACCACGGATTACCTTTGTGGCTTCAAGTTCAAACTTTCTACAATGGTGTGAATTCTTCAACAAGGCAAATGATTGACTCATTAGTTGGCGGAACTCTGAACAACAAAACTCCTGAAGTGGCCTACGATTTTATAGAGGAGATGTCATTGAACACTTATCAATGGCAAACCACAAGGGTAAAGCCGACAAAATTAGCGGAGTTTTCAACATAGCCTTGATGACAATGTTGTCAACACAGTGGAGTTAATGAATAAAAAGCTTGATAATTTATGTTCTTCGCAGTATATCCAAGAATGCAATGGGAAGCAAGCGAGAATATGGCGAATCTTGAGCACCCACCCTACCAACCGAGAAGTAAAAAAAGCGGACAAACTATATAGGTAACAATTTTAGATCCAATAATAATCCTTATAGTAATACTTATAACCCAAAGTTGGAGGAACCACCCAAATTTTTGTGGGAGGACAAGGAAATCAAGGAATTCAAAGGTAGCAACCTCCTCCAAATTATCAAAATCACCCTACCCAGGAAAAAATCAAGCCTTGAAGAGATGCTACCAAAATTCATGGTAGCCATAGAATCTCGTCTTCAAAAGACTGATACAAACCTTGATGAACAACAGAAGTCGATGAAAGGACTCGAGAATCAAGTTGGAGAACTTACTAGGTCAGTGGGACACCTCACAAAGCTAATTTCTGAACGCCAACAAGGACGTCTACCAAGCAACACAGAAATAAACCCAAAAGAGCAAATCCAATCCATTATAACTCAAAAGGGTACAGAAGTAGATAGACCCACATCAGTATAAGAAAAGAAGGATAAAAATGAGGTTGCCCAAGAAAAGCTAAAACCGGTAATCAAAGAATATCAACCTCGCATACCTTATCTCGAAGCATTAAAAAAAGATAATTCAGAAGAACAATTCGGTAAGTTTTTAAAACTCTTGAAGAAATTACATATTAACTTACCTCTTCTAGAAGCTCTTTTTCAGATGCCCGATGCAAGGAAGTTCTTAAGCAAGCTCTTGACGAACAAACGCAAAATAGATGAAGAGCACCATGTGGAATTAAACACAACATGCTCAGCAATGCTACAAAACAAGCTACCACAAAAACTAAAAGATCCAGGGAGTTTTACGATTCCATGCTTAATTGGTAGTTTGACTATTGATAATGCGTTAGCTGATTTAGGGGCAAGTATAAATGTTATGCCTTATGCCTTTGTTTAAACAACTAGGTCTAGGAAGCCCAAACAAACTAGGATGAGTATTCAACTAGTCGATAAAAGCTGTTAGAAGCCCTAGGGGCATTATTGAAGATGTTTTAGTCAAAATCGATAAATTTATTTCCCAGTAGATTTTGTTATTTTAGACATGGATGAGGATAATTCAATCCCCTTGATTTTAGGAAGGCCTTTTCTAGCAACTGCCAGAACTAAGATTGATGTTGCCACAGGAGAACTCATACTTCACGTGGGAGATGAATCAATAGATTTTCAAGCTCTCAACTCAGCCAGAGCCATAAAAGATGAAGTCGACACAGAAGAATCACATACACTTAAGGTCGACAAATTAGAAGAGCAGAAGACACAAGCAAGGACGGATCCACACAAAGTAAAGTCAGAGGGACCACCAAAATAACTCAAAGGGATATCAAATCACTTAAAAATAAAAGATGAGGTACACGAAATCTTCCCCCATAGAATAGTCGAGGTAAGTAAACCAAAATTCGATAAAACCAAGGTAAATGCTTCTCAACTCCAACTTTGTAATGAAAATAAAATCACAAGCATGAGGGAAGATATTCAAATCTTTAAACCTCCTTGAAATTTTCGAACATAAGGATAGTCTAGCTTAAGACTATAAACGAGCACTTCTCGGGAGGCAACCCGAATATTAACACCATTTATTTTCAATTTTGTTTTCAGTTTCTTTTCTTCTATCTTCCTTTCTTCAGTATTTAGTTTAAAACAATGATGCAGGTTCTCAGGCCACACGGCCTTACACACGACCGTGCCCGTGGTCGTGTGGACCACTGGAACCTCCACTCTGACAGAGCAGAGCTGTGCAAGTCAGTCCAACCACCCTCTCGTCACGGATCCAACAACCCACAGCACGGGTATCGACAAAAATAGCATGGTCGTGCCTCACGACCGTGCCTAGACACTGACTTATGGAGCACGAGCAACCCACACCCGTGCTTACATCTTGGCCTGTTAGGAACGGGCGTGCAAACCAACAAAACGGCCGTGGAAGAACAACACACCCCACAATATGGCCGTGCCCTGCGGCCGTGTGAACCGATACTCCCTTGGTACACGGGCATGGAAATGTGACAAGACTTAAAATCCTATTTAAAACCCTCACTGCCCTTCTTCTTTTTCCCATCTTCTTTCTTTATCCTCTCTTTATCTTTTCTTTCAAATTTTTCTTCATACTCATAAAAAGATCCAAGATACTTGAGCAACACAAAGATTATGCCGAAAAAACGTAAGCATCATCTCTTTAGAGGAGACCTCAACATGAGTTCATGCCGGAAGTTTCACTTAATTGACACGCCAAGGGTCTCAAAAACCTTTTTGGTTTTATTTTTCTTTTCTCATCTCCTTTATTTTCCTTATCTATTCTTCTTTTCGCTTAATTTAATTTATTTCATATTAGTTTCTTGGTTTTAGGTTCTAAAAGTGCTAGGGAATCACACACCATAGCCTTGAGGTCACACTTACTTTGCAAACCATCCAACAATAAGGACTCCTTAGTCCATTAGTCTTTTCTTTCAATTTCAGGTTTCTTTCTTAGTTTCCTTCTTTTTATTTCCTTAATCTTTAAATTTATTATTAGTATACTATTATTATTTCTCTAGATCTCTTGGCTATTTCTTTCTGAGCTACCCAATTTCTTCATCTAGCAAATTGCTTCTTGGTAGCCACTCCACCAGGCCCATAGAAAACACCATCACCTCCACCAAAGACGTTAGGGATCATCCAGATTTCAGGAAGTATCACTTTCCCCACTTATCTTGTTGATTTGGCACATAAATTTCATTATCTATCTTTGTACATTGAGGGCAATGTACATATTAAGTGTGGGGGTAATAGTGCCTAACTTTTTGCATTATTCTCAAAATCCTTAAATTTAGTCTTGTTTTTAAGTATTTTTCTCATATTACTAATTAGGATGAAATTTCTATTAACTCATGATTTTTATTGATATGTTTTGAATTAAGTCATAGTTAATTGTGCATTGATGATTAAATTTGAAGGATACTAGAGAGTCAAGCATGACAAGTCTACTTTCTAAAAATCAAAACTTGTTGACCAGAATTTGAATATTACCTTGAAGTTCAAAATTTATAAGGATTGATGTCAAAACACCCATAATTTTTGTGAGATTTTGAGCCTTGTAGATCATATATATATATATATATTCTTTTTCGTGCTCGCTTTATTAATTATGAGTGTGTCAACATTGAACTGTTATTCTAGAACTTGCCTCGTTTATACATGTCGAGACCACAATAATGATTTGATATACTGAGATGATAAAGGCACCTAGGTCTTAACCCGTTCACTCCACTAAAAGCTTACCCACATAAATAACCCCTAGTGAACCCCGTTGAATCTTAACAACCTTTTATTGACTCACCCACTAATATTAAAATCCCTTTGCATTTGTTATCAACATTCTTTTGACTACCCTCTATCGAGAATTGACTTGATCAATTGCCAAATTAGTTATTTCAATTATCAAAGTTCTTTCTATTAATTTTTCTTAGTTTGTTCTTAAAAAAAAATCCAAGTTTATTCAATATTAAGAGTATAAAAGAGCTTAGAGCAATTAAACTCCAATTGTTAAAGGAAAAGCTCGTATTAAAGTATTATTAAATTTTAAAGTAAAGAAAATACTCTTTAATAGTGGTATTATTACTGTTCATTCGATGTAAATATTCATATTTAGTTTATTGTTTTTAGATTAGGTAATTAGACAATTCAATCTCCATTATAACATCTAATTCAGCCTTTATCCACACCTTTAACCCTAGCCCCGTTACAACCCTAATAAAGACCTTTTCATTTGTGTGTCATCTCATATACAGTGGTGGAGATTTGATTTTCAGGCAAGCCTATGGGATTAACTTTTCAGGTTCGACTTTAATTACTTTATTGTGAACCTTAAAACACCTTGAGTGATTTAAGTGAATCTTTAGTGAGGATGTCGATCCTTGTTGGTTTTGAATCAAAGGTAATTATTTAGATAAGGGGAGACACCTATGTTTTCATGCTATAAAAAAAATCATGATTTATCTCGTTTGAATCTTTAGGGCACTTCGAGTTAAATCATCCATGTATGAATTATGTATGAATTATGATGAGGCATTGTCGATAAGAATTATGAATTATAGAAAGTTTGTTTTAATTGTAAGTTGAGAATTTTGCTTGAGGACAAGCAAAAGCTTAAGTGTGGGGGTATTTGATAAACCATAAAAGTAATACATTTTAATCCCAATTTAGTATGCTTTTGGATGAATTTATCCTTAATTTATGTAAAAAGGTGCTCTTAATCCTTTCTTTTCATGACTTATACTCAGGAAAGCACCCAAGGATAAAAAGAACGTAAAGCGGGCTTAAAGCGGACCAAATTGGGCCAACCCAAGAAGACAACACGGCGGGGCTTTATTCCACTGTAGTGCCTTGTGTTCCACCTAGAACACGATCACACACTGGTTTTACGACCGTGTCTCGTCGACAAAAAGCCCAACACAGCCTGAACCCCATTGCACACGGTCGTGCCCCAATTGGCAGACTCGAAGCACGGCCTCTACCCATATACTACACGGGCGTGTCATGGCCGTGCTTCAACCAACAGAATGGAGACACAGGCTGGACCACAATTTACACAGGCGTGTCAAGGTCGTGCCCCTGCCGCGGGAAAGAGTAATTTCACTCGGAATAGGATGCTTGGAGCCCAAGAAACGCAATCCTAAGTTCACTCAAACACTTAGGATGAATTTCACTTGAATTACGAGTATTTAGGAGCCAAGTAAAGCATCCCAAACATCTATATAAACCACCCAAGGCAGTAATTTAAGGGCGTCAAGTTTTTAACAGAGTTTTTCTGCCAGAGCTTTACTCGTTAGGGAATTACTTGAAGATAGCCAATTGATCCATCTCAAGAAGTGAAATTCTACTCAAGATGAAAGAACTCTCCTTCAATTCCTTGAGGAGTTTTAGGAATTTCTTATGTTTTGTTTTATCTTTTCTCTTGAGATGTTTTCTTATTTAGTTATGAACTAAACCCTCGGATACACGAGGAGATGAAATCTATGATAGATTTTGTTATTTAATTCTTTCGGTTTATATGATAAATACTTGGTTTGTTCTTAATTATGTTACTTAAATTTATTTGATGTGCTTAGGTGGAGGAGGAATAGACCCTAGAAGAGTAGATCTAGCATAATTAAGCGGAGTTGATCGTAGCGCTAGAGATAGGGTTACGAGATTTTTGCGGATTAGGGTGAAACCTAATATGGGAGTCCATTGATCGATTCTTGCTTCCTTAGGGGTTATTATAAGAGAATGAGAGTTCCACTAATTAATCTAAGGTTAGGCGTTATCCACTTGAGAGAAGGTTTAATATAGGTTAGGGAGTCTCACGGATCAAGCTAAGTAAAAGAAATTATATGAATTGAAAAGTTAGATAATGAGTGAAGTCATAGGTGGATTCTTCCAGGTATCATCTTTACCAATTGAGTTTTCTTTAAGGTCTTTTCAGAAGTTTTGTTCTTTTGTCTTTACATTTGAGTTAAGTATTTTATTTATTTTAGATTAATAAACCAATCACTCCATATTTTAGGCTAAATAATAAAAAGAAAGTGAGTAATAGTACTTTTAGGTTCCTCGGGTTCGATAAGATATTCTTGCCTGAGCTATACTAATGTTCGATAAGTGCGCTTGCCTCTATCATTGTCGTGATCGGTCTCTGAGTTCGATCACTCTTTTATAAATATTAAAACTAGACTATTTTGCAGCGATCAACTCCTCTGACGATCCTCTGAGCCGTAATTTACTGGAATCTATAAAATGAAACAATGAACACACACGAAGTAAGCTTACTAGCTTAGTAAGTCTTAAGCATTATATTATATTGCTCAACCATCCAAGCATGATATAAAATCAATTCATGACATTAAATATACATGTCTTACTTATAAACTCACCATAACAAAGTGTTACCTTACTTAACTTGGTAACTTTCAATTCCTTACCAAATACATCAATTGCCAAATATACATAAATAGTCACATATCTAGGTGTATAAATATACCTACATGAACATTTTAACCACACTCATGTTTTCGAATTTCCAATAACCACATGGCATATTATATATACAAACTTCACAACCAAGTGTATAACACATTTCTTTCATCATTTATTTTGCTCATTATCATAGCATATATATAACATTAAAGTATGAAAGTACATACCTTGTTGCCGAATTAACAAGTTCATTTTCAAAGCTTAAACTTACTAGATTTGTTTCATGACCTTATTACTATATAAACGAAGTTCGAAATTGAAACTCATCGGTATAGAACCTGCTAGGCCTTAGCCGAATCGCTCACACCGGCACTAGGCCTGCTAGACTCAAGGTCCGAGATTTAAACATCGACATTTAGCCTGCTAGGCAATAAGCCCAAAATATTTCATCTAAGACAAGGCACTGCTAGGCATTAATCCCGATATAGATCACCGGTACAAGGCCTGCTAGGCTCGAAGCCCAAAATAAATTACCGGCACAAGGACTACTAGGCTCGAAGCCCGAATATCAACACAATTAATCATTCCATACACATTACTTAATACTAAAATCACTAACATTACATATATTTCATATTACTTTCACATATCAAGTCGAACATGCTTGATCACTTTACATTTAACAAAACAAATTCAATCAATTACTATACTTCACATTCCGCAATCCCATATTTTTATCCTTAAAAATTTCAAATTTCAAATTTTACTAGATTCATAAATAATTCTTTGACATATATTTGCTTAAGGACTTACCTCGACTATCGACGGACAACGTGGGCAAATTATTCGATAACCTTCGCCTTTCCCCGATCCAAATACGTTTTTCTTTGTTCTTGATCTGAACACATTAAAATTTAACTCATTCAAGCACATTTCATCTCAATTGAGTCCCAAAACACATAAATGGGCAAATTACCATTTTACCCCTAATGTTTCACTTTTTTAAATTTTAGTCCCTATTGTACAAAACACAAAATACACAAAATTTCACTACACCACCTAAGGGTCAAATGTTCATAAGGACTATACAAGTCCATTTATTTCATTTATTTTGTATTTTAACCCCCCAAAAATTTATTCTTTTCAATTTAGTCCTAAATGCTCAAATTTACTAAAATTTCCAATTCAAAACTTGTTAATCTATATCATAACTTTAAAATAAAATCACCAAACATCAAAAATCATAAGAACATGTCAATGGCCGAACATCACATACACACTAATCTTAAAGGTTCTAGCATGGGTCAGATAGTATTCGAAGCAACGATCACAAAAACGTAAAAATTATCAAAAACCGAAATCAAACTAACCTTGGATTTGAGCTTACAAGTGCCGAAATCTAAGCTTGAAATTCTCTTTTCTTCTTTAGCACATCTGGCCTTTGGAGAATAAAAAGATGATAATGGTTTTCTTATGTTTTATTTAACATATATTATGATATTTAATTATTTACTTATTTAACCTTATAATTAATAACATTTTTAAACATAACATAATGGCAAAATGGACCTTAGCCGTCCACTAACTCTTAGAATGGGCTAATTGCCCTTTTAATACCCCATATTAGAAAGCCATAATCAATTAGTGCATTTCACTATAGTTTGTAACTTTTAGCTTTTACGCGATTAAGTCCTTTTTTTCAAATTAAGCATACAAACGATTAAATTTTTCTACAAAACTTTCACACATCATAAATCACATATAATTAGCACAAAATATAATATTTAAAAAAATTTTAGACTCGGATTCGTGGTCCCGAAACCACCGTTTCGATTAGGGTCAAATTCGGACTGTTACAACTCTCCCCCCTTAGGGATTTTCGACCCCGAAAATCTTACCGTTAAACAAAATCGGATATTGTTGCCTCATTGAATCCTCATGCTCCCACGTAGCCTCTTCTACTCCGTGTTGATTCCATAGTACTTTTACTAACGAAATTTTTCTTGTTTCTTAACTCTTTCATTTCACGGGCTAAAATACGGATTGGTTCCTCCTTGTACATCATATCGGATTGGATTTCAATCTCAGACGGAGAAATCACATGTGATGGATCTGATCGATATCTACGGAGCATCAAAACATGGAACACATTGTGTATCTTTTCTAATTTCGAAGGCAACTTCAATCTATAAGCAACAGGCTTGATTCGTTCAATAATTTCATACGGTCCGATGAATCTCGAACTTAGTTTGCCCTTTCGACCAAATCGAAGTAATTTCTTCCGGAGAAACTTTCAAAAATACCCGATCTTCGACCTGAAACTCAATGTCTTTACGTTTCAAATCAGCATAGGACTTTTGACGATCCGAGGCGGCTTTCAAATTATCTCTGATTATAGCCACTTTCTGTTCAGTCTCTTTAATCAAATCAACCTCGTGTATCTTATTTTCACTGAGCTCGGTCCAATACAATGGTGTACGACACTTGCGGCCATATAGAGCTTCGTAAGGTGCCATTTTGATACTAGATTGAAAGTTGTTATTATAATCAAATTCAATCAAAGGTAAGTATATTTCCCACGTATCTTCAAACTCAAGGACGCAACATCTCAACATGTCCTCAAGTATCAGAATGGTTCATTCAGACTGACCGTCTGTCTGAGGATGAAAGGTTGTACTAAAGTGGAGTTTAGTACCTAAAGCATCTTGTAACTTCTTCCAAAATCGCGATGTGAATCTCGGGTCTCTGTCTAAAACAATAGAGCTCGGCATACCATGTAATCTCACAATTTGAGATACATACAACTCAGCAAGTTTATCTAGCGAATAGTCCGTACGAACTAGAACAAAGTAAGCTGATTTGGTCAGTCTATCCACTATAACCCAAACTGCATCTTTCTTGCTCGATTTCATAGGCAAACTGGATACAAAATCCATACTGATTCTATCCCATTTCCATTCAGGTATCATGATCGGCTGAAGTAACCCAGAAGGCACTTGATACTCGTCTTTTACTTGCTGACAAGTTAAACACTTTGAAACAAATTCAAATATATCACGTTTTATGCCAGGCCATCAATAGAACTATTTCAAATCATTATACATTTTTGAGCTACCTCGATGTACCGACAATCGACTATTATGAGCCTCGTTCAAAATCGTCTAAATCAAATCCCCATTCTTCGGAACACATATTCGGCCTTTGAAGTTCAAACAATCATTTTCATCAATTCAAAACTCTAACTCTGCATCATTTCCACACTGAACTCGTCTAGCAATCATATCTTTATCAATTTTCTGTGCATCACAAATTTGCTGAATAAACAACGGTCTTTCCTTCAACTCGGCTATGATCGAACCATCACCTGACATAACCATATGTGTGTTCAACGCAGGAAGAGTAAACAATGATTTTTGACTTAAGGCATTCGCAGCAATGTTGGCCTTCTCCGGATGGTAATCAATCACCAATTCATAATCTTTCAACAGCTCTAACCATCTGCGTTGTCTCAAGTTCAGGTCTTTCTAAGTCATCAAATACTTTAGACTTTTGTGATCCAAATATACATGACATTTCTCACCGAATAAGTAATGACGCCAAATTTTCAATGCGAAAACAATGGCTGGTAATTCCAGATCATGAGTCGGATAAATTCTTTCATGAGGCTTCAACTGTCTCGAAGCATAGGCTACTACTTTGCCTTCTTGCATTAAGATGTAACCCAAACCATTCAAAAAAGCATCAATGTACATAACAAATTCTTTACCCAATTCAGGCTGAATTAAAACTGGAGCTTCGGTCAATAAAGCTTTCAACTGATCAAAACTTTTCTGACATTTTTTCGTCCATTCAAACTTGACATCTTTCTATAGTAGCTTTGTCAAAGGTGTAGCTATCATGGAAAAACCTTTTACAAATCATCTGTAGTATCCAGCAAGTCCCAGAAAGCTTCGAATTTCAGAAACATTCTTTGGTGGCTTCTAATCAAGTATGGCCGATATTTTGTTCGGATCAACCTGAATGCCTGAAGCTGAAACAACATGACCTAAAAAACTAACTTCATTTGTCCAGAACTCATACTTACTAAACTTTGCATACAACTGTTGATCTCGAAAAGTTTGTAGCACCAATCTCAAATGCTCGGCATGTTCGGTTTCATCTCTGGAGTAGATCAGGATATCATCTATAAACACTACCACAAACCAATCTAAATACTGTCTGAAAACTCGATTCATCAAATCCATAAAAATAGCAGGTGCATTAGTAAGTCCTAAGGGCATAACCAAGAACTCAAAATGTCCGTACCTCGTTCGAAATGCAGTCTTTGGCACATCAGAATCTCTGACTCGTAAATGATAATAACCCGATCTCAAATCTATCTTCGAAAACACTGAAGCTCCTTTCAACTGGTCACAAGTCATCAATTCGAGGCAACGGATATTTATTCTTTATAGTCATCTTATTCAGCTGCCGATAATCAATACACATTCGTATAGTCCCATCTTTATTTTTCACAAATAGAAGCTGGTACACCCAGGGAGAAAAACTCGATTGTGCAAAGCCTCTATCTGTCAACTCTTGCAAATGTGCTTTCAACTCTTTCAACTCAGTAGGTGCCATCCGATACGAAGCTATTGAAATCGGAGTCGTTCCTGGTATTAATTCAATACCAAATTCTATCTCTCGAACTGGCGGTAAACCGGAAATTCTTCAAGAAACACATCTGGGTATTCACACACAACTGGTACGGATTCAATTTGCTTTTCAAACACTTTATTATCCAACACATTGGCCAAGTAAGCTTCACATCCTTTTCTCACATACTTACGAGTTAACATCGAGGATATTACTACCGGTAATCCATTCAGGTCATTCGATTCAACCCGGATAATCTCACCGCTCTGACATCTCAAATCAATAGTCTTTCTTTTATAATTCACCACAACATCATGCAAAGTTAACCAGTCCATTCTCAGAATTATATCGAACTCGTCGAAAGGTGACAATATTAAATCAGCTGGAAAGCATGAATCTCGAATCATCAACTGGCAACCTTTACACAATTTATAAACAAGTACACATCGACCCAAGGGGTTGGACACACGAATCACAAACTCGAGAGACTCAGCGGTGAGTCTTCTTGGATAGTAAAGTTTACACACATATGAATGAGCCGAACCAGGATCAATCAATGCAATCACAGTAGTATCATAAAGAGTGAAAGTACCAGTGATAACATATGGGGAAGAAGCATCCTCTCTAGCACGTATAGCATATGCTCTAGCTAGTGCACGAGCCTTCGATTGAACTACAGTGTCTTTAGTTCATTTCTAACTACCACTTATATTTCTCGAATGTCTAGGTGGTCTGCCTCGCATTGACACATTACTCGATCTGACATTCTAAGCCGTATTTTGCTCGACTAACATCGGGCATTCTCTGATAAAATGATCTGACAATCCACATTTAAAGCAAGACCATCACGGAATCTACAACTCCCAACATGCCATTTACCACAATATTTGTGTTCAACCCGATTCTGCTGAACATTACCAACACTGGCCATCGAAGTAGCCCGAGAACCCACTGGAGGTCGATCTCATCTAGACATGTATGAAGTAGCTTTATATCGGCCAAAGTCATCTTTGAACTTCTTAGATACTGAATGGAAAGTCTTCCTCGATGATATTTTACGGGTGTCTCTATCTTCCATTTCAGCCTTTCTTTTCTCTTTCCCAAGCTCTTCAACTTTGCAAGCTCGCTCAACAAGTACCACGAACTCTTTGATTTCAAGTTTTCCAACTAGCAACTTTATGTCTTCATTTAGACCGTCTTCAAATCTTTTGCACATAATAGCTTCAGTTGATACACACTCTCGGGCATATCGGCTTAATTTGACAAACTTCTGCTCATATTCAGTCACAGTCATGTGACCCGATTTCAGCTCTAGAAATTCTTTTCATTTCTGATCGATGAATCTCTGAATGATATATTTCTTACGGAACTCGATCTAAAAGAAATCCCAAGTCACTTTTTCTTTCGGAACCACCGATACTAGTGTATTCCACCAATGATATCCAGTGTCCCGTGATAAAGATATAGCATACTTCAGGCATTCATCTAGAGTACAGGATAGCTCATCAAGTACCCGAATAGTGTTATCAAGCCATATCTCAACTCGCTCTGCATCATCATCATCATTAGCTTTGAATTCTTTGGCCCCATATTTCTTGATTTTATCAACATGAGGCCTACTAGATCTCACCAGATCTATCATCGGAGGTGCTGAAGGTCCAGAGTTAGATTATTTAGGGGTGGAGGTTGTTGTAGAGTCGGGTTAGTCTGAATAAATTGGGTAAACCATTCATTCATCATCTGGTAGAAGGCTTCCTTAGCCTCCCCTCATGGCTACCCGAGATAGGTCGAGAGTCTATCTGCACACGACCAACGTCTTGAGATCAGCGCTACACTCTCTACATTATCCGTTACGGCTCTGTCAGGATCCATTTACTATATAAAACACAGTTTGAAATGTCAAAAGTCACCACACTATCGTATATATAATTAAGGCATGTATAGCTAGACTCACACGTATTACGGTAGTCCTAGAATCGACTAAATTGTAGCTCTGATACTAATCAAATGTAACACCCCTAACCCGTATCCATCACCGAATTAGGGTTAAGAGACATTACCGAAGTAAACTCAAATCTAAATAGACATTCATTTGAATTGTAGCACAAACAATGTAATCTTCCCTATTTCATAAAGCATTACAACCTATTTATAAATAAATGATGTATAACAAGTTTTATTATAGGTACTTATTATCGGACAATGCCCGAACCACATAACTTAAACATTCATGAAATATTTATTCACCTAAAACATATCCCTACTTGTATCATTTTAACCTATGTTTGTCATAATCAAATCTTATATAACTCAAACTGTTTTCCACTCATTTTACTACAATACAAATACATATAAAACCAATTGAACCATTTATGCTGATCATTCCATAAAAAAATATCAAATATTCGTACAACATAATAATTACCACATGACCGAATTTACCCTTGATTGATACATATGTCTATATAACGTATACTATAGCCTATAAGCAAAAGTCACATTTGCGTTGCACATAATTAACCTTACAATGCACACCAATTTCGAATATAGATATTGGTTTACCTAAACTTCACAATTTATCATATTAGTCAACCATATCATTTCACTTACTATTTGGATTTGCATTTAAATAACCATAAAAAAAATTCACTTCTTACCATTAGCATCTATACCTTTATAGCCACTTTTAATATTCCTACTTCATTTCATAACTATAATTATCACATAGCTAAAATCATTTAAGCATAGCACCATTATTCCTCCTAAATACATCAAACATATATTATTTACCTTATTAACAATGCGCATGACTTAACTAAACTATCACAAATAAATCAAATCAAATAAGCAACACATAAATCACCTAAACCAATATCATACTCCCAACATATATACATCAACCTTATTTCGCATAAAATAGGCCAAAACCGAATTTGCTAAAACCAAACACATCAAACGCTTAACCAAAAACACTTATAGCTAACTTAAACTTCATGGTCAAGTCATTATATCCAAAAGCATAAAGACTAAGGTTAACAAAAAAAAAAAAGCCATTTTCGCAAGTCTATATTTATATACAAAACCAAAGTTCGTTGATTTTACAACTTAGTCTAACCTATACATGCCTTTGATTCATGAACTAAATTTATAAGTACCAAAATGGGGTGATAGTGTGGTTGACTCCTATAACGATCCTCTGAGCCCGTAGCTTTACTGGAATCTATAAAACGAAACAATGAACACACACAAAGTAAGCTTACTAGTTTAGTAAGTCTTAAGCATTATATTATATTGCTCAACCATCCAAGCATGATATGAAATCAATTCATGACATTAAATATACATGTCTTACTTATAAACTCACCATAACAAAGTGTTACCTTACTTAACTTGATAACTTTCAATTCCTTACCAAATACATCAATTCTGAATATACATAAATAATCACATATCTAGGTGTATAAATATACCTACATGAACATTTTAACCACACTCATGTTTTCAATTTCCAATAACCACATGGCATATTATATATACAAACTTCACAACCAAATGTATAACACATTTCTTTCATCATTTATTTTGCTCATTATCATAGCATATATATAACATTAAAGTATGAAAGTACATACCTTGTTGCCGAATTAACAAGTTCATTTTCAAAGCTTAAACTTACTAGATTTGTTTCATGACCTTATTACTATATAAGCGAAGTTGAAATTGAAACTTCGCGGTATAGAACACTGCTAGGCCTTAGCACGAATCGCTCACACCAAGCACTAGGCACCGCTAGACTCAAGGTTCGAGATTTAAACACGACATTTAGCCTACTAGGCAATAAGCCCAAAATATTTCACCGACACAAGGCACGCTGGGCATTAAGCGATATAGATCCAAGACAAGGCTGCTAGGCTCGAAGCCTAAATAAATCACCAAGTACAAGGTGCGCTAGGCTCAAGCCCGAATATCAACACAACTAATCATTCCATACACATTACTTACTACTAAAATCACTAATATCACATATATTTCATATTACTTTCACATATCAAGTCGAACATGCTTGATCACTTTACATTTAACAAAACAAATTCAATCCATTACTATACTTCACATTCGGCAATCCCATATTTTTATCCTTAAAAATTCCAAATTTCAAATTTTACTAAATTCATAAATAATTCTTTGACATATATTTGCTTAAGGACTTACCTCGACTATCAACGGATAACGTAGACCGGCTATTCGATAACCTTCGCCTTTCCCCGATCCAAATCTATTTTTCTTTGTTCTTGATCTAAACACATTAAAATTTAACTCATTCAAGCACATTTCATCTCAATTTAGTCCCAAAACACATAAATGGGCAAATTACCATTTTACCCCTAATGTTTCACATTTTTAAAATTTAGTCCCTATTGTACAAAACACAAAATACACAAAATTTCACTACACCACCTAAGGGCCGAATGTTCATAAGGATTATACATGTCCATTTATTTCATTTATTTTTCATTTTAACCCCCCAAAAATTTATTCTTTTCAATTTAGTCCTAAATGCTCAAATTTACTAAAATTTCCAATTCAAAACTTGTTAATCTATATCATAACTTTAAAATAAAATCACCAAACATCAAAAATCATAACATGTAAATGGCCAAACATCACATACACACTAATCTCAAAAATTCTAGCATGGGTCGGATAGTATTCGAAGCAACGATCACAAAAACGTAAAAATTATCAAAAATCGAAATCAAACTAACCTTGTATTTGAGCTTACAAGTGCCGAAATCTAAGCTTAAAATTTTCTTTTCTTCTTTAGCACATCTGGCCTTAGGAGAATAAAAAGATGATAATGGTTTTCTTATGTTTTATTTAACATATATTATGATATTTAATTATTTACTTATTTATCCTTATAATTAATAACATTTTTAAACATAATATAATGGCAAAATGGACCTTAGCCGTCCACTAACTCTTAGAATGGGCTAATTGCCCTTTTAATACCCCATATTAAAAAGCCATAATCAATTAATGCATTTCACTATAGTTTGCAACTTTTACCTTTTATGCGATTAAGTCCTTTTTTTCAAATTAAGCACACAAACGATTAAATTTTTCTATGAAACTTTCACACATCATAAATCACATATAATTAGCATAAAATATAATATTTAAAAATTTTCAGACTCGGATTCGTGGTCTTGAATCCACCATTCCGATTAGGGTCAAATTCAGACTGTTACAAAAGGAGCTGAAAATCTCGTAGCAGATCATCTTTCTAGGCTTGAAAACCTACATATCAAAGAACTCGATGAGAGTGAGATAAGTGACTCATTTGAAGAAGAATAACCCTTTGCTATTTCCACCATCGAGGTACCTTGATTCGCAGATATGGTGAATTATTTAGCTGTAAACATCCTACCAAAAAGGTTAACCCATCATCAAAAGAAGCGATTCTTTACTGATGCGAAGAACTACTTTTAAGAGAACCCTTTTCTTTTTCGTATATGTGCAAATCAAGTAATTCGGAGATGCGTTACAAAGGCAGAAGCAAGCAAGATCCTAGAATATTACCACTCAAGACCTTCAAGAGGACGTTAGAGCGGGACTAAGACAGCACATAAAACGCTCGAATCAGGTTTTTATTAGCCAACTCTGTTCAAAGATGCGAACAGGTATATTGTTTCGTGTGATAGATGCTAATGAACATGTAATATCTCTAAACGCGATGAAATGCCTCAAACGTATATACTATCATGTGAAATATTCGATGTATGGGGTATTGATTCTATGGGTCCATTTTCTAGTTCTTTTGGGAATAAATACATCTTAGTAGCAGTGGATTACATGTCAAAATGGGTGGAAGCTCAAGCTTTACCTACTAATGATGCTAGAGTAGTAGTGAGATTTCTTAAGAAACTCTTTTCTCGATTTGGAACACCCAAACCAATTATTAGTGATAGGGGTATTCACTTCTGTAATACTCAATTTGATAAAATCTTAAAGAAATATGTAGTACACCACAAGACAGCTATCCCTTATCATCCTCAATCCAGTGGACAAGTAGAAGTAGAAAATCGAGAACTTAAGCGTATTCTAGAGAAAATAGTAGAATCAAACAGGAAAGATTGGGCATTAAAAGTAGACTATGCTTTATGGGCCTATAGAACGGCTTTTAAAACTCCCATAGGAACATCTCCATACAAACTTATCTACGGAAAAAGTTGTCACCTACCATTCAAATTAAAGCACAAAGCCTTCTGGGCTATTAATTACGATCTTGAACTTGTAGGTGAGAAAAGAATGATGTAGTTGAACGAGCTAGATGAGTGGCGAGCTAATGCCTACGAGAACTCACGTTTATATAAGGAGGTAGCAAAGCGATGCCATGATGCTCACTTAAAGCAACCAAAGCAATTCAAAATAGGAGATCTAATTCTATTATACAATTCAAAGCTAAATTATTTCTAAAAGCTAAAATAAAGATGGTCAGGCCCTTTCATAATCAAAACTATCTTTCCCTATGGCACAATCGAGGTAACCCATCCGAATTATGGCACATTCAAGGTAAACGGGCAACTATTGAAAATTTATAATGGAGAGGATTTTAGGGATGTGAGAGAGGTGCTTGACTCGTGAACCTTCATTTAGAAACGAAAACAGAGAAAGTCTAGCTTAAGACTTTAAACGAGCATTTCTCGGGAGGCAACCCAAGCACTAACCTCATTTACATTCACATTTTCTATATATATTAGCATATAATTAAGAACTAACTATTCATAAGCGCAAGATTTCCTTCCCACACGGCATAGAACACGGGCGTGTCCGTGGTCGTGTAGACGTCATGGAAAATGACACAAGCGTGGTGGTTGTCGTGTGAGACAAAAAAATTCCTAACACGGGCTGCGATAAAAGGGCCACGGCCATGCGATGCAGTCGTGGTCGACACTGAGTAGATAGTGCCTCCAAACCATGGTCGATTCTGAGTAAATGACACGAGCGTGAGCCACGCCCATACCTCAAGACTGTAGTCAGTGCTGATTAATAAACACGGGTGTAGGACCCTCTACATGGGCTTGAGAGAAGCAAACAAGATAGCACATAATTGTGTGATATGGTCATGTGTCTCAACACGCCCAAGGAACACGGGCGTGGGCTATACCTCAAACGCGCCTAAATTTAAAATTCTCAAAACACACGGACCAAATAAAGGGAACACGGGCATGGCACTGATCGTGTTCCCTACCCTCTATTTAAAGTAGCCCACGCTCGTCTTCCCCAAGAAAAATTTCCCCCCAAACCCTAGCCATTCCTCTTAAAGCAAACCACCCTCTTTCCCATTTCGGCCACTGGCACCCCCTTTTCTCTCCTCCCCTCATTCCCCTCTCCCTTCTCTCTCTTTCTCTTTCTCAACCATACATAACACATGTAGTACACGCCCATGCGAAGTTGCCACGGCCGTGCTACCGTCTACGACTGTGCACCGACCAACACCTCCATCGGTTCCCTCTTTTCCCTTTCCCTCTCTACTTATTACTAATATTATTTACTCCATGTTTATTTTCTTTTAAACCTTAGATTTATCCCTTTACATTTTTGTATTTATTTTTGATAATATTATTCAATATTAATAATTACTTAAATGTTATAGATACTTTGATTCTTACACCCCTAGTATTAGGAGATACTTAGGAAAAATCTTCATTGTTAATACCATGAGATAATAATGTTGGATTCAGTTTTATAACTCTTATGGCAAAATATGGGATGATGTTATTCAATCTATCTTATAGGAACACAATTTCATCTTCCCGCAGTAAAAAAACCGTAGTCCCTGGCTCGAAAAAATGAAAGGGGCTCGGCTCATCATCGGAAAGCACCTCAGCCGAAGTGAGACACCAATTCTTACGGTTTCTCTGGGATCTCAACATGAATTGTTTCAAATCCTATGAGCACGACCTCTCAGTCAAGGCAAATGTATCGATTGGGCCCCTAGAATAAGTACAACTTGCTGATGATGTTCGGGCCCTCTTGACTATCAACCCATGGGGCCAATTCTTCGAGATCGTCGAGCCCACATACCTAGAGCTCACTTTAGAGCTCTGTTCCATATTCCACCTCCAGACGGTGATGACAAACTACGATGACCCCGGTACAGTCCAATTTTATCTCGGAGGCATTGTACGTGAGCTGAGTGTCCTACAATTTGAGGCCACTTTGGGACTCTACACCGACGAATTCATGGAGGATAATGATCTAGAGGACCTCCACCGCCACATTTATAACTCTTTATCCACCTGTTGGAGAGCCTTGCCCCGTCTCGGCCACCTATGACCCCAGTCGCTCCAAGGCGACAGCTCTCGCCCTATCCTTGAGGTATTTACATGCTATCTTAGCTCATACATTGACAGGTAGGCAAGAAAGCAACGGCGTCATCAACACTCACGATGCCTACTTCCTATGGTGCATAGCGAATGGGCACGCCTTCAACTTAGCCTACTTTATAGCTCGCGCCATCCAACATCAATAGAGTAGCATAGGAGAGGGGTCATCTCCATGGGTCTCTACATCACACGTCTAGCTCGGTATTTTGGGCTACTAAACACCACCGCTCAGCCCTCCTCACTCACACTGATAGGATAGATGTCCCCACAAGGCATCCAAACGATACTCCACATGAGGATGATTGAGCACCATCGTGGGTTCAACCCTCCCCAGTTTAGGCTTTCACAAGCCATCGAGGACCTAGATGACATTACTGGTGATGTCCCTCCACAGCACGAGGATCCTCCTTCAGTGTCACACCCTCCTCGGTGACCAGTTCATGCGATTGTTTCTCTTTCAGACATATCTAAGCGCCTAACACAATTCGAGCAGCACTGCTTCCAGCACTTCGATCACATCGACGCCACTCTCCACTAAATATGTCAGCACCTTCACATTTCATCGTCGCCCATACTTTGCGGGACTTTTAAGACCTTTTCTCCCCATATGTTTATATTATTTTTTTTTTCTAAAAGACTTATTTTAGTTGTACTTTTATCTTTATTTTTATTTTGACTTATCTTTATTACGATTATTTTAGGCTCTATATTAACTATTACCCAATTTGCATCTTCCGAGAAAAATTTGAGTAATCCTTCTATTCTGAAGAACCTAATGATTTTCTTGCAGTTGAAAACCCTAAAAAACACTTTCGAATAACCATTTATACTAAGGAAAACATGCCATACCTCTTCCAATATCTTTTACCTCCAAATCAAGTTTCCACACTCCTAACTCAAAGATTCCACCCAAAATTCAGGGAGTTTTACTTCTCTCCATCTCTTTTGATTTTCTTACTATATAGTTATTATCTATCTTTGTACATTGAGGGCAATGTACATCTTAAGTGTGGGGGGTGAAGTTTATTTAGAAAAGTTCCTAACTTTTTGCATTATTCTCAAATTCTGAATCAATTTTTGTTTTTAAAGTGTGGAGAGGTGTCAACAATACTCTCCCTGAATGATATCTTGTCTTAAGTAATTTTATCATACCACTAATTAGAACGAAACTTTTGTTGATTTATGATTTTTATTGATATGTTTTGGATTAAGTCATAGTTAATTGTGCATTGATGATTTAAACTTTAAGATATTGGAGAATCAAGCATGATAAGACTATTTTCAAAATTAAAAATTTTCTAGGTTGTTTACCTAAATTTGAATATTACCTTGAAGTTTGAAATTTACAAGGTTGACATCAAAAACCATAATTTTTGTGAGATTTTGAGCCTTAAGAGCATACATTTTTCGTGTTCACTTTATTGATTATGAGTGTATCAATATTGATTTGTTATTCCAGAATTTGCTTCAATTATAAGGTCGAGACCACACTTTTGATTTGATATACTGAGATGATAAAGGCACCTAGGTTTTAACCCACTTACTCCACTAAAAAGCCTATATTCATAATTAACCCCTAGTGAACCCCTTTCATCTTGACAAACCGTTTCTTGACTCACCCATTAATATTAACCTAAAACCCATCTTGTATTTGTTATCACCGTTTCTTTTGACTACCCTTATATCGAGACTTGATTTGATCGGTTGCCTAATTATTTTATTTCAGTAGTTGAATTTATCTTATATTATGTACTTAATTTGATTTGTTCTTTAAAAAGTTAAAAATCTATTCATCATTAGTTCTATGTTCTATGAGCTTAAACAGTTAAATTCATATCTCTAGAAGAAGCTCGAGTTATTATTCATTATCAATTTATTGTTTCTAGTTAGGTAATTTGTCAAATTCAATCTCGATTCTAACATTCTAATTCAGCCTATATCCACACCTTTAATCGAAGCCCCATTACAACCCTTTAAAGACCTTTTGATTTGTGTACCATCTCATTTTATAGTGGTGGGGATTTGATTTTCATGCAAGCCTATGGTAATAACTTTTCATGTTTGATTGATGAGTGCTTTATTTTGAACCTTAAACACTTTGAGTGATTTGAGTGAATCTTTAGTGAGTATGTCAATCCTTGTCAGTTTTTAACTAAGGAAATTATTTGGATAAGGGGAAACACTTATGTTTTCATGCTACAAACTTGAGACTTTAATTGTTTGAATCTTTAGGACTCTTTGAGTTAAATTATCCATGTATAAATTATCTACTAATTATGATGAGGCATTGTTGACGAGAATTATGAATCGAGGGAAGTTAATTCTAATTGTGAGTTGAGATTTTTGCTTGAGGACAAGCAAAAGCTTAAGTGTGGGGGTATTTGATAAGCAGTAATATATACATATTTTAAACCCGCATTTAGCATACTTTTGGATTATTTATCCCTTTTATTATGGAATTTGATACTCCTAATCTTTTATTTTTATGTTTTACACTTAGGAGAGCATTGGAGGATGAAAAGAACAAGAAATAGGCCAAAAACATAGAAAATGGGCCAAATTAAGAAATTCACACGGCCTGGAGCTCAACACATGGCTGTGCCTCTTTAGCAGGCTCGAACATGGGCCTGGTCTCGAATCGCACGGGCATGTCCCTGCCGTGACCTATTTTAATTCTACTCGAAAAAGGATACTTAGAGGCAAAGAAAGACATTCGAGAGCCTATATAAACACCCTAAGTGTATCCTAAAGGGGAGGTAGCCTGAGGCAGCCAGAGAGGGCTGAATACAGGGAATTACTCAAAGAAAGCCAGTTGATCCATCTCAGAAGTCGGAAGCACACTCAAGACTGAGGATTTCTCCTTCAACTCCTTTAGGGGTTTTAGGGTTTTCTTTATGCTTTGTTATTTTTCTTTTGAGATGTATTCTTTTATAAATATGAACTAAACCCCTTAAATACCTAAGGGGATGAAATCTAAGATGAATCTTGTTATTGTTTTCTGAACTATATGAAAAATATTTGATTTTTTCTTGATTATGTGTTCTTTATTATTGCTTTGATATTCCAGAATATTGATTCAAGTATTGATGTGCTTAGGCAATGGAGCAAAAGTCCTTGTTTAATAGTAGATCTAGCATAGTTAAGCAGAGTTGATCGCACTCCTAGAAATAGGACGACAAAAATCTGTCGGATTAGGGTCAAACCTAATATGGAAATTCATAGATCGAGTTAATGCAATCTTAGGGGTTTTAATTAGAAAGAGATTTCAATTAATCAACCTAGGGTTAAATATTAGTAGCTTCAAAAGAGGTATTAATATAAATTAGAAATCCTACGGATCAAGTCAAGTGAATAAATCATCTGGTTCAGAGTTAAATAACAAGTGAAGTCTAGGTGGATTCTTCATCGGGTATTGTCTTGATCAATTGATTTTTCCCAAAAGCATTTTCCTTATTCATTCTCTGTGTCTTGGCATCTTTAGTTTAGTAATTAATTAAATAAGCATTAATCCTCTTTATTTTAGGCTAAATAATAAAAAGAGAGTCAGTACTAGTACTTTTGGTTCCTTTGGGTTCGATATTCCGATCTTGCCACTAAGTTATACTACTATTCGATAGGTGCGCTTGCCTCAATCGTGGTGATAGTTAGTTTCTAGGCTCGATCATTCATTTTATAAATATTAAGACTTATCACGATTAAGTTCTTGGTACCATTGCTGGGGATCGAACTTGGGTCACCGCGTGACAGGCGGGAATACTCACCACTATACTACAACGACCAGAAAACCAAAACCAGAAACAAACAACACGATCACGATCATGATCAGCAATCATGGAACAATGAGCAAGAAAATCATGGATATATTTCTTCTAACAAAGATGTAAACAACCAGAGAATCAAGTCACCTCTATGCTGAGGAAATAGTGCAGATCTCCCATATCCTTAAGTGAGAACTCGCTATGCAACAATTGAATAAACCAGTCGATAGAAGCTAGCAAGTTGCTAGTAATTATAATATCATCGACATATACGAGTACATAAGTCAGATTTTACCCGAACAAATAGAGATGCATTAGATTTAGAAGTAAAAAAACCAACCGAGAGGAGAAACTATTTCAGCTTCTCAAACCAAGCACGTGGAGCTGCCAGAGACCATATAAAGCTTTCTTCAGTCGAAAAATGAAGGGTTTGCCATCTGAATCTAACCGTTCATATCTTGGAGGTTGATGCATGAAAATAGCAGTATCAAGATCCCATTCAAAAATGCATTGTTCAAATCAACTTGCCATAGTGACCACCCTCTGGAAACAGCAATGGCCAGAATAACACGAATAGTTGTAGTTTGACTATTGGACTGAAGGTTTCCTTGAAATCAAACCCAAGAACTTGATAGTAACCTTTTGCAACTAAACGAGCCTTTCGTCGGGCAATAGTACCATCCAAATTTTTCTTAACCTTGAAGAGCCATTTACACCCGATTACTTTACAATTAGAAGGTCGAAGAACAAGATCCCAGGTAGAGTTACGTATCAAGGGATCATATTCAGCCTAAGTTGCCTCACGCCATTCGGGAGTAGAAAGAGCCTCCTTAATCGAAACGTGGTTCCAAAGCTTCAACTGTCAAAGCTTTGGGCTTAAAAATTCCAGCCTTTAATTGAGATCACCAATGGGTGACTGTTAATTATAAACATAAGACTTGTGTGTTGATCGAAGGAGAACTCACGAATATTAGTTGAACAGTCCCTACCATCATTACTAGGCAAAGAAGAACCCTATGGTTCACGATCAGACCCAACTCCTGACTGTGTTGTGGCTGGAGTAGAAGTTTCAGGATAGTGCATTGGTGGAGGAGATGACAAAGATGGTTAGACAGACGGGGCTCGAAAGTTGAGATGACATGTTTTGAGTAGAGGAACAAATGTAGGCATAGACTGATCTTGACCCATTAAACTCTCTGCAGATGTAGACTCAGTTGATAGAAATCGATTCTTATCGAACACAACATGACAGGAGACAATAATCTTGCCAGTCAGTAGAAGACACTGGTACCCCTTGTGTTGAGCACTATAACCCAAGAAGGTATACGGTTGAGAGCGAAACTCTAACTTATGTGTCATAAACGGTCGTAAATAAGGATAGTAACAACAGCCAAATACCCTCAAATGATCGTATGTGGGTTCACATCCGTAGAGAGCCTGAAACAAAGTTAGTCCTTTTAACATTGGGGTAGGCAGTCGATTAATGAGGTGAACCGCACAGCAAAACGCATAGCCCCAGTACTCCATAGACAAATTCGCTTGAGCCAAAAGAGTGATGCCCATGTCAACAATGTGGCGATGCTTATACTCAGCCATGCCGTTCTGTTCGAAAGTATGGGGATATGTTAGTCGATGAATAATCCAATGAGAAGCTAGAACAGACATGAAAGCTCGATATTCTCCGCCTCAATCACTCTGAAATTGTTTAATATCTTGCCAAATTGAGTTTTAACAAGTTGTTGGAACTAAACAAAACACTACACAGCTTGAGACTTTTGTCGAAGAAGATAGATCCATGTGAATCGTGTGCAAACATCAATAAAAGACACATAATACAAATTAACAAGGCAGGACCCCAAAGATCAGAAACAACCAAAGTAAAGGGAACAGTATATTCCGTAGTGGAAATAGGAAATAGCAATTTGTGAAACTTTCCTTTTTGACAAGCAGTACATATAGCATCACAACCGTATTTATTTGATGAAATATGACATTTATCTAACACAGACTTAACAACATTAGTAGAGAGATGACATAAACGTTTATGCCACAATGAAAAAAATTACACTCTGTAGGCTTATTCTGAGCAATAGGAAAAGTAGTAGCAGAAGTTTCGGTCGACTGAGTAGACATAACTGGTACCGGGAAATGGTATAGTCCATCACGAATGTGGCTCATCAGCAAAGTTCTCTGGGTCATTGTATCCTTAATAAGACAGTAGGTCGGGTGAAATTCAAAAAAATATCATTATCATTTACAAATTGTGAGACCGATAAAAGATTCTTCCGGATGCTTAGAACACATAAACAATTAGATAGATGCAGCAATCTAGACTGAGTAGGCAAGAAACTATCACTAATTGACTTAATCAAGGCGAGAGTTCCATCACCCATTAAAAAGCAGAAGTACCTAAATACGGGATAGTGTGATGCAGAGCTGATGAATCCTAACACACATGATTGTTAGCACCGAGTCTGGATACCATGACGTGGTGCCGACCGGTACAGGAATGTAAGAATCTGAACCACTATGAGACTCGACTTGAGCAGTGTTGATATTTGAATTAGAAGAGTCACAATAGTCGGACGGGTGAAGATCACCAAGTCGTGGTAGACAGATACATGGATCAGATCCAGAGTAAACACGATCACGTGGTTTAGTATACCACGAAACCTCCGCACCATTATATGTCCCTACACCAAAACACGGATCAAGTTGAACATTATTAAAATTTGGCCTATGGGGTAAAACTAGAGCACTTAGCCTTGTAGGCTCAGGAATTGGCCCAACAGCATTTGGTCTATTGTCATTATGAAATTGGGATGAAAATGACCCAATTGGAGGTTGCGACCCACTATCAAATGGAGCATCATAAGGCCTACCAAGAGTTGGACGATAAACTAGCCCACCATTCGAATTGTGACCGAACTCACCATTCAGTCTTTAACCGAATCCATTAAAATTTTAACCACCAAAGGTTGATTCAAAGCGTGGCCTTCCATGCAACTGACTGTCAAATTCATTTTGGTAAAATAAGAGGCGTGACTCATAAGCATAAGCCATGAAAAAACCATCACGGGCCAACGATGGAACCACCACCGGAGCTGAGTCATCGTGATGATAATGGTAACAACACGTTGAGTGACGTGTTCGTAACGGGCGTAGATTTGACACTAGAGTCACGGCCGAAAACCCTTCTCATGACCACACGAATACGTTCGGCCACCACGAATAGAAGAATCCATCAACTGAGCAGGGGAGTTCTCCACTAGATTGGTCATAAGAACCACATCATTAACTGTTCGTTCATGCTGGCGTTCACATTCAAGGAGGGCATCAACAATCCATTGAAAAGGGAGGGGAGACGAGAGAGCAACACCGTGAAAACAACGGGCTCAAACTCGGAGGAAAGATCGACAAGAAGAATTTCAGTTCGCTCAGCCTCGATTATGAGGATCCGACACATGCAAAAGAGAACATAAGCTTTTCATTTTCGTAACAAACTCTGTTATTGAAAGATTACCTTTTCGTAATGAATGAAGTTCGTGTCACAATCTGGATTGTTTTGCACCAGTATCTACCGTAAAAAGAGTGCTCGCCGTTGTCCATACATCCGATGTGGTTTGCACGTCGGTGAACGAGGAAAGGAACGACGGGCTAATTATGGATAACAACCATGAAATGAGGAGATTATCCTATTGATTGAAGGCCAGGGCTGCCGGATTGAGCACAAGAGCTCCCTCTAGAGATTTGACAAACCGCGGTGGTGCAACAGTGGTTCCATCGAGGAAGCTAGCCAAATCATAGCCAGCGAAAATTAGACGAACCTGTTTCTGCCATTGAATAAAAGTATGACCATATAACTTGATTATGTCATGGCGATGGAATGAATTTACAAGCCGATCACTAGAAAAAAGAGAACCAGTATGCTCGACGAAAGCGGAATAGGAGGAGTGTGTGGTGGTCATGGCCAGGATCACCTAGGCGATTGATACCATGATGAGAGGTAAGGTTAATAGCTAGATCTAGGATTCTTGAAAAAAATTTAGTGAAAACTGCTAATTAGATTGAAGAAGGAAAAAGAAATTGATTTGTTTTTATGAATGAATCTCATCCTACATTTGTTCTCTGTACATTGATTTTATAGCACTTGCTAGCTAACTGCTTGAGCTAACAATACTTAACAACTCTAACATAATTACTAACTCTATCATGAGCCAAGTGTTGAACATGAAATTTAGGAAATAACTCCCACCATGCCGAATTTGCTACTCCATGATCCAATCTTTCTCTAATATTTTTCTCAACCAATCTACCTCTCTCCCACGTAAACCATGGACCTATAAAATCCATGTCTACTAGTTAACAGTGATCCCATGTGACTCTAAAACTATCCATCCTACCTTCCTCTCTAGGAACCCTATCCTTCTTCTCAAATGAATAAAGAATCTCATTAAAGTCACCACAAACCATCCAAGGTAAGCTTTAATCACGACCAAGCCTCTTCAACAAATTCCATGTTTTTTTTTATTCTAAACTTCTGGGGGGCCATAAAAACTAGTTAGATGCCATTTTGTACTTTTAGTGTCTTCTTGAACTTTTACATCAATATGATTCAAAGACATACTTCTTAGAGAGATATTGACACCTGCCTACCATTTAATACCCAGAACTCACGTGAACCCACCACATCAACATCTACACCAAAATGATATCCACACTTTCTTCTTACCATTTCCATTCGATTAGAATTTAACTTCGTTTCTATGAAGAAGACAACTTGGGGATATCGATATCGAAAATGGCCAACCTGCCCAATAGCGGTCGTCGATATCAAAAGTGGATTAGCATTTTTCGCTCGTCACCATATTCCATCGAAACCAAAAGTTTAGAAAGATGTTAAACATTTTGGAAAAATTTTGGTCTTTTCTTGCCACCAATATCTTTGATAGGATCCTCTTCCAAATCTTCCTCCATTAGATATTTCCTACTACTACCCCCACCTTTCTCTTTATGGCAATCATATTGGAATTGATTTCCTGACATAACAATTTTTGTCAGCTTCTATTAAGAAGAGATTTTCGTTCACACTAAAATAAAGAAAATTCTTTCTGATTCTATATTTGATTTGAATTGTTCGAGCTCACACTTGAAGCAATTTGTGGTACGAGAATAGCGAAAAGGCAATTCGATTGAAAATCGAGAACAACAAGGATCTTTCTGAAAATATAAGTGTGAATTTGATTTATGGTTTATTGCATTAAATATCACAAATCTATTCGGAAATTTTTCGTTATGCAATAAAACCATTTTCAAACCAAATTTTTACCAACAAATTTTTATCGAAAATTTGCACTTTGCAAGAGTAAGGCTAACTTAGGCGAATATGAACCAAAAAATCACTTGAGGCTACAAGGATTGTGAGATTAAAGTTCTAATGCCCTGACACTTAACCGACATTGAAATAGCCCTCTCTTCATGCAAACAAAACCCCACTCCCTTTCTCCCTATGCACGTACAACACACCACCCATCCATTAACCCACATACCTTCCATTCAAATTAGACCCATTATCTTTATCAATTTGATCAATGTTATCCTGGTAGAGTCCATGTCAACTTAAACATTAGAAAAAAACCCCACACCTGATCCAACAGTAAACAATGGTTTCCTCGGAAAGATATGCACATATTTTCCATGTGCACTAGAGTAGAAACTCTTGCATTTAGGTCAACTGATCCACCCTTACTCGGTTTATGTAAAAATAGAATGTCGATACTGGCAAGAAAAGAGAGAAAAATAGAACACACAGATTTTACGTGGAAACCCTTTCAGGAAAAAAGTCACAAGCAGAGGAGAAGAAAATTCACTATATCGAATTCGAATGATTACAAAGAGTATAAATTGCATTTATTTATAGGTTTAGAAAACATTATTCTAATAAACATCTAATAAAAGTAAAACAGTAAGGTTAAAACACCTTATTCAAATTAATATCAAACGAAGGAAGTAAAATTCTATACAAATTCTTCTTGTACCATCGGTTGTGACCCCAGTCTAGTATCTTACTTATTGGGGATCCATGATGGGCTGCGGCCTTCACCTTCATGGATCCTCTTATCTTGTCACTTATATTTTATTTTAATAAAAATTTGGGTTACAACTCTAACCGTTTATGTTGACCTAAATCCCGCCTCCCTTATGACGCCTACCTCTAAACCTCCGTCGGCTTTCCACACGGATCTCCTACTATCATTCATACACAACAGGCCCCTCTAATAAATCAAGGAGCTTAGGGCGGTTAGAAACGCTATAGTCGATTGTCCCACAAAGATAACAAATCAACGAAAGACACTTGTGACTGAAATAAACATCAAAATTATTCCCACCTTGCTAACGCAAATTCTTCCTCCTCATTAACAGTTCCCGGACGTCTAAACCAACCCTTACATGCATAAAGTTGTTTAAAAAAATTTGCCAGCCACTCGCATCATAATCAAGAAACTGCCACATCACATTCCTTAAACTCTTATCTAGATGAACCTGTATCCAAACATCCTCAAAAGAGAACTTAACAACCTTTGGATTTTCCCTTTTGTGAAGTTGATGAACCAGAAGCAAGTAACCATTAAAAGGCCAAGAGCCTCCCAAAATAATCTTTCCATATCTACAACATGGTAGAATTAAATCAAATAAAGCTCACTATCCCTAATCAGTTTAATTGATGCACCTTGGAGCGGTCACCATAACGTGAATAGAGTTTGTTCCATAGCCTTGAAATTAACCACCCACTCCCCGAAAAACTTCCCAACAAGGCATAACTCGTAGTTGATCTCATCCTTGAGCCCCTCCTCATTCCCAAGAACCAACTCGACATCTTTTTTCTCCTGTAGTGACAAGTTATGCAAGTCCGTATCCATACCAAACTGAAAAAAACAAAAAATAATAACCAATAATTGAAAATTTTATAAAAATACTTAAGAGAGCGACATGAAAAACCCTATACTAAGATAGGACAAACTTGCACTCATTGCCACAAAAGTAAAACATAAGGCAAGACTTTTTTAGGTAGATTATTTACTATTGGAATGGTAAAATTGAAACTTTTTTCATGTTATAGTTATATTTAATATGTTATATATTTTTATTAAAAAAGTTTTATACATAAATTTTGTTGTATTACTAATTTATGTTATGTAATATTTTATATATTTATATCACATCAATATTTTTATTCATATCATATTCTTATCATATAATTTTTATATTCAGAGAGCACAAGAGAATCTAAAGGAGGCATGCTAGAAAATTTAACCCTTCTAAAATGCTAGAAAATTTACATGTCTTGGTAATTTAAATATAAATATAAAATTGGAAATTATACAACAAATTTGATATATCCCAAGCATGTTTTATCGGATGGGTAGGTGAAGTGGATCCAATTATTATAATTTATGAAATTTATGCACATGGTTTGATGATGTCATCCACAAAAGCTTGATTTTTAATCCTTTTCCTTAATTAATAAACTTCATGGCCAATTTTCTTTCTTTTCTTTTAATCATTTTCTTTTTATTATACCTTTTCGTGTATGTACTAAAATATTATTTGTATTCGATATCAATAAAAATTATAAAAATAAAAATATATAAGAATGGTAAATTAAAATTTTTAAAATATTTATTTAAAATTTACAAAAAAAAACTATTTTCACAACAGAAATTACTTTAATCTCATATTTTCATTAAAAAGTCAGTAGGTGTACCAAATTTCATCAAAAATAAAATTAGTATGGAAGCTTTATAAATTTAAAACACAATTATGATTTTTAGATATGATGCTTAATTTGAAATAAATCTCATAATTAATATAAAAATATTGCGTGTATATTAATTTTAAGTTGAAAATAGATTTATGATAATTTTAAATAATTTTTATAATATAGTAATTCTTTTTATATAGATTTAAGTTTGAGGATTTACAGTTTTATACAATACTTATAATTAAATATGATTACATTTTACTTTTAAATAAAAGGATAAAAAATTTGAACGTGTAAGAAATCATACAGTATCAATGTTAATTAAATTAAAATTTAATTAATTTAAAAGATTTACATTTTAAATTACTTATTTGTCAAATTATATCATTTAATTTATATTGTTAATAAATTAAGCAATTTATGTTAATTTCATTAATTATTCTAATGAAAAGTTGACTCAAAATGAAGAAAAAAAATTGATTCAAAATATATAGGTGACTAGCATATGCAAGACAAACATTTACATTAAATTTATTTAAAAGTTGACTTAGAAACATTTCACATATGCATATTAAGACTACATTATCGTGGTTTGGTCCACAATTTTGTGGATTTATTTTATGCACAGTTTCATGATTTTATTTTGTCTATATTTTTCATGATTTTTATTTTATTTATTTATGTGATTTTTTATTTTTTTATCCACTCTATTTCGTTGTTTTATTATGTCCATAATTTTATAGTTTTATTTTGTCTATTTTTACCAATATAAAGATGTTGCCAAATGATTTGGTCTAGATTTATTAGGAACCATTTTTAAAAAAATTTATCATGATAGATTATAGTAATGGTGATAGATTTGAGATGATAAGAAGAATGATAGGCCATTTGAGATTTAACTTTTTGTGCATCACTGATACGGTAAGTCTCTTGAGACTTTTGACAATTTTTTTAATTGATTGGTGTCCATCGTCAGGTTGATTTAGTTATGGCAAGACTAAATGCGAATTTCAACTATTTGATTAAGTTGATATTTTTTAAATTTTTTTTGAATTATTCTAATGTTGCACTTATTATCAGTTCGTCCATCTCATTTTTTAGAATATTTTGCAGACATAGCATTTATGCATCAGCTTGTAGTGATTTATTTATCGTTTGTATTATGTGTCATGTATTTGTATTATTTTTACTCATTATTTTTATTAATAATAGTATTTTCTTTAAAAATATATATATATATATATTAAATTAAACAAAATCTAAATACCAGATGATTTGGAATTTAAATATCTGATTTTGTTATTATGATAGATAAGTGATTTTATACAAACATAAAAATTCACAAATTTTATTACACTGTTTGATTTTTCATTTGTAAACTTACAATGAACATGTCCAATTGATGAATAACTTTTTTCCACAAATATATATATATATATATATATATATATATTATTTATACTCGGAAATCAAAAGAATCCATTTAAGTTCTCAAAGATTTGTGACGAAGCTAGAAAAAAAAGTTCCTATACCACTGCCAATGGTAATGATCTATCGAAGCTACCTCGCAAGCCTCTCATCCTTGAGTTTCTCCTCTTCAACGGTGCTGTCTTTGTTTCGATTTCTTTTCCCGATTTTCCATTTCCGAATGGTACCGAAACTGGCAAAGTAGATCGAGGCATACCATCTTTTGTTGCAGCGCCATGGATTAGTATCCCGCTAATGCCAGCATAGTTTAATGAATCTGCAATTTGCAGGGCGGTAACACCTTTTTTAGTCCTTGCTTCCACATCTGCTCCTTTCTTTACCAACAATTCTACCACATCAGTATGGCCCGACTCGACAGCACAATGCAAAGCAGTGTATCCCTCTTCGTCTTTTAAGTCGATGTCAATTCCCTTATCGATCAGTGTCTTGACGGCATCGATTCTTCCTTTGAACGAGGTTCTATGTAAGGCTGTCCATCCATGTTGATCTCTTCCGTTGATTGCCGCACCGTTTTCGATCAGCCTTTGGATGGATCTCACTTCACCTTTTCGAGCAGCGAAACACAAGCTGTCACAAAGCTTGAGCGCGTCAAAAAGTCGTACGTGACCGTATTCGGCCGCAACATCATAGGCAGTTTTGCCTGTTTTGTTCCGAATATCTTTGTTTGCTCCCTTTTGAAGCAACAACTTCACGATTTGCTCGTCTCCTAATCCGGCCGCGATATGTAACGGTGTGTCACCCTCCTTCGTATTGCGAACATCTGGTTTCGAGCCATTGGCTAATAGTAGACGGATGCAATCTTTTCTTCTTTCCTCAACTGCTAGATGTAAGGCTGTGTTGCCATCCTTTGTAAGGGCATCAACATTAGCCCCTTTAAGAAAAAGAAGTTGGAGTACATCGACATGGCCACCCACCGCTGCTCGGTGAATCGGACCCCAACTAGACGACTCGGACCGTTCTGTGCTAGCCTTATGTGCCAACAAAAGCTCAACAATCAATTCTTCACCACACCCTGAAGCGGCCTCAAGCGGGGTCGAACCTGACCGGCTACGAAGCTCAATATCGGGCTCGAATTCAAGCAGTAATTGAACAATATCAGGTCTGCTCTGAGCTATCGCAATATGGAGCAAGGTTTCTCCATGTTGATCAACTGAATTGGCTGGATTCCACGCCGGGTCACTCCGGTCCAGTACTTCTCTTACATCGTCCATGGAACCATCCATAACAAGTTGAGCCAAAACAGGTGAACCAACAAACATGATCTTGATACCATTATCAACAAACACTTGTTTCTTCTTCTTCGTAAACCAATCATTCGGAACGGCATCGAAACTCGACATCGAACCCTTGATCGCAGCTCCCGGAACCACCACGCTATGCAAGAGGAAAGAATCTTCACTGCAAGGGAACGAATCCGGAAGAAACGAACCGGGAGGGAGATGATACACAATCTCCACAGTTACCGTCCCGAGTGGTGCTACAATTCCCGTTAGCGGCTTCACCGTGTACCGGTCCTTATTCCTCGGTTGGAACCGAAACGCGACCGGCATCGTGTACATAACGTTGCGAAGCGTGAGCTGACCGGAACATTTCTGGCCTGGTTCAACCCGGATAACAACAAGGTTAGATGGCTCTAAAGAAATAAGCCTATCCATATCTTTGCTTGCAAGCTAAGGTAGATTAAACTGTTCTTTCCTCGTTCAATTTTGATACATGGAAATCAAATTAAATCAGTTTTTCTTGGTGGGTTTTTAGAGAAAATCAAGACCTAAAGATCATAAACCAAATGAAAGTAAGAGAAAAATGGAGAAAAAAAAAAAAGTGAAGTGAAGAAGAAAGGTGTCCCTAGTCTTTAAAAGGAGAGTGAAAAGACCGCACCGGGTTTAAACGAGAGATTGCCAAATGGCGGTGTTAAAAACAATGGGAAGACTTGTTCTATTCGGCATCCTTGCTGGAATAATTCCTCCTCATGTTACAGTTGTATAAGTTGAAGCTCCTGTATGTTATTTATAGTTCTGCTAAAAGGTAAAATTTACTATTAAGTCCTTATATTATACAAAAGTTGCATAGTTAGTCCATGTACTTTTTAAAATTTAAAATTTTAATCCCGAATAAATAACCAGCAAATTCATTAGGTTCAATTCTACTATTTCCGAAAATCTTATGTAACAAGCATATTAGCATAAAAACAATAAATTACGTCATTCTAGTTAAAAGACTTAACAACTAATATTTGATCAAGATTAAAATTTAAAATTTAAAAATATAAGAACTAAATCCACAACTAATGCATAGTACACAACCGATTATAGAATTTGGCCTAATGGATTTTAGTTTTAACTACTACATTTAGATTAAAATTGAAATTCCAAATTCAAAAATATGAAGACTAAATCCAAAACTTATACATAATACCGAAACTAAAAACACAATTTGACCTCCTTTGATAAATATTTTCAATAGGTCCAAGATGATTTTTTTTTTCCTAAAAGAATCATAATTGATTTGGATTATTTAGAGCCACTAAACATTAATTAACATTTCTATACAATTAATTACAAGGAACAAGCTAGCATTGTTAGAATAAAGTATGTTTTTAAGCATCATTTTAAATTATATTAGACAGAAGGAATCATCATAGGGAGTATGTTTCCAAAGTTACTTTTAATTTGTGAAACCTTCGAAATGTCTTTAACAATAAGTTAAAAGACTTCCTTTCATGTATTTTGTATTCTTTTAGTATTAGTTTTAAGCATAATTGTATGCATATGCTTATATTTAATTTTAAACATGGTAAAGGTTGATGCATAGATTTTTAATATCTTCATGTTTCTATATAATATTCATATCTTTTTTTATATTTTTCATATTTTAATTATTTGTTTATTTATTTATATCTCAACTCGACTGGCATTGGTATTGTTGTCAGTGCAGGACAACATGGGTTTGAGTGTGCCGAAGTGCATTATCTTCTTATTTAAGGGTTGGGAGGAGTTATGGGTAGTTTTAGGTATTGTATATAAAAAAAAACTAGATATGATAAGAACCTAGAATGATATTAATGTTTAAAAAAATACTTACTTTGAATAGGATCAAATATTTTAAAATAGTCATATAAGGGTCAAACATCATTATCATTATTATTCAATATAATGCCTATTTTTACCCGTAATCCCTCCTCAAATTTTAAATAGAAGGGAAAGCATGTTTAAGCACACTCAAACTTATGTTCTCGTTATTGCATAGTAACTACGCGAATTGAGCTAAAACTTTTATAAAAATGCTCAAATAATGATGAAACTTTTCAAAATGATCTTTTTAAAAGTATTTTAATAAGGACTTTTCATGTTTTGTGTTTTATTTTAAATTTTTTTAAAATAATATTTGATTTGACTATCATGTTTTTTTTTTTTTTTTTTAAACACATCAACATTCATCTAAGTTTTATTATAAACAAAATTGAAATACGTAAAAAAATATTTATTTAAATACTTTTGTAAATGTTTGGTTGTTATATAAATAATTATAAAGATTTAAGGGAGCAAATATTAAGCTATAATTTGCGCATTCAGTGTATCATAACTCTCTTGGGTTCATATATTTGAAGCTATCTTCAAAATGACAAAAGGTGGAGTCATAGAATGAGCATCTGCCGAGAGTACCTATTAATTGCATTTAATTATATTTACAACAAAGCAATAATGTTATAATATTGCATTTGTTTTTTTTTTTTTTTGTAGAAGTAACTCTCAAAATGGTTAAATTAATTTTAATAATACTGAAGTTCTAACATAGTAAATCATCACATTGTCATTCAATTAATTTCAGTCATGAACAACTCCGTATTTAGTTTGCTAGTCAAATATTTTTCACTTATTCAATCTATTTGAGTTTAAGCTTTTGGGTTTCACCGAATAAATGGTAATTTTTTTATTTAGTATCTTTTTTTAAATGTAATGCATGGCCATATCCTTATTTTATACGTGAATACTAACCTTTTAATTATACATTAGCAAAAATAAAAAATAAAATTTCGCTTTCAATTGGGACCGATGGGCGTCCAATTCCGTATACAAGGCTAGTACAATCTATATACTGTTAAAATTGAATTAGCCTCACTCATATTTCTTCAATTTGTGAATAATTAATTACAATATTATATTAATTGCTTTGTCGATGCATGCAGACAACATTCTTGTGAAAAATGAATGCAATTGGGATCTTTGAAAATTCTCATCAAATCGATTCGATTTGGTTTTTATTATATTCAACTATAAAATAAATATTAATATAAAATGGGTTTTTATATTTTAATGTATTTTAAGATACTTGAAAATTACAACAGATATTACAAATTACAAAAAGAGTATAATTAATCCATGGTTTATATTATTCGATGTCTACAATGTTTAATTGGTATATATATATTGCAAAAACGTTGAATGGACATTAAATTATATTATATTTAAGTATCTTCAGCTTTTAATACTCATGAAATGCCATACGAAATACAACAAAATAAGATATTTATTCTACAATTTTACATTCCAATATATATAAAACATAATTGGATAAATGACGTAAGAAAAATCTATATGTACTTTTATATAATTTAACCTTTTCTTTAACACATATAATTTTGGTCAAATTTCCTTTTAAACCATAACGAAATAGCATATTTTAGTATAAAAATATTATGGATTAACACATGTTTGATTTTCTTTAATAAAAAAATTAAAATATTGCTTTCATAAATTAAAAAAATTGATTTTTTCTTAAACACTAACAAATTAAGTTCTTATTGCTAAATCTAATATATTTTATCTCCTATATAGTTTAGAATATTATTTGGTTTCCTATTTTTTCGTTAGTCAAAATAATTGTTAACATTTAAGTATGTGATTAATGAATGATTAAGTAAAAGGAATATTTATATACGTTTTTACTTGCATGACAAAATAAAAATTATATAGATACTTTGAAAAACCAAAACTTTGGTTGATTATAAAAAAATAAATAAATAAATAAATAATCGCATTGTGTTCCTAAAATGAAAAAATAAATTCTATGCAATCAATTTAATAAAATATGCTGTTGTTGAGTATTTTCATATATTTATATGATATGATTACTATTCATAGATATAATATTGTAGATAGGTTTCATGTATACAATATGTAATTAAATTTAATATTTATTTATACGATGTGTGTTCGCTTATATGATTACATACGAACCCATATCGTATGATCACATAAAAGGGTACAAATGCCTTACACGCAAAATTGAAATGTGAACCATATATAACCCGGCCCGGACCCAATCAAGATTACGAGTCAATAATAGTGACTATCATAACAGCTGTAGTAATCTTACATTTTCTCAACTCTTTATCAAGGGGTAGCTAAATAAATCATGGTTAAATAGCATGCAACTAAACCATGGTTAAACAGAAATCACAAGACAAGATATATTTTATCATACTTGTCAGATAATATGAACAAGTAAACCATGGTTAAATAGAAATCAAATAAATAAATTAAAATAATAATTACAAAGTTCCATTGTAAATCTTTCTTCTTCTTCTTTCTTATCAAACATAATAATGAAAAACCATATAATGTGCAACCCACCAATGTATTTGTCTTTCAATACTTTCCCTGGATCTTGCCTATTTTTTTATGATCTTAAATTTGCAACCCCCAAAAACATAAAAATAAAACTAAAAATTTCCAATGACATATATGTTACTGTTATGAACGAGTCAACTCAGGAAACCATTTGCATTTTCACCCCCACCATCTTTATTGCCTTCCAAGTGAAGTTTCATAAACATTTCATAACCCCATCATATATATATATATATATATATATGTATCACCTGATTGCTCCAAGCAAGTTGGCACCATCAAGCTTAGCACCTTCCAAATGCTGATGAAAAGACACAAAATGCAAACAGAACTTACATAATGAATTCCAGTATGATATTTGGAAGTGTATAGCATATGTGAAAATACTTTCGTTGGTACAAAAGTTTGTGTACTGTAAAACTGATTTACTTACCGTATCACGAATATTAACATGTCGTAAATAAGCCCTTTGGAGGTTCGCACCCTTCAGGTTGGCATTACTTAATTTTGCACCCTGAGAAACATGTAGTCACAACAGATTGTCAATGGAACTGGAGTTGGAGACGAAATAAAATAACATAAGGTCACAACCATCATTTGAGTTCTCGTATCAATTATGAAAGCTTTATCAAGTTAGCAGGATAAGTTAATGAATAATGAATGAACCAGTCTACCGAATTAAGCTATTATAAGTAAATGCATTAACTAAGTCCTGGTAATTTCCGTTCTTTTACCTTCAAATTGGCTCCTTCAAGATTAGCTCCCTCTAAGTTGGCATCAGTAAGATCAGCATTCTAAATATCCAGAGATTAAGCATATGCCAGGAAAAAACCACAATCAGTCGAGAAATAAATGACAAGCATAATAAAAAAAAAAAAACAAAAAATTACAGAAATTCTTCTATTCTTTGACATTACATGAATTAATAGTTTCGCTCAAACTGAGGTCATTTGTATGTTCAGATTCACAATAATAAAATATGTTACGTAATTCTTACTCAATAAGAATTAACAGCTGCACGTTAGCATAAAAAGGATACAATTATAGCTCAACCCTATGTTCTATGCTACTTAGAATTGGGATGAGTGTTACATACAGGCATGTTCAAAATTTTCCATGTCTTTTCATGTATTGGGAGTGCACATGAAGAGTCATATCTCCATACACATCCGAAAAAAATTGTCAAACATAGGTGTCATGGGTATTTCAAGAAAAATAAAGGGTCAGTGCAATATAGCCTATGTTACAAGACTTTTCATTTTCCCTAAAGTATTCATGTCCAACACTGGTGTTCGACAAAGATTTGGACTTAGACATGGCAAATATATTAAAAAACTTAGAAAAAAATTGAACAAGGTTAATGAATTTATAGTAAGCTAAGGTCTTGCAGTATATGCGCATTTTATTCAATTTATTGATAACCTGCAAGTGTGCAGAACGGAGATTAGCCCCACAAAAGCTACAACCTATCAAGCAAGCATCTGCAACATTGGAATTCATGAAGATAAATCAACATTTCAAACCATAACAGTAAGCAGTAGCATTTTGTAAGAAATTTACTAACTGTAAAATGCAGGTATATTTACCTTGAAGATTTGCACTTTGAAGATTAGCACCAGCTAGTAAAGCCCCACGAAGATTTGCACCAGTAAATTCACACCTTCCCTAGGCAAAAGTAAAACCATTGAGAACACAGTTCACAAGAAAACGCAGAGCGTAAGACAAGCCAAGTATCTTACTCACGCAAAGTTGCATTGTGAAAGATGGAGCCCTCGGCATCCACATCCTGTAACAAGAATGGAGATGATAAATATAATCCATCAATCAGGTGCACTCTTAAGTTTGAATGTAATCCAAGTGTGGCTAAATGTATTTAGGACTTACCCGAAATTGTGCACACTGAAGATTTGCCCGTGAAAAGAACACATTTTTAAGACATGCAAAGCTGAAATCCACAAATGAAAGATCCTGCAGAATAAAAGTACAAAAGAAAACAATGAAAAGAAGTGCAAAATCTAGCAGCATTTTTCGGTTACACTTCCTGACAGGATTCTACTCTGTAGAAAACCAAGAATTTTAACAAGAAAACTTGGGATCAGAAACAATTACCAACTTAGAGAGATCAAGACCAGAAAGATCAATTCCTCGAAATCTAACTCTTTCAGATTGTATGCACTTGATGATATCAGTACGCGTCAATTCCGCACAAGAGTCTTCATCATCCTTCCTCTTGTTAAGAATAGAATTGATTCCTTCAATCAGTCCCTGACATTATATACACAAAATAACGTTATGGAACAAAATGTCAACAAGAGTTACATTCTATTCTGTCCGAAACAAGCATCATCTTTAAACAACATGAAGATGCAAATAACAAGGGTAAGAAGCCAGATGAGTAATGTTTCACATGGTCATTCCTGAAAACCAGGATAAATGATCACAAGAATAGACAAGCACCATATATAATATATTGTCGTGTATGCATTTTGCTTTGCTGAAAAATATTGCAACTAACAAATTAATACTTAGAAAGAAAAGGAACATAGAATATAATGCTATGATGTTCATTAAAGCGACTCGTGAAGCATATCTTTCTTTTCCATTTTTCATTTTTTTATTATGATCCACATACTAACCTAACAAAATAAGCAATGAAAAATTAATGGTAATATTGAATCAGTGCCCACATCCCAAACCACAGATCCCTTGAGCATGCCTAAAGGCAGTAAAATAAATTGTAGAATCTCAAAGCACTATAATGCTTGACCAGATAACTTAGATAGCTTCTAGGAAATGTCATTAAATAAATTGTAGAATCTCAAAGCACTATAATGCTTGACCAGATAACTTAGATAGCTTCTAGGAAATGTCATTAAGTGACTTGAATTTGGCAAGAAAAAGCAATGAAATTATATATAAAAGTAGAAGTGGATGGTAGAAGCAGCAATATCAGTATGGCTTACAAGTAACTGGTAATATTCTGCCTCTCGTATGAGCTCTGAATAATCAGAATCTGTCAATGTAGGAACAACACCATCCCTTAACCAGTTTAGAATATGCCGGAAATGCTTACCATCCCTATCAACAAAGACATATCCCTGCAAGAATATCAAGAAATATGACTATCTGTAAAAAAAAGTTTCTTCACATCGAGAACTCCAATATGAATTATATCAGAAATGAATTTTAATTTCTCTATCAAAACAAAAAACTCTCCAGTACCAACTTTGCTATGCTAGCACCTGTATGTTGTACAATCACCTGAAATAATACCTAAGATGTAGCTCATCAAAATCTACAATTACCGCATCAACATCTGTGGTCAAAGCCTTTTGGTAAGTGAAAAGGATAACAAGACTTCGATAAAAATCACAATGTTTATCTGAGTTTCAAGCATATGCTCTAGATATATAAACTTCAACAGTAATAGTTCTGATACGAACTGTGATAAATTGAACATAAACAAACCCTTCATCTAAACAACATGAAGGTGAAAATCAAATCCTTCCCATAAGCAAAAATATTCATTTGGAAAGTAGAAAAACTACATTGCACCAAACAAATGGATTGCATCATTAACTCCCCATAATAAGAAAAAAAAAAAAATCAAACTAAGAAAGCCAAACATCATTAAAAAAACATCTTCCTACATTCTTAAAGGCGAGGAAAATTGTCCCATAACAAATAGAAAATTCTAAACTTCCTATTTGGAACAAGAATTACAACAAAACCAAAGATTCACCATTTAAGCATACAAAGGAAAATGCAAAATATAAAACCCATAAGGATCCATAGCATCAAAAAAGGAAAGTATTCAAACATGGAAAAAAATGCATATATACCTTCTCAGCATCCTGACATACTGTATGTCGACCACTAAACATAGCAGCCAACATGGAATCAGGCTCACGACGGGTCAATGTATCAATAGTAGTACAAAATTTCTTCCCACCTGCCCACAAATTATTTTTAATTAATAAAAGGAATTAATCAACAAAAAGTGACACCCAGAAAGGAAAAGCAGCAAGTTCACATATGCATACATAACTTAGGTCAGTTTTCTCAGCAACCAAACAGGAAAACAACAAGGTTAGTGAAACACCCAATTCAGCAAAATCAATCGAAGTGTTCGAATTAGGTCAATATCCGAGCTAAAAATCCAATAGAAAAATGGGTTTCTCTTACATAATGAATCCATGAAACAAAATTTCTAACTTTAACTGACAGAATTGAAATGAATCAGGTAGAGAGATGGTAGGAAGCGTGAGAGAGTTACCGATGTTGAGTCGAATAAGGGAAGACAAATCGGAATGTCTCATCATTAGGGACTGAAGAAAGTTAAGAGGCAAAAAAGAGTTTAACGAGTGAAATTTAGCTTTAGCAAAGCAACATGGTATTGGAATTTATACAATTTGCAGTTTGTCCTAAGAAAATTGAAAAGGCTGATCGAATCGGTTTAAAAAATGAAACGACTGTTCATTTGATGGGCAATGTAAAGGTAGCAGATGGGTTGGGTCGTGTTGACAAGCCCCATTATTGCAGCAACAGGCCTGATATGGCATGACATTTGTCCACTTATGTTTTCGATGCTTGGAAATGAATAGCAATTAGTGGGATAAAACTAAGTTATTGAGTTCGGTTTATATTCAAATATTTATATTAAACAAGTTTGACTTTGATTTTGAGTATTGGGATGGTTGATGTTTTGGGAGTTTGTGCTCTTAGTCTAGTCATACATAAATATTATGGTGTGATCATCATAAAAAGTTTGGTAAAAAATATATATATATACGACAATGATAAGTAAATTTACATCATTAAAGAAGCACCATTTATGATAGTATCCTCACCAAACTGCACCAACAATGAACCCCGGTTAACAACAACAATGCTAGATATCCCCACCCTAATATCTTTTCATCAATGGTGATGTACAAAACCAATCCCCGATAGATGTTAGGTTGGCCCAACCTCTTATATTAAACAATTTGATTTTAATTTTAAATATTGAAAATGGATGAAGTTTTAAGTCTCATCATACACAGATATTATGTTTTGACCATTATGAAAAGTTTAGCGAACAATAGATATACACAACAATAGCAACTAAATTGATAATGCCAAAAAATATAAAAGAAATATTACCATGATCAATTACTTATAATAGTATCCTAGCTTCACCACCACCAAATTGCATCAATAATGAATTCAAGTTTACAACAATAATGCTAGTCTCGCCCCAAATATCTTTTCATCAATGTTGATGTACAAAAACTAATCTCTAAGATTAAATTAATCCCAATTTTTTAAATATTCTTTAAAAATAAAATCTCTCGAAAACAAAATAAAAGGAAAGAATTCATAATTGTACAAAAAAAATTAAAGAAACAACTAAGAAAAACATTAAAAACTACAATTACTAACACCGTTAACACTTTCAAATAAAACATAATAGATTAGTGTCGTCTTTACGTGTTTCAAAAAGAGTAGAATGAGCTTTATTTATACGCATGCTTTTGTTATCCACTAAGAAAAGTCAAAGCTATTAAAAAAGAAAAAAGAAAAAGAGGAGAACCAAAAGAAACTGTCAAAAGAGAAAATGGTGAGAAAACTAATTGCTTAAAAAGAAATTGGTAAAGAAGAGATGATAACACTTAGGAAGTTCATCTTCATGCAAAACTCGTAGAACCTTATCCGGTGGAGAGGTGAAAAGATGCAATCCAAGCGGTCTCTACCATGCTATTGTAGCAAGTCCATTTGCCATCCTATTTCCTTCGTGATATTCATGTACCAGCATTGCCTCCAGCTTAGCTTCAACAATTTTAGAACCGACCACCAATCAAATGAAGGGTTGATGGTTTCGTCCTGCCTATGAATAAATGAACAACCATTAAACTTGTTGAGATTGATTGAAAATGTTGATCAAGTAAGAAAGAAAATAAGGTAAAAAAAGTTATTTTATATAGGATGGTAAATTTCATGAGGTAAGAGGTTTTCAAGTCTATTTAAGGAATTCAAGTTTAAGAGATTTTTAAGTCTATACAAGGAATTTAAGTTTATGAATGTACCAAATTAATTAAGAATTATGGCTTTTTTTAAAAAAAAAATTTAGAAATTAGATTCAAGTAAGTTAAAGTGCATTATACTCTTATTATAATTAATTGAGAAGGGTTGTAGATATAATAAATATAATCTAAATTTATAATGAAAATTATTAAAAATATATTTTTTATTTAAACAATTTGTTTCTCTGTTTTTTAATATAAAGTGTCGAAAGTATAAAGTATGCCGTTTGTTATCTAAATTTGTTATAGAGAATAAATAATATCTTATATATATATATATATATATATATATATATAAAAAAAAAGCAAACATCTACAAGCATTCAAACCGTGAACGAAACACAAAATATAGAGTAAGCCAAGTTGGGAGGCATCAACAACCATGGCTTGCGTCACCTTATGCCTACTTTTTAAATTACATTTTTCTCTTGATATCTGTTAAGCTAATGTATTTATCGTCCTAAAATCTGCATCTCTAAATTACAATAAATATATAATCCAAATGAAAATGTCTGAAATGTTAGCATATGCATGTCTGGATATGTCATGAACATCAAGTATATCCACCAGCTGTTTGCATGCAAAACCCAACGTGGCAGCCTACCAAAACCCCAACATTTTTTTTTGGTTTTATTTTTGCCTTATCCATCGATATAAATGGGAGATTCATTCAAATTCCATAGGCACACCCCTTTTTTTTTTCCCTTATCCTCAAAAACAAAATAGAAATTGAGGTTAGAATATTTGAAGTGTTGAAAGGTTGAAGATGGAGAGGAAGCATCTTTCTTCCATTGCCAACCATGTTCTTCGAACAACTGCACAGTATATATTCATATCAAAACACTCATATATATTAATTTCTAATATGTACATGGTTTAAAAAAATTTATAGGCTACATTTATGTACAGGGAGCTAGGTACTTCAGTGGAACATTTGGTGGAAGAATTTGAAGCTGGATGGAACCCTGAAGTTGGTGATTATTCGAGGAAATTGATGGAATTTTGCAGCTCAAAAGCCCTTATCAATTTATGTCAAAACATAGAAGAAAGGTTAAACAATGGATCATATAGCCGGTTCACATATGACATGATGCTTGCTTGGGAGAACCCCAGTGGTGCTCTCCTTGAAAAGCCTCAAGCAGTGAGTCTTATATGGATTTTAACTTTGCAATGTTTGTGCTGAACTTGTTACAACTTATCTGTTTGATGTTATTATTCCTCTATGCATAGGAGAACGAAGATTCGAAAATATCCGTAAATTTGCCAACTGAGCAGGATGATATCCCTCTTTTCTATTCAGACTTGATGCCACTCCTCGTAAGCCAATTTATTTCTCATAATTCAGTTGATTAAGTCATTAGCCTTTTGCAGATTGATGTGTTGATGAACCTTTTAGCATTGCTTATATAGTTTAGTATCGAGAAAGCGGTCTATCATTCTTGGGGTATAGTGACTAGTGTGCTTTGTTGATAGGTTAATGATGAACCAAGTGTTGGGGAAGATGCTTTTGTATGGTTGGGATCATTAGTTCCATTAGTTGCAGATATCGTTAATGGAAGATTCACATTCGAAACCCTGACCGCGTCGACCGGAAACCGGCTCTTTTTCCCTGCATATGATAAGTTGCTAAAGGAGATTGACAAGTAAGCCTTGAAACTCTGCTTGAATGAGTAAGAAAAAAACTTGAAATTCTTTCATAGGAGGATTACTTATGATTAGTATAATTGTCATTGGTGGTACTGCTTACATTCATATAATTGTAATTTCATCTTACTGGCACAAACATCAATGGGGGAAGTTCTTTGCAATATTCTAAGTGCTTTACTTGTTCCTTTTTTCATTCAGTTGCATGAAGCATTTGCAGAAACAAGCAACACCAAAAGGTGTAGAGTTAGCTGATGATGAATATATATTGCATGTCGAAGGAACGGCTACCACGCAAAGAGTAGTGCGCCATATTGAAGGAACAAGTTGGCCCGGTTCGTGCTTGATTTCTTTTATTTTGGTTCAGTAATAATGTGCAGGCATTCAGACTAATATTTATCTTATGGCCATTTAAGTCATTGCTACTTAGAAATTATGTACTTCAAATGTTACTTTTTCAGGTAGGCTTACGTTGACAAATCATGCTCTCTACTTTGAGGCCTCTGGAGTCTTGACATATGATGATGCACTTAAGATCGATCTTTCGAGGGATATAGAACATGGTGTTAAACCAGCTGCCACAGGTCCATGGGGTGCTCCACTTTTCGACAAAGCCATAATCTATGAGTCACCCGAGTTGTAAGTATATAGTTGCAAAGAATATCGTTGATACTACCATTAGTATGATTATGATTTCAAAGTCAGACATTATAACATGTAGGTAAAAGATTAATGATCTGCTTGATAATTGGAGTCAGTACTAGTTTGATGGTGAATATTAGAAGTTGAAAATTTTGATGTTTGGGAGACTGAACAATCTGATTTTTCTAGCCATGAAGGAGTTCTGCTGGAGTTTCCAGAGATGACAAGCTCCACAAGACGTGACCATTGGCTAGCGCTCACAAAGGAGGTACTGTTAATGCACAAATTTTTATCTAAATTTAAGGCGGAAAGTCCGATACAAGCATGGGAGATGCACGCAAGGACCATTTTGAGCATTATAAGGCTTCATGCAGCAAGAGAACTGCTAAGAATCTGTCCACCAGATCCCACAAAATTCTTGATTTTTTCCTTATACGACGAGTTACCAAAGGGGGACTATGTACTCGAACAGCTTGCCGAGAGTCTAAATAAGGTAAAGATCGCACAACCATGTAGTGCACACTCCATACTGAGAAAAATGAACTTTTCGGAGCCAACTACATCGGAAATAGAAGAAAAAGGAGTGAACGAGAAGAGGGAAACTATTGCAGGCAGCGAAGACGATGATAAGACTTCACTAGAGACTGCGATTAATCAAACAAGAAAGGAAGAAAGGGAAGTTGTTAATGCTAAAGAAGCCATTGAAGGGCTGAAAGATGAAGGGATCAGTGAAAATGCTCTCATTCTTATGGTAATTACACACTCTTTCCACTCTACTGCCCATCATTCAGTTTCCAAGCCAAATAAACTTTTTTGTTTTTCAGCTGAAATCGAGATTCAATTACTCTTAGCATATCTTGCTTTCTAAAGAATAGATCATAGGATTGATACAAGAACCTTGTATGTATCACACTCTTTCTTTTGGCATATATAGGAGCTACTAAAGCCACTCAAGAGTGGATTCGTGTGGTTTCGGGGAACACTTTCATGGGAACGACCGCGAACAACCCTTGTCGTAATTGCCATAGTTACAGTAATTGCGTACAAGTAAGTTGGTTTTGACACAAATCCAAGTCCGAGAAAATAATAAAACAACTATGAATCATTATCATTCATGTTGTTGGTGCTGCAGGGAGTGGGTTGGCAAGGCGATATCTGCAGGCTTGCTTGTATTGGTGGCAAAAATGATCCAAGCTAGACAAGAAAAGCTCAAAGACAAACAAAAGGAGATAACCGTGTGCACTGCATTCGAGCCGACTGCCTCGACAAGGGAGAACATAGTTTCAGCTCAATATATGTATATGACGATTTGCCAGATAATACACCAAGCAAATGTTACAATTCTGAAATTGCATTCAGTCCTGGTTTCAAGGGCACCCAAGGTATAACTCATACAATGAAATGCATTTTTTTAGGTATTTATTTCACTTATTCTACAAAATTATATGCTATAGAATCGTTTTGCTGAACCAAAATAACAGGGTTGCTTGTTTTGTTTCAGCATGCAAATGTGATGATGGTTGGCATCACTGGTTTGGCGATATTGTTAGCAGTAACTCCATTGAAGTATTTGATAATAAGTGCTGTCTTTCATTGGATGATAATGAGGTCAAAGCTAGGGAAGTACATGAAAAATAACCAAAACGAAAGGCGAGTGAAAGAATGGTGGGATTCTATCCCACCTACTCCTGTTCGAATTGTCGATCAATGCCTATGATCTACAAATCTGTTGTATAAATGATCTACAAATCTGTTGTATATGGAATTTATATTTCATCATTTAGTAACAACGGCTGAATAGTAATTAATTGCTTGTAATTATACAGTTACAGAAATATTTAGGTAATAACTGTACTTATTATTATTTAATTAAAATTGGATTACAAATATAAACTTAAAATTTGAGAGATCATTAAAATTTGAGTTTTATCTCTTAATATTAATATAGAGAATACTTGAAGAATAGAAGTGTGAGTAATATCCCTCAAGTATAGACGGGAGTAATATCTCACAGGTGAACCCACAAGCATCAAGTCACTTTAGCAAAATATATAGACAGGAGTAACATCTCACCCACAAACATCAAGTCACCTTCGCAGAAAATAAATTCATCGTCACAAGAAAATAGAAGTTGAAGTATAAATGAAGAAAGAAGTTGAAGAATAGATGTAACACTTCTCACCCGTGTCTAATTCTGGAACAGGGTTCGAGGCGTTACTATATTTCAATAATCAAAATCATACGAAATCGGGTAATCAAATTTCGCCCAAAATTAAAATTTTTCAAACACATGCATTTGATCTTGTCATCTATTTAATCACTTATACCACATAACAAGACATTAACATATACCATAAACAAATAGGCTTATAAGCCACATCTCATCGCTATAATCAACAAATCACTATAAGCCAATACATTTGGCTAATCACAACAACATCCATCATAGAAAAACTAAGTCCCTATACATGCCACTCACTTGAAAACATTTTACATACACTTGCCAATACTCTAAGGATAATGGCCCGATAGTGTGATGCTGCCTCCGACGATCTCTAACCCTGAGCTGACCTGACAAAACTAAAAGAAATGGAAAGGAGGGAGTAAGCTTTACACTTAGTAAGCTCGCATGAAAATAATAAGTAATGCGATAACATGTTGTTTTCATACTCTTTCTATTTATTCAAATTCCAGTTAAGCTATTTTCTTGAGTCACAGCCATTAAATTATTTATATTTGGAGCTACGGAACTCCAAATTAAGATCCGTTAATTTTCCATAAAACTAGACTTACATATCTTCTTATCATAAAATTTTCAGATCAATACAGTTTATTCAATAAATATTCCCCTATTTTACTGTTTGACTATTCTGACCTCTCTTCACTACGAATCAATTTTCTCCCCGTACATGACCTTCTTATTTAGTTCATTTGAAAATAGACTCATTCAGGATTTAGGCATATAAATTATATCCCACAATTATTTTTGTACAATTTTTAATGATTTTTCCAATGTAGAACAGGGGATCATGTAATCATTCTGAACCAGTCTCAAAGAAATTCAAATATCTCAAAATACACTAATCATTTGTTTCTATGTTTCTTTTATATGAAAATAGACTCAATAAGCTTTAAATCAATATCTCATCCAACTTATAATTCAATTTCTACTATTTTTTGTGATTTTTAAATTCATGTCACTGCTGTTGTCCAAACAGTTTTATTGTAAATTTTTGCTCTCTCTCTCTCTCACTTTAGTTGTGGTCATCACTTGCCTATACCAATCTTTCTAATTTTCGATTACATATTGAGCATATTGTTCATACGTACATTTGCCACATTTCTCAATTGGTCACATTCACACTTGCACTTATTCACAACATGATCGTATTCAATTATACTTAATCGTTACACAATCACATGTATTTTCACTTAGTCAATTTCCCGTTGAACTCATCGGAATAATAACAGATACACGGTGGCCTGCACAAAGTACCACCCTTGTAGCCAAAGCTATCTAGTGCACATAGTAGCCTACACTTAGTACTACACATGTGACCAAAACCATCACTTACACATAGTGGCCTGCACTTAGTACCACACATGTGACCTAGCTACCTCATTCGTATCTTTTCTATTCCGAAGGTTCAACTGGGAATTCTCACTTTTTAACAATTTACCAATTCATAAATTTTCATGCCATCATTTTATACAACTATCATACATTCATAAAACATGCATTTAGGCATATTATGGGTTTACTTTAGGTTATTCGAACTTACTTGTCGAAATCTCGTCAGGTACAACCGTGTAGCAACTCATACAACCCATGTAATATTAATTTAACATAACACAACAAACATCACATTTTCCATACCATACATACCATCCATCGACTTATCCTAAACATATTAAATCATACAATTTATGCCATGTAACATTAATTTGTCATTCAATTTCACATAACACAACAAACATCACATTTTCCATACCATACATACCATCCATCGACTTATCCTAAACATATTAAATCATACAATTTATGCCATATCAATAGAGAATTACAATTCAAGCATGGTGTTGCATTATTATTAACACACGAACTTACCTCGGACACAAGAATGACAAATTTCCCAATTCGGTCCACAACCTCGATCTAAGACCGAACCTCATTTTCCATGATTATGAAGCTTGAAAAGCTTGAAACCCTTAGCCATGGAGTCTAGAAATTTTCAGCAGCAACTTGAAGAAGATGAGCAAATTTTTTCTTGTATTTTGTCTTTTTTTTATTCATTAAAAACACTAAATGATTAAAATACCCTTAAGGCTTTTCTTTCAATTTTGTCCTATTCATATCCATTTTTGTCCATCAAGTTATCCAATGGTCTAATTCCTTTTAAGGACCTCCAATTTAAAACTCATAGCAATTTGACACCTTTAATAAATAGAACTCAACTTTTGCAATTTTTATAATTTAGTCCTTTTGACTAAATTGAGTGCCCAAACGTCAAAATTTTCGAATTAAATTTTCATGAAATCTTTCCGTGAAATCGTAGATCATAAAAATATAATAAAAATAAAAATTTTCTCATCGGATTTGTGATCTTGAAACCACTGTTCTGACTAAGCCCTAATTCGGGATGTTACAATAGATGGCGAGCAACATCTCACAAGCAATGCTCAATAGAAAATAAAGCCACCTTCATTGAATATAAAGCCAACCTCACAAGAAGGATGGAGAGAAAATTAGATTTTTATTGTTTCATTTTGTTATTTCATTATAAATTTGATTATATTTGAATTGTTTTTGTAATTTTGTAATTTTGTAAGTGGGTGTTAGAAGTGTATTAAAACAGAATAAAAGAGAAATAGAGAAAATATAGAATGAAAATGACTGAATAATCTAGTATTATTAACTTGCTTGGATCAGTATAGGAATAAGACTTATATACATGAGTGAGTGTGACTAACTGCTAACCAATTCTACTAACAATATACCACATTGTATAACTGATTACTAACAACCTAATGTAATCTTATACTCTAACATTCACCCAGCTTCTCAATAGGTAAGACTCGAAGCAAATTACGAAATCGAGTAAACAGGGAGACATACAAGGGCTTTGTGAAAATGTTAGCAATCTGGTCACAAGCCGGTACCTCACCGAGAACGAGTGAGCCTTTAGCTACCTTTTCACGGAAAAAAATAGATCAAGTTCAACATGTTTGAATTTGGACCAGATTGGCAGCAACCGTTACGCACTAGAATTGTCACACCAGACAGCAGGCGAATCGGCTGAATGAATTTGTAACTCCGTTAGCAGAGAAACTAACCATGTAATATCACTGGTGGCTGTAGCCAGACTTCAATATTCAGCCTCTATTGTTGACCGAAAAACAACTTGTTGCTTTTTTGAACACCGCGAAACAGGCATATCACCAAAATACACACAATATCTTGTCGTAGATCGGTGATCATCAAAATCCAATCCCCAGTTGGCATCAACATAACCAACGAGAGATAGTCTGTCAGATGGGCGAAAAATCAACCCATGATCAATAGTCCCACTTAAATGCCGTAAGATTCTTTTTAAAGCCACCAAATGAACTGACCATTGGTGTGTGGACACTTTTTCCATTAGTCAAAGAACTTTTGTCAAGTAGATCCTTGATGTACTTGCGCTAGCATAAATGAAGACTTCCAGTGGAGGATCGAGTGATCAATACCTAAGAAGTAGTGGAGGTCTCACATATCCTTAAGAGAAAACTCATTATGTGGTTGTTGAATAAATCTATTTATACTATCAGTCGTACTCCCCGTAATAATAATATCATCCATATAAACTAGAACATAGATGATGAACTCGGTCGTTACTCGAACAAACAGAGACGCATTAGATTTGGACACGAGAAACCCGGTAGAAACAATAAACCTTTTCAATTTATCAAACTAGGCGCGTGGAGCTTGACGCAACCCGTATAATGACTTCGTCAGAAGACACACCAAGAGCTCACCAATTGAACCAGACTAAACATAACCTGGAGGTTGTTGCATGAACGCTTCGTCTCTGTAACAGCCCGATTTTGACCCTAATCGAAATGGTAGTTTCAAGACCACAAATCAAGTCCAAAAAATATTTTAAAAATTATTTTTAGTGTTTATTATGTGTGAATTTACTTGTGTTAAATTTTCATGTTTTAATTTTGTAATTTGAGTGTCTAATTTAATAAAAGGGCTTAATCGTGTAAAATAAAAATTTGATGGTTAGTTGTGAAAGTGCCTAATTGTTGTTGTCTTTTTAATATGAAGGATTTATGTTGCAATTATGCCATTTTAATATATAGTGACGGCAACATGTTATTATTATATGTTATTATATGTTAATTTTATAAATTAAAATTAATAATAATATAAACTAATGTTATAATATTATAAAGAAAACATAAAATGAAAGCCATTTTATATCATCTTTTTAACCTTTGACCGAAACAAGAAAAAGAAAAAGAAAGCTATTTTCGGCCATTGAAGAAGCTTGATTCAAGTTTTATTATTCGGTTTTGAGATCGTTGCTATGAGATATACAAAACTCAAACCTGAATTTTTAAAATTGATGATGATTTTATGTTATGCCTGTCGAAACCATTTTTTTCGAGTTTTGAAAAATAGGATCGACTTTAAAAATATGGAGTCGCCACCAATCTTTTTTGTTTAGGTGTGATCGGGTCACCAATAAAATAAATTTTGGTCTATGAATTTCAAGAAAAAAACGGGTTCGGGAGTCGGTTACGTAACGAGGAAGAGTTAGCACCCTCGCAATGCCCAAAATTGGTACCAAATTGAGTAATTGATGTCCTAATGTCGTAAAGCTTGAAATGATTTTGAAATTATGTTCCCTTTTTTATAATTTTAAATAACTTAATTGAATATTGAGATCCCCTTGTTCCGAAGGAATAGAGTATCACATCCAGCACGATTGGATACGACAATCTGAGTCCTCGAATTCAAGATCATCCCCAAAATTCTCCAAGCACATGTATTGAAATTTGGAAAAGGTATTTGGTTATTTGGACAAACAAAAAACCACACCCAACACGATTGGACACGATTTTTTCGAATTTCCAAACGCACAAATATTACCTTATTTTGAAAATATGGACAAAATTTAAATGGATATTCGTTTATTTGGTCAAACAAAAAACCACACCCAGCACGATTGGGCACGATTTCTTCGAATTTTCAAACGCACAAATATTACCTTATTTTGAAAATATGGACAAAATTTAAAAGGATATTCGTTTATTTGGTCAAACAAAAAATCACACCCAGCACGATTGGGTACGATTTCTTCGAATTTCCAATCGCACAAATATTACCTTGTTTTGAAAATATGGACAAATTTTAAAGGACATTCGTCTATTTGGTCAAACAAAAAATCACACCCAGCACGATTGGGCACGATCTCTTTGAATTTTCAAACGCACAAATATTACCTTATTTTGAAAATATAGATAAAATTTGAAAGGATATTCGTTTATTTGGTCAACCAAAAAATCACACTCAGCACGATTGGGCACGATGTCTTCGAGTTTCCAAACGCACAAATACTACCTTATTTTGAAAATATGGACAAAATTTGAAAGGATATTTGTTTATTTGGTCAAACAAAAAATCACACCTAGCACGATTGGGCACGATTTCTTCTAATTTTCAAACGCACAAATATTACCTTATTTTGAAAATATGGACAAAATTTAAGAGGATATTCGTTTATTTGGTCAAACAAAAAACCACACCCAGCACGATTGGGCACGATTTCTTCGAATTTCAAACGCACAAATACTACCTTATTTTGAAAATATGGACAAAATTTGAAAGGATATTCGTTTATTTGGTCAAACAAAAAATCACACCCAGCACGATTGGGCACGATTTCTTCGAATTTTCAAACGCACAAATATTACCTTATTTTGAAAATATGGAAAAATTTGAAAGGACATTCGTTTATTTGGTCAAACAAAAAATCACACCCAGCACGATTGGGCACGATCTCTTCGAATTTCCAAACGCACAAATATTTCCTTATTTTGAAAATATGGACAAAATTTGAAAGGACATTCGTTTATTTGGTCAACCAAAAATCACACTCAGCACGATTGGGCACTATTTCTTCGAGTTTCCAAACGCACAAATACTACCTTATTTTGAAAATATGGACAAAATTTGAAAGGATATTCGTTTATTTGGTCAAACAAAAAATCACACCCAGCATGATTGGGCATGATCTCTTCGAATTTCTAAACGTACAAATATTACCTTATTTTAAAAATATGTAAAAATAATTTTAGAGATCAAATAGTGTTTGAGGATGACATTTTGAGTGAATATAATGCTATGGCATAATAACATACAATATGGAGCAATTATTCACAAACGTAATATAATGCTATTGAATCTCAAGCAACAAATAAATATAAAACAAGAATTAAAACATACATAATAACAATAATTATCAAACATTAGATTGATGATAAGGAAAATTAATTAAATACGTACAAGTATAACATATGTAAGACGTATTCTAAATAAACAAAAGCGATTTTAAATATATTATAATAAATAAAATTATGTATATATATAAAATGATAATGATATTTAAAAGTGTTTGGAAATAAATATAGAGTATGGTCTTTTAAAGAGACAAATTATATACATAATAATATAAAATCAATAGTATATATGTAAAATAATTTAATATAAATTATTAAAATAATAGTAAATTACTAAGTGGATAAAATACTATATATGATAGTTTGAATAAAATAGTAATAATAATAATGATGATAAAATAAGAATTTATTAAGATAATAAAACAACAAAATAATAATAATAATAATATTACATTGATTAGAAGTAACAATAATAATATTAAAATAATATTCATAATAATATTCAAAAATAACAACAATAATAATAACAATATTAATGATAAATAAAACAATAAAAGGGACTAAATTAAAAAGCATTCAAATAATCAGGGGTTAAAATAGCAAATACTTAAACAACCAAAACGCTGTGTATAAACTGGACTAAATTGAAACAGTGTGCAAATTATAGTGACCAATTAAGAATTAAAAGAAATATACAATGGGCTAAATCGAAAAACGATACAACGAAGGGGGACTAAATACAGAAATAACCCATTTATTGCAGGAGCACGCTGATCCTCAGGAGACCAAATCGGGTCAGGACCGAGCTTTCCTTATTCGGTGTCGTATTGAGGCTATTGTAATGAACCCCAAATGACGCCGTTTTCTTAACAGCCTATAACACCCCCTTAAACTGAATTAAAACCGACAAACGCCCCTCTTTCTTTTTTTTACAAACCCTAAAATCCCTTCTCTGTTTAACCCCCAACCGCAGCTAAAGGAAACCCTTCCGTCCGACCACCAAAACGTCACTATAAAGGCGCTTCGTGGTACACGAAGATCCCAAGGGAGGCCCTTTCGCACCGGCCTTAAAGTCCCGCCCCTATCCGAACTCCAACCGTGACGGAGAGGACACAGACAGAACCACGCGAAAGTATCTCCCCTCTCTCTTTTTGTTAATATTTCAAAATAAAAGAAAACGGTGCTTAACATAGATTCAAAAAAGAATGAACAATAGAAGAAAGATGTAATCGAAAAAAAGAAAAACCTTTTTTGTTTCTGATATATTTTGTATGCGTAGTCAATAGTGTGCGTACCGATTACAATGTTTCTCCAACTTTTTATAGTCGGTTGAATAAAAAATAAAGAAAAAAATAGAAAAAATACAGCCGTTTGTCCCTTTTCTGTGCTTTTTCCCTTACTGTTGTTTCTCTGCTATTGGCTTGCAAGTACGAAAGGTGGACGTGGCGTACGGAGGTGCGTGAGGCATGCAAAATATGTCTTGGTTGTCGCGTGGGGCACGACGAGGGAGGTCATGGCGTTGTTGATTCCAGAACCCTCTGGGGTTTCTGGAATGTCAAAAGTATTGGGCCATTTGGCCTGTTGGGTTGTAAGTGGGTCAAGGGTTTAGTTTATGGTTTGGGCCTTTGCCCAGTTTAGGTCTGTTTAAAATATTTGGGCTGAGGGTCTTGTATAATAGACATTGGACTATTAATGGACTTTTATAATTTTTTTGGTTTTTTTTTTAATTTGGTTTTGTTTGGGTTAATGCTTTGTTTGGCTAATGGGCTCGGGAAAATTTTGGGCCCTACAGCTGCCCCTCTTTGCTCATTGACGTGTAATGAGAATAGAGCAAAAACTATAAAAGGGCCAAATTTACTTGGTTTTATAAGATCTTGACTTCTTGGCACTTCTTTTCTTCAAGTAACTTCATTCTATCCCACTGCATCTTCAAGGGCATAGAACTAGCGCTTTGATTTGCTTCAATGTAATTTCAGGGAGAAGAGATTTGTAGCTTCGATTTACTCTACTAAAACTTTGAGGAGATGAGAATTCAGAGAGAAGAGATTCGTAGCTTTGATCTTCCTACTGAAACTTCTCAAAAATGAAAGTTGATCCTCAATATACTCAGGGAGGACGGTTTGATAACTTTAACCTACTTCACTGGGATTTCGAGGTGATAATAATCCATAGAGAAGAGATTTGTAGTTTCGATCTTCTCATTGAAACTTCTCGAAAATAAAGGTTGATCCTCAATACACTCAGGGAGGAGGGATTTGTAGTTCAACCTGCTCCACTGGGACTTTGAGGTGATAAGAATCCAGAGAGAAGAGATTTGTAATTTCAATCTTCTCACTGAAACTTCTAGAAAATAAAGTTGGACCCTCAATAACCTCAGGGAGAAGGGATTAGTAGCTTCAACCTGCTCCACTGAGACTTTGAGTAAATAAGACTTGTATGGCTTCGATCTGGTCCTACAACTTCAGGATTGCCAGATCTACTGTCTTCGATTCGCTTCGCTTAGAAAGGTAAGATCTTCGAATTCACCGATGTTACAACAACGTCCTCTAGGGAACCTATGCTGTAAAATTAGTTTTGTGTTTATGCTTATGCAAAATGGTTAGGATGCAATGATCAGAATGAATCCAATGCTCCTAACTAAATGTATTATGGACGACACTTGCATGAATACAGAATGTCATGAGATACAAAGATTAGGATGCAATGATTGGAATGAATCAAATACCCCTATATAGATGTGTCTTATGGATAACATTTGTATAAATGCAGAATGTCATGAGAATGATCCTTTTCAAATGTTTAAGGGCATCCTTGCTCGCATCCTGTCGTTCTTATTTGGCTGGTAATTTGACCCCAAAACTAGAAGGAACCACTACTTTGCTCAACCGATTTGCCCTCATTGTAACTCCAATGTCTATTCCCTCATATCTCGAAGGCGCGAGATTTGTATTATTGCACTGCCACTTGTCGTGTCTCCAGTATATAGGATCCAAAATAATTTGTTACACCATTCTCTAAGTGTTTAGTTTGAACACAAAATTTCATCTTTGAAAATAGTCTCCTTCTTATTCTTTATTTGTTAAAGCCTCACCTCTGCCGTGGTACTTTAAAAACGGAAAGATCATCACTATATAGACACCCTCTTCCCTAATATTATCAACCCCTTGGACCTGGTGAGTTCTACACAATAGTCTTGTTTTAGGCTCTTGTATTATTTAGAAACTTTCAGAGTAATATGCGAAACTTCTTCTATGAAAGTATTATTAGTTCATCCATCATTATTTCAATGCGACATGCTTGCATAAAGGTAATAACAATAGATGAGAATAAAATTGGTGTGAAGTAAAGCTTAAGACAAATTATCAAAAGAACTTAATCACAAATACTCGTCTTGAAAAGAACAGAGTATTCAAAGACATCATATTCAATAAAAATGCATACTATGGGCCCTCTAGATATCACAGCCTGAACTTCTCTGCTCGAGCGTCTGGAAGACTATTTTGAGTTCGACATTTGTTTAGGAGATCTTGAATACTTTGTCGATGTACCAAGATGCAACATACCCTTTCCTTGTTAATTCAAATATAGTAGGATCACCACATGTCATAATTTGAGCTGCTCTTTTTGGGTTTTCAACCCAAACCCCCTTTGGTCTCAAAGCGTCTTTTGTGGGTTTTCGCCTTGATCTCTCCGCTTTTTATTTTTTCATTTTTTTAGGAAAGTCTAAAAATGCCCTTTACGGGTTTTCACTTTGGCCTCTTTTCTCTTCAAGAATAGTATTTCTTGACTGAATTAGAATTTATAAGAGTGGGCAGGTTTTTCCCATCTATTTCGGCCAAGATCAGTGCTCCTCCAAAGAAAGCCTTTTTCACTACATAAGGCCCTTCCCATTTTGGCATCCATTTCCCTCTGAGATCCTTTTGCATAGGGAGGATCTTTTTTAAAACCAGGTCTCCCTCTTGAAATTCTCTTGGATGAACCTTCTTGTCATAAGCCCGCATCATTCTTTTTTGGTACATCTGACCATGACGGATAGCCTTTAGCCTTTTTTCTTCGATCAAGTTCAACTGATCGTATCTAGACTGGATCCATTCTACTTTATCTAACTTTAACTCTGACAAGACTTGAAGGGAAGGAATTTCAACTTTGATGGGTAACATTGCCTCCATTCCATAAACTAATAGGAAAAGATTTGCCCCGGTAGAGGTCTTGACTGATGTTCGATAAGCATAGAGAGCGAATGGTAGCTTCTCGTGCTAATCTTTATAGGTTTTAGCCATTTTCCTTACAATCTTCTTAATATTTTTATTAGTTGCTTCCACTGCACCATTCATTTTTGGACGATACGGTGACGAATTATGGTGTCGAATCTTGAATTGAATGCAGACCTCTGCGATCATATTATTGTTCAAGTTTAACGCATTGTCGGATATAATTCACTCAGGCATTCTATATAGACAAATGATTTTTTTTTAAGAATCTACTGACTGCCGACTTGGTAACACTGGCGTATGAAGCCGCTTCTACCCATTTGGTGAAATAGTCGATAACTACGAAGATGAATCGATGCCCGTTTAAAGCTTTTGGAGAGATCGACCCAATGAATCCATGCCCCACATGGAAAAAGGTCATGAGGAAGTCATAACATGCAACGGTGAAGGAGGCACGTGGATTTTGTCACCATAAATCTGGCATTTGTGACATCTCTTGGCGTAGTTGATGTATTCACCTTCCATGTTTGACCAATAGTATCCGAATCTCATAATCTGTCTGGCCATTGTAAAGCCATTAGCGTGAGCCCCACAGACACCCTCATAGACTTCTTCCAGAATTTTCTTAGCTTCAATAGCATCCACACACCTCAAAAGTACTTGATCCTTTCTTCTTTTGTACAAGACCTCCTCGTCCAGGACATAATCATAGGCTAGCCTTCTCAATGTCCTTTTGTCATTTTCTGTTGCTTGATCAGGGTATGCACGACTTTTCACATATCGCAGAATGTTATGATACCAAGGATGATCATCTCTCCTCTCCTCTTCGTCAATATTGCAGCAGTGAGCCGGAACCTCACAGATACTCATTTGGATAGGCTTCATACTTTCCTGCTCATTTACTTTGATCATAGAAACTAATGTGGTCAAGGCATCAGCCATCTGGTTTTCATCACGCGGGAAGTCAAAGAATGTGATATCATCAAACTCCTCAATCAACTCTAGAATTAACTTTCGATAACTAATCAATTTGGGATCTCTCGTTTCTCCTTCTCCTTTGAGCTGATAGATCACCAATGCGAAATCTCCATCTATCTCTAGCACCTTGACTTTGCGGTCTATGGCTGCTCAAATTCCCATAATACAAGCTTCGTATTTTGCCATATTATTTGTGCAATCGAAATCCAATTTGCAAGTGAATGGGCAATGATCTCCATTTGGGGATATCAGGACTGCCCCAATTCCATAACTAATGGCATTTGACGCTCCATCAAAGTTCAACTTCCAAGAAAAATCTTTTAGGGTACCTCCTTTAGTGGCTGCTACAAACATCAGATCTTCATTCGAAAAATCAAAATTCAAGGGTTCGTAATCGTCTAGCGCTCTGCTGGCTAAAAATCTGCTATTGCACTTCCTTCACAGCATTCTTGCTCACATAGGCTATGTCGAATTTAGAGAGTAAAATTTGTCATCGGCCATTCTTCCATTCAAGGCGGTTGACTCCATCATGTACTTAAAAGGATTTAGTTTTGAGATTAACCAGGTCGTATGGTACAACATGTACTGCCTCAACCTCCGAGTTGTCCAGATCAAAGCACAACACAATTTTTCAATTGGCGAATATCTCGTCCCACACTCAGTGAATTTCTTGCTAAGGTAATATATCGCCTTTTTTTTCTCCTTGAGTCATCATGTTGACCCAATACCCACCCCATAGAGTGATCAAACACTGTCAAGTACAGGATTAGTGGCCTATCTGGGCATGGGGGTGACAATACTGTAGGGTTTGACAAGTACTTTTTGACCTTATCGAAAGCTTTCTGACATTTATCATCCCATACGTCTGGATTGTGTTTCTTTAAAAGACAAAATATAGGATCACATTTCTCGGTTAACTGTGAAATGAACCGAGCAATGTAATTTAACCTTCCAAGGAAACCTCGAACTTCTTTTTGAGTGCGCGGTAGAGGTAATTCTTGTATAGCCCGGACCTTGTCAGAGTCAATCTCGATCCCCTTCTCGCTGACTATGAAGCCCAGCAATTTTTCAGATCTAGCTCCAAAAGTACATTTAGTTGGATTGAGTTTCAGTTGGAATTTTCTTAACCTCAGGAAAAGTTTCCTCAAAACTCGGATGTGTTCTTCTTCTGTTCTAGACTTTGCAATCATGTCATCCACATAAACCTCAATTTCTTTATGCATCATATCATGGAACAAAGTCACCATAGCCCTTTGGTATGTAGCTCCTGTATTTTTTAACCCAAACGGCATTACTTTATAACAGAACGTACCCCACAATATTATGAAGGTAGTCTTTTCTATATCTTCAGGATGTATTTTTATCTGATTGTACCTGGAGAAACCATCCATGAAGGAAAACAATGAAAAGCCTGTTGTATTATCTACTAGAGTATCAATATAAGGCAAGGGGAAATTATCCTTCGGGCTGGCCTTATTTAAATCTCTATAATCCGCACACATCCGTACCTTTCCATCTTTTTTAGGGACAGACACAATATTGGCTACCCATTCTGAGTATTTGACCTCTTGTAAAAATCCGGCATCAAACTACTTTTTGACTTTCTCTTTTATTTTCAGCACAATGTTTGGCCTCATTCTCCGGAGCTTCTGTTGAACCGACTTACAATCCTCTTTTATGGGAAGACGATGCACCACGATGTTAGTACTTAACCTTGGCATATCTTGGTACAACCATGCGAAGATATCTTTGAATTTCTGAAGTAACTCCACAAGGTCTCGTTTTGTTTCTTCAGTTATGCACGTTCTAATTTTCACTACATTCTCCTCTTCCAAGGTCACAATCTCTATTGTTTCTTCATGAGGTAGAATTTGCTTTTTCTCTTGTTTTACCATTATTAACAAGTTCGTAGATAAGCCACAGTCTATGTCATCTTCAAAGTACTGGGATCCCTCAAAACTCATGTCTTGCTCAAAAAGAGATTCTAAATCTGCAGTAGCGTCACTCATGTCATTGATATCTGGGGGCGTGTTGTAGGAACAAAAGAATATACAAAGAACGAATGAATTTGAGAATAACTATTTGCACGATATGCTTATGAATGAAATGAAAGAATGATTCAAAACAAAAGTCCAAGGAAAAAAATAATGAAAGAATGAAAAAGAACGAGAATATTTTTATTCAAAATGATCTCAAGTATGTATTTCATAATGAAATTTAGACATAAGCCTATTTCACAAAGGAATGCTTATTGCTTCTAGGCTAAAAGCAACAAGTGTGTTCAGAACACTACTCTGAATAAGCTCTAAAAACTACAGAAATTTTTTCTACAGTCCAATTATTCAGAACACTCCCAAGTTCATAAGGGCAGATATCTGATAAGGTCCCCTTTCAGTGATTTCTTTATGTATGGCATTGATGTATACATTTTTAGTATTTCTTCAATGTCTTTTTCCTCTATCGCATTTACTCCAACATCAATGTGATTTGGTAGGGATTATCAACATTCGATATATCAACCACTTTAACAACACCCATCTTAATAAGTCTTTCCATGACTTTCTTAAAAGCAATGCAATTTTCTATTGAATGCCCCAAAACTCCCGCATAATAGTCACATTAGGTATTTGCATCGTACCACTTGGGGTACGGGGGCTGCAATGGTGTCAAATAGAAAAGGGACACTACATGCTCGTCAAACAATTTATGATATAGCTCTTGGTATGTTATTAAAATAGGAGTGAACTGAAGCTTTTCTGTATTCGTCCTTTGCCTAGATTCATTCTCTGAAGGAGTCTGAAGGTTTGTAGTTGTCATCCTTGGTGATCCCACAGTACGTTGCTTTGAATAACCCTTACTATATGCTCCCACATTGTTTACCTCATTTTATTTCTTTCTCAAGGCTGATCTTTTTGCACTTTCCCTCGCATCTATTTTATCGCTTCTCATAGCATTTTCAATCATTTCACCGAACATCACTATGTCCGAGAAACTCTTCGTGACACTCCCCAACATATGGTTGATAAATGGGGCTTTCAAGGTGTTGATGAAGAGCATAGTAGTTTCTTTCTCCATAAGAGGTGGCTGGACCTGTAAGGCAACCTCTCTCCACCTTTGTGCATATTGCCGAAAACTCTCGCTTGGTTTCTTCTTCATGTTTTGTAGGGTAATTCTGTCAGGGGTCATATCTGTTACGTGATCGTACTGCTTCATAAATGCATGTGCTAAATCCCTCCAAGAACCAATTTCGGTACGGCTCAACTGATTGTACCATTTAGATGCTGCTCCCGCCAGACTGTCCTGGAAACAATGAATTAGCAGTTAGTCATTGTTAACGTACCCAGTCATTCTCTGGCAAAACATAGCTATGTGAGCTTCTGGGCAAGTAGTCCCATTGTATTTTTCAAATTCTGGCACCTTGAATTTGTGGGGAAGTATTAGATCTGGCACCAAACTCGAATCTTTAGCGTCAATTTCATATTGCCTATCAACGTTATCCATGGCCCTAAATTTGTCTTCCAACCATTTGCATATCTCCTCTAACTGTTTTGACAATTCAGCCCTTGCTCTTTCTCTCTTTGCTGCCTCATCAAAATCAGGAATAATAGCATTAATTGGATGATCCCCTTTGAAAGTTAGAACCCGATCCCGTTTGAAAGTTAGAACCCTATCCCGTTTGAAAGTTGGCCGATATCAAAACATCCTCTTGAAATTGTTGAGGTTTAATTGTGACAGATGTCTTTCGTGGATGCACTTCAGGATGTGTTTGCATGTGCGATGGAGTAAAATCACGAGGATATTGATGATACTCAGTGTTCCCCTCAACATTAACCATGGGGCTTTTTCCTTTATCTATAAACCCTTTCAATAGCTGCGTCATCTGAGTCTTCATATTTTTCTGTGATTCCATCATTTTGTCCATAATATCCTGCAGGATCTTAGCAAGCTGCTCCTACATTTGTGCTTGCATCCGTTCTTACATCTCATTCTGCATTTGTTCCAACTTTTTTAATCTTTTATCCATTACTTTGGTTTTTCTCCTTGTACCGTAAGGGTGCGTGCATGGTTGATTTTTGTCAGTTTCCAGGTTAATGCTGAAATAACTTCAACCAATCAGGGTCTTCTCATGAAATCTAATGTATATGATGTAATGCAATGCAAATGCATGGAATGAATGTAATGCAATGCAATCAAAACAAAAGAAAACATATTAGTGCAAGAGAAATAAACAACATAGAACACCTGACCAGGTGACCACTAGGGCTTGGCGTGGCTCTATCTAGGGGTGGCACCTAGAGCTGCTATATACGGCTTGATTCTAAAGAATGGGTACCTAGACCAGCAGATTCCTCAATCCTCACCCATTATAGGCTCATATGGATCGAGTTCGGTTCAGGGGAATACATTTCCATATGGCCATGCGGAGATGAAAATCTCACGAAGCACATAGGCACAGATGTATCTCGGAAGTAGTCTACTAGCCCATACGGAGGTGAAAACCTCATGAAAGCGTAATTTCCCACTACCACTTAAAGGTGTGACCCCGACGGTCATGCAATGCAATGCCAAGGTATATTATTGAAAATTCATTAAAGAAACATGATTTTTCAAAACAATTTTCCAAATTTTCAATCAAATGACAAGAATTAATTAATCTATGGCCTGCCTCTCAACTAGTCCCCAGCGGAGTCGCCAAGCTGTCGAAACCATTTTTTTAGCTTTGAAAAATGGGGATCGACTTTAAAAATATGGAGTCGCCACCAATCATTTTTGTTTAGGTGTGATCGGGTCACCTATAAAATAAATTTTGGTCTACGAATTTCAAGAAGAAAATGGGTTCAGAGTCGGTTACGTACGAGGAAGGGTTAGCACCCTCGCAACGCCCAAAATTGGTACCAAATTGAGTAATTGATGTCCTAATGTCGAAAAGCTTGAAATGATTTTGAAATTATGTTCCCTTTTTTATAATTTTAAATAACTTGATTGAATATTGAGATTCCCTTGTTCCGAAGGAATAGAGTATCACATCCAGCACGATTGGATACGACAATCTAAGTCCTCGAATTCAAGATCATCCCCAAAATTCTCCAAGCACATGTATTGAAATTTTGAAAGGGTAGTTAGTTATTTGGACAAACAAAAACCACACCCAGCACGATTGGGCACGATTTCTTCGAATTTTCAAACGCACAAATATTACCTTATTTTGAAAATATGGACAAAATTTAAGAGGATATTCGTTTATTTGGTCAAACAAAAAACCACACCCAACACGATTGGACACGATTTCTTCGAATTTCCAAACGCACAAATACTACCTTATTTTGAAAATATGAACAAAATTTGAAAGGATATTCGTTTATTTGGTCAAACAAAAAACCACACCCAGCACGATTGGTCACGATTTCTTCGAATTTCCAAATGCACAAATATTACCTTATTTTGAAAATATGGACAAAATTTGAAAGGACATTCGTTTATTTGGTCAAACAAAAAACCACACCCAGCACGATTGAGCACGATCTCTTCGAATTTCCAAACGCACAAATATTACCTTATTTTGAAAATATGGATAAAATTTGAAATGATATTCATTTATTTGGTCAACCAAAAATCACACTCAGCACGATTGGGCACGATTTCTTCAAGTTTCCAAACGCACAAATACTACCTTATTTTGAAAATATGGACAAAATTTGAAAGGATATTCGTTTATTTGGTCAAACAAAAAACCACACCCAGCACGATTGGGCACGATCTCTTCGAATTTCCAAACGCACAAATATTACATTATTTTGAAAATATGTAAAAATGATTTTAGAGCTCAAATAGTGTTTGAGCATGACATTTTTGAGTGAATATAATGCTATGGCATAATAACATACAATATGGAGTAATTATTCACAAACGTAATATAATGCTATTGAATCTCAAGCAACAAATAAATATAAAACAAGAATTAAAACATACATAATAACAATAATTATCAAACATTAGATCGGTGATAAGGAAAATTAATTAAATACGTACAAGTAAAACATATGTAAGACGTATTCTAAATAAACAAAAGCGATTTTAAATATATTATAATAATAAATAAAAATTATGTATATATATAAAATGATAATGATATTTAAAAGTGTTTGGAAATAAATATAAAGTATGGTATTTTAAAGAGACAAATTATATACATAATAATATAAAATCAATAGTATATATGTAAAAATAATTTAATATAAATTATTGAAAATAATAGTAAATTACTAAGTGGATAAAATACTATATATGATAGTTTGAATAAAATAGTAATAATAATAATGATGATAAAATAAGAATTTATTAAGATAATAAAAACAACAAAATAATAATAGTAATATTAACATTGATTAGAAGTAACAATAATAATATTCATAATAATATTCAAAAATAACAACAATAATAATAACAATATTAATGATAAATAAAACAATAAAAGGGACTAAATTAAAAAGCATTCAAATAATCAGGGGTTAAAATAGCAAATACTTAAACAACCAAAACGCTGTGTATAAACTGGACTAAATTGAAACAGTGTGCAAATTATAGAGGCCAATTAAGAATTAAAAGAAATATACAATGGACTAAATCGAAAAACGATACAATGAAGGGGGACTAAATACAGAAATAACCCATTTATTGCAGGAGAACGCGGATCCTCAGGAAACCAAATTGGGTCGGGCCGGAGCTTGCCTTATGCGGCGTCGTATTGAGGCTATTGTAATGAACCCCAAACGACACCGTTTTCTTAATAGCTTATAACACCCCCTCAAACTGAATTAAAACCGACAGATGCCCCTCTTTTTTTAAAAAAAAAACCCTAAAATCCCTTCTCTATTTAACCCCCAGTCGCAGCTAAGGGAATTCATTCCTTCCGACCACCAAAACGTCACTGTAAAGGCGCTTGGTGGTACACAAAGATCCCAAGGGAGGCCCTTTCGCACCGGCCTTGAAGTCCCGCCCTATCCGAACTCCGATCACGATGGAGAGGACACAGACAGAACCACGTGAAGGTATCTCCGCTTTCTCTTTTTGTTAATATTTCAAAATAAAAGAAAACGATGCTTGAAATAGATTCAAAAAAGAATGAACAATAGAAGAAAGATGTAATCGAAAAAAAGAAAAACCTTTTTTGTTTCTGATATATTCTGTATGCGTAGTCAATAGTGTGCGCACCCATTACAATGTTTTCTCTGACTTTTTATAGTCGGTTGAATAAAAAATAAAGAAAAAAATAGAAAAAATACAGCCGTTTGTCCCTTTTCTTGTGCTTTGTCCCTTGCTGTTATTTCTCTGCTATTGGCTTGCAAGTACGAAAGGTGGACGTGGCGTACAGAAGCGCGTGAGGCATGCGAGATTACGATGTGGGCTGCAGCGTGGGCACGCACGAGGGAGGTCATGGCGTTGGTGATTCGTAACCTCAGGGTTTCTAGAATGTCAAAAGTATTGGGCCATTTGGGCCTGTTGGGTTGTAAGTGGGTCAGGGGTTTATTTTATGGTTTGGGCCTCTGCCCAGTTTAGGTCTGTTTAAAATATTTGGGCTGAGGGTCTTGTATAATGGACATTGGACTATTAATGGACTTTTATAATTTTTTTGGTTTTTTTTTAATTTGGTTTTGTTTGGGTTAATGCTTTGTTTGGATAATGGGCCCATGGAAAAATTTTGGGCCTACAATGCCATTGATGGTAGTTTATGATTTTTGTTGTTTGATGATAGAATATGGAAGATATGTTTTAGATTAACTTGTTTTGTCTTTGAATTTTTGATGAATTTCAATAATTTAGACTAAATTGCAAAAATAAATTTTTGAGGGACTAAAATATGAAATAAATGAAATGTATGGACTTGTATGAACATAGGTAATATTCGGCCAAGCATGGTTAATGTGAAATATTGTCTATTTTGTGTTTTGTGCAATAGGGACTAAATTGTTAAAAGCGTGAAATGTCAAGGGCAAAATAGTAATTTGCCTATTTATGTGTTTTTAGACTAAATTGACTGGAATGGCGTTTAAATAAGCTTAATTTGAATATGTTTAGATCAAGAACCAAAGAAATCGGATTGGGACCTGGGGAAAAACGAAAGTAGTCGATTAGTCGATTTTATCGATTGTTGACGTCCGAGGTAAGTCAAGAAGCATTAAAATGTTGTTATATTTATGAATATATATTGCTATGTGATAACTTGAATTATTTGATTAAAATTATGACTTAGCCGAATGTGAAATTGAGAATTGGCTATGTTCTGAGTTTGATTCGATTGAGATCCAATGTCCGAAAGCCCCGTATGAACCCTAGGAATAGTTAGGATACATATGTCATAACATAGGATATTCGATATGTGTTATTGTGTAAGACCACGTCAGTACATTGGCATCGACTTGTGTTTACGTGTAAGACCATGTCTGGGACATTAGCATCGTATTTGATTCATGTAAGACCCTGTCTAGGACAGTGGCATCAATATGTGATTACATGTAAGACCATGTTTGGGACGTTGGCATTGTACGAGTTTCCTACTATCCGCGTATCCTTTTTAATTTCAAACGGTTCAACGGGAAATGTTAAATGAAGACCAAATGTGAAATCGAATTAAAAGGCTCAGGTATGTACTTATACTAAATTGTGAAAATAAGGTAAGTCAGTTGTTGAATTGATTGTATAAATGTTAAAGTTACAAATGTTAAAAAAAATGTGAATGCATATGTGATTGTGTATATTCGGCCAAATGAGGTGTATGTGATTTAAATAATGAGATTTATATAAGTTCATGTGTATTTGTACAATTAGCCATATGGTATGTGTATGAAAGATTTAAATGATAACCCTGTATTTGAGAACATGTATATTCGACTTTGTTAACTTAGTGTTAATATATAATAGTTGATATATATATTTTCTTATGACTTACTAAGCTTAAATAGCTTACTGTGTGTGTTCTTGTTTACTTCTGTTTTATAGATTTTGAAGTCGTTACGAGCTCGGGGATCGTCAGCAAAGCCTATAACACTATCGACGCACTTTGGTATTTTATAAGCTAAAATTTCTTTGAAACTATGGCATGTATAGGCTAGCTTTAGAGTTAGTTTAATTCGAAAGTGTATGTATAAAAGCCATGCGAAAATGGCTTAATTTCCTTGCTTGTGTTCGGTTTTGGTTTAATTATGGCTTGGTCATTTTGTTAAGGTTTGGTTTTAAATGTTCTTGGTTAAGTGTTTGTGTGGTTGATTTCTATGCTTGAGATTGATGATAATTGATTATGGTATTTTAGATATATTGGTATGTTTTGTTAATGATTTGTTTAAGATTGGTCATGAATTGTATATGTATGTGATTTTTTTTTTAAATTGGGGTATACTTGAAGTTAAAGTCTTGAAATGTGAGTTAAATAAAAAATATATTCAAGTAGATTGTATAAAATTAATATGGTTGGCGAATAGGTATATGTGATTTCTTGAATGGTTTGATATGTGTATATTATGGCATATTAACTAGTTAATGAATTGATTGAATTATGGTAATTGTTTGTACTCTAGTTGATTTTGATGGATTGATTCTATATGCACATTTGTGTTTAATGAAGTATATATATATATATATAGGCATATATTTGATGTAAGAAATGCAATGACATATGCTAGAATATGTGTTGAGTATATAAATGCCATTAACATTAGAGTTATGTGGTTCGGACCTTTATATGTATTAGGTACATATAACATGGTTTCGTTTCTATTATTATTTTGAATTTGTAGTTATATAAAAGTTGTTAATATGTTTGAAATATGAAGCATAGTTTGTAAATGTATTATAAGTAAAGGAAGTATGTATAATGGGTAATTTAAGGTGAGTAATGTATCGATCTAATAGTTCATGAGATGGTTGACTAATTGTGTGGTTTAATTTGGTTAATGACTTTATACAATGAACATGTTATAATTGAATTATGCAAATTTATTGTAAGTTATGTTACATGATTTGTTTAGTTAATATGTATTTACGAAGAGGTAAAGAGTAAAAATATTTTATGTATAAATTGATAAGACATATGATCAAATGTTAATATGTATGCATGGTGTTTATAATGTAATTATCTTATTATTTTGATAATTTAAAAGCATGAATAAAGTTTATAAAAGATTTGAAAAGTGTAACTAGGATTATTTGTTTGATATGAGTCTGGTTAATTTTGGAGATATGAAATGTATTGTTTGATGAATTCAAATGTAAGTTTATTGTTTAAACAGACATATGATTTAATTATATGAATATGACTTGAGCGCATATGCAAATGCTCTGAAGTGGTGTTTTGTCTGGTAACGCCTCGTAGCCCTATTCCGATGACGGATGTGGGTTAGAGGTGTTACAGTCTCAATAAGATCACCATTTAAAAAGGCATTGTTAACATCGATTTGAAAAAGTTGCCAACCACGGGAGACAGTAATCGAGAGTATGGTTTGAATAGTAGCAAGTTTGACCACTGGACTGAACGTTTTCTTGAAATCACACCGAAAACCTGTGAACACCCTTTTGCTACCAACCGAGCCTTACGTTGAGCAATAGTCCCATCAGGATTTTTCTTTACTTTGAAGAGCCACTTACACCCTATCACCTTTCGTCCATGAGGTAGAGAAATAAGTTCCCAAGTGGAGTTAGCCATGGAAGCATCAAATTCAGCTTGGACTGCTAGTCACCACTCTAGATCAGCAAGTGCTTCCTCAACCGTGCATGGCTCATAGTCAACAGCTTCAACAGACAGAGCCTTGGGTTTAAAAATCTCGACCTTAAAACTAGTAATCATAGTATGAGTATTTCCCAGCGGAACAGTCGGTGGAGCCAAAGGAACTATGCCTGGATTAGACGGACCACCCGCATCTATCGAGGTTGAGGGCTAGAATTCCTCATGAGCAGACCCAACTCAGCCGATGAACCACCTGATGTAGACTGCATGGAACTATAGTGAAGAGGAGAAAATGAAATACCAATGGGACTCTCGATTGTTGCAGTAGGGCGAGAGGCAGTAGACTGAACAATAGGAACATATGTAGAAACACACTGACTAGGTTTAACATTGTCCATGTTAGATGAAGAAAACAAGAACCGTCATTCATCAAAAATAACATGACGAGAAACAATTACTTTACCATCTGGTGTAAGACAATGATAACCTTTATGTTAGGAATTATACCCCAAAAATGTACATGGCTGAGAACAAAAATCTAACTTGTGACGTGCAAACGGTCGCAGATACGGAAAACAACAGCACCCAAACACCCTTAAATGATCATATGTAGACTCACGACCATGAAGAACTTGGTAGGGAGACTGGACTTTCAAAACTGGAGTAGGTAGACAATTTATGAGATAAACGGCACTGCAAAAAGCATAACCCCAGTAATTCATGGGCAGACTGGCTTGGGCTAAGAGAGTAAGACCAGCTTCAACAATTTGTCTATGTTTCGCTCAGCAACTCCGTTCTGCTCAGATGTATGTGGGTAGCATAGGCAATGAAGTATCCCAAGATTAGCCAGCACTGATGTGAATGCACGATACTCATCACCCCAATCACTTTGAAAGCTCTTAATATCTTTCCCAATCTGAGTTTTGACCATCTACTGAAACTAAAGAAAACACTCAACTATTTGAGACTTACGTTGAATGTGATAAACCCATTAAAACGACTACGCATGTCGATGAATGAAACATAATACAGATTAGTACCACATACAACCGACACCAGTCCCCATAAGTCGGAGACAACCAAATCAAAAAAATCCTTATATTCAATAGAAGAATTTGAAAAAGGCAGTTTATGAGATTTCCCCTTTTGACATGCAATACCAAGACACATTTTATTGAAGACAATTTGGCACTTATCAATAACAATTTTAACAATCGAGGCAGACGAATGACCAAGTCTTTGGTGCCATAACGTGAAAACATCATCACCATCATTACGAGTATGTAGTCTAGTGTTGTGGAAAGAAAGAGCATCGACAGAAGGATCAGGAGTAATTGGTGAAAAGTAATAGAGCCCTTCACGAGTGTAGCCCCGCAGCAAAATTTCTCGAGTCAGGATGTCCTTAACAACACAATAAGATGGATGAAATTCAAAGAACACGTTACTGTCATTAGCAAACTGAGAAACAGATAACAGATTCTTCCATATATTTGGAATGCACAGAACATTAGACATGGCATCTTACTCTTCATAGGTAAAACAGAGTTCCCAACACACGGTATTTTTTTAGGAGTCCCATCACCCATGAAAAGAGGAGATGTCTAAGAAACTCATATTTAATAATTGTCTAAGAAACTCAAATTTCTTTTAATTATATAATCTTAAAAGTTAAATCTTCCATGATAAAAGTAAAGAAAAAAAAATCATTATAGTTAAAATTTATCTTCAACGCCAAACATAATCCCAAACTATTTTCATAACTTCTTTATCCAAACGAAGAACAAACAATTAATTAATTTCAAGAATTTTCTTTGCTTTTAGTTTAGCATAGAAAATTCAAGATTTTATAGTTAAACGAAATTTAAGTTTCAGTATCTGATTATTTAAGTTGATTTCATTAAGGATAATTTGAAAATATAAAATAAAATTTTAAATTTTATAAGGAGATTAAATTAATTTAAATATTATAGTAGCATATCAGTTGACATTACAAATTAATAAATTTTTGGCTAAAATATAAAAATAGTCACTAAAGTATTACCCGCATTCTATTTCAGTCACTAAACTTTTAATTGTTTCTATTTTGGTCACTAAACTATTCAAAATCAATTTTTTTTTGTCACCGAATGTTAACATCCGTTTGAAATTTGACAGCAATTCTGATGTGAGCTTCATTTTATTGGTTTAATAATAAATTTAGCCCCCTAATGTTTACACATTTTATCAAATTGATCCTAAATATAAAAAATCAACAATTTTAGCCCTCAATGTTTGTAAAACTTGTCATTTTAGTTCAAATTCTAAAAAAATTATAAATTTAGCCCTCAACATTTACAAAATGACAAATTTTGATTTTTTTTTTTGTAAAAGTTTATTTCAAGGTGATGTCTGCAGCATCTCTTTCCTCGAGTTGGAGGTTCTGATACATTTCACAACTCATTGATGAATGCCTTTCAACTCCACATCCCACAAATATAAACCTTTGATGAACAGGGCACTCAACATTACTATTGTCTGATTTCAAACTTCAGCACTGGTCAAATTTCAAATTGCTATTAACGTTTGGTGATAAAAAAAATTGATTTCAAATAGTTTAATGACCAAAATAGAACACAGACACTTTAGTGACCATTTTTGTACTTCACCCTAAAAAAAATTTTCAACAATTTATTTAATTGATATGAATATTTTGAAATTTAAATTTTCGAGAATAAAAAAAAATTAGAATATTCAACAATGGGATAAACAGATACAATTTTGAAAAAAATAATGCATTGTTTTAAATTCTATCGTCTTTTCACTTTAACTTTTAATTTTTTTACCCGGATCAAGACTTTAAAAAAAAAGGTTTTGTTCGGTGACTAAAATGAAAGTGACCTAAAAGTTGGTGACCAAAATGAAAATATAAATATGATGTGGGCAAGCACAATCAGCCGTCGTCAAGGATTTAATAATTTGATGACTAAAATGAAAACACCCTAAAAATTATGTGATGAAATTGTAAAAATTTTTTTTCCAAAATGAAAACGCACTAAAAAGTGGGTGACCAACCGAATAATTTACCCTAAAAAATATCGTTAATAGCGACATCAACAAGAACGTAAATTTTGATGGAAACATAAATGAAAAAGTAAACGTGTAAATTAGCGGGGTTGTGGGTGGATAAAAACGTGAAAAAGGAAATGAATGGAGAGTTGAACCAAGATTGAAGCGGTGCCAAAAATTGATTATGTTGTTGAAAGGGATTAATCTCCCAAACCTCAAAAACTTCTAATCATTCAATCACTAATCATCCTTTTTTCTCAAGCTGTCAACATGTTTTCCAAAACACTACTTATTAGAATCCAATGTCCTCATTTTTCATACATTTTCCTCCAATTTTCTTTTTAGGCTATAATTTTAAATTTTAGGATTGTTTTTTATTTTTTTATTACAAAATACACATGGAGGGCAAGAGTGGGAAGGGGTTTTGACCATTGTTTTTACGCTAAAAGAAATTTTTTTTTGCTGCGAAGAGAGTCTTGCATGATTAAAATAGAAAAGAGTGTGCGATCTTTGAAGCTAAGTTATGGGACAATTTAGATAGGTTAATTCTTCTTCATAATCGAGATTATAAAATAGTGCTAATTTAATTTAATAATGTGAAGGTTGTGAAAGATATCTAAAACTTTTATCGAGAACATAAAATTTTACTCTGATTAGACGAGTTCATTAGTTTTTGTCAAAAGATAGACAATGAATCTTATAATACATCCCTAATCCTAAAGAAAATAACAATTATGCTAACTACTTAACCAAAATGATATTTATATCATGAAGTTAGAATTTAACTGTGGCCCGTGATATTTGCATTTAGTAAATTTTTTATTGAGTTCTTATTTGGAGGATATTTATGATTTATGGGTTGTAAAATTTAAATTCAAATATCATTTTCTTTTAATTCTTACAAAGTTAATCTAAGTTCCATATTCTCACAGGCTCATCATATCATCACAATGAGTTGTTTTTCCCTTTCAAGTCAATAACAAAATAAAATCAATTTATTTATTAACATTTTAAGGTGGTTTTATAGTAAGAAAAATATAATTAATAACTTTTTTAATCAATAAAGCAATGTAATTAATGCAAAAAAACGTCTCTTAAAATAGTGATTCCATAATTTCAATAAATGCATTTTGACATTTTTTCATCTATATCCAAGAGACGTGAATAAAACATTTTAGCACTCATTTTATATAAAATATTTTTAATTATTAAATATTTTATGTAAAATAAACTGCATTTAAACAAATAATTTAACTCTTAAATAGAATTTATTAATTAAAAAAAAAAAAAGTAAAATAAAAATGCATAAATTCAAAAAAAAAAAAAAACTAGGGGTCGGTTACAGGCAGTATTCAACTCTCAATCTTGGTGCGGGAAAGCTTTACAATTTACCCAGAAAAAAAGAAAAAGAAAAAGAAAAAAACTATAGGAGACAGCCTTTTTTTCTTTTATCTTTTCCCACTTGTTATCCATAGTTTTCTTTGCTCCTTCATATATTTATATATAAAATATTTCCTAAAACTATAAAAGCTTGTTCCCAGTGTTCATGGCCCCTAGTTTTGCTATCTCTCCCACCCTTATATATACCACCTTCTCTCCCTACAGTATTTCCCTACAGTCTTCTACACTCTTTCACATATTTCCACAATTTTCTTTTGGCACTTCATTATGTCTTTTGCCAATATCAAAGCTTATCTTCTTGATTCAAACCAACCCGTTTACACTAATCTGTATTGAAAACCCTTGAAAGACTTGCTTTTTCTTCGTGGGATTTTTGTGTTCTTTATTGGATTTCTTTTTCTTTCTTTTCTTTCTTTAGTTTTAAGACTCCGGGGTTTTGTTGCATGAAATCAAGCTTTATGATGGTGGATGGTGGTGGATTGATGGATCAGAGGAAGGGTATTATGAAAATAAGACATGTAAACAACAAGGTGAGATACGTTAAGAGACCAATCAAGAAGAAGAAGAACAGATCATCATACAGGGAAAGAAAAGATCCTAAAGTGCTACAAAAGCTGTTTGATTCATGTAGGGAAGTGTTTAAAGGCCCTGAAACTGTTCCGTCTGATTCTGACGTCAACAAGCTGTGCAGCATTCTTGGTAATTAAGTTAAAATTCCCTGTTCTTCTTTCAGTTTGATTTTTTGTTTAAAAGAAGCAAAAAAAAAAAAAAAGTGTTTTTGGTGGGGCTTTGTTCATGCAGATTTTATACAGAATATTCAACACATCTGAATTCGAAATATTAGCATTTTTTCATAAATGCATGTCAGTGTCTCGTAATTTTTAGTGCATAAAGTTGATAAGGTAAGTATTTTCATGTATATATCCTGATTGCCTAGCTAGTGTTTATCAATGAAACTAAAGAGTAATTACAAAAACTGGAGTTCATAACATTTTTTGATTAATTATCTGCTTTAAGCTTTCACATGTATTTGTCCCTTTTCAATTTCCCACATGAGAATGTGATGTACCCTAATATTTCATCAAAAACTATGATCCACAACATGTGTATGTGTATCATATATGCATTTATGTATTGGACCAAATAATTTATCAAGGCATTACCTTCAATTTGTATATGTATATGTATATGTATAAAAGAAGTTTGGTTATTTATTGTAGATGAGATGAAGCCAAAACATGTGGGGCTTAGCAAAAACATGCAGTTCTTCAAATCTAAGAGTGTGGCGAAAGGAACTCCAAGTGTTGCATATATGCCCATTTACCAATGTGATGAGTTCTCGGTTAGTATATGCCTTCTCTTCTGTCTCATTTTATGAATTTGGTAGTATTTCATCTATTTTAAAATATTTGTTTTGTGATAATCGTGTATTTTGATTCGTATGAGTTCATACCAAACGCATTGATATCTTCTTTACAAGTTAGGGTGAAGGTGGTAATTAGTGTTGCATACATGCAAGTGTATATATATTGATTATTTTAAAGATTTTCTTGTACTGATATCCTTGTTTCAATATACACAGAATGTTTCAAGAAAAATGAAAAATGTTTAAAGACATTAATACGTTGTTGTTGTTTTGCTGTGGTGCAGCTTTGCATTTTCTTTATTGCAGCAAATGCTGTCATCCCTCTCCATAACCATCCAGGGATGACTGTTTTCAGCAAGCTTTTGCTGGGAGATTTGCATAAAAGTCATACGATTGGGTGGATTCTATGCCGCCACCCGAATCCCAGCGTAAGAATCTATCTTTTGCTTGCAAGAGCATCCGGACTGAGGCAATCCATTCATGTATTTCTTTTGCGTTACAGCGAGATTGGCAAGGTTGAAAGTCGATAGAGTGTTGAAAGCGCCATGCAAGACCTCAGTGTTGTATCCTACAACAGGAGGTAACATCCATGAATTCAGAGCCGTAACACCATGCGCGGTGCTCGATGTTCTCGGCCCTCCTTACTCTAAAGACGACCGTGATTGTTCTTATTACAAAGAGTTGCAACACTCGGCTTTGTCAGGTAAGTGAAAGCTTTGTCCCATGATGTTTCACTACAAGAAAAAGCATGGAATGCAAATACTTAGTTTGAGTGCTTTTGGAATGTGCAGATGGAGAAAGTAGTAGAGTGAATGAAGGAGGAAGTGATTCTTTGAGATGGTTGAAAGAAATCGAAATGCCCCAGAATTCACACATGGAGAGAATTGACTACTGGGGTCCTCAGATCGTAGATTAGGATCTACTTTATTACAAACGTATTTCTACTTAATCTTTGTTAAATATTAAAAAAAAATGTTAATTAGCCACTGGTGTAATAATATTACATTGTCATTATGTTGTTAGTCGATAACTAATCTCTACCTTGATATTTTTATTTCTTTATCTTATAAAATTTATAAAATTATATCAAAGTGAATGTTTGGATTTTTCAAAAAAATTAAATATAAATGACCTGGATTAAATAAAAGTATCACCAAAAAAAAAATCACTTAATTCCGTGTTACTTATAAAAATTTAAATAATTATCTAAGGAATTAATTTGGAGGTAAAATACAATTTTCTCTTAATAGAAGGACTACTATAATACTTTTATAAATTAAACCCATGTGATTTTTGTCTAAAATCTAAATTAAATCATAAATTAGAATGAATGTGGAATGCATGGTCTCATCTTCCACTTGGATTTTGATCTACATTTTCCAAATAAATATTGATTTATGATCTGATTTGCGATTTTGGGAAAAAAAAAGTCTATGTTCTTGAGTTATTTCCAAAATTTTAAGATTTCTACAATTTTATGAAAATTTTGATTTTTTAATTTTTTAAAGAAAATTTTGATTTTTTTAATTTTTAAAGAAATTTAAGATTTTTAATTTCTATTTTTGTTTCTAAAATTTTATACTATTCAGTTTTTTTATAATTTCAAATATTAATATTTAAAATCATTTTTTAGATTTTTTTAATTTAGTTTTTATAATTTTATGAAAGTTTTAAATTTTTAATATTTTTTGCATAATTATAATTTTATAATTTCAAAAATAAGCTGTGAATTTTTATATATAATTTAGTAATTCTTTAGATCTTTTTAGAATTATCATTAAAAATAAAAAAAGGAAAATATCAAATCGACATTTTAACTATACTTCAAGGGCCAAATTAAGTAGTAGTAAAAATAAGCTAATAAATCTCATCATCAGTCCATTACCAACAATGAGTAACCAAAAGAAACGTTAATTTTATAAATTTTCATAAATTTTCATAATAAAGTGACTAAAACAAAAAGTTTATTAATAATAACGTTACCAACAGTACAATTTACCCAAAACAAATCCAATCCAACAATTTCCAATGATTAATTCAATAAATACACATTTTGAGCACGTTTTGGATGTAGCTTTTTCTGGTTTGCCAGGTTGGGCTCACGGTTTAGGAAATTTTTTATTTGGTCTCAAAAATATAATTGCTTGAGGCTCAAAATTAAGATTTATGCCCCCAATCTTTTGTCAACAGGGTTATATTATATTGGCAAAGTCAGAATTATTTTGAAAATTGTCAATATTTATCTTGGAATTTTGGAATATAATTCATTATTTATATAGTTGATGTTTATTTTTTAGTTAATTTGAGGTTCATGATTGTCGTTCGTGATAATGGAAAGGAGTGCATTATACATTACATTACATCCAACACTTAAACTTTCATATGAACTTCATCTTCTTTCTTCTTGCTCTCCTCGTATTTAAATTTTAAGGAAAATTCTCAAACTTGATTCGGGTGATGATAGCAACCAAAGGTCTTTTACATAGAGATATTCCTCTATAGTATCAATGTACATGTTTTATTCTTTCTCTCGTGGTACATGAATCATTTTGATGTGATGAGTTCAATGTACCTCTAAAGTATGTGTCCTGTTTTTCTCTTTTGGTACATGAATCATTTGGTTAATGTAATCTAAAGTTCAAAGAATGTACTTTAATTATACATCCAGCATTAAAGATATATGACTGTCTAAAATAACCTACTAATACCCAATGGCGTATATAACGTAATAAATCAATTAATTTTTATGTGGTCATGAAAAATTTATAAATATTTTAATTTTTAATAAAGTATAAATTTTTAAAAAAATAGAGCTAAGTGAAGATCTAATAAATATTATATTTATGAGACAGTTACTATGTGGGTGAAAAAGAATTATATAACAAATATATTTTATTAAAATTCACATAAAATCAATTAATGATTAACGGTTTGATTACAATTATAAAGTTGATTGTTTATCATGTATGATATTTTGAGTTGAATTTTTATTATGATTATTATTTTTATTGATTTATTATATGAAAAAACAAAAATACCCTAATGAAAATATCATTTTTAGAAAAATTCAGTTGAAGACAGCCCTCCAAGAAAAGAGGACTTTCCTCCATCCAAGCAAATTCATCGACTAACATTCAAAGTAAAATTTGCTAAAGCTATGGGCAGCATGGTTTTATGTTTTTCGTACCACAATTGGAACATAACAATCCCCACGCTCCGTAGCTCCAATGACCATGTGAATTGGCTTTACGCTAGCTTAATCTAACCCCGGACAAACACTGCAATGCTGATGTCATCATCCGTGCTGCACGATTGAAATTGAGGTACTTTCCTAGCAAGAGCTCCATCAGAGTCACCAATGATAGCACCACCCCTGCATCGACAATCAAAGCAGCATCAATATTAAGCTTCATAGGTCCTCTCGGTGGCATCTTCCATTTGTTGGGAAAATGGGTAGCAAAGGTGTTTTTAACAATAAAGGATGCATCAAAATCATCGTCCTAACAAAATCCACCACTTCGCAAGCATCATCGCACCTCCTTCCAAATTTCCTCCTATTTTAAACTGTCCAAATCGATTCACACCACCTACGAAATTCCTCAATTCCAAGTTTTGGGTAGCAATTGATTAGCCATTCAAAGAAAGAGTTTCCTTCAACTTCATAGACTTTAGATGAGAAAGCCAAGAGGTCCCAAACTTCAACAAGAGCGCAACACGTAAATTTATTTCATCACCATCTTGGCACATGCAACATGAAAAAGGCATCGAAATTCTATGTCGAACTAGTATACTGCTGATCAGGAGAATGTTGTTCCCAGCTCTCCAAAGGAGCATCTTAATTCTTGGTGGTAACATAGCCAAATCAGTTTCCATCCCTTCTTGTCCGAATAGTTTTGCTCCACTCTGCCAATACCTAGCATTCTTCCAAGGAGTTTGTAGCCTGTTCTCACAGTGTAAATTCCATTGATCGTCTTTGGCCGATTATGAGTGGAGATCGGTAGCCTAAATGTCGCATTGGCCTCGTCATCACTAAGTCACGATTCCAACCACTCCTGGATCAATGCATAAGATCGCTCACCTTGAGGTTTGGTCACGAGAAATTATGAGGGGTTTGGACAAAACCTGCCAAACCAACCAGCCATTTATCTTCCCAAACACGAACTCTATCTCCATTGCCGATTCTCCAAATCAATCCTTCCTCCTCGAAGCAAATATACTTTCAAATTTCTAACTGTAATTAATCATTACTAATAATACATAAGATTGATACTTTAATAACCAACTATTGGATTTAGAAATCCAATTATACTTACCATATATAAAAATTTTCAAACCAATATGATATTTCTATCATATTAATAAAGAAATTAAATATTTTCAATATATATTTCACCATCAGATTTTTTTTAAAATATTAATTTACTCGGAACATGAAAGACAACAATCAGATTAATCGGATTAAGCAAATATTAATCATACAAAAAATTACCAACAAATACTTTTAGTCTTAGAAATGAAGAGGAAAGAATAGTTTTAAAATTCAAGAAACCGATAATGGCAGGGGCTATTTAGGAGGCAGAAATCAAGTCATTCAAAGAGAATAATCACCCAACAAATGTACAATAATAGGTTGGAGAAACAGTTTTCGAGTTCGCCACCACCGGCACTGGCAGCAGTGGCGGTGACAGCAGCAGCACTGCCAGTATGGCATTTCTTATTTTTCAGAGAATGATGGCAGGTTACCATTGCTAATACTGCAATTCAGTCGGCAGTCCAGCTCTGCTCCACTATTTCGCGCACTCTTCGGTTGTATTCCCGCTTATTCTCACTAAACATACGAGCCGCTTCCGAGTTTGCTGGAGAGTTCGGGTTCGGATCACAAAGAAGAGACTGGCAAAAGCACAAACAATGTCATTTTCATGTTTAACCTTATTGGAGAAGCTCAGATTCACACTTCCTCAATACTTTTAAGCAAAGTAAACCATGTCAATCAAACTGTGTAACGATGGTTAAAAAGAAAAACCATTTATACACAGTCCCGGAACAATAGTAAACAAGAAAAACCATGTACAAACAGTCCCGAACTCTCATTTTTTCTAAAATACCCATATCTGTTATATTTGGACATAGGTAGAGTATGATCCTTCAAATATTTGAAAAATAGCATGCCCATACTAGATGCATACGCATATTTATAACTGACATTCGCCCCCAAATCAAAGTAACATGATCAGAGAACACTACCAGTTATATAATCTCAGACCATGTTTCAAGAAAACAATAACAAAATAAAACGGTTAACTGTATTTATGTTCCAGTTTAAACATAAACATCGAACACGGACACAGACACAGACACATAGCAATAGCTGAACGACATTAATATTGATAATCAAAAAAATTTCGATTAAGCATTCTAGACTGGACAAATATGTCAATGAAAAGTATGGTTATTGCATCAATGAAAATTTTTCGATTATGTGGCAGGAAGGAGATGCACAGGGGAAAAATCTCATGTAATGAAATATATATATAACTCATAAAGTTCCGAAATTTGACGAAGTTAGGGGCAGCCATTGGTGAGAAACAACTTTTTCAGAAAGAAAATTTTTTAAAAAAAAAAAAGAAAGTAAAAAGCCATAGAATGCTGCACCTGAATCGAAGTGAGTATAGCGGCAACATCATATATAGGACTCCACTGATTTTGTAAGATATCGAGACAAATACTCCCATCTGCATAGACTGATCGAACAATGACAGATCATTAGACTGAAAACAAAACAAAAACAATTTGCATATAATCCCACAGATAAAACCAATGAAAACAATCAAGTACATACTATTTGGATGAAACATCCGTGAAACAAACCGAACAGTTGGAGGCTTATTTGGATAATCCTCCATGAACTGCAAAGTCAGCTTGAACGTACCTGAGAAATCTCAATAAAAACGTTGTGTTACATAAGATATACAAATAAGATACCAGTAACTAACATGCCATAAAGTCAGTTATAAGTTACAATATAAATTTATGTTTTAAATTCTCCATTTTACATTCAATTCCCACCAAAGCTCATGAAAAATGCAACTGTAAGCATACTTGATACCAATGATTTCAAACAAGGAAACAAATTCGAACAAACAGGCAAGCAGCAGTGAATATAACTTGTTAATTCTTGAATATAACTTGTTAATTCTTCACACTGGCTAAAGTAAAAAGTGGCGATTCTTATTACGGCCAAAAGCGATGATCAATTGGCATTAATCATCATGAACATTAATAGAAAACAAACGAGAAGCACACAGAAAAGGATAAAACTCTAGAGCCATAAACTGAAAACAGTTCATCGACTATAAAACAGATTGCGCAAGATTTCGACCATGACTCACCTTCATTGACTCGAGACCACGTGTGTTCGAATGATGTACTAATACAGTTTCATTCAAAAATTTCAAGGCAAAATGACTAAAAAATCAGTAAGAACTTGTTGAGGGATTCCCGACTCGATGAAGTGTCGTCCGCCCAGAACCGGCGGAGACCTCAACAAAACTAAAACAGCAACTAGAACAAATTTATTCATTTTTCACCTAAAACCCATAAAAACTAACACAATTAACAGCTCAAATTTCACAAACTACAACAAAATACCATAACAAAACATCAACAGCATAACAAATAACACAAAGTTCATAAAATTCAACAACAAAAGAATAAAATTTTACCGCCATCCCAAGGAGTATCATCAGGCCTGCAAAAATAAACCCAAAAATTCAGGAAAAAATGACCTAAAATGGAAACCAAAGCAAATAAAAGAGAAAAAGGAGAAATACCCAAAAATGACAGCGTTCCAAAACATGATATTATTATCTTGAGGAGCCCCACTAATACCAGCAGGTGGATCTTGCTGTAGTCTCTTGAAGTCTCTCATCAGCCTCTTCCTTGCTGGGGTTGACATTGCCCTTTCCTTTGTTTTTCCCTAAGACCAACCAAATCTAATCCAAAATATATATAATTGAAAATGAAATCGAAAACCAATTTTTCTTTAAAGAGAAAAGGAGATCAAAGGGAAATCTATCAAATATCCATCTCTAAGATTTTGGGTGCTTCACAAAAGGGAGGTCAAGCTGATCCATTTTTGTTTTTGTTTTTCCTCTTTTATTACTATTAATAATTTGTTTCAGAGAATAAAAAGAAAAATATGGGCGGTGAATGGTCATTACGTGACTGCATGGACAAATGGTATTGCGCCACGTCATTGTATTCGAATATCTATTTTTCTTATTTTTAAAACAAAAATATGGGTGAATAGAATAGTTTTTATATCATGTCTAAATTATCTCCACTATATGTGTAAATATATTTAAACTAATGTAATTAGATCGAGCAGATCGGATCATTCCTATTAAATCCTTTAGATTGTGAAGATTAGATCGAGAATATTAAAGATTTGTATAAATTTATATAATAAACATTATACATATTAGTTGAGCATTTGAAAGCATTTATTCCCTCAAAGATGTAATTGTAATAATCTTTTCTTAATTGACAACAATATTTATGCTAATCAAATTAAGACAAATTGAATACTTAAAGAAAAGCGGAATGAATTATCAAACTCTTCAAACCAAAACTTCCAAACTGCCAAAGCAACTGAGGCAAAGCCAAAATTGACATTTACTTCTTTTCATGTATATTTGCTTCTGTCATTGTTCCTTCTTTTAACCTAACAACTGGTGTATATTTCTTTCGTTACAATCAAATCAATGTTACATTTACTTATATTTCACATGAATCATATATATATTCCTGTTTATATATTCATATCATATAATTCGGTTTAGCTTTTGTAACATCAAAACTAAAAAACACATCAAATATCATTCATATCAAATATCATTCATATCCGACACTAAATCCGAATAACATAAGAAAATACCATTCAATTAAAAGATAAATCAGTAAATTAATTGGTTACTACTATACAGTAAGACATGCTATCTATGCATCTAATAGTTACATATATATGTATATAATTTTTCAAATTTCAAGTGATAGAAACAGTATTAGGTAAGGGCTCCCGAACTACTTGGATGAACCTTAAAGACATGGAAGTGAAGTAGATGAGAAACAGACCACCTCCAAGGACACCATCAAGCTTCATGTGTCTCAATGGTAGAACCAAAAGTGCCCATACTAAGGCAGCAATTAGGAAACCCAGTGTTTCAAGGAGATGAGGGTCTTTAGGGATTTCAACAGGTGAAGGGTATCCATACCAGGCAGAGCCAATGAGGGACATGCCTAAACCAAACAGGGTGTTGAAGATGGGACCAGCATAACAGCCTGTTATGGCTACTTGTGCACCTTGTGGACCACCATTCAATGCCATCGTCAAGTTGGTTATTAGATCACCAAGTGAGTTTCCCCAAGCCAGGACAGTGAGACCGAGGATGGCTTGATTGATTCCGATTATGTAGCCGAGCGAAATCAGTAAGCCGACTAGTTCTTGAGCTATGATGTAACTCCAAATCACACTCATGAAGAACCCTCCAGCTAACCACGGGAGCAAACAGTTCTTCGGCTGGCTTGATTTTTCGGTTTTCAAATATGCAAGGACCCCAAAGATGGTTCCGGCAAAGACCCCGGTTCCATAAACCAAGCCTGAATTGAAGGTGAGACTGAGATTAACATTGTCATCTTGAAGATCCCATAGTATAGATAATAGAATTGGTGCCAATGTGACTGAAACAACTGCAATTGGCTTAGACCATCTTTCTTGGCAAGCAATTGGTATTGTCAATCTCCTAGGTAAATAAAGAGGCATCTCAAGGATCCAAAGTAATAATTTACAAGAACTTGATGTTCTTAAACAAACTCCTTTCTCATGATCATCTTTCACATTCCCTTCCTCGACATAACTGAGCTCTACTTTCTCGATTCTGTTCAAAATTGGTACATTCAAACTCGAATCGGAATCCGTTTTGTCCATATCACCAGAGTTCCAAACAACATACATGACATAAACAAGGGTAACATAAACCATATACATAGAAGCAAATGCAATTGCTCCCCAAAGACTGATTTTCCCATAAGCCAACATCAAAATCAAGGTTGCAATAACCATGAGAAGGTAACAAACATCTCTTACAAAAGCTGGTTTGTTAACTTGGACATGTTTATGGTGAACCAAAGTACTTATGGTTCCAACCACAACACATGTTACAAAAAAAGCACCACCCAGAACTGTGTTTAAGCCAATATCTTGAGTTCCACTATCCGTGAAAGAAACTATGCTAGAAAACACATCAGGGGCACCATTGCCTAGTGACAAGAGTGTAACACCAGCAAGTGTAGGAGACAATTTCAACAAGCTTGACAAGCTTTCAAGGGAGTAACAGAAGTACTCAGAAGCTGTGTTTCCCAAAAGATAGAACAACACAAGGAGCCAAAGGATCATAAGACAATGACCTAAAAGGGGACATGTTCCAAAATTGCAATAAAAAAAGTAAAGATAATCAATATAGCCTTGAGAGACACATGGGTTGTTGAGTTTAAGGGAAGAACATTTGGCTTTGTAATCATCTAAATTCTCTAAGGTCTTACAATCTTGTTGACTATTGGTGCTGGTTAAAACAACAAGAAGTCTTGAAGAGCTAAAACATATAATCAAGAACACACAAGCTACTAAGAGAAATGAAATGTTCAAGAAAATTGTGTACCTTTTGCTTTTGTTCCCAGATTTTGAAATCCAAGTTCCCATTAAAGAAAACCAAAAACTTTCTTACAGGCACAAAAAGGATTGTACTAAATCATGATTATGAAAACTTGGACAGTTTGGAACTTTGTTTCCCTGTTAGATGAAGTTGGAAGAGAAAAACAAACCCAATATAGGAACGAACCTTAATTTGGGGTTAAAGCAGTTTTCCGAGGAAAATTTGCTGGTTTTCTGTTGGTTCAGGAAAAAGAAACAAATGGTTTGGACTTTGGAGGGTTGTACAACAGAGTGGAGAAAACTTATTAATATGCTTATAGCAGCCGACTTGGCTAAAGAAATATTCGTAAGGATTAAGTAAACAAAGCACATTTCGCCTCATTGGGACACCAGTACCCAACATGAAAAAAGGAAGGAAACGAATTACCAATTTTCTTTTATTATTGTGGTGAAGATTAGAAAGGAAGAAAATAAAAAGTAAAAGACAAGAAAAAGGGAGAAAAAGAAAGAGAGAAATTATCGTTAAGATATATTATACTCTTCAAGCGAAAAGTAATAAGATTCATGTTTAAAAAGAAGCCACTTTCACTTTATCCAATTATCAGTGTGTCTAATTTTACTTTATGTATTATATGTTTTAGGAAAACGACAAATGTTTTATAATGTGTAATAAAAAAATAAAAATTTAATTATATAAATAAATGTGATATTTGTTACACTATTAATTCGTTTGTATGTTTTATTAAATAAATATCATCATCTTTGCGGATGGTTTTATTATAGTTGTGTTATTAGTATATTATTTCTTAAAATTATTGATTGATTTTCACACCAGTTCAATTAAAAATTATATATTTTATATAGTAAATTATATTATTATTTTATTAAAAACAAAAATAAAACTTCTTTCATCTATTTTTTTAAAATTAGATGTACCATAATCTTAATCTGGTTCAAAATTAATGATTTTAGTTGACACTATTAAGTGATCCAAAACATATATCTATCTATATATTAGGAAATTCAAAAGCAATGTGAACCATATGTGAGAGAGATGGAATGTGGGGCTGCTGTGTCCCTTTTATGTATTATATTTATTTAATTTGGTACCAAAGTCATTTCCTTTTGAAATGGACCCATACACGTGAATTTGACAACTGACGCTTCAATTCTTTGTTTTAAATAGTCTATGTATTTATTTACTATTTGTATAAAAATAACAATATAGTAAAATTAGATATTGTAATAATATTAAAATATAAGATTAAAAAATTAAAGATAAATACCCAAAAAACATTAAATTTTGGATCAATGTCCAAATTTTCGAGTTTAGTTTAATTTTGGATCAGCTTTTGTGAATATATATATAGCTTTAAGGTTAACCTTTGTTATTATAATTACATATATAGTGAGATTTGTCCGATTTAAAATTTAGGGAAAAAAAGTAATGTTTAGTTTTGATTTGGTATCTTTTCTCAATTTAATTTTTTTTCATTTTAGTTTTAAAATTTGTATTCCATCATAAATTTGGTATCTTTCAAAATGTTACATTATCATTTGATTTTTTAAAAATTTTATATAAAATTTACAAAATTTGCATGTTTAATCATTATAGATGTGGGTTTTTTAATATTTTATATTTTCAAAACAAACTATCAATTTTAAATTTTGATTGGATAAATTTGGCATTCAGTCCAAATTCATTATTTTTAAATTTTTTAAAAAATCTAAAATACATATTCAAAATAAACCTAAACAAAAGTGCGTACATGTCCACTCCATCAATAATATAACAATACTTTGAGTGAGTGGCACATCCTCTAGGGACTAAGTTAAGAAAATTTTTAAATTTAAAGATAAATAATATAAAATTTGTCAAATTTAAAGATAAATAATATCACTTTATCTTAAATTTTAATATTTAAAATATTTTTAAATCTGCAAATTTATTTATTTTTCTAAAAAAATTATTTTGCAGATATATTTGTTTATATTGACAAAAAAATGACAAAGCTAAACACATGAAATAATAAAGCTATACAATGCATAGATTCAAGCATGATGCTACCAAAAAGCCTGGCAAGGCCAGGTCCCTTAAAATGGGAAAAATAATATTTTTTTTCCTTTAAATATTATAAAACTATACTAAATGATTAAATTGTATTTTAACTTTTAAAAATTAAAAAATTTAATTTAATTTTTAAAAATTATAAAATATAAATTAATACAATAATAAATTTACATTTTATTTTACATAAAATTACACAATTAATTAATTTTGACTCTCAAAAAATTATTAATTTTGCTCTTAATTTTAACTCTCAACCTTTTTCAAATGATAAAATTCAGCACATGACATAAATTAATCTATTTTTATAATAAAAATATCATACATATAACTCATTACACAATGAAACTAAAATTAAGGATTGAATTTCTTACATTTTACACTACTGTAGATGATTAAGCATGTTATCCTTTTATGATATCTTACAAATTGGTACAAACAAAAAATTATAACTAGCTTTGAAAATGACTGGCATTTAAGCCATGGCACTAGGATAAGCGCAAATGTCAGATTTTTTGTGGAACAACGACGAAGCCAAGAATCGATGAGTCCATGTCATAATTTTGATTTCAACTATCACATATTTTATATAAAAAAATCCTAAAAAAATAAAGTAAAAGGCTTTAATTTTTTACCAAATGAATAAATAAATAAGAGTATAATATAAAAAAATTTAAATATATTAAACGTATATTATTCAAAACCTTAAATGTAAAAATTAAAATTTTAAAGAGCAAACTTCATAAAACTTAAATGTACTTATATTTTGTCATTTTAAAAAATTAAAATTTTAATTATACTAAACTATATTTAAAATAATCAAAATTTAACTGAAAAGAATACTAAACATACCCAGAACTTTTTAAAATATATATATATATATTATATATAAATATCAACATGATCATATTTATAAATATTTACACGTTGTATTGATATATAAGAAATTGATGTGTGAAATTCTTGTTTATCATAAAGCCGACTAAAATTCAAAAACAAATGAAAACTTGAAATTGGGATATTACCTTTTCTGTGAATAGAATAATTATATACTATAGCCATAATTGATGGAAAAGCTTTTTGTAAAAGGACAAATTGATCAGCTATTCACATTGGTTGCTTTTTTGCCGTCCATACTTACTTTATTTGCATTAATGATTGGGGTTAATTTTGACTTAATATCACCACTAGCTATGATATTTATTTTGATTTTAGGGGCTTTTTGTGTAATTAATTATAGTTGAGTTTTCTATTATCTTCTTTAATAGTCCTTACATTCATATCGAATGAATGGAATCATCCACATTTTCTTCCCCACAAACAAGTCATCGTTTTTGTATTAACAAAAGAGTGGTTTTGCTAATTGCATTAAATTATTTAACATTAAATTAGTGGTTCAAGTCTCACTACATTTAATTGAGTTTCACAAATTTTCGCACGCTTTATATTGACATCTTACTATTAAACTTTACAAATCTACCAATTGAGATACTCTCAACTTTATAAACCAAGTCCCCTGAACACATACTTTAGAAACACTAACTCTTGAAAGAGCACGAAAGACAAAATTTCTTATTGAGGGACAATACTTTTGGTTGTTGGGGACCAATCAACTACCTAGTGATTAACACTTTGAAGACTTCTCTTGAAATAGTCGACCCCCTATAAATTTAAATACATGATTAATATTAAAAACTTTTTTGAACTTAGTTAAATATTAATTTTAAGATAGATGTGTTAATTTTTATTTAAAATAAATAGATTAAGTTATGTGTTTGTTAATAATAAAATAACTTTAGTAATAATAAAATTTTATTTTATTATATGAGAGTACTTTTAAAATTAATGTTACATTCCTTGTAAAGTGTTTAGGAACCAAATATAAGAATATAATTTTAGGGTTTTAATTAACAATTTTGTGCATCGATAATGTAATGTAAATTTTTTTAAAATCATAAAATTTTTAAAACAAATATTTGATTGAAATTTTAGGGTTTTAGAAAATTTTAATTTTATGAGATTTTTAAAGAAATTTATGGTATTTTTACTTAAAATCTCAAAATTACTTAAAAATATAAAATTTTCACAAAATGCAAAAATATCCCTAAATTTATAATAATAAAACATAAAATTCTTAAAAGTTTCATAAAATTTTAAAATTCTCTAAAACCTAAAATTCCAAACAAATGCATTTTCTTTTGGAGTTCCACATACTTATAATTTTAGTTTTTGAAAAATAATTTTCAAAAATAGATTATTATTATTATTTTTCCATTCTTATAAATTTCCAAAATTTAATATATTTTTAAATTTTTTTATTTTTGACATGTAACAAATTGTCATTGGTTGATTTATTTTTCAATGAAAAATTAGATCGATTAATGTGTTATACAAAATGAAAGTACAAAACTAAATTATGAAAAATAATACAAGTATCAAAGTGATAATTTAACTATAATATAACGGAGAAAATAAATATAAAGCTTAAAATTACATATTAAAAAGTAAAAATTATACTCGAATTATTGAAGTGTTGAGATACTTAAATAATTTTTTAATGTAAAATTCTTTATAAAATTAATAAAGAAAGTATCTATTTTATAATGGGTAAATTACACCAATAGTCATCTAACTTTGAGGTAACTGACAAAACAGTCACTCAACTTTCAAAAAGTAACAAAACAGTCACCAACGTTATAAAAAAGTGACAAAATAGTCACTGATTAACAGTTACCGTTAGGGTGTTAACGGGATTGCTGGCGTGGCGAGTTAACCAGCTGATGTGGCAAGTTAACTTGCCACGTTGGCGACGGCTGATGGGTTTAAGGTTTGGGGCAGGTTAAGGGAAAAAATTGAAGGGTTATGCTTAATATTTTGGGGTTAGAAACAGATTAAGATTAAGAGGATTTGGGGGGGGAAGGGAAATCGATTTAGGAAATTTTCTCTTGCTGATTTGGGGTTTTTTAGGGTTTAAACTAAATTGGGAATTGATTAAGAAGGGTTTAGGGTTAGAAATCGGTTCAATAATTAATTGACAGGGTATAAGATTTAGGGTACGATTGTTTATTTTGTTGGGGAGAAAAGAAGACGAATCAGAAACCATTCAATGTTTATTATTTTAAGCGACAATGGGGAATAGAAGAGAAGCTACTAGTGTTGTTACATCCACTTTAACGGGTCAGATGTTGCATTTAGTTTTAATTTTTTTGGATTTCAATGCTGTTATTTTGATTTAGGGTTATTTCGGTTTCAATTTTAACTTCGATTCTGATTTTAATTTTGATTTCTATTTCGACTTTGATTTCAATTTTGAAACACTCACTGATTCTGATTTTGATTTTGATTTGATTTCAATTTCGATCTCGATTTTGATTTAGAATTTGGTTTTGATTTCGATTTGGATTTCGATTTAGGGTTATTTCGATTTTGGTTTTATTTTTTGTATGATGTTTATTGTTTGTATCTGCCATTGTATGAATGCCATTATCAAATTGATGTTTATTGTGTATATTTGCCATTGTATGAATGCCATTATCAAATTGATGTTTATTGTGTATATTTGCCATTGTTTGTATCCAAACATTGCTACATTATACTGGTTATTGGTTGTTATTGTCTGCCATGTACATGACAAAAATGGTGTGTTATTGTCTATATCTGCCATTGTGTACTAGTAGATCAATTTGATTCTAAAGAAGATTTGATCAATGCAGTCATTACATCTTCCTTCATTCTTGGGTAATTGGTTAAGGCATAGTTCTGCATTGAAACGCTTGCTATAAAGTTACGAGAACCTAATACAAAATATCTTTCCAGGTATCTTGCTCCTCGCCCAGCAACAATGTTTCGAAATCGTCTGTGCATTGATGGGGTTTGACATTATTTATGCCCCCAACATCTGCTTCTAAAAAAATATTTTCTTGAGATCGTTTAAAACTAAACCTACCTCCAAAAATTTCGGGAAACTATTTGTCCCATGACATTCTATTTTACTAAAATTTGCAATCTGATATAGGTTTGAAACAAGAATATTTAATCATAAGTGGTTTTGAATTGAATTGCTAGCTGTTGAATGTCATTTTGATATTCTGATTAGCACTACAATAATATATGTGGTCTCAAAAGTTACTAAAGTGTTTTGTAGCTGTCGAATACAAAGCTTGGATTCAGTCAAATTTGTTTTAAGATCCACATATCACTTTACATTTGATTATTGTTAAGACTTGAAATAGCCTTGTATAGTAATTGACCATAGTTTATTAAGCACTGGTCAAGATTTACAAGGACGAGATTGGCCTACATTTATATGTAGTGTTATTACTCTTGTTTATTTGATGTTTTACAGTTGCAGTGAGCTGTGGAATTTGAAGTCTTTTGACTTTGAGATAGGTAAAAAGTGGTAGTATCCTATTCTACTAGACCTAATACCAAGCAATGATGATTACACATGTTCTTGTAGGTCAAAAGACATAAAGTTGGTGTCCCAACTCAGCAACAGGCTACCCCAAATCAGCAAAAGGGTACCCTAACTCAACAGGCTGCCTCAACTCAGTTACCTACTTCCCAAACTCATCAACAAGCTACCCTAAGACAAAAGCTCCCATTTAAGAAAAACCAACCACTGTTAGATAGATGCCTTCTACTCAAGAGTCATCCATGATAGACCATTGATGATGATGTGAATAGACTGGATTTTGTTAACTTTTTGAAAATGTGTAAATTTGCCTGCTACTGATTTATTAACTTAGGCAGATGATTTTTTTATAAATTTGCCTATGATTGCTACTGTTGATAAACTTAGGCATATAGTCACTAAACTTTTTTGTAAATTTCCCTACAATTCACATCTGTTCAATTGTGGTGAATTGCAGGAAAAGTTGACAATATTTTGCCCTCATTCCTTTTGTAAACAGTTTGGCATTTTGGCCTTAATATATGAGAAAAGCATGGGTTTTTTTCCATCTGTTATCTTTTTTTGATATATGAGTTAAGCAACTGTTAAGCAATTTGTATACTAACTGTTAAGCAATTTGTATACCAACTGTTATCTCTTCTAGCCGCAGACCATGTATACCAACTATTAAGCAATTTGTAAACAACAACATGAGCCATGTTAGCCATGTATACCAAAGAACCATGTATAACATATGTTAAGCAACAAAATATTCCAACACAATTTGTAATCAACAAAATATCCCATTTCAAGTCTTTCTCAAGTGTTTGTAAACAACAACATGAGTAAAGTTAGCCATGTATACCAAGATTTATGGCTTAAATATGATATATATGTTAATATGAAAGTGTAAGAATGTGGCTAAAGTACCATATTATGGTACAAAGTACTCAGCACGTTTTCCTACTCCTACTAGGATTTCAAAATATGTTATATTTAACATGTGAAAGGTGATGTGTGAGTGAAATTAAATATGATATGCATGATATGTATAGTTTGGGGCATTCGGGTTAATTGAGAAAGGGAAGTGAATGTGATGACTTGGTCTCACTAAGTGAATGTGATGACTTGGTCTCACTAAGTGAAACGTTTACGACTTGGTCTCACTAAGTGAAACGTGATGACTTGGTCTCACTAAGTGAATGTGGTGACTTGGTCACATTAAGTGAATGTGGTAACCGGTTACATTATCTGAAAGTGGTGGCTATGCCACAATATTATAAGTGGGCGATGAGCACGTCCACCTGCAATGACGCCTTCCGATAGTGTGTAGCGGATGGAGGGTTGACTTAGTAGTCCCTACTGTGCGAGGATGATGGCATGGTGTGTAGCGGATGGCTATATAGGTTTGGGTTCGGGTTTGTATCATTATCTTGAATTTTTATATGAATATGATATGTATGGTGTGCTCTATTTCTATTATGTTTTGGTGTTGGTTACACATTGAGCGTTGTCAATGGCGTTAGAAATGTCAAGTTTACGAACATATCTTCATGACAAAATTTTGGAAACTTAAAATGATCCCCGAAATGTCGAATTTTAAAGTTCAAAGGGAACTTAGGGCAGTGACCCTAAAATATAAAGTATGTGAAATTTGACCCATTAACGGACTTGGAAAAGTGGCTGAAGATGCCACTTAAGGCCTCGTGAAATGGCCCACATGCAAGGGTGTTGGGCTTGAGTTCGAGTCACATAAGTAAATAAAATAAGTTTTATTTTGCTTCTAGAAGCCCAAGAGGTGGATGGCACAAGGCTTGCAAAGAGGAGTTTCACTCTCTTTAAAATTGACTAAATAGGTGGATAAATGAAGAATTATTCTTTAATTAGGAAAATAAGGAAGAGTGGTGGCCAAGTTAAGGATTCTTGGCCTAGTAATTTCGGCTATAAAAGGATGAGACTAGGGCCATTCATTATTCATTCTCCTCTCTCTTTTCCTCTACCAAATATTCTTCTTGAGCCTCCATTCTTTTTCTTTTTTCTTTTAGCCTCCTAGCCGATTTCTTCTAAGCCTATTATTCTCTCTTCTTTCATCTTTGAAACCGAATACATAAGGGAATCATAGCCGATTGTTCATCAAGTCTCTAAGCCGAATCTCGAAGGTTGAAGTGAAGGTGCAATCGATTCCTTTAAATAAGGGTAAGATCCAAGTTTGGTTTCCATTCTTTTATATTTTAGACTTATCAAACTCTAGGGCTAATCCCATTAATGTTCATGGTTGCCGAAACTTTGAAGAGATCTTTGGGGATTTACTAAGTGTAGGCTACAAGGAATGAGAAGTTCTTTTCCCGAAGGTACACCATAGGCCGCTTGTTCCCTAGTTATTCGGTGAGTCTCGGGATTTAAAATCCACAAGGTAAGTGTCTATAGCTTTTGGCTAAGGCCTATTTTGATAATTAGATCTAATTCTTGTTTGTTTAAAAAGCGAAACTAACTCATGATGAGATTTAGTGCTTGGGCCGAATACAAGGAGGAGCATAGCATAGATTTCGGGATTTGATTAGTATTGAAATCGGCAACAAGGTAAGTTTTAAGAATACTAATCCTACTAGGATTTGGATTTATGGTCAAATGGTTTTTTTTATTAAAGTAGTAAGTGATTAATCAAATGTAGGAATTGAGATCTAAAGCAATAGATCGGGTTTTTGAGATTTCAAGGAATTGATAAGCAAATCAGGTGTGTACCCTACACTAAATCTTGATAAATTTACGGCTTTAATTCAATATATGTGTTAATATGAAAGTGTAAGAATATGGCTAAGGTACCGTGTGTACTCTACACTAAATCTTAATAGATTTATGGCTTAAACTTGATATATGTGTTAATATGAAAGTGTAAGAATATGGCTAAGGTACCGTGTGTACACCACACTAATCCTAATAGATTTATGGCTTAAATATGATATATATGTTAATATGAAAGTGTAAGAATGTGGCTAAAGTACCATATTATGGTACAAAGTACTCAGGTACGTTTTCCTACTCCTACTAGGATTTCAAAATATGTTATATTTAACATGTGAAAGGTGATGTGAAAGTGAAATTAAATATGATATGCATGATATGTATAGTTTGGGGCATTGGGTTAATTGACAAAGGGAAGTGAATGTGATGACTTGGTCTCACTAAGTGAATGTGATGACTTGGTCTCACTAAGTGAAACGTTACGACTTGGTCTCACTAAGTGAAACGTGATGACTTGGTCTCACTAAGTGAATGTGGTGACTTGGTCACATTAAGTGAATGTGGTAACCGGTTACATTATTCGAAAGTGGTGGCTATGCCACAATATTATAAGTGGGCGATGAGCACGTCCACTGCAGCTGACGCCGCCGATGGTGTGTAGCGGATGGAGGTTGACTTAGTAGTCCCCATTATGCGAGGATGATGCGGGTGGTGTGTAGCGGATGGCTATATAGGTTTGGGTTCGGGTTTGCATCATTATCTTGAATTTTTATATGAATATGATATGTATGGTGTGCTCTATTTCTATTATGTTTTGGTGTTGGTTACACATTGAGTCTATCGACTCACCCGTTGTGGAACATGTTTGGTGATGAGCAATAATGGGGGGGCGAGAACTTGTGGTGGCCATGTTCACTTGAAGTTTAATTTTATTTGAATCTTTATTTTATTTTAAATCTTGTACAATTTTATTTTGGGTTTCATTTTATGTAATAAGGCCATCGTGACATTTTATTTCGCTTTAATTACTATGTTATGAATTTAGGGCTTTACAAAGAATAAGCCCATTTAATTTAAAATCTTTCAAAACACAGTTTTCAAAGTATTGAATGAATTTTGAGCAAGGTTACTTGAGGAACATACAGATTCGGTCCATTCTCGTGGTAAGGGTGTGTGTGTTCAAACTAGTGAAAAATCGACATGGATTTCAAAATCCACTGCCGAATTTCTTACACCCAAAAAACCTCCTACCTGGGTTGTCATTGAACCAAGACATGTTTAATTTAGCTGGGTTTCCACAATAACACATCAGAATCACTTTAGGCATCTGCATTTTTTCTCTTCTCCTTCTTCTTCTTTTCCTCCTCCTCCTCTTCTTCTTTTTCTTTTTCTTTAACCCTAAAATGGTGCTGCTACAATTGTTAAAGTGTGAGTAGCTGGCCAGCTAGACTTAAGGTTGACAGCAAGGACACCGTCACATGTCACGTCACTTTGCCGTAACGTCTGTGACAGAAAACGGTAAAAAAGACTGTTTTGTTACTTTTTGAAAGTTAAATGACTGAAATGAAACTTAGGTGAACTATTTTGTCAGTTAACCCAAAGTTGACTGACTGTTGGTGAAATTTGACCTTTTATAATTCATAAAAATTAAAATTTTTAAGTGAAAAAACGAAAGCCCTAAAATGGAGTAACTCAATTAATTCTTCGATTTCTTCAAAGCTCTGGGCTCTTTTAATGTTCTTAATTTACTGCAAAACCCGTTTCTCAATTCCCAGGTTTTCATAAATAAAATGGAATCTACCATGAAAATTTCGTCTTCAATAACATTTCCTATAAATTCAACACCAAAATTACATGAATATAACAAAGTTTTGTATTGGTCTGCTGTATCCAATGGAAGCTACTCCATCTCCAAAATCAGCGGCATTTTCTGAAATGGCTCTGCTTCTCATGGGGTTAGTTCCATTTCTTCCTCTTTTTTCATATTTTGTATGTATATTCCTATTCAACCCTATAGAAATTTTTTAATCGACACATTATAGAATGAAAAAGAAGCTCATTTTATTCTAATTTCAGTCAGTTTGTTGTTTGTTGAATTAAATATGATATTTCCTCCTGTAGAAAATGCTACTATATGTTAATTTATGTGAAATTCATATTTCCTTTTTTGGGTTTCTTTTGATTTGCCTGAATTTCAACTTTGATGAATTGTTGAACTTCAAGTTTGTACATTTATATGCATTAAGCTTTAAATGTTACTTGGTGCTCTGTTTCGTATTTAATCTTCAGTCACCTTAGAGAACACTTATTTTGGCAATTTTAGTATAACTAGCAGCTAAACATTACACTTTGGATCTTGCATTCAATTCACTTCTATTTTTTCAAATTGGATTCAAAAGCAAATAAAGTTTTTAAGCAGTTAAGAATTTCGAGAAACTCACAATTTTGGTGATGTATTTAAGATGTATGTTAGAATCGGTGTTAAATTTTACTTTTGAGTATGTTCACTTCGAAAACTTTTGGAATTTCTGTTTGTGATGCTAATACGCCTTGGAAACAAGTTGGTTATCGTTGTGTTTAACTGAAATGGTAAATTCTGATGTACAGGCTGAATCAAGGGCAGTGGGAGATGTGTATGGACGACGAAGCCGTCTAGAATCTCTATTTTGTTATTATAAGCCTATCCCCGAGGAACGAATTGAAAAACCAGTTGGGGTATCTTTGGCTGAAAAAATAGTTGGAGATAATCCCCGGTGTAGTGCTTGTCAGGCCAAAGGTGTCGTCCTTTGTACCACTTGTGCTGGTTCTGGATTATATGTGGACTCGATATTGGAGAGCCAGGGTATCATTGTCAAAGTCCGCTGCCTAGGTGTGAAAATTTTCTCTTCTTTAATTTGTAAATAGGTGTCATGGATGTTTATGCAGTCATGCTTTACATTTGTTATGTTTCTGTGTCATATTGTCATAGAAGGCAAACTATATTCGATTCCAAAAGTCTAGTTCTGCATAACAGATAGATAAAATTCTAACTAGTATCCTTAAAACTGGTCTGTTCTGTGGAGAAGTCTTGAAGTGATTAAAGTAAGGTTTTACATTTATGCGTCAAACGTCATTATAGGGTATTTTTTGCAGTAAAGCTTGTGCATCCTTTGCTTTAAACATTGTGAAATAGGAACCGGCTTTGCTGCATTTTGTGTTTTCATTGCCAAAATGACCTTCATTTTAGTTGATGCACGTGGATTGACTTGACTACACTACCCATAAAGATTAAGGCCCTTGTCATTTTGTCTGATCACCACGGACATTCATAGAATTATAAGGTTTTGTCATCGCTACTATATTTTCTGCCATTGAGGGCCTCGTAAGTTTTCTTAACTTGAAAGAATTGTGTGTTCTAAGTTTTTGTTTATACAGTTTTGGCTGTTATATTTACGTGTGGCCAATATGATTTAGTATAGTAGTATTATATTTGTTACTGTTCAGGTTGTGGAGGAACCGGCAATGTCATGTGCTCAGAATGCGGTGGCCGTGGTCATCGAGGACCCAAGTAACTTGTGGTTGGCAGCCTTCTATATGTAGCAATTACACATTGTAATTTCATTTTGTTTCTAGCTGTGCAATTCTTTTACATTAAGTTGATGTATTTGACTCCTGCAATTTCTAATGGCATTTGCCTTCATTTTAAAATCCCTCTGGTTTGTTGATTGTTTTGGAACTGTATTGAAAATGATCTTTTGCCGAAGCAAACAAACGAGAAAGATGTTTTATTTGACATTTAGTTCATCTTAAATGATGCTACAAATATACAACAGTAATGCATATAATTTACAGAGAAGCGGAATTCTCAAAACCAGACAGGCTCGCCAAAATTGTAAGTTTTCTCATATGTTGGTATTTTCATCAGTGTACTTTCTGTATTCTGAACAATGAATTCCTTTGATTAATTTCTCAGCTGCTCTTTCTATGGCTTCCAATTAACCACTAAACATTATATCTTTGAAGAAGCTCTTGAATGCGAACAGGGATCGTTGCATCGAACTGGAGGCTTTGAGGGTTCTCAGTATAAGCAACATAATAAGCTGAAACACAAGCTTGTTGCCAGGCCAATGCGACTCGACACTGCAATACCAAAACAAATTTGTTTATAAGTTTCATGCCAGGTAATGATTCTAGCTTTTTAAACAATGTTTAATATCCTACGAAGAAATAGCCAATGAAAAATGCATAGATGGACACTTCTGTAGCATAGCTCTTATGAATGGCGAGCACCCATGTTCCTCCTACAAGGGTGCATATCGAACCGACTGCAACCCCAGAGAAGAAACAGAACGCCCCAGTGAGGTCAGAATCAATCAACGGTATCAGTTCTGCTGTTTTAAACGCTCCCCAGGTATCAGCCGATGCCTGCATGAAACCTTTGTTATAAACCCCGACATGAAAAAAGCCCCAGCGGTTCCCGTATGTTATAAGAGTTGAAGCAACTCTCGAGTAACAGTCAGCGCAAGAGAACAAAAACTCGTCTGTGCCCACCACAACTGATTTCATAACTCTGGCCGAGCCCCTAATGGTTCCAATAACTGGAACAACAGCTGAGCCTATGCATACTCTTCCTACCAAATGCTGGACCGTGTCTCGGAAAGCAATCCAAGTATTCATATCAGCTCCACAAGCAAAATTCATGTATCTGACTTGTGAGATGGTAACGTACAGCATGTTCTTGATAACTTGCATAGTCCATGTGTAGGTAACCAGGATTACTATGATGAACAAGATGTCTAAGCCAGTCCCAGTTGCGGTTGCTCCCCCAATTCCGGTCACTAAGAAAGATGAGTACACTAGGCAGGTTATGATGGATAGGATCACAAATGTAGCAGTTTTATCAGGAGGAAAGGATGTGGAAACTGTTAGGATCTTGGTTGCGTAATCAAATCTGGGGTTCACCCAACAAGTATAGACGGATTGGATCACACTGGAAATGATTGCGATTGTGCCGATTGCTAAACTTATGGGACATCCGATCAATATATGGAGAATACCAACCGCACATGTTAACAAGGGGCCAACCCAGAAGGCTGTTTTGATAGCTTTTGATGGATCATGAAAAGAGATCCATTCCCATAGGTAAGAAACAATTCCGGCAGAAGCCGCTGAACCCAAAAGTGGAGAGTACCATTTCTCAGGGCGGAAATGGTTGGTACTTCTAGCGGCATAGACAAAGCCAAGGATGGTTAAGACGATTACCAAGATGGAGATTAAGATCAACTGAATGTAGAAAATGTTTGGGAACAACTTCCTCATTAATTGCCCCGCCACCGTTGCGGCTTCTATCCGTAAGCCAGTTGACAGATAGTTATCGAAGAACCCGGAATTGACTCTAGTAGTTTACAAGCAAAGATTTTTTTGTTTGGACCAACCGATGTAACAAGTTGCAAGAAAATGAGGAATCAGAAAACAGGCAGCAAGATTAGAGGTTGGGTGTAATCAAGCTGAACTCGAGGAGCTTGCAAGCAAAGATGTCCGGCTTACACCTCTAGTTGAGAAACAAGAATGAAGAAGTGATGAAATTAAGAAGACTAAGAAACAAAAATAAGGAACAAATGGAGTTGGAAAGTGACATTATTGACAAATGCTTGTGGATGAAATTATTTTGTTCTTGAGTCAGTGAGTCTCCTTGTGGAAGTTTTGCAGATTGAAGTCCACTTCTGATGGCTACTTCATTTTGGAAAAATATACAAAGAACGCAGTATCACTGTTTCATACAATTCTTTCATGTAAACTTAATACAAAAAATTAAAATTACCAAAAAAACACAAATCCAATAAAATTATGGAATATACATCCCAAGCTTATATAACAAAAAATAAAATAAATTAATAAATAAAAACATGATCTTTTCTCATTTTGCTTTAGTTGATCTACAGATCTCTGCGCCAACGGCTTTTTTTCTTTAATGAAGACATGTTTTAAATTACCAAGAATTTCCCTTTTTATTATGAGCATGAAAACATGTTCCCATATATAATGGGATCCATCCAACGGTTAGCTTGTCGTAATAAATATTCAAAATCCCCATTGTCCCACTGCCCAAACATCAACGGTCACTTTTTCTACTTTAATGGAAATTCCAACATCAACTTTTTAATTAAATTTTTATTACATAAAACCAAAAAAATAAAATATAAACCTTCCAACAGCATGGTAGAAAGTGTATCGAAAATACACTTGTCGGTCTGGATCGACGGTTTGTTTTACATAATTTGATCGGAAAGTGACGGGAGTCGTCGGAAGAAGTTGAGCGGAGCTGATGGCATATCACCTCGGAATCTCGGGTGTCGGATGTAGTAGAACCCTGACCCTAACACAAAGACTTTGAATGGTACCACATAAAATAGCAATGAAGCAAATAGGCAAACTATCACAAAAATGCCTGTTGCTCTTGGGTCTTTCCAATTAAACAATGCTTCTAGACGTTCCCCTTGGGCTGCTACATCCCCTAATAGTGTTTGTGCCCGGCTTGCCAATGCGCGTAAACGGTCGTATCGGAACCGTACTGTGTCTGGCGATCGTGTTGTTGGAAGTCCGTCGAATTCTTCATCGAGCTCATCAGGACCGACAGCGTCAACATAAGAGAGCCTTAGGTCTACATTGTGTGGGACTCGCATGCGGTAACGGAATCTCAATGCCAAAATTAAGAAGGCATACATGAATATGGTGGAGAGGACTAGTTGTGGGCACATCACCACCGCTATAAGCAAAACATGAACTAAGATAGTTGTTGGCGGGTGTGCCCACGTGCGAATCCCATCTAACCAACGTGCCAAAATTGCAGCATGTGACAAACAGCCGACGACTCGAAACCAGTTGGCCTTGCTCTTCCTCATGCTCCACACGTGTGTATCCGTATCCAACATGAACTGAACTACTTCTTGTCCCAAAGGTGGTTCGGATCGAGCTAGCCTAGCCGTCACCATGCGCATAGCCGTTTGGCGAAGTATGTCCTGCTGGGCTGGACCTAATGGGCGAAGATAGTGCATTCTTGGTAACAATGGGTGCCATAGGCTTGGATTAGGCTTAGCCATGATGAGCAAGAAAATCGAACCACTATTTCAATCTCTCCCATTTTTTTAGCCCCATTAGGTAACAATACCATAAGTATATATGAATTTAAGTACACTTTATTTGTGTCAAGCGTAGACAACCGTACACGTATTTTACCGATACGTAGATCTCTACCGGGCTTCCCTGCTTCATCCCGCTTGTACCTTCCATTATCAAATACCCCAATAGTAAGCACTGTACATGGATCATATACATCCCAAGTATATTGCTCGTTCCAACGTGGATTAAACCGATCAAGTATTGTACGTGTACGGATCCATTTCTGCCCATACTTAGCCACCACGTATGCATCGGTTGTGCCACGTGTACCATCTTTGGTCTTCACAGGCAACAAGTTACTCGCCCCTCGAATCCCGACATCGAGCAACCCAATCGGAGGCTTAGCTAGCTGCTTAGCGGCAGCTTGGACGTCGCTAGTCACATGAGCAGCTTCATCAAGCACATGATACCCACCTTCTAAACATGCCCTCACGTGTATTCTACCTGCGTACGATTTATTTTCAGCACCAACCAAATTGAACCATCCTGATTTCGGTTCAGTTTTATCATCAGTTCGCCTCTCAAGGCTCGGCACATGGATTTTAGCCTGACCCACTAACTGCCCGTTACTCCAATCCTCAACCATGACCACCAAAAACTGCTCAAAAGGTTCAGCTGCCACGAAAACCAAATCTTCATTCCAAGCCGAACCAACCGGAGTCCTACTGGTTTTAAACAATTGAGCCCCAAGCTGAGCCTTAACATAAAGCTCAGGACTCCGAACCTTAGGTTCAGATCCCGAACCAAGCTGCAAATCTTGGGTTTGGATAACCGTTAATCTCAAATACCAAAGCTTTGGAGACAAATAAACCTTAGCTCGGGTCTCGGGTATTAACCCACCCGAATCCGACTGCCAAGCTTCTTGAAAAGCTTCATCGGCCTGAGTCCCGACCCAGACAGAAACCATGACGTCATTTCCAGGTGACTTCTCCGATTCAAGACTATACCATTGAGGAGCCAAAGGACTATCGGGAGGAACCCTTTTGGGCACTTCTTGCAGATCAAACGACACCGCTCCGAGACAATTATCCACCACCACGGTGGCAGCAGTGGCCGCGGCGTCTCCTTCTTTTTGTTCTTCTTTTTTCTCTTCTTCAGCCCAGACTGAAACTTCTAAGGAACTGGAATTCAGTCCTTCTTTGTCTAAAGCGAAGACTTGGTCCCAATCTTTGTCGATTTGGCTTTTGGTTTTGATACTGTGAGTACCGATAACCAATTTTGCATGAAGGGGACAAACTGGTTCTTTGATGGCTCGTTTTGCTTTAACAACTCGGACGTATAAAAATGGCATACGGTCTACGAGGTCGTATGCGATACGGTTGTGGTCACCGGAAAACGATCGGAGTTCTAACTCGTTAATCACAAGCTGACTGCTTTTACCTGTTTCAGCTTTGCTTTTTGTTGCTACTACCTTCGTTGATGATGCTTCTTCTTTATGTGCTATTGGAGGGTTCTCCACCTCTGGTTGCGGCGGCGGCGGAGTAGCATCTGCGGTTGTGTCTTCGGACTTACTAGCCTCCGCCGGCGGTGGGTTTGGTTTCTCTTCTTCTTTGGGTGGTTCTTCTTTAGGCTTCTCTTCTTCTTTCTTTTCCTCCACATTTTCCTCCTTTTTATCTTCCTCTTCCTTTGGCTTCTCCTCAGCCGTCTCTGCTTTCTGCTCAGCCGCAGGTTCCGCAGGTGCCGGCGGCGCTTCTTCATCAACATAAAAAACTTTAACTCCAATCTCACCTTTAATCTGAGAAAAAACACTCCTTTTTTCCAACGGATAATAAACCAGAGTCTCTTCCCCTGCTTTAACAAAAACACTGCCAGCCAACTTCACTTTACCCAAAAACGTGCTTCGTTTCCCCATTTTTTTATCATTGTACAAATTAATCTCCAACATCTCGGCAGCCATGGATTCAATATCATGAACTAAAAACTCCAGCTTTTCATCCCAAACAGGATTTAAATCTCTGAACTTGGTCTTTGTCCTCCTCCTTTGACCATCAAAATCAACTATGGCATAAGCACTGGCTGTTCCTTGACCATCTTTTGGCATCAAGTTCTTGGCATTGCAGATTTCGACTATCAACTTTCTAGTGCAATTTTCAGCCATATTTTTTTTGGAGAAACAGTGGGACTATAGATCTGGGTTTGAAGTAATTGTGCAAAATAAACAATGAAAAAACAGAGCTTTTTTCGAGTATTAACAGAGAGACGTTGAGTGTTTTTCTTTTGCTTTTGGTGAATAAAAAGTGAAGGAAATGGGGGCCAAGTGAGGGGATTAAATAGGGGGAGACTTTGAAAGAGAGAGAGGGTGGAGAGTGGACACATCAGCAATGGCTCAGATGTCGCGTGGCAAAATCTTGGAGGGCGTGATTGGTTTTGGATGGTTTGTGGAGACAGGATCAAAGGCCCCCAGGTGGTGAGTCTGTTGGTAATATATAAATATTATTTTATTCATGTGTTTTTATAGATATTTATGTTATGAGGATGCAAATGGAATTTTCATGAATTTTGGGGACTAATTTGAAGGAGAGAAGGAAGGAATCATAAATGTCATAATAAATGTATGGGAAATGGGACCAACAAAAAGAGGTAATTTATGGTCATTATATATAAAAATATTTTAATGAAAACTATTGGATAAACTTTTTTAAAACGATATTAATGAAAATCATATATTATATTATATTTTTTCTAAATAATTTATTCTCTTTGAGAGAGGTGAGTTTGTGGACTAATTTTAACAAATAGAAAACATAAAAAATTACGTTAAAAAAATAAATAATAGAGAAAAACAGATAAAAATCCATAAAGTTAAAAATTAAAAAGAAAATTAAAAGAATATAAAAGAAAAAATTAAATTACTCAAAATAAAAAATATATAATGATTAATTGTAGAACTTAAGTTAAGAATTTCGTTTAAAATAATTTAACGCTCCACATCACCACTGCTATTATTGTTGACGACAATTAACAATTCAATAACTAAAATGTAATCTGAGACAAATAAAAGTGACTATTTTAACAATTTTCCTAAACTTTTTCTTAAACGATATAAATGACAATGATATACTAATTATATTTATGCATTAATATATTATTCAATTAATATTTAAAATTTATGGTTGGAAACATCACTTTCACAATATCAATGTAAAAAGTACAAATATTGCATGCATAAAGGTTTTTATATAATACAATACTAAAAATTTTATCACACACATATGGGTATAAAACCATAAATTTAGAATATAAATATATATTTAAAAGAAATATATAATAAATAATGAAATATATAATTTTAAGTTAATTTAATAATAATAACACATAAAATATATGTATGATATTAAAATGAAAAAATTATATTAAATTGTGAGTAAATCAAAATATATAAATACATCAAGCTAAGAATATTAAATGAATACAATTGTTCATCATGATGTTATTATCAATCTTGAGTCAAGATTGAGTTAACTTGTGAGTTATGGCATAATAAAATTAAAGCGTATAAAAATATTAAAATAAAGCTTTAGTTGGATAATAAATCTTACCATATATACATTCTTATTATATTATTTTAAATAAAAATAATAAAGTACCTTCAAATAATATAATTTATTTTAATCACAAAAGAATATTTCCATAATTTTCCTAATCAAGTTAGTATTCGGTTGACTTATAATACCAACTCAATTAAGAGCTTAAATAATATATAGATATATAATAAATATTAAAAAATCAAATTCAATAAAAATACAAAAATAATTAAATCATACTTTTGTGGGTCAAATACCACTGATTTTTTTAATTCAATCTTTTTTTTTTACACAATGTCTAGAAGTATCTATAATCCTTCCTCAACCTATAAATAGGAGGATAATGCGTTTTAGTGCATTCGAACCAGTATTCTCTTGTATTAAAAATAATATCTATACTAATTAAATTAAGATTCAATCGGCAATATCACTCTACAAATCAAAGTAATAAAATTTGAACCTTAATACTTTGGGACGTTATTATAGTAGGCCAATATTGAGAACAAATTATACTTAGCCAGTCAGTAAAAAAAAATAGAGTGAGGGTGTAAGGTGGTAAAATAATAGATGCAGAACCCAAGATTTACATCTGAAAACAAGAAGAATATGTAGTATTATTATATAAAGAGATGAAGATTCTCATAAATTTCAGAACCTGATTTGGCATCTAGCTAAGATAAGCAGGGTGAGAGTGATGGGATTAGTTTAATACTGCATGTGGGGAAAGCAAAGCATCAACTGCTACGCCCACTCTGCACCAGAAATGAACGTTGCTTTTGTTATTTCCTTTGGAATTTGATCATCACTCTCTTTTCTGATATAATATTATGATTTATAGTAACCTACTGTATAAGGAAGTCTCATGGCGGTGGTAGATGGCCGCTTGCTTGGTTGAAGGATGCTGTATTCTTTGCTCACATGCATGCCATTGCCATCAGCTTTTTGGAATCTTATGAGCTTTGCTTAGTTTCCATCTTACAAACCCTCTCCTTCCTTCAATATTCTTCGTTTCAACTTGTTTATTATACATTTGCATATTTGCTCTTCATTTATATATCGGTTTTAGATTTATATAATAACATTCGAATAATATGCTAATAATAAATATATTTATATTTTAAGTAGATTTATAAATTTCAATAAGTCAAAAATGTATATGTGACATCATTTCTAATCTGAAATTACTTAACTTTTGTGAGTAAGAATTTATATTTGATTATCATAACCTATTATTCATTTTAATTTAAATGTTTTTCTTACTAAATTTAAATATTTAATTTAATCACGTATCTCACAAAAATAATTAATTTAATTCAAATTCACATTCATGTAGGAACATTCAGATTAACAAAAGTCGACATTTGAAGTAATAGAAAATATATTGAAAAAAATATCGAATTCTTTAAATAATCTCATTATATGTTTTGATTATATATGCTTTTTTTATACAATGTTTAGAACTACTCATAGTCCTTTCCCAATCTATAAATAGAATGATAATAAATTTCAGGGTACTTGAACCACTTCCTCTTACATTGACAATAATATTCATGCCAATCATGCTAAAACTCAATCGATAAAAAAAATATTGAATTCTTAATGAATGAATTATTTTTATTTAAAGTTTAATTTCGATTTTAGAAAGAAAAAACACTTGGTTAGTTAGATTGGTTTTAGTGTTGGGTAGGTGGGCTTTATAAGTGATTTGGGCTTTTGGATTGGTTTTTAAATCATTTTCATTAATTTTTGATGGGCCAATTAATATTATTAAATTGATTCCAATTTTTTAAAATCCAGGCCTGTTTGATTAGCCATTGAAAGCTTAATATTTTGTCATTTAAATATTTAAATACGTTAGAATTAATTGATAGATATTTTAATAAAAATATTAAAAATATAACTAATTTATTTAAAATTAGGGTAAATCTCAAAATATACATAAAACTTTAGTCTAATGTGTAATTTTATACATGTATTTTGATTTTGTATAATTTCATACATGAAATTTTGATTTGATCAAATTGTCATAAATTATTAACACAATTATTGATATAGTATCATTTTATGTTTATATATTACATACACATATAATTATATTTATCCAGCATAAAAATAAATTGATGTATTTATTTCTTTAAAATGAATGATTGAATCAAAATTAAAATTTCATGTATACATTTGAACCACAATCAAAATTTCAAGTGTATAATTGCATCAACTTAAAATTCATATATCAAATTACACATTAAATCAAAATTCATGTATAATTTTAATATTTATCCCTTTAAAATTACATTACCCTTTACATAGATTTGCTCTCTCATTTTCTTTTTGTGAATCATTTTCTTCTTTTTCCATTAATTATTTTCAGAACATTCAATTCTGATTGCACATTGTTTTCAATATAATACTTATATTTTTCCATATATAATATTTATATTTAATGATAATAATTTATTCCCATTATTTCAAAAGTTAAATATGTTTAAAATAATATAAAATAAGGATGAAAACTCTGCCCTCTGGCACGTTTTTCTTTCTCTGCCCTTTGGCACGTTTTCTTGTTTTCTAAAATTTTCTACTGTTTGACGGTCCTCGATATATTGTTTTCCCTCCTTCTTTTGGTGTTGGTTGGTCCTTTAAACTCTTTTCATGGAAGAAGACATGGCGAATTTGAGTCTTTTGGATGATGAAGAGGAAGCTTTCCATGAGGAAGCAGCAGTGGTGGAACGTTCCTATCAATGTTGTTTGGTGGGGCGCTACTTAACGGATAGTGTCGTCCATTTTCCTTCACTACGAAATACTATGGCAGATCTCTAGCACCCTATTGGAGGCATTTGTATTACAGATCTAGGGGAGAAAAAGTATCTTTTTCAATTTTTCATGAGGTTGATATACAAACGGTTCTTGATGGTACACCGTGGTTCTTTAATAATCATCTGCTCATAGCTCAAAGAATCCCTATTGGAGAAAATCCATTAACAATGCCGTTAAACCTCACTGAAGTTTTGGGTACAAGTCCACAAATTACCCCCAGGCTTGATGATTGAGTTGATGGCCAAACAATTTCGCAACTTTTGTGGTAAATTTCTTGACTACGATACTTCTATTCCATCCTCGGGATTTAAAAATTTTATGCTCATTCGTATATGCTTAGATATATCCATCCCTTTGAAACATAAAAAGAAGATTCAGATTGGAAAATTGATGACAGTTTATGCATGTTTTAAATATGAAAAGCTTAGTTTATTTTGCTTCATATGTGGTAGATTGTGTCATGGTGAAAGTTATTGCCCTTATCGGTTAAGAATTGAGCCTTCCAAAATCGATTTTCGGTTGGGACCTATCCTTGTGAGCGGAACCGAGACATAGGCGCACAGTGGTGAGCAGGTGGTTGCGAGAAGCTGATGGCACACAGTGTACCGATGGAAATTTGGAAAGAATCAATCATAGCATCCCATTAAATGAGGGAAAAGATTCTAGGCGTAAAATGAGAGGAAATCTTGAGAATCAGATTGTGAATCCCAATTTAATTCCATTGGGAGTCAATCATCAGTATATCTCTAATGGGAAAATTCAGGGTAGTAATTGGAGCAAAGAGAATTTGATTAATGAGGGGATAACGAATGGGCCTATGGATTTGGTCTTAGAAGATGAAAATGACCCATTTACAATTTTGGAAGGTAAGAAACGATAGAGGATAGTGGAAGGTCCATTGGTCTCATTGGTTTCAAACGTTAGGAATGGTTCGTTAATTTTATCGGCTAGCTCTGGTGAACAGAGCAGCCGGAAGCAATGAAAATCCTAAGGTAGAATGTTCGTGGTTTGGGGAGACCGCGGTCTGTCATAAGGCTCAAAAATAAGCTGCTAGCTATTAATCCCCGAATTTTGTTTCTTATTGAAACAAAATAAGTGCTAAGAAGATGGAATTGGTCGATTGAAATGCAGTTTTGAAAATGGCATTGATATTGGGGCGATAGGCTCTAGAGGTGGATTGTCTTTGGGTTGGAAAAAGTTGGTTAGAATTTCATGGTTTGTCTTAAGAGCTGGCAATTCCTTTCATGTTGATGTCTTGAAGTCTACTTAGAGGTTCAAAACATCGATTGTGGTGAGCAAAATGGCGATTATGTTTGGCTTTTCGAGCGGATTAGAGGAATATAATCTTAACGATCTCGGTTTCATAGGCCGATGGTTCACGTGGGAAAAAGGAAGAGTCAGTTCTACAAATATAAGAGAACATTTGGACCGTAGAGTTGCTACGCTTAATTAGATGGAGCTTTTTCCAAGTTGTCAGGTTGAACATTTGAATCACTCATTTTCTGATCACTATCCTATTCTTCTAGATACCATGGGAGGGAGACGGAATGATCAAAGGAACAATGCAAAGAGTTTTCGTTTTGAGGTTAAATGGTGTTTAGAAAGTTCTTTTGAGGGAATGATTAAAAGATGGTGGGACGATTTAGATGGGAGCATACCAAACAAGCTTGAGATTATGGGTCATAAAATGCAAAAATGGAGCAAAACCAGAAGTAGAGAAGAGAAGAGAAATCGGGTTTGTTTAGAGGAAAGATTGAATTGCCTTTATAATCAAGAAATCTCAGATGATAATTTAGCAGAAATTGTAGAGATCTAATTGGGGCTCAATTTGGAGGCCAACAAGGAAGAGTTATTTTGAGAGCAACGGGCCCGTGTTAATTGGCTAAAGAATGGTGATCGAAATACCAGTTTTTTCACAAGATTGTCGGCCAACGTCAGTTTCGGGGTAGAATTTCTGAATTGGAAGACGAGTTTGGTATAAGGTATACAGCGGCTGAAGAGATGGTTAAGATTGCCTCGGGTTATTTTGAAAAGCTTTTTGACCTCTGAGGTGGGATTCGATGAGCATCTATTTGGACTTGTGGAAAAAAGAGTTACTGCAAGTATGAATGAGTCCTTACTTAAGCAGTTCATGGAGGAGGATATTTGTCATGCAGTAAAATTGATGCCGCCTTTGAAAGCTCCTAGGGTTGACGGGTTCGCTGTAATTTTCTTTCAAAGATACTGACATATAGTTGGACCGAATATTTCTAGTTATTGTCTCGCTATTCTAAATGGGTAGATGAAAATTGGTGATATTAATAGAACATGCATTGTGTTGATCCCAAATATTGAAAAGCTAAAAATATGTCTCATTTCAGACCCATAAGCCTTTGTAACGTTATTCATAAAATTATTGCGAAAGTCTTGGTCAATCGCATGAGTGAGATTTTGGGTGATTGTATTAACCAAACTCAAGGTGTATTTATTCCAGGAAGACTCATTTCAAATAATATGTTGATCGCTTATGAGGTTCTTCATTCTCTTAAGATGAAAAAGCATGGTAAGAAAGGGAATTTTGCTCTTAAGTTAGACATGAGTAAGGCGGATGACAAAGTGGAATGGGATTTTTTGGCAGGGATGATAAAGTCGTTGGGATTCCATGACGACTGGATTGTTCTAATCATGAGATGTGTATGCTCAATGTCCTATTTTGTTTGCCAATGGTATGAGTAGTGATTGGTTTTCACCATCAAGAAGACTGAAACAAGGAGATCCTCTCAGCCCTTATTTGTTTCTGATTTATGCTGAGGGCTTTTCTACTCTTTTGGAAGATGCAAAGTAGAGAGGTTGTATGGGGGTGCATCTATTGGTAGGGAAAATTTCTATTAACCATTTGTTTTTTGCAGATGATTGCATTCTTTTTGGAAACGCTACATATGAGGGAGCTAGAACGGTTCGTGAAGTCATTCGAGAGTATGAGCTGAGTGCAGGGCAGGGTGAACTATTACAAGTCCTTAATTTATTTCGATGCCAATGTGAGCGAAGAGGTCAAGGAGGACATTACAAGATTATTGGGGGTTCGGGTGGCCTCAAGCCCTAAAAAGTATCTAGGTTTGCCGATGATGGTGGGTAGAAGGAAAACATGGGCTTTTGCTAATTTCATTGATAGATTCAGAAAACGAGTTGAAGGGTGGAGTTTATGTTATCTATCAATGGGTGGTAAGGAGGTCTTTATTAGATCAGTTTTGCAAGCAACGCCCCTTTATGCTATGCAATGCTTCCTTTTTCGAAAAAATTATGTTGTAAGCTTGAAAATATCATTAACAAGTTTTGGTGGGCTAATAATAAAACACTGAGGGTATTCATTGGAGTTGCTGGGATGTGCTTTGTAAACTAAAGTACGATGGTGGTTTTGGTTTTAAAAACTTATTTTTGTTTAATAAGGCACTATTAGCTAAACAAGTTTGGTGTATTTTGGTTCAGCCTCAGTGCCTCTTAGCCAGAGTTTTAAAAGCTCGTTATTTCCATTTTACAGACATCTTAGCAACAAAAGTTGGTTCTTACCCTTCATTTACCTAGCGTAGCATTTGTAGTGCTAGAGAGCTGATTGAGGAAGGTGTGTTGTGTCGGGTTGGTTAGGGAGATCGTGTCAACATCTGGAACGACCCTTGGCTTCTTGAAAGAGAGAATAATAGGTATCAGGTCAAGAGATTAGGACAATGTGGACAACTGTTGATCAACTCATGGAGGTTGATACTAATACCTGGATAGGGAGTTGATCCGTAGCCTTGTTGATGAGGACACATCAACCAGAATCCTTTCTATCCCGATTTTTGAAGGTAGAACGGAGGATACATTAGTGTGGAAATATGAGGGATTCGGGGTTTATACAGTGAATAGTGGTTATCGAGTCCTAGCTACTTCTCTTGTACAGACTAATACGTCTAGTCCTAATGAGGATGATTACAAAGATTTTTACAAGGCTCTCTGGTCATTGAATATCCCAGGAAAAATAAAAATACATAATTGGCGGTTGTTTAATAATCTGCTTCCCCATTTTAGTAATCTGGCGAGAAGACTGTTGTCTATGGATACTATTTGTCCACTGTGTAAGGTAGAACTGGAAGATTCAAACCATTTGTTGTGGTTTTGTGGTACGTTGCAGTGTGTGTGGGCTTACTTTCAAATTAAGATTCCAGTTCTTGATGATTCGTTGGGTTCCAAGATGCGTTTTGCTCGAACTTTCTCTGCAGAAGCGACGAACAACAAAAACGCATTATTGCTATTACCTCATGGAGTCTATGGTATCGAAGAAATAAATTTATCCACGAAAAGGTTAAATTTAAAATGCAAGAGGTGTTGGGTTTTATTGGGGTTATGTACAAGAACTTGTTTTAATTCAAGAGAACCTTCATTCTCATGTCAAACCTCTATCGAAGGACTTATGGTGGCCTCCGGATGAAGGATTTATTAAGATTAATTTTGATGCGTCGTTCCAAAGAGAAGACAGATTAGCAACAACAGCAGTTATAGCTAGAGATTCTAGAGGAGTCATTATAGAGACAGAAACTTATCTTATAGAGAATGTAGCAGACTCTTTTGTGGCAGAAGCAATGGCGTGTGAAAGAGCTTTAATCTTTGTGAAATCAATGGGTTTTCGGCGCTTGGTCGTGGAAGGAGATGCTTTGTCAGTCATCAAAAGCATAAAGAAGAAGGGTCAAGACAAATCAGTAGCTCAGGTCGATTACTCAGCACATCTATCAAATGGGTTTGAGTTTTGATGAGATTTCTTACCTCTTTGTGCCGTGATCTGTCAATGGAGTGGCTCATAACCTAGCGTTAGAGGGGAGGAGCAACATGTTCTATGGGGGTTGGGTTAATGGAATACCAATTCGGTGACGCTGCTCGCGTTAAAGGAACGATTGGAGTGGAATCTAGGTAACTAAGGTGTTTTGCTTTGCTTTATTCTTGGGAAAGGTTCGTTGAATCTTAGGCGCTGGTAATAGGCGTTGTTCAAAGCATTCGTCCGATTTTTCAAAATTGTTTTGATCTCTGATGATGGAGCTATTTTGGCTGATATTTTTGGTTCTCGAGAAGATGTGGTGGTTGGCTTAAGAAATTTTCTTCTGTTCTATTTATCTTCCCAAGTTTCATTTATTGTTTGTTGCTGCCAGCTATTTTTTTATGTTCATCTTGTCTTTTAGGTTCTTTGTACTTTTAGTTTTTCTTGCATTGATTTGAGTCAGTCTAATAATATTAGCCCATTTCTTTTCAAAATAATATAAAATATTTGAGAGTAAGGATAAAAACATAAAATAAAAACTTAATTATTTTAAAAAGTTGCATTTATTAAATGTCAAATAACTCCTTAAAATATGGAGGATCGATGAAAATTGTGTGATGTTTTGGAAATCAGATCATTGATGGATTATAGTTTGATAATTTTGATTGTATTAATTATTTTCAAAGGGTTATCTTGTAATGACTTAGATACTATTTTGAGGCTTGTATAAGTTATGTACAAAACTTAGTGAGACCTAACTAATCTATTCATTGAAGAAACAATTGTGTGAGAGAGTGCAAAGTTTGTATTGTAAAAATTATTGAGATCGTTTACTGTCCAAGTTTTCAGGGGAAGGAGTTGAAGGTGAGAGTTCTAATCCTTAGGTATGAAGGTGAGGTCTCCATACTTGGCGAGTGAGAGTGTGAGTCACGTGTTGTATTCATGATTAAGGATAGAGAAATTTTTTATTGATTTAGGCTCTGCAGGCATAAGAAAATTGAACTACATAAACAAATAATTTGTGTTATTTGTTATTCTATTTGCAAAGTTTTACAGTGCCAAGTCGTAATGGTCATTGCAATCTAGTACTTCCATTACACTTGTTATGTTAAGCAAATAAACAACTTAAGATAATATTAATATATTTAATTAAATTGGATAAACCGATTAAATTGATCTAAAAAAATTAATAATCTGTCTAATTTAATCATAGATGAATGTGAAAAAATATAAATCACAAACCATCCATAGCTGCAATTATCACGACACCCCACTAACCTTCAAAATCACAACAGCATTTATATATAAATAAAGATAAAAAACCAAAACCAGCAGCTATGGAAAAAGGGTATGTACTCCACCATTTTCTTACGAATTTTACTCTAGTTTTTGGATAAGGGATTGATAGAAGAAAATCAATGGTTTTTCAGTAGTTTATTAGCTTACTTATAATTAATCCTTTTAATAATATTCTATAATTATTTTTGTAAGAGCTCAACTTTGCCCGGGCCTTTGAAAGCCAAAATAACAAACCAAAACCAAAAATTAAGTCCATTCATTTTCTTTATTTATAATTTAATCCCTTTTATATTTATTTTATTATTTGATCTTAGTTTCTTTAATTTTTTAAATTTAAATTATTATAATATTATATTGAAATATTTTATTATGCTAAAATTTTTATTTTTTAAAATTATTTATTAATCTATTAATATTATAAGTTAATATATATTTTACTACTTTTATATATGTTTAATTATTATTTTAATTATTATTTTACTTGTTTAATGATTTATATTTTATTATTTATTATATTATATTTTGTATATTATATAGCATTATATTATATATTTTATTTCTAAAGTTCTATTTTATAAAAAATTATTTATATTATCTAATTTATTTTATTTATATTGTTTATATTATGTGTATAATTTTATAATTAATGTACTATATATATACATATATTTTTATTATTTATTATTTTATTTAATATTATTTTGTTTTACATATTTTCTATTATACTATATATATTCAAAAAGATTTATACATTGTTTAATTATTTATCTTATATATATGTCTTCTTTTATTAATTATTTTATTATTAATCTTGCATGAAAAGTTTATATTTATTTAGTATTTTTAATTTTTTATGTATATTACTTTATATATTTTATTTATCTATGTAATGCCCTTTATTTATTTATTTTATGATTACTATAGTGTAGTTATTTTAGTTGTATTTTATATTATATGCTATTGTCTTATAATCATTTTTTTAATATTTGTGTATAATAGTTTATAAATGTGATATTGTAACATGAATTATCATTCAAAATAAAAATACATTTTTACAAGTTTACTATATTTAAAATAAGGTAATGTTTTGGTATTTAGAAATTCGAGAAATAGTGCCCTAACGTACTGGGTTGCGATTTTTTGTTTGGCTAAATAACTAAATACCCTTTTAACAAGTTTTATAAATCATGAGATGATTTTAATTATGAGGGTTTAAAAATATCGTGTCCTAACGTATTGGATGTGATGTTTATATTCCTTCGGAATAAAGAAATCTCAAATTTCAAAATAAAAAACCTATTCTTGGGAATTCAAGGTGTTGTGCCTTAACTTATTGGGTTCGACATTTTGCGTTTCGAGATAGGGATTTTCTAAAATAAAGACAAGTTTAATTTCAAAGTCATGAGGTGCTATACCTTAACTTATTGGGTAAAGTACTTTATTTCTTTGAGATAGGTAAGTCTTGGTTTTCTTTCTAATAAAAGGATCATATTGTGTATTTTCTTTATTTTCAACATTCGGACATGATCTTATAGATTTGGTACCAATTTTTGGGCGTTATGAGGTGCTAACCCTTCCTCATATGTAACCGACTCCCGAACTCATTTTCTTGTTTTTGTGGACCAAAAATGTTTTAAAATAAAACGTTTTACAAGGTGATCCAATCACCTAAGTAAAAAAGGATTGGTGGCGACTCCCTTTTTGATTTAAAAGTCGATCCCCATTTTTAAAATTCGATTTTAAAATGGTTTCGACAGCTTGGCGACTCCGCTGGGGACCAATAAGAGAGTCAAGCTGTAAAATCGATAATTTTATGTCCTTATGTTTGAATTTAAAAATCTGGTTTAAAAATTATGATCATTTTTTGTTGCATGTTGTTTTATTTCTATCTCAGCATTGCATTGTATGACCGTTGTGGTCGTACCCTTAAGTGGGAGCGAGAAGCTACTCCTTCGTGAGGTTTTCACCTCCGTAGGATAGTGGAACGCTTTCGGGATACATCCGTACCTATGTCTTCGTGAGATTTTCATCTCCGTGCAGCCATAGGGAAATGTATTCCCCTGAACTGAACTCGGTCCGTATGAGCCTATAATGGGTGAGGATCGAGGAATCTGCTGGTTCGGGTACCTCAACTTTAGAGCTAAACTACATGTAGAAAACCTAAGTTCTTACCTTAGGTAGAACTATGCTAAACCTTAGTAGTTACCCCGATAGGTTCAATGTTATTTATTTTCCTATGCTAACGTATTTTCTTTTGTTTTGATTGCATTGCATTCACATCATTAGAAAAGAGGTGTTTATTTCAAATTCGATTGCGAAATAGAAAAGTTGGTCATAAGAAAATGGATTTTTTGATAAAGTGGATTATAATACGGTCGTCCAAATATAGTCCAAGCGAATACAACGAGAGAAGACTAATAGTCCATGAAGGAATAGAAGACTATATCACCCAAGGATTCAAGTTGACGAAGACTATTTGAGAATTACCATATCTCGGGTTTCTTGAAGAGGCTAACAAGTGAACAAGAATCGTGATCCAGATCAAGCAAAAAGAGCTAGAGGAGGCATATATTAGAAGTTTGCAAGACTTGACTTTTTCGAAAAAAGGATTCATGTTTTCACTTGGATTATGAGGACAAGGCCGTGTATGCGATCCATTTTGTGTAAAGAAATTTATTTTCTAGTAAAGTTTTTCTAATGTAACTGAATTCAGAGTCAACGCCTCTCTTTCTTTCCATTCATGCATTTGCATTACATTACATCATATGCATTTAAGTTTATAGAAAGAGTCTAATTAGTTGAAAATATAACAGAGAGAGAGAGAGAAGGGAAATCTGGAAGCTGATCACCATTACGGTACACGGGCAAATACAAGGAAAATAGACCAGAGAATAGAGCAATTCTAAAGGGATATGCAAGACCAGATGCAAGATAAGATGGAAAAACTCCAACAAGAGATGAGGGACCAGATATTGGAAGCCCAAAAGACCATGATGACCCAAATGACCCAGATGATGAGTGAGATAATGGACAAAGCAAAAGGTCCCATAGTCAATGCTGAAGACAATGAAGATTTTCCTAGGGGATTCACTCCACCTCATGTGCAAAAACAGCCTGGGGAATATCCCCAAAGGCCACCTATCACGATTAGGTCTCAATAGGGGCAAGTTGATAATAGACCGCCTATGAACTTCCAAATAGGTTCAGGATCTAAAACAGAAGATAACCCTGTCAATCCTGTTATTCCTGATTTGGACATAGCAAAAAAAAGAGGGAAAAAAATTGACTCTTTAAGGAAATTGGAGGATTGCCGTAGATGGTTGGAAGAAAAGTTTAAGGCTTTGGAAAACGCCGATCATCACTAGGGAATTGACGCAAAGGACTTGAGCTTGGTCCCAGAATTGGTGCTTCCTCATAAATTCAAGACACCTGAATTTGAGAAGTACAATGGAACTACTTGCCCTGAAGCTCACATCACTATGTTTTGTAGGTGCCTTATATGAACAATGATTAACTTTTGATTTATTGTTTTCAAGATAGTTTGACGGGGGCAGCTTCTAGGTGGTACAACCAACTCAGCCGCGCCAACATTAGCTCTTGGAGAGACTTGGCCCAAGCCTTCATGAGGTAGTACAATCATGTCACAGATATGACGCCTGACCGAATCATGTTGCAGAACATGGAAAAGAAATCAGATGAAAGTTTCAGGAAGTATGCATAAAGATGGAGAGAGGTCGCCATGCAAGTTCAGCCACCACTCCTAGAAAAAGAGACTACAATGCTCTTCATTAATACTTTGAAGGTTCCATTCATCACTCATATGATAGGAAGTGCTACAAAGAGCTTCTCGGACATTGTAACGACAGGAGAAATGATCTAGAATGCCATAAAAAATAGAAAGATCGAGGTGGGAGAAAATAACAAAAGAATGGCCACAAGGAAGAGAGAAAATAAAGTGGATAATACAAGCATAGGGTGCTCAAAGTCGATTACTGTTAAACAGCCAAAAATAGTGACTACTGGATATCAAGGTTCATCAAGGAAAGAATCTAGCACAAGGCAAAGCAATGAGCAACTCCAGTTTACACCAATTCCAATGACATATAGGGAGTTGTATCAAAGTCTATTTGATGAACATGTGGTGGCTCCTCATTACATGAAACAAATACAACCCCCGTACCCCAAATGGTATGATTTGAATGCTCAATGTTAGTATCACGCGGGAATAACGGGTCATTCAATTGATAACTGCATGGCATTTAAGAAATTGGTCGAAAGACTTATTAAAATAGGGGTTGTAAAGTTCGATGAGTCAAACGGAGCTGTGATAATTGAAGGAAGGGGCAGGAGAGTTGTGATTCCTTGAAAAAGTCATCAGAAACCTAACAATCGGAGAATCAAAACACCAATGACATATCCAAGAGGGAATCAGATAATGAAGTTTCCAAACCCTTGTACACTTGGAAGTGTTTTGAATAATGAGACTGTGGAAGAGATCCCTGTATTTAGGGCTAATTTAGAGTAATGTTTAAAATATGCTTGTTGTCTTGAGCCTAGAGGCAACAAGAACTCTTTTATGAAATAGGCTCATGTCTAAAATTTTATTTCAATAAAATGCATTTTCTTAAGTGAATATTTTTTCATTTTTTATACTGTACATTTTTTTACCAATATTCTTTCATTCTTTATTTGTGACTATACTATACCAATAATCATCCTTAGAATCATTTATTCTTTAGATTCATTCACCTTCGTACCTAGGTATCCAGATATCAACGTCATGAGTGACATTGTTACTGACTCCCTTTTTGAACAAGATATGGGTTTAGGGGATCTCAGGATTTTGAAGATGACAGAGATTGTAACCTACCTTTTGATTTGTTAAATATGGTAGAACAAGATGAAAAAATAGACCTTACTCTACAAAGGGTCAATGGATATTATGAGCCTAGGGAAAAGGGGAAGACTGAAGCCTAGCTCACCACAAAAATAAGGCAAGACATCATTGAGTTGTTGTCAAGAATACAAAGATGTTTTTGCACAATTATATCAGGACATGCCGGGCACTGTTGGTTCACCATGAAAGGGGATTGCATCAGTCATACCGCAAGTACGGAATTAAAGGAGACAAGATTCATATGCCTACTCCAGTTCTTTACAAATTTTCCATATGTGGGGCATGGATGTGATGGGGCCAATCTCTTCAAAAGCTTTTAGTCAATATCGACTCATCAGTATAGTTATCGTTTACTTCACTAAGAGAGTGGAAGTAGCTTCATATGCCAATGTTACAAATTCGAAGTCATTAAATTCATAAAAAAAGGGAAAAAGATCAAATGCCATAAAGGATCGCATTTAAATAACTGTACAAAGTCAAAGTCTATACTTTGTCCAAAGATCAGGCAGCATATCACAGTGCAACAAAAGTTTGCCAAAAAAAAGAAAAGAAAAAAAATAAAGAAGAAGAAATGAAAGGTGGCTAAGACTTGTAAAGATTGGCATAAGAAGCTATTACTACTCTCTATGATTGTCAAATGTTGGCTAGGACCTTTGTTGGGGCAACACATTTCTCATCGGAATAGAAACAGTTTTGCCAATTGAATCTAATTGAAGAAAAGGTTAAAAGCTATTCGTCACGGATAGATGATGCGAGCTTACATTAAAAAAGTTCATCTTAGGGAATTCCACTAAGGAACCTGATTTTAAAAAGGACATTTCTTCTATAAAATGATTTTAGAGGAAAGCATAAGCAAAAATGGGAAGGTCTTATGTAAAGCCTGTTCTAGAGGAGCATTGATATTGATTAAGATGGATGGCGAAGACTTTCCCAATCTGGTGAATTCAGGTTTAGTCAAGAAGGATTTTACCTGAAAGAGAAAAGTGTCAAGGTGAAAACCTGCAAAGGGTGCCTTGAGTCCCAAAAAAAAAAGGGAAAGGAGAGGCCAAGGTAAAAACCCGCAAAAGGCGCTTTGAGACCAAAGGGGCTTTGAGTTGAAAACCCGAAAAGGGCGGCTCAAATTTTGAATAAAAGTGTGGCATATAGTAGTCTTGCTACGTATGAATTAGTAATGAGGAAGTATGTTATGCCTTGGGGCATCGACAAAGTACTCCGGATCCCCTAAACACATATTGAGTTTAAAATGGTCCTCAAGAAGTTAGAACAAAGAAGCTCAGGCTGCGATATCTGGGGCACCTAGCTTCTATCCTACCCATTTTTGAATTCCTTATCTTTGATTGCTTTATTCTTTTTGAGATACACCCAAATTAATTTTCTTTTATTATCTGGGTTATCTTTGATTAAATTATTTTTCCGAGCTATGCTCCTGACTAATTTTTTTCTCGTCCATTTTTGTGTTCTTTTTCAAGCATTTATTGAAATAACGATTTATGGACTAATAACTTTCATAAAAAGGAGTTTCGTATATTACTCTAGAAACTTCTAAATAATATGAGGAATCTGAAACATGACTATTGTTCAGAACTCACCAAACCTAAGGGCTGGAAACATTAGAAATCGATTATACCATATCGGCAAATGACGAACAAGGTCAAGCCAAGTATAAAAGGGGATCATTGTAGAGAGACCCTTCATTCATGGGAATGGTGGAAAATGATACAAGTTCTATACCTCTGAATGGTAATAGATTGATTGGAAGAAGCCAAATGTTATTACAGTAGGAGGCACAAACTTCATGTCCCAAGGTTCGAGTGGAGTGGACTCAGAATTGCCACGGGGCAAAATAATTGAGCAAAAAATGATACTTCAAGGGGAATGAAGATGAAACCTTGATGAATAAATGAGTGATAACACTTTGAACGGGAATCATACTCATATCATTTTTACATATCCAAATTAGGAGCATTTGATGCATTTAGATCAAGGCATCCTAATTATTAAACAAAAGCATATATTCATTCTACAGATTATGTCCTCTAAGGGACAATGTAGTAAGATTGAAGATTCCAGTCTGACATCCTTGAGTTTGCAGTGGAGCAGATTGGATATAGCAGATCTGGCAATTCCTGAGCTTGCAAGAAGTCGATTGAAGACATCAATCTGGCGATCCCAGAGCTTACAAGGATCAGATTGAAAATAGTAGATCTGACAATTTTTGAGTTTGCAGAAGCAAATCGAAGACATCATCCTATCTCCCCGACCGCAAAGTGGAATAGTCAAAATTGTAGATCTTGTCACCCTAGCGATAGGGAACCAAGATCAACGACAAATCTTGTCTCCTAAGCGAGAGTGAAATAGATTTAATCACCGGTCGACATCCACGAGTTTGCAATGGAAGCGATCAAGATAGCAGATCCGAAATTTCGAGCTTGCGAAGCCGATCGAAGACAGAGATCTAGCAATTCCTGAGCTTGCAGGAAGCTGATCACATCAATCTGACGACCCTTGAACTTTGCAGGGATTCAGATTAAAAATAGCAGATCTGACAATTCCTGAGTTTACAAGAAATAGATCGAAGACACCAGCCCTATCTCCCTGACTAGCAGTGGAATAGGTCAAAGATTGTAGATCTTGTCACCCTAAGCAGTAGGGAACTAAGATCGAACGGCAAATCTTGTCTCCCTAAGCAGTAGTGGAATAGATTTAAGCCACCAGCCCTATTTCCCTGACCAGCAGTAGAATAGGTCAAAAATTGTAGATCTTGTCGCCCTAAGCAATAGAGACCAAGATCGAACATCAAACTTGTCTCCCTAAGCAATAGTGGAACAGATTTAAGCCACCATCCCTAACTCCCTGACTAGTAGTGGAATAGGTCAATAATTGTAGATCTTGTCGCCCTAAGTAGTAGAGGACCAAGATCGAACATCAAATCTTGTATCCCTAAGCAGTAGTGGAACAAATTTAACCACCAGTCTGGCATCCCTGAGTTTGCAGTGGAGCAGACCGAAGATACTAATCTGGCATTCCTAAACTTTGTAGGAAGTAGATTGAAAATGACAGATCTGACAATTCTCGAGTTTGTAGGAAGCAGATCGAAGACACCAGTCTGGTGATCCCTGAGTTTGCAGGAATCAGATTGAAAATATCAGATCTGGTCTCCCTGAGTTTGCATTGGAGCAGATCAAAAGATAATGGAAACTGCCTTCATGAAGTTGAAGCTATCAAATTCATTGAAATCAAGATGAAGATTCAATGCTGTTGAAGTTGCAGTAGATTTGGAGTCATTTCAAGAAGACAAGGATCAAGAAGTCGAGGCTCAGCCAAGACAGGTCAAAATTGGTCCTTTTATAGTCTTTGCTCTTATTCTCGTACACGACAATAGCAAAGAGGGGCAGCTGTAAGAGCCCAATTTTGCCCGGGCCTTTGAAAACCAAAATAACAAACCAAAACCAAAAATTAAGTCCATTCATTTTCCTTTATTTATAATTTAATCCCTTTTATATTTATTTTATTATTTGATCTTGGTTTCTTTAATTTTTTTAAATTTAAATTATTATAATATTATATTGAAATATTTTATTATGCTAAAATTTTTATTTTTTAAATTATTTATTAATCTATTAATATTATAAGTTAATATATATTTTACTACTTTTATATATGTTTAATTATTATTTTAATTATTATTTTACTTGTTTAATGATTTATATTTTATTATATTTTTATTATTTATTATATTATGTTTTGTATATTATATAGTATTATATTATATATATTATTTCTAAAGTTCTATTTTATAAAAAATTATTTATATTATCTAATTTATTTTATTTATATTGTTTATATTATGTAACACCCCTAACCCGTATCCGTCACTGGATTAGGGTTATGAGGCATTATGAGACTCGCCCCAAACCCACACTCTCATATAAAATATTTTAACAGCGGTGATGCATAAACAATCCTTGCTTTCAAAATTTAAACACTCTCTTCTTCTTTATTCATTTCATATTAGCAACCAAACTTAATTAATCTAACAAGGTAATCAAACCCTTGAATAGTAGTAGCCAAATGTACCAAAACCCTACTTATAAAAATAAAGGCCATATCAAAAGAATATCAATTATCAAAAGCATTCAATCCTATTGTCAACCAATCACTTAGATTAACATATTCAAATCATAGTATACTCAACTTGCAAATCCTTAAACATGTCAATCCACGTGTATGAACTAAACCACTTATCTCCTGATAAAAATCAGTCAATTTATTTACTAACTCAATCCACTCACACGGCATTTTAAGTATATAAATAACATAAGTACAACCATACACATAACTAATCCATAGACTATATATATATATATACATATTCGGCTAACTAATATAACTTCCATACAAAATATTTAAAAAGTGATCATAATTTGCTTTCCTACTTGGATACTTAATCGGCTAACCATTCAAGCAAAGTTTATGCGCTTACTATCAAGTTTATCACATTTTACAATCATTCGTATTTCACAAATATACCTAGCCTTAACCGATCATAATTTCGTCCATTACTAGCATATATTATCATTAGATAGCTTATAAATCATACATGAAATATTCATCCAAAACTCATAGATAAAATACTCTAATAATCTCATGAAACACGCATACCCAAATCAAACTTATATTATGACCTAAAATGTACAATTTATACACCATCCAAGCATATTCAAACCAACTTTAGCATGAAGATAAAGCCATTTTCGTATGGCTTATATACAAATTTGTACCATTCAAAACAAACTAAAGAGACCTAGCCTATACATGCCACAAATTCAACAGAGTTGTAAATTAAGATACCAAAGGTTGGTGATAGTGTATTTGACTTCAACAGAGATCCCCGAGTGCGAGCTAACCTCTAATGTCTATAAAATAACCAAGCAAATACATACCGTAAGCTATCATAGCTTAGTAAGTTTAAGCATTATTAAAGAAATTCGCAAATACTTATTATTCAAATGTTTAAAATCAATAACTTGAACATCAAACAAATACCTCAAGACATTACAAATATCATGTCGCCAATCATTATTTACCAATTCAATAAGTCGCAAAAATAACCAAATACAAACAATCATCTTTCATTCGAACAAGCTCAAAAATTGAATATGACATCTCAATACCATACTTTCATGTACACAACAAACTTACCCTTAGTATTAAGTTACTCATTTGTCACACATTATTTACCCATTTACAAATCTCGGATGTCTCTTTTCCATTGCTTTTGCCATTGTAAGCTCCGTAAATCCACACACATGACGTAATTCGAGCAACGTATCACACTCATATTGTCATACAACAGATTTTGCCCACACGATTTTCGGTATATCCATTCGCATACGTGCTTTCTCGTAATAAAATCGCACACACAGTGCCCAAATCAACCGATCTACATACACAAAGGTTTCGGTTATAAACTCGCACACATAGTGCCCAAATCAACCGATCTCGCACACACAGTGTTCGGTTATAAACTCTCACACACAGTGCCCAAATCAATCAATCTCCCCAATACAAATTTCACATATGGACAAATTTTATATACATAACTATGAGTTTATACATATCACGTTTACTCAAATATCCATCATCACATTCGCACACATGTTGCACTTATAGCATATATCCTCCAACTTTAAATATCAACTCTCATTTCATTCTTATATATATACACCCATTGTATTTTACATATAGACATATAAATAAACGCTCCATACGAAAAATCAAGTTCACATAACTTTCATCAAAACATACATTCGACCATTACATACTAATTCCATCAATACATTCTACTCAAGACATAACCAAGTTAAAGTCATTAACATATATAAGCATAACATAAAATAAAATACAATCCGGTCCAAATGCTTTAACTTACCTTCCAAAGTCGATTAATTGAGTTTCTGGTTAATCGTTTAACTTAGCCTTTCCTCGATCCAACTCCTTTTTTTTTCTTGATCTAAACAATACCAAGTAAAGCTTATTCAAAATCATTTCATCATTTTTTTTTCAAATTAATCCAAAACTCATAATTTTATAATTTTACTATTTTACCCATATAATTTACAAGTTTTTCAAATAAGTCCTCAAAGCATAAAACACAAAATATCAAGAATTAGCCAATACCATTTGAGGGCCGAATACCCTTAGCTACTATATCAATTCATTTCTTCTATTATTTTTGTCCTTTAACCCCTTCTAAAATTTCATTTTATTAAAATTGATCTCTATGTTAATATCATCAATTTTTCTAAAGGGAACTTTGTTAATCTAACATCCATGCATCATATTCTATCATTGACCATATAAAACTCAAATTTCCTTTCATGGTAACTCACGAATTACCCAACAATTTCAAAAATTTAAACATGGGCTAACTAGCACATTAAGCAACAAAGCTAAAAATATAAAAATTATCAAGAACCAATACCAATTCATACCTTAAATCCTAATGCCGAATGGCTTGAGGATTTTTCTTTTCCTCTCTTTAGCTTTCGGTGAAGAAGATGAAACCCAATGCATGTCTTTTCTTTTTCTAATTATTTTATTTCTAGCTTATGATATAATATTATTATTATAAAATAACTTTAACATAATTTAATCATGTACGTGCATTATGACATGCATTGCCGTCCACTATCCCACTTAGATTGGTTAATTTACCACATGGATCCCTCACTAAATAAAAACACATCAATTAACCACTCAATCAATCAAATAGGCTACTTTTATCACTTATACACTTTAGTCCTTTTTCTTAAATTAATCACACAAACGAGCAAGTTATCTTACGAAACTTTCACACATGCTAATTTATAAATAATTATCACAGAAAAATTAATATTTAAAAAATTTTGGACTCGGATTCATGGTCCCGAAACCACCATTCCGATTAAGGTCGTAAACGGGCTGTTACAACTCTCCCCCATAAGAATTTTCATCCCCGAAAATCTTACCGGTAAATAGGTTCGGGTAGCGCTCTTTCATCGTATCCTTTGATTCCCAAGTTGCTTCTTCAACTCCGTGCTTTTGCCACAATACTTTAACTAAGGAAATTTTTTTATTTCGCAACTCTTTCACTTCACGAGCTAAGATGCGAATTGGTTCTTCCTCATAAGTCATATCAGCCTGAATTTCCACCTCTGATGGACTTATCACATGAGAAGGATCGGATCTGTACTGTCGCAACATTGATACGTGGAAGACATTATGAATCTTGTCTAATTCGGATGGCAACCTCAATCTATACGCAACCGGCCCAATATGCTCGATAACCTCATACGACCCAATAAATCTCGAGCTTAGCTTTCCTTACGGCCGAATCTGAGTATTTTCTTCCATGGTGAGACTTTCAAGAACACTCGATCTCCAATCTGAAATTCAATGTCCTTACGCTTCAAATCTACGATAAGACTTTTGACGATCCGATTCCGCTTTCAAGCTATCACGAATTACTGCTACTTTCTATCCGATTTCCTTAATCAAATCAACCCCGTACATCTTGTTTTCCCCGAGTTCAATCCAGTACAAGGGTGTACGACATTTACGATCGTACAAAGCTTCGTAGGGTGCCATTTTGATACTAGATTGAAAGCTATTATTATACGCAAATTCAATCAAAGGCAAGTATCGTTCCCACGTACCCTCAAACTCAAGAATGTACCCTCAAACTCAAGAACGCAACATCTCAACATATCCTCGAGTATTTGGATAACTTGCTCAGATTGACCATCCGACTGAGGGTGGAAAGTTGTACTAAAATGTAACTTGGTACCTAAAGCATCTTGCAGTTTCTTCCAAAACCGCGATGTGAACCTTGGATCTCTATCCAAAACAATAAAAATAGGTACTCCGTGTAATCGTACAATCTGCGATATGTACAATTCAGCCAACTTATCAAGTGAGAAATCCATACGTACCGAAATAAAATGAGCTGATTTCGTCAATCTATCTACAATAGCCCAGATTGAATCTTTCTTACTTGGCGTCAACGGCAATCCTGACACAAAGTCCATAGTGACTCGCTCCCACTTCCATTCAGGTATCATAATCGGTTGAATAAGTCCCGATAGTACCTGATGTTCAGCTTTAACTTGTTGGCACACTAAACACTTTGACACATAGTCTGAGATGTCTCGCTTCATACCATGCCACCAATAATGATGTTTCAGATCGTTATACATCTTCGTGCTACCCGGGTGAATCGACAATCTACTACTATACGCTTCATTACAAATCTTTCTAATTAACTCAGGTTCTTGATTTTCGTCGATTCTTGAACCGTAAACATCCTTCAAAGATCTATTTGAAAATCGAATCCTTTTCGAACCACAATGATCTTTCTTTGCTTTTAAAGCATCATCAACTTCTTGAGCTTCTTGAATCGCTACTCAAACATTGGTCTCACCTTCAACTCAAAGAATGATCGCACCATCCTCAATAATAGCTATATAAGCATTTATCACTCTTAAAGTAAATAGTGATTTTTGTCTAAGTGCGTCTGCAACCACGTTAGCCTTTCGCGGGTGATAATCAATTATAAGATCGTAATCTTTTAACAGTTTCAACCATCGTCGCTGCCTCAAATTCAGGTCCTTTTGAGTCATTGAGTACTTTAGACTTTTATGATCCAAATAGATGTGGTATTTCTCACTGAAAAGATAGTGACGCCATATCTTCAAAGCAAAAACTATAGCAACCAACTCGAGGTCATGAGTCGGATAGTTCTTCTCGTGCGGTTTCAACTGCCGTGAAGCATAGGCTACAACTTACCCTCCTGCATCAATACACAACCGAGTCTGTTCAACGATGCATCACTAAAAATAATAAATTCTTTACTCGACTCTGGTTGCACAAGTACCGGGGCTTCTGTCAACAAAGTTTTCAGCTGATCGAAACTCTTCTGACACCTTTCTGACCACTCGAATTTAACGTCCTTTTGCGATAGTTTTGTCATCGGAGCTACTATCATAGAAAATCCTTTCACGAAGCGTCTATAATATCCAGCAAGTCCTAGAAAACTACGAATCTCAGATATATTCCGCGGGGGTTTCCACTCAAGTATGGCTGAAACTTAACTCTGGTCAACCCAAACTCCCGATGCTGAAATAACATGCCCTAGGAAGCTAACTTCATTCAACCAAAACTCACATTTGCTGAATTTTGGGTATAATTATTTTTCACGCAAAATCTGTAGCACTAATCTCAAAAGCTCTGCATGCTCGGTTTCGTCTCGGGAGTAGATTAGTATATCATCCATGAATACCACTACAAACCGATCTAGATACGGTCTGAATACTCGATTCATCAAATCCATAAAAATCGCAAGGGCATTAATGAGCCCAAACGGCATCACCAAAAATTCATAATGACCGTATCTTATCCAAAAGGTAGTCTACGGTACATCTGATTCTCTAACTCGTAATTGATAATATCTAGATCTTAGATTAATTTTCGAAAACACAGAGGATCCTTTCAGCTAATCGAATAAATCGTCAATACGTGGCAATGGATATTTTTCTTAACTGTCACCTTATTGAGTTGCTAATAATCGATGCACATTCTCAATGTTCCATCATTCTTCTTCACAAAAAGAACGGGCGCACCTCAAGGAGAAAAACTCAGTCGGGCAAAACCTCTATCCGTTAATTCTTGCAACTGAGCCTTTAACTCTTTTAATTCTATAGGTGCCATTCTATACGGAGCTATCGAATCGGAGAGGTCCCTGGCATAAGCTCAATACTAAACTCTACATCACGAATAGGTGGCAATCCCGAAAATTCCACCGGAAACACATTTGGGTATTCACAAGCAACAGGCATAGATTCAATCTTCTTTACTATTACTTTGCTGTCAATCACATATGAAAGATAAGCTTTGCAACCCTTTTTCAAATACTGTCGAGCCAATATCGATGATATCACAGTTGGTAACCCATTCAAATCCGCAGATTCAATCCGAAGTATTTCGTTATTTTGACACCTCAAATCAATAGTCTTTCGTCTATAATTCACTACTACATCGTGTGTGGTTAACCAATCCATAACGAGGATAATGTCGAACTCATCGAAAGGCAATAACATCAGATCAACCGGAAAACACATATCTCGAATCATCAAAGGGCAGTTCTTGCACACTTTATCCACCAATACACATCGACCCAGGGGGTTTGAAACTTGAATCACAAATTCAGTAGACTCAACAGGTAGAGTCGTACTGGCTACTAATGTTTCACACACATACAAATAAGTTGAGCCGGGATCAATCAAAGCAGTTACATTAGTATCAAAGAGAGTAAAAATACCAGTAATGACATCTGGAGATGAGGCCTCCTCTCTAGCACGAATGGCATAAGCTCTAGCAGTACACGGGTATTTGCTCGGATAATTGCATCTGAAGTTCCCCTCTGAGCACCACTCCTACCTCTCCTACTACGAGCTGATCTACCTCTAGCTGTAGTACCACTCGGTCTCGCGCTCTGAGTAGTACCCTTCTCAACAGTCTCCGGACAATCCCGAACGAAGTGATTTTGTGAACCACACTGGTAGCAAGTGTGATTAAAAGATCTACCCCAGCACTCTCCGAAATGCCGTCTACCGCACTACTGACACTTAGGTTTGCTCAATCGAGCATTACCGACACTAGCCACTGATGTAACTCGTGAACTCACTGGTGGCCAATCTCGAATAGAAATCCTAGTATTGGGTTTGGGTCGACTACCATCGTTCTTATACTTCTTTGTTGCCATCGGTGAAAATCTACCTGCGGATCTCTTCCGAAAATCTTTAGATTCGACTTCAGCTTTCCATTTTTCTTTCCCCAGTTCTTCAGCTTTACAAGCTCTTTCCACTAGCACAACGAACTCGTTAATCTCAAGAATGCCAACCACGAGTTTTATGTCTTCATTGAGACTATCCTCGAATCTCGGCACATAGCAGCCTCAGGGGATACACATTCACGAGCGTAGCGACTAAGTCGCACAAACTTGCACTCGTATTCAGACACAATCATACGGCCCTATTTGAGCTCGAGAAATTTTTCACGCTTGGAATCTATAAAGTCTGACTTATGTACTTTTTATGAAATTTAGTCTGAAAGAAGTCTCAGGTTACTCTCTCATTCGGAACAACTGACACGAGAGTATTCCACCAGTAGTAGGTAGAATCCCGCAACAATGATATGGCACATTTCAAACACTCATCGGGTGTGTAAGACAGTACATCAAAGACATGGACAGTGTTATCGAGCCAAAATTCAGCTCGCTCCGCATCATCATCGTCCTCAGCTCTAAATTCTTGAGCTCCACGCTTTCGTATATGATCAATAGGAGATTTAGTTACTCTTTCAGGATTGGCAACATGAGGTACAATTGGTATTACAGGGGGAACATTATGATTCAGGGGTGGTTGAACAGCCGGAGTGGTTCGTAAGTAGTGACTGAACCAATCGTTCATCATATTATGGAAGGCCTGCTTTACCCTCTCATCTGGGTCACTTGCAGCAGGTCGAGATTCTTTCGAAGCGGTCCCTTGCGTGGGAGCAGGCGCCACACTCTCGACATCATCAACTAATGCTTGCTAAGGATCCGGATCCATTACTAAATGAATGAAACAAATACATTTTACTGTCAGAAGTCATCACACTATCACATTGTAAATTATGGCATGTATAGCTAGACTCTCACATTCTATGTTAGTCCGAGAACCGACTAAACCGTAGCTGTGATACTAATCAAATGTAACACCCCTAACCCGTATCCGTCTCTGGATTAGGGTTACAAGGCATTACGAGACTCGCCCCAAACCCACACTCTCATATAAAATATTTTAATAGCGGTGATGCATAAACAATCCTTGCTTTCAAAATTTAAACACTCTCTTCTTCTTTATTCATATCATATTAGCAACCAAACTTAATTAATCTAACAAGGTAATCAAACCCTTGAATAGTAGTAGCCAAATGTACCAAAACCTTACTTATAAAAATAAAGGCCATATCAAAAGAATATCAATTATCAAAAGCATTCAATCCTATTGTCAACCAATCACTTAGATTAACATATTCAAATCATAGTATACTCAACTTGCAAATCCTTAAACATGTCAATCCACATGTATGAACTAAACCACTTATCTCCTGATTAAAATTGGTCAACTTATTTACTAACTCAATCCACTCACACGGCATTTTAAGTATATAAATAACATAAGTACAATCATACACATAACTAATCCATAGACTATATATATATACATATTCGGCTAACTAATATAACTTCCATGCAAAATATTTAAAAGTGATCATAATTTGCTTTCCTACTTGGATACTTAATCGACTAACCATTCAAGCAAAGTTTATGCGCTTACTATCAAGTTTATCACATTTTACAATCATTCGTATTTCACAAATATACCTAGCCTTAACCGATCATAATTTCGTCCATTACTAGCATATATCATCATTAGATAGCTTATAAACCATACATGAAATATTCATCCAAAACTCATAGATAAAATACTCTCATAATCTCATGAAACACCCATACCCAAATCAAACTTATATTATGACCTAAAATGTACAATTTATACACCATCCAAGCATATTCAAACCAACTCTAGCATGAAGATAAAGCCATTTTCGCATGGCTTATATACAAATTTGTACCATTCAAAACAAACTAAAGAGACCTAGCCTATACATGCCACAAATTCAACAGAGTTGTAAATTAAGATACCAAAGGTTGGTGATAGTGTATTTGACTTCAACAGAGATCCCCGAGTGCGAGCTAACCTCCAATGTCTATAAAATAACCAAGCAAACACATTTCGTAAGCTATCATAGCTTAGTAAGTTTAAGCATTATTAAAGAAATTCGCAAATACTTATTATTCGAATGTTTAAAATCAATAACTTGAACATCAAACAAATACCTCAAGACATTACAAATATCATATCACCAATCATCATTTACCAATTCAATAAGTCGCAAAAATAACCAAATACAAACAATCATCTTTTTCATTCAAACAAGCTCAAAAATTGAATATGACATCTCAATACCATACTTTCATGTACACAACAAACTTACCCTTAGTATTAAGTTACTCATTTGTCACACATTATTTACCTATTTACAAATTCTCGGATGTCTCCTTTCCATTGCTTTTGCCATTGTAAGCTCCGTAAATCCGCACACATGACGTAATTCGAGCAACGTATCGCACTCATATTGTCATACAACCGATTTCGCACACACAGTGCTCGGTATATCCATTCGCACACACAGTGCCCAATCTACCGATCTCGCACACACAGTGCTCGGTAATAAAATCGCACACACAGTGCCCAAATCAACCGATCTCGCACACACAGTGCTCGGTTATAAACTCGCACACACAGTGCCCAAATCAACCGATCTCGCACACACAGTGCTCGGTTATAAACTCACACACACAGTGCCCAAATCAATCAATCTCCCCAATACAAATTTCACATATGGACAAATTTTTATATACATAACTATGAGTTTATACATATCACGTTTACTCAAATATCCATCATCACATTCGGCACACATGTTGCACTTATAGCATATATCCTCCATCTTTAAATATCAACTCTCATTTCATTCTTATATATATACACCCATCGTATTTTACATATAGACATATAAATAAACGCTCCATACGAAAAATCAAGTTCACATAACTTTCATCAAAATATACATTCGACCATTACATACTAATTCCATCAATACATTCGGCCTCTAGACATAACCAAGTTAAAGTCATTAACATATATAAGCATAACATAAAATAAAATACGATCCAGTCCAAATGCTTTAACTTACCTTCCAAAGTCGATTAATTCGAGTTTCTCGGTTAATCGTTTAACTTAGCCTTTCCTCGATCCAACTCCTTTTTTTTTCTTGATCTAAACAATACCAAGTAAAGCTTATTCAAAATCATTTCATCATTTTTTTTCAAATTAATCCAAAACTCATAATTTTATAATTTTACTATTTTACCCCTATAATTTACAACTTTTTCAAATAAGTCCTCAAAGCATAAAACACAAAATATCAAGAATTAGCCAATACCAATTGAGGGTCGAATACCCTTAGCTACTATATCAATTCATTTCTTCTATTATTTTTGTCCTTTAACCCCTTCTAAAATTTCATTTTATTAAAATTGATCTCTATGTTAATATTATCAATTTTTCTAAAGGGAACTTTGTTAATCTAACATCCATGCATCATATTCTATCATTGACCATATAAAACTCAAATTTCCTTTCATGGTAACTCACGAATTACCCAACAATTTCAAAAATTTAAACATGGGCTAACTAGCACATTAAGCAACAAAGCTAAAAATATAAAAATTATCAAGAACCAATACCAATTCATACCTTAAATCAAGCTTCCTAATGCCGAAATGGCTTGAGGATTTTTCTTTTCCTCTCTTTAGCTTTCGGTGAAGAAGATGAAACCCAATGCATGTCTTTTCCTCTCTTTAGCTTTCGGTGAAGAAGATGAAACCCAATGCATGTCTTTTCTTTTTCTAATTATTTTAATACTAGCTTATGATATAATATTATTATTATAAAATAACTTTAACATAATTTAATCATGTAAGTGCATTATGACATGCACTGCCGTCCACTATCCCACTTAGATTGGTTAATTTACCACATGGATCCCTCACTAAATAAAAACACATCAATTAACCACTCACTCAATCAAATAGGCTACTTTTATCACTTATACACTTTAGTCCTTTTTCTTAAATTAATCACACAAACGAGCTAGTTATCTTACGAAACTTTCACACGTGCTAATTTATAAATAATTATCACAGAAAAATTAATATTTAAAAAATTTTGGACTCGGATTCATGGTCCCAAAACCACCATTCCGATTAGGGTCGTAAACGGGCTGTTACATAGTATGTGTATAATTTTATAATTAATGTACTATATATATACATATATTTTCATTATTTATTATTTTATTTAATATAATTTTATTTTACATATTTTCTATTATACTATATATATTCAAAAAAGATTTATACATTGTTTAATTATTTATCTTATATATCTCTTCTTTTATTAATTATTTTATTATTTAATCTTGCATGAAAAGTTTATATTTATTTATATTTTTAATTGTTTTATGTATATTACTTTATATATTTTATTTATCTATGTAATGCCCTTTATTTATTTATTTTATGATTACTATAGTGTAGTTATTTTAGTTGTATTTTATATTATATGCTATTGTCTTATAATCATTTTTAAATATTTGTGTATAATAGTTTATAAATGTGATATTGTAACATGAATTATCGTTCAAAATAAAAATACATTTTTACAAGTTTACTATATTTTAAAATAAGGCAATGTTTTGGTATTTAGAAATTCGGGAAATAGTGTCCTAACGTACTGGGTTGCGATTTTTTGTTTGGCTAAATAACTAAATACCCTTTTAACAAGTTTTATAAATCATGAGATAATTTTAATTACGAGGGTTTAAAAAATATCGTGTCCTAACGTATTGGATGTGATGTTTATATTCCTTCGGAATAAAGAAATCTCAAATTTCAAAATAAAAAACCTATTCTTGGGAATTCAAGGTGTTGTGCCTTAACTTATTGGGTTCAATATTTTACGTTTCGAGATAGGGATTTCCTAAAATAAAGACGAGCTTAATTTCAAAGTCATGAGGTGCTGTACCTTAACTTATTGGGTAAAGTACTTTATTTCTTTGAGATAAGTAAGTCTTTGTTTTCTTTCTAATAAAAGGATCATATTGTGTAATTTTTTTTATTTTCAACATTCGGACATGATCTTATCTATTTGGTACCAATTTTTGGGCTTTATGAGGGTGCTAACCCTTCCTCATACGTAACCAACTCCCGAACTCGTTTTCTTGTTTTTGTGGACCAAAAATGTTTTAAAATAAAACGTTTTACAAGGTGATCCAATCACACCTAAGTAAAAAAGAATTAGTGGCGACTCCCGTTTTTGATTTAAAAGTCGATCCCTATTTTTTAAAAATCAATTTTAAAATGGTTTTGATAATTTTAATATATATTTAACTGCGAATATGATATATTATCCAATAAATATAAGAAAAACTCAAGGGCATGGAATATTCCTTTACCTGTACCCAACTTTGCATATCTCTCCGGATACGGATTAAAGTACTTGTCTTCATCTTATTTATGAATATCTGCAGAATTTAAAATTCGAAATCGAATATAAATATTTCAAGAAAGTATGAGAAATCAAAATAACATAGAGTAGTTAAATGTAATAATAATAATAATAATAAAAACTATTTCTAATTGCTATGCATAAGGAATATGAGACTTTATTTGAAGAGTTGGATGATGATCAAATTTTCAAAATTATCAAAATGGAAATTAAAAAGTTTTAGTTTTTTTCGATAACTTTTAATTTTTAATTTTATTTTTATTATAATGGTCGCGTTAACAAAGGGTTAACGAAAAATTAGATAAAGGGATCGAAATTTTCAAATCAATAAAAATACAAAAAATTAATATCTCAAAATTAAAGTGGAAGAGGGTATAGAAACTTCTAACCTATTTAAATTTTTTTTTATTTCATGTTTTTTATGTATATTGAAACAGCCTAACTTTGTCTGATGTTATCCATACGAAATCAAATTTTTTAAAGGGATGATACTAAATTATAAAATTTTAAGGTCAAATTTTTAAAAATATATTAAAAGGGTTTAAATTGAATTGCTTTGAGGAGCAACAATTTTCTATTAATCAATCGATTAGAAAATACTGAAATCAACTAATTAATTATTATTAAGAACTATAATTGCAAATATCCTGCCTTTCCGAGCTTTGTTTTTGCACAGAAGCAAAGGAGGGAGAGGATTATTTTTTTTAATAATTTCATTATAAGTTTTGATCACATTTGTTTTATTTGATATAATATTTTATATTATGTATAGCCCTCCCAACCCATAAATAGGTGGATAATGCACTTCACATACTCAAATTCGTGTCCTCCTATATTAGTTTCAATCGACAAATTCGATTAAATTTATTTAACATAAAATTTTTAGATTTGATTCAGTTGTATGATTTTATTCTAATCCCAACACAAATTTTAGCTTTGTCCTCTACCTTGGTCCACCTCAAAAAACGCGTCCCACGTGGGGCGCTTTTTTGAGTGGACAAAAGCGTGAAGTGAGATATGAGATATGTGTATTTATAGACTCATGAATAGTTTTGCAGCTTGTTCCTAAACAATGTGGGATTCCTTCCTCTTTTAACTAACAACATAAGATGACATGCTACACTATATTCGATTTTTTTTTTACAAAACAATTTCTCTTTTTTTATATTTTGTTAACATTTTCTTATATTATTAAAACAAGAAACAAAAAGCTCAAATATATTTTTTACAAATCTAATCATCACTAACATATATTAATAATAAAGTTGCATGATGACCACAAATAAGGAAATAGGTTGGCTTAAAACAATAGAACCCTTCTACATGGTCTCAAGAACTAATATCACAAGGAAAATATGTGTCGTAGTTTCTATGCGAGATGGCAACAAACTAGATAACTTTTCAAGCGCCAACAATATTTTGAGGAAAAACAATTGCTTGAGACTTAAGGTTGGCGATTCATTCGGCCAAAGCTATGGTAAGGCATAAAGCTTTAAAAAGAAAAGACACCAGATATCAAACTAAGCAATAAAACAATGACAATTAAGCGGATGGATGGTCTTTGTTCAAATTTACGGAGATTTTCAAGTTTAAGAACAAGTCATCTTGACTTAGGCAAAGGTAAAATGTCGGAAGACGTAAATGCACTACCTAGATAAAAGTCAAAATCAATTTAGAAGTTTAGGCAAATATGCCCTTTCAACTTTTAGTCCTTTTTTCTTCAACTTTATTATTCGCATATGAATAATTCAAACAAACCAATTAGGATGAGAAATTAGTTAACAAAATATATGTTAGTAATGATTAGATTTGTAAAAATATATTTGAGTTGTTTCGTTTCTTGTTTTTTATAATATAAAAAATGTTAACAAAATATAAAAAAGAGAAATAGTTTTGTAAAAAAATCAAATATAGTGTAGCATGTCATCTCATGTTGTTAGTTAAAAGAGGAAAGAATCCCACATTGTTTAGGAACAAGCTGTAAAACTATTCATGAGTCTATAAATACACATATCTCATATCCCACTTTACTCAAGAAAACAAGGGAAATGAGACTTTGGGTCTATATAAAGATTTCCTTTGTAAGTTATATTTCCTTATTAATTGATGACACCTTAAAAAAATGGTGTTGTCACTTTGAGCCTTTATAAAGGTTTATTCTCGTAAATTTTTAAAATATTTGAGAATAATTTTTTTAAAACATGGCGTAGCCACGTGGGGACGCGCTTTGCCACCTCAAAAAAAGCCTCGTGGCGGCGTTTTTCTTGAGGTGGCCAAAGCGCGCCCCACGTGGCGCTTTAGCCCCTTATCCCTCAAAAATCTTGACGTTGTAACATCCCCAAACCCGGCCCACAAGCCCGATGGGATCCGTATGTCACTGCGGAAAAATGGTTGGGAAATCTTTGACTTTAGAATAAACTTGAAAATTTTGTTAACTTTTGAAAAATGTGTCCATTAAAATTATTTAGTAATATAAGCTCGTTATAAAATATGTGAATTAAAACTTTATGATAATTTATTATATTATAAATCATGTGAAGAAAATATTTCTAAGTATAGTATAAACTTCAATAATCATAAATAGAACACTTTAAATAAAAGTGGCCCTTATTACATCAAATAAATACCCAAAGCGATAAGATAAAATAATTAAATCAAATAAAACATCTCTTGCATAAAATGCCTACGCATGGCCACCTTTGTCTCCACTCCAACCCGGTCCATTAATCACAAATCACTGCGATGTTGGATAAATAATTGGGTGAGTCACACGGACTCGTGTGTAATTAAACCACCGATATCCACCCACATGTTAGCCACAAATCAACCCAATTATCAAATGCAACATGTAAACATAATCATATAGACATTACCACGATCTGGGCTTAGCCCACCATCAAATCATATTCAAGCACTGGACTAGGCCCTTTTCTCATTAATCCACTGATTACTGGGCTTGGCCCATTTCCACGTATGTTCTCAAAACATACCTATTCATATTTCACATTGGGCTTGGCCCATTTCCATATCCATTCATAACGAAACCATGCAATCATGATGCCCAACCCAATCCTAAGGTCCATCCACTACACACCCCCTTATCCAGCCTACCACACACCAGGGGACTATCGAGTCACCCTCTCCTTTTCCCTCCATAAAGTCAACCAATGCCATCCACGATGTAGCGTATAGCTAACATCAAACCACGATGGAGCACACAGCAATCCATCAAGCCACGATATGCCATAAGCCGATATCAGTCAAGGTAACCACGCGAACTTAATCGCTTAGATCCACAACGCGACCTCAGTCAGCGCCAATCCACGATGTAGCACAAAGCTGACATCAACCACGTACTCGAAGTACACCCTGTCCTTCTTTCATAACCCACCCATGCACATGTAACATGATATAATGACAATATGATGCATGTGCATGTCATTCACAAACATAGGCATACACTCATATTTAAATAAATGACAACAATATTAACAATTTGCTATTTACCTGATCAGCGTCATACCCCTTTTAGGGTATCTATTGCACTTTACCACGCACTTATTAGTAAGCATATAACATAGCGAGATATCACATAAAACCGGAAACAATGGCTAACTACACACCTTATGACCAAGCTCTAAACCTCGATCCGATGCTATCGCTTAGTGAGACTACGACTATCGCCTATAGTTTTTTTTGCTTGCGCCCACATCCGGTGGCCAATCCCGAACCGCCAAGATGCTCTTTTCTTAAACTTGGGATGAGGACTTTTCTTGTTCTCCTTGACTAGCATCCACGTCCATCGTAATCACTTAATCGAATCTTTTGGTTAAACACCATAATACAAGATCTCAGCGAATAACTACAATTTAACTTACTTACAAAACGATCTAAAATCTCAAAAGCTCCTCCAGTATTACATTGATTTGCCCTAGGTATCATGGTACATAATCGGTCAATACTTAATAACCAAAATGGCCTATGGCGAATATTAACACTTTACTTACCTTGATGAGTAAAGAATTCAAAGCGACCCTAATTGCTCCCTCATTTGGTCACTCCAACCGATTGAGAAATAGCCCAACGAGATCACCCCACACAAATATTCGGTCAAGATGAAGATAAATGGAAAAGGAAGATTTCGGCAATAAAAGGGAGAGATCCGGCTTGCAAGGTGATGAAAGAAAGTAAAAGAAATGAGAATGTTCGTATTCGGTCAACAATTAAAATATAGAACAACGTGAATAGGGGAATTTTTAGGAGAACTAAGAACAAAAGAAATCAAAGTAAACAGAATGAGGTTTAGGGGGTTCAAGTGAATATTCGGCTACTAGCAAAATTTAGGAGACACAATTTACAACTTTTCGACAAGAGACTAAAAGAATAATTCGCATTCTACCCCCTATTTATAGCATCTGCCACTACCTATGGCCACTAATTCAATTTAATTTGAATTAATCCAATCCTTACTATTTTATCCATACTTTATCTCTTTATCAAATCAAAACAATAACCCAATAACAACCATTATCTCTAATTAATAATAATCCTAAAAGATAAATAAATAAAATAATAATGAAAATACCAAAGATCACCCTTCCAAACCGAATTTAAACACTACCAACACCTTTGGTAGCCACCACTTCCTTTATAATTCTAATCCAAATTCCTTCTTATTTTATAACTTTATCACTAAAAAAATAAAAGATAAACTAATTATAATCCTATAATTATCTAAAATCATAAAATAACAAAAGCTATCCACCGGTAATTCAAAAGGAGTAAACAACCTTAGCTCCCCATGTGCCGTCCACCTTCACGCCAATCAAGAGAAAAAAAGAAAACCCCACTGCGACCTCCAAGGTTCGAACAGGACACAGGGAACCGGCGACAAGTAAGCGCCCAGGCCATTGACCTAGGCGTTGTTTTGTGACATAAACGTTAATATATTCTTTTAAGCCCTTTCCATCTCCAACGCCGACTTGCAAAATAAATATCAAAATTCGCCTCCCTTGCGCCTCGAACTGCGACTGCACTCTAAGCGCCTTTCAAGTAGCGCCTCACCACTCGCCCACCACCTTTCATGTCCATAAAGCCCCAACATTTATTTTTTTTAATTCCTTTCTACTTCAGCCCATCACCTCATAACAAAATAAAAACGCCAAAATGCTGCTCCAGCCCTCGAACCTGCGCCCTTTCTCTCCTCCAGAGCCTAAGTGGCACATGAGAGCCACTTTGCCATTTCCTTTCTTGCGTCCTAAACTCCACCAAATTATTTTAAGGCTTTCTCGCCCCATTTCCCCTTTTTACACTAAAAATCTAAAATTTTCCAAGGTACTCCCCTTTCATCCGAGCATTCTTAAATCCTCTAAACACATCCAAGCACACCCAAAAACCTTCCAATACCTAAATTATACTCAACTGCATAGCCCCTAAACCTTGGATGTTACAATTCTACCCCCTTAAAAATAATTTCGTCCTCGAAATTACTTATTACCGGATAGTCATAACTCATTATTCTACACCTCTGCAAGACTCTGAACTTAATCTACCATACTTCCGACCACGGTCTCTAAGTTCGCACTCAAAATTCCAAACACCTCTCTTAGCAACACAGAAAAGGGCTAACTCATAAGCAAGCAAAGTAATTAAAGCATGTACCAAAGCAAAGGAGCTTACCCGCTATCACATCCTTGGTTGACTCGACTAGAACCATTCCTTCCATGGCTTGAACCACGACCCTCGTCGCCGAGGACAATTCTTAACGGATGTGCCTTAGATCCACACAAAGCATTCTTTACTATTTCCCCAACACTCTCGTGTGAGGTCTTCCACACCGAGCACAAGGATGATTCCGATCCTTTGGTACAAGTGCACTTACTGTGGTTCTCGGTCCTTGGTCTTTTGGGCATTACCAAACGATCTTGATGGTCCAACATTTCTCTTATTCTCGTTCCTATTCTTCTCTCGGTTTTCTTTTATAGTTTTCTTAACCTCTTCACGATCCGAGCTTTCTCCACTAAAATGGCAAAGTCTCTTTCTCTCGTGGAGCGATCAACTCCATAACTCATCTCGTAGCCCATCTTGAATCGAACACTTCTTTCGTAATCGGTAGCCATGATTCCTTTGGCGTCTTGACTTAGTCGCCTAAACTCAACTTCATATTCCGCTACCGACTTATTCCCTTGCACTAGATTTAGAAGCGCTTTCCTTTGCGAGTCCAAATAACTGCTCCTACGTACTTCCTTCAAACTTGGCCTTAAAGAAATCCCAATCCGGTCGATCTGCGGTACACCTTGTTTGATGTTGAGCCACCAACGATAAGCTTAAATGCGAAGTAATGAAACAGACTCCTTGACTTTTCTTCATTGGTGCAATCCAAATCGTCCATGATTCTTTCGATCGCTTCTAGCCAATACTCGCTACATTCGAGCTACTCCCGACACTCCTCTAAAGATCTCGGCTCCATTCGATCTAAGCCTTTCCGACATCGACTTAGAGTTCCATTTCCCTTACTAACTCCTGTTACTCGTTCTAGCACTCGTAACATGGCCCGCGATACTGCGTCATCTTCTCCTATATCGATCTTGTTCCTCCGCGCCTTCTTTGGCGGCACTTCACTTCGACCCATGGCGGACCCTACGGTTTCGATCTTCGCCATTCTACCTCTCTGCGTCTCCTAGAACTCATCTCTATCGTCTTGTTTTAATCTGTGGACTTGAATTGAGATGCAGTGCCATGCCGAATAACTGAAAAGTTTCTTAAAAGCCCATAATTTTTTGAAAAGCCCATTTGAAAATGTTTTGGGCCCAAAACCCTCAAAGCCGAGTTTTGAACAAGACTCGATATAAATGTAACATCCCCAAACCCGGCCCACAAGCCCTGACCGGATCTGGTATGTCACTGCGGAAAAACGGTTGGGAAATCTTTGACTTTAGAATAAACTTGAAAATTTTGTTAACTTTTGAAAAATGTGTCCATTAAAAATTATTTAGTAATATAAGCTCGTTATAAAATATGTGAATTAAAACTTTATGATAATTTATTATATTATAAATCATGTGAAGAAAATATTTCTAAGTATAGTATAAACTTCAATAATCATAAATAGAACACTTTAAATAAAAGTGGCCCTTATTACATCAAATAAATACCCAAACCGATAAGATAAAATAATTAAATCAAATAAAACATCTCTGCATAAAATGCTTCGCATGGCCACCTTTGTCTCCACTCCAACCCGGTCCATTAATCACAAATCACTGCGATGTTGGATAAATAATTGGGTGAGTCACACGGACTCGGTGTGTAATTAAACCACCGATATCCACCCACATGTTAGCCACAAATCAACCCAATTATCAAATGCAACATGTAAACATAATCATATAGACATTACCACGATCTGGGCTTAGCCCACCATCAAATCATATTCAAGCCTTTGGACTAGGCCCTTTTCTCATTAATCCACTGATTACTGGGCTTGGCCCATTTTCACGTATGTTCTCAAAACATACCTATTCATATTTCATATTGGGCTTGGCCCATTTCCATATCCATTCATAACAAAACCATGCAATCATGATGCCCAACCCAATCCTAAGGTCCATCCGCTACACACCCCCTTATCCAGCCTACCACACACCAGGGGACTATCGAGTCACCCTCTCCTTTTCCCTCCATAAAGGCAACCAATGCCATCCACGATGTAGCGTATAGCTAACATCAAACCACGATGGAGCACACAGTAATCCATCAAGCCACGATATGGCATAAACCGATATCAGTCAAGGTAACCACGCGAACTTAATCGCTTAGATCCACAACGCGACCTCAGTCAGCGCCAATCCACGATGTAGCACAAAGTGACATCAACCACGCATCAAGTACACCCCGTCCTTCTTTCATAACCCACCCATGCACATGTAACATGATATAATGACAATATGATGCATGTGCATGTCATTCACAAACATAGGCATACACTCATATTTAAATAAATGACAACAATATTAACAATTTGCTATTTACGATCATCATACCCCTTTTAGGGTATCTATTGCACTTTTACTGCGCACTTATTAGTAAGCATATAACATAGCAGATATCACATAAAACCCGAAAACAATGGCTAACTACACCTTATGACCGAAGCTCTAAACCTCGATCCCGATGCTATCGCTTAGTGAGACTACTGACTATCGCCTATAGTTTTCTCAATTGACGCCCACATCCCGTGGCCAATCCCGAACCGCAGGGCAGCTCTTTTCTTAAACTTGGATGAGGACTTTTCTTGTTCTCCTTGACTAGCATCCACATCCATCGTAATCACTTAATCGAATCTTTTGGTTAAACACCATAATACAAGATCTCAGCGAATAACTACAATTTGACTTACTTATCAAACGATCTAAAATCTCAAAAGCTCCTCAGATTGCCGTCGATTTGCCCCTAGGTATCATGGTGCATAATCGGTCAATATAATAACCAAAATGGCCTATGGCGAATATTAGCACTTTACTTACCTTGATGAGTAACCAATTCAACGACCCTAATTGCTCCCTCATTTGGTCACTCCAACCGATTGAGAAATAGCCCAACGAGATCACCCCACACAAATATTGGTCAAGATGAAGATAAATGGAAAAGGAAGATTTCGACAATAAAAGGAGAGATCCGCTTGCAAGGTGATGAAAGAAAGTAAAAGAAATGAGAATGTTAGTATTGGTCAACAATTAAAATGTAGAACAACGTGAATAGGGAATTTTAGGAGAACTAAGAACAAAAGAAATCAAGTAAATGAGAATGAGGTTTAGGGGTTCAAGTGAATATTAGGCTACTAGCAAAATTTAGGAGACACAATTTACAACTTTTGACAAGAGACTAAAAGAATAATTCGCATTCTACCCCCATTTATAGCATACTACCACTACCTATGGCCACTAATTCAATTTAATTTGAATTAATCCAATCCCTTACTATTTTATCCATACTTTATCTCTTTATCAAATCAAAACAATAACCCAATAACAACCATTATCTCTAATTAATAATAATATTCTATGAAGCAGTATTTATTCAGATTTCGCTAATCACAATTCACTTTTCTTTTTTTTTTACATCATCAGATATTTAAACTTTTAACTTTATCATCCTTTTCTCAAAGGTATCGCAATCATCAATCATAGGTAATTTTTTATTTTTTGGTATTTTTGGGATATTTGCCCATCGCATTATTTATTCGATTTCGCTAATCACAATTCACTTTTTTTTTTTTTACATCATCGATATTTAAACTTTTAAATCATTTTTTGAAAAATTGTCAAAACTTTATTTTTAAAAAAATGAAAATAGGAGTCGCCACCGATCCTTTTTTTGAGGCGTCATTAGATCACTTCGTAATTCGATCGTTTTAATAAAATGTTTGATTTATTAAAACAACGATTTTTGCTCTACGAAGTTCAGAAAAATGGATTCGGGAGTCGGTTACACACGAGGAAGGGTTAGCACCCTCGTAACGCCCAAAATTGGTACCTAATTGATTAATTCGCATCTTAGTGTCGAAAGTTGAAAATTTGAAAATAATTTAAAAATACGATCCTCTTTGCATTAATGTTACTTTTGCTTACAAATTGCTTGAAATAAACGTTAAAGACTCTCTCGTCTCGAGATAACAAAATGTCGCATCCCGTAAGTTAGGACACGACATCTTGAACCTTTGAGAATAAGCTTGCCTTTATTTTTATTTGAAATCTTATGTATTTTAATTTTTGAAAGGATATTCGGTTATTCGAGTTCAACGAGAAAATTGAAACTCCGAAAAAATAGAAACCCCGCAAGTTAGGGTACGATTTTTTGAAAATTTCCTTTTTTGCTTATTTGGATAAGAATTAACGTAATATTAAAAATGATATATGAATCAAATGTTACTCTAATAAGTGGCAACAATGTAAATATACTAATAAGCAATCCATAATACATATCACTTTAATTCCAATATTAACAATAAAAGGATAATAAAATAAATAATAAAATAAATGATAACAATGATAACAACAATAATACTAATGATAAAATATGCACATGAAATGACAATACTAATTTTTAAATATAATAAAGACAAAGAAATAAATAATATAAGGACATAAATAAATATAAGAAAAATAGTTTATAAAAATATTGAAAGAAAAGAATCAAATTAAAAGATAAATGAAATTAAAGGCACAATTTGTAATAAAACATATATATAATAATAATAATAATAATAATAATAATAATAATAATAATAATAGGAGCAATATATGTACAAAGAAAAACACAAATAATCTAATTTTTAAAAGTATAAAAAGGGGTAATAAACAAATAAATGAATAAATAATAATAAAACAATGATAGATGATAAAATAGTAATAGTAATGAAGGCTGATAAACCTCAATTTATACATATTTTAACCCTATGCTTGGCTTATTTCGGATGAATTTTCGTTAGATTTGATGAATTCGATGCTCCTAATGCCTTAATTTCATGTTTTACACTCAAGAGATCTTAGGGAGTCGAAAAGAACGAGAAACGGGCCAAAACGTGACAAAATGAGCCTACTTAGGAAATCAACACGGCCTGGTCTATCAAACACGGCCATGTGTTACGAGTAGATCAAACACGGCCTGGATCAACGTACACAGGTAGACCACACGGCCGTGTGTGGCGAGCAGAAGCGAGCATGGTCTAAGGAATCGAACACGGGCGTGTCACACGGGCATGTCCCTGCTGTATCAAAGTTAAATTCTATTCGGAATAGGCCACTTGTGGGCCAAGAGAGGTGTTCCAAAGCCTATATAAACACCCTAAGAGGCAACCTAAACCACAACGCTAAATAGAAGGCAGAAAATACTTTAAGACAGCCATCGGGAGCAGCTCGAAAGAAGGATCTCCATTAAGACTGAAGATATCCCATCAAGTTCTTTAGAAGTTTTTGGGTTTTCTTATGTTTTGTTGTTTTCCTTATTTTTAGATGTTTCCCGCATTAGTATGAACTAAATCCTTTAGATACCTAAGCGGATGAAACCTAAGAAGGATCTCATTATTATTTGATTTATAAGATAAATACTTGTTTCTTATTCTTAATTGTGAGTTCTTATTCTTGTTTTGATAATTCAGGTTATTGATTCAAGTCGAATGTGGTTATTCAGAGGAGCAAAAGTCCCCGTTTAAGAGTAGATCAACACAATTAAGCGGAGTTGATTGCAACCCTAGAAATAGGGCGACGAAAATCTACCGGATTAGAGTCAAATCTAATAAGGGAATCCATAGTTCGAGTAAATGCAACAATAGGGGTTTTAATTAGAAAGAAATTTCAATTAATCAACCTAGAGTTAGTTGTTTCAGTCTTGAAAAAGATATTAACATAAATCAGGGATTTCTACGGATTAAGTCAAGTGAATAAATCATATGAATCAAAAGTAATAAGTGATGTCTAGGTGGACTCTTCCTTAGGTATTGCCTATCTCATAATGTTGTTTAAAGTATTTTCCAAATTCGTTCTCTGTCGTGTTTTTAATTAAGTTCTAGTTTAAAAATAAATCACTCCAATTTTTAGGCTAGATAATAAAAAGATAGTAATTACTAGTATTCTTGGTCCTTATGGATACGATATTACCGGTCTTACCATAACTTTACTATTGAACGATAGGTGCGCTTGCTTTTATTGTGATCGTAGTTAGTTAGAGACACATCAAAGGCATAGATAAAATAAATGATCAATGAAAGAAAAATAAAAAGTTAAGAAATGAAAGAATAATAACTAAGTGCATATAAGGATTAAAATAAAATGAATGAACAATATATAAATAGATAAACAAATGAATAAGATAAAAGGACTAATGAATAAATAAACAAGCAAATGAGTAAATGAATAAATAAAAGAATTAAAACAAAGGGGTTAATTTGAAGCTTAAATTAAACTTTAGGGGAGAAATCGGAGTAAAAAAATAAAATAAAGGACCACATCGCTGCAAATAAAAGAAACGACCAAATGGAAAATATTTTATAAAAAAAGAAAGGGACCAAATGGAAAATATTCTATGTCCTCCAAAACGCGCAGTTTCAAGGTGGACTGAAATGAAGCAAAACCGAAATTACAGGCCAAATTAAAAAAGGAAATGGGACCGAATTAAAACATCACTAAAAAGTAGAATGACCCATGAAGCAAACAGACCATCTGGTAAAAAAAAGAAAAAATAAAAATTTCACCTTTTAAAATTCTAATATGTTTTTTGATTTTTTTTTCGTGTGTAAAAATACATCGATGATTTTTTGTGGCTTTTATAGCCGAAGATTTGATTTTACACTATTGTTTATGCTATTGTTTCTCTGCTTTATGTATTGTTTTTGTCCTCTCTTTCTCTTTTTTTGCAGGTGCTGGGGAGGTCAACGGAGGCGTGAAGGGCGGTCTTCCTGCCCCTTTGGTGAACGGGGGACAGACCTGATGAGCTACCGACGTGGTGGAGGCGTGGCAAGACATGGGAGTTGGAAACCCTAGCGTTTTTTAATTAGATTAGGTTGTGGGCCTATTGATTTGGGCTTAGGGTTTTTATTTTGGGCTTGTAATTTGTAACTGGACTTTTTTTTTTTTGTTTTGGACTTTATTATTATTTTTGTTTTTTTTATATTTTTAGGTTTTGTTTGGTTTCGGGCCTGGGCAAAAATGGCCCATTACAGTCAGCACACACATATAGTGCTGTTACTTTCATAATAATGAATACTGATCGCCGACCAAATTTGATAAACATTAAAATCTTTGTTAATGAATTTTAATTCGATTGAAATAGTTATTATTGTAATAATTTTTTTGGTGAAAAGAAAATAAATTGAATAAAAAGATTAGCTACACGCATAATTTTGAGCGAGACTGTCACTTGCTTTAACAATATAAGTGATTGCTAGAATCTCTTTTGGGATCTTTTCAAACACCTCCACATTTTGTCTTATATCGAAAGTCATTTTGACCTTACAATCAGCAATTTTATTGAACTCCATGGACATGTGTTGCATGCCCCAAACTACAATATTGACTAAAAGTTGATGAACTCTTTGTCGTAACCATTTTTTGAATGAAGCGTAAACCACGGTCGAATCGATTTTAAAAAAAAAGAATGAAAAGGAGTCGCCACCGATCTTTATTTGGTGTGATCGGATCACCTTCGTTTTAATAAAACATTTAATTTACTAAAACAGTGCTTTTGGTCCACGAACTTTGAGAAAAGCGGGTTCGAGGTCGATTACGTGCGAGGAAGGATTAGCACCCTCGACACGCCCAAAATTGGTACCAAATTGATTGATTGATGTCCTATTTGTTGAAAACTTAAAAGGATTCAAAATACAATGCTTTTTATTTTTAAAATTGGAAGGACGTTAAGGCTTTCTTATTTTCAAGAGGTAGAGCATCACGTCCGAGAAGTTAGGGCACAATACTTTAAACTCCCGAAACTAAGCTCGCCTTTTGAAATTTGGTTTTTATTTGAAGAGGATCTTCCGTTATTCGTCAAATGAGAAATCGGAACCCAGTAAGTTAAGGCACGATTTCTCGAGATTTCAAATACTGAAGATTGCCTCTATTTTAGGAAAAGAAACTTATCTCGAAGTATCTAGATGTCGAGTCCAGTAAGTTAGGGCGCGACATTTCAAATTTTCGAGATTAAGCTTTGTTTAAAAACGTATTTGTTTAAAAAGGATACTCAGTCATTTAGATTAAACGAGAAAATTGCGACTTAAAAAGAGATATCCCGTTGTTTAACATAAACGAGAAAAATCGAAACCCAGTAAGTTAGGGCTCGATCTTCCCGAATTTTCAAATACCGAACATTATCTTTATTTTGGAAATTTGATTGATTAATATTAGACAAAATAATGATACTAACAAATTAAGCGAATATATGAATAAATCTAATTCTTATAAACGAATGAGCAAATAAATAATGAAATAAGAATAACAATAATAAAATCGAGAAACAAATAGGATGATAATAATAATAATAACAATAAATAAATAAAAATTAAAAAAATATGATAAATAATTAAAGTGCTTTAAAGTATTAAAAAAGTAAAGAGCAATAAACGAATAAATAATAAGTAAATGAAATGACAAATAAATAAATAAGATAACTAATAAATAAATAATGAATAAAATAATATAAAACTAAATTCATAAATGGTGAAGATTAAACGATGATAATAATAAGAGTACATTAATAATGAAAAATAATAATAGATTAATAAATGAACAATAATAAAATAAATAAGAGTAATAATAATAAAATAAAATAATAATAATACTAGTAATAAAGTAATAGTAATAGTAATATAATAATAATGTAGTGATGATGACGATGGTATAATAATAAGATACATAATAATAACAATAATGATGAAGACAAAATAATAATAAATAAAAATAATGATATTGGCCATAAAAAAATATAATAATAGCACACACAATAAATAAATAAATAATAGTAAAATATGATGGGAATAACAAGTAATAATAATAACAATAAATAGTAAATAACCAATGATAAGAAAAACGTCAAATAATAGTAATAGTAGTAAAGATTGCAAGATAATTAAAAAAATGGGTTAAATCGCATAAAAAATGGAAGTTTCGGGTTAATTTGTAAATAAAACAGAGGTGCGGGGGCTGAATGACACGCGCGTAAAAGGCGGGGGACCCAAAAGGCAATATTCCCAGGTAAGTTAAACGCAACATTTGATGGGGACCAGATTGAAAACCGGGCTAAATTTTTGGGCCATATTTTAAAATAACAAAATTTAATTGAAAACAATAAAAATGCGGAAGGGCTAAAAGTGCAATTAGCCCTTCCATTCAAAAACACGGATCTCTGAAGCGGGTCGGGTCGACGCTGGTCATCTGAACGACGTCGTTTTGGGGCCATCATGTCAGCCCCAAACGACGCGTCGTTAGCAACCTTTATAAAACAAAATTTTGCCCTTTTTTTTCATTTCGGCTTCCAAAAAAAAACTTTCATTTCTTTTTTCTCTACAAGGGGATGGTGCGATTTCCGTGAGGATTCCATTGCGTCGGACGTCGCCGTGGCCGAGTTCGGCCACCACCCACAGTGGTAGGAAAGGTAAAAATTTTATTTTTATTTTGTCTCTTTTCTTTTTAAACTATATCTATGTTTTAAAAGTGTAGGTTTCTTGAAAAAATATATAAAAAGAAAAAATAACTTAGAAAATAAAGGGTCACCTTCGGTTTCTTTCGATTTTTGAGGCTTTTTGCGTTGTTTTTTTGTGTGTGTTTGGATCTACTGCTTTGAAAATAAAAAAATTTTCTATTGATGTTTTAAAAAAGGGATCCTTTACACTGTTTTCATTCGGTTTTTATAACCGAGAGAGAAGAAAGAAAAACCAAAAGAAACCGTCCCTTCTTCTGCTGATGTTTGTTTTTTTTGCGTGTTTGCAGGTGATGGGCGAGCATGTTTGGGAGCAAAGGCCAAGGAAGAGCTTGAGAGGCGTGTGGGCAGAGTCAAGTCGAGGCGAGGCTCGGCTAGGGTTTTCTTTGTTTTTTCTGTTTGGTGAGAGTTGGGTGGGATTTGGGCTTGTATTTTGGGCCTTTTTTGTTTTGTTAATGGGCCCCGGTTTTTGATTGGGCTTGTAATTAATTTTAATTAATTTTTTTGTAATTGAGCCCGGGCAATTTGGGCCATCTACACTCTTCTAATAAAAGTTGAATTTGAAGCATTAAAGGAAGAAATTTGAATGGCTTTATACATTACTAATTTAAAATATGTGAGTTTAAACATGTAATATCTTCCACTTTAAAAATAAGTATATGAATAGTTTAGGCATTTTATTGATAGATTTCTCACCGCTTCAAGTCTTATACATTACTAATTTAATTTTGTGTTATGAAATTATATGATATATAATTAGGTTTAATGGTGAAAAAAGCCTTCAACAAAAAAATTCAAAAAATCAATTAAATCCTCAAGAAATTTAGACCCCAAATGAATCATTGTAGTTGAAAAATAATTAATGAAGCCCTTAATGTTGAGCACATTCTTGCTGATGTCGCTAACGGTCCAATCAAATAGTAAAATATGGCATGTAATATAGATCACATGCCGACATAGCATTTTACCATGTCAACAAAAAATTAAAAAATAAAAGCCCTTAAAAAATAATTTAAAAATATATATTTAAATGAACCTAAACAAAAGGTTGACAAGGTTCATTTGAATTTGAACAACTTGTTTCGCTTAAACTTGGATGTGGTTCTTTAGATAATCACTAAAAATTACAAAAAAAAATTACGATTAATTATATGAAGCTACAAAAATTATTAAAAATTAATAAAATATTATAAAATTATAAAAATCATATTTAAAATGAATTTGGACAAATAGTTGTTCAAGCTCATTTGAATTTAGACAACTACTTATCCAAGTTTAGTTTGGACCTAGTTTCTTTAGATAATTACTAAAAATTAAAAATATATAAATTATGGAAAATTAATTAATTATTAGATATATTTTTATATTTAAAATTGTTAGAATTCTTAAATTTATTAAAATTAAATGATTACTAAAAGTTTTAAAATTTTAAAGAATTATTAAAAATTAATCATATATGTAATTATTATTTAAATATTTCTCTCATGTCATAGATGCCATATAATTTAATATGTAGAATATATTTTTACATTTAAATATTTGATATCTATTTACGTATTTGTAACAAATTATATCACATTATCTTATTAAATTCTTTTAAGAATAAATAAATATTAATAAATTATTTTTAATAATAAAACATTATTTAATTAATTAAAATATAAATTAAAGATTATCTTAAAATTTTATAATTATTAATAATTTTCCATTTTAAAAAAAATTAGTAATTATCTAAACAACCATGTCTAACAAGTGATTGTCCAAAATAAACTTTTTCGAGTGAGTTATTTTAAATAATTTTTTAAAATATTTATTTTTAATAATTTTTAATAGTTTTTGTCTTCATGACAAAATGTCACATTCACATGTGGTCCACGTGACATATCACGTGTCTGTAACAGACCGAATTTGACCCTAATCGGAACGGTAGTTTCGGGACCACGAATCCGAGTCTGAGAAATATTTTAATATTATATTTTGTGTTTATTATATGTGAATTAATGTGTGTGAAAGTCTCAGAGAAAAATTTTATCGTTTGTGTGTTTAATTTAGAAAAGGACTTAATCACGTAAAAAGTAAAAGTAGCATGCTATAGTGTAAAGTGCTAGAATGATGATGCCTTTTTAATATGAGGTGTTAAATGGGTAAATAACCCATTTTAAGTTAGTGGATGTTATATGACAAGATTAACCTTTAGATTTATATTATATAATTTTATGTTATAAGGTTAAATAGGTAATTAATTAAATGTTATAATATATGTTAAATAAAACATGAGAAAAGCCATTATCATCTTATTTCCTTTCATGGTCGAATGTGTTAAAGAAAAGGGAGAAAACCTTGTTTAAATTTTTGGCACTTTAAAGCTTAAAATCAAGGTTAGTTTGATTTCGGTTTTTGTTAATTTTTACGTTTTTGAGATCGTTGCTTCGTATATTACCCGACCCATGCTTGAATTTTTGAGAATCATGTGTATATGAGGTTCGGCCATTGATGTGTTCTTATGGTTTTGATATTTGATGGTTTTAGAGTAAAGATGTGTTAAAGATTTACAAGTTTTGTATTAGAAATTTTGGTTAAATTTTGTTAAATTTTGTATTTAGGGTTATTTTATAAAAATAAAATTTTAGAGGACTTAATTGTAAAATAAATGAAATGAGAGGGCTTATAAAGTCCCTAGGAATATTCGCCCTTGTATAGTCTTGGCAAATTGTGTGTATTTTGTGTTTTGTACAATTAGGACTAAATAGTAAAATGTGAAACCTTAGGGTAAAATGGTAATTTGCATGTTTATGTGTTTTGGGACTAAATTGAATTGAAATATACTTGAATGAGCTGAATTTAATGTGTTTTAGATCAAGGGCAAAGAAAAACGAATTGGATCGGGAAAGACGAAAGTTCTCGAATATTTGGCCTAAGTTGTCCGTCGACAATGAGGTAAGTCCTTAAGCTAAAGTATGTTAAAGAATTATTTATGAATAGGTTTAATGAAATTATTTGATAAATTTGAGTATGAATATATGTGTTAGCCGAATGTAAAGGCTTTAAAATGGATTAGATGTGTTTTGTATATATGATAAGAATTTGTACATTAATGGTGATATGTGAATGTGAATTGTGTATATGTTTAGTTAATGATGATAGTGTTAAGGAATGAAATTTGATGGACTAGTTTATGAATTATTTCGGCTTATTGCCTAGGTGCCTTGTGCTGGGTGACATATTTCGCTTATTGCCTAGCGTGCCTTGTGCTTGGTGACATATTCTAAGCCGTGCCTAGCGAGCTTTAGTGGGTGACATATTCAAAGCTTCGTGCCTAGTAGGCTTAGTCTTGATGACATATTCGGCTTTGTACCTAGCAAGCCTTGTCTTGGTGACATATTCGGGCTTCGTGCCTAGCGAGCTTAGTAGGTGATATATTCGAAGCCGTGCCTAGCGTGCTTAATGCCTGTGATACTTTAAAGTGAAGAAACCATAATTGATCGAGGTGTAACATAGTAAAACTATTGAGTTAAAAACTCAGGTAAGCTTAAGTCCCATTGAATTCATCAGAAGTAAGGTAAGTTGTGATTAATGTTATTTGAGTTGAAATATTATGACAAGAATGGTGTTATGTGAATTTGAGCTAGTAATCGACATGTAATATATGTACTTTGTGCTTTGATGAGTTGCAGGTTGATGGTAGTGAAGTATAAGTAATTGAGTTAATACATCACTAGTATTCGGTTTTGTATCAATTGCATATCAAAATATACATATACAATGTTCTACATTTATTGATTAAAAATGTTAAAGTGCTTGATTAGTGAATTATCTTTTGCTTAAGACTTACTAAGCTAGTGAGCTTACTCTGTATGTGTTTGTATTTCTATTTTATAGATCATTGATTTAACTACTGCCTGGGGATCATCAAGAAAGTCGACCACACTATCACTCTCTTTGGTATATATATGTTTTGTATACTTTTTAAATCAAAGGCATGTATATGCTGTATTTTGATAAGTAATGAATGATGTTCGATTTTGTAAATGTATATATATGGCTTTGCGAATAAGGTCATTACTTTTGGTTTAAGCATTGTTTATATGTTTGATATAATAGTCTGCTTTTAAACTTTGGTATAAGACGATGCTTATAATGCTTGGAAGTTAAATGTAGTTGTATAGAAATGATTATATATATGTATAAGTTAACTTGTGGGATTCATTGTTAATGATAAGTATAAGTAGTTATAAATTATGGAAAATTGGTAATGAATGTTCGGTCAAGGTATGGTTTATATGCTTGTGTTTTAGGTTAAGTTGGTTTTGAAACCTATGTTTAAGTATGGTCAATTGTAGTACAAATAAGTAACGTAAATTTTGCATGAATTATGGAAGTTTAATTGGTACATTCGGTCTTTGATCTATGCATATAACATGCAAAGTTATTTTGGGGTTATACATTAAAAACTAAGGTTATGCATATTCGGATATGGGTATATAGATATATATATGAAGTGTATTGTCTCTTAGTCCATAGGTGTAACGTCAAGTGATGTATGCATGTAATCGTAATGATGCTTATTAGTAGTTCCAATAACCAGGTTCGGTGTGTTTTGGTTTAAAACGAAATGGTACGTGAGGCATGTTTGCATGAAATGTATACAAAGGAGTGGTACTAATTAGGTGTTTGTATCATAGAATAAAATAGATAAATATGCTAATAATGAGGATAGAAGTATATTGTTTGATCATTTTGTATTTGTGGATGATTACATTGATTATGTTTTAACTTGTATATTAAGTATATATATATATTTATTATGCTCATGTGATTTATCTGTTTAGGATATGAATTAATAAATTGAAAAAGATTTGGCTATTGGTAACACCTATAACCCTAATCCGGCGACGGATACGGGTTAAGGGTGTTACATTTTATTGGTATCAGAGCTACGGTTTAGTCTATTTTAGGACTACCATAGTGCGTAAGAGTCTAGCTATACATGCCTTTGAATTGTATATATGATAGTGTGGTGACTTCTGACAATTTCAATTGTATTTTATATAGTAAATGGATTCCGATCCCGATAGAGCCGTAGCTGATGATGTGGAGAGCGTTGCACCTGGTCTCACACGTGGATCAGCGCCATTAGACTCTCGACCAGTTTCGGGTAGCCATGAGGGGAGGCTAAACAAGCCTTCTATCAGATGATGAACGAATGGTTTACCCAGTTTATTCAGACTAATCCACTGTACAACAACCTCCACCCCCGAATAATCCAACTCAAAGACATTTAGACTTCGATGATAGATCCAATGAGATCTAACAGCCTCCCGTTGATAAAATCAAGAAATATGGGGCCGAGGAATTTAAGGCCAATGATGATGATGACGCAGAGCGAGCCGAGATGTGGCTTGATAACACTATTCGGGTACTCGATGAGTTATCTTGTACTCCAGATGAATGCCTAAAGTGTGCTATATCTCTACTTCGGGACACTGCCTATCATTGGTGGAACACACTGGTATCCGTAGTTCTGAAAGAAAAAGTAACTTGGGACTTCTTCCAAATTGAGTTCCGTAAGAAATATATTAGTCAGAGATTCATCGATCAGAAATGGAAAGAATTTCTGAAATTAAAATAGGGTCGCATGACTGTGACGGAATATGAGCGAAAGTTTGTCAGATTGAGCCGTTACGCTCTGGAGTGTATATCTACCGAAGCCATTATGTGTAAAAGATTTGAAGACAGCCTGAATGAAGACATAAAGTTACTTGTTGGCATTCTTGAAATCAAAGAGTTTGTGACATTAGTCGAGCGAGCTTGTAAAGCCGAAGAGCTCGGAAAGGAGAAAAGAAAAGCTGAAGTAGAAGCTAGAGACACTCGAAAAAGATCATCGAGTAAAATTTTCCATTCTGTGCATAAGAAGTTCAGAGATGACCCCAGTCGACATAAAGCCACTTCAGACTTGCCTATACGTGATCGACCTCCAGTGAGATCCCGAGCCACGTCGATAGCTAGTGTCGGTAATGTTCGCAGAACCGGGCTGAGTGTAAACATTGTGGGAAATGGCATCCTGGGAGTTGTAGAGTTCGTGATCGGTCCTGCTTTAAATATGGATCGTCGGATCATTTTATTCGAGAGTGCCCGATGTTAGCCGAGCAAAATATAACTCAGAACACTAGACCGAAGAGTAGTGCCAAGACGGGTAGACCACTCAGACATTCAGGAAATGTAGGTGGCAGTCGAGAGGGACGAAGGACACTGCAATACGATCAGAGGCTAGAGCTCCAGCTAGAGCTTATGCTACACGAGCCAGAGAGGATGCTTCCTCTCCCGATGTCATTATCGGTACTTTCACCCTTTATGATACTACTCTGATTGCATTGATTGATCCTGGTTCGACTCATTTATATGTGTGTGAAACTCTAGTATTCGGTAAGACTCTGCCAGTTGAGTATACTGAGTTCGTGATTCGTGTGTCCAACCCTTTGGGTAGATGTGTATTTGTTAATAAAGTGTGTAGAGGTTGCTCGTTGATGATTCGAGATTCTTGCTTCCCAGCCAATTTAATGTTGTTGCCCTTCGATGAGTTCGACATAATTTTGGGAATGGACTGGTTAACTTCACATGATGTAGTGGTGAATTGCAAAAGAAAGCTTATTGATTTGAGATGTCAGAACGGTGAGATCATCAGAATTGGATCCAGTGGGTTTAAGTGAGTTTCCTACCGAGAATATCCTCGATGTTAGCCCGAAAGTATGTGAGAAAAGGTGCGAAGCTTATTTGGCCTATGTCTTGGATAATAAAATGTCCGAAAAGCATATTGAATCAGTCTGGTTGTGTGTGAATACCGGATGTGTTTCGAAGAACTACCGGGTTTACCACTAAGACGAGAGATTGAGTTCGGCATTGAAGTAGTATCGGGAACGACTCCAATCTCGATAGCTCGTGATCGGATGGCACTTACTGAGTTAAAAGAGTTGAAAGCACAGTTGTAAGAGTTAATAAATAGGGGCTTTGCATGATCGAGTTTCTCTCCTTGGGGTGCACCAGTTCTTTTTGTGAAGAAGAAAGATGGAACGATGCGAATGTGTATTGATTATCGAAGAATCGAATAAGGTAACTATAAAGAATAAGTACCATTACCTCGGATTGATGATTTGTTTGATCGGTTGAAAGGGCTTCGGTATTTTGAAAATAGATTTGAGATCGGGTTATTATCGATTCTGAGTCGAGATACAAATATGCCAAAGCGCATTAGAACAAGGTACGGACATTTTGAGTTTCTGGTTATGCCTTTTGGACTCACTAATGCACCTGTTATTTTTATGGACCTAATGAATCGGGTCTTCAGACAATTTTTGGATCGGTTTGTAGTAGTGTTTATTGATGATATACTGATCTACTCTAAAGATGAAACCGAGCATGCCGAGCATTTGAGATTAGTGCTACAAACTTTGCGAGATCAACAGCTGTATGCAAAGTTTAGTAAATGTGAGTTCTGGATGAATGAAGTCAGTTTCTTGGGTCATGTTGTTTCAGCATCAAGTATTCGGGTGGATCCAAACAAAATAATGGCTATACTCGATTGGAAACCACCAAAGAATGTTTCTGAAATTTGAAGTTTTCTAGGCCTTGCGGGATATTACAGACGGTTTGTAAAAGGTTTTTCTGTGATAGCTACACCTTTGACAAGGCTACTACAGAAAGATGTCAAGTTTGAGTGGTCGGAAAAGTGTCAGAAAAGTTTCGAACAGCTGAAAGCTCTTTTGACCGAAGCTCCAGTGTTAACTCAGCTTGAATCGGGTAAAGAATTTGTCATTTTTAGTGATGCTTCTTTGAATGGGTTGGGTTACGTTTTGATGCAGGAAGGCAAAGTTATAGCCTACGCTTCGAGACAATTGAAGCCGCACGAAAGAAATTATCCGACTCACGATCTGGAATTAGCAGCCATTATTTTCGCATTGAAAATTTGGCGTCATTATTTATTCGACGAGAAATGTCACGTTTATTCGGATCATAAAAGTCTAAAGTATTTGATGACTCAGAAAGATCTGAACTTGAGACAACGCAGATGGTTAGAATTGTTGAAAGACTATGAGTTGGTGATTGACTACCATCCGGGAAAAGCCAATATTGTTGCATATGCGTTAAGTCAAAAATCATTATTTGCACTTCGTGCGATGAACGCACAGATGGTTATGTCTGGTGATGGTTCGATCATAGCCGAGTTAAAAGCAAGACCGATGTTCATTCAACAAATTTGTGATGCGCAAAGAATTGACAAAGACTTGGTTGCTAGACGAGTTCAATGTGAAAATGATGCAGAGTCAGAGTTTCGAATTAATGCCAATGATTGTTTGAATTTCAAAGGCCGAATATGTGTTCCGAAGAATGTGGACTTGATTCAGATGATTTTGAGCGAGGCTCATGATAGTCGATTATCGATACATCCGGGTAGCACGAAAATGTATAATGATTTGAAACAGTTCTATTGGTGGCCTGGCATGAAACGGGATATATCTAAATTTGTCTCGAAGTGCTTAGTTTGTCAGCAAGTAAAAGTAGAACATCAAGTGCCTTTAGGGTTACTTCAGTCGATCATGATACCTGAATGGAAATGGGATAGAATCACTATGGATTTTGTATCCGGATTGCCTACGACACGAGTAAGAAAGATGCAGTTTGGGTTATAGTGGATAGACTAACCAAATCAGCTCATTTTGTGCCAGTTCGTACAGACTATTCACTTGATAAACTTGCTGAGTTGTATGTATCACAGATTGTGAGATTACATGGTGTGTCGAGTTCCATTGTTTCAGATAGAGATTCGAGGTTCACATCGCGGTTTTGGAAGAAGATGCAAGATGCTTTAGGTACTAAACTTCACTTTAGCACAGCCTTTCATCCGCAGACAGACGGTCAGTCTGAGCGAACCATTCAAACACTTGAGGACATGTTGAGATGTTGCGTTCTCGAGTTTGAAGGTACGTGGGAAAAGTACTTACCTTTGATTGAATTTGCTTATAATAATAGTTTTCAATCAAGTATCAAAATGGCACCCTATGAAGCTCTATATGGCCGCAAGTGTCGTACGCCATTGTACTGGACCGAGCTCAGTGAGAACAAGATACAAGGGGTTGATTTGATTAAAGAGACTGAACAGAAAATGGCTATAATCAAAGATAGTTTGAAAGCTGCATCAGATCATCAAAAGTCTTACGCTGATTTGAAACGTAAAGATATAGAATTTCAAGTCGGAGATCGGGTATTCTTGAAAGTATCTCCATGGAAGAAAGTACTTCGTTTTGGTTGGAAAGGCAAATTGAGTCCGAGATTTATCGGACCGTATGAAATCATCGAACGTATTGGGCCTGTTGCTTATAGATTGAAGTTACCCTCTGAATTAGTAAAGATACACGATGTATTTCACGTTTCGATGCTCGTAGATACAGATCAGATCCGTCACATGTGATTGCTCCATCTGAGATTGAAATCTGACCCGATATGACGTATGAGGAAGAACCGATCCATATCTTAGCTCGGGAAATGAAAGAGTTAAGAAACAAAAGGATTCTATTAGTGAAAATATTGTGGAATCGGCATGGAGTTGAAGAGGCTACGTGAGAGCCTGAGGACTCAATGAGGCAACAATATCCGACGTTGTTTAATGGTAAGATTTTCGGGGACGAAAATCATTAAAGGGGAGAGTTGTAATGAATCGAATTTGACCCTAATCGAACGGTGGTTTTGGGACCACGAATCCGAGTCCGAGAAATATTTTAATATTATATTTTGTGTTTATTATATGTGAATTAATGTGTGAAAGTCTCAGAGAAAAATTTTATCGTTTGTGTGTTTAATTTAGAAAAAGGACTTAATCGCGTAAAAAGTAAAAGTAGCATGCTATAGTGTAAAGTGCTAGAATGATGATGGATTTTAATATGAGGTGTTAAATGGGTAAATAACCCATTTTAAGTTAGTGGATGCTATATGACAAGATTAACCTTTAGATTTATATTATATAATTTTATGTTATAAGGTTAAATAAGTAATTAATTAAATGTTATAATATATGTTAAATAAAACATGAGAAAAAGCCATTATCATCTTATTTCCTTTCATGGCGAATGTGTTAAAGAAAAGGAGAAAACCTTGTTTAAATTTTGGCACTTTAAAGCTTAAAATCAAGGTTAGTTTGATTTGATTTTTGTTAATTTTACGTTTTTGAGATTGTTGCTTCAGATATTACCCGACCCATGCTTGAATTTTTGAGAATCATGTGTATATGAGGTTCGGCCATTGATGTGTTCTTATGGTTTTGATATTTGATGGTTTTAGATTAAAGATGTGTTAAAGATTTACAAGTTTTGTATTAGAAATTTTGGTGAAATTTTATATTTAGGGCTATTTTATAAAAATAAAATTTTAGAGGGACTTAATTGCAAAATAAATGAAATGAGAGGGCTTATAAAGTCCCTAGGAATATTCGGCCCTTGTATAGTCTTGGCAAATTGTGTGTATTTTGTGTTTTGTACAATTAGGACTAAATAGTAAAAATGTGAAACCTTAGGGTAAAATGGTAATTTGCATGTTTATGTGTTTTGGGACTAAATTGAATTGAAATGTACTTGAATGAGCTGAATTTAATGTGTTTTAAATCAAGAGCAAAGAAAAACTAATTGGATCGGGAAAGACGAAAGTTCTCGAATAAATAGGCCTAAGTTGTCCGTCGACAATGAGGTAAGTCCTTAAGCTAAAATATGTTAAAGAATTATTTATGAATAGGTTCAATGAAATTATTTGATAAATTTGAGTATGAATATATGTGTTAGCCAAATGTAAAGGCTTTAAAATGGATTAGATGTGTTTTTGTATATATGATAAGAATTTGTACATTAGTGGTGATATGTGAATGTGAATTGTGTATATGTTTAGTTAATGATGATAGTGTTAAGGAATGAAATTTGATGGACTGATTTATGAATTATTTCGGCTTATTGCCTAGGTGCCTTGTGTCGGTGACATATTCGGGCTTATTGCCTAGCAGTGCCTTGTCTTAGGTGACATATCAGCTTCGTGCCTAGCGAGCTTAGTGTCGGTGACATATTAAGCCGTGCCTAGCGTGCCTTGTGCGGTGACATATTCGGGCTTTGTGCCTAGCAGGCCTTATGTACAGTGACATATTGCGAGCTTAGTATAGGTGATATATTCGGGCTTCGTGCCCAGCGAGCTTAATGCCTTGATACTTTAAAATGAAGAAACCATAATTGATCGAGGTGTAACATAGTAAAACTATTGAGTTAAAAACTCAGGTAAGCTTAAGTCCCATTGAATTCATCAGAAGTAAGGTAAGTTGTGATTAATGTTATTTGAGTTGAAATATTATGACAAGAATGGTGTTATGTGAATTTGAGCTAGTAATTGACATATAATATATGTACTTTGTGCTTTGATGAGTTGCAGGTTGATGGTAGTGAAGTATAAGTAATTGAGTTAATACATCACTAGTATTCGATTTTGTATCAATTGCATATCAAAATATACATATACAATGTTCTACATTTATTGATTAAAATGTTAAAGTGCTTGATTAGTGAATTATCTTTTGCTTAAGACTTACTAAGCTAGTGAGCTTACTCGTATGTGTTTGTATTTCATTTTATAGATCATTGATTTAACTACGGGCTCGGGGATCATCAAGAAAGTCGACCACACTATCACTCTCTTTGGTATATATATGTTTTGTATACTTTTGAATCAAAGGCATGTATAGGCTGTATTTTGATAAGTAATGAATGATGTTCGGTTTTGTAAATGTATATATATGGCCTTGCGAATAAGGTAACATTACTTTTGGTTTAAGCATTGTTTATATGTTTGATATAATAGTATGTTTTAAACTTTGGTATAAGACGTATGCTTATAATGCTTGGAAGTTAAATGTAGTTGTATAGAAATGATTATATATATGTATAAGTTAACTTGTGGGATTCATTGTTAATGATAAGTATAAGTAGTTATAAATTATGGAAAATTGGTAATGAATGTTCGGTCAAGGTATGGTTTATATGCTTGTGTTTTTAGGTTAAGTTGGTTTTGAAACCTATGTTTAAGTATGGTCAATTGTAGTACAAATAAGTAACGTAAATTTTGCATGAATTATGGAAGTTTAGTTGGTACATTCGGTCTTTGATCTATGCATATAACATGCAAAGTTATTTTGGGGTTATGCATATTCGGATATAGGTATATAGATATATATATATGAAGTGTATTGTCTCTTAGTCCATAGGTGTAAGGTCAAGTGATGTATGCATGTAATCGTAATGATGCTTATTAGTAGTTCCAATTACTGTGTTCGGTGTGTTTTGGTTTAAAAGCGAAATGGTACGTGAGGCATGTTTGCATGAAATGTATACAAAGAAGTGGTACTAATTAGGTGTTTGTATCATAGAATAAAATAGATAAATATGCTAATAATGAGGATAGAAGTATATTGCTTGATCATTTTATATTTTTGGATGATTACATTGAATATGTTTTAACTTGTATATTAATATATATATATATATATATATTTATTATGCCCATGTGCTTTATCTGTTTACGATATGAATTAATAAATTGAAAAAGATTTGGCTATTGGTAACACCTGTAACCCTAATCCGGTGACGGATACGGGTTAAGGGTGTTACAGTGTCACTATTTGATTGGATCATTTGTCACATCAATAGAAATATCACAATCAATATGTTCAATGTTAAGGGTTTCATTGATTGTGTTTTTCATTTAGAAGTATTCAAATGGGAGCCAGTTTCTCAAGAGGGCTTAATTGATTTTTGGGTACGAATGTCTTAATCACTCAATTTTAAAAAGTTAAAAAATATTTACTAAGCTATTTGAAAATTTTCATTTATGTCATCGAATTATTTGAAAGTTTTTATTTAAATCACTAGGCTATTAAGTTTTTTTAAGCCAACTAGCGAGCTTCAAGCAACAATTTGACGACTCGTGCATTAGATCAATACCTATTAACGAATAGAATAACCTACCTTAGATCCAAGTCGATTTGACGATCATTGTGGGAGATTGAAGGAGAAAACGGTTCGGATTTTGGTTTGTAAATTTATAACGTTTAAGTTGTTTCACGAAAAAAATGCACTATATAAGAAAAAGGGGAAGAAGAGCTTTCGATTTCGATTGGTGTAGGTGGTGCAAACATAGGAGACCATACAACAACGATTTTAACATCCTGATGACTTAAACGAAAACTTTCGTATAGTTCAATTACCATTTTATAACTTTTTGAAGTTGAGTGACCAAAACGTAAACTAACTAATAGTCTAGTGACATTAAGTGTAGTTTACCCTTGATTTTTTGTTGAGGACCTTTGTTACCATTAAGCCATATAATATAATAAAATATAATATATTACAAACTTAAAAATAGATCGAGTCAGGTTCAGACTTAGACTTAGGCTTTGAATATTGAAGCCTGAGCCAATATTTTGTCTAAGCCTCTTTTTGGAATTTTTTTCTCCAAACCTTTTAAATTTCAAGTAAACCTTCTGTTTTAACTCTTAAATAAATAATCTAACCCTTGAACTGATCTAACATATAAAAGCCTTGGACTCATTGACTAAATGAAAAATTTTCTTTTAAACCCCTTAAAAAAATTAAAGCTGTCAATTTAAACCTTTTTAACCATTAATTATATGGAAATTTTACAATTTTGATTTTCGGAAAATTGACAATTCAATTTAAACATTTTAACCCAAAATTTTAATTTTGTTTCTCCCTAAAATTTTATAGTTTTATCTTCGCTGCCTAAAAATTCATCTTTTTTTTCTTATAAAATGAAAATAAAAAGTTACATATATCAAAATTCAAACTCCAAATCTATTAGATAGAATTGAATTAAATATTAAATATTTATTGTGTATGTTGTATTATGTAGGTGAAGAAAAATGAAAATGTAGTATGTGATGTCACATAAAATCCACCACATGACAAATAATGTTGTCGCTATCTTCCCACCGCCCTAAACTCAATTTTTGGAAGCTCCTACATTAATTTTTCATACACTCCTTTATATTCCATTTATCATCCTTTTCTTCCTTCTCTTTTTTTTTTTTTTCTCATTTATTCTAATATTAAATTATTATGATACTTAAATTATTTGATTAGTTAATCCATGTTCTACAATACCACGTGAATTCGTTAAAAAAAAAACACACACACACACTACCACGTGAATTGAGTGTTCCATTTTTTAAAAAAATTTATGATACAATTAAAATATAAATATATGTAAATATTTAAATAATTATAAAATATAGAACTAATTTATTACATTATAAAAGGATTAAAACAGAAATAAAATGTATAACATAATTTAGACTAAAACTAATTGAAATTTCAAACTCAGGTACTTGGTAAATCTCAAATTTGAGTACCTTCACCTTTAACAATTGTATCAAAGCTCCATTGGTTAATACGAGAGGGAATCACAAGTTTAGAATATCTATTTTTTATTGTCAAATTAAAAAAGAAAATGATATTTCTTGAAATTAAAAGTAAAAATAACTAGTTGTATATTTTGTTTTCTTTAGAATATGAAATTAGACCGAGGCATAAGTATAATACAAATTCAAGAAATTAAATGATTACATTATTATGTTTTAATGATGAGGTGTAGTGTAGTGATTGTTTCCCTCATCCATTAACCATAAGGTTGGGGGTTTGATCCCATCCATGAGAATGGAGCACACATTTCATGATCAACTGTTTACTTTTTTTAAAGAGCACCTACGACGAAAGGATTAGTCATTACCATCGAAGATGGACACTCGAGTAAAAAAGAACTTTTCCATCATTATCACTCACATCAGGCAAAGTTAGAAATTCAACTTTTCAAATATAATTTAATTATACTTTTTTTGTGAATTAAAATATAATTTAATCATTATATTAAAAGTGAACTACATCCAAGGTCTTTAAATAATTAGTAAGTTTACGTTTTGGTCACTTAACTTCAAAAAGTTATAAAATTGTCATTAAACAATTCGAAAGTTTTCATTTAAGTTACTAAACTATTTGAAAATTTTTATTTAAGTCACTAGACTGTTAAGTTTATTTTTTTTTTAAAGTCTGGCTAGCGAGCTCCAAACGACAATTCGATAATTGATACGGCGGATCAATACCTATCAATTAAGATGTAGAAAAAACATACCTTGGATTCAAGTTAATTTGATGGTCAATGTCAAAAATCAGAGAAGAAATTTGTTTAAATTTTGATTTGTAAATTCATAATGTTCAAAGTTGTTGCATGAAAATAAATTGAATTGTAGAGAAGGGGAGTTTTCGGTTGGTACAAATGGTGCGAACAGAGAAGGTTATAACAATAGCGATTTTAACAATATAATAACTTAAACGAAAACTTTCAAAAATTTCAGTAATTATTTTATAACTTTTTAACGTTAAGATACCAAAACATATTTATAAACCAATACATGTTACACTTAATAATAATGTTAATTTTATAATCTAAGAAACTGTTTAATATAAAATTAAATAATTTTAGACTTTTACTCCATATAAAATATAATATAAATACACAAACCTCAGTCAATGTGTGAGACTACAACAAATTCAATCTCGTGAATATCTAGCTGTTTGTTCGTATCTGTTGTCCTATGCTAATTATATTAAAGATAAATAATATTTATATTATATCATGTAAACATTAATCAATGCACACATTTAATTCACTGTTTTATTTTACAAGCAATCTTATGTTAAAATTATTTTAATTTTAATGATAAGTGAATGACATAAGGAAAGGATATAAAGTTGGACTGTTAGGCAAGTGGAACTCACCCACACGTTAAAATAAAATAAATGGTAGAAAGAAGTTGACTTCTTTTTTTTTTCCCCAAATTCTTCATTTATTGATGAAATAATTAATATAGGATAAAATGGAAAAAAATTAATATACAAATTTTAAGGTTTAGTATTGTGAATCAAATTATTTTAATATTAATTAATTTCTTTATAAAATTTAGTGTCACGAGAGGAGAGGATCAAACATTACTAATTTATATATCGAGATATATATACGAATAATACATCAAATATAAATTGTAAAAAATAAAATAAAAAAATTCTTCACTTGCTTGTTAGGTATATAAAGTAGGGAACTCACATGCTTCCCTTTGCCATCATCGAAATTATTTTTCTCTTTTGTCATCATTGAGAGTTTGTTGAAAGCATTAAAGATGGATGAGAAAAAATTTGTTGTTAGTTTGATGATCATTTTTCTGGGTTTTTCTCATCTCCTCAATTCTTCTGCTGCTGTTCCTGTAACAAGTAAGGCTAATATTTTAATTTTTTTAGCTTTTAATTCTGATTTGTTTATTGATATTCAAAATTGAATTGGTTTTTTATAGGATGCTTCATGCCAAATAATAAGAATCTCCTCCCTTCTTCTCCTTCTGTTCAAGATGTAGTTGTTGAGGTATTTTGAAAGCCCTAATTGATATTCTTACAGGGTTTTTATCCTTTTACATTATGGTTTATATGGAATAAAATGGTTAAGGTTTTGGTTGGTTGTGTTTTTTGGGGGCAGGATGGAATGAAATTGAGTGGAAGTGAGGAAGTAATAGAGGAAGGGGAAGCATTAAATAACGAAAGGATGTTATTGGCAAGCACAGATTATTCAGGACCTGGTGCAAACAAGAACCATGATCCTAAAACACCAGGAACAGGTTAAAAAAACACATCATCTATCTATTTATATAGAATGAGGGAAATTTCAGAGTTTGGATCTGGGTTTGGTTTAGGACAAGTTCTTCTTTTGGTTGTCTCTCTTTGTATCCATAATTATGTTTTAAACTTGTTTTTTTTTTTTATTGTCATTGTATGTTTAAAGAATGTTGTTTTTTTTTTATTGTAATTGTATGTTTAAAGAATGCCTGTACTATAATCTAACATGATTTGGAAACTGTGGGTTCATGTTGTAAATTAAGAATATTATGGATTTACGGTGCTTACTATAAATTGAACTCAAAGTTGTGATTAGATCAAGAAATTTTGTTAATTTTTTTTTATATATAAAAGATATTAATGGAAGGTAATGTATTGTTGGAAATTGTGGGCTGTGGTTGTTGGAGTTAATAAAGTGAATGTTCCAAAAGTGATCCTTTTCTTGCCTTTATTAAGATGAAATAAGTTATGCCTTAAAAAAAAATGATTGAGACAAACAAGTTAATAGAGTGGCATTATACAAAAACCAAAAGGAAATTAGTAAAAGCAAAACCATAAGATGGTAAGCATGTGAGAGCATCACTTCCCAATTATACAAGTATTTTAAGATGGTCATGCAGAGATGTAGCCCAATCAAACTTACTTTAATGAAATGTCAACTATAACCAAATATCTAAAGCACAACCAAAAACACCGACAACACTCTTTCTAAAACAGCCTACCAATCCATATCTTCAATCAAGACTCTCCCACCATTGTAGGGTTTTGAAACAAGAAAAGAAAAACAAATTCCTCATCCCTCAAGCCTACTCTCCTAGGATAATTCAATCATCTAAGTTCAACAAATTCCTCATCCGTACGCTTTCTTCCTTTTTTATTCCTCAATGGTAGAATGGAACTAGAACTCATTATCGAGGGTCCATCCGAAAAGTGAAAAGGTTTGAGTAAAAATATAAATTCAATGAATGAGTTGGGACAAAAAGTAATGGCCGTTTTCTAAATGAGTCAAGTCTTGGGTATGATTTTTTTTGTCCCAACCCGTCCCGAATCAGCCTAAACTTTCAAATATTGTTGTTTACTTCCGTTTTGTTGATATTTTGCTATTATATTACTACTATTTTATTGTTATTATTTGGATATTATATAACTATTATTTTATTATTAATTTTTAATATATTTTTAATTTGTTGAGAAATATTTATTTTAATATTTTTAGTGCATATGACTTATTATATTTTTTAAATTTGTTTTTATATAAAAACAATATTAAAAAATTAACACAGGTAGGCTAAATTGAGCTCGAATTTAACATTTTTAATTTAGACTAGACATGGGCAAAATTTTAGGCTCATTTTTAAGTCGGGCTGGAGCTAAGCTTAGAAAACAAACTTAAAATTTTACATCAATCCAACTCGAACCTAGTTCAACTTGACCCATGATGTGGTCTAAATAGAACTTATATGAGTGACCTAGATGACTGCATGCATAATGTATATCTACTAAATGTTCACACTTGAAAATAATGTAATATCCACTTTAATTCAATTAGAGGCTTTATAATAAATATATAAATAAATATAGATACAATTTAATTTAAAAAATAAAAATATTTTTATTTTTTCCTAAATAAATTGATTTCCTATAAACATAACTGACGTTAACAAAAAAAATCGTTGAATTTTGACTATCTAATTCATAAAATAATTATACGTACGACGAAAAATATGAGCCCTCAAAAACCAAGAGTGCTCTCTGAAGAATCCTAGAGAGAACAGTAACTTCTATGGCTTGGGATGGAAGAGAGTAGTGGCGTAGAGAGGGAGTGCATGGAGGAGATCTCACTGTTGGCAGAGGAACTTATACAGTTGTCCATTAAAAAATCATTGGTTGTGCCAAGCACCAAACCTACACTGATATGTTCTGTTTGGACGAAGAAATCCTTCAACACGGAGAGTGTACGGGCACAACTAAAAAGTATCTGGAAAACCAAGAAAAAATTCAAATTTCATGTGGTCGGGAAAAATCTATTCTCAATCATCTTTGAATTGGAGGATGATTTGGAGTTCATTATGGAAGGCCGGCCATGGTTTTTCGAAGTATCTCATCTTATTTGACAGATTAAGGGACCCAATAGAGAGGGAGCAGATCAAACTAACATATTCACCATACTAGATACAAATTGGGCCATGCCCTACAGAATATGATAGTAAGGATTTGTTGCATGCGATTGGGAGTACATTTGGAGGTATTCTTAGATCTGAGATTAATGATGGTTTTTTCGATTTTTAGTTAATTTGGATGTTCAAAAACCTCTTAGAAGGGGTATTTTTGTTTCCAGCGGAAATAGTGTTAATTCATGGATCCCTTTTAAATACGAAAAATTATTGATGTTTTGTTTTGGATTTAGAAAGTTGGTTCATGGGCTCAAGGATTGCTTGCTGATAAACCCTGCAGAAATAGAAAATATTAGAGAAAACCTCCTTATACGATTGCATTAAAAGCAGAATCTAAAGTAGTGGGAAGAGAAAGTATCATATTTAATACTTATACTAAAAAGATGAGTTTCCAGTGTGTATACATAGGAAATTCAGTGGAGCAGATTAGGGAAGATGAGGAGATTGAGAAAACAGGTATGGAAGGTTCTGTTTTAGGCGGAAAAAGACTCTCTAGTTGGGAGGAAGGGTTAAAGGAGCAAGAAAGTGTTAGTGGGGAGATGAAAAGTGGCATGCTGAAGGAGGTTATTCTCAACGAGGACAGGTCTTTATTAGAATCGAAACCAAGATAGAAGAGGTTAGCTAAGTCAAACCAAACTGATTATTCAACGATCGACAATGCTGGATTTAAAAGAAAGTACTCAGAAGAGAGGAACGAAGAGGGAGAGACGGAGGGCAAAAAAGTAGGTGGAGTGAAAAAATCAAAAAAAATAATTTTGCTGGAGAAAATAGATGAAAGTATAGAAACCATGGTTGCTGATGGGAACCAAAATTCTGTTTATAATAACTCAAGATGGGCGGCTAGCTTTAGGCTAGCTGACCGGACTCAATGAAAAGCATATATTGGAATGTTTGTGGGTTGGAGAGCTCACGAGTAGTGCGTAGACTACTGAACTTAATTAAGCAGTATAATCCCGCATGGTTTTCTTTATTGAGACCAAACTGGATCAAAAAAGAATGGAAAGGGTCAGAAATAGAGGTGGTTTAACTAATGGGATTGATGTTGCAGCGGAAGGAACTCGAGGTAGGCTGTGTTTGGCGTGGAAAGATAGTATTGAGGTCACATTGAAAAGCTACTCTAAATGGCATATCGATATTATGGTGAAGGAGGATAGCAGAAAAAAGAATGGCGGTTTACAGGCTTGTATGGCTCACCATATTTGAAAGACCAGGATTTGGTGTGAACTTTGCTAAAAAGTTTAAGTAGCGATTGCAGTTGTCCATGATTGGTGGCGGGTGATTTTAACGAAATTATGTATTCATTTGAAAAAAAGGGATGGGTTGCCAAGGATCAAACATAGAATGGAAATGTTCAGGATACATTAGCGAGTGTCATCTAATGGATGTTGGATACTCTGGAGCATGGTTTACATGGGAAAGGGGCAATCTTCCAAAAACTAATATAAGAGAAAGATTGACAGGGGGTTGCAAATGAGGAATGGTTTTTTTGTTTCCTATGAGAAGGGTCCAGCATCTTCCACATTCATTTTCAGATCATTGTCCTTTGCTGGTCGACATAGTTAGCAATAATAATAATTTTTTAAGGGGACAAAGATTTTATTTTGAAGCCTGGTGCACTATGAAAGCTTCATTTGAGGGAGTCTTAAAAGATATTTGGGAGTCGTCAATAGGTACACTTATAGATAAGCTAAAAACAGTGCAGATCCATTTGAAGAACTGGGCGAATGAGCTGAAAGGTAATAAAGGAAAACTGAAGGAAAGATTGGCAAAAGAGTTAGAAGCGTTGATGATGGCTGACAGGGATCATGAGACGCTTGCAAAAATTATTGATAAGAAAATTCATTTGAATATGGAGATTGATAAAGAAGAAATATATTGGGAGCAAAGAGTGCGAACAAATTGGCTTTAATTTGGAGACAAGAATACGTCTTATTTTCACAAATATGCTTCCATTCGAAGACGGGAAAATTGTATTAACAAACTTGTGTAGGATGATGGTAGGGAGATTACGGATGATTCCAGTTTAAAAGAAGAGGCTACGAGGTACTTTGAAACTTTATTTACTTCAAAAGGGGTTGCAAGTCCATAGAAGGTTTTAGAAGGTATTAACAATAGTATTTTCCACAAGATCAATGAGGGGCTCCAGTCTCCTTTTAAGGAAGAAGAAGTTCGATTAGCATTGAAAGGGATGGGACCGACCAAGGCACCAGGGCCAGATGGCTTTCCAGCTTTATTTTTCCAAAAATACTGGCATATTGTGGGAAAAGAGGTTTCAAGTTTTGTCTAAAAATTTTGAATGAAGGGGAAAGGATTAAATTGACAAATACGACGGACATTGTGCTTATTCCTAAAGTTCAGAAACCCACAACTCTAGTGGAATTCATGCCCATTAGTCTTTGTTCAGTTTTATACAAAGTAGTAGCAAAAACAATGTATTGATAAGGCCCAGAGTGCTTTTGTACCTGGTAGATTAATTACGGATAATGTGCTTCTAGCTTATGAATTGCTACATACTTTTCGACTTAAGTGTACGGGGAAAAATGGCTTATGGCTGTAAAGTTGGATATGAGCAAAGCATACGATAAGGTGGAGTGGGATTTCATTAAGGAGGTGATGTTAAAAATGGGTTTCGAACATAATTGGGTGTCATTGATACTGAAGTGTATATCTACAGTCTCTTACACAGTTATTTTTAATGGAAGTAGAGGAAGAAATTTCAAACCATCTAGGGGACTCAAACAAGGTGACCCATTAAGCCATTTTCTTTTTCTTATCTATAGTGAAGGTCTTTCAGCTTTGATGAGAGTAGCAAAAATAATAAATTTGGTTAAGGAGCGAGGGCTAGTAGAGGAAGGCCAGCGATATCCCACTTATTATTTGCAGATGATTGTATGTTGTTCGGAGAAGCAACTGAAAAAGGAGCCAGGACTCTGAAGGAAATAATTCAGGAATATGAACAGTGCTCAAGACAGTGTGTTAATTTTGGCAAATCAGCAATTTTTTACAGCTCGAATACAAATGACAAGTTAAGAGTAGCAGTTTTAGCACAGTTAGGGTTGAGAGGTTCTTCAAGGCCGAAAATATATTTAGGCCTTCCGAATATGGTGGGTAGACGCAAAAAAAGAGGCTTTCCAAAATCTAGTTGACAGAATTGCGATGAAGATTGATGGATGGAGTTCTAGGCTACTGTCTCAAGGAAGAAAGGAGATTTTCATTAAAGCAATTCTTCAGGCCATACCTAATTATTCCATGTCATTTTTTCTCTTTCCTAAAGTTTTATGTGAGATGATAGAAAGCAAATTAGCTAGGTATTGGTGGCAGAAAGGTGCTGGAAGGCGTGGAATTCACTAGTGTCAGTGGAAATGGTTATGCAGGAGCAAAGATGAAGGCGGTCTGGGTTTCAGAATTATGGCTCAGTTTAATGTCTCCCTTTTAGCAAAATAGGGGTGGAGATTGCTAAATTTTCTAGATTCATTGGTTGCACAAGTTTTTAAAGCGAAGTATTTTCTAGCAAGCAGTTTCCTTAATTCCCGTTTAGGTCACTCATGTTCTTATGTATGGCAAAGTATCTGGGCAGCTAAGGGCGTATTAGAGAAAGGGTTGATTTGGAGAGTTGGTACGGGGGCGAAAATTTCAATTACAGAAGATGCATGGATACCGAATTATGTTAATTTCAGTTTAAGGTCCAACATTGAAAATATGCATTTGGATAAAGTAGCGGATCTAATTGACAATAATAAAAGAGAGTGGAATAGGGAATTGATTGAGAATACCTTTCCGAAAGATATGGCAAATCTGATCCTCCGAATTCCCCTATCTTGTGAATCTCACGACGATTTTTTGGTGTGGAGGGGAGAAGCGTCTGGCGATTTTTCGGTAAGAAATTCTTATAAACTATTACAAAGCCTTGACCCTACAACTTATGCTTTACAAAATTTCTACAATGACTTTTACAGGAAATTATGGCAAATTGAAATTCCTACAAAAAATAAAATTTTCATCTGGAAAATTTCCTGGAACTTTCTAACAAACAGGGTAAATATGGTCTTTCGAAGATTAGCAAGCTGTAATTTGCCTTCGGTGTGGTGGGGAGATGAGACAATGAATCACCTGTTTCGAGAGTGCCCTGTATCATTGGAGATGTGGAGAGCATTAAGTACTCTTGATCTGTCAACGGGTATCAGTAATGAATTTGGTGAGTGGCTTACCATGGTTCTAACATCCTTAATTTAGAGAATGGCAGGATTTTCTATGTTGCATTATGGGCTGTATGGGGGGACCGGAACTCCCGAATTCATGAAAAAATAAGCAAGTCAAGTCAACAAATTGCTAGATTTATTTTGAGTTATCTAAAAGAATTAGATGGGGTTAGAGAAGTAACTCAAAAAAATGCTATTATAGATACTAAATGGAGACACCCACCTGCTCAGACGATCAAAGTCAACTTCGATGGCGCCTTTGATGAAAGAAGCAAAGTATCGGCATCTAGGGTGGTTGTGAGAAATAGCAGCGGAAGAATTCTTATTTCAAGCACAAAAGTTCATAGAGGGATTCTGTCTTGTTTCGCTGCTAAAGCAGTAGCTTGTCGTCATGCAACTCAGGTCGCTCTCGGCATTAATGCAGAAGAGATCATCATAGAAGGAGACGCTTTATCAGTGATAAAGAAAAGCAAAAATACAACTCAAAATAAATCTCCAATGGGCCCATTTATACACGATATTCACAGGATGAAACTTAGAGGAAGAAATCTTAAGTTTGAATATATTCCTAGATCTGCAAATATTCTAGCGCATCTACTTGCTAAGGAAATCATGAGAAGAAAATATGAATTTTACCTGGTTAATGGAGTCCCTAATTACGCAGAGGAGCAGGCAAGAAATGAAGGAGAGTGGGAGCCAAATTGAAGGGATAAAATGAGAAATGAAACGGTGAAGGGTTTGCTCAAAGTGTCAAGCAAAAGATATCAGACCCTGGTAGAAACTACTGGAACATGGAACGTCAGGAACCATTTGGCGTGAAAGGAAGAAGAGAAGTTACAGATGATATGGTAGCAGAAATGAATCTATTTTAGGGAACTGTTACTGCTTTGATGACTGGTAAAGACCATTGGAATTTGAAGCGTCTACTTTTTAAGTGGTTGCCAACTACTACACCGACTGGATTGATGGGGTTTTTTTGAATTTTGAATTCATTTTTAATTCCTTTAGGTATTTATGTTTGGGCCTTCGGTTGCTTTTGGGTTCTTGGACCAATTTTATTGGCCTGTAATTTTGTTTAAATTCTATTTTGTTTTAGTTCAAATCCAATAAAATTTAGTCGGCAATTCTTTCAAAAAAATAAAAATAAAAATTCATAAAACAATTTTATTAAAATAAAACTATATTTTGAAAAAGTAAAAGAAAAAAAAGAACATATATTATTATTAAAAAAAAACTTATCTCTAACCCATATATTATTATTAAAAAGCTTAACCTAAACTTATCTCTAACCCATCCCTTTCCTTCACGCATGCCTCCCTCATCTGATCTCTAACACATCATTTAAAAGTTGAACCAAAACCTATGATAGAATGATACTTTGGGTATAAATTAGGAAGATAAATTTTAATTACCAAAAATAAAAATACAGATATATTTTAGAAATCCAATGGTGAATTAAACAAAAGAGAACACTACTTACCACATGAGTAGTTTTACTATGCATATAATTTTCTAATATTTTTATTTTATAAAACAGTAGTTACATTAAAAATATAAAACTAGTCTTACAATAAAGTTGTTATAAAGTAAAATGACATCGATTCATAGTCTATTCCATGTTGTATGAAGGAAAACACTAATGTAGGAACAAGTTTTGTGAACAAAGTTAGAAATAAATATTCCTTCCGCTTAGGGAAAGTTAACCATTACTAATTTAAAATTTTAAAAATTTTAAAAAATATAAGAAGAATTGAAATTCTGCCACTCCTAACTACGCTCCACACTTAAATTTACCATAACTTTTAAAGGAAATATAGTGTACTTTTTTTACAAATATGATGTCTAGTAAAAATAAGTTCCACCAAACAACTGCCACGAAAGAGGATAAACCATTGAGTTGAATTTTGATCACACCGATAAGGTATTTACCAAGTTTTAAATCATTTTGATACGTTAGATAGAAACTTTGATAGTTTAGTGACGATTTTCGACCGTCAGTAAATATACTTGAACTAAACAAGATTCGTAAATTACAAAATGTTGATTTTTGACTAACATATACCGTCTTAAATTTTCAGAGTTTTAGGAATTATTTTAATCAATTATTGTGATTAGATGTGTTAATATTTTTTTATTTGATCTACTTAAATATTTTCACCTAACATCCGATCTTAAATCACACGATTTAAAATGACTTTTGTACCTTAAAAATCAGTTGAATAATTAATTAATTTTATTTAAAATTTTTAATTTTTATTCGATTGACATTAATATTGTTACTAATATAAAAAAATATAGGTTTGAGGTGATGAATAGTGGCAAAGTTAAGGGGGTGGCAAAGCATGACCCCTTTAAAATGAAAAATTTTTCATTTAAGCCCATTATTAATTTATAAGATTTTAAAAGATTTAGTAATAGTAAAATTACATTTTAACCCTAAAAATAATTAAAAATTAATTTATTCCTTTAAAATTATCAAAATATTTAAGCTATTAAAATGGTGAAATTATATTTTCACTATCATAAAAATATATAATTTAATTTCATTCCCAAAATATTTTCTAGCTTGACCCTAGTGATGAAGTACATTGATCCTTTTATTTAAGGGTGGGAGAGATTATAGATAGTTATATTCTAGGCATTTTATAAAAATATTAATTAAAAATAACACTCAATTGTGGTTTTAATCGAACACTAAGGGTGTGTTTTCTATAAATTAAAATTTTAAGTATTGGGTTGTTACTTCTAAATTTTTGAAATGTTAAATTTCTATCGATAATTATTTGGTAAATTAGTAAACCTAAGTACGAATATAATTAATTTTTTATAAAAGTAAATATTGATTTTAAAAGATTATCTATTTTAAATTTTAATCTTGTTGATATAATATTTGATATTATTTTGGATAAAAAGAAATATGTTATTTTGAATATCTCTTTTCTTTTAAAAATAGATAATTTATTTCAAAATTTTAATAAAATAAAATCAATTTTAATATTTTTACATTAAGTGATAATAGTTACCTACCAACTTATTTTATATTAAGTAGAAAATTTAAAATATTATTAAACACATTTAAAATATTAAATGTTAAAATTTTCAATGATTTATCAAATATAACCTAACAATTAATTAAGCTTTCACAATTACTTTTATATTTGAATTCTGACGTCATTAATTTTGTGTTGACTAGAGGGATGATATAGCAAGTGAAGTGGCAAAATTTTTTTTTAAAAAAGAAAAATTATAAAATTATTAAAGTAAAAATAATATTAAAAGTAATACAAAAGTAAAAAAAAATTATAAAACATGTAAATTAACTCAAAAATTATAACATCTCATACAATAGCAAAAATTTCAGGCACGATGTTTGATCTAATGATTTCTTTAAAAAATTTCTCAAATTTTGTCATAAATTATTCTTCTTCTATAAATTTCATATTTGTGTTATGAAAATTTCTTTTATTTTGGATTTTAATTACATTTACTATAAACTTTTTAAAATATATAAAAAATCTAAAAATACTAATTTTTTAAAAAACATTAGGTTTTATAGTTTTTAAGTTATAAAAAAATATACAAAATTACTAAAAAAATTACATCTAAACAATCATTTATCTAGATTTATTCTAAATGTGAAATAATTTATTTATTTTATATGTAACCTATGATATATTAGGTCAAGTCAAAGTCGAGTATAGTATTTATTTATAAAGGCATGTATGGGATAGATAAAATTGAAATAAAGTTGGAGTCAGATCAAACTTTCGCAATATCAAGTCATGGTCGAGGCAAGTAAAAATTTTACTCACCCCATCCCGTTATCATTTCTATCAATTGCCATATCATTTACCGCATCATCATTTGACAAATAATAAAAACTTCAATAAATAAATAAATAACCACAATTTTTAAAGCTTAATTAATTTTAAATTTCAATTAAAACCTCAATCTAGTGTTATTTTCATCTAAGAATTGAATTGATTATTTACTAGTTATTTTTATAATAACTTTTTTTCCATTTAAACCTTAACCTAGACACAAATTACCAAATTTAAATCCAAGTATTATTTAGCTAAAATAAGTGGAATGGAGATTGGAATATAAAATATGAATTAATTTAATTTCATGGAGCTTTAGGCCTTTTCATCCAAACAAGCCCAATTCGTATTAATTTTGGGCTTTTATTCACCAACAATTTTAATATATATTTGACACCTTCATTCCATATGTTGATTAAAATTATTTTAATATATTATTATCCTTGAGTTTGATTCCAAATTTTAAAATTAATAAAAATTTAAAGTAATACATTGGTTGATTTTTAGTTCGATAGATATCATTAGGATTATTGTCAGTATAATATAAGAAGACGTAGATTTAAGCGTGTTTTATCTTTCAATTATGTCATTTATAACTCTACTTTTATTTGCTCAAAATAGGTCCTCTACTTTTGAATTGCTCACGTTCAGTCCTTTAAGTAGCTTTTTTTTTTTACTTCATTTAAGATTTAATTATTTAAGATTTAATTATAATCATAAATTTCGTCTTCAATTTTATAATTTTAACTCATTTTTTCTTTAATTGACCCTCAACCGTTTTTTGTCAAATTAGACAAATTTCATTATAATTTAATGGAATCGTAAGAAATTAGTGCAGGTGTTGATATAGTAGTCTATACGGTAGCTCATATATTTCATAATTAATGTGCACTATTTTATGATAAATGTTATGGTAACAAGTAACTTTAAAATTATAAACAATTAAAATAATATAAAATTTCCAAAATTATTGAAAAATATAAAATTTCAAATTTAAAAAATAGTATAACGTAAAAAGCATATAAAATATATGTTTCTATGGCTTAAATTGCCATGTTTACTCGTTTGGGTAACTTTTTAAGTAACTCCATTTAAAAGTGATGGTATATATATATATATATATATATATATATATATTCGATTTTCAGTGGTATCAGAAATAGTGATTCGAAGCCACCAAATTTGACGAGTAAGTTCGATAATAATATAATATTTACAAGTCAAATGTGATTTTTTTTAAAAAGGTTTTTGATTTGATAATTTATGTTATATAAGTGATTTATTAAATTCAGGTGGTTTTAGAAAATAAGGTATTGGGACCTTAATTTTATAAACTGAGCATAAATATTTTTATAAATATTTACGGAGTGTCATTAAGGTGGTACTAAAGTTCAAGTTAAGAAATTTTAACGCTTCGATGGTTAATTGATTAAAAATGATCAAATTGAAGAAAAAAAATGCATTCCTAGGACTTCGTTCCAGTAAATCGGATTCGTAAATATTTTTAATAAATATTTATAAAGTTACTTGTATAGTTAATTAGGTTTTAGTTAAATGAATTTGCTTGAATTAGGAGTAATTAGATAAAAGAACTAAATTGCAAAAGGGTGAAACATTAATTATAAATTAAAAAAAGTTAAAAGGACCAAATAGGCAATTTATACTTGTTTTTAAAGTTGAGGCGGCATATGCCTGATAAAAATCTTAAATTTTTATGTTTTAAATATATATAAATATGTTATTTAATTATAAAGTATATTATTATTTTATTGTATTGTAAATTATATTAATTATACTATATTATTATATTATAAATAAACTAAAAAGTTGACAAATGTATGCATATGATGACATGTGAATTGACAAATGTATGGTGCATATGATGACATGTAAAAATGAAATACATATATTAGTAATTATTACATATTTACTTATTATTTAAGTAAATAATATTATATTATATTATTATTATTTTTGTTATTATATTAAACAAATTAAATAAAGGAAATAAAAAGAAATAAAAGATAGAAAAAGAGACAAATAGAAACAGAATAGGCAAACGAAATAGAGAAGGAAAGAAAGAAAAGGGAAAATTGGAGTTTTGAGGTTCCAAGCTCAATTGGTAAGTTAATTTAAGTTATTTTCTTGTAATTTTTGAGTTTCTAGAAACCTAGAACAAAATATTTCATGGTTTATTTTGAAATTTTGGAAGTTATTAGATTTCTAGACATTGATTATGTTGAATAAATGAAAGAATTAGGGGTTGTTTTGATAGAATTGGAGGTTAGATTGTTAATTTTGTAAAGTCTAGGGACTGTTTTGGTGAATTGTTCTTTGTGCTGGAAATTTGAGTTGAATTACTAAGTTTAGTGAGTAATTAAAATATTTTGTACCATGAGTTTTGTTAATATTAGCTTTCAAGGAATTGAATGCTATAAATTAAATTAGCATGGTGTTAAGTTATAAAATTCAAAAATTTAGGGATTGTTAATAAATTATATGTATAATTGGTTAATTATGGAAATGGTAAATTCAATGATTAAATTGTGAATTAATTGAAAGTATAAGTTGCTTGAACCTTGTGGAATAATTGGTTGAAATGAGACTTTTTTATTTTAATTAAATAATATGATTTATAATTAGGGATTTAATTGCGTAAATTACAAATGAGAACGATTTTTTATAAATTAAATATATATATATATATATAGGTTGTATATTGAGGGTTAAGTATTCGACAATAGTGGGCTATGTGTTAATGGCGGAATTAACTTGGTTGATATGATGGATTAAATTGTATAGGTTGTAAATGTTTTGAGGCAAATGTGTAAAAGTATAAATAGGTAGCTAAAGGTATTGAATTGAATGGTATATGAAATTGAGATTAATATTTACAGAGTCATTTTAAAAATGAGTAGAATGGTAGCTTGATTATTTTAATTATTAGTGTTTAATTAAGTTAATTAGTATTAAATTTCAAAGTGGGATTAGAATAAGGGATCTAAATAAATAGTCCATTAATTTGATGAGTTTTGGTTAGTGGATAATTATGAGAGAATTACGGATACATATGTCATTGGGATATTTTGAAGTCTTTTATTTGAAAGAGTTTTGTTTGGGTGTTTGATGTTGAATTTGTTTTTTTTTTTTTAGAGTAAAATTTTATTACATTTAAAAAATTAGGGATTTGAGTGAAATTAGAGAGTTGAATTTAGTCTAAAATGGAAATTGAATGAAAATATGGAACTAGTTTTGAAGAAATAAAATTAGTCTCGGTTTAGGGACTAAATTGGAATTTGGACAAAAGTTGAATAAAAATTGAAATATTCAATGTGAAATTGTATTGTATTGGTGAATTTCAATTGTTTTGATTTCCGTAGCTAGCGCTGTACCAGAAACTTCGACTAAGAAATGAAAGGATAAAATCGATGAGGAGTAACTCGGAAATTCTGGTTTGTATTATTGTAATTTGAATTTAATTATTATTAATTGTTGAATTTTAATTGTTATGCATGGTAAGTAATAATTGAGGTGAGTATTTGAAGTTGATATGAATATTGAGTGAAATTGAAAGTGATTGAAATTGAATTGAGCAATTGAGATGCATATTGATTTGAAAGTGAAAAGTGATTTGAATTAAATAATTGAATTATGAATTATGTGAATATTTGAAGGTATATTTATTGGAAATTAAAAGTGATTTGATTTGAATCAAATTGAATTGAATGATGAAAATATGTGATTATTTGAAATATTTATTGATTGAAAAGTGAATAGTGATTTGAATTTGATTGAAAGTGAATTGAGAAAGTGAATCGAGTACCCTATTAACTAGTCGGGCTAAGTTGGATATAGTTAGCATGCCATAGGATTAGAAGTGTTCAGGGATACTTCGACCTTGAGTCGATGAGACACTGGGTGTCATACTGTTACTTCGGATAGATTCGATAAGGTATTGGGTATCAACTTTCTTCGGCTTGGCCGATGAGACGCTAGGTGCCAAATATTGCTTCGCACTATTCGATGAGGCACTGGATGCCATTCTGGTGTGTTTGGTTGGATCCGTGTATCCGCCAAGGTCCAAATCTTGTTAATAGGGGTAAATGAACGAATTGGAAATTACAATTGGTTTTGATTAAATTGATAAACCGAATGATTCTGTATAAGAAATGAATTATAATTATCGAAACGAGAAGTGAAAATGAAATGAATTAGAAATCAAGAAATATTGTATGAGTTTAATTGAATACAATCTTATAAATTAGTTATTATTATTATTGAAACATGTTGGTTTAAATATTTAATTTGATTATTGAAAGATTCAAGGTATAAATTGATTATGCATAATTTTAGTGTAATGTTACTAATTGATAATTAAAATTGATATTGAATGATTTTATACATAAATGGAATGAAATATTGAAATAAGAATGTAAAAATAAAATAGTTTGAAAATAGTGATTATTATTGAAATAGATTGGTTTAATGTATAAATTGATTATTGAAAGATTATAAACATAAATTGATTATGCATATTTTGCTATATTATTTATAAATTTGAATTATAGTAATACCACTGAGTGTATATATATATACTCAGCATCCGATTTGTTTCCGTGCGCAAGTTAGTTGAAGACAAGTTCTGGTTTAGCATTCAAAGCGATCTCGAACTCATTGTGATGAAGTACTTTTCTTTGATAATGGCTAGTACCTAGGATGTTTGTGTTGGTCATCTTGAGTAATAGTTGTAATTTAGGTAATAATATATGACTTTGAATGGTTAAATACAACATATATGAAGATAAGATGATAAACTTAAGAATATGGCAAAATTTGGTACAAACTTGAATTGGATTGAATGTGACAGATTTGAATTGATTTGAATATCAAATATGAAAAATTTCTAGAGTACCGGCATTGGTCCCGATGGACTTCTAATACGTGTTTTGGGCTTCGAGGACCCATAAAAGAGACATTATGATTTAATTATGAAATATATGCTAATTGTTTGTTTAATGTTTTGTAATTGTTCTGAAAAGTTTGGTAATGCTCCATAACCCTATTTTGATGACGGTTTAGGGTTAAGGGTGTTACAATATAAATACATATTTGTTTTTTACATATTATTTTACGATTATATTAAAAATACATTGTTTTAAAAAGTCAATAAAAAAAGTTGTTAATTAAATCTTAACTCGATAGATATCGGTATTGTTACCTGTGCAAGAGATCGTGGGTTTAAGTGCACAGAAGCGCATTATCCTCCTATTTAAGGGTTGGAGAGAAGCTATGAATAATTTTAGATATTGTACAAAAAAAAACCGATATAATAAGAACCTCTAATAAGATTAATGTTAAAAAAATCAATAAAAAAGTTTGATAAAATCCTTTTTTTTTCCTTTTTGATATATTTTATTTTACGTAAAAGATATAAATTGTTAGGTTTAACAAACCAACATTAAAACTGACAGTGGTTATAAAAAAAAAAAAAAAAACTTAAGATTTTATCTAAATTTATATAATTATATTTAAGTATTTTATTGAGCCATCAATTTAGTTAAAAATTTAAAATATTATTATTTTAATTATAATTAATATTATTATGATTGAATTTTGTTCATATTTTTATATCATTTTAAATAAAAATAAAAAAATGTTAATTCAAATACAGAACACATATATACTACTAACATATAAGTTCATCACCACTCCATTGTAAGTTATTGTTAAAATAAATTTTAACCAAACATATTTTCTTTGACCACATTACGAGTGTGAAATTATTTTTTAAAAATTACTTAAATTTCTTTTTTATATAGCTATTTTTAAAAATAAATCCAATATTGAATAAATATCCATACTTTCGGTAAATTACTAAAAATACCAAAAAATTAAAATTTACGGAATTGGGCCGATTTTTAGAAAATTTACGGAAAATGGCTATTTCCCATCAAAACACGTCCACATCAGCGCATTTTGAAGGAAAATGGCAGGAAAGCACGATCCTGGAGACGCGGTTTGTGCTACATCAACAAAGCATTCCTACGTGGACACACTTTGCTGATGTGGCACAAAACGCGTCCTCGAGGGCGCTTTAGCTCAAGAACTGTCAAAAAAAGGTCAAAATTTTAAAATTTAATTTTAAAAAATTAAACAAATTCTATTTTATAAAAAATATTAAAATTAAATTACAAAACATATAAGCAACTATTATTTTATTAAATATATTAAAACTAAATTACAAAAAAAATCTTATTTATTAAATATATTAAAACTAATAAGATAAAAATAAAAAACTTCTTATTTATTAAATATATTAAAACTAAATTACAATAAAGTTAAAAATAAAAAAAACTTCTTATTTTATTACATATATTAAAATTAAATTACAATTAAAAAATTAAACAATTTCTATTTTATTAAAGGTATTAAAATTAAATTACAAAAAAAATTAAACAACTATTATTTTATTAAATATATTAAAACTAAATTTAAAAATAAAATAAAAATAACTTTTTATTTTATTAAAAATTCAAATTAAATTACATACAAAAAAAATAAACAACTTCTATTTTAGTGAAGATATTAAAATTAAATTACAAACACAAATAAAAATAACTTTTTAATTAAAAATAAAAAATTATTACAATTTAAAAATAAAAACCCATCCGAATCAATATTGATGCGGTGGAATCAAGTGTCACACTGGGGATGGCGATTCTGCTGGATTCCTTCTTCTTCTAGCTTCCGTGAGGTCGTGGAACCTCGAGTGAGGATTCCGTTCCTCCGGTGGGTCCAGTTGTGGATGTTGCGAGGATGACCCACCTTGATAAAATAACGACCGGAGGTGTTTGCATAAACCACGGTGGGTGTCTCAATCCCGTATGGCGAAGGAGGTAGAAAGAAGTGTCCCTCAACGGCGCCTCTTGTGACCCTCACGCGACGACGGCCTTAAGATCGGTTGCCACCGAGTATTCGAACGGACTCGAACCCGATATGTATTCCAACTTGGTGGGACCGAAAAAGAAACATATATGGGTTATGATACATATAAGGGGTAGGTACGACCGACATAAAGGGTAAAGGTCTGTGATGTTGGTGTCATTACCGAATCGATGGTCGATGATCGTGGTTTATTGTTGATGGTCCCGCCTCATCACCCATTCTCCTTAGATTTAAAGGGCCCGACGTTCCCTTTGTTGACGGTTGTCGCCGCCTCTTTTTTCCGGACAACAAATACGACTTACTATGGATCCTAAACCATTGCATGTATTTCAAGACGCGACGCTAACTCCGAACGACGATCGATTCCCGGTTAGGTAAATAGTCATATCGGTTCTCCCATGTCTCGATATGTGCTGATCAAAATCTTGGCCAATCCATGTGCAACTACCGTAAGTCCACTTTATGCTCATCATCGAACACCTCAGGTGGCACGGGAATCGGTTGTCGGAATCCAAATTGTCGCAGAACCCGATCTGACTGGTGCATCTCCACGGTCGCATAGGTGATCAATAGGACCTTCACGTGCCAACTGCTCGGATTTTGCAAGAACTCTTCCGAATTATCGCCTCAATTTTTGGATCTTCGACAAAGTGTCCATTGAAACTATATTAACATTACCAAAATATTAGTTATATACATAATACTAGACACTAAATACGAAATACTAAATTATAAATATGAAATTGAAACTTACTTATGATTCAATTGTTGGCCCAATAGTCGATATCTTCAAGCGAGGTAGGTATTCCAAAGATTACTCACGAATGGTTCCACCTAGAGGTGTGCATTGATGTGCTGGCTACCAAGGCTCGCTCAAATGTGGGAGGTTTGGCAAAAATATAGGCCCAAAAATGGGCTTGGGCAAAAAATGAGGCCCATTTAGAAAACGGGCCGCCTCTGTATGATTTTTGGTCTAAGTTTCTCACCTACCAAATATTTGTATTTGTTATATTTTAATTATATTTGATTTATTTTAAATGTATTTTATTTGTATTTGATTTATTATATTTTAAATGTATTTGATTTATTATATTTTTATTTATTTTTGTTTTAATATTTATTTTTATTTTTTAAATGTATTGAATTTATTATATTTTATTTTTAATAAAATAAAAAATTTATACTAGTCGGGTTGGGCTTGGGCTTGCTCTGCCTACCAATTTTAAAGAAATTTGGTTTGGACAAATTTTCGGCCCATATTTCTGCCAAGTGGGCTCGGCCTACTAATCAATGAATTTTTTGGGCTCGACTAACCTACCCTACCATGCACACCTCTAATTCCACCTAATTAAATAATTTTTAGCATACAATTATACTATAAATCTACGTAATAATTGTAAAATATAACATTAAATTTACCTCGTTATTAGTGGGAATGAATATGGGTGGTCGAGTCGTGGATATAAAAATGGAAATCGAACCCATGCCCGTGACTGCAGTAGTGATAGGTAACCTCCGATTTTCGTTTTACTTTCGCTGCCGCTCAAGCACATCTCACGATACAACCTCGATAGCACGGCAGACTTCAACTCAATTCACCGGCCACTCTAAAATCAACAAGTTTCAAAGATCATCTCAAGTGTACGAGGTTTCTAGAAAGGTCCCAGATCAAATAGCCTCCAATTATCTGAAGAATGTATGCCCGAGCATGCAGATTTGCTCTATTTGGTTGAACCCTCATTCGGCTCTAGGAATGTGTCTCATAACGAGCCATCTCGATCCGACCTCCCTAAATTTTATCCGAATGGCACCCAAGCTCGTAGCAAACGGCCATCCAATCACCGAAGTTGGGGACACCGGTGACTCACCGACAATCCCAATCGAATCGCACATCTTTCGAGTGATGGTACACTCTCCGCATGGAAGATGGAAAGTGAGTATCGGTTCTCCACCTCTCTATCAACGACCGATCAAAGGCGGCTCCAACTTGAACCCCTACTATCGTGGCTACGTGCAAAAACCCGCTTCCGCAGTAATTCTCGATCAACGGCGATGGGGACCATGCATATTACTGAATATAACATTACAACACCGATCTCTGATTGTTTAAAAATTATAAAATAAAAATTAATTAAAATTGCATAGACCTAAAAAATATTAAATAATATTGAAAATTAAAATTAAAACTTACCATTTGCATTTGCTCGATGAGATGTGCTTGTTGTCTAGACGAAATAATTTTCTGGCCATTGTAGTACGATCGAAAATTTTAAAATTTTCCAAAAAAAATATATTAAAAAGATTAAAAAGGGCTTGTTTTTAACTAGTAAAGGACTATTTTGAAATTTCAGAGGAAGTTTGAAGGACTTAAAGAGAAATTTGAGAGGAATTTGAGAGAAGAATGAGTAAAGATTAAAGTGTGAAAAAAATAAAAGGGGTGTGAGGGTTTTTATAGGTTTTTTTTTACCGTTGGGCCCTCAATGGTCAAAAAAATTTGATCGTGTTTTTTTTTACCGTTGGAGGCTAAAGCGCGCCGAGGGAGACGCGTTTTGTACCATTTCCCCTCAAAACGCGCTGACATGGATGTGTTTTGAGGAGAAATATCCTTTTCCGTAAATTTTCAAGAAACTGGCCCAATTTCATAATTTTTTTATTTTTGGTATATTTAGATATTTTACCCCATAGTTTCAATATTTCTCATGAAATATCTAATTTAATAGTGGGTAAGAAAAAGTTTTTGTAATTTTTACTATTTCAAATTAATAAATGAATTTACTAACCAAACAAAAATAGTATCATCCTAAATATCGTAAAAATAAAATATATAAATAAATTATACATAGGTATTTTATTTGTTTTTAATTATTGAATAATTTAAAATTATTTCATAAATTAATTTTGAAGATATACCCTTACAGAAGACGTCATTATTTTTGACCCTCTACAGTAACCTTTTTAAAATAGGAGCAGTCCATATGGGAATGTATAAAGATAAAGATTGAGACAGTATGGTTAAATTATTCTTTTTTGCAGAAATGCAGCTGCTTTGCTTTAAATGGTCAAAAAAGTGGCTGCTTTCTTTCTCATTGGAAATTTTGACAGCTTTCTCTTCTTCTTTTCAGTTTATGGCTTTTGATTTCAGTATTTTAAGTGTTCGAGGGTCTGGATTGATTGAAAATAATTGAAGTTTAACAAATTAATTTGTTTACGTATAGTTTATATAGGAAGGACACGAATATGAAATTTTAAAACTTTCGAAATCTCAACTAATTTGGTAGTATTTTTAAAAATATCGTGGAAAAATATTTTAAAAAGTGTTTTAAAAATTAAATGTTTATTTTAGACATGATATTATAAAGTAATAAATATGTATTTAAATAATATTCAAATTAGTTAATATTATGATATTTTAGTAAAAATATAAAAAATAATTTATTATAATTTATTGTTAATATTTTAATATATAATATTAATTTTAAATATTTCTAAGTAATTAATATTAATTATTTATTAAATTTAATTAGAATATATAAACTATATTTAAATATTTAAATATAATAATTAAATATTTGTAATTAGATATTGACACAATTGTATTATTTTAAAAAATATTTTTTATTTTTAATTAATACTTTTAACACATTTGTATTATTTTATTTTAAAATGTATTTGAATATATAACTCATATTAGATATTAACATAACATAGAAAATATAAACCTAACAAATTAAAATATTACATATATATAAAGTTTCAAAAGTGATAATATTTATATATCAAATATAAATACTAAAAATTTTACAATAGCATTTACAATTTAAAGTGAATTCATTAAACTAAAAGCTATAGCATCTCTTGTTAATTCCATTTCAAAACCACTTGAATTGTTTGATTCACCGTCATCATCACCATCATCGTCGTCATTATCACTTTCTCGACCATGCGCATTTTCTAAATCAATAATATTCTCATATGCCCAGTTAGTATCTTCGTATTCCATAAAATCTGCATCATTTCGACCGACATGTTTTCGGATAAAATTGTGTATCATCATTGTAACAACAACAATCATCGTTTGCTTCTTAAAACTATAACTTGGCATATCCCTTAAAATGGCTCATTTTTTTCAAAACACCAAAAGTTTGTTCAGTCACACTACGTAATGATGAATGTGAATGATTGAATATCTCTTCTTTACCCGATATCGGTCTACCTCTACAAAATTCAAGTAATTGATATCGCTGACCTTTATATGGTCCAAGATAACCTTTCATTTGAGGATATCCAGAATCAACAAGATAATATTTTCCTACATGTCATAATATAACAAACAATTAAATCAATAATTTTTTTATAAAAATTATCAATTAAAGAACTTATACTTTATTATTTAAAAATCACATATAAATAAAATATCTAACCATTTGGTGAGTGCGGAAATTTGTATTTTGAATCTCGAATTGCACAAAGAAATATTCTAGTGTCATGTGCCGATCCTTCCCATCCAGTCATGGCAAAGGTGAAACACATATTAAAATCATATACTGCCATAACATTTTGACTTGAGATATCTTTTCTTCCAATATAGAGAATTTGTTCATTTGGTGGAAGAATAGTGGCAATATGAGTACCATCAATTGCACCTATGCAATCTCGAACAAATAATCATATTAGTCTCGTGCATATTTTTAGTTGACCAAAATATTAAAATATAATAATATAAAATTAAATTTTAACCTTAAATGCGGCATAAATCTAGAATCATTACGTATTTGTTCGGTATTGAGCTAAAAAAGGATCTTGGTGCAATTAGATCGGTGGCCATCCTTGAAACTTTCTCAAGCACAATTGCAAAGAATCGACTTATTGATCCGGACCTTTGAAATCTTTCTCGACATTGGGAAACTTTTGCGCCGGTGCCCAAGATGTATAAAAAAATTCCCAACATTTCACTAGAAGATATGTTTCTTGAAGTTTGCAAGTTGTATCTTGTCTCCAAAACTCTCAACAAACTTGTGAATGCCATTTTAGACATCCTAATAATCATACAACATGATTCGTGACCGTCAAGGCTCTCTCGCATCCATGTCTCACCTGACTGTTTTGAATCCATGCATGGTTGCTTCAATATATACTTCTCGTAATATAATTGCATGGAAGAAGATGCAACAACAAATAATCGGTTAAAACATTCCATGCGTTGTAAAATCTCTTTCTTTTCCATTTCATCATCACTGTAATTCTCAACTAAACTCATCACTGCGAATAAATTTTATATCCAAAATCATATATAAACAACTATTGATAAAACTAATTTAGTATAAATAAGTAGAACATAAATTCAATATCCAAAGACCAAACATAAACAATTATTAAAACTAGATTACACATAAATAAGTAGAACATAAATTCAATATCCAAAAATCAGACATAAATAGCCATTGATAAAACTAGATTACACATAAATAAGTAGAACATAAATTCAATATCCAAAAACCAAACATAAATAACTATTGATAAAACTAGTTTAGCATTGTTGTTTAGTCACATAATAGGTATCTCTAAACCCTAGAAGATCAGAAAATTTTCAACTATCCTCCATTTCCGTCTTAAGCCACAAAGCTCTAATATTGGGATTAATTGATAAAAATATAATTCGCTTGTCCTTATTGAGCAATAATTTAAGTGCAAAAAAGTATAGCAGATTAGCTTAGAACTTCTTCCTATATGTGTCAAGCACTTTGATCGCCAGGAATACCATATGGATCCATAACAGAGTCAAACTAGATGTGGCTTGACTCATATTGTCACCGCATTGCATAATTTTTCTATTTGACGACAAGATTGCAGCCCTCCAATTTGCTTTGAGGATTTCTTTCTTACAGTTTTAAAATGTGAACTTGATATCCCAGGGTTTTTTCTTTTTTGACCATTTCCATCAATTTGAACATCATTTGAAATGTGAACATCATTTCTCACATTTTCTTCTTCATTCTCTTCAGGTATTTCGTTGTTAACATCCTCAAAAAATTCACTACGGAGTGTACCAAAAGAAGGTGCCCATGCTTTATCACCTGTTGCAACTATCCCCATGAACATTTGGTCCAACTTCCCTTCGAATTCAGGATCAATGGCTGATGTTCTAAATTTTTGAGCTTCAAGCACAACCTACATATAAAATGATAGTTTAATAACAATAATTATCAATAACCTCATAAATAAGAAAAAAACAAAAATATTCAGAATTATTAATGTACCTTTAGCCTACTCTCCCACCAATCATCTGATGCATCAACGGTTCTTTTTATAGGATTCCACCCTAGACCAATATCTTTGCCTTTAAGTTTCTTCCAAGCTTTCCATTCTTTTTTTAGGGCATCCCACCTATTTTTAAGTTGTCTTTGTGAAAAAGCCTTGCTCGTTTCTTTCTCAAAGTTGGTCATTATTTTCAAGTATCCATCTTTTGTGAAATGAGTATGTAACACCCTGAATTAGGGGTTATTTGTAATTTAAATAAATTCCATGTGGACTTCAAGAAATAAATAAATAAAATTTTATTTAGCATGATTTAGGGTCTAGAAATAACCCTGATTTAGGTTGAATTTGGGTTTAAAAAAAATTAAATTAAAGTACTTAAAAGGAGGGAGCTAGGTGGAGATAGGGTTTAAATAAAAATCGGGAGAAGCATGACTACAAGATGGGTTGGCCCCATCAGTTTATTTGTGACCTATGGTCATCAGTGGTTTTGACCACACCGATTGATAAATTGCGACTAAGTCCCAGTGGTTTGGTACCACCAGTGGTTTTGACCACACTTTGATTATTTGTGACCTATGGTCATCAGTGGTTTTGACCACACGATGGGTTGGCCCCATCATTTGATTTGTGACTCTAAGTCATCAGTGGTTTTGACCACCAGTGGTTTTGACCACACGGGGTAGTCAAGGAGTATGGATGGTTAGGTTGGGTTGCATGTGCATGTGCATGTTTATTAATAAATTGTGTATGAGTTATATTTTTCCGGGTGGGGGATTTACACACTGAGTCTTGGTGACTCACCCCTTCCCTTAACATTTTGCAGATGAGTAGAACGCGGAGATGGAGCCGGAGAGGACTCGAGGCGGCCATGCTTGTTGAAGGATTTAAATTCATTTTATTAAAGTTATTAATATTTATTTTCTAAGTTTTCATTTTGGGTTTGTAATAAGGCCGATAATTATGGTTGGATGTTTATTTTATTGCTTTATTTTACTCATGTTACATTACTAATGGAATTTTATAAAATTAATTGAACCTATTAAAAGCAACTTTTCAAACTTAATAAATTTCTACGGTTTTTAAAAGATGTTACCATCGGGTAACAAAAATTCACCACGTCAATCATGATTTTGAAAATTCCTTAAATTTTAAATAATCAAACAATTTCAAAGGGTTGAACAACCCAACTATATTTATAAAAAGCCCAACTGAGCTTTCAAACACCGTTTTAATTCCTTAGCCAAATTTCATCAAATTTTCACCAGAAAATCAATGTCCTTCAAAATATTTTACTCCGTGACATACCAGATCCGGTTAGGACTCATTGGCCGGGTTTGGGTTGTTACATTTTTGGTATTAGAGCCCAGTTCAAAACTCGGCTGTGGGGGGCCCAAGGCCCAGAAGGTTTGGTTTTGTTAACAGCCTTATTATAATATTTTGAGAAACCTGCTTTTTGGCTTGAACAAAGATGGCACCCAGTCTCCCGCACCTATCCGTCCGTGTAAGTACCTCTATCAATTTTCGTGAATTCTTTTGATGTGGGGTAGAAGAGTAAAATGGGAACGAGACTACTAGAGTAGAATCGTTGAACCTTAGGACTAGTATACCCCAACTATGCATAAGATTTAATAACTACCTAAACAACCTCGTGAGTTGTCACTAAGCAAAGGATGTGGCAATCGTTATATGCATGTCTAGGATTGGATTCGGTGGGGCTCGGTATTTAAGCAGTCCTCGTGACTCACCTCCTACTCACTTGAATCCTACCCTGCAGAGAATGCGGTTCATCCTAGTTGAGACGACACACTCACGGGCTTAATTCGATAACTAAAACCCGAAGGGACTAGCCGCTTTGTTTTGGAAATAATTAAAATTTTAGTTTTAAAAAAAAAAGACCAACATACCCTCAAGATGAAAATGACCAAAATACCCTCGGTTTGTAAAATACCCTCCGTATGAAAATTTTATATTTAAATATAATAATTAAATATTTGTAATTAGATATTGACACAATTGTATTATTTTAAAAAATATTTTTTTATTTTAATTAATACTTTTAACACATTTGTATTATTTTATTTTAAAATGTATTTGAATATATAACTCATATTAGATATTAACATAACATAGAAAATATAAACCTAACAAATTAAAATATTACATATATTTGGATTAAAGTTTCAAAAGTGATAATATTTATATGCCAAATATAAATACTAAAAATTTTACAATAGCATTTGCAATTTAAAGTGAATTCATTAAACTAAAAGCTATAGCATCTCTTGTTAATTCTATTTCAAAACCACTTGAATTATTGGATTCACCGTCATCATCACCATCATCGTCGTCATCATCACTTTCTCGACCATGCGCATTTTCTAAATCAATAATATTCTCATATGCCCAGTTAGTATCTTCATATTCCATAAAATCTGCATCATTTCGACCGACATGTTTTCGGATAAAATTGTGTATCATCATTGTAGCAACAACGATCGTCGTTTGCTTCTTAAAACTATAACTTGGCATATCCTTTAAAATGGCTCATTTTTTTCAAAACACCAAAAGTTCGTTCAATCACACTACGTAATGATGAATGTGAATGATTGAATATCTCTTCTTTACCAGATATCGGTCTACCTCTACAAAAGTCAAGTAATTGATATCGCTGACCTTTATATGGTCTAAGATAACCTTTCATTTGAGGATATCCAGAATCAACAAGATAATATTTTCCTACATGTCATAATATAACAAACAATTAATTCAATAAATTTTTTTATAAAAATTATCAATTAAAGAACTTATACTTTATTATTTAAAAAATCACATATAAATAAAATATCTAACCATTTGGTGGGTGCGGAAATTTGTATTTTGAATCTCGAATTGCATCAAGAAATATTCTAGTGTCATGTGCCGATCCTTCCCATCCAGTCATGATAAATGTGAAACACATATTAAAATCATATACTGCCATAACATTTTGAGTCGGGATATCTTTTCTTCCAATATAGAGAATTTGTTCATTTGGTGGAAGAATAGTGGCAATATGAGTACCATCAATTGCACCTATGCAATCCTGAACAAATAATCACATTAGTCTCGTGCATATTTTTAGTTGACCAAAAATATTAAAATATAATAATATAAAATTAAATTTTAACCTTAAAATGCGGCATAAATCTAGAATCATTACGTATTTGTTCGGGTATTGAGCTAAAAAAAAAGGATCTTCGGGTGCAATTAGATCAGTGGCCATCCTTGAAACTTTCTCAAGCACAATTGCAAAGAATCGACTTATTGATCCAGACCTTTGAAATCTTTCTCGACATTGGGAAACTTTTACGCGGTGCCCAAGATGTATAAAAAATTCCCAACATTTCACTAGAAGATATGTTTCTTGAAGTTTGCAAGTTGTATCTTGTCTCCAAAACTCTCAACAACCTTGTGAATGCCATTTTAGACATCCTAATAATCGTACAACGTGATTCGTGACCGTCAAGGATCTCTCGCATCCATGTCTCACCGACTGTTTTGAATCCATGCATGGTTGCTTCAATATATACTTCTCGTAATATAATTGCATGGAAGAAGATGCAACAACAAATAATCGGTTAAAACATTCCATGCATTGTAAAATCTCTTTCTTTTCCATTTTATCATCAATTGTAATTCTCAACTATACTCATCACCGGTGAATAAATTTTATATCCAAAATCATATATAAACAACTATTGATAAAACTAATTTAGTATAAATAAGTAGAACATAAATTCAATATCCAAAGACCAAACATGAACAACTATTAATAAAACTAGATTACACATAAATAAGTAGAACATAAATTCAATATCCAAAACCAAACATAAATGTACCATTGATAAAACTAGATTACACATAAATAAGTAGAACATAAATTCAATATCCAAAACCAAACATAAATAACTATTGATAAAACTAGTTTAGCATTGTTGTTTAGTCACATAATAGGTATCTCTAAACCCTAGAAGATCAGAAAATTTTCAACTATCCTCCATTTCCGTCTTAAGCCACAAAGCTCTAATATTGGGATTAATTGATAAAAATATAATTCACTTGTCCTTATTGAGCAATAATTTAAGTGCGAAAAAGTATAGCAGACTAGCTTCTAGAACTTCTTCCTATATGCTGTCAAGCACTTTGACTGCTTGTGGAATACCATATGGATCCATAACAGGAGTCAAACTAGATGTGGCTTGACTCATATTGTCAGCTGCATTGCATAATTTTTCTATTTGACTAGACAGTATTGCAGCCCCTCCGATTTGCTTTGAGGATTTCTTTCTTCCAGTTTTAAAATGTGAACTTGGTATCTCAGGGTTTTTTCTTTTTTGACCGTTTCTATCAATTTGAACATCATATGAAATGTGAACATCATTTCTCACATTTTCTTCTTTATTCTCTTCAGGTATTTCGTAAAAAATCACTACGGAGTGTACCAAAAGAAGGTGCCTATGCTTTATCACCTGTTGCAACTATCCCCATGAACATTTGGTCCAACTTCCTTGAATTCGGGATCAATGGCTGATGTTCTAAATTTTTGAGCTTCAGGCACAACCTACATATAAAATGATAGTTTAATAACAATAATTATCAATAACCTCATAAATAAGAAAAACAAAAATATTCAGAATTATTAATGTACCTTTAGCCTACTCTCCCACCAATTATCCGATGCATCAACGGTTCTTTTTATAGGATTCCACCCTAGACCAATATCTTCGCCTTTAAGTTTCTTCCAAGCTTTCCATTCTTTTTTAAGGCATCCCACCTATTTTTAAGTTGTCTTTGTGAAAAAGCCTTGCTCGTTTCTTTCTTAAAGTTGGTCATTATTTTCAACCATCCATCTTTTGTGAAATGAGTAGTAGGCCTATTGCCTTTCAATATCTCTTTAATACAAACATCACAAAATATTTCTGTCAATCTCTTATCCCACATTACTTTCACTTTTTCACCACTAACTTCAACCGTCGAAGTACTCATCTATTGTGTATACGATCAGATTCGTTTTAGCCAGTAAAGCAATCAAGAAAATCAAATGTCACATAAGTATATTTTTTTACATGTGTATCAAAATATTTTCCTCTACTATTAATTTTACCAACAATGGACCCGACAGAAAATGTTATATGTCTTTATTATATTCCCACTATCCAATGAAACTTCAAAAATTAGCCTAACAACAATAACATGGCTAGCTCCCAAATGCCATCAATTTTTATGCTTAAAATTTGGGTATTCACTATAACATGTGACCATGTCAGATAAAGCAAAAAAAAACTTACAATCACAGAGAGTGGCTAAGCCTATAAAGACAGATTCTTTTTCTATTTTATTCATTTTTTTCAATTTCTTTTAGCTTTACTTTGTTTTGTCATTCAACAGCAATCCTCAAAATCCAGCCTTTTTCCAACAATTACTCAATTTCTAAAATCCTTCAAATTTCCCTCATTTTAAATTTCTTTTTTCAAGCTGTCATTGTCTATAGAGGTAAAGTTCATTTCTTTAGGAAAAAATATAAATAGAATTTTGCAAATTGATACATCAATGTTAACTGCATCCAACTATCGTCCCAAATTTTGTATCAACAAAAAGCCATAACAAAAGCAAGAAAGAGAAAAGACCGACCAAATCAAGAAAGAAACATAACATCACTAGTAGCAATGAAGAAGAATTGCATTCGGAATCAAAGTTAGACTATTTAGAATCCAAGGCAGAAGCAATGACAGAACAAGCTAAGCTATGATAAGAAATGACTTGCATGCACAAAATTGGCAACTTGGAGGTGAGGATGTAGTGTTGGTTTTATCTTGAATTATTTCATGGCTAATAATTGATTTAGTGTTGCGGTTTTATAATTACAGGATACAGCTTGCCATACAAAAAATGACTCTGTCCAGATGTTGCTATGCAAGAGGATAGCCATAAGCCTAGATGGAGGCTAACAACTTAAGGAGGAAGTCTATCAAACATGAAAGAATGAAATGAAGAAATGTAATAAGCTCACAAACTTGGGATTTACTTTGTCAAGTCCAAGAACCAAGGTTACAAGCAAAAGAGAAAAGTTGAAAAAAGTGTGAAAAAATTAAACTATATTTCATAATTATTTCATAAAATCAAACAATCAGAAAATAACTAAAAACTAATGCATTAACAATTAAAGAGAAGAAGAAGAGAAGAAAAAGATAAACTCACCGGTGAAGAAGAGGAACAAAGAACTAGAAGAAAAGTAAAGTTCAGACAAAAGAGAAAAGGAAAAAAAAAAGTTTTCTAACGTCTATTTAGAAGAAAAAATAGTAAGATTAAAAAAGTAAAATACCAGTTAAAAGCACTTTTGGGTTGAAAAAAGCTAAAAAATTTTATTTTTTCATTTGTGAAAAAGCACTTAAAATAAGTTAAAAAAATTTCTGCACTAATGTCTGTTCTTTATTGCTTTTTAGGGAAAAAACACTTTTTAATGGAAAAGCTCATCTAAGAAACATTGGAAAACACAACTTAAGTTAAGATTTTATTGACGCATCTAATGTGATAACTTAAATTATCGACTAATAATCAGTCTCATTGATTAACATGTCAAGTAATTATTAATAAATAATATGTTAGTCTTACTATTTATTTCATTTTAAGTTTTTGATAATAAAAATTGTTATTAATTATTTAATTGTATACTTATTTTGTATGGTCATATTTTTTTAATAAAGGAATTTAATGTACAAATAGGAAAATTGTATTAGAAAGAATAGGAGTTTAATTATAAATATTTAGAGATGTCAAAGCGCCACTTTACTTGTAGTTTCATAAAATTTAAAAAGATTAAATGATAGATTTATCATTTTGCGGAAGGGCTAAGGTTTCTGTCTATCTCTATTTATACCCCTGCCATAATTTATATAATATCAATCACATTTACCAAGTTTGTAAGTTTTTTAATATACTATTAATAATATTGTTATACCCTAACTCGGCTCAGACACATGGTACCATGAGAAGCAATAGGAAGGCCACCCATCTTTGACTGCTTGTTGACTCCCTATCAAGCCATTTTTGTTAATAGTGAGTTTTCCACTAGGCCACCTGCTATTAGCAGCACACTCTTATCCCCTGGGAGGAACCACAAATAGTCATTGAAATCTAATAATCTTGTACTGCATCAGTAAAAGGAATGTTAGAGTAGGCCAACACAATACTACACTTGATGACAATCAATATATCACGAGCATGCCACTTGGTTGACCATGTGGATAGGCCACCGTCCGTATTGTCGGTGACGTGGCTCCACCAGGCTAGGGAACCTTCCTTGTATATACATTAGCTCATGATGTTGAAAGGATCTTTATCCCTCACCTCTCAACTCCCTTAAGCTTTCTACTCCAAACACATTACAATCCCCTAGTCCTCACCTCTCTCCTTCTACTTAGACTATTTGCTTGTCACAAATGAACCGGCCTCTTTATCTCTACCACAATCTCTTCCTTATTGATCAATCAATATCAACAAATATAAATTATTTATTATTTTAATAGTACATATTTTTTAACATATTATTTGTTAATTATTTTCTTTAAATTTTTTATTTATATTGTTTGTAAATATATTAAATTAAATATTAATATAAATATAAATTAATATATTTTATTTATATTTATCTTTATAATAAATATTAATACATTAATTAAGCACAAAGGAAGTAACACAATTAAATACAATGAACTATTAACAAAAATTCTAATTAAATCCGGTCCAGAAAGTAAGTGCAAATCGAATTAATTTACTTAATTGTTAGCTTTTCGTTTTAGGCTTGTTGATTATTTTGATTTATTCGATTTAGGATTCAGTTAAAATATCAAGTCGATAGATTCTCGATTTAGTTTAGAGGTTGACAAATATTATATAAAGATATAATAAAATAATTTTTTTTAAAAAACGTGTGACAATTTTTTAAAGATGCATTCTTGATATATTAAATACTAACTCTTTAAATTAATTCAATTCAAATTAAATTTTAAAAACTTATTAACAATTTCCCAATAGAATGTTAACCAACAGATCGATTAAATCCAAGGGCAGCACAAAGGGGCAAGAAAGGACTTGGTCCCTTGGTTTGGTAAATATTCCTCTTTTAGTCCTCTAAATTTATAAACTTGTCAGTTAATTAAATGGTAAAAATAAACTTTGGTCCCCTTGATTTGGTAAAATTCCTCATTTAGATCCTCAAAATTTGCAATATTGTCAGCTAATTAAATGGAAAAAATGTACCTTGAACCCATTGGTTTGGTAAAATTCCTCTTGTAGTCCTCCAACTTTGTGAACTTATCATATAAGTACTTTGCCCCAAAAAATTATAAATTAATCGCCATCCTCAATAACTAGTTAAATTAAAAAAATATAAAAATCAAACTAGTTTAAAATATAGAAAAAAGATAGAGCTAGTTATTCTGTCACACCAATTTATTGCTACTTCTTGAAGTAAAGTAAAAAGGAAAAAGGAAAATCCAAAGATAAAAGCTATAAAGGAATTATTAGTGGGGACGACAAAAGTGCTTACTTTTTAGATCACAACAAAAGGTTAGCTTTTTGGGGTGTGAATAAAAACTTTTTAAGATTTTGGGGGGGGGGTTCACTTTTTTTGCCCAAAGTAGCCATCACTAAACCCTAAATTGAAGATGAGATTGTTCTTCCATTTCTCACCATCAAATTGAGATCTCTATCTCCAATCCCTGCCCACATATAGTGGTCCCAATTTACAATTATATTCATATATGTGGGACTTTATCCAAATTTTATATCTTCCTTCTCTCTTAATTTAACCTCAAAATTAAATTTATTAAAAATTTATACCTAGCTTAATCCTTTAACATACATAGCATGTTAATTTTAAGAAATTGTAGCATGGACCCTTTCCTTGTTTTATTTAACATAAACTTGTAAAAATTTTGTATTTTTATATTTAGGTTAAAATCACAAAAAACCCCTCCATTTTATGAGTTTTTAAAATTTTAAATTTTAATTTACTCTAAATAAACTCTTATTCTTTAATTTATTTCCAAATAAGTTTTTAATAGTAATTTGCACCTGATAAAATCTTAACATAAATCAATATTTTATTTTATCCAACACCAATGATATCCCACACAATGGGACATGCTTAAAATAATAAAGCTGTAAAAGATGTAATGATAATAAAATAGTAAGGTTATAATATTTTATTCTTCTACTAAAAAGGAGGAGGAAAAATAGCATCTTTCTTCATAACCCCACTTATCAACCTGGTTAATTAAATCAAAATTCATCATTAATTTCAAAAGTTGTGATTATTCCCACAAGAATGAAAACATATTGGTATATCGGCTTGGGTAGAAGGATTGAACCCACCATTAATACAACTGCTTAAAATATATAAAAACAAGAAATTGAAATAGGAAATAGACAGTTGAAATTGAATCAATTTTATAATTTTTTTAATAATTTTAAATTGTTTTTACTTTTTAATATTCTAGTTATTATTGGACCAACGGTTAAATCAATCAAAACGAATATTAATGATCACAAGTCTTATCATTAAAACGTGGATTAATATGTAATTACGTCGCCTAGGTTGGTACCTCCAATCTAACACAATTAATTTATACTAACATGACATTGATAGCTAGTTTGGTGGCAACACGTAATAGCTTCTCAAAATATAATGTTTATGTGAAAAATAAGTATGCTTTTTGTATTAGTTTTTATATTTATAATTTTTTAAATTTATATTTGTCACGTGACATACTGAGAGGATGTCACATGTTACTAACAAATTGTTATTAGTATCACATCGTTAAATATAAGTTAATGTACCAATTAAATCCATTTAAACAAATTCAAGAATTAAACTTGATATTATGCATTAAAACATTGATGTAAGTAGAATGTTTTGCAAGTAGGTAGCTTTCTTTATGTCTAATATGATGAAGCTCAAGCTTTGCAAATTGCAACAAAATTTTGGACCCCATTTGGACTCCCAATTACGAAACAAAAATGTACCCTAAATAAAAATAAACAACAAAAATCCAAATCCAATGTTCCCCATAATTAAGTTGTTAATTGCTGACCTCTTTTTAGCCAGCTGTTCTTATATCATCAATCCTTTCATTAGGAATATCCAATGTATTTTATTAAAGAATTTAATTCATAGTCACAAGATTACCATATAATGTTAATTATGTTTAATAACATTATTTGAGTGACAGTTAAACAATATAAGGGTTTGTTCTGCAGTGCTTAAAAAATATTTTTAGCTCAAAAGTACTTTTAAAAAAAAAAGCTGTGCTAAACAAATTATTTTTGGCTGAAATTTTTAGTAAGTACTCCTGAAAAGGAAAAGTTAAAATTTTTAGTTTTTTCTATCCGAAAAGCACTTTTAGTGTTTAATTACTTTTTAATCCCTCCAATAACATAGTATTTTCTTCTTTTTTGTGCTTAATTACAAATATGTTAAAATTATTAATTAAAATAAAAATATTTTTAAAATACTAATTACAAATATTTGATGGTTATATTTAAATATTTAAAATATCATTTATATATTCTAATTAAATTTTATAAATAATTAAATTTTATTGCTTAAAAATATTTAAAATTTATATATCATATATTAAAATATTAACAACAAGTTAATAATATTTTTGTATTTTTATTAAAATATTAACTAATTTAAATATTATTTAAATGTATATTTGTTACTTGATAATAACATGTTTAAAATGGATATTTTATTTCTCAAAAATACTTTTTGACAGCAATGCTGAACACTAAAATTTTAAATTAACCCTAAGACTGTTGGTTTGATGATGTGGATGTTTAAAAATTACGTGGCATTTTTTAATCTATGACATGAGTTGGTGAAACTTTACTCAAAGGTCCTTGTCCAATGCCGGGAATGCAATTTGGTCCCTGTGGTGAGAAAAATAAAGCAAACGGTGAAAGACGTTGAAGGCGGCGTGAAAAGCGACTATTTTTATTTTATTTTTTTGTTGTTTCACTTTATTACACAAGGGGGCCCCACATTTTGGGTATTTTTAGCTTTTTAATGCCTTTAATTCTGTCTTTCTTACATCAGCATCATCCTTAGCCACTACATCTTTCTTTTGCTGATTCGGATGCCAGCTGGCACCAACCCCCTCCCGTTTGTTCTCCTCTAAATTAATCTAGCAAATTCTATATTACACTCTAATAATTTATTTGTTTTTATTTATTTATGAAAATTATAATATAAATATTATTATAAATGGGACCATCCTTATATATTTATTTTTAATTAAATGTTAAAATGCCTTAATAAAATATAATATAATAATATTTAATATGTCTGGAGATATATTTAAAAATTCACTATTTTATTTTTCTTTTAAAATAAGACTCAACATTTAATAATGATTTTATTTCCAATTTTCCCTCTTTTAATTCCAAGATCCCATAAAATGATTCTATAATTTTAATCAAATAATTTATCCGTACCCAATTGCACAAAAATATATTAACAGTACCCATTTTTATTATAAAAATAAGATAACATGGCCTAGTTTTTATAACCATGCCAAGAGCCAAAAAATCAAATATAGTAATTTTAAATAATTATTTGAATAATTCTTTTAGCTTAGTATATTATTTTATTGAAATAAGACATAATGTATTAATTGCATTTATTTATTATATATATCATCTTAACCCATTATCAAATATTATCTGTAGCATTTATCATATATTATTTTCTATTTTTATTACTGTATTAAATGCTGCTGCTGAATGTTGACAACTTTATTCATTATTATAAGGATTTGTTTTAATTGGTGATTATAATTTATTTAATTACTAAATTTAGGAACAAATTTGATAAATAAATAATTTCCAAATAGAAAAAAAAGGCAGAAAAGTTTAAAAATTGTACTCTGATCCTTCACGTTCTTTATGCTTTATCACAGACACTTTTTTTTTAAATATTTTTTTTTTCATTTTTCTTTGTGTTTTTATGGGGTTTTGTGGGATTTTAGAGAAAAAGAGTAAAAACACTATAAAAAGTTGCCTCCTTTCTTCAAAAAAGAGTCTTCTTTATTTTCTTTTACTCATTCTAAAATCAACTTTATTTTAATTTTTTTGGGGTTTAAAAGTTATGGTTCTTGCTCTTCATACCTGCAAAAACATCAAAATTTGTATGTAAAAAAAAAAATGAACGGTGGAGATCCAGCTTTCAAGCTCTTTGGAAGGAAGATTCCTGTGCTTGAAGCTCAGATTCATGCTGGGGTAAGCTTACATATATTCAGAGTTCATTTTTTTAATTTTGGTTTAATGTATATATGTGTTGTTTGTCCACAATTTTAACTGTTGTTGTTAGCTTAATATTTCTGGGTTTTTTTTGTTTATGATTTGTTGCGGAAAATATTAACCTTTGAAGTTGTTGTATGCACCCAAAGTTGAAGTTTTTATGACTTAAAATGCATTTTTTTTTCTTCATATTTTTCTTGTTTTATTGAAAGAATTTATTGACTTTGTATTTTGGGATGAATCTGCTTGCTTTTTATGGTATAAATGATAAATTGTTTCATTTCTTTTTTATTTGTGAATAGTTTCCTTTCTTAACTTTACATTTCTCTAATTTATGGTTTTAAATGAACTAAACATACCTTAATTTTTCTGAGGAAAAAAATTGATTTTGGGTTTTGGCAGTAAAAAAAAAAAAAAAATTAGTAATTTGTCTAAAAACATGTTTCTTTATAGAGTTTGATTATTTAGGAAACTGAAGTAATTGATGCCTCTTTTCCTTTTATTTCTTATACAGATTTCTATATATAAGAAGTCCATTTCTGTCAAGGAGAGTTGTTCATTGTAGCAAATTTAAGTGACCATTGTTTCTTTTTGATGAAATTTGCTTAGAAAACAATAATTTTCGTTAATTCTCCGATTTCAGAATTGAAAAACAGCTTTATAAAGATATATATACACTTGTGTATGTATTCATTGTCTTTGGATAATGGGGAAAAACAGCTGTTCATGTAAGTATTACAGTCATACTTTCTTACATGTTGCTAATGGAATTATTGTGAACTAACTGATGTTTTACGATAATTGTGCCGAGGATGTCGTTTGTTATGTTTTGTTTAATGATAATCGAGCTGGAGATGTTGTTTCCAATGTTTTTTCCTCGATTCACCAAGTTTCTAATGCTGTTATGGTTCAGGATACATGTGGTAAGGAAACAAACCCGGAAACTGAAACTTCTCAAACAAATACATCTGGTAAGCCAGATAAGTCCATCACGGTGGAAAATGGTAAGGAAGAAGTTCAAACTTGTATGAAACTGGATGAGGTACAAATTAACCCCAAAGACGAACAGCCAGAGACGAATAGAACAGATCAGGAGATAGTTTTCAAGAAGCCAGACAAGATCCTTCCATGTCCACGGTGCAACAGCTTAGACACGAAATTTTGTTATTTCAATAACTATAATGTCAACCAACCTCGACATTTCTGTAAGAATTGCCAGAGATATTGGACAGCTGGTGGAACAATGAGAAATGTTCCTATCGGTGCCGGGAGAAGGAAGAATAAGCACTTGACCTCGCAATACCGTCAGATAATAGTTTCTTCTGATGGAGTACCGATGACTCAGATAGAAACCCCCGACTCAGCAAATCAACAACTTGTATCTCCTCGTGAATCTACAGCTGCTTTCAAGCCTTCCATGGGGAATGGAACGGTTTTGAAATTTGGCGCTGAAGCACCACTTTGTGAATCCATGGAGACTGCGCTTAGCCTTGGAGAGCAGAAGAGATGTGTTGAGACTGGTGCGGTCAGTTGTGGAGAAACGCGGGAGGAACCCTCTTCATGTGGATCTTCAGTGGCACCTTGTAGCTTACGGGGGAATGAATTCCCTGGACATGTCATGCAAAAAGAGAGAATAGGTGTGACTGGACCTAATGACCGGAATACACAGCATCCGCCACAATGCTATCCTGTTCCACCTTGGGTTTTTCCTTGGAATCAAGGTCCAAATAATGTAGCTCCCGTGGCAGCCGTTCAGGGTTCTTCTGATCGTTTTAGTGCACCAAATAGTAGTACTTCCAATGTTGTTCCTCAATGGTGTCCTACACCATTGGTGGCCGTCCCCGGATTTTGCCCACCAAACATTCCGGTACAGTTTGTGCCTACTTATTGGGGTTGTATGCCTCTATGGACCACTTCCGGGGGAAATGTATCGTTCAGTGGCTCCAATGGTTGTTTATCTCCATCGTCCTCGACTAGTAACAGTAGCTGCTCGGGCAATGTCTCACCGACACTTGGCAAACATTCCAGAGAGGCAAATTTTGTCGAGGAGGAGAAACCGGAGAAGTGCATTCTGGTTCCAAAGACATTAAGAATGGATGACCCGAACGAAGCTTCAAGGAGTCCTATATGGGCTACATTAGGTATTAGACCCGCACAGAAAGATCCTTTACAAGGCAAAGATTTCGATGCCTTCGAATCTAAAGCAGAAGGCAAAGACCATATACCAGACGGCAATCATATTTTGGAAGCAAATACTGCACCCTTTTCAGAGAGCACATGAGGATCATCAAACGAACAAGTTTCATCACTTGTTGAGTTCTTGACAAGGTAAGCAATGTCTCAACTCTTCCTTTAAAGATAGAATTCTGTAAATAGTTAGAAGAAACAATGATTTGAGTGGTGTTCATCATCTGCGGAGCGATTATATTAAAAAGAAAAAGAAAAAAAGAAGACATTTCGTACACTTGCATGTTTGTTTTCCATGTAACTTGACAAACAAGAAACCAAAAGGCAGAAGAAAGTTGATCCGATTGTCCTTCCGTTCTTATCGATTTGATTGTTAACGGATATCCATGTTTAGAGGTTTGCTTTATTCTGAAAAAGTTGTGTACAATATCAACAATTTTGAAAATGGAACAAAATTTTCATGGTAATTAGTGTTTCATTATTTAATGATAAAGTCATTGAACCTAGATTTGATGGTCCAGTCTTTTTATTTTTCCGAGTTTTATTTAAGATTCAAAGGAATAATATATTTTCATCACAGTTTTCTTTTTTTCCCCCAATAGCTACAAACTTTTGTAATTTCAACCACAACACGTTGTGGGGAATATTAAAATATTATTTCTATATTTTCATGATAAAATCTAAATAAATCAATTATTTAATAAATTGTAATTCATGCAAGTTGCCCCGAATTACTAAAAGAAATTTTGTGCAAGCTTTGATTCAGTTTGGATTGGGTTTGACAAGTAAACGTCTTGACTGCATCTGTAACGCATCCAATTATTAGATTAAAAAAAATTAGGTTGATTTAAAATGTGGGTCCGATTTGAACATTTCAGATCTGATTTATTTTTTATGTTTATAATATATTATAAGATGATATAATATATTTTTTTGCTCTTTAAACTTGGCAACTAAGTCCATATCGGTACATGTATTTTTTTTTTGTTTACTTTAATACTTAAACTTGACAAATAAATCAATTTTGATCTAATTTGGATTTCGTTAAGATTTGATGACACAGCCAATGTTCTTGGAATACGACTGCGTTAATTGGTCGAGTCGATTATACTAAAAATTGGTTGGTATATTAGTTCAAACAAAGGAGTTGAACTAGTTTTATAAGTTTTATTTTTAATTTTATTTTTATCTTTTATAAATATTTAATTATTGATGGTTTAACACTTGAACTAATTGAATTAGGTATTAGTAGTGTAATCAACTCAACTATTGGTCTGGTTATTAGAATATTGTATGTAACACTCTAAGATGTACCACATCACTACCTAAAAAATTATATAATTTTTTAAAATTTCAGATGATATTGTGTCACAATCTCAGAGTGTGATGTCATCAACTTTTATGTTTTTCAAGTTGATTGGGCCAAAATGAATTTAGTTTCTAAGTTCATATGCCAAAATGGAGAAAGAAAGTACAAGTACTAAAATGAACCTAACTGTCAAGTTCATGGACCAAAAATTATAATGTAATATGTTATTTTTCATACATATTATATAAATTATGACACAAAACTAAATTTATAATGTTGTAATGTAAACAAAAAAAAGTTCAAAACCCTGTATAAATAAATGAAAATTATAAAATTATTAAACATTAACTTCAAAATAATATGAATATTTTAAAAAATTAAAAATTCAAAACCTTATATAAATAAATGAAATTATAAAATTATTAAACATTAACTTTAAAATAATATGAATATTTAAAAAATTTAAAAAATAACATAGATTTATCAAAAATGAATTTAGGTTAATAATTTATAAATATAAGTGGGTTTAGATAAAATTTTAAGTTTATATTCCTAATCAGGCAAGTTTAAATAAATATAAATATATTAATATTATATTTAAATGAGGTGCAAATACAACTCGATTCAGCCGCTCAAGACCTCTATTTTCAGGTCGGACGAATAACAAGAAAAAATAATATTGTTCCACTAGAAAGTATTCAATATTTGAGTGAATTTAGAAATTCTATTTTAGCTATCGAAATAAAATTATAAATTTTTTCGAACTTGATTTTTAAACAAGCTTAAGTTAAATTATTAATTTTTTCAAAAGTGTGAAGAATATAAATATTTCGTTTAATTCATGACTAAAAAGCTTAAATTCACCATTTTCATATCACAAGAAATAACAGTGAGAGAAGAGCAAGAACTTTGTTGAGAATTTGTTAGAATCTCAAGTTGTTCTCTGCTCAATCCGATATTTAGATAGATATATAAATAAAGGTTTGGACAAAACAGTTTAAGCACATCAATGCAAGAAGCAAAGCAAGCAGAAAAATAAACACAAATCTAAAAAATGAGTTGAAGAGATAAGTGAAAAGAGAACTAACACACGGTATTTATTAATACAATTTGGATTCCACAATCCTTTATTTACGGAGCTTCACTTAGAGGCTTTATTCAACAATTCATTATTCGATACAAGTATTGACTAAAACTCAATCTGTCCTCTCTCAATAGACAATTGCAGCCCAAAATAAAACTCAAATTGTTACAAACCACTTTCTCCATATACCTTTCAATTCCTACTATATCTCTCCATAAATATCCCTAAATAAGAAATGCGTAAATACATTCTAAATGGCTAATTAGGAAGTTGATCAGTTACCTATTTATGGGCTAATACAAGAGTCTCTTTAATGATGATTTAGTAGACTTTAAACTCTTATTTAAAAGTTAAAAATTTCTCTTTAATTATTTTCAAATAATTATTTTATAAAAACTTTCATATCTAAGTAAAACATTCAGCTTGACCTCCAAATAAAATGATAAAGATAAATATATTCAATCATGAAACTCTACTCCTTTTTCTTCAAGTTAACGGAAAAGATAAGAATATCATTCCATAGTGTAGCATGAAATTACCCTTTTATTTGATGCTTAGAACATTTAAACATAGCCAAATATTAATTACATAGTAAAAAATATTTAAATTTAAATTGGTCTTGAGTTATTCTAAAGATATATTCAAACTGCTCTCGAGACATGATAAAAATATGATATCTAACAAGCAATTTAAGAAAATATTTAAACATGAGATTGAAACTTTAGAAACAAGGCATCTATGGTCTGAACAGAATTTTTATTTTAAATTAGAAAAAAAAAATTATAGTTGATATTTGTCCCAAACTTGATTTTTAAACCAAATTTACCCTTTGTAAAAGAAGAAAGTTGAAGGGTTATGATATCAAAATATTTTTACTGAATATTATAAATATATTTTTAATAAAGTTGAAGGGGTTATGATAGTTTTAGAAGCGGTTTTTTATATAATTATTGAAAAATTATAATAAATAAATAATTTTTTTTGAATGGTAAAAGGAGGCCATATTTCTTCTTGAAGAATATCCGTCTTCCCCAATTGCCTGCAAAAAACCACGACACCACAGCCCATTATGGTCTCGGAATACTCCCCTTGGCGAACTAGCCCTACTCGGCACTGCCACCACCCCCATCAGTATTCAGCTTTTATCCACCCAACATCCGGTGCTTCCCATTTGATATTCCGCTCCAAACGACAAGAATGGGCAGTGGAGACAAGCAGAGAGGCTGAAATATGTCTAGCCCAAGCCATACCTGCTAAGCAGCAAGTCGCGGCCATGAAACCCCTCGTCAAATAGCGAGTAATTGTGGTCCTTCCACGCACACAACACACCGCCCCAAAGAGCACATCCCATGTAGCTCGGTCTTAGCAGCATTTGAAACTCATGTTAAGGTTATCACATACCCAATCATACATGCTAGATGCTACAACTGAAAAAACAGCACTGCAAGGGACCTGGAACCAGCTGTTGCATTACACAGTGCACCACCGGGCATTCCATGAAGACATGCGACACCGTTTCCACTACAGCATCATAGGTTGAGCAGGAGAGGTCATTCGTTAGCCGACGTGGGCTTCGCTCAGCGTTATGGACTAAAATTGGCTCATAAACGTAGAATTTTTTTACATTGACATTAAGTTTAACTAAATTAATAATAGATATAATGGTCATAACAACTCCGACTGAAAACGCTTATATGACCGAAATCTAAATCCATGATGCCTAAAAACAGTTAATGCAGAAAAGCTAAATATATTAAAGATTAATGCATTGAATACTGTTGTGACTGCAACAAAAGTGGAGACGGAGACGGGGATTTGAAAATCAATGGAATGAATCTTAGCAAAAGGCCCACCTTCGCAAATGAATGAATGTGTTTTTATAAAAATAATTATTTTATTTTATTAAATAATTAAAGTTAAAAATTAAATTAAATTAATTAGTGGTTGAAAATAAAATTAAATATATTTTCTCATAAATTCTTTTACGGTAAAGTTGTCATGACTTAAACGGATTAGAATTGAGTTGAGAAAATTATTTAATTAAAAATTAATTTATCTATTTAAATTAAATTAAGTAAATAATATTTATTTAAAAAAACGTATATTAAGTTGGATTAAATTATAAAATATTGGGTTAAAAATTAAAGAAGCACATATAATTAGATTAAATATAAGAAAAGCCCAAACTCCCCTCGTATTACATTTGAGGGGTGACTTCCCTAGTGTATTTAACTAAGGAGTGTCGCCCCCCCCCTTCTAGTTAAACTAGAAGACTAATTTTTCTATTAAATAAATGTTATTTGTATTTTATTAATTCAACATAAATTCTCACATCTCTCTTTATAAATAAATGGCATTGATAGAGCTATTTACACAAGTTTCACACAACTTTGAGATATTGTTATTCTACTAAAAAATAGTGAGAATTTATTTTCTAAGTATAAATTCTATTTTTTTGGGATAAAAATTTTACCTGTTTCTATTAAGATAAAATTACTTTCTTATTGAAAACAATAAATCGTTTATGGTTTTGTGTTTGGTTCATGATTGTTCGAGTCCTCACTCAAAGCAATTCATGGTACAAGAATAGCGGAGAAGGTCATTCAGTTGAAAGCTAGGAATGCCTATGATCTGTCTTGCTCAAAGCACAAATACTTTTCGGAAAAAATTTGTTGCTATAAATATTACAAACCGACTCGATTTTTAAATTTTAAATTTTTCACCGTGACAAAAACCGTCTTTAAACCAGATTTTTTCAATAACATAAACTTTTCATATTGTTCTCTACTTTATTTTGTCATTTATTATTTAACAAATGCCTAATGTACACTTAACAAAACATGAAAGATATACAAAAATAATATTTATTTTATCCTTTTTCATACTTTATAATGTTTAAATTCTGCATATATGCATTAGCGTCTCGAGACATCAAGAACAAAATTGATTGTTTCATGTAGTTCTAGACAATGGTCTCGAGGCACAATGAGCATGTCTCGAGAATGTAGTACATTGTCTATAGATAGAGAACATTGAAACTAAGGGTTTGAAATAGAGGAGTTAAGTCTCGAGACCTTTCTCAAGCCATGAACCCCATTTTTTCGAGACAACAAACTTCAAAGCAAAAGATTTGAAATAGAGAAGGCATCACTTTCTCGAGACACGACTTCATTGTCTTGGGACATAATACTCTATTTTGACAAATTGAGTTAGGATTTGTATATTGACTCCAAATTTGACCTCATACAATCTCGATCCAATATAAGTGGGCCCATTTGACCTAAATCAAGTACACTACACTTACATAACATGAAAAATTTCTAACTTTTTTATAGTTTTAATCCACAAAATGACATGTCGTGTCATGTTGTTAGAAAATCATAGTACAAGAAAGAAACTTATGGTGCAAAAAAAGAAATAAACTTGAAGTGTGATTCATTGTCCTTAAGACTTTAATCTTGCTTCTAGGATACTACTAGTCTTAAAATAGCAAAATAAAATAGTTAAAATTACATTATTGAATTTTATATATAAACACTTAGTAGTTAGTACATAAGTTGTGCTACAAGTTTATAAACAATAATAAAAATAATAATTGTTCAGATGCAAATAAATAATAATAATTATATATATAAATTATTAGCACTAACAAATTAAAGCCCAAGTGCCTACTTTTTTTAGCTTTAAAATATTCACATAAAGCACAATAGATAAATCCACTTATTTAATGATTAGCCATCTATATAAAGAATTGTATACTTAATATTTGTTAGCAATGTGGGATTACTAACATAACAAATTAATAAACACATGCCATGTCAGCAACTGATATGTCATGCCACATTGAACAAAATGGTTGACCATTAATGGACTAACAATTTTCGTCAAATTTTGGTCTTATTTGAAAATTTTTACAATATTGAGGGTGAGATTAAAAAATAGAAGAACCGTCAAAAGTTGAAGTGAAATACCCCTAAAACTTGAAGGTGAATTTTGCAATTATGCCATTTAAAAACTCCATCAGTACATGCACGTGTCTGAAAAAGCGGTGGGGTATAAAATTATAAATTAACATTTTTATTTTTATTTTGAGTTATGGATAAAGGAATATTTAAATAAAATACATTTGAAGACGCAAGCTGTTAATAATAATAATAATAATAATAATAATAATAATAAATAATTAGGGTTTGGGATCATTGGCACATGGATTTCTCTCCACTATCCCGTGAGTCCAATAGCCTTCGTCCTTTGATTACAAGGAAAGGTCAGAATCATTTTGGGGATTTTTACCAAAATAGGTTAGAAAAAAAAATCATGTTCCAAAATAGGATGCCACCCCAATTATTTACCAAAATGGGTTAAAGCAGGGTGGTCACGCCACTCCCATAGGCGGCACCACCCTGCTCTCGGCTCCCCACCAGCAAAGCCTGCACCAAACAGAAGAGAACAAGAAGAGGCATGCATGCAAACAGGAGACAGTGAAAATACTCCCAAAGGCGCACCAAGCTTGAAGAATGCCATCCCATAAAGGCGGCACTGGTGGTCAATACCTCCCGAGGCGGCACCAAAAGCAAAAATGGACATACAGAGGCGGGACTATGGCCTTAAATTGCCCCCTCCCCGGAAACTTGAAGCTTCAAGCAAGATGGAAGAAAAGCAAAAAGCAGCAGAAGAAGAAGAAGAAAAGGTGGTGGCACCAAAAAAGAAAGAGAAAGAAGAAAGGAGGTTACGGGAAAAAAGTTTTAAAAATAGGTAAATTTTATTTAGATAATATTTGTGTTGTTTTTGAATTGTTATTATATTATTTAATTATATATTAATTATAATTTTATTAATTATATGTTGTTAGTTACTTTAGTTTAGTTTATATTATAAGTATTGTGAGTTAGGATTAGTAGGTTAAGTGTAGTAATTTAGTTAGTAAGTAAATTAGTTATAGTATTATTGTTAGTTAGTTGAAAACCCTAAAAATTATTTTGATTAGTTAGTAAAGTATATATTAATATGTTATTTTATAACTCTTTAGTATATTGTTATTAGTTAAACCTTAATGATTACTTTATAGTTAGTATATAAACTTGTTATTATTATTATTGTTAGTGTAATATTGTTGTTATTAAAAATGGTAAATGTTATTTTATTTAGTATTATATTATTATTGTTAGTAAATAAATATTATAAGTATTGTTAGTATAAAAGAACATTAAAATAATACATGAAACATTATAATTGAAAATAAATAATATATATTTTGAAAGTAATGTAATTTGAGAAAAGGAAAATACAAGTAAATGGTCAAAATAAGTGATTTTACTAAATCTAATAGTATTTTATTGAAAATTATAAGATTTGAACACTTAAATATCTGAACGAACATAGTACCAAAATAGTGCCAAAATTTTTAGTTTTGTTTTAAAGATATTTTGTTTGTTTATTTTGATTTGTTAGTAATTTATGTGTTTATATTAATTAATTTTTATTGTGAATGTTATGTTTTAAATTTTGTTTGAGAAATTTTGTTTATTTTTGAACAGATTGACCACGAAGATGGATGATCGGGCCAGTATGCGTTTATTTCGATGGAATCATCTCGACAACAACCGTTGATGCATATTTGAATGTCGGCAACAAATAGCAATGAGATTTAATAGAAATGTATCGTTGGATGATATGAAGAGAAGGATAAACGCAAAAATCGTTAGACGGTGTGAGAAAACGATATCAAGAATTTTCTACAAGTTTCCAATTTCGGCAGATCCGATCAAATTCACAGAAATGGAACTTGTAGACGACGAAGACGTGGAGACAATGATTGCGCTTTACTGTGGGAATGGGAGTAACTGAAATGCACCGATTCACTTATTTCTTTGAGTTAGCCGGTATTGAGGCAAATGAAGACACCAATGCATATGGTGAAGAACATGGAGCTCAAGAACCGTGCATGGTGCCTCCAAGATCGTATGTTGATGACGAATCGAATATACGTCGGATTGATATCGATCTTAATATTACACCCGATATTAATGTGGTTGGTGATGATAGACACGACAGTAGTGATGATTGTGAGGAAGAGGTCAATATTGACAGTGATCCCGATATGGATGATATACCTGATGATATTGACGATGAAGACGTGAATGACGATTGGAACATTAGTGCGTCTTCTGTCGGGAACCATATGCGATGTATTACGATACACAATAATCTTGGGCCACACATGTCACTCATAGACCCCGGCGCAGCCCGTGTAACCGAGTTTCCAGAGTACCCTGAAATATATCCTGCTCATCGGCTCACCGTAAATTTCGATCATGAGGAGTTATTCGTAGGCCAGAGATTTGGAAGTAAAGAAGAGTGCGTATCTGCGATTAAGCGGTATAGCATGGATATATCGATGGATTACAAAGTCGCAGAGTCTAAATCGACACTATATATTGCAGAGTGTTGGAAGGCAGCGGACGGATGCAATTGGCGGATACGAGCTGCATTCATTCAAAAATCGCAGATGTGGGAGATAAGAAAATTGGTTGGGCCTCACACATGCAGATCGACACGTATGACAGAAGATCATGGAAAACTTGATTCCAAAACTATATGTACGTGTATCATACCAATGGTGAAGGACATGCCGACTATTAAAGTTTTGTATCGATTCTTTGAAATACAAGCACGATTCCAGTATCGAGTATCATATCGAAAGGCGTGGATAGCTAAACAGATGGCGATGGAACAATTGTACGGAGATTACGATTCATCGTATAATGAGCTACAAGGATGGATAGGCGCCATGCGGAGTACATACAAGGAAGCGTGATTGAGTTCTGACACGACCTTTTACTACCCCAATGACCAATTACGGTAGGGAAAAGAATTTTTCATCGGATGTTCTGGACGTTTGATCCATGTATACGGGCATTTCCACACTGTAAGCCGTTTGTGCAGCTGGATGGGACATGGCTATACGGAAAATATACACAGATCTTACTTATTGCGGTTGCTCAAGACGGCAATAGGAACGTGCTCCCAATAGCATTTGCAATAGTAGATAAGGAGAATATGGAATCTTGGGAATTCTTCTTGACCAACCTGCGGAGGTATGTTATTAACAACGATAATATTTGCATCATCTCCGATAGAGGGAAAGGATTAATTACCGCAGTTAGGCGTTCCGGTGTGCCATGGAGATCCGTTTACTGTATCCGTCACATTGCGGCTAACTTTCTTCGAGAGTATAAGAATCCAAACTGGAAGAGAGAAGTGGTGAAAATGGGTAAAGGATAACCTTATATTTTCAATATGTATAGTTTGATGTTTTTGTGTTATCCAGATACCGTAACTGACATTTATTAAAACATGTACAGCGTACGAGTTAGAGCCACATATTTTTCGCCAAATGATGACTCAACTCTAGAGTGACATGGAAGGTCAAGCGAACAAATCTTTTCGGGAGTGGTTGGGTACAATGGAGCCGTGGCAATGGGCTCAAAGTTTTGACGAGGGCTTTCGTTATGGTCAAATGACCACAAACTTGGTGGAGGGGGTCAACGCTGTGTTGTTGAAAACACGACATCTACCGATTTCATCTATCTTCTCGGCTACATTCTATAGGTTGGCAACCTTGATGCCAAGAATGGGTGAACAACAAGTCAACCAGATGGATGCGGGACACGTGTTTGTGGAAGATGTCAGGGATGCATTGATTGCAAACCGCCGGATTGCGAGGTCGATGACTGTAGAAATATATTCACGACAAATGGAAACTTTTCGAGTTATGGAGTCTATAGGTCGTCGACCTGGTTTGCCACCTAGGTCTTATGGAGTCGACCTTCTGAATGCATAAAGTCTGCGAATGCAGGAGGTTCCAGACACTTCATTATCCGTGTGCACATGTTGTGGCAGCGTGTGTTAAAGCGAACCTTAGTGTTGAACATTTTGTCGATGATGTGTACACGCTAGAGCGTACATTGCGTGTCTGGGAAAATGAGTTCCCTGTCCTGCCCGACATGTCTACATGGGAGGTGCCTCGGACGTCTTTCGAGCTTGTCCCAGACAGAGCGCTCCGCAGGAATCCGAGAGGCCGTCCGCAATCATCCAGAATCCGTAATGAGATGGACTTTAGGGAGAAATCTGACGGTAAGCGTTGTGGAATATGCAGGTTAGCTGGTCATAATCGAAGTAAATGCCCTCAGCGAAACTATCATGTTGGACAATCGTCACGAGCGACAGGGAATTGAGCTTAGTTTTCATTAATTTCAACATTTTTGAGATTGTTATCATGCATATTAACTACCCCAGGTTTGAATTTATTTTTTCGTTGTATGTTTCAAATATTGAAATGTGGAGTATAGAAATGTAGTTAAATTGCAACTAGATCCCATGTAAAGTAAACAAATCAATTTAGTTGTTGGTGTACGGGAGTTGTTGGTGTCATGTCTTAAAATCTTGTTATGAAATTTTAAAGCTCCAAATCATCAAAAATCATAACAATATTAAGTAATTATAGCTACAAATAACCAAATTAATTTCATACAAATAAAGTATAAACATCATAATATTTACAAATACAAAATACAAGTAAATCAAGACCGGAAGAAACACCTTAAACCGATGGTTCGATGGTGTAGTCCTCGGTGTGTACTTACGGTGGTCGACGTTCACGTCGTCTGGTACTCGCGACGACCAACATCCTCGTCGGTCTCCGTGGGGGTCCGGATGGCGGTGTGCTAAACATGGCGAAAAATCATGTCCTCGAAGGGCATAGATGAACTCGAGCGGATGGACATGTCGATGCGATGGATATAACCCAGATACGAGCCGGAGTACTGCATCACGGTGTGTACGATCCGAATATATCAACCCGCATTAGTATCCACCTCGATGACGAGCTCGGCACATATGGATGATCTGAATGTACATCCGAATGTGATTATAATTGCTCACCTCGGGCTCGACCTCCGGGCCTCCTCGACCTCGGCTCGGCCTCGGCTCGAATCGGGATCTGCAATCGCCTCGGCCTCTATATCTACCACTGGCTCGTATGCCCCATGCCGCTGCACATGCGGGGGGACTACAGTCGACTGTCCTCCGAGTATATATGGCTTCCCATACTAGAGTACCATTGTATGTACTCTAATGGAGGTTGAAGATCGAAGCCATATCCATCCGAGGCATTCGGACATGCGATCATTCCACACCGCAATAAATTGACCATGCCTAACCCCCAATCCAAGTCTGGTCTCCTCTCTTATTTTTGCCATGAACCTCTCCCACCTAGCACGGCGGTTCCGGGATGTATTAGACGCAACCAAATTGCCGCAAGACTTTCGGTCCCCGTGATACCACTCTACTACATGGAAAGCAGACAATTGGTGCGTTTGTGCACCACATACTGATGGATATCTATATAACGCAATGCACCATATAAAGCGCACGATTAATGACATTGTTAAAATTAAACACATTGTGCGTAAGATATACAAACTACTACGTAACTAATATTGGAATCGCTACCCTTCCCGGCATGTTGTTCAATCATAAGCCGATATATCGGGACGATGTAACGACCTCCGATACCGGATAATTACTCCACCTACAAAAAAAATTAAGTCAAACAAGATCAATATAAAGAAATTTCAATTAAAAACAAGTTATATTTTATCACCGTTCACTAACGGATATACGTATGGTTGATGGGTAACTGATGCCAAGAATGGCATCCGATACAGAGCCCAGGACTGCAATAGTATAAGGCATCCGCCTATGTCTCCGGTCGTTGGGTCTGTCAGACGACAAAGCTCACGATACAACCACGTAAGAACTGCGGATCCCCAACTATACGACGAGCATTGCTTAAATCACCAATAGGGTAGGTAATCGAATATGAACCGTATTATTGTTTGCACCGCCATCAAGATACCCCTATGATGTGCATAATGTACGCCGACTTGCGCACATCAAGTCGCCTCGATGGCATCACCGATATATGTTGGTACCTCGCTCTCAACCATGTAAATTTTATTTCGTAAAATATTTTCCATTATTGTCGACGAGTGCCCTAGTAGGCTCTCACGAGAGGTAAACGGTCACTACCACACTCACGCCCGTGAACGGGACTCCGTCAATTGGGAGCCCAAGTGCGATGCAACATCCTCAGAGTGATTGTGCACTCTCCACACGAAAATGAAAAGTGTGGGTCTCCGGCGCCAACGCTCGACTAGTGCGGATATTAAATCATACCGCAAGTCAAACGTCCGGATCGTCTTCTTGACCGAATCCACTTGCTTTATATATGGCATCGATCGTTCATCCGGGATTTTTACGCCATTCACCCGCCCCGTAATAATACAGTGACGAGTCCTGACAGTGTTAAATCATAAAAAGATTACTACTTATGTAGAATAACATAATTTATTATGTAGCTATTTTGTTAATATAACCTGTAATTAATAAATAACAATACATTACCATATTATTAGCAGCGTCGCATATGTGAGGAACTTTACTAATCAATGAAGCCATTTCCGTCTCAAATCAATTTTTACCTACATAAAAAACAAGTAAATCTATATTCAATTAGTAACAAATAACATGCCAAGATTAATAATACAATAAGAACATCATGTAAACGACGATAATAAATATAATATTTTATTATTTATACAAACATCATAATATTAAGTCAAATTTTAATTAGAGTTTTTTACAAACAATTATAATAACTAATAATAATATTTCGGTTTCTTAATAATAATATTATATTAACATAGATAAAGTAATAATAATAATTTTACGATTCCTTAATAATAATATTACGTATAGGTATACCTTTTCTAATAAAACAATTGATTAACAAAAATAATTTAGTACATAATTATTATAGATATATTACGAGCCTTTGTCCATTTTATTTTATATTATTTTATTATATAATAATTCAAATATATTATTTAGACACATTTTAGTGTATAATAAATCAAATATTTAGTTTTATTATTTTCGTATTTTATTATTTTATATTATTTCTTTTACTACGTAATATTTCAAATGTATTGTTTTATTACTTTTTATATATCAATTTAGTAAAACCCACTTATTTTAACTATTTATTCGTATTTTCTTTTTCTCGATTCTATTACTTTAAAAAATATACTATTTTCGTATTTTATTATTTTATATTATTTATTTTTATACATAATGTTTTATGTATTATTTTAATATTCTTTATACTAACAATAACTATAATATATTACACTAACAATAATAATAATTGTTTTATATATATACTAACTAAATTAATTATTAAAGTTTAACTAATAACAATATACTAACTAAAATCATGTTAGAGTTAAAACTAACATATTAATACACACACTAACATAATTTATTAACTAACTAATATAATTAAATATTTTTTAATAATAGTATTTAACTAACTTACTAACTAATTACTACTTAAACTAACTTATTAATAATACTATTTATTAACCTATTAATCATAATAGTATTTAACTAACTTACTAACTAATTACTACTTAAACTAACTTATTAATAATCCTATTTATTAACCTATTAATCATAATAGTATTTAACTAACTTACTAACTAATTACTACTTAAACTAACTTATTAATAATAGTATTTATTAACCTATTAATCATAATAGTATTTATTAACCTATTAATCATAATAGTATTTAACTAACTTACTAACTAATTACTACTTAAACTACTAATCTTAGTTATAAACTAAGTCATAAAATAAAAATTAACATTTCATAAAATTATTATAAACTACTTAAACTACTTACTTACATTATAAACTACTTAAACTACTAAATATGTCATAAAATAAAATTAACATTTCATAAAATAAAAATCAACAACATAAACATTATTTTAAAAAATTATACCTAATTTTCTCCTAATTTTTTCCCTTCTTCCTTCTTTTCTTCTTCTTCCTTCCTTCTTTCTTTCTTTCTTCCTTCCTTCTTTCTCTCTTCCTTCTTTCTCAGACAAAGACTTTCGCTTGTTTCGCTTCTCCTTGTGGCCTTGTTTGGGGGGCTTGTTTCGCTTCTCCTTGTGGCCTTGGGGGCGAGGGAGGAGGGACCATTTAAGGTCCCCAGCAGAGAAGCCAAACAAGCGGCCATGTAGGTGCCGCCTCTGGGATGGTATTGACCACCTAGTGCCGCCTATGGGATGGCATTCTTCAAGCTTGGTGCCGCCTATGGGAGAGTATTTTTCATGTCTCTGCTTGCATGCATGCCACTTCTCGCTCTCTTCTTGTTTGGTGCGAGTTCTTCTTGTTTGGTGCACCTTTCTGGGGGGAGCCGAGAGCAGGGTGGTGCCGCCTATGGGAGTGGCGTGACCACCCTGCTTTAACCTATTTTGGTAAATAATTGGGGTGGCACCCTATTTTGGAACATATTTTTTTTTCCAACCTATTTTGGTAAAAATCCCATCATTTTGATTTGGCAAACAAAATGTGAATGAAAGTGAGCTTCAGCTTCAGCTTCTTTTTCTTTTTTCTTTTTAATTTCTTACTTAATTTTTAAATTACTCCAAAGAAAGTGACATTTTGTATTTGTCTGCAAATTGTCATTTTCATATTAATTTTGTGCACTAATTTCCATGAACTCATAAAATTTATAATCAGAAATCCTGACTAATAAAGAATAATATGAAAAATAAAATTTTTCGTCTTAATTATTTGGAAGGCATTATTATCAATGTAAGAGAATGTGAATTTAAGTGTATTGAAATGTATTGTATAAAAAATACATAAAATATCATTTATTTTATTTACTTTATGTTTTATAAAGGTTAAACGTATGTTTTTCTTTGTACAATATAATATTTATATTTGACAAAATTATATATTTTAACACTTCAATATTACAGTGCTACCGTTTTGATTTCAATTCAAGTCTTAGAGTTGATTTGACGAAAAAAATCCATCGAATCTGTATTTGATAAATTAAATATAAAATTAAACAAATTCACAATGAATAATAGATTTATTATTCTAAAACTCATGAAAAAATTAAATAATCAAATTTAATAACATTAACAATTAGCTTTTGCCAAATCAACTATAAAACTAGAATTAAATACTCAAACATTAACGGCATTACCTTTAAATACCAAAAATATAATTTTTATTAAATATAAATACAAGATTAAATAAAAATAACAAGATACCGTATTAAAACCTTTATATCGCGAGGTCATTACTTGATCACAGTAATTTTTTTATCTAATATAAATATTTACTTATTTAATAAACATAAACACCAAATAATTTCCAACCAAGTTGAATGAGAATGGAATTTTGAATTAGTATATATCTAACATTTATATTTATATGAAATAAATCAATGTTTAAATTCTATATACAATTAATATTTTTTTCTAAAGTTACTCGTTAAAAACCATATAACAAAAAATAATGTTGGATTTTTGTTAAAAAATTCATTCGAACTTTTATAATATAATATATATTTTTGGTTGGATAATGACGTCAACATTTTAATCAAAATAGTTAATAATATTATTTTTAGATTAATTAATGACAGTACTATAAAACTTAAAGTATATAGGGTCAATTTGAAAGAGAAATAAAAAGGAATTAGCCTTTAAAACTCTCATAAATTATACTACTAATTTTATAATTAAAATTTAAATAAATTATAATCAATATTTTAGCAAATAGATCACTAGATTTAGTAGTAGAGACTCTCCTTCATTCATTTTAAGGGATACTCGAGGTGACCGGCGCATCTTAAAATGGAAAAATTTTCATTTAAACCTTTTAAAATTTTAAAATATTAATAAAGGTAAAATTACATTTTACACCTTTAAAATGAAAAAATTTAATTTAATACTTTAAAATTATAAAAATATAGGATATTTAAATGGTAAAATTACATTTTACTATCGTGAAAATTACAATTTAATTTCGCCTCTAAAAATATTTTTCGACTTTACTGAATCCAACAGAGAACATAGTCTCTTTTTTTAGTATATCTCTATAATGTTATAATTTATTTTATATATATAATCATACAATATTTTTATTCACTTCAGAAAATATAATAAACACGATTTACAAGATAAACCAGAAAATAAATTAAATAGAAAACAAAAAAAGTACACGTAAGTGAACTCTTACTACCCCCATTTTCGTCTAGTTGATATGTTTATGATAATTGTAAACAAAAAGAAAAAGGAATCACATAGTTGCCCGTGATTCTTTCAGAAACCGTGTTCTATATATTGGAAAAACTTTGACCTTTTGCACGTTTCAACATGGCCAACCACAATCCAATTAGGCAATTCTGTTATTATATTATATATACACATGTGTGTATATATATCTCACAAGCACACATTGATAGTCACAAGCATATAGTGATTTCTCGAGAAAAAAAGAGAAGAGATGATGAGAATGAAGATTATATTTGTGCTTTATTTCACGATTCTTCTTCCTTTAGCTTTAGCACAACTAAAAATAGGGTTTTACATGACAAGTTGTCCTCGAGCTGAATCCATTGTTAAAACTGCTGTTCAAAAACGTTTCAACACTGATAAATCCATCACTGCCGCCTTGCTTCGCATGCATTTTCATGATTGTTTCGTTAGAGTAAGTGCTGTTTTAAATCTACTCGTTGGTTCATATAGTCACTTGATATTGTCTGCTAATGGGAGTTTACTTTTATGTAGGGATGTGATGCATCGATTCTGATAGATTCGACTAATCAAAGCCGATCAGAGAAAGAATCTGGTCCCAACTTGACAGTACGTGGATACGAGCTCATCGATGAAGCAAAGAAAGCCTTAGAAAAGGTTTGCCCATCAAAAGTTTCATGTGCTGACATCATAACCCTAGCCACCCGAGACTCCGTTGTTCTTGCCGGTGGACCGTCTTACGCCGTTCCGACGGGAAGACGAGATGGTCGGGTCTCTAATATGAACGAAGTTAACTTACCGGGACCGTCGTTATCGGTTTCACAAGCTTTCCAATCTTTTAAGGATAAAGGCCTGACAATGGACGATATGGTTACACTTTTAGGTGGCCATACAGTTGGTGTGGCACATTGCTCTTTTTTCTCGGGTCGGCTTACGAATTTCCAAGGGACAGGGAAACCTGACCCGAGTATGGATGCGGGTTTGGTGACTACGCTGAAAGGGATTTGTGGTAACGGATCGAACCCTACGGCGTTTCTGGACCAAGGCACGTCTTTTAGTTTTGATAATGAGTTTTATAGGCAGATTCGGGCGAAGAAGGGGTGATGAAGATAGATCAAGAGTTGGCTGATGATAGACTATCGAGTGGAATCGTATCGAGTTTTGCTTCAAATGCGAATTTGTTTAGAACAAGGTTTGCTCAAGCTATGGTGAAGATGGGGAAAATTCAAGTTCTTGTTGGAAATGCTGGGGAAATTAGGAAAAATTGTAGTGTTATTAACTCTAAATGAGTTTCATCTTCAAATAAATCGAAATAAATATGTACTCATCTTGAACTAAATATATTTTGATTGAATTCCTCAATGAAGCACGTTATATTATTTAAAGGAAGAAAAATGGTATATCTATCATAAGATTCCAGACATAAATTTTGTATAGCCTATTATTGGGATTAGCATGCAAGTGGAGTGGGGGTGGCGGGTGACTTAATCTTATATTTTGTCCTGCCTTGGTTCAGGACACCAGATTGTGTTTGGTGGTGTCGGCGTCAACAGCGGCTGCCTTTACTCGACACGCGCTTTGCTCACGAAGTGATCCTTTGAATGAGCGATACGTATGTGATTAATCTAAAAATTATAGTGACAAAAAGATTAACAATAAAAATATAAAAAAAATCTAAACACACCGAATTAAAAATAATCTTCCAAAAAAGCGACTAAAACTAAGCCCCATCCATTTTAGTCCAAGCACAAATTGAATGAATCTATGATGTACATAGCGGCCTATATGAGTTGTTTACTCATGATGGGCTAACCTTTTAGACTTGAGCCCTCCCTATCACTTCTTTCTCATTTTCACTCCAATATGTTATAGGGTACTAACGAGGTCCATAATAACTTGATTACAATTTAAACACTAATATTTTTTAATAAATTGGTTTAAATGTGTTTAAGCTCTTTATATTTTTTAAATTTAAAATTTAGTTCCTATATTTTAATTTTAGACTTGCAATCAAGATATTTAGTATCATATTAATGGGCATTTCGTTTTTTTATACTGATACATATTAGTACTGATATATTTTAGCATTATCCATGTTTTAAATATTTTCACATATATATATAATTTTATTTTAGTTTTTTGATAAATTATAATACATTATAATATCTTTCATATATATAATTATAGTCTAATTTTTAGTTTCTTACTAAATTATATATTATATACATGTAAATATATCTTAATTATATACATATAAATATAAGTTAACAACTTTTGATTTTAAATATGATTATAGAAAAATTAAAACGGTTAATATAAAAAATTTAAAAATTAATTTAAAATATCAAAATTTTGTACTTATCGATACAAGTTGGTATTGACTGAAACAGATTGAAACGAGTTGAAATTTTGACCGAAACAATACGTACCAGCCGGTACCGGTACGGTACCGACTACCATGTTTACATTACTTTTTTTTATTTAAAAATCTTAGTCCCTCCATCCAATTTTACTATTAGAGTTATTGATGTGACAATTATAAAAAGATAAAATAAATTTTTAACTGTTAATGTTTATAATTTTTATTAATTTAGTCCCTACTCTTTAGAAAATACATAAAATAGATTCAAAATCCTAAGATTTACAAAAAAATAATTTAATAATTGAATTTTTTTTTGTATTTTTCCCAAGATAATCTCATATCAAACCACTTATTTAGATTTATGTTTGAGATTAGAAATATATACAATATAGATTTACATTTGAAATTAAAAGAATAAAGGAATTTAATATATCAAGCTCCTTTTAGGGAAGAAGAGGTGTGGCTAGTTTTGAAGGGAATGGGGCCAACAAAAGTTTCAGGTTCGGATGGTTTTCCAGCGCTATTTTTTCAGAAATTCTGGCATATAGTTGGCAAGGAGGTTACGGAGTTTTGTTTGGGTATTCTGAATGGTGTCAGAGGGGTGAACAAATAAATATTACGGAAATCGTGCTTATCCCCAAATTACAAACCCTACTTCTATGGTGAATCTCAGGCCTATTAGCTTGTGTATTGTTCTTTATAAAATGGTTGCAAAAGCAATTGTAAACAGATTACAAGATGTTATGGGGTTATGCATTGATGAGGTTCAAAGTGCTTTTGTCCTAGGGCGACTAATAACAGACAATGTTCTCGTAGCATATGAAATCTTGCATACTTTCCGAAAGAAGAGGACAGGGAAAAAGGGGTATATAGCTTTGAAATTGGATATGAGTAAAGCGTATGACAGGGTGGAGTAGGAGTTTGTTAAACAAGTGATGATCCGAATAGGGTTTGCAGAGGAATGGGTTGATTTAATTATGAAATGCATTAGTTCAGTCTCTTATGCTGTTAACATCAATGGTTATAGGGGCAGAATTTTTCAGTCGACTAAGGGATTGAGGCAAGGAGATCCATTAAGTCCTTTTCTTTTCCTTTTTTGCAGTGAAGGTCTCTCTTCACTAATGAGAACAACGAAGGTTATTGGTGCGGTTAAATGTGCAATGGCGAGTAGGAGATGGCCAGAAATCTCTCATCTTCTGTTTGCAGATGACTGTATGTTGTTTGGTGAAGCGACAGAACAAGGGGCTAGGAACATGAAGGATATTTTACAGAAGTATCAAGACTGTTCGGGTCAGTGCATTAACTACAATAAATCGACGATTTTTTATAGCTCAAATACATCAAAAGAGGCAAAAATAGCGGTTTCATCAATGTTAGAAGTCAGGAGTTCTTTTAATCCAGAGAAATATCTGGTCTTCCAAATATGGTGGGTAAATGAAAAGGAAGCCTTTCAGAATTTATTAGATCGGATTAATATGCGTATTGATGGGTGGAGTACCAGATGGCTATCTCAAGGAGGTAAAGAAATCTTTATAAAGTCAGTTTTGCAGGCTATTCCTACTTATGTCATGTCGTGTTTTCTTCTTCCAAAAACCTTTTGCGAGAAGATTGAAAGTAGTTTCACTAGATTCTGGTGGCAAAAAGGGGCAGGCAAAAGAGGAATTCATTGGAGCAAATGGAGTTACTTATGTCGTCCAAAAGAGGAAGAAGGGTTGGGGTTTCGAAATATGGCACAGTTTAACATAGCTTTTCTTTCAAAACAAGGGTGGAGATTGATTCATTATCCGGAGTCCTTAGTTGCAAAAGTTTTTAAGGCAAAATATTTTTCAGATTGCGATTTTGAAAAGTCTCATTTGGGGAATTCAAGTTCGTATGTGTGGCATAGTATTTGGGCCTCAAAGAAGTCATTGGAAAAAGGTCTAATTTGGAGAGTGGGTTCGGGTAAAAACATATCAATTTTTACAGATGTATGGGTACCAAATTATGCAAATCGAAGATTATCTCCTGATGGGGTTAATGTGCATTTGGTTAAAGTAGTGGAGTTAATCAATAATGATGAGCGTATTTGGAATAAAGATCTGATAGAGAATACCTTCCTAGCTGCTAAAGCTGACTTAATCCTCCAAATCCCTCTGGCGATGGAAGTGCATGATGACTTGCTTATTTGGAATGATGAACCATCGGGAGAATTCTCAGTGCGAAGCTCCTATAAACTAGTACAAAGCCTCGATCCTACAGCTTACGCTTTACAAAACGTCTATGGAGAATTTTACAGAAAACTTTGGCGTAATGACATCCCAGGAAAAATTAAAATTTTCGTTTGGAAATTATCCTAGAACTACCTATCTACCCGAGTTAATTTACATTGCAGAATATTAGCTCCTAACGGTGTGTGTCCTCGGTGTCAGAATAGGGAGGAGACGATGAATCACCTCTTTAGGGACTGTCCTGTGTCAATGGCAGTTTGGAGGGAGTTAGAAGGGCCATTTTCTTTTTTGCTTCCATTTACAGAGTTTTTAGAATGGCTTACCAAGATAATGGGTCTCCTTTTTGGAACAGTCAAGAATCTTATGCGTAGCGCTCTGGGTCATTTGGGGAGACAGTAACTCTCGGATCCACAACAAGACCAACAGATCAAGTAAAGAGATGGGTAACTATGTTCGCAGTTACATAAAAGAACTTGACGGAGTTAAAGTAGAAAAGCAAATTACCTCTATGGTGAAGATGAAATGGCGGAAACCATCTGGTTTGAAAGTCAAAGTAAACTTTGATGGGGCTTTTAATGAGCGAACCAAATAGTCGACGTCTGGAATAGTGACTAGAGATAGCAGTGGGTATGTTCTCATTTCAAGCACAGATATACATCACGGAGTGACCTCTGCCTTTGTTGCGGAAGCCATAGCTTGCAGAAGAGCAACTCAAATAGCCATAGAATTGCAGAAAAGAGAAGTTATTATAGAAGGAGACTCATTGACTATAATAAAGAAATGCAAAAAAGGAGGTTTTGATAGATCGTTAATAGGTTCCTATATAAACGACATCCACAGATTAAAATCCAGAGTTACAGATCTAAGTTTTGAGTTTGTTCCAAGATCTGCGAATATTGTAGCCCATATCTTAGCAACTGAAGCATTAAATAGGAATGAGGGGTTTTACCTGACCGAAGGAGTTCCTTACTATGCGAAATCCCAGGTGGAGAACGAAAGCGTGCGTGAACCAGATTAGGAAGAAGAAAGAACGAGGGTGGAGAAGAGTTTTGTCACAGAGAAAATCAACAGACAGAAGGAGCTATTAACTCCCCTCGATTTACGAAAGCGCCATTAATAGAGATAATGACAGATGTGAAATGAAATGACTGGCGAAATGGACTGATTGGGCGAGTTGGACGGTGTTATCTTTTTTCAATTTTTTTGTCATTCTAGATTGTTTTTTTTTGGGCCAAATGTTTCTGGGCCTATTTTTGCTTCTATATGTTCTATTATTTTTCTTTTAAATAAATTAAAGCCCAATCTATTTCTATAAAAATAAAATAAAATATAGGATTACATTTGTGACTTTGATATATTTAAACCTATTTAGAACGTATTATTTTTGGGCAAACTACAAAAAAGGTTAATTAGTTTTTCTTTTGTCACCCAATTATGAAAATATATAAAATAATTATTTAATTATTAGAATTTTATCATATAATTATAAAAGTTATAAAATAATTATCAAACTATTTAATTTATCCTTTTAATTACCAACTAATTAAAATAAAAATAAAAATACTTAAAAATTTAAGATAATTGGGTGAAAAAATAAAATTAAATAATGAGTGATTGTTTTTTAATTTTTCATACTTGAAAAAATAAAATAGTAGTTTCGGTAATTTACTTTCTTTTTATTTTCCCACATTTTCAAAGATCTCTTCGGCCACAAAAAAGAAAAAAAAAAAAAAAAAAGGAAAAAACCTTTATTGTACTTGCTTCATAGCCAGAAGGCAGAAGCGCAGATTCTGGAAGATAATACTCTCTCCCTCTTCCACCACCAAAACCCGTATTATAGGCTTCTAGGGTTTATAGCCCGACGAGCCACTGCCGCCGTTTTCGGCTCACTGCCACCACTTCCGCAGCTGCTATCACTTCGTTCTATCTCCCTAATGCAAACTGGTGTTTGATAAAAACGAATGGGTAGCAGCAGTAGGTTCCTAACGATCCTTTCCCCTTCTTCCCCTCTCCTTCTACACCACCGTCATACCACTTCCTCCCTTCTCCGCCTCACCCGCCACCGCATCCAGCTATCCTTCCTACGCCAACACCACTTCCCGCCACCTCGCCCTTCGCTACCCACCACTAAAACCAAAAAACATTCGCCCCTTTTTATTCCCAGACCTTCCTCGCGCAATTTCCACACCCAACCCGCCTCCTCAAATTTCTCTAATTCCTCCGTATTGGCCCCACCCAATCATCCATGGCCCGAATTCTCCGCTCTCGTTAACAACATCTCAGCCGCCGGCTACTTCGATGCCCCCCATACTTCCAGTGAGCTTGCGGTGGATGCTTCCCTGTTCTCGGATGAGTTTCTAGTTGTGCTCAATGCCTGCTTGGCTTTCGCGCGTGATAAAACTGATCTTCTAAGGTAGCCAAAAATAGAAGTTAAAAATAATTTTTTTGCTTAAATCCTTGTTGGTTTTCTTTGTTTTTTAAGTTAAAATTTCCCTTTTTGCATTGGGTTCTATGGCCAGATTGCTCTCGAGGAAGGAGATTGAGGCGGTGGTGCAAAATGGGAAGCCTTTTTTGTTTAAGGATGGTGAGGAGTCTGCACGGAGGTTGATTTTGTTTCTAAATAGCAGTGAAAGCAATGTACGTATTGGGGATTTTGTTTAATGGTATTTATTTATGTATGTATGTCATTGTTTTTTTGTATGTTCTAAGGTTAAACTGTCAATGATTGTATATGTTATGCTCATTGTTAATTCTATGCTAAAAATGAAGTGTTTAGGTCCATTAATTGTTTATTCTAATTTGTATATGAAGTAGCTTCTAAAGGTCGATTCTTGCATCGAAGGACCTCCAAGAAATGTTTATCTGTATGAATCTTGTGTGGTTATACATGTTCTTAAGTAAAAATAAGGCCCTTTTTTACCATTTTTGATGCTGTTGAAATAAGAGCTTTAAAGCTAGTATGTGCCATGTTTCTAAATGTTTTTCAGTTTTTAGGTTGCGGATGTTGATAAAGCGAACATGGTTGATTTAATGAGTTTTTTATTGAGTTATGCAAGCAATGTTACCATTTCCTCAGAGAAAAGCAGTCTTTACAACTCAGAGCTTGTTGAATCATCAGTCCGGCATTTGCTGGGTGAGTTGGCAAAACTGAGTGACAGCTCCCGAGTTTCAAACTATTTCGAACATGAGCAAACTCAACTCCCAGAGAGATATGGGCAAATGTCAAGGTCTTTTGGGCCGAACATTGAAATGAAAAGAGGCGATTGGATTTGCCCAAGGTAGATTGTTTTTCTATCATCTTCATAGATAGTGTAATGTTATTTCCCTTCTTTGCCAAGTTCAGCTTGTTATAGGCTTTGGTGGTATGCTTGAATAAGGTGGCATATGTAGAAATTTGTTTAAGTATGAAAGAAGCTTGTAAACTATCCATGAAAATGTCTGCATGCTCTGATTTGCACCTAATATAGACCTTATTTTGAATGGCAATTGATTTGTTAAAGCACCATTTGGATACAAATTTGGAAGTGTGAGGGTAATTTGTGGTACTTATGATCAATGTCTTGAAAATGTCTGGATGACTAATTGTGTGTTCTCCATGATACCTACGTATGTACTAAAGATTTATGGCAGCATAACGTTTTATTCGTTGTGCAGGTGTAATTTTATGAACTTTGCAAGAAATGCGAAATGCCTTGAGTGTGAGGAAGCACGGCCCAAGAGGCAATTGACTGGTGGAGAGTGGGAGTGTCCCCAGTGAGCATTGTTTTTTTTTTTTTTTAAACTCCTCTTTTGGGAATAAGAAATGTGATTTTAATTTTTTTACTTTTTTTTTTACAGATGTGATTTCTTTAATTATGGAAGGAATACGGTATGCTTGAGGTGTGATTGCAAGCGACCTGGACATATCTCACTTGGTAGTAACCACTCAAGGCCAGGTTTAGCATACAATACTGGGACTTCTTCAAATAAGGCTGATCTCGATAGGCGGTTAGCTGCCAATGAAGAGAAGGCACAACGATGGTTTAGTAAGGTTTCTCAGCTTGACAGTACTGCTGATGTCAGCAGTGCCATAGCAGATGAAGATTTTCCTGAAATCATGCCTTTGAGGAGAGGCGTGAATAGATTTGTTGTGAGTACAAGGAAATCACCTCTGGAGAGGAGGTTGGCCAATGCTCAGTACCGTAGAAACATGGATAATGATGGTATTCCTGAACGTGACGATTTCCAGACTGGGGAAGTCAACAAGACCCTGGACACGAAAGTTAGCCAGAGTTTAGATGAGGTTCTTGGTCGTTCATCTACCCCTTCTGGATCTAATGATGGTAGCGTCAATAGCAGAGCAGAGAATGGTCATCCTAGGGGAACTAAGTCCAATTATGTTCCATTTGTGCCATTACCTGCAGATATGTTTGCGAAGAAACCTGAAAATTCAGAAATACAGGAGAAGAATCTGAATGTTATGTCAAATGACCATGACTCTGTTGTGTCGAAAGCAGTTGGACAAATGGATAATGTTTCTGGGAGTGAGGAGTTGCAGAAGTCTCTACAAAGTCGGCAACATTCTGAGACATTAATGAATGAGAAAGAAAGCATTGATAAAGAGGTCGAACAAGCTGAAAAATCTGAGAGATGGTTTAAGAAAGTTGCAGAGCTCCATAATGTTACAGATCTTGCCAATGCAATTCCGATGAGGATTTTCCTGAAATCATGCCTATGCGCAAAGGAGAGAATAAATTTGTAGTCACCAGAAAGAAAGACCGTTCTTTGACTTCTCCGACTTACAAGAGGCGTGCAGCAACGGAGCAAGCAGGCAATACCAATTATGTTCCTTTTGTCCCGTTCCCACCGGATTACTTTGCTAAAAAGGATAAACAGCAAGATAATGGAACAGATTCTAGTGCAAAAGCAGCTCGTGAAACTCCAACCTCTGCAACACTAGAGAAGCCTTCAGAGAAGTTATCCGAGGTGTCTGTTGCAGATACGCAGCCGGCGCAAAACTGGAACCCTAAACCTTCTGGAGAGAACTCAAGTGAGACAAGGAGAGATGCAGCTTATCCGGCACAGAGTAGTGGATATTCAAATCCGAATTCTATCAATCCCCAAACGAGTAATAATGACAGTAGGAAACAGGTGATGGATTTGACGGGAAGTCCATCTCAACAATCTGAGTATCAGAATGTTAGGAGTACTTGGAGTGGAAAGAGTTTGGAAGGTTCAGCAGTGAAAGAACCAGATCCATTGGACATGTCGGAGGAGGCCAAAGCAGAGAGGTGGTTTCGCCGTGTTGCTCAGATAAAGGACATTTCAGAGCTCAGCCAGATCCCCGACGAAGATTTCCCATCGATAATGCCGATGAGGAAAGGGGTGAATAGGTTTGTTGTGAGCAAACGGAAAACACCACTGGAGAGGAGGTTGACATCCCAACAGTATCGTAAAAATCTTCCGGTTGTGAACTCAGATCCTGGCAAAAATGGAACTGATAGTAGCTAAGGTAACAAAAACAAACTTATTGTTTCCATATTATACATTATCTAAAACATCCAATCATGCTGTTTATTTCTGTTCTATACATAAGAGAAGAATGATGAAACTTTCACCAGAATGTGGTATTGTCTTCCATTTAAACATTTTTGTGTACTTGAGCTTTTTACTATGGCAAAATGAACTTCTCTTGAGATTGAAGTTAGGGTTTAGTTTTTTAATTTTAATTTTAATGAACTTCGATTATGAAAAACCTTTGAATCAATCAAATGATGATATTTAGGTGGCAACGGAATAAGAATAAAACTTCAGGTACCTAATTTAATGAAGTTACATAGTTTAGATACCTATTTTCGTATATGTCTAAATTAAAATATTCTAAAATTTAGGAAATTTAGGCTTATACGAAAATGGGTATCTAAATTATGGAACCATTATAGTTTAATTTTTTTATAATTTTCAAAAACAAATTATGAATTTTTAATTTATTTTTATTTTTTATATTTCATCTAAAAATACAAGGGAAGGGTGAGAGAAAAAATAAAAATGTGTGTGTGTGTGTGTTTATTATATTTTGCATGGATTTATTGTAATATTGTATGTGTATATTTTATGACTTTTAATTATCATTGATTTACATTTGGGTTTAGGGAAGGGGGGTTCTTCCTATCTTTTACGTGGAAAATATGGGTTTTATATAAAATCTGACTACTTATCTATATATATCCTGTTTGAATTATTATTATTTGATATATTAATTATTTTGTTAAGTTATTTTTTTTTTATGATTTGTGAATTTTTTTATCATAATGATTTGATTTTAATAAAAAACCTGTTTCCCGAAAAATATTAAAATATAAAAGTTGTTTAAACAATTTTTTAAGAGTTATTCAATTCACGAAAATATTTTGTCTACTTTTATTTTTATTTTTAAATTACCTAATTAAATTAAATTGCTATTTAGAGTTTTAAGTCTTCATGTTGATTCAAATAACAAGATCAACTTGGAAATTTTTAAATATTAGTCAAAAATTAGACTTGACTTACTTGCAGAATTAGCCCATTTATTCGTGAGTTGATTTAGCATTCATGTGACTCAATAAAAAAAAAAATAGCCATAATTGAGAAAATAAATAATTAACCCTAAACTTGTAAATCTAATCTAATAATTGACAAAAAACAAAAAAAGTTATTATTTGATAAATTTAATTTATGAAGTAATAAATAAAAAATCATTTAATTTTGAAAAAGCAAGCGATTTCCTAATTTTGTAATTGCATTATGTTGAACTTCTCTCACCTTCAACGTACATTTTAAGATACCCAATTAAGAAATAATATAGGACTACCGAATCCATATCATGTATGTTTCACATGCAAGTTTTATATGATTTTTCTTTCTCTTCGAACCATTATTCTATTTTTATTTTAACTTTTTACCATATATATCACCTAAATTTCTCCTGGGATTTTTAATCTGTTCTTGAATTTATATTTATTTTATTTTTCAGAAAGATTTTATCAATTCAATCTATTATTATTATTATTATTATTATTATTATTATTATAGAAAACAATCAAACATCAAATTATATAAATCTTTTGTAGAGATAAATCCATTAATTCATCCAGATAAAGAAAATCCTTTTATTTTACAAATGAAAATTTATAATAAAAAATTAAAATAACAACATCCATTTTAATTTTATTTTCATAGTTATATAAAATATATTCTAAATTATAGATAATGGTATCAAAATTATCCCAAGTACGAAGCATAAGAGTTAGGTGCACCAATATTTCCAGACATTTTCTAATGCAATAAATTGATTATTAATTATTGAATTGAATAATAAAGAGTTTGATATTTTAAATAAAGTTTCGAAATTAGATTTTGTGAAAGAATAAATTAATTCAATTTAAAGATTCTATTGGATGTAAATTTAATTAAGATTCAATGTAATGATTAAGGTTTTCCAAATTAATTCGGTAATTGAATTGGTTAATTTATTGATTTTTATTTGATTAGTTTGATAAAAATAAATTATTAAAAAATTCATTAAAATAAAAATATATAAAACAATTCATCCCTCAATTTAAATTATATTTTTTCTCGATTCAACACAACACTTAATGAATCAATTTTTTTTCTTTTTTTGGTGAATAGAAGAAGAAACTTCAGAAAATACTACAAAGAAACAAAATGAGAATGTTACATATAATTGTAGACCCTCCTCCCTATCAAAAGCTAGCTTGGTAATATGATCGACCTCCATGTTTTCTTCTCTAGGAACATATTCAATTGATCAGTTCTCCTCATTTTGCAAGAGTTGTATAATACGTCTGATTATTCCTGAATATGATCCTTTAGATAAGGCCTCCTTAATCACCCCTAATAACTTTCAAGTTGTCCTTCTGCACCAAAACCCTATCGTGTTGTCTTTATTGTACCAATGTCACACCATCAAGAATACCCTAAAGCGCAACTTCGAAAATAGAGCATTTCCTTAATCTGCGATTAAACCCAAAGATCCATTCCTCATTTTGATCTTTCAAAACTCCTCATGCAGCAGCACAATCTGTGTTAATTTGAACCGCTCCATCAAAACCTAGTTGAATTTACCTTTCTGTTTTCATCATCTTCTCCCTCAAAATGTGCCTTACAGAACTTCCTCCCTTGCGAGCAGAGATGTAATGTGCAACCCAACTATACACACCTTTGACAATCTCTTCAACACTCCATGACACTCATTGAAAAGTACAAATATTCTTGTTTTTCTAAATTCGTCAAGCAACTAAGCTAAAGAAGCATGACCAATCTGTATTCCTCAAGAAGATTGTGTCAATTTTGCAAATTACACTCAAGCCATTCCTACAAACTACCTGCGAAGAAAAAGGTTAACTTATAATATGGGATAGTCCGGAGCCATACCTCTTTCGTTGCCTCACAATCTCTTATAACATGGAGTACATCCTTCATTTCATGACCACAAATTAAACATATTGCATCACTGCTAACTCCACGCCTTAATCGTTCTGCTTAAGCAAGCAACCGTTGTTTGAGAGCTAACCAGAGGAAAACCCGAACCCTTTAAGGAACCTCCACTTTTCAAGGCAGTTCCAAGCTTCCTCCTTAGGATTCCACGAACTCTCCTTAATCTTACAATAAGCACTTTTAATAGAGAAGCAACCTGATGAGGTTCCCATCTAAGCAATCCTATTAGGACCAGCTAAAGGATACGGAGATGGAATATCGGTAATTTGTCCAATTAGTCTTTTAATAGCCAAACCGAAAAAGTTCCAGATTCCACAATCCTTCCTCTATAACCATCTCCTTAAGACAACAGTTCGTACCAATGTTGGCATTAGCTGGAATTAGATTGATCAATGGGCCAATCTTTGGAATTCATCTATCCCTCCAACACCTAATGGTGTTGCCATCCCCAACTGACCAGAATATATTTTCTCTAAGCAATGACAATACCTTAAGTACAGCTCTCCAGAGGAAAGAATAATTATTACGCGAGATATTGAAAGGTAGTTCATCCTTTATCCCATACTTCGAACGCAAAACCCAAACCCAAAGAGCCTCTAAATTTGTTAGAATGTTAAACCCCAACTTCAATAAAAAAAGAAGTGTTTTGATCTTTCAACTGATAAATCCCAAGCTTTCCACAAGTCTTTGGCTGCCATATTGAATTCCAACTAACAATGGCCATTTTTTTACTACCTCCAGTTGAACCTCATATAAACTGCCTAACAATACTCTCAATTTTGTCACATATTCCTTACGAAATCCTTAAGGGATGCATGAAGTAGCTAGGGATTGTAAGAAGAATACCGGCTAGAGATAATTGTCTTGCATCCCACCTTTGAAGCCTCGATTTAACTATTTCCACCACAAACTTCAAGGAGCTAATAGTTACCCTTTCGGAAAAGAGGGACTCCCAAGTACGAACCTAAATTGTGGACCTTTCGAAAATCAAGCAAACTCAAAGCTACCCTGCCAAGTCTTCATTCACTCCTTTGGAGAAGAAATGTTCATCTTATGAGTATTGTTTCAATGCCTAGAACAGCCACAAAAATTATCCAGTAAATCTTTAACTAATCTAAGCTTGACTCACGTTAGCTTTCCCAAAGATAACAAGATCATCGGTAAAAAAAGTGAGAAAGCGTCGGTCTTGACCTAGATAAGCATATATGAGACCAAAAGCCAGAATTTATAGATGAAAAAATACTGTGACCCAACCATTCCATGCAAAGAACAAATAGGTAAAGGGACAAAGGACACCTCTGTTTGATGCCCCTAACTGGACTGAATTTTCGAGTAGGCATCCCATTCCACAAGATCTGTATAGTAGAATTGGTGGTGGCTGACATAATGACATTTCTAAGGAAGTGGAATATTTGTCGCTTGGAGAGAGGCATCTATGAATTCCCAACTCACCCAGTCATAGGATTTTTCCAAATCAATTTTAATGGTCATCTATTTTTTGTGTTTGCTTCGTATTGAATGGATAACTTTTTGGGCCATTATTATATTATCTGTGATGTTCATTCCAGCAATAAAACCAACTTATTTTGATCCAATGATTCTTGGAACAACCACCTTAAATCTATTTGCAATAATATTCATGACCAATTTGTAGAGAATTAAGCACAAGCTTGTAGGGCGAAATTGTGTAAAGCTCTCAAGATTATGAACCTTAGGGATAAGTACAAGCAAAGTGTTATTAAGCTCCTTGTTAATAGCTTGATCATAAAAATTTTACTAACCCACTCGCAGATAGCCCCACTAATCAACTTTCATTGGCTTTGAAAAAAGAGTGTGTGATAATCGTCACTGCCAGGTGCTTTCAAATGAGCCATGTCAAACAAGGCCGCATTTATTTCTTCATTTGAAACTGCTTTTCCTAAGATTACCTTATCATTAGGATCAATTTTAGGAAGTGAGCTAGCGGGTAAGGCTGTTGAACATTCCGATGGCTTACTATACAATTTCTAGAAAAAGTTAACTGCCTCAGTCTGGAGAGACTCATCATTGAAAATCCAATCACCCTCTTCATTCTTCAAAACTGTAATTTTGTTGTGATTCATTCTCTGAATCATACAAGAGTGGAAAAATTTAGTGTTCCGATCTCTAAAATACAACCAATCACACCTAGCTTTCTACTTCCATAACAGTTCTTCATGATAAAGAACACATTCCAATTCCTCTCGTATCTGGGCTTTCAAAAGGCTTAAATACACAGAATCAACTCTTTCTAAATATCTTTGAACATTAGACAATCTCTGCATCAACTTTCTTTTGCGAATCCCAATAAGGTCATACACAGAATGGTTCTAATTTTTAATGTTATTTGTAAGAAAGTTAGACATTCAGCCGTATTACCTTTTAAACACCACTTCTCCTTGACAAAACCTAAGAATTTGGGGTGTTCAATCCATCCAGTTAGGAATCTGAAAGGACAACCTTTAGACAACTTAACCTCTAGTTTCAGGGATAAAAGTGGAGGCCTATGATCTAACTTAACCTTCAGGAGGTAAGTGATTGAGCAATACGGAAGATGCCTCATCCAAGCATCATTACCAATTGCCCTATCAAGTCTTTCATAAAGCCTAGTTGTTCAACCCATCCAGTTAGGAATCTAAAAGGAGGACCTTTAGATAACTTAACCTCCTGTTCGAGGGATAAAAGTAGAGGTCTATGATCTAACTTGACCCTCAAGAGGTTAAGTGACTGAGCAATATGGAAAAGGTCTCATCCAAGAATCGTTACCAATTTCCCTATCAAGTCTTTCATAAAGCCCACCTCAATGCCAAGTGAAAGGGGACACCTGAAACCTAAGTCCTACAAATAAGACTTCTTAAGAAAATCATTAAAAAGAGGACAATCATTCCCAATTCTGCGCCCTCATTTCTTATCATTAGAAGAAAGTAGAGCATTAAAATCACCAATTGCCATCCACAGGATATTTTTATCAGAATAGAAGATGTGAAACTTTCCCAAAGCTTTTTCCTCTTCTGCCTATCTAGGCTTCCATATACAAACACAATATGAACAGGCAATACAAAACCAGTCCTAAGAATTCAAATGCAAATGAATTGAGGATTACTGTGAAGGATCTCAACAGAAATCGAGTCTTTCAGCCTACCCAAATACCTTCGAAAAACCAATAACCTCGACCTTGTGAGAAAACTGAAAACCCAAATTAGTTATAATCTAATCTACTTTGAAACCACTTACCCTTGTTATGCTATATTGGGTTTATGTTCTTTGTTATATTCACGTTCGAACCTGCACATCCCTGACAATTTCAAGAGAAAACTATTAAATTTATTTAAAAATTAAAATAAGAGAATAACCAATCTTACTACTTAGAGCCCCCGACTATAGTTCTTGCAAACCTTCTGAAGTCTCTATTTCTTTACTTTTCCCCGTGACAAGTTAACCATTAATTAACCCAACCAAAGAATTCATGGACTCAAACAAAGGAACACGAGCAGTGCCAACTAATTTAAAGTTATCCCTACTATCCCCCAATGTTTGTTCTTTATTGAGATTATAATATTCCTTGAAAACTATCGTCGAGTGCTTCCCTAGGTCAAGTATATTTCCATCTAATGCCACCAGCATTCTTTCTAATTTTTCAAAAGTTGGATTGAAATGTGTAGTAGTCACAAAGGGGTCATTTGATACATTAGAAGACTATGATGGGTCTTTAAATAAATTCCTCAATTTCTTGTTGACATTAACCACTACCAATTTTGGTACATTACCTTTCATGTGTGGCCCAACATTTTCCCCAATAACATTACCCATGCTAAACCCATCAGTGTTGAGCTCAGACCCATTACCTCTTGGACCTCCTACTTTAAATTGTCGATTGCCTAAGTCCTTAGCCACTTGTTCAACAGACCGCAAGCCCAAATCCATCTCATCCTTTTTATGCTGCCCAGCTTCCTTAAGCCCCCAGACTTGAATTCTCCGGCCCAGTTTGGTTGCACAACCTGTATTATTTTTTGATCCGATAGGGCCTCCTCTATTTAGGTTTTGGTTCAGTCCCCATTTATTTTTTCACCCAACTAAACAGGCTTGGATCCATTTTCTAGTGACCCATTATCCATGCCCTCAATTAAATCCATCGACATTCTAGCATCACCTATCTTTAAATATACATTTCCTTTCCCCATAATACGTGCATCAAATTTTTCCTTTCCTTTTAATTTTACAAAAGAATAATCGAAGGTCATCCCATCCCGATCACCTGCACTTATTTCGGTATTATCTAATCCATTTAAGGTCAAGAATCTTGATCCTAAACTCGCCTCTTTTAGAGCGCCCTCCCTTTGATTTCGCTGATCCCTCTGTCCCTATCGTGCTCTTCTCTCCACCACCATCCATGGTCCGAACGTTGAACTCTCACCATTGATCGTCAAATTTGATGACTCTAAATTATCATTATTTTTTCCGGTCTCAAAGCTTATCTTTGTCGCTGGTGAAGTGCACATCTCTTTCAAGTGACCATATTTTCCACATGAAAAACATGTGGTTGGCAATACTTTATATTCCACCCGAATCAGTTCTCCATTCACCAAGACTTGGGACACCAAAGGTCTATCAAGATTGTCGAAACCATTTTTATATTTTTTTTGAAAAACGGGGATCGACTTTAAAAATATGGAATGGAGTCACCACCGATCTTTTATTCAACATGTAATCGGATCACCTTGAGATGAATTATTTTAATAAAACATTTTAATTTATTCAAAAAATAATTTTGGTCTACAAAATCCAAGAAAATAGGCTTGAGAGTCGGTTACGTACGAGGAAGGGTTAGCACCCTCGCAACACCCAAAATTAGTACCAAATTGATTAATTAATGTCCTAATGTTGAAAACTTGAAAATGTTTAAGGTGTGATACTTTTTAAAGAATGTTAATTAATTTCAAATTGAATCTCAAGATTTATTCGTTCCAAAAGAATAAAAACATCACATCCAACACGTTAGGATATGACACATTTATACCTCGATACCGAGATCAATTTTGATTTTCAAAACATGCCATTAAAAGGATATTTGGTTATTTGGGTCAAACGAAAATTGACACCCAGCACGTTAGGGTGCAATTCTTCAGATTTTCAAACAGTTGGGATGTCGTAATGACTGGAGAAATAATTGAGAATGCCATAAAAATCGGAAAGATAGATGCGGGAGAAAGTATTAAAAGATCAACCCCGAGAAATAGGAAAAATGAAGTGAACAGCTTAAGTATGCATTCCAAATCGATCACTGCAGGTCAACCGAGGGCTGTGACCACTGGTCATTAGGGCTCATCAAAACAAGAATCCAGTACAAAGCAACTCCAGTTTACACCAATTCCAATGACATATAGGGAGTTGTATCAAAGCGTATTTGACGCACATGTGGTGGCTCCTCATTACATGGAACCAATATAACCCCCATACCCCAAATGTTCTGTTCTGGAAGCAATGGATCAACAGTTGGTCATTATTAATGTACCCCGTCATTCTTCTACAAAACATAGTAATATGAGCTTCGGGGTAACTTGTCCCATTATACTTCTCAAATTCAGGCATTTTGAATTTGTATGGGAGCACCAAGTTCGGGACCAAGCTTAAATCCTTGGCATCAATTCCATAATAGCCATTAGCACTTTCTATCGCCTTAAATTTCTCCTCCAACCATTTACATCTATTTTCTAGTTGCTTTGGTAATTTTGCTTTCATCCTCTCTCCTTCAGCTATTTCATCCAAATTAGGGATATTAGTAATGATTGGATTATCTCCTGAACATAAGCGAGTTTGGAGGTTCACTGAAGCACCAGCTTGGAATTGTTGAGACCTGATTGTGACAGATGGCCTTTATACAGTTACTTTAGGTAGTGTTTGCTTGTGTGGTGGAGTAAATTCAGGGGGATATTGAGGATACTCAGTATTCTTCTCAACATTAACCATGGGGCTCTTTCCTTTATCCATAAGCCCATTCAACAGCTGCGTCTTCTGAGTCATCATATTTTTCTGCGATTCTATCATTTTGTCCATCATATCTTGTTGGATCTTAGCAAGTTGTTCCTGCATTTGTGCCTGTATTTGTTCTTGCATTTCCTTTTGCCTTTGCTCCAATTTTTCTAGTCTTTTATCCATTGACTTGATCTTTTTTCTTGTGCCGTAGGGATGCGTGTTTGGTTGATTTTTGTTAGTTTTCAGGTTACTGAAATAATTATTAATCAATTAGAGTCTTTTTACAAATTTTAATGCATGTGTTATGATGTAATGCCAATGAATGAAATGCAAAAAGGAAGAGAGGCGTTGATTCTGAATTCAATTCCATTAGAAGAACTTTTCTAGAAAATAAACCCCTTTATATAAAGTGGATTACATATGTGGCTTCGTCCTCATAGTCCAAGTGAAAACACCTATCCTTCTCTTCACATCTAGATGTTATGGTCTTGTCCCATGAACTTTCTCAATAGATGCCTCTTCTAGCTCCTTGTTGCTTAATCCAAGCCATGGCTCTTTACTCACTTATCCTCTGCGATGCTCATTGATACGTGACGACTCTCGAATAGTCTTTGTCGGCTTGAATCCTCGGGCAAAGTTTAGTATTCTTTTGCGGGCTATCTACCTTCTCTCGTTGTTTATTTGAACTATATTCGAACGACCATATTATAATCCACTTCATCAAAAGATCCATTTTCTTATGACAAACTCCTCTATTTAGAAATTGAATATTAATCAACACCTCCTTTCTATGATGATGAAATGCAATGCAATCAAAACAAAAGAAAACACATTAGTACAAGAGAAATAAACAACATAGAACACCCGTCCGGGTGACTACTAGGGTTCAACATAATTGTATCTAAAGTGGGCTCCTAAGGTTCACTATATGTCGCTTGGTTCTAAGGAAGGGTTACCTGAACCAGCATATTCCTCAATCCTCACCCATTATAGGCTCATATGGATCGAGTTTGGTTCAGGGGAATACATTTCCCTATGTCCATGAGGAGATGAAAATCTCAGGAAGCACATAGGTACAGATGTATCCTGGAAGCAGTCCACTAGCCCATGCGAAGGTGAAAACCTCACGAAGGCATAGTTTCTCACTCCCACTTAAAGGGTATGACCACAAGAATCATGCAATGTAATGCAAGAGTATTCTACGAGACTCAACATTAATCATAGCACAAATGCATCAAAAGAAACATGATTTTTTAAAAAAAATTTCCAAATTTTCAATCAAAAGGACAAGAATTAATCAATCTATGGCCTGACTCTCAATCATTCCCCAGTAGAGTCGCCAAGCTGTCGAAACCATTTTTATATTTTTTTTTTGAAAAACGGGGATCGACTTTAAAAATATGGAATGGAGTTGCCACCGATCTTTTATTCAACGTGTGATCGAATCACCTTGAGATGGATTATTTTAATACAACATTTTAATTTATTAAAACAATAATTTTGGTCTACGAAATCTAAGAAAATAGGTTCGGGAGTCGGTTACGTACGAGGAAAGTTTAGCACCCTTGCAACGCCCAAAATTGGTACCAAATTGATTAATTAATGTCCTAATGTTGAAAACTTAAAAATGTTTAAGGTGTGATACTTTTTAAAGAATGTTAATTAATTTTGAATTGAATCTCAAGATTCATTCGTTCCAAAGGAATAAAAATATCACATCCAACACGTTAGGATATGACGCATTTATACCTCGATACCGAGATCAATTTTGATTTTCAAAACATGCCATTAAAAGTATATTTGATTATTTGGGTCAAACGGAAAATTGACACCCAGCACGTTAGGTTGCAATTCTTCGGATTTCCAAACACACAAATATTGTCTTATTTTGAAGAATTTTCAAATATGCAATTTTAAAATTGGCTCAAAATGCATTTTATTAGCTTATTCGGAATAACAATAGAACTACTAATATCAATCAAGATGTTAAAGTTTGAATCACAATGCGATAATGTAAATAAACAAGATTACAAACATTGAATAATATACATGGATAAAATTTTAAAAGGATATTCGGTTATTTGGTCAAACAAAAAATCGAAACCCAGCACAATAGGGCATGATATCTCAAATTTTCAAACATGAAATATTGTCTTATTTGGGAAAACTTTTGAATGAAATGATTTTAAAACTTGAATGGTGTTAAAACATGACTTTTTAAGCGAATAAAATGCGGTCGAATAATAACATACAACTCGAAGTAATTATTTACAAGTGAAATGCTACACTATTGAATCGTAAATTACAAATAATAAATAAGAATTACAATACACATGATAACAATAATCATAACATACAATTTCAACATTAACAAATGACGAAAATGACGTTAAATGATATACATAAAAAAAATAAAGAGTAAATACTATATAAAAATTTTTAGAATAAGTAATAAATGAAATAATTTAACAAATAAATTATAATTAATATAATAATCTATAAATGAGTTTGTGAAATAATTATAACATAGGGAGAAATTGGAAATATAATATTCAAAATAATTTAAAAGAAACTTAATAAACAATGTACATATAAAATAATATAGAAAAATAATTGGAATAAAACGTAATTCAAGACAAGATCCTTAAAAGAACAATTACATATTTATATAGATTTAAAATAAAATATGTACATACATTGATTTAAGAGAAGATACATATACAAAATAATATGAAATTAATAATATATATACAAAATACATATAATAAAGTAACCTAATGTAAAAAAAAAAACAAAATGATTTAAAACAACTGTATGTAACTTATTAAAATAGCAAATAAATTAAGGAAAAGGTTAAAACCTAAATAATTAAGGACTAAATCGGAGTTAAAATAAAATTAAAGGGGAAAAGCTTAATAAATAAAATGAATCGGGGTCAAAATAAAAAGGAGTGCAAATTAATAAGGACTCATCAAGGGAATATCCCAGGTATGCGAGACGACACCGTTCAGTAAGTGGATCAAAATGAAACTGACGTAATATTTTGGGCGAAATTTAAAAAGTAAAAATGAACTGATTTCAAAGGACAAGAAAGGAGGAGGGATCAAGTGCGCAGTTATCCCTTCAATGCGTAAACATGCTGATCCTGAAGGTATAGGGTCGGGTCAATCCGATCCGGTTCAAAACGACGCCGTTTTTAAGCTATTGCAATTAGCCATAAACGACGTCGTATCCCTTGTCTATAAAAGGCAAAATTTGTTTAAATTTGTTGTTTGATTTTTTAAAAAACAAAAGAGAGAGAGTTGGTTTTCTCTCTGGCCCCTGATTCCAGGCTATCGGGCCACCATTCGCCGTCGTGCGCGGTGGCCAGAGGCTCAAGAAATGGTCGTTTCAAACCCCTTTAGACGCCTGAAACCCGAATCTACCCTCCAAATGCTCAAAACCTCTCAAAGAAAATAGAAAGAAGCGAAAACGCTTCGACTTTGGCACAAAAACGCTTCGATTTTGGCTTCGATCGTCACAAAAGGTAAAAAAGCTCTATCTTTTTCTTCTATATCTATCTGTGTGTGACGTATATTCGAAAATAAAATAGATTGAGAAAAAAATGGACTGAAATCTACCTTCTTGCTATTTTTGTATTCAAAACGCCCCCAAAATTATAGTAGTTTTCTGGATTTCTTTAATAGCCGAAAAGAAAAAATAAAATAAAAAATACAAATAATTTTTTTCTTTTGTTTTCTGTATTTAGTGTCCTTTGTTCTCTTGCGCAGGTACGGAGGTGGGCCAACGTGGATGCGTGGTGTGCGTGGCTGTACGGAGGCCGTACGACGAGAGGCGTGACGCGCATGTGGGGTGACTGCTGCGGCGTTAGATAGTTTTAGGGTTTGAAACCCTAATCTGACTTTAGGTCATTGGGCCTAGAGAATTAGGGTCTTGATTTTGGGCCAATTTTTATTAGGTTGGTATTGGGCTGTTTTGGATTGCTGTATTTGTGATCGATTTTGGCCGTAATCGGAACTGTGGTTTCAGGACCACGAATCCGAGTCAAAAAAATATGTTAATATTATTTTTTGTGTTAATTAAATATGATTGAGCATGTGTTAAAATTTCGTGAGTTAATTTGACTGTTTGTGTTTAATTTAAGAAAAAAAGACTAAATCGCATAAGTGGTAAAAGTAGCCTTTTATTTGATTGAGTGATTAGATGGATGTGTTTTTATAAAGATGAGGCCTTAAGTTGTAAATTGGCCATTTAATAGGATAGTGGATGGCCACATGTATTTATATAAGGCATTTACATGTTTATTTTATATATGTTAAGTTTACTTTAATAAATAATATATTAGAAGATTATAATAATAAATAAAACATAAAGTGGTTATATGTTCATCTTTTTTAACTTCATTCAACGGAAACTAAAAAGAAAAAAAGGAAAGAAAAACACTTCAAGGGTTCGGCATTCATCTAGCTTGATTCAAGGTGAGTTTTAGCTCGGTTCTTGATAATTTTTACGTTTTTAGATCGTTGCTTCGAATACTATCCGACCCATTCTAGAATTTCTGATTTTTATGCATGTTTGATGTTTAGCCATTGATGAAAACTTGTGTTTTATAATGTTTGATGACAAAATATTAAAGATATGTTTTAGATTAACATGTTTTGTATTGGAAATTTTGATGATTTTGAGTAATTAGGATTAAATTGTGAAATTTGTAAATTGAAGGGTCAAATGTGAAATAAATGGAATGTATGGACTTGTATGAGCATGAGTAACATTCGGCCCTAAAGGAGTGTGTTCAAATTTTGAGTGTTTTGTGTTTTGTGCAATAGGGATTAAATTGTAAAACTTGTAAATGTCAAGGGTAAAATAGTAATTTACCCATTTAAGTGTTTTTAGACTAAATTGAATGAAAATATGTTGAATGAGTTTAATTTGTAATTTATTTAGACCAAGAACAAAAAGGATCGGGAAAAGGCGAAGTTAATCGAATAGTCGGAATAACAAAGTCCGTCGATACTCGAGGTAAGTTTTTAAGCAATTGGGTTGATTTGAATATCTATTCATAATGATGATTATAAATTTTATAGAATTATATATGGACTATATGGTAATGCCAAATGAAATAATTGATGGAAATGTGAATTTAGTTGAATGAGATGTATGCATATATGAAAATGATAATTATGTGAGATATATATTTAAGTGATGGAATTGATTGAATGTGATGCATATTTTCATATTAATAGTATAACCGAATGTGTTGTTGGAAAGTGGATGTGATAAGCAAAATTGAATGTTTAAGTATATATGTGTTTGTTGAAGTGAATCACAGTTTCAAGTAAAGTACTAGGTGTACGAAATTGAATACCGAGCACTGTGTGTGTGAAATCGGTCATCTGGCACTAAGTGTGCTGAAATTGGCACTATGTGTGCGATACATTACAAGTAATTGGCACTCTGTGTGCACTTTATCAAAGTAACGACACTAAGTGTGCGATACGTTACATGGTTTGCACTAAGTGTGCGGGTTTGCGGATCTTCCAAGAATATCAACTAGTGAATTGTGATAAACGAAATGAAATTAAACAGGTATGTGATTCATGATAGTTTGGAAATTTAGTACTAATGTGGTAAGTTATATTTGCTTATAAAATTAAAGAAATGAGCTGTGATTATTAGTTTTTGAGTTTGTTTTGAGATGAAATATTGATGTATAGTTTAACATGAAATCTAATGAGGAATGCATGAGTATTCGGGTTTGAAACTACTAAATATGGTAGTAAATGGATGGTAATATGATCTATACTTATGATTATGAGTTTCGTTGATGATCACAATAAATTGGTTTAATTTGTAAAATGTTAAATTGTATACTTTACAATTGCTTATAACTTACTAAACTATGTTAGCTTACTTAGTGTGTTTATTTGATTATTTTATAGATTTTGAAGCCTAAGAACGAGCTTGAGGATCATCGTCAAAGTCAATCACATTATTAAATATCTTTGGTACCCTTTTTATAGGTTAAACTATGAACATATATGGCATGTATAGGCTAGAAATATTATGTTTGGTTTTGAAGTTGTATATATTTGTATAAGCCATGCGAAAATGGCTTGTCCATCTTGTTAATCTTGGAATTTATATTTTGGCTTGATGATTATGTTTGGTTGTGGTTTTGGTTGATTTGGTTTTAGTATATATAAGTTTGGTTAATGTATAGAGTTTAAATGAAATGGAGTAAAGATGTTATAAACTAGTTAACCATATTTTGCAATGAAACAATTTTTAGTTAGCAGCAGTGACATGATTTTGAAAAAATACCAAAAATAGGATAAATGGAATTAGAAAGTGAATAAGGTATAAAATTAAAGCTTATTGTGTCTATTTTTATATGAAAAAAACAGAATAGGAAAAGGAATTTTATATTATGAGATATTTAAGTTTTAGTGAGACTGGTTCTCAATGACTTCGTGATCCACTGTTCTGTCTTGGAAAAATTATTAAAAATTTTACAAAAATAATTATGGATCATAGTTTATATTTTTAGAATCCTTAATGAGTCTATTTTTTATTGGAATAAACGAGAACATTATTTGAATTTTTTACAATGAGATAACTGAGTTTTTGTAAAGATAGGTCAGAACCATCGAACAGTGAAACAGAGGAAACTTTAATGAACAAACTGCACTAATTGGCCACATGAAAGATTTTGGAAAAATTATAGTAAGTCTAGTTTTAAGGAAAATTTACAGATCTTAATTTCGAATTTCGTAACTCGAATTATAGTCAATTTAATTAACATGACACAGATGGACAGTTTCAATTTTTATGTCTCGAATTAATAGTTAAGTCTAGTAATTCTTCATACTCGACTCCGGCAACGGTATCGGATAAAGAATGTTACAGTAATAAACTGGACTATTATTGGGTTTTTAATTTCTAGTTGTTTTTGTTTTAATTTTATTTTTTGTTTGGTTAATTGAGCCCCGGACGAAAATGGGCTTTTACAAAGATCTACAAAAACTGTTATTCTAGCGAAACAACCCCTGATTTTCTTATCAGTGTTTAAATCGAGCTTGGCCACTTTGTCCACCAGTCCTCCTACTACTTCCAAAATTCCAAAACCTGGAAGACCCGACATTCTGATCCATGCTAATAGCACACTCAAGTAAGGTTTATTGGGATTGAATATTTTTGTCCATGACTGAACAGGGAGATATTGACCATATGTGATCTATGGTCCTTGCGTAAGGACTTTATTATAATCCTCAATACACTGAAGTTTAGCCAGGAAAGAGTCATTCTCAGTATCCATTAGATGAAACGATTTTGAAGGTCGCCGTAAACTACTGATCCGATTAAACAAGACGATGTATCTAATATTTTGACCGAACAACTTCAACACTACCGTTGTCTCCATATCCTTGAAAAGGATCTATTAGATACGATCCGAAAACTCAATAGCTGGAATTCCATTAACCATGGATTTCTTAACGTCATCTTCCAGGAATTCCAAATCTTCAACAATATTAACTTCAGTATATCGGAATCCTTCCTCTTGAACTAAAACCGCTTTTCCCAGCAGCATCTGTTTCCAAGAAACTTTTAGTTGCGGATCCAGATCCACGACCATATCATCATGAACATCACCATCACCCTCTTTAAATTGGATTTTTTTTGTTTCCCGACCATTAGCCGACCGGGATTCAGAGATCTTATCATTTTCCATAGAAATATCCATTGAGGGAAAAATTTTTATATTCATGAATCGATTAATTCAATGTCTCTTAACCAATACCTCAAACCCAACCAATCGGTTTGGTCAAATCCTGAAAACACTTATAATTATAAAATTTTAAAAATTAAATCGACTGAACGTCATACACTCATATTTTACTGATGACATCTATATATATATATATATATATAAGAAATGAGCTCTGCTAAATGGGTTGCCGATTACACCAAATGTTTACAAATTTTGACTCCCTTTCTCTTCTCTGCCAGGAACTGAGCCAAAACAAAATCAAGCACCTTTTGCATGAGTTAAAACAAGGAATAAATACCCCATTTTTCCTCCCCTGTCCTATCCATTAATTAGAAATTTGGGGTCTTTTTATTAGAACTTGGAAAGATAAGATCTTGGGGTATAGTTGGAATCAGGATCATGGATTTGGAATTCTTGCAATCTATGGATATTCAGATTCTTGTTGGTGTAGCTGTAGCTGCTTTAGCCATTGTTGTTGGTGCTGTTTATCTGTTTGCCTCGACGAAATCCAAAGGTTTTGCCTTTTTCCATATCTTTTACCAGTATTGATTGATTGTTCTTGGAATTTCACTTATTGGGTGTACCAAATTCTGGATTTTTGTGTGTTTATATCTGTTGGTTAATGGGGTTTTCGTTGGTTCGTTTGGTACTGATTCATATATTAGCTTCTTGTTGTTAGTGAATAGAAGATGAAACTGGAAATTGTTGCAATTGTTTTGCTATTGTTCTTGATTTGTGCTGGTTCCTGCTTGTTTTGGGGATTATTAATTGAAAGTATAGTAGGATATAGTTCTGTTCTTCTTTAGATTTTGAAATCAAATGCTGGATAGTGGATGACTGACACAAACATGGAATTATTACCATAGGAAAATGTCTAAAAGTCAAAACAACTGAAGTGTTGTAGCATGCTGTTAGAATCATGTGATTGCTAATCAAGTTGTTTCGGATCCATAAGTATTGAATGCCATGCTTAATTGCAGACTCGAGGCAGTGAGCAATTATAGCTTTGCTTTCTAAGTTAGCTTAATGACTGATCGAGGCTGGTATTATGTGGCTCTTATAAAGAACATTGTACAATGGAAGCACTATTAAGTTGCTCACCTAGTTGTATGTGCTTTTAGGCTGTCTAGATCCGGAGAATTTCAAAGAGTTTAAACTTGTGAAGCGCCAACAGCTGAGCCATAATGTGGCGAAGTTCACATTTGAACTTCCTACACCTACTTCAGTTTTGGGTCTTCCCATTGGACAGCATATAAGTTGCAGGTTAAGTTGATTGTATTTATCTTTGTCGAATTTCCAAACACTTCTGATCGGGAATATCATATAAGTTGGATGTTTTTCATTTTAATAGGGGCAAGGATAGCCAAGGTGAAGAGGTTATTAAACCATATACACCTACAACATTGGATTCTGATGTTGGTTATTTTGAATTAGTTATTAAGGTATTTGCCTGAAACTTCTTGCTGGTTGGAGTTGACTTTGTGTGATATTATACTTATCTGGGTGCTCATATCTATTGGCGGACTTTGCTGTTAAGTAGATGTATCCTCAAGGGAGAATGTCGCACCATTTCAGAGAGCTGCGCGTTGGTGATTATCTTGCTGTGAAGGGACCCAAGGTATACAGTTTTTTTCATACGAACGCATAAACTGGTATTGGCAGTACGGTTTCTTTCATTTGACATGTGGTTTGCATTTCCTTATATTGTTGTTCTGTGAATTGTTTCTTTCAGGGGCGGTTTAGGTATCAACCCGGTGAAGTTAGAGCATTCGGGATGATTGCTGGAGGCTCTGGCATTACACCAATGTTCCAAGTATGTTATAAATCATAACAGATACTTCTGTTATATATATGCAAGGTTTAAATGTTTGAATAATATGTCACCTTCTCTTTTCATTTTTTTCTGGTATTGTTTCTGATTAGGTAGCCAGAGCTATATTGGAGAACCCGAAAGACACGACAAATATACGCCTTATCTATGCAAACGTCACATACGAGGACATTCTTTTGAAGGTGTTTTAATATCCGACTTCTCTGTTTTTAATATTTATACGAGGACAAGCATGGTTAGTGACTACTGACTAGTAAAATGGTTAAATTCAATTTTTTTCCTTTTTTTGCAGGAAGAGCTGGATAGCCTTGCCGCTAAGTACCCTGGTCACTTCAAAGTCTACTATGTTCTGAACCAGGTTAGATGCCTTTTCTTTGTGGCAATCTTGTGTTTTCACATTTACCAAGCATTATTGACACCAGCTGGTTGTTTCTGCAAATATATAGTCAAAGGCCTAAGTAGAGAGCGTGGATTTACCTAAATTTGAAGTGATGTTAAATTCATCCCCCTCTTTTTCATGCATAGCAGCAATGCATATACGAATACGATAGATAATGCTGTTAAGATATTTATTTGAACATTCTTGCATGATTTACTGAACTATTTTGCCATGATTATTGGAGTGGCATCAATAATGTATTTTCGATAAATAATTGAATTGCTGCCTGTTTCATTTTTATGTAATCTTGCAGTTAAAGGGCTGCAGTCGGCTTTTTTTTTTTTTTGCTAACAAACTACATTATGGTGTTGTTTCCTTAGCCTCCTGAAGTGTGGGATGGTGGTGTCGGCTTTATATCGAAGGAAATGATTCAAACCCATTGCCCTGCACCAGCACCGGACATCCGGGTATATTACTTATTTCTTTACCATCTTTTTCCCTGTATGCCTGAAATCTCCGAATGATTTATGTATATTGCTACATATATCATGTAGGTTTTGAGGTGTGGCCCTCCACCCATGAACAAGGCCATGACTGGACACCTTGATGCACTTGGATATTCACCGGATACGCAGTTCCAGTTCTGATCCTTGTAGACTAAGCTTAAGCTCGACTCCGACTGTCATTTGTTGGGTGCCCTTCTGTTATAATCGGAACCGCTGCTCAGAACTTGTTATAATAAGTTTTCAATCACCATGTACCGAAAATAATGTAGACTTGTGAACATACCCATGCCGGATTCATAATCAGTACCGATTATTACAGCCAAATTCAAATAATAAACCTTTACTGCTTTAAGTCCAGAATGCACAGCATTAAACAAATAAAGCACTAGTTTATTTTATATAAAAATAATAAAATTAATTACACCTGTGCACTATTCTAACTAAACAGGTTAAATTTTGCTATTTCAATTTTGTCATGTTTAATTATTGTATTTTTTTAATTTTAATATTTTGATCATCACCAAACGATAACTATTAAATTTATTAAGTTCTGTTATGGGGGCAAATTTATTATCATATGTATATTGTTATGTCAACTTATTATTTATGTGAACCCTATGTGTTGGCTTGATGGTCAGGTGTGACCTAGGTTCAAGTCACCCTAATTGCGTTACTGTTAAGGCCATTCAATTAATGAATTAATGAATGTCATTTACATCAAAATTAAAATTTCAAAAATTCAAAAAATATAGGAACTTAAAATGTCTAATTGAAGAATATATAGACTAAATTCATAAATTTTATTTTCGTAAAATTAAACCATTAAAATATTAAAATCCGACCCACCACTCCGTAAGAAGTGAAATAGCATGGGTCTTATGTGAAGCCATAAATAATAAATGGTTTGAGTTTTTTTCTAAATTATTTATCATAATTGCGTTTGGTTAAACATCGTTTTCAAATTTTTATATTAAATTCTGTTTAGTTAAATTCAGTTTTTTTAAAAAATTAGATTTATTTTGACTAAGTTTTATTTTATGATTTTAAATATTATTTAAAATAATTTAAATATTTTGAAAATAAAATTTTAAGTAAATAAAAATTGTATTCTTTTGAAAAATAATTTTATATATAACTTTGAAATCATTTTTATTTAAATATAAAATATTAATTTTACATCATAAAGATTAAAATTAATGATAAATTAAATGAAAATAAAGATATATTTTATTAGTGGCGGACATATTTTATTTTCTAAAGAAACGTGAGGGACGCTAGCCCTCAATGATGACCATAATTCATTTATCTTCTCCCTTAAATCACCATCAACTTTTTCAACGTTTTTTTTATTTATTTATTTATTTATTTTGACTTACAAATTTAAATATTTTATTCTTTCAAAACTTATATTATTTATCAAATCATCTTAAAATACATATAATAAATTTATATATATTAACTTTATTGATATGACTTTATTGTGACAGTCTATATGTATATTATGTTAGCAATTAATTAATTTTTAAAATTAAAAATATTTTTTAAATTTTTATACTTTTAAAATTAATTTTACAAGTTTTTGTTAATTTTAAAATTTAAAAAATTAATTGTTGACATGGCAATCTAAGTGCATGCCACGTCGGTAAAGTTAATAAACGTTAAATTTTTCAATGATGATTTAACAAACAATACAAGTTTAAAAATTAAAAATGTGAAAATTAAATTAGAGCTAAAATTACTTTTTTTTTATTTTTGGTATAAAATAAACTTAGGGCATATCTACAGCAACAACTAGACTATTGCCTTCTATCCTTTTTTTTATTATTGACTGACGGATATCCTCCTCCAACAAACCTTTTATAAAAGGTGGTGGATAATAAAAAATAACCAACTGATCTACTCTGCCTCTATATACCTTAGCTAGATAATCAACAACTTTATTCTCATCCCTCTGAATGTGGCGGAACTTAACTTCCCAATTCTTAGAGCATCAATTATATATTATTCTGATTTTATCAATGTTACTTACTACTGTTAAAATGGATTTTATTTTATCAAATTAAAGGATTAAATAAATCATTATATTTTTATATTGATAAATAAAATCATCAATATTTAAAAAATTGTATCAATGAAGCCATGGTTCTTTGGATAGCAAGTTTGAAGTTTTAAAATTTTTGAGGTTATAGATTTTTTGTCTTGAGTTTCAGTTGAGATATATTTTGTTAGTTTAATGATTGATTTTATTTATAATTATTTAAATTATATTAAATGTATATTTTTTTGGTTATTAAAATAATATAAAGTGTTTTCTAACAATGAGGCAATAAGTGCTTCTATCAAGAAACGATTAAGAACTCAATGCAATAATAGCAAATTAGTTAGAAGTAATCAGTCTCGAGAAGTTTCTATAATAAGATTGCGGTCTCTTCATATACCTGCATTTCATCGTAATTCTCTTTACAAATTTAACCATCCAATCAACTACTATATTATTTTATTTAGGAATGTATCAAAAGTGAACTTTCTAATTTTGGCATAAAAGTTGACTAATTAAACACAACTCCAATACCAGCTAAGATAGTTTCCACAACTAAAACATTATCACACTCTCCAATTCCAATTGCTTAAAACCAAACTCCCATGCTAAACCGAGGCTTTCTAATATAGCTCTTACCTTAGTTTTGAATACCGAATCCTTTTCCATCTGCATAGTAAATCTATACATTCAATTGACATCATAATATCTAAATATTGCTTTAATCACAATAATATTATTATTTTTCGATAATATATCATCTGTGTTCAACTTAACCCACCATTTCTAGAAGACCTCCAATGAACCTTCCAAAAGTAAATATTTAATTTCTTATTTATACTTAAATAAACATTTAATATAAATAAATTCTGATAAAAATCAATAATAAAAAAAAAAGAAAAATGTAGCTACGGACACATTATTTCAGGGAAGTTGCCAAAGTAAATGCCACGTTTGTGTTAATTAACTTTATCCAGTAATTAAGAAAAAGCTGTTCACATTATTGGTAGAAAAGAAAAAGTTTTGTGGTAGCCATTCATTATAAATTTAGAAATCATTTACTGAAAACTGCACTAACCTTTACAACACACCAAAAGCATGTTTGCTTTTCTTTTGATTCGTTGTCACATGTAGTTTAATAATTTAAATATAATACTTAAAAACAGGTTTGAATAAGAGTTTGAGTATAATATAGTGTGTTTAATTTATTTTTTATCTTATATTATAATATTATTATAGTATTTAATTTTATTATTATTTTTATTTTTATACTAATCGTAAATAAACATACCGCTCATCCAAACTCACTTTATTAATCTAACTTTAAATTTAACTCTAAATTTTATTAATTTTCACCTTTAAAATTTGATATTCAAACTTAAATTTAAATTAAATTATTTAATATTAATTGAAAATTAAAGAAAAGGTAAATTCTTCAAATTAAACATTATAATATTAAAATTCGAAGAATGGGTCTCTATCTCATTAATTATGGCTAGCCATGAAAACAGATGTTGAGGAAACAAGGACTGCAGCACTCCACGATTCCTAATATTTCATTTATTTTCTTCCTTCAATTGCTACAACTTTTGTCAACATTCTACGTACCAAACTTTCTACAAGGGTTAGATCCAATAATTATTACAAAATCCTTACTAAATTTTTACTTACAAAATCATTATAAATTAAGAGTATACTGATGTAAATTGAAAATAATTAAACATAAAAAAAGAATAATCATAGTAAAGATTTGAATGCAGGGATTTAAGATTTGTAAATTGAAATAATTGAAGGTGGAAAAAGTGGATGCGTCCATATAATTGTCCTTTGACATCATTAACTCCTGACGACAATTTGAAAAAAAAACAGTCATTACAACAGTACTGTTTCTTTAGTGCATTTTACTTCCTTTTAGGAAAATAGTTGGTACTGTACATTTTCACAGCGAAAGTAAGTATATTTTTCTGGTTTTATATGTCCATAATATACTGCTTGTTAGTAATGATATAAGCATGTTGCATGAGATCAAGAGTTTTCCAGTAACGAATTTCGAGATAAAAAAAAACTTGGTGATGTAATTTTTGTATTAGGAATTGGGATATATTGAGATTGTTTTCGAGATTATTATAAAAGGTTTATATTGAAAATATATTAAAGAGATTAGACATGTAGGATTGTAAACTAGGAGATACCTTACTTTACTAAATGAGATAAGTTCAGTTTTATTAAGAATCCCAAGAACGATTCTGAGACTAAGCAAAAGTAAATGATTCTTATGTTTCAACAATAGAGAGTTTAATGTATGTTCATGTTTTATGCGTCTAAATATTATGCACATTGCTTAAAGTTTAAATGTTAGGCAAATATTTAAGTAATTTAAGTATAGATTATTGAAAAATAACTAAACGAGTCATGTGGTATCTTCATAAAATCAAATATTTCATGCTCACATATTAGAAATCTAATAAGCTAGAGATTGTTGGGTATAAAGACTATGACTTTGCTAGATGCCAAGATAGTATGAAATCTATGTTAGGCTATGTCTATATCCTTGTTCGAGGAGTTGAGTTTTAACATGTTATAAAGCATTTAACCATGGAATATGGATGCAAAATTTTGTCACTAAGCTACAAATTTTTAATGAAATAGAAAGATCACTTTGTGAAAATAAATCTACAAACTTTTATTCCAATAACAATAGAAGCACATCAAAGTCAAAGTAAATAAACATTAAATTCTTAGCTGTTAAAGAAAGAGTTCAGAGTGATTACTAATATAAATTCCATGATTGCGAATTTGCTTACTAAGAAAATACCACCCAAAGATTTTCACGAGTCCTTAAGAATATTCAATTTAAGTAGGAGTTTGTAACTTTCTATTATAGAAACATTATAAGTTATTTTAGTTTACAAATATTTTAAGGTTTTTTTTTTCAGAAATAAAACTTATTTGATTTATTAACACTCTGATTTTGATAATGTTTAATCTCACTAAGGTTTAAGTAAGACCAATTGAAAATAGACATGTTTAAATCACATTGTATGTAATTTTCATGCTTCACATTCATACTTGATCTGAGTCATTTGGTTATGTTAATATACGTGATCAAGGATGAATTTGCTTACGATATATACAACGAAAGTTGCCCTAGTTTTATGTTAACATAATTAATGGATGAGATTGTTTTGAATAACTTTTGGATATGATAGTAAAATTTTGAGCTCAAAAAATTATATAATGACATGTAATTATAAGGTAATTATATATATATATATATGTGTGTGTGTGGGTGGGTGGGGTCCAAGTAGGAGATTGTTGGGTAATATAGACATAACATAATAATATTAATAACTACATGTTATTATTTACTATTATAAAATATTAACTCGAATTAAAAATAATCTAATTTGATTAAGGCTTATTAGACTTCAGTTATTAAATAAAGTATGTCGTAACCATTTTTTTTAAACTGGGTCGACTTTGATTTTGAAAACAAAGATAAAAATGGGAGCCGCCGCCGATCTTTATTTGGTGTGATCGGATCACCTTTGTTTTAATAAAACGTTTTGGTTTACTAAAACAATATTTTTTGGTTTGCGAAGTTTTGAAAATCGGGTTCGGGAGTCGGTTACGTGCGAGGAAGGGTTAGCACCCTCGTCACGCCCAAAATTGGTACCAAATTGATTAGTCGATGTCTTAATGTCGGAAATTTGAAAAGGTTTTAAAATACGGATCCTTTAAGATGTTTGGATAATCTGGGTTGGAATTTGAGATTTCTTTGTTCCGAGAAGATACAAACATCACATCCAGCACGTTAGGACATGATATTTTAAACCTTCGTGGTCAAGGTCATCTCATGATTTGTGAAGTTTGTTGAAAAGGATGTTAGGTTATTTAGTTAAATGGAAAATCGCAACCCAGCACGTTAGGGCACTATTCCCCGAATTTCTAAAAACGAAACATTGCCTTATTTTAAGACCTTAAGATGAAATGTAGTAAGTTTACAAAATGCATAGTATCGCGTTAAACTAAGAAAATAAGCATAGAGGCTCAAGTCAAAATTTGAGATTTCTTCGTTCCGAAAAGATATAAACATCACATCCAGTACGTTAGGACACGATATTTTAATCTCTCGTAATCAAAGTCGTCTCATGATTTATGAAATTTCGTTAAAAGGGTGTTAGGTTATTTAGTTAAACGGAAAATCGCAACCCAGCCGTTAGGGCACTATTTCCCGAATTTCTAAATACCAAACATTGCCTTATTTTAAGATTTTTAGATGAAATATGATGATTTTACGGAATGTATTTTGTTTGATGATGAACATAGGTAAAAATACTACTAATAATGATGATGATAATATCAAATAATGAAAATATAATAATAATAATAATATAATAGAATAATGATGATAATGAAAATATTAATGACATTAATAATATTACATAATACATGAATAGTAATGAAAAATAAAAATGAATGATAAAGTGATAATAATAATGGTAATAGTAATTAAGAAATAATTAATAAAATATATACAAGAATAAACAAATATATATATATATATATATACACGTAAAAACTATAATATAACTATAGTAATAATAAAGATATTAAGTAGAAATAATAAGGTAATAATAAAAAAATAATGATAGCATAATAGCAATAATAAATAATAATTGCAAAATAATATAACAAACGGGCCAAATTGAATTTAAAATGAAATAAAGGGCCCATTTAGACACTATAAGCAATAAAGGGACGAAAAGAGCAATGCAGCGAAATCTCGAGGACGAGGAGCGCAATTTTCCCCAAATAGTAAAATGTAGCGTTTAAAAAAGGACCGAATTACAACCGCGTAAAATTTTTGGGCCAAAATTGTGATAATGAAAACTTGATTTTAAAATCTAAAAATGCGGAAGGTGAAAACACAATTAACCTAATCGATTTAAAACACGCGGATCCTTCAATTGAATTGTGTCATGTAGTCTTTTATTAAACGACATCGTTTGGGCATTAAAGGCCACCAAAACGACGTCGTTTCAAGGACTATTTAAGGCTAAAATTTTTTAAAATAAATTCATTCCATCTATTTTGAAAAAAAAAACAATCCTCTTTCTCCTTTTTTTTTCTCTGCAGGGCCTGAAGGGGGGAAGAAATTTCGGCGAGTCGCCGTCGCCAGAGCGGTCGCGCGGTGGCCAAAAAAGGTAAAATGTATATTTTTTATATTGTTTTTTTATAATATATATATGTATTCGTATATAAAAGGGGAAGATGGAAAAAAAATCAAAAGGAAAGGAACGAAAGGAAAATCACCTTCGATTTCTGTTTTGATCTTTAGCAAGTTTTTGTTCTTTTGCTTGTTTGCTGTTGCTGGATCTGTTAGTCTTTTTTTATTCTATTTTGTATTTAAAATTTCTCTCTGTTTTTCATTTCAAAAAAAAAGACCCCTTTTACAATGGTGCTCCCCTCGGCTTTATAGCCTAAATTTCCCTTTTTATCTACTCCCTGTCTTATCCTGTTTAATGCTTTGCAGGTGCAAGTTGGAGCATGAAGGTGGCAGAGCAGGTGGAGCAGGTGGCTGATATGAAGGGGGTTGGTCAGAAGGCCTAAGTTTGGCGCTGCACAGGAGGACTTTGGGTTAGGTTTTTTTTTAATTTTTTCTGATTTTGTGGTTAGGTGGGTTTAGTAATTGGGCTGTTTGGGTTAGTTGTTTTGGGGTTGTTTGGTTTATTGGTCTATGGGTTATTTAGGTTTAGGTTTCATTGAGTATAGGCCGGGCAAAAATGGGCTTGTACTGCTGCCCATCTTTGCTCATTGTCGTGTAACGGGAATGGAGCAAAGACTTTCAAGAAAGACCAATTTTGCCCGGTCTCGCTGAGTTTTGACTTCTTTAGCGCTTCCTTTCTTCAAGTAGCTTTAACCTATCCCACTGCAACTTCAAAGGGATGAGATTTGATGTCTTTGATCTGTACACTGTAACCGGGATTGCGGATCTGCTATCTTCAATCTGCTCCGTAACTTCGGGATTGCCGGATCTGCTATCTTCAATCTGCTCCCGTAACTCGAGATTGCCGGTTACTATCTTCAATCTGCTCCCGCAACTTCGGGATTGCGGTTACTATCTTCAATCTGCTCCCGCAACCGGGATTGCAGTTACTATCTTCAATCTGCTCCTGCAACTTCAGGATTGCCAGATTTGCTATCTTCAATTCCCTTTACACTCCGCCTTTTTAAGGACATAACCTGTAGGATGGGTACATGCTTATACCTAATGATTAGAATGCCATGATTGAAATGAGTCAGAATGTTATGAGTGTGATTCCTATTTAAGATGTTATCACTTATTTATCTGTCAAGGTTTTGTCTTCGTTCTCCTTTCGGTAACATTTTCTGCTCGAATAATTTGCCCTTATGGGAATTTTAGGACTCATTTTTTTAGCTCTCGGGACACGGGCATACATTGACTTTCAACCGCCTCCCATAGGAATCACGACTTCTACTATCGTAACTCGAAGAATACCTATCATGTTTCGACTTTGATTCGTTCCACAGCGATTTAGGGTTTTTGAATCTTTTCCTGTCGAAAATTTGCTGTCATACCATTTTCCTAGATGACTAGGTAACATCATTTATTCTGTCACAATTACTGAATCGGACAAGGAATCTCTATTAAGACCCTTCTTTCTCAAATGTGGGAACTCTCAACAATTGTCTTGTTTCGGTTTCTTGCTTTATCTAGAGATTTCTAGAGTAATATGTAGAACTTTCTTTTGTGAAATTATTAGTTCATCAATTATTATTTCAGTGCAACATGTTTATGAATGATGGGTAACAAAAATTGATTTCAAGGAGGGTTAAAATGAATTATCAATGATAAGAGGAAAATGATTGGGAACATATCCTTCTTGCAGAGAAAAAGAATTCAACAATATTACAATGAACAAGACACAAATCAGATACCCTAGACATTGTCGATTGGGCTCCTATACAAGTCTCATGAAGACTGCTTTGAGCTTTAGCATGTGTTTGGAAGACTCAAAGTACTTTGTTGGTGCCCCAATATGCCACGTGCTTCTTTTCTCGTTGATTCAAACATTGCAAGATCGCTACATGCTTTTTTAAAATTTGAGCCGCCCTTTTTCGGGTTTTCAACTCAAAAGCCCTTTGGTCTCAAGGCGCCCTTTGTGGGTTTTCGCCCTGGCCTCTCTATTTTTTTATTTTTTATTTAGAAGTCTCAAAGCGCCCTTTGCAGGTTTTCACCTTGGCCTCTTTTCATTTCAAGCAAAGTATTTTTTTGACCGCATTCGAGTTCACGGGATTGGGTAAGCTTTTTCCGTCCATTTCAGTCAGGATCAGTGCGCCTCTAGAGAAAGCTTTCTTCACCACATATGGTCCTTCCCAATTCGCATCCATTTTCTTCTGTAATCCTTTTGTATGGGAAGGATCTTTTTTAGCACAAGGTCCCCCTCATGAAATTCTCTTGGCGAACTTTTTTGTCATAAGCTCGTATCATTCGTTTTTGGTACATCTGGCCGTGATAAATAGCCCTCAATCTCTTTTCTTCAATTAAGTTCAACTGATCATATCGAGCTTGGATCCATTCAGCTTCATCCAGCTTTGTTTCTGATAAGACTTGAAGAGAAGGTATTTTTACTTCAATAGGTAAAACTGCCTCCATCCCATAGACCAACGAGAAAGACGTTGCCCAGTAGAGGTTCTGAAGGACGTTCGATAAGCATAGAGTGCAAACGGTAATTTCTCATGCCAATCCTTGTAAGTCTCGGTCATCTTTCCCACTATCTTTCTGATGTTTTTGTTGGCCGCTTCCACTGTCCCATTCATTTTTGGACGATACGGAGACGAATTGTGGTGTTTAATGTTGAATTGGCTACAAACCCCCGTTATCGTACTGTTGTTTAAGTTCAATGCATTGTCTGATATGATCCTCTCAGGCATTCCATATCGACAAATGATCTCCTTCTTCAAAAACTGACTGACCGCTGATTTAGTGACGTTAGCATATGAAGCAGCTCTACCCATTTCGTGAAGTAGTCAATAACCACAAAGATGAACCGGTACCCATTTGAAGCCTTCGGTGAGATTGGTCCAATGACATCCATACCCCACATGGAAAATGGCCATGGGAAAGTCATAACGTGTAAAGGTGACGGAGGCACATGAATCTTGAATCCATAAATCTGGCATTTATGACATTTTTTGGCATAGTTGATACAGTTTCCTTCCATGGTGGACCAATAGTACCCAAACCTTATTATTTGCCTGGCCATCGTGAAACCATTAGCATGAGTTCCGCAGACACCCTCGTGGACTTCTTTTAGGATTTGCTTAGCTTCGGCGGCACCCACACACCTCAGTAGTACTTGATCTTTTCTCTTTTTATATAGGACCTCTCCATCCAAGGCATAGTCACAGGTTAGTCTTTTCAGCGTCCTTTTGTCGTTCTCAGTTGCTTGACCAGGGTATTTACGATTTTTCACGTATTGCAGTATGTCGTGGTACCATGGATAATCAACTTTCTCTCATTCTTCGACATTGTAACAATGGGCTGGGACCTGATAAATGCTCATTTGTATAGGTTTCATATCTTTATTTTCATTTATTCGGACCATGAAAGCCAAGGTGGCCAGAGCATCAGCCATCTGATTTTCGTCTCTGGGTAGATAACTGAAAGAGATGTCATCAAACTCTTTGATCAATTCTTGGGCCAATCTTTTGTAGATAATCAGCTTAGGATCTCTTGTTTCCCATTCTCCTTTGAGTTGATAGATTACCAAAATAGAGCCTCTATATACCTCTAATACCCTAATTTTGTGTTTAATAGCAGCACGGATACCTATGATGCACGTTTCGTATTCTGCCATATTATTAGTGCAATCAAAATCCAATTTGCAAGTAAATGGATAATGGTCTCTTTTTGGGGATATCAGAACTGTCCTAATTCTATTGCCCACGGCATTTGATGCTCCGTCAAAATTCAATTTTCAAGGATGATCTTCTGAGGCACCCTCTCCGGTGTTTGCCACATACATCAAATCTTTGTTAAGGAAATCCAAGTCTAAAGGCTCGTAATCTTCAAGGGCTCTACTGGCTAGAAAGTCCGCTATTGCACTCCCTTTTGCTGCCTTTTGGTTCACATAGACTATGTCGAATTCAGAAAGCAAAATTTGCCATCTGGCCATCCTTCTGTTCAAAGCGGTAGACTCTATCATATATTTTAGAGGATCTAGCTTCGAGATGAGCCACGTTGTATGCTATAACATATACTGCCTCAATCTCCGAGTTGTCCAAATCAAGGCACAACATAGTTTCTTGATTGGCGAGTACCTTGTTTCACATTCAGTGAATTTTTTACTAAGGTAGTATATTGCCTTCTCTCTTTTTCCTGACTCGTCGTGCTGACCAAGCACACATCCCATTGAATTATCGAGCACTGTCAAATAAAGGATTAATGGCTTATTTGGATGAGGCGGCATCAATACTGGGGCATTGGACAGGTATTGCTTTATTTTGTCAAAGGTTTTCTGGCATTCTTCATCCCACGTGCCCGGATTGTGTTTCTTAAGAAGACGAAATATGGGGTCACATTTCTCAGTTAGTTGTGAGATGAACCGAGCGATGTAATTTAGTCTTCCTAAGAAACCTCTATCTTCTTTTTAGGTACGTGGCGGAGGCAACTCTTGTATGGCCTTGACTTTGTCTGGGTTAACTTCAATCCCCTTTTCACTGACTATGAATCCGAGCAACTTCTCAGACCGAGCCCCGAAGGTACACTTTGCTAGATTAAGTTTTAGCTGGAATTTCCTCAACCTCAAGAATAGTTTCCTTAGGACCTGCACATGCTCCTTTTCAGTTTGGGACTTGGCGATCATATCGTCGACGTAAACCTCAATTTCTCTGTGCATCATGTCGTGGAATAGGGTTACCATGGCTCTCTGATATGTCGCTCTCTCGTTTTTTAGCCCAAACGGCATCACCTTGTAGCAAAACGTTCCCCCCATGGTCACAAATGTTGTCTTATCCATGTCTTCAGGATGCATCTTTATTTGGTTGTATCCTGAGAAACCATCCATGAAGAAGAACAACGAATATCCTACCGTATTGTCTACTAAGGTGTTGATGTGATGCAACGGAAAATTATCTTTCGGGCTAGCCTTGTTTAGATCCCTGTAGTCCACGCATATTAGTATTTTCTCATCTTTCTTAGGGGTAGGGACGATATTAGCCACCCAATCCGAGTACTTACACTTGCAAGAATCCAGCGTTAAATTGCTTCTTGACTTCTTCTTTTATTTTTAACAAAACATCCGGTCTTATTCTTCGAAGCTTTTATTGAACGGGCTTGTATTCTTCTTTTATGGGCAACCGATGTACTGTGATATCAGTGCTTAATCCGGGCATATTTTGATACGACCACGCAAATAAATCATTAAATTCTTGGAGTAACTCGATGAGGTCTCGCTTGGTCTTTGCCGTGATACAAGCTCCGATCTTCACTTCTTGTCCTTCTTCCAGGTTCACCATTTCCACTGACTCTTTATGCGGTAGGATCTATTTTTCTTCTTGCTCTACCATTCTCAACAAATTTGGAGGCAAGTCACATTCTCTGTCACTTTCAAAATCTAGAGATTCTTCTGAACACACGTCTTGCTCAAAATAGACTTCTGAATCTGTAGTATCGTTGCTCATATCATTGATGTTTAGGGACCTGTGATGGGTATCAAATGATATACAAAGAATAAATGAATTAGAAGATAACTATTCACATGATATGAATGGGAATAAAGAATAAAGAACAAAAAATGAGAAAATGTTTGTTAGAATTAAAGATGTATTTCATTGAAACCAACTATCCGAACATGAGCCTGTTTTACAAAAGAAATCTCATTGTTTCTAGGTTTAAAACAACGAGTGCATTCTGAATATTACTCTGTATAATCTCTAAAAACTACAGGAAATTCCTCTGCAGTCCAATTGTCCAAAACGCTTCCAAGTTCATACGGGCGAATGACCAACAAGTTTCCTTATTTAGTTTCCTCGTCATGTATGGCATTGATGTGAGGATGTTTATCTCTAGAAGATTCTTTCTCCGGGTAGATTACTCCTCCCGATACGAAGGTATGATATATGTGGGGGAATGTCATCGATTCCCACTTGACGTCTTCTCCGTTCAACCGTGCTCTTCTCCTCTCTTGCTTCTTCTCTATTTTCTTCTTTTTTTGTTTAGCATCTGGTTTGAAACCTAGGCCAAAATGGTCTCTCTTCTCTTTTAACATCGGGATTTAAACTTTCCCTTGGAGATGTTTGCCCAATCCTTTTCTTGGTAGGGCTCATTTTCCTATCATCATTCGTAGGCCCATCCTTGTGGTCTTAGATAGCTTAGGCACCGGGACTTTATTCCTTTTCGAGATGAAAGTCCCATTTACGAACTCTAAAGATTGGAAGGAACATTCAATGGCTTCCTCATTTGTTTCTAGATATGGCGCTTCATTGGTAACCGTCGTTATGATGTCTTCTTTGGCGTTTATAGTTACCAGTCAATTTTTCGTTACCGTTTGCTTCGTTTACGGTGTAGCGGGAGTCTTGCTCTGCAGAATGAATCTAGAGCCTTCCCAACAAGCAGTTGTAAGAGGGCTTGATATCCATTACCAGAAAGTCCACTTCGTATGTGTTCGGCCCGATCAATAAAAATACATCTATTCTTCCCATTACTCTTCTTTCAGTGCCGTCAAACGCTCTTACTATGTTATGGCATGCATTCATGTGAGAACTGTCTATAGGCAACTTCTTCAGTGTAGCCAATGGTAAGACATTTAACGCTGATCCATTATCAATTAACACACTTGGAAGAGTGTATCCCTTACAACGAGTAGTTATGTGCAAAGCCTTTGTTGATCCCATGCCTCCCGGTGGGATTTCATCATCATTGAAGTAAATGAAATTGTCAGCGCTTATGTTACTAACCAGACGATCCAACTTATTGACGGATATATTCTTAGTAACATAAGTTTCATTCAGCACTTTTATCAGTGCTTCGCGGTGCACTTCCGAGCTTAAAAGCAGGGCTAGCACAGATATGCGAGCCGATTGTTTGCGCAGCTGTTCCACCACGCTGTACTCACTGTGCTTCAAGAATTTTAAAAATTCTTTGGCCTCTTCCTCCTTTACAGGTTCGTTGATAAGGGTCTCTGGTTCTTTTTTCCGCAAAATTGTCACAGTCTTCAATTCCACTGGTTCTGTTCTACTGTTTTTCGGATTGTAACGCTTCCCACTACGCGTATAGGACCCTTCATTTTTGACTCCTCAGAAATGCTAACTGAGCTTTCTACCCCTGGTATTGTCACATTACAATTGTAATTCCAGGGTACTCCTTTGTTGTCCTTGTAAGGAAAGGAAGCAGGTCTCTGAATTATAATCTTCAGCATTCCCTCTGCTCTGCCTTGCGTTTCTTGGTCAATAGATAATGATCCTCGGATAGTTGACTCTTGGCTTCATCAATTCTTCCTCGATTGCACATATGTTTCCTTTCTCTGTTCCTTCTTCAAAAAACTCTAGTTCTTTATTGTCCATAAGGCCTTGCACCAAGATCCTAAACTCGACACATTCCTAGATCTCATGCCCTTCTGCTTTGTAGAATTCGCAGTAGTTCTTTATCCTCCCCCGTCTTTCCGTAGAATCTAAATCTGTCAATCCTCTTTTCACCATCTCTTTCCAGACCACTCTCAACAGGGTTTTCACCTCCGTGACATCTCTCTTGGTAATTCTCCCGACCTTTTCACCAATCGTATTTATTCCCTTATCTTCATGGCTGGGTAATGGGTTCCCCTTTCCTGCCATATCATCAAGTGTTACAACCCCCATTTTGATTAGCTTCTCGACTACCTTTTTAAAGGCGATGTAATTTTTAATCCACTGCCCCGCTACTCCTGTATGGTAATCGCAGTGAGCGTTTGAGTCATACCATTTAGGATATGGGGGCTGCAATAGTTGTAGATGAAATGGGAACATGATGCGCTCATTAAATAAAGCTGGTATAACTCTTTTTACGTTATCGGAATTACCGTAAATTGGATCTTTTCAGTATTTCGTCTAGTTTCTGATTCCTATCTTGCTAGCCCTTGTTGTTCAACTGTAATCGCCTTTGGCTGGCTAACTGTGATTGCCTTCGAGTACCCTTTATTGTATGTACTCACATTATTTACCTTACCGTCTTTTTTCTTAGGAGCGACCCTCCTAGCGCTTTCTTCCGCTTCGATCTTGCCACCCCTTATGGCATGTTCGATCATTTCCTCTGCCATTACTATGTCGGCAAAGCTCTTAGTGGTACTCCCTATCATATGGGTTGTGAAAGGAGCCTTCAGGGTGTTAATGAAGAGCATGGTAGTTTCCTTTTCTAGGAGAGGTGGTTGGACCATATTCTACAAAGTAATTATGTCAAGCATCATGTCTGTGACGTGATTGTACTGTTTCAATAAGGCTTGAGCCAAATCTCTCCAGGAGCTAATGTTAGTCCGGCTAAGCTGGTTATACCATCTGGTTGCCGCACCCACCAAACTTTCTTGAAAGCAGTGAATTAAAAGTTGATCATTGTTCACGTAGCCCACCATCCGTCTACAGAACATGGTGATGTGGGCCTCCAGGTAGCTAGTCCCACTGTATTTCTCAAATTCAGGCATTTTAAACTTATGGGGCAGCACCAAATCTGAGGCTAGACTTAAATCTTTCGCGTCAATTCTATGATGATAATCGATATTTTTTAGTGCCTTGAATTTTTCCTCCAACCATTTGCAACAATCTTCTAACTACCTTAAAGACTCTATTCTCGACCCTATTTTCTCTGCTACATCTAAATCGGGCACCACAGGATTGGCTGAGCTATCTCTTGGTTGAGATCCTGAGCCTACGTGAAAGCTCATGGGAGGTCTAGTGTCATCCTGCCCTTGCTGGGGTCTGATCGTCACTGGTGGCCTTTGGGGATACTCCTCAAGCTGTATTCTTGCGTGTGGCAGGGTAAAACTCGGGGGAGCGCCTTCATTATTCTCCTCGACTGGAGTCATGGGACCTTTTCCTTTGTCCGTTGCCCCATTCAACATTTGGGCCATCTGGGCTATCATGTTTCTCTGAGCCTCCAACATTTGGTCCTCATTTTCTCATTGGAGTTTCAACATTTGCTCTTGCATTTGTTCTGTATGTCCTTCTAGAATTGTTCGAACCTTTGATCCATTTTCTTGGTTTTAGCAAGTGTCCCGTAATGATGTTCAGTTTCTAGATTTTCTCTTTCCTCTCTCTTTTTATCTGATAATTTTAACTAATTAGGTTCTTTTTATAGACTTAAATGCATATGATGTGATGCAATGCAATGAAAATGCATGTATACAACAAAAAGGCGTTGATTTCGATTCAATTTCATTAAGATAGCTTTTCCAGGAAACAAATTTCTTTACATAAAATGGATTACATATAAGGCCTAGCCCTAACACCTAAGGCCTTGACTTTCTCTAGAAGCCAAGCTAACTCTTAACCTCGCTCTGACTTTTACTCGTACATTACACTTAGTACACCAGCTCGGACTACTAAGGATTGTAAGTGATCCGCCACTTCTCGCACTTGAGCCACGGCTTCCCCCATGATGTAATCCTGATCTCTGACCTGACTCTGGGAGTGGTGAAGTTATGCTTTCCAACGTTCTTCATTAACTTCAAGAAGCTCCACCTGAAGCTCACAACCATGTAAAGCGGATTCTAACTCTTCGATTCTTACCTTCATCTCTTCAATTTTGCTTAGGCTGGCCTTCAATTCAACCACAGAATTATGGCTACGATACTGGTATAAAGATCTTTCTAGCTCCATCACTTGGTCTTTAAACTTCTCTTTCTTGTTTTGACTTTCTACCAAATTTCTTTTCAGAGTATCTTTCTACTCTTGAGCTTCTCGAAATTTTTTCTCCCACTGACTGGATCTATTTTTTTCCTCTTTAATTTTTTGACGCCATTGCTCTGACGTTTTTCCTAGTCCCGCAGTTTTCATCGACCTTTGCAGCTTCTTGTAGTCTATTTTTAAGTTGTTCAAGTCTTCTTCAGCTTTATTCTTTCCATTTCTCAATCTCTCAGCCTCTAGCTTGTGAATGTCGACATCTAATCCTAGCTACATTTTCTCCTCCTCTAGTTGCTCTATCCTTTTCCCCCATTCCAGCCTTCTCTTCTCAAAGTCTTGTCTGATGATTTCGAGCTCAGACAGGATTACCTGCAAGTGTTCTTCTAGCGGTCGAGTATTTTCCTGACTTGATGTGGGGATGTTGTCGTTGACTCTTTGAGTCCACCATCGGTCATATTCAGGAGTTATCATTGGGTTAGTAGCAAACCTTTTCATTCTGTGAGCCCGGCTCCAAGCACTCGATATTTCACAAACTCTCTTTTTGCTATTATCTCATTTATATTCAAACTCGCACTGCATTAAACCTTGCATCACTGGCGTAAACTGTCTCGATCTGTACTGTCTCAACATGAGAAGAGGAGCGTACCCGATAGCTTTTCATATTCCCAACAGAGGAACCCAGTCAAAATCTCTACACCGATACAAGATCTCATCAGGAATCATCAAAGGAGCTCTCTATTCTATATCTTCTTCTGGTAAGTTTTACAGAATCGTCATCCACCTTTCTTCTGTAAGATCGTCTCGCCTTGGCGTAACTGCTAATATTTTTAGAGGAGAATATTCCTCGAAAAAGATCCGACACGACACCTTTTCTGCTTTCCAAAAATGAGTGTGGAACCATGTTAGTAAGAGTTGTGCGCAACCGGTGAATCTTCCTTCGTGCGCTCTTCGACATGCTTTTAGGGATCTGAGAGTTTCGACTAAAATTGCTGGAATAGGTGTGACTCTCCTATCCAATCTCTCAAACAAGTCAGAGACTGCCTCGTCCACATGTCCTAGAGCATTTGGAAAGACGATCAGTCTATAAATGCTCAAGGCAAAGATGTCGACCCTTTTCTTCACATCTGGATGCGCTATGATCAAATCCCTTAAGTTTCTCCAAGGGATGCATTTACAATCTCCCTTTTATTTTATCAGGGCAGTAACCCACTGCTCGCTCATTCCCGTAATATTTATCAGCTTTTTCAAGAATGTAGGGACATTAACGGGTCTTTCATTTACTTTGTCAACTTGAATCTTTGAGCAGCGAAGCAAAGCTGTGTATTCTTCTATAGTAGGTACCAAATCTACTTTCGCAAAAGTAAAGTAACTATAAGCAGGGTTCCAGAACTGGACTATAGCTCGGAATAAGTGTTGGTCTATCTTGACATCAAGCAAATAAGGCGAATCACCATAATGACAGTTGAATAATTGTTTGATTTCATCGTCCCATTGACTCCATATTTCTCTCATCTCTTGGAGATTATTTTGGGTAATGCTGACGCGTGTGAAATCCCATAACTCCGGCGTGTATCCCACCGTAAGACTATCGCCTTTTCTTTGCTACACGGTCTCGGCCCATATTCTGACGGCCGCGTTGTCTTCCACTTTATCAAGAAACCCATTTTCCATGACAAGTTATCTATACAACAACCGAATGTGAATCAACACCTTTTTGATGAATATGTCAATGCAATCAAAATAAAATGAAGTGAATCAACATTTCATATACAATAAGCGGAGAATTCAAAGACTCAGTCGGGTAACTTCCTAGGGCTTGGCGCAGTTCTGCTTGGGGTGGCTGTTAAGGCTTGCTATATGAGGTTTGGTTCTAGGGTGAAGGTACTTGAACGGTGATTCCTCGATCGTCACCATTATAGGCTCATCTGAGGCCGAAGTTGATTCAGGAGAATACATTTCCCTATGGTTGCATGCGGAGATGAAAATCTCACGAAGACATAGAATGCGGATGTATCCGAAAGTGATCCACTATCCTACATGGAGGTGAAGACCTTACGAAGGAGTAGTTTCTCACTCCCACTTAGGGGTGCGACCACAACGGTCAAGCAATGCAATGCCGAGATTAAAACAACATGCAACATGCCATAAAAGGATCATGGTTTTCAAAGAAAGAATTTTTAAATCGCATTTTCAGATTTTTGACAAAAGACAGAAAATAATCAATTTACGGCTTGACTCTCTTTTTATGTCCCCAGTGGAGTCGCCAAGCTGTCGTAACCATTTTTTTTAAACTGAGTCGACTTTGATTTTGAAAACGAAGATAAAAATGGGAGTCACCACCGATCTTTATTTGGTGTGATCGGATCACCTTTGTTTTAATAAAACGTTTTGGTTTACTAAAACAGTATTTTTTGGTCTGCAAAGTTTTGAAAATCAGGTTCGGGAGTCAGTTACGTGCGAGGAAGGGTTAGCACCCTCGTCACGCCCAAAATTGGTACCAAATTGATTAGTCGATGCCTTAATGTCGAAAATTTGAAAAGGTTTTAAAATACGGATCCTTTAAGATGTTTGGATAATCTAGGTTGGAATTTGAGATTTTTTTGTTCCGAGAAGATACAAACATCACATCCAGCACGTTAGGACATGATATTTTAAACCTTCGTGGTCAAGGTCATCTCATGATTTGCTAAGTTTGTTGAAAAGGATGTTAGGTTATTTAGTTAAACGGAAAATCGCAACCCAGCACGTTAGGGCACTATTCCCCGAATTTTTAAATACGAAACATTGCATTATTTTAAGACCTTAAGATGAAATGTAGTAAGTTTACAAAATGCATAGTATCGCGTTAAACTAAGAAAATAAGCATAGAGGCTCAAGTCAAAATTTGAGATTTCTTCGTTCCGAAAAGATATAAACATCACATCCAGTACGTTAAGACACGATATTTTAATCTCTCGTAATCAAAGTCGTCTCATGATTTATGAAATTTCGTTAAAAGGGTGTTAGGTTATTTAGTTAAACGAAAAATCGCAACCCAGTCGTTAGGGCACTATTCCCCGAATTTCTAAATACTAAACTTTGCCTTATTTTAAGATTTTTAGATGAAATATGATGATTTTAAGGAATGTATTTTGTTTGATGATGAACATAGGTAAAAATACTACTAATAATGATGATGATAATATCAAATAATGAAAATAAAATAATACATTAATACTAGCGATAATAATAATAATAATAGAATAATGATGATAATGAAAATATTAATGACATTAATAATATTACATAATACATGAATAGTAATGAAAATAAAAATGAATGATAAAGTGATAATAATAATGGTAATAGTAATTAAGAAATAATTAATAAAATATATACAAGAATAAACAAATATATATATATATACGTAAAAACTATAATATAACTATAGTAATAATAAAGATATTAAGTAGAAATAATAAGGTAATAATAATAATAACAAAATAATGATAGCATAATAGCAATAATAAATAATAATTGCAAAATAATATAACAAAGCGGGCCAAATTGAATTTAAAACAGAAATAAAGGGGGCCATTTAGACACTATAAGCAATAAAGGGACGAAAGAGCAATGCGTGCGAAATGCTGAGGACGAGGAGCGCAATTTTCCCCAAATAGTAAAACGCAGCGTTTAAAAAAGGACCGAATTACAACCGCGTAAAATTTCTGGGCCAAAATTGCGATAACAGAAAATTTAATTTTAAAATCTAAAAATGAGGAAGGGTCGAAAACACAATTAACCCAATCGACGAAAACATGTGGATCCTTGATCGAATTCGGGTCGCATGCATGGTCTTTGACCAAGCAGCGTCGTTTTGGGCATTAAAGGCCGACCCAAAAGCGAAGTCGTTTGAAGGGCTATTTAAGGCTAAAATTTTTTTTAAAAAAATTCATTCCATCTGTTTTGAAAAAAAAAACAATCCTCTTTCTCCTTTTTTTTTTCTTTGCACGCGGTGGCCAAAAAAGGTAAAATGTATATTTTTTTTATATATATTTTTTATAATATATATATGTATTCGTATATAAAAGGGGAAGATGGAAAAAAAATTGAAAGGAAATGAACGAAAGGAAAATCACCTTCGGTTTCTGTTTTGATTTTTTAGCAAGTTTTTGTTCTTTTGCTTGCTTGATGTTGCTGGATCTGTTAGTCTTTTTTGATTCTATTTTGTATTTAAAATTTCTCTCTGTTTTTCATTCAAAAAAAAAAAAAAAGAAGACCCATTTTACAATGGTGCTCCCCTCGGCTTTATAGCCTAAATTTTCTTTTTATCTACTCCCTGTCTTATTCCGTTTAATGCTTTGCAGGTGCAAGTTGGAGCATGACGGTGGCAGAGCAAGTGGAGCAGGTGGAGCAGGTGGCTGATATGAAGGGGGTCGGTTAGAAGGCCTAAGTTCGGCGCCGCACAGGAGGACTTAGGGTTAGGTTTTTTTTTTTTTTTTGGATTTTGTGGTTAGGTGGGTTTAGTAATTGGACTGTTTGGGTTAGTTGTTTTGGGATTGTTTGGTTTATTGGTCCATGGATTATTTAAGTTTAAGTTTCATTGAGTATGGGTCAGACAAAAATGGGCTTGTACAAAGTACAAATCCAATATGTGTATATACTCTAGTAACTAATTTTTAATTGATAATGAGTTAATTATAAATTAATGTGCAAAAGTTATATATTGAATTATGGTTATCAAATTACACATACGTGTAACTTTTCAAATATCTTATCTTTAAAAAGTAGAGAGTCACTTTTCCTATGATACTTATATATTAATTTAATAAATTAAAACTATAAAATTTCAATATCTCAAGATACCAATAAATTCGTATCTAATTTTGGTTTATGTACCAATACGATGTTTGTGTTTAATTTAGATGCCTTCCCTGTTAGTTTGCTTTGGCCCATCCTCATCCATCGTGTTATTTTTTGGATTTTCTTGTTTAAGAGGGCATATTTGGTCATTTACACCTGCATTGCTGACTGAATAAAAACAATGTTACCCAAGAAAACATAGTATGTAATGATAACACATGCATCGTTTCTTTCACATGTAAAAGATTTTTTCCTTTAAATGATAATAGAGGCAACAAGTGTACTCTAATTTTATAAAAAATATTATTTTAATTTTTTATCTTTTTAACTTTTAAATTTATATTATTTGTCAAAAAATGAAAAAGTTGTTGATATGGCATTTACGTATATACCACGTTAACAATTAATTTTAAATAAAAACTATAAAATTCCAAAGAAAATAAAAAATATTGAAATTATTTTAAAATCATAAAATTATAAAAAATTATTTAATAATAATTATAATAATATTTTATAATTTTAAGATATTTTAAAATTTTAATTAATTATTGATGTGCCATACACGTGAATTGTTATATTAATAAAATTAATAAACATTAATTTTTCTATTCATTTCGAGGTATTTTGATAAAAAATACAAATATAAAGGCTAATTAACAAAATTAGCAAAATTTCCCCTCTTGCTTCCAACGTCCGCTACGTAAAGAAAAGCACGAAGTATCTTTCTTTTTCTAGATTTTTCCATTTATTTTACAGTTAAGATTAAATCTTGAAACCTCGATCCAATGGCCCATAATTTTCCCATAAAAGTATATTTCTTTTTATAATTTAAAATAATAATAAAATAGTCAAATTACCCTTTAAAATATATTTTATCATATTTAAGATATAAGGGTAAAATAATTATTTCAACCTTTTTCATATATCATTGTTGATGTAGACATTATTTTCTTGCGGTATAATTACGATTTAATCCTTTTTCACTTAGTAGTAAAATTACATCTTTAACCCTTTTAACTTTATTTCCATTACAATTTAGTTTATGCTTTAATTTTAAATTTACGAATATCAATATATTTTCAACATTATTTTTAATAAGCCATTTTCCCACAACGCCTTTTTATATTGAAATAAAATTTTAGTCTCTATACTTTAAAAAATTTCAATTTTAGTTATTATCCATAAAATAAATTTTTTATAAAGTTAGAATACCAAATAAATCAAATTTTATTAAAATAAAAAGGAATTTCATGATACTAAAACTATATACGCTAATCATCAAAAGAAAATAAAAATTGACATAATGCATCCACAATCTTGGTTAACTATCTTTTATTGCCTAAGATTCAATTTATTTTAAGAATAGGTTAATAATACTCATAATGATATCTAAAATTAATAAAATTGCGATGGGTAAACAAAGGAAAAGAGTGGGACACATTTCCTTTTGTCCTCCACTTTATGAATTAATAAGGCATGGACCTACTACTTTTCTTTTTTAGTTCAATCATAAAAAATTGCTCAATTTCATCATCTTTCACATCAATTTCTTAGAAAAAGGAGGAACTACTGCTACTACTGCAATATTTGCATTGGTACACTATGAAAGGTCAAAGCTTTATTCATTCTTACAAGAGAAAGTACTTCATGTAACGACGCTAAAATTTCTTGGGCGCTTAATTGAGAAATTATTAAAAATTTGAAAACAGAGTTTCAATTTTATTTAAAAAAGGGAGTCGCCACCGATCTTTTTTCTAGGTGTGATCGGACACCTAATAAATCCTCTTTTTAAAGAAAAATCATTTTTTTGAATTTTCTTAAAAAAGGCCGGGTTTAAGTCTGCGTCAAAATTCCAGAGAAAAAATAGGGTTCGGGAGTCGGTTACGCGCGAGGAAGGTATTAGCACCCTCGCGACGCCCAAAATTGGTATCTCGTTAAACGCGTGTTGTCTTAATTTTCAAAAATACAAGTTCAATTTAATATTTAATCGTGATCCGATTGAGACACGAAAATTTTTTTAAAAAAAATTTAAGACTCGAGAAAATTTTTTTAAAACCCGAGAATTTTTGAAAACACGAAAAAAATTTTTTAAACCCAAAAATTTTGAAAACACGAAATTTTAGAAATACGAAAACACGAGAATTTTTTTGAAACACGAAATTTTTTTTGAAAACACGAAATTTTTGAAAACACGGAAATTTTAAAACACAAGAAATTTTTTTTGTTTTAAAAACATGAATTTTTTAAAAATACGAGAACTTTGAAAACACGATAATTTTTTTTGAAACACGAAATTTTTAAAAACACGGAAATTTTAAAACACAAAATTTTTTTTTTAAAAACATGAAATTTTTGAAAATACGAGAACTTTTGAAAACACAAAAATTTTTAAAACACGAGAATTTCTGAAGTACGAGAATTTTTGAAAACACGAATTTTTTTAAAACACAAAAATTTTGAAAATACGACAATTGTTTGAAAACACAAAAATTTTTGAAACTCAAAATTTTATTTTATTTTTTTAGATTTTTTTATTTTTTTAAAAGGCGTATCGTATTTAACACGAACCGATGATATTCACCCAACATACCGATGAAATCAACGACAAGTGTTAAACCGATTCGTTGCCTTATTTATTAAAATTATTAAAATAAAAGTAAAAAAATACAAATAAAATGCTAAAATATCAATAATATTAAAACGAGATGTCATAAAAAATACACAAATTAAATTAAAAGTGGGTAAAGAAATTACCGAAAAGCTTAAAATTACGGACTTGAAGAATAGGATACACGACCCATTTTTTTCTCTTTTTTCTTTCTTTTTTCTTTTTTCTTTCCTTTTTTTTTTTTCTTCTCTTTTCTTCTTCTTCTTTCTTTCTTGCCCTTGGGCTTTCTTCTTAGGCCGGGCTTCTTGGTGGTCATTGAAATTTGCTTGTTTGTTGGCTTTTTTTTTTTTTTTTGTGGCTTCGCTATTTTTTTCTTTGCTTGTTTTTTTTTTTTCATTGGTACATGATCGGGTTGGGTCACATGGGTTGGAGTCACCGTGGGTGGGTCATTAACTATTTAAAAATATTTTTCCTTTTTTTCTTTTTCTTTCTTTTTTTCTTTTCTTTCTTTTTCTTTTTTTCTTTCCTTTTTTCCTTTCTCTTTTTTCTTCTTTCTCCTTCTTCTCCTCTTTTCTTCTTCTCCAAAACGCTGCCGCCGTGGTCGCCACCTCCTTCATCGGTGTGCGACGCCTTCTTCCTTTCTCTTCTTCTTCTTCCTCCTCTTTTCTTTCTCTTTTTCTTTCTTTTTTCGTGGTTTTTTTTTTTGATGTTGGGGGTTTTATTTTTGGGAAAAAATCCCTTTTATAGTGTGTTTGTGCAGTGGCAAGGTGGCTAGGGGAAGGAGGCCATCCCTTAGGTGGTGGTGGAAAATCGGGGGTGGGTGCGTGAAATCCGCCGGATTTTTGGAGATTTTCCGACAGAAGGACCAGATTATGCCTTGAGAAAGCTATTAGGGCCAAAGTGTAATTTTAAGAAAGATAAGAGGTAAAATGTAATTTTGAAAAGTTTTAGGGCTAAAATGTAATTTCAAGAAAGTTTAGGGGTTACAATATAAATTTTTAAATTTTTTTAAAAAATAAACCCATAATTAAAGTTGGGACAAAATTTAGTGGTTCTGTTGCCCTCTTTGCTCATATTGTGAAAGCGAGGATAGAGCAAAGACTTAAAAGCACTAAATTTTGTTCGATTGTCCAATCCTTATTCTTTATTGAAAAAGTAAATCGAAAATAGCTTGGCAAGCGATTCAAGCTTAACTCACCTCTCGGATTATGAGTTGATCTTTGAAAAGCGAAATTGAAAATACCTCGTGTGGCACGAGGCTCAACTTACCTCTCATAATATGAGTTGATTTTGAAAAGCGAAAATTGAAAAATACCTCAACGTGTGACTGAGGCTCAACTCACTTCTCGCAATATGAGTTGATTTTTTTTTGAAAAGCGAAATTGAAAAATACCTCGGCGTGTGACCCGAGGCTCAACTCACCTCTCGCATTATGAATTGATTTTTGAAAAAGCGAAATTGAAAAATACCTCGGCGTGTGACCCGAGGCTCAACTCACCTCTCGCATTATGAGTTGATTTTGAAAACAAAAATTAAACCTCGGCGTGTGACCGAGGCTCAACTCACCTCTCGCATTATGAGTTGATTTTTGAAAAGCAGAATTGAAAATACCTCGTGTGACTCGAGGCTCAACTCACCTCTCGCAATATGAGTTGATTTTGAAAAGCAGAATTGAAAATACCTCGGTGTGTGACTGAGGCTCAACTCACCTCTCGCAATATGAGTTGATTTTTGAAAACCGAAATTGAAAAATACCTCGGCGTGTGACCGAGGCTCAACTCACCTCTCGCATTATGAGTTGATTTTTGAGCAGAAATTTGAAAATACCTCGGCATGTGACTCGAGGCTCAACTCACCTCTCGCATTATGAGTTGATTTTTTGAAAAAGAAATTAAAAATACCTCGGTGGCGTGGGACTGAGGTTCAACTCACCTCTCATAATATGAGTTGATTTTTTGAAAATAGAAATGAAATAACTTTTAAAAATATCGAATTTCAAAACATATCATCCGGTGGAACTCGGATGTCTTATTTTCCTTGATTCAATTACAACTATCATCAAAACCTCTTGCTTCTCTTGGAGTGCTGTATATGTCATGCGTGATGTTATCATGATATGCACATGTTTGGTCTTAAATGCTTTTATGCCTACATGATTATGCCATACGCCTTAGGCTTGTTTGTCAGTATATCTCTTTTAATTCTGACTCTCATGATGATGCATTCATTGTTTCGATTCTTGACTTCCTTTCGGGTTTTGTACCCATCCTCGAGTAATCTGCGTTTCTCGTGTATCACCCTTTTGCCCTTGTTGAACTTTGTCATTGCTTTAAGGCTCTCGACTTACCAAATTCTCATCCGTAATACTCAACATTCCTTTTGTTTAGAGTATGTCATTTCACTATTTATCATTTAGACAAACCACACATGAGATGCATGAAAATGGCAAAGTAGGTACGAAAGAAATACCTCACATTCATATTTATTTCAAAAGCGATAAGCAAAGAAAATTGACAAGGAAGAGCTCAATAAAGAAAACATTATAAAGAAAGGAAAGCGATTCAATTGTCACAAATGCTCTAGATATTCAACGCATGAACTTCCACATTTCTTCATCCCGGATCTCTTGAGCACGACTTCTTGTGTAGAAGATTTGAGCTTCCGGATCGCTTCAAATATTGTAATCTTGCCACATGACTCCCGTTCAAATCGTCTTGCTCCTTTTGTCCGAACCTCCTTCATTAGGGCCGCCTTTCGAGTTTTCATCCTAATCTTTTTGTTTATCAAGACGCCCTTTCGAGTTTTCATCTTGATCTTTTTCTTTTCTTTTTTTATCAAGACGCGCCTTTTGGTTTTCATCTTGATCTTTTTTCTTCTTTTTTTATTTTTTATCAAGGCGCCCTTTCGGGTTTTCATCTTGATCTTTTTCTTCTTTTTAATTTTTCCTTTTTTTAGGCATAGTACTTTTCACGGCATTTGAGTTCCTTTGGATTAGGTAACTCCTTCCCATCCATCTCGGTGAGAATCAAAGCTCCACCGAGAAAGCCTTCTTTACTGACGTCGGCCCTTCCCAATTTGGTGCCCATTTTCCTCGAAAGTCTTTTTGTATTGGGAGAATCTTTCAAGATCGAGTTTTCCTCACGGAATTCTCTTGGCGCACCTTCTTGTCATGAGTAGTGATCATTCTCTTCGGTACATCCGTCCATGACAGATTGCCTTCAAGCGTTTTTCTTCGATAAGATTTAGTTGGTCATATCGAGCTTGAACCCATTCTCGATTCTTCTAGTTTCGACTCCATTAAGACTCGTAGAGAGGATCTCAACTTCAATGGGCAAGATGACTTCCATTCCATAGACCGAGAGAAAGGAGTTGCTCCGTAGATGTCCGCACGGATGTGCGATATGCATACTAAGCGAATGGTAGCTTCGTGCCAATCTTTATATGTCTCGGTCATTTTCCCAATAATCCTCTTAATATTTTTGTTAGCCGCTTCTCTTGCTCCGTTCATCTTTGGGCGATAGGGTGAGGAATTATGATGCTTTATTTGAAGCTGCGCCGCACACTTCTTTCATCATCTTGTTGTTCGATTTAAAGCGTTATCTGAAATAATTTTCTCGAGCAAACCGTATCGACATATGATTTCTTTTTAAGAACTCGCAAACCGCATCTTTCGTCACATTAGCAAATGAAGCGGCTTCTACCCATTTTGTGAAGTAATCTATAACCACAAAATGAACCGGTGGCCATTAGAAGCTTTTGGAGAAATTGGCCTATAACATTCATGCCCCACATAGAAAAAGGCCACGGAGAAGTCATGACATGAAGGCGAAGGGTCGCACGAATTTTATCGCCAGAATTTGACATTTGTGGCACCTTCAGCGTAACTAATCTGATCGCTTTCCATCGTCGACCAAGAATAATCGAGTCTCATAATCTGCTCGCCATAGTGAAACCATTGGCATCGTCCCACAAATTCCTTCATGGACATCTTCAAGTATTTTTCTCGCTTCAGCGGAATCCACGCATCTCGTGAGCACTTGATCTTTTCCTCTTTTGTACGAATATCCCATCAAGGACAAATCCACCGCCATTCTTCCGATTGTTCTTTTGTCGTTCTCATTTGTTTGCTCGGGATACCTTTGATTCTTGACATATTCTAAGATATCATGGAACCACGGACGCCCATCTATCTCTTTTTCAATGCTAAAACAATGTGCAGGGACCTCATATATGCTCATTTGGAGAGGCATTATTTATGTTTCTCTGGACGCTTTGAACATTGAGGCCAAAGTGGCCAAGGCATCAGCCAATTGGTTTTCTTCTCATGGGAAGTAGTTAAAAGTCACTTCTTTGAATTCTTTGACTAGCTCATACGAGATCGCGATATTTGACCAATTTCGAATCTCTCACTTCCCAATCTCCACGGATTTGGTAAATCACCAACGCTGAGTCCCCGTACACTTCTAAGATTTTGATGTTTCGTTCAAGAGCTACACGAAGGCCCATGATGCAAGCCTCATATTCTGTTACATTACTGGTACAGAAGAAATTTAATCTGGCAGTGAGTGGATAATGGTTCCTTCCGGTAACACTAAGACTGCTCCAATCCCATGCCCCAATGCATTCGATGCACCGTCAAAGCTCATCTTCCATGATTTCTCTTTTGATGACTCACACTCTTTTTCCACAATGCATATCAAATCCTCGTCTGGGAAATCAAATCTCAAAGGCTCATATTCCTCCGTGGCTCGAGTTGCTAAGAAGTCACTATCGCGCCCCTTTATCGACTTTTGACTCACATATACAATGTCGTACTCACGATAGTAGGATCGCCATGGTGCCATTCTTCCCGAAAGTGTAGGTGATTCCATCATGTATTTTATTGGGTCCGACTTTGAAATTAACCACGTCGTATGATACAACATATATTGTCCGAGGCTTGAACTACCTGGACCAAAGCACAACAAAATTTTTCAATTGATTGGTACTTTGCTTCATATTACGTGAATTTCTTCTTGAGGTAGTAGATCGCCTTTCTCTTTTCCCCGACTCATCATATTGCCCAAATCGCAACCCATTGAATTTTCGAACACGTTAGATACAATATTAAGCTGTCTTCCGGAGTTAGCGATTAGCACCGGAGGTTGGACAAATACTATTTTATCTTGTCAAAAGCCACTTGGCACTCATCGTTCCACTTTTTGGATTATATTTTGAAGGAGTCAAAAATTGGGTCACACTGGTTGGTAAGTTGAGCAATGAATCGGCGATGTAGTTCAACCTCCCTAAAATCCTCGACTTCTTTTTGTGTCTGCGGAGGTGGTAATTCTTGTATGGCTTTTATCTTATCTGGATCAACCTCAATACCTCTCTCACTAACAATGAAGCCGAGTAATTTTCACGAGGTAGCTCAGAAAGTACACTTATTGGATTAAGCTTCATTTGGAACTTTCTTAGTCTTTCGAACAATTTCTTGAGGTTCCCAATATGCTCTCTTTCCCTCGAGATTTGGCAATCATATCATCAACATAAACTTCTATCTTTTGTGCATCATGTCATGGAATAGCATCACTATTACCTACGATATGTTGCCCAAAGATTCTTTAATCCGAACGGCATCACCTTGTAGCAAAATGTTCCCACATTGTTACGAAGGTAGTTTTCTCCATATCCTCGGAAGCCATCTTTATCGATTATAACCGAAAATCCATCCATGAAAGAAAATAATGAATGTTTTGTTGTGTTATCCACCAACGTGTCGATGTGTGGCAAGGAAAATTATCTTTAGGACTTGCTCGATTCGGATCGCGATAATCCACGCACATTCGTACCTTACCGTCTTTCTTGATCTTTGAGACTATATTAGCTACCCATTCGGGTATTTAAAGACTTGTAGGAAGCTTGACATCAAATTGTTTCTTGACTTCTTCTTTTATCTTTATGACATTTCGTGTCTCATTCATCTTAGCTTCGTTGAAGCAGGTTTGCATTCGGTTTCAATGGGAGTCTATGGACCACTACATCCTCGTTCAACCTGGCATGTCTTGATACGACCATGCAAATACATCTTTATACTCACAAAGCAAAGCGATCAAATCATGTTTGGTGTTATCCGAGATGGAGGTCCCAATCTTCACTTCTTGCCTCTTTTCTTCATTTCCCAAGTTCCTTTGTCTCAACAGATTCTTGGTGGGGTAAAATCTGTTTATCTTCTTGTTCTACCATCCTTAGTAAGTCGAGAGCGATACATAATCTTGACATTTTCCTCGACTTGAATTCTCCTAAACAAATAGCTTTCTCAAAATCGATTTCGGGACTTGTAACAGGATTGTTCATGTCGTTGGTATCTCGAGCACTGAAATGTGAATGGAAAAGAAAACTATAGAGGAGCATCAAAGTATTGGAACCAAACAAACATAATGTTATGGCATGACATGAGGTACATGTAACGATAGGTGTGAGAAGAAGGAATAATTATGAAGTTAACAAGAATGAAAAGGCTATGACAAAATGCATCTCCATTAATGTTCATTTAAATGATAAAGAGCAAACATAAGCTTTTACAAAAGAATCCCACTATTACTTAGGGCACACAAAAAGAGAGTTAACATTGAGCATTACTCGAGAGGACTTAGAAACTACAAGAAGATCCACAAGCAATCAATTGTTCAAAATAAATCCAAGAGGACAAGGCGTATCATTGAAACATCTTCAATTGCATCATCTCCTTTGTCAATAACATTTATCTTGACGTTCAAGACCCTTTCAATCAATAACGGCGCTTCGTGAATTATCTCGCCACAGGCACATCATTCTGTAGATGTAAATGTTTTTGACAAAGGAGGATACGCTATGGGCTCCCATTCCAACTCCTGACCTGAGGATATTGTAAACCTCATTTCTTGATCTTTCTGCAACTGTGGATTGTATGGTTTTAGCCTCAGTGAATGATTAGAGTGATATGCACATGCAATGAATGGATGAATGAATAAATGAAAAATGCATGTTAATCATGAATAAATATGCAAGAATTTGGTGTTGATTTCAAGATAGCCCCATACTTAGGCATTTCATTAATCAAAAGAGTCTATTACAAAACGTTTTGCCATCTCTGATCTAACAGTTACACTCGTTCTAGGAATTCTGACATGCTTGATCCTTGTCTCGGAGGAATTGGTGGCGAGATCTTACGCTTCATCGACAATTGCACAATTTGCACACCACTGTAATTTCATTAATCAAACCGCCAAGATACATATCTTTTTCTTGAAGAGCTCTTTCGTAGGCACAAATGTCTCTATTATGCTGGTCATTCTTTTCTTCTAGGGCTTTTAGGAGAGTATCCAAGTGTTGCTTGATGAGCTTGCGGTGTATTTTCTAAATCTTGTATTTTCTTTTTAGCTCTTGACGTTTCGACCGACTAGTCATTAATTCGCAGACGCTATTTCAGTATTCAACATTCTTCTTCCTTAACTCTATCATAGCACGAGCGACTTTTTTCCTTTTCCTTCTTCGCTTTCCTCTCCGTAATTCCATCCACCTTTGATGTTGCTTAATTCTTCCTACCATTCCGTCGATGATTTGCCCACCCGCTATTCTTTATGGTGTCTCTTAATTTCTTATTTTCCAAATGAAGATCCTTTAAGTCATTTCTCATGATCTCGACTTCTTTACGGACTTTCTCGTTTACGGATTTTTCAATTTGAACATCTATCTTCATTGGTAATTTTCCTCTTGAAGAGAACTAATTTCCGTAATGATTGGACTTTTCACGTTCAAATTCATGTCTTGCTATTTCGGTTAGACGACATTTCTTTTGAGAAAGGATTACGAAAATATAATCCGTTGGTGAGGTTTGTTGACTATTTACTCGTCTTTGTCTCCATATGTCATAATCTTGAGTGATAGTATCAGCATCTGAGCTAACTCCATTAGGTAGATTTCCTTCCAAGACTTTGCGATATCTCGGACTTTTTCATGTAACCTTCACTGTAAAAGCAAACCCTGCATCGTTAATCCTCCGATAGTTGGTATGAACTGTCGTGAAACAAAGCGCTTTGAACCATTAACGGTGCATATCCAACTCCTCCCATAATCCGAGTAAAGGTATGCAATCTTGGCTTCCGCATTTGTATAGCGAGAATCGAAGGACGGATCTATGGTGCTCTCAAGTTATATCTTGGTGAGAGGTTACGAAAAATCTGAAACCAGTCTTTGTTCGGTGACATCTTTCGGCCAATCTTTCTCAAGGTAAGCTTCAATGGAGCGAATGTTTTTGAAAACATGTGGAAAGGTGTGCGCCCACTTTCCGTAGTGGCTCGAATCCAAACATTAAGTAGCTGTGCACATCCGATAAAACGTCCTTCCCCTTTTCTCCTACAACAATTTAGAGATCTAAAAGTCTCAGCTAAAATAGTTGGGACGGGGTTGATTCCTTGCCTCAACTTTTCAAAGAAATCCACTATCACAACTTCTATATGCCCAAGAACTTTTGGGAAGACAATTTATCCGTAAATGGCTAAAGCAAACAGATCCACTCTCTTCACAATATCTGGATGGTTTTGAACTAAGTCTCGAGAAAACCATGGAATACAACCGACTTCGTTCTTTTCTTTATCATTTTTCAGCCCATGTATCGACCATTCTGTCAACTTCATTAGCTTTTTCTTGAAGGTCATTGGTTTGGGCTCTTTCACATATATCTTCTTTGAATTGTGCATTGTCAACGCGAAGCAAGGCGGCATACTCTTCTATGGTTGAGTCATATCTTCTGGTTGAAAGTAAAACATTGATAAGTCGGGTCCCGAATTGAACCATGGCTTGAATCAATTGTTCATCTACGTTAATGACGATTAAGTGAGCTATATCCGTGCTTTTCAAGAAAGATGCCCCTAGTGTCCGAGTCCCATTGTTTCGGATCCTAGTCAAGTCTTGAGGTTATTAACGAACATTCATGGTCACATGCTCAGAAAGATTGGAGATACATCCTTCTTTTAAATCGTCCCTTTTACTTTCTCGAGTTTTCAAAGACCGGTCTCGAACCACGGCATTTTTCTCGGTCACTTGTGTAATTGACTCCTCCATCGAAACCCGCTTTTGGCAACTAATCTCTAATCAACACCATCCTAACAAGATGCCTATGATGCATGGTGAAAAATAAAGACAAATAACATTGGTTAGTAATTACAACAAATATAAGCGGAGAAAAACTATGGAAAATCTAACAAATTAAGATATTTAATTTTGCATTTTGGTGAAACCGACCTACTTTTTTTTTACCCCATCATATTTACAAAATAAACTTACCCCACATGCTCATCGATAATCTACCTCTCTAAATTATTAAACGGACCCGATTTGCTTGCATAAAAAGTGTAAACGTAAAAGAAATAAAAGGTAAGAAGTGTTTCTCCCATGTACTTATTTTGGTAACTATTGACTCAAGATTTATTAGTTCTACTTTTCATTTTTGCTCATGGCCTATGATTTATATCTACTTGAAACTAATCTTAATGAACTTATTCAAATAAAATTTACTTTGTTCTCTTTTGACTTGATAATGTTGCTGCACATTCCACACACTTAGCATTTTCAAATTGCCACATCGACTCGGAATTCCCAACTATCCTAGAATAGTTGTCCTGCTAAATTATGTGCTTTTTTCACTTCATTTTGAGTTATATACCGTTGAGATATGGTGCTCCTTGTTTTATTGTCATGATATCATTAACATAGCCTCTTTTTATTACTTTAGCCTTGGATTGTGTGTTATGATTGACCTCACTAATGATCTCAATTTGTAATTGCATATTTGTAATTGCATACGTTGGTCATCAAAGTATGCAAGATATCCTTAGTTACTTTTTCTTCTCTGTCTAAGTTTCCAAATTATTTTGAATTTGCTTTAGTTCATTTTCTTTATAAAATAGCTTCTCATTTCAAGAAGTATCTCTCTAAAGAATAGACTTTTTGAAGTTCTACTAATAGGACCAATTAATGATGTCATTTGGCACTTTTGAGGTAGAACATTTTGAAAAACAAAATCATTTCACTAAAGCATAAAAGTTCAATATGATTTGAGGCCTAAGTGGTGATATCTTTGGTGAAATATTTCAAATAATATCGAGTTTTTACGTGTCTAACTTTAAGCACATAATTATCTTGGTTATTGCTACTTTCAATATGACCTTCACTGGATTGTTTGATTACAAGTGTTAAAGGCTAATCGGATCGAAATGCAAAAGGCATGATGAATTGAGGCGTGGTCTTCATAAATCTAAAGGGTCTGTAGCTACTTTTATTATGCGAATGGAACTCTTAAAAGAGGGATGTAGTTGTTTGTGGAGAAGCCTTTGGAAAGGTTGGTAAACTAGAGTCACACTCTTGAACATTTGAATATGAAAATTTTACGCTTGCTATATGGTAAATGCTTAACATTCTAAACCTATTTGAAGAGAGTTTTCCACTATATCCATGACCGGTGCGTGCTTTATTTGATGATGGCGAAAATCGTGTCGATGAGGTTTGGACCCTCAATACTGCATGAGTTAGCAAATTATTATGTTTCCTTTTAATTTACTCTATCTTGCCATATTTGACCGCTTTTTGATTAAATTTGAAAGATGCTAATAAACTGTTACTCTAACTTGATCACAGATGAGGAAATTGGACCTCATTGCGTAATGGTTAACATTTTGACATGCGACTTGATTTTCTTATGTGGCCCTTGTAGTTGGAATTTAGTTACACATGTGGTGTAACTGTGAGGTTGTAAGTTCTTTGCATTTGGGTCATCAATACAATATAAGGAGACATGATTTTGTTCAAGGCCACCTTTATCTTCAATATGAACCACAAAATCACCTTTAAGAGAAGAAACAATTCTCTGATTCTACACTTCTAAATTATCTGGACTCTAGGTATGAAATCATGCTAGTTTTTGACCATGGATCCACCCTGCTAATTGACAATGTATAAACATAGTTGAGTCTAAAAGAGGGATTTGGACTTCTTAATATCATCTATAGCCTCAATTTATGGGGTTGCCTTAGCAGTAGTTACATCTTTGTGAAGCAAAATAATTGTAGCCTAGTTGATGCCTATAAACACTTGTGATGCAACATATGCAGATAGATGATTGTGATTCGAAACTGGTTTTCTTGTTTGGGTTTAACCGAGGTGATTCTTTGTGTTGGATACTGTATTGACATTGTTGTAGTTCAATTCCTAATGCACTCAATTCAAGTTTCCTAATTCACTTCAACTTCCATTCGAAGGAGGAATGGTTACTTATTCATATTGAGAGTCTTTTCTAATTAGAATCATTATGATTGGTAGAGAAATGTTTTCTCGATTTCTTGGACTTGGAGGTTTGTTTGTTAATTGTTGCCTCTAGCTAAGATAAGAGACTAGAAAGATTAGGATAATTTGAAATTTTCTCTTTTGCTTGCTTTTATACTGAGAGAATATTGTAATGGAATTTGAAGAAATCAATTTTGATTGAATATATAGCAATGATAGATGACACTATTAAATTGCAAGGGTATTTGTAAATAATAGAGGATAAATTTCTCGCTTTAACACAACAGTTTTTGCGGTGCCAAAATGGATATCCACTTTGTTCTACGTAAAGCAAGAGTACACAACCAAGAGTGTAGTTCTAGGAAACTTAGATGGGAAGGTACCCACGTAGCATCCATGATAGTCACGGAAAGTCAAGGACGACCATGATGAAGTGAAGATGAAGAAAAGAAAATGGCTTGAACCAGAAAATGTAATGAAGTAAAGAAGTTTATGAAAAGATGAAAATAAGCTGAATTTTATTATTGAAATGAGCATCTATTTATACACAAATTATCAACAAAAATTTTAGATGAAAAAGATTTCTTGCTGGCCATTAAAAATCATGGTTGTGTTGATTATATTTTGGTATCTCTTTGTTTTTGCAATATTTGGATGGTATAATGACATAATAGAATGTCATTACAATGTTGCAACTTTTGGTGTTGTAAAATTTTAAAATATATGTATTATGACATATAAACTAATGAAATAATGTAACTTTTGTTAATATATGAATATTATGCTTGGATGTGAAATATAATTCTCAAGTTATTTATTACTTCTAATATTTAATTATTTTTATTGTAGAATAGTTAAATTATTTGTTTCAAGAATGATATTTTAGTACATTAAATATGTATTGCAGTTTAAAAATAATAAAGTAGATTATATATATTTTATAGTATTATATATTTTGATTTTTTAATTCATATAATAATAATTAGATTATATATATTTTATAGTATTATATATTTTGATTTTTAATTCATATAATAATAATTATATTAAGCATGTTATTAAATTATATTTAATAATAATTATGTTAAAATATGATTAAATTATTTATTATTTTTATTAAATTATTTTCAATAATAACCTTATTAAAATTTAATAACAATTATCATCTACTTAACAAAATTCTGCTAAGGGTATTCTGGTCATTTTAGTTTTATTCCTTATGCTATTACAACATCATTCCATTCAATCAAACACAATAATTCTATTACAGCTCTATTCCATTCCATTCAACCAAACAGTTGAATTACTTATTACAGCTCTATTCCATTACACCTCTATTCCATTACACCTCTATTCAATTACAGCTCTATTCCATTACAGCGAACCAAACGTGCCCTAAGTGTTGTAGAGGTTGGTATGATAAAAGTTAGATTATATTTTATTTATTTTATTTTAAAAATTAATTAATTAATTTTGTATATTAAATTAAAAAATAAATTACTAAAATAAACTCTTAATTGATAATATTTTTAATTTTAAAAATTAATTAACTTTTAACGTATTATATAAGTAAATTGACATGTGAATGTTATATCAGTAAATATTCATTTTAAGATGATTTGATAAATAATATAAGTTTAAAACTTAAAAAATGAAAAATTAAATGAATGATTAAAATCATTTTTTATAAAAGTTGAACAACTCTCAAATTAATTATAATTTAAAAAAAAATAGAAGGACATTTTTAGAAAGTAGCTAACGTATATGGATACATTATCTGAAGGAAGGTGACAAAGTAAATGTCACTTTACGAAATTAATCAAAACTCAATAATTAATACAAAACTGTTGACATTAATTGGACTTCTCCAAAAAGTGATAAAAGTTATTGATTATAAGTTTACAAATAACTTTCTGATAACCTGGCGCAAAACTAGGGCTGCCCTAAAATGAATTTCCATTTAAATCTTTTAAAATTTTTAATTAATAAAAATAAAATTATATTTTAGTTTTTTTAAATATAAAAATTTATTTAATCCTTCAAAATTATAAAGATATAAATTATTAAAATGATAAAATTATATTTTTATCATTATAAAATTTACAATTTAATTATGACCATCTAAAAAATTTTCTAATTCGCCCCTACTGGTAACTGCAATTTTTTTTTTCAATGTGAAAAGTTTATTAGCTTTTTTTAATTCGTTCATAGGTTAGATGTAATTATCCAATAAAAATAATTGAATTTTTTATGTTATTTTTATTTTTCTTAAAACATTTTAAAAGGAAATTATTTAAAGTTTATATCTTTAAATATTAATTTTAGTACTTTTTAAAAATATTTTTGGAATAAAAGAAATATAGATTAGAAGTTTAATTAGCAAATAACTATTATATTCTTAATATATAAGGTTAAAATATGTAATTAGTCCCTGTACTTCACATAAAATGAGATTTAGTCTTTGTACCTAAAAAGTTAAAATTAAGTCATTCTATTTTTTTAATTTAAAAATCTCAATTCAATTATTAAAATCACAAGTATTTCTATCAAATTTTGTCAATTTTGAATTTTGATTAGGTTATCCTTATATGACGTAACATATGATTGATGAAAATAAACATATTAAATTGATCAATTATGATAGAAACTACAAATAATATTAATGATTGAAAAAATGAAAGGATTGAATTTTAATTTTTAAAGTACATGAACCAAATCTCAAATTAAATATAAGTACAGGGACTAACAACACATTTTAACCAATATATAATTTAAATATTTAGTATTTTGAAGTTAATCATATTTTAACCAACATTAAATCATATGTTGCACGTTTTGTAATTAATCATAGCCTACCGTGTGTGAGCATTTTGGTCAACAAATAAAATCATAACTAAAATTCAATTTTAAATTAAAAGCTTTCAAAAGACAAAAGAAAATTAATAATGGTGTTGTTTGATAGAAACTGATAGATTTTTAAAATATTAATTTTAATGATATAATTTTATATATATTTGATAATTCAGGATAAAAACAATCTGATAAATTTTTATTTATTTATAAAAAGTATGAAAAATAATAAATATATAAGAGTTATTTATCACTTAATGAAAAATATTTTATTTTATTTTATTTTATTTTATTTTAATATTATATTATCCTATAAAAATTTACATTTAAAATTTAATTTTTGCTTAGAATATCGTGAAATGTTTAAAATTTAAAGATAAAATGTATTTTTTATTTTTTATCTTTTCTAATGTATATTTATCAAAGAGTCTAATTATATTCCATAAATAATTTTAAGTAATATAACAAATAATTTTATAATTAATAATTAATAATTAAAATTTTCATACTTAAAATTTTTTAACACTTAATTTTTTTAATTTATCAAACTAATACTAATTTTTTAAATAGTAAAATTACACTAAGAAACGAATAAGATAGTCTCAATCGCATTAATTATTGTATAAATGGTGGGGGAAAGTCGACAATGAAATATGCAGCAAACATAGAAAGAAGTGGATTGCAGCCCCTCCTCAATTCTCTCCCAATAATTCATTTATTTTATTTATTAACATTAGTAAATTACAAACAACTTTCCCACCTAATAAGTTTATGATTTTCTTCCAATAATTATTATCTCAGATAAATTATTTGGAAATATCATTTTAGTATGAACTCTTAATTGGGGTAGTTACATTGATTTTCTTTTAAATGTGGTGTGTAATTAGGTCCGATTTTTATATAGTTTTATCTTTTTACCAAACTCAAATCTTATTTAAGGGGTATTGAATTTTTTTACCTCTCGAGTTAATATGCTTTAGTGACGTGAGAAAATTCCAATTTATAATTTATTCTCTTGTTGAAAGTCACAACGATTAAAATAGAATTGATCACTACATGCACTGAACTAAATATTCAACTCAATTATACTAACTAACCATGATAAATCTATAGGAGATTCCACACATTTATATAGGAGGAGACTCAAATCTAAAATCATATTTTTCACAAAAATGCCTCACAAGGAAACACTAGTGACTAAGGAGGACCTTGTGAGCTAAGTTACTTGCAAGTCTAAGATTTCGCAAGCCTAGACCATTGAGGCCACTCTTGACTTTGAAAGGATGTTTGCCAATCATACTACTTACAAATATCCATTCCCCATACATGATAGTTCATACTAAATATATATATATATATATATATGAACAACTTACGACTAGTGACAAATTCGATGGGGATGGCAGGGGTCTCGACCCCCTAAAATGAATAAATTTTTATTTAGGCACTTTTATAGTTTATAAAATCTTAATTTAATAGTGGTAAAATTACACTTTGCCCCAAAAAATGATAAAATTTTGATTTAATCATTTAAAAATTATAGAGATATAGGCTATTAAAATGGTAAAATTATATTTTACTATTGTAAAAATATACAATTTAATTTCGTCCCAAAAAAAAAAATTCTAACTTCACCCTTGCCTACGATAACAAGACACCAATAAATTGACTAATTTTCAAGGAGTCCAAGATCAATGCATGGACGAGATGTGGCACATCAATAACTACTAGGAAGAACTCACTTAAAGGCTTTACATGCACCATGAAACGAGACAAGATACCTTCCTCTCTAAGAACATTCTTAAATCTCTCCTACTCTCATCACCTCTCAAACCCTCTCTTGAACATCCTACTCCGACTATCTTAACCCTCCCATGGCTTTTCACATTCTAGGTGAACCATACCAAACCTCTACAACCTCCTTAAGGTGGGTTTGGATGGGCGGTACGTTTATCTGCGATTAGTGTAAAAACAGCGGTGGCGGTGAGATTAGATACTATAACGTGAGACAAAAAGTAAGATAAACGCACCGCACCGCACTCAATCGTTCATCCAAACCTACCCTTATTGTGTCAATAATTGGTATAATGAGCATGGACTCACTCCTTGCCTTCAGAGTCAGTCAAGAAAATGGATTAAAAATTCATGGTCCTATTCGTCAGTTTCTTATGTTAATTTCACCAAAGAAAAAAACAATTTAATCTCTCTTATTAATTTGATTTGGGAGGTATAAAACTATATAAAAGTTGTAAAATTATGGTTTAATTCACTACTTGACTCTTGTAGAATTAAAAAAATATTTTTTTAAAGATGTATTTAGATAAACTTTTAAGTTTTGTTTGGTTGAATAGAAAGAAAATAGAAAATGGAAAATTGAAGGGTAAAAACTAGAAGAATGGAAAACATTAATTTTCTTTTCATCTATTATTTGATGGTGTCGAAAAAAAATACATAACTTTAAATTAACATACATTTCTCTCTATTTTCTTTCCTCCCATCTTTTAATTTGAAATGATTGATTTTTATTTTCTCTCAATTTTCTTCTCAACCAAACACACTCAAATTTTATTTTCCTTACACTTTTCCTCTCAACCAAACACCCTTTTAATTTTTAGTTTTACATAAAAAAAAAAATTTGACTCTTAAATTGTAATTAAATAAACTTTAAATATAACTAACTTTCTTATCTAAAATAATAGCTTATTTAGATGAATAAAAAATGTAGCTAAAGGTAGGTGGGCACAATTATTTGAACCAACCTGCAAAGGACGTAACGTTTGAGAAAATTTAGCTAAAATTGACTTCATTTGTTGTTATTGTTATTCTTAATCTAATAACTACAAAACTATTTATATCAATTTGACACTTCCAGCAATGTTTTGTGGTACCTATTGTTTATAAATTTACAAATAATTTGCTCAAAACTGCATTATTTTTCTTACTTTAAAAATTTGTTGGCTTTGTAATTTTATTTTTTAAAATTTTGTTTATTTAGGCTTGGCTTTTCTTTTCCCGCTCCGTTTGTTTTACTGAAAATGACTCTCGAAAAATAATTTACTTTTTTGAAAAAGTTAATATTTTCTGGTGTTTGGATGAATATATGTAAAATATTTTTTATTGTTTGGTTGTAAATACCTAATTTTGCCCGGGCATTAAATAAACCCAAAATAAAAAATATTGTCCATTTACAGTCCTTGTTACAAAGCCCAATTACACTCTAATCCAATAGCCCAATTAGCCTTAAACCCAAATCAGCGTGGCCCAAGAGGCCCAAAAAATTAAACGGAGGACAGAAGCCTAGGGCGCCGCCAATGTCCCAGCTGGATGCCAACAGACGCGCCGCTCCTCGCGCCCAGGCCAACAGTCGTGCCGCCTTAGCAGAAGATCGATCGTCGTGCCTTCAATCCGCCCCTCGTCAGGCCACGATTCGCCGCAAATGACGCCTGATCATCACCGCGTTCTCCGTCTTTGACCTGCAAAAGAAGAAAGAAATCGCAGCAGCAGATGTATTTCCTTTTTTATTTTTTATTTTTGAGGCTATATAAACCTCACAAAAACATGTAAACGAAAAAAAAACACAGGCAAATACAGACAATACAGAGAGAAAAACAGTGATATATACAATCAAAAAGCAAAGGTTTTGTTATTTTACTTTTTTATATTTTCGAATACATTTTTTTATTTTGTTTTTTTATTTGAAAAGCGTATATAATATATATATAATATATTTATACAAAAAAGGAAATTTTTTACATTTTTGTAATTAAGCCACGGCGGACGACGGCGTGTCTCGCAGGAGCCTCGCCGGAAATCGCCAGCAAGAGAGAGTCTGAGGGCTCTCAAAATTGTTTTTAAAAAAAATGAAGAATCTATTTTTTTTCTGATTTTAACTATTTATATAGGATTCAAAACGGCGCCGTTTTGGACCTAAGCACCAGTGCCAAAACGACGTCGTTTTACTCAGGACCAGCACTGACCCGACCCGCATAGAGATCCGCGTGTTTTTTTTTAAAATTGGGCTATTTATGCCCGTGATCCTTCCGCATTTTTTAATTGTTTTAATTTCATTCAATTTAACATTTTCTTCATTTTTTAAATTTACCCGAAAAGTTTATTTTATTCTAATTTAGTCCTCGATCTGTTTTAAAGATTAAAATCGTAACGATGCCGTTTTAAAAAGAGGCTTAATTGCTATATTAATCCCTGTGGTTTAACGCATGTTTTTAATTTAATTATTTTAACTTTGTTTTAATTGCTATTTTAACTTTTCTTTCTTTATTTTTTATTTTATTCTAATACTATTTTTAATTATTTTATTATGATAAAATATTATATTTTTCTTATTATTTGTATATTAATCTATTTAACTTATATATCTTATTACATATTGTCTTTATTTTTATTATTTGATTATTTTATTACATATTATTTTTAGATTAATATACTAGTTATTATATTCTATATTTTTAATATTTTGTATATTATATAATATTATATTATTTTAAAAATTATTTTATCTAAAATCATTTATATGGTATAATATATTATTTATTTTAAATATAGTTTTATATGTATTAGATTATTATAAATATATTATTATAAATTTATTTATTTTAAAATATATTTTTTCAATATATAGGTATATATTTTTCACATTTATATATATTTGCATGAAAAGTTAATATTTATTTAGTATTTTTTTTATGTTTTATATATATTGTTTATTTGTCCATACAATGCCCTTTTATTTATTTATTATTTTATGATTACTTTAGTATAGTTATTTTAGTTGTATTTTATATTGTCTATATTAAATGATAGTGTATTATAATTGCTTTTAACATTTATGTTCGATAATGTATAAATGTAATCTTTGTTGCATAGATTATTGTTTAAAATAAAATATATTTTTTACAAAATTACTATATGTTATTTAAAAGCTTTTTTTCAAATAAGGCAATGTTTTGGTATTTAGAAATTCGGGAAATAGTGCCCTAACGTATTGTGTTGCGATTTTTCGTTTTGCTAAATAACTAAATATCCTTTTACAAGTTTTATAAATCGTAAGATGACTTTGATTACGAAGGTTTTAAAATATCGTGTCCTAACGTACTGGATGCGATATTTATATTCCCTTGGAACAAAGAAATCTCAAGTTTTAAATCAAAAAACTTATTCTTGAGAATTCAAAACATTATTTCCTAACTTACTAGATATGATGTCTTGTGTCTCGATATAGGAATTTTCCAAATTAAAAGCGAGCCGAGTTTCAAAGTCGTGAGTTCCTAACTTACTGGATATAATATTTTATTTCTTTGAAATAGGTAAGTCTTGGTTTTCTAATAAAAGGATCATATTTTAACTTTTTTTTTATTTTCAACATTAGAACATGATTTTATCGATTAGGTACCAATTTTTGGGCGTTATGAGGGTGCTAATCCTTCCTCATACGTAACCGACTCCCGAACTCATTTTTTTGTTTTTCGTGGACCAAAATTAGTATTTTAAAATAAAACGTTTTTTAAGGTGATCCAATCACACCTAAATAAAAAAGGATTGGTGGCGACTCTCACTTTTATTTTAAAAGCCAACCCCGTTTTTAAAACCTAAAATTAAAAATAGTTTCGACAGGTAGATTTCTTGAAAATATTTCATAAAAGTTGTTTTCAATTAAACAAACATACATTTGAGATTTTCTTATTTTTTCATTGTTTAACTAAATTTATTTTTATTTATAATTTTATATTTTACATTTTTTGCATATATTAAAAATATTATGTCAAATTGATTCATTGTAATGTCATTTTTAATTACATGACTACTAAGTGAGTATTTTTATATAAAATGTGACATCAACAAAATTGACCAAAAATTTTGCGATGTCAACAATTGAACTTGATTTTCAAATTTAAAAATTAAAGGGACTAAATTCTTGAAAATAAAAGTACAAAGACTAAATTACAAATCTGTGAAGTGTACATAGACTTAAGATATATTTTAACCTTTATACTACAAAACATTTATTATTAATATATTTATAATTGTAATAGATATTTATTATTAAAATATTAATATTGAATATTTTCAATAATATGTGAATAATATTATTTAAAATTATTATTTTAAAATTTATTATTAAAATAAAATTGAAATATTAAATAATTTATTAAAATAATAAATTATATTTATTATATTAATAATTTATTATATAACTAGATATAAATAATTAAATATATATGTTTAATAATATTGAAAAATATAATATTTTAAATATTTTTAAAAATAAATTTATTATCAATATAATAATATTAAATTTGATTTAAGTTAATTTTTATATAAAAATAAAATTATCTATAGATGAGTTCTTTTCCGGAAAATGACTTACGCTTTTCAAAAGAATAAGTTATTTTACAGAAAAAAATGGCTTATTTTATATTGACCTGTAAGTCATTTTCCGTTGACCAAGCTATTTTTTGTGAAACAAACACAAGAAAATACAGAAAATATTTTCCATAAAACCTTTTACATGTAAACAAACGGACCCTTAATTTGGCGCACTCGAAAATTTGTAATATTATTAATATAATATTTAAATTGATTTTATTTTAATATTAAAAAATATTTTTATAAGTAAAATTAAATTATTTCTTATTTAACGACAAATCGAGGTGTCTAATCAGGAGCAATTTATCTAAAAATACCTTTTTTTTTTTAAATTTACGTAAATGAACCTATTTTTTAATTATTTATCTAATTGGTGTTTTCCCCAAAAATGCGTCCATGTCGTGGATGTCGGGGCGTGCCAAGAAAACGCTTTGTCTTGGCGTGGACAAACGCTCCCCGGGGACGCGCTTTTAGCCGTGTTTTTCAAAAAAAGCTCTTTTAATTAAATTTTTAAAAAGGTCATTTTTAGATATTATAAAATAGACCAATTTTTTTAAAAATTTACGAAAATAAACCTTTATAAAGGCTCAAAGTTACAACATTATTTTTTTTAAAGTGTCACCAATTAATATGGAAATATAATTTACAAAGACAATCTTTATATGGACCCAATGTCTCATTTCCATTGTTTTCTTAAGTAATGTGAGATATGAGATATGTGTATATATAGACTCATGAATAGTTTTGCAGCTTGTTCCTAAACAATGTAGGATTCTGTAACGCTCCTAACCCATGTCCGTCGCTGGATTAGAGTTACGAGGCATTTCTAAGTAGACCAAATTCGAATAGACTCTCATCATCACGAGACAATCATACTTGAGTATACCGAAAATATTTAACCAAAATAATCAACGACACCTCTTGTGGGCGAAATTTAATTATCAATGCATTTACTCGTATAACCCTTTTATAAGTATATAGGTTTCACTTCTATTCACCACTTTTCTTCTTTTGCTTATGGTTGACATATAATTTAAAACTATGAATGCATTTGTAACGTTTCACTAGCTATAATAAGCATTACCACATATATGTAGTTATTCAAACAATCATGCCATCTTCTTACCTAATTCATTTCGATTCAATCATCATATATATAGACATTTGTTCCTTATTATATCATCGAGTGATATTGCATATCATTCATCAAAACATATCCACTCATAGTAGTATTCGACCATGGCCTCATTCATACAAGTTCAAATGGCCTATTTAAGTTAATTACAAGACTTCTATATATGTACATTCCTACCCAAAAGAAAATATAAAGTGTCTAAGCTTATACATGCCATGATTTCAGAAATTAAAAGCTAATAATATTAATACCCAAAAGTAGGCGATAATGTGCTTGACTTCGACAAGGATTCTCGAGTGCGAGCTTGCTCCACAATCTATACATAATCAAATAATATACAACGGTAAGCTATATAAAGCTTAGTAAGTCCTAAACCAAGTTTATAGCTACTGAATAATTTAACTACCATTTTATCATAGCATTCAACAACAATAACATACATTCGGCCATCATTTACTAAATTAGTACTTACTTACCAATCAGAATAAAACAGAATATTTACATGCTACTCATTCAAACTCAAAATAACTTATTGATAACACTCTAGAATGACATGTTTTTATGTGCTAATTGTATATTAATTTTGAATGTGATTCTACTAATTTGGGCTATTTATGGACTTTTATCTCGTAGGGACTAAATTGGAGACCAATGCAAAATTGAGGGCCAAAATCGTGAAATTAAAGAAAAAATGGACCAATGTGCAACAAGGGAAAAGATGGTGCCAAAAGTACAAACATAGAGGCGGAGGGATGAAATGCAAAAGAAGAGACTTTGCTTTATCAAATTCTATTTTAAATTATATTAGGATAATTAATATTAGGATAATTATCTAGGATTATTTAATTTCTTTATTTATCTCTATTTATCTTTAATTAAATTGTAATTATCTTTGGGAGTTTGAGTAGAATTAGACTATCTACCTTGAGCACTATAAATAGGGATGGAGTGACTCATTTTGGGTGTTCATCTTTTTCTCGTATACTCTTCTCCCATAAGTTTTTGTGCTTCCTTTATTTTCTTTTCAATAAAATTCCTTTTCCATATATTTATATTTTATTTACTTTTCCACCACAAATATGAGCCACTAAATTCCATCTAGCCGAAGGTTGCCGAATTCCCCAGAAAAAGGTTCTTGAGGCTTAGAATCCGCGCTTAACTTTCTCACTCGGGTATTCATTGTTTCTCTGCATTACGGGGCTGACGCTTCCGTCCAGGCCCTTTAAAAGTAACCCTTTCAACTTATGCAAAGGCGGCGCTTTGTGTGTTTTGGAAGGATTGCCGTCGATTCGTGAGCTTATGCGTCAGAGGTTAGCGAGCCCAAGAGACAAAATGGCGTGGGATTCGCCATTGAGAAACATTGATCTAGCGTAAATGGCTCCACAAGAACAACAGCAGGCTAGAGTCGGGCTCCCTAAATTCGTAAGGTAAAACTCTTGGAGTTGGTGGTCGTAGGCGTCCTCTTCCACTATAACTGGCTTACTTGGGCAGAGAAGGGTCATCCAAAATCCAAAGATTGAACCCAATGAGGAACGAGACAACCGGAGGCTAGAATCTCGCCAAATAAGAAAACTCATCTTCTTTAAACTCTCTTATTTTCCTTTCTATTTTCGCAATTACTTTCACAATTTCAATTTATTTAATATTCTGTTTTATTCCAAATCGAAATTATTTATTCTGTCTTTTTATTTTTTTCCAGGATCGCAGGTTTTCTTGGGCACGATTCTGCCCAGGATCTCAAGAAACAGGCATTTGTATAATCCGATCCCTGTGGATTCGACCCTACTTACCCTTTACTATTATTTTCGTTACTTTACAGGGAGTAGGACATATTTTGGTGCATTCAACAATGCATCACTTATCTAGTTCAAAGCATTCGTACCTGTCGTACCGATCCCGTAACGTATCGCTCACATAGAGCCGTTACTTACACTTTCGCACACATAGTGCCAACCTTTCGTAACGTATCGCTCACTTAGAGTCGTTACTTAATCCTTCGCACACACAGTGCTAACCTTTCGTAACGTATCGCTCATTTAGAGTCGTTACTTAACCCTTCGCACACACAGTGCTAACCTTTCATAACGTATCGCTCACTTAGAGCCGTTACCAAATCATTCCGCACACACAGTGCCAATTTGCATTGTCATTTAAACATCATATACAACTTCACATCTTAATACATTTAGCATACATAATCATGCATATTTGATCCTTAATTCTTTCCTTTAATACTTACCATTATATTCGGCCTTATGCTTTTAAAGTCATGATAGTATATTTAATCAATACTATTCGTTAATTCATACTTTCTAATTATCTACAAATCAACCCAAAACGTTCATTCATTCCAATACATACACCTTTCACATCTACGGCATCATATCATTTAACCTATCCCAACCGTCCAAACCATTCATATATTTATTTGTACATATACACATTCACATGATATTATCACATTCGGCCAAGAACAAAATTTGGAGACATTTATATTACTAAGATATGTATGTACATATACATGTACATAGAGAAATTTCACATTAATTCAATTGCTTAGGGACTTACTTGGAAGTCGATGAATTCGAATTTCCCGGCTATTCGTTCACTTTAGCTTTTCCCCGATCTAGCTCATTTTCTTTTTGATCACGATCTAAGAAATGTCAAATAACATTTATTCAATGCATTTCCAATTAATTCAATTCAACCGCAAGATTATATAATCATTACGAATTTACCCCTATAACTTCACAACCTATTCAATTAAGTCCCAAACATACCATTCACAAACAATTATACTTGATTATACTTCAACTTCCCCATGGCCGAATGCCCTTTACTACTATAAGAATTCATACAATTCAATTTTTTTATATAATTCAATCTTTCTTTACTACGAATAGGTCATTCCCATCCATATTTACATAATTGTTTAATTGCAATTTACCCCTCCTAAATTTCGGTTTCCTTGCAATTTAGACCTTAAACAAAAATCACTAAATTTTCATGAAATTTGGACTAATCCCCTTAAGTGTCGAACCTTATTCCTTCATTCCTAAGTTCATAAAAACCATTCGGTCATGCAATTTAGCTTTCAATCAATTGTTTCCAAAATTTTCAAACCATGACTCATACATATTCTCCTATTTAACATGTTAATGTCCTAGGTATAATCAATATTTCTTCACCAAACATGATAAAGCCATAGTACTTGTTCATGGCCGAACCTAGGAGGAGCTTTAGTCTCAAAATTTTTACATGTAATTGATAGTATTCAAGATTACCAACATAACCATGCAAAAATCTATCAAAATGGAGCTTGATACCTCACCTTAGAAACACATGCAAGGTCCGGCCATGGAGGTTTTAATTGCTTCTTCTTCTTCTTTTGTTTCGTGAGTGGTGAGGAAGATGGGAGAAAAAAATAATAAAAATGTATTTTTTTTTCTTATTTTATTATTCCTTAATCATTTTCATTACTTAAATTATTCATTTATAATTTCCACTAACATAATTAACTTATTTTATTCATATTTTTCCCATCATTGCCGTCCACTACCCAAGCTTTTGGGTTATTTGACATGCAAATCCCTTTCTTTTCATAATACACTTAAGTTAGACCTTTCAATTATTTAATGTCTCTTTTATACTTTATCGATTAGATCCTTTCTCTTAATTCAATCATATCAACAAACAAATTCACACAATTCAGCACACATAGCACATCATATATATATATATATATATATTACGAGATTCCTAAGTCGGATTCGTGGTTTGAAACCACCGTTCCGGTTTGGGTCATATTTGGGCTGTTACAGATTCCTTCCTCTTTTAACTAACATGAGATTAAATGCTACACTATGTTTTATTTTTTTTACTTAGAGTTTAAATTTTTTTACAAAAGTTAATATCATTACATTATAAATAAAACTTTTAAACTTTATAAGTAAAAATATATAAAATATAAAATGAGTATGGTAAAATATTAAAAATAAATATTTAAAAATTACTAATAGTTGAGTGATCATTTTGTAAGTTTTTATAATTCGATAGCTAAAAATATAGTTAAGTGACTACTAATGTAATTTAATCTAGTTATCAAATATGAAAATAATTATTATATTTTATGTGTATTATATATTTCTATAAAAAACTTATTTAGCATAATTATATACTATGTTTAAATAGATTATCTATCTAGTCAAAATATATTTGAAATAAATTTATCGGCATTCATTAGGTGATGAAAATTAAATTAAAATTAGAATTAAAAAATTAATGAGTATAGTAAAATATTAAAATAAATAAATATTTAAAAGATATATCAATTTTTAAATTTACAAAAAATACTATTTGAGTACCAATTACTCACTATTTATTTATTAATCATACATTCATAATATAAAATAAAATAAATAATAATAAAAATTAAAAGTATAACTTCTAAATTTAAATAATAAAAATTATTTTTAAAATTAGAATTGCATTGATATTAACTTCAAACATTTAAAATTGAATAGAAGATTATTGCATGTACAAGTTTTATATGTGCAATTTATTCTCTCTTTTTTTAATAGTTCTTTTGTATATGTTAACAATTCTAAAATGCAACAAGATTAAAGATCTCAAAAGATAATTTTATAATATGAGAAATGTTAACAAAATATAAAAAAATAGAAATTGTTTTGAAAAAAAATATCAAATATAGTGTAGCATTTAAACTCATGTTGTTAGTTAAAAGAGGAAAGAATCCCACATTGTTTAGGAACAAGCTGCAAACCTATTCATGAGTCTATATATACACATATCTCATATCACACATTGCTTAAAAAAATAAGGGGAATGAGACTTTGAGCCTATATAAATATTTGCTTTGTATGTTATATTTCCACATTAATTGGTGACACCTTAAAAAAAAATGGTGTTGTCACTTTGAACCTTTATAAATATTTATTCTCGTAAATTTTTTAAAAATGGTCTATTTTTATAATATTTAAAAAATGATATTTTTTAAAATTTTAATTCGAGAATAGTTTTTTTGAAAAAAAAACACGGGCTAAAACGCGTCCCTGAGGAAATGTTTTGCCATGTCAGCACAAAGTGCGCCCTCAGGGAAGTGCTTTGTGCTGAAGTGGACAAAACGCTCCCTCAGAGACGCGTTTTGCTGACACGTCTCCTGACATCGCGCTAACGTTGACGCATTTTCGTGAAAAACTATCCATTCTAATAAATAATTAAAAAATAGATCCATTTCATTAAAAAAATTTAAAAATGTATGTAGAAGCCCATTTGCCCGACCCATTTTTTACAACCCAAATTAACCCAAACCCAAACCCAACAAAATCCAAACCCGAAGCCCATTTTACAAACCCAATAACCTAACCCAAGACCCTAGCCCGATTAGCCCCTTACATCAGCAGAAACCCTAGCACAAGTGGCGCCACTTGCCTCTGACTCCTGGTCTTCTGTCCCATCCACCGCCCACTGCCACTGGCCACCGCCATCTGCAGCACCAACTCCACCAATACCTGCAAGCATTAAAAAGAAAGGACATAACATAAAGAAAGGGGGGCATGTAGCTTTTTCGGGCTATTTAAATCCTGAAAAAATGTTGTAAACTCTCTTTTTTTTGGACAATCAATAAAAAAGAAGCATATTCAAAAACAAAAAAAACAAGCAGAGACCAAACAGGAGAATCCGAAACGCATAGCAGACCAGATCAGTAACATTCGGAGGTGATTTCACATTTTTTTTCCACTTGTGGTTTCGTTTTTATGTATTTTTTCAGTTAAAATATATATATATATACACCAAAATCATATAAAAAAAAAAAAATATAACTTTTTACCTTTTCCGGCCAGTGGGCGGCTATGTGAGCAACAACGTCGACAATGAGTCCCACGAGTCCCCCTCCCTCATGCACTCGCAGACAAGAACAGAGAAAAGAAAAATTTTTTTAAACATAACAATTTGAAATGAAAAGCAAGGAAATTTGGGATTTTATAAAGACTTCAAAGCAGCGCCGTTTAGGGCACGATTCGATGGCCCCAAAGCGACGTCGTTTAGCCTAGACCAGCGATCGACGGACCCATTTGAAGGATCCGCTCGTTTTTAATCGATGGGTTAATTGCATGTTCGGTCCTTCCGCATTTTATACTTTTGCAATTAAGTTTTTCGTTATTGCAATTTCGCCCGAAACTTTAGCGATTATGATCCGGTCCTTTTAAAGCGCTGCGTTACGCCTCGGGAAATTTGCTCCTCGTCCCCAGATTTTTTATGCGTTGCTATTTGGTCCTTTATTTGCTTAAAATGTCTAATTTGGCCCTCTTACTACTTTTAATCTCAATTTGACCCATTTTCCAAATTATTTCGCGATTTCTACTATTTCTACTATTATTTAATCTGACTACTTATTATTGTTATTCATTGTTATATTATTATTATTATTATTATTATTATTATTATTATTATTATTATTGTTGTTGTTGTTATTATTATCATCTTTGTATTATTCCTACTATTATTACTATTTTACTACCTTATTATCGTATTATTTATTTTCAGATATCGTATATTTTTCTTTATCATTTTGTTTACCGATAGTTTCTATTATTATATTATTATCATTATTATTATCGTTATTAAATATATTATTTTTACCATTCTTTCTTACTATTATTATTATATACATATATATAATATATATTTTACTATTATTTGTTTGCTATTATTTTGTATTATTACCATTATCTATTTTATTATCATTTTATTATTTAATTTTCACCACTAATTTTGTTATTCTATTACCACTAATATTATATATGTATTATTCATATCGGTATAGTATTATCATAATTTGATATCATTATCTTAATATTATTATTTGTACTCCTACATTCACTCTATTTATATCTACGTTTATCCTTCCTAATTTCATACTAATACTACGTAAAATGTAATTTTAAAATCATCATATTTCATTTTAAGGTTTTAAAATAAAGGTGACGTTTCGTGTTTAGGAATTGGAAAATAGTACCCTAACGTCTTTGGGTTGCGATTTTCCGTTTAACTAAATAACTTAACATCCCTTTTACGGAGTTTCGCAAATCATGAGACGACTTTGAATACGAGAGATTAAAATATTGTGTCTAACGAATTTGGATGTGATGTTTATATCTTTTCGGGACAAAGAAATCTCAAGTTTTGACTCGAGCCTTTTCTTGGTTTGATCCGTCGATGCATTTTGTAAAATTAATACCTTCCATTTAAAGGTTTTTAAAATAAAGGCAATGTTTTGTATTTAGGAATTGGGAATAGTGCCTAACGTCTTTGAGTTGCGATTTTACATTTGACTAAATCACTAAGCACCCTTTGATAAACTTAAAATCATGAGATAGCTTTGATTACGAAGGTTAGGAATATCATGTCCTAACGTCTTTGGATGTGATGTCATACCTTCCGGAACAAAGAAATCTCAAATATCCTAACATCTTTTAAAGGATCCGCATTTTAAAACCTTTTCAACTTCCGACATCAAGACTCTAACTAATCATTTTGGTACCAATTTTGGGCGTATCGAGGGTGCTAACCCTTCCTCGTGCGTAACCGACTTTCGAACTCATTTTCTGGATTTCGTAAGACCAAAATCGTTGTTTCGATAAATCAAACCGTTTATTAAAAATAACCGTTTTATGAGGTGACCCGATCACACCTTATCAAAAAAGGATTGGTGGCGGCTCCCCTTTTTTTCATGTTAAAAAAAAAAAACCCAAAGTCGAACCCCCTTTTTTGTCGTCTCCCAAAAACATGGTTACGACAGCTTGGCGACTCCGCTGGGGACTTATTTAGAGAGTCAAGCCATAAATTGATTATTTTCTGTCTTTTGTCGGAAGTTTGAAAGTTCGGTTTGAAAATTGCTATATTTGTATTGCATGTTGTTTTAATTTCGGCATTGCATTTCATGACCGTTGTGGTCGCACCTTTAAGTGAGAGTGAGAAGCTACTCCTTCGTGAGGTCTTCACCTCCGTGCAGGATAGTGGATCGCTTTCGGAATACATCCGTACCTATGTCTTCGTGAGATTTTCATCTCCGTGCAGCCATAGAAAAATGTATTCCCGAATCGAACTCGGTCTAAATGAGCCTATAATGGGTGAGGATCGAGGAATCTGCTAGTTCAGGTACCCTGACCTTAGAGCCAAACCACATGTAGTAAACCCTAGGAGCCCACCTTAGGAAGAACTATGTTAAACCTCTAGTAGTCACCTGGATAGGTACTCTATTTTGTTTATTTCTCCTGTGCTAACGTGTTTTGTTTTGTTTGTAATTGCATTGCATTGCATTGCATCACACCGCATCATCTTAGAATGGAGGTGTTGATTCATATTCGATTGCCAAATAGAAGAGTTTATCATAAGGAAATGTGTTCCTTGATAAAGTAGATTATAATACGGTCGTTCGAACATAGTCCAAGTAAAACAATAAGAGATAACTGATAGCCCACAGAAGAATACAAGGCTTTGCCCGAGGATTCAAGCCGACAAAAATTATTCAAGAGTCATCACTTTCTAAAAGAAGCTTATGAACGTCGAGGAAGATAAGTGAAGAGGTACGACCTGGACCAAGCAACAAGGACCAAGAAGAGGCATCTATTGAGAAAGTTCACGGGACACGACCATAACTTCCGGATATGAAGAAGAAGACTAGTGTTTTCACCTGGACTATGAGGATAAAGTCGTATATGCAATCCATTTTATGTAAAGAAATGTATTTTCTAGAAAAGTTCTTCTAATAAAATTGAATTCATAATCAACGCCTCTCTTTCTTCTTGCATGCATTTGCATTGCATTTCATGCATTTGCATTGCAATTCATGCATTTGCATTGCATCATATCACATGCATTAAAATTTGTAGAAAGACCCTAATTAGGTGAAGTTATTTCAGTAACCTAGAAGACATGGATCAAAGAATGGAAAGGCTAGAACAAATGCAAAAGGAAATACGAGGAGCGAGATGCAGAACGATTAATCAAGATACAACAAGACATGATAGAAACGGATCGAGGAATCTCGAGTAGCATGATGAATCGGTTAGCGCGATTGTTGGCCAATGAACGTGAGAAAGGAAAGGCGTTGCTACTAGTTTGGGAAGCGATAATGGCGACCTGTTTACCCTCGGGTTTTACCCCACCTAACATCCAAGTGCCACCGGAGGTGTATCCCCAAAGGCCATCTATCACGATTAGGCCTCAACAAGGGCAAAATGATATTAGACCGCCCACGAACTCTCGCGTTGGCTCAGGATCCAATCCAGGAGATAACCCAGCCAATCCCGATTTGAATATAGCAGAGAGGGATGGGGCAATAGTTGAATCCTCGAAGCAATTAGAGGATCGTTGTAGGTGGTTAGAGGAAAAATTCAAGGCTTTGGAAAATACTGATCACCACCCTGGTTTTGACCCAAAAGACTTGAGTCTGGTTCCAGATTTAGTGCTTCCTCATAAGTTTAAGATGCCAGAATTTGAGAAGTACAATGGGACCAATTGTCCGGCGCACATCACAATGTTACGTCGACGGATGGCGGGATATGTTAACAACGATCAAGCGCTTATTCATTGTTTTCAAGATAGTTTGGCGGGGCGTGGCCAAATGGTACAATCATTTCAGTAGTACCGAGATCAAGTCGTGGAGGGACCTAGCACGAGCCTTCCTAAAACAATACAGACGCGTGGCGATATAGCTCCGATCGAATCACGCTCCAAAATATGGAGAAAAAGCCAAGCGAAAGTTTGGGCAATATGCCCGTGATGGAGGAAATAGCCACAAGTTCACCACCACTCTAGAAAAAGAAACAACCATCTTTGTTTGTCAATCGTTGAAAGCTCCTTCATTAATCACATGCTTGGAAGTGCCACTAAAAGTTTTTCGATATTGTCTTTGTCGGAGAGATGATCGAACATGCAATCGAGATCGGCAAGATTGAGGGGAAACCACTAGAAGGCACGCACCTAGAAAAAGGATGACGAGGTGAATAATACAAACATGGGGACCCAAAGTCAATTCACAGTTAACCGACCAAAAATGGTGACTCACGAGTATCAAGGTTCATCAAGGAAAGAATCTCGTACAAGGAAAACATTGATAAACTCAATTTACGTCAATCCTATGACGTATAAGGAGTTGTATCAAAGTTTATTTGATGCACGTTGTGTCCCCAATATCCAAAACCGATGCAACCTCCATACCCAAAATGGTATGACCCAAACACTCAGTGTGAGTACCACGCGGGGATCACAGGCCATTCGATAGAAAATTGCCTCACTTTTAAGAAATTGGTGGAAAATCTCATCAACATGGGTATTGTGAAGTTCGATGATTGAACAATGGTATACCCGAAAAGAACCAGGAATAAAAGTTTTTGAGTATCGCCTTTATGTACTTGAGAGTGTTTTTGAACAATGAGACTGTGGAAGAAACATGTATTTTTAAAGCTAATCTAGAGTAATGTGTAAAACACACTTGTTGCTTCAAGCCTAGAAGCAATAAGATTTCTTTTGAGAAGTAGGCTTGTGTCCAGAATTTTTATTTCAATAAAATGCATCTTTCTAAGTAAATATTTTTATTCTTTACATTTCATACTGAATATTTTTCATTCATGACCATATCATACGAATAATCATCCTTAGGATCATTTATTCTTTGGATTTTACGCCTACAAGGCCCCAGGATATCAATGACATGAGCGACATTCATTGACTCCCTTTTAGTGAGATATGTATCTAGAGGGATCTAAGGGCTTTGAAGATGACAAAGATTGCAACTTACTTTCCCAATGGTAGATCCTGCCTTATGAAGTATCAACAGACGCTATGAACTAACGAATGAGATGAAGATGGCAGCCTAGCTCCTCGTAGGAATAAGGCAAGGCATCATTGAGCTATTTTCGGGAATTCAAGATGTTTTCGCACGATCATATCAAGGCATGCCAAACTACTAAAACATGGGTATGCTGTTAAGGTTGGGGTTTAAAGAACCCATATTTTACTAGCTAAATCAAGAAGCTTAGGCTATTGGTTCACCAAGAAAGGGAAATTGCATCTGTTATGCCATAAAATGCTAAGTCGAGAAAGACGTGCCTTCTCCATTTCCCATATGAAGCATGGATGTTAACGGCCGGTCTCCTCAAAAGCTTTCACCAACATCGATTCATATTCATGGTCATTGGTTACCTCATTTGAGAGGGTGAAGATCGCTTCATATGCTAAAATTACAAAGTCGCGATCATCAAAAAAAAACATTCAAGATTTTTTGAAAAATAAGCTGAAACTTGTAAAGGTTGGTATAGAAGTTACCACTTACCCTTTAGGTTCCTTGAACGTTGGCCAGGACTTTTGCCGGGGCATCTTTCCTATTGGTTTATGAAAGGGAAATAATTGTTGGAAGATAGGATTCCTTTTCCCAAGCTTGGATTGAATTAGAGGAAGCAGAATGCCTCTAGTAAGCTTGATTGAAAGTATTCAGCAGGGTCAAATGTACAAAAAAAAAAACGAATACGGGCTTGACAAAAAGGTTCGCTCAAGAGTATTTCAGGAAGATGACCTAGCATTAAGAGAGATTCTTCTTATCCAAAAGAACTCTAAAGAAAAGTAAATGCCTTATCTGACAAAGAAGGCTGTTCGAGGAAACATGAGTGTTAACCAAGATGGATGACAAGGACACCTTAATCCGGTGAGTTGATTCAATAAAAAAGTTTTCCAAAAAAATGAAAAGGAAAAGAAAAAGAAAAAGGAGAGGCCAAGGCGAAAACCCGAAAGGCGCTTTGAGACCAAAGGGTATTTGAGTTGAAAACCCGAAAAGGCGCTCAAAATTTTGATCGAAAGTAGGGCATCTGATAGTCTTCTACGCTCGAAGAAGTATATTACGTCTTGGGGCATCGACAAAGTACTGGATCCCCAAACACATATTAAGCTCAAAATGGTCCTCAAGAAGTTGGAACAGAGAAGCTCAAGCTGCGATATCTGGGGCACTTAGTTTCCATTTTACCCATTTTTGTTACTTGTGATTATTTTATTCCTTTCAAAAAAACACCGATAAATTTCCTTCTTAATTGCATTTGCTAGCTTTGATTAACTTATTTGTTTCGAGCTATGCTCCCAATCAATTTCCTTTTTGTCCATTGTTACAATCTTTTTCAGGCATTTTGCATTGAAATAACGATTAGTGGACTAATAATACTTTCATAAAAAGAGTTTTGCATATTACTCTGGAAGCTTCTGAATAATACAAGGACCTGAAACAGGACTGTTGTTTAGAACTCACTCAGCTCAAGAAAGATGATTACCTCTTTGGACCTTTTATTGGTTGAACAAAAAGATAATACATTTCGCCGGTGATACAACCTTGACAGACAACGAGCAATGTCAACCCAGCAGTACAAAGGGATCATTCTCGAGAAAAGAAAAATGACACTCTGCATTCATGCACATATCAGGCCTACACATCTGGTCATTACACCAGTGAATGGTGGAACAGATCAAATTGATCCTATACCTCGGAGTTACAACAGGATGGATAGAAGAAACCAAATGTTATTCTCCTAAAGTTGCAGTGAGAGGTGCAAACTTTATGTCCCAGAAGGTACAGTGGAAGGGACTCTAAAATCATGGCGGGGCAAGCTTGTTGAGCATAATATGATCATTGTTTTTGGGTTTTCTATCAAAGATACTAGCTGAACAGAAAGCATGATGACTCATCAGTGATAGAACCTTAATGAACTACGAGCAATGACGACTCTAAGCATTTGAAAAGGGATCATTTCATTGTTTAGTTAGGAGCATTCGACTCATTGCATCCTGGTCATTGTAAAAAGACCATTCTCATGACATTCGCATCCGTGTGAATATCATCCATTGTCATTTATTAGGAGCATTCGATTCATTCTGGTCATTGCATCCTAATCATTGTAAAGACCATTTTCACGACATTCTGCATTCATAAAAGTGTCGTCCATAACACATGTAGTTAGGAGGCTTTGAGTCATTTTGATCATAGCATTCTCATCATTCGCATAAGCATAAGCACATAAAATTAATTCTACAGGACAGGTTCCTCAAAGAACGGTGTAGCGATATTGAAGTTCAGATTTTGTTCCCTCAAGATGGTAGTGGGGCAGACTGAAGATTGAAGTCTTCCTGAAGATAGTAAGGAAACAAATTGGAAAGTTCAGATTTCGTTCCCTCAAGTTTGTAGTGGGGCAGACTGAAGATTGAAGTCTTCCTGAAGATAGTAAGGAAGCAAATTGGAAAGTTGATTTCATTCCTCAAGATTGTAGTGGGCGGTGAAGATTGAAGTCTTCCGAAGGCGATGAAGGAAGCAAATTGGAAAGTTCAATTCTTATTTCCTCGATGTCCCGATGGAGTAGGTTGAGATTACAAATCCGTCTCCACGAGTTAACAATGAGGATCAATCATTATTCCTTTGAAGTTTCAGTAAGAGAAGATGGAGATTACAAATCTCTTCTCCCTGAATTCTTATTTCCTCAAAGTTCCCGTGGAGTAGGCTGAGATTACAAATCCCGTCTCCCTGAGTTAACAATGAGGTTACATCCTTAATTCTCTAAAATTTCAGTAGAAAAGATGGAGATTACAAATCTCTTCTCCCTGAATTCTTATTTCCTCGAAGTTCCCGTGGGTAGAGAAGATAAAGACTACGAATCTCTTCTCCTTGAATTCTTATTCCCCCGAAGTTCTTGTGGAGTAAGAAGTAGATCGAAGATTCAGTCTGGTGATCCCTGAGTTTGCGAGGATTAGATTGAAGAAGGCAGATTTGACGTTCCTGAAGTTGCAGGAAGCAGATCGATGATTCAGTCTGGTGATCCCGAGTTCTTTGGGATCAGATTGAAGAAAGCATATTTGACCTTCTTGAAATTGCAAGAAGCAGATTGAAGAAAGCATATTTGACCTTATTGAAATTGCAAGAAGCGGATCGAAGAAAGCAGATTTGACATTCTTGAAATTGCAAGAAGATCAAAGATAGCAGATTTGACCTTCTTGAAGTTGCAAGAAGCAGATCGAAGATAGCAGATTTGACCTTCTTGAAGTTGCAAGAAGCAGATCGAAGATAATGATTTAACATCCTGAAGTTGCAGAAGCGGATCGAAGACATCGGTCTGGTGATCCCGAGTTTTTGGGATCGATTGAAGAAAGCATATTTGACCTTCCGAAGTTGCGGAAGCGGATCGAAGATATCGATCGGTGATCCTTGAGTTTGCAAGGATCAGATTGAAGATAACAAATTTAAACTTCACGAAGTTGCGAAGCGAGATCAAAAGCACTTTCGTTTTATATCTCTCGAAGTCGCAATAGAAGCGGATCACTACGAATCTCATTTCTCAAGGCTACAACGGCGGATCAAAACAACAAGATGCGATGGGCGAAATAAGGCTACAAAAGGAGTCGGGCTTAGCGGGCGGGCAAAATGGGCCTTTGAAAATCTTTGCTCCATTCTCGTTACCGACAATGAGCAAGAGGGCAGTATGAAAGCCCATTGCCGACCCATTTTTACAACCCAAATTAACCCAAACCCAAACCCAAACCCAACCAAAACCTAAACCCGAAGCCCATTTTACAAACCCAATAACCTAACCCAAGACCCTAGCAGATTAGCCCTTACATCGTAGAAACCCTAGCACAAGTGGCGCCACTTGCCTCGACTCTGGTCTTGTCCCATCCACCGCCATTGCCAGCCACCGCCATCTGCAGCACCAACTCCACCAATACTGCAAGCATTAAAAAGAAAGGACATAACATAAAGAAAGGGGCATGTAGCTTTTTTGACTATTTAAATCTGAAAAATGTTGTAAACTCTCTTTTTTGGACAATCAATAAAAAAGCATATTCAAAAAAAAAAAAAAACAAGCGAGACCAAGCAGGAGAATCCAAAGCATAGCAGACGGATCAAGTAACATTCGGAGGTGATTTCACATTTTTTTCCACTTGTGGTTTCGTTTTTTTATGTATTTTTTCAGTTAAAATATATATATATACACCAAAATCATATAAAAAAGAAAAAATATAACTTTTTACCTTTTCCGCCAGTGGCGGTGGCCAGTGGCAACGTCGACAATGAGTCCGAGTCCCCTCCCCTCATGCACTTGCAGAACAAGAGAGAAAAGAAAATTTTTTTTAAACATAACAATTTGAAATGAAAAAGCAAGGAAATTTGGGATTTTATAAAGACTTCAAAAGCAGCGTTTAGGGCTCGATTGATGGCCCCAAAGCGGCGTCGTTTAACTAAGACCAGCGTCGACCGACCCATTTGAAGGATCCGCGTTTTTAATCGATGGGTTAATTGCATGTTCGGTCCTTCCGCATTTTTATACTTTTGCAATTAAGTTTTTCGTTATTGCAATTTCGCCCCGGAAACTTTAAGCGATTATGATCCGGTCCTTTTAAACGCTGCGTTACGCCTCGGGGAAATTTGCGCTCCTCATCCCAGATTTTTATGCGTTGCTATTTGGTCCTTTATTTGCTTAAAATGTCTAATTTGGCCCTCTTACTACATTTTAATCTCAATTTGACCCATTTTCCAAATTATTTGTGATTTCTACTATTTCTACTATTATTTAATACCGACTACTTATTATTGTTATTCATTGTTATATTATTATTATTATTATTATTATTATTATTATTATTGTTGTTGTTGTTGTTGTTGTTGTTGTTATTATTATCATCTTTGTATTATTCCTACTATTATTACTATTTTACTACCTTATTATACATATTATTTATTTTTCGTATACATATATATTTTTCTTTATCATTTTGTTTACCGATAGTTTCTATTATTATATTATTATCATTATTATTATCGTTATTAAATATATTATTTTACCATTCTTTCTTACTATTATTATTATATACAAATATATAATATATATTTTACTATTATTTGTTTGCTATTATTTTGTATTATTACCATTATCTATTTTATTATCATTTTATTATTTAATTTTCACCACTAATTTTGTTATTCTATTACCACTAATATTATATATGTATTATTCATATCGGTATAGTATTATCATAATTTGATATCATTATCTTAATATTATTATTTGTACTCCTACATTCACTCTATTTATATCTACGTTTATCCTTCCTAATTTCATACTAATACTACGTAAAATGTAATTTTAAAAATCATCATATTTCATTTTAAGGTTTTAAAATAAAGGTGACGTTTCGTGTTTAGGAATTCGGAAAATAGTACCCTAACGTGCTGGGTTGCGATTTTCCGTTTAACTAAATAACTTAACATCCCTTTTACGGAGTTTCGCAAATCATGAGACGACTTTGAATACGAGAGATTAAAACATTGTGTCCTAACGAGCTGGATGTGATGTTTATATCTTTTCGGGACAAAGAAATCTCAAGTTTTGACTCGAGCCTTTTCTTCGGTTTGATCCGATACGATGCATTTTGTAAAATTAATACCTTCCATTTAAAGGTTTTTAAAAATAAAGGCAATGTTTTGTATTTAGGAATCCGGGGAATAGTACCCTAACGTGCTGGGTTGCGATTTTCCGTTTGACTAAATCACTAAGCACCCTTTTGATAAACTTCGTAAAATCATGAGATAGCTTTGATTACGAAGGTTAGGAATATCATGTCTTAACGTGCTGGATGTGATGTTTGTACCTTCTCGAAACAAAGAAATCTCAAATATCCTAACATCTTTTAAAGGATCCGCATTTTAAAACCTTTTCAACTTCCGACATCAAGACTCTAACTAATCATTTTGGTACCAATTTTGGGCGTATCGAGGGTGCTAACCCTTCCTCGTGCGTAACCGACTTCCGAACTCATTTTCTAGATTTCGTAAGACCAAAATCGTTGTTTCGATAAATCAAACCGTTTATTAAAAACAACCGTTTTATGAGGTGACCCGATCACACCTTAACAAAAAAGGATTGGTGGCGGCTCCCCTTTTTTTCATGTTTAAAAAAAAAACCCAAAGTCGAACCCCCTTTTTTGTCGTCTCCCAAAAAAATGGTTACGACAATGTATTTTTAGATAAGTTTGAGGGTTACCAACCTTTCTTGCTTTCCCAATATTGGTCAACAATGATTTTCTTGCCAAATAAAAATAAAATAATTTTAATACAGTTTCCATTTATGGAAATCATTTTTGAAGTTGAATTTTCCCTGTGTCTTAACTTTTTTGGATCGTTGGATCGGTGTTTACTTTCGATGCGTTGGCTTTTGTAGAAAAATTACCTCAATCTCACCACACTTCATTGATGAAAGACCACCGGTTGAAAGAACACACCTCGTCGATTCTCAATTTTTGACTGGGGGATAAGGTCATCAATGGAGATACAAATCTCCGGTCGAATGGAGTAATTTCTATTTTACCCTTTCAACTTCTTCTTTTTCCTCTAATTGTAGTTGTTATTTTAATCAAATTATTTTTATAATAAATATAATATTAATTATCATTTATTATCAAATCATTTTAAATAATTTATCATCAAATCACATTAATTAAAAATTGATCAACTATAAATAATAACTAAAATAATTTATCATTCAATATAGTAAATAATTTTAAATGATTATAAAACATTTAATTACGAGATATTTATAAAATATTGTGATAGATATTATTTTATTAAATAAAATTACAATTTCACATATTTTTAATAATTTTATAAAAAATATTTTAAAACTTCTATTGTATATAAGTTTTGATGTAATGCCCTTAATAGTCATTTTACTTTCTAATCTCACCATTATATTTGCTTTTGAATCCAAACATACATCCTACCGCTGTTTCTAATCTCATTGCTACATCATCCAATCTCATCACTACGGTAACTAATCTCATCACCACCGCTGTTTTTAACCTTACCGGAAGTACACGCACCGCTCATCTAAACTAAGCCTTAGTTTATTAAAAGTGAATACATGTTAGTATTCAAATTTTAAAAAGTAAATTACAAGAATAATCTTCCACCTATGCTTTTAGTTCTATTTTAATTACTCAACCATTAATTATTTTTATTTAGTTACTTAACTTTTGAAATTAAATATTTCAATCACTCTCCCGTTATTTTTAGTTAGATAAGTGATGAAAAGTTGACGTGGCTTTTTTTATTAGCCTAACAACAAATTTATTCCTCCAATGTTCGCACATTCTATAAATTTGATTTATAAATTTGAAATTTTCAATAAATTTAACCTTCAATTTTATAATTTTTCCAATTTAGTTCTAATTCTAAAAGTTTTAAAAAATTAAAAATATTGATGACTATAATTTTTAAAAATTTTAAAATTGATAAAATGTGTAAGCATTGGAATACTAATTTTTTTATTAAGCCGGTAAAAATCTCACATCGTTTTCGTTACTCATCTAACAAAAGAGTGATTAATATTTAGTTTTCAAAAATTGAGTGATTAAATTGAAAAAGAAATAATTGAGTGATAAAAATAACTAAAGGCATAGTTTGATGACTATTTTGCAATTTACCCAATTTTAAAATATATAAACAGTTTTTGTATCCTAAGTAATAATATATTTTATAAAAATATTATAATTACAGTTGGGTTAAATTTTAATATAATTATAATATTCATTAAATAAATCGATACCTTAATAAAACATAAATAAATATAATAACTGATTCATCTATTTATTATCCATAATTTATATGTTATAGGAATAATATTTGATGCATTATCGGTGTATAAGTCTCATGCATCATCAATAAATAATAATATAACACATTATTATTAAATTAAAAAAGAGGACTTATAAATAAATACAAAAATTATATTTAAACATAATTAAACATAATTTATCATAAATACATACTAGGGATAAATATCAAAATTGTAATTCTATACATGAAATTTTGCTTTCAATCAATTTTCACCAATCACTAACAATATTATCGAATTAGTACCATTTTACGTTGATATATTACATAAACAAACAATCATATTAATATGATATGAAAATAAATTTATGTATACATTTATTTAAATGTGTACAATTGAACCAAAATCAAAATTTCATATATACATATGAACCAAAATTCAAGTTTCATGTGCATAATAACTTCAAATTGTATCAAATTGCACATTGGAATAAAGTTCATGTATAAATTTGATATTTATCCTAAATATTAATAACTCTTAGATTTAAGATATTGGATTTAAGAGTTTAAGGTTTAAGGTCTCAAGGTTTTAGCATTTATTTGTAATTAATTATTATTTAATTATGTTTAAATAAAGTTATTACTATTTATTTAAAAGTCCTCCACTACTTTATGTTTTATTTAATAATGAGTTGTCATGTTATTATTCATGATGATGTATAGGACTTATGCAATGACAGAACATCAAATATTCTCCTTATATTTTATATATATATATATATATATATATATATAAGCAAGAGTTTAGAGAACCTTTAAATTGACAAAATATCATTTATTTTCCATCATTTTACTAAATTTACATTCAATAATAATTATAGTTTAATAGAAAATGTGATAATTACACATCTAAAAATAGTTGAAATAAAATAAAAGTTTTTAAAATAATTATAATTTAATAAAAGATATGATGATTGCACATTTAAAAATAATTAAAAGTAAAATTACAATGATTACATACAGAATTATGCTTATTGTAAAATAGAATTATTTTACAGGAATAAAATTTAAGAATAAAATATAGAAAAGGTTGTGATAATTATAATTATAAGCTAAGATTATTAATTAAAATTTTAAGCTAATCATTACAATTAAAATATAATATTTTAAAAATTAAACATTAAATACGTAAAGTCTGATATACACAAACGGCAAACAAATAGACCATTAAAAGTGAGTATTAATCTTAAAATTATCGGTTTAATTCCGTGTCTAGTCCCTATACTCTTACGACATTCAGAAATTGAGATATTTTGCTTTTAATTTTAATATTTAACCCTTTTATCAGTCTAATTGACAATACTATTAAAGAACATATTTTAAAAGTAAAATGAAATTGATGAGGAGACTCAATTTAACAAAAATCAATTAATAACAATATTAACTGGACTTCAGAAAGGATTAAGTTTCAAAAGTTTAAAAAGTGAGAAGAATTAGAGCATATTATAAATGTCATGATTAGTAGATTGCCTTGATTAATGTGAAAGAGACCAATTAGGAGGTTTATTGTAAATATGGAAAGCCCGTGAATAAATAAAATAAAATTGAATGCCGCAACCTAATACTGCCTGCCAGGTTGTATGCATACGGATGCGGCTATTTCACTGGGATCGAAACGCTACGCTATTTGGCAAAACTGCATTAAATGGTTCTCCTTTAAAGTGTTTGAGTCGACGACGTGGATTTATTTCACTCCATTGATTCCAGCAACCCCCATTCTCCCATTACCATTACAACCTTCATATCAGTCATTCCACCCTTGGATCGGTGGTTGGTTCATTACTCTGCCTCAGCCCAACTGGCCTTTGCTTCCAATCAACCCTCCATTTATATTCTTCTTTTCTTCTTGTATACTTTCCCTGGGGATTCTTTGGAATCGTATCATCTGGTAACCTTTCTCTTCTCTTTCTCTTATGGTGGTTATTGGATTTATAAAAAAATAGCGTTTAGGCTTTTAGATTCATTTGTGTTTTGGTGCTGCGGAGGTGCATGGGGCGTCGATATTTTGGGAGTAGGCAAAGGTCATAACATTGATATAGGGATCCTTGGGGGCGGTGTCCATCCATTTCCACCAAAATTGCAGGGAGGGTTTTGCTTCAAATGAAAAAGGCCTTAACATGAATTCTTAGTATTAGTATTCTTCAGCTACTTTTTGTACTTTCTCTTGGATTCTAGCGGTCCTCTCTTTCTTCAATCTATTCATATCATTTGGTAACCTCTTCTCTCTCTCTCTCTCTCGCTCTCTCTCTCTTCACGTTAGGTCACTCATGGTTTCTAGGTGATGCCAATCAATTTTTTTTTAAAAAAGAAAATTAAAACGGTGCGGCTAGGAGGAGTGACAGTGTTTGGTATGTAAATTACAAATTAGTATTAGTAAAACAAATTTATTGAAAACCTAGTTTGAGTAAATTCAATTAAAAAATTATCAAAAATCGAGTTGGAATATTTGTTTTTTTGTGAAAGTTGGAATATTTTACTACCCTATTCGAATAGCTCTCGAGTTTATTTATTTATAATATTTTAAATATTAGAATATAAATCTACCCTAAAACTTTCAAGTTTTAACGTCTCCACTTTAGGCTGCTCTCTTTTTTATTAAACAGTAAGAATTTTTTTTAATTTATGTATAGGGATTAATTTATTTATTTTAAAATGTAATTTAGAGATTAGTAAAGTTTGATCTTAATTAGACATTAAATAAGTTTTACTGTCATGTTATAAAGTACTATATATTTATTTAAATTTAATATATTATTTAATAATTATCTTTGTCGGTTGTTGTTGTACGGGTTTGCGCTTTAAATCCATTGATAGATTTTATGCAAAAAATGAACATAGGTATGATTGGACCTACGCTTTCGTACGAGGACTATTTTGACAATATTAACAATTGTGGTACATAAATTTTAATAAAATATTTATTGAATGATAAATTAGTAATCCGTAATTTACTGAAAATAACGAATAATTAAAAGCAACGTGTAATATAACGTAAGGTTGATGCTGAATAGTGAATATGCCGTGATTGGATTTTCCACGTTACTGGTTTTGTTCGTCACCGATTTCCATTGGCATCAAATATTGACTTTGCCTGTTTATATTGAATAGTGCTTTGAAACATTCAAAGCAGGTTGGGATCAGTGATAAAATGGAAGGAGATATCAACCAGAAGCTGCTAACTGAGACTAGTAAGAACGAAGAGGAAGAAGTGCAATTTAAAGAAAGATTATGGACCGAGACAAAGAAATTGTGGATTGTGGCTGGTCCTGCAATTTTCACCAGGTTTTCAACCTTTGGTGTCACTGTAATCAGTCAGGCTTTTGTTGGTCATCTTGGACCTACTGAACTTGCTGCTTTTTCCCTTTGTTTCACTGTCCTTTTGAGGTTTGGCAATGGCGTTCTGGTACGAACATGCTTTTTCTTGTTTGGGTTTCTTTTAATTTTTCTGAAAATGGCTTCTTATCTTTTAATTGCCAAGAATTATAGTGTTTGTTGGATTGTTTCAGAGATTTTCTGAAAGTGTGTTGTTATTGAAAATATTGATCAACTTAAACGAGGTTTTTCATTTGGATAAGTTGGTTCAAAGGTTAGTAGTAGGAAGGCATCTTTGGCTTAGATTCTTTAAGGTCTACAAATTTATTATATTAAGCTGTTGGTTTCACATCATATGTTCAGAAAGGTAAAAGTACAATGGAGGCCACTGTACTAAGAGTCAAATTAAGTTTTGTCTCTTCTATTCCCTGTATGTTAAATATAAAAGCAAATTGGTCCATGCACCTCAGTATGAGGTTCACATGATACACTTTATGTCTCTATATGGTTATTCAGGCAGTCATCTCCGTTTTTAATAGCACAATTAGATGAATCTTTTAATCAATTTGCTCTTTGATCAAAAGTAGAGTCTCAAATTTGCTCATTTTTTGAGTAAACGGGGCAAAATACAATCTAACTACTAGTACAAGGGGTCTCCATGGTACTTTTCTTTGCAGAACCGATTTGAGTACTTACCATCTTGATTATCAACGTGAAAACTTAGCTTGATATTTTCCCCTGTTAGAGTTTTGTGAGGATTAAGTCCGTATCTTGGAGATAGGGGAAGATTGCAAGTGCTGGGTTTCGAATCTCAAACATGTTGGATTTCATCCCTTAAAAGATGATTGCATAACTGGATTAAGCCCCAGTTCGGTTTTAACGTTTTTAGAAAATTGCAATGGAATGATGTTGGTGAAAGGGTTGGACGAGTGTTAAATGTTTGAAACTTTTGTTTATGCAGCTTGGTATGGCCAGTGCATTGGAAACGCTGTGTGGTCAAGCATTTGGAGCAAAACAATACCATATGCTTGGGATATACCTTCAAAGATCATGGATAGTTTTGTTTGCAACTGCCCTCTGTCTCCTTCCTATTTATATCTTCACTACCCCAATTCTAATCGCTTTAGGCCAGGATGAAACGATAGCAACGGTGGCAGGATATATCAGTTATTGGTTTGTCGGGATCGTGTTTTCGTTCATTGTATCCTTCACATGCCAGATGTTCCTGCAAGCACAGAGCAAGAATATGATTATTGCATACTTAGCTGCATTCTCTATTGGAATCCACATCTGTCTTTCATGGCTTTTGACAGTGAAACTCAAGTACGGCCTCTCCGGGGCTTTACTATCAACGATTTTGGCCTATTGGATACCGAATATAGGTCAGCTTTTGTTTATTACATGTGGAGGTTGTAAAGATACATGGAAGGGTTTCTCAATGTTAGCTTTCAAAGATCTAATGCCTGTTGTTAAGCTATCTTTGTCATCTGGTGCTATGCTTTGGTAAAGTTTCTGTTAACTTAAAACAACTCTTCTTTATGAAATAATATGAACTAAAGTGTTACGGAAGAAATTGATGTTGGGAATTTTGTTGTCCTTGTCAGTCTTGAGCTTTGGTACAATACAATCTTGGTTCTTCTAACTGGAAACTTGAAAAATGCTCAGGTTGCAATTGATGCTCTTGCCATTTGGTAAGTAATTCGTACGTTTTTATCCAGTTTCAATGGTTTCACTTCTGGTTTTTATTTTTTTTTTATTTTTTATTTCGATACTAATACATATATGTTTTTGTTTTCAGTCTCAACATTAATGGATGGGAAATGATGATATCGCTAGGTTTCTTGGCTGCAGCAAGGTATTATTATCAGCATAAAGCTTGAGCCATACCATGGATTTTAACATATTGCTTGTTTTCCTGCAGTGTTAGGGTGTCGAATGAGCTTGGAAGAGGAAGCTCCAAAGGTGCCAAGTTCTCAATTATGACCACAACGCTTACATCACTTTGCATTGGATGTGTGCTATTTGTGCTCTTCTTATTTCTTAGAGGTCGTTTAGCATACATATTCACAGAAAGTGAAGAAGTGGCTAACGCAGTTGCGGATTTGTCTCCATTGTTGGCTTGCTCCATACTTCTGAACAGTGTTCAACCTGTCCTCTCTGGTAAATTTTCATTTGCTGTTAACATTTTATACCTTCATGTCGAATTTGAGTATGTGTTGAAATGGAACAACATAAACCGAATACATGCATACATGATACATCGAGATTGAACATTTAGTTTGCTCATATGAGATTTTTGTTTTAAACAGGAGTTGCTGTTGGTGCTGGATGGCAAAGCATTGTAGCATGGGTTAACATAGCTTCCTACTATTTAGTTGGCATTCCAATTGGTGTTGTTCTCGGATACGTAATCAAAATGGAAGTCAAGGTGATGTTTTCGATTCGAATCAAGTTTTGCTTGTTCCTAATTACATCACCTTATCTGATCCTAATACTGTATATATTTTACTTCCTGACCATTTTCAGGGTGTTTGGGTTGGCATGTTGCTGGGAACACTTCTTCAAACTGTTATACTTATTATTATCACCTGGAAAACTGATTGGGATAAGCAGGTAATCTTCAAAATTTTAACTTTTAATAGCATCCAACCTGCTTTGATATTTATGTAAACATTATGTGCAGGTTCTCTTGGCTCGTTCACGAGTTAATAAGTGGTTTGTACCAGAATCCCCGGAAACAAACAGCAACCAAGAAAATGGTGCTTAAAGGGGTCAATCTTGTTTTTCTTCCTAATGGACTTAACATTTTTTTGTTGCTATATATCATTTCTTGAAACCATTGACACATCTGCGTCAGGATTTTGATTTCCCATAACTTTTAAGAAAAGTTTTTGGTGCCATTTTGTCTTGTTTTGTTGGGTTGGCTCATTTAGTTAACTATTTAAAGGTAAATGCATTTAACAAAATTAGCTTAAAACAAAACTAAATTATTTAGACTCGATTGAATATTTTATATTATATAGATTTCAGACATATTTATAGATTGATATTATGCATATACATTTTTGCTTGTTTGTACATTCATGTTATGCATATATATTTTGCATACTTATAGATTCATGTGTTTTATATTTATCAAAATTTTCATATCTTCCGGTTGCATTAGTTTTATTTTTATCTTTCAACTTTTATTATTTTTCTATTTTGTCACCAAATGTTAACAACTATTTTAAATTTGATAAAATTGTTGACATGGTCCTTTTTTTATGTAACAATAAATTTAGCATTCAATGTTTATAAAATTAATTTTTAATTCAAATTTTAAAACCTTAATTTAGCCCAATGTTTATTTTAATTTTTAAAAGATTTTGTGAATTAAAATCTCTCAAAATCTAGTGTAATAACTATAAAAATTATTACTAATTAAAAAAAGTAATAGAATTATTGCTACATCATATCCACAACCATCTAGAAGTCATAATAGTACAAGCATTAATGAAAAGTTGAGTAAAATCCATAACAATCAATCTGGCATTTAAAACACATTTAATAATAATAGTACTAGAATTAACAAAAAGTTGAGTGAAATTCAAAATAATTAAATCTTATTGTTCTATCTTTTCAATACTTTTAATATAAACTATTTTTTAATTTTTTTTTTTTTGGCATTGGGTGTAAATTATTATTTATGATTAAAACATTGTCAATTTCAGTACTTGTCTCATTGTTTACAAGAAATTCTAGAAATATAGTATTGTGTTTTTGAAAACTGTGAATCTTGTTTAAGTTAGTTTTGCTAATCTGGGTCCACACCAAATTCCATTATTGTACTTTACTCATGGTTTATTTCTATTTTTTTTTTTCCAATTTCTTGTGCTTGAAAAAAAGTCCCTTTTTTGGTGCTTGAAAATGGGGCATTAATGATCTTTCATTACTGCTCCTAATTGTGTATAAAATTATTCAAATTTGTGTGATTAGCCAAAGGATAGGGAATCAATGGTGTCGGAATCATTTTTTTGTTTGGAAAATGGGCCGACTTTAAAAAGAAAAAACAGAGTCGCCACCAATCATTTTTGAAGTGTGATTGGGTCACTTTAGAAAACATTTTGGTTTACGAATTTTAAGAAAACGGGGTCGGGAGTCGGTTACGCACGAGGAAGGATTAGCACCCTCGCAACGCCCAAAATTGGTACCATGTTGATTGATTAATGTCCTTAATATCGAAAATTAGAAAATATTTTAAAATATGAATCTTTAAAAATGTTTGGATAACTCGTATTGGATATCAAAACTCTCTTGTTCTGAAAAGATGAAATACTACATCCAAAGACGATAGGACATGATGTTTCAAACCCTCAATACCAAGATCGTTCCATGATTTCCAAAATCCCGCATCCGATTTAAAAAGGGTATTCTACTATTTGGTCAAACTAAAAGTCGAAACCCAGCACGATTGAACACGATCCTCGAATTTCCAAACATGAAATATTGCCTTATTTAAGAAAACACGATAAAGAATCTTTGAAGGATATTTAGTTGTTTGGATGAATAGAAAATCGAGACCAAAGACGATTGGGCACGAATCTCGAACTTCAAACACAAAACATTGCCTTATTTTCAAAAACATGATCAAAATCTTTAAAGAATATTTAGTGACCAGACGAGCGAAAAATCGAAACCAAAGACGATTGGGCATAATTTCTCGAACTTCCAACCACGAAATATTACCTTTGTAAAACCCTTTTTATGAATTTTGAAAAAACAAAAATAAAATATCAATAAGAAAATAATAGTAATAATATTAGAATTAATAGTATAAAAAAGTAGTAAAAAATATTAACAATGAAAATAAAATATAATAATATACAAAAGAAATAAGCAAAATAATATATAAAATCATAGTACATATAATAGAAAGTATATAATTATAATAATAATAGTACTAGTAAATTAAAAATAACATTTATCAATAAAACAATGAAATAATACTAAAAAAAGTGAAAATAAAAGTGATATTAGCGGTAACTATAATAATAATTAAAGTAATACTAAAAAATAATAAAAACAATAATATATAGTTAAAAGAATTAAAGCAAACAAGAATATGTATATAATAATAAATAAATAAAAATAATAAGAAAATAAGAAAATAATAGTATTAATAAAGCGAAATAATAAAAAGAAAATAAAAGTATTTAACAACAATAAAATAATGGGTATAATCATAATATATAAGAAATTAAAGTAAACAAGGATATATACATATAAACAGATGGTAATAAAAAAAATAACAAAACAATTAATTTAATGGTAAAATAGCAAAATAATCGAAAAGGGACTAAATTGGGTTGAAAATAGAATATTTGGGGCCGAATTTAAAAACAAATAATGATAAAGGAGTAAATTGAAATATGCGCGCAACTTAGAGGGACCAAAATAGAAATAAACCTCACTCTTTGAAACGCAGCGCTCAACTGAGGACTCGATTGAAATGAGGAGCAAACTTTTGAGCCAAATCTGGAATAAAAAAACCAAATTATGAAGCCATGGAAAAGAGGAGGGGCTAAATGCGCAATTAGCCCCTCCCCAAGAAAACACGCGGATCCTTGGTGGATTGGGTCGGGTCAGCCGGCCCATTTCAAAACGACGTCGTTTTTGTGTTAAATGGCCCAAGGTGAAACGACGTCATTTCACCCTTCCTATATAAGTAAAATTTTTGACAAAAAATTCATTTTTCTTTCTTTTTCTTCAAAAACCCAAAAACTTTTCTCTCCCCCTCTCTCTCCCTTGCGATTTTCGGTGAGTCATCTATGAGTCTCCAACCACCGTCTGCGTTGTCATGGCCACCGTATTACAGTGGCGAAATTTTAAAAAGTAAGTTTTTCTTTCTTTTTTATTTCAATATGTATATATATTTTCAAACGAAAAATAAAAGAAAAAGAGGAAAAAAAACAAGAGAACAAAGACCTTGCAAATCGACTTTCTTCGAATCTTTTGTGTATTCCATAATATTTGTATTGCTTCTTTCTAGAACGTATATCCCTCTGTATATCTCGAACAAAAGAACCCCCACTTTCTGATTTTGATTTGGCTTTTTATAAGCTGGATTTTACAATAAAATCTATTTTGTTTGCTTGTTGCTTTGTCCTCCTTTTCGCATGTGTGTGATCGAGAGGTGGAGGAGGCACGTCGCGAGAGGTTCGGAGGTGGTTTGGCGTGGGGTGGCGTGGCGTTGGGCGTGAAATTCTTTGGCGGCTAGGGTTTCATCTCTTTTTTGTTTAGGTTTAGTGGTGAAAAGTGTTAGGTTGTGGGCCAAACGGCTAGGTCTAGGTTTGGGTCCGTTTGGGTTTAGTGTTTGGGCTTGGGTAGTTTAATTTTGGGCCTTTTGTAAACTTGGACTTTTTTTATTAAAAGGACTTTATTGTTTATTTTTGGTTTATTCGGTTTTGGTATGGGCTAAAATTGGGTCGCATAACAAGCGCCTCTTTGCTTGTTGTCATGTAACGAGAATGAAGCAAAGACTTTAAAAGGGCCAATTTTGCCCCGTATTATTGAATCTTGACTTCTTGTAGCTTCATTCCATCCACTTGCATCTTGAGGTATAGGAATTTTGTTTCAATCTGCTCACTCCTTTCGATTGAAGATAAGATCCGTAATTTTAGCTGTTACCCTCTCGCTGGGGGTTAGGTTGGTGGTTTGAATCGCTCCATTCTTAGATACATGAAGATAAGATTCACCATTTTCGATCCGCCCACTCACAGTCGATGGAAATTAGATCTGCAATTTTGACTGCTACCCCACCGCTTAGGGAATTAAGGCTCATCGTCTTCGATCATTCTACTCACTTTCGGTGGGATAATATCTGCTATCTTCGATCTGCTCTACTCTCGCTTTCGCAGAGATAAGATCTGCTTTCTTGACTGCTACCCTCGCTTAGGAATTGAGGCTCATCGTTTCGACTGTTCCTCCTCGCCGGTGGGATAAGATCTGCTTCTTTAGCTCTGTTACCCTCTTGCTTAGGGAATTAAGGCTCATCGTCTTCGATCTGTTCCACTCCGCTCGATGGGATAAGACTTTAGTCTTCGATCGCTCTACTCACTTTCGATAGAGATAAGATCGTTGTCTTCAATCCGCCCACTCTTGCTCGGTGGAGATAAGATCTACTATCTTTAGCTTTGCTCCACTCCTCGCCAGTAGAGATAAGGCTTGATCTTTCGATCCGCTTCTACTCCCCTTTCGATAGAGATAAGATCTGTTATCTTCAATCTGCTCCACTCCTGCTCAGTGGAGATAGGATCTATATCTTTAGCCTGCTCCACTCCTGCTCAGTAGAGATAAGGCTTCAGTCTTTCGATCTGCTCTACTCCTGCTCAGTAGAGATAAGATCTGTTGTCTTCAATCCGCTCCACTCCTGCTCAGTGGAGATAGGATCTACTATCTTTAGCCTGCTCCACTCCTGCTCAGTGGAGATAAGGCTTGATCTTCGATCCGCTCTACTTTGCTCAAGAGAGATAAGATCATTATCTTCAATCTGCTCCACTCACCTTTCGGTGGAGATAGGATCTATAACTTTAGCTCGCTCCCACCCGCTTCAAGGTAGAGATAAGGCTTGATCTTTCGATCTGCTCTCTCCTCGCCAGAGAGATAAGATCTGTTGTCTTCAATCCGCTCCACCTCGCTTTCGGTGGAGATAGGATCTACTATCTTTAGCTTGCTCCACTCCTTTCGGTAGAGATAAGGCTTGATCTTCGATCCGCTTCTACTCACCTTCAGCAGAGATAAGATCTGTTATCTTCAATCCGCTCCACTCACATTCGGTGGAGATAGGATCTATATCTTTAACTGCTCCACTCCTGCTTTCGGTAGAGATAAGGCTTGATCTTCGATCTGTTCTACTCACCTTTCAAGAAAGATAAGATCTGTTGTCTTCAATCCCTCCTCACCTTTCGGTGGAGATAGGATCTACTATCTTTAGCTTTGCTCCACTCTTTCGGTGGAGATAAGGCTTGATCTTCGATCCGCTCTACTCCTTTCAGAGAGATAAGATCTGTTGTCTTCAATCCGCTCCACTCCCTTTCGGTGGAGATAGGATCTACTATCTTTAGCTCGCTCACTCCTTTCCAGAGAGATAAGGCTTGATCTTCGATCCGCTCTACTCTCGCTTAGTAGAGATAAGATCTGTACTCTTCTGTAACTCCCATCAACTTTGCTACATTGTCCTCTAGGGAACCTACCTGTATAATTAATTTCATGGGGTCTATGCTTATGTCAAATGATTAGGTTGTCATGAAAAATGCTCCTAACCATATGTATCATGAATGTTATGAATGGATGCAAAATGTCATGAGAATGATCTATTTTTAACACTTGGGCTGTCATTGCTTGTTGTTTATTAAGGTGATATCCCTGACGTATGTCTTCTTTGTTCACCTGATACCTCAAACAGAGAATCCGAAGATATTGTCACTGCTTAGGCCCTTATCTCAAGTGCTCTGAGCCTTTTAAGCCTAGTTAGTTCTAAACAATTTTTCTATTTCGGATTCTTGTATTTTTTTAGAGACTTTCAGAGTAATACGCAAAACTTATTTTGTGAAAGCATTATTAGTTCAATAATCATTATTTCAATATGAAATGCTTGGAAAAGATCATAATAATGGACAAGAAAGAAATTAATTAGGAGCATAGCTCAAAACGAATAAGATAGCAAATGCAATCAAGAAGGAAATTTATTGGTAGTGTATTTTGAAACGAGCAAATTAAGAATGGGTAAGATGGCAATTAGGTGCCCCAGATATCGCCGACTGAGCATCTCTGTTCAAAATTCTTGAGGACCATTTAAGCTCAATATGTGCTTAGGGGATTCGGAGTACTTTGTCGATGCCCCAAGATGAAACATACTTCATCATTGTTAATTCAAACGTAGCAAAACTACTGTATGCCCCATCACGATTTGATCACAACTTGAGCTCCTTTTTCGGGTTTTCGACTCAAAGCCCCTTTGGTCTCAAAGTGCCCTTTGCGGGTTTTCACCTTGGCCTCTCCGTTTTTTTTTTGTGGAAAGCCTCAAAGCGCCCTTTGCGGGTTTTCGCCTTGGCCTATTTCCTTCTCAAGCGAAGTGTTTCTTGACTGAGCCCGCATTAATTGGGTTCGGCTGACTCTTGCCGTCCATCTTGGCTAGTATCAATGCTCCTCTATAAAAGACCCTCTTTTCGACATAGGTCATTCCCATCTACTTTCCTCTGAAGTCCTTTTGCCTAGGGAGAATCTATAGAACACTCTGGGGTGAACTTTTGTTATAAGCCCGCATCATTTGTTTCTGGTACATTTGACCATGACGGTTGGCCCTTAACCTGTTTCCTCGATCAGTTTCAGTTGATTATGCAGAAAGTGAACCCATTCTGCTTCATCCAACTTCAGTTCCGACAAAATCTAAAGAGTAAGAATTTCAACTTCGATGGGCAAGACTGTATCCATCCATAAACCAATGAAAAGGGTGTTGCCCCGATAAAAGTCCTCGCCAACATTTGAGAAGCATAGAGGGTAAATGGTAACTAGTCTATGCCAATATTCTGAGTTTCCATCATCTTTCAAAATCTTTTTTTTGAATGGTTTCTTTCTTTTCTTTTCTTCTTTCTTTCTTTTCTTTTTTTTTGTTTTTTTTAAATTGAACTTGAACTTCGAAATTGAAATTGAACTTGATGATTGACCCAGTAACTTTGTCATAGGAACCTGACCTCACCCTCTTAGTGGAATAGTTGACAATCACGAAAATGAATAGGCGTCAACTAGATACTTTTGACGAAATCATCCCCGTAACATTTATGCCCCACGTATAGAAAAAGCATATAAGTCATGTCTTCTCAATTTGGCATTTACGGCAACACTGACGAAATCTCCCTTTCATGGTAGCCTCATCGTGCCTAGGCATATCTTGATGCGATCACACAAAGACATCTTTGAATTCTTTGAATAACTCAATGTCGTCTCGCTTTGTTTCTATGGTGGGCAATGTTTCACTCTTTTTCTTGACTCGCAATGTCCACTGACCCTTTGTACGGTAGAGTCTATTCTCATTTTGCTCTACCATCCTTAAAAAATCAAAAGATAAGTTACAATCTCTGATATTTTCAAAATCCTCGGATCCCTTTAGACTCATATCTCACTCAGAAGGGAGTCTATAACAGCGTTGCTCATGACATCGATATCTGGGGACCCATTGTAGGTACGAAGTCAAATTCCAAAGAATAAACATTTCTTAGGATGATGAAGAATGGAAGAAATCCCCAAAAAGACAAAATAATGTATAGTATGACACAAAAAAAAAATGAAAAAATATTTGCTCGGCATGAAACACAAGAATGTATTTTTTATTGAAAATAAAGATGTTTGAACATGAGCCTATTTCACAAAAGATTCTTATTTTTTCTAAGCTTAAAATAACAAGTGTGTTTTGAATGTTACTCTATGTCAGCTCTAAAAACTACAAGAATTTCTTTCGCAGTCCCGTTGTTTAGAACACTTCCAGGCTCAAAGGGGCGAATGCTTCCTAGGTTTCCTTCATTCGATCCCTCCTCGAATACGGCATTGATGCTCAAGGTTTTCATTATATCCTTAGCCGTTTCTACATTCGTGTGTAGTAATGATGTTCCAGGGTCATTATAATATTATCTTTAGTTAATAAGGTTGTTTTGCGATATTAAATGCATATGATGAATGCAATGCAAATGCATGATATGAATGCAAAAAGATGTCGATTCTGGTTCAATTTCTTATAGAAAACTTATTTAAAGAACAAAATCCTTTACATAGAACAGAGTCACATATACGGCCTATCCCTTCTCCAATCTGACCATATATACACGGCCGCATTATCTTCTACTTTATCAAGGAATTCGTTCTCCATAACAAGCCTTCTAACTTAGTAATTAAAATAGGAACCGATGCCTTTTAAGTATGAAATGATATGCAAACATGGCCAAAATAAAACAGGTAGTATCGCATAATAGCAACCAAAGCAAGTAAAAAATGTCAAACCACTGTATGCGTAACCACTAAGGTGTAGCATGACTCTACCTAGGGTAGGCTTTTAGAGTTCACTATATGTGGTTTAGTTCTAAAGGAAGGGTACCTGAACTAGCAGATTCCTCAATCCTCACCCATTATAGGCTCATACAGATCGAGTTCAGTTCAGGGGAATACATTTCCCTATGGCCATGCGGAGGTGAAAACCTTACGGAACCATAGGTACGAATGTATCTCGGGAGCAGTCCCCTAGCCCATGCGGAGGTGAAAAACTCACGAAGGTATAGCTTCTCGCTCCCACTTAAAGGGTGTGACCACAACGGTCATGCAATATGAATGTAAAAATATTCTATGTGTCTCAAACCAAAGTAGATATATGACGCGACACAGACTCATGCAAATGAAAAACGAAATCAAAAAATTTATTTTCGATAAAAAGGACATTAATCAACCAATTTTACGGCTTGACTCTCTTATTTGTCCCCAGTGGAGTCGCCAAGCTGTCGGAACCATTTTTTGTTTGGAAAACGGGCCGACTTTAAAAAGGAAAAACGGAGTCGCCACCAATCATTTTTGAAGTGTGATTGGGTCACTTTAGAAAACATTTTGGTCTACAAATTTTAAGAAAAGCGGGCTCTGAGTCGATTCGCACGCACGAGGAAGGATTAGCACCTCATAACGCCCAAAATTGGTACCGTGTTGATTGATTAATGTCCTTAATATCGAAAATTAGAAAATATTTTAAAATATGAATCTTTAAAATGTTTGGATAACTCGCATTGGATATCGAAACTCTCTTGTTCGAAAAGATGAAATACCACATCCAAAGACGATAGGACACGATGTTTCAAACCCTCAATACCAAGATCGTTCCATGATTTCCAAAATCCGCATCCGATTTAAAAAGGGTATTCGCTATTTGGTCAAACTAAAAGTCGAAACCAAGACGATTGGGCACGATCCTCGAATTTCCAAACATGAAATATTGCCTTATTTAAGAAAACACGATAAAGAATCTTTGAAGGATATTTAGTTGTTTGGACGAATAGAAAATCGAGACCCAAAGACGATTGGGCACGAATCTCGAACTTCCAAACACGAAACATTGCCTTATTTTCAAAAACATGATCAAAATCTTTAAAGAATATTTAGTGACCAAAGTAATCGAAAAATCGAAACCAAGACGATTGGGCACAATTTCTCGAACTTCCAACCACAAAATATTACCTTTGTAAAACCCTTTTTATGAATTTTGAAAAAACAAAAATAAAAATATCAATAAGAAAATAATAGTAATAATATTAGAATTAATAGTATAAAAAAGTAGTAAAAAATATTAACAATGAAAATGAAAATATAATAATATACAAAAAGAAATAAGCAAAATAATATATAAAATCATAGTACATATAATAGAAAGTATATAATTATAATAATAATAGTACTAGTAAATTAAAATAACATTTATCAATAAAACAACAACAATAATACTAAAAAAGTGAAAATAAAAGTGATATTAGCGGTAACTATAATAATAATTAAAGTAATACTAAAAAATAATAAAAACAATAATATATAGTTAAAAGAATTAAAGCAAACAAGAATATGTATATAATAATAATAAATAAATAAATAAATAATAAGAAAATAAGAAAATAATAGTATTAATAAAAAGAGATAATAAAAAGAAAATAAAAGTATTTAACAACAATAAAATAATGGGTATAATCATAATATATAAGAAATTAAAGTAAACAAGGATATATACATATAAGCAGATGGTAATAAAAAATAACAAAACAATTAATTTAATGGTAAAATAGCAAAATAATCGAAAAGGACTAAATTGGGTTGAAAAGCAGAATATTTGGGGCGAATTTAAAAACAAATAATGATAAAGGAGTAAATTAAAATCTGCGCACAACTTAGAGGACCAAAATAGAAATAAACCCCACTCTTTGAAACGCAATACTCAACCGAGGACTCGATTGAAATGAGGAGCGAACTTTTGGGCCAAACTGGAATAAAAAACCAAATTATGAAGCCATGGAAAGAGGAGGGCTAAATGCGCAATTAGCCCTCCTCAAGAAAACACTGAGGATCCTTGGTGGATTGGGTGGTCACCGACCCATCTCAAAACGACGTCGTTTTGTGTTAAATGGCTCGAGGTGAAACGACGTCGTTCACCCTTCCTATATAAGTAAAATTTTGACAAAAATTCATTTTCTTTCTTTTCTTCAAAAACCAAAACTTTTCTCTCCCCTCTCTCTCCTTGCGATTTTCGGTGAGTCATCTATGTAGTCTCCGCCACCATCTGCCGTTGTCAAGCCACCGTACTACAGTGGTAGGAATTTTAAAAAGTAAGTTTTTTCTTTTTTTATTTCAATATGTATATATATTTTCAAAACGAAAAAATAAAGAGAAAAAAGAGAAAAAAAAAAAAACAAGAGAACAAATACCTTGCAAATCTGACTTTCTTTCGAATCTTTTTGTGTATTCCAAGATATTTGTATTGCTTGTTTCTCTAGAATGTATATCCCCTCTGTATATCTGAACAAAAGAACCCCCCCACTTTACAGATTTTGATTTGGCTTTTTATAATCTGGATTTTACAACAAAATCTATTTTGTTTGCTTGTTGCTTTGTCCTCCTTTTCTGCAGTGTGTGATCGAGAGGTGGAGGAGGCACGTCGTGGAGGGTTCGGAGGTGGTTTGGCGTGGGGTGATGTGGCGTTGGGCGTGGTCAGCTGGCTGGGTTTCATCTCTTTTTTGTTTAGGTTTGGTGGTGAAAAGTGTTAAGGTTGTGGGCTAAATGGGCTAGGTCTAGGTTTGGGTCCGTTTGGGTTTAGTGTTTGGGCTTGGGTAGTTTAATTTTGGGCCTTTTGTAAACTTGGACTTTTTTTATTAAAAGGACTTTATTGTTTATTTTTGGTTTATTCGATTTTGGTATGGGCTAAAATTGGGTCGCATAAATGGCATCTACTATTACTTACTTTCTGTTCTCACCTTAATCCAAAATTGAAGTCTCGTTTTAAAGCTGTTACTTAAGTTTGAGTGTTGGTTCTTTAAAAGTTTACAAAGTTATTAAAATAAAATAAAATAATTGTAAAATTGTAAATGTTGAGTGCTACATTTATTGAAGTTCTAAAAAATTCTATTATACTTACTTACTAGGTCTTACCTTGTTTAAGGTTAACCTAAAGTTAAAGCATTGTGTTGAAGCAAAGAGATTAGATAATTATTATTTTTAATTTATTTAAGTTTGGGTGCTGGTTTTTTAAAACAAAATTACAAAGTTTTTAAAAATAAAATTCGTCATTTTATAAATGTTGAGAGCTAAATTTATTAAATTTTTAGAATTTTAACTAAAATGACAAATTTTGAGGGCTAACTTTGTTGAACTTTATATATTTAGGATTAAATTGATAGAATATGTAAAATATTAGAGGCTAGATTTATTATTAAACCAATAAAAAAGTCCACATTAACACTTTGATCAAATTTTAAACCACTATTGTTTATATATATATAATCATTAGGTTAGCAAGTCTTGAAATTTATATTTAATTAAGATTTGTATAGGTTATTGTACTTAGAATTGAGAGTACTTGATCGATTCAAGTGAGGAACATTACTTATAATAGTCTATTTGATTGTAAAACTCGTGTTGTGGTTATACAAGCTATATTCGCCATGGTGAATTTAGTGATGAAAGTACCAGTGTTCTAAGATACAAAAGTGAGGAAATTGTCACTAGGATGTGATAAATTTAGATTCACTTGTTGTAAGTGTTGAAGATAGTGGATAATTCTCACTAAGCCAAGCTTCACAGATATAGGGAAACCAAACTGCATAAATAATATTTGTGTATCTGATTTTTGTTCATTATTTTGCAGTGCTTGAAAATGTGCCAACCTCCCCAATCACTTCTTCAAGCACTTAGCTTGCTTATTAGCAATTGTCTTAAGATTAACAATAGGTATAGATGTATATAAATGTATAAATAAAGTGCCAATGAGACCTTGGCATTGTTGGCAAAGGTTGAGACTTTGGACCTTGTAGGCTTGAGTTTAAATCTCACCATCTACAATTGTGATGTGTGGGTCTCTCCTACCATGTATGTATGTCTTGTGTGAGTTTTATCTATTTTTTTCCGAATTAGTCTAGCTTTTGTCTAGTTATTTGTCCACTATGTATTATAGTGATTGAATTCTACACTATAGCTGGTCCAACATATATATATATATATATATTATACTTGTAATTATACTCTAATTGTACTTGTGAAACTTGAAAAGAAAGAGTGTATAGAGATATCATATGCAAATACATTTCAATGAAAAAAAAAACCAAAATAGTATAACATTGATATGTTTATGTTATCTATAATATATAAAACACAAGTTTGTAAAATTTTTAAACTGACGAGAATATCTTTTTATTTTTCATCATATTACTAAATTAACTTTAAAATATTTATAATTTTCTTAAAATTATTAGTTAAAAATTGTGTGAATTTTAAAATAGAATTATTACTTGAATAAATCTCTAAGCATAAAATATAGAAAAATGTTGTGATAATTATAATTATAATTTAATTTAAGCTAAAAAAGGTGTGCTAATTTTATTCATATAAAATAAAGTAATTACTTGAATAGAGTTCTAAACATCTTAATTATCACTTAATTAATATTAGAGTTATATACCAATTAAATTTTAAGTTAAATAACATTCAATAGTTAGTCATATTCAATCAAGTAGTATCTAAAAAAATATTGGTAAAAAAAAATAGAGACGTTCAGCATTAATAAGTTAAATTGTATATAAAAAAGAATGAAGAATTAAAGAAATGGTTTTCGAAAAGGCAATCTTGAATCATATTCATACAATAATGGCGCGGAGAGTGGTCAAAGATTATTTTAATTGATGATGGGAAAATATAATATTATAATATTATTTTTAAAAAGTTTATAATGTGTGAAACAAGCACTCTTAAAACCATTTTTTAATCACTATTATTAAATGTGATTATTAATTTAGTTTAAATATCTTTCCTATTTATCTTGAACTATTATTATAATTGTTGCATGTTGTTTTGCCTATCTTTTTTTTATTATAGTTTAGTTTCTTATATAGTTCCAAAATTTTATATTATTTAAAAAGTAAGAGGACTTATCATTATCAATAATAGGTAACAATGATTAAAAATACGTTATTTAAAATTTAATTAAAAATTAAACGCTTAAAATCACATGCAACGAATGTAACATTAGAAACTAGTTTATAATCTATATAAAAGTACGGGCTTAGAAAAACTTCGAACTGAAATCATATTACTAAAATCATTATAATATTTAATTTAGAATTATTAGTTAAAAAGTTGAAGTAAAATAGAAGTTGTGATAACTGTACATTTAAAATACTTATAATTTAATAGAAGTTGTGATAATCGTACGTTTAAAAATAATTATAACTTAATTTACAATTGTTAGTTAAAAAAGATGTGCTAATTTTAAAATAAAGTTATTACTTGAATAGAACTCTATGCATAAAATATAGGAAAAAGTTATGATGATAATTATAAGTATAATTATAATTACCAATTACCAATTACCAATTATTAGTTAATAAACATTTGACATCAAAGAACTGTGCTAATTTTATTGATGTAAAATAAAATTTTTACTTTAATAGAATTTTAAGCATTTTAATCATCACTTAATTAATATTAAAATTATATATAAATTAAAATTTAAGTTTAGCTTTATGAATGACCTCCGGTTGTTAGACATATTTGATCCACTAGTAAGAAAATAATTGAAGATTGTTAGCATCAATAAGTTAGAATTATATAAAAAGAAAAAATGGTTATTTGAAGAGGTAATATTGAATCATATTCACGAGAAAAATAGAAGATTATTTTAATTATTGATAAAGGAATATAATATTATGATTTTATTTTTATAATTTTGTTGTATGTTGTTTATTCTATATGAAACAAATAGTCTTAAAATCATTTTTATTTGTTTGATATTTATGAAAACATTTGTGAGTTTATTTTGAAAAGAAAGTAAATTTAATCAACACCTCACAATAATATTTTTGTTATTTTTAAATTATTGATTGCATTAGCGGTAACTTAATCAATAATTTAATTACAGAATAAATAAATATCACACATGATTTTTAACAATTTAGTCACTTATCAGATTCAATAGAGTCAACTGTTACCTTTGGCTTATTATTTTTATTTATTCAACTTTTTAATTACTCCTATGCATTTTGCTGATGTGGATGAGCAAAAAGAAATGATATTGATGTTTAGAAAAAGAACAATTCTAACAAAATAGAATAGAAGATGAACATGAATTAGTCTTCATTTTCCTATCTCTGCCTCTCCCTGTTTGCTTGGAATTCCCTGTAAGTTTTAAGCTGTGTTTTTATCTTTAAATTTATTTTATTTTTAAAACTGATTTTGGTGTTGTTGCTCTTAGAAACTTTCATCTCTTTCGAGAGTTCTTTCAAGTGTCATATATCATGTTGTCAATCAAATCTTCAACAATGATTAATATTGTCTTCAGGTCATATTAGGATTTTGTCTTTAGGTTTCAATGAGAAATCAAGCCTAGTTTATAGAGCGGAAAACCTTGTTAGATCAAGTTATGTGTGATGTACTTACTACTTACCGAAAGAACGTGTGGGTCTTGCGCTTGATAAGATTTAAACCCCCAACCTAAGGCATATAGGTCATTATGGGGCAAGTGGTATCATACCTTCCTCATAATGATCTATATGCTCTCAGTCAGGAGTTTGAACCCTAGCGAATGTGAGATGTGCACGTCCCCTCAATAGGTGTTCCATACATCATGTATGATTCGATTTAACGAGGTGGTTCCACTTTGTGAACCTTGTCTCAGGCTTAAGCTTTCATTGGTGATCATTATCAGGGATTCAATCAATTACTTAGTAGAAGACACTTCAAATACCTTCTCCGAAAAATTCTCAAGTTCGAACAACATTTTCTTACATTGAAAGATGAAACTATGACTTTTGATTAGCTTTATATATTTAGCATCAAAGTTGAATTTTTAAAAAAAATCTGTTCTATTCCTAATTTTGTTGTTTTTTACCTCTGTTTTAATAGGCATTTCAAATAATAAAAGGGTAATTCCACTTAATATTTGATATGGTTGAAAAAGAAACAATCTTTCTCTATGTTTTCTTAAGCATAGATTTGATAAAAGCATGAAAATCATATGGTTAATGAGTAATGATAAAAAGAATGACAATCATAATGATTAATGCTTAAGAAAACCATATGCTTCCTTGAAGTTTTTAGCAAAATTTAATTATACCCCTCAAATTTTTGAAATCTCTCATTAATTTTACAAAAATTTTAATTAGTAAACTTCTAAAATTTTAAATATTTTAGTGAACCTCCCAAAACTTATTCCCAAGATTTGCCACTTGTTGTATAGCAATGGGAGGAGATATCAACCAGAAGCTGCTAATAGAAGCTAAGAAGAATGAAGATGGAGATGTGAAATTTAAAGAAAAGCTATGGGCTGAGTCAAAGAAGTTGTGGATTGTCGCCGGCCCTGCAATTTTCACCAAGTTTTCAACCTTCGGTGTCACTATAATCAGTCAAGCTTTTGTTGGTCACATTGGACCTACTGAGCTTGCTGCCTTTTCCCTTTGTTGCACTGTCCTTTTTAGGTTTGGAAATGGTGTTCTGGTATGTACATCCTTCAGATTGACATTGCAATGGAATGAATTTCTTGGTGAGGCTCTTAGACTAGTGTTAAATGTTGAAAACTTTTGTTTATACAGATTGGTATGGCAAGTGCATTGGAAACATTGTGTGGACAAGCATTTGGAGCAAAACAATACCATATGCTTGGGATATACCTTCAAAGATCATGGCTACTTTTGTTTTTGACTACCAGTTGCCTTCTTCCTTTATTTATCTTCACAACCAAAATTCTTATAGCTTTAGGCCAAGATGAAAAGATAGCAATAGTGGCAGGTTATATAGGTCATTGGTTCATCTTCATCATGTTTTCAATGATCATATCATTTACTTGCCAAATGTTCCTACAATCGCAGAGCAAGAATATGGTTATTGCATGCTTAGCAGCATTCTCTATTGGAACCCACATCTGTCTTTCATGGCTCTTAACAATGAAACTCAAGTATGGGCTCATTGGAGCTTTGCTATCCACAAATTTGGCCTATTGGATACCGAATGTAGGTCAGCTTATCTTTGTTACATGTGGAGGCTGTAAAGATACATGGAAGGGTTTCTCAATGTTAGCTTTCAAGGATCTATGGCCTGCTGTAAAGCTATCTTTGTCATCTGGTGCTATGCTTTGATAAGGTTTTTGTCAGCTTAAAACAACCGTTCTTGATGGAATAATATATGACAAAGATACTGATGTTGGGAATTTTGTTGTCCCTGTCAGTCTTGAGCTTTGGTACAACACAATCTTGGTTCTTATAACTGGAAACTTGAAAAATGCTGAGATTGCAATTGATGCTTTTGCCATTTGGTGAGTGTTTGGGGCAATGTTTTCGAACCGGTTTAAATTATTTCACTTCGAGGTTCATTTTTGTTTTAAAACTAATGCCTATATGTCCTTATTTTCAGTCTAAACATTAATGCATGGCAAATGATGATCTCACTTGGTTTTTTAACTGCAGCAAGGTATTAGGTAAAAAGAGATCAACTGTTCCACTCAATTTCAAATTGAGGAAATTGATCATTTTAAAAAATAAGTGTAATTTAATCTCTATCAATTTTGAAAAATGAGTAACTAAGGATAATTAAATAGAGTTAATGTCTTCCATAAATTGTATGTAATTTTGATTAATATAATAACAAATTTAGCCCTCAAAGTTTATACATTTTGTCAATTTCGTTCTAATTTAACAAATTTATTCCTTAATATTTGTGTAGACGTTGAGGCTGAATTTGTTAAATTTTTAAAATTAAGGCCAAAATGACAAAATATATAAACATTGAAGACTAAATTTGTTGTTATATCAATCAAATTTACATACAATTGATGGAAGACATTAACGCCGCCGTTTATTTGTCCTTAGTTGCTCACTTTCAAAACTGATTATGATTAAATTTCTCCAATTTTTTCTTGAGAGGACTAGTTTGCTCAATTTCAAAGTTGAGAGGGACTGGAGATGTCTTTTTACCAAGGTATTATTATCATCTTAAAGCTTGAACCAGACGGATTTTTGCATTTTGTTTGGTAGAAGTTAACATATTGTTTGTTTTCCTGGAAAATTTGCAGTGTTAGGGTGTCAAATGAGCTTGGAAGAGGAAGCTCCAAAAGTGTGAAATTCTCAATTATGACCATAACACTTACATCGCTTTGCATTGGATGCGTGACATTTGTGTTGTTCTTATGCCTTAGAGGACGTTTAGCATATGTATTCACTGAAAGCGAAGAAGTGGGCAATGCAGTTGTGGATTTATCTCCATTGTTGGCTTGCTCCATACTTTTAGACAGTGTTCAACCTGTCCTCTCTGGTAAACATAGATTACATGCAACTGATTCAGGTGGAATGTGTCATTTTTATTTTAAGATTGTCCCTGTGTTTGTTCGTTCGTAGAGGGTCATATCTCCCTGTTGAGTGCTCAAAGGAAAATGAAGAATTGGAACAACATGAATGTATTCATGCATGGAGATGGAATATTTTTAGTTTGGTCATAGGGGACGTATGTTTTTGACAGGAATTGCTATTGGTGCTGGATGGCAAAGCAGTGTGGCATGGGTTAACATAGCCTCCTACTATTTAATTGGCATTCCAATTGGTGTTGTGCTCGGATACGTCTTCAACATGGAAGTCAAGGTGATTTTACCACATCTTTTCTATTTTAAGAAGCAAACTTATCAGCGGTTCAAATTTGCATAAATTTTTCATTTTCAGGGTGTTTGGGTCGGCATGTTGCTAGGAATATTTGTTCAAGCTCTTGTACTTATTATTATCATCTGGAAAACTGACTGGGACAAACAGGTAAGCTTCAAATTTTCCTTGTTTCAGAAACAACATACTTTGATATTATATGTATCATTTATCTGCAGGTTCTGTTGGCTCAGTCGCGAGTTAACAAGTGGTTTGTACCAAATTCCAGGGAAACAAACAACCACCAAGAAAATGGTGCTTGAAGGGGCTAATCTTGTTTTTCTTTCTAGTTAAACCCACTTATGATTCAATCGATTAAATCGATTAAATCGATTAAATCGATTAAAATAAATTTAAGTTAAATTTATATAAGATAGAAGATTAGACGATAAATTCAATATTAAAAATTTATAAATGATAATCAACTAACATAATCTATTATAACTACTTTGATCAAACTCACTCCATGAAAATTCATTTGGTTCCTTTTATCACATCTTAGCATCTTTCTATCCCGTGCACCATCACAATGTTATATTAGGACTGTCGTAACCATTTTTTGGTGAAACAGTGAACGACGCGGTCGACTCGATTTTTTGAAAAAGAAAAGGTAGAGAGTCGCAACCGATCTTTATTTGGTGTGATCGGATCACCTTTGTTTTAATAAATCATTTAATTTACTAAAATAATATTTTTTGGTCCACGAACTTTGAGAAAACGGGTTCGGAAGTCGATTACGTGCGAGGAAGGATTAGCACCCTCGACACGCCCAAAATTGGTACCAAACTGATTGATTGATGTCCTATTTGTTGAAAATTTTGAAAGGGTTCGAAAATACAATGCTTTTTATTTTCAAAATTTGAAGGCACTAGAAGGGACGCTAAGACTTTCTTATTTTCGAAGAGATAAAGCATCATGTCCAGTAAGTTAGGGCGCGATACTTTAGATTCCCGAAACTAAGCTCGCCTTTTAAAACTTGGTTTTTTATTTGAAGAGGATCTTCCGTCATTTGTTGAATCGAGAAATCGGAACCCAGTAAGTTAGGGCTCGTTTTCCCGAAAATCCAAATTAGGAATATTGCCTATATTTTGGAAGGAAAGAAACTTATCTCGAAGTATCTAGGTGTCGAGTCCAAGAAGTTAGGGCGACATTTCAATTTCGAGATTAAGTATTTTGTTTTAAAATTGCAACTTCAAAAGAGATATTCCGTTGTTTAGCTTTAAACGAGAAGAAACCGGAACCCAGTAAGTTAGGGCTCGATTCACTCGAATTGCTAACACGGAATGATTATTTGAAAACCGATGCATCGAGAAAAATTAGTGTGACAAATGATAATATAAAAACACGATGTTATAGGTGAAAAGAATAACAATAGTAAGATAACGATGTGAAATGATACACTAGTAAGAGTGGTACTAAAATATTAATAATGACAATAAAGTAATGATGGAAATAATATTAACAGTGGAAGTAGGAGTATATAATAAATGTAGTAGTAATATTAGTGGAAATAAAATATATACATAAAATAATACGAATAAAATTTAAATAGATAATAATAACAACATACAAATAATAATAATGGCAAAACGATGGTGATGATAATAAAATATAAATTAGCAAACAAAATAATAGTGATATATATATTATAAAGAAAATATGATGATAGTAATAATAATATGAAGAGTGGTGATAATAATAATAATAATAATAATAATAATAATAATAATAATAATAATAATAATAATAATCAAATAGTGAAAATGGTAACAAATATAAATGAAATAATGAAATAACAATGAAATGATAATAATAGTAATAAATGTAGAAGAAATAAAAATAAAAGATTAAAATAGTGATAGAATGAAGTAATAGTAAAAATGAGGTAACGATAATCAAGTAATATTACATTAATAAATGACTAATACTAATAGCTTTAGTAAAAAATAGTGATACTAATAATAATAGTATAGTAATAATAAATAATAACACGATTTTTAAAGAAAATAAATAAATAAATAAACCTATTAAATACGTCGAGAGCTATATTGAAATCAAGATAAAAAAAAGGCTGAAATTGCAATGAATTAAAAAGAAAGGGCGAACAAGGACCAAGATAGAACTCACTTAAAGCAAGAAGGACTGATTGGGAAAATATTCCCAGCCCTTATGCGCGTCTATGGGTCGAAGACTCGATTGAAAAATCAAATAAATTTAAGGGTGAAATCTGCAAAGAAAGGAAAATAACAAAATGGGCCCAATCGAAGTGCGCTGCCACTGAGAGGATTTATTGCGCAAATATCCCTTTTGAGGGACATGCACTGTGACCCTTAAACTAAACGGCGCCGTTTTATTAACTATATAAGGCCCTTCTTTATGTGTTTTTTTTTATTTAATCTTTCTTCTTCCAGAATAACAAAGGCAGGTTCTCTCCCCCCTTTTTGTGCCCGACGGTTGGCTTCCCTGGCCGTTCGTCGCTTCGAGCCACCATGCCACCACCATCTTGGTGGCCGGCGATGCTCAAAGGTGGGCTTTAATGCCCTGTTACAGACCCCGAAGAAGGTTAAACCATAGCGCCCGAAAACAAAGGGAAAGAAAGAGCGTTCGGTACCCCTTTCTCGGCCAAGCTCCGACAACGAAAAGGAGGGCTCCGACGACGCCTCTGATGGTTCCGGTAAGGCCTCGTTACTCCTTTTGATTTTTGTTTGTAAAAGTTTTTTTTTATTTTTTTAAATCACCAACAAAAATAAACAAAAAAAGTAGTAAATCAATATCAAACGGAAGGAAATAAGATCAACCTTTTGATTTTTTATTACGAAAATCCCCTTCTGCTATGATTTTCTCTCCGTTCTTTTCTCCGAAAAAAAACCTCCCTTTTACAATGGTTTTCTTGTGGCTTTATAGCCAAGATTGAATAAAGAAAACAAATTGCTTCCTGCTCTTTCTTTGTGGGTATGCGTGTTTTTTTCTTTTGCGTGCTATGGGCGTGGAGTAGGTCAGGGACAGACGGGATTTGCACGGAGAGGCGGTGTTCAAGGCAGAGGCAATGGGGCTAGGTTTTTTTTTGGTTTTTCTGTTTTCTGATTTGTTTAGTGGGCTAGGGTAGTTGGGCTGTAAAAATGGGTTTGTTGGGTTAGGTTTTGGGTTTGTGTTTGTACTGATATGGGCCCGGGCAATTTGGGCTTCATACAGCTGCCCCTCTTTGCTCATTGTCGAGTAACGGGAATAGAGCAAAGACTTAAAGAAGCCCAATGTTGCCCGGTCTCGCCGAGTCTTGAATTCTCAGGTGCTCTTCTTCGGGTAGCGTCACTCCTGTCCACCGCATCTTGTTGCTTTGATCCACCTAATCGCCACGTGGCTTCAATTTGCTCTTGCTGCGACTCCAATGGGATGTGACTTGTTTTATTTTAGATTGCTCCGCTGCATCTCCAAAGAGATGAGATCTTTGGTCTTCAGCTTATTCCACCGCTAGTTAAGGCAATAGGACTAAAGCTTAACCATGCTCCCTACTGGTTAGGGACAGGAATTACAATTTTTGGCCTATTCCACTGCTGGTTAGGGAGTCAAGATTTGCCTTCGATCTTACCCCATTACTAGTCAGGGCGACAAGATCTACAATTTTCTTTTGACCCATTCCACCGCTGGTCAGTGGCAATAGGACGGTGGCTTAAATCGTGTTCCCTACTGGTTAGGGAGCCAAGATTCGCCTTCGATCTTGCTCCACTATTGGTTTGGGTGACAAGATCTACAATTTTGACCTATTCCACTGCTGGTCAGTGGTAATAGGATGGTGGCCTAAATCATGTTCCCTACCGGTTGGGAGCCACGATTTGCCTTCGATCTTGCCCCACCATGGTTAGGGTGACAAGACCTACAATTTTGACCTATTCCCACCGGTCGGTGGTAATAGACAGTGGCCTAAATCATGTTCCCCATGGTTGAGGAGCCACGATTTGCCTTCGATCTTGCCCTACTACTGGTTCGGGCAACAAGATCTACAATTTTGACCTATTCCAATGCTGGTCAGTGGCAATAGGAGGGTGGCCTAAATCATGTTCCCTACTGGTTAGGGAGCCAAGATTTGCCTTCGATCTTGCCCCACTCTTGGTTGGGGTGACAAGATCTACAATTTTGACCCATTCTCTGCAGGTGGTGGCGGAGGTGGGTGGCCTAAATCATGTTCCCTCATTGGTTGGGAGCCAAGATTTGCCTTCGATCTTACCCCACTCACCGTTAGGGTGACAAGATCTATAATTTTAACCCATTCCACCTGGTCGGTGGCAATAGGTCGTGGCCTAAATCATGTTCCCCATCGTTGGGAGCCAAGATTTGCCTTTGATCTTGCCTCACTCTTGGTTAGGGCGACAAGACCTACAATTTTGACCTATTCCATCACCGGTCGGTGGTAATAGGACAGTGGCCTAAATCATGTTCTCTCTTGGTTGGGAGCCACGATTTGCCTTCGATCTTGCCCCACTTTGGTTAGGGTGACAAGATCTACAATTTTGACCCATTCCATCGCTGGTCGGTGGCAATAGGTCAGTGGCCTAAATCATGTTCCCCATCGGTTGGGAGCCAAGATTTGCCTTCGATCTTGCCTCACTCTTTGGTTAGGCGACAAGACCTACAATTTTGACCTATTCCACTGGTCGGTGGTAATAGGACGGTGGCCTAAATCATGTTCCCTCTTGGTTGGGAGCCACGATTTGCCTTCGATCTTGCCCCACTACTGGTTAGGGTGACAAGACCTACAATTTTGACCCATTCCACTGCTGGTCAGTGGCAATAGGAAAATCTTCCACTTATTCCACTGCTGGTCAGTGCCAATGAGATAATCTTCAACCTATTCCACCGCTGGTCGATGGTAATAGGATAATCTTCAACCTATTCCACCGCTGGTCGATGGCAATAGGACAATCTTCAACCTATTCCACCACTGGTCGATGGCAATAGGACAATTTTCAACCTACTCCACCGCTGGTCGATGGTAATAGGACAATCTCCAACCTATTCCACCACTGGTTGATGGCAATAGGACAATCTTCAACTTATTCCACTGCTGGTCAGTGGCAATAAAATAATCTTTAGCCTATTCCACTGCTGGTCGGTGGCAATAACATGGTTTCCAACCTATTCCACCGTTGGTCAGTGGCGATAGGATGATGGCTTCACCAGTGTTGCTACACCGTCCTCTGGGGACATATCCTGTATACTTGATTTTTTTATGCCAAATGATACGGATGCTATGGTCGGAATGACTCGAATGCTCCTGACTACGCGTGATATGGATGGCACTTACATGAATGCAGAATGTCATGAGAATGATGATTTTTCATAATAATTAAAATGCAATAACCGTAATAAATCGAACGCTCCTAACTAAATGATATTATGAAAGACATTTGCATGAATGCAGGATGTCATGATAATGATTCTTTGTTGAAAATGTACAAGGATCACGATGCGATGATTGCACGCTCCTAATGATGATGAATGATCCCTTTTTATGCTTAAGGTTATCACTGCTCGTCGTTCGCCAGAGTCGTACAACCCTGATATCTCGCTATCGCAGGTATGTTTGCCAGAAACTCAAAGAAACAATCATATTTTGCTCAAACAATTTGCCCCAATGTGACTTCAAGGCGCACTCCACGGCACACTTTAAGACCTATACTATTTTCAGATCAACCCATTGTGCCTTAAGGGTATAGAAATTGTGTCATCTTCAATCCATTCCACTATGATTCAGGGGTGTAGAATCTATGTCATCTTCAGTCAAACCCACTACGACTCAGGGGTATAGAATTTGTTGATTTGGTCTATTGTACCCTTTCATTCCTATGGATCGTGACCAGGTGTGCACACATGATAATTGTATGGATACAAAATCATTCTTCGCGTGAATGATTCCCCATTCATACATCGCCCTTTTTTTATCGAGATGGTACTATTTACGTAATACCTCGTCATTTGTTCAATCACCATTTTCAATCCGCAGAGATAGCCTCAGTTTAGAATTTTTCTCCACCATTATTCCTGTCCCTTAAACTCGAGGAGTTTTAAGCAATGGTCCTGTTTCAGGTTCCGATACTACTTAGAAGTTTCCTAGAGTAATATGCGAAACTCTTTTTTTTGTGAAAGTGTCGTTAGTCCATTAATCGTTATTTCAATGCAAAATGTCTGAAAGAGATCATGACTATGGATAAGAACGAAGTGAGTTAGGAGCATAGCTCAAAACCAATGGGTTAAGCAAAAGTAGCGAGTGCAATAAGGAAAAAAATTTATTGGCAGTGTATCTTGCAAGAAACTAGGTGCCCCAGATATCGCAACTCGAGCTTCTGCTCAAACTTTCTTGAAGACCATTTTAGGCTCAATATGTGTTTAGGGGATCTGGAGTACTTTGTCGATGCTCCAAGACACAACATACTTCTTCATTGTTAACTCAAGCGTAGTAAGGCTACCAGATGCCTTCCTTTTGATCAAAATTTAAGTCGCCTTCCGGGTTTTCAACTCAAATCCCTTTGATCCCAAGGCGCCTTTCGGGTTTTCGCCTTTTTTTTTTTCTTTTTTCGTGTTTTTTCATTTTTGTTCTTTTTTACCTTTTTTTTTTGCAAAACTCTTTTTTTTTTTGCAAGACTCTTCCTTCTTTTTTTTTGTTTTGAACTCACCGGATTGGACAGGTCCTTGCCATCCATCTTGATTAGTATCCATGTTTCCCCAGAATAAGCCTTCTTTTCTGTATAAGGCATTTACTTTTCTTTTCGGAGTCCTCTTGAATACGCAGAACCCTTCTTAATGCCAGGTCTTTCTCCTGAAATTTTTTTGAGCTAACATTTTTGTCATAAGCCCATATCATACATTTTTGGTACATTCGACCACGAGCACTTTCAATCAAGCTTACTGTAGACGTTCTGCTTCACCCAACCAAATCAAAGCTTGTGAAAATGAATCTTATCTTCCAACAATTGTTTCCCTTTTGATAAATCAATAGGAAAGATGCCCCGGCGAAAGTCCTGGCCAACTTTTAAGAAACCTAGAAGGTAAATGGTAACTTCTCTGTGCCAATCTTTACAAGTCTCACTCATTTTTCAAAAATTTTGAATGGTTTTAGCTATCTTGTTGCACTGATGTGGTCTGATCTTTGGACAGACTGTAAATTCGTGCCAACACATTTCTTTCTGGCATTCTTTATCGCCATTCTCTCTTTATTATTCTTCTTCTTCTTCTCTTTCTTTTTTTTTAAAAATTTGAATTTGAAGTTGAAGTCGACGACCGCTGACTTTGTAATTTTGACATGTGAAGCGACTTTTACCCTCTTGGTAAGGTAACCAAAGGCTATGAATATGAATCGATGTTGGCTCAAAGCTCTTGAGGAGATCGGCTTGATAGCGTCCATGCCTCACATATAGGAATCCGCTTCAAAGGGCCTCAATGTGTCTAATCGTGATCATGAAATAATGTCTTGCCTTATTCTTGCGGTGAGCTAAGCTTCCATCTTCATCTCCCTCGTTGGCTTGTAGTGTCGGCTGACATTTCGCGAGGTAGGATCTGCTATTTTTAACAAGTTAGGAAGTAAGTTGCAATCTCTGTCATCTTCTAAGTCCTTAGATCCTTCTAGACACATATCTCACTAGAAAGGGAGTCCGTAACAGCGTCGCTTATGTCATTGATATCTGGGACCTATCGCCAGTATGAAAGTAATTTCCAGAGAATGAATGATTATTTATGAATGAAGAATAAAAGAATATTCAATAGAATGTATAGCATGAAATATAAAAATATTGGTTCAAAAGATGCATTTTATTGAAGTAGTAATTCAGAACACGAGCCTATTTCACAAAAGAGATCTTATTGCTTCTAGGCTTAAAGCAACAAGTATACTTCGTACATTACTCTAGGTAAGCTTCTAAATACTATAGGAGTTACTTCCACAGTCTCATTGCTTAAAATGCTCCCAGGTTCATGCTTCTACTTTTGGTGCGTCGCCTATCTCCACAACACCCATTTTGATGAATTTTTCCACCAACTTCTTGAAAGCTGTGCAATTTTCTATCGAATGTCCTGTAATCCCCGCATGATATTCACACTGGACATTTAGGTTATACCATTTTGGGTATGGAGGTTGCAGTGGTTTTATATAATAAGGAGCTATAACATGCATATCAAATAAGTTTTGGTATAACTCCTTATACGTCATGGGAATAGGAGTGAACTGAGGTTTTTCCGAATACGCTCCTCGGATTGGGTTTTGCTTTGGGGGACCGGTGATCGTAACGCTTTCTTTGGTCGGTTTATCGAACGGCTTGAATAACCCTTGGTATGCACACGTGCTAGCCACATCCTTATCCTTCCTCTTGGGGCTTTTGAAACCCTTCTCCCTTTTTCTCTCGCTCTCGTAGGCCAAAACAACACGATTGACATGCTCATTACCGTGGCTCTTCAGAGAATTCATCAAGATCAAGTATCGGTCCTATATTGAGATCCAATAATGACAGTACCGCGAGAATGTGCATCCGTTGAGTTGGGACACTTATTGGGGAATAAACGATGTCTTCATCATTATCCATATTTTCGATCCTGGTCACTTCTTTTTTCAAGTCCTCCGGCTAGTAACTAAGTTAGCTGGCCCATCATGTTCTTTTGGAAGTCTAGCATTTGCTCTCACATTTCTTGTTGAATTTGGATTAATTGCTCTTGCATCAGATTTGCCTTAGCTCTATCCTCGCCAACCTTTGTTCCATGTTTTCCGTGTTAATCAAACATTTTGCCTAATTAGGGTCCTTTTGTAAAAGTCTAATGCAAATGAATGCAATGTAATGTGAATGCAATGTAGTGCGAATGCATGAATGCAAAGAGGCATCGATTCTGATCAACTTCATTTTAGAAAACTTCATTAGAAAGCAAGTTCTTTTACATTAAATGGACTACTGTATGCTTTCGTCCTAAGTCATAAAAGTTTTGATTTCCCAAGCAATGGAGCTAGCTCTTGACTATGATCAGACTGTAGCCCATATCTTGTGCTTAACATATCCACCTGTAATGCTAAAATCTGTAGATGACCAACTACCATTCCCCTCACGAGGTAATCTTGACTTTTTGACTTGATGATCATAAGAATGATGAAGTTCTTCTCTCCAACACTCCTCTCTTGTTCCAAGAAGCTCGATCCGCAATTCACAATTGTGTAATGCTAAATTTAACTACACTTTATTTCTTGTTCAGACTTAACTTTAACTCGATTGCAGAGTTACAGCTTTGAGGGTAGTAAGGAGACTATCCCAGCTTAGCATCAACTTTTTCAGTATTGATCATTTACTCTAGCTAGCGTCGTACTCCAATGGATTCTTTCGCTTTCATGGTTCAAAAAGATTAGAGTTTTTCTAGACCAAGAAGGAACTGCGGAGCTCCAGACATTTTAGATTGTATCCGTTCAATAGCTTTTCCAATTCCAACCACAGGTGAAAATCGTCTATTCTGGTTCGTCTCTTTGAATCTATCTAACCGGGTCAGTACAAATTCTTTTCATTTCTTCACAAGAATCAAATCTCTTGCAATGTTGTTTGGATCACAACGATGAGCCCAGAAGTTCGCAACAGCCTATCCTTCCATCCTAGATGGTTCCACCAATTCCATCCCCTATTTTTCAGAAAGAAATGACCTTTGACTTGGGTGAAATTAGTGCTGAAAGAAACACCACAAGAACGCAGCATTGGCTCGGCACTATGGTTGCTCCCCTGTGAAGCATAGGATAAGGCTTTCACTCTTTCCTGAGATTTCTGTCTTAACCAAAGAAGCTCTCTAGTTAGTTCTTTGTCAATTGCAAGTACATCAAGGAATGGAGCTCCAAAGGAATGTATGTAGGTTGTTTCAGTTCTCCGACATTAAAGCATGGCAAGTCTTGCAAAGAAGCGCGACTGTATATTATGATGATTATAGATAGTAATCTCTGGATTCTCAGCTTCACCATTAACTTTTTTCACACTTTTCTCCTTCAATTAAAACAACGGATCTTTACACAACCGCTGCTCAATCCAAAGGATCTTGTACTCTTGATTGGATGGATGACTTTTGTCCTCGTGTTCTCAAGGCTTCGTTTAGCCAGATCTATGGCATTCGATTGGCAAAGAATCCACAACGGACTAGGGACGAATATTCCGAAAAGCCTCTTTGAGTTGCTATGAAACTTGAATGGAAACCCCTATAGTCAAGGGTACCTCCTCCAACGTCGTGAAGTCGTTCCGATTATCTTGAAAGATTGGCAAACCGAAGGCATCCCTACTTGCAAAGATGTTACCTTAAAATGACAACCATCACCTTCAAGATTTCTTGAGAGTTTTTGATTTCGCTCGCTACCGCTTGAGTCATCGTGTCTTGCACTATCGTTGTTTCTATTAGATGTAACATCCTTAAATACAATTGTAAACTTATGCTTGTTATTTGGAAGAGCATCAACAAGAATAAACTTTTCTCCGTCAGTAAGCAAAGTCCTTTTCACCAATTCATTGTCATAGGTCTCTTGCCTTCGCCAATCACTTTCCTTCCAACACCCTTGTCGTCTGCTGTGGTTGCCATCTTCACATGAAAGAGAAACAACGTAATGGTAGAAGTGTCTATCCGCATTCTACCCGCTCACTTTGAAGTGATTGGTGAGTATAATTACTTTCTACCATGCATTGCCATGAAATGTCATACAATCTTTTTCACATACGATTTAGTTTTGATCGGAACAACATTAGGAAGCATAGGTGGCTGAGATTTTAGCACTGCCCCATTTGCTCAAATGGATCCATACCCTTCTAACTGCCTAGGTTCTTATTATATACGGACGATTGCATTGTCTTCCACTTTATCAAGGAACCCGTTCTCCATAACCAGCTTTCTAACTCAGAAACGGATCGCGAATCGATACTTCTTAAAATATATAATGATATGCACAAAAGAATGAAACACAACAAGTTAGTATCATGGAATATAAAGCAGGTAAAATAAATAAACATCTATCTGGGTGACCACTAAGGTTTGACATAGCTCTACCTAAGGTGGGCTCCTAGGGTTTGCTATATGCGGTTTAGCTCTAAAGTTCGAGGTACCTGAACCAGCAGATTCCTCGATCCTCACCCATTATATGCTCATACGGACCGAGTTCGGTTCAGGGGAATACATTTTCCTATGGCCATACGGAAGTGAAAACTTCACGAAGACATAAGTACGGATGTATTCCGAAAGCAGTCCACTAGCCCATGCGTAGGTGAAAACCTCACGAAGGCATAGCTTCTCACTCCCACTTAAAGGTGTGACCACAACGGTCATGCAATGCAATGCCAGAAGTATTTATGAGACCAATATTGAAAGTGCATTAAAAGAAGTGTGATTTTTCGAAACCATTTTAATCAAAAAGACAAAAATCAATCAATCTATGGCTTGACCCTCGAGTCCCCAAAGGAGTCGCCAAGTCGTCGTAACCATTTTTTGGTGAAATGTTGAACGACGCCACGACTCAATTTTTGAAAAGAAAAGAAAGGAGTCGCCACCGATCTTTATTTGGTGTGATCGGATCACCTTTGTTTTAATAAATCATTTAATTTACTAAAATAATGTTTTTGGTCCACGAACTTTAAGAAAACGGGTTCGAAGTCGATTACGCGAGGAAGGATTAGCACCCCGACACGCCCAAAATTGGTACCAAACTGATTGATTGATGTCCTATTTGTTGAAAATTTTGAAAGGGTTCAAAATACAATGCTTTTATTTTCAAAATTTGAAGGCACTAGAAGGGACGCTAAGACTTTCTTATTTTCAAGAGATAAAGCATCATGTCCAAGAAGTTAGGCGCGATACTTTAGATTCCTAAACTAAGCTCGCCTTTTAAAACTTGGTTTTTATTTGAAGAGGATCTTCAGTTATTTGTTGAATCGAGAAATCGGAACCCAGAAGTTAGGGCTCGCTTTTCCGAAAATCCAAATTAGGAATATTGCCTATATTTTGAAGGAAAGAAACTTATCTCAAGTATCTAGGTGTCGAGTCCAGTAAGTTAGGGCACGGCATTTTGAATTTTCGAGATTAAGTATTTTGTTTTAAAATTGCAACTTCAAAAGAGATATTCCGTTGTTTAGCTTTAAACGAGAAGAAATCGGAACCCAGTAAGTTAGGGATCGATTCACTTGAATTGCTAACACGGAATGATTATTTGAAAACCGATGCATCGAGAAAAATTAGTGTGACAAATGATAATATGAAAACACGATGTTATAGGTGAAAAGAATAACAATAGTAAGATAACGATGTGAAATGATACACTAGTAAGAGTGATACTAAAATATTAATAATGATAATAAAGTAATGATGGAAATAATATTAATGTGTGGAAGTAGGAGTATATAATAAATGTAGTAGTAATATTAGTGGAAATAAAATATATACATAAAATAATACGAATAAAATTTAAATAGATAATAATAACAACATACAAATAATAATAATGGCAAAACGATGGTGATGATAATAAAATATAAATTAGCAAACAAAATAATAGTGATATATATGTTATAAAGAAAATATGATGATAGTAATAATAATATGAAGAGTGGTGATAATAACATATTTTAATAATAATAATAATAATAATAATAATAATAATAATAGATAATAACAATAATAATAATAATCAAATAGTGAAAATGGTAACAAATATAAATGAAATAATGAAATAACAATGAAATGATAATAATAGTAATAAATGTAGAAGAAATAAAAATAAAAGATTAAAATAGTAATAGAATGAAGTAATAGTAAAATGAGGTAACGATAATCGGTAATATTACATTAATAAATGACTAACACTAATAAATAAATAAGTAAGAATAATAATGAGGATAATACTAATAGCTTTAGTAAAAAAATAGTGATACTAATAATAATAGTATAGTAATAATAATAAATAATAACACGATTTTTAAAGAAAATAAATAAATAAATAAACCTATTAAACATGTCGAGAGCTATATTGAAATCAAGATAAAAAAAATTTGAAATTGCAATGAATTAAAAGAAAAAGGCTTAACAAGGACCAAGATAGAACTCACTTAAAGCAAGAAGGATCGATTGGGAAAATATTCCCACCCTTATGCGCTTCTATGGGTCGAAGACTGATTGAAAAATCAAATAAATTTAAGGGTGAAATCGAAAGAAAGGAAAATAACAAAATGGGCCCAATCAAGTCGCCGCCACACGGTGAGGATTTATTGCATAAATATCCCTTTGAGGACATGCATCATGACCCTTAAACTAAACGTACGCCTTTTATTGACTATATAAGGCCCTTCTTTATGTTTTTTATTTAATCTTTCTTCTTCCGAATAACAAAGCGTGTTCTTCCCCTTTTTGTGCCCGACGGTTGGCTTCCCTGGCCGTTCGTCGCTTCGCGCCACCATGCCACCACCATCTTGGTGGCCGGCGATGCTCAAAGGTGGGCTTTAATGCCCTGTTACAGACCCCGAAGAAGGTTAAACCATAGCGCCCGAAAACAAAGGGAAAGAAAGAGCGTTCGGCACCCCTTTCTCGGCCAAGCTCCGACAACGAAAAGGGGGGCTCCGACGACGCCTCTGATGGTTCCGGTAAGGCATCGTTACTCCTTTTGATTGTTGTTTGTAAAAGTTTTTTTTTTATTTTTTTTTAAATCACCAACAAAAATAAACAAAAAAAAGCAGTAAATCAATATCAAACGGAAGGAAATAAGATCAACCTTTTGATTTTTTTTTATTCCGAAAATCCCCTTCTGCTATGATTTTCTCTCCGTTTTTCTCTCTGAAAAAAACCACCCTTTTACAATGGTTTTCTTGTGGCTTTATAGCCAAGATTGAATAAAGAAAACAAATTGCTTCCTGCTCTTTGTGTGGCTGTTGCGTGTTTTTTTCTGTTTTGCAGGCTATGGGCGAAGTGGAGCAGGTCGGGGACAGACTCACGGTCGAGAAGCGTGTTCAAGCAGAGGCAAGGGCTAGGGTTTTTTGTTTTTCTGTTTTTTCGATTTGTTTAGTGGGCTAGGTAGTTAATGTAAAATGGGTTTGTTGGGTTAGGTTTTGGGTTTGTGTTTGTACCGATATGGGCCCGGCAATTTAGGCTTCGTACAAGGACCCACTTGATAATTCATGATAATTTTGCTACACTTTTTTATAACCTGAAAAGGTTCTCCATGATTGTACCACTAATCCTATACGTAAAACATTTAGCTAGGACACTTGCATAAATCTCCTCATTCATGTAAGCTCTCCTTCATCACTCAAAAGATTTTAGGCTAAACTATATTGCAACTCACCCAACTATGTTTAAATTTTTGTTTAGTCATTTAACTATAAAAAGTTACAAAATGATCATTTAATTAATCGCGTTTGTCTTTTTTAGTTAAGTTCTGTTAATTGTCAATTAAACCTAATCATGAGTCGGGCCACTTGCCTAGTCTCGAAGTCCCACCCAAAAAGTGGAAGGATTTGAGAAAAAATATAAGTCCGAAAAATGGGCTTAAACAAAAAATAAAGCCTGTTTTCTAAACAAGTCAGGTATTGAGTTAGATTTTTTTGGCTTAGGCCGGTCCGAAATTGCTTAATTTTTTTTTGCTATTTTTGCTATTGTTTGTTGTTATTTGCTGTCATTTTGATGTTGTTTAGCTACTATTTTGTTACTATTATTTAGATATTGTATAACTCTTGTTTTATTATTAATTTTATTACTATTTTAAGGTCATCTTCTTGCTAAGTTACAACTTTCTTAATCTTATTAAGTATGAAAACTTGTTTTGAATGTATTTTCAATTTGTTGCAAGCACTTATTTTATTTAATGTATTGTATCTTTTAAATTTATTTTTATATAGAAAATAATATAAATTTTTTAATATAGGCAGGCTTAGCCGGACTCAGGTTTAGCATTTTTTATTTGGACCGAGTCTGAACAAAATTTTAGGCCTATTTTTCAGGCCAGCCGAGGCATAGAAAATGGGTATAAAATTTTGTATTGGCCCGACTCGGACCCCATTCATGATCGGTCTAGTGTCAATAACTTTGTGAAGAAGAGGAGAAGTGAATTCAAAAATTAATATAATAATAAATTTAACCTTTAATGTTTACGTATCATGTCAATTGGGTCATGATTTAAAAAAAAAAATAACTTTCAGCATTTACATATTATTTTAATTTATTCCTAATTTTAAAAATTTAAAAAATCATTAATCATTTTTAGAATGGAAGATCTTTTGGGTCAATAGAGAAGGACATATTAGAAATTAACACATCTAAACCACCATGTCTTTAATTAGATTTTTTTTTAATTTATATATATTTTCACTAAATGTGAGAATTTCAAATATTATATATAACCAGTTTAAATATAATTTTTTGTTTTTGTCTACAAAAAGATGAACTGCCATGAAGTTTTTAGATTTGCCAGATTTTTGGAAGACCTCCGCCATCAAAATTGAATATTTTTGAACCGCGTATATTATAAAATTTTATCCGAAATTTTATATGATTGTATTGAGACTATACTCTATATTGACATTATTTAAAATTGAGAATTCAGATGCCATGATTTTAGTCTGAAATATAACAATTTGTGCAATAAATATAAGATTCAGCAAACCTCAAATGTTTTATTGTATAAAAACGATGGTAGAATCATGAAAAACCATGGTTTTAAGATATTATAAAAAATTAGTAACGGGAATATTAGGAAATGTGAAGTAAGTAGTTATATAACCCAATGTTGGTCCATATGATTGAATCAACTTCCAACCATACGATGTTCTTTAACTTCGTTTGTAGTAAAATTCACCAGTAAATTGTGGCCCAGAAATCACCTTTTCCGTATTTTCAAACTCCGTCATTGGTTGGGTTCTTAATTTCTTCTACTCTTCCATTTCGTTTGTTGGAGTTGTGCACATAGATTGACCAGAAAAAAAAAAAAAGACTTGTGCCCACATCCAAGCCACATATATCTTGGCATAAATTACTGCTAATTCGCATGTTTCTCTCATCAGTAGCCACGTGCCATTAATTTTGGGGTTTAATTAAAATGTTTAAAATTTTTAAGAGGACAAATTAGAGGGTTTGATTAAATTATTTTAAACTTTTGAAAGGCTATTAAGTTAATTTTTAAATTTTAAAAAAGGTTTAATTAATTTTTTTTTTAATTTTAAAGAAACCCAATTAAAATGTTGGAGAGACTAATGTGCTGTCCAGCTCCGACAACATTCCACCCGTGCTGTCAACATACATATATTCTGAAAATCATGATTATACGTTGGCTGTCAATGATTTACATGTTCAGAATATATTATTTTTGGACAAAATATTCAAATATATCAAAAAATAATAAAATTTACATAAAAAGGGCTGATTTTAAGAAAATTTACGGAAAATAGCTATTTTTCCTCAAAACGGGTCCATATCAGCGCGTTTTGAGGAGATAAACCAGGAAAGCGCCACCCTTTTATTTCTTTCACACTTTAGTCCTTACTCATTCTTCTCTCAAATTCCTTTCAAATTTCTCTTTAAGTCCTTGAAACTTTCTCTGAAATTTCAAAATAGTCCTTTAATATTTACAAAAAGTCCTTTTAATTTTTTAATATATTTTTATTTTTTATAATTTAGTTTTAATATATTTAATAAATAAGAAGTTTTTATTTTTATTTTTTGTAATTTAGTTTTAATATATTTAATAAAATAAGAAGTTTTTTATTTTTATTTTTTTGTAATTTAGTTTTAATATATTTAATAAAATAATAGTTGCTTATATGTTTTTTAATTTAATTTTAATATCTTTAATAAAATAGAATTTGTTTAATTTTTTTGAAATTTAAATTTAAAAATAAAAGTCCAACCTTTGTAATTTTATTGTAACTTAAAGGTTTTTTTTAAATTAGTCCTTCTACAAAAGTTTACCGTTTTCATCAACAAATAAATAGAATTTACATTGACACCAAGAGACAGAAAAAGTTAAGCAAACTGTCAACTATTTCGATTTGGACACGAGCGAGATGTATGGCCTGGGTTCCTACACCATCCGCACAACTTACGTTGGTTGGACGTTTCTTGAATATCCATATTGTTGCGTATTCTAGTCGAGCAATGTCGACCTTTTGGTTTGCGCCTCAGTTGTCTATCCGGCAACAACTTATACAGTGCAAGCAATACCGACGGCCACTTACGTTCATCTGGAACTGGTGGGAATACGTGTCTCCACACATTGTACATGTTTTCTATTTTATACACTTCGTCGACATAGCTCATGGGATCAAGACGGAGATTCTGACAAGCTGCAAGTACATGAGCGCATGGGTAACGAAGTGCATCAAATATCCCACAGTCGCAGGTCCTATTCCTCAAGTGCACACGATACTGCCCGCCAACAATACCTTGGTTCGGTCTGTCAAACTCCGTCACACGAAACCATAGGTTGTCGCGATCGTGACACACTGTGTGCATGATGTTGGCCTGTGCTTTCCCCCTGTTAATTTCTCGCAGGACCTTCGCGCTCCATACATGACCTCCTTGCATCTGGCCTTTATAACTCGCTGCTCGCTTCGAAAATAGTGTTGCTAAACGAAAATATGTCTCTCGCACAACCAATGTTATCGGCAGATGACGCGTACCTTTTAGAACAGAATTTATGCATTCTGCCAGGTTTGAGGTCATATGACCATATCGTAGGCCGCCGTCATATGCTTGTGTCCACTGTTCGATAGGAATATTGCACAGGTAGTTTGCGCCTTCTTCGTTATCTGATCGCAAACTCACCAACATCTCCTGAAAACAGTCCTTATTGATCTCGTACCCTACCAATATACATTGATAGCAAATATTACATACCACTCTTCAATTGAGAATAAATTGATATTACATACCCATATTGATCACTTACCGTTGCTGACTTTTAGATCGATATTGCCTGTAGTAGTTGGATGCAACATGCCTTAGGCAATATCGATGGTGTGTGCGATGCCACAGGCTTTCCTGGCCCTCTATTGTGGCTGGTATTCTAGGGCCCCGATCTGATATAACGCATATATCAGGTTGAGGGCAGACATGCCTCCTTAGCCTAGATAGAAAGAAATCCTAGTCATCAGTTGACTCTCCCGGTGTTATTGCGAACGCAATCGGAAGGATTCTCCCACTGTCGTCCTGTGCTATAGCTAGCAATAGCCGATGCGTATATCTGTCATACATAAAGGTACCGTCAATTGTACCAATGGCTTGTAATATATAAATGCATCTCGGCATTGCTTAAATGTCTAAAAAAGACGCTTGAACACTGCGCATCCACAGAGCAAACGATCGTTGTAGTAAGTTTGGTTCGTTTCAAGGTCCGTTATCTTTGCTGGATATATCTCTCAAAGACTTGACACCACCGCCACACTTCATTATATAAAGCGTCCTACCGACCATGCAACTTTTCTAACGCCTTTTGCTTGGCTATCCAAGCCTTCCTGTAAGAGGGCGTGTACCCCAATTGGCTACGGATATTGCTAATTAAGGCCGGCACTGTAGTCTTGGGATCGGCCTTCACCGTCGGTATTATTAAGTCAACCAACATGTCTGAATCCATCTTCGGATGATCTTGTATAACACTTGTCAACGAAATACGTTAAATAATGTAACATTACGTAATATTAGTATTATTCAAAAATATTGAACACATCGTGATACTGTACCAGCAAGACATGTATGTGGACCTTTGTACTTTTTAATCTCCCACAAGCATGTCCTTTTCCTCAACGAGGCCATGATTTTCCATGAACACGCATCTGTCTTGCACCGCACACTTCGCCCAGACTTATCGAGCTTAGATTTAACCACGATGTAGTTAACCCCGTTCTTAATCCTGTATTATTTCAATGCAGTAAGAAAAGCATCCTTGTTGGAAAACTCGTTACCAACTTCTAATTCGCTCGAATCCAACGATGAAGTTGTACGGTCACGTGTCCGGTGTGGTAGTTCAGGAAACAACAATGCATCGTCTTGGGATAGATTGACATTATGCATGTGGGCTGGAGGCGAGTACGCCCTAAATAGCAGATCTTCTTCTTCTTCGTCTGAACCACCCTCAACATCTTCAGGTACTATTGAAACAGGCTCTGGTTCAGAAAATAATCCAACTTCTGCACCATCGGGCCCGGGCTCTCGAGGTGGATCGACATCTGACTCATCATCCGATCCACCATAATCTGCAACGAACGAGGGCCCCTCGCCGGTGGAAGTCGTGGGGAGTACATTATCCCTTCTTAAACATCTTTCGTAACGTTCCCAATCATATGTGGATTGCTAACCACTAGAAGTTGATGACGTTCCCCAATACATATTTCTATCATCGGACGTTGAAGGAAGGATATGCATGTCCTATCCACCAACAGAGTGTCGTGCGGGGGTTATGTTTTCCATAATACCACCAAACACGGGCACTTTCGTATTCTGCCTCCTACTAACAGAGTGTCGGCTTGGGCTCGTGTATTCCCCTCAAACAGAAGTAGATGTTGAGGTCGAAAGAAGATCACTTGGCGATGAAAATTGTACATATACCTCAAGATAGGGTGATCCACTGGTAAGATGAGTCTCCACCATTGCCTCCAAGCTCTGAGGACCTTTGATGTCGAATGATTCATATCTCACCGGGTCAACCGAAGCGCAAAATCTATACTTAATATACTGAACTTTCATTAGCGTTAGTCTGAAGATTTTGCGCCTAATTCTTTTGCGAAGTTCTGACAAATCTATGTTCTGATTAAAACCCAGTCGCGCTGTGTTCTCCGATAAAAAAATAACACCATTTTTGGTGTCACAAACCTCACCATCGTAGTAAATAACGACATTAATACGTTCACTCATTTTCAGTTTCTATTTTTCTTTTGCCTCAATTTCTGTTATGCAACCTGAGAATGAAATTTGGCTAATTTATAGTCTAGAATTGCTATAGACTACTATAGCAAAAGAGCGTCCACGTGGGAGCTCTTTTCAGTACCCCTGCTGACAATGCATCCAACTTGAAACGTTTTGGGCACTGTTTACTCAGAAACGTCTACTCAAAATTATTTTACCAGAGAATATCAGTAGCAAAGAAGCGTCACGTGGGAGCTCTTTTTTACCATCTATCTTGACGATGCATCCTGCTGAAACGTTTTGTGACTTGTTTGCTCGTAAACGTCTTCTTAAAATTATTTTACCGAAGACTACTGTAGCAAAAGAGCGTCCACGTGGGAGTTCTTTTCAGGACCCCTGCTGGCAGTGCATCTTGCTTGAAGCGTTTTGGCTACTGTTTGTCCAGAAATGTCTTCTCAAAATTATTTTGCCAGATACAACTGTCAAAAAAATTCAAATAATTTTTTTATAATATATTTTGCCCAAAACCCTAAATATATTTTTTACTAAAGCCTAATTAACCCTAATTAAATTTCCCATAAAAATTTTAAATCTAACGGCCCTAATTAACCCTAAAAAATCATAAACCCTAGCCCAGAAACCTTAAATTTTTATACCCTAAGGCTAAAAACAGCTAAAAAGTCAAGACGGGAAAGAGGGCAAAAGCTCGCCCTTAGGGACGCGCCTTTGCCACATCAACACAAGGTGCGTCCTCGTTAGCGCGCTTTGCTGATGTGGCAAAAGCGCATCCCCAATGGCGCCCTTTCCTGGTTTATCTCCTCAAAACGCGCTGACGTGGACGCGTTTTGAAGGGAAAAGACACTTTTTCCTAAATTTTCTTAAAACCGGCCCTTTTCCGTAAATTTTGTTATTTTTTGGTATATTTGGGTATTTTACCCATAATTTTTTATATGCCTCAAAATTTCTCCTATACTTTCAAATTTAAATTTTGACTTGATAAATTAATTTTGGTATAAAAGAAATATTTTAAATATTAATAAAATATTTTATATATAATAAATTTTAAATTTGAAAAAATAAATAAATAAAACAAACCAATATTTGATAAATCTTCAATTTTAATATTCTTTTTTGTTTTCCATCATACTTTTGGTATTCTCTCATTTTTTGAGTGATGAAGAGAATACTTATATTGGTAAGAAAATTTATGCAAGTCTCCTAAACAGATTGCCTTATTGTATAGGATTTGATGGTCGATTCATGGACAACCTTCTTATAATGTTATAAGATGTGGCTTTGAGATATTATGAAAAAGGGTAGCGGAATTATTAGGAAATCTGAAGTGAGTCCTAATATAACCCAATGATGGTCCCAGATGATAGAATCAACTTCCAAGTGGACTCTATTACAACCATTCGTTTGAATTCAAGAATTACGTTAAAACTATAAAAGTCAGATTGATAAAAAAAAAAAATAGTATTAAGTGTTAAAGTGTTAATTTAATTATAATTTAAGGACAAAAAAAAGTATTAAGCTTATATATTGAAAATCAACAATATAAGCTCATTGTCAATGTTTGAGATTCGAACTTTAAATTTCCTGAATGCTACTTAATTGGATTAAAACCTAAATCAGGACAAGCTTTATACATGCAAATTAAGTTCATAAGATCAACCAGATATCTCTACAAGGTACTCTTGTGACATTTTACTATTTCTTGAAGTTTCAGTTCAAGTATGATTTGATCTAACAGAACATATTTAGAGAGCAGATGAATTGAAATAGAAAATATTTGAAGAAAATGAAATATCATTATAGTGTCTCGTTCAATTTTATTTACAAACTAGTCAATTATTTTATGATATTAAACATAATTGTAAATATAAAAACGTTGATTATAATTTTAGTAATAAAAGAGTTCATGAAGAATTAGAAATACGAATAAATGAATTTGGGTAATAATGGACATTCATACACTAGATCAATCCTCACATAGTGGATAAGCATTGTGGCAATTTATATTTGAACTATACTGATATATTCACTTTTTGTATCCTTTGATATCTATTCGTTGATGTTTACACATATATATTTGATGTTCCAGCTTTAAATTTACTTAATTAAATTAAAATTACCAGTCAGGAAAAAGAAAAAAGAAGAAGACATTTTCCTTTCTTCATGTGGAAGAATCCATTCAGGGGCCTCGAACAGACCAAAAGCTATACAAAACTAAGAACATCAAAATAAAAAGAAAAGTTCCAAATCCAGACCCATCATCAGAACCAGCAGAGCTACTTGTTTGCTGAAATATACCAATGCGTAGCCGTGGAGTTGGGAAATCCGTGGACAACAACTGCACAAGAAGCAACAATAAAAGAACCACAAGCACCATCAGCGCATAGTCCATAATCGATACAGTAGGGCCAAAGATCACCCATCCCAGCACTCCCACCATTAAAGATGGCACCAATGGAGATGGCCCTTCACTACTCATTGCTCTCTCTATCTCTCTCTCTGGGGTTCTTTTTGAAATGCTAAGAGTAGTGTTCCTTCGGGAGTTAAAAAAGGGGTCTATTTGTACTGTGGAAGTGGGTCAGCTTTGTTGAGGATGGATCTGGAATTTTGACGCAATTCGATGATCCAAATCTTTGGTTTATATGTGCTGGTTGAACCATTGGGTGATAGTTGTTTGACTTCATCCAATAATTTGTTTGTTTGTCTATAAAACGGTGGTAATCGGGCTTTAATTGTTTTCTTCACATATATTAATTATGTGTTCTCAAAATAAAAAAATTGTAACTATCAAACATCGTTTTAGCTAGGGAGTTAGTTGCTATAATAGACCAATTCCAATTTTAAAGGTTTATTTTTATGTAATTTATTTAAATTTCAAATTTTAAATATAACTGTTAATATTCTTTTATTTAAAAAATATTATAGTAACAAATTTATTAATAATATTAACATCTAGACTTTAATTTTGAAATTTAAAAGATAGAATAACTAAATTTCATAAAATAAAAGTATAATTTTCAAATAAAAATAATAGATATTGGGCATGTTGTGATCCCTAGATTAAGATAAGTAAGCCATGGCAGTAAAAGTGTGTAAAATGTATTTAATTATTGTAAAAAAATAAGAAAAAGGAAATATAAACAATAAGAAACTTTTATATTAGGGGTGTTTTATAGAGTTGTACTGAGATAGGTTTCTTTTTTTTTGATGATTTTTTCCCACAAATAAATTAAAAAAGGAAATATAAAAGAATAGGAGTTATTTGTGTGGTTGTGTTTTATTTTTCAAAATTATATGAAACAATGACGTCACGTCATCTATATCTATTTCCAATAGATTTATGCCACATGAGCATTTTCATCTTGAATTTCAATATTTTAATTTGAATTTAATTTTTTTCAGGATAAAAATGCTGAAATTCAAGATAGAAATACTGATGTGACATAAATTTATTGGAAAGGAATACAAACGACGATGTCACTGTTTCATATAATCATTTCTCATAAAATTTATATTTTATTTAAACTCTTTGAGTTTGGACAATTCAAATATTAAAATGTGTAAAGGTTATAAATATATATAAAATTTTACATTCTAAAAATTCATTTGATGTATAACTTGAATATTTATATATTTTGTATTTATGCTATTTTTGTGTTTTTTCAAAAAAAAGAGGAAATTCTTTAATTATTTTTGGCAAAGCTAAGTTAATATTGTCATTATGAACATGGCTTAACATTTCTTCTAGTGATCGTACAAAGGAATGAACAGTGAAAGAGTAAAAATAAGTTATAGAAGGTAAGTCATCCGTGACTTTCTTCCTTTCTCTATACGTATGTTGCACGTTAACATTTCGAAGTCGATGTAAAACTATAATAATAGCTCAAAGAACCACTAAGTGATGTCGAGTTGATGATATTTTCCGAATTGAGTCACACTTAAATTGTCCGTTTTAAAATAATACGACGTAAATCAAAATCCCATGCAAGCTTGAAATCATCTATTACTCCATAGTACTTTTTTTTTTTAATTACATTTTAATAAAATTTATTGTGCACCCCCCCCCCCCCCGAGCCACTGCAGCCTATATTCTTTAACCTCCTATTTCCTCACCTTTTCTTTCTATTTTCAAAACCATGTTTAGTTAGGTTCTTAATTTCGTCAATTCTCTTCCATTTTATTTGTTTCGTTTGTTTGACTTGTGCCAATACCAATCCATACATCTTGGCATAAAATCCTTGTTTGCTGCTAATTCAAATGTTTCTATCCACATATATATATTTGGTTTAATATCTCTTTTTATCCCCGTATTATAATTAAATTATCACTTTGGTATATGTACTTTTTTTTTTAATTAATTTGGTATTTGTATTCCCATTTGCAACACCCTGCTCAGTGTGGTCCCATTTGGTGGATTATGTGGGCGGATTTGGCTAAGTATGAGTTGAAGAAGGCAAAATGCGCCCTATCCACCAGGATAAGTTAGTGCTGGTTGTCGCGCCATGATTGATGGATTGTTTGGAAAACCAAGTAAGTCTGTAAAGACTTGGTTGAAGATTCGTCTTTTGGCGAAGTGAAAGCTACTAGTTTATACGTCTTGGCGTGCTCGGTGTGGAGAACCTGCCAATCAGCAGATTCTCTTGGCGAGTTTTGTGTTGGCAAACCCTTCTGTTAGTGTCCGCCTAGTGGTTTGTTTCACTGGCGTGTAGAATCTGCCAGTGGCGGATTGTTGGGTCATAGACCCGATAGCTTTCTTTGTGAGTAGCATGGGTAAAGCCGCATCTGTGGAATAGTTTATCATGCTTGCTTGTGGCGTGGGTATATTAATTGTTCAAGTTTAGTTGGTTCCTTGTTAAGATCTAGTTGGAAATCAACTAGAGTGAAAAGATATTTACTATAGGATTTGTCTATAGATTGATATGTTGGCCACCAAGGGATGCTGAATCAACTCTGAATTGTTGGCCACATGTAGGGTTATTGTGAAGGTCGTTTGGGCTATAAATAAAAATGTGGCTAGTGAAGTGGGGGTTTTTTGTTCTGTTTTGTTTTATTCTTGTACCCCGAAAAAGGGGGAGTTCTTCATCAAAGAAGAACTATTGAGTGTTCGAGAAGTAAGAGAAGGATGTGGAGTATAGTAGAAGACTTCTTGGTGTAACCAGCTTCTTTGAGATCTTTTGTAAGTCTCCAATCTATGTGAGTATCCAGCTTGTATGAGTCTTCTGTGGGTCTCCTCTGTGTCCCTGTATACTGTTAGTTTTGGGTTATCATAGTTAAAGGCTATGAGTACATGTAACATCCCTAACCCGTATCAATCGCCAAAATAAGGTTACGGAGCATTTCGGAGTTTACAGATCAAATAAACATACATTTCAAACATTTCATATCATATAATATTCATGTCAGAAACCAATCAAAATCAAACATATTATCCCTTAGATGAGCCCTCGAGGCCCAAAATACGCGTTAGAAACAAGTCGGGACTAAATCGGATACTCAAAGAATTTTTCAAAAAACATTGAAATTTTTCAAAGTTGCAGGGGTCACACGGCCAAGAGACACGCCCGTGTTTTAAGCCGTGTGGACATTCGAAATAAGAACACACGGACGTGTCCAGCCCGTGTTCGTGCCCGTGTAACCCACTAACTTGGGTCACACGGCCAAGCCACACGCCCATGTGCTAGGTCGTGTGAGCATACTAACTTGCATTCTTAAGAAGATACAGGGGACACACGACTGATACACACACTCGTGTCTCTGCCTATGTGGACGAAAATAAGCTATTTTCTAAGCCACATTTCTCACCCAATTTGATACCAACCTAAACACAACAATTTGAATATAACCAAGTCATAAATAGACATCCAAAACCAGCCAAGATCAAGTTTAAAACATGTAATATCATCACATACACCAACATGTTAAAGTCATATATATATATATATACTTCAAATATACCAAACACAAGTCAAATAAGTGGTTAGTCTCAACAAAACATTTATATGCCAACATTGGCTAAATTAACCTATACATGTCATTATAACCAAAATTAATTAACCGAAAGTTCTAAAAGAGCCGATGGATAGTATGATATAGCTCTGACAAGCTTCCAACCCAAACGAGCTTCGAATCACTATAAAACACAGAAAATAACACAGAGTAAGCATTTAAGCTTAGTAAGTTCGTATAAAAAAGGAATTAACTTACCATTTAATCACATTTAAGGTAAGCATACAAAACATATCCAACTTAATTTGGCCAAAAGCCTAAACACATATCCTCAAGAACCATGTTAGTCACGTAATTCAATCACTATTCAAATTCCATATACATGTAACATCTATACCATGTATCCATATATCATATATAAATCATTTCCATGCAATTCATGTAAATACTTATACTAGTTCGTATCGAACTCATATAAACTCGTAACAGAACTGTGCCTGTTGAATCATTTAGAATATAGTTGGGTACATGGGTAGTACACGAGGTGTACTCAACTAAAATCCGTCAATTCATGAAAATGTATGCTCATACAAGCGATAAATGGTATGCTCCTCCGAGCTGAATAACGATAAGCTCATACAAGCTGAGTAACGGTAAGTTCATAAGAGTTGAAATCGGTAACCCTAATGACATGTCATTTGTATCTTACGAATTCCTAAGGTTCAAACAGGCTCGGTAATTTTCGAATATACAATCAGTATTCATTCATGGCAACAGGGGTGAAGCCAGGACAACTTTTTAGGGGGGGCTGGATGAAATTTTAATTTTTTATAGTTTATATCTTTCTAATTTGTAATGGATTAATTTGAATTTTTATAATTTTAGGGGGGCCAAAATGCAATTTTACCTTTACTAATTTAAAATTTTTAAAATTTTTAAGGGCCTAAATAGAAATTTTACCTTTTACGGGGGGCCGGGGCCCATGCCAGCCCCTCCCTGGCTTCGCCACTGCATGGCAATTATACAATTTAAGAACAAATAATTCAATTTAAAACATATAAATATACAATTTAATTACACGAACTTACCTCGACGAGTGTACGTAGATACGGAGGCGACTAATCCGATATTTTCTCTTTAACTCGATCTCACTCTGTACGAGGTCTGGCAGGATCTATACGAATAAATTTAACTCATTTCAATATAATTCTCATTCAATTCAATCCAACATAGAATTTTGACAAAATTACCATTTTGCCCTATACTTTTAATTCCTTTGTAATTTAGTCCATAGGCTCGAAAAATGAAATTTATGCAATTTAATCCTTACCCAAGCCTAGCCGATTGTTGTACATATTAATAGTAGCCCATATAATTCACAAAATTCACAAATTTTACCATAAATTCATCACAATTTTCAATTTAACCTTTAATTGATAGTTTTACCAAAAATCTCTTTACAAAAATTATTTATCTAACAACAGCCATTCATTTTCTATCATCAAACTTCAAAATTCAAGCATGTTCATCAATGGAAAACCCTAATACTTTAACAATTTTGCAAATTAATCCCGGGCTAGCTAGATTAAGCTACAAAGATCCTAGAAACATAGAAATCATAAAAAACAGAACAAAAATTCATACATAATTGAGAACAATAAGCTTGCTGGAATTTCAAGCTTCCATGGCTAGGTTTTCTCTTAAATTTTTGGTGGAAGATGATGATAATGGATGGTAATAGTTTGTTTTATTTAATTTATCATTTATTACCTATTTACTAATTTAAACTTAAAAACTAATCAAAATTTCAATAATAACAAATCATACTTATCCACTAATAACCTTAATGGCTAATTACTATATAAGGACCTCCACTTTAAAAATCTATAGCTATTTAATACCTTTAGCTATTAAAACATAACTTTTGCACTTTACTCAATTTAGTTCTTTTTATCAAATTAAGCATGTAAACAGTAAAATTTCTTAACTAATTTTTTATATGGTATTTATATCATACTGTAGATCATAAAATAATAATAAAATAAATTTTCCAACTTTGAATTTGTGGTCCCGAAATCACTATTCGATTTTCTTCGAAAGCGGGTTGTTCTGAGACAAGTAAAACATCTTCTCTAAAACGTGGTAAATTGTTGCATGTAACCATTTGCATGTGCATATAAGTGATAAGAAACAAACACGACTTCCTTAGTACACAAGCTCAACATTCGAAAAAGTGAGATAGGCCACCGATAGGGCATGTTAGTTGCTAACCAGAATGGTGGATATGTTGGGTCACTAGTAGGACATGTTACTTGTTAACCAACTTGGCAATATGAGTTTTTCCATCAGTAGGGAATGTTAATTGTTAATCATGGCAGAGCGCCCTGACCTTATAGGAGAACACGCAATTGTTCAAAATAATAAGGATTAAGATAATGGTTCTGAAGCGTAAATATACGATCCAAGGCTATCACAATGAAGGGTGTGAAAAAGAGTAAGAAAATTTGAACATTGATATGTTGCACAAGGTGCATGTTCTGACAATGTGAATCTGGACTCGTTGCATGTAGTGAATGTTATGTATATTTGAAGTAAGGAATGAGATCACCAAAAAGGAATGTTTGATTATGTAGTTGCATTGCATGGTAATATTGCATGATAAGTGTTAAGTCTTAATCCTGTTAATGTGTTTTAGACAAAGCGTATCCATCAATTTGTTATGTGATTGGTGTATGGTATCCGCCAAGGGAGAGTTATATTCAATAGGCATAGTACCCGTCAACCAATATGTTTGGGATGATAGTGGTATGAGTTGTTAGCATTTATGTCCATTAAGGTGAAGTATCTGTTGGTGTTAACGAAACTGTTATATAGGAAAGTAGTTGCGAACCATGTTCGCCAGATGATAATGTCCGCCAGGGATACTATCCGCCAAGGATAGGTATTCGCCATTGTTGTATGTAAGAGGATATAAGCCCAATTGTCTCTGAGTGAAGTCTTTTGGCTTATTGTTTATATATATGTTCAATTGTTCTTGCTCATGAAACCTAATGGGAAAGGGTTGAGCATTTTATTGCTAGAGTTCATTAAATTCTTTCGAACTTATCCCCCTTTTTTTTTTCCTTTTTTCAGGTAATACCACGATGTAGAGGGCTCGTGGAAGAGGCTCTGCCAGAAAAAGCGGCCTCTGTTGTAAGCCTCACCTATGTTTGTTTTGCAACATGCATATGTATATTTTTGGGTGGCGAGATGTATCAGTTTTGTAAATTGAAAACGATGTATATGTTTTTCACTATGAATATATTTTATGAACTCTTTGGCACACTCTGAATAGCCTGTTTGGCAAATAATTTTGAAGTATCATTGTCTATTATGGCACAATGGTTTCAACTGTTTTATTATAGCAGATTGTCAAATGTTTCCCTATGTAAATATAAAAATAATAAATCAAGTTTAAGCCTATTTTCAGTTGTAACGCCTCAACCCGCCAATTGGAGGTTGGGTGTTACACCATTACCTAATTATATATTTTTTGTTAAAAAAAATTAAATCAACCAACTACTTGTTGTCACGTGTCCGTAAAAGTAAAAAAAAAGTTAATGTACTAGCATTGAGACTTACGAGTAATATATCAGACAATTGATGTACTTTAGAAATTCATATGAATGAAATATATCATTAAAGCCTACTAAAGTTTAGTATTTTGTTCATTACGTCCATACATAAGTGCCTATATATGTTGAGCATATATATATATATATGAATGATTTAAGGTATGTTGGACAATTGATTGACCTACTCACATAGGTAATCATCTCTATGGCTTAGTGTCACATAGAGATGAGATTGATTTTAAGCTTTACAAAATTGAAAGTTTTTAATGAGAGCTCAAGCTCAAAATAGAATTGCCTTGATAACAGATCATGATGAAGTCATATGGTGATGAAGTTATAATTGAAAGTGAATACTATATCTCAAAATTCACTTTCTACCTTTATTGTTGAGTGGGAGTCCTGTTATATATTCATTAAAAGTAGAGTTATGGATATTAAGTGTAATTAAACTTTCACTTGTACGATATTAAAATCTCAATCATTGACATACATCCTAAGAAAGGAGAGGGTAACGTCGTAGCATGTGTTTGATATCACATGTGCATGAAAAAACCAATACAGATAACATAAGATTTGATCTTTGCTTCAAAGTTGTGTAAGACCCATGAGATCAACTAGATATCTCTACAAAGTACCTTTATGACCTTTGATTGTTTCTTGAAGTTTCAGTTCAATGTTAGCTATATCTTAGTATGCTATTAATGATTAAATATGATTCGATCTAACTGAACATATTTGGAGAGTAGTTAAATTGAAATAGAAAGATTTGAGGAAAAGAGAAGATAATTATAGTGTTTAATTCAATTGTATTCACGTACCAATCAACTATGGAACATAATTGTGAATACAAAAACGTTCATTATAATTTAATAATAAAAGAGTTCATGAGCAATTAGAAATGTGACTAAATGAATTTAGGATACTACATATAAACTCTACTTATATTCACGAGCTGCTACATACGTCTAACAATTATATAGCAATCAACTTTCGAGAATAATGCATGTTGGTCACACGAACTACTTCCTAGTATGAAATTTAAAGAGAAATGAAAAGAGATGAGAATCTCTTAATGCTTAAATGCGAGAATAATAGTGACCATTATGTATTAGTGAGCGACACTGAACAACTCCTCACATAGTGAATAAACCGTCCGAGGCAGTTTCATGGGGATATAGCATAAAAATAAGGAGTTAGTCCTTTTAACTTGACCCTCCACATTTTTGAGAAGAAAATAACAAGAAAAAATATATTTTTCTAAGTTATTGTTAAGCATTTCACTTATTCTCTAATTTTCGGGAAGATAGTGATATGGGTATATACATAATCTTCGTTTGTGATTTTGTTTCTGATCAGTATATTGAATCATATTTACTTGATAATTTGGTATGTTCACTTTCCATATTATTTTACATTTATATTCGTTGATATTTATATATAAATATATGAGAAAATGCTGCTTAATTGGATTAAAATCTGAATCGATATAAACTTTGTACATGCAAGTTAAGTTCATGAAGAAAAAAGAAAACGACATTTTGCTTTCTTCACGTGGCAGAATGAATTGAAGGGCTTCAATCAGACCAAAAATTATACAAAACTAAGAACATCAAAACAAAAAGAACAGTTCCAAGTCCAAACCCACCATCAGAACCAGCAGAGCTACTTGTTGTTTGCAGAAACATACCAATGCGTAGCCGTGGAGTTGGGAAAAACTTGGACAACAACTGCACAAGAACCAACAATAAAAGAAGCACAAGCGCCAACAGCACATAAAAGTTGCCACTATCTGGATCTCCAGCTTGAGCCCATGGCAGAACAGTGTCCATAATGGATAGAAAACTAGGGCCAAAGATCACCCATCCCAGCGCTCCCACCATTAAAGATGGCACCAATGGAGATGGCCCTTCACTACTCATTGCTCTCTTTCTCTCTCTCTGGGGTTCTTTTCGAAAAGCTAAGAACAGTAATGTTCCCTCGGGAGTTAAAAATGGGTCTATTTGTACTGTGGAAGTGGGTCAGTTTTGTTGAAGATGGATATGGAATTTTGATGATCCAATCCTTTGGTTTATATGTGTTAGTTGAACCATTATGTGATAGTTGTTTTGAGTTCATCCAATAATTTGTTTGTTTGTTATAAAATAGTGGTAATCGGATTTTTTTTAATTGTGTTCTTTACAAATAGTACCTATGTACTATAAAAAAAAAGTTAGTAACCATGAAATATTGCCATATAATAATAGAATCTGTAAATTTGTAAATTTAAATTTAGATTTTACAAAAATAATAGAGACTTAAACTAAAAAATAGTAAAGGATTATTTCGTTTCTGATAGTCATTACTTTAATCGGCAGATAGGAGAATACTCTGGACTGGAATAATAGAAATACCTAGAACTATCTATAAATAGGATGATAATGCGCTTCAAAACACTAAGACCCATATCCTCTTATATTGACAATAATGTCAATATCAATCGAGTTAAGACTCAATTGGTAAGTGTTTAAAATATTTTAAGTATCTTAAAATGTATACATATAAGAAAATAGAAATGAAACAAAAAAAATAAGAAATTTTTGTGTGTGTGTGTTTTTTTATTTTCAAAAAAAATATATTTATATTTTAATTAAGCCTTTTGGGTTAGGACAGGTCAGTTAAAGTATTAAAATGTGTAAAATGTTATAAACACGTATAAAATTTTACATTCTAATACTTCATTTTATAAATAACTTGCACATTTGTATTTATGCTATTTTTGTTTTATTGTTACTTTTCTATATTGATTTCATGTCATGTCTTGTATAACTTGTCAATTGTTATATTTGTTCAATGTACAGACCATTTTTATGTTTATCTTGTCTCTCAACCCCTAACATATTTTGTATATTTTTTTATTGTAATTCAATTTAGAAAAAAATTTATTAATTTATAACGTGTTCGTGTTATTTTTTATGTTCTAAGTATTGTTAATTAAAATATTTTAATAGATAAAATTATGATTTAGGTAACCTCCCGACATTAGAGTTTGGTTTGAGAATTGAGATTAGAGTTTGGTTTAGTTTGTATATGCACAATAAAATTAATTATGATTTTAATGTATTAAATTTATCAAATTAACTATTAATTTAAAATTAATGTTTCAGTTGTTTTATTTTATTTTTAAAACTATTTTAACATCTTATATTTGTTTCTAATTTAAAAATCAAATAAAAATGTTATTAATTAAAATATAAACTTAAATATAATCAAATTAAACTTTATGAATTAAAATATAATTTTTAATCTTTTAATAGTTTATTCTTGAAAGTGGAATAGTTATTTAGGTTAAATAATCTAATTGTATTATTAAAAAATGGAATAAATTAAGGATAAATTAAAATCTAACTTCCTAAAAAGTTAAAAATAAAATCTAATTAAAATAAATACCAATATTACAAGTATATTTAAATTTTCTATCTTAATTTTCTACTTCAATCTTTCCTATGCCCTTCAAAATTGGCTATGACTTGAAATTTACTCTTCGGAAAATCATTTCTTTACTACTCTACTATTTCTGAGGCACTTCAAATTACCAATGTTAATAATCTCCGATTGTTTGAATAATATTTATAATCATAAATTTTAATTTTAATTAGTTTATAACTATACTATTAATTAAATGATAATTGATTTAAAATAATATATTTATTAATAAAGGTTAATATTTTGTACACTAGCAGTGTATTTTTTTTTATTCTGCAAGTAACTTTAAAAAATTATCAAGTGGTTTTTTTGAATTCTTTTTTTAATATTTTATCATACCCCTTTAACCATGCTTGTAGAATCTAAAAACTCTACGACATTGCACTAAATATTTTGCCTGGTAATAATTAAATACTCAATTGTAAAAAAAAAAATAAAACTATTGATATGATTCAATCTATTATTTTTTATAAAAATTTTATCTATTACTCTTAACTATATAGTTCAAATACATAAAAACTCTATTACTAAAAAATATTTATTTAATATCAATTTAATAATTAAAAATATTAATAGATTTCTCATTGATTCAAAAGTTTTCACGCTCATACTTATATATATATATATATATATATTATATAAATAAAATATTTTATAATTTTAATACATTGATAATTCTTATTATATAGATTGAGCTTAAACTCATTTAGCATTGGTACTATTGCGATAACTAAATCAACGTGGATTTAATTGCACTCAAATACAGATTTTTCTCTCATATAAAGAATTTAGGATATAAATAAGTATGGAGATTATATTAAAAAAATTTATTATATGTTTTAACATATCCATATATTTATATTATATATTTTAAATTAATTAAGCATTAAAATAGGTATTTTGTCGTCTAGAATTTTATTTTATTTATTTTTTGTTGAGGAGTATGGTTAAATGACCACAAAATTTGTATGTTTGTCGAGAGAAAAGCAGCGTAATGTTGAGGGTATAGGACCACTGAGTTCAAGTTAGCCAACTTTGATGGAGTTTTTTATTTATTTGTTGAACCAAATAAATTATTTGACACAAAGTACTTAATACCAGTGTGAGGTCTTCTCCAACATAACATGAAAGTGTTATTTATGTACAATAATAACATAGGAAATAATACCAAAAAACAACTACTTCATTTCTTGTGCAATAAACCATTATAATACTAAAACATACCACTTTAATATTTCGCCTTCCAATCAACCAGCAAACAATAATTAGAGATAATAGCAATAACCCGAAGCCAGAGTACTATCAGCTGCTAGGCAGGAGGATGCTAGCAAGCACTTTAATTGTTTTTAAAATTTTAATTTAATAACAGTTAAATTTTATTTTAATTTTTGATCTAACTAAAAAGAATTTCTGACTTGGAGAAAAATTATGTGAAATAGAGAGAGAAAAGAGATTTATATTAATTTCTTGATACTATATTTGGAATGTAAACCCAGATTCTGAAATTTTAATTTTCAAACCCTACCTTACATTATATAGCATAAATGCTAGAAATAATGTCCATTGCATTTATCTTTCTTCACCGGAATCTTTTTCTAGTATCGGTAGAGGTTAGCTACTAAATAATAATCTTCTGATTTATGAGTGTCCTTAAGTTTGACTAAAAATAAAATTAATTTTGATTAAAAGTCATAAACTCATATGATAAAATTTTGCTGATTTTGATTTTTGAATAACGCATAAAATAGGATTTTATTGATTATAAAATATTACCAAAATATTTAATCTAAATTTCTACGTGATTAAAATTGTTTCAAACTCTCAAATTTTAATACACACACACACACACTACAATTGAGCACTGACAACTTAATATTTCAAGAAAATTGTTTGTAACTTTGGGTATTACTCAATTGATTTTTATCTAAAATCAAAGCCTTTTATGGAAAGCATAAGAGTGATCATTCAAGTATTAAAGTTTGATCAATATTCAGATGAAATTGGGTATAAAAAAACATTTACCATAAATAGATTTTTTTCTCTCGAATAAATGGATTTAATCTTAAGCCTAAGCCTAAGGCTAATTTTTAAGATCGAGTTTGGAGTTTATTTAAACTGTTAACATTATCTTCTTGCCCCTCAATATCAAACAATTTGATGCAAAATTACAACTGGGACATGAAACCAACGAACTAACATAAATTTTATATATAAACAAGCGACTGCTATTCACTCATAAAAATGAAAGGACGTGAGGAAAATGAAATTGTAGCATTATGCCATGCCATGATGCAGCATTTAATCACACAACATAATAAACATCACTTAAGTTTCTTAGCAATATGATGTTATAAAACGCCAAGGTTAAATTTACACCGGTTGGGATTGGTACGTACGTCGCCTTAACTGAGACTCTGTAGTTGGCTGCTGTAAGAAGATTTTTGTTGGATCATTAGGATCAACATATCTGCAAAAACAGAGAGAGAACAGTTTACTTATAAGCTATTTCAGATTTTGCCCAGCTATAGTATGTGCTAGGATACCCATTCGGACATTATACTCTTATGACACCCGGTAAGCATAGATTATGTTGTTGCTAACTAGGTTACTTACGCATGTCGCATCATTTCATCGACGGGAGTTTGTGCCGCTTGTAAAGGATCCACACGAGGCTGTGGTTCATGATTTACTTGTTGATTATATCGTCTCACTGAGGCAATCAAGTTCAAGAAAAGTGGAACAAAGGTTCCGCATCCACCTTCTTTGAACAAAATCTTGAATGAATGAGTGGAGTAGAGAGCCCTATGCTCATTTTCGGGGACCACCTAGAATTTCATAAAATTGACACATTCAGGAACTACTAAAAGATCTGTTGATAGTTAAGGGTAGAAAGCAGTTTCCCGATCTACTTACAGGCTCCACTTGACCAGAAATGTTATTGCAATGAAATATTGGTTGGTTGAACTTTTCATCATGCACATAAAGCTGCAAAAATATAAATAAATATATCGAACCACTCTCAAAGTATAGGAAAGACTAGCAAGGTTACTCTGACTTTTCAAAAGACACATATGCTATGTTATTCTGACTCTTCAAGCTTCTTGAAATAGTCTTACCCGGCACACATTTGAAATCGAACATGAGGAATAATCCTCCAAATGTATAGAAAAATTTTGAAAGATTTGAGCACACCCGTGTGGAACATATACCCATACCAAATACTCACCCAAGTGGCAACATAGCTCAAATACTCAGCTTCAATATTATCAACTTAGACCATTGGAAAACTAACACATTAAGAAAAAAGAACAGAATTGTAGTTTAAGAAAGTAAATGTCAAAATCCAAAACCAAAATTATTTATGCTAAGAATTAGGGGTAATATCATTATATAATGCCACATAGATTTACAGCAACATAATTAACAATATGAAGTACTAAGACATATAAAGCTCTAGCAAGTTGGTTGTGGTAGAAACATCAGATGCCATGCATGTCAGGCAAACAAGCAATGCCAAGCCATATGCCGTATTTGCTATCCAGTCATTTGAAAGGTACACAATGACTGATGTAGGAAGAAATTATGTTTTTTTTTTTGGAATAATAAAAGTATCCTCCATGTTCTGTCCATAAAGATTAATTACTTCAGGATTCATGGCAGCCCCTCCTAACAATGTTATCTCCAAGATTCGAACTTGAATTATTTTCCTAAAAGTGCAAATGTGCCTTACCACTGCATGCAACACTTGTTGGTGGAAGAATTTATTTTGTTTTAACTTTTAATGTCCCTAAAATGTTCAAGCCCAACAGCCTGAGACTAGTTTTCAAATATGGTTATGAATGTATGATTCTTTCAACTATATGATCAGACTTTTTTTTTTTTTTAAATGCATACCCAGGTCCGAAACTCTTTAACAAATAAGGATAACGTAAACCAGACCGGAGGCTCGAACCCTAAAACCTTGACAAAAAGATAGATAAAGGCAAAATCGCCAGCCAACAACGACATTAAAATGCAAAGATAAAACATAAACAATAATAGGAAAATCAAAATTCATGGGCAACGAGGGATTGATTCAATCAGTGAGTTAAATTGTCTTAATGATAAGACCCCTTGGGTTTTCAGGCGCAACACTGGCCTATCAACAACGCTATCAAGAAACCCAAAGAAGTATCCTAGCCCCTGACAAAGGGTCGAATAAGTAATCTGCATCTAAATTTAGTAATTTCAAAACACAGAAAAGAAAGGATAAAATACCAGAGGCATATCAAAAGCAAAGAAATTCCCAACAGGGCGACTTGCAACAAAGACCATCCGTATATTTGACAAATATATTATGCCCCATGCTTTAACTCGACCACCTTGAGATCTGAGAAAAAAACCGAAACCCGATTTATCAAATTGAATAAGGACTGCATCTAAATTCTCAGGAAAGAAAAAAGATTTAAGAAAGAAGGGTACCCAGGAATCTTGTCAACTTCGAATTCGACGCCATGTCTGACGAGAACAAACATCTCGTTGGTGAAAGGGATGGGCATACCATTAGGGAAAAGCTGAGGATTTAGAGCCATTTTTGCAGCTATGGATGATCGAAGAATTTACAGTTTCTTTCTTTTTTCTCGATTCAATTTTGTTTGGGTTGTAGTTGAAATTTTTTTTTTTTTTTCGTTTAGATTTTATATATTTCTGACGTGTTGGACTCCCAATTTTAGAGAATTCTACAACTTTCTCGGCTTCTTCGTGGTAAAATTATCGTGGAAAGATATCTATTAAGCGTCATATTATATTATATTTTTTTATTTAAAAAAATAAATAAATTCATCTTTTATATTAAATTAAAGAATAAATTAATTTTTTTGTCAAAATTTTATTAATTTATACTATTAAAAATTAACAAAGTTAAAAATAATAAAATAATGTCACATGACATACTACATATATCATTTATTGACAATATTTAACAGCAAAAATTATGCTGACATACAAGGAGAAATTTTAAAAATAAAATGAATAAATTTTTAATAAAAATTAATTTACTTTTTAATTTAAACATAGATTAATTTACCTATTTTTAAATCACAGCTTAGCTTGTGTGAGATGTTATATACATAGAAGAGTTAATTACACTAAATATCGCCAAATTATGATATCCATTTTAAATTGGTCCCAAAATTTTAAAATGTTCAAATTATATCTCTAAAATATGGAATTTAAATCAATTATATCCTTTTGATGTTAAAAGTATTAAATGACAATACACACGAATTGTTGAATCTAAATGGAGTAATGAGAAAAATAAAGTGGCAAGTGGTTAACGCATCAATGAAAAGAACATCTGTTTTTCTATGAACAGCCTTTGATATATTTGTACCTCTGGTTAAAGAAGAAATATGTGTTTCTTAAACAATCCTTTGACCCTCAACCACGCATGCTGCTAGATTCATCTGTAATACTTAATTATGATACTCTGACTCGGGTACTTTAAGAAAAATGAAGAGTCGGAGTAACATAGATCCTTATGCTTGATATTACGAGGCATATGAAATCAAATACTGCTGCAGATGTTTTGTTCTTGTTTTACTCTTCAGCTTTCGGAAAGCAGACATTTCGATTTGCCGGATTCTTTCTCGGCTTACACCAATGGATTCCCCGATTTCTTGCAAAGTTTTCATCCTCCCATCCTCCATTCCGAACCTCCATCTGATCACCTGTCTCTCTCTAGGACTCAAGCTTTCCAACACTTTCTCGAGATCCTCCTTCATCAATTGTTTTGTCAAGATATCTTCCAATGTATCTGCTTCAGGGTCTGCAATTACTTCCTGAAAGAAACTAAAAATGACATGCACCCATCAGAAACTGAAATCAAAAAGTTCCAGAATGCTCACAGGTTGAAATTTTAAAAGATAAACAGTAATAGCTGGATTTGAAGTAAGACGGACCGAAGGTTTGAGATTTTGGTAGATCCCAATCTTCTGATCAAGAGATCGAGGAGCCTTCTGAGTGAGGAGTACGGTGGTGAGCCTCTTCATGGAGAGCCCTGTTGCCTCTGCAACTTCTTTGTTGTCGGGCTGCCTTCCATTTTCACTGTACAACTGCTTTCTAGCTTCTTTCACTCTATATGTTGCCTCAACCATGTATAACTGCAAAGCCGAAAAAGTCAGCAAAGTTAACCGATGCTATGCATTAATTTCAATAACTGCATTTATCAGGAATATTAATATGATAGACAATAATCAGTAGTGTCTAATTTATCTTAGAGACTTCCATGGCAATGCATTTAGGACCAGAACACTATAGAACTTACTGGCAAGCGAATTGTCCTTGACTGTTCAGAAAGAAACTTCCGTATAGCTTGCTTAATCCACCAGTGAGCGTAAGTTGAGAACTTGAAACCTTTAGAAGCATCAAACTTCTCAGAACCTTTTATAAGGCCTCGGCATCCTTCCTGCAAGTGAACCAGCAAGAATCAGAAACTAAAAAGTAACCTAAAACCACTCTCTCTCTTCTGTATTTTTTCCCCACAGTTCCATTCTCACAAGAAGTTTGGCCACATGTAGGAGATTGCATACCTGAACAAGATCTTGGAAATTCATCCCGGTTCCCAGATAATTTTTTGCAATAGAAATAACAAGTCGTATGTTGCTTTTAATCATTTTGTCCTTGCAAAGTACACCATAATCTATGCGCCTCCTCAGGGTCTTCTGATCAACTCCAGCAGCGGCAGCCCACTGTGCAAAGGTCGGCAATTCTCCGAATCGCTTTGCAAGCTCTTCCTGGAGACTTTCCAGTTTCAATAGGTCCTGAATATGGGGGGATATTAGAAACTAACATAATGAAAAGGGTAGAAGTAAGCACACATCAAATTTTCAGTACAAAGTGCACCAAGTAGAACATTCAGAAATCTCAAGCCAATTATGGCTTCAACTCAGATAAATATCAAGATAAGAAATATACTCTCAGTGACAGATTACATGATCACAAGATCGTTATCTTCCTAAGAGTCTTAAATTATCATACCTGTATTCCTTCCGACAACTCGAGTTCTTCATTAGCAGTGAGAAGCCTGGAAGTAACATTAGTCCCTCTCAAAAAACGCAATGGATCAGAATTGCCATCTCGGACAGCACCATGCCTTTTTTTATTGGTGGAACTGGATTTCACAGAAACAACATTGGCAGCAGCCTTCTCTGCTGCTCTCATTCTTCTGGCTTTTCGTTCAGGTTGGCGCTTTGACCTCACTGCTATGTTTCCAGATAATTGTTCCTCAAGAAGTTGAAGTTCTTCATTTGTCGGCTCTGGTTCATCAGATTCTTTTGTGGAATTTTGCTCTGAATCACCTTCTTCAAATTCACAGTTATCTACGAGGGAATCTCCAACAATTCCAGCCCTCTCGGCTTCAGTAAACATGGCCCAATTGGAAGTAGAAGTATCAGTTGCGGATTTACTTTCTGATTTAGCAGAACTGTAGTTCTTAAACATCAAGACAGCATCCTTTGAAACCTTAACAGCTGCTCGTGCAAGAGCTACGGCTTCGGCGGCGGCAGCAGCAATTACAGCCTCATCACTTGTAAGAAGATTTTCAGTTCCTAAAGTTGTTCCAAAGCATGCCTGCAGGTGTGCCAAAGATGGTGAAATTATAACTGTATCCCATATATCATGGTTTGACCTCATAACAAGCACCAAAAGTCGGTTGTAAAATTTGACTCTTTGACAACGAGATTATTCAACCAGATGCTATAATTCTAAATACACAGGCCCAAATGATATATGGCATAGCAAGACAATATGGGCAGAAGTCTGTTGCCTGTAACTGGCTCAATTTAAAAAAATCTCTGAGAAAACATAATTGCTGGAATTAAAACACGTACTCAAATGGATCTAAGAAAACCTATGCACTTCTAACCAAATGCAGTTCATTGGAAGTTAAGACTCGTTGCTGAGCATGAACTTCATATGCAATAAATGATTCATAAGTTTATCGAGAAGCAATGAACTAGATGAAGGAAGAAACACGTCTAATTCGAGAAGTGCAACAGAAAATACAGATTTCATTCACTGAAATTCTCAACTGCATATCCTCCGAGATAACACAACTGACCTCTGAGGGTGGACCAGTTCCCCCAATATAGGTCCGTCCTCTGTCTGCCACAATTGAATTTGGCTGAGCTTCAAAAAATGGCAACCTTAGCTTCTCTACATCAAGCACTGAAGCTGCCCTCATTGATGCTGATGGTGAAGAGGTAGATAAAACACAATGTGCCCGGAAACATATAGATTCTTTATGTCTTGCTGTAGATTCAGCCAAGAAATCATTAGGGGAAAAAAACAATTAAAGACAAGTCATACCATAACCAATTAGGATAATGAGCATACAAGACACATTACAAGACAATGAAGCTTTGTAGCTTTACATCTAATACTCATCCAAAGGGAAGCCTTACGAGCTACAGAATTTTATACAAGATCAACCAGTTAAGGGCTAGCTGCAGCAGGGGGCATTGGAAATAGTTCAGTAAAAAGGACAAATGGATTTGTAAACATATTTTTAGATCCTTCTGTCAAATAGAGAAACATACAGTGACACCTATGCCCTTGAAGATCGATCCACTAACCATACAAGCATTGGTAAAATTTCCACAATTGTGTTGCTCAGGAGAAATGTAATACCCATTCTAGCAAAAGAAAGTAAACAACTAACCACAAGGGAAATATAAAATGGTGTAATAATTCTAAAACCAAATTAAGGGAATGAGTTCCTCAGAGGTTGAGGAGGAAAGTTCACTCTTTGCCTCTTAAGCAAGGCATTGACTACTAAAATAAAGGGAATGCATAATGAAACCCATTCAGAGTGAAAACCATGCAGTATTGGCATAACTTATATTGTTATAAACTACGCTACTTGGACTCGGATGTGAGTGCTGGACAAAGGAACGTTTCCAGAACAGATATATTCTTTACAAGATTTCCATGTGTTTGGACAATCTTGGATGATCATATCCCTATACCTATGTCCTGACTCTTGACTTGTGTAGGGCTCTGGTGTCAAACCCAAGTACCACAATAAAAAAGAAGATTCGGACTGAGCAACATAGGTCGAAAAGTGACAAAGCTGCATTAAACACACTCCTATTTCTGATTTTTTTTTTAAAGCGCCTTTTATTTGAAAATACACAAAACCAGCAAAAACTGATCTGAAATATGGTAGAAATAAGAGGATGAGAATTAAATTCATCTGATAACCTATTAGAGATCATTCATATTAATTGGGATCTACGTTATTCAAACTCTGGATTTTCTTTTAAGTACCCATATCCAGCACATATTAGACACATTTCGACATGGAATGGGGTTTGATCCTCCAAAACTTAGTAAAAATCGAGCATTCTGATGTCAGACACATACCCATATCCTAGATTTACCCACAGTCCAAGCAAAATAGAATGAGATAAGATAAAATGGCTTTATGGCATCAAAATTACTACCAAAGATAAAGCACCCAAATTAAGATTCATGTTGAAACAAATCCGAAAGTGGAGAATGCTACACAAAACTAGCAACCCTTTTCACCTTGAATTAAAAAGTCTCTAACTTCAAACACAGTCTCAATTTTAGCAAAAGGAAAACAAATGCATTTATGAGTAAATAACACTATACCAAATTCAAAACTAGTACAAAAAGCAAAGCACATCCAGTTCGGTTCTGATTGAATAGTCTCCCACATTCAATCAAGTGAATAAATAAGCAACTAATCATTTGAATTCTAATTCAAAAAAAGGCAGTTTGTTGTAGTGTGGAAACTTACAATGGTGAGAGTGGTGAGTCCTGAAATTGATAAAGAAAGTGTCAGGTTGGCACTTGAACTGTGGCAATAAACAAGACATCCTCTCCCGTTTTTATTCCCTTCCTGATTTCCTTCTTCCTTGCTGAACAACATAAAAACAAAAAACAAAAATAAATAAAGCAAAATTAAGTTTTCTTCTTTGACACCTTATTGATATTTTTCATTCGAAGAAAGGGAATAATGGGTGTTAATAAGGCTATGCCGAGTTGAAGGGAAACAGGATGAGGAGGAGGAGAGAGAGAATTTTGAACGATGAAAAAAGATAAGCGGCAGTGGGGTACTAAGGATTGCCTTCAGCTGAGAGTCAAATAGGGAAAACTACACTAACTTTTTCTGCTATTTTTTCGGTTAAAGTCCTTGTACTTTTTTATAAATTTAAATTTTAGTCCTTATACTTTTATTCTATGAATTCAGTCTCTCTACTTGTCATATTCCAAACTTCAGGTCCAATTATTAACAAAAATAAAATTTTTTTATTAAATTCAGGTTCATTACAAAGTTATTTTCTTAGTTACATGGCTATCAAGTGGATTTTGTTTAATTTCAAAATGTCAAACTAACAAATTTAATGCAAAATTATAACGGTGTTAAAAATTAGACCTGAATTTTAAAATATGAAAAGTAGAGGGAGAAAATTCTTGAAAATAAAAGCACATGGATTAAATTCCAAATTTATGAAGAGAATAGGGACGATGACATGTTTTAACTATTTTTTTCTTTTCTTCAATTTCACTATTTAAATTAAGGTAAATTCAATCAAGTTTATTAAACTATTAATAAATTTATGTTTTAGTCACTTAATTCTAATAAATAACAAAATTGATCATTGGACTACGAAAATTTAATAATAATATATACATCAATAAGCACTTAGACTAAACAAAATTAAAAATAAAGTAGACATATAAGCATGAAATAATTAAAACTGAGTACATAATGATTATAATCAAGTTAGAGTTGAGTTTAAGCAAATGTAAATTCATTTCTTAATCTCTCAAGCAGTTGTTGTTTGATGTCAAATTTTAGATGCCTAACATTTGTACTCAAGTATTAAATAATAATTTATCATAATAATAAAAAATGTAACTTAGTGATTAAGGACATTAATTAACAACCAAAAAGTAGATAATCGTACCATTTAAAAAATAATTTTAATTAAATATATAATAAACAAATTATGGCTTCGTTTATTTCATCGTAAAAGTTTTTTACGAAAATATTTTCAGTTTATCCGACCCGAACATCGGGTCAAAGTACTGGGATGATACATTCTCTACTACATTTTCACTTATCAAATATTTTTTATAAACTTTCATAACTTTTTAATTTAGTCCCTTTTTGTCATAAAAGTTCAATATTCATTAATTAATCATATTAAATTAATTTTCTTTCTTGTTACACTTTAATCACATAATTTATCTGAATATCTCTTCACATATCAAATTTCTATGTATTTCTCATATATTATTTTTATCCACATATTTTCTCAACTTTTAACAATTTAGTCATTGTCATCATAAAAATTCCATATTTTCCATAGTTTCACTTTACAATATTTTATGCATATTTCATAACACATTCATTAAATTTTTATCATAATTTTTTATCACATATTAAATTATTTCACACACTTTTTACTTTTTCAATTTAGTCCCCTATAATTTATTTTTCACCATATAAGCACTTTAATCAAATAATTCATTATAATATATATTATTTTACATATCAAATTTTCATACATATCACTTCTCTTGATTCAATTATAAATTTTCTGAGTTTACAATTTAATCCTTAACATCATGAAGCTTCATTATTTCATTTAAACTATTTATCATAAACCTCAAATGTATGTTTGTTTTATTGAAAATAATTTTTATGAAATATTTTCAATATATCTGCCAAACAACGTAAAATATTAGTTTTTCCGGAAAAATAAATTATTTTCTAGAAATCATTTTCAATAAAACAAGCAGAGCTTAAGTTCAAAAGCAGTTCGATATTCATCAAAAGTACTCGATAGCAAATACAAAAGTTGTTAATTTAAAATAAAAATTTAATATAAATAGATTAATCATTTAGGATTTAGGATTACAATTTTTTTTTTACTTAAGCAATTAACCAAATTTACTATTTACTAAATATAAATATTTTTCAAATAATTTACTTTATCAAATATATATCTTACTTATTGATATATAATTGAAATTTGATGTATAATTCAATTTATATAATTTTAGATTTGAAGTATAGGGATTAAAATTGAAATTTAACTATTTTTAAATAAAATAAAATTATATATTAGTTACACCCAACTCAATTATAATTCAAGAAAAATTAAATCGAAATTATAACCATAGAAAATAAATAGGAGCATTTAAAATTAAAATTTTTAGGAATTAAGTATTATAAGTTTCAATTTAATTACATTATTTCATAAAATTATTAAAAATAATTTCCTTAATAATGGAGAATAAATCTATAAATCTAAAAATTATTTTTAGCAACAAATATACTTTTTATTTAACTCATATTTTATATTATTATTGTTCTTTGACAATGATTATTTTAACTCATTAAATTTTAATAACTTAATTTTTCTTTAAAATATTTATTCAAATAAAATAATTATAAATGAAATAATTGGTTTTGAAGCATTTTAACCGGAATTTAAAATTCTAATAATTTATTAATTTATCAATTAAACTACAAATAAAACATAATATCAAAATGATTATGAAATTAATAAGGATTGAACAAAATGAAAATAAAATTAATAATAAATAAAAAAGAGAGCATGAAAACAGTAAATACATTTGTTTAAAAGATTATCATATTCAAATCTAAACAAACCTAATGGAACTAATAGATATATAAATTTATTCCATTAAAACTCTTATTAACAGCTAAATTTAATCACCTATGGTGGAAACTTATTAAGGATGGCCATGGTGGTGGTGCCCGCCATAGCGGTGATGGCCACCATGGCTGTGATGGCCGCCATGGTGGGGCTTAAGCTTAGGATTGGGATTGAGATTGGGATTGGGTGTTTGAAAACACTGTTGTTGAATCAGAGGAGCGAGGAATGGATTATTAAACTCGTCGAAAATAGTGTTCAAGCAATCTTCATGAGTCGCTTGAACAGCAGCACAACATTCTGGACTAATGTAAGGTCTAAACATTAGGATCGAACGTATGACATCTTGAAGACAGGTTAGTTTGCTCGCCAGGGTTGTTCCCAAGCACTTGCCATTAACCATCGGTGGCTGCAGAGGAGGAAGAAGAGGAGGAGATTTTTGACCATGATGTGAAGGTGGCTTTACGGCTGTTGGGGGTGGTGGATAGCTATACACAGGCCATGGCCATGTCCAAACCCAACCATGTTGCGGTGGAGGTGGTGGCGATGATGGATACCACCATCGGCCAGCTGCTACACCTTGTTCACCCAAGGTGATCAAAATAGCCAGAAGAACAAATAGGAAGGCTGAAAATGAACTCTTCATCTTTGTAATGTGTAATGCAAAGTAAGGTGAGAATTACTCCTATTTATATACATTTCTAACTATAAAAGATTTTCTTTTGATTTATTTTAAAAAAAAATTAAGATAAATAATAATATAATTCAAAAACGATATCTTATTTTCAACCGCTAAATCCATTATCGAACTTTTAATTCAAAAATTATTTATGTTATTATTATTATTATTATTATTATTATTATTATTATTATTATTATTATAAAACCATAACATTTGGTAAAATGGAAAAATCTTAAGTAGATTGTTGACAGTGTCACAATGTTTCCTTCATTGTTTTTTTTTTCAAAATGTTCTATATAATAAAATTAAATTTGACTTATTTATTTACTTTAATATTTGAATTGATTTACCTCGTGTATTATATACTTTTAAATTTTAATTATTTTTATTTTAAATTTTATTTACTTTATAAAAAGTAATTTAAAATATCCTTTCCTATAATCTCTACATATAATCTTAACTTTATATATATATAAAGCAAAACTTTAAATTAGAAAAAAAAAGACAATTGCCTTACATGGATAATCTTACTTTTAATAGTTAAACCATCTCAATATATAATATTGATAATTATGAATTTTATATATAAAGCAAAACTTTAAATAAATAAAAAGGAAAAAGGTAATATATTGTTGAAAAATAAATTCTGAAAAACGCATTTAATTAAGTTTTAACTTCTCAAAGTGCATAATTTATTTAATTGTTACATATGACCGTTAGTGGTGTTATGGCACATGATATTAGTGGCAATGTGACATCCTAAAATAGAAAATTAACAAAAATTATTTAAATTTTTTATTAGAATGAACCTAGATATATGATGGTTCAGGTTCATTTAAGTATTATTTTTAAAAATTATAAATTTGTAAAACATTATTAAATTTATAAAAATATTAAATAAAATTTAAAATGAAAATTAATAAAATATTTTAAAAGTTAAGTCCAAAATAAATCTGGATAATCATGGACAAAAATTTTAAAAATTAAAATATATATTTAAATTTTTATGTATGAATTGAACTTGAATAAATAATTGTTCAGATTTATTAGAACTTGTACAACCATTTTAAAGCATTTTAAAAATTCTAGACTTAATTTTTTCAAAACTACACATAATTAAGTTTATTTTAATGATTTTCTATAAATTTTGGATGATCATTCAACTTAAACTTTTTAATGATTTTAATAATTTTATTGTTTTGAGTTTTATTTATTATTTATATAAATTTTAATAATGTTTCACATATTTATAAATTTAAAAATTATTTTATAATTTTAAAATTAAGTCTAGAATGAACTTTGATAAATTGTTGCATTTGTCCAAATTTGAATGAATCGATTATCCGATTTATTCCATACATAAAAGTTTTAAATTATTTTTATCGATATGGCACATTAGTGCTGTTAACTACTGAAGTAATAGTAAAAATGGAAAACATTGATTAAAAATTTAATTAATACAATTTGAGAATTTAAAAACTTAATTGAATGTATTTTTTCGCAAATGGACTTAATTATCTTTTTTGCCAAAGCTCATGAGCTTATATTACCTTTTTCCAAAAAATATAAAAAAATCAAACCATTCAAACAGACAAAATCTTACATCCAAAGAAGGCTATAACCTGTAGGAGGAACATCGGACCTTTTTTTAGATCTTATCTCTTATTAGGGGTATAATCGAGCTGAAACGAATTTGACTACTGCTAAGCATGACTTCGACATGAAATTTGATACTCGGCTTGAGTTTGATCAAACATCTATTTTTAAATTTAATATCGACTCGAGATATAATCGAGCTACTCAAGTTTGAGCTCGATCAGGATTAATAATATATTTTAAGGACAATGACACAATTTAATAATATAAAAATATGAAAAGCTTGATAAGGCTCGTAAATTGTTCGAGTCAAGCATTATTAAGTTTAAATCCAACTTTATCAATAGCTTGAATTTGACTTGATTAATATTTAATTTTATTAAATTTTTCAAGTTAAACTCAAATAACTTACGAGTATCGATGTTTCCTTTACATCTCTACTCTTGTACAAATTTAGCCATAAAATCAGCAATTTTATTGGGAACTCCAAACACATGTTTGAAACTAACTATCCAATCACGATGGCAAAACTCCTAAGTCACTATTAGCATACCCACATTGCTATCTCCTTTGTTTGGCAAAATCCTCTTCACAACAATTTCGTTATCACTCTCAATTTTTGTTTAACTAAAGGTTGCTCGCGCTTCACTACTATTTTATGATAATTTTCAAAAGTATAACATAAAATAATTCTCGTATTTTATGAAAATTATAGATTTAATTTTTATATTTTAATTTGATCAAAATTTAGTTTTTGTATCTTTTAAAAATTAAAATTTTAATCTTGACCTAAATAGTAATTTTTTAATCTGTTTGGTTAAATTCAACTACTACTCTTGTATTATAGATTTAGGGTGAGTTTGGATGGGCGGTGTGTTTACTCGTAGTTAGTGTAAAAACTGCGGTGACGGTGAGATTAGATATTGTAGTGATACTATAGCATGAGACAAAAAGTAAGCTAAACACACCGCACCTCACCGCTATCCAAATCTACCCTAAATATTCTCCAATTTGATCACTTTGAGTTCTTATATTTTTGAATTTTAAAATTTCAATTTTGACGCAAACGATAGTTGTTAACTTATTAACTGATTTTTTAGTGAATAATGTGTGTAAATAACAAATTGATATGACATTACAAATATAATAATATATTTGTCGTGTTAGATTTTGGAAATAATAGAATTTAACTTAATGAATTTAATGATTATCATTTGACAATGACTAAACTTTTAAAATTTAAAAATATAAAAACTAAAAATGAAAAAAAAAAAAAACTAATTAAATGATATAAGAGCTAATATCAAAATTTAACCTATCAATAATAGTTCAACTTTTATATACGATCTTAGATGATGAAATATAAACTACTTACAATTTATCACCATATTTGAAATTAAAAATATATAAAATAATTGAAAAACATAAAAGAAAGTTACATCAAGAACGAACGTAGTTGTCCAAATTCAAACATATTCAGTTTTGTAGATGTGATTTTAATTCTTTTATATATTTATATATTTATATATTTTATAAATTTATAATTTTAAAAATATATTTATATATTATAGTTTGTAAATTTTATGGGAATAACTTATATTAATATATTTCTAAAATATATAAATTTTAGGTACCAATAAAATAATGTCATATCATCAATTTTAAAGACATATAAATATTATTCTACATTTAACCACATATGATATCATCTCTAATTTATTTTAATTTTAATTAAAATAATTAAAATTTTAAGGAAAAAGGTTGAAACTATATGCCGAAAAATCATAATTAAAAAATTAAAATTTTAAAAGTTCTTAAATCAATAATTAAAAAATATAAAAATTGATAAAAAATCATAAGTAAAAATTGGGAAAATAAAACTAAAATAAACTGTTAAAAATCTAGAAAACAACATTAATAAAAAATTGAAATTTGAAAATTATAACCACCATTGGTGGTTTTATCCAATTCTAAAATTTAATTAAAAATTTAAAAAATAGAAAACTAGAAAATAAAAAGTAAATAAATAAATAAAATTGATTTCATAAAAAACTGATTGCATAAAAATAAAACACGTTTAAAAGATGATTAAATTAAAAAAACTAAAAATAATTTAAAAATTATAAAAGAAGAAAATATGTTTGTTTATTTATTAAAATTTTTAATTTGTTAATTCATTTAATTAAAGTTAAATTAAGTTAGAGAATATATTAATTATGGATGAGTGTATAATAAAATTTTTACATTTTAAAAGTTGATTATGTGACATTATATTATCGGTACCTAAAAACTATATATTTTAGATCATCCAAATATAATTTATTCTCAAATTTATATATATTTCAAAATATTATTGGCTTTTATATATTTTATAATTGTACATATTTTTATAAATTTATATTTTATATATTTTTAATTAATAATAACCTAAAACTGATATTTTAGAAAAAAATTAAAAATATATAGAGTTACTAAAAACACATCTAGAAAGAATCTTGACATATAAGTGTCCAAATTCAAATGTATCTAGACAATCATTTGTTTAAGTCCATTCTTAATGTGAAAAATATACTTTTTTTAATTAATTATATTTTTAAAGAAATTTTAATTTCTTTAATTATTTTTGCAATGCGCCGTACTAAGAAGATGTTGAAAGATCTTATCCAACACATAGGAGAGATGATAACGATAATAATGTGAATGTGAATAAACATTCGTCAGTGTCGGACCTTAAGTAAAAAGCGAAAACTAAAAAAATTTGGAAGTTAAATGAGGCCATTAGGCAATGTAACCTAAAATCAACAAAATTCTATCGAGGAAGGAATAGTCAACTGAAGTAAATGTTATTGAAAACGTTGAAATCTAACAGTTGCTAATTGCTTTTAAATCGAGTAATAAAAGGAAGTACCTGATTGTAGTGACCATTTTAGATGTGACTGCGTTAAATAAGTAAACAATGAACATATAAGATTGTTTACACAATTCAGTTTCCTTATGTTTGCGGAGTTTAGCTCAATGAGTTCCACTATCTTTAATCTACAATAGAAAAAATGAATCAAGTTCTACCACTTATTTTTGTACCTGAAGATTTGAACACTTACCTCTAAATCCTACCCTGAGTATTTAGGCTATAAATATAAATTTTCTACACTTCAAATGCTCTCATAAAATACATTCTTCAACCAATAATAAATGGATCTTTATACTCTCTTATAAAACTCATACAAGTCTCTCAATATATAAAAGTTTTCGAGACTTGCTAGCATACTAGTGACTAATTACAACCCAACCCCTTAATAATAACAACTATAAAATAGCAAAAGTAATATTCTGATAAAGATCAATGTAAAGTGGATCGTTGGAGATTTGTTCTTCAAGGAAGTCTTCAATGTGATCTCAATCGATTATCTACAATCCAATGAGTTTAACTGTTTGATTCAAACTAATCCAATCTCTAAAATTAGTTGCTTTAAATATCAAGAATTAATTTGAATAAAGAAAAATTTAAACCTCAATATGAAAATAATTGCTAAGTTTAGAGATTACTTTTGACAAAAAAATACAAGTCCTAATATAAAATAACTACTAAATTTAGGGGCTAGCTTTAATTAAAAAAACTCAGTAAAAACAGCTACGAAGTTGAAACTCCATAAAACTTTTTCTTTGATTTTTAAAATTTCTAAATATCGATGAGGAGTTAGTGTTAACGGTAAGTTTAAAGAGAAAAATAAAAATGTTGACGTGGCAAACGCTAACTGCACTCCTAGTACCGAAAAAGAGTGAAAAGAACCCCCTCCGAGTCCCATTTTCACGGGCCGGAGCCCTCACTTTATTTGAAAGACGGCCCTCGTAATCTCGATTTCTCCTCAGACCCGACAGAAAAAGGTCAAAGGCGAGGCATTCTCTAGCGATCAACTATGTTCAGGCTTTACAAAGGTTTCAAGGAGCTGTTAGCTTCCTCAGCAACGGCGGCGGTGCCGTCGACAGCAGCCAAGTTTTATGCTGCTGCTGCTGCGAAATCAGCTTCTCCAAAAGTGGCTCAGAAAACTCGGAAAAAGCCTACCACTTCAAAACCCAAGACTAAAAAACCAGCTGCTCTTCGATCCGAGACTCGACCCACTGGGATTTCTAAAGTTACCTCGGTTTCTCCTGCTTTGGGACAGTTCCTTGGAGCTCAACAGGCTTCCCGTACTGAAGCTGTTAAGCAGATCTGGTCCTATATAAAATCCCAAAACCTCCAGGTCGTCTCTCTCTATTTTCAACTGTAGTTTTTTTCTTTTTACTACGTTAAATGGTTTTATGGTTGGTAGCTTCTTTGGTTGTCTTTGCTCTGTGTTTTTGCCCTCTTTGCTACTGTTTTTTTTGCCTTGTATATTTGTTTTATTATCTCTGTTTGATGTTTATTGTTAATAGAAGCTGACTTTGTAGTGGTGGTAGGATAAGTTTTAAGATTGTTAATATGAATTTATTACAAAATATATATATTTAGGATGTTGTTCATTGGTTTTCATTGATGGGTTCTTCTGTTCATGGCTCTAAGTTTTGTGCTTTTTGAGGGATTCAACTTGTTGGTTGCATTCCCACTGTAAAAGAAGTTCTTTGTTGTTCTTGTTGTTGGCTATTTTATTTATTTATTTTGGGTGTTTTCGATTTCTTTTTAAAGTGACATTTATAGGAGAAAACTAGGTGTAAGTCAAGATGATACTAGAAGGTCAATATTAGTTTCTTAGTGTAAGAAAGTGAAGTATTGATGGAAGGAAAGAAGGGAGGGTTTGAAAAGTGGTTTTGAAAATGTTCGATTCTATTGCCTGTGCTTAAATCGAGCTACAGGTTACCCACCATGGCCCTTCTTCCATTTCCTGGTTTTCCTCAATCCGCATGCTAAGGTTTTGCTTGGATCTTGTATGGAAAATCTTAAGGCTGGAAAACTGGAATGGAACTTTATTATTTCTTGTGACAAATGATGTTTTCATTTACTTTCGAAGTTTCAAGAACCAAGAGGTACCCTGGTTGGATACTGGATATATCATAGGGACTAGAAAGAAAATAGAATTATATGTGATAATTTAAGAATCATTCTTTAATCTCATAGGGTGTCTTCCTTCAATTTTTTGTTAGATCCTAGAGAAGGCCAAACAAATTAAAAGGAGTAGTGCTCATTGTCCTTTGGACTAAACATGCAGTCCTTGAGACCGAGGCAGAGAGCAATAGATGCTTAAACTAGGCAACATTTTCACCTTCCACTTAAGATTTTCCTCTTTAATGCTTGCATAAGAGATTTCATTGGAGAATCCTACTTCTTCCTCATATTTTCCCATGGTATGTGCTTCTATTACTGATTAGCTATTATCGGTTGAAAAGAGGTAGTGAATTAGGAAAAGGATGTAAATGTGAATGGTTGAGATAAGTTTCTCTGCAGTGTCGGTGAATCCTCCTACCCTTTTGCATTTGTTTCGTGTTTTGTCTGTCAAGTTGAGTATCTCAAATTTATGCAGTCCATAGTTATGCTTCCTATAGCTATTTTGCTCCAATTCTTGTTTTCTTGAAGTACATGCATCTGACACCTTATCCGACTCATTTCGCGTTTTGCTCCGAAATCTTATTGTGAGTGAGTGACATTGTTTCATGAGAAAATTTTGTTTAATAACATAAACTAAATTATACAAATACTTTTAACTGCAGAACCCCAATAACAGGAGGGAGATCTTTTGCGATGAGAAGCTTAAGACCATTTTTAATGGAAAAGAAAAGGTAGGTTTCCTGGAGATTGGGAAAATGTTAACCCCTCACTTTGTGAAGTCTACCTAGCCTATATTCTCCTATTTGGCCCTCGGTTGCTCAATAAGCAATATCAAGCTAGCTCTTTCCAGTGTATGTTAATGTTTTGCCTTTTGTTTCGGTAGCTGAACTCTCTTGGGGTGGGCTTGCAACTAAGAAGGTTCTAGTTGAACTTTAGTATAAAGATTTAGTAGGGACTAGGAAGTAAAAATGTTGCATATTAATATGGTTTCCTGATTTCAGTATTACTGTGTATGGTGACTAGATCTTTGATAAACTTGTAGTTTAATCGCTTGAACGACGAGAAACCGTTGTTGACATTAACATTCGAAGTTCACCCTGTAAAAGCTGCCTTGTTTATGGTGCGACAATTAATGTCATTTCAAAGATTATCTGTATTTAAGTTCTTTTTCTCTCAAGTGAACTCAGTGTGGATTTATGTGAGTGATGAACAACCTTGTCTATATTCTACCTCTTTCTTATTTGCTGGTCTTAGTTTTTGGTTAGTGACAAGCTTTGCTTCCATAATTCTTAGATTCTGTACTTGAAGAAAATGGTGCTTTGACCCGGAAAATCCAAATATATATATATTTGGTTAATTGCACCATGTGTTCCTAAACTATGTGTTAATTGCTTGGAACTGACATGGAGGTCAATTTAAACATGTTAGATCTGAGAAGGCATATAATATCTTAGTAATGCGTAGATTAATGGAAGGGTCTGATGTTGATATTTTGAAGCAATGATCTGAATATTAGAGATCACTTTAAAATTTGACCGAGCTTATATTTTTTTATATATATATATTTGTAGGAGTTGACTAGATCACTCATTTATGCAAAATGTTGGGAAAATTATACCCTTAGTTACAAAATTATAGGTAAATTTTCATTTTGGTCACTTAACTGAAAAAGTATTGAACTAGTCGAAAGTTTTCATTTAAATCATTGAACTATTCAAAAGTTGTTATTTAATCCATTGAATTGTTAATTTTGTTTAAAAGTTTCATAACAATGATTTGACAATCGTGCGGTGGACTAGTGACCATCTAGTTAATTTGATGGTCAGGAGATCGAAGAAAAAATTATTTGAATTTTGATTTATAGATGTGTGATGTTCGAAATTGTTTTATGAAAAAAAATTAAATTATAAAAAAAGAAAATAATGTCGTTTTAAGATTTGAACTTGTCTCCTCGTTATATTTATATTTGTAATTGCCACTTGTATAATTTCAACAAGAAGAATGATATTTCAACACGATGAGAGAGGTTTCTCATGTGTTTTTCATGATCTTATTTTGTTGACCCCAAACTTTTGTATTTCCTATTCTACTTTTCAAAAGCAATATTATTTTTACGCCATCATTTATATGAAATTAAGATAATTAAAATTTAAAATGAATTTTATATATAATTTTAAAATCTTAGAGAAAAGCAATTGAAAATGACTGGAATCTTGATCGGTCGGAAGAAACTTACCGGCTAACAGTTGACTCGTCGAACTATTTGTCCGTCACAGCTCAGGCAGCTCACATGATAAATGTGTATTTAGTTAACAATTTAAAATTAAAAATATTTAACTAAAAATTAATAAAAATAAAAATATTAAAGATTAAATTTAATATTATACCTTTTAATTATAACAGTTGATGTGTTATAACTTAAATCAATTTCACCCAACGTACATTAACAACGTATAAAACTTTAGAACAAATCAAATCAGAATTTAATATTAAAAAATACAACAAAAAATCGAATCCAACAAATCAAGTTAAAAAATCAGCAAAATCCGTCCAAATCCAAATGGACCGATCGCCATCCCAGTTATAAAAAGAACAAAGGTCAAAATTTCCAACACAATAATGTGGGAAGCCATGACAGCACAATAATTAGCCATATCATTCATTCACCCAAGTTTCTTCTTCCTTCCTCTCTCTCCTTCTCCTTTTCTGGGGAATTGAAGCTTTTGACAATGGCCGTACGATCAAGGAAATGGATGATATTAGTAGCAACGATATGGATACAAGCTTTTACAGGGACCAACTTCGATTTCTCATCATATTCTTCCACATTGAAATCAGTTCTTGGGATATCTCAACTGCAGCTTAACTACTTGTCCGTTGCTTCAGATATGGGGAAAGCATTTGGCTGGTGTTCTGGGGTGTTTTTAATGTATTTCCCGTTGTGGGTTGTGATGTTCATGGCTGCTTTCTTTGGGTTTTTTGGCTATGCTCTTCAATGGCTTGTTATCAAGCAAGTCATTTCCCTGCCTTATTTCCTGGTTAGTTCTCCATCTTTATAGACTTTTTCATGGTATTAGTAATTTGTCCTTGTTTAAATTGCCTGGTTTCTCTTCTTCCTGGGATTTCTAATCTGTTCTATTTTTTACTGAATTTTGCAGTTTTTTTTCCTTCCATTTTCTTTAAATTATTTATTCTATTTTCAGAATTTGCTGCTTTTGTAAGTTTATTTTTTTTATCTTCGTTTCCGTGGGTAGGTGGGGGGGTTAGTGGAATAATTAAATACTGAACATCAATCCATACAAAACCAAACATTAGAACACAATGTAACATAGTTTAGCAAATGAAATGTAAAGCTAACAAGCTTTTAATCCAATTATGCAATAAATATTAGCATCTAACAGGGCTCTGTTTGTAACATAATAATAATAATGAAATTTGGTGGCTGGTTGTTGAAGTAGTAATGAATACTTCTCTAACCATTTCAGGACCTTTTGTCACCAAACTTTTTACCATAAATCCTTCATTAATTGCTACTTTCAACTAATTTCTGAATTTTTTTTTTTGTTTAAAATAAAGGTGATGTTTTCTGAACTTAGGACTGATTTCGAAGGTGTCTGATACGAATTTATTCAATTTTTTCTTTTATGTTTTTCCATAACTTGTAGGATTATATTATAAGAAAAATGAAGAGTCAGTAAGGGGAATATGGGATTTTCTGTTGAACCACTCTGCTTGTTATCAGATCAACTAATGTTTGGTATCTAAAGATTAGTTAGTCCTGATCTGATGTGGTTGAAAACCACCTATGACTTTTGTTTGGATTATTTCTTGGCAGAGAAGTAGGCAAACCTTCCATTCCAACTTACTTTTCTTGCATTAGCAGCAAGGGCTCATCTCCTGAACTCCAGGAGTGGCCCTCGACTTGATACAATTTATAATTTATTCAAACATTCGATATTACAATTTAAAATAAACCAGACAGCTTGTGGTAGAAATGCAGCGATGGTCAGTTCCATTGAAGAGAAATAGCTAAAGATTCTTCGTATTTGATAGGAAAAAATAACATTTTACATGGCTTAACTAGGAAATGAATACAGGACCCTTGGGGAATGAAGGTTGTTGCCATGTTTATATATCCTACCCTATTATAGGACACAATCTGGAGAGAAGGACCAAAGAGGTCGAACTCCACTCTTTAAAAACCGTTGTTTGTTTATTAGGGGAAGATACTTGACATTGAGCCAAAACTTACAATTTTATGCTGGCATTACGGAATGCATTACTTTAGGGCACATGTGGTTCACTAGAATAGAATAGGGTTGTAATAGAATATAACTGTAATCAGTAATAGTATGAGAAAAAGAGCCGAAATGACCAAAGTACCTTTAGAAGAATTTTTTTAGATAGATTATTATTGTTATTGTTATTAAATTTTAATAGGATTATTATTAAATATAATTTAATAAAAATAAAATATATAATTTAATAACATTCTTAATATAATTATTTTATATTAAATTATATTAAAATATTTCAAATATTTTATTTTTATATTTTCGAGTCTAAGTTTTAAAAGATTAATCTGAAAATTAATCTTGTTTTATTATTCAAGGTTGCATGAAATTATATTTTTTTGGTGATATCAAAGAATAGCTATTACGGTTAGACAAGAAATAGGGAAGTAATGACTATTTTATTGAATGAGTATTAAGTTCAACCATACAAATGAATGGTTTACCATTCAATGAATAAGGGGGGAGTGCTATTCCATTCCCTCCAACCAAACATGGTGTTAGTTTTTGATAGACCTATCTGTACTTATTTGACAACTCCGCTCGGTCATGTAGATCTGTTGTCCATGGCTACTTGACACTTAGAGTTAATATATCTATCTGTATTCGTGAAAGGAACAGAGGGAAACATTTGCTTAAGTAAATGCATTTGATTAATGCTGACTGCTGAGGCACCATTTCACTGCAAACTAACCGTGCTTTAATGCGAATTCATGGCAGGTATTTCTTCTGTGTTTGATAGCTGGTTGTAGCGTCACTTGGTTCAACACGGTGTGCTTTGTTTTGTGCATCAGAAATTTCCCATCCAACAGGGCACTTGCTTTGTCCCTCACCATCAGTTTCAATGGCGTAAGTGCTGCTCTTTACACTCTAATTGCCAACGCAATAAACCCCAAGGATGACGCCCTCTATCTCTTCTTAAATGCACTAGTGCCTCTTCTTGCATCCTGCTTAGCTCTCATCCCAATCATCCGCCAACGGCCTTTACAGCTGTCCACCTATACTATTAACCAGGATCCCTTCATTTTTATTGTCCTAAATGTTTTAGCTGTAATCACTGGCCTTTATCTTCTCCTTTTAAATTCACTTTGTTCCGAAGCATTAAGGGCACGTACGCTCCTGTTGGGTGCCTTAATCTTATTATTCCTACCTTTGTGTTTACCTGGCATTGTCTGTGATAGAAACTGGGGTTTTCGTACTAACTCATCCTTGGTTGACCTGAGTGACCCTGAACTTCATACAGAATTGATAGAAAAGGATCAAAGTAATAGCTTGAATATTGAGCCATTTTCTGCAATAAACAAAGAAGGGCTTTTTGAGAAAGTAATGGAGAAAGGCAGGTTAACAATGCTCGGCGAGGAACACCCTGCTAGATTGCTAGTGTGCAGGTGGGATTTCTGGCTATATTATGTGGCTTATTTCTGTGGAGGGACAATTGGGCTGGTTTATAGCAATAACCTAGGGCAGATCACACAATCACTCGGATACAACTCGAAGATTAGTGCAGTCGTGACTCTCTACTCCTCTTTCTCGTTCTTTGGTCGTTTGTTTTCAGCTGCCCCAGATTTCTTGCATGGGTATGTATTTACTGCAAATCTGCAAATAGTGTGCCTACCTAAATACATAACATCAGAAAATTATGGAACCTTGCGTGTCTTAAAAATGCAGCAAGGTGAACTTTGCAAGGACTGGGTGGCTAGCTGTTGCCTTGGTGCCTACACCAATAGCGTTCTTTTTCTTGCTGTGTCAGGTAGCGAGGTTGTCTTGCATGCTAGCACAGCAATGATCGGATTAAGCTCTGGATTTGTATTCTCGGCAGCAGTTTCCATCACATCAGAGCTATTTGGGCCTAATAGTGCGGGTATCAACCACAATATCCTCATCACCAACATCCCCATCGGATCACTCCTATACGGTCTCCTTGCAGCTTTAGTATATGATTCTAACGTGACAAATTCAGTCGACAAAAACGTGTTGCAGGAAGCAATAGTGTGCATGGGTAGGGACTGCTATATGCAGACATTCATTTGCTGGGGATGCATTTCCCTGCTAGGCCTTATCTCAAGTTTTCTGTTATTCTTCAGAACTAAGCCGGCTTATGACGACCATGAAACAAATCGAAATCGAACATAGGTTTTGTAGACTGAAAAATAAATTCACTCTCCCTTCTTTGTAATGTGCTTGAAAGGGTATATGGATTCCCGGCAAATTTGAGAAAATCATAGACAACTAAAAAAGTGTCCAACCCCTTCGAGCTAGGTTAGAGCTGTTCAAGGATTGAACCCTAATACGATTTTATTCAATGTGATTCGGTTTAATTAGAATTGTTGTTCATTCAATTGTACACGTTTAAAGATAAATATATCAATATCGTTGTTAATTATTTGTAAAAATTTAATCAAATCATAATATCATTTATATGTATATAAATTGCACAAAGTAAAATTTATAGCTTATACCTTAAATCAAAGTTTATATATAATTTTAAAATTTATACTTAAAATTAGTAGTGGTAAAAAAAAAAAAGCTAAATAATTTGAATACCATAAAATTCTATTATTATTTTATTTTGTATTAGTTTTTAATAAATTTATTAATTAAATTGATACTTCTCTGATATAAGCTTCATATGTAGTATAAATAGGGTAAATGACCAGAATATATCAATTTTTAAAAAAATTTACGTAAAAGAGCTGAAAAAATAATTATTTACCAGAAAGGATCATTTCCCCCGAAAACGCGTCCACATCAGCGCTTTTTCAGGGATGAATCAGAAAAATGCATGCACGAGGGAGCGCTTTGTGCCACATTAGCGAAAAACACGTCCTTGAGGGGGCGCTTTGCTGATGTGGCAAAAGCGCTCCCTCGTGGACGCGCTTTCCCCCCTACAATAGTCAATTTTTTTTACCGTTGGGCCTCCAACGGTAAAAAAAATTTATAAAAACCCCCACCCTTTTATTTTTTTCACATAAAAGTCCTTACTCATTTTTCTCTCAACTTTCTCTCAAATTCTTCTCAAATTTCTCTTAAATTCCTTTAAACTTCCTCTCAAATTTCACAATAGTCCTTTAATATTTACAAAAAAGCCATTTTTTAAATATTTTGAGATATATATTTTTTTATAAATTTTAAAATATTCGATCGTATTAGCAATGGCCGGAAAATTAATTCGTCTCGACAATAAACACATCTCCGTTGATCAAATGACAATGATAAGTTTTAATTTTAAATTTTCAATACTATTTAATATTTTTTAGGTTTACACAATTTTAATTAAATTTTATTTTATAATTTTTTAAACAGTCTGTAGATCCGGTGTTGCAATGCTATATTCGCAATATGACTGGTCCGCCATCGCCGTTGATCGAGAATTACCTGCAGGAAGCGGGTTTTTGGCATGTGGCCACGATAGGCCGAAGGTGCAAGTTGAACTGAAGTTAATTAGTGCGTTGATAGAGAGGTGAAGACCTGAGACGCACACTTTCCATCTTCCATGCAGAGAGTGTACTATCACTCTGAAAGACGTGCATTTGCAATTAGAATTACCGGTGGATGGGTACGTAGTCACCGGGTCCGCAACTTCTAGCAATTGGGGAGCCTTATGCTACGAGCTTTTGGGTGCTATTCCGGATAACATTTATGGTGGTTGGATCGAGATGGGCTAGTTACGAGACTCATTCTTGGAGCCGGATAATGATTCGACCGAAATAGAAAGAATACGATATGCTTGGGCATACATTCTTGAGATGATTGGAGGCTATCTAATGCCGAACTTGTCACAAAACCTCGTTGTCAAAACCATTTTTTGTGATTTTAAAAAACGGGGATCGACCTTTAAAAATAGGGAGTCGCCACTGATCCTTTTTGTTTAGGTGTGATCAGGTCACCTATAAAAATATTTTGGTCTGTGAAATTTGAGAACACGGGTTCGGGAGTCGGTTACGTGCAAGGAAGGGTTAGCACCCTTGCAACGCCCAAAGTTAGTACCAAATTGATTAATTTTGTCCTAATGTCGAAAACTTGAAAATATTTAGGTAAAAAATTTAAAAGAATTCGTTAAATCAGAATTAAATCTCAAGATTAACTCGTTTCAAAGGAATAAAAGTATCATACCCAGCACGTTAGGATATAACACCTTTATACTCTGACGTCGAGATCATCTTTGATATTCAAAACATATGAAAAGGGTATTTGATTATTTAGTTGAACGAAAAATCAACACCCAGCACGTTAGGATGTAATTTTTCGTACTTCTAAACACACAAATATTGCCTTGTTTTTCATTAAATCGGAATTGAATCTCAAGATTATCTCATTTCAAAGGAATGAAAGTATCATACCTAGCACGTTAGGATATAACACATTTATACTCTGACGTTGAGATCATCTTCGATCTTCAAAACATATGAAAATGGTATTTGATTATTTAGTTGAACGAAAAATCAACACCCAGCACGTTAGGATGTAATTTTCCGTACTTCTAAACACGCAAATATTGCCTCATTTTTCATTAAATCGAATTGAATCTCAAGAATAACTCGTTTCAAAGGAATAAAAGTATCATACCCAGCACGTTAGGACATAATACCTTTATAATCTGACATCAAGATCATCTTTGATCTTCAAAACATATGAAAAGGGTATTTGATTATTTAGTTGAATGAAAAATCAACACCCAGCACGTTAGGATGTAATTTTTCGTACTTCTAAACACATAAATATTGCCTTATTTTAAAAAAAATGTGAGTTTAAAATAGACTTAAAATACATTTTATTGGTTAAAACATGAACAACTTCTATAAGTAAATTGGAAGTATTAATCACAATATGATAATAAAGTAAAAATATAACCTCAATCACAAAATAAGAATACATGGCCATAATGAAGATACAAGAAAGCAATTTAAAATTTATGTAATAACAATATATTATGTTATACAAACAATGATTTATATGTAAATGAATTTTAAAACAAATATTATATAAAAGGAAGATTAAAATAATTAGTGTGTAAAATAGTATATCAATAAAAATAAGGATTTAAAAAATATTAGATAATAATGTGCAAAGGAATTTTAAAATAAATATTATAAGAAGAAAATAAAATATAATTTAAAAAAATTAACATGATGAATATACATACATTAAGAAATAGTGTAATTTAAATAATATATTTAAAATAATGATATATAAAAGTATTTAAAATATATTACATAAATCTTTAAACCATAAAATAATGTGGAATCAATGATATAGACATAGTATAAAAATAATTTATATATAAATCATATATACATGTATATAAAAATGTATATAAAATTAATAACATATATAACTAGAAAATAATAATATCTAAAATAAATTAAATATTTAATATTAAATATTAATTTAAAAGGAAAATAAATTACACAAGTTAATGAGCAAATAAAATAAATTAATCTGAGTACTATATTGAAATTAACATAACAATGAAGGGACTAAAATTGCAAAAAGTTAAAAATGAAATCAGAAAAGGACTAAAATAGAATGCGCATAAACTAAAAAGGACTGGTCTAGTAAATTTTTCGGTTAGCCAAAACGCGGCGTTCAATCTGGATTGAATTGCAAAAGAATCAGAAAGCATAGGGATCGATTGCATAAATAGTCCTTTTAAAGAGGAAAGGCGCGGATCCGAGTCACAAAGCTGGTAGACGCGCGGATTCTACACCTTCTAAATGGTGCCGTTTTATTAATGCTTAAAACCGACTTTTGGTTTCCATCATTTAAAACCTTCTATTATTGTTATGTTTCTTTAAAATAAAACATAAAAAAAAAAAACCTAATCCCCTTTTTCAAAACCCATTCGGCCGTCCTAGTTCTGTCCTTCAAACGCCGATTCACCACCACGGATGAAGACTAGTGGCCTCGAACCTTGATGGATTCCTTTTTTTTAGCCTTAAGATCTCTTCTCCACCACGATTTCAGCGCAGCAAGAAGAAATCCATGGCGTACTCGTAAGGTAAGTCTCTGTTTTCCCTCGTTTATTCTTACATAAGAAAGAAAAAAAAAGAATAGTAACAGAATCTGTAAACTTTTAAGAAACTAAACACAAAAATCACCTTTCAATATGCTTTTCACTGTTTTTTGAGTCAATACCCTTTTCTGTATGCGTATGTGATTCAAAAAAAATCGGACCCTTTTTTTTTCATGTGTCGAAAATAAAAAAGAAAAAAATGCTATTGAAATATAAAAAAAATCAAGAGATGAAATTGGAAAGAGACCTTTTTTGAATCTCTATTTTTGGTTTTTCTGTTGCTGTATTCAGTGTACGTGTAAATCGTGAAGAAGATTACAGTGGTTGATTTCAGTCCATTTAAAGGCCAAAATTAAAAAATAATAAAATAAAAAATACAATAGTTTTTTTTTTTGTTTTTCTTGTGTGCTGTTGGTTTGTCGTTTTCGCAGGTACGGAGCTCCAACTGTGGTGGTGTACGAAGGCTCGAATGCGTGGAGTGACGTGGAGGAGCGGCGCTGTGCGCGTGTGGGGGCTAGACCATTGGGGCTATTGTGGCGCAAAAGGGGTTCTGGAAGCTCTTAAGGTTTTCTGAAACCCTAATCCATTTTGAGTTATTTGGGCCTATGTTTGTAATTGGGTTGGTTGTGTTTAATTATTGGGCTTGTAATAAAAACAGACTATTGTTGGACTTTTATTATGTTTTGGTTTTTTTAATTCTGTTTTTTTTTTGGCTTTTTATATTTTGGTATTGGGCCCGGGCATAAATTGGGTCTTACAGCTGCCCCTCTTTGCTCATTGTCGTGTAACGAGAATAGAGGAAAGACTTCAAAAAGGGCCAATTTTGTCCGGTCATGCCTCTTTCAGTGCTTTTCTTCTTCGAATAGCTTTGTTTCATCCCGCTGCATCTTCAGGTTCGAGAACTGGTGCTTCTATCCCATTCCAATGTAATTTCAAGGAGAAGAGATTTATAGCTTCGATCTACTCCACTAGAACTTCGAGGAGATGAGAATACAGAGAGAAGGGATTTGTAGTTTCGATCTTCTCATTGAAACTTCTTGGAAATAAAGGTTGATCCTCAATACACTCAGGGAGGAGGGATTTGTAACTTCGACCTGCTCACTAGGACTTCGAGGTGATAAGAATCCAGAGAGAAGAGATTTATAGTTTCGATCTTCTCACTAAAACTTTTCGGAAATAAAGGTTGAGCCTCAGTACACTCAGGGAGGAGGGATTTGTAACTTCGACCTGCTCCGCTAGGACTTTGAGGTGATAAGAATCCAGAGAGAAGAGATTTGTAGTTTCGATCTTCTCAATGAAACTTCTCAAAAATATGGGTTGATCCTCAATACACTCGGGGATGAGGGATTTGTAATTTCGACCTGCTCCACTAGGACTTCGAGGTGATAAGAATCCAGAGAGAAGAGATTTGTAGTTTCGATCTTCTCACTGAAACTTCTCAAAAATATGGGTTGATCCTCAATACACTCAGGGAGGAGGGATTTGTAACTTGACCTGCTCCACTAGGACTTCGAGGTGATAAAAATCCAGAGAGAAGAGATTTGTAGTTTCGATCTTCTCACTGAAACTTTTCAGAAATATAGGTTGATCCTCAATACACTCAGGGAGGAGGGATTTATAACTTCGACCTACTCCACTGGGATTTCGAGGTGATAAGAATCCAGAGATAATAGATTTGTAGTTTTGATCTTCTTACTGAAACTTCTCAAAATAAAGGTTGATCCTCAGTACACTCAGGGAGGAGGGATTTGAAACTTCGACCTGCTCCACTAGGACTTCGATGTGATAAGTATCCAGAGAGAAGAGATTTGCAGTTTTGATCTTTTTACTGAAACTTATCGGAAATAAAGGTTGATCCTCAGTACACTCAGGAGGATGGATTTGTAACTTCGACCTACTCCACTGGAACTTCGAGGAAATAAGACTTGTATGGTTTCAATTTGCTCCTGCGACTTTAGGATTACCCGACTGATGGCTTAAATTTGTTCCACTACTGCTTAGAGAGACCAGATTTGTCGTTCGATCTTAGTTCCCTACTGCTTAGGGTGACAAGATCTACAATCTTCGACCTATTCCACTACCGGTCAGGGAGATAGGTGGTGACTTAAATTTGCTCCACTACTGCTTAGGGAGATAAGATTTTCCATTTGATCTTGGTTCCTTATTGCTTAGGGTGACAAGATCTACAATCTTCGACCTATTCCACTGCTGGTCAGGGAGATAGTGATGTCTCGGATCTGCTCCTATAACCCCAAGATTTCCAGATCTGCTATCTTTGATCTGCTTCGCTCAGGAAGGCAAGATCTTCAAATTCACCGATATTGTGACAACGTCCTCTAGGAGACCTGACCTATTAAATTGGTTTTGTGTTTGTGCTTATGCAAAATGATTAGGATGCAATGATCAGAATGAATCTAATGCTCCTAACTAAATGTATTATGGACAACATTTGTATGAATGCAAAATGTCATAATAATGGTCTTTTTACAAAGATTAGGATGCAATGATCGGAATGAATCAAATGCCCCTAAATAGATGTGTCTTATAGATGACATTTGTATGAATGTAGAATGTCATGAGAATGATTTCTTACAATGATTAGGATGTAATGATCGGAATGAATCGAATGCTCCTAACTAAATGTGTTTTCCATGAATGCAGAATTTCATGAGAATGATCCCTGCTTAAGGTTATCATCGCTCATCGTTTATCAGGGCTCTATCACTGACGTATTATACTGCCATCTTGTTCGGCTGATATTCTTGACAGAAAACTCAAGGAAATAATTATAACTATTCAACAGATTTGCCCCACTGTAACTTCAGGGTTCATTTCGTTATGACTTAGGGGTATAAGATCTGGATCTTTTCCCAACCATCCCACTGTGATTTCAGAATGTGGGATTTGTTTCTTCTTCAATCCATCACATTGCTATTCAAAAGTATAGGATCTGTACCGACTTCCATTTATCCCACCATAACTTGGGGGTATAGGGTTTGTGGCTTATTCTATCAATTGATCACTCCTTAGGTGACCCAACCAAATGTGTATGCATGATATTTGCATGGATGCAGAATATCATTTTTCTGGCGAATAATTCCCCCTTTACACCTGGGTTATCATTGCCCATTTTTCGTTAAGGTTGTATCACCAACCATTTTTTGATAGAAAATCCAATGAGATATAGTCTCAGTTTAGACTCCTCTTCCACCAATATTTTCATCCCTCACACTTGGTGAGTTTTAAACAATAGTCGTATTTCAGTTTCTTGTATTATTTAGAAGCTTCCAGTAGTATGCGAAACTCCTTTTATGAAAGTATTATTAGTCCACTAATCGTTATTTCAATGCAAAGTGCCTGAAAAAGATCATAACCATGGACAAGAAGGAAATTAATTGGGAGCATAGCTCGAAACAAGCAAGTTAGTTAAAGCTAGCAAATACAATTAAGCAGGGATTTTATTAAAGGCGTATCTTGAAAAAAATAAGGTAGTCAAAGATAGCAAATTCAAAATGGATAAGATGGAAAACTAGGTGCCCCAGATATCACAGCCTGAGCTTCTCTGTTCAAACTTCTTGATGACCATTTTAAGTTCAACATGTGTTTAGGGGATCCAGAGTACTTTGTCGATGCCCCAAGACGTAGCATACTTTTTCATTGTTAATTCAGGCATAGCAAGACTGCTATATGCCCCCCTTTAATCAAAATTTGAGCCACTCTTTTTAGGTTTTCAACTCAAATCCCCTTTGGTCTCAAAACGCCCTTTGCGGGTTTTCGCCTTGGCCTCTCCTTTTTCTTCTTTTTTCTTTTCTTTTTTTTTTTGAATTCACCAGATTGGGCAGGTCCTTGCTATCCATCTCGATCGATATTCATGCTTCCCTAGAACAGGCCTTTTTCACTGCATAAGGTCCTTTCTAGTTTGGCATCCACTTTCTTCTGAAGCCCCTTTTGCATGGGAAAAGTCTTCTTCAAAGCCCTATCATGAAATTTTCTAGGGCGAATCATTTTTGTTGTGAGCTTGCATCATTTGACCGTGACAGGTAGCTTTTAACATTCTTCAAATTCAACTGATCATATTGAGATTGGATTCATTCTGCCTCATCCAATTTTAGCTCTGAGAGAATTTAAACTCTAATGGGTAAAACCAATAAGAAATGTGTTGCCCCGATGACAGTCTTGGTCAACATTTGATAAGCATAAAGGGTAAATAGTAACTTCTGTATGCCAATCCTTACAAGTCTTGGTCTTTTTATGATCTTTTGTTTTTCTTTTTGATTGCTTTTGCTGCACTGATATGTGGCACTTGATCTTTGAACAGACCGTAGACTTTTGTCATTGTGCGGTTAAATATGATAATTTTTTAATTTTTTTTTTTTTTTTTTTTTTATGACTATCGACTTTGTAATACTGGCATATGAAATGACTTTTACCATCTTAGTGAAGTAATCAACATTCACGAAAATGAATCGATATTGGCTAGAAGCTTTTGATGAGACTGGCTTGATAACCACCATGCCCCATATATAGACAAAATGGAGGAGGCACATAAGTCCTGTCTTTCTCAATTTGGCATTTGATGCAATTTTCCTTTCTAGGTAGATCAGTAGCCTAAACCTCATGATTAGCACGACTATTGTAGAACCATTAGTATGAGTTTTTTTTAAACACCAATCTTAACAGCATGCCTATGTTTCAGAAGCTTGGCGTGCCTTGATATGATTGTGCGAAAATGTCTCGAATTCTTGAAAATAGCTCAATGATGTTTCACCTTATTTCTGTGGTGAATTAGGCTTCGATTTTTTGCCCCTTTCCTAAGCTCGCAACATCTATTGACCCTTTGCAAGGTGGAGTTTATTCTCATCTTGCTTTATTATCCTTAACAAATCAAAAGATAGGCTACAATCTCTATCATCTTCAAAGTCTTTAATTCCCTTTGACCCATATCTCATTCAAAAAGGGAGTTAGTAACAACGTCGCTCAAATCATTGATATTTGTGTACCCGAGTGCAAAGATCTAAAAATGATTCTAAGGATGATTATTTATATGATATGATCATAAATGAAGAATGAAAGAGTACTCCAAAAGAATAAAAGAATGTATAGTATGAAAAAGAATGAAAGAATATTTGCTCAAAAAGATGCATTTTATTGAAATAAAAATTCTGGACACAAGCCTATTTCACAAAAAGATTCTTGTTGCTTCTAGGGTTAAAGTAACAAGCATGTTTTGAATATTACTCTAGATTAACTAAAAAATACAGGGATCCCTTCCACAGTCCCATTGTTTAAAATCTTTCCAAGTACGTAAAGGTAGAAGCTTGGAAAAGTTTATTCTCTGGTTCTCTCTTCGAATATATCGTTAATGTTCAGATTCCCTAATATTCTTTCGAGTTTTTGATTTCTTCAATCAGACCTCACGCTAATGCTCTGAGCTCGATGCATCATTGGATCTCATACCTCTATCCATCATGGGCTTCACGATGTTTACTCCTTTAACAGAAAGGTTGGGTAACGAATTTTCTGCACCATAAAGATCATTGAATTTTACGATACCCAATCTGATGAGTCTTTCAACTACTTTCTTGAAAGCGGTGCAATTTTCCATCGAGTGCCCCATAATTCCTGCATGGTATTCGCATTGGGTGTTCACATCGTACCATTTAGGGTATGGAGGATGTATTGGTTCTATATGAAATGGGGATACAACATGTGCATCGAACAAAATTTGGTACAACTCCCTATAAAAGATTGGGATAGGCGCGAACTAAAGTTTTTTCGAGTTTGATCTTGGATCGAGTTCTTGCCTTGGGGATACTTGACGGCTGGCAATTATTGTCCTTAGCTGGCCTACTATAATTAACTCTGAGTGACCCTTACTATACCTATCGTACTATTCACTTCCCTTTCCTTCTTCTTCGGGATCTTTGAAGTCCATTCTCCCATTTTTTTGGTTTCTGCCAGAACAACTGGTTTGGCTCGATCATTCTTTGGGTTAAAACTTGATCCCATCGAGAGATTTAATAGTGCCGAGGTATTAATCTGACATTGGGGTTTGATAATGATCGGTGCCCCTTGCGGGGGCACGTCTGGTCGGGCTGAGACACTCATTGGAGAATAAACAATGTCCTCATCATCATCCACATTGTCGACCACTCCTTTTTTCAAGCCCTCCGATTAGTAATTGAGTTAACTGGCACATCATATTCATTTGATTTCGCATATCCTACTGGATTTCGGCCAATTGCTCCTGCATTTGTATTTGCCTTTGCTCTAATCTCTCCAACCTTCGTTCCATGTTTTCGGGTTAACTAAAATAATTTCACCTAATTAGGGACCTTATGTGAAAATGCAATGCAAATGATATAATGCAAATGCATGAAATGAATGCAAGAAGGAAAGAGAGACGTTGATTCTGAATTCAATTCCATTAGAAGAACTTCTCTAGAAAACAGATTTCTTTACATAAAATGGATTATGTATGCGGCTTTGTCCTCATAGTCCAGGTGAAAACATCGATCTTCTCCTTCATATTCGACGCTGCAGCGAATCTTTTAAATCCTCCCAAAAGATATCTCTTTTATTTCCACTTGGCTTGATTCGGGTCGTGGTTCGTTGCTCACTTATCCCTTGCGATATTGATTAGCTTCTTTAAGAAAATCGAGGCATGACGACTCTTGCACAATTCTTGTCAATTTAAATCTTTCGAGCAAGGTTTTGCATTCCTCCACGGACTATCAACTTTCTTCTATTGTGTTTACTCAGACCATGTTCGGACAACCGTATTATAATCCACTTTATCAAGAAATTCATTTTCTTATGACAAACTCCTCTATTTAGCAATCGAATTACTAATCAACATCTCCTTTCTATAATGATGCAATGCAATGCAATGCAGTGCAATATCATGCAAACATAAACACAAAACATGGTAGCACCAGAAAATAAACAACCAAAATAGATTACCTAAATGAGTGACCATTAGGGTTTGACATGGCTTTACCTATGGTTAGCTCTTAGGATTCGCTATATGTGGTTTGGTTCTAAAGAGAGGGTACCTGAACCAGTAGACTCCTCAATCCTCACCCATTATAGGCTCATATGGATCGAGTTCGGTTCAGGGGGATACATTTCTCTATGGCCATGCGGAGATGAAAATCTCACGAAACACATAGGTACGGATGTATCCTGGAAGCAGTCCACTAGCCCATGTGGAGGTGAAAACCTCACGAAGGCTTAGTTTCTCACTCCCATTTAAAGGTGTAACCACAATGGTTATGCAATGTAATGTAATGCAAGAGGATTCTACGAGACTCAACATTATTGTCGTTATAACACAAACAAATGCTTTAAAAGAAACATGATTTTCCAAAATAATTTTTAAGTTTTCAATCAAAGGACAAGAATTAACCAATCTATGGCCTGACTCTCAACCGATCCCCAGTGGAGTCGCCAAGCTGTCGAAACCATTTTTTGGGATTTTAAAAAACGGAGATAGACCTTTAAAAATAGGGAGTCGCCACTAATCCTTTTTGTTTAGGTGTGATCAGGTCACCTATAAAAATATTTTGGTCTGCGAAATTTGAGAAAATGGGTTCGGGAGTCGGTTACGTGCAAGGAAGGGTTAGCACCATTACAACGCCCAAAGTTGGTACCAAATTGATTAACGTTGTCCTAATGTCGAAAACTTGAAAATATTTAGGGTGAAAAAATTTAAAAGAATTTGTTAAATCAGAATTGAATCTCAAGATTAACTCGTTTCAAAGAAATAAAAGTATTATACCCAGCATGTTAGGATATAACACCTTTATACTCTGATGTCGAGATCATCTTTGATCTTCAAAACATATGAAAAGGGTATTTGATTATTTAGTTGAACGAAAAATTAACACCCAGCACGTTAGGATGTAATTTTCCGTACTTCTAAACACGCAAATATTGCCTTGTTTTTCATTAAATCAGAATTGAATCTCAAGATTAACTCGTTTCAAAGGAATAAAAGTATCATACCCAGCACGTTAGGATATAACACCTTTATACTCTGACGTCGAGATCATCTTCGATCTTCAAAACATATGAAAAGGGTATTTGATTATTTAGTTGAATGAAAAATCAATACCCAGCACGTTAGGGTGTAATTTTTCGTACTTCTAAACACGTAAATATTGCATTGTTTTTCATTAAATCAAAATTGAATCTCAAGATTAACTCGTTTCAAAGGAATAAAAGTATCATATCCAGCACGTTAGGACATAATACCTTTATAATCTGACATCGAGATCATCTTTGATCTTCAAAACATAAGAAAATGGTATTTGGTTATTTAGTTGAACGAAAAATCAACACCCAGCACGTTAGGATGTAATTTTCCGTACTTCTAAACACACAAATATAGCCTTATTTTAAAAAAATGTGAGTTTAAAATCGACTTAAAATACATTTTATTGGTTAAAACATGAACAATTTCTATAAATAAATTGGAAGTATTAATCACAATATGATAATAAAGTAAAAATATAACCTCAATCACAAAATAAGAATACATGGCCATAATGAAGATACAAGAGAGCAATTTAAAATTTATGTAATAACAATATATTATGTTATACAAACAATGATTTATATGTAAATGAATTTTTAAAACAAATATTATATAAAAGGAAGATTAAAATAATTAGTGTGTAAAATAGTATATCAATAAAAATAAGGATTTAAAAATATTAGATAATAATGTGCAAAGGAATTTTAAAATAAATATTATAAGAAGAAAATAAAATATAATTTAAAAAAATTAACATGATGAATATACATACATTAAGAAATAGTGTAATTTAAATAATATATTTAAAATAATGATATATAAAAGTATTTAAAATATATTAAATAAATCTTTAAACCATAAAATAATGTGGAATCAATGATATAGACATAGTATAAAAATAATTTATATATAAATCATATATACATGTAAATAAAATGTATATAAAATTAATAACATATATAACTAGAAAATAATAATATCTAAAATAAATTAAATATTAAATATTAAATATTAATTTAAAAGGAAAATAAATTACACAAGTTAATGAGCAAATAAAATAAATTAATTTGAGTACTATATTGAAATTAACATAACAATGAAGGGACTAAAATTGCAAAAAGTTAAAAAAGAAATTAGAAAAGGACTAAAATAGAATGCGCGTAAACTAAAAGGGACTGATCTAGCAAATCTTCTGGTTAGCCAAAACGCGGCGTTCAATCTGGATTGAATTGCAAAAGAATCAGAAAGCATAGGGATCGATTGCGTAAATAGTCCTTTTAAAGCGGAAAGGCGCGGATCCGGGTCATAAAGCAGGTAGACGCGTGGATTCTACACCCTCCTAAATGACGCCGTTTTATTAATGCTTAAAATCGACTTTTGGTTTCCATCATTTAAAACCTTCTATTATTGTTATGTTTCTTTAAAATAAAACTTACGAACAAAAAAAAAACTAATCCCCTTTTTCAAACCCGATTTGGCCGTCATAGTTCTGTCTTTCAAACGCCAATTCGCCACCACGGTCGACGACTAGTGGCCTCGAACCTTGATGGATGCCTTTTTTTTTAGCCTTAAGATCTCTTCTCCACCACGATTTCAGCGCAGCAAGAAGAAATCCATGGCGTACTCGTAAGGTAAGTCTCTGTTTTCCCTCGTTTATTCTTACATACGGAATAAAAAAATGAATAGTAATAGAATCTATAAACTTTTAAGAAGCTAAACACAAAAATCACCTTTCAATATGCTTTTCACTATTTTTTGATTCAATACCCTTTTCTGTATGCGTATGTGATTCAACAAAAATCGGACCCTTTTTTTTTTGTGTGTCGGAAATAGAAAAGAAAAAAAATGCTATTGAAATATAAAAAAAAATCAAGAGATGAAATCGGAAAGAGACCTTTTTTGAATCTCTATTTTTTGTTTTTCTGTTGCTGTATTTAGTGTGCGTGTAAATCGTGAAGAAGATTACAGTTGTTGATTTCAGTCCATTTAAAGGCCAAAATCGAAAAATAATAAAATAAAAATACAATAGTTTTTCTTTGTTTTTCTTGTTGTCTTTGTTGGTTTGTCATTTTCGCAGTACAAAGCTCCAAATTGTGGTGGTGTCTGAGGCTCGAATGCATGGAGTAACGTGGAGGAGCGGCGCTGCGAGCGTGTGGGGGCTAGACCATTGGGGCTATTGCGGCACAAAAGGGGTTCTGGAAGCTCTTAGGGTTTCCTAAACCCTAATCCATTTTGGATTATCTGGGCCTATGTTTGTAATTGGGTTGGTTGGGTTTAATTATTGGGCTTGTAACAAAAACGGACTATTGTTGGACTTTTATTATGTTTTGGTTTTTTTAATTCTATTTTTTTGGCTTTTTATATTTTGGTATTGGGCCCGGGCATAAATTAGGTCTTACACTCGTACATCTGAGATGGCTGCTGAAACTTGTTGATTTTAGAGCAGCCGGTGAATTGAGTTGGGGGTCTGCCATGCTAGCAAAATTGTATCGGGAGATGTACGGGGCGACGCGGCCGAATAAAGCGAAAATCGGAGGTTGCCTATCACTATTGCAATCATGGGCACAATTTCGATTTCTATTTTTACGTCCTTGAGTCGACCACCCATATACATTCCCACTCATAACGAGGTAAATTTAATATTAGATTTTACAATTATTACGTAGATTTAAAATATAATTGTATGCTAAAAATTTATTTAATTAGGTGGAACCATTCGGCGAGTTATGTAGGAATACCTACATCGCTTGAAGATATATGGCTTCTACTAGAGCAACGGTCAAAGCACAAGTAAGTATTAAATAAAATATATTTTCGTAATAAAATAGTATTAAATAAAATATATTTCATATTTAGTATTTAGTATTTGGTATTTAGTATTTAGAAATTAGTATTTAGTATTTAGTATTTAGTATATAACTAATATTTTTATCATGTTAATATAGTTTGAATGGACACCATACGAGGATCCGTCAATTCTGGCAGTAATTTCGGAGGAGTTCTTTCAAAATCCAAACATTTGGCATGTGAAGGTCCCATTGATCAACTATGCCACCGTGGAGATGCACCAATCAGATCGGGTTCTGCATCAATTTGGATTCTGAAAACCAATTCCCGTGGCACCTAAGGTGCTCGATGATGAGCACAAAGTCGACTTACAACAGTTGCATACGGATTGGCCAAGATTTTGGTCAGCATATATAGAATTGTGGGAGAACTGGTATGATTATATACCTACTCGGGAACTGATCATCGTTCCTGAGTTAGCATGCGTGCCGGAATTGTAACACCCCTAACTCGTATCCGTCGCTAGACTAGGGTTACGAGGCATTACCGGAGAAGACACAACTCAAAATAGATATATAATTTTTTTTTAAAATTCATATATGTATTGAATCATCTGAACAGATAAGTTGTATATTTTGTCAATACAAATTCCATACCTCAATAACAAAGCCAAAATCATTTACATTACTGTAACACCCCTAACCCAAAAATAGTCACCGGAATAGGGTTAAGAGGCATTACTAAACAATAGGATCATTTCACATCACATTCACGACACAAAGTCAATCGTCATCAAACACATTTGAATACAATCATAGAGTCCCTTAAATGAGTCATCAAGACCCTAAGCATGCCTATAAACCGAGTCGGGACTAAACCGAAACACATAAGTAATTTCATGAAAATTTGGAACTTTTCTAAAATACAGGGGACACACGGCCGTGGGGGTAGGCCGTGCCTCACCCACGGCTACTTGACACTCCCGTGTGTCCTCCCCGTGGTAGTATACTGCCAAAATCAACACGGTCACCAAGCACGCCCGTGTGCTAAGGCCGTGTACTACTAGATCACATACTGCCATTTCTCACATGGCCATCAAGCACACCCGTGTCGAGGCCGTGTGCAATTTAAGCCACATTCTGCCAATTTACCCACGGTCTTAGGCAAGCCCGTGTGCCTCAACCGTGTGACATTATAGGCCATTTTACAAGGCCAATATGCCACCCACTTAGGATCTTCCTACGAGCAATATATATATATCAACACATACATTGCATATATGGCAACCAAAACATACCAAATTGACCATTCAATTTATACACTCAATACCAATTCCAACCATGATGATTCCAAAGAAATAAACTCATATCATTACAAGCATAATTCATGCAATAGCTCACTCAAAACTTGGCCATTTCATATGCTTCCACCTTACCAAGATATGCATCATATATCACATTCATTCAAGCATATTACCAAATTAAACTTGCCAAAACACATGGCTAAGTTCACTTCCAAAAACATATACACATATCTAGCCTATACATGCCATATTTAGCTATATACATTTCCAAAAGGGTACCAAAATAAGTTTTTGTAGTGTGATGACGATCCTTGACAATCCCGAGCCTTCAGTAGCTTCGACGACCTATAAAACAGAGAAAACACACACATAGAGTAAGCTTTCCAAAAGCTTAGTAAGTCATATACAAATAAACACATTGGCACATATATCGATCACTTAGCAACTATCACATATATATATAACTTGGTTCGTAAACTTATGGCCACACTTGCCACATTCAACATTTCAAGATTTTCATTTTCATTTTCAATAATACTTTTCTTCATATCAAAGTCATATAGGTACTTACCTTTTATGCACACTTAATGTATATTCAACGTACCTGAAACGGATAATCATTCACTTATTTGCTCACAGCTCATATTTATGATTCGTTTCACAGACTTGCCCGTTGAGCCTTTAGGAATCTAGTAGGATGCTTAGTAAGATCGAAATAGTTGTACAATGACAACGTCCCAGATGAGGTCTTATATGCACTCAGACATCGATGCCACTGTCCCAGACAGGTCTTACACGAGTCAATATGATGCCGATGTCCAGACATGATCTTACTCATAAAGTTCATATCGATGCCTACGTCCCAGATGAGGTCTTTTACATATAATTCATATCGATGCCTACGCCCAGACGAGGTCTTTTACATATAATTCATATCGATGCCTACGTCCCAAACGAGGTCTTTTACACATAATTCATATCGATGCCTACGTCTCCAGACGAGGTTTTACACGAAATTTCAAATCAACGCCAACGTCCCGGACGTGGTCTTACATGATAAAACAGAACAGATACCTATGTCATGACATAGCTAATCCTATCTATTCCTAAGTTCGATCGGGACTTCTCAGACTTAATCACTATGTCCGACACATCTCGGAATTCATAAGCATATTCTCTCATAGGTATACATTATCAATATTAGTCATACAAATAAGTATAATATCATACGAATACGTTTATTTGCATAGTGACTTACCTCGGATTCAATATATCGGAATGAAAACAGCTACTCGTTAACTTTCGCTTTCCCCCGATCTAAATCCGTTTTCCTCAATTCTTGATCTAAACATATTCAGAATTAACCCTTTTATTCACTAATTCATTCAATCCAATCCATACATACACATTTAAATCCATTTACAAATTAACCCTTAAATTTGCATATTTTATCAATTTAGTCCATTTTACTCAAAACATCAAATTTCACAAGGTCAATGTATACATAAGCTTAGCCGAATACATATACATCACATACAAGCCCACATTTCTCATCAAACTTGCAATTTAGTCCTTCAATTTACCATTTTCTCAATTTAGCCCTATTTAGCTAAATTCATCAAAACTTCAAGAACAAAACATGTTTATCTAACTCAAATCTTTCATTAAACACCAAAAATAATCACAAAGCTCAACATAACATCAATAGCATTTCTCATGAACAACATCAATTCATAAAATTGAAACATGGGCTTGATAGCATTCGAAGCAACGATTACGAAAACATATAAATTATCAAAAATTGAAGTCAAAACTTACCTTAATCTTGCTTAAAGCTAGCCTAAACATCCAAAGCTCAAAACCATTTCTTTTCTTTCTAATTTTGGTGGAACAAGATGATGACAATGGCCATTATCATGTTTTTGTCTTATCAATTTAAACATAATTATCTATTTACAAAATTAACCTTTAATAAAACATATAAATAACATATGAACCAAGGTCATTATAGACCATATGCCATCCACTATCCAAAACATGGGCTTATTTGCCACATAAGGCCTCCCTCTTACAAAGACACATCAAATAGAGATCTTATCAAAGAGCATGCTAATATTAAACTTTATGCGATTTAGTCCTATTGTCAAATTAAACACACAGACGAACAAATCAACTTACGGAAATTTACCACATGCTTAGTCACATATCAACGGCACAGGAATATAATATTTAAATATTATACGGACTCGGATTTGTGGTCCCAAAACCACTGTTCCGACTAGGGTATAAACCGGACTGTTACAATTACAACTAAACACCTAGCTCAAGTTTATAACATAATTAATCATTCATCATTAACATCATTAATCTAACCATTTATCAAAATCTTAACAAATAAACATCATTTTAAAATGCATATATATATATATATATATGGTACTCGAACATCGTAACATTAAAACCAAATGGCATCAATCACATTATATATAACATTCGACCATACTTAATATCTCCCATACAACTAATTTGAATATATTCATCATCACTTAAATTTACAAATTTAAATCCATAACATATCATAAAACAAATCTTTAAATAAATATACCAATATATTAATAAAACACATCGAATATATATATATATATATATATATACAAATATATTTATAATCTCTTAGTTAAAATTTCTAAGCCAAGTGCATAAACATATACTTGCATGATTCTTCTAGTTGAATAGATGACCCATATAAAACCAATTTAATCATTAACGTGTCTATCATTTCACAAACCAAAAATACATAAAATTTTCACAAATTCATAAACAAATCATAAACCAAAATTCATATGTATTACATGCATTTATCCATTATATTATCACAACATTGTTGAATACATATATATATATATTAACCTTATCAATTTATGAATAAAACATAACAATTACATATATTCATTATATTTAACTTATTAACTTAAACTATTTATAGTGCAAATTAAATTATTACAATATATAAATATAAAGCCACAATGTAAATATGTTTGTCTCTAATTAGTCATCATTCATTTCACTACTAAAATACATAACTAATCGTCTCAATACATCCTTGAATGTCGAACTATCATTTAAATACATAGACAATATTACCTTTCAACTTTTATTCAAATGTACTCATCAACTAATTATAAACCATTACTAACGCAAATAAAACATAATCAAATCATTTTAGCAATGATAGCATAGTAAATATAATTAGTACCATTATATATATTTATCATAGTTAAATTCACTCATATCACATTCAAAATCATTAACTAACTTCAATGCACAAAAGAAAACACATATCACAAATACCATTTATCATAGCACATAACATTATAACCAAAATGAACTTAAACCATAATCAAACATAACCAAGTTCAAGTAGAAGTTAAGCCATCTTCGCATGGCTATTATTTACATGCATAGGTACTTAATTCATATTCAACCCTTTTCTATGCTATACGTGCCATATATTCATAACTAACATAACCAAAATACCAAAGAAAGTTGTCGATAGTGTGATAGTCCTGCTGACGATCCCCGAGCTCGTAACGTATCCAAAATCTATAAAACAAAATTAGACAGAGAAACACAAGTTAAGCTATTTAAGCTTAGTAAGTCAATAGCAAGGTAAAGTCAATTAACTTAGCAAAATCATATATACAAAATTATTTCAAATATTAATTTATACACAATCGCAAGTACTAATCAAATCTCAATATCAAAGTCACATAATATTCCCTTTTGCGAATACACATGGTTAAAGCTTATAAACAATTCACATGTTTACACATTAACCTCTGTACAATGTAATAAACATAAAACTTACCTTTCATTTGTTAACACAGTGTATATAAGTACCTGAGTTCTTTTAATGCACATATCACATTGGTCCTCACTTACACATGCCCGTTGAACCATTCGGAATTAAAAAGGATACGTGGATAGTCGAAAGCTCGTACAATGCCAATGTACCAGACGTGGTCTTACATGTAATCACATATCGATGCCACTGTCCCAGACAGGGTCTTACATGAATCAAATACGATGCCAATGTCCCAGACATGGTCTTACACGTAAACACAAATCGATGCCAACGTCTCAGACGTGGTCTTACATGAAAAACATATCGGATATCCTATGTCATGACATATGTATCCTATTTATTCTTAAGGTTCGTACAGGGCTTACGAACGTCAAATCTCGGTTGAATCAAGCTCAAAAGTTAGCCAAATCACAATACCCACATTCGACCATAGTATAAATAAATTCAAATAATTCATTTTGATACATAACAAATATGTATCCATAGTTATATCAACATTTAAATGCTTATTGACTTACCTCGGACGTCGTCGACTACTAAATCGGCTACTCGACCACTTTTATCTTTCCCCGATCCAAATCTAATTTCTTTAATTCTTGATCTAAAAATATTCAAACTAAGCTTATTTAAACACCATTCTATTCAATTTAGCCTAAAAACACATAAATGGGAAAACTACAATTTTGCCCCTAACATTTCACACTTTTTACAATTTAGTCCTTTTTACTCAAAACATAAAATACACAAAATTTGACTATCCTCCTTAAGGGCCGAATATTCCTAGTGTCCATACAAACCTACACATTTCATTTATTTCACATTTTATTCCTTCAAAAAATTATTTTTGCAATTTAGTCCAAATTACTCAAATTCATCAAAAATTCAAAGACAAAACTGGTTAATCTAACACATATATTTCATATTTCATCTTCAAACAACACAAACAACAAACTATCATCAATGGCTCAAGTCAAAATATCCATCAAAATAAAAAATTCAAACATGGGTCGAATAGTACTCAAAGCAACGATCTCAAAAACGTAAAAATCATCAAAAACCGAAACCAAAACATATCTTAATTGAGTTAAATAAGTGCCGAAACCTAAGAAGCCATGAATGGTTTCTTTCTTTTCTACATTCGGCAAAAACAAAGATGAATATGTCATCTTTTTATGGTTTATTTTATTGTAATGATATATTTTACCTAATTACTAAATTAACCTTTTAATAATAATAATATATAACATATATCTTAAGGTTAGTTTTGTCAAATGCCACCCACTATCTATCTTTTGGTCTTATTGCATCATAAAACCTCCACTTAATAAAGACAACAACAAATAGGCACTTTTAGATTTAACCCTCAAATTTTCATTTTACGCAATTAAATCCCTTTTATTTAATCGGACACTTAAACGATGAAATTAAGTCACGAAAATTTAACACCAACAAATTCACACATAATAAACACGAAAAATAATTTTAAAATATTTTTTGACTCGGATTTGTGATCTCGAAATCATTTTTTCGATTAGGGTCAAAATCGGGCTGTTACAGGAATACATGCCATGGTTTAGGATACATGGCAAACCGTATTTATTGTCGAAAGAGGAGAGGCGATGGCAACTTTGTGAACAAAGGGAACGACAGGGCCCTTTAAATCTAAGAATAAGGGGTGATGAGATGGGACCATCAATAGCGCCGACACAACCACCGAGCCCATCAACAGTGCCCACATAGTCTCCGGGCCCAACACTTCAGCCGGCGACACCCACATCACATCCTTTTCAGATTATGCCAGGTGCATACCCTAGCCCTTATATGTTCCTTTTCCGGTCCCCATCAGAGGTTGGAATGCATGGCGGTTGAGTCCATTCTCGACCACTCCGATGGCCGGTGATCTTGAGGTCGCCGTCTCATGAGGGATCGCACGAGGCGCCGTCGGTGAGCTTTTCTTTTTACTAGTCTCCTTCGCCTTATGGGATTCAGACACCTCCTCCATGATTTATGCAAACACCTCCCTAGTCATTATTTTATCAAGGTGGGTTATCCTCCCGACACCCACAACCAGACCCCCTACTGGAGGAACCAGAATCCCCGCCGGAAGCTAGAAGAATGAGGAATCCAACGCATAACTGTCGTCCACCCCCATGTGGCACTGATTTTGACCGGCACTAACATTGATTCCAACCGCTATTTTTTTATTTTTTATTGTAATTTATTTTTTATATATTTAATAAAATAAAAGTTGTTTTTTATTTTTTATTATAATTTATTTTTATATCTTTAATAAAATAAAATTTGTTTTTAATTTTTATTGTAATTTATTTTATTTTTATATCTTTAATAAAATGAAAGTTGTTTTTTATTGTAATTTACTTTTATATTTATAATAAAATAAAAGTTGTTTTTATTTTTTATTGTAATTTATTTTATTTTTATATCTTTAATAAAATAAAATTTGTTTTTTATTGTAATTTATTTTTATATCTTTAATAAAATAAAAGTTGTTTTTTGTAATTTAATTTTTATATCTTTAATAAAATAAAACTTGTTTTATTTTTTTGTAATTTAATTTTATATCTTTAATAAAATAAAAGTTTTTTATTTTTTGTAATTTAATTTTATATCTTTAATAAAATAAGTTTTTTTTGTACATTAATTTTATATCTTTAATAAAATAAAAGTTGTTTTTTATTTTTTGTAATTTAATTTTATATATTTAATAAAATAAAAGTTTTTTTTATTTTTTTGTAATTTAATTTTATATCTGTAATAAAATAAATGTTGTTTTTTATTTTTATTTTGTAATTTAATTTTTATATCTTTAATAAAATAAAAGTTGTTTTTTTTTATTTTTAATTTAATTTTATATCTTTAATAAAATAAAAGTTGTTTTTTTATTTTTTGTAATTTAATTTTATATCTTTAATAAAATAAAAGTTGTTTTTATTTTTTGTAATTTATTTTTTATTTTTTATAAAATGAAAGTTGTTTTTAATATCCTAATTGTAATTTAATTTTATATATTTAATAAAATAAAAACACATGCTTTTACTTCTATCATGTCTTTAAATACATCTAAATATGACTCACATGAAGTTTTAAAATATGACACTTGTGTGGTTTAAAACGCCGCAAATCAATCTTGCTCCTAGTTTTAACCCCATTTATATCCTCGAGACATTACATTTCATTCTTCCAATCTATCATTCTTTTCCTTTTAAACGACCCAGATTGACGTTTAACCATGTCATAAGCGTCCTTAATCAAGTCAATGAAACCTTCAAATGAGATTTCAAACTCAAGGTTTTTCAACTCTAGTCCCATTGGGTAACAAAACTTTGAAACGGCGAACGTCGTTGGAATCTTCATCGTCAAAAGCCAAACGCCTCTTTAGACCCTTAAAATGGTCCTTGTTTTCCCTGATCTTCATTTAAGCAGACAAACAATGTTGTTATATATATAAAAAAATGAAGAGAATAGTCTTGGAACGTAAAGGAACTTGTTGTTTTTCTATATATGCTATAAAAGAAAAGGCAGCAACTATGAGATTCTATGTGATGGTCATGCAAAATAAGGAAAGGAAACGAATCATCTTTGGTGGAATTTAATGGACTCCTCGTCTCCCTAACATGCAAAAAGTTTTAAGCCTCTTTCCTCCTCCTAATATATCTTAAATATCATTTTACCTAATTACCTCTTTTCCTCCTACTTGTAAATAAATTAGCATTTAGCAAGAAAGATAATTCTGAAGAATAATGATGATGGTGATATTTTAGATTAATTGAATAACTTTTTTTTTTGTTTTGCAACTTAATCATTCTACAAAAGTTCACCATTTTCATCAAGAAATTAAAATAATTTTCATAGCCACCAAGAGACAAAAATGATAAGAAGACTATCAACTATTCCGATTTGGACACGAGCGAGATGTATGACCTTGGTTCCTACACCATCAGTATAACTCCCGTTGGTTGGCCGTTTCTCGGATATCCATATTGTTGCGTATTCTAGTCGAGTAAGGTCGACCTTTTGGTTTACGCCGCACTTCTCTATCCGATAACAACTTATACGGAGCAAGCGATACAGACGACCACTTACGTTCATCTAGAATGGTGGGAATACGTGTCTCCACACATTTTTACATGTTTTCTATTTTATACACTTCGTCGACATAGCTCATGGGATCCAGACAGAGATTCTGACAAGCCGCAAGTACATGAGCGCATGGGTAACGAAGTGCATCAAATATCCCACAGTCGCAGGTCCTATTTCTCAAGTGTACACGATATTGCCCGCCAACAATACCTTAGTTCGGTCTGTTAAACTTCGTCACACGAAACAATAGGTTATCGCGATCGTGACACACTGTGTGCATGGTGTTGGCCCGTGCCTCCCCCTTGTTAATTTCTCGTAATACCTTCGCGCACCATACATGGCCTCTTTGCATTTGGCCTTTATAACTCACTGCTCGTTTCGAAAATAGTGCCGCTAAATGAAAATATGTCTCTCGCACAACCAATGTTATCGACAAATGACGCGTTCCTTTTAGAACATAATTTATGCATTCAGCCAGGTTTGAGGTCTTATGAACATATCGTAGGTCACCGTCGTATGCTTGTGTCCACTGTTCGAAAGGTATATTGCGTAGGTAGTTTGTACCTTCTTCGTTAACTGAGTGCAAACTCGCCAACATCTCATGAAAATAGTCATTATTGATCTCGTACCCTGCCAATATAAGTTGATAGCGAATATTACATACCACTCTTCAATTAAGAATAAATTGAATATTACAAACGAAATTATATTAATAGATATTACATACCCATGTTGGTCACTTGCCGTCATTCACTTGTAGATTGATGTTGCCCGTGGTAGTTGGACGCAACATGCATTAGGTAATATCGATGGTGTGTGCGATGCCACAGGCTTCCCTGTCGCTCTATTGTGACTAGTATTCTAGGGCCCCGATCCGATATAACGCATATATCAGGTTGGGGGTAGACATGCCTCCTTAACCTAGATAGAAAGAAATCCCAGTCATCAGCTGACTCCCCCGGCATTATTGCAAACGTAATTGGAAGGATTCTCTCACTGCCATCCTGTGCCACAGCTAGCAATAGCCGATGCGTATATCTACCATACATAAAGGTACCGTCAATTTGTACCAATGGCTTGCAGTATAGAAATGTGTCTTGGCATTGCTTAAATGTCCAGAACAGACACTTGAACACTTAGCATCCACGGAGCAATCAATCGTTATAGTATGCCGGTTCCGTTTCAAGGCCTGTTATGCTGCTTGGGACATATCTCTCCAGCACCTGACACCACTACCACACTTCATTATATGAAGCATCCCACCGACCATGCCTCCAAGTCTTTCGGTAAGAGGGCATATACCATAATTGCTACGAATATTGACAATTAAGGTTGGCACTATAGTCTTGGGATCCGCCTTCACCGTCGGTATTATTAAGTCAGCCAACATCTTTGAATCCATATTTGGATGATCTTGTGAAACACCTGTCAACGAAGTACGTTAAATAATGCAACATTATGTAATATCAATATTATTCAAAAACCTTGAACACCTAGTGATACTGTACCGACAAGACATGTATGTGGACCTTTGTACTTTTAATCTCCCACAAGCCTATCCTTTTTCTCAACGAGGCGATGATTTTCCATGAACATGTACCGTCTTACACTGCACACTTGGCCTCGTACTTATCGAGTTTGGATTTAACCATGTTGTAGTTAACCCCATTCTTGATGTTATATTGTTTCAATGCACCAAGAAAACTATCCTTGTTGGAAAACTCTTTACCAACTTCTAATTCGCCCAAATCCAACGACGAACTTGTACGGTCATGCCTTCTATGTGGTAGTTCAGGAAACTCCAATGCATCGTCTTGAGATAGATCGCCATTATACATGTGGGTTAGAGGCGAGTACACCCTGAATCGCGGATCTTCTTCTTCTTCATCTGAACCGCCTTCAACATATTCAAGTACGGTTGGAACAGGATTCATTCAGAAAAAAATGTAACTTCTGCACCATCGGGGCCGGGCTCTCGAGGTGGATCCACATCGGACTCATCATTTGACCCACTATCATCTGCAACGAACGAGGACCCCTCGCGGTGGATGTTGTGGGGAGTACATAATCCCTTCTTAAACAACTTTCTTAACGTTCCCAATCATATGTGGATTGCCAACCACTAGAAGTTGATGACATTCCCCAATACGTATTTCTAGCATCGAACATCGAAGGAATGATATGCATGTCCCATCCACCAACCGAGTGTCGTGCAGGGGTTGTATTTTCCATACTACCACCAAACACGGGCGCTTCCGTATTCTGCCTCCCACTAATAGAGTGTCGACTTAGGGTCGTGTATTCCCCTCGAACAGTAGTAGATGTTGAAGTCGAAGGAAGATCACTTGGCGATGAAAATTGTACATATACTCAAGATATGGTGATCCACTAACAAGATGAGTTTCCACCATTGCCTCCAAGCTCCGAGGTCCTTTGATGTCGAATGAGTCATATCTCACCGGATCAACTGAAGCACAAAATCTATACTTAATAGACTGAACTTTCATTGGCGTTGTTCCGAAGATTTTACACCTAATTCTTTTGTGAAGTTTTGTCAAATCTATATTCCGGTTAAAACCCAGTCGCATTGTTTTCTCCGATAAAAAAAACACCATTTTCGGTGTCACAAACCTCACCATCGTAGTAAATAATAGCATTAATACGTTCACTCATCTTCAGTTTCTATTTTACTTTTGCCTCAATTTCTGTTATGTAACCTGAGAATGAAATTGGCTGATTTATAGTCTAAGGATTGCTAGAGACTACTGTAGCAAAAGAGCGTCCACGTGGGAGCTTTTTCAGTACTCTTACTAACATTGCATACTGCTTGAAGCGTTTTGGTCACTATTTGTTCAGAAACGTCTTCTCAAAATTATTTTGCCAGAGACTACTGTAACAAAAGAGCGTCCACATGGGAGCTTTTTTCAGTACTCTTATTAACAGTGCATCTTGCTTGAAGTGTTTTGGTCACTATTTGTTCAGAAACGTCTTCTCAAAATTATCTTGCCAGATACTACTGTAAAAAAATTCAAATAATTTTTAATTTTGTTGATATATTTTTTAAAACCCTAAATTTAAAATTATTCTAATTAATTAACCCTAAAATCTAGTCCATTAATTTTTCCTTTAAAATCCTAAACCCTAAAAATCCCTAAATAGTAGCTCTAAAACCCTAAAAACTCATTCCTTAACACTAAAAACAACTGAAAAGCCCATCGGGAGGAAGGCAAAGCGAGTCCACGAGGCGCTTTTGCCACATCGCAAAGCGTGCCTTAATGACGCATTTTTGGTGATGTGGCACAAGCGCTCCTCGTGGGACGCTTTTCGATTCATCCCCGAAACGCTATGACGTGGACACGTTTTGGAAATGGCCATTTCGTAAATAATTATTTTTCAACCCTTTTCCGTAAATTTTTTAAAAATTAGTATATTCGATCATTTATCCATATAAATAATTTTGAATATAAAAATTCAAGCTTATGTCTCATGAATTGAAAAGGAATCAAGCTTTGCAACTTTTGGATTATTAAAATAAGTAGTAATTAGTTTTAATAGATTTGAATTTTCATTCAATTTAAAATCGTAAATTTAAAATACAAATTTTTTATTAAATTTCAAATTAATCAGATAAGCTTTAAAATTTAATTAACAAATTTAAACGATATTTTGGAAAACCAAATATGCCAAACAATTATCAAAACATATTATAAAAGATTGTAATCTCCGATTGCAATTATATATATATATATATATATCGGTTGAGTCTTACTTCGATTGGCATAAACATTATTGTCATATATCTGTTATTTAAACTGTTTGTAAATTTACATTTTGGTCACTCTATTTTAAAAAAGTTATAAAACAGTTATTATATTATTTAAAACTTCTCATTTAAGTCACTAAACTATTCGAAAATTGCTATTATATGGTATTCTCTATTCACACTATCTGCATCAATCGAAAGCTCTTCTTCCCCTTCTTTTCTACAATTTTTTTTTATGAAACAACATTAAACGTCACGAATGTGTGAACCAAACCCAAACAACTTTCTTCTTTAATCTTTGACACTGGCCGTTAGATCAACTTGGATCTAAGTTATGTTCTTCTACTCGTCGATAAGTATTGATTTACTGTATTGATCGTCGTGTAGAGCTCACTAGCCGAACATTAAAATAGAACTTAACAGTTTAGTGACTTAAATGAAAACTTTCAAATTGTTCGATGACTTAAATGGAAACTTTTGAATAGTTTAGTGACTGTTTTGTAATTTTTAAAGTTGAATGATTAAAACGTTAATTTACTAATAGCTTAATAAACTTAAAGTGTAATTTAACTTTTATATTTTATGTAAAATCTAGAAAAATATTTCAACTAAAATTTTAATTTTTATAAATATTAAAATCTTATTACACGTGAAATCACAAATTAAGAATATAAATATGTACGATATTAAAATAAAAATTAGATTAAATTATAAGTAAGGCGACATTTAAGCAAATAAATACATCATATAAACAATACTAAAGGCACTACAATTATTTATCATGATTTTGTTATTAATTTTAAATTAGTTCGAGTTAACTTGTGACAATGATGGAGATAATAAATTATAAGTATTAAAAATGTATATAAAACATCAAAATAAAAGTAAAGCTTTGATTGAATAATAAATATAAAATTTTACTAATTTAATTGCACGAGTTTAAATCTTATTATAGATATATTTTTTAGTTGTTAGGAAAATGAAAAGTTTAAAATATACTCCGATAATATAATTTATTTTAATTAAAAATATTTTTATAATTTTTAATTGAGTTACAGCATCGAATAATATGATTTATTAGGTGAATAAATATTTTTTTTTGAAATATAGGTGTATAAATATTTATTCCATGGGCTTTGTTGATTTTTTTTTTGACCGATGGATTCATAAACGGTCAAAAAAACTATAAAAAACCCCAACCCTTCATTTTTTCACACTTCAATCCTTTCTCATTTTTCTCTCAATTTTCTCTCAATTTGCTCTCAATTTTCTCTCAAGTTTCTCTCAAAGTCCTTGAAATTTACGCTTAAATTTCAAAATAGTCTTCTATTTGAAAAAGCCTTTTATAATTTTTTAATATATTTATTTTTTGGAAAATTTAAAATTCTTTATCGGAGTACGGGAATTACGCCGCTGAGACAAAGAATCACATTGGCGTTGAGCAATTGAAAATGGTAAGTTTGAATGTTAATTTTCAATATTATTAAATTTTTTAATTATGCAATTTTAATTAATTTTGAATTTTATAATTTTTAAAAGATATTAGATCGGGTGTTGCAATGTTATATTCCATGCACGGTCCCCATCGCCATTGATCGAGAATTACCGGAAGTAGGTTTTTGCACGTGGCCACGATAGGGGGTTAGCACACTTTCCATCGCCATGCGGAGAGTGTACCATCACCTTAGAAGATGATTCTGGGTGGATGGGTCGGTAGTCACCGGTCCGTAACATCTCTCGATTGGATGGCGTTCATATATGCTTCGAGATAATTGAGGCTATCCTGGAAACCTCGTCCACGAGATGGCTCCTCGAAACTTGTTGATTTCAGGCAGACCGGTGAATTGAGTTGGGTGCCGTGCATCGAGGTTGCCAAGCGGTGTGCGAGTAAAGAAGGTTGCCTATCACTCTACTGCGGTCATGGGCATGGTTTCGATTTCCATTTTACGTCATCGACTCGACCGACCATATTCATTCCCACCGATGGTAAATTTAATATTATATTTTACAATTATGTCGTAGATTTATAGTATAATTGCATGCTAAAAGTTTATTTAATTAGGTGGAACCATCCGACGAGTCATGTTGGAATACTTGACTCGCTTGAGGATATCTACTCCTAAACGGAATCACAAGTAAGTGTCAAATTTTGTTATTATAATTTAGTATTTATGTATATAACTAATATTTTGGTAATGTTAATATAGTTTCAATGGACACCAGACGAGGATCCAGAAATTGGGCAATAATTGGTTCCTCCAAAATCCGAGCAGTTAGCACGTTAAGGTCCCGCTAATCACCTACGCGACCGTGGAGATGCACCGTCAGATCGGGTTCTGCGGCAACTTGATGTCGACAATTGATTCCGTGGCTCTGAGGTGCTTGATGATGAGCACAGTGTGGACTTATCGGATTGCCAATATTTTGGTCGAAATATTACCGGTATGACTTTTACCGAGCGATCATAATGCTGCCAGTACATGCCATGGTTTAGAATCCATCGTAGAATTCGCGAGCAAAGAGAACGTCGGGCCCTTTACATTCAAGGAGAATGGGTGATTCAACAGCGCCTACGATCACCGGGCCCATCAACAGCGCCTACACAATTGCCGGCAGTTTATGGAACCGCCTTTATATGTATCCTCCTAACCCATATATGTTTCCTTTTCTAGTCCCCAGGTTAGAATGCATGGCGGTTCGAGTCCATTCCCGACAACTCCTTTTAGCTTCGTTCGGGTGTGGGATTAGAGGAGGCGGTATTCTTTCTACCGAGCTTGCGGATCATCACCCCGCCGTGGTTTATGCAAACACCTCGGGTCATTATTTTATCAAGGTGGGTCATCATCGCAACACCTGAACCGGACCACCGCCGAGGAACCTGGATTCCACGCTGAGGTTCCACGACCCACGAAGCTAGAAGAAGGAGGAATCCAGCATAACAATCGAGCCCTTGTGTGTGGCACTGATTCCCAAGCATCCGCACTAAACCCTAAACCCCTAATTTGAGTAATTGTAAATTAATTTATAATTTGAGTTTAATTTTTTTGTAATTAAGGTTTAATTTTTGTAATTAAGTTGTAATATATTTAATAAAATTTGAGTTTTTTTTATTGTAATTTTATTTTTTTAATTTATTTAATTTTAATAACTTTGACAAAATAAAATTGGTTTATTTTTTTGTAATTAAATTGTAATATATTTAATAAAATTTGAGTTTGTTTTTTATTGTAATTTAATTTTTTAATTTATTTAATTTTAATAACTTTGACAAAATAGGTTTGGTTTATTTTTTTTGTAATTAAGTTGTAATATATTTAATAAAATTTGAGTTTGCTTTTTTATTGTAATTTAATTTTTTAATTTATTTAATTTAAATAACTTTGACAAAATAGGTTTGGTTTATTTTTTTTTGTAATTAAGTTGTAATATATTTAATAAAATTTGAGTTTGCTTTTTTTTGTAATTTATTTTTTAATTTATTTAATTTGAATAACTTTGACAAAATAGGTTTGGTTTATTTTTTTGTAATTAAGTTGTAATATATTTAATAAAATTTGAGTTTGTTTTTTTGTAATTTAATTTTTTAATTTATTTAATTTTAATAACTTTGACAAAATAGGTTTGGTTTATTTTTTTTAATTAAGTTGTAATATATTTAATAAAATTTGAGTTTTTTTGTAATTTAATTTTTTAATTTATTTAATTTTTTAAATTTAATTTTTTATATAATAAAAATTGAGTTTAATTTTATTTCTTTTGTATTTTAATTTTTTATTTTAATTTTAATATCTTTGATAAGATAGAAATGATTTAATTTTTTTAATTTAATTTTTAATTTAATTTTAATAACTTGAATAAAATAAAAGTGGTTTATTTCGGCATCAACGTTGATTAGGATGTCTTTGTTTTATTTTTAAATTGTAATAATTTTTTTATTTTTTAATAAAAAGTTGTTTTTATTTGTGTTTGTAATTTAATTTTAATTATCTTATATTTAATAAATTTGAGTTATTATACAAAAGTTCACCGTTTTCCTCCAAAAAAGCGAAATTACATAGCCCAAAGAGACAAACAAGCTAAGAACACGGTCAACTAGTCCGATTTGGACACGGCGAGATGTATGGCGGGTTCCTACACCACCCGCATCGCCGACTTTGGTTGGTCGGTTCTCGGATATTCATATTGTTGCGTATTCTAGTCGAGGAAGGTCGACCTTTTGGTTTCGTCTCAATTCTCTATCCGACAACAATGACTTATCTGATTGCAAGCGATACCGATGGCCACTTACGTTTATCGGGATCGGTGGAATACGTGTCTCCACACGTTGTACATGTTTTCTAATTTGTAGACTTCGTCGACATAGCTCATGAGGTCAAGGCGAAGATTATGACAAGCCGCAAGTACATGAGCACATGGGTAACGAAGTGCATCAAATATCCCAGGTCACATGTCCTATTTGTCAAGTGTACACGATAATGCCCGCCAACAATACCTTGGTTGATCTGTCAAACTCCGTGACACGAAACCATAGTTGTCATGATCGTGACAAAGCATGTGCATGGTGTTCGCCGTGCCTTCCCCGGTTAATTTCTTGCAAGACCTTTCGCTCCATACATGGCCTCATTGCATCGCCCTCGATAACTCATTGCTCTCTTGGAAATAGTGCCGCTAAACGAAAATATGTCTCCATAAAACCATTTGTAATAGCGGATACGGGTTCCTTTTAGCACGTAATTTATGCATTCGGCCAGGTTTGTGGTCATATGACCATATCGTAGGCCGCTCTCATATGCTTGTGTCCACTGTTCAAAAGGAATATTGCACAGGTACTCTGCGCCTTCGGCGTTATCTGCACGCAAACTGGCCAACATCTCGTGAAAACGGTCTTTATTAATCTCGTACCCTGCCAATATACGTTGATAGCGAATATTACATACCACTATTCAATTGCGAATAAATTGAAAATTTCAAAAGAAATTATATTAATAGATATTTCATACCCATATCGGTCACTTGCCGTTTCTGTCTTTTAGATCGGTGTTGCCCATAGTAGTTGGATAAAACATGCCTCAGGCAATATCGATGGTGTGTGCGATGCCACATGCTTCCCTGTCGTTCTATTGCCGCAAGTATTCCAGGGCCCCGATCCGATATAACGCATATGTCAGGTTGAGGGCAGACATGCCTCCTTAACCTAGATAGGAAGAAGTCCCAGTCATCAGCTGACTCCCCTGGTGTTATTGCGAACGTAATCGGAAGGATTCTCCCACAGCCGTCTTGTGCCATAGCTAGCAATAGCCGATGCGTATATCTACCATACATGAAGGTACCGTCAATTTGTACCAATGGCTTGCAGTATGTAAAAGTATCTCGGCATTGCTTAAATGTCCGAACAGCGCTTGAACACTCGCACATCCACGGAAGCGGGCGATCGTTGTAGTACGCCATTCCGTTTTAATGTACATTGTCTTTGCTGGGACATATCTCTCAAGACTGACACCATCGCCACACTTCATTATATGAAGCGTCCCATCGACCGTGCAACTTTTGAACGCTTGACGGCTATCAAGCCTTTACGTAGAGGCGTGTACCCCATTTAGCTACGAATATTGCCAATTAAGGCCCGACCTTGTAGTTTTGGGATCGGCCTTCACCGTCGGGATTATTAAATCGCCAACATGTGCGAGTCCATCCTCGGATGATCTTGTGTTACACACATCAACGAAGCACGTTAAATAATGCAACATCACATAATATTAGTGTTATTGAAATCATTGAACACATAGTGGTCTTGTCAGTAAGACATGTATGCGGACCTTTGTACTTCTTCACCTCCCACATCTCCGTCCTTTTCCTCAACGACGCCATGATTTTCCATGCACATGTGCCGTCTTGCACAAGACACTTCGCCTCGTACCTATCGAGCTTTGATTTAACCATAGTGTAGTTAACCCGGTTCGATCTTGTATTGTTTCACCGCACCAAGAAAAGTGTTCTTGTTGGAAAACTAGTTACCAACTTCTAATTGGTCGAATCTAACGAAGAATTTATGCGGTCCGCGTTCGATGTGGTAGTTCAGAAACTCCAATGCATCATCTTGAGATAGATTGACATTATGCATGTCTGTTGGAGGCAAGTATGCCCCGAATAGCGGATCTTCTTCTTCTTCTCAATCGCCTCAACATCTTGGTACAATTGGAGCGGGCTCGGTTGAGAAAATAGTCCAACTTCGCACCGTCGTGCCACGCTCTCGAGGTGGATCCACATCGGATTCATCGTCCGATCTTCCATAACCTACAACAAACGAGAGCCCCTCATTGGTGGATGCCGTCGGTAATACATCATCCTCCTTAAACATCTTTCGTAAAGATTCCAATCGTATGTGGATTGCCATCCACTAGAAGTTGATAGCGTCCCCAATACATATTTTCGTCATCCGACGTCGATTGACGAATATGCATGTCCCATCCACCAATCGAGTGTCGTGCGGGGTTATGTTTTCCATACTACCACCGTACACGGGCACTTCGTGTTTTGCCTCCCACTTACAGTGTCGACTTGGGGTCGTGTATTCCCTCGAATGATACTAGATGTTGAGGTCGCGACGGATCACTTAGAGATGAAAATTCTACATATACCTCGATATAGGGTGAACCACGGCAAGATGAGTCTCCACCATTGCCTCGAGGCTCAGGGACCTTTGATGTCGAATCGTCATATCTCACCGGATCAACAAGCGCAAAATCTATACTTAATAGATCGAACTTTCATTGGCGTTGTTCAATATTTTCGCCTAATTTTTTTGAAGTTCTACCAAATCGACGTTCGATTAAAACTCAATCGCTACTGTGTTCTCCGATAAGAAAACAACACCATCTTGATTGCGCGACTTCACCATCGTAGTAAATAACAAAGATTAATCGTTTACTCATTTTCAATTTTTTTCCTTTTGCTTGAATTTGCTTTCGCTAACCGAGAATGCAATTTGGTGATTATATCCTAATTTTGCGGACACCTTGTAGCAAAAGTCGCCCACGTGGGAGCGCTTTTCAAAGGTTCGGGTAATATTACACCTTCTTTGAAGCGTTTTTGGCCTTGTTTGTTGAAGCGTCTCCTCAAAATAATTTTGCGGAGACCATCAGAGCAAAAGCGTCCACGTGAGGCGTTCGGCTACGGTTTTGTTCAAACGTCTCTCAAAATTATTTTTGGAGACTCTCGCCAAAAAATTATTTCATTTTCACATTGCAAGTGGATGGAAGATTCCCCAAAAATCGCGTCCGTCGGTAGCGTTTTTTGGAAAATGGCTAAAGCAGCGTCCTGGGTGGCGAGCTTTAAAGCCCCAAGAAAAGCGCACCTCGTGGGGCGTTTTTCGATGTGGCCTAAAGCTCCCCATGGGCGCCGCTTTTAGTCGCTTTCAAAAAGCGCTACGGCGTGGACTCGATTTTGGAGAAATTGCCTTTCCGGTCAATATTTTTGAAACCTGTCCTTTCCGGTAATTTTTGATTGTTTTTGGTATTTTTGGGATATTTGCCCATTCCATGGGCTTTGTTGATGTTCAATAAACTGGTTATATTTAAAAAAGTTACCAAACAGGTCCCAATTTGAATCTCCCCTGTCAAAATTTCGTATTCCAATTCCTATAGTAGATCGATCTTCCAAGTTTGAATCCTGGACTGAGCTTAACAAGCAGAGCCAAAAAAAGAAGAAGAAATGGCAGCAAAACAAATGGAGGAAATTCAAAGAAAACTATCAATGTTAAATTACCCTCGAGCCAATGCTCCAGCTCAGTCTCTTCTCTTTGCCGGCATGGAACGATACGCTCTTCTTGAATGGCTCTTTTTCCGGTAATTTCAATTTCAGAACTTATTTTTTTTGGAATTGGGAATTTTCTTTGCTTCGTATTTTAATTTGGGTTGAATTCAGGTTGTTAGGGGATAAGTCACCGTTTTCACAACAAAATCTGCAAGGGGATGCTATGGATCGTGATGAAGAAACTTCTAGAATCCAATGTAAAGTTCATTTTCTCTTGAATTTACCTTTCTTTATCAGTTCTTCTTTTTTGGGATTGGGGTTGTGTTTATTTTATTTTTTGTTTGTTTTTGGGAAAATGTTAAATTTGCAGATTTGGCTGAGATTGCGAAATTTTTGGGGATTACTACTACGATCGATACTGAAGTTATCCAAGTAGGCTAACTTTGATTCTAAGTTACTATTTTTAGAGGCTCTGTTTGATACTTTGCTTTCCTTCTCTGAAAGTTGCCCAAAAAGAATGCAAAGTAATGCTTTTATATGAAAGTAGAACAAATCAGGCCTTTTGTTATCCACAATTTGGAATTTTAGATTTTAGTTATTAAAAAGTATTATTTACTCTTTTTTTTTATCTGAATGCCTACTTTGATCTTTGGCTTCTGTAAACTTTACATGATTAATTGAAGCTATGATATATAAGTAGTAGTGACATTTCTTGTAAAGTGCTGGATTCAGCCCTAGTATTAATGTGGCATTTTGCATCTTGTGCTCTGAAGAGAGACACCAAGGGATCAAGTTCCTAATGATGTTAAAATGCTATGTTTTGGGCAACTGACATTTTAAATCTGTAGTTTTTGCCCCCCTCTAATATGGGTTTTTGATGACACCTTATGTCCTAAATGAATGTGAGGTTGGTTGGATGTGGTTGGTTTGGAGATGAACACAACCGACAATACACACTTGCACCTTTTGCCCTCTAACTGTTTAAAAACAATTTCCTTGCAGTGTTAGGAGACATTGACATTTTTGAGAAAGTACTGAGAAGTATAGAGGCTGATCTCTTAAGTTGTTCAATGAATGTGTCAACGGAAAAATGGAATTAGTGTTGATTATGACTGTAATTGGATACATCCTATGTCATTTATCGTTTGTTCTTGTTTGTATAGCACATCTGGAACTTTGTATTTCGACGTTTTGGCTCAAACAATAACATGGTTCTTTCCAGGGTCGAGGAAGCTACGAAGATCGAACTGAAATGCTTCGCCTTATTGTTGATCTGGTGGAGGCAAGCATATGTGCAGATAATCCAGAATGGAGGTATGAATGATAAGGAGTTCGAATTTGGTTCGAATTACTTTAATTCTCTAATGAGAAATTGATTTCCTTATGTTTTATATCATTACTTGTTTCAGTCATTGTTTTCAAGTTTAGTCTGGTATCATAGTATTATTATTATTTTTTCTCCCAAATTCTGCTTTATATTTGTTTGCAGTGTGGATGAGCAGGTAGCAAAGGACATACAACTAATAGACGCTATTGCTGAGAAACAAGCCCTGATATTCTCTGAGGAATGCAAGTTGTTCCCTGCAGATGTGCAGATTCAATCCATATATCCGTTGTAAGCAGTGTTTTCACCTTATTAGCGCCTACATGTTTACTTGATTATGTTTTTCTTGTTTCTCTTCTATTTGCAGTACTATTTAATATAAATGTAAACTTTCACTTTCCTCCTTTTGAGCTATGATTTTCTTTCAACTGATCTTTGATCATAAAAGCCCTAGACTCTGACTCATCTGAAGGTGATTGTCCAGTTATTGTCAGTATGTTCCCCTGTCGCTGAGAATCATCTTCAAGCTGCTTTGCCGGAGAGCTGGTATTTATTGCCATGATAAAATACTCAGCTCTCAATCCCTAATGTGTGATTGAGCCCGGGTGTGGCTTTTTTTTTTCTTTTAGCATTTCCTGACAGGACCATGTCATATTGCCATCATACACTCATAGTAGTCAACATTTCTTGGGACTAGTGCTGCAAAGTGGGGCTTTACTTAGTACACGTATCCAGGGTCTACTTGAACCAAAACATGAAATTGTCATATGTCATGGACTTTTGGATTATAGAACTAATTTCCTGCTAGTCCAACAATGCTACTGGCCTCCTGGCTCCTTTAATTAGGTTTGTTTGCAGACCTGATGTTTCTGAGTTGGAGTCAAAGCTTACAGAACAGTCCAAGATTCTCTCAAATCTTCAGCAAAAAGTTGATGACTTGGCATCAAAGGTTAAAACTTGCTCCTTATATAGCTCATAGTTTTCTATGTTTTTCAAAGTCAATGTCTGTGTTTGTTTAACCTCATGTTTCTCTTACTAATTACCTATTTTGTTTCTTTTAATTAATTTAAAATTTTTTCCTCTTTCTAGCATGCTTACAACCCTGATGAGGAGTATACGGAGGTGGAATCGAAACTGCGGGCACAATTGGAATCTTTTCTTGAAACTGCAAGATTATTCAATATGATTTACACCAAGGTTCTGCTTGCTGTCGCTTTTAGTTGATAAGCTTTTATATATTTATTCTCAGTTATCTCCTATTCTGAGAACAGTCAATTGAAAGATCTTGCTACATGTATGTCTTAATTCCATATACTCTTTTTCTTTATGCTCTTGACATTGTGTAATGACATAACATGGGATAATGTTGCCAAACGCCATTTAGGTGGGTTTTAGGTTACTTTATTGATTTTTAGGTAATAGAATTTTTTGTTTTGATGTCTCGAATTCTTAGAAAGAAGGTTATTTAAGGAACACCTTTTGGTATAATTTCCAATGTCTAAATGGTTGAATTTTGATTGACATCAACAGCACTTTGGATCTGATACCAAAGCTTAGCTTAGATGGTTTATATGGCTACCCTTTGAGAGGTGGCATCCAATAGGTTTTGTGTTCAAATCCCAGCATATGCTACGCCTTCCCCTATTCCCAGGCTATGGCCTTCTTTGTACCAAAAGAAATGACACTTTGGATCTGCTCAAATCCTTATTCTAGCACGTATTCTTATATATCATCCATTTGATGTGTTCTTGACTTCATATGATCATCTATTGCCCTAGAATTTCTCTGTAGAACATTTTTTATATCTTTTTATGTATGTCTGTGCATGTTTTTTGAATCATATAGAATTTGAATGTTTTCATTATAGGAAATTCGTCCCTGGACACACATGATGGAGGTACCACAACTTCATGGGTTTGGGCCTGCTGCCAATCGCTTGTTGGAGGCTTACAAGATGCTTTTAAAGGTATCTCACTGCTGATCTATCATAGTCCTAACTCATGTAAAGTGTAGGAAATGATTTTTTTTTTTTTCAACTTTCATAAGCTTAGCTATATAAACAAGTCAAATGCTTGTCTTTTGTTCAAACATCTGCCCCTATTTCCATGTTCTTCTCTTTCCATGTTGCCTATACTGTTTTGGAAGACAGTTTTGCTAACTCTTGTATCATCTGCTTCAATGGGAATGCATATACGTGTCTGTCCATATGTGTCTAGACATGCAAGAATGAGGTAGACATACGTGGACTAACATGCTGACAGGAATACTTTTACCTAGCATGGTCCAGCTAAGCCCTCACTTCCTCTTACATCAATCTGAATTGGTAGAGGAGCCAATTAATTATAATAAACCACTGATACTTCTTGCTTTCGGTAGTTAGTAATCTGATCTAGATTTAGAAAGTTTCAATTGAAATGCTAGAAATGTGAGATTGATAGCTTTTGGGGAAATTAACCATTTTGAATGAAGTTGGATGATTAATTGATAACAATAGGCAGCTTAGATCGGCCAATTCTAAGTTAGATGGTTTTTGCGACTTTGGATTATATACTTGCTACTTTACTTTCTTTGATAATTAGCCTGCTATGTCCTAACCCTTATTTGCATAGGATCTTTAATATGCATAAAGTGGCTGGAAAAAAGCATTTCTGTGTCATCTAAGAATCATCATGTGAATTTATCATAGCAAGAGAGAAAATCCTAATATAATGCACATATATAAATGAGAGCATGCACACATACACAGGGAGGGGGAGATGCCAATGGGGTTGAGTTGGTAAGGTTCAAATACTTCGTTAGTAAGGCTTAAGTTTGAATCCTATGCAAGTCCCAATTGAGATCCTTCACTTAAAATATTATGCACCTAAAAAAAAGAGGGAGAGGGAGATCAGGTTGGAAATAATGCTAATATAAGCTAAGATGGCACATGTTATATCCCACTATCACTAAATATAAGTTTCAGATTTTGGTCCTGGATTATTTGATAATATTCATATCTGTTCTATATTTTAACTATCCTTCACATATTCTGGGGTTGTAAATAAACTTGAGATTCCTTCCCTTCTGTGGCAGTTCCTGGGCAACTTGAGGAATCTGCGAGACTCACATGCTGCTCTTGCGGTCGGATCATCTGAAACGGTTGCTGGTGAACCCTCTCCTGTAACAAGAATTATTTCCGAGTGTGAGTCTGCATTGACATCCTTAAACTGTGATCTTGGGATTCTCTCAGCTTCAATTGCTCGTGAGAAAGCCATGCAAGGCCAGCAAGTAAATTTCTGATGATTGTGGCTAGACAGTAAGAAAGTACTGATCGAGTATCTCACCGTGTGTATGTTCCCTAGAAGATGCACCATTGTCTTTTATTTAATATATGAGCATCTACTCGGATTTGGATTAAGACCTGGGTGTTACGAGCTGGCTCATATGATGAAATTTGTTTCGGTTTAAAAGCATGGTGATCATCAAAGGATGGAGTTTGAATTGATACTTTGGGTTCATGTAGATGTAGTTGTAAGTTGCAATTGTTGATTCATCAATGTCATTTGCAAAGGTGTGAATCTGACATTCATAAAGAGTGATATTGGATTCTTTTGGCTCAATTGTTTGAAGCAAGGTGATACATATCATCTACGATCAGAATGCTGTAATTTCACTGTTTATTAGTTTGAAGTAATGCATAGTTGGCTGGTTATGCAAGTAGATTTGCCAATTCATATATTCATGTTGTATACAGGCTTTCAATTTTTAGTGTTTTTTTTTATAGAAAAATACAAAAGGGTATAGTACGAGCATAAAGGAAACGATTGCAGGTATTGGGATTTGGGTCAAAATCTATTTGATTTTATTATTTTTGATTCGTTTATAGTAGGAGTGATTTAAGGTTTGAATCATTTGGGTTTAACCTTTAAGTTATTTGGGTTTGGATAACTACAAGTTACATTAGTTTGGATTATTTTAGGTTTTAGTTGTTTCGAGTTGAACTCACTTCAAACTATGGTAATTATGGTTAACCATGTGTCTTTTGAGTTTTGATTATTTTAGGTTTTAGTTGTTTCGAGTTTAATTCACTTCAAACTATGGTAGTTATGGTTTACCATGGGTCCTTTGAATTCGAGCTATTAGGTTTGAATCATTTCTTGTTTAGTTGATTCGTGTTTGTTATTTAAATTATTCAATCATCAAAGTTATGCATATTCCATTTTATTTTTTAAAAATATTAGATCAAATTTAAAGAGATTATTTAATCAAATTAAATTTAATTAAAATATGAAATAACATATGAACATGGAAAATTTATTTAATACATTGTCAGTGGAGTTTGACAAGTGTATTATAAGGTGTAATAAAAAATAAAAAATAAAAAAACTATTATAGTGTGTTTTATACCTTTATTATATATTATTTTAAAGATTTATTTTAATATTTAACTTAATTGTCAACTTTGCCTTTAAATTTATAAAAATAAATAAATAAAAATTAATTAATAAATTAATTAATAAATCAGTCTATATATATTTTTAAATTTATGTAAAAGTTTTAATATTTTTGAATTTATAAATAATTTTGTAACTGAAGAAAATGACTAAACACAAAGTTATAGAGAAATGAAAATATTTATTAATTATATGTTTTATTTTGTCAATAGGCATGGCTTTTCTAATTCTTAAAGGTAATCAAATTTACTAGAAACGATTTCACGTAAATTCAACTATATGGAGATATTAATTATAATTTATAGCTATTTTATATAATCAACCCTATAAATTATAATTTGTTAAATAAAATTTATCTTAATTAATATTATTTTAATAAAATATTTAAATTTCAAATGAAAATCTATTAACCATATTTGATCAAATGAAAATAATTTCAGTGACTAGAATTAAAAATATCAATTTAATAAACTATTAATTTTTAATTAAATATTCTACTATGAACTTGAAATATCATAAACTTATAAATTGACTACTTAAAATTTAATAACTCATAGTAAATTAATAACTAAATTAATTGAACTTGTTAAATTTATGCACATATTCTACAAATTTTAATTTTTTGATTTAATTCTCACTTTTTTCTCTTGTAACATAATTCTCACTTTCTTTGTTTGATATAAAAATTTTGATATGAATTTTATATTAAGTTTACGATGATTATCTTTTTATAACAACATATTGTTATAGGTATATTTTTGCCACTATTCAGTCTTTGGTTCCAATGCTATAGTTTAGGGACCTGGAGGAGTTTGTTAGAAGTTGGCCTTCCATGCAGCTCATACAGCACCAAGGAAGCAGCACATGCACCTCATGCAACAGAAAAGGTGGCCATGCAGACGAGCCAAGCTGAAGCTGTTATTTCATGTGCAACAAGTGTTCATTTTGTCCATTATGTAATCCTTAGTCAATGCAACTTAGTTTAGCTCACTTTGAACTATGTTAGGCTGATATTTTATGTGTATTTTGATAGTGATTGAGCTGATTATATCTGCAAAGCAATGTGTACAAGTTAATGTTTCAAGTTTCTATGTAATTTAGTGGCATTAGGTAAGAATTAGGTAAAATCTTGCTTGATTTCCTTTGTCAATGTCTGATATATGTATTGGCATTATGCCAACTTTTATGTTAATGAAAAATCATCAGATTTTCATCCATCTTATGCTCCATTTTTCTTTGCTTCTTATTGTTGTTCTTGTTTCTTAGCAAATTTTTATCTACTTCTTCACCAAGCATCGAGGCTTGCTGTACAAGCTTGCTGCTCAGCTGGCTAAACCTTGTCACCAACACCAACAATTGGTATAAGAGCCATTGTCTTAGAGGACCTATTGCTGTTAAACTTGAAATCGAATGGCTGCAAACTTTTCTCCAGCAGCACTACCAGTTTTCAGTGGTGAAGGGTTCCACATATGGCTGGTTAAGATGAAGACTTACCTGCAAGCCTTTGATTTGTGGGAAGTTATGAACTCTGATGTCGAGCCAGCTCCACTTCGAGCCAACCCAACAATGGCTCAGATGAGGCAGCATGCTGATGAGAGCGACCAAGAGGCACAAGGCCATGTCATGTATTCAGAACTGTGTTCCTGATGTTATTTTCACAAGAATAATGGCTTGTGAGATTCACAAACAGGCCTGGGACAAGTTGAAAGAGGAGTTCTAAGGGACTGAGAGGACGAGGCAGCAATAGCTATTGAATTTGAGAAGAGATTTTGAAAATCTAAAGATGAAGGAAGAAGAGACAGTGAAATAGTATTCAAACAGAATAATGGCTGTGGTCAACAACATAAGGTTGCTAGGAGAACAATTCAATGAGGCAAGAATCGTGGAGAAAGTGCACTAAACATTGCCTGAAAGATATGAGGCAAAAATTTCATCCCTTGAGGATTCGAGAGACCTTGCAAGCATCTCCCTAACAGAGCTCATTAATGCTCTGTATGCTCAGGAGCAAATGAGAGTTAGCAGGATGGAGGAGCATCAAGAAGGTGCTTTTCAAGCCAAGGCCAAGGCTGCCTCGAGCACCAATGTCTACAAAGGCAAAAGACCTGGAAGAACAGGCCTAAGCCTGATACTGCAAGAGGTGGTGATCAACTCTGCAGGCATTGCAAAAGACCAGGTCATCTTGAAGACCAATGTTGGTTCAGGCCAGATGCAACATGTCAGCATTACAAGAAGAAGGGCCATGTTGAAAGGGTTTGTAAGACCAAGGGCAGACCAAGGCAGGCTCAGCATCAATAGCCAAAGAGCTGAAGCTCGAGTAGCTAAAGAAGGCAGTGACCATGAGGAACATATTTTTGCAGTCTCATGCTTATCTGCAAAAGAAAAGGGCTCAAAAGGATGGCTCTTGGATAGTGGCTACACCAACCATATGTCACTAGATGCAACCATCTTTAAGACTCTGGACAGGAGCTGCAAACCAAAGTTAAGGTTGGCAATGGTCAGTTCATCAAGGCTGAATGCAAATGAGATGTGTTGATATGCACTTCCACAGTCAAATGTGTTGCTTGTACCTGAAATTGACAGAAACCTACTCAGCATAGCTCAGCTGCTTGACAAAGGCTATTCAGTGGTGTTTAAAGGCAAGGAGTGCCAAATTGCTGATCCAAGTGGATCAAGCTTCATGATAGTCACAATGACTGAAAAATACTTTGAAGTCAACTGGCCAAGTGACTCACATTCAGCCTGCACAGCCTCAATTAATGATTCCAAGCTTTGGCTTGGGCATGCCAACTTCAAATCGATGGCTCAAATGGTCAGTGAAGATTTGGTTGAAAACTTCACCAACTTAGTAAAGCATGATGATGTTTGTGAAGTATGCCATTTAGGAAAACATGCTAGGCAACCATTTCCCTCAAATCAAGCCTGGAGAGCATCAGAAAAGCTTCAGCTTGTGTACACTGATGTGTGTAGTCCTATGAAGACTGAATCACTCAGTGGAAACAAGTACTTCATACTTTTCATTGATGATTGTACCAGATATTGTTGGATTTATTTCTTGAAACACAAATCAGAAGTGGCTCAAGTGTTCTTGAAGTTCAAAGCTGAAGCTGAAACAGAAACAGGTTGCAAGCTCAAGACCATCAGGTTAGACAATGGAGCTGAGTACACCTCAGCTCAGTTCCAAGCTATTTGTAATGATGCTGGCATCAAACATCAGCTGACCAATGTGTATACACCTCAACAAAATGGGGTCAGTGAAAGAAAGAATAGAAGCTTGATGGATATGGCTAGGTGCTTGCTGTTTGAGAAGAATTTGCCCAAAACCTTATGGGCTGAGGCAGTGAACACTGCAGTCTATCTTCAAAATAGGCTTCCTACAAAGGCTTTAGCTCAGAAGACTCCATTTGAAGCTTGGTTCAGATTCAAGCCATCACTGGCTCACATCAGAACCTTTGGTTGCATATGTTATGCACAAGTACCAACTGTGAAAATGAGCAAGCTGGACAAAAGAGCACAAGCAGACATACTGGTGGGCTATAGCTCAATAAAAAAAGGGCTATAGAATTCTTGATCCCTCAACAAACAAAGTTCTAGTGAGCTGAGATGTGGTGTTTAATGAAAAAGCAAGCTGAAATTGGGAGAAGAATGAGCCAGAGGTAATTTCTGAAAAGTTGATGGCTGATCAAGCTAAACCTGATCAGATTGGTCCAGAAATGGACATTGATGATGAACCAGTGAGGGGCACTCGACCATTGGTTGAGATTTATGAAAGAGCCCAAGTAGCTATAGTGGAGCCAAGTTGTTTTGAAGAGGCTGAGGCACACTAATACTGGAAGCAAGCAATGGCTGATGAAATCTACATAATTGAGATGAACCAGACATGGGAGCTGGTTGAAAGGCCTACAAACAGGAAGACCATTGGTGTCAAATGGGTCTATCGTGCCAAACAAAACGCAGATGGAAGTCTAAACAAGTTGAAGGCTAGGCTGGTTGTCAAGGGGTTCAGTCAAAGATATGGTCTGGACTACATGGAGACTTTTGCACCAGTAGCCAGACTTGATACAATTAGATTATTGATTGCTTTGGCAGCACAAAGGCAATGTTGCATATATCAGCTTGATGTGAAATCTGATTTTCTCAATGGCTTACTTGAAGAAGAAATCTACATTGACCAACCTCAAGGCTTTGTTGTGCTAGGCAAAGAACACATGGTGTACAGGCTCAAAAAGGCCCTCTATGGACTAAAACAGGCTCCTCGAGCCTGGTATGCTCGAATTGACAACTACTTGATCAGTTTGAGATTTGAAAGAAGTGTTAGTGAACTTACACTTTATGTCAAGAAAGAAGAAGCTGAAACACAGTTTATTGTGTCTCTCTATGTTGATGACCTTTTGGTGATAGGAGGAGACCAAGCCAAGTTGGCTGACTTCAAGGCCAAAATGAAGAATATGTTTGAAATGTCTGATTTGGGGCAGATGACATACTTTTTGGAATGGAAGTGTTGCAAACTCAAAGTGGAATCTTCTTGGGACAAAAGACATTTGCTACAAAGATCTTAAGCAAATTCTCTATGAGAATAGCAAGCCAACAAGCACACCTATGGCTGTTAGAATGAAGTTGTCAAGCCAAGATGACCATGATCGAGTGGATGAATCTGCCTATCGAAGCTTAGTGGGATGTCTATTGTATTTGACAACAACCAGACCAAACATCATGTTTGCTGTAAGTATGCTATCGATATTCATGCATTGCTACAACAAGCAGCATCTTCAAGCAGCAAAAAGAGTGTTCAGGTACATCAAAGGCACCTTGAGCTATGGATTGCAGTTTAGCAAAGCTGAAAACATGAAGTTGATAGGCTACACTGACAGTGATTAGGCTGGTTCTATGGATGATATGAAAAGCACATCTAGTTATGCTTTTAGTCTTGGATCAGCCATGTTTTGCTGGAGCTCAAAAAGCAAAGTCTGGTAGCTTAATCAACTATAGAAGCTAAACATGTTGCAGCAACTGGAGCTGTAAACCAAGCCATATGGCTTAGAAAAATTTTGGTAGATTTAAACCTCAGTCTAAGTGGTGCTACAAAGATCTATTGTGACAACAAATCAGCTGTTGCAATTGCAAGAAATCCTATTTTCCATGGCAGAACCAAGCATTTCAACATAAAGCTTTATGTTGTTCTAGAAATGGAGCAGGCTCAGGAAGTTGAATTGATCCATTGTAATTCTGAAGATCAAGCTGCTGACATCTTAACTAAAGCCCTCAACAAGTCAAGGTTTTGTAAATTGAGAGATCTAATAGGAGTATGCAGCATGGAGTCCAAGGAGGAGTGTTAGAACTTGGCCTTCCATGCAGCTCATGCAACACCAAGAAAGCAGCACATGCACCTCATGCAGCAGAAAAGGTGGCCATGCAAACGAGCCAAGCTGAAGCTGTTATTTCATGTGCAGCAAGTGTTCATTTTGTCCATTATGTAATCCTTAGTCAATGTAACTTAGTTTAGTTCACTTTGAACTATGTTAGGCTGATATTTTATGTGTATTTTGATAATGATTGAGCTGATTATATCAGCAAAGCAATGTGTACAAGTTAATGTTTCAAGTTTCTATGTAATTTAGTGGCATTAGGTAAGAATTAGGTAAAATCTTGCTTGATTTCCTTTATCAATGTTTGATATATGTATTGGCATTATCCCAACTTCTATGTTAATGAAAAATAATCAGATTTTTATCCATCTTATGCTCCATTTTTCTTTGCTTCTTATTGCTGTTCTTGTTTTTAGCAAATTTCTGCTTTGCTTCTTCACCAAGTATCGAGGCTTGCTGCTCAGCTGGCTAAACCTTGTCATTAACACCAACAGAATTGAACAATAATGGTTAATCTCCGAATGACACTTTCTATGTTGTTACCCAGGAAGCCATTGGCATCGGAACCAAAAAGAATAAAGTTCAGCTTTTCTTTCGGACTTGACAATGACAACTTAGTCAACGATTCGGGCACTAAATTGACTCTAGTCCCACCAGATATGTACTTGCAACTTGAATATCAGCAATGTCTTGCTATTGAACACCTTTGTTCTGGTTTCCCACACGACTAGGTGCTTCAGCTTTGCTCCTGTTGAAGATTTTGCAATCTATGGGAACTTGGCACAGATGAATTTCATGATTGTATATGATCTTAAAATAGCTCTAAAAAAATTGATTTTATTAAAATATAAAAAAATAACAAATAAATAATGTTATTAAATAGATTTACAATATAATGGGAAGTCAACTGAATTAATATTCCGTGCCCAACTAAAGAAAATTATCTCGTAAAGATTCATGGAGATAGGAAATGAATGTTAAATGTATATTTTCAATTATATATTCATATTACAAAGGAAAATTAATTGATTGTACCTTTTGATATTATTTCACCATCAATTATTCCTTAAATTTCTCAAATTTATTCTGTATTATCCTTTCAACACTATAAAATAAATAACAGATCAAGTTAATCATTGTCACCCCCAAACCAACATCAACAATGGCAGCAGCAATTGTTTTTGCTGTCATTTCTCTCACAACCCTTTGCCTTACTGATGCTCAAAATGTTGGCTTCAGTGTCGAATTAATCCACCGTGACTCCATTAAACCTCCCTTTTACAATCCTTACGAAACTACCTTCGATCGTGTCACCAATGCCTTTCGTCGTTCCTTCAGTCGTGTTCATCGTCTCTATTCTAGATAATCTCTTGTCAGATAATTGGTTTGCCTTAAACTTTGATGGCTCCATTAAGTCCGATGCAGGGGTTGTTTTTGCTGAGGGTTCTACTATTAGAGAGGGGTTTGGATCTTTGGGTATAATCATCGTTTGGGAGCTTGTTTAGTATTTGATACTGAACTTTGAGGTATTTTGGATGGGACAATTGACAGGACATCATAAAGTACTAATCTAATTTAATAGTTTAGACGTGGTTAAAACAATTCAGGAAGAGAATTTAGCTGTTTCGAATTCCATTTTGATTAAGAGAATCATTTAAGCTTTACAACATATGAGCAGTAACAAATAAAATATATTTTGAGAGAGAAATTTAATTATAGATCGTTTAACTAAAATAGTATCTAACAAAGAAATTGATGTATAGATATTTATTGAAATTCTCACGAAATTTTTAGTAATTTTATAATTTAATAGAGACTTCTGCGATCTCACAAAAAATTAATATCAAATTTCCATTTATATGGGTTTTAAGTCTCAAATTGCGACATGGGAAAGTGGAATTTGTATACCTTTGAATTACTGTGCAATTAGTTATGGGCATATTGATGATGTTAAGACTTAAAGTCCGCGATGATGGGCTTGTTCTTCTGTGTTTAAAAATAATAATTTTAACTTCAAAATTATTTTTGAAAGAAAAGCTGTGCAGAATAAATTGTTTTTAGTTGGAATTTTTGACTTTTCAGAAGCACTTTTAAAAAGGAGAAACTAAAATTTATAGCTTTTCCTCTCCCAAAAGCATTTTTAGTGCTTAATTACTTTTTTACCCCTCCAATAACATAGTTCTTTTCCTTCTTTTTTCTTGGTGCTTAATTACAAATGTGTTAATATCATTAATTAAAAATAAAAAATATTTCTTAAAATACTAATTACAAATATTTAATGGTTATATTTAAATATTTAAAATGTAGTTTATATATTCTAATTAAATTTTATAAGTAATTAATGTTTATTATTTAAAATATTTAAAATTTATATTTAATATATTAAAATATTAATAAGTTATAGTAAATTTTTTTATATTCTTACTAAAATATAATAATATTAACTAATTTAAATTTTATTTAATTGTATATTTGTTACTTGATAATAACATGTCTAAAATAGACATTTTATTTCTCAAAAGTAGTTTTTGACAGCAATGTTAAACACTCAAATTTTAAACTAAACTTTTCAAAATCACTTTTTCACAGCGCTTTTTAAAAGTATTGCCAAACTAGCCCGATAAAGTAGCGTTGGCAAAAATGGAAGATTTAGGATCTTAATCATGAGTATTTGTAGATTTTTATTTCATATTTTATTCTGATTTAACGATTTGGTCGTTTTTAAATTTATTTTAGTTTAGATTCAAATATATTTTGATTATTATCTTTTATTTGTGCATTATAATAATAAATTATGATTATAGTTATACAAATGCAATGATTGTAAGTTTAATTCCGTTTATGTATTATATAGATTAATTCTAATTGTAATTATATTGATGCATTATTAGTAATTATGAGCTTAGTTATCTCGACGATTGCTTGTTGTGTGATTTTTATCGGGTGATATTGTTTTAGTTCAGTAGGGTATTTTATATTTTTAAATCGTCCATTATAATTTAGTTTGGATTGATTTGATTTTTGGTTTTGTATTTTGATTTATTTTGTCAAAATGAACTTTATTTTATGAATTTAGTATATTATTCAAAAAATCAAAGATTTTTCATAAATATTTTTAAAAGTATATAATTTTTCAAGAATTTTTAAATTACTTTTACTATTTTAAATATAATATATTTAATTTTATATCATAAAAATTAAAATTAATTATATATTTAAAATTAATTTAATTTCAATAATCGTAATTTTAAACTTTCATTTCATAAATCGTCTAAACACGGAACAATATTGAATTTTCTTAGTCAAGCACTAATTCAGGTCTTATAATTATATTTTTTGAGAAATTTGAAAAATAAAACCGTTTTTGGTTCAAGTATTTGTATTCTTTATATAATTGAAACTTAGTCTCCATAATTTTATTTTTCAAGATTTTATATTTTCTATTCTTAAGATTTAAAAATTTAAATCCAATTACTAATACTGTTAAATTCTTTTTTTAAATTTATTAGTGTGATAATTTAAAATAAGAAAATATTTGATAGCTATATAACAAAAAGAAATGACACTATAATGGACTTAAATTTAATAGAAAAACTTTAATGGTGTCAACGATGAAATTACATTTTAAATCTTAAAAATAGAAAAACTAAATTGTTATAAAATAAAAAGATGACTAACTTTGAAAGTGCAGAAGAAAGAATGGCAGCCATTGTTGTAAAATGTTGATAGCTTTGAAAGAACATGGAATGAGTCGGTGTAGTTTAAGTTTTGAGTTTAATTATTTCTTAATATTTAACAAAATATCATTACAAAGTAAAAACTTAAAAACATTATATAGAATTAAAAAACAGGCTAATTCTTAGAGCAATCAGTGGGCTTAAAAGAGACTGTCTGCTTTTGAGTATCATATCCAATTAAGAAATCCATTTGTGACAAATTACCATAAATTGCAACATTATCAAGGGAATTGAAAGTGAAGCATATAGCTGTGTCGGAAACCCTGATGAAGGTGTTCAATGGCTTTAACTTCACATCAGCATTAGTGAAATGCACTGTAACATCAGGGATTTTAAACTCGTCTTTGGCATTATAGCATAAACTCAAACCCTCAGGACCTTCAATCGTTTTAGCATTAATCTGGCTAGTCATGGCGGATTCAACTTCTAAGTAAAAATCTGATGGGAGAAGAGTCAATGTAGTGCCTGAATCAATGATTATGTTGCCTTCTTCTGATCCCAAAGAAGAGCCTGTGAACTTTATTCTTTTGGTTCCAACAGTGATGGCCTCGAGTGTAAGGAAGTAAAAGGTGTCGGGGGATTTTTTAACCAATGGAGTTGAAACAACTCCAGGGCCTGAAACTATTGCATTGGAGCCAAAGTTAATTTTGCTGGAATTACCTGCTTGGGAAATTGGCAACAAGCAGTAGGAGAATTTGCCAGCTACGGAAGTTCTCAATTGGGAAATTAGTGAAACTTGACCACCTCCAAGGCCGATAATGCCAGATGTCTTCTCATCGAATGTTCCACCATTGGAGGTTCCACATCCAATGACTGTTTTCGGGAAAGTTACGGGTCGGCCGGTTGTCGAAGCCAAGGTGAGTGTATCAGCTGCAAGATCGCCGTCTGAGAAAGAGCTATCACCGTAAGAGACGGCGTATTGACAAGAATGATCAGTAGAACAAGAGGTGCGTTCAAGATCAATGCATTGACTTGCACTGCAAGAAATCTTTCTGTAAGTTGACGATTTACTAGGGTCAAAAAGTGGAGCGTCTTGCTTGAAACACTGAGAACAAGGCTTGCATTGAGTCCAAATAAGATCACTTCCCGTATCAGCTATTGCAACAATATCAAACCTTGGGGTTCCAAGTGATATTTTCATCAAATATTCACCGGAATCGGCAGTGAGATCAGATTCTGCTGCCGTTGTTGGAACAGAATTCGTCTTGAAGCGGTGAACACGATTGAAGGAACGACGCAAGGCATTGGTGACACGATCAGAGGTGGTTTCTAAAGGATTGTAAAAGGGAGAATTAATGGAGTCACGGTGGATTAATTCAACACTGAAGCCACCCTTTTGAGCTTCAATAGAGCAAAGTGTAGAGAGAGCAAGGATAGCCAAAACTATAGCTGCCATTGTTGTAAGAATTGCTTGGTTTGGGATGACCATGAACTTGATGATTTATATATTATAGTGTTGACAGGACAATCCAATTAAGATTTATGTGAAAATTAATGAATAATTTAATAGAAAAAATATAATCAATTAATTTTCCTTTGTAATACAAAGTATAATTGGAAAGATAAATTTAACATTCATTTCCTATCCCATTGAATATTCTTTTGCGATTCTTAGAATTACAAAATCTTGAAAGGAAAGGAAAATTTCTTTATTTCTCTTCTGCAGTAATAATTTTCCATCTTTAATTGGGCACAGCACATTAATTCTGTAGATTTTATTTTTACAAATTACATTGTGTACATATTTAATGACACAATTAATTTATTAAATTTCCATTTTGATGCATGGACTTAATATTTTTTATTAATTTACTACAGTAAAAAATATTATATATGAAATTATTCTCTGTATCAAAACTTTTAATATTTGAAATTTGATGTTACAAAAGGGAGCTTTTGATTTGGCAAAATTAAAATTTCGATAATAAATATTAGACCCATGATATATTTTGAAAATCTTTTATGTTTTAAATACATTTGTATGAATTTTCAGTTTCAATATTTAATATATTTAAATTAGTAGATTGAAAGCTAAGATTTATACATATTTCTAGAATTCAGAATTGATGATTGAATGCGAAATGTGTTTACCACAATTCCTTAGGCCTGATGCTTTTTGAAAATCCCCCAACTTTAGTTAAGGAGGTATTACAGTTGGATAGTTATTTTCTCAACAGAATTGTCTAATTTTTGTTTTTCTTAATGCAAAAATATATACAATTTTTCCTCCAAAATGCAAGAAGGGAAGTGGAATTTATATATTTTTCCATTCATTCCTTTAAATTAATTTGCAAATTAGTTATAGAAAATTTATATCAGTTAACAAAAAAAATTAAATAAATCCTTGACACTATTGATGAAGGTTGTAACTTAGGCATGGTTGTCAAATATATATTTTAATAATTGAGAATAGAAATAAAGTTGGAGATTGAATCTAAACTTTCATATCATAACACAAATGCTTCATAAACTTAATACTTTAAAGTCATGCATACTTTATATAATATTTATATTTCTAGTTTTTTATTTTTTGAAAGAATATAATATTTGACACATGACACTGTTCATTTGGAGCACTTTTTACAATTTGAGTAAATTACTCATTGCTTTTTAATTTTGAAGTTATTCGATGTTTTTTTTAAATTTTTGTTTATAATATTTTATATGTTAAATATAAAGTTGACTTTAAATGATTTATGTCTTTATTTTAATATTTTACTTAATCGAATTAACTTTTAATGTTGTCATGGTAAAATTAAAGCTTAAAATATAATTAAAATATATATTAATAGCATTTATTAAATTAAATTTATATTTTCAAATATAATAATACAATTAAACACATATTAATTACATTGATTGATTAGAATAGAGTAAAGATAAATATAAAATTACAAAAAAAATCAAAATTTAACAATTTTAACATTAAAATAAATTAATTTAACAATATATAAAATAAATAACCCATAAGAAATTATTAATCATATTATTTAAATTATAATATATATTAATATTAATATTCAAATTATGACGTTTTTATATTATTTTAATATTAAATAATTTTAAAATTAAATAAAAATAATATAACTGATTCTAAATTAATTAAATATTTCTAAAAATATTTTCTAACTAAATTATTTTTCAATTTATTAATGATTTTTAATAAATTCATTAAAACAAAACTAACATTATAAAGTATTATAAAACTACAAAACATAATGACATAGGTTAATCATTTTGAAATTTTGGGAGTACAGATATAAAATTAGTTTTTAATTAAAATATTTATTTTAAATTTTTTGAAAAATAATAATTACGTTATCTTATTTAAATCTAAATAAAATCAAATTTAGATAACAAAATTTATCATTTTACTAAAATAGTCATTCAAAAGAAATATTGGATCTGAATTTTTCTTATCCAGTGGAATTGAATTCAAATTGTGCTAATCATTTTTATCTATTTATTTATTTTTACTTTTAATTTATTTTCCTCTTTTATTATTTTTATTTATTGAAAATTTTAAAATAAATTAAAAAACACAAGACAAAAAAATTAAACATTATGGGTATGACATCTTTAAAAAAAAAAAACATTATAAGTATGACAGTCAAAAAATGTTACAAGAGCATGCAACTAGAATTAAACCATGGGAAACAATATTTTCATTCATGTAATTTGGCTTCACATACATATATATTGATATTTTTCAAATTTTATTGATTAATTTTTTTATAGCAGATAACATATTTAAAATTTGCATTGGATTATTTTCATTTCAAAATTTAAATTTTATTAACAAACAATTGATAGGATTGTTATGGGGTTTCTTGCTATATATATCTCACTATTTTACGAGATATATGCATTACAAGATTACAATCTACTTTCTTCACTTTTATTTTCATTAATCTTTCCAAAGTTTTATCGTGATGAATGGTGTATTGTTAATCTCGCTATTTGTTTTGTCCTTCTCAGCCATATTGTTCAACCAAAGTTTTTCAATCCGTGATAATTATGTTTATGATAATCATCCAGCTGTACAATCTAATAATTTTTCGCCGTTGTTCCCTTGTTTATGGTTAATAGATACAATTTTGCAACCATTGCTTAATTTTCCACCTTTTTTCAGCTCACCACCACCATCAGAACCTACAAGGTCTCCAGCAGAGGATCATAGACTTCGTGAATGCCAACAAATTATTTTCAAGAATGTTGACACGAACTGCTACGTAGAAATGTTAAAATCTTTAGGTGCACCCAAGATGTTACTTCGATCAGATTGTTGCCGTAAAATTATGCTAGTTTCAGATGATTGTTTTAATGAAATTCCTTTTGCTTCAGATCATGGTTTGACTTCCAAATTAAAAAGTTATTGTTCTAAGAAATTAGCTGCAGCACCATCAACTTAGATTAGATTTCTCTATTTATTATGATTATGTTCTAATTAGACTTAAATTTTTAATAAAGTTACTATCTTGTAGGTTTTTTTTTGTTTAATAAACGATTTTTCTGCTTTAAATTGGAAGTTTAAAGTATTGAATATCTATGATATTAGTTTTTTTTTTTTTTTCTTCCAAGTTTTATAGTTGTTTTCTTTTGATACAATTGACTATTGGATTAATATGAAAGTGAACTTTTATTATAGATATTTAACAATATTTGAAGTTAATCACTTTTGATAAATAAATTGTTTATAATAAATAAAATAAATTGAAGTTTGTGATACATATCATATACACTATAACAAAATGAGGTTACAAAAAAAAAAAAAAAAAAGTCATGCTCTCTCATGGGAAAAGAATTGTATGAAATCTTGTTTAACATTATTTATATCTTTTTTCCAATAATTTAATGTCACATCAATAATTTTATTTTGAATTTCATGATTTTTATCCTGAAAAACAATTAAATTGAAATGAAAATCTTGAAATTTAGGATATGGTATTAAACAATTGGAAATGAATACCTTCATGCTCACATTACAATTTTGAAGACATTTTTATTTGAAGTACTTATTTACAAATTGAGTAAATATCTCTTTTACTCATTGTTTTTAATTTTTAAGTTACTCCATGTCTTTTGTTTAAATTTTTCTTTATAATTTTTATACGTGAAGTATAAAGTTGACTTTAAATGATTTATGTCTTTGTTGTAATATTTTACTTAATTGAATTAACTTTTAATGTTATCATTTTAAAGTTAATGAGTATTAATTTGTTAAGCTTAAAATATAATTAAAAAAAGACACATATTGAAAACATTTATCAAATTAAATTTATATTTTTAAAATATAATAAGGGTTAATTACATTATTAAAATATAGCAAAGTTAAATATAGAACTACAAAAATCAAATATTAAGAATTTTGACATTAAAATAAATTAATTTAATAATATATAAAATAAATAATTCGTAATAAATTATTAATAATATTATTTAAATTATAATATATTAATATTAATATTCAAGATATGGTGTATAATAATTTTAAAATTAAATAAAATTAATATAACTGATTCTAAATTAATTAAATATTTTAAAAATATTTTGTAACTACATTACCTTTTCAATTCATTAATGATTTTTTTGAATAAATTCATTAAAAAATTCTAAACAACTAACATTATAAAATATTATAAATTTTATATATACAACTAACTTCAGCATTGCACGAGACTACAAATTAATTTATAAAACTATAAAACATAATAAAATAGATTAATGATTTTGATATTTTTAGAGTAAAGATATAATATTAGTTTTTAATTTAAATATTTATTTTAAATTCTTTGAAAAGTAATGATTATTTGATAACGTTGTTTTATCTAAATCTAAATAAAATCAAAATTAGAGAACAAAATTTATCATTTTACTAAAATAGACATTCAAAAGAAGTATTGGATCTGAAATTTTTTTATCTAGTGGAATTGAATTCAAATTGTGCCATATCATTTTAACTAATTAATTATATATTTTTTACTTTTAATTTATCTTCCTCTTTTATTATTTTTATTTATTGAAAATTTTAAAATAAATTAAAAAGACAAAAAAGTTAAACACTATGAGTATCACATCTTAGAAAAAGAAATAACAGTCAGAAAAATGCTACAAGAGCATGCAACTAGAATTAAATGACTACACACATATTGATATTATTCAATTTTTATTAATTAATTTCTTTTATAACGAGATAACATATTTAAAATTTGCATTGGATTATTTTCATTTCAAAATTTAGGTTTTATTAACAAACAATTGATAAGGTTGTTATAGCATTTTCTTGCTATACATATCTCACCATTTTACTAGTTACATGCATTATAAGATTACAATCTACTTTTTTCACTTTCATTCTCATTAATCTTTTCCATAGTTTTATCATGATGAAGGGTGTATTGTTAATTTCATTCTTTATTTTGTTTTTTTCAGCCACATTGTTCAATCCGTGACAATTATGCTCATGATAATTGTAATACTCATAATTTGCCCGGCCCATTTCTAAACTTATTCTTCAACTCAAAATTACCCAAATTAAACCAAAAAATAAACCCAAACCCAATTACAAAACTACGGACCCAAACTAACCTTACGGACCCAATAACCAAACCCATTAAGCCCACAATACCCAAATTAACCTAGCCTACTAACTAATCATTTAATTCTTGTAACATCCCGAAATTAGGCCTAGTAGGATTGAGCCCAATGGGCCTTAGGCGTAGTAGCGTTTAAAATTTTTTGGAGAATAGGAGATCGGCTTAAGTGCAAGTTGGACCTTTTAGATAAGTGATTTTGGAAGGTTAGGGGCTTTATGAAGTCCGGGATCAAATATTAGCTTTGGGAAAATTTTGGTTTTAGGTGAAAAAACCTTGGAGGTTGGCGGGTAGGCCTTAAGAATAAAATGTGGAGGAAAATGGCACAAGTGGTGTGTGTGGTGTAGTGGCAAAGTGGCGCCACAAGGAAGGAAGGAGGTCCAAGGTTCTAGTTGTAGCGTTTGCATTCCTTTTTGATTATTTTATTAAATAAATTTAGACCTTGGCCATAGGGTTATATTTAATTGCGCATGGTTTGAGGCACAAGGAGCTAGTTGGTAAAGTGGCTAGCGGCGTGGATTATGTTATAAGGAGCCTAGGTTGAATCTCATGAGAAGCAAGGAGTATTTATTTTATGAGTGGACGGTGAAGAGTTTCAGTTGAATTTAAACTCTCTTGACGAAGGATCCCACATCGGAAAGATACAAGGAATGAAGGTGAAGAGCTAGCTATATAAAGAGCATGCCGGAGAAGGGTTACCATACCTTGGTGGGCGTTGGCACGAGGAGTGGTCGCAGTAGCGATTTAGCACCGAGTCTGTCGGTGTGTAACTCTCTCTACTATAGTTGTAAAGCGGCAAATGCCGAAGTGCGATCACGGCAATAGTAGCCACACGAGCGTGCGGCGCCGCGTGTGGGGCTTCAACGCGATAGTTGAGGCCATCGGTAGTATTCTTGTGGGTTGAAATTTGCTTGGTCATGATGGGCCCAATGGGCCCAATGGCCCAATGATGGAATAAATTGTATGATGATATAGTATATAGTGAACTAGACTAGGTGGAACTTATATCGTGGATAGATTTGTGTTAGGTGGGCCACACGGTATGGGCGTGTGGGCGAATAAATAGAAATCGGGTTTTAGCCCAACAATCCAGTAAAGAGCAGAAAATGGTAGTTGAGTCGCTCAAAGCGACTTTGCACCTTTAGAAAGGCCATTCGGTACAAAATTACGAAAACACCCTTGGTAGGTAAATTACGAAAATACCCTTGGTGGGTAAATTACAAAAATACCCTTGGTAGGTAGATTATGAAAATACCCTTGGTGGGTAAGTTATGAAAATACCCTTGATGGGTAAATTACGAAAATACCCTTGGTGGGTAAATTACGAAAATACCCTTGGTGGGTAAATTCTGAAAATACCCTTGGTGGGTAAATTACGAAAATACCCTTGGTGGGTAGATTCTGAAAATACCCTTGGTGGGTAAATTACGAAAATACCCTTGGTGGGTAAATTCTGAAAATACCCTTGGTGGGTAAATTTGAAAATACCCTTTGTGGGTAAATTACGAAAATACCCTTGGTGGGTAAATTACGAAAATACCCTTGGTGGGTAAATTACAAAAATACCCTAGGTAGGTAAATTACAAAAATACCCTTGGTTGGTAAATTACAAAAATACCCTTGGTGGGTAAATTATGAAAATACCCTTTGTGGGTAAATTACGAAAATACCTTTGGTGGATAAATTACGAAAATACCCTTGGTAGGTAAAATTACGGTTATACCCTTAGAGGTTGATTAGCATGATTATGTTGTTTTATGTCTATCTGATTATGATGGTAATTCATGTTATACTTATATTTGATATATGTCTAGCATACATGACATCTGCATACACGTAATTATTATGTCATATTGCACGGGTATGATGAGTGGAGGGAAGATTGATATCGTGACTTGGTCACGGTGATTTAGTATCACATTCGTGTCTTCGGACACGGAGGTTTGGCACCTCATAGCGACTCGTCCACGTGGTTAATACCACCGTGGGTTGGCCCCACTTTTGAGATATGGGATCGTCGCCGGTGATTTGGTATCACGTGGGTTGGCCCCACAACTTGATGATTCGTGACTTGGTCACGGTGGTTTAGCACCACCGGTGGTTTGGCACCACCGGTGATTTGGTATCACATTCGTGTCTTGGACACGGAGGTTTAGCACCTCATGGCGACTCATCCACGTGGTTAACACCACCGTGGGTTGGCCCCACTTTTGAGATATGGGATCGTCGCCATGATTTGGTATCACGTGGGTTGGCCCACAGATGGATTATTCGTGACTTTAGTCACCGGTGATTTGGTATCACATTTATATCGTGACTTGGTCACCGGTGGTTTAGCACCACCAAGTGGTTTGGTACCACACGGGTAGAAAAGGAGTTATGGATGGCTAGGTTGGGTGCATTATACATATATGTTGCTTTGTTATAATTTGTGTAAGTATGTGGTATTTACCGGAGAGGGAATATGCATTGAGTCTTGGTGACTCACCTTCTCCCTTATCTTTTCGGTGATTCGTGAGTTTGCGGATGAGGAGGATGAACTCGAGGAGGCCATGCAATAAAATTTGGTTTTACATGAATTTCCAATTGGGTACTTTATTTTAATTTGGTTTTCATATTTTTATGGATTTGTAATAAGGCTGTTTAATTATGTTTTGGATTATTTTATGTTTTGAATATGTTTAAAATATGGCTTTTAAATTACTTGGTTAATTTAATAATTGAGCCCAAAGTTTTCTAAACTAAAACTCATAATGGTTTTAAAAATCTTACCATCGGGTAACATGAATAGTTCAATAGTAAAATTACAAGTTAAATGTTTTCAACAGTTAAGTGATTTCCAAAATTCAAGTTTCTATACTCAATTGCAAACCGATTTTCCAAAATGATATTTGAATTTTCTTAAAAGATATAAATGTTTTCTATCCTATGATTTATCAACTAAGTTTTAAAGTTTTATGTAATTTCAAGTAAATTTCAATTTTAACTTATTTTCGACAAATAAAGAATTACAAAGAGTTTTCACAAAAATTTAATTGTTAATTGATTCTTTCAAAAATTATTTTCCTTAGTGACATACCAGATTTGATTAGTGGCGTATTATTGACCGGTTTGGGGTGTTACAATTACCCTAGCCCACTAAACAAAAGAAAACAAAACAAAACCCTAAGGGCAACTTGCCCTCTCTGCCATGAACACGCCTCGACATGTCATGCTTTGCTAGTGATCCAAATCATCACACAACAGACGCCAAGACCGCCAAGCTCCTACAAGCATTAAACAAGACAGGACAGAACAGAGACCAAGTTGTAAAAACAAGGCTATAAAAGCTGATTCAAAACATTTGTAAAAGGGGACTTTTTTTTTTCGATCAATACAAAACAGAGATTTAAAAAACAGATTCAACAAAATAGAAACCGATTCAAAGAAAATAGAAACAGATTCGAAAAATTTCAAACGAGATCCGAACACTAAAAGACAGAGATTTAAACACCGAAACAGAGGCTGAAAAGGTAATTTTTCTTTACTCTTAAATTTTTATTTTTATTTTCTACAAATCCTTTTATTCGCAAATTTACAAATACACACATATATAAGTGCAAAAATATAATTAAAAAAAGAAAAAAAAAACCTTTTTGCGAAATTTCTACCATCAGTGAGCGGTGGCGTGACGATCTTGCGTGTGACGGAGAACAATGGTCGAGGCGGTCTGGAACCCCCTCTCCCTTTGATCTGCAGAGAAAAGAAGAGAAGAGAAAAGTTTTTTTTTTTAGAAGCAGGTGATAAATGAATTTTTTTCAGAAATTTGGGCCTTAAATAGCCCCTCAAAACGACATCGTTTTGGGGTTTGCCTTTAATGCCCAAAACGACGTCGTTTCACCCCAAGATCCGCATGTTGACCCGACCCGCCAGGAGGATCCGCTTGTTTTAAAAGGGAAGGAGAATTGCTCAATCAGCCCTTTCGTATTTTTAGTTTTTTTCAAATCAAGTTTTAGTATTCGCACATTGGCCTTAAAATTTTGCACGCTTTCGCGATTTGGTCCTCCCTCAAAGCGCTGCGTTTAATTTGCTGGGAAAATTTCCTCTTTGATCCCCCATCTTTTATGCGCGTGTTCATTTAGCCCCAAGCCTTTGTTTTATTTACAATTTGACTCGAAACTTCCATTTTTAATGCAATTTAACCCATTTTACAATTATTTTGCAATTTTTACTACTTTTACTATTATTTAAATATTTTTATTATTATTGGTTATTTATTATTATTTATTATTATTATTTGTTATTTTCATTATATTTTACTACTATTTGTATGTTATTATTTATTGTGTGTGTTATGATTTTATTTTTCTACTAATATCATTATTTTATTTAGTATTATTATTTTTTTTTCATCATTATTTTATTTTATTTTTTATTTTATTATTATATCATCATTATCATCACTAGTATTATTATATTTATTACCACTATTAATGTATCTTTATATGTATATTGTTATTACTACCATTTTATTTTTCTTTTCTTTAAAATTATTACTCTTATTTCACTTCCATTATTATTATTTATTAGTATTATTATTATCGTTATGTTACTATTATTATTTCATCGTTATTTCTACTATGGTTAATATATGTAATACTTTCAATGTATTATCCCTTACTTATATATATATATATGTATGTGTCTTTCATTATCCTTATCACATGTAACATCTCATCATTTGTCGCACCTATCTTACCCGATTTATTAAATTTTCAAATAACCGATATTCCGTATTAAAGGTTCGAGAGAATCGAGCCCTAACTTACTGGGTTCCGATTTCTCTCCTTTAACCTAAATAACAGAATATCCTTTTTGAAATCGCAATTCAAGTTTTAAATAAAATACTTGTTCTTGGAAATTCGAAATGTTGCGCCCTAACTTACTGGACACGACATCTAGATACCCCGAGATGAGTTTTTTTTAAAAAGTAAAGGAAATATTCCGTATTTGGAATTTTGAGAAAATCGAGCCCTAACTTACTGGGTTCCGGTTTCTCATTTGACAAATAACGGAATATCGCCTTGAAATTTTTAGCCGAGTTTTAAAATCAAAGACAAGTTCAGTTTCGGGAGTCCAAAGCGTCGTACCCTAACTTACTGGATACGATGCTTTATCTCTTCGAAATAAGGAAGTCTTAGTATCCCGTCTGATCCTTTCAAGTTTTGAAAATAAAAGTATTCATTTTCGAATCATTTCAAAGTTTTCAACATTAGGACATCGATCAATCAATTTGGTATCAATTTTGGGCGTGACGAGGGTGCTAACCCTTCCTCGCACGTAACCGACTCCCGAACCCGTTTTCTCCAATTTCGCAGACCAAAAAACCCTGTTTTAGTAAATCAAAATGTTTTATTAAAATAAAATTGATCCGATTACACCTAATAAAGATCGGTGGTGACTCCCTTCTTTTTCAATTCTAAAACCCGAGTCGATCGCGTCGTTTCCTGTTTTATCAAAAAAATGGTTACGACAATAATCATCCAGTTGTACAACCTAATAATTTTTCGCCACTGTTTCCTTGTTTATGGTTAATAGATACAATTTTGCAACCATTGTTAAATTTTCCACCTTTTATCAGCTCACCGCCACCGCCAGACCCTATAGAGTCTCCATCGATGGATCCTAGATTTTATGGGTGCCGACAAATCTTTGAAAAGAATTTTGACATGAACTGCTACAAAGATATGTTAAATTCTTTTGGTTCGCACAAAGTTTTACTTCGACCGGATTGTTGTCGTAGGATTATGCTACTTCTAGATTATTGTCTTAATGGAATACTTTTTCCTTCATATCAGGATGTGACTTCCAAATTTAAAAGTTATTGTTCTAAGAAATTAGCTGCAACACCATCAACTTAGATTAGATTACTATCTTTTAGTTAGACTTTATTTTTGAATAAAGTTAGTATCTCAATAATTTTTTTAATAAAAGTGGTTTATGGTTTTTCTGTATTGAATGTTTATGAGTTTAGTTTCTTATTTCTTCCAAGTTTTATAGTTCTTTTCTCTTTTCATACAATTGAGTATTTGGATTAATATGAAAGTTCATTATTTATGAGAGTAGAGTTTATTATTGCCAAGAAAAATAAGAATATGAATTTTATTATAGACAATTTTGTTTGGATTCTGCAACCTTTTAGTAACTTTTTATTAAAAATTAATTATGAATTTTAAGTCTAAAGTCATAATATATTCAATCGTTTTGATGAATCTATAATATATATATATATATATATATATATATTATATAATGAAATTAATAAATATTGTATCCTGAGATAGATACAAATTGATAAAATTATTAGAGAAAATTGTCTAAAAATTATAAGAGATAATTACATAAGTTAAATCACTTTTAATATTAAATTAATTTTTATTAAAATTAGTATTTTTTAAATAATATTGGTTAACTGTTAATGTTTTTTACCTGCCTCTATTAAATTAGAAAATGACATATTCTGAGGGTTGATATTAGTGCTTTTATGCTTGATATTAGTGTGTTGATTTGTGTATTAGTCCTCGAGTTTGATTCAATTAATAGGGCTATAACATAAAAATAGAATGTATATGTGATAATAAAATGGGAAAAATATAATGAAAATGAAAATCAATTGTGATATATAAGAAACAAGATTCAAATATCTTGAGAATGCATTGATAGTATGAAACGTATATGAATATCTCGAGGAATTAGCAACATGATATATGTTTATATGATTATGTATGCTGAAATGAAATTTGGACACTATGTATTTTATTGTTATTTTACTTGTTTATCCGTTTATATGCTTGAATTTAAATTATGTTAGCATTATTGGGCACTCAATAGTCAACATAGGAATTTGTTTGTTTTTGTGTGCAGATTTCGAGTAAGTTTGTGCTCTTTTGTTAATATATTGTTAATGATATGTAATTAGGTAGAATTGTGTTTATATGTTGTTTTAAGTCTTTTGAAATAATTTGGTACTTGTTGCTTTGATATATAATTCTGATGGATATATGCATGAGTTTACTTGTTGCATTGGACGGTAAATCATAGCTAGTATGAAGTATTAAATGTCATGTTTGCATGTGGATTAAATGTGTTTTTGTATGTTAAATGTGTGCGGATTGGTATGATATGATGTTAGGGTATTTTAGGTGATATTTGGAGATGAAATTCATGCTTGAAATATTGTATTGTAGGTGAAATCGTCGTTTAGTCTTGAGACATCTAGAACAGGTCTTGAGACACTTAGAATTAAAATAATCAAATTGTGCATTTTTGAGTATACATCTTGAGACTTATCAAACAAGTTTCAAGATATCATGATATAAGTCTCAAGTCATAATGGCCTATGTCTCAAGACATCTAAGCATGTAAGGTAGGGGTCTGAACCAGGGATTTGTGTCTTGAGACATAAGGGGCTAAGTCATTGATTAATTTAGTGGCTTAGTGCGCTTAGTAGTCATTGATTAATTTGGGTGTTGATATTTGTCGAGGGGTCCTTGATGTAGGTGCTTTTGGAGGATGGTTTGGGTTGTTGGTTCTGATGGGTTCTAGTTTGCTTGATTATTCTAGGTTTGTTTTTGTGTTAATGTTGAATTAGGAGTGATTTCCTAAAGCTGTTTCTGAAGTTGTGGTGTCATTGATGGCTAATGACCATGAAGGTTTTGCTCTACTCGTCATGGTGTTTGTTGATACCAAAGATTTATATATTTTTTTGGGAAGGCCTCTAGGAGGATTGAAACTTTTGAATTTGTGTTTGTGTGACAAAGATGGAGCGACTACTGAGGCAAGAAAGTGTGTGATGGAAAAGAAGAATTTTACAGCAAGTGGGCGTGGAAGATGTGAAAGAGTAAACCTAGATCTTTCTTTTGCAGGTGTTTCATTTTAATAATGTGTATCTGTTAGTGGCATAAGTTTCATTTAATTAATAATGTGTGCAATGAAAAATTAAATATCATCATAATTTACATGTCTAGGTTAGGTGAAGCATGTAAGATTATACTTTTAAGAAGATGAAAAATATAATAAGCGTGATAAAAGTTAATAAATTAAACTTATGCTACTAACAGCTACATACTCGTTTAAGCACCCCCTAATCCTTTGTAAGCAAAATTCTCAGGCTCTTCTCAATTACCCCCAAAAATGAAGTTTGTGGCACTGCTTATTCCTTTTGCAATTTTGCTTTCTATGGTTAAGGGTCAAGTTGTTCCTGCCATGTTCATATTTGGAGACTCGATTGTTGATGTAGGAAACAATAATGATCTGGTTACGCTTATAAAAGCTAACTTCCCTCCTTATGGGAGGGATTTTGCTCATCATGAACCAACCGGAAGATTCTGTAATGGAAAGCTAGCGATAGATATTATTGGTTAAACCTTGTTTCTTTTTCTTTTTATAATCATGTTTATCTTGTATATTTATTAAACAGTTTTTTTTCCTGCATTTGTAAACACAGCTGAGGGACTTGGCTTCAGAGACCATCAGCCCGCTTACATGAGTGACAAGGCTAACGGGGAAATGTTGTTGATTGGAGCCAATTTTGCATCAGCTGCTTCCGGTTATTATAATGCTACAGCAATCTTATACGTAAGCCAAAAAGTCGTTTTTATTTCTCTATGTACTTTTAAATATTCATTCATTTATTTATTTTACAGAATACACTCTCTTTAAGTCAACAATTGGAAAACTACAAAGAGTACAAGAACAAGTTAACGGCTATAACGGGGAAATCCAATGCTTCTTCAATAATATCTAACGGAATCCACATTATTAGTTCTGGGAGCAGCGACTTTCTTCAAAACTATTATATTAATATTTTATTATTCACATCCTATACACCTAATATGTTCTCAGATATTCTCATTGAATCATATGATAATTTCATTCAGGTTTTACTTAATACTTTTTTCACTAAATTAATATATATATATATATATATAATTTCATGATTTTCTAAAGTTTCTTACAGAATTTGTACGAGCTTGGAGCAAGAAGAATAGGAGTCACAACTTTACCACCACTTGGGTGCTTACCAGCAGCCATCACAGCTTTTGGGCATGGTAGCAATCAGTGTGTGGCTAGATTAAATAACAATGCAATTTCATTTAACAACAAGCTCAATCACAGATCTCAAAGGTTAAAGAGAAGGTTTTCTAAGCTTAAGTTAGTTGTCTTAGACATCTATAGTCCTCTTTACACCATTATCACAAAGCCTGATGAGAACGGTAAAAATACTATTATTTCTTAAAATGTTAGAAGCATGAGTAAGGCTTAACTTGTAAGCAGGCACTAATAATTTAAACATGTGAAAATAGGTTTTGCAGAGGTAAGAAGAGCTTGCTGCGGGACTGGATTGCTTGAAACATCCATACTATGCAATCAACATTCCATTGGAACTTGCTCAAATGCGTCACAATATGTTTTCTGGGATAGTTTCCATCCAACAGAGGCTGCAAACAAGATTTTAGCTACTAACCTCTCTAATAGTGGAAGCTCTTTAATTCAACCATAGTTAAAATTTATAATTTATGGTTTAGCTTAAATTTAAAAAATTAAATAAAGACCCTATAGCTGGTTTTTATCATGTATTCACTTTATATTTTATGAATTTTCTTATAAGGATTTTGTTGAGCTAATGTCTATTCATTTAATTTTTCACTTTTTAAAATTTTTAACTTATATTTTGTCAAACACCCCAAAATCGAAGGAAAAGATAATATTTGTTAACTTTGCTAATATGGTATATATGTGGATTACGTAGATAACATGTCAATATTTAATTAATTTTAAAACATTTAAAAATATTTTTTTATATTTTTAATAATTTTAATTTTAAAAATAGTGTTTATAATGTTTTGAATTTTAAAATTTTAAAAACTAATTAAATGATGATTTGTCATCCACTTGACAATATATATATATACATAACGTCAATAGAGTTAAAATGTTTAACTTTTTCATTTATTTTGCATGGTTTGACAAAATAAATAAATTTTAGACTAAAAAGACACAAAATTAAATAAAAAATTAAGTATTATAAAATTTAAAATACAAATAAAATTATAAAAAAACACATATAAAATGATTACAAGCTCAATAAATCATAACCGTTAGAATTCGCATGAATATCCCCATTTAAAATCAAGGGCGTAAGAAAATTATTAAAATTAGTTTATAAAATTATAAGAGATAATTAAATAGGTTAATGATTTTGATTTTTGGAGTAAAGATATAAAATTAGTTTTTAATTAAAATATTTAAATTTCGAAAAGTAATGATTATTTGATAACATTTTTATCTAAATCTAAATAGAGAACAAAATTGATCATTTTACTAAAATAGCCATTCAAAATAAATATTGGATCTAAATTCTTTTTATCTTGTGGAATTGAATTTAAATTCTGCTATATCATTTTATCTATTTATTTATTACTTTTAATTTATTTTCCTCTTTTATTATTTTTATTTATTGAAAATTTTAAAATAAATTAAAAAAAGCAAAAAAAAAATGGAGTATGCAACTAGAATTAAATGGCTTCACACACACTATTGATATTATTCAATTTTTATTAAATAATTTTTTTATAATAGATAACATTTTAAAATTTGCAATTCAATTATTTTCATTTCAAAATTTAGGTTTTATTGACAAACAATTGATAGGGTTGTTATAGCTTTTTTTGCTATATATATCTCACTATTTTACTAGTTACATGTATTACAGTATTATAATCTACTTTACTCACTTTCATTCTCATTAATCTTTTCAAAGTTTTATCGTGATGAATAGTATATTCTTAATTTTATTATTTATTTTGTCTTTTTCAGCCATATTGTTCAACTAAAGTTTTTCAATCCGTGATAATTATGTTAATAATAATCATCTTGCTATACAACCTAATAATTTTTCGTTACTATTCCCTTGTTATGGTTAATAGATACAAATTTGCAATTATTGCTAAAATTTCCACCTTTTATCAGCTCACCGCCACCACCAGAAGAACCTATAGAGTCTCTATTAGTAGATTCTAGATTTTATGAGTGCCGACAAATCTTTGAAAAGAATTTTGACATGAATTGCTACAAAGATATGTTGAATTCTTTTGGTTCGCACAAAATTTTACTTCAATCGGATTGTTGCTGTAGGCTTATGCTACTTCCAGATTATTGTTTTAATGGCATACTTTTTCCTTCAGATCATGATGTAACTTTCAAATTTAAAAGTTATTATTCTAAGAAATTAGCTGAAGCATCGTCAACTTAGATTAAATTATTATCTTTTAGTTAGACTTTAGTTTTAAATAAAGTTATTATCTTGTAGTTTTTTTAATAAAATTGGTTAATGATTTTTCGATTTAAAATTTTAAAGTATTGAATGTTTTTGAGATTAGTTTTCATAATTTGTAATGTTTGATTTTTATTTTCTTCCAAGTTTTATGGTTATTTTCTCTTTGATAAAATTATCTAAAAATTAAAAGAAATAATTAATTTTATTAAAATAATAATTTTTTAAATAATATTAAACCTTAGGGGTTGTTTGAAAACTAAATTTATCAAATCCAGGAGTCGAATCGATCTGTCATGCCTAAAATTTAGACTTATTTTTTAAATCAAATTGGATCCAAATTAATAGACTTTAAATTTTATTATATCTTGAATCCCACCCGATTGATGATTGTCTTATTTTAGTTTAACAAACTTTTTCACTCCACTAGAATGTTTTAGTAGTACTGGGCTACTGGCTGGCTGACGATTTTAGTTTCGTACCATAACATTCTTCCCTTAGTATTCCCTTCTTGACAAAAAAAAAAAAAAATAATTCAAAAATAAAATTCCGGCGAGAATGGCTTCGGGTTTGAAGACAGCTGATTCGACGGCGAAACTTCTCTCCGACCTCAAAATCGACGCCGGAGATTGGTCGCCTAGTCTTGTCAAGAATCTCCACCTCCTTTCTCCGGATCAGGTCTTGCATGTTTCAGATTCCGTACTTTTGTAAAAAATTACCGGATATTTATGTGTTTATATATATATATTATTTGTTCGACTATGTAAATTATGCGTTATTTTTTGTTGTTTTGGCAGATCCAATTGGGGAAGATGTTGTTGGAGATGGGACAGAGTCATTTGTTTCAGCATTGGGCAGAGCCTGGCGTCGATGACGACCAAAAGAAAGCTTTCTTCACTCAGGTCTCTGTTATTTTTGAAGCTATTGAGTTCTACAGTATTCTACTATGATTTTTTTTTCTTAATTAGAAATGTTTTTGGTTACTAAGGAAAATTAAGGCATTCAAGGAGTGGCTGTTTATTTTTACCGTTTATGCTTGAATTGTAGTTAAATGATTTTCAGTATTGTACATCTTAAGAGTGTACTGTTTCTTTCTTCCATTTAATATAGTTATCTAAGCTGAATTCGAGCTATCCTGGGGGTTTGGCATCATATATTAAAACCGCTAGGGAGCTCTTAGCCGACTCGAAAGCTGGGAAGAACCCATATGATGGCTTCACACCTTCGGTAATGAAATTACTCTCACTCGAAATTTTCTAAATTTTTATACAAATTGATGTAATCAATATTCAGTTGTCTTAGTTAACATGATTTGTATTATTATTAGTTTAATTTGACATATATCAAGTTTTCTTTACTCGTATATGTTCTTATCTTCACTCTCTTCTATGCAACTGTTTTAAACATAGTAATTCTTTTTGCAGGTCCCAACTGGAGAAGTTCTCTCTCTTGGTGATGATAATTTCATCAAATTTGAGGATGTTGGTGTCAAAGAAGCCAAAAACGCAGCGTTTGTTCTTGTTGCGGGTGGGCTTGGTGAGCGTCTAGGATACAATGGAATTAAGGTATATAACCTATAGACCAACAGTTAATATTTTTCTTTTCTTTGCCCCTTTTTGAAGAGGATTAATCACATTTTTTGCATCGTATTGGTTAAGCCTGTTCCTACACCCTTGACTACTTTTGCTCTACAAACAACATATTTGACTAGCTACTCTTGACATCTTGTAGGTGGCACTTCCTGCAGAGACCACAACTGGAACATGTTTCTTACAACTCTACATTGAGTCCATTCTGGCTCTTCAAGAAGCTAGCAGTCGTCTCACACAAGGTAGGCTCGGTGTCTCAGTTGTTAGGAGGCGTTCCACATTAAATAGCCTTTTTGAACTTTTTGTATATTGAGTCTATTCCGGTTCATCAGGAAAGCAAGTAGTTGGTTCATACAAGGTTTGTGTGGTATCTCATTTGTTAGGAGGCCTTCCGCATTAAATAGTCTTTTGAGCTTTTTGTCCTTGACTTAATCATGAAATATTAAGGTTTATTTTCCTTCAGTACTGTTGGTTGCAGCAGCCAATGGGAGATTATTGAGCATCATCAGAAAAGCCACTTTCGGATAAGACAAGAATTTACCACTTTACCTGTAAAATGGCCATCATTTTATTAGGAAAATTGATAGAGTGAACAAGTAGAAAAGAGTTCCAAGTCAGGCTGTATTGTTTTCTTTGTAATCAACTATAGCAAATGAACTTATTTATTTAACCAATCTCTTTCATCTCACTAGCATAAGCAGTGCATATTCTTACAATCATTTTCTTATGTTTGAAGTGCCTAGATCAACATATTTGCCTCAATAAGTAAAAAGAAAAACAATAAACCTTGAATCCTTCAGAAAATATTTTATTGTTGTTGCATTTTACAACTTATTTGCTCTCTAACTCCTGAATGTGTCTTAAATTAAGGAACATGTCAAAAGGAGATTCCTTTTGTTATCATGACATCAGATGACACACATACCCCTACGGTGGACCTTTTAGAATCAAATTCTTATTTTGGGATGAAACCTTCACAAGTTAAACTTCTTAAGCAGGTATGTTATCTCTCATTGATGTATGGTTGGTGACAGCTGTTGTTAGGTGCTTTATCTTGTTGTATTTGCTTGCAGGAAAAAGTTGCATGCTTAGATGATAATGATGCTAGGCTTGCTTTGGACCCTCATAACAAATACAAAATTCAGGTAGTCCCAATAAATGCCGTATAAAAAACATGCTTTTATTTTGATTGCTAAAGCCATTAGGTTCTTCTCTTTTCTCTTTTCTGGTCTTTTTAGACAAAACCTCATGGCCATGGTGATGTACACTCACTTCTTTATTCTAGCGGCCTTCTGAATGTATGGTATGTCTCTCAAATACTCTTCTCATGCCTTTGCAAGTTTTCTTTACATTTAGATTTGCATGTTGTCAAAAACTTATTTCTTAATGCACAGAAACTCCTTATATGATGCCCTTGTCCTTGCATCTCTTTATAGTAGTAAGACTAAAACAATGTTGGTCTCAAACCCACATTAAGCTATAACATCCATGTGGCTCTCTTAACTAGCTACCATACACTTATAATTAATCCATTTTCTAATGCTTCTTGACCTTAATCGTCTCAAAATTTATTTATACTAGGTCAGTGACATTGCATAGAAAAGTCAACTGTCAGTCTCTGGAAATTGGTTTAATGGATAATTCTTTTTATATTCCACCGTGTTGAACTTTTATCTTCACTTTTTGCTAGGCATGATTCCGGGTTGAGATGGGTTATCTTTTTCCAAGACACAAATGGACTGTTGTTCAAGGTTAGAATCTCGATTTCCATGACTTTATCTATAATTTTCTTATGTCAGCAGTGCAAAACTGGTAGAAATAAAAATTTACTATTTCAATGTAGGCAATTCCAGCTTCCCTTGGAGTCAGTGCAACTAAAGAGTACCATGTCAATTCTCTTGCTGTTCCACGGAAAGCAAAAGAAGCTATTGGAGGAATTACTAAACTCACTCATAGTGATGGTATTTATATACAAGACTGAAACTTCTATAACTATTGGAAGCTAGAATTCTTTATATGCTTATAACCTATTTCTCTAGGGATGATGGCATTCAACTAAAAAAAGGTCTACATGTCAGTAATTTTTTATTTTTCTAGTGCCAACTTCTTCTTTGTGCTTGTACATGTTAAAGTTCTTTTACAATATATAGGATAATGCTCCCCCCAATCTCCTTTCATTTTCTTGTATGATATATTATACATGTCTGTATGATAAAACTGTTCTATGATTGGTATTTTGGGCGTCAAAGACCCTATGATTTATGCTTCATTATTAGTAATGCACCATGAAATTAACTTCAGGGAGATCAATGGTGATCAATGTGGAATACAATCAACTTGATCCTCTGCTTAGAGCCACCGGACATCCAGATGGAGATGTTAATTGTGAGACCGGATATTCTCCTTTTCCAGGAAATATAAACCAAGTAATTTTTCCATCTCAAAATCATTATTTAGATGTTTCACTTCTAGGAAGGTGTCTAGTGTTATTACGAGGATTCTTTACTTTTGTAATTGATATGGTTGGAAGTACAAAGAATCACTGCATTTTACTCCTGCTGAAATCTTCATTATCATTGTGATATTCATTAAATTTGATCTGGTTTTTGCTGTGGAACCTCTTATACATATGTAGAAAATGTTACATTCGTTGTCTAATTGCGCTCTCCCTCCGTCTCCTGTTCTTTTTTTGTTTCTGTTTACCAGTTGATTTTGGAGCTTGGTCCATACATTAAGGAGCTCACCAAAACAGGAGGTGCTATTAAGGAATTTGTTAACCCCAAGTAAATTGTTCAGCAAAACCTTATAATTTCTGTTTTCATATATTTTGTTCCTTCTAAAGAAGAAAGCGAGTGAATATGTCGTGTTATGCCCTATGTTACTGCAGGTATAAAGATGCTAGTAAAACATCATTTAAGTCCTCAACTCGACTAGAGTGTATGATGCAAGACTATCCTAAAACATTGCCTCCATCAGCAAGAGTCGGATTTACGGTAATTGGTGGTTTGAATCCTTTCTTATAATTTCACTTGAGTCTTTTTAGTGTTAATAGGCCTCACTTCCTGTCTTACGTCAGATAGGATCCTACTTCTCTTGTGGTTCTGTGAATGAATTTGCTATTAATGTAAATATATGCTCATCATTAACCTGATGTAATGTGACTGTGTAGGTAATGGATACATGGCTTGCTTATGCACCAGTGAAAAACAACCCTGAGGATGCTGCTAAGGTGCCAAAAGGGAACCCATATCACAGTGCAACTTCTGGAGAAATGGCCATTTATCGTGCAAACTGTCTCATCCTTAAAATGGTGAGCATGTTGTTGTTCTGCTAAAATTCAGCTCTATATTTTCTCGTTCTTTAGGATGTTTTTCACTCTAATTCTGTCTCTCATCTTATTGTTAACAAATTTTGTCCGTTTGCTAGGCGGGGGTCCAAGTGGAGGATCCTGTGCAACAGGTTTTCAACGGCCAAGAGGTGGAAGTGTGCCCACGGGTTACTTGGAAGCCTAAATGGGGGATCACTTTTGCTGAGATCAAAAGCAAAGTTAGTGGAAGTTGCTCTATTTCTCAAAGGTCTACCATGGCCCTTAAGGGGCGTGATATCTTTCTTGAAAACCTAACCTTGGATGGAGCTCTTATCATCAATTCAACCGACGGTGCAGAGGTACGCCATTGACGATAAATTGACGGTTGTTTAATCCATTCCCTTGCACTCTTTTGCCACAATGTTTATTAGATTTGCTATTCAATTCCATGTTTTGGATGTTGTTCATGACTTCAATTTTCTTACATTCTTCTTGCTTGATAACTCTGACTTGATCAGTGCTTTCCCTGTCGCTTCATTATTTATGCCGTTTACCCATTGTCATCAGTAGCTCAAATCCTTCTCTGCTTGTAAATGTGCAAGTAAACTTTTTGTGCTGGATGGACAATTTAGTTAAGTTGAACAATATGGTAATAACAGTGTGGTTTTGGAAATAGGTAAAAGTTGGAGGATCAATAAAGAACAAGGGCTGGCTGATTGAGAGAATAGACTACAAAGATACAGCATTCCCGGAGGAACTGAGGATCCGAGGTTTCAGAATGGAGAAAAAGGAGCAATTGGAGGAAACCTACAGTCAACCTGGCAAGTACACTTTAAAGCCATGAATTTGATTCTTGTTTTCAGAAAGTTTTAATGTGGCAAATATTAGGTAATAATTGATATCAGAACAAGTCATTTTCCATTCTCTTTCATTTATTTTTTTGGGAATTGAAATAAAACTTTTCTTCCATATTTAAATTTTAATGTATTACCCTACAGTTGCAAGTCTTGCTTTTATACTATTGAAATACTATTAAATTATATAATTCAAAATTTAAATTCTTATAAGTATAATATAATTTAGAATGCATAAATAATGTAAGTTTAAATTTAATAATAAAAAAGTAAAATATTATTTAAATATTAATATAGTAAATTTTTAAATTTAAAAGTTTTTTTTTAACAAAAACTTATATTGTAATTACATAAAGGCATTAAAACTTATAACAAATATGTAATGCCTCAAAACTCGGCTTAGAAGTTTAGACCGAATCTCGGAGGTTACATTGATTACCGAAATGATCGTAGGTAAAATTTGAGTTTAACCAGCTAGAAACAATCGGTATTTAAGTTACGTAAAACTCTCCATTGTAAAATTTCGATATTACAAAAATTTTAGTTCAAAAGTCTCTTACATGTGTAAAGCCTAAAATTCATACCACAATATTTAAAATAAAACTTAGAATTCAAACCATTTATTTATAGATGCGGAATTTATGAAAATGTTATTAAAGTTGATTCTAAATGTGGCTGTTCGAGACCTTCGACGTGCCGAGTCTAGCAACAGCATACGAAAATACATGTAAAAGGGAAACTGAGGGGGGTGAGCTACACAAGCTCAGTGTGAGTTTGAAACGATTAACAACAGATTTACAGAAGAGAATTTCAGATAGCAGTTCAATAGAAAAACACACTTATAGAGATATACAGAAACATAAGGTAAATTCGAGGTCAATGTCCCAACAGAACGTAACAAACAAGCACACCACATCATAGATAGAAACTCAACCAATAACCCGTCAACGGATCGGTGCCAAAACACTTATCATCACAAACACGGTGTTCCAAAACGTCATTACGCTAACACTTCAATACACGCAAAATCAATCACACATGTTAAGTCAACCAGACAGACCGACAAATGAACTTACACCTAGTCACTTAACCATATGCGCATGAATGCGGTCAAGTAGAAAAGGAACCCACCCATCCAGCCAAAACACCTCTCCATCCTCCGATTACATCCCAAAAGAGCTGTTTAAGCTCATCCAACCAAACACACCACATAGGACCTCGAAAGGTCCATCCAACCCTACATACCAAGTATGTGGATTAAGCCACTCTGATAATAATACACAAAGAATGGCGTATATGATGATGCTGATGCATTAGGTGATGGCTTCTTTGTACCGATGAAGTTGCGATTAAAGCGCCAGATTAGAAATGGTCTTCCTTCTCTTCACAACCCAACCCAAAAGACTAATGCAAATGCAAAATGCACACCATTCGAAAACAGACTTACAAAAACAGAATATGAAATTAGAAATGCACACATTCAAATGCCCGGAATCAGAATCAAATATAACATAATATCAATTAATACTCAACTGAATCGCTTAATTAGAGCTATGATTGCGAATAACGCACAAGTCCAAGTTGAAACAAAGTCCTGACCACCCTTACAGAGACCTAGCCAAGGGTCCGAACACAAAGAATCATAATTAGATAAAAAACAGACACAGCACAAAAATTGGCGACATAAGGCCACACGGCCGTGTGGAAGTGCCCAGGCCGTGTGGGGGTCTACACGCCCATGTGGAAGTGCCCAGGCCGTGTGGGGGTCTACACGCCCATGTAAATGCCACACACACCCGTGTGGAGGGGTCACAAGCCCGTGTGAGTAGCCCGTGTAGCTCACTGTCCAAAAGTGATAACAATTAAGAGCAGAGGAGACACGATCGCATGGAGATCTCACACGCCCATGTGGTCAGGCCGTGTGGTACCAAAAATCATCGAAAACCCTAGATTCCCAATTGCACACGGCCGTGTGAACCGCCCGTGTGCGGCACACGCTCGTGTGAATCGCCTGTGTGCGGCACACGCCCGTGTGATCACCCGTGTGGTCATGAAACCACACCGAAACAGCCCAGAAAACACGAATTTCGACGTCAAAAGATCCTTAACCTCCAATAGTGAAGAAACACACCCTAACTAGTCGAATTTTACGCAATTTAACAGAGAGACAACATTATGATTATGCAATCACCGGAACATCCGAAATTATCGAATTTCACAAAATTGATTCAATAATTCACGATTAAATTAAAAAGTTACGAAACTCACACCTAAATTCACGATTTAAACATCCAAAAATGATCGACGCCTCAAATTCACAAATTCTGGAAACTCCTATCGACGAAATTGTAAAACACAACAAGAGAAATGGAGTAGAAGCAAAAGAGCCGAACCCCAATCGAGACGAAAACAAACCACCAAAATGAAGCAGTAGAAGAAAATCAAAGATTAAAAGAAAAAGAAGAAAAATCTGAAGAGGGAAGAGAAGAATATGAGAAGAGATTTTTTAGAAACAACTTCTTTTTTTCCAAAAACAAAAATATCATAAAATAAATAACATAAATAAATAAATAAATATATATAGCATATATAATAATAATAATAATAATAATAATAATAATAATAATAATAATAATAATAATAATAATAAAACAAAACTCAAATAAAATTAATTCCTCAAACACGCATGAGAATTCGAATACAGAACCCAGAGGCAAACTAACACACAACTAACCACCAGACCAGCATACCCATTCTAATATAAAACACAGCAACAAACTCAATTGTCCGATCTAGCCACTGACCCTACCTACAAATCTCAAAACTTCCAACTCCAAATTTCAAGGTATTACAAATTATATTAATAAAAAAATTTATATTTCAAAAACTAATTATTATCAAATTGGAATGAACCACCAAATTGTTTATTGTGGATTTGGGTCACAAATTGGTTATATGAGGTAAATTTTTTTTGAGTAATTTAATATTTATCAATTTTGAAATTTAGTAATTAAAACTTTAATATAATATTATTTTATTAAAGATCTTTTATGATTGTGAAAAAATACAAAAGGAAAATTTAAAAGTCAAAATGTTATTTAACAGCATATATGAATGGAAATTTTAACGGAATAGTTATTTTACATTTTTTTCTAAAATATAAGAGTTAATTTATTTATTTATTTAGTACAAATACTTGAATCCTAAATAAAAGAAAAAAAACTCAATTGAATAAACTATAAAACTTTAACTTGGTAACCTAACAAAAATAAATCCTAATTAAAAGCTTTATTAAACAAAAATTCATAAATCAATTTTATTAAACAAAAGACAAGTTTTTTTATTCTATAAGTAAAACTACAAGATAACATCTAAAATAATTTTATTGAAAAATGTACCTTATTTGAAAACTAATAATAACATAAAAATAGTAAAATCTAATTTAAATTGATAGTGCTGCAACTAATTCTCTAGAACAATATTCCTTAAATTTGGAAGTGAAATTACGTCAGGCAATAAATATTACTTCTTTAAAGCAATAATCTGAAATTGTTATAAATCCAAAACAATGTTCTACTTGAATTAAAACCTTGTGGAAATTAAAAGATTTTAACATATTGTCAAACCATTTGTTATCAACATATTTGTCCATGAATTGATTGCACTTATCTACTCAAGAATCCTCATATGGTGATTCTTCCGGCGATGGCTTTGTATCATCTAGTGGTGGTGAGCTAAAAAATGTGAAAAATTTAACAATTATTGCAAAATTTTATCTGTTAACCATAGACAAGGGAACCACAGCAAAAAATTATTATTGTTCTGTTGAATGATAATCATTAATAGAAAATCCTTAATCGAACAATGTGATTAAGAAAGACAAAACAAATAACGAAGTTTACAAGACACCATTCATATCGATGAAACTTTGAAAAGATTAATGAAATTGAAAGAAAGAAAATAGAATATAATTTTATAATGCCTATAACTAATTTTTAAAATGAAATAATTTAATGCAAATCATAACCTCTTTTATCTATTATCAACAAAATTTTTAAAAATTTGAAAATATATATTTATAAAGTAAATAATTTTTCCTATTCAATAAAATTTATTAATATCATACTTGACAAAGAAAGATTTTGTTTGCCATTTAATTTTTCCTTATCATTTCTTGATGTCATTGTATCAATAATATTGGTCCATTTAATTTTTATTGTTAATTTATTTTAAACCATTTAATTTTTATTGTTAATTTATTTTAAAATTTTATTCTTTTAAAAGATATAAATCTTAAAATTATATAAAACTTTGATTTTATGTAATTTTATATATAAAATTTTTATTTGACCAAATTCTTGAAAATTATTAACACAATTATTGATATAACATTATTTTATATTTATATATTGTATACATAAATAATTATATTTATCCAATATAAAAATAAATTGATGTATTTATTTCTTTGAATGTGTGATTAAATCAAAATTAAAGTTTAAGTAAATATTTGAACTCCAATTAGAGTTTTACGTGTATAGTTAGAAATTCATGTATATAATTACACATTAAATCAAAGTTCATATATAATTTTGAGATTTATTCCTTTTGAAATAAATAAAACTTTCAAGAAATAAAAAAAAATCATTAAAGAGGAAAAGTAAACCAAATAAATTGATATAATCATGTTGAGGAAAATTTGCAAATTTAATTCCACTGACCAATTCAAAATAAATATTATTGTCTAATTTCAAGTTTATCAAATGTTGCTGTCTAATCCTTATAATTGCTAAAGTGTTGTATTTGGACTAAAAGAACTTTTGTTTTGGTCCTTTTAAGAAATTTATAATAATTTCTTAATTGAGTAAAAAATATCAAACCATCCACTTTTATCAATCATAGAAGACCTATTTAAGCATGAAGATAAGCATTGTAAAATTCCAACCATATATCAATCATAAAGTACCTAAGCTTCTAACCATCCACTTTTATAAATCATAGAATATCTATTAAGACCTCTTTCATTAAACCTATAAAATAAAATTTTAGTTTGTAACTTTAGTATGAGATATATTTTATTATGTAAATTTTATTTTGATTATTTTCTTTATTAATAGAAAAATAGAAAATTTTTTATAACCCAAGTTTTCTAAAGTTTACTATTTGTTTGATCAGCCCTAATTCATTTTTTACTATTGTTTTCTCCCCATTCCACATATAATTTAGTATGTTTCAAATTTAATAATTTTAATATTCAAATTTAATAAAAAAGATTATTCAAATTTTTATATATTAATATAATAAATAATAAAATATATTTTAATATTTCAAATTTAATAATAAAAGTAAAGTGTTATTAAATATTAATATAGTATTTTTTCAATTTAAAAGTTAAAAAAAGGAGCTAATTATTACATAAAGGCATCAAAATTTATAACAATTATAGTATTAACAAATCTATATTCTAAAAAATAATTATTATCAAAACTTAAATAAATATATAATATTTTAAATACTTATTGATTGCAAGTTGTGAAACTATTTGGAATGGCCCACAAAATTGTTTATCGTAGATTTGGGTCACAAATTGGTTACCCGATGAGGTAAAAAATTCTAGTAAATTAATTTTTGTAAAAGAAATAAAATAATTTAGTTTTCATCAATTTCGAAATTCTAACAATTAAGTATAACAATGAATGATATTGATATTTTTTATCCATATTTTTTGTGAAATGTCCATATTATTACTTTAATATAATATAATTAACAACATATATGGATGGATTTTTAATATCTATTTAGACATTAACCATTTATAATTTAAATACCATTAAGACCTCTTCAATTAAACCTAAAGAATGGAGGACTCGGGTCTAGTTAAAGAAAGGCTCGATAGATTTGTTGTTACTGAGACTTTTGCCGCGAGCATGCCTTTTGTTGAAACCAAGATTATACGCCAGTCAAAATCTGATCATGATGCTATTTTTATGGATACGATGGGGAAAAAATCGAGGGAGCAATGTATGGATCCCAAATACAGATTTAGATACGATACTTGCTGGGCTAAGGAGAATGAGGCAAAGGAGATTATTAAGAATGTGTGGTCGAATAGAGACAGTTCTGTTGTTGACAAGCTGGAGGTTATTAGAGAGAAGCTGGGTCCCTGGTAGTACAAGCGATTCAACGATGTGAAGCGCAAGGTCAATACTCTAGAGAAGAGGATAAATAACCTTATGGATGGCCCTAATAATGCGGATACCTCGAGGCTGCTTAAGATGGCGCGTAGTAAGATGGGTCATATCCTTGACGTTGAAGAAAAATACTGGGCTCAGAGATCCCGTTCCCAGTGGCTTAGAGAAGGTGACCGTAATACGAGGTATTTTCATGTTCGAGCTACCTGCCGTAAGAAGAAAAACAGTATTGAGAAAATAAAAGACTCTAGGGGGACGTGGCATGAAGACAGCACCGAATCATCGAGGTGGTTCGGGATTATTTTAAAGACCTTTTCAAGAAGTCAACTGACCCTAGGGTTGAAATTGACTTACAATGTATTCCAAGTTGTGTGACAGATTGTAAAAACAGAGAGCTGAGTAAAGAATTCTCTGATTATCACGGCTTTTAATCAGATTGACCCTAGGAAGGCCCCTGGCATCGATGGTCTCCCTGGGAGTTTCTTCAGAGAGAATTGGCAGACTGTGGGAAAGGATGTCATTGAATTTTGCCATATGTTGTTAAGCGATACTAACAATATTCATCATATTAATGAAACCCTTATTGTTTTGATCCCTAAGATTAAAAATCCTAGTGCTATGACTAACTTTCGCCCTATCAGCCTTTGCAGGGTTTTTTACAAAATTGTGTCGAAAGTGCTCGCTAACCGTCTCAAAGAAACCCTTTCAACGTGCATTAGTGAGAACCAAAGCGCCTTTGTGCCTGGTCGGATGATCCACGACAATGTATTGATTGCACATGAGCTCGTTCACTATCTTCGAAGCGCTAAAAATGGTCCCAATAAAGGATGTGTGATCAAGCTCGACATGAGCAAGGCCTATGATCGAGTGGAGTGGGACTTCCTTGAAAAAGTCATGATTAAGCTCGGCTTCTCACTCGATTGGGTCGTTAAGATCATGAATTGCGTTCGCAGCGTTAAATATAGAGTCAAATGCAACTCGAGTATTTCTGATGTTATCGTTCCGGAAAGGGGTCTCCGCCAAGGGGATCCCTTATCTCCCTATCTTTTTCTTTTCTGTATGGAGGCTCTCTCTCGAATGCTTTTGGAAGCTCAAAATAACAATACTATCAAGGGCATTCGGGCTAGTAGGGGAGGGCCAATGATAAATCAAATTTTTTTCGCTGATGATGCTCTCTTGTTTGTCAGGAATAAGCGGAACGAAGTGGACGTGTGTTTGAAGATTCTTAACATGTTTGAAAGGATGTCGGGTCAAAGAATAAATGCCGATAAGTCGATGGTCAGTTTTAGCCCGAAAACTCCAACGGCTCAACGAGATGCTGTGAACGATGTCCTCCGTATGAAGATGGTGGACAATTTGGACAATTATTTGGGGCTCCCGATTTCGGTGGGAAAGAAGAAATCCTTGGCGTTTAAAAATATCCTGGAGCGCATGACAAATAGACTCAATAGCTGGTCTAAACGCTTGCTATCGGGGGCGGGAAAAGAGATATTCATCCAGTCAGTGTTTCAAGCTATTCCCACCTATGCTTTTTCCGTTTTCTTTGCTCCGAATGGTGTGATTGAGGAGCTCCAATCCATGATCGGCGGTTCTGGTGGGGTTGTGGTGACAACAATAGAGCTTGGAGCAGGGTGGCTTGGGATAGATTGTGTTTTCCCAAAGGCATGGGGGGTCTTGGCTTTAGGGACTTACGTTTGTTCAATCTTGCTCTTCTGGGTAGGCAGGTTCGGCGCCTCCTAATTTGTAAAGAAACCCTTTGTTTTAAGGTTCTCAGTGCCAAATATTTTCCCAACGGGGATGTTCTTCACTCCAAAAAAGTTGACAAGCCTTCTTTCACTTGGCAAAGTATTTCTAAAGCGGCAGATAGGTTAACCGGGGGTTTCGGTTGGAGCGTTGGCAATGGAAAGAGCATAGACATTTGGAGGGATCATTGGGGAGTTGAGGGTTTGACTGGGTCTTCTATTCGGGTGGAGGAAAGTGGGGTGCATGAAAGGAGAGTTTCTGACTTATTAACCGAAAGTGGGGACGGGTGGAAAGAAGGAAGGATCCTGGAATTATATGGAGAAAATTTGAATGACCAAATTTGTAAAATTCCGTTTCTCATAATGAGTTTGCTGATCAACGCATTTGGTTTCATAATCCGTGGGGCTTTTATTCGACGAAAACGGCCTACTCGTGGTTGCTCTTAAAGCAAGTAGGTTTCGGTCTTTACCGTATATACTGGAAGATGATTTGGAAACTGAGAACTCTTCCAAAGGTCCGTATCTTTGCCTGGAAGCTTGGCCATAATGCTTTACCTACTTATGATCGTGTTGCTGGAATTAGAAGCGGCTTCAACAGCTCCTGTCCAAGATGCGGGCAGGCAAGCGAGACCCTTCTACATGCCATGAGGGAATGCCCAAAGGCGAAGGCTGTGCTGATGTACGGAGGGTTAAATGATAAGTTGCTGAATGGGAGTTTCCTTTACTGCATCGACTGGCTTAAAGAGGCAATGAGGATTCTGGACAGTCAGGCAATGGCTGACTTCATCACTGTCCTTTGGAACGTTTGGAACAGCAGAAATAATCGGGTGTTTAGGGGAGTGGATGAAGACGCTAGAGTAATGTGGGAGAGAGCTTCCAGCTTGAGCCATGACTTTAGAATTTTTAATATGATAGGTAGGCCTTTTCTACCGATTGTGGAAGTAGAAAGGGGATGGAAAAAACCCGAGCCTGGGGAGGTAAAAATTAATTTCGACGCATCGTTCCAGAATGACATCGCGAGCTTTTGGGTGCTGGCTAGGGACCACGACGGTTTTGCGTTGGGAGGCATGATGGGCGTGTTGGATACTGTCAAGAGCGCCGAACGGGCTGAATTACAAGCACTTGAGGAAAGTATCAGTTTTGCACGTATGAAGGAATGGAAAAATGTTGTCTTTGAAACAGACTGTGCAAGCTTAGTCAATCGTTTTAAAAAGAGAAATAGTGACCGGACTAGCCTAGGCTTATGTATGAGACGCCTATTTTGCTTAGCTGATTCTTTTTTATTTTTTATTTTTAATTGGGTTCCTAAGTCTAGTAATAAGGCTGCCGATATCCTATGTAAATTGGCGATAGACAACCATTGTACTAAGAGCTTCAACGTTGATTATCCGTTGGAGATTCACAATTGCATTTTGAAAGATGCTATAATATGAGGTGACCTCTTGGGTCGTTTTCTATCAAAAAAAAAAAAAAATTAAACCTAAAGAATAAAACTTCAGTTTGTAACTTTAGTATCAGATATATTTAATTATGTATATTTTATTCTGATTATTTTCTTTGTAATAACCCATTTTACCCGGGCTTAGAAATAAACTAAAATAATAAAAATAAATGTTCAGTGTCCTTTTACAGTCCTTTTACAAAACCCAATTACAATCCATTACAACCCAGACCCAATACCCATTACACTCGAGCCCAAAACATATTACCCTACCCAGACCCAAACAACATATGGCCCAAAAGGGCCGAATGCCTAAACAGAAATGAGGAACCTAGGGTTTCTGGAAACCCTAGGCGCCGCAAGCCTCGCATTCAGCCCATAGCGCATAATCACTCCATTGCGACCACCACCTCTCTTGGCGCAATCCGCGCCCAATCACCGCCAAGATCTCCGCTTCTCTCCTGCACAAAAAAGAAATAGACAACAACAAAAATGGCAGAATCGTTGTTTCCTTTTTTTCATTTTTTTCTAAGTTATAAAACCCCAAAGCAACTTGTAATAGGACACACAAAAAATACACAAGCAGATATATACTCAGATACACAGAGATTTTAAAAAAAATCAGCAAGTTTTTTTTTTCTTTTCATTTTCGAGTACTTTTCTTTCTTATTATTTTTTTTCTTCTCTTTGAAACTACATATATAATAGATATAATATACAAAAAAAAATAATAAAAAAATAACAATTATTTTTAAAAAAAAGAACTTGTTACTTTCTTTTTTAAAAAAAGTTAAAAAAAAAACTTATTTCTGAGAATTCAAAATTGTCATGTCCTAACTCACTGAATATGAATTTTTATTATCTCGGGATAAGGATTTCAGAAAACAAGGTAACGTTTCGTATTTGGAAGTTCGAGAAATTGTGCCCTAACGTGTTGGGTTTCGATTTTTCGTTCGTCCAAATAACTAAATATCCTTTTAATGAATTTTGTAAATCATGAGATGATTTTGGTTACGAGGGTTTAAAACATCACGTCTTAACGTGCTGGATGTGATGTTTGTATGCTTTCGGAACAGAGGAATCTCTAATTCCAACTTAAATTGTTCAAATTTTGGTTACCAGGGTTTAAAACATCACGTCTTTTCGAATTTTCAACATTAGGGCAATGACTAATCAATCCGGTACCAATTTTGGGCGTTAAGAGGGTGCTAATCCTTTCTCGTACGTAACCGACTTCCGAACCTGTTTTCTTGAGTTTCGTAGGCCAAAATCAATATTTTGAACTAAAATGTTTTATAAGGTGATCCGATCACACCTAAGCGAAAAAAAATTGGTGGCGACTCCATTTTCCTTTTTTTAAGTCGATCCCCGTGTTTTTAAAAACATTTTAAAAATGGTTTCGACATTCTTTATTAATAGAAAAAAAATAAGAAATTTTCTGTAATCCAAATTTTTTAGAGTTTACTATTTGTTTGATAAGCCCTAATTTATTTTCTCACTGTTGTTTTCTCCCCAATTAATATATAATTTAGTATGCATAAATTAAATAATATAATTTCAAATTTAATAATTTTAATATTTAAATTTAATAATAATATATTATTCAAATGTCTATGTATTAAAATAATAAATAATAAAAGATATTTTTAATATTTCAAAAATTAATAATAAAAGAAAGAAATGCAGCCTCTTATGACAAGCTTGGGAAAATCAAAAGGAAGGTTATTGAAGTTGCAATGTGAGGTTTAATGTTGTGTTGATGTTGAAACAAAATCAATAATAAGGTTGCTTTCTCTCTTAACAAAAATGTTTTTTTCCCTCTCGTTCATTATTACTGGTGTTAGTTTATTTTGTTGAGATTTTGCCACGCAGATTTCACATTTTTCAACTAAATTTCAATCCATCTAAATAGCCTAATATTTTCTCGTATTTTCCCAGCCACACAAGGCCCACAACAAGAATCATCTCCCTCCAATACTAAACTAGAGATTATAAATAAACGCTACCCAAATCTCTCTCTCTCTCCATTGCCTTGATCATTTCTTACCAATTTGTCTCTGTCATTGGCTTGTTCTCGCCGGCAATACCTCTCCGTTCAAAATGTCCCTTTAACGAAAGGTTTCCCTTTCCTTTCCTTCTTTTCCTGATCAAAATTGAAGCTCCTGAAACGAGAACGGAAAAGAAAGAAAGAGAGGTAGACCTAGGCTGAGATATGAAGAACAATTACATTATAGAAATAACCCTCATCTCCGCACAAGGACTTAAGAAAACAACAACCTTCCGTCGCATGAGAACTTATGCTGTCGCTTGGATTGATTCCTCCGTCAAGCTCCGTTCTTGCATTGATTGTGTCGGCGGTGAAAACCCAATATGGAATGATAAGTTTCTCTTCAAGGTTACATCGGAGTTTCTTTACAGCGAAACCTCCGGCATTTCGATTGAGATCTTCGCTGATGGTATCTTCCGCGATACCCTCGTTGGAACTGTTAGATTGCTCGTCAGTAACCTCCTTCGAGACGGCTCGTCCTACATTGCTATAAGGGTTCCTTCTTTCAGTGCAGTACAAGTCCGCCGACCTTCCGGTAGGTTCCAAGGGGTTATAAACATCGGCGCATCGGTTCTTTGGACTTCGGATGTCCCGGCCATGAGCGGTGTCTCCGCCATGGGCCTCCATAATCTATTCCAAGAGAACTGTATACCAAAAGACATGAGGAGATCACATTCTAGTATAGGTATATCTCATGAGAATCGATTCGTTTCTGGTTCGACGTACTCTTCATCCCTATCGACATCAATGACTTCGAAGGAGCGGAAGAGGATGATTAAGGAAATGGAGAAAACGAAACATGCAAGGTCTTCATCAGATGGTGCTATATTGGGGGTCGGGTTGGGGTTGTCGCCTAAGAAGGCGGCTTATCTCCACCCTTTTGGCCTCAATCAAAGATTTCATGACCGGAAACTGACGAAAGTCCGGTCAAGTCTGACTTCCTAAGCATCTGGTTTGTTATTCATTCAAAAGTTTTACCTAATTTTCAACATTTAAATTCAACCGTTAAAAAGAATACCAAAGTAAGCATTGTTTCTCACTTTCTACTTTCCACCTACATTGGTAAATTATGGCGTTGTTTGTTTTCTATATAAGAGAAATTATGGTGTCGTGTATTATATATAGGAGTTAATTGCAGTATTTTCAAACTGTGAATTTTATTTTAAATTAGTTTTGTAACTTAAAATAACCCACATATAATTTAGTATGCATAAATAATGTAATTTCAAATTTAATAATAAAAGATATTTTTCAAATGTCTATGAATTAATATAAAAATAATAAAAGATATATTTAATAATTCAAAATTAATAATAAAAGTAAAATATTATTTAAATATCAATATAGTATTTTCTTTCAATTTATTTTTTTAAAAAACTATTATTACATAAACTCACCAAAACTTATAAAATTACAATATTAAAAAAATCCATATGAGGTAAAAAATCCTTAATTTTTTTAATTTAGAAATTGAGTAAATTAATTAAAAAATTAGAGCAATTTAGTTTTTATTAATTTGAAATTGAGCAACTAAAGATAATAATTAACGATATTAACACTTTTTGTTTATATTATTACTTTAATATAATATAATAAACAACATATTGGATGAAATTTTAACTAATTAGCTAGTTTGTTCTTTTTTGAATAAAAAACATAATACAATCCACCTCTTAATATAAAAGGCTTCAATTTGTTCCTTTTGCTTGTGTGATTTTCTAAAAGCTAGATAATATACAAAATAAATAAATAACTCTAATTAAACTTCAATTAAAACTAATCAATAATAACATATAAATATTAAAATCTAATGCTGTAGACAATTCAATTTAAGTTGATTTTTGCATGAATTGATTGCACTTATCTACTTTTGGATCCCTTGATGGTGACTCTATAGATTCTGGTGGCAGTTCTGTATCATTTTGTGGTGGTGAGCTAAAAGATGGTGGAAATTTTAAGAATGGTTGCAAAAATTTGTTTATTAACCATAAACAAGGAACCGCGACAAAAAATTATTAGGTTGTTTTGTTGGATGACAATCATTAATAGAAAATTCTTAACTGAACAATGTGGCCCTAAGAAAGACAAAATAAATAATGAAGTTAATAAGAGGTCAATCATATCGATAAAACTTTGAAAAGATTAATACAATAGAAAGAAAATAGAATATAATTTTGCAATGCATAAAACTAAAAAATAAGAAGATATTTATAGCAAGAAAATTTATCTTATTTTTAAAATAATTAGACACTAAATTTTATTTTATTTTTTGAAATAATCTAACTGATATTTATTATCACATGGCTCAAGGCGAAAAAAAACACTGGAAAAGTTCAACAAACAGCAAGCTGAAAAGACCAAACAGACAACTAAGCCACAGACATCAACATGAAACAACAAAGCAATAAATAAAGGAAACAGCTGTCAACCAACAAAACACCTAGAAACTACCAAGACCAAAAGTAAGAAGAAAACCGCCCAAGCCAAAACAACATGTAACACCCCAAACCCGGCCCACTCACTACGACCGAATTTGAAATGCCATCAATGAAAAACGTTTAAAATAATCGACTTGTAAGTAAAGTATATAAAATTTATTGTCTTTAGGAAAGAAAACCTTGTGTATTTAAAATTTGAAATAAATTAAGTTGTTACAAAATTCCGGATTAAAACTTTATTATATATACTTAAGAAAATAAGATCATTTGCAATTAATATTTAAATTGTCAATCCATAATAGAACATAATAATAAAGATACTTAATAAAAATACTTAAATACTTTAATGGGCCTTATTACAATAAACACTTAATCAAAATTTCAAACTATAATTACTTAATTAATTAAAATATCTTCGCATGGGCCACCTCGTATCCACTCCAACCCGGTCCGATCATCATATCACCTGCGATGTTTGATAAAATATTTGGGTGAGTCACACGGACTCAGTGTGTAATTAAACCACTGAATTCCACCCACATGTTAACACATATTAACCCATATATCAGATAACAAGATATCATATTCACAATTTACCACATTCGGCTTGGCCCATATTCATAACACTTATCGTGTAAAAGGGTAATTAACCACATACTTTTCACATACTGGGCTTAGCCCATTTCTTATTCAAATCCACATTCACATACTGGGCTTGGCCCATTTCTACATTAGTCCACGTATCAATTGGGCTTGGCCCACTTTCACATTAAATTCACATATCAGATATAATTATGCAAAGTGTACCCAACCCAAACCTAGGGTCCATCGTCTACACACCCCCTTATCCAGCCTACCACACACCAGTGGATTAATAAATCACCCTCTCCTTTTCACTCCAAAAGGCAATCAATGCCGTCCATGTGCAATAAAGCACAAAAAATCCACAACGCGACCTCAGTCAGCGCCAATCCACGATGTAGCCGTAGCTAACACCAAAACCACGATGGGACACATAGTCACTCATCAACCACGATATGGCACTTAGCCGATATCAACCACGATGAGGCACATAGCCACTCATCAAGCCACGCGAACTAAATCGCAGTTAATCCACAACGTGACCTCAGTCAACGTCAATCCACGATGTAGCTCAAGGCTAACATCAAACCACGTACTCGAAGTACACCCGTACCTTCTTTCATATCCCAACCCATGCACATGCAACATGTAATAGTGGCATAATAATAAATACATGCATAGGCATAGTCACATTCACATCGGCACTTTCACATTCGTATCAACAGATAATACTAACCTGATTATCGATATACCCCTTTTTAGGGTAATCACCACCTAACTGCCACTGCACTGGTTAGCACATAATTCACACATGCAAATATAGCAAAGACCCGGAAAACTGTGGGTTAATCACACACCTTACTATTTAGCGAAATCCCGAATTACTAGGATCTAACACGATGAGCAGGGTTTTTCTTCCTCCCTTAATGTCGATTTGGTCTCCTACCAAATCCCGAAGGCTTTGGTTATCTCTGCCGATTTAACCCTAAATATCATAGTACACAATCGGTCAACACTAAAACCAAAAATATGGCCTTAGGTCAATTCTAGCAACTACTTACCCGCTTCTTCCAAATCCAAAATGTCACTTGATCCTTGAGATCTTGAAATCCTACATGCCATATGTCAAATTCACTTTAATACATAAATCTATGGAAAATGGCCCTTTGGTCGAATACCATATTGTCTTACCTTGATGAATCGACTCTCAAAGACTCCTTCAAAGCACCTTGACGTTATCTACCCACAAGTGATCGCATCACTTATTGTCTTAAGGAAACATTCGGCCAACCTATAACCAAAGTTTAATCACTTGATTCGGCACCCTTATGAAAAAGAATCCAAAACCGATTACTACAGAAATACTTACCATTACATGTTACTTGAAGAGGCTAGAAGAAAGACTCACACTAACGCTTTCGGCTCTTAAGTCTTGCGACAAAAAGAGAGAATGAGGCCATTATGGGATTCGGCTATGGCTTCTAAATGGCAAGGGGTTATTCGGCTATCCAAGAAAATATGTAGAATTTAAAGTTCAAGAAAAGAGAAAGAATAGGGAGAAGAAGTGAGAAGCAATTTGGCTCAAAAGAGAATTAAAGGAACAATTTTCGCCAAGGAAAATAAAATGAAGAAAAGAATAGTTAAAGGATGGTCACCCTATTTATACTACTCAAATTAAGACTCCTACCTCCTCTCAAATTCCACTTCCTTCTCCTATAATAACTCTTGAACACATATTCAAAATATATAAAATAAATCTATAATTATCTTCTATTTATCAACTTAAAATAAATCTACCTTTATCACCTTAATTAATAGAATAAAAATTATCCATCATTAATCCCTTAACAAACTCCTAAACCATCTCTTATTTATCTACTAATCACCTATTCAATCATAAATTAAATACAACAGTCATTATCCCTTATCTTACTAATTTAAACTAAATAAAACAACCCAACCTTTATCCCTTCCTATAGCCGAAATTTTCAAAATAATAAAAAAAACAAGCCTAAGCTTATCTTATGGAGTCCACATGCCGTCAACCACCCTCCAACTTTGACGCAAAAAGCCAACAAAATAAAACACTCCCATGCCATCACCAGACTCGAACCTCTCGCTTCAGGCGTCATTTCAGGCCCTTAAGTGGCGTCCTTAAGCCACTTTATCAAGCCCCTTTTATGACCCAAAACGCCCACAAATTATTCTTAAGGCCTCCTCACCTAATTTCCTCTTTTACACTTAAATCCAAAAATTTTCCAAAGCTTCCCTTTTCATCCTAGAATTTTAAGAACCCCTAAGACACATCCAACCACTCTTAAAGTTTACTAACTCATGAATTATGCATGAACGCATAACCGCTAATCTAGGATGTTACAGTTCTACCCTCCTTAAAAATAATTTCGTCCTCGAAATTACTTACTAACTATCACTGAACAATCCTACTCATCACACTACGCTTAAGCTGCGCACTCCGATCTTAATAAAACTGTCTTACCTTCTAGGCACAGTCTTAAAGTTCACATCCAAGGTTTCATACACTTCACTAGCAATACAATAATGAACTATCTCTAAAGCAATAAATAATATTCCAGAATAAGGAACTTACCCGCTTTCACATCCTTGGTTGTCTCACATCCGAACCTTCAGCTCCTCTGCCGGGTGTTCCACAACCTTGGCCAGAACCATTTCCTCCATGGTTTGGACCACGAACCTTCGTTGCCTGAGGATAATTCTTAACCAAATGAGCCTTAGATCCACATCGGAAACATACCTTACTATTACCCCAAAACTCTCCTGTGTGAGTTCTCCCACACTGAGCACATAGACGACTCCGATTCTCAGAAACTGGCACAGGTGCACGTACAAAATTCTCGATCCTTGGTATTTTATGAACATTTCCAAATGATGCTGACGGTCCAAAACTTCTCTTATTCCCGTTCCTATTCTTTTCTCAGTTTTCTCTTACAGTCCTCTTAACTTCTTCAGCTATCCGAGCTTTCTCCACTAAAATGGCAAAGTCTCTTTCTCTGTGCGGAGCAATCAACTCTCGCAACTCATCTCGTAGCCCATCTTCGAACCGGACACACCTTTCGTAATCAGTAGCCACGATCCCTTTGGCGTACTGACTTAATCGCACAAATTCAGCTTGATACTCTGCTATCGACTTGCTTCCTTAAACCAAGTTTAGAAACGCCTTCCTTTGCGAGTCTAAGTAGCTAGATCCAACGTACTTCCCTTCGAACTTAAGCTTAAAATATGCCCAATCCACTCGATCTGCCGGAACACCTTGCCTGACAGTGAGCCACCATCGATAAGCTTCATCTTGGAGCAACGAGACAGCACCTTTCAGCTTTTCCTCAGGAGTACAGTCTAAATCGTCCATGATTCTTTCAACTGCCTCCAACCAATACTCCGCTACATTCAGAGCTACTCCTGATACTCCTCTAAAAACTTCGGCTTCGTTCGACCTAAGTCTTTCCGATACTGATTTTCGAGCTCCATTTCCCACACTAGCTCTTGCCACACGTTCTAGTACTCGCAACATAGCGCGCGATACTGCATCATCCCCCATCTGATCTTGCTGCTCAACACCAAAAGCTAGTGGTAGTGGCGGTGGTACCCCATTCTCAGATCCTTGACCCGACCTAACGGGTTCTGACACGGCCATTCTACCTCTACCGCGTCCATGACGACCTCGTCCTCTAGAACTCATGTCTAACGTCGCGATTTATCTGATTAAAAATTTTATGCATTAGTACTTTTGTTCCACTGATTAACCGCGAACAATTTTATGAAGAGAAGTTCTATAAGCGGTTCTTTCGATCGCCCAAATTTTCAGTTCAAGTTCACTACTCTAATTCAGAGAGTCACATCCATTCCTCAATAGAGGCACATTCATTCATCAACAAGAACACATTCATTCAGTGGTATCTACCACACACATTCACTATTCAGACATTTCTGCTCGTTTCCATCCCAGGGGTATTTTCGTCATTTGTCCTACAGGGGTATTTTGGTAATAAATCAGGATCAATTTTTAAAAATCTTTATAAACCAAAGGTATTTCATAAACTCGGGGTAATCTTGAAAATTTTTTTTCCAAATCAGAGGTAAAAAATTTCAGAAATCGGGGTTATTTCGGTAATTTTAGAAGTTAGGGGCACTTTCGTAAATTCTCCAAATCAAGATATCTTGATAATTGTAAAATAGAAGTTTTTTTGGTATTTTTGTAAAGTAGAAACATTTTAGCAAAAGTCGAGGGTATTTTTGAAAATCTTAAAAACTAAGGGTATTTTAGTAATTTACAACACAGGGGCATTTTAGTAATTTTTCTGAATCAAAGTACATTGACTTTTTGCAAAATAGAGTTTTTTTTTGGACACTTTTGCAAGATGGAGAAATTTTATTAAAATCAAGGGTAATATGGTACTTTTAGAAACCAAGGGCATTTTCGTAATTCTTCCACCAGGGGTATTTTAGTAATTTGGCAATTCAAAAAATTTTTTGAGAAATTTTTCAAAATAGATTTTGTTACAAATAGAAGGGGTAATTTAAAGATTTAAAAACTAGGGTGTTTATAAAACAGTATGGCTAGTCCCTTTCGGGTTTTAATTACTGGGTTTAGCCTATGAATAAGTCCTCTTGGTTAGGGTGAACCGTAGCTACGCACCAGGTAGGATTCGAGTAGCTCTTACTGAATCCACTCCTAGACATGCGTACAGTGGTTGCCACACCTTACTCAGCGACTTACTTCACAAGTTTGTTTAATAGTCCTTAAGTCTTATGCATGTGTTTGAGTGCACTAGCCCTAGGGTTCAATAGGCCTAATATTCTAATCTACGAGCCCAAATAAGCCCATAACAGTTCACATAAACAATCACTTCAATAATTAGAAGTACTTACCTAGTGGACTTCGGGCCGGAGGTACAGGTGCCATGCCAGAATGACCTGAAATAAAAGTCCATATTTTGAAAAGCCCATTTTTGAAAACATTTTTGGACCCAAAACCCTCAAAGCCAAGTTTTGAACCGAGCTCTGATACCAAACTGTAACACCCCAAACTCGGCCCACTCACTACGACCGAATTTGAAATGCCACTGCGGAAAAACGTTTAAAAATAATCTGACTTGTAAGTAAAGTATATAAAAATTTATTGTCTTTAGGAAAGAAAACCTTGTGTATTTAAAATTTCGAAATAAATTAAGTTGTTACAAAATTCCCGGATTAAAACTTTATTATATATACTTAAGAAAATAAGATCATTTGCAATTAATATTTAAATTGTCAATCCATAATAGAACATAATAATAAAGATACTTAATAAAAATACTTAAATACTTTAATGGGCCTTATTACAATAAACACTTAATCAAAATACTGAAACTATAATTACTTAATTAATTAAAATATCTTCTGCATGGGCCACCTCGTATCCACTCCAACCCGGTCCGATCATCATATCACCTGCGGTGTTTGATAAAATATTTGGGTGAGTCACACGGACTCAGTGTGTAATTAAACCACTGAATTCCACCCACATGTTAACACATATTAACCTATATATCAGATAACAAGATATCATATTCACAATTTACCACATTCTGGGCTTGGCCCATATTCATAACACTTATCAGGTAACAGGGTAATTAACCACATACTTTTCACATACTGGGCTTAGCCCATTTCTTATTCAAATCCACATTCACATACTGGGCTTGGCCCATTTCTACATTAGTCCACGTATCAATTGGGCTTGGCCCACTTTCACATTAAATTCGCATATCAGATATAATTATGCAAAGTGTACCCAACCCAAACCTAGGTTCCATCCTTTACACACCCCCTTATCCAGCCTACCACACACCAGTGGATTAATAAATCACCCTCTCCTTTTCACTCCAAAAGGCAATCAATGCCGTCCACGTGCAATAAAGCACAAAAAATCCACAACGCGACCTCAGTCAGCGCCAATCCACGATGTAGCCGTAGCTAACACCAAAACCACGATGGGACACATAGTCACTCATCAACCACGATATGGCACTTAGCCGATATCAACCATGATGAGGCACATAGCCACTCATCAAGCCACGCAAACTAAATCGTAGTTAATCCACAACGTGACCTCAGTCAACGTCAATCCACGATGTAGCTCAAGGCTAACATCAAACCACGTATCAAGTACACCCGCACCTTCTTTCATATCCCAACCCATGCACATGCAACATGTAATAGTGGCATAATAATAATAAATGCATGCACATGTTATTAAAGCGGCACCATCATATTTCCATAGGCATAGTCACATTCACATCGGCACTTTCACATTCGTATCAACAGATAATACTAACCTGATTATCGATATACCCCTTTTTAGGGTAATCACCACCTAACTGCCACTGCACTGGTTAGCACATAATTCACACATGCAAATATAGCAAAGACCCGAAAAACTGTGGGTTAATCACACACCTTACTATTTAGCGAAATCCCGAATTACTAGGATCTAACACGATGAACAGGGTTTTTCTTCCTCCCTTAATGCCGATTTGGTCTCCTACCAAATCCCGAAGGCTTTGGTTATCTCTGTCGATTTAACCTTAAATATCATAGTACACAATCGGTCAACACTAAAACCAAAAATATGGCCTTAGGCCGAATTCTAGCAACTACTTACCCTGCTCTTCCAAATCCAAGTCGTCACTTGATCCTTGAGACTGTTGAAATCCTACATGCCATATGTCAAATTCACTTTAATACATAAATCTATGGAAAATGGCCCTTTGGCGAATACCATATTGTCTTACCTTGATGAATCGACTCTCGAAAGACTCCTTCAAAGCACCACGACGTTATCTACCCACAAGTGATCACATCACTTATTGTCTTATGAAAGCAGTAACACCCCAAACCGGTCAATATGCCACGAATCGAACGGTATGTCACCGAGGAAAATATTTTGAAAGAATCGAATTAACAATTAAATTTTGTGAAAAACTCTTTGAAATTCTATATTTGTAGAAATTACATGTTTAATAAGTTAAAAGCGAAGATTTACTTTGAAATTACATAAAACTTTAAAACTTAGTTTGATAAATCATAGGTTAGAAAACATTTATATCATTTTAAAAGACTCAATTATTACTTTGAAAACCATTTGCATTTGAATGTAGAAACTTATTATTTGAAAATCATTTAAATTATCGAATGATTTATGTTACCCGATGGTAACGTTTTAAAACCAACGCGTTTTGTAGTTTAGAAAACTTGGTGCTCATTTTATTATAATAATCATGAAATTTATAAACCATATTTAAAACATATTCAAAACATAAAATAATCCAAAACATAATTAAAGGCCTTATTACAAATCCATAAAATATGAAAACCAAATTAAAATATAATACCCAAATGGAAGTTCATATAAAACCAACTTTTATTGCATGGCCTCCTCGAGTTCATCCAGCTCATCATCCGCGATCTCATGAATCACCTGAAAAGATAAGGGAGAAGGTGAGTCATCAAAACTCAGTGTATATTCCCTCTCCTGGGTAAATACCACATACTTACACAAATTATAACAAAGCAATATATATGTATAATGCACCCAACCTAGCCATCCATAACTCCTTTTCTACCCCGTGTGGTACCAAACCACTGGTGGTGCCAAACCACCGTGACCAAGTCACGATATAAATGTGATACCAAATCACTTTGGTGACCAAAGTCATGAATAATCTATCGTGGGCCAACCCCGTGTGATACCAAATCATGGCGGCGATCCCATATCTCAAAAGCGGGGCCAACCCACGGTGGTATTAACCACAGGACGAGACGCTATGAGGTGCCAAACCTCGATGTCCAAGACACAAATGTGATACCAAATCTTTGGAGATACCAAATCTACGGTGTCCAAGACACAAATGTGATACCAAATCTTTGGTGACCAAGTCACAATCTTCCCTCCTCTCATATTGCCCATACCAATGCAATAGATGACCAAATCATGTTAATACACTTTAATATGAATCATATATCAAATACCATAAATCATAGATCATGATTTCAATCCACATGTATTAACAACATATTGAAACGGACTTACGAATCATCATTCATACCATCATGGTATCATATCCAAATCTCATCGCTTTTCCCACTTTCATAATATGATTAGTTATAATACACATAAATACATATATATATATAAACCAAGTTATAAAGTGTGTAAGATGCACACACCTTTCACCAAAACAAAACTAACTTTCAAAGATCCGATCCACCGCACTAGATCCTTGTCCTACAATCGACCATATCACAATATTTTAATGAAAACCATTCGGCCAACAACATATCTTAAATCCAAATAACCTTAGGCTTCCTCAACCAACTTAAGAGTATAGGATCCTTACCACTTGACTTACCAACTTCGATTTGCTAAAAGAATGGCTTAAATCGATTGCTTCCGAAATCCCAATGACCCTAAGAGAATAATCGAATCCTAAAAAATGGTTAGAACCTTGCAAAACAATGCCCAAAGGTTCGGCCTTTGTCCACAAGAAAACATCATAAAAATGAGAAAGAAAAAGAAGAAGAACGTTCATGAACACTTACCCCTTTTTATCCAAAATCAATAGAAGAATCCCAAGGAGAGTCTACCCTTGAATATTCGGCCAAAATAATACTAGAAGGAAGTAGAAGATTCGGCTATGGTGAAGTGAAAAAGAAAAGAAAAAAATAGAATGGAAGTAGATGTTTTATCTTTGAACAAATGAAAAAGAAATGGTATTGAGAAAAAGAAAGATCCGGCCAAGAGAGTGTAGGAGAAATGTGATTATGAACCAATGTTAAAGAAAAAAACAAAGAAAAGAGAGATGGGAGAGATGAGATTCGGCCAACACCTAATTGCCTAAAAGAAAAGTGCACAAAAATTCATAAGTTGTTTCGATTTCAAGAGAGAAAAAAATGAAAAGAAGAGAATAGCATTTTTGGTTCAACAAAATGAAGGCTAAAACACAAGCAAAATTTGCACAAAAGTGCTTAGGTACTTTCGGACAAAGGAGAAGTTTTTGGAGAGAAAGAAAACAATACAAAAGATGCACAAAAAGCAAAGGTTGACCAACTATTCCCCCCAAACCTCCTATCAAAATTCGGCCACCCCCTAGCCATACATGCCGTCCACATACATGCACTAAAGGCTAGGAAAATTTTCCAAAACATCATCCTAAAGTCTAGCCTTATGTCTCCCCAACCTTCCTTAACCTTAAGAATCTTATCCCCAAATTCATGCTTTCCTTAAACCAAAATTCAACTTACCAAAAGATGAAAGTCCAACCTATCATAAACATAGGTTGACCGTCCATAAATGCTATGATGAAATAAAATCCTCAAAATGCTTTCCTTGATACTCGAACCACTAACCTCAAGCACCCTTTCAAGAGCCTTAACCATCTTGCCACTTATTCCTCTTGTGCTTTAATTTAACACTTAAATTATCTTAAGTATCATACTCACTTAATCCACTTCATTAAATAAACCATACTAAAAAAAAATTATTCTAGCTTCCTAAATAAAATCAAGCCTTCACAAGACTATGCTAACACACAAAAATTCATACCCACGCCAACACCAAAGATACTCAAATTTTAGGATGTTACAGAAATATTCGGCCAACCTATAACCAAAGTTTAATCACTTGATTCGGCACCCTTATGAAAAAGAATCCAAAACCGATTACTACAGAAATACTTACCATTACACATTACTTGAAGAGGCTAGAAGAACGACTCACACTAACGCTTTTGGCTCTTAAGTCTTGCGACAAAAAGAGAGAATGAGGCCACTATGGGATTCGGCTATGGCTTCTAAATGGCAAGGGGTTATTCGGCTATCCAAGAAAATATGTAGAATTTAAAGTTGAAGAAAAGAGAAAGAATAGGGAGAAGAAGTGAGAAGCAATTTGGCTCAAAAAGAGAATTAAAGGAACAATTTTCAGCCAAGGAAAATAAAATGAAGAAAAGAATAGTTAAAGGATGGTCACCCCTATTTATACTACTCAAATTTGGCACTCCTGCCTCCTCTCAAATTCCACTTCCTTCTCCTATAATAACTCTTGAACACATATTCAAAATATATAAAATAAATCTATAATTATCTTCTATTTATCAACTTAAAATAAATCCACCTTTATCACCTTAATTAATAGAATAAAAATTAACCATCATTAATCCCTTAACAAACTCCTAAATCATCTCTTATTTATCTACTAATCACCTATTCAAAAATAAATAAAATACAACAGCCATTATCCCTTATCTTACTAATTTAAACTAAATAAAACAACCCAACCTTTATCCCTTCCTATAGCCAAAATTTTCAAAATAATAAAAAAACAAGCCTAAGCTTATCTTATGGAGTCCACATGCCGTCAACCACCCTCCAACCTCGATTTAAAAAGCCAACAAAATAAAACACTCCCATGCCATCACCTGACTCGAACCTCCCTACTCAAGCGTCATTTCAGGGCCCTTAATGGCGTCCTTAAGCCACTTTACCAAGCCCCTTTTTATGACCCAAAATGCCCACAAATTATTCTTAAAGCCTCCTCAGCCTAATTTCCTCTTTTTACACTTAAATCCAAAAATTTTCCAAAGCTTCCCTTTTCATCCTAGAATTTTATGAACCCCTAAGACACATCCAACCACTCTTAAAGCCTACTAACTCATGAATTATGCACAAACGCATAACCCCTAATCTAGGATGTTACACAACAGCACACTCCAAAAGCCAAATATCAACCAAATAGTTCCCTCTCCTTCAAATAAATCAAATAAGTAAAAGAAAAGGGAACGAGTGCTTTGAAACCCAAACTGTAGATTCTGCGAACCTTCTCCACATTCAAAGCAAATTAAAGGGCACCTTGATGACTTTGGATCCAGGCCAATCGATCCTTCATCGCTAACGTCTGCACAGAATCCGGCACTCCATCATCCCTGCCCCCGAAAGCCTGTCTTCTCCGACCTTCCAAAGTTAATGTGTGCACCGCTCCATTCACCATTTGGGGCACAAAGAGGTAGGAAACCTCATCAAAACTAGTTTTTAAAATATTAATATGATGTGTGATCGGCCTAAGAACTGACTTATCTTCCTGTCTTTTCTTGATACTCTTGATAACTGTTAGTTAATCACCTTCCACGCTCAGTCGCTAAAAACCCATCGTACCCGCCAGAAGTAGAGCCCTTTTGCATGCCCGTGCCTCGCCACAAAAGTATCAACCACGTCCTTAAAAAGAGAAGTCTTCGCCCCCACTATTTCTCCTTCGAGTTTCTGGCTAAAATCCGCTGTTATAGCGATTCTAACATCACTTTGAAAAGCCGCATCAAAGTTTAATTTAATAACTCCAGCGTCTGGGGGTTTCCAAATTTCATTTGCCATATATCTAAAGGACGGACAGAAGTTTTCTTGATTAAGATTAAGATCTTGACCATACCCTCTAATAAACCCCAAAAGCTCCTGCAAAGAAAACTTTACACCTTTATGTATCAATTTATTCCTTCGATACCATAGACCCTATATGGAAAGAGCCATAATTTGTATTTGTTGTTCTTCTGCTGTAGAAAAGGTATTAGCAAAACGAATCTTACAACTTATCAAGGCTTCGAATGACGGAATCATGATGTTTAACAATGCACACACACACTGTAAGAACTCACAAGACCACATCAGGTGGTCAGCATCCTCTGGATCTTTCTTGCACAAAGGGCAGACAGTTTCAACAGTCAACGTTCTAAGCGCCAGGTTGCAGAACTGGGGCAAAAAATTATTAAACATCCTCCATATGTGTATTTTTACTTTTGCTGGAATGTGTAAAGCCCATAATGATTTGTAAAGTTCAGTGTAGTCCTCACCGTTACGGGAAGTGTCTGAAGTATTCTGTATGTGTTCTGAAAATAGGACCCGATACCCACTTTTAACTGTATATTCCCCTAAGCCGTTGTATTTCCAGACGATCAAGTCCTCCGATCTACCCCCTGAAATAGGAATGGAGGAAATACAAGTTGCTGTATTAGCATAAAAAATGTTATGAATAAGTTTCTTATTCCAGGTATTAGTTTCATAATTGATCAGTTGATTCACAGTAGTCCAGTTAGGCATAATTCTTTGGACTAATACTCTATTGTTCTCTCTTTCAGGCAACCAAGGATCATTCCAAATGTTGATACAAATACCATTACCAACATGCCACAACATTCCATTCACTATCAAATCCCGAGTACTGCAAATACTACGCCAGGTAAACGAAGGATTAACAAACTTATCAATGGACTGTGAGTAAAAACTAATTTTTGAAATGAAATAATTTAATGCAAATCATAACATCTTTTATCTATTATCAACAAAATTTAAAAAATTATATTTATAAATTCAATAAGTTTTTTTTCTTACTAATCGAATAAAATTTATTAATATCATGTGTGAATACAAAAGAAGAATTTGTTTACCATTGTTTATGATAGTTGGCTAGTTGCAATGCTTCCTTATCATTTCTTGATGTTATTGTACTTATAATATTGGTTCATCTATTTTAAAACTTTACTTTTTTGAAAGGGATAAATCTCAAAACTATACATGAATTATGGTTTAATGTATAATTGTATACATGAACTTTGATTTTGTATAATTTTATACATGAAAGTTTGATTTGATCTAATTCTTATAAATTATTAACGCAATTATTGACATAATACCATTTTATGTTTATATATTGCATAAATAAATAATTATATTTATCCAATATAAAAATAAATTGATCTATTTTGTAACACCCCTAAACCCGACCTAGAAATTTAGACTGAACTCAGGATGCTACATTGATCACCGAAGTGATCATGGGAAAATTCTACAAAACTAGTCAATCTTAATCTCATTTCCTAAAACCATTCATATCTTTACACACCAAAAATATTTAATCGTTAAAAGTCCTTACGATAAAGTTACCGTTAAGTAAGATAAATCACCAGAATAAATGTACGAATGAAAATCTAAAGTGAAAACTATACCAACCTTACAGTTCAACATTTAACTGAATAATACAGTTATGATAGAATGTAACATCCTGAAATTGGGCCTAGTAGGATTGAGCCTAATGGGCCTTGAGCGTAGTAGCGTTTAAATTTTTGAAGAACAAGAGATCGGCTTAAATGCAAGTTGGACCTATTAGATAAGTGATTTTGGAAGGTTAGAGGGCTTCTATGAAGTCCCGGGATCAAATATTGGCTTTGGGAAAATTTTGGTTTTAGGTGAAAAAAAACCCTGGGAGTTAGTAGGTAGGCTTTAAGAATAAAATATGGGAAAAATGACACAAGTGGAGTGTGTGGCGTAGTGGCAAAGTGATGCCACATAGGAGACAAGGGAATGACGCCACAAGGAAGGAAAGAGGTCCAAGGTTCTAGTTGTAGCGTTTGCATTCCTTTTAGATTATTTTTTATTAAATGAATTTAGGCCTTGGCCATAGGGTTATATTTAGTTGCGCATGGTTTAAGACACAAGTAGCTGGTTGGTAAAGTGGAAAGTGGCGTGAATTGGCTGATGGGAGAGCTTGGGTTCGAATCTCATGAGGAGCAATGGAGTATTTATTTTGCGGATTGACTGCAGAAGAGTTTCAGCTTGAATTTAAACTCTCTCGACGAAGGATCCCACATCGGAAAGATACAAGGAATGAAGGTGAAGAGCTAGCTATATAAAGAGCATGCCAGGAGGAGGGTTAACATACCTTGGTGGGTGTTGGGCACAGGAGCGATCGCGCAGTGGTTTAGCACCAGAGTCCTATCGTGTGTACTTTCTACTCTACTGTAGAATGGCAAAGTTTAAAAATCTGGCCACACTAAGATTAGTAGCCACACGAGCGCGTCTGGCGCACGTGTGGGGCTCTGATGCGATAGTTGAGGCCATCAGTAGTATTCTTGTGGGTTGGGGCTACTTGGGCTGCGATGGGCCAAAATGGGCCCAATGGGCCCGTGGGCCTAATTGGAATAAATTGTATGATGAAATAGTATATAGTGAACTAGACTAGGTGGAACCTATATACGTGGCTAGATTTGTGTTAGGTGGGCCACACGAGCATGTGGGCCTAAATGGGTGAAATCGAGTTTTAGGCCTAATAGTCTAATGACGAAAGAAAATGGTAGTGAGTCATTGTGGTAACATTAGACCTTGGGAGGCCATTACAGTGCAAAATTATGAAAATACTCTTGGTGGGTAAATTACGAAAATACCTTTGATGAGTAATTTACGAAAATACCCTTGGTAGGTAAATTACGAAAATACCCTTGGTGGGTAAATTACGAAAATACCCTTGGTAGGTAAAATTACTGTCATACCCTTAGAGGTTGGTTAGATTGATTATGTTGTATATTATTATTCTGATTATGATGGTAATTCGTTTCATATGTTATTTGATATATGATTGCATACATGACATACTGCATACACGAATTGTAATATTATGTATGTTGCATGGGCACGAGGGTTACAATGAAAAGGGGAAGTGTTTCGGTAGTTTTTACCACATTATCCGATGACTTATGTCACATATTATGAATCCGATGACTTATGTCACATATTATGAATCCGGTGACTCTGTCACATTATCTGGTGGCTATGCCACGATTATAAGGGCGATGTGCAGTTGATTGCAGCGACTGCCTTCGATGGTGTGTAGCAGATGGAGGGTCAATTTAGTAATCCCCACGGTGTAACTGGCAGGTACGGGTGGTGTGTAGAGGTTGGATACTTAGGTTAGGCCGGGTTGCATTGCATACATGCTTAATATGTTGTATTTGTATGGGTTGATACATGTTCTTACTATTGGGGGTTGTACACACTGAGTTTTCGTAAACTCACCCCCTCTTTTTAAATGTTTCAGGTAATCTCTAGTTTGAGGACTTGGAGTCGAGGTGGACTTTGTGGTGGCCATGCACTATTTTCTCGTAAACTTTCAGTTTCTATTTAAAATTACTTTCTAATTTTGGGATTTTGCAAGGTAATAAGGTCTTGGTATTTTATTTGGTTTTAGCTTTTAATTTGGTTACTGCTTGTTATTAAATGTCTAATACGAGATTTTTCTAAAATGTTAATAAACCGTTTCTTATTCAAAATTACTTACACTCGATTTTTCACAACAAATATAACGAACACGAACTTTTTTACGAACACACAGTTTTTAGACATTCCTTTCATGTGACATGCCAGATCCGGTCGTAACGTTTAGGCTGGGTTTGGGGTGTTACATAGAAAACAAAATCTGACATTCCATAGTGCTGAAATTGTCCGAGACCTCCGCCTACTAAGTTCAGCATCTAAAATCCCGAAATGTACCTAAGAAGGGATACAGAAGAGGGGGTGAGCTACTTGAGCTTAATGTGAGTTCAAAACCAACTACTACAGAATCAGAAATAGAAAACCCATGGCATTTCAAAAGTGGGACATACTTACATAATCTGACGGTAACTTCGAGGCAGAAGTCTCGAACAGATAATCACAGTTCACAAATGAGTCACCAGTTCTATTCAGTCAGTTAGATACAATCGTAGTTACAAAGTACGTAGAACCACAAAAGTTCTTTTTAGTCAAACAATAAAATCAGATATCCTAGCACATAGAATAGCCAAACAGATGCTTATGAATGCAATTAAGTTATAAAACCCACCCATCCATCCAATACACCACTCCGTCCCCCATCACTCCACATAAGAGTTGTTTGAACTCATCAACCAATCACACCACATAGGACCTCATAAGGCCCATCCATCCCTACACTCCAATAATGTCCACGACCCTCAGGGTATTGGGACTGCCCACGACCCTCTAAGTATTAGGGGCTATCAGTAAGCTGTACAGTATCATGCGATAAATTACGGTACATACATGCAGTATGAACTGTTAGATCAGATAGTGATGATACGCAATGAAGCTGACGTATAGGCGGTACAGTACAATGCTGTAAACCCCTATATCGGTAAAATGCAATTAAACCGCCAGATCAGATAAATACACGCAGCAAGGCTGGCGTATGCGCTATACGGTGCAATGTGTAACGCCCTAAAATTTTAATTTTTGATTTCGTGTATGTGTGACACACAATGTCTATCTGATTCAGCGGTTATGTGTTCTGAGTCTGTGTGAGAGGTCCCAAGTTCAAGCTTTACTTGGGCAAATTTTGGTATTTTTATTAATAAAGCCTTAACCTTATGCAAAGGGCTTAATTTTAAATGTTGGGTAAATTACATCAGAATGGGCCTGCAGGTCTGGTGGTTAAGTGGTGTGTTATTATGGTGGACGTCTTGTGTTCGAATCCCTGTGCAGGCAAAGGTATTATTTTTTTTACTCAGATTTCAGGATAGAGTTGTGTAATAGGAGAATTCTAAGTAGTGGATGTGAAGTGGGAATTAGGGAAAAATATTAAGAGATTTTGGGGGTTATTAGGATTTTATTTTTATTTTTCCCATAACCAAAATTTGGCTCCTGTTTCCAAAAAAAAAAAATTTCTGCCGTCTATTCTTCTCCCTCTCCTCTTGTCAAAATTCTCTGAGTTTTTCCATTTTTCTCTTTTTTTCTTCTTCTTGATTTTTCCTAATCCATTTATTTTCCTTCATTTTCACACGCGGTCAGTGCTCGCTTAGTTTCGGTAAATGTTTCTCTTCGTTTCTGTCATGAATCTCTTAGTGACTGAAGTGGTAATATTTTTTCTCTGTGATTTGGCCGTAGGGGGAGGCTCGGACTGGTGAATTCAGTGTTCTTGTCTTAACAATAGTTAAATGGAGGGTTATCATTGGTGGTAAGTTGGGTTTCTGTTCGTTCTTGGTTGTCAATTCACTTGTAAATCCGTTAAATTGATGTTGAGTATCTTGATTTTCGGCCTTGAAGTGCTCAAGAGTGATTAGGCATCAAAACGATACCAGGTGTGCACCCAAAACGTAGAAAATGGGGGTTTGGCTAAAAGCTGAAATTGCTTGCTATCGAGAAATAAGAGAAAATCATGCGAAAAATTGTAAACAAAGGAAATAAGGGTGTTAAAAACTAAGAAATCAACATGTTGCACTAAAATAGTTTTGGATAGCAGCAATAGTCTAATTTTGAAAAATCATAAAAAATAGTGTAAATTGAGTTAGAGGTTGAATAAAATATGAAATTAAATTTTTTTGAGTCTAGTATTTCATGGAAGAAACAGTGTAAGCAATGAAATTGTAAATCATGAGTTATAATAAATTTTTTTAGACAAGTTCAGAATGATTTTGGGTTCCCCTATTCTGACTTTGGAAAATCATCAAAAATTTTAAAAAAATAATTAGTGGCTTAAATTTATATGTTTAAATCCTTAATGAGACTATTTTCAAGAGAAATGAACAAAACATCATCTAAATTCCGTACTAAGAGATAAATAATTTTAGTAAGGAAACGTCAAAGCTGTCAAATAATGTATAGGGATAACTTTAAAGATTTTACTATACTTATTTGATAAATTATAAATTCTGAAAATTTTATGGTAGAAAATTGTTTGAGTCTAGCTTCAAAAACATTAAGCATATCTTAATTTGAAATTCTGTAACTCAATATATAAATAATTTAGTGATAATAACTCAAGTAGACACCTTTGAATGAACATATAAGTAAATAGTGAAAATATATATGAGTATTGAGCTAGCATGGGTTACTTTAAAAATGGATCACAAGGCCAAGGCCAATTTGGGCCGAGTGGCCCACATGGGCATGTGGTCCCACATGGGCAGATCGCATGGGCATGTGGGCCCATTTTTACCGAAATGTTTTTAAGGTTGCACGGTCGCCCAAGTCATTTGTGAACCTCATCAGAGGTCGAAGCGCTACTTAGACCCCTAAATGTGTGAAATTGACTGAATGATATCTGTACTGAGCATGTTAATATCTGAACTGAATATATGTACCGAAATTGCATAATACCACGTCATCCATTGTGTGTTGCATTGCATTGGGTTGGGGGGGTTGTTATTCGGATGAAGTGTACTGAAAGGCTTTAAGCCTAATTTACTGGTAGTTCAGCTGCAAACTATTGTATTGTGCCGCATTCGGTACTACTTGGAGTGTAGGGATGGGTGGGTTGATTATATCCCCACATGGAGTATAGGGTTGAACGAAGATGGTGTGTAGAGGCTGGTTGGGTAGAATTTTCCCTCGCATAATCAGTATCGCTATTGATATTGTGATGGGCTAAGGCCCTCGCATTTTGACATCAGATCGAGATGGGCTAAGGCCCAAACTATCACTGATACTGAAAAGAGCTTAGGCCCAAGACTGTTCAACTGTGTACTGTGAATACTGATTGTTTGTTTGTTTCTGCGGGATTACACACTAAGTTTAGGTAAACTCACCTTTTTTGTTTAATGCGCACATGTAATCCCCATACTTGACGGATCGGAGGACTCGACGGTGGCCACACGTATTTTAAACTGTTTTAATTTCAGTTTTGGTATTTATTTCTTAATTATTTTCTGGCTTATTTTTATGTGAATTGAACTTTTTGGACTGTATGCTTTTATTTTGGATTTTGACTATTTTCGTAGATTTAAAAAACTGCACAAACTCAACGAACAAATGGTTTTCTCTATAACAAAGGGTTTTTTTTTCTCTAAAATGGACGAATTTACCTAATTAACACAGTTTTTCATAAAATAAATGATTTCTAAAGCTTCCGCAACGAATTGTGTTTTAAAATAATCGATTAAATAAGTAAGCGATTTTGGAGTTAACAAGAGTAAATAAATGAAAACGATTTTATTGTAACAACTTAGTTTCAACACGCTATTATGTGACATCGCCAGGTTCGGCCATAACGTCTAGGTCGGGTTTGGGGTGTTACATAATGCGGTAACCCACTAACAGTATAGTCCACGACCCTCAGGGTATTGGGACTGCCCACGACCCTCTGGGCATTAGGGGCTAACAACCAGCAGATCACCGCCGATTCGATTCGGGCCATCTTCCTCTCTTCACAATCCCACCCAAAAGCATTATATGCATATGTATGTGTGCAAATAGATGAATAGATTTAGAGTACAAGATTACAGATAGTTATTCACATCCAGTCAATCAGATTCAAATAGGAATATACTCAATTTCCCATATTCAGATTCAATGGCTATGTAACCTCACAGAAAGACAATCGAACAGAAGCATATTGCACACACACACCCCCCATTAGTCGGGTTTAGAAACAAACATGTTACGCAACCAATCACGAATCTCACCTAAACCGAAGTCGAAACAGAGCAATAATTACCCTTACGAAAGCTTAGCCAAGGGTTGAAACAAACAGAGTCACAAGTACTTTTACATTGACCTAGAACCAAAATCTAGAGATATAAGGCCACACGCCCTTGTGCTTCGGCCGTGTGGAGCAGTCCAGGCTGTGTGGGGGTGCAAACGCCTGTGTATAGGGTAGCACACGGCAGTGTGACAGAGACATATGCCTGTTAGTACAGGGACACGACCCTGTGAATAAGCCGTGTAACTCACTGCCCAATTTCACTAAAGTCAAGTGTATAGCAGAATGGCCATGTGAGGGTCTCACACGCCCGTGTGCCACCAGACACGGTCGTGTGTTCCGAAACACACGCCAGTGTGGGATCCCTAAATCCCCAAATCAATCACACAGCCGTGTGACACAAAATCTCTGAAAACCTAATTCCCAAACCCACACGCTCGTGTGCCCAGGGGTCACGGTAGTGTGAAAATCGACAAAATCCCCAAATAGGCCACATGGCCGTGTGGCACCCAATTTGGCCTGAAAACACTAGCGCCCAATTTCACACAGCCGTGTGGGTTGACCTACACCCATGTGGCAGTCGGGGTGGTCACGAAACCACCCTAAAATAGCCCAAAAACCATCGTTTCAGCCACCAGATCCGTCCCCAACCTTTGCCCTATCAACATATATCAAAAAGTGACAATTTCTCATCACTTCCATCTACTAAAACCCAAAACCAACGGTTTAACCTACGGTCAAGAAAAGCTGAACAAAAACTTTGCAAAAAGGAAATAAAACAGTGTAGTAAAAGTTTGAATCCCACACCTGAATCGACGACGAAGAAGGCGACAATTAAGCAAAAATCCCTGATGCCAAAATCCAAAAGAAAAGCAAAACGGAAAGAAAAAAACCCGAAAAAGAACATCCAGCCAAAAGAGAATAAGAAGAATAAAAATCAAAATCAAAATAACATCAAATAAAATAATAATAATAATATAATAAGTTATTAATTCTAACTAAAAACCAAATACTATTTAACAAAACAAAATTTAAAATATCCCTCATAGAATGCACTCATAAGGACTCGAACCCAAAACCTTATGGTATACTAACACTCCACTTACCCACTAGACCAACAAACCCATTTTATCACTAAATTGTACAACTAAACACATATGTGCAGCCTCCTCACTGTCTCTATGCTCAAATCCCAAAACTTCTAGGCACAAAATTCGGGGTGTTACATATTTTTTTTTTAAAATGTATATGATTAAATCAAAATTAAAGTTTCAAGTATACATTTGAACCTCAATTAGAGTTTCACGTGTAGAATTGCACCAAATAAAGTTAATGTATATAATTACATATTAAATCAAAATTTTGTATAATTTTGAGATTTCTCTTTTTTTAAACAAATAAAACATTCAAGAATTTTTTTTTTAAAAGAAAGATTTTATAATTTCGATCCATGTCTTAACATCTTTTTAAATGCAGTCATTTGGAAATGTATTTTCCCCATCATCATTATCATCATAATTATTGTGAAGAAATGTCTACAATAATTAGTCTTGGGCAGTTTATTTATGAAAGTGTATGTATAGCCAAAAGCTGACAACGCTTAAAATCAGGTCAAATTATTATTGTTCAAGCTGAATTTTTAGTAATAAGATCGGCTAAGCCTTATTTGGCAACTCTGAGAGCAACTATCCATGAGCATTATGGAGAAATTTTTTATGAATGAGATACATTAGTTACATTTATATATGAAAAATCAAAATCTGGTGATATGAGATAAGAAAAGTAAATCAAACATATAAATAAATAGATAAATTGATATAATCATGATTAGGAAAATTTTTGTATTTAATTTCATTGAGGAATTCAAAAAAAAATATTCTTCTTTAATTTCAAGTTTATTAAATATTGTTGTCTAATACTTGCCTAAATTATTAGTGCTTGCTTAGAAGTTAAGCTTTACCCATGCTACTACATTTTTAAGAAATGATAATTGTATGACCCAATTTTAGCCCAAGGCCCACATTAATACCAAAAAATAAAACAAAAAACAGACCTGAATAAAGTCCAAATGGCCAAACATTAAACATCAGCCCAAAACCAAGACAAATCCAAAAAACAAACCCTAATAAATTTCTTAGTGCCGCCAACAATCCCAACTCAAAGACATCGCCTGATTTTTAGCAACAGCTCCTCCACGTCTCTGATAGTGTACCTACAAAATAGGAAGTAGCAAACAGTACGGGACTAAAAGGGGGTTATATTCTGTTAGTTTTTAGGCTATAAAGGCCGGCTCTGTGGGCATGTGAGAGAACGGATTGAGAGTTTTTTTCTCCCCCTCTGCTGCAAATGAAAGAATGGTTTTTTTAAAAAAGAAAAATCTTCTTTTATATGGCCACTAAACGGCGTCGTTTAGGGCTAAGCTTAATAGCCTCAAAACGGCGTCGTTTCACCCCAAACCCGCGCGCAGTCGACCCGACCCGAAGGGATCCGTGCGTTTTGTCTAAAATGAGATATTCGTGCCCCAGGTCATTTTAGTCTTTTTTCAAATCTGTTTTCTTTTATTTTAAACTTGGCCCAAAGCTTCTATTTTGATTCGATTTGGTCCATTTTTGGTTACTTTGCCATTTTTCCTAATTTTCTGTCATTTTTTTAATATTCTTACCTTTGTATATATTATTATTATCTACTATTATTATTTCGTATATTTATTATGTTTATCACTATTTTACTAATATAATTTTTTACTTATATTATTACTTTCATTTACTATTAATGTTTTTTATTGCTATTACCTTTTTTTTCCTCACCATTATTTTACATGTATATTATTACTATACTATATTTATTATTATATTTATCGTTATATTATTTTATTACTAATATTTTTATTTATTACTTTTATTATCTTATATTTTATTACATACTATTATATCTATTATTATTATTTTTTTATAATATGGTTACTAGTATTTTACTATTATATTTATCATATATATTTGCTATTAATTTTAAACTATTTTTTTACCTATTTTTATATATAGATATTTTACCTCTTTTAACTATTTTATATATATTTAGAATTTCAATTTTACGTATTCATATATACATACATTATTATTACTTATTATTTTATTTTTATTACTAGGGTTATTATTACTTTTATATTTTTTATTATTAACATCATCATTGCTATTTTTATTATTGTTTTTTCACTATTATGGTTTATTTATTCTTGTTCCCATCATTTCATATAGATCGATGATTTCGAATTGCCTTTTATCATTTTTGTTTTGCTATTGTTTACTTTTTTTTTAAAAAATTCATAAAAAGGGTTTCACAAAGGTAATATTGTGTGTTTGGAAGCTTGGGAAATCATGCCCAATCGTGCTGGGCTTCAATTTTTCACTCGTCTAGATCACTAAATATCCTTTAAAGATTTTGATTATGTTTTTAAAAATAAGGCAATGTTTTGTGTTTGGAGGTTCGAGAGATTCGTGCCCAATCGTGCTGGGCTTTGATTTTTTGTTCGTCCAAATGACCAAATATCCTTTAGAGGTTTTGACCGGGGTTTCTTAAATAAAGGCAATATTTCATGGTTGGAAATTCGAGGAATCGTGCCCAATCATGCTGGGTTTCAGTTTTTAGTTTGGCCAAATAGTTAAATACTCTTTTTAAATTGCAAGACATGAATTTTGGAAATCATGAAATGATCTTGGTGTTGATAGTTTGAAACATCGTGTCCTATCGTGTTGGGTGTAGTATTTCAACTTTTCAGAACAAGAGAGTGTCGATATCCAATACGAGTTATCCAAACATTTTTAAGTATTCATATTTTAAAATATTTTCTAATTTTTGATATTAAGGACATTAATCAATTAATACGGTACCAATTTTAGGCGTTGTGAGGGTGCTAATCCTTCCTCGTGCGTAACCGACTCCCGAGCCCATTTTCTTAAAATTCGTAGACCAAAACGTTTTCAAAAGTGGCCCAATCGCACTTGAAAAAAGATTGGTGGCGACTCCATTTTCCTTTTTAAAGTCGGCCCATTTCCCAAACAAAAAAATGGTTCCGACAGCTTGGCGACTCCACTGGGGTAGAATTGATTGATTAATGTCCTTTTATCGAAAATTACAATTTGATTTTAATTCTTTCATTGCATAAGCTTGTGTTGCGTCATTGTTTGTGTGGTTTCAATATCTTACGATATTCCTACATTCATATTGCATGACCGTTGTGGTCACACCCTCTAAGTGGGAGCGAGAAACTATGCCTTCGTGAGGTTTTCACCTCCGCATGGGCTAGGGGACTACTTCCAAGATATATTTGTACCTATGGTTCCGTGAGGTTTTCACCTCCGCATGGCCATAGGGAAATGTATTCCCCTGAACCGAACTCGATCCATATGAGCCTATAATGGGTGAGGATTGAGGAATCTACTGGTTCAGGTACCTTTCCTTCAGAACTAAAACCACATATGGTGAACCCTAGGAGCCCACCCTAGGTAGAGCCATGCTAAACCTTAGTGGTTACCCATATAGTGGTTTGACGTCATTTTACTTGCTTTGGTTACTATTATTCATTATTAACCTATTTTATTTTGGCCATATTTACATGTCATATCATATTAAAAAGGCGTCGAATCCTGTTCGGTTACTAATTTAGGAAGCTTGTTATAGGGAACGAATTCCTTGATAAAGTAAAGGATAATGCGGCCATGCGTATATGGCCAGAGAAGATACAACTTAAGAAGGGGGATAGTTTAGCCAAAGGATATACATCGAAGTTGTGGGACTTCACTCGTATCAGTGTAACATAGAATGAGCTCCAAGAATTAAGAGATATATAGGCTCGTTGGGATGAGGGGACTAAGCAGCTTTTCTACCTTAATTATGGCGATCTACCCTATTTGTTTCATATCAGAGTGGACAAACATTTATTTCGGGCTATGACTCAATATTGGAATCCCGCATATAGCTATTTCACGTTCGGGGAAGTAGACTTGGTGCCTACCGTAGAAGAATATATGGCTTTGCTTTGTAGTCAAAGGGCTCGGGTCGACAAAGTTAATTTTAGGGCCGCTAATGCACTGACTTTTGCAAAGAAGCTGATGGGTATCACTAGGATGAGTGAACAGTGGGTCACAGCACGAATTTAGCAAAAAGGTGAAGGGAATTGCATTCCTTGGGTGAGCTTAAGGGACCTGATTGTAGCGCATCCGAATATTAAGAGGAAAGTTGATATTTTTGCCTTAAGTATCTACGGCTTGGTAATTTTCCTCAAAGCTTTGAGACACGTAGATGAAGCAGTTACTAACTTATTTGATCGACTTGACAAGGGGGTTACACCAGTACCAGCGATTCTTGCCGAAACATTCAGGTCTTTGAACGCGTGTCGGAGGGCAGGTGAAGGTAGGTTTATAAGATGCACGCAGCTTTTGTTGGTTTGGTTTCATAGCCATTTTTGGAAGATAGATAAAGTTTCTTAACCGATTTTCTCCGATAATTACTCCCCGTTGAAGGAGTTGGTGGCTATGCCCAGAAGAGATGATATATCAGAAGGAAACTTGATCGCACTCCTTCAGAATCTCTAGGAAAAAGACGTTGAGTGGAGAGCTCCTTGGTTGATTCCCGACGAAATTCTCTACCGATGTGAGAGTTATGATTGGGTCCCTTTACTAAGAATTTGGGGAGCAGTTGGGTATGCTCCTTTGCTGGTGCTGAGGCAATACAGATCAAGACAGTTCATACCGGTAATGCATGGGCTAGCTTAATTTGAATTTTCGTATAAGGGAGATAATTATAAGAAGAAGGTTCGAGAGATTTCTGATGCTTGGAAGCAAACTCACAGAATGAAGAGAGTTGCTGTAGGTCTGATGACCACTCTCGAGTATAATGCTTGGCGAAGTAGGAGAATCAATGATAATATCCCCAGACCAACACAGGATGGTGCTCAAATGATAGAGGAATACCTGCAAGTAATCCCTTCTGAGTTGGAAATCATGAAACAGGACTTCGAAAGTAAAAGTTCAGAGTTAGGGAAAAAAGATAGAGCAATTGAAAAAAGAAAAAGTGTACTTGAAGTTGGATATTGATTTCCAGAAGTCAGAGGCTGAGAAATTGAGGAAAGGGATAAGGAAGGCCGAAGAAGTTTGGACAGCTTGAAGACTGACTACAAAAAGTTGCACTCATCGATAAGGACTGCTGGGTTGGGTAAAACCTCAGAACAATGGCGTCAGGAAATTCAAGAAGAGAAGGCCAGGGTCGATCAGTGGAAGAGGAGGTTTCATGAGGCTCAAGCACAAAAGGAAACTCTGAGAAAGACTGTGGGCGAGAGCCAAAGTGAAAATGAGATGTTATGAACTCGAGTAGCAGAACTAGAGAGGGCATTGTGTCGAAGCCGCAACTCTACAGTGAAGTTGGAATCAAGCCTAGACCGAGTTGAAGAGTTGAAAAGAAGGGTGTTAGAGCTCAAAACGGCACTGCAAAATAGTGAGCTTAAGATCCAACTATTGAAGGCAGACAACGAGCAATGGGAAGAACGACTTCAGCGATCTCAAAACCTAGTCAGAGAAAGGGACTACGTTATCGGCGAAGCCGTGGTTCAGATACGAGAAGTGGCTAATCATCTACAAACCTTAGCAGTTCAGGCTAATGTGTTAAGTATAGTATATGAGTCAAAGTCAGACCGAGGTCGAGAGTTAGCTTCACTTCTTGAGAAAGTTAAAACTTTGGGCATAAGGGCTAGGTCGTTTATTGACTCTGTTTTATGTAAAGGATTTTGTTTTTTAAATAAGTTTTCTATAAGAAATTGAACCAGAATCGATGCCTTTTTGCATTCATATCATGCATTTACATTGCATCGCATCATATGCATATAATATCATAAAAGTGCCCTATTAACTAAAGGTCGTATTATAGTTATCCTGGAACATCGCTACTACACTCGAAGGAAAACGAAAGCAATGGATCAAAGGATGGAAAAGTTAGAGCAGATACAAAAGGAAATGCAAGACCAACTGCAGGAACAGTTGGCTAAGATCCAACAGGACATGAGGGATCAAATGCTAGAGTCTTAGAGAAGTATGATGAGCCAGTTAACGCAATTGTTGACTGGAAGGCAAGATAAAGGAAAGGGCCCTATGATCGATGCTGGAGATGAAAATGAAAATTTTGCTTGTCCTCTAGGCTTGGCCCCGGTAAGTTCCCAAGTACAACCACCAAGAGTGTCTATCAATATCAGACCTCAGTACCAATTCGGTATCTCAGCACCGGTAAACCTCCCGACAGGCTCGAGCTCTAACCCAAGAGTTAATTTGGCAAAACCAATGGTCCCTGACTTCGACGATGCAACAGAAGAGTAAAAAGCAAGGGCGAAACTCCCAAAAGAGTTTGAGGATCGATGCAAATGATTGGAAGAGAAGTTTAAAGCATTGAAAAGTGCTGATTACCAATGCGAGGTGAATGCTAAGAAACTGAGTCTGGTTCCAGATCTGGTACTTCCTCCGAAGTTCAAAATGCCAGGGTTTGAAAAATATAATGGGACCAGTTGCCCTAAGGCCCACATTACAATGTTCTATCGAAGAATGACGGGTCATGTCAGTAACGACCAGTTGTTGATCCACTGCTTCTAGGACAGTCTGACCAGAGCCGCGGCTAAATGGTACAATCAGCTGAATTGCACCCAAATCAAATCATGGAGGGATTTAGCACAGGCCCTCATAAAGCATTATGGCCAAGTGACTGACATTGCGCCTGACAGGATCACGTTGCAAAACATAGAGAAAAAGTCAGGCGAAAGTTTCAGGAAGTATGCCCAGAGGTGGAGGGAAGTCGCTACACAAGTCTAGCCACCTTTACTAGAAAAAGAAATGACCATGCTCTTCATTCATACCCTAAAAACACCTTTCATCAATCATATGTTGGGGAGCGCGACCAAGAGTTTCGCAGACATAGTGATATCCGATGAAATGATAGAGAACGCGATAAGGTTTAGGAAAATAGAAGCTGGAGAGAGCATAAAAAGATTGGCTCTAAAGAAAAGAGAGAATAAAGTAGGTAGTGTAAGCTCGGGTTATCCCAAACCCAATACTATTAGTCAACCGAGAGCGGTAGCTGCGGGCCAACAGGCCCCACCGAGACAAGAACCTAACACGAGGCAGAAGATTGAGAAATTCTAGTTTACTCCCATACCTGTGACGTATAGGGAGTTGTATAAAACTTTGTTCGATGCGCACGTCGTATCCCCTTTCTACTTGAAGCCGCTATAACTTCTATATCCTAAGTGGTACGACACAAACGCTCAGTGTGAATACCATGCGGATGTCGTAGGTCACTCGATAGAAAACTGTACTTCATTCAAAAGGGTAGTCGAGAGGCTTATCAAGGCGGGTGTGGTAAAGTTCAACGATGCACCTGGTGGGGGAAATTCATTACCCAGTCATACAGATAATGGCGTAAACGCGATAGTTAAGAACATGGGGAGGAAATCAAGCAGAAGGTTACTGAGGTCAGAACTCCATTGAGGGAGGTTTGGAAAGAGATGAGGGAAAGAGGGTTAATTTCGCAAGAATTAGAAAGTAAACCCCGAGATGCAAGGAACTACTGTGAGTTCCATAATAAGGGAGGCCATGAGATCCAGCAGTGCAATGAATTCATAGCCCTGGTACAAGGGTTAATGGACAATAAGGAACTGGAGTTCTTTGACTTTATCGAAGGAGAGGACGTGTATACCACAGAAGGAGGGTCTGCAGAGAAGGTCCTTAGGGTCAATCACCCAGTAGTGATTATCACACGACCGGGGGTCAACGAAGCCTCAGCAAAGATGGTACCGATAGTTGTAATTCAAAAGCCTGTGGCATTTCCTTATAAGGATAGCCAGGGAGTAGACGAAGCGTCAGCAAAAACGGCACCAGGAATTATAATTCAAAAACCCGTGACCTTTTCTTATAAGGATAACAAGAGGGTGCCTTGGGATTACAATTGCACCATGACAGTTTTGGGGAAGGAAAGTTCAATCGGAGTGTCAAACTCAAAAGGCAAACACATTGAAAAGAGATCCTCCGTGATCAGAGAGGGAGACGAGAAGACAGGGCCACTGGTTAATGAAACAGTAATAGAGAATAAGGCCAATGAGTTTTTAAAATTCCTGAAATCACAGCGAGTACAGCGTTGTGGAACAGTTACACAAGCAGTCAGCACACATATCAGTAATGGCCTTGCTTCTAAACTCAAATGTACACCGTAACGCGTTAATGAAGGTGTTGAACGAAATATATGTCGCTGAAGACATTTCAGTGAATAAGCTAGACCACCTTATTAGTAACATAAGCGCAGACAATTTCATCTATTTCAATGACGATGAAATACCGCTAGGGGGCATGGGATCCACCAAGGCTTTACACATCACTACTCGACGCAAAGGGTATACATTACTAAGGGTATTAATTGATAACGGGTCAGCACTGAATTTCTTGCCCCTATCTACACTGAATAGGTTGCCCGTAGACAGCTCTCATATAAAAATAATCCAAAATACAGTGAGAGCATTTGATGGCACCGAAAGAAAAATAATGGGAAGAATTTTAAATGCACCGTGCATAGAGAATGATACAGAGGCTATAGAGTTGAAAGGAAGGGTGTTAGAGCTCGAAACGGTGCTGCAAAATAGTGAGCTTAAGATCCAATTATTGGAGGCAGACAACGAGCAATGGGAAAACGACTTCAGCGATCTCAGAACCAAGTCAGAGAAAGGGACTACGTTATCGACGAGGCCGTGGTTCAGATACGAAAAGTGGCCGATCATCTACAAACCTTAGCAGTTCAGGCTAATGTGTTAAGTATAGTTTATGAGTCAAAGTCAGACCGAGGTCGAGAGTTAGCTTCACTTCTTGAGAAAGTTAAAACTTTGGGCATAAGGGCTAGGTCGATATTGACTCGCTTTTATGTAAAGGATTTTGTTTTTAAATAAGTTTTTATAAGAAATTGAGCTTAATCGATGCCTTTTGCATTCATATCATGCATTTACATTGCATCGCATCATATGCATATAATATCATAAAAGTGCCCTATTAACTAAAGGTCGTATTATAGTTATCCTGGAACATCGCTACTACACTCGAAGGAAAACGAAAGCAATGGATCAAATGATGGAAAAGTTAGAGCAGATGTAAAAGGAAATGCAAGACCAACTGCAGGAACAGTTGGCTAAGATCCAACAGGACATGAGGGATCAAATGCTAGAGTCTCAGAGAAGTATGATGAGCCAGTTAACGCAATTGTTGACTGGAGGGCAAGATAAAGGAAAGGGCCCTATGATCAATGCTGGAGATGAAAATGAAAATTCTGCTTGTCCTCTAGGCTTGGCCCCGGTAAGTTCCCAAGTACAACCACCAAGAGTGTCTGTCAATATCAGACCTCAGTTCGGTATCTCAGCACCGGTAAACCTCCCGACAGGCTCGAGCTCCAACCCAGGAGTTAATTTGGCAAAACCAATGGTCCCTGACTTCGACGATGCAACAGAAGAGTAAAAAGCAAGGGCGAAACTCCCAAAAGAGTTTGAGGATCGATGCAAATGATTGGAGGAGAAGTTTAAAGCATTGGAAAGTGCTGATTACCAATGCGAGGTGAATGCTAAGAAACTGAGTCTGGTTCCAGATCTGGTACTTCCTCCAAAGTTCAAAATGCCAGGGTTTGAAAAATATAACGGGACCAGTTGCCCTAAGGCCCACATTACAATATTCTGTTGAAGAATGACGGGTCATGTCAGTAACGACCAGTTGTTGATCCACTACTTCTAGGACAGTCTGACCAGAGCTGCAGCTAAATGGTACAATCAGCTGAATTGCACCCAAATCAAATCATGGAGGGATTTAGCACAGGCCCTCATAAAGCATTATGGCAAAGTGACTGACATTGCGCCTGACAGGATCACGTTGCAAAACATAGAGAAAAAGTCAGGCAAAAGTTTCAGGAAGTATGCCCAGAGGTGGAGGGAAGTCCACAAGTCTAGCCACCTTTACTAGAAAAAGAAATGACCATGCTCTTCATTCATACCCTGAAAGCACCTTTCATCAATCATATGTTGGGGAGCGCAACCAAGAGTTTCGCAGACATAGTGATATCCGGTGAAATGATAGAGAACGCGATAAGGTGTGGGAAAATAGAAGCTGGAGAGAGCGTGAAAAGATTGGCTCTAAAGAAAAGAGAGAATAAAGTAGGTAGTGTAAGCTCGGGTTATCCCAAACCCATTACTATTAGCCAACCGAGAGCGGTAGCTGCAGGCCAACATGCCTCACCGAGACAAGAACCCAACACGAGGTAGAAGACTGAGAAATTCTAGTTTACTCCCATACCTGTGACGTATAGAGAGTTGTATAAAACTTTGTTCGATGCGCACGTCATATCCCCTTTCTACTTGAAGCCACTGTAACCTCCATATCATAAGTGGTACGACACAAACGCTCAGTGTGAATACCATGCAGATGTCGTAGGTCACTCGATAGAAAACTGTACTTCATTCAAAAAGGTAGTCGAGAGGCTTATCAAGGCGGGTGTGGTAAAGTTCAACGATGCACCTGGTAGGGGAAATTCGTTACCCAATCATACAGATAATGGGGTAAACGCAATAGTTGAGAACATGGGGAGGAGAATCAAGCAGAAGGTTACTGAGGTCAGAACTCCATTGAGGGAGGTTTGGAAAGAGATGAGGGAAAGAGGGTTAATTTCGCAGGAATTAGAAAGTAAACCCCGAGATGCAAGGAACTACTGTGAGTTCCATAATAAGGAAGGCCATGAGATCCAGCAGTGCAATGAATTCATAGCCCTGGTATAAGGGTTAATGGACAATAAGGAACTGGAGTTCTTTGACTTTATCGAAGGAGAGGATGTGTGTACCACAGAAGGAGGGTCTACAGAGAATGTCCCTAGGGTCAATCACCCAGTAGTGATTATCACACGACTGGGGGTCAACGAAGCCTTAGCAAAGATGGTACCGATAGTTGTAATTCAAAAGCCTGTGACATTTCCTTATAAGGATAGCCAGGGAGTCCACAAAGCGTCAGCAAAAATGGCACCAGGAATTATAATTCAAAAACCCGTGACCTTTTCTTATAAGGATAACAAGAGGGTACCTTGGGATTACAATTGCACCGTGACAGTTTTGGGGAAGGAAAGTTCAATCGGCGTGTCAAACTCAGAAGGCGAACACATTGAAAAGAGATCCTCCGTGATCAAAGAGGGAGACTAGAGGACAGAGCCACTAGTTAATGAAACAGTAATAGAGAATGAGGCCAATGAGTTTTTAAAATTCCTGAAGCACAGCGAGTACAGTGTTGTGGAACAGTTATTGGAGTTTGTAGTGCAGCGTTGTAGAACAGTGATGGCACCTGAAGAAAAGTAATGCACCGTACATAGAGAATGATACAGAGGCTATAGAGTGCTTCTTCAGGTCATTGGAGTTTGTAAATGTGACTTTCATCAATGAAGGAAGCAAGATCCCGGTGCCCAAAATCTCTGAAGCAACAAGGATGGGCCTACAGCTGACAATAGGAAAAGGAGCATTGCCTGGGAGGGGATTCAAAAAATAACTCTAGGGGCCGGTCAGAGTGCCAAGATTGGTTGACAAGCATGATTGCTTTGGTCTGGGGCACAGGCCAGATGCCAAACGAAAAAAGGAGAAGCTGGAAAGGAAACGTGAAAGACGAAGGGCACGATGGAATGGTACTGAGATCGAGTGGGGTTTAATGACTTTTTCCCATATATCTAATACATTCGTGTCGGGAGGAATTATCCATTCAGGACTAGAGAATATAAATAAGGAAATGGTTGAGGATATGATGAGAGCTTTGAACATCAATGCAGTGATTGAAGAGAGTCCGAAGAAAAGAAACTTGGAGGGTATTTACCCCTATGAGCCTGGAAGTATTCTGGACAACAGGATTGCAGAAGAAATTCCTGTAGTTTTTAGAACTAAAACAGAGTAATTTTCAAAACACACTTGTTGTTTTAAGCCTAGGAGCAATAAGAATCTTTTGTGAAATAGGCTCACGTTCAAGCATCTTTGCTTTCAATAAAAGTGCATTTTTCTTTCATACTGTGCAATTATTCTTTTACTTATTTTCCATTACATTCATAATCATACATAAAAATGAGTTATTCTTAAATTCATTTCATTGAATATTCTTTCATACCTACCATAGGTCCCCGGATATCAACATCATGAGCGACACTGCTATGGACCCAGAATTTCCTTATGAGTAAGACATGTGCCTAGAGGGGTCTCTGGATTTTGTAGATGACGAAGATTGTAGTTTATTCTCGAATTTGTTAAGGATGGTAGAGCGGGAAGAGAAGCCCTCATAAAGAGACAATTGAAAATGTGCTTCTAGAAGATGGGAAGGAAGTGAAAATCGGCACCTGCATAACCAATGAAACAAGGCAGGACCTCATTAGACTTCTGCTAGAGTTTAAAGATGTCTTTGCATGGTCATATCAGGACATGCCTGGGTTGAGTGCTGACATTGCAGTACACCATATCCCTATAAAAAGAGATTGTAAGCCTGTCCAGGAGAAGCTTCGAAGGATGAGACCCGATGTCACTGTAAAGATAAGGGAAGAAGTCAAGAAGCAATTTGTGGGTTTTTACGAGTGGTGAATTACTCAGAATGGGTAGCCAATGTTGTCCCTGTTTCTAAGAAGGATGGAAAAGTACGAATGTGCGTCGACTACAGAGACTTAAACAAGGCCAGCCCGAAAGACAACTTTCCACTTCCTCACATCGATAGCTTGGTGGATAACACGGTAGGGTATTCATTATTCTCCTTCATGGATGGTTTCTCTGGATACAATCAGATCAAGATGCATCTTGAAGACATGGAAAATACCATATTTATAACCTTGTGGGGGACTTTCTGTTACAAGGTGATGCTATTTGGGTTAAAGAATGCGGAAGTAACATACCAAAGAACCATGGTAACCTTATTTTATAACATGATACATAAGGAGATCGAGGTCTATGTTGACGACATGATCACGAAGTCCCGAACAGAAAATGAGCATGTACAGGTTCTGAGGAAGCTGTTTTTGAGGTTGAGAAAATTTCAACTGAAGTTCAATCCAACCAAGTGTACTTTCGGGGCTAGGTCAGGAAAACTGCTCGGTTCTGTAGTCAGTGAAAGAGGAATTGAGGTCGACCCAGATAAAGTCAGGGCTGTACAGGAATTGCCTCCACCTCGCATTCAAAAAGAAGTCCAAGGTTTTCTAGGAAGACTAAACTATATTGCTCGGTTCATTTCGTAATTGACTGAGAGATGTGACCCAATATTCCGTCTTCTTAAGAAGCACAACTCGGGCATTTGGGACGATGAATGCCAGAAGGCTTATGATAAGATTAAATAGTATTTGTCCATTACTCCAGTGTCAATGCCACCAAGTCCTGATAGACCATTGATTCTGTATCTGATGGTATTCGATAATTCAATGGGATGTCTACTCGGCTAACACGATGAGACAGGGAAGAAGGAAAAGGCGATATACTGCCTCAGCAAGAAATTTACTAAGTGTGAAATGAGATACTCATCGATTGAAAAATTATGCTGCGCATTGGTCTGGACAACGCGGAGGTTGAGGCAGTACATGTTATACCATACGAATTAGTTAATCTCGAAATTAGACCCCCTAAATACATGAAGTCAGCAGCTCTAAATGAAAGAATGGCCCAATAACAAATTTTTCTCTCCGAATTTGACATAGTCTACGTGAGTCAGAAGGCTGTGAAAGGGAGTGCAATAGCTAATTTTCTTGCTAGCAGAGCGCTAGACGACTACGAGCTCTTAAGATTTGATTTTACTAATGAGAACTTGATATTTGTAGCGGCGACTAAGGAAGATACCCTAGAAGATCGTCCTTGGAAAATGAACTTCGACGGAGCGTCAAATGCCATTGGTAATGGAGTTGGGGCAGTCCTGATATCCTCAAATGGAGATCATTATCTATTCACTTGCAAGTTGGATTTCAACTGCACGAACAATATGGAAGAATACGAAGCATGTATCATGGGAATTCAAGCAGCCATAGATTGCAAAGTTAAGATGATAAAGGTATATGGCAATTCCGTATTGGTAATATATCAACTCAAAGGAGAATAGGAAACAAGAGATCCCAAGTTAATCAGTTACCGAAAGTTAGTTTTGGAGCTAATTGAGGAGTTTGATGATATCACATTCTTTTACCTCCTGCATGATGAAAACCAGATGGCTGATGCCTTGCCCACTTTAGCTTCTATGATCAGAGAAAATAAGCACGAAGGTATGAAGCCAATCCAAATAAGTATCTGTGAGACTTCAGCTCATTGCTACAATATCGACGGAGAGGAGGAGAGAGATGATCACCCTTGGTATAATGATATTCTGTGATATGTGAAGAGTCGTAAATATCCCGATCAAGCGAATGAAAATGATAAGAGAACATTGAGAAGACTTGCCAGTGACTACGTCTTAGATGGAGAGATCCTGTATAAAAAGAGGAGGGATCAAGTGTTTCTAAGATGCGTCGATGCTGTGGAGGCTAAGAAAATCCTAGAGGAAGTCCATGAAGGGGTTTGTGGAACGCACGCCAATGGATTTACAATGGCCAGGCAGATAATGAGATTCGGGTATTACTAGTCCACGAGAGAAGGAAACTATATCCGTTATGCCAAGAAGTGCCATAAGTGTCAAATTTATGGAGACAAGATCCATATGCCTCATTCACCTCTTCATGTTATGACTTCTCCGTGGCCTTTCTCAATGTGGGGCATGAACGTCATTGGGTCGATCTCACAGAAAGCTTCTAATGGACATCGTTTCATTTTCGTGGTCATTGATTACTTCACCAAATGGGTAGAGGATGCCTCATATGCCAAAGTTACGAAGACAACGATTAGCAAGTTTTTGAAGAAAGAGATCATATATCGCTACGGTATGCCAGAAAGGATCGTATCCGACAATACGTTAAACTTGAACAATAGTGCGATAGCAGAAGTCTGCAGTCAGTTTAACATCAAGCACCGTAACTCATCGCTATATCGCCCGAAAATAAATGGCACAGTTGAGGCAGCTAATAAAAATATCAAGAAAATTGTGGGGAAAATGACTGAGACTACAAGGATTGGCATGAAAAGTTACCGCTTGCCCTCTACGCTTATCGAACATCAGTTAGAACCTCTATCGGGGCAACTCCTTTCTCATTGGTTTATGGAATGGAGGCAGTCTTGCCTATTGAAGTTGAAATTCCTTCTCTCCAAGTTTTGTCAGAGTTGAAGTTGGACAAAATAGAATGGGTTCAATCCCGATATGATCAACTGAATCTAACTGAGGAAAAGAGGCTAAGAGCCATGCGCCATGGTCAAATGTACCAGAAGCGGGTGATGCGGGCTTACAACAAGAAGGTTCACCCCAGAGTATTCCATGAGGAGACTTGGTATTGAAACAGATCCTCCCTATGCAAAAAGACTTAAGGGGAAAGTGGATGCCTAATTGGGAAGGACCTTATATTGTAAAGAAGGCCTTCTCTGGGGGAGCGTTGATACTCGCCGAGATAGGCAGCAAAAGTCTGCCAAATCCAGTTAATGCGGACTCAGTTAAAAAATATTTCGCTTAAAGAGGGAAAATAGGCCAAGGCGAAAACCCGAAAAGGGCGTCTTGAGTTAAAAAAAAAACAGAGAGGCCAAGGTGAAAACCCGCAAAGGGCACTTTGAGACCAAAGGGGCTTTGAGTCGAAAACACAAAAATGGTGGCTCAAATTATGATCAACTTGTGGTGGGGCATACAGTAGTGTCGCTATACCTAAATTAACAAGGAGGAGATATGCTACATCTTCGAGGCACTGACAAAACACCATAGATCTCCTAGATACATGTGAAACTCGAAATGGTCTTCAAATGTTCATACAGAGAAGTTCAGGCTGTGATATCCGGGGCACCAATTTCATTTATTTTTCTTTCTCATTTTTTGTACCTTAGAAAAATATGTTTCCTTGGCTCAATCCATTCTTCACGAGTTTTGTCCCGAATAAATTTCAGTTTTATTCATCTCCATGACCTTTTTCCAAGCATTTCATATTGAAATAACGATTACTGAACTAATAATGCTTTCACAAAAGAAGTTTTGTGTATTACTCTGTAACTCTCTAAATAATACAAGAATCTGAAATAGGACAATTATTTAGAACTCACCAGGCTTAAAGGGCTTGGAACCCTTAAAATAAGAGTTTAAGCAGTGACGACATCTTCAGATTCTCTATTAAAAGTATCATCAGAACAAGAAGACATACAGCGAATATCGCCCTAACAAGTAGCAAGCAATGATAGCCCAAAAGTTAAAAATTGGATCATGCTCATGGCATTTTGCATTCATCCACTCATTCGCAATGCATTTGGTTAGGAGTATTTTTCAATCATGACATCCTGATCATATTGGCATAAGCATAGACCCCATGAAATCAATTCTACAGGTAGGTTCCCCTGAGGATAATGTAGCAAAATTGATTGGAGTTACAGAAGACAGCAAATCTTATCTCCACTGAACAGGAGTGGAGCAGATGAAAAATTATAGCCTTATCTCCACTAAGCAGGAGTAGAGCAGGCTAAAGAAAGCAGATCTTATCTTCACTGAGCAGGAGTGAAGCAAATCAAAGATTATAGCCTTATCTCCACTGAGCAAGAGTGGAGCAGGCTAGAGATAGTAGATCTTATCTCTACTGAGTAGGAGTAGAGCGGATCAACAACAGCAGATCTTATCTCGACTGAGCAGGAGTGGAGCAGATCGAAGATCCTAGCCTTATCTCCACTGAGCAAGAGTGGAGTAGGCTAGAGAAAGTAGAACTTATCTTCACTGAGCAGGAGTGGAGTAGATCGAAGATTATAGCCTTATCTCCACCGAAAGGTGAGTGGAGCAAAGCAAAGAAAGCGTGTCTTATCTTCACCGAAAGCAGAGTGGAGCAGATCGAAGATTAGCCTTATCTCCACTAAGCAGGAGTGGGGTAGGCTAAAGATAGCAGATCTTATCTCTACTGAGCAGGAGTAGAGCATATCGAAATAACGGATCTTATCTCCACTGAGCAGGAGTAGAGCAGATCGAAGATCCCACCTTATCTCCACTAAGTAGGAGTGGAGCAGGCTAAAGAAAGCAGTTCTTATCTTCACTGAGCAGGGGTAGAGTAGATCGAAGATTATAGCCTTATCTCCACTGAGCAAGAGTGGAGCAAGCTAAAGATAGCAGATTTTATCTCTACTGAGCAGGAGTAGAGTAGATCGAAAATAGCAGATCTTATCTCCACTGAGCAGGAGTGGAGCAGATCGAAGATCCTAGCCTTATCTCCACTGAGCAGGAGTGGAGCAGGCTAAAGAAAGTAGATCTTATCTTCACTGAGCAGGAGTGAAGCAGATCGAAGATTATAGCCTTATCTCCACTGAGCAGGAGTGGAGCAGGCTAAAGATAGTAGATCTTATCTCCACTGAGTAGGAGTGGAGCAGATCGAAGATAGCAGATCCTATCTCTACTGAGCAGGAGTGGAGCGGATCGAAGATGACGAATCTTATCTTCATGTATCGGCAATGGAGTAGATTCAAACCACCAGCCTAACCCCCTAAGCAGTAGGGTAACAGGCTAAAAATAGTAGATCTTATCTCCACTGAGCGGGAGTAGAGCAGATCGAAAGCAGCAAGTCTTATCTCCATGATCGGCAATGGAGCAGACTAAAGATAGCAGATCTCATCTCCATAAGCAGTAGTGGAGTAAATCGAAACAAAATTTTGATACCTCTAAAGATGAAATGGGTTAAAGCGAGACTACCTAAGGAAATGAGGCATCAGGAAATCAGGACTCAGCAAGATCGGGCAAAATTGGCTCTTTTAGAATCTTTGCTTTGTTCTCGTTACGCGACAACAAGCAAAGAGGGACAGCTGTATGACTCAATTTTAGCCCAAGGTCCACATTAATACCAAAAAATAAAACAAAAAACAGACTTGAATAAAGTCCAAATGGCCAAACATTAAACATCAGCCCAAAACCAAGACAAATCCAAAAAGACAAACCCTAACAGCCCTTGGTGTCGCCGCCAACAGTCCCAACTCAGCACATCACCCGGTCTCCGCAACAGGCGCCTCCACGTCTCTGATAGTGTACCTACAAAATATGAAGTAGCAAACAGTACGGGACTAAAAGGGGGGTTATATTCTGTTGGGTTTTTAGGCTATAAAAGCCACCGTAAAAATTTGTAAAAGGGATCTTTTTTTGGTTTAACACGATTTACCGAAGAAATACGCAAAAGCAATACATTTTTTATAGCTACAGACTCAAAAAAGCAAAGGTTTATTTCTTTGTTTCGTTTACCTATTCTTTTTTTTTTTTGTCTATATTTTCGAACCTGTGTCTTGTTCTTTAAAGGTTTTCAAATATAAGGGTTTTAAAAATATAAAGAATAGAGGAAGGTTTTACCTGTTTTGGGGAATTTCGGCCACCGCGCGGTGACGGATGGCGGCGGCCAGAGTTTGGGCTCTGTGGGCATGTGAGAGAACGGACTGAGAGTTTTTTTCTCCCCCTCTGCTGCAAATGAAAGAATGGTTTTTTTAAAAAAGAAAAATCTGCTTTTATATGGCCACTAAACGGCGTCGTTTAGGGCTAAGCTTAATAGCCTCAAAACGACGCCGTTTCACCCCAAACCCGCGCGCAATCGACCTGACCCGAAGGGATCCGCGCGCTTTGTCTAAAATGGGATATTTATGCCCCAGGTCCTTCCGCGTTTTAGTATTTTTTCAAATCAATTTTCTTTTATTTTAAATTTGGCCCAGAGCTTCTGTTTTGATTTGATTTGGTCCATTTTTGGTTACTTTGCCATTTTTCCTAATTTTTCATCATTTTTAATATTCTTACCTTTGTGTATATTATTATTATCTACTATTATTATTCAGTATATTTATTATGTTTATCACTATTTTACTAATATAATTGTTTTACTTATATTATTACTTTCATCTACTATTAATGTTTTTTACTACTATTACCTTTTTTTTTCCTCACCATTATTTTACATGTATATTATTATTACTATACTATATTTATTATTATATTTATTGTTATATTATTTTATTACTAATATTTTTATTTATTACTTTTATTATCTTATATTTTATTACATACTATTATATCTATTATTATTATTTCTATTTTTAATATGGTTACTAGTATTTTACTATTATATTTATCATATATATTTGCTATTAATTTTAAACTATATTTTTTACCTATTTTTATATAGCTATTTTACCGCTTTTAAATATTTTATATATATTTAGAATTTCAATTTTACGTATTCATATATATATATATACATTATTATTACTTTTTATTTTTATTTTTATTACTAGGGTTATTATTACTTTTATATTTTTTATTATTAACATCATCATTGCTATTTTTATTATTGTTTTTTCACTATTATGGTTTATTTATTCTTGTTCCCATCATTTCATATAGATCGATGATTTCGAATTGCCATTTACCATTTTTGTTTTGCTATTGTTTACTTTTTTTCAAAATTTCATAAAAAGGGTTTCACAAAGGTAATATTGTGTGTTTGGAAGTTTGGAAAATCGTGCCCAATCGTGCTGAGCTTTGATTTTTCGCTCGTCTAGATCACTAAATATCCTTTAAAGATTTTGATCGTGTTTTTGAAAATAATGCAATGTTTCGTGTTTGGAGGTTCGAGAGATTCGTGTCCAATCGTGTTGGGCCTCGATTTTCTGTTCGTCCAAATGACCAAATATCCTTCAGAGGTTTTGACCGGGGTTTCTTAAATAAAGGCAATATTTCATTATTGGAAATTCGAGGAATCGTGCCCAATCGTGCTGGGTTTCGATTTTTAGTTTGGCCAAATAGTGAAATACCCTTTTTAAATTGCAAGACATGAATTTTGGAAATCATAAAATGATCTTGGTATCGATAGTTTGAAACATCGTGTCCTATCGTGCTGGATGTGGTATTTCAACTTTTCGGAACAAGAGAGTGTCGATATCCAATACGAGTTATCCAAACATTTTTAAGGATTCATATTTTAAAATATTTTCTAATTTTAGATATTAAGGACATTAATCAATCAATACGGTATCAATTTTGGGCGTTGCGAGGGTGCTAATCCTTCCTCGTGCGTAACCGACTCCAGAGCCCATTTTCTTAAAATTCGTAGACCAAAACGTTTTCAAAAGTGGCCCAATCGCACTTCAAAAAAGATTAGTGACGGCTCCGTTTTCCTTTTTAAAGTCGGCTCGTTTTCCAAACAAAAAATTGATTCCGGCAATAATATTTGTTACCATTCTCAGCAGGCTTCCTGATAACGATGTAAAAAGGATTGTAGATGTCTAAGACAACCAACTTAAGCTTAGCAAACCTTCTCTTCAACCTTTGAGACCTATGATTGAATTTGTTGTTAATTGAAATTGCATTTTTATTTAATCTTGCCACACACTGATTGCTGCAACGCCCAAATGTTGTGATGGTTGCTGGTAAGCATCCAAATGGTGGTAACGTTGTCACTCCAATTCTTCTTCCTCCAAGCACCTACAAATTCTATACTGAATTTTAGCTTTTAATAAAAAATCATGAAATTATATATATATTTTAATATTTAGGAAAAGGTATTAAAAAAACTTGAATGAAATTATCATACGATTCAATGGTAATATTTAAGAACATATAGGATTTAAATAATAAAAATTGTAATAATTGTGAAAAAGTCATTGCTCCCAGAACTAATAATATGAATTCCTCAAAATGTTATTGAACTCCCCAACACTGGCCACTAACTTATATTTATTTATTACGAAAAAAACTATTAGATTCAGCAATGAAAAATTAGCCTTGAATTTCATTAATATACTAACGAAGTTCAAGGTTAATTTTCTATTGTTGAATTTTCTAATTAATTCACGATTAAAAAAATTCTTCCAATAAAACTTCTATAAGGATGATACGATCATTGTTGTCTCCTACATCAATAATTGAGTCTCTAAATATCAACATAGTAAAAACAAGTTTACCCAAGCAATTTTTATGGTGAAAGATAATTTGGATGGCTTAGATGATGTAACACCCCAAATCCGGCCCATGCATTTCGACCAGATCTGGCGTGTTATGGAACACATAACACTTTATCCGATTTTGAAAACACAAGTTAAAATTTGAATAAAGAAGTGACTTTTTGAAAATAAACCTCTTTGTATTATTATTACGTATAAAAAAACCTTGTCATAAATTCATAAGTTGCATAACATTGAAAACTTCTTAGTTGAATAAAACTAGGGGCCATAAATATTCCCAAATAAAATAAAATAAAATTTAAAGAAATCCCAAAAATAATTTGTAGAAATAAAACTTGATGGCCCCTCGAGTCCGTCTCGGCTCCCATGTCCACGATCTACTGCTCATCTGGAAGAGTAGAGAAAAGGAATGCGTGAGTCACCAAAACTCAGTGTATAAATCGCAAAACACACAACGACTCGAGCCCACAAACACATTATGGGCCCTAGCCCATACATGAAGGTAACAATCATAATCACATGGTAAACGATAAATAATGAATAACCCAACCCATCCTAGGTTTCCATCCTCTACACACCAACCCGTACCAACCATCACACCTTGGAGATTTCTACAATCAACCCTCCATCCGCTACACACCAAAACGACAGCCGCACTGCCTATTCCTATTAATAAGGAATCATTGTATGTGGCATAGCCACCGATCACTATGTGATCTAACATTTGTATATGTGGGATTTCCACCACCGATCACCAAGTGACCTATCATGCACTTCCCCTTCAATATCATATTCCCACCCCATGCATACACATAAAGAAAACATCATGCAGTCATATATATTTTCCGATACACATAGGGAGTTCTACGTTTATGTACTGCATCCTTGCCTAACCCTTTTAGGTTCCATTCATTGTCTATCTGCCTCATTCCGGCTTTTAAGCCCATAACATATATATAGTCATACATACAGGTTTATTAGTGTGTTAGAGATCTACACACTTGATTATCGATAAGACGATGCTTTCTATGTCGATGCTATCCTTAGTCGACACTATTGTTATCTGCCTAAGGTGTTGTTCAGAAGCCGATCCACAACTAAGTGGCCAATCTCGAATGTCAGATACTGCTCTTTTTTTAAAATTAGGTATTTTCTCCTTTGCCTGATCCATATTTAATCCCATCACAAGTCCTTATCAGAACTACTATCACAATATTTAATCGTTAATTCTCATTATAACCTTAAGATCTTGCATATAATGATCAAATCTAATAGAAATATAGGGAAATCTTCTTACCTTAAAAATCTCGAAAGTGGAGACTAGCTATTTTCGGCTTTTAGATCTAATTGACCAAGCTTCCTTCAAATCCCGAATTGTCACCCATCATAAAACCATTAAACTATTAGCTTTCGCTTTTGCCTTTCAAAACCGGAATAGATCATGAGAACTAATCAAAATCGACACTTACCTTAGCATAGGAGATTCGGCTAGCACTAGAAAGAGGATTCGCAATGCCAATGGAAGATTTAAATGACGAAGTATAAAACTAATTCTCAAATAAGATGAATAAAAGAGAAGACTATGGATGCTTCGCTTTTTAGAGAAATTGGCACAAGGAGGAAAAGTGGAGAAGAGTTTCGCTTTTGAAGAAATTGAGAAAAGAAATTGAGAAGGAGAGGCTAAGGAATTTCGGCACAATGGGAGAAGAAATTAGGGTTTTCAATGTCAGAATCAATGAGCTATCCCCCCTATTTATAGATATTTCGGCACCTACTGCTAAAAACTGAAAACGCCCTTAAATTCAAGCTAAAAGAGAGGGGAAATTCGGCACCCTCTTTGCCATGCATTAGCCGAATTTTACACACCTCTAGGCAGTGGATTTTCGGCCATCACCTCCCTTGTAGATAAGCTCCTAACTTTTCTCCTTTTTATCTACTATTTTATTAATTATAAAATCCATCTAAATCTTCCTATTTTTTAGCCTTTTAGCTGTCCACCTCATCAAATCTTAATGCCTAAATTTAACTCACTTAAATTAAAAGATTTGGGCTTCATTAAACTTAAATTTTGAGCCCCTAACTCCTTGTGTGTGGCGTCACTCCTTGCCTCATTTTAGGTGCCAAAATGGCCCTAAAACATGGGCTCTTTATGCCAAAACTTGGGCCTCTTTTATTGTTAATGACACCACCTTAAAATAATTCAATCAAGGCCTTTGCCTAATCCTAAACCCAATTTTGAACCCCTATCACTTAAATTAACAAATTAATATATCCCACACTAAATGCATATGCCCATAAATTTAGGATGTTACATATGAACTTAGAAATGGCTTACAAAGCCTAGATGGTGTATTTGTGAATTGTGTCAAGTTTAATGTATAAATTTTTTCATTAACCTTTATCATACTTATTATATTTTTACCTTCTTAAAACATTACTTTGCATGCTTCACCTAACCTAGACATGTAAATTATAATTTCTCAATGCATATAATTAAAATAATAGTTTATATAAATATAAACACAAAGGTTATCTTATTTTTAATTGAAAAGTGATAGATATTATAATCTTATTTTAAAAGGCTTATCATTTAATTATAATTAAAAATGTTTTTTGAAATAAAATAATTTGATGCAATTTTTTAACTACAATTTATATATTATAAAATAGATAAAAATTTAAAAATATTAATAAAATTTTATTTATAAATTGACAAGTTTTTCCCTAATTGAATAGATTTTCTTAACATCAAAATAATTTACAACCAAAATAAACTCTTTAAGAATTTATTTACCATTGTTTGTTGTAGTTGCAATTCTCCCTAATCATTCCTTGATTCCATATCTATAATCTTCAATCTAACTTCTAATTATTTTTCAAGAAATTTAAAATATAATAAAAGAAGAAAAGTAAATTACAAAACACATAAATGAACTACATAAAATAAAATGTTATAATCATGAATAAAGAATTTTGAATTCAAATTCCATTCCTTTTTTCTAATTATTTACCAATAAATATTTTAATTATTTAAATTTTTATTAAAAAATCATTTAAAAGCTTCATATCTAAAAAATAAAACAATAAATTTTATTAAATAATCCTCTTTTAAGTAAACATTTATGCTAATTGAAAATATATAAAATACTAGATCCTAATATTTAATTCGAACTAAAATCAACTATACTAAATTAAAAGAAAATGAAAATAAAGTCAAAAAAATTGTGAATACTAATTATTAAAACTGATTAGGATGGCTGTGGTGCAGCAATTGAAAAGTGATTTTATAATGTATGGATGGATGTAAAAGCTTTATTTTTCAGTACATATCTTCAATTAAAACAAATCTCATAAGCTCTTATCTTTTCTTTTTTCTGTACATAACTTTAATTAAAACAAAATAATATGAAATTTTCAATTTAAAGCAAAAAATTATAAAGCAATTTTATTAAACAAAAACTATTAAGTTTTTTATTCGATATACATAACTACTAATTAACATCTAAGATAAATTTTATTGAAGAATGTATCTTAATTAAAAACTAAAAATAGCATATAATAGTAAATTCTAATCTAAGTTGATGGTGTTGCAGCTTGGAAAAGGATTGAATGAAACAGTGACGCCACGTCATCTATATCCCTTTCCAATAGATTTATGCTACATCAGTATTTTTATCCTGAATTTTAACATAAATACTGATGTGACATAAATCTATTAGAAAGGGATACAGATGACGTGGCGTCACTGTTTCATTTAATCCTTTCTCGTTGCAACATTCCTTAATTTTGGAACTCACATCACACCAGGCAACAAATATTACTTCTTTAAAGCAATAATCTGGCATTGCCATAATTCCAAAACAACATTCTGCAGGAATTAAAACCTTGTGAAAATAAAAAGATTTTAACATATCATCAAAGCATTTGCCGTGTACATTTTCTACCAAGAATTGATTGCACTTATCTTCTCTTGGATCCCCTATTGGTGATTCTTCCACCGGCGACTCTGTATCATGTGGTGGTGGTGAGCTAAAAAATGGTGGAAATTTTAACAATGGTTGCAAAATTTGGTCTACTATCCATATACAAGGGAATTTTGGCGAAAAATTATTAGATTATTCAGTTGAATGATAATCATTAATAGAAAATCCTTGACTGAACAAGGCAGCTGAATAAGACACCATTCATATCTATAAAACTTTGAAAAAATTAATGAAATTGAAAGAAAGAAAATAGCATATAATTTTGTAATGCATATAACTAATAGAATAAGCAAATATTTATAGCAAGAAAGTTTAATCTTATTTTTAAAATAATTATACACCAGATGAGGTATATAACAACCTTATCAAGTAAATAAAACTAATTTTGAAATGAAATAATTTAATGCAAATCATAACATCTTTTATCTATTATCAACAAAAAAATTCAAAAATTATAATTATAAATTGAATAAGTTTTTTACTAATTGAATAAATTTATTATTATCAGATGTGTGAATATAAAAGAAAATGTGTTTACCATTGTTTATTCTAGTTGGCTAGCTGCAACATTTTCTTATCATTTACTTATAGTATTAGTCCATCTAATTTTTTTTCCTTCGTGATTGTTAATCTATTTTAAAACTTTTCCTTTTCTAAAACAAATAAAATTTAAAAAAAAATCATTAAAAGAGGAAAAGTAAATCAAATAAGTAGATAGATAAAATGATATGATCATGGTAATGACAATTTTTAATTTAATTCCATTGGCGAATTCAAAAAAAAATATTGTTTTCTAATTTTGAGTTTATTAAATTTAGATAAGAACTATTATTCAAAAATAATAATAATAAAACTATTTTGTTTGAAAATAATTTTGTATCTTCACTTTAAAAAATTAAATGATTAACTTAATTTGTTTATAATTGGTGAAGATATTTAGTCAAATAATGATATTTTAAAAAGTTCTAGTATGATTTCTTTAATTTGTTTAAATAGATATTACAATCAAAGTAATTACAGTGAAAATTATCTCTTCTATTTTGTACTGTAACAAAGGTTTAATTAGAGCAAAATTCAAGTGATTTACAATTGTCTATATATTGAAAAAAATTAGTGTGCAAATTAGAGAGTTCAATTTAATTCTTTGAAAGGAACATTCATGAGTATTATTATATGGTAAATCGTTGTGAAAAGACTGTAAAAAAGTTAAATCTAGATAATTGTATAGGAAGTGAAGAAAGTGGGTTGATTATTCAAGATTTTGTCTATTATTGATGAGTATGAAAGTAATGGGAGGTTGTGAATTCTGAATTTTAAACAAAATGCGTTTGATTACTTAGAATATTCGCGGGGCAAGGAAATCGGGGAAGAGAAGACTTCTGACAGAGATGATCTAGAAAGCTGAGTGTAGTATGATCTTGATTCAATAATTGAAATTCAAAGAGCTTCCAAGTAATTAGGTTGAGAAGGTATGGATGGCCAAATGACAATTTTCTATTTTGTTTTTTTTTCTCCTTTTGTTAGTAACTCGGGAGGGGTAATTATTATCTTGAGCAAGTCAAAGTTTGGGATTACGTGTAGTAAGGTAGGTAGAAATATTATTCTTCTCCAAGGAAAATGGTGGTGTTGTGATTTCAAGTGTATGATGACATGCATTTATACATCATGTGTCTTTGAAGAATAGAAGTGTTTATGGGCGGAGATTATCACTATGATGCATCGATAGATAGGGTCTTAGTGTGAGGGTGGAAAAAACAAAAACATTAATGGAGAGGAAAACTTGGAGTGAAAGAACAAGCTTTGAATGTATTATCATTGCCTTGAGTAAAATAACTTACACATATTTGTACTAGTGAACCATACTAAATCATATTCTAAGCGCCAATCATTTTTGTCAATATCGTTATTTTTATCATTTTTATCCAAAATTAATGTATAATTTACAATTGAATTAATTATAAAACAACATTTTGCTCCAACAAATGGTTTATTAATCGAGAAGATTGTAAAATAACATAAAAATAATGTTTATCTTTAAGATTTTTTATTCTATAAGCATAATTATTGAGTTGACATCTAAGATAATTTATTTAAAAAATATTCCCTACCTAAAAACTAATAATAACATATAACTAGTAAAACTTAATCTAAGTCGACGGTGTTTCAGCTAATTCCTTAGAACAGTACCCCTTGAATTTGGAAGTCACATCACGCCAGGCAACAAATAATACTTCTTCAAAGCAATAATCTGGAACTGCCATAATTTCAGAACAACATTCTTTTGGAATTAAAACCTTGTGGGAATTAAAAGATTTTAACATGTCGTAAAGGCATTTGCCGTGAACATTATCTCCCAAGAATTGATTGCACTTATCTAATATCGGATCCCCTGTTGGTGACTCTTCAGGAGGCGGCTTTGTATCATATGGTGGTGGTCAGCTAAAAAATGGCGGAAAATTTAATAATGGTTGCAAAATTTGGTCTATTAACCATAGACAAGGGAACCATGGTGAAAAACTATTAGGTTGTTTAGTTGAATGATAATCATCCATAGAAAATCTTTGTCCCAACAATGTGGCTGTGAAAGACAAAATAAATAACAAAGTTAACAAAACACCATTCATGTTGATGAAATTTTGAAATGATTAACAAAATTGAAAGAAAGAAAATAGAATATAATTTTGTAATGCATATAATTAATAGAATAAGTAGATATTTATAGCAAGAATATTTTATTTTATTTTAAATTAATTATACAGTGGATGAGATATATAACAACCTTATCAGTTAATTGTAAATAAAACTGACTTTTAAAATGAAATAATTTAATGTAAATCATAAACTCGTTTATCTATTAGCAAAAAATTTGAAAAATTTGAAAAAAAATACTCTTATAAATTTAAAATTTCTTTTCCTACTAATTGAATAAAATTTATCAATATCAGATGTGTGAATATATAGGAAGAATTTTTTTGCCATTATTTATCCTAGTTGGCTAGTTGCAATGCTTCCTCATCATTTTTTAATGTCACTGTACTTATATTTTTTTTCCTTTGTGATTGTTAATCTATTTTAAAACTTCTCTTTTTGCAAACAAATAAAATTTTTAAAAATTTAAAAATCGTTAAAAGAGGAAAAGTAAATCAAATAAGTAGATAGATAAAATGATAATCATGATAATGACAATTTTAAATTTAATTCAATTGACGAATTCAAAAAAAATATATTGTTTTCTAATTTAGAGTTTATTAAATTTAGATGACAACCATTATCAATTATTCATTATTACTCAATAATAATAATAGTAGAAAAATATTTTGATTAAAAGTAATTTTTATCTTTACTTAAAAAAACTTAATTTATTCATAATTGGTGAGGATATTTAGTCAAATAATAATATTTTAAAGAGTTCTAGCATGAGTTACTTAATTGTTTAAAGAGATTGCAATCGAAGTAGTTAAATTGAGAATTATATCAACACTAATAAAAAAGGATCGTATTTTAAATTTATTTTCGGTTTTCAACCTTCAACATTAAGACACTAATTAATCAATTCGGTACTAATTTTAAGCGTGACGAGGGTGCTAATCCTTCTTCGCACGTAACCGACTCCCGAACTCGTTTTCTCGAATTTTGTGGACCAGAAATCGTCGTTTTAGTAATTTTAAATTTTATTAAAATGATTGAATAAAGAGGTGACCTGATCACACCTCATCAAAAAGGATTGGTGGTGACTCCCGTTTTTGTTTTTGTTTTTAAACCCTAGTTGATTTCTGTTTTCAAAAAAATAGTTTCGACACAATCATTGTGAAAAGATTTAGTGAAAAAGTTGAATCTAGATAATTGTATAAGAAGTTGGGAAAATGGGTTAATTATCCGAAATCTTATGTCGATTATTGACAAATATATATTTGGAAAATACAAAACATATACACAAACACAATACGGACAATCTTGATTCTCTTTCTTTATTGCTTCATATAAAAAATAAAACATTAAATTTAAAAAGCACAATAAACTTAATAACTCCTTAAATTCCAATTAGCACCCCTAAATCAACCCAATCTAGTGTGTTTTTGGTTCATTTTTCTTCTTTTAGGTATTATAATGTTCTATAAATGATGTAAGAATAATTCATTTTATTGATAACTTTTAATAATATTTTATAGTTGTTGAATTTTGTTTTCAACTTTATTATGTTTTAATAATTTTAAAAATATTTATTTTTATACTCATTCAAAATGAATGGAGACAAATAGTTGTTCGGATACAAATGAATTTAAATATTATTTAAATTCATTCTAAACATATATTTTATTATTTATAATTATAATTTTGATTGATTGCAATAAAATATAAAGGACATACATGATAAAATATTACCTTTTTTTCTTTCAACCTAAGCTAAACTATAAATTATAAAAATTGCTACGGTTGAATAAGAGAGCTTCCACTACTAATGAGTTTTTGGGCTAAAATATTGTTTGCCGCCTCTGTAGGATGAAAGCTATCCCAGAAAACATATTGAGATGCATTGGAGCATGTTCCAATGGAGTGTTGATTGCATAGTATTGACGTTTCAAGCAATCCAGTCCCACAACAAGCTCTTCTTACCTCTGCAAAACCTGTTTTCACATGCTTAAATAATTAGTGCTTTCTTGCTTAGAAGTGAAGCTTTACTCATGCTACCAGATTTTTGAAATAATATAGAGTAAGTAGTTAAGATATATAATAATATCTTTACCATTCTCTGCAGGCTCTGTGATAAGGGTGTAAAGAGGATTGTAGATGTCTAAGACAACCAACTTAAGCTTAGAAAGCCTTCTTGTTAACCTTTGAGACCTGTGCCTGAGCTTGTTGTTAAATGAAATCGCATTGTTATTTAACCTAGCCACACAATGATTGTTGCCATGCCCAAAAGCTGTGATTGCTGCTGGTAAGCACCCAAGTGGTGGCAAAGTCGCGACTCCAATTCTCCTTGCTCCAAGCTCGTACAGATTCTGTGACAAACTTCATCTATTAATAGAGAACCATGAAATTGTATTGTTTTTTATTTAAGAAAAAGATGCTAGGGAAAACCTGAATGAAATGATCATATGAGTTAAGGAGAATATCTGAGAATGCGTCTGGAGTATAGGTGGTAAATAATAAAGGATTAATGTAATAGTTTTGAAGAAAGTCACTGCTCCCAGCACTAATAAGATGGATTCCACGAGATATTCTGGAAGAAGCATTAGATTTCCCCGTAATATCCACCAACTTATTTTTGTAGTCTCTGTAGTTCTCCAACTGTTGACTCAGAGAGATGGTATTCTGTAACAAGAAATAAATATTTAAAAGCCTGTAGGGAAATAGAGAAATAAAGACAAGTTTTTGTTTCATTTTTACTTACGTATAAAATTGCTGTAGCATTATAATAACCGGAAGCAGCTGATGCAAAATTGGCTCCAATCAACATTTCCCCGTTAGCCTTGTCACTCATGTAAGCGGGCTGATGGTCTGTGAAGCCAAGTCCCTGATCAGCTGTGTTTTTAAAAGCAAAAAGAAAAAGAAAAACTATTAGTTAAATATATATATATATATATATAAACAATATAAATAAATAAATAAAAAGTTTATTGAATTAACCAATGATATCTAAAGCTAATTTCCCGTTGCAAAATCGTCCTGTTGGTTCATGGTCAACAAAATCCCTCCCATAAGGAGGGAAGTTAGCTTTTATTAGGGTGACAAGATCATTGTTGTTTCCTACGTCAAAAATGGAGTCTCCAAATATGAATAAAGCAGGAACAAGTTGACCCTTAACCTCAAATAGCAGAAAGGTAAGAAAAATAAACGGAGCTAGAAACATCATTTTTGACGATAAGTGAGAAAGAACTAGGTTGGCTTAGAATAGCTTGGAAATGGCTCACAAACAGTAACTGAGATATAGTTTGAATGCTTAGAAGAATGTTTGTTTGTTGGTGGCATCTACTTTGATTTATAAATTTCTTTCATTAGCTTTTTATCACACTTGTTATATTTTTCACCTACTTAAAAACATTATTTTACATGTTTCACCTAACCAAAACTTGTAAATTATAATGACATTTTGAATACTTAATCATTTTAAATATAATATTTTTCTTTAATTTATAATCATAATGTTATTCTTTAACCTATTTAAAATATTATTTTTCATTGTTTCACGCCATAAATTTTGCTAATATGTAAATTATAACATTAATATTCTTGAACCAACAATGTGATTAAGAAAAATAAAAATACAAAATAAAATCATTCATGACACTGAAACATTGAAAAGTTAAACCGCAATGATATTGTAATTTCGCAATGCATATAATTAAAACATTCTATATAAATATAAAACAATATGTAATTACATTAAGAAGGTTACCAATATGTAATAATGAAATATTAAAGTTTAAATAAATAAAAATTCAAAATTATTAAGAAAAAATTAAATTAATAAATATTTTAATTATACTAATTAGTTACAAAGGACATTATGGATGATGATAATCACCTGAATCATTTGTAAAATAAAAAATAAAAAATAAACATAAATCTACTGAAATTTTACAAATTAGCCAATGGTTGAGCAATCAGTAGGCTTAAACGACACCGTATGCTTTTCAGTATCATATCCAATCAAGAAATTAATCTGCGCCTAGTTTCCATAAATTGCAAAATCTTCAACAGAAGAGAACCTGAGGCACCTAACAGTGTCTAAAAGCTTAACAAAGGTGTTCAATGGCTTCAACTTAACATCGGCATCAGTGAAATGCACTGTAACATCGGAAATTTCAATGTCATTTCGAGCATCATAGCATAGCTCCTTAAATTCATATTAGCAGCACCTAAATCGACTCAATCTAGTGTGTTTTTGCTAAATTTTTTATAATTCAATCTTTACACTTTAAACTAATTAAATGCACTTCATTACACTTTTAAGTTACAATTTTTTAATAATTTGATTAATCTTTTTAGTAAAATAGAAAATATCTCAATTGAGAATAAAGAAATCCCATTTGATAAATATATTTGATAAGTTGCATTACGCATTAATCTAAATTATATCTTTTTCTTTATATTTTGAGAAGGAACTTTTGTAACAACATTTTAGTCCAACAAATGATTTATTAATAAGAGAAAGAATGTAAAATATCATAAAAACAATGTCTATCCATGAGCAAGTAATGCATGCATTTCTTGGGTCTATAGCCAATTGGACGAGGGTGGAAAAGATTTTTGCCCTTTGTAATGGAAACTTAGGATGAACAACATGGTTGAAATTGATAAAAACAAATAATAAAGTTGTCAACGAATTGTTGATGGTGGTCTAAAAAAAAACATAGAAAAATAAACTCTAATAGAATAAACTATAAAACTTCAACTTGGTAACTTAATAAAAAAATAAACTCAAGTAAAAACCCTAGAAGTCAAGAGTGCTTTGCTCAGTATCCTAGCGAAACCAGTTCTGCTGCGGCTTGGGATGGAGGAGAGTAGTGGCAACGAAGGGTTGGAAGAGGAGGTGGTCTCCTTATTGGTAGAAGAACTCATCCAGTTGTCGGTAAAAAGTTCAGTAGTGGATCTATGTGGCAAACCGGCACTGATATGTTCAGTATGGACTCAAAAGTCATACAATCCAGATAGCTTCAAAGCACAGATGAAAAGTATCTGGAAAACAAAAAGTAAATTTGATATTCAATTGGTAGGTCAAAATCTTTTCTTGATTATCTTTGCATCTGACGATGATTTAGATTTAATAATAGAGGGTCAGCCATGGCTTTTTAGAAAACAGTTGATTGTTTTTGATAGAATACATCAACCAATGGAGAGGCGTAAAATTAAGCTTATGTCGTCGTTATTCTGGATTAAAGTAGGGCCCTGTCTGCCAGAATTTGATAAAAAAGATTTAATGCATGCTATAGGGGTCACGTTTGGTGGAATTATTAGATCTGAGATTAAAGGTGATTTTTGTCATATCAGAATTACATTAGATGTGCAGAAACCTCTCAGGAGGGGAATATTTGTGTCTACCGGAGGCCAGGGAAAACATTGGCTTTCTTTTAAATATGAGAAGCTGCCGACGTTCTGTTTTGGTTGTGGCAGAATGGGACATGCCCTGTCAAGTTGTTTGTTGCTAAAAGAAGATGAAAGACAAGTAGTACAGGAAGATCCCCCATATTCAATTGAGCTAAAAGCAGAATCTAATTTTTTTGAGAAAGAATGTGTACAGTTAAGAGCTATTACTAAAAAGGTACAGTCTCAAAGCTTGTATACGGGTCAGGTAGAAAAAACTCAGGAGGTGGATTTGACATCACAGTGTCTTGATGACTCGAGGTCAGTTGGTGATACAAGGTTAGCGGAAGTGGTGAAAGAGCAGACAATTCAAGAGGAAGGGATGATATGTAATGTGGAGGATATTTTCCAATCAGATATTCAGGATGGGAATTTGCATACAAATAGGAAAATCAGTTGGAGACGAGTAAACAAGATGAGGGATATGGGAATTATTGAGGCAGACTGTATAGTGCGAAAAAGGAAATTGGTAGATCTTGTTAGCGGGAATTATAAGAATGATGATTCATTGGACGATAATGGAAAGAGGCAGAAACATACTGATCAGAGCTTTGTACGAATGGAGGATTCAGAGTTGGTAGAAGGAAATCAGGAGGATGACATTACCCCCACCCAATATTTATCGGCGGCTGCCAGTTGGCAAGCCGACCGGGCGCTATGAAAATCATAAGTTGGAATGTCCGTGGATTGGGGAATCCACTGGCAGTTCGAAGGCTTCGATTTTTGCTGAAGCAATGTAACCCCTATTTGGTCTTCCTAATGGAGACCAAAATTGATAGTAAGCGAATGGAGAGGATCAGAAGGAGAAGTGGTTTTGTATGTAGAATTGATGTGGGAGCAGAAGGATCAAGGGGTGGGCTCTGTCTTGCTTGGAGGAAAGATTTCAAAGTCAGTCTAAAAACTTTCTCGAAAAATCACATTGATGTATTAGTTGAAGACAGTAACGTTCAAGGAGAATGGCGATATACGGGTTTCTATGGATCACCCTACGTTAATTTTCAACATGATTCGTGGAAGTTATTAAGGGTGTTAGGATAAGAACAGCAGTTTTCGCGGTTGGTTAGTAGGGAGTTTAATGAAATTCTTTACTTTTATGAGAAAAGTGGAGGCCAATTGAAAGAGGAAAGGAGAATGGCAGCTTTTAGAAAAGCTTTGGAGGATTGTTATATGATGGATTTGGGATTTCAGGAAACTTGGTTTACATTAGAAAGAGGAAATTTACGAAACGAATATTAGAGAAAGACTTCATAGGGGGTAGCTAATGTGATTAAGAAAAACAAAAACACAAAATAAAATCATTCATGACTTTGAAACTTTGAAAAGTTAAACCGCAATGATATTGTAATTTACAATGCATATAATTAAAAAATTCTATATAAATATAAAAACAATATGTAATTACATTAAGAAGGTTACCAATATGTAATAATGAAATATTAAAGTTTAAATAAATAAATATTCAAAATTATTAAGAAAAATAAAATTAATAAATATTTTAATTATACTAATTAGATACAAAGGACATTATGGATGATGATAATCACCGAATCATTTGTAAAATAAAAATAAAAATAAACATAAATCTACTGAAATTTTACAAATTAGCCGATGGTTGAGCAATCGGTGAGGCTTAAACGACAACCGACGCTTTTCAAAGATCATATCCAATCAAGAAATTAATCTGCGCCTAGTTTCCATAAATTGCAAAATCTTCAACAGAAGAGAACCTGAAGCACCTAACAGTGTCTAAAAGCTTAACAAAGGTGTTCAATGGCTTCAACTTAACATCGGCATCAGTGAAATGCACTGTAACATCAGAAATTTCAATGTCATTTCGAGCATCATAGCATAGCTCCTTAAATTCATATTAGCAGCACCTAAATCCACTCAATCTAGTGTGTTTTTGCTACATTTTTTATAATTCAATCTTTACACTTTAAACTAATTAAATGCACTTCATTACACTTTTAAGTTACAATTTTTTAATAATTTGATTAATCTTTTTTAGTAAAATAGAAAATATCTCAATTGGATGAGAATAAAGAAATCCCATTTGATTAATATATTTGACAAGCCGCAGTATGCATTAATCTAAATTACATTTTTTTCTTTATATTTCGAGAAGGAACTTTTGTAACAACATTTTAGTCTAACAAATGATTTATTAAGAGAAAGAATGTAAAATATCATAAAAACATTGGGTCTATAGCCAATTGGATGAGGGTGGAACAAAATTTTGCCCTTTGTAATGGAAACTTTGGATGAACAACATGGTTGAAATTGATAAAAACAAATAATAAAGTTGTCAACGAATTTTTGATGGTGGTCTAAAAAACATAGAAAAATAAACTCTAATAGAATAAACTATAAAACTTCAACTTGGTAACTTAATAAAAAATAAACTCAAATTAAAAGCTTTATTTTTCAAGACATATCTTCAATTAAAACTAATCTCGAAACTCTCCTTTATTTTATTTTTTATGTAAGCACTAAATTTTGTCCGGATTAATTATGGGTTTATTTAAAATAATAATAAATTTTAAAAAAATTAAAATAAAAATAAAAAATTACATTTTAACCCCTAAACTTTCTTGAAATTACATTTTGGCCCCAAAACTTTTCAAAATTACTTTTTACCCTTATCTTTCCTAAAATTACACTTTGGCCCCAATAGTTTTACTATGTTTGTAATCTGTCCTTCATCAGAAAATCTCCAAAATCCATGGATTTCAAGCACCCACCGATTTTCCGCCACCACTAAGGATGGCCTCTCTTCCTCTAGCCACCACACTGCGCAAAAACGCTATAAAAGGGATTTTCCCAAAATGAAACCCCCATCAACAAAAAAAAGCCCACTAAAAAGAGAAAAAAGAGAGAAAAAAAAAAAAAGAGAAGAGTGAAAGAGATGGAGAGGAGGCCACACCACCAGAGAGGAAGAGGCGGCGGTGGTTAAAGAAGAAGAAGAAGAAGAAGAAGAAGAAGAAGAAGAAGAAAGAAAAAAAAAGAAAGAAAAAAGGGAAAGAAAAAGAAAGAAAAAAAAAAAAAATCTAACTCAGTCGGGTCGACCCGACCCGACCCACGACCCAACCCATGACCCGTGACCCGCTCAGGCCCTGACCCACGCGGCCCACCAAAGAAGCAGCAAAAAAAAAAAAACAAAAAAAACAAAAGAAAAGCATTTAAAAAAAAAAAGCAAAAAACATTAACATCTAGCCCAAAGAAGAAGAAATGTGCCCAAGAAGCCAAATACCAGCCCAAAGGCAAGAGAAAGAAAGAAGAAAAAGAAGAAAAAAGAGGAAAAAGAGAAAAAGAAAGAAAAAGAAGAAAAAAAAAAAAAGGAAAAGAGTCCGGTCGTGTATCTCATTCGATCAAGCCCGTATTTTTGATTTTCGTAATTTCCTTTTTACTCACTTTTAATTTAATTTGTATATTCTTGATTACATCTCGTTTTAATATTATTGATATTTTTAGCATTTTATTTGTATTTTTTACTTTTATTTTGATAATTTCTAATAAATAAGGCAACGAATCGGTTTAATACTTGTCGTTGATTTCATCGCTATGTTGGGTGAATATCATCGGTTCGTGTTAAATACGATACGCCCTTTTAAAAGATAAAAAAAAACCAAAAAAACAAAATAAAATTTGGAGTTTCAAAACTTTTTGTGTTTTTAAAAAATTGTCGTATTTTCAAAATTTTCATGTTTTAAAAAATTTCGTGTTTCAAAATTCTCGTATTTTCAAAATTCTCGTATTTTCAAAAATTCGTGTTTTAAAAAAATAATTTTCACATTTCAAAATTTATGGTTTTCAAAATTTCATGTTTTCTAAAAAAAAAATTCTTGTGTTTTAAAATTTTCGTGTTTTCAAAAATTTCGTGTTTCAAAAAATTTCGTGTTTTCAAGTTCTCGATTTTCAAAAATTCATGTTTTTAAACAAAATTTTTTTCAGATTTCAAAATTTTCATATTTTCAAAAATTTTGTGTTTCAAAAATTCTCGTATTTTAAAATTCTCGTATTTTCAAAAAATTCGTGTTTTAAAAAATAATTTTCGCGTTTTAAAATTTTCGGTTTTCAAAATTTTCATGTTTTTTAAAAATTTCTTGTGTTTTAAAATTTCCGTGTTTTTAAAATTTCATGTTTCAAAAAATTCTCGTGTTTTCAAAGTTCTCGATTTTCAAAAATTCATGTTTTTAAAAAAATCTTGTGTTTTAAAATTTTCGTGTTTTCAAAATTTAGTATTTTCAAAAAATTTCGTGTTTCAAAAAAATTATCGTGTTTTCAAAGTTTTCAGATTTTCAAAATTTCGTGTTTTAAAATTTTCGGTTTTAAAAAAATTTCGTGTTTCAAAAATTTTCGGTTTTAAAAAATTTCGAGTCTTAAAATTCTCCTTTTTTTAAAAAAAAAATTCTCGTGTCTCAATCGGATCTGTCGTAACCATTTTTTGTTTGGAAAACGACAAGGGGTTCGGCTTTGGGTTTTAAAAATAAAAAAAAGGGAGTCGCCACCGATTTTTATTTGGTGTGATCGGATCACCTTTATTTTAATAAAACGTTTTGTTTTACTAAAACAGTGTTTTTGGTCTGCGGAATTTTGAAAATCGGGTTCGGGAGTCGATTCACATGACGAGGAAGGGTTAGCACCCTCGATACGCCCAAAATTGGTACCAAAATGATTAATTAGTGTCTTAATGTCGGATATTTGAAAGGATTTTTAAATTCGGATCTTTAGAAAATGTATTAGGATATTTGAGATTTCTTTGTTCCCGGAGGGTACAAACATCACATCCAAAGACGTTAGGACATGATATTTCTAACCTTCGTAATCAAAGCTATCTCATGATTTTCTGAAGTTTGTCAAAAGAATGTTTAGTGATTTAGTCAAACGAAAAATCGCAACTCAAAGACGTTAGGGCACTATTCCTCTAATTCCCAAATACGAAACATTGCCTTTATTTCAAAACCTTTAAATGGAGTGTAACAATTTACAAAATGCCTCAGATCGAAGCAAAGGCTCGAGCCAAAACTTGAGATTTCTTTGTTCGAAAAGATATAGACATCACATCCAACACGTTAGGACACGATGTTTTAATCTCTCGTAATCAAAGTCATCTCGTGATTCATGAAACTTCGTAAAAGGATGTTAAGTTATTTAGTTAAACGGAAAATCGCAACTCAAAGACGTTAGGGCACTATTCCCAATTTCTAAATACAAAACATTGCCTTTATTTTGAAAACTTTAAATGAAATATGATAATTTACGGAATGTATTTTATTTAATAGTATAGCACAAGGCTAAGAAAACAAATATAGACGTAAACACAATAAATATAAAAACACTACTACTACTAACGATAACAATGACAATAATAATAATAAATAAACTAATAATGTTAATAATAGTAATAATAGTAAAAAAATGATAACACATACAATCATAATAATAGATGATAGTAATAGCAAACAAAAAATAATGAAAATAACAAATAATAATAATAATAATAATATGGTAATAAATAATAATAAAATGATAACAGAGAATAAATAACGCATTTAATAATGATATAGTAATAATACTATAACAATAATAGTTGTCGTAACCATTTTTTGTGAACGGTAAACCACGCGTCGACTCAATTTTTTGAAAAGAAAAGGAAATGAGTCGCCACCGATCTTTATTTGGTGTGATCGGATCACCTTCGCTTTAATAAAACATTTAATTTACTAAAAAGTGCTTTTTGGTCCACGAACTTTGAGAAAACGGATTCGAGGCCGATTACGTGCGAGGAAGGATTAGCACCTCGACACGCCCAAAATTGGTACCAAACTGATTGATTGATGTCCTATTTGTTGAAAACTTCAAAGGATTCAAAATACAATGCTTTTTATTTTTAAAATTGGAAGGGACGTTAAGGCTTTCTTATTTTCGAAGAGGTAAAGCATCATGTCCAATAAGTTAGGGCACAATACTTTAAACTCCGAAACTAAGCTTGCCTTTTGAAACTTGGTTTTTATTTGAAGAGGATCTTCCGTTATTCGTCAAATGAGAAATTGGAACCCAGTAAGTTAGGGCTCGATTTCCCGAGATTTCAAATACGGAAGATTGCCTCTATTTTAGGAAAAGGAAACCTATCCCGAAGTATCTAAGTGTCGAGTCCAGTAAGTTAGGGCACGACACTTCGAATTTCCGAGATCAAGTATTTTGTTTTAAAATTGAAACTTCAAAAGAGATATCCCATTGTTTAACATAAACGAGAAAAACCGGAACCCAGTAAGTTAGGGCTCGATCTTCCCGAGTTTTCAAATACGGACATTATCTTTATTTGGGAAGTTTGATTGATTAATATTAGGCAAAGTAATGATACTAACGAATTTAACGAACATGCGAATAAATCTAATTTTATAAATAAATGAATGAGCAAACAAATAATGAAATAAGAATAACAATAATAAAATCATAGAAACAAATAGGACGACAATAATAATAATAACAATAAATAAATAAAAATTAAAAAATATGATAAATAATTAAAGTGCTTTAAAGTATTAAAAAAAGTAAAGAGTAATGAACGAATAAACAATAAGTAAATGACATGATAATACATATAATAATAATAAATGAATAACATAAAATAAAAAATTATAAACGGTGAAAATTAAAAGAATGGAAATCAAATTCAAATTAAATAATTGTAATAAAAAATAATGATATATTAAAGAGAATGATATATTGATGAACGAATAATAAAAAAAGGTGAATAAGGCAATAAATAGACAAATAAGAGTAAAATGGAAATAATAATAATAATAGTATTAATAATAATAATATAGTGATAATAAAATAATAAAAATAACAATAACATATATAATAGTAAATAAATAAACGAGAGTAAAAATGAAATGATGATAATAATAATAATAATAATAATAATAATAATAATAATAATAATAATCGATAATAATAACAATACTATTAATAATAATAATATAGTGATAATAAAATAATAAAAATAACAATAACAAATACGATAGTAAATAAATAAACGAGAGTAAAAATGAAATGATAATAATAGTAATAATAATAATAATGATAATAATAATATTAGTAATAATGATAATAATAGTAACAATAATATTAATAATAATAATATAGTGATAATAAAATAATAAAAAATAACAATAACAAATATAATAGTGAATAAATAAACGAGAGTAAAATGAAATGATAATAATAGTAATAATAATAATAACAATAATAAGAAGAAGAATATACTAAATAATGGCCAAAGCACCAAAATTACAAATTAATTTAAAAAGGATCAAATTGAATAAAAATGAGATTTTGGGTTTAATTTGAAATAAAACAGAAGGAGAGTGGTTTATTTGGAACGCAGCGTGAAAAGGGGACCGAAATGGAAATTATTCCCTTTTCAAACGCAGCGTCTTGATAGGGACCAAATGGAAGTCAAGTAAATTATTGGGCGAGATTTTGAAGGATAAAAATCGATTGTAAAACAAGAAATGCGGAAGGGCTAAAAGTGCAATTAGCCCTTCCTCAAAAAAAACACGGATCCTCTGGCGGGTCGGGTCATCTTGCTGGTCATAGGTTAAACGACTTCGCTTTGGGGCCATATGTCGAGCCCTAAACGACGTCGCTTGGCAATCTTTATAAAAACAAAATTTTGCCCTTTTTTTCATTTCAAGACTTTCAAAAAAAAACAAGTTTCTTTTCTTTCTTTTCTCGCAAAGGGAGGTCACCAGGTGGGGATTTCCGTGCCAGCCATTGGTCTGTCAGCGTAGTGTCACGGTGGTTAAAATCGAAAGGTCGTTCATTTTTTTCTTTTTTTTTATTTTATGTTTTCTGATCTAATCTCCTTTTTGTTTTTGAAAACCCAGGAGAAAAAAAAACCCTCCCGTTTGGGTCCCGATTTCGGCTTCGACGACGGAGAGAAGACTCCGACGACGCACCCCGGGGTCAGGTAAGTTTCTCCTTCTCTTTTATTATTATTATTCGTAAAATAAAATAAAAAATAAAAAAACAATAAACAGATGAAAAGAAAAGGAAATAAAAAGTAGCAGTTTATTATAAGATGAGAACGGGAATGTTTAAAAAAACAACCTTTTATTGCTTTGGTTTCCGATTTCTGATGATTTTTGTATTCTAAGTCTCTCTATTTTTTTTCGAAAAAAAGCTCCCCTTTTTACAATCCTTTCCTGTGGCTTTATAGCCAAAGCTAAATATAGAAGACAAAACCTTCTCTCTTTCTTTGTCTTTGTTGTTTTGTCTTGCGGGTTTCAAGTGGAGCTGGGTTGGATTGAGAGCGCAGAGAGGCGGTGGGGGTCAAGTCGAGGGTCGAGGGCGAACGGCTAGGTTTTTTTTTTTTTTTGTTTTCGATAGTTGGGTTGTTTTGGGCCATTCAGACTGTTTTTTATTTTAGTTTTGGGCTTCTTTGTTTTATTTTGTAATTGGGCTTGTAAAATTTTTTTATTTTTTGTAATTGGGCCCGCAATTTGGGCCATCTACAATAGTAATATAGCAAAAATGATAGAGAATAAAAAATAATATTAGAACAATGACAATAAAAATATAAATAATACTAATGATAATATATAATGTATAAATAATAATATAAAATAAAAAGAAAGAAAAAATGATAATAATAATAGTCATCAATGAATAATGTAATATATGCAAAAGAATAAGCAAATATAATATATAATATAATAGTAATAGTAGAGATATAGTAATAATGATATACATATAAATAGTAATAATAATAGAGAGTAAAATAATAGTTAAATAATCAAAGTAATTAAAAGGGCCAAATCGAGTTCAAAACGGAAGTTTGGGGCTTAATTTGAAATGAAAAGAAAGAGAAGGGACCCTATTGTAGTACACAAAAAAATGAAGGACCAGAAGAGCAAAATTCCCCCCACCAAACGCAAAGATAAAGGGGGTCAAAATAAAATTCAAAATTAATGGGCAATTAAAATAAAATAAAACTTGATTGCAATAGTATAAAAAAGCGGAGGGACTGTGAGCATAAATATCCCATTTTTCGGCAAAACACGCGGATCCTAGGCGGGTCGGATCGGATCGGGTCGGGTCATTCAAAACGACGTCGTTTTGGGGTTAAAGGCGCCCCAAAGCAGCGTCGTTTTGTGGGCTATATAAAGCCCTAAAACCCCAAAAATTCATTTCTCTCATTTTTAAAAAAAAATTTCTCTTCTCTGCTTTTTCTCTGCAAGGGGAAGGGGTGGGAACTCCTATTGTCGGACATCGTCGGCGCCGTTGCTCAACCCCACCACCCGGTGGTAGGTTTAAAAGGTAAAAGTTTTATATATATATATATATTTTATACTTTGATATTATATGTATATATAAACTATTTTTTAAAGAAAATGAAGAAAATAGGTTCAGATATGTATTTTCGAAAATAAAAAAAAGAAAAGAAAATAGAGGACCTTAGCACCTTTCAAATTCGTTTTCTTCTTTCCAGATATTTTTCGCTTTTTTTTTTTGCTTGAACCTCTGCTTTGTGTTTGAATCTGCTTTCTTTATTTATCAAAAGAAAAAAAAAACTTCCTTTTTACAAAGAGTTCTCCCTCTCCCGAAAAAAAAGGTCCTTTATTACATTACTTGGATCGGCTTTATAGCCCGAATGTGCTACTGTTTCTTTCTGTCTTTCTCTCCCTTCTGCTTTGCAGGCGCAAGTGGAGCAAGTGGGGGAGTTGGTGGCCGATCAGAGGGCAGGTGGAGGAGTTGGTGGCAGTGGACCAGGGGTTAGTGGTCAGAAGCAGAAGATGAATGGCCGATGGCCTTTCAATGCTGCGACGCTGGCAGATTAGGGTTCCCAGAACCCTAATTTTAGACTTTGTAATGGGCTGTGGGTTTTTTTTTAGTAAATTGGGCCTGGGTCTTGTTGGGTTTTAGTGTGTTGGGTTTGGTTTTGGGTTTAATGGGTTAGGTTTTAATTGGGCTTCGGGTTTGGGCTTAAATTAGGCTTGTAAGCCCGGGCAAAATTGGGCTTGTACAGCTGCCCCTCTTTGCTCATTGTCGTGCAACGGAAATGGAGCAAAGACTTTCAAAAGACCAATTTTGCCCGGTCTCGCCGAGTCTTGACTTCTTTAGTGCTCTTCTTCTGGTAGCGTCACTCCTGTCCACCGCATCTTGTTGCTTTGATCCACTCCACTGCTTTGTGGTTTCAATTTGCTCTTGCTGTGACTTCAATGGGATGTGACTTGTTTCATTTTGGATTGCTCCGCTGCATCTCCAGAAAGATGAGGTCTTTGGTCTTCAGCCTATTCCACCGCTAGTCAAGGCAATAGGACTAAAGCTTAATCATGCTCCCTACTGGTTAGGGACAGGAATTTCAATTTTTGGCCTATTCCACTGCTGGTTAGGCAATAAGACGGTGGCTTAAATCGTGTTCCCTATTGGTTAGGGAGCCATGATTTGCCTTCGATCTTGCCCCACTACTGGTTAGGGGGACAAGATCTACAATTTTTGACCTATTCCACTGCTGGTCAGTGGCAATAAGATAGTGGCCTAAATCGTGTTCCCTGTTGGTTAGGGAGCCATGATTTGCCTTCGATCTTGCCCCACTACTGGTTAGGGGGACAAGTTCTACAATTTTGACCTATCCCACTGCTAGTCAGTGGTAATAGGACGGTGGCCTAAATCATGTTTCCTACTATTTAGGAAGATAAGATTTGCCTTCGATCTTGCCCCACTACTGGTTAGGGACGAGATCTACAAATTTTGACCTATTTCACTGCTGGTCAGTGGTATAGAACGGTGGCCTAAATCATTTTCCCCGCTGGTTAGGGAGCCAAGATTTGCCTTCGGTCTTGCCCACTACTGGTTAGGGTGACAAGACCTATAATTTTGACCTATTCCACTGCTGGTCAGTGGTATAGAACGATGGCCTAAATCATTTTCCCCGCTGGTTAGGGAGCCAAGATTTGCCTTCGGTCTTGCCCCACTACTGGTTAGGGCAACAAGACCAACAATTTTGACCTATTCCACTGCTGGTCAGTGGCAATAGGACAATCTTTAACCTATTCCACCGCTGGTCGATGGCAATAGGACAATCTTCAACCTATTCCACCACTGGTTGATGGTAATAGGACAATCTTCAACCTATTCCACCACTGGTTGATGGCAATAGGACAATCTTCAACCTATTCCACCACTGGTTGATGGCAATAGGGCAATCTTCAACCTAGTCCATCACTGGTTGATGGCAATAGGACAATCTTCAACCTATTCCACCACTGGTTGATAGCAATAGGACAATCTTCAACCTATTCCATCACTGGTTGATGGCAATAGGACAATCTTCAACCTATTCCACCACGGGTTGATGGCGATAGGACAATCTTCAACCTATTCCACCGCTGGTCAATGGCAATAGGGTAATCTTCAACCTATTCCACCACTGGTTGATGGCAATAGGACAATCTTCAACCTATTCCACCACTAGTTGATGGCAATAGGACAATCTTCAACCTATTCCACCACTGGTTGATGATAATAGGATAATCTTCAACCTATTCCATCACTGGTTGATGGCAATAGGACAATCTTCAACCTATTCCACCACTGGTTGATGGCAATAGGATAATCTTCAACCTATATCACTGGTTGATGGCAATAAGACAATCTTCAACCTATTCCACCACGGGTTGATGGCAATAGGACAATCTTCAACCTATTCCACCGCTGGTAAATGGCAATAGGGTAATCTTCAACCTATTCCACCACTTGTTGATGGCAATAGGACAATCTTCAACCTATTCCACCACTGGTTGATGGCAATAGGACAATCTTCAACCTATTCTACCACTGGTTGATGGCAATAGGACAATCTTCAACCTATTCCACCACTGGTTGATGGCAATAGGACAATCTTCAGCTTATTCCACTGTTGGTCAGTGGCAATAAGACAATCTTCCATCTATTCCACTGCTGGTCAGTGGCAATAGGGTAATCAACCTATTCCACTGCTGGTCAGTGGCAATAGGACAATCTTCAACTTATTCCACTGCAGGTCAGTGGCAATAAGACAATCTTTAGCCTTTTCCACTGCTGGTTGGTGGTAATAGCATAGTTTCCATCCTATTCCACAGTTGGTCAGTGGCAATAGCATGGTTTCCAACCTATTCCATCGTTGGTCAATGGCGATAGGATGATGGCTTCACCAGTGTTGCTACACTGTCCTCTAGGGACATATCCTGTAGACTTGATTTTTTTATGCCAAATGATGCGGATGCTATGGTCGGAATGACTCAAATGCTCCTAACTACGTATGATATGGATGACATTTACATGAATGCAGAATGTCATGAAATCGAACGCTCCTAACTAAATGATATTATGAAGGACATTTGCATGAATGCGGGATGTCATGATAATGATTCTTTGTTAAAAATGTATAAGGATCACGATGCGATGATTGCACACTCCTAATGATGATGAAATGATCCCTTTTTATGCTTAGGGTTGTCACTGCTCGTCGTTCACCAGAGTCGTACAACCCTGATATCTCGCTATTGCAGGTACCTTTGCCAGAAACTCAAAGAAACAATCATATTTTGCTCAAACAATTTGCCCCAATGTGACTTCAAGGCGCACTCCACGGCACATACAAGACTTTAAGGCCTATACTATCTTCAGATCAACCCATTGTGTCTTAAAGGTATAGAAATTGTGCCATCTTCAATCCATCCTACTACGACTCAGGGGTGTAGAATCTATGTCATCTTCAGTCAATCCCACTACGACTCAGGGGTATAGAATTTGTTGATTTGGTGTGTTGCACCTTTCCATTCCTGCGGATCGTGACCGTGTGTACTGCGTGATAGTTGCATGGATACAAAATCATTCTTTGCGCGGATGATCGCCCCCTTTTTTTATCGAGATGATACTATTTACGTAATACCTCGTCATTTGTTCAATCATCATTTTTGATCCGAAAAGATAGCCTCAGTTCAGAATTTTTCTCCAACATTATTCCTGTCCTTCAAACTCGAGGAGTTTTAAGCAATGGTCCTGTTTCAGGTTCCGATACTACTTAAAGGTTTCCTAGAGTAATATGTGAAACTCTTTTTTGTGAAAGTGTTGTTAGTCCATTAATGCAAAATGTCTGAAAGAGATCATAACTATGGATAAGAACGAAGTTAGTTAGGAGCATAGCTCGAAACCAATGGGTTAAGCAAAAATAGCGAGTGTAATCAGGAAAGAAATTTATTGGCAGTGTATCTTGCAAGGTAAAAAAATAGAAATTAGGTGCCCCAGATATCGCAGCCTGAGCTTCTCTGTTCGAACTTCTTGAGGACCATTTTAGGCTCAATATGTGTTTAGGGGATCCGGAGTACTTTGTCGATGCTCCAAGACACAACATACTTCTTCATTGTTAACTCCAGCGTGGTAAGACTACCGTACGCCTTACTTTCGATCAAAATTTAAGCTGCCCTTCTTGGGTTTTCAACTTAAATCCCCTTTGATCCCAAGACGCCCTTTGCGGGTTTTCACCTCGGCCTTTATTTTCCTTTTTTTTTCTCATGTTTTTTCATTTTTTTTTTGAATTTGAACTCACCGGATTGGACAGGTCCTTGTCATCTATCTTGGTTAGGATCAATGTTTCCTTCTTTGCTGCATAAGGCATTTACTTTTCCTTTCGGAGTCCTCTTGAATAGGAAGAACCCTTCTTAATGCCAGGTCTTTCTCCTGAAATTCTTTCGAGCGAACATTTTTGTCATAAGCCCATATCATACATTTTTGGTACATTCGACCATGAGTACTTTCAATCAAGCTTACAACATAAACCAATGGGAAAGATGCCCGGTGAAAGTCCTGGCCAACTTTTAAAACCTAGAAGGTAAATGGTAACTTCTCTATGCCAACCTTTACAAGTCTCAGTCATTTTTCAAAAATTTTGAATGGTTTTGGCTATCTTCTTTGATCGATGTGGTGTCGACCTTTGGATGGACTATAAATTCGATGTAACACGTTTCTTTCTGGCATTCTTTATCGCCATTCTCTCTTTATTCTTCTTCTTCTTCTTTTCTTTTTTTTTTTTTTTTTTTTGTTTGGTTTTTTTGTTTTTTTTTGAATTTTTTTGAATTTGAATTTGAAGTTGAAGTCGACGACCGCTGACTTTGTAATTTTGACATGTGAAGCGACCTTTACCCTCTTGGTAAGGTAACCAAAGGCTATGAATATGAATCAATGTTGGCTCAAAGCTCTTGAGGAGACCGGTTTGATAGCGCCCATGCCTCACATATAGGAACTCGCGTTCAAATGGCCTCAATGTGTCTAATTGTGATCATGCGATAATGTCTTGCCTTATTCTTGCACTTGAGCTAAGCTTCATCTTCATCTCTCGTTGGTTTGTAGTGTACCGACATTTCATGAGGTAGGATCTGCCATTTTAACAAGTTAGGAAGTAAGTTGCAATCTCATCATCTTCTAAGTCCTTAGATCCTTCTAGACACATATCTCACTAGAAAGGTAAATGCATAATAACGGCGTCGCTCACATCATTGATATCTCGGGACCCATCTCCCAGATGAAAGCAATTTCGGAGAATGAATGATTATTTATGAATGAAGAATAAAAGAATATTCAATAGAATGTATAGCATGGAAAATAAAATATTGGTTGAAAGATACATTTTATCGAGGTAGTAATTGAACACGAGCCTATTTCACAAAAGAGATCTTATTGCTTCTAGGCTTAAAGCAACAAGTATATTTCAGACATTACTCTAGGTAAGCTTCTAAATACTATAGGAATTACTTCCACAGCCTCATTGCTTAAAATGCTCCTGTGTTCATGCTTCATTTTTTGGTGCGTTGCCTATCTCCACAACACCCATTTTGACAAATTTTTCCACCAACTTCTTGAAAGCTGTGCAATTTTCTATCGAATGTCCTGTAACCCCCGCATGATACTCACACTGGACATTTAGGTTATACCATGCTGGGTATGGAGGTTGCAGTGGTTTTGAGTAATGAGGAGACACCATATGCGCATCAAATAAATTTTGATAGAGCTCCTTGTATGTCATCGGGATGGGCGTGAACTGGAGCCTTTGATTGTTAGGCTTTGAGTTAAAATCGCCTAGTGGGCTCTTGATGGTGGTAGTCACCACTCTTAGTCGGGCTTATCAGAATCGGCTCGAATGGCCCTTTTCATACCTACTGTATTACCGCTTCATTTTCTTCTTCTTGGGGCCTTCAAAGTCCGCTCTCTCCTTCCCTTTGTCTGCTCAATAATTGGTTTGGCACGATTATCCTCAAGGTTGAAACATGAGCCCATCGGGAAGTTCAACAAGGCCGAAGTATTAGTCTGACATTGGGGTTCAATAATGGCATGTATCTTATGCGACTGCGCGTCTAGTTGAGTTGAAATATTTATCGGGGAGTAAACGATTTCTTCATCATCATCCACACCGTTGACCATTGAACCACCTTTTTTTCAAGTCCTCCAGTTTGTATCTTGGTTAACTGGCCTATCATATTCATTTGATCTTGCATATCTTGTTGAATTTGGATCAATTGCTCTTGCATTTGTATTTTCCTTTGCTCTATCCTTGCCAAACTTTGTTCCATGTTTTCCAGATTAACTGAAACATTTTGCCTAATTAGGGTCCTTTTGTAAAAGTCTAATGCAAATGAATGCAATGTAATGCGAATGCAATGTAGTGCGAATGCATGAATGCAAAGAGGCATCGATTCTGATCAACTTCATTTTAGAAAACTTTATTAGAAAACAAATTCTTTTACATAAAATGGACTCTCGTATGCTTTCGCCCTAAGTCCTAAAAGTTTTGATTTCCCAAGCAATGGAGCTAGCTCTTGACTGTGATCGATCAGAGCCCATATTTTATGCTTAACATATCCACCGTAATGCCAAAATCAGAAATGACCACTACATTGCATCCGAACCATCATCCCCCATAAGGTAATCATGACTTTTAACTTGATGATCATAAGAATGATGAAGTTCTTCTCTCCAACACTCTCTCTTGTTTCAAGAGGCTCGATCCATGAGCTCACAATTGTGTAATGTTAGATTTAATCGCACTTCATTTCCTCAATCTTGTTCGGACTTAACTTCGATTCGATTGCGAGTTACGACTTTGAAGGTAGTGAGGAGACTATCCCACTTAGCATCGCTTTTTTTTCAAGATTGATCATTTATTTTAGCTAGCGTCAGACTCCAAGGATTCTTCCGCTTTCATGGCTTAGAAAGATTAGAGTTTTCTAGACCAAGAAGGGCTCATGGAGCTCCGGACATTGATTGTATCCGTTCAATAGCTTTTCCAATTCCAACCACTGGTGAAAGTCGTCTATTCTGGTTCGTCTCTTTGAATCTATCTAACCGGGTCAATACAAACAAGAATCAAATCCCTTGCAATGTTGTTTGGATTACAACGATGAGCCCAGAAGTTCACAACAGCCTATTCTTCCATCCTAGATGGTTCCACCAATTCCATCGCCCATTCTTCAGGAAGAAATTTTCATCATTGCCCCTGACAGAGCACGGCCTTTGACTTGGGTGGAATTAGTGCTGAAAGAAACACCATAAGAATGCAAAGATTGGCTCGGCACTATGGTTGCTCCCCGTGAAGCATAAGATAAGGCTTTCACTCTTTCCCGAGATTCATCTTAACCAAAGAAGCTCTCTAGTTAGTGCTTTGTCAATTGCAAGTACATCAAGGAATGTAGCTCCAAAGGAATGTATGTAGGTTGTTTCGCTCTCCGACATTAAAGCATGGCAAGTCCATTAACTTTTCACACTTTTCTCCTTCAATGAAAACAACGGATCTTTGCACAACCGTCGCTCAATCCAAAGGATCTTGTACTCGTGATTGGATGGATCGACTTTTGTCCTCGTGTTCTCAAGGCTTCGTTTTGCGGGATCTATGGCATTCGATTGGCAACGAATCCACAACCGGACTGGGACGAATATTCTGGGAAATGCCTCTCTGAGTGGCTATGAAACTTGAATGGAAACCCCTATAATCAAGGGTACCTCCTCCAACGTCTGTGAAGTTGTTCCGATTATCTTGAAAGATTGGCAAACCAGTAGGCATCCCTGCTTCACAGCATGCTACATCATTCTCAGTGTTTCTTGAGAGTTTTCAGATTTTCTTTTCGCGCCATTTGAGTCATCAGGTCTTACACTACCGTTGTTTCTGTTAGATGTAACATCCTCAAATACAATTGTAAACTTATGCTTGTTATTTGGAAGAGCATCAACAGTAAATAAACTTTTCTCCCCGTCGTAAACAAGGTCCTTTCCAGCCAATTCATTGTCATAGGTCTCTTGCCCTCCGCCAATCACTTTCCTTCCAACACCCTTGTTGTCTACAGGGTTGCCATCTTCACATGAAAGAGAAACACTGTAATGGTAGAAGCGTCTATCCGTACCTTACTCGCCCACTATGAAGTGATTAGTGAGTATAATTACTTTCTACCATGCATTGCCATGAAATGTCATACAATCTTTTCCACATCCGATTTAGTTTTGATCGGAACAACATTAGGAAGCATAGGTGGCTGAGATTTTAGCACTGCTCCATTTGCTCAAATGGATCCATACCCTTCTAACTGCCTAGGTTCTGACTATATACGGACGACTGCATTGTCTTCTACCTTATCAAGGAATCCGTTTTCCATAACCAGCTTTCTAATTTAGAAACCGACCATGAATCGATACCTCTAAAGAAATGAGATGATATGCACAAAAATAAAATACAAAGAGTTAGTATAGCAAAGTATAAAGCCAAGAAAATGAACAAACACCCACGGGTGACCACCAAGGTTTGACGAGTTCTACTTAAAGTGGGCCCTAGGGTTCACTATATGCGATTCATTTATAGTTGAGGTACTGAACCAACAGATTCTCGATCCTCACCCATTATAGGCTCATACGGACCGAGTTCGGTTCAGAGAATACATTTCCCTATGGTGCACGGAGATGAAAATCTCACGAAGACATAGGTACGGATGTATCCCGAAAGCGATCCACTATCCTGCACGGAGGTGAAGACCTCACGAAGGAGTAGTTTCTCACTCCCACTTAAAGGTGCGACCACAACGGTCATGCAATGTAATGCCGAATTCAAAACAACATGCAATAAGAGGATCGTAATTTTCAAATCAAATTTTTAAATTTCCGACAAAAGACAGAAAATAATCAATTTATGGCTTGACTCTCTAAATGCTTCCCTAGTGGAGTCGCCATGCTGTCGTAACCATTTTTTGTTTGGAAAACGACAAGGGGTTCGACTTTGGGTTTTAAAAATAAAAAAAAGGGAGTCGCCACCGATCTTTATTTGGTGTGATCGGATCACCTTTATTTTAATAAACGTTTTGTTTTACTAAACAGTGTTTTTGGTCTGCGAAATTTTGAAAATCGGGTTCGGAGTCATTCGACGAGGAAGGTTAGCACCCTCGACACGCCCAAAATTGGTACCAAAATGATTAATTAGTGTCTTAATGTCGGATATTTGAAAGGATTTTTAAATTCAGATCTTTAGAAAATGTATTAGGATATTTGAGATTTCTTTGTTCCCAGAGGGTACAAACATCACATCCAGCACGTTAGGACATGATATTTCTAACCTTCGTAATCAAAGCTATCTCATGATTTTACGAAGTTTGTCAAAAGAATGTTTAGTGATTTAGTCAAACGAAAAATCGCAACCCAGCACGTTAGGGCACTATTCCTCGAATTCCTAAATACGAAACATTGCCTTTATTTCAAAACCTTTAAATGGAGTGTAACAATTTACAAAATGCCTCGTATCGAAGCAAAGGCTCGAGCCAAAACTTGAGATTTCTTTGTTCCGAAAAGATATAGACATCACATCCAACACGTTAGGACACGATGTTTTAATCTCTCGTAATCAAAGTCATCTCGTGATTCATGAAACTTCGTAAAAAGGATGTTAAGTTATTTAGTTAAACGGAAAATCGCAACCCAGCACGTTAGGGCACTATTCCCCGAATTTCTAAATACAAAACATTGCCTTTATTTTGAAAACTTTAAATGAAATATGATAATTTTACGGAATGTATTTTTATTTAATAGTATAGCACAAGGCTAAGAAAACAAATATAGACGTAAACACAATATATATAAAAACACTACTACTACTAACGATAACAATGACAATAATAATAATAAATAAACTAATAATGTTAATAATAGTAATAATAGTAAAAAAAATGATAACACATACAATCATAATAATAGATGATAGTAATAGCAAACAAAAAATAATGAAAATAACAAATAATAATAATAATATGGTAATAAATAATAATAAAATGATAAAGAATAAATAACGATTTAATAATGATATAGTAATAATACTATAACAATAATAGTAATATAGCAAAATGATAGAGAATAAAAAATAATATTAGAACAATGACAATAAAAATATAAATAATACTAATGATAATATATAATGTATAAATAATAATATAAAATAAAAAGAAAGAAAAATGATAATAATAATAGTCATCAATGAATAATGTAATATATGCAAAAGAATAAGCAAATATAATATATAATATAATAGTAATAGTAGAGATATAGTAATAATGATATACATATAAATAGTAATAATAATAGAGAGAGTAAAATAATAGTTAAATAATCAAAGTAATTAAAAAGGGGCCAAATCGAGTTCAAAACGGAAGTTTGGGGCTTAATTTGAAATGAAAAGAAAGAGAAGGGACCCTATTGTAGTACGCAAAAAAAATGAAGGACCAGAAGAGCAAAATTCCCCCCCACCTGAAACGCGCAGCATAAAGGGAGGGTCAAAATAAAAATTCGAAAATTAATGGGCCGAATTAAAATAAAATAAAACTTGATTGCAATAGTATAAAAAGCGGAGGATGTGAGCATAAATATCCCATTTTTTCGACAAAACACGCGGATCCTAGGCGGGTCGGATCGGATCGGGTCGGGTCATTCAAAACGACGTCGTTTTGGGGTTAAAGGCGTTTCAAAACGACGTCTGTTTGTGGGCTATATAAAGCCCTAAAACCCCAAAAATTCATTTCTCATGTTTTAAAAAAAAATTTCTCTCTCTATTTTTCTCTGCAGGGGAAGGGGTGGGAACTCCCGGACGTCGACGTCCGCCATGGTTGTTACAGTTCAAGCCACCACCCACTGTATTTAAAAGGTAAAAGTTTTATATATATATATATATATATTATACTTTGATATTATATGTATATATAAACTATTTTTTTAAAGAAAATGAAGAAAATAGGTTCGTATATGTATTTTCGAAAAAAAAAAAAGAAAAGAAAATAGAGGACCTTAGCACCTTTCAAATTCGTTTTTCTTTCTTTCCAATATTTGCTGTTTCTTTTTTTTTTTTTTACCTTGAACCTCTGCTTTGTGTTTGAATCTGCTTTCTTTATTTATCAAAAGAAAAAAAAACTTCCTTTTTACAAAGAGTTCTCCCTCTCCCGAAAAAAAAGGTCCTTTATTACATTACTTGGATCGGCTTTATAGCCCGAATGTGCTATCTTGTTTCTCTGTCTTTTCTCCCTCGCGCTGCGAGAGCAAGTGAGCAAGTGGGGGAGTTGGTGGCCGATCAGAGGGCAGGTGGAGGAGTTGGTGGCAGTGGACCAGGGTCGGTGGTCGGCGAAGATGAATGGTCACTGGCCTTTCAATGTCTTCTACTGGCAGATTAGGGTTCCCAGAACCCTAATTTTAGACTTTGTAATGGGCTGTGGGTTTTTTTTTAGTAAATTGGGTCTAGGTCTTGTTGGGTTTTAGTGTGTTGGGTTTGGTTTTGGGTTTAATGGGTTAGGTTTTAATTGGGCTTCGGGTTTGGGCTTAAATTGGGCTTGTAAGCCCGGGCAAAATTGGGCTTGCGGGATCACGATTAAATATTAAATTGAACTTGTATTTTTGAAAATTAAGACAACACGCGTTTAACGAGATACCAATTTTGGGTGTCGCGAGGGTGCTAATACCTTCCTCACAGAATCACTCTCGAACCCTATTTTTTTCTCTCAAATTTTGACGCAGACTTAAACCCTACCATTTTTAAGAAAATTCAAAAAATAATTTTTTCTTTAAAAGAGGATTTATTAGGTGTCCGATCACACCTAGAAAAAAGATCGGTGGCGACTCCCTTTTGTAAATAAAATTGAAACAATGTTTTCAAATTTTTAATAATTTCCTCAATTAGCGCCAAGCAAATTTTAGGTCGCTACAATTGGCGACTCCTAATTGGGACATTTTGGAGAGTCGAGTCTCAATTAAACACGTGTTGTCAAAATTTTCAAAACTATTGTTTAAATTAATACTTAGTCGTGATCCGTAAATTTCGTTTTTGAAAAGTCATGCATTTGCATCATGTTGTAAATATTTTTCTAACTTGTTTTATCTTTTTATTTTTCAAACTTTAAATTTTTACGCTTTTAGTTTTTAGTTTTAAAATAAAACGAAAAGGTTTGTGAGTTTCTCCCCACACTTTGTGCACTTGCATTTTGCATAACATGAGCTCTCTACCCGGCTCCGTCTGTTTAAGTGGAAGTAAACACTATGCCTTCGTGAGTTAACTCGTCCCTCCATGACAAGCTAGTGAATACTTAGGGTTACATATGACTTATGCTTTCGTGAGTTAACTTGTCCCTCCCATAGGCATAAGTAAATGTAATCCTCGAATTGAGCTCATGAGCCTATGATGGGCGATAACCGAGGCTCCGTACTAGCCTTAGTAGGCGACAGTACGGACAATTCGAGTACCTTTTTAGAATCGAAACCGCATATAGTGAACCGTATGAGCCACCCGATTAGAGCCATGCCGAACCTCCGTCCGTTAATAGTTACCAAAATAAGTACATGGGAGAAACGCTTCTTACATTTTATTTCTTTTACATTTACACTTTTTATGCAAGCAAATCAGTTCCATTTAATAATTTAGAGAGGGTAGATTATCTGATGAGCATGTGGGGTAAGTTTATTTTGTAAATATGATGGGGTAGAAAAAAAAGAGTAGGTTAGTTTCACCAAAATGCAAAATTAAATATCTTAATTTGTTAGATTTTCCATAGTTTTTCTCCGTTTATATTTGTTGTAATTACTAACCAATGTTATCTGTCTTCATTTTTATTTTTCATCATGCATCATAGGCATCTTGTTAGGAAGGTGTTGATTAGAGATTGGTTGCCAAAAAACGGGTTTCTGATGGAGGAGTCAATTACACAAGTAACCGAGAAAAACGCCGTGGTTCGAGACTGGTCTTTGAAAACCCAGAAAGCAAAAGGAGACAGTTTAAAAGAAGGATGTATCTCCAATCTTCCCGAGCATGTGACCATGAATGTTCGTCGGAATAACCTCGAAGACTTGACGAGGATCTGGAAACAGTAGGACTTAGACACTAGGGGCATCTTCACTGAAAAATACGGGGATATAGTTCACTTAATCGCCGTCAACATAGACGAACAATTGATTCAAGCCATGGTTCAATTCTGGGACCCAGCTTATCAATGTTTTACTTTCAACCAGGAAGATATGACTCCGACCATAGAAGAGTATGCCGCCTTGCTTCGCATTAACAATGCACAATTGACAAGATATATGTGAAAGAGCCCAAACCAATGACCTTCAAGAAAAAGCTAATGAAGTTGACAGAATGGTCGATACATGGGCTGAAAAGCAGATAAAGAAAAAGAACGAAGTCAGTTGTATTCCATGGTTTTCTCTGAGACTTAGTTCAAAACCATCCGGATATTGTGAAGAGAGTGGATCATTTGCTTTAGCCATTTACGGATTAATTGTCTTCCCAAAAGTTCTTGGGCATATAGAAGTTGCGGTAGTGGATTTCTTTGAAAAGTTGAGGCAAGGAATCAACCCGTCCCAACTATCTTAGTGAGACTTTTAGATCTCTAAATTATTGTAGGAGAAAGGGGAAGGACGTTTTATCGGATGTGCACTGACTACTCAATATTTGGATTTCGAGCCACTACGGAAAGTGGGCGCACACCTTTCCACATGTTTTCAAAACATTCGCTCAGTTGGAAGCTTACCTTGAGAAAGATTGGCGAAGGATGTCCTTTGAACAAAGACTTTGGTTTCAGCTTTTTCGAACCTCCTACCAAGATATAACTTGGAGAGCACCATGGATCATCCTTCGATTCGCTATACAAATGCGGAAGCCAAGATTGGGTACCTTTACTCGGGTTATGGGGAGGAGTTGGATATGCACCATTAATGGTTCAAAGGCAGTTTGCTTCACGACAGTTCATACCAACTACCGGAGGATTAGCACAATGAGTTTGCTTTTTTACGGTGAAGGTTACATGAAAAAGTCCGAGATCTCGCAAAATCTTGGAAGGAAATCTACCTAATGGAGTTAGCTCAGATGCTGATACTATCACTCAAGATTATAAAATATGGAGACAAAGCAGTGAATAGTCAACAAACCTCACCAACGGATTATACTTTCCGAATCCTTTCTCGGAAGAAATGCTATCCGAACTCGGAAATAGCAAGACATGAATTTGAACGTGAAAAGGCCATCATTACGGGATATTAGTTCTCTTCAAGAGGAAAATTACCAGTGAAGATAGATGTTCAAATTGAAAAATCCGTAAACGAGAAAGTCCGGAAAGAAGTGAGATCATGAGAAATGACTTAAAGGATCTTCATTTGGAAAATAAGAAATTAAGAGGCACCATAAAGAATAGCGAATTTGGGCAAATCATCGACGGAATGGAAAGAAGAACTAAGCAACATCAAAGGTGGGATGGAATTACGGAGAGGGAAAGCGAAGAAGGAAGAGGAAAAAGGCGCTCGTGCTATGATAGAGTTAAGGAAGAAGAATGTTGAATCTGAAATCTGCGTCTGCAGAATTAATGACTAGTCGATCTGGCGTCAAGAGCTAAGAAGGAAAATACAAGATTTAGAAAATACACCGCAAGCTCATCAACAACACTTGGATACTCTCCTAAAAGCCCTAGAAGAAAAGAATGGCCAGCATGACAGAGACATTTGTGCCTATGAAAGAGCTCTCCAAGAAAAAGATATGTATCTTGGCGGTTTGATAAATGAAATTGCAAGGCGGCTATGTAATGCATCGAATCGACCCTAATCGGAAAGGTGGTTTTGGGACCACGAATCCGAGTTCGATAAATATTTAATATTTATATTTTGAGTTTATTATATGTGAAACTATGTGTGGAAGTTTAAGAGAAAAATTTTATCGTTTGAGCATCGAATTTGACAAAAGGACTTAATCGCGTAAAAGGTAAAAGTGGCATACTAGAGTGTAAAGTGCCTATTTGAGCATGGCTTAATATGAAGCATTAAAAGGGTAAATAACCCATTTTTTAGAGATAGTGGATGACAACATGCAAATTTTATAAAGAAAAATATGTTTATATTATATGTTATATTATAATATATTATTATATTATAAACATATTATAAACAAAACATAAAATAAAAGAAAGTGGAGTGTTCATCTTTATTTTCATTGTTATTGCGAAACAAAAGAAAAGAAGAGAGAAACCAAAGCTCTCAAACATTCGGTCTTTGCAAGCTTGATTAGGTATGTAATTGAGTTCGGTTTTGATTATTTTTACGTTTTTGAGATCGTTGCTTCAAACGCACTTCACCCATGCTAGAATTTCTAAGATTATTGTGTATGTATGAATCGCCATTGATGAATTCTTGAGGTTTATGATGCTTGATGATGTTAGATGATAGATAGGTTAAAATTAGTATATTATGTGTTGGAAGTTTTGGTGAATTTGTGTTTTAGGGCCAAATTGTAAAAATAAAAATTTAGAGGGATTAATTGCAAAATAAATGAAAGATATGGACTTGTATAGTCCTCATATATATTCGCCCTTAAGGAGTATGGGGAAATTTGATGTATTTTGAGTTTTATGCAAATAGGACTAAATTACAAAGTTGTGAAATACTAGGGGTAAAATAGTAATTTTCCCATTTATGTGCTTAGGGACTAAATTGAGATGAATTGTGCTTGAATAAGCTAAATTTAATATGTTTTAGATCAAGAGCAAATAAAAGCGGAGTTAGATCGGGAAAGACGAAGGTTCTCGAATAGCCAGATTCAAGCACTACTATCAACAACCGAGGTAAGTCCTTAAGTGAAATTTGTTAAAGAATTATTCATGAACTTATTAAATGATAATGTTTGATAAATTTTAGTATATAATCATGTTATAGCCGAATGTATATATGTGTATTGGATTGATTTCATAAATTGATAATGTGATATGAATAAGTGTATCAATGCGAATTGTGGGTTGTACGATGAAGTAATGATTTATTTGTTTAAGGTGAATAAGTTTAGTTGAATTGGATATGTAATATAGATATGAAATGTGTGTGGAATGATTGATCACATTGATATATTGGGCTTAGTGCCTAGCGTGCTTCGTCTTAGGTGATATATTCGGGCTTAGTGCCTAGAGTGCTTCGTCTTGGTGATTTAATTAGGGCTTAAATGCCTAGCGTGCTTTGTGCTTGAGTGATTTAATCAGGCTTAAACGCCTAGCGTGCTTCGTGCGGTGATATGCCATAAGTAGAGATTTTGAGGATCAAACAAGGTGAGATATATATGTGGTTATGTACTAAATGTCCGTAAGAATTTGCCTACTATATTAGTAAGGAAGAAAGTGAGTTAAGTTCTTTTTGTTATGAATCAATTTGATGTGAATATACATAGCATATATGTGAAGTTGATAAAGCTTATGATCGAGAATGATATAGTGATGAAAATAGATACAAATGTGACCTTAGTATTGGCTAGTGTATTTGATATATATATACATATATAGAAATTTATGTGCAATATTATTAGTTTGAAAAGTTAAGTGTTTAATTGTATGTTCATTGTAAGTATATGTGCTTAGGACTTACTAAGCCAGTGAGCTTACTCTGTTTATGTTGTGTTCTATTTTATAGATCAATATTTCAACTACGGGCTCAGGGGATCACCAAGACAGTCGACCACACTATCACTCTCTTTGGTATAGTTTTGTAAACTTTTGAATCAAAGGCATGTATAGGCTTTATTTTGATAAATAAGAATGATGTCGGTTTGTAAATATAAATATGGCCTTGCGAATAAGGCTGTTGCTTTTGAGTTTTTGGTTAAGTTTAGGTTTCATATATGATATGGTTGCTTGCATTAAAATGTCAATTGATAATGCTTAAAGATGTATGGCTTTGTGGTAAGTATTAGAGTAAAACTTTTATATTTGATAAGAGTACTTATGGTACACTCGATTATATGGAACCGTTGTTGTGTTTTGTTAATAAATCGATGATGTTAGGATATTATGTGAATGTTTTAGGTACAGGTTAATTTGTATAAATGATTAAAATGCATGGGCAGTATGAGTTGTATGTGGGTATGTTCGGTCATAAACTAGTTAATTCGGTCATAAACTAGTTAATCATATTTTGAAATGAAATAGTTTTTAGTTAGCAGCAGTGATGTGATTTTGAAAAATCACCAAAAATAGGATAAATTGAATTAGAAAGTGAATTAGATATAGAATTAAATCTTATTGTGTCTATTTTTACATGAAAGAAAAGAGTAGGCAAAGGAATTATATATTATGTTTAAATGATTAAAATGCATGGGCAGTATGAGTTGTATGTGGGTATGTTCGGTCATAAACTAGTTAATTCGGTCATAAACTAGTTAATCATATTTTGAAATGAAATAGTTTTTAGTTAGCAGCAGTGATGTGATTTTGAAAAATCACCAAAAATAGGATAAATTGAATTAGAAAGTGAATTAGATATAGAATTAAATCTTATTGTGTCTATTTTTACATGAAAGAAACAGAGTAGGCAAAGGAATTATATATTATGAGATATTTAAGTTTTAGTGAGACTTGTTCTGAATGAATTCGTGAGTCCCTGTTCTGTCTTGGAAAAATTGTTAAAATTGTAAAAAATAATTATGGAGCATAGTTTATATGTTTAGAATCCTTAATGAGTTTATTTTTATTGGAATAAACAAGGACATTATTGAAATTTTGTGCAATGATATAACTGAGTTTTTGTAAAGATAGGTCAGAATTATCAAACAGTGAAATAGGGGTAACTTTGATGAATAAACTGTACTAATTGGCCACATGAAAAATTCTGGAAAAATTATGGTAAAATTTATATGAGTCTAGTTTCAAGGAAAATTTACGGATCTAAATTTGGAGTTTTGTAACTCGAGTTATGGTCAATTTAGTCAGCATGACGCAGTTGAATAGCTTTAAATTTTTATGCCCCAAATTAGTAGTCTAGTAATGCCACATACCGACTCAAGCAAAGGTTTGGGTAAGGGTGTTACATTTGATTAGTATCAGAGCTACGGTTTAGTCGATTCTAGGACTACCGTAGTACGTAAGAGTCTAGCTATACATGCCTTTGAATTTTATATGTGATAGTGTGGTGACTTGACAATTTCGATTGTATTTTATATAGTAAATGGATTACGATCTCGATAGAGCCGTGAGCCGATGATGTGGAGAGTGTCACGCTGGTCTCGCACATGGATCGGTGCCACTAGACTCTCAACCGATTACGGTTAACCACGAGGAAAGGCTAAACAAGCCTTCTACCAAATGATGAATGGTGGTTTACCCGGTTTGTTGAGAATAATCAACGGTACAACAACCTCCACCCCGAATAATCCAACTCCGGTACCTTAGACTTCGATGATAGATCCAATGAGATCTAGTAGGCCTCTGTTGATAAAATTAGGAAATTTGGGGCGAAGAATTCAAGGCTAATGATGATGATGATGCAGAGCGAGCTGAAATGTGGCTTGATAACACTATTCGGGTACTTGATGAGCTATCTTGCACTCCAGACGAATGTTTAAAATGTGCTATATCTTTGCTTCGGGACACTGCCTATCACTGGTGGAATACACTAGTATCAGTGGTTCCAAAAGAAAAAAGTGACGGGATTTCTTCCGAATGAATTCGCAAGAAATATATCGACCAGAGGTTCATCGACCGAAGCGTAAAGAATTTCTTGAACTAAAATAGGGGCAAATGACCGTGGTGAATATGAGCGAAAATTTGTCGATTGAGCCGATATGCTCGGAGTGTGTATCTCTGAAGCCATTATGTGCAAAAGGTTTGAAGACGGTTTGAATGAAGATTTGAAGTTACTAGTTGGCATTCTTGAGATCAAAGAATTTGTGACACTAGTTGAGCGAGCTTGCAAAGTGAAGAGCAGGAAAGAGAAAAGAAAGGTGAGATGAAGCTAGAGACACCCGTAAAAGATCGTCGGGTAAGAATTTTCATTTCACATCTAAAAGTTTAGAGATGACTTGATCGACACAAAGCTACTTGATTCATTTAGACGTGATCGATCTCCGTGGGCTCGAGCTACCTCGATGGCGGTGTTGGTAACATCCCACGAATCGAGTTGAATGCAAACATTGTGGAAAATGGCATCACAGGAGTTGTAGAGTTTGTGACCGGTCTTGCTTTAAATGTGGATCCTCGGACCATTTTATTCGAGAGTGCCCGATGTTAGTCGAGCCGAATACAAAGATGAACTCTAGACCAAGTAGTGCATCGATGAGGGGCGACCACCCGGCATTCCGCAATGTAGGTGGTAGTCGAGAGGGACAAAGAACACAACAGATCGATCTGAGGCTAGAGCTCCGACTAGAGCTTATGTTACTCGAGCTAGAGGATCTCGCTTCTCCGGATGTCATTCTTGGTACTTTCACCCTTTATGATACTACTGTGATTGCATTGATTGATCCTAGTTCGACTCATTCATATGTATGTGAAACTACGGTATTGAAGAAGACTCTACCAGTTGAGTCACCGAGTTTGTGATTCGCGTATCCAACCCTTTGGGTAGATGTGTGTTTGTTAATAAAGTGTGTAAAGTTGCCCATTGATGATTGGGATTTTGCTTCCCAGATTGATTTAATCTTTGTTGTTTTCGATGAGTTTGATATAATTTTGGGAATGGTGGTTAACCGCATGATGCGTTGGTGAATTGCAAAAGAAAGCTTATTGATTTGAGACACCGAACGATGAGATCATTAGAATTGAATCCGATGATTCGGTGGGTTTCTCTGATTATATCATCGATGTTAGCCCGAAAGTATGTGAGAAAAGGGTGCGAAGCTTATTTGGCTTATGTCTTGGATAATAAATTGTCTCGAGAAGCAGATTGAATCTGTCTGATTGTATGTGAATACTCGGATGTGTTTCTGAAGAACTAAGGTTTACCCCTATCGAGAGATTGAGTTTGGCATTGAATTAGCCCTGGGCGACTCGATCTCAATAGCTCCATATCGGATGGCACCCTCTTGAGCTAAAAGAGTGAAAGCACGGTTGCAAGAGTTAACGAGATAGGGCTTTGTACGACCAAGTTTCTCTCTTTGGGTGCACCGTTCTTTTTGTGAGAAAGAAAGATGGAGCGATGCGAATGTGTATTGATTATCGGCAAGCGAATAAGGTAACTATAAAGAATAAGTACCGTTACCTCAGATTGATGATTTGTTTGATCATTGAAAGGGCTTGATATTTTGAAGATAAACTTGAGATCGGGTTATTATCGATTCTGAGTCGAGATCTGAGATGTGCCAAAGCGCATTTTGGACGAGGTACTGAGACATTTTGAGTTTTGGTAATGCCTTTTGGGCTTACTAATGCACTGCTATTTTATGGATTTGATGAATCGGGTTTTAGATAGTTTTGGATCGATTTGTGGTGGTGTTTATTGATGACATATTGATCTACTCCAAAGATGAAATTGAACATTTGAACATTTGAGGTTAGTGCTACAAACTTTGCCGATCATCGTTGTGATGCGAAGTTTAGTAAGTGTGAGTTCGGATGAAAGAGGTCACTTTTGGGACATGTGGTTTCGAGATCGAGGCATTCGAGTTGATCCGAACAAAATCTGCTATACTTGATTGGAAGCCATAGAAAAATATTTCGAGATTCAAGTTTTACGGGACTTCGGGTTACTATCGACGATTTGTGAAAGATTTTTCTATGATAGCTACCCGTTGACAAAGTTATTGCGAAAGATGTCGAGTTCGAGTGGTCGGAAAAGTGTCGAGAAAAGTTTTGATCGGTGAAAGCCCTTTTGATGAAGCTCGAAGATTAGTTCACTGAATCGGTAAAGAATTCGTTGTTTATTCGATGCTTCTTTAAATGGTTTGGGCTGCGTTTTGATGCGAGGAAGGCAAAGTTGTAGCCTACGCTTCAAGACAATTGAAGCCGCATGAAAGAAATTACCCGACGCATGACTTAGAACTTGCAGCCATTGTTTTCGCATTGAAAATTTGGCGTCACTATTTGTTTGGCGAGAAATGTCACATTTATTCAGATCATAAAAGTCTAAAGTATCTAATGACTCAGAAAGACCTGAATTTGAGACAACGCAGGTGGCTAGAATTGTTGAAAGACTATGAATTGGTGATTGACTATCACCCGGGAAAAGCTAATGTTGTTGCGGATGCATTAAGTCGGAAATCATTATTTGCTCTTCGTGCATTTGAATGCACAGATGGCTATGTCTAGTGATGGTTCGATCATAGCGAGATTACGAGCAAGACCGATGTTTATTCAGCAAATTTGTGATGCACTGAAAGTTGATGAAGATTTGATTGCTAGCCGAATTCAGTGTGAAAAGGGTACAGAATCAGATTTTTGATTGATGCAAATGACTGTTTGAATTTTAAAAACCGAATGTGTGTTCCGAAAAACTCAGATTTGATACAGGTGATTCTGAGTGAGGCCCATAGTGGTCAATTATCAATACATCCGGGTAGCACAAAGATGTATAATGATTTGAAACAGTTCTATTGGTGGTAGGGCATGAAGCGGGCTATATCTCGAATTTGTTTGAAATGCTTAATTTGTCGACAAGTAAAAGTGAACATCAAGTTCCATCCAGGACTACTTGACCAATCATGATACCGAATGGAAATGGGATAGAATCACAATGGATTTTGTATCCGGTCTCTCTATGACAGAGTAGGAAGGATGCCGTCTGGGTTATAGTTGATAGGTGACTAAATCGGCTCATTTTGTGCCGATCGTCTGAGACTATTCACTTGATAAACTTGCTAAATTATGCGTATCACATTGTGAGATTGCATGGTGTACCAAGTTCCATTGTTTTGATGAGACCGAGATTCACATCACGATTTTGGAAGAAGTTGCAAGAAGCTTTAGGTACTAAACTTCATTTTAGTCTGACCTTCCATCCATGCAGATGCGGTCGGTCCGAGCGAACTATTCAAATACTTGAGGACATGTTGAGATGTTGCGTTCTCGAGTTTGAAGGTGCGTGGGAGCGATACCTACCTTTGATTGAATTTGCTTATAATAATAGCTTTCAATCAAGTATCAAAATGACACCTTATGAAGCCTTATACGGCGAAAATGTCGAACACCATTATCTTGGATGAGCTCGGTGAAAATAAGATACACGGGTTGATTTGATTAAAGAGACCGAGCGAGAAAGTGGCCATAATCAAAGATAATTTGAAAGTCGCATCGGATCGACAAAAGTCCTATCTGATTTGAATCGTAAAGACATTGAATTTCGGTGGGAGATCGTGTATTCTTAAAAGTTTCCCCATGGAAGAAAGTACTCGATTTGGTCGGAAGGCAAGTTGAATCCGAGGTTCATCGGACCGTATGAAATCGTTGAGCGTATTGGGCTGTTGCTTATAGATTGAAGCTACCCTCAATTAGAAAAGATACACGATGTATTTCATGTTTCTATGCTCGTGAATCTGAGATCGGATCAAGTCACATGTGATTGCTTCGTCTAAGATTAAGATACAATCGATATGACGTAGAGCCTAAATTGCGGGCCCAATCAAAATCATAAAAATTTTTACAAGCCCAATTATAAAATACAATAACAAGCCCAAACCAAAAAAAAATAATAAAAAAAGAGACCCAAAATAAACAGCAAGCCCAAAACAACCCAACTATCAGAAAACAAAAAGACAAAAAACCCTAGCCGTTCGACTCGACCCCGACTTCGACCCTGACATGCGCCTCTGCGCCAGCGCCAACCAAATCCGCTCGTCCGACCAGCTCCTCCACCACCACCTGCAAACAAAACAAAAAGGATAACAACAAGAAATAGCAGAATGAAAGCAAGAAAAATCAATATATTATGTTTTTTCATTCGGCTATATAAGCCACAAAAATCATTGTAACAGGGGAGGATTTTGGAAAAAAAAGAGAAAACAGAGAGAGTAAAAAAAGGGAGCCTTTTTGTTTCGAAAAAAATTCAAAAAAAAAGCAGAAACCTTGAGTACAAGGGTTGTCCGAAATCGAAATCAAAATACAAAAGGTTGATCTCATCACCGTTATTATTGTTATTTATTTTTCGTTTCTGTTTCATCTTTTTTATTTTTATTTTTCTTTAGATTTTTTAAAACTAAATCTAAAAAGAGAAGGCAAGACTTACCTGAACCTCGGGGCGCGGCGTCGGAGTCCCCTCTCCGTCGTCGAAGCCGAACTCGGGAGTAAACAGGGGAGGGTCTTCTCCTGGTTTTTTTCAAAAACAAAAAAAATAAGTCAGTAAATAAAAAAAAACAAAACAAAACAAATATATTTTTTTAAAAAAAAGGTACCATTTGATTTTCCTACCACTGTACGGTGGTGGCTTTGACGGCGACAACAATGACAATGACGACGGACGCATACGGCCGGATTTCGGCCGAGTCCCCCTCCCTCCCCTTCTGCAGAGAAGAGCGAGAGAAAAGAAAGAAATTTTTTTTAGGAAGCTGTTAAAATGAAAAAAAGCAAAAATTGAATTTATAAAGGTTTCAAAACGTCGTTTAGGGCCCGACAATGGCCCCAAAGCGACGTCGTTTCATCGCGACCAAGAAGCGACCGACCCGCCTCAAAGGATCCGCGTGTTTTCCAAAAAAATGGAAAATTTCTGTGCGGTCCTTCCACATTTTAGTTTTACAATCAAGTTTTTAAATATAGCTATTTGGCCCGAAGCTTGAGCAATTACAATTTAGTCCTCTTAAAACCTGCGCTTAATTGTTCAGGTAAATTTATGCTTCAGATCCCCATATTTTTGCGCATCACAATAGGGTCCTTTGCCCTTTCTTTTATTATAAATCGCCTCTGGATTCTATTTTTAATTCAATTCGGTCCTTCCCTTTAATTATCATTGTTATTTAATGTTTTTTGTTTATTTATTATTATTATTGTTTTATTATTATTATTATTACTATAATATTACGTGTTACTATGTTATATTATTATTTTCAGCATTATTATTATTATTGTTATTATTATTCTATTCCTCCATTATTAATTATTATTATTATTTACTATTATTATTACTTTATTACTAGTTTTGTTATTTTTTTATTATTACTACTCCTATTTATTTTATTGTTGTTCATTATTAACATTATTATTATTATTATTATTATTATTATTATTATTATTATTATTATTATTATTATTATTATTATTTTATTCCTCTATTAATTATCATTATTATTTACTATTATTATTACTTCGTTACTAGTCTTGTTATTATTATTTTTTATTATTACTCCTATTTATTCTATTATTGTTCATTTTCAATATGCTATTATTTTTCATTATTAATGTACTCCTATTATTATATTATTTTATTAATATCTTCACCATTTACTTAATTTTGTTTTATATTATTTTATTCATTATCTATTTATTTGTTATCTTATTTATTTATTTGTCATTTTTTTACTTATTATTTATTCGTTTGTTGTTCTTTACCTTTTAATACTTCAAAGCACTTGAGTTATTTATCATTTTATTTTTTATTTATTGTTGTTATTATTATCATCATCCTATCTGCTTTCTATGATTTTATTATCGTTATTCTCACTTCATTATTTATTAGCTCATTCGTTAATAAGAATTAGATTTATTCATATATTCGTTTAATTTGCTAGTATCATTACTTTATCTAATACTAATCAATCAAATTTTCAAAAAAATAAAGATGATGTTCGTGTTTGAAAATTAGGAAGATCGAGCCCTAACTTATCGGGTTCGATTTTTCTCGCTTATGTTAAACAACGGATATCTCCTTTAAGTCGCGATTTTCTCATTAAATCTAAATGACTGAATGTCCTTTTTAAACAAATACATTTCTAAACAAAAGCTTAATCTCGGAAATCTGAAATGTCGCGCCCTAACTTACTGGACTCGACACTTAGATACTTCGGGATAAGTTTCTTTTCCTAAAATAGAGGCAATCTTCCGTATTTGAAATCTCGGGAAATCAAGCCCTAACTTACTGGGTTTCGATTTTCTCATTTGGCGAATAATGGAGGATCCTCCTCAAATAAAAACCAAGTTTCAAAAGGCGAGCTTAGCGTCGGGAGCTTAAAGTATTGTGTCCTAACTTACTGGACGTGACACTTTACCTCTTCGATAATAAGAAAGCCTTAACGTCCCTCTCAATTTTAAAAATAAAAAGCATTGTATTTTGAATCCTTTTAAGTTTTCAACAAATAGGACATCAATCAATCGGTTTGGTACCAATTACAGGCGTGTCGAGGGTGCTAATCCTTCCTCGCACGTAATCGACCTCGAACCTATTTTCTCAAAGTTCGTGGACCAAAAAGCACTTGTTTTAGTAAATTAAGCGATTTATTAAAAGCGAAGGTGATCCGATCACACCAAATAAAGATCGGTGGCGACTCCTTTTCTTTTCTTTTTTCAAAAATCGAGTCGAATAGCGTCGTTTGCTTTCACCCTCAAGAAAAAAAATGGTTCTGACGACTTGGCGACTCCACTGGGACCGAGGGTCGCCAAAGATTGATTTTGTCCTTTTAATTAAGATGGTTTTGAAAAATCATGCTTCTTTCGACGCATCTTCAATAATAGCCTTGTAAATACTTTGGCATTGCATTGCATGACCGTTGTGGTCACACCCTTAAGTGGGAGCGAAGCTATGCCTTCGTGAGGTTTTCACCTCCGCATGGGCTAGTGGTCGCTTTGAATACATCCGTACCTATTTCTCCGTGAAGTTTTCACTTCGCATGGCCATAGGAAATGTATTCCCGAATCGAACTCTGTCCGTATGAGCCTATAATGGGTGAGGATCGAGGAATCTATTTGGTTCGGTACCTCGAACTTTAGAACTAAGTCGCATATAGCAAACCCTAAGAGCCCACCTTAGGTAGAGCCATGACAAACCTTAGTGGTCATCCAGATAGGCGTTGCTTATTTTACTTACTTTACATTCCATGGTACTAACTTTTTGCTTTTTTTCTTTTGTGCATATCATTTCATACTTTAAAGAGACATCGATTCACGTCTGCATTTACGAGTTGGGAAAATTTGGTTATGGAAGCGAATTCCTTGATAAAGTAGAAGATAACGCGCCGCCAAGATATGGTCGAGCAATGCCAAGTAGAAAAAGGAGATAAGCTTAGTCGAAGGGTATGTGTCAGACTACTGAACTTCACCAATATTAGTGTCACACGAGCGAGCTCGTGAATTGAGAGAAATTTGGACTCGATGGGATGATGAAGCTTAAGCACATTTGTTCTATGGTACTTACGACACCGCCTTACCTTGAGGTCAAAATAGACAAGCACATTCCGAGCAATGACCCGCTTCGGAATGCCGCTTATAAATTGTTTCTCTTTCGAAAAGTGGATCTGGTTCCCCGATGAAGAGTATACGACCTTCTACTACTGCCCAAGAATTCAAGTTGACAAAGCTTATTCCAAGGCGGTTAATGGCCCAACCTTCGCGAAGAAATTGATGAATATCACCGGCATGAGTGAGCAGTGGGTCTCATTTAGGATCTGAAGAAGAAGGGCGAGGGTAAATGCATACCCGGACATGTTTGAGAGACTGATTCGGTGCATCCGATCTGAAGAAAAAGATAGACATCTTGGCCTTGTGTATTTACGGCTGGTAATCTTCCCCAAAGCTCGAGGCACATTGATGAAGCGATTATTGATCTATTCACGGTTGGACAAGGGTCACCGTTCTCGCCATCTTAGCCAAACATTCAGATCCTTGACCGCATGCTGGGAGAAGAGGTGAAAGCGAAGTTTATTGGGTGTCTTGCAATTGTTATTGGCTTGGTTCCATAGTCACTTTTGGAAAATAGAGAAAGTGTCTTGCCGGTTCATGTCAGAGAAGTATTCCCCACTAGAAGAGATAGCAACTACGCTTAGAAGAGAGGATGTTTCTGAAGAAAACTGGATCGCGATCTTTCAAAACCTTCAAGAGGACGACATTGAATGGAAGGCTCCCTGGATGATTCCCGACAGGATCCTTTATCGCTGCGGAAGCTTTGACTGGGTTCCCCTATTGGGAATTTGGGGTGCCACCGCCACGCCTTTGCTGGTCCTAAGGCAGTATGGTTCAAGGCAGTTCGTACCAAGCGACATACGGCCTAGCTCGGTGTGAGTTTTCATAGGAAGGGGAAGCTATAAGAAAAGGGTTAAAGAGATTTCTAAATACCGAATCGATTCACGAATGAGAAGATTGTCTACAGGCCCGAGAACGACCACAGAATATATTGAATGGAGGGCTAGGAGGGTCAATGATAACATTCTTGAGCCAAACCCAGAAGGCGCCCGATCGAGAGAAGAATGCATGCGAGTGGTCCCATCAGAATTAGAGGTTGTAAAGCAAGATTTTGAACGGATGAGCTCGGAACTCGGGAAAAGGATAGAAAGGTTGGAGGAAGAAAAGATGCTCCTCCAGTTAGAAGTGGACGGTCAAAAGTCAGAGGCTGAGAAACTCAGAAAGGAAAAGCGAAAAGTAGAGGAAGACCGAGATGACTTGAAGACGGAGTACAAGAAGATGCGCTTAACGATAAAGAATGCCGGATTAGGAAAACTTTGGAGCAAAGGCAACAAGAGGTCAGAGAGGAAAGAGCCAAAGCTAGCAGTTGGGAGAAAAAGTTTCACGAAATACGAGCACAGAAGGAAGACTTAGAGAAGGGCAGGACAGAAGACCAGAAAGAGAAAAAGGGACTAGAAGCAAGAATAGCTGAGCTTGGGCGATCTCTGCACCACTACCGAAGTCGAGACTCGGAAAGCCAACTAAAGTCAAGCCAAATGCAGAATAGAACTGAAAGATAGGGTTGAAGAGTTAGAATCGGCATTGCATAGTAACGAGCTCGGATTGAGCTTCGGAAATAAGAGAAAGACGTTGGGAGGAAGAGCTTCACCATTCTTGCGAGCAAGTTCAAGCCGGACTACCTTATGGGAGAAGCAATAATCCAGTTCGAAGTAATGATCACCCACAAGCTTTGGTGAGGAGGTCGACATAGTGGGCATAAAATATGGGCTACCACCGGTCGTGATGAAGAGCTAGTCTCTACGCTTGGAAAAATCAAAACCTTAGGTCTTAGGGCTAGGACGATTTGTAATCTACTTTATGTAAAGGGTTTTGCCTTCTAATAAAGTTTTCTAAAATGAAGTTGATCGAATCGATGTCTTTTTCCTCGTGATTCATGCATTTGCATTACATCATATTACATGCATTAAAGTTTATAAAAAGAAGCCTAATTGGTTAAGATTAACAGAGAAACAAAAGAGAAACAAGAGAGAAGAAAAAGAAATCTGGAAACCAGACATCACTACGGAACTCGTGCTAAGAAAATGGATCAAAGATTCGAACAATTTTAGAAGGAGATGCAAGAAAAGATGCAGGAGCAAATAACAAAACTCCAGCAAGATATGATAGAACGGATGCAAGAGTCCCAAAACAACATGATGAGCCAGTTGGCGCAACTATTAGCCAATGAACGAGGAAAAGGCGTCGCTACTAGTTCGTGGAATAATGACGACCACCGCTACCTCCGTGATTTACCCGCCAAACATTCAAGCACCACGTAAATAGGTCCCCAAAGGACACTTTTGTTATCGAAACAAAGTGCTGAGTTGAGACCAGTAATGCCAACAAGACTTTCCATCGGTTCAGCAAGAATCCCGGAGAAGGTCCGACTAACCTATAGTCCCCGACTTTGACGAAATGGTCAAATGGATAAGGCGAAAACGAACCTTCCCAAACAACTCGAGGATCGTTGTAAATGGTTAGAGGAAAAGTTTAAGGAAATAGAGATCACGACCATCGCCACGAGTGGACGCTAAAGACTTGAGCCTAGTCCCTGCACCTCATACTTCCGCCAAAGTTCAAGACCCGATTTTGAAAAATACAATGGGACGATGTTCTCAAGCACACATCACGATGTTCGCTCGGCAGATGGATGGATATGTTAACAATGATCAACCGCCGCTCATTGTTTCCGGATAGCTTTGGTAGGGTCGCACCAAGTGGTACAATCACCAACAGCACGTACCAGATCAAGTCATGGAAGGATCTAGCGAGGCCTTCCGAACAATACTGCACGAAATGATATAGCTCTCGATCGAATCACTTCCAAAATATGGAGAAAAGTCAAATGAAAGCTTCAGCAAGATGCCCGGTGGTGGAGGAAGTAACCACGCAAGTTCACCACCGCCCTAGAAAAAGAGACAACCATGTTTGTTTGTCAATACCGAAAGCTCCTTCATTAATCACATGCTTGGAAGTGCCACAAAAGTTTTTCCGATATTGTCTTGTGGGAAATGATCGAGAATGCAATCAAGCGGTAAAATAGAGGTGGAGAAAGTACTAGAAAGACGGTCCCGAAGAAGAGGGAGAGTGATATAAACAACATAGGTAAAGGTTATTCAAAACCTATTATCGTGGAGCCGCCCAAGGACTACGACCCCCGATCATCAGAGCTCCTTTAGACAGGAGTCCAGCGCAAGGCAAAATACGGAGAAGATCTAATTTACGCCTATCCCGGTCCCATACAAGGAAATGTACCAAAAATTATTTGACGCACACGTTGTCTCTCCCCATTACTTAAAACCCTTGCAACCCTGCACTTAAGTGGTATGATGCGAATGCCAAAGGCGAATACCATGCACGAGGAATCGTGGGGCATTCTATAAATCATCTCACTTTTAAGAAACTAGTGGAAAGACCGATCCGATGGGAGTTATAGAAGTCGATGACACCTCCGCAAGGGCACCCGCTACCTAATCATGGGGTCAACATGATAGGCGAAGATGTGAGGAGAAGAGTAAAAGGGATATTTCGATGTGAGAACCCCAATGAAACAAGTGGAAGGAAATGCTAAAAGAGAAATTTGGTTGTGGCACGCCCAAGGGAGAACATGAAGAAACACGAAAGTACGTGAATTTCATGACTCGGAAGGCACGAAATCCAAAATTGTCTGAGTTCGAATCTGCCGGTATGTATAATCGATGGACAATAAAGAGCTAGAATTCTTTGAGAGCAATGAAGGCCGGAAGAGGGTAACATCTACACGTTGGAGAATGAGTCAAAAGTCATGAGGCGAAGCAACTTTAGTCACCAACTCACGATCAAAGGCGACGGAGTGAAAATAAATCCAAAATCGTAATTGAAAAGCCTACTACCTTTTCATCCAAGACAACCGAGAAAACTCCGAGGACTATAATCGAACGTGACAATTCACGAAAGGAGGTCTACCAACAAAAGGGGCCAGAGTATCCTAAGATCGTGATCGAAAACCTACAACCTTTTCATACAAAGATGACAAGAAGGTCCCTGAACTATCGCGCAATGTGGCGGTTCTCGGAGGGAGATTCTACCAACACTACAAAAAGAAAACCAAGAGGAAGGCTCCTACACGCACATAATGTAAAAGCGCCACGACTTGCCAAATACAAAGACAGAGCACCCAAGAGGAAAAACTTGATGGGCGAATGTAAGAAGGAAAAGGACCAAGCGAAGACACACATAAACGAGCCAAAGTGAAGGAGGAAGAAGCTTAGGAATTCTTAAAGTTTCAAGCATAGTGAATACAAGGTCGTAGAAAGCAACTACATAAATAGTCGGCTCGCATATCGGTGCTAGATTTACTATTGAGTTCGAAGCACACCGTAACGCTACCGATGAAGGTATTGAACGAAACTTATGTTGCGTAATGATATAACAATTAACAATGTTGGATCGCCCGTTAGCAACATAAGTGCCGATAACTACATTTTCTTTAACGATGATGAGATTCTCCGGAGGTACGGGTTCCATCAAGGCTCTCCACATTACCACGCCGATGCAAGGGATACACATTACCGGGGTACTAGTCGACAATGGATCGGCGCTCAATGTCCTACCACTATCGACATCGAATCGATTACTGCTGATAGCTCTCATATGAAGACCACCACAACATAGTAAGGGCATTCGATGGAATCGAGAGGAAAGTCATGGAAGGATCGAATACCTCTCTTAATCGGACCGAGGCACATATGAGGTGGACTTCATTGTAATGGATATCCGCCATCTTATAATCACATCGGGGAGACCTTGGATACACTCGGCAGAGCAAAGGCCTCATCGTTGCACCAAAAGTTGAAATTAATCTCGAGAGGGTCAGTTTAGTGACCATAAATGTCAAGAGGACATCATCGCGAATCGTAACAAACAATGCACCCTATTTAGAAGCCAACGATGAAGCGGTAGAGTGTTCCTTCCGTTCTTTAGAATTTGTCAATGCAACATTCGTCCGAGGGAATAAAGTCCCAAAGACTCAATTATCCAAGACCACGAGAATGGGTCTACAACCGATGGTCGGAATGGAGCTCGTGCGAGAAAGGACTTGGAAGGTACCTCCAAGGAGAAATCGAGGTCCCTAGACTAAAAGAAAAGCGAGACTTCTTGATCCGGGATTCAAGCCAAACGCAGCAAAAAAGAGAAGAGTTGGAAAAGAAGCAAGAAAGAAGGAAGGCACCGAGGGGAGATGAGATGAAATGGCAACCAATGATAATTCCTCATATTCGTGAGACCTTTATATCGGGAGGGTTATCTATCCAAGCAGAGACACAAAATGAGGAAGTCTGCATGTCAATCTCAGATGTCGAGGGGAAATTGAGGAAGAAAATCGGAATGGCATTCGCCCTATGAGCCGGGTAGCGTTCTAGACAATTGGATCATGGAGGAGATTCCTATAGCCTTTAGAACTTATTCGAGTAATACTTAACACAATTATTGCTTTAAGTCTAGAAGCGATAAGAACCCTTTGTGAAACATGAATTTGTATAAGCCATCGTTATTTTCAATGAAATACATCTCCGCTTATCTTTTGAGCAAATTTTCTTTTATGTTCATTTCATTCATTCATTATTCTTTCTTTAAATATTCTTCTAAACATTTCTATTCTTCATTTATCATACCAATAAACATGCCAAGATTCTATGATCCTATGAGCCTTTATTCATTTCCATAACAGTCTCCAGATATCAATGATTTGAGTAATGCTACCGATGACTCGTAACGCCCTTTTGAGCAAGATATGGGTGCGGAAGATTTTCAGGATTTTGGAGATGACCAAGGCGTGATTTAGCTCCGAATCATAAGGATGGTAGAACAAGAGGAGAAACAAATCATACCTCACAAAGAATCAAAGTGGAAATAGTGAATCTAGGAGATGAACAAGAAAAGAAAGAAGTGAAGATTGGAGTTGGTATCACCGCAGAGACAAAGCAAGACCTCATTGAGTTACTCCAAGAATTCAAGGATGTCTTCGCATGGTCATATCAAGACATGCGGGCTAAGCAATCGATATCGTGGTACACCGTTGCCCATAAAAGAAGAATACAAGCCGGTCAATGTGAAACTTGGAGGATGAGGCCGATGTTTTCATGAAAAAAAAGAGGAGGTAAAGAAGCGGTTTGATGCGTGGTTCTTGCAAGTGGTTAAGTACTCGAGAATGGGTAGCCAATATCGCCCCAGCCCCCAAGAAAGATGGGAAAGTGCGAATGTGTGTGGACTACAGAGATCTAAACAAGGCTAGCAGAAAGACAACTTCCGTTACCCCATATCGACACCTTGGTGGACAATACGGGTTATTCCTTGTTCTCGCTCATGGATGGGTTCTCGTGATACAACGAGATAAAGATGCTTCTCAAGACATGAATAAAACCACATTCATAACCATGTGGGGAACCTTTTGCTACAAGGTAATGCCATTTGGGTTGAAGAATGCGGGCAACATATCGAGAGCCATGGTGACCCTATTCCATGACATGATGCACAAGGAAATTGAGGTTTACGCCGCGATATGATTGCCAAGTCTCGTAATCAAAAAGGAGCATATCCAAGTCTTAAGGAAATTATTTTTGAGGTTGAGGAAAGTCCAATCAAGCTTAACCCGTAAAGTGTACCTTTGGAGCCAGTCGTGGAAGCTGCTAGGATTTATAGTCGGTGAAAAGGGATTGAGGTTGACCTGCACAAAGTCAAGGCTATACAAGAATTGCCTCCGCCTCGCACGCAAAAAGAAGTTCGAGGTTTCTTGGGAAGATTAAATTACATTGCTCGGTTCATTTCACAACCGATCGAGAAATGTGATCCCATATTTCGCCTTCTTAAAAACACAACCCTGTGTGTGGGACGAGGAATGTCGAAGACCTTCGACAAAGTAAAGCAAGACTGTCCAATCCTCCAAAGATGACACCGCCTAATCCGAGAAGCCTTTAATCCTCTATTTGACGGTACTTGATAATTCAATGGGATGCGGTTTCGGCCAAGATGATGAGTCGGGAAAGAAAGAAAAAGCAATATACTACCTTAGCAAGAAGTTCACTGAGTGTGAAACAAGGTACTCACCGATTGAGAAAATGTGTTGTGCCTTGGTCTGGACAACTCGGAGACTGAGGCAGTACATGTTGTATCATACGACCTGGCTCATCTCGAAGCTAGACCCACTGAAATACCTAATGGAGTCAACTACTCTTAATGGACGAATGGCCCGATGGCAAATTTTACTTTCTGAGTTTGACATAGTTTATGTAAACCGAAGCGATAAAAGGAGTGCAATAGCGATTTTACGGCTAGTAGAGCTCTGGCGATTATGAGCCTCGGATTTTGATTTCCTAATGAAGACTTAATGTGCGTAGTAACCATCAAGAAGATACCACGGAAAGTCGTCCTTGAAACTAAACTTGATTGAGCATCGAACGCTATGGGCAATGGAATTGGGGCGATCTGGTGTCCCCAAACGGAGATCATTACCCATTTACTTGTAAGCTGGATTTTGATTGTACAAACAATATGGCGTGCAAGCTTGTATCATGGGCATCCGTCTTTCGCTATTGAACGCAAAATTAAGGTCCGAAAGTATACGGAGACTCGCTGGTAATTTATCAACTTAAAGGAGAATGGGAGACGAGAGATCCCAAATTGGTCGAATACAAAAGACTGGTCCAAGAACTAATCAAAGAGTTCGATGACATCACTTTCAGTTATTTACCAAGGGACGAAAATCAGATGGCTGATGCTCTAGCCACATTGGCTTCTATGGTACGAGCAAACAACATGGAGGACATGAAACCTATACAAATGAGCATTTATGAGGCCCCACCCATTGCTACAATGTCGAGGAAGAAGGAAAATCGACCCATCATGGTACCACGATATATTGTAGTAACGAAAGAATCGTGAGTACCTCGATCAAGCCACGAGAATGAAAAAAGGCCGAGGAGATTAGCATGTGATTACGCCTTGGATGGAGAAGTCTTATACAAGAAAAGGAAAGATCAAGTCTTCGCTAAGGTGTGTGGACTCACCAAGCTAAGTTAATCCTAGAAGAAGTCCACGAAGGTGTCTGGAACTCACGCTAATGGCTTCACAATGGCCGACAAATAATGAGGTTCGGATATTATTGGTCCACCATGGAAGGAGATCAGATCAACTATGCCAAAAGTGTCATAAATGCCGATTTATGGAGACAAGATTCATGTACCCGTCACCTTTGCATGTTATGACTTCTTCATGGCCATTCTCCATGTGGGGCATGGACGCTATTGGGCCAATATCTCCAAAGCATCGAACGGGCATCGATTCATCTTTGTGGTCATTGACTATTTCACAAAATGGGTAGAGGTCGCCTCATATGCTAACGCCACTAAATCGGTGATTAGTAGATTTTTGAAGAAGGAAATCATTTGTCGATATGGGATGCCCGAAAGGATCATATCGGACAACGACCTGAATTTAAACAATAGCACGATAAATAGGGTTTGTAGCCAATTCAACATCAAACACCACAATTCATCACCATATCGCCTAAAAATGAATGGGCAAAGGAAGACCAACAAAAACATCAAGAAGATAGTGGGGAAGATGACCGAGACTTACAAGGATTGGCATGAAAATTACCGTCAGACTTATGCTTATCGAACGTCCGTCTCAACCTCTCACTGGGCAACACCTTTCTCATTGGTCTATGGGATGGAGGCGTTCTACCTATCGAGTGGAGATACCTTCTTCGAGTATTGTCGAAGTGAAGTGGATGAGGTGAATGGATCCGAGCTCGATATGACCAGTTGAACTTAATTGAAGAAAAGAGATTGAGGGCTATCCGTCATGTACCAGATGTACCAAAAGCGAATGATCGCGAGCTTACAACAAAAAGTTCGCCAGGAATTCCACGAAGAGGATCTCGTCTTTAAAAAGATCCTTCCATACAAAAGATTTCAGAGGAAAATGGATGCGAATTGGGAAGGACCATATGTGGTGAAAAAGGCTTTCTCTCGAGGGCACTAATCTTGGCTGAGATGGATGGGAAAAATCTACCCAATCCCATAAATTGATTCGCTAAGAAGTACGCAACGAAGAAGAGAAAGGCTAAAGTGAAACCCGCAAAGGGCACTTTACTAAAAAAAAAAAACGGAGAGGCCAAGGTGAAAACCCGTAAGAGGCGCTTTGAGGCCAAAGGGCTTTGAGTCGAAAACCCGATAAGGGCGGCTTGAATTTACGAAAAGGAGGTATATGACAATCTTTTCCCCGAATTGGCAAAAGGAGGAATGTTACACCTCGGAACATCTACGAGCAATCGCAGTCTCTCAACGCTTTTCATTTCAGATGATCTTCAAAGGATTGATGGTGAAGCCCAGTTGCGATATCTGGGCACCTACTTTTTTCTTTTACCCATTTTTGTACTCCAATAATGTTTACTTTTGTTGAATTAATCCAATTCCATTCTTTATGAATTCCATTGTTATTTTAAATCTTTGAGTTGTTTGCAATTGAAATAACAACCCATCGACCCATAATGCTTCCATGAAACGAGTCCCGCCTTTATTACTCGAAGCTTTTAAACGGCAGAGAACCTAAAACAAAACTGTTGTTTAGGAACCACCGCGCTTAGGGGTTGGAAACTTTCAAGAAAGAAGTCCAAAATTATGACCATTTCTTAAGATTCGCAGCATAGACATCGACAAGGTGTTGCCTCATGCCATGACCTCGACGAGCGAACGAGCAATTACAAATTTCTAAGATTTTTAACGAAAATAAATCGTTCACATGACATCCTCGCATTCATGCAAATGTCCTCCGTAATATCATTTAGTTAGAGCATCCGATTTATTACAATCATTGCATCTTAACGAAAGATCATCATTCTCACGACATTACGCCTTCATGCAAGTGTCATCCATTAGCTAGGAGCATTCGAGTCATTTTGACCATAGCATCCTCACCATTTGGCATAAACACAAAATCAAGTCTACGGGATATGTCCCTAAAGGACAAATGTAGCAACACTATCGAAGATCGTCCTATTACCATCAACCAGTGATGGAATGGGTTGAAGATTGTCCTATTACCATCAACCAGTGATGGAATGGGTTGAAGATTGTCCTATTACCATCAACCAGTGATGGAATGGGTTGAAGATTGTCCTATTACCATCAACCAGTGATGGAATAGGTTGAAGATTGTCCTATTACCATCAACCAGTGATGGAATAGGTTAAAGATTGTCCTATTACCATCAACCAGTGATGGAATAGGTTGAAGATTGTCCTATTGCCACGGACCAAAGGTGGAATAGGCCAAAATTGCAGATCTTGTCACCATAACCGTGAGTGGGGCAAGATCGAAGGCAAATCATGGCTCCCAACCGAGAGGGAACACGATTTAAGCCACCATCCTATTGCCATTGACCGAATGGAATAGGTCAAAATTGTAGATCTTGTCACCCTAACCAGTAGTGGGGCAAGATCGAAGGCAAATCATGGCTCCCAACCAAGAGGGAACACGATTTAGGCCACCCTTCCCATTGCCACCGACCAGCCAGTGAATAGGCCAAAAATTGTAGATCTTGTCACCATAACGATGAGTGGGGCAAGATCGAGGCTAATCCTAGCTCTCTAACCAAGAGAGAACACGATGTTGGCCACCCTCCCATTGCCACCGACCAGCAAAGTGGAATAGGTCAAAATTTGTAATTCCCGTCCCTAACCAAGAGGGAGCATGGTTAAGCTTTGGTCCTATTGCCTTAACTAGAGGTGGATAGGTCAAGACCAAAGACCTCATCTCTCCAAGATGCATCAGATCAAAATAAACAAGTCACATCCTATTGAAATCGCAGCAAGAGCAGACTGAAGCCACATATCGATGAAGAGGATCAGAGCAACAAGGTGTGAAGGATCAGGATGGGGCTATTCGAAGGAAAGCACCTGAGAGGCCAAGACTCGACGAGGCCGGGCAATATTGGGCTTCTTTGAGTCTTTGCTCTATTGTCGTTACACGACAATGAGCAAAGAGGGGCAGCTGTAGAGCCCAAATTGCCCGGGCCCAATCAAAATCATAAAAATTTTTACAAGCCCAATTATAAAATACAATAACAAGCCCAAACCAAAAAAAAATAATAAAAAAAGAGACCCAAAATAAACAGCAAGCCCAAAACAACCCAACTATCGAAAACAAAAGACAAAAACCCTAGCCGTTCGACTCCGACCCACGACTTCGAACCTCTGCTCCTTCTCTGGCAAGGCCACCACCCCGCTCCGTCAGACCAGCTCCTCCACCACCACGCAAACAAAACAAAAGGATAACAACAAGAAATAGCGAGAATGAAAGCAAGAAAAATCAATATATTATGTTTTTCATTCTGCTATATAAGCCACAAAAATCATTGTAATAGGGAGGATTTTGGAAAAAAGAGAAAACAGAGAGTAAAAGGGAGCCTTTTGTTTGAAAAAATTCAAAAAAAAAGCAGAAACCTTGAGTACAAGGGTTGTCCGAAATCGAAATCAAAATACAAAAGGTTGATCTCATCACCGTTATTATTGTTATTTATTTTTCGCTTACATTTCATCTTTTTATTTTATTTTCTTTAGATTTTTAAAACTAAATCTAAAAAGAGAAGGCAAGACTTACTCGAACCTCGGGCGCGGCGTCGAGTCCCTCTCCGTCGTCGGTTCGAACTCGGGAGTAAGCAGGGAGGTCTTCTCCTGGTTTTTTCAAAACAAAAAAATAAGTCAAGAATAAAAAAAAAAAAAAACAAAACAAATATATTTTTTTTAAAAAAAAGGTACCATTTTGATTTTCCTACCACTGCAGTATGCGGTGGGTTTCATGACGACAATGACGGCCATGACGAATACGGCGGACGGATTTTACCGAGTCCCCCCTCCCCTCCTCCGCAGAGAAGAGCAGAGAAAAGAAAGAAATTTTTTTGAGGAAACTGTTAAAATGAAAAAAAAAGCAAAAATTGAATTTATAAAGATTTCAAACGACGTCGTTTAGGCCTCGACATGATGGCCCCAAACGACGTCGTTCATCGCGACCTCGAAGGCGACCGACCAGCTCCAAAGGATCCGTGTTTTCGAAAAAATGGAAAATTTACGCGATCCTTCCGCATTTTTAGTTTTACAATCAAGTTTTAAATATTGCTATTTGGCCCAGAAGCTTCGAGCAATTACAATTTAGTCCCTCTTAAAACGCTGCGCTTAATTGTTCTGGGTAAATTTGCGCCCGATCCCCCATATTTTTGCGCTGCATCACAATAGGGTCCTTTGCCCTTTCTTTTATTATAACCGCCTGAGATTTTATTTTTAATTCAATTCGGTCCTTCCTTTAATTATCATTGTTATTTAATGTTTTTTGTTTATTTATTATTATTATTGTTTTATTATTATTATTATTACTATAATATTACGTGTTACTATGTTATATTATTATTTTCAACATTATTATTATTATTGTTATTATTATTCTATTCCTCCATTATTAATTATTATTATTATTTACTATTATTATTACTTTATTACTAGTTTTGTTATTTTTTTTATTATTACTACTCCTATTTATTTTATTGTTGTTCATTATTAACATTGTTATTATTATTATTATTATTATTATTATTATTATTATTATTATTATTATTATTATTTTATTCCTCTATTAATTATCATTATTATTTACTATTATTATTACTTCGTTACTAGTCTTGTTATTATTATTTTTTATTATTACTCCTATTTATTCTATTATTGTTCATTTTTCAATATGCTATTATTTTTCATTATTAATGTACTCCTATTATTATATTATTTTATTAATATCTTCACCATTTACTTAATTTTGTTTTATATTATTTTATTCATTATCTATTTATTTGTTATCTTATTTATTTATTTGTCATTTTTTTACTTATTATTTATTCGTTTGTTGTTCTTTACCTTTTAATACTTCAAAGCACTTGATTATTTATCATTTTTTTTTTATTGTTGTTATTATTATCATCATCCTATCTCGTTTCTATGATTTTATTATCGTTATTCTCACTTCATTATTTATTAGCTCATTCGTTAATAAGAATTAGATTTATTCATATATTCGCTTAATTTGCTAGTATCATTACTTTATCTAATACTAATCAATCAAATTTTCAAAAAAAATAAAGATGATGTTCGGTGTTTGAAAATTCGGGAAGATCGAGCCCTAACTTACTGGGTTCCGATTTTTCTCGCTTATGTTAAACAACGGATATCTCCTTTAAGTCGCGATTTTCTCATTAAATCTAAATGGTGAATGTCCTTTTAAACAAATACATTTCTAAACAAAAGCTTAATCTTGAATCAAATGTCGCGCCCTAACTTCATCGGACTCGACACTTAGATACTTCGGATAAGTTTCTTTTCCTAAAATAGAGGCAATCTTCCGTATTTGAAATCTCGGAAATCAAGCCCTAACTTATCGGGTTTCGATTTTCTCATTTGGCGTAATAATGGAGGATCCTCCTCAAATAAAAACCAAGTTTCAAAAGGCGAGCTTAGCGTCGGAGCTTAAAGTATTGTGTCCTAACTTATCGGACGTGACACTTTACCTCTTCGATAATAAGAAAGCCTTAACGTCCCTCTCAATTTTAAAAATAAAAAGCATTGTATTTTGAATCCTTTTAAGTTTTCAACAAATAGGACATCAATCAATCGGTTTGGTACCAATTCAGGCGTGTCGAGGGTGCTAATCCTTCCTCGCACGTAATCGACCTCCGAACCCGCTTTCTCAAAGTTCGTGGACCAAAAAGCACCGCTTTTAGTAAATTAAACGATTTATTAAAACGAAGGTGATCCGATCACACCAAATAAAGATCGGTGGCGACTCCTTTTCTTTTCTTTTTTTCAAAAAATCGAGTCGACCGCGTCGTTTACCGTTTCACCCTCCAAGAAAAAAAATGGTTACGACATGACGTATGAGGAAAAGCCGATCCGTATTCTAGCTCGGGAAATGAAAGAGTTAAGAAACAAAAAGATTTCCTTAGTGAAAGTGTTATGGAATCGACACGGAGTTGAAGAGGCAACGGGAGCCTCAAGATTCAATGAGGCAACAATATCCAACGTTGTTCAACGGTAATATTTTTGGGGACGAAAATCCTTAAGGGGGGAGAGTTGTAATGATCGAATCGACCTTAATCGGAAAGGTGGTTTTGGGACCACGAATCCGAGTTCGATAAATATTTAATATTTATATTTTGAGTTTATTATATGTGAAACTATGTGTGAAAGTTTCAGAGAAAAATTTTATCGTTTGAGCATCGAATTTGACAAAAATGACTTAATCGCGTAAAAGGTAAAAGTGGCATACTAGAGTGTAAAGTGCCTATTTGAGCATGGTTTAATATGAAGCATTAAAAGGGTAAATAACCCATTTTTTAGAGATAGTGGATGGCAACATGCAAATTTTATAAAGAAAAATATGTTTATATTATATGTTATATTATAATATATTATTATATTATAAACATATTATAAACAAAACATAAAATAAAAGAAAGTGGAGTGTTCATCTTTATTTTCATTGTTATTGCCGAAACAAAAGAAAAGAAGAGAGAAACCAAAGCTCTCAAACATTCGGTCTTTGCAAGCTTGATTAGGTATGTAATTGAGATCGGTTTTGATTATTTTACGTTTTTGAGATCGTTGCTTCAAACGCATTCACCCATGCTAGAATTTCTAAGATTATTGTGTATGTATGAATCGCCATTGATGAATTCTTGAGGTTTATGATGCTCGATGATGTTAGATGATAGATAGGTTAAAATTAGTATATTATGTGTTGGAAGTTTTGGTGAATTTGTGTTTTTAGGGCCAAATTGTAAAAATAAAAATTTAGAGGGCTTAATTGCAAAATAAATGAAAGATATGGACTTGTATAGTCCTCATATATATTCGGCCCTTAAGGAGTATGGGAAATTTGATGTATTTTGAGTTTTATGCAAATAGGACTAAATTACAAAGTTGTGAAATACTAGGGGTAAAATAGTAATTTTCCCATTTATGTGCTTAGGGACTAAATTGAGATGAATTGTGCTTGAATAAGCTAAATTTAATATGTTTTAGATCAAGAGTAAAGAAAAACGAGTTAGATCGGGGAAAGACGAAGGTTCTCGAATAAGCCGATTCGCACGACCTATCGACAACCGAGGTAAGTCCTAAGTTGAAATTTGTTAAAGAATTATTCATGAACTTATTAAATGATAATGTTTGATAAATTTTAGTATATAATCATGTTATAGCCGAATGTATATATGTGTATTGGATTGATTTCATAAATTGATAATGTGATATGAATAAGTGTATCAATGCGAATTGTGGGATTGTACGATGAAGTAATGATTTATTTGTTGAAGGTGAATAAGTTTAGTTGAATTGGATATGTAATATAGATATGAAATGTGTGGAATGATTGATCACATTGATATATTGGGCTTAGTGCCTAGCGTGCTTCGTCTTGAGTGATATATTCGCTTAGTGCCTAGCGTGCTTCGTCAGGTGATATATTCGGGCTTAGTGCCTAGCAGGCTTCGTGCCGGTGATTTAATTCGGGCTTAAATGCCTAGCAGGCTTTGTGCCGGTGATTTAATTTGGGCTTAAACGCCTAGCAGGCTTCGTGCCGGTGATATGCCATAAGTAGAGATTTTGAGGATCAAACAAGGTGAGATATATATGTGGTTATGTACTAAATGTCCGGGTAAGAATTTGCCTACTATATTAGTAAGGAAGAAAGTGAGTTAAGTTCTTTTTTGTTATGAATCAATTTGATGTGAATATACATAGCATATATGTGAAGTTGATAAAGCTTATGATCGAATGATATAGTGATGAAAATAGATACAAATGTGACCTTAGTATTCGGTTAGTGTATTTGATATATATATATATATAGAGAAATTTATGTGCAATATTATTAGTTTGAAAAGTTAAGTGTTTAATTGTATGTTCATTGTAAGTATATGTGCTTAGGACTTACTAAGCCGTGAGCTTACTCTGTTTATGTTGTGTTCTATTTTATAGATCAATATTTCAACTATGGGCTGGGGATCACCAAGACAATGAACCACACTATCACTCTCTTTGGTATAGTTTTGTAAACTTTTGAATCAAAGGCATGTATAGGCTTTATTTTGATAAATAAGAATGATGTCGGTTTGTAAATATAAATATGGCCTTGCGAATAAGGCTGTTGCTTTTGAGTTTTTGGTTAAGTTTAGGTTTCATATATGACATGGTTGCTTGCATTAAAATGTCAATTGATAATGCTTAAAGATGTATGGCTTTGTGGTAAGTATTAGAGTAAAACTTTTATATTTGATAAGAGTACTTATGGTACACTCGATTATATGGAACCGTAGTTGTGTTTTGTTAATAAATCGATGATGTTAGGATATTATGTGAATGTTTTAGGTACAGGTTAATTTGTATAAATGATTAAAATGCATGGGCAGTATGAATTGTATGTGGGTATGTTGGTCATAAACTAGTTAATTGGTCATAAACTAGTTAATCATATTTTGAAATGAAATAGTTTTAGTTAGCAGCAGTGATGTAATTTTGAAAATCACCAAAAATAGGATAAATTGAATTAGAAAGTGAATTAGATATAGAATTAAATCTTATTGTGTCTATTTTTACATGAAAGAAACAGAGTAGGCAAAGGAATTATATATTATGAGATATTTAAGTTTTAGTGAGACTTGTTCTGAATGAATTCGTGAGTCCCTGTTCTGTCTTGGAAAAATTGTTAAAATTGTAAAAAATAATTATGGAGCATAGTTTATATGTTTAGAATCCTTAATGAGTCTATTTTTATTGGAATAAACAAGGACATTATTGAAATTTTGTGCAATGAGATAACTGAGTTTTGTAAAGATAGGTCAGAATTATCAAACAGTGAAATAGGGTAACTTTGATGAATAAACTGTACTAATTGGCCACATGAAAATTCTGGAAAAATTATGGTAAAAATTTATATGAGTCTAGTTTCAAGGAAAATTTACGGATCTAAATTTGGAGTTTTGTAACTCGAGTTATGGTCAATTTAGTCAGCATGATGCAGTTGGACAGCTTTAAATTTTTATGCCCCAAATTAGTAGTCTAGTAATGCCACATACTCGACTCCGGCAAAGGTTTCGGGTAAGGGGTGTTACAGGCTATGCAAATTGTGCAATTATCAGATGAAGCAGAAGATCTCAGTTACCAATTCCCTCCGAGACAAGGATCAAACATGTCAGAATTCCTAGAACGAGTGAAAAAACAAGGCGATGTGGCTAGGAAATTTGTGTAGCTCATTAAACCGTAGAGGCAAAACTTTTGTAATAGACTCTTTTGATTAATGAAATGCCTAAATATGGGGCTATCTTGAAATCAACACCAAATTTTTGCATATTTATTCATAATTAAGATCCATTTGTCATTTATTCATTCATCCATTCATTACATATGCATATCACTCTAATCATTCATCGAAATTGAAACCGTATAATCCACGATTGCGACACTACGAACTGAATCACGACATTCTTATAGGACACGCCTAAGAGCTAGAACTATGGATGCTGAACTCAACGAAAGAATTGAAAGGATGGAAAGGACCCAAAGAGAGTTGCAAGAGCAGTTGGCTAAGTCACAACAGGAAGCAAGAGATTTGATGGTAAGATCTCGAGAGGAATCGCTCGAGCAAAGGGATCAAATGGCCAAAATGATGGAGAATATGACAGCTTTGGTCAAAAGAAAAGGACCCATGCAGAGCCCTGACATCACAGAGCCCCAGTCAAGAGTTAATCAGGATCCGCTCTATCCTCCAGGATTCACTCCACCTCACACCCATGCAATGCAAAGAGGATATCCTCAAAGGAACTCGCGGGCCTAGAGCAACGACCGCACCACCGCTCATCTAGGGCAAGGTATATTCAGATCGAACCCTCGAGCCAATCACCAACCCCATCGCTCCAGATTTAGATGATCCGTAGAAATAGCAGGTTGAAAATGGATGATCATGATGTTCGAATAAGTATAGGAGCTCGGAAGAAAGGCTTAAGGCGATAGAAGGTATCAAGTCTTCTCTGACCGAAAAGCTAAAGAGCTCAATTTGGTGCCCGATCTAGTTCGCCTCCGAAATTTAAAGTGCCGATTAAAAATATGATGGAACGAGATGTCCAAAGGCGCATCTTATCATGTTTTGTCAAGATGACCGGTTATGTAAATGAGGATAAATTACTAATACTTGTTTCCAAGATAGCTTGGTCGGATCGACTCTTCGATGATATAATCAACTCAGTAGAGAAAAGATTTGATCATGGAAAGACTTAGCATCAGCATTTTGTGAACAATACAAGCATGTATCTGACATGGTGCCTGATCGATTAACTCTACAGATGATGGAAAAAAAGCCGACAGAGACTTTTTAGACAATACGCTCAAAGGTGGAGGGATATCTCTACCAAGTAGAACCCCATTAACAAAAACAGAGATAATGATCCTCTTCATCAACACTTTGAAAGTGCCGTTTTACGACAAATTGGTAGGAAGCGCCACGAAAGATTTCGCAGATATTGTAAAACGGCAACTTATAGAAAATGCTATCAAGAGTGGAAGGATGGAAGGCTCAGGGGTTGAAAAGGCAAGACCCATAAAGAAAAAAGAGGCAGAAGCCCATATGGTGGGAACTGAGAGACACTACACTTCTAACCCATACCCAACCCAATTAAGACCCCGATATTGCCCACCTTCAAACTTCTATTTTCCTCCCCAAAGCCCTTACTATCAAGCACCTCCTCCTTACCCCGTCTATGCCACAAATAACTAAAGACCATTCACCATGTTCCCACCAAATACCATGCCTGCTCAAAGCCAACCCAAAAATGAACAAAAACCAACAAGACCCAATCCTGAAAAACCTCAATTCACCCCTATTCTCAGATATCATACGAGAGTCGTGTTCAAGCTATTGGAAAAACAATTAATATCCCCACATTATATGACACCCTTGAAGCCTCCATACCCAAAATGGTACGATCCTAATGCTAGTTGCATGTACCATGCTGGAAACCAGGGGCATTCTATAAAAAATTGTTTAGCCTTTAAAAGAAGGGTTCAAGGTCTTATTGATGCAGGGATTTTACGATTTGATGGCACTAGTAATGTGGCTGAAAATCCACTCCCTAACCATACTGAAGGGAACGTGAACGCGGTGACAAAAGAGGACATGCGGCAAGCTAAAAGTTACGTTTCTGAAATAAAGACACCTCTGCGGAAGGTTTGGGAGGTAATAGTTAAAAAGGGGCCGTTTTGTTATCCCAATAGAATTTTCAAAGAAGGAAACACAAAGAGTCAATATTTTTGTGATTTTCATGGTATTGAAGGGCATGACATCCAGTCTTGTGAGGGATTCAGAAAATTACTTCAGAACATGATGGATAACAATGAGGTCAAGATCTTTGATAAAATGGATGAGGCCGAGGAAAGGGAAATATGCGCCTCTGATAATCAACCATCAACTATCCCTTATAGTGCTGATCGGCCTCTGGTGATTTATTACGAGGCCAAGAAGAAGGAAGTCAAACCAAATGTGGTGATTGAAGTGCCATCTCCTTTCCCTTACAAGGACAATAAGGCAGTACCATAGAAATATGATGTTAATATTATCGTACCCGAAGGTAAAAAGTCAAAGGCGTGATTGGAGATATTAGCAGAGTAGGACACTTCACCCGCAATGGGAGGTGTTATTCTCCAAATAGGTGAACCAAAGAAGAAAGTCGTTGACTCGAATCGTAAAGGAAAGGCACCAATGCATGATATCGAGGTTGATGTTGAAATACTGACCGAGCAAGAGATTAAAAGACACATGAATGAGGATGAAGCACATGAATTCTTGAAGTTCATCAAACATAGTGAATATAATGTCGTGGAGCAGTTGAACAAGCGTAAGCAAGAATCTCGATGTTATCTCTATTGTTGAACTCGTAACCACATCGAAATGCTTTCTTGAAAGTATTGAATTAAGCGTATGTGGCAAGCAACGATTCATTGAAAAGCTTGATAGGTGGGTGAACAACTTGAATGCGGATAATTTCATCTCTTTTAGTGACGATGAAATACCACCAAAGCAGTAGGGGCTCCATAAAAGCATTGCACATTACAACCCGGTTGCAAGGGTTATATAATAACCGAATGTGCTCATTGAAAATGGGTCCGCACTCAATGTCATGCCTTTGGCCATGTTTTCTAAGTCGCCAATTGATATGTCTTATCCGAGGCCTTGTCACTCTACAAGTAAGGGCATTTGATGGGATCGACGAGAGGTCATGGGAAGATCGAGATTCCTCTAGAAGTGGGCCCATGTACATATGATATCGAGTTCGTGTCATGGACATCATGCCTTCGTATAATTGCCTTTTAGGGAGGCCTTGGATCCATTAATTTGGGCAAGACCTTCATCTCCATCAAAAGTAAAGTTTATCTGGATAGCCGTTTGATCACGATCATTTGGTGAAGAAGACATTGTTGCATCTATCTCTACTGACGCACCCTACATTGAAGTAAACAAAGATGCAGTAAAATGTTCCTTCCGTTCCTTCAAATTTATCAATGCTACATTTGTTGCTGAAGGAAATAAGATTCCCACGCCCAAGCTATCAAGGAATACCAAAATGGGAATTAAGCTGACTGTGGGAAAGGGAGCCCGAGCGAAGAAAGGTTTGGAAAAATATCAGCAAGGGATAGTTAGAGCACTAAAGCCAGTACACCACAAGGCTCGATACGGTTTAGGGTTCAAGCCGGATGTACGACAAAGAAGAAAACAGTTGCAGAAATATCAAGAAAGGAGGATTGCAAGAGCCTCGTGCCGAATTGGGATGGGAGCCCATAGCGTATCCTCCTTTGTCAAAACATTTACATCTGCAGGAATGATGTACCCAGGGCGAGATAATTCACGAAACACGCTGTTATTGATTGAAAGGGGTCTTCAGAACGTCAGTATAAATGTCATTGACAAAGGAGATGATGTAATTGAAGATGTTTCAATGATATGCCCTTGTCCTCCTGGATTCATTTTGAACAATTGGACTGCTGTGGATCTTCTTGTAGTTTCTAAGTCCTCTCCAGAGTAATGCTCAATGTTAACTCTCTTTTTGTGTAGTGGGATTCTTTTGTAAGAGCTTATGTTTGCTCTTTACCATTTAAGTGAACATTAATGGAGATGCATTTTGTCATAGCCTTTTCATTCTTGTTAACTTCATAATTATTCCTTCTTCTCATGACTTATCGTTACATGTACCTCATGTCATGCCATAACATTATGTTTGTTTGGTTCCAATACTTTAATGCTCCTCTATAGTTTTCTTTTCCATTCACCTTTCAGGTGCTCAGATACCAACGACATGAACAATCCCGTTTCAAGTCCTGAAATCGATTTTGAGAAAGCTATTTGTTTAGGAGAATTCGAAGCTGAGGAAAATGCTGAAGATTATCCCATCAAGAATCTGTTGAGACAGTGAACTTGGGAAATGAAGAGGCAAGAAGTGAAGATTGGGACCTCCATCTCAGATAACACCAAACATGATTTGATCGCCTTGCTTCGTGAGTATAAAGATGTATTTGCATGGTCGTATCAAGACATGCCAGGTTAAACGAGGATGTAGTGGTCCATAGACTCCCATGAAACCAGAATGCAAACCTGTTCAACTGAAGCTAAGACGAATGAGACACGAAATGTTTGTTAAAGATAAAAGAAGAAGTCAAGAAACAATTTGATGCTGGCTTCCTACAAGTCTCCAAATACCCAGAATGGGTAGCTAACATAGTCCCAGTACCGAAGAAAGACGGTAAGGTACGAATGTGCGTAGATTATCGCGATCTGAATCGAGCAAGTCCTAAAGATTGTAGATGGCCCAAAATTGCCCGGGCCCAATTACAAAATAAAATAACAAACCCAAAACAAAAAAATAAAAAATAGGCCCATTAACAAAACAAAAGGACCAAAAACCAACCCAACTCAGAAAACAAAAAAAAAAGCAAAAAACAAAACAGAAAAAAACAAAGAAAACCCTAGCCTTTCTGACCCTCTAACTTCTGACCCCCCACCTGCCCTCTGCGCCGCTCCATCCATCGCCTGCTCCGACATGCACCGCCCGAAACCTGCAAAACAAAGACAAAATACGCAACAAGCAGGAAACAATTTGTCTGTTTTATTCAGTTTTGGCTATAAAGCCACAAGAAACATTGTAAAAAAAGGAGGCTTTTTCCTTTCGGGAGAGAAAACAGAGAGAGTATTATAGCAAAAGAGCCTTTTTTTTAAAAAAAAAAAAAGAGAAAACAGAGACTTAGAATACAAAAATCATCAGAAATCGAAAGCAAAAAGTAATAGAAGGTTGTTTTTTTACTTCCGTTTTTTCATTCCGATAGCAAACTATTATTTTTATTTCCCTTTCTTTTCATCTGCTTATTGTTTTTTTTTATTTTTATTTTTTTATTTTACGAATAATAAAAGTGAAGGAAAACTTACCGACCGGGCGTCGTTGAGCCTCCTCTCCGTCGTCGAGTTCAAATCGAGCCAAGCGGGAGGTTTTTTTCTTCTTCTCTTGGTTTTCAAAAACAAAAAAGAGGTTAGATCAGCAAACATAAAAATAAAAAAAAAAATGAATGACCTTTCGATTTCTCGCCGCAGGTGTGCGGTGGTAAGAATGACAACGGCAATGGCGGCTCATCCGGAATCCCCACCCGTGACCTCCCCGCAGAGAAAAGAAAGAAAGGAAACTTTTTTTTGAAAGTCGCTAAAATGAAAAATGGGAAAAAATTGAATTTATAAAGGTTTCAAAACGAGCGTCGTTTAGGGCTCGTCTGATGGCCCCAAACGACGCTGTTTCATCGTGACTTCCATGCGACCGACCCGCTCCAGGAGGATCTGCGTGTTTTTGTTGATGGGCTATTTGCGCTATTGGTCCTTCCACATTTTTGAATTTTTACAATTAGGTCTTTTGCTATTTCAATTTGGCCCCAGAACTTTGCGCAATTTTAAATTTAGTCCCTATAAAACGCTGCGTTTAGATGTTTTGGGTAAATTTGCGCTTCTCATCCTCCATATTTTCACGCGCATAACAATAGGGTCCTCTCCCCTTTTTTTTATTGTGAATCTTCCCCAGCATTTTATTTTTAATTCGATTTGGCCCTCCCCCTTCAATTATCATTATTGTTGTTATTTAATGTTTTATTGATTATTTATTGTTACTATTATTTTATTATTATTATTACTATAATATCACGTATTATTATTATTATGATTATTATTATTATTATTATATTTTACTCTTGTTTATTTATTTACTATTATATTTGTTATTGTTATTTTATTATTACCATTGTTGTTCCATTTTTTATTATTAATACCACTATTATTATTATTTTCATTTTACTCTTATTTGTTTATTTATTACTTTATTAACCCTCTTTATTATTCGTTCATTAATATATCATGCTTTCTAATATATCATTATTTTTTTATTATTACAATTATTTAATTTGAATTTGATTTCCATGCTTTTAATTTTCACCATCTATGAATTTGTTTTATATATTATGTTATTCATTTTTTTATTATTTTATTTATTTATTATCATTTCATTTACTTAGTATTTATTCATTCATTGCTCTTTACTTTTTAGTATTTTAAAGCAATTTATTTATTTACTTATCATATTCTTTATTTTCTTATTATTGTTATCATTATCATTCTACTTGTTTCTATAGTCCTATTATTGTCGGTCTCATGTCATTATTTACTTGCTCATTCATTTGTTTATAAGAATTAGATTTATTCACATATTCGCTTAATTTGTTAGTATCATTACTTTGCCTAATATTAATCAATCAAATTTTCAAAATAAAGATAACGTTCGGTACTTGAAAATTCGAGAAGATCGAGCCCTAACTTACTGGGTTCCGGTTTTACTCGTTTATGTTCAACAACGGGATACCCTTTTTTAGAATCACAATTTAGATTTTAAAACAAAATACTTAATCCCGAAATTGAAATGTCGTGCCTAACTTCATTGGACTCGACACTTAGATACTTTGGGATAAGTTTCTTTCCTAAAATAGAGGCAATCTTACAGATTTGAAATCTCGGAAATCGAGCCCTAACTTCTTGGGTTCCGATTTTTCATTTGACGAATAACGGAAGATCATCTTCAAATAAAAACCAAGTTTCAAAAAGTGAGCTTAGTTTCGGAGTTTAAAGTATTGTGCCCTAACTTATCGGACGTGATGCTTTACCTCTTGAAAATAAGAAAGCCTTAACGCCCTTCCTATTTTAAAAATAAAAGCATTGTATTTTGAATCCCTTTAAAGTTTTCAACAAATAGGGCGTCAATCAATCGGTTTGGTACCAATTTTGGGCGTGTCGAGGTGCTAATCCTTCCTCGCACGTAATCGACCTCGAACCCGCTTTTTCTCAAAATTGTAGACCAAAAAGCACTGCTTTTAGTAAATTAAATGTTTTATTAAAACAAAGGTGATCCGATCACACCAAATAAAGATCGGTGGCGACTCCTTTTCTTTTCAAAACCGAGTCCACCGCGTCGTTTACCGTTTCACCCAAAAAAATGGTTACGACAAAGATAATTTTCCCTTGCCACACATCGATACGTTGGTGGATAACACAGCAAAACATTCATTGTTTTCTTTCATGGATGGATTTTCGGGTTATAATCAGATAAAGATGGCTCCCGAGGATATGGAGAAAACTACCTTCGTAACGATGTGGGGAACATTTTGCTACAAGGTGATGCTGTTCGGATTAAAGAATGCCGGGGCAACATATCAGAGGGCAATGGTGATGCTATTCCATGACATGATGCACAAAGAGATAGAAGTTTATGCTGATGATATGATTGCCAAATCTCGGGGGGAAAGAGAGCATATTGGGAACCTCAAGAAATTGTTCGAAAGACTAAGAAAGTTCAGTGAAGCTTAATCCACCAAGTGTACTTTTGAGCTACCTCGTGAAAATTACTCGGCTTCATTGTTAGTGAGAGAGGTATTGAGGTTGATCTAGATAAGATAAAAGCCATACAAGAATTACCACCTCGCGTACACAAAAAAAGTCAGAGGATTTTTAGGGAGGTTGAACTACATCGCTCGATTCATTGCTCAACTTACCAACCAAGTGTGACCCAATTTTTCGACTCCTTCAAAAACATAATCCGGAGAGTGGAGCGATGAGTGCCAAGTGGCTTTTGACAAGATAAAACAGTATTTGTCTAACCCTCCGGTGCTAGTACCGCCAACTCCCGGAAGACCGTTAATATTATATCTAGCTGTGTTTGAAAACTCAATGGGTTGCGTACTGGGGCAACATGATGAGTCGAGGAAAAGAAAGAGGCGATTTACTACCTCGCAAGAAGTTCATAGAGTATGAAGCAAAATACCGTCAATTGAAAAATTACATTGTGCTTTGGTGCAGGTAGTTGAAGGCTCAGACAATATATGTTGTATCATACGACGTGGTTAATTTCAAAGCTGGACCCAATAAAATACATGATGGAATCACCTGCACTTTCAGGAAGAATGGCACGATGGCAGATCCTACTACCAGAGTACGACATTGTATATGTGAGTCAAAAGTCGATAAAGGGGAGCGCAATAGCTGACTTCTTAGCAACTCGAGCCACGGAAGAATATGAGCCTTTGAGATTTGATTTCCCAGACGAGGATTTGATATGCATTGCAGAAAAAGAGTGTGAGTTGTCAAAAGAGAAATCATGGAAGATGAGCTTTGATGGTGCATCGAATGCATTGGGGCATGGGATTAGAGCAGTCTTAGTGTCACCAGAAGGGAACCACTATCCGTTCACTGCCAGATTAAATTTCTTCTGTACCAATAACGTAGTGGAATATGAGGCTTGTATCATGGGACTTCGTACAGCTATTGAATGAAACATCAAAATCTTAGAAGGATACGGGGACTCAGCGTTGGTGATTTACCAAATTCGTGGAGATTGGGAAGTGAGAGATTCTAAATTGGTCAAATATCGCGATCTCGTGGCGGAGCTGGTCAAAGAATTCAAAGAAGTGACTTTTAACTACTTCCCACGAGAAAAAAAACCAATTGGCTGATGCCTTGGCCACCCTGGCTTCAATGTTCAAAGCAAACAGAGAAACGAAAATAATGCCTTTCCAAATGAGTATATATAAGGTCCCTGCACATTGTTTTAGCATTGAAAAAGAGACAGATGGGCGGCCGTGGTTCCACGATATCTTAGAATATGTCAAGAATCAAAGGTATCCCGAGTAAGCAAATGAGAACGACAAAAGAACAATCGGAAGAATGGCGGTGGGATTTGTCCTTGATGGGGATATCACATACAAAGAGGAAAAGATCAAGTGCTCACGAGATCGTAGATTCTGTTGAAGCGAGAAAAATACTTGAAGATGTCCATGAAGGAATTTGTGGGATGCATGCCAATGGTTTCACTATGGCCAGGCAGATTATGAGACGGTTATTACTGGCTGACGATGGAAAGCGACTGCATTAGTTACGCACGAAGGTGCCACAAATGTCAAATTTACGGTGATAAAATTCATGCAGCCCCTTCGCCCCTTCATGCCATGACTTCTCCGTGGCCTTTTTCTATGTGGGGAATGGATGTTATAGGGCCAATTTCTCCAAAAGCTTCTAATGGCCACCGGTTCATTTTTGTGGTTATAGATTACTTCACAAAATGGGTAGAAGCCGCTTCGTTTGTAGTGTGACAAAGACTGCAGTTTGCGAGTTCTTAAAAAAGAAATCATATGTCGATACGGTTTGCACGAGAGAATAATTTGAGATAACGCTTTAAATCGAACAACAAGATGATGAAAGAAGTGTCCAAGCGTTTCAAATAAAGCATCATAATTCCTCACCCTATCGCCCAAAGATGAGCGGAGCGAGAGAAGCGGCTAACAAAAATATTAAGAGGATTATTGGGAAAATGACCAAGACATATAAAGATTGGCACGAAGCTACCATTCGCTTTGTATGCATATCGCACATCATGCGGACATCTACGGAGCAACTCCTTTCTCCCCGGTCTATGGAATGGAAGTCTTTGCCCATTGAAGTTGAGATCCCTCTCTACGAGTCTTAATGGAGTCGAAACTAGAAGAATCAGAATGGGTTCAAGCTCGATATGACCAGCTAAATCTTATCGAAGAAAACGCTGAAGGCAATCTGTCATGGACAGATGTACCAGAAGAGAATGATCATGGCTCATGATAAGAAGGTGCGGCCAAGAGAATTCCGCGAGGGGGAACTCGTACTGAGAAAGATTCTCCCAATACAAAAAGACTTTCGAGGAAAATGGGCACCAAATTGGGAAGGTAAAATGACGTCAGTAAAGAAGGCTTTCTCTGGAGCTTTGATTCTCACCGAGATGGATGGGAAGGAGTTACCTAATCCGGTGAACTCGAGATCCGTGAAAAAGTACTATGCCTAAAAAAAAGAAGAAAAAAGATCAAGATGAAAACCCGAAAAGGGCGTCTTGATAAAAAAATAAAAAAAAAAGAAAAAAGATCAAGATGAAAACTCGAAAAGGGCATCTTGATAAAAAAAAAAGAGAAGAAAAAAGATCAAGATAAAAACTCGAAAGGGCGTCTTGATAAACAAAAAAGATTAGGATGAAAACCTAAAAGGGCGTCCTAATGAAGGAGGTTCAAATAAAAGGAGCAAGACGATTTGAGCGGGAGTCATGTGGCGAGATTACAATATTTGAAGCGTCCAGGAAGCTCAAATCTTCTACACAAGAAGCCGTGCTCAAGAGATCCAGGATGAAGAAATGTGAGAAGTTCATGCGTTGAATATCTAGAGCATTTGTGACAATTGAATCTGCTTTCCTTTCTTTATAATGTCTTCTTTATTGAGCTTTTCCTTGTCAATTTTCTTTGCTTATTGCTTTTGAAATAAATATGAATGTGAGGTATTTCTTTCGTACCTACTTTGCCATTTTCATGCATCTCATGTGTGGTTCGTCTAAATGATAAATAGTGAAATGACATACTCTAAACAAAAAGAATGTTGAGTATTACCGGATGAGAATTTGGTAAGTGCAAGAGCCTCAAAGCAAGGACAAAAGTTCAACAAGGGAAAAGGGTGATACATGAGAAGCAGATTACTCGAGGATGGGTACAAAACACGAAAGGAAATCAAGAATCAAGCAATGAATGCGATCATCATGAGAGTCGAACGAAAAGAGATATCTGCAAACAAGCCCAAGGCATATGGCATAATCATGTAGGCATAAAAGTATTTAAGACCAAACATGTGCATATCATGATAACATCATGCATGACATATACAGGTATTCCAATAAAGCAAAAGGTGTTGATGATAGTCATCTTGAACCAAGGACAAGGAAGACATTCGAGTTCCACCAGATGATATGTTTTGAAATTTTGATACTTTTAAAATTATTTGAATTTCTATTTTTCAAAAATCAACTCATATTGCGAGAGGTGAGTTGAGCCTCGTGTCACACCGAGGTATTTTTCAATTTTCGTTTTCAAAATCAACTCATATTGCGAGAGGTGAGTTGAGCCTCGGGTCACACGAGGTATTTTTCAATTTTCGCTTTTCAAAAAATCAACTCATATTGCGAGAGGTGAGTTGAGCCTCGAGTCACACGCCGAGGTATTTTTCAATTTTCGTTTTCAAAATCAACTCATATTGCGAGAGGTGAGTTGAGCCTCAGTCCACACTGAGGTGTTTTCAATTTTATTTTCAAAAAAAAAATCAACTCATATTGAGAGGTGAGTTGAGCCTCAGTCACATGTGAGGCATTTTCAATTCGCTTTTCAAAATCAACTCATAATGCGAGAGGTGAGTTGAGCCTCAGTCACTGGTGAGGTATTTTTCAATTTCGTTTTCAAAATCAACTCATATTGCGAGAGGTGAGTTGAGCCTCAGTCACTGTTGAGGTGTTTTCAATTCATTTTTCAAAAAAATCAACTCATATTGCGAGAGGTGAGTTGAGCCTCGAGTCCTGCCGAGGTATTTTTCAATTTTCGTTTTCAAAATCAACTCATATTGCGAGAGGTGAGTTGAGCCTTGGGTCACACGCCAAGGTATTTTTCAATTTTCATTTTTCAAAAAAATCAACTCATATTGCGAGAGGTGAGTTGAGCCTCAGGTCACACGTCGAGGTATTTTTCAATTTCTATTTTTCAAAAAATCAACTCATATTGCGAGAGGTGAGTTGAGCCTCAGGTCACACGCCGAGGTATCTTCAATTCAGTTTTCAAAAATCAACTCACATTAGAGAGGTGAGTTGAGCCTCGTGTCACACGCTTGAGGTATTTTCAATTTTGTTTTTCAAAGATCAACTCATAATCCAGAAGTGAGTTGAGCTTCGTGTCACATGTCGAGCTATTTTCGATTTCTATTTTAAATATTGGACATCGAACAAAATTTAAGCTTTTAAGTCTTTGCTTCATCCTCGTTTCACAACGATGAGCAAAGAGGGCATTGTAAGCACTAAATTTTGTCCGGATTAATTATGGGTTTATCTAAAAATAATAATAAATTTAAAAAAATTTAAAAAAATTACATTTTAACCCCTAAACTTTCTTGAAATTACATTTTGGCCCCAAAACTTTTCAAAATTACATTTTTACCCTTATCTTTCCTAAAATTACACTTTGGCCCCAATAGTTTTACTACATTTGCAATCTGGTCCTTCATCGGAAAATCTCCAAAATCCATGGATTTCGAGCACCCACCGATTTTTGACCACCACCTAAGGGATGGCCTCCTTCCCCTAGCCACTGCTACTGACAAGCAGCTATAAAAGGGATTTTTCCCAAAATGAAACCCCATCAACAAAAAAAAGCCCACGAAAAAGAGAAAAAAGAGAGAAAAAAAAAGAGAAGAGAGAAAGAGAAGGAGAGGAGGCGTCACACCACCAGAGAGGAAGAAGCGACTGGCGGTTAAGAAGAAGAAGAAGAAGAAGAAGAAGAAGAAGAAGAAGAAGAAAGAAAAAAAGAAAGAAAAAGGAAAGAAAAGAAAGAAAAAAAAAAAATCTATCTAACTCGGTCGATTCGACCCGACCCACGACCCAACCGACGACCCGTGACCCGCTCCGACCAGACCCACGCGGCCCACCAAAGAAGAAAGTCAAAAAAAAAAAACAACAAAAAACAAAAGAAAAGGCAACCCCCAAAAAAAAGGCCAAAAATAGCCCAACATCCATTTAACAAGACACCAGTGTCCAAGAGGCCAAAGCCCAGTAAAGAAGAAATTCAAATACCAGCCCAAGTGAGAAAGCCCAGAAGAAAAAGAAGAAAAGAAGAAGAAAAAAAGAAAAATGAAAGAAAAAAGAAGAAAAAAAAAAAAAAGGAAAAAGAGTCCGGGTCGTGTATCTCATTCGATCAAGCACGTATTTTTGATTTTCGGTAATTTCCTTTTTTACTCACTTTTAATTTAATTTGTATATTCTTGATTACATCTCGTTTTAATATTATTGATATTTTTAGCATTTTTATTTGTATTTTTTACTTTTATTTTTGATAATTTTTAATAAATAAGGCAACGAATCGGTTTAATACTTGTCGTTGATTTCATCGCTATGTTGGTGAATATCATCGGTTCGTGTTAAATACGATACGCCCTTTAAAAGATAAAAAAAACAAAAAAAATAAAATAAAATTTGGAGTTTCAAAACTTTTTGTGTTTTTAAAAAATTATCGTATTTTCAAAATTTTCGTGTTTTAAAAAAATTTTGTGTTTCAAAATTCTCGTATTTTCAAAATTCTCGTATTTTCAAAAAATTAGTGTTTTAAAAAATAATTTTCGCTTCAAAATTTGCGGGTTTTCAAAATTTCATGTTTTAAAAAAAATTTCTTGTGTTTTAAAATTTCCGTGTTTTCAAAAATTCCGTGTTTCAAAAAAATTTCTCGTGTTTTCGAAGTTCTCGTATTTTCAAAAAATTCATGTTTTTTAAACAAAATTTTTTTTTTTCGTATTTCAAAATTTTCATATTTTCAAAAATTTTGTGTTTCAAAAAATTCTCGTATTTTCAAAATTCTCGTATTTTCAAAAAAATTCGTGTTTTAAAAAAAAATAATTTTCGCGTTTCAAAATTTTCGGGTTTTCAAAAATTTCATGTTTTTAAAAAAAAATTCTTGTGTTTTAAAATTTCCGTGTTTTCAAAAATTTCATGTTTAAAAAAAAAATTCTCGTGTTTTCAAAGTTCTCATATTTTCAAAAAATTCATGTTTTTAAAACAAAAAAAAATTCTTGTGTTTTAAAATTTTCGTGTTTTCAAAAATTTAGTATTTTCAAAAAAATTTCGTATTTCAAAAAAAAATTCTCGTGTTTTCAAAGTTTTCGTATTTTCAAAATTTCGTGTTTTTAAAATTTTTGGGTTTTAAAAAAAAAATTTTCTTGTTTCCAAAAATTTTCGGGTTTTAAAAAAAAATTCTCGAGTCTTAAAATTCTCCTTTTTTTAAAAAAAAAATTTCTCGTGTCTCAATCGGATCACGATTAAATATTAAATTAAACTTGTATTTTTGAAAATTAAGACAACACGCGTTTAACAAGATACCAATTTTGGGCGTCGAGGGTGCTAATACCTTCCTCGTGTAACCGACTCCGAACCTTATTTTTTCTCCGAATTTTAACGCAGACTTAAACCCGGCCATTTTTTAAGAAAATTCAAAAAAATAATTTTTCTTTAAAAAGAGGATTTATTAGGTGTCCGATCACACCTAGAAAAAAGATCGGTGGCGACTCCCTTTTGTAAATAAAATTGAAACTCTATTTTCAAATTTTTAATAATTTCCTCAATTAGCGCCCAAGCAAATTTTAGGTCGCTACATTTTACATAAATTTAATTAAAACAAAATAATATAAAATTTTCAATTTAAAGCAAAAATTCATAAATCAATTTTATTAAACAAAAACTAATAAGTTTTTTTTATTCTATAAGCATAACTACGAGTTAATATCTAAGATAATTTTATTGAAACATATACCCTAATTAAAAACTAATAATAACATATAAATAGTAAAATTTAAGTTGAAGGTGTTGCAGCTAATTCTTTAGAGCAATACCCCTTGAATTTGGAAGTCACATCACGCCAGGCAACAAATATTACTTCTTTAAAGCAATAATCTGGAATTGCCATAAACCCAGAACAACATTTTTTTGGAAATAAAATCTTGTGGAAATTAAAAGATTTTAACATATCGTCAAAGCATTTGTCATCAACATATTTATTCATGTACTGATTGCACTTATCTGCTCTTGGATTCCCTGTTGGTGATTCTTCCGCCGGCGGCTCTGTATCATCTGGTGGTGGTGAGCTAAAAAATGGTGGAAAATTTAGCAATGGCTGCAAAATTTGGTCTATTAACCATAGACAAGGGAATCGTGGTGAAAAATTATTAACTTGTTCAGTTGGATGATAATCATCAATAGAAAATCCTTGACCAAACAATATGGCTGAGAAAGACAAAATAAAAAATGAAGTTAACAAAACACTATTCATATGGATGAAACTTTAAAAAGATTAATGAAATTGAAAGCAAGTAAATAGAATATAATTTTGTAATCCATATAACTAATAGAATAGGCAGATATTTATAGGAAGAAAATTTTATCTTATTTTTAAAATAATTATACAGTAGATGAGGTATATTACAACTTCATCAATTGATTGAAAATAAAAACTAATTTTGAAATGAAATAATTCAATGCAAATCATAACATCTTTTATCTATTATCAACAAAAATTTCAAAATTATATTTATAAATTAAATAAATTGTTTTTACTAATTGAATAAAATTTATTATTATCAGATGTGTGAATATAAAAGAAAATTTGTTTACTATTGTTTATTCTAGTTGGCTAGTTGCAACATTTTCTTATCATTTACTTATAATATTAGTTCATCTAATTTTATTTTTATTTCCTTTGTGATTGTTAATCTATTTTAAAACTTTTCCTTTTCTAAAACAAATAAAATTTTAAAAATCATTAAAAGAAAAAAGTAAACCAAAGAAGTAGATAGATAAAATGATATAATCATCGTAATGACAATTTTTAATTTAATTCCATTGACGAATTCAAAAAAAAAATATTGTTTTCTAATTTTGAGTTTATTAAATTTAGATAAGAACCTTTTAACAATTATTCATTATTATTCAAAATAATAATAGAAAAACTATTTTGATTGAAAATAATTTTGTATCTTCACTTAAAAAAATTTAAATGATTAACTTAATTTGTTTATAATTGGTGGAGATATTTAGTCAAATAATGATATTTTAAAAAGTTCTAGTATGATTTCCTTAATTTGTTCAAAGAGATATTGCAATCAAAGTAATTACAGTGAAAATTCTCTCTTCTATTTTGTACTATAACAAAGGTTTAATTAGAGCAAAATTCAAGTGAATTACAATCGTCTATTTATTGAAATTTAATTTGTTTTTTTTTCCTTTATTTTTAGTGTGCAAATTAGAGAATTCAATTTAGTTCTTTGAAAGGAACATTCACGAGTATTATTATATGGTAAATCGTTGTGAAAAGACTATGAAAAAGTTGAATCTAGATAATTGTATAGGAAGTGGGGAAAGTGGGTTGATTATTCAAGATTTTATGTTTATTATTGACGAGTATGAAAGTAATGGGAGGTTGTGGATTCTGAGTTTTAAACAAAATGCGTTTAATTACTTAGAGTATCCGCTGGGCAAGAAAACCGGGGAAGAGAAGACTTCTGACGGAGATGATCTAGAAAGCTGGGTGTGGTATGATCATGATTCAATAATTGAAATTCAAAGAGCTTCCAAATAATTAGGTTGAGAAGGTATGGATGGCCAAATGACAATTTTCTATTTTGTTTTTTTTTTCTCCTTTTGTTAGTAATTCAGGAGGGGTAATTGTTATCTTGGGCAAGTCAAAGTTTGGGAGGTAGGTAGAAATATTATTCTTCTTCAAGGAAAATGGTGGTGTTGTGATTTCAAGTGTATGATGACATGCATTTATACACCATGTGTCTTTGAAGAATAGAAGTGTTTATGGGTGGAGATTATCACTATGATGCATCGATAGATAGGGTCTTAGTGTGAGGGTGGAAAAAACAAAGACATTGGAGAGGAAAAATTGAAGTGAAAGAACAAGCTTTGAATGTATTATCATTGCCTTGAGTAAAATAACTTACACATATTTGTACTAGTGAACCATACTAAATCATATTCTAAGCGCCAATCATTTTTGTCAATATCGTTATTTTTATCATTTTTATCCAAAATGTATAATTTAGAATTGAATTAATTATAAAACAACATTTTGCTCCAACAAATGGTTTATTAATCGAGAAGCTTGTAAAATAACATAAAAACAATGTTTATCTATTAAGATTTTTATTCGATAAGCATATTTATTGAGTTAACATCTAAGATAATTTATTTAAAAATATTCTCTACCTAAAACTAATAATAACATATAAATAGTAAAACTTAATCTAAGTCGATGGTGTTTCAGCTAATTCCTTAGAACAGTACCCCTTGAATTTGGAAGTCACATCACGCCAGGCAACAAATAATACTTCTTCAAAGCAATAATCTGGAACTGCCATAATTTCAGAACAACATTCTTTTGGAATTAAAACCTTGTGGGAATTAAAAGATTTTAACATGTCGTAAAGGCATTTGCCGTGAACATTATCTCCCAAGAATTGATTGCACTTATCTAATATCGGATCCCCTGTTGGTGACTCTTCCGGAGGCGGCTTTGTATCATCTGGTGGTGGTGAGCTAAAAAATGGCGGAAAATTTAATAATGGTTGCAAAATTTGGTCTATTAACCATAGACAAGGGAACCATGGTGAAAAACTATTAGGTTGTTCAGTTGAATGATAATCATCAATAGAAAATCCTTGTCCCAACAATGTGGCTGTGAAAGACAAAATAAATAACGAAGTTAACAAAACACCATTCATGTTGATGAAATTTGAAATGATTAACAAAATTGAAAGAAAGAAAATAGAATATAATTTTGTAATGCATATAATTAATAGAATAAGTAGATATTTATAGCAAGAATATTTTATCTTATTTTTAAAATAATTATACAGTAGATGAGATATATAGCAACCTTATCAATTAATTGTAAATAAAACTAACTTTTAAAATGAAATAAATTAAAGTAAATCATAACCTCTTTTATCCATTAGCAAAAATTTTGAAAAATTTTGAAAAAAACACTTTTATAAATTTAAAAGTTTCTTTTCCTACTAATTGAATAAAATTTATCAATATCATATGTGTGAATATATAGGAAGAATTTTTTTGCCATTATTTATCCTAGTTGGCTAGTTGCAATGCTTCCTTATCATTTTTTAATGTCACTGTACTTATATCTATTTTTTTTTTTTGTGATTGTTAATCTATTTTAAAACTTCTCTTTTTTGCAAACAAATAAAATTTTCAAAAATTTAAAATCATTAAAAGAGGAAAAGTAAATCAAATAAGTAGAGAGATAAAATGATATAATCATGGTAATGACAATTTTTAATTTAATTCAATTGGCGAATTCAAAAAAAAATATTGTTTTCTAATTTCGAGTTTATTAAATTTAGATGACAACTATTATCAATTATTCATTATTAGAAAAAATATTTTGATTAAAAGTAATTTTTATCTTTACTTCAAAAAAATTAATTTGTTCATAATTGGTGAGGATATTTAGTCAAATAATAATATTTTACGAGTTCTAGCTTGAGCTACTTAACTTGTTTAAAGAGATATTGCAATCAAAGTAGTTAAAGTGAGAGTTATATCTTTTATTTTGTACTATATCAAAGGTTTAATTGGAGCAAAATTCAAGTGATTTACAATTCTTAATATATTGAAAACTTGTTTTTTTATTTTTAGTGTGAAAATTAGAGAGTTCAATTTAGTTCATTGAAAGGAACATTTATTAGTATTTTTATGTGGTAAACAATCTGTACAGGCCCAAATTTGCTCGGGCCCACTACTAATCAAAAACAGAAAAGCAAAAAATAAAAAAATAAAGTCCAAATAACAGTCCATTACTAAGGATCCAATTACCAAAAAATTGCCCAAACTACAGGTGGCCCAACACAAAAAAAGAAAACAGCAAACAAAAAGAAACCCTAAAGCTGTGCGCCGCCAACCTTTCATCTGCCCTAGGCCTGCCTTGGCTAGCGCCGCACGTCATCTCACCACGCCTCTGCTACCGCCGCCACCAGTAGATCCCCCTAGCACGCCTCTGTCTCTCACGTCACCTGCAACACGCAACGAAAGCCAAGCAAAAAACGAAGAAGAAAACGACAAAAACAAATAGAAAACAAAATGGAAACAGACGAAAAGGGATCTTTGTAACTCGGTTATAAAAATCGAAACCAATCTCTTGTACTTTTTTTTTACGATCATCAGAAATCAAAAATAGAAACAAGGTTTTTTCGCATATATTATTTATTTCTTTATTTTTTACTATTTTTTATTTACGACAATTGAATCTGCTTTCCTTTCTTTATAATGTTTTCTTTATTGAATTATTCTTTGTCAATTTTCTTTGCTTGTTGCTTTTGAAATAAATATGAGTGTGAGGTATTTCTTTCATACCTACCATGCCATTGTCAAGCATATCATGTTTGGTTCATTTAAATGATAAATAGTTAGATGACATACTCTAAACAAAAGGAATGTTGAGTATTACCCAGATGAGAATTTGATAAATACAAGAGTCTCAAAGCAAGGACAAAGTTCAACAGGGGGCAAAAGGGTGATATATGAGAAACGCAGATTACTCGTAAAACTCGAGGACGAGTACAAAACCTAAAAGAAAAGTCAAGAGTCGAAGCAATGAATGCAGATCATCATGGAAATCGTAACGAAAAGGGATATGTGACAAACAAGCCCAGGACGTATGGCATAATCATGTAGGCATAAAAGCATTTAAGACAAACACGTGCATATTATGATAACATCATGCATGACATATACAGGTACTCCAGTAGATCAAGAGGTGTTGATGATAGCTGTACCGAATCAAGAAAAAAGAAGACATCCTAGTTCCACCAGATGATATGTTTTGAAATTCTGATATTTTGAAAAAAAATTCAATTGCAATTTTTCAAAAAAAAATCAACTCATAATGCGAGAGGTGAGTTGAGCCTCGGGTCACATGCCGAGGTATTTTCAATTTCTGTTTTTCAATTTCAATTTTTCCAAAAAATCAACTCATATTACGAGAGGTGAGTTGAGCCTCAGGTCACACGCTAAGGTATTTTCAATTTCTGTTTTTCAGAGGTGAGTTGAGCCTTAGGTCACACGCTGAGGTATTTTCAATTTCTGTTTTTTCAAAAAAATCAACTCATATTGCGAGAGGTGAGTTGAGCCTCAGGTCACACGCTGAGGTATTTTTTTAATTTATGTTTTTCAAAAAAAAAATCAACTCATATTGCAAGAGGTGAGTTGAGCCTCAGAATCACACACTGAGGTATTTTCAATTTGTTTTTCAAAAAATCAACTCATATTGCGAGAGGTGAGTTGAGCCTCGAGTCACACTGAGGTATTTTTTAATTTCATTTTGCAAAAAATCAACTCATATTTCGAGAGGCGAGTTGAGCCTCAGGTAACACGCTGAGGTATTTTTTTTTAAATTTCTGTTTTTCAAAAAAATCAGCCCATATTGCGACAGGTGAGTTGAGCCTCGGGTCACACGCCGAGGTATTTTTAATTTCTGTTTTTCAAAAAAATCAACTCATATTGCAAGAGGTGAGTTGAGGCTCGGGTCACACGCTGAGGTATTTTTAATTTCTGTTTTTCAAAAAAAAAATCAACTCATATTGCGAGAGCTGAGTTGAGCCTCAGGTCACACGCTAAGGTATTTTTTTTTTAATTTTGTTTTTCAAAAAAAATCAACTCATATTGCGAATTGTTTTTTTAATTTCATTTTTCAAAAAATCAACTCATATTGCGAGAAGTGAGTTGAGCCTCGAGTCAAAATGAGGTATTTTTAATTTCGCTTTTTGAAAAATCAACTCATATTGCGAGAGGTGAGTTGAGCCTCAAGTCACATCACCGAGGTATTTTTTAATTTTGTTTTAAAAAAAATCAACTCATATTGCGAGAGGTGAGTTGAGCCTCGTGTCAAACATTGAGGTATTTTCAATTTCATTTTCAAAAAATCAACTCATATTGCGAAGGTGAGTTGAGCCTCAGTCACACGCTGAGGTATTTTTTAATTCAGTTTTTCAAAAATCAACTCATGTTGCGAGAGGTGAGTTGAGCCTCGGGTCACACATGAGGTATTTTCAATTTTGTTTTCAAAAAATCAACTCATATTGCGAGAGGTGAGTTGAGCCTCAGGTCACACGCTGAGGTATTTTCAATTTCATTTTTCAAAAAATCAACTCATATTGCGAGAGGTGAGTTGAGCCTCGAGTCACTGCCGAGGTATTTTTTAATTTCTTTTTCAAAAAATCAACTCATATTGCGAGAGGTGAGTTGAGCCTCGAGTAACACTGTTGAGGTATTTTCTTTTAAATTTCTATTTTTCAAAAATGTAACATCCTAAATGTGGGCCTGTGCATTTATATGTTAGTTTAACATGTTAGTTCAAGAATTTAAGGCTCAATTGAGACCTTGATTAAATATATGGATTAGAGTTTAAATTAATGTTCTGAGTAGTTTAAGTGATATATTGGGCTTTAAAAAAATTTGGGTTAGGTGGCTAATAAATGGTGTTAGCTTATAATTTAAGAAGATGGATAATTAAGTGACAAGCTGGACTTGTGGCCCAAAGAATTAAAGTGCATTAAGTGGGCATAAGCTGGCGCCATAAGGGGGGAGGAATTTGGGCCCTTGTGTGGCCGATTGGGCCTTAAAAGATGGGTCAAATTCGACACTTAAATGGGAAGGGGGTGGACAGCATTAGGCTACTAATTAAGGAGCTTTATTTCTTTTTATTTAAGTAATAAAAGATGATAAACAAGGATGGAGGAGTTGGCTTTAGTGAGGGCTCTTCAAAAAGGTAAGATAAGGATTGAGTTATTATAAGATTTAAAGGTTATCAAAAGAAGAGGGAGAGTTGGCCGAAACTCAACTACAGGAGGGGGGAAAATCGGTTTAGTATAGGCTAGCCGAAATTCTGCTAACCATTCTCTCCATCTTTTTTTTTCTCTTTGCCGAAATCTACACTACATCTTCTTTCGGTTTTCTTTCTTTTCTTTTTCCTGAAAACACATCATAAAGTGTTTCTCCTCTCCTCAAAAACTCTTCTGATAGCGGAATACTCTTAGTGCCTATCTTCTTCTTCTCTATAGCCAAATCTACAAGGGAGATTTCTGTTTGCCCGAAGGTGCATAGTAAGCCGTATACTCCTTAGTAATCCGGTGAGTTTCGGGATTTTTCCTTTTCTGTGATTCATTTGTTTAGATCAACTCCTAATCTAAATTATTGTTTCCAAGGCCCCGTCGATTATACTCTTTACTCCTAGAAGCTGAAACTATCCTATTAAAGCCGATTTGGAGGAAAAATCGAAGGTAAGAAGTGGTCAGTGTGGCCGAATGGCTTTCCATGATTTTCTGTGCTTTGGTCGAATACTATGTGGGGTTAGGTAAATTGTGTGTATCGGTTGGTTTGATATTTGGTTAATGGCCGAATGTAGGAAGGTTGGTGGTGACAATTTCTAAAGGATATTCAGGATTCGGCTAGCTAGGTAAGTGTTCATTTTAAAGGTTACACTTAACTAATGAGTTAGATTTCATCATTATTTGGTTCGATGATTAAGGGATTGATATGGACTCAACTAACGATCAAGCGAGAAGGTTGGATCTGTAAAACCGTCGCATAAATTCAAGCGATCCGCTTGAGAGTGCGAGATTATTAGCAGGTGTGGGCCAAAATCGAAGTCGATCGTGGGCCAATAGTAGTTGTTTCAAGTGATAGTAGCGTAGACATAGCGAAATCCTTAGTTCGCGAATCAGGTGTGTAATACTTCCCCACCGTCTAGATTTGAATAATAATAAAAATATATATGTATATGTGTTCATAAGATTTACATGTTACATTAAAAGCCGAAATCTCGGATTTAAGCGGCGGACCTTCAGGTTAGTAAATAATCTGACTATATGTTACAAGTAAACTATTGTACATGCTTTAAATTATTGTGCATGTTGCATGGGTTGGGTGATGAAAGGAGAAAGTTATATGTACATGTATATGAGTAACGGTTTTACCGTGAATTCTTATGTGACTAATGCCATGAATCATTATACGGGCTTCGGCCATTATATGTTATAAGGGCTTCGGCCAATATATGTTGATGAGCAATTTGAGTGCTATCTGGGAGAGTAGCGGTGTGGGTTGATTGTAAAAATCCCCAATGGTGTGTTGGTTGGTACGGGGGCGTGTTGCGGATGGAAACCTAGGCAAATGGGTTGGGCTTTGCATATTATATGTTTCCATGTAAATGAATTTATTATTATGTTTAATGAGGCCCAAATCTAGTGGTACATGAGGGTTGCACACTGAGTCTCGCGACTCACCCCCTTTAAACTAACTTTTTAGGTGAAGATTAGTGCATCGGACCGGGCCGGAGTGAAGCGCAAGGTGGCCATGCAAAAGAAGGTGGATCCGACGACAAAGTTTCCCATATTAGTTTTTTTAAAGTACTTTATATGGTGGATTTAAACTACATTGTAATAAGGCCATAGGCCATTTGTTTACATTTAGATTTAAAATGGGCCTTTAGTATTTATTCTCGTTTTAATTTCTTTCAAGGACATATAATTAAGTTTTGGGCTTTTGATTATTAAGGCACAATTTATGTAATTTTCTATTTGGGCTTTTTGTCGACCACGATTGTTTCTGAAAATTTTCTTAGTGACATACCAGATCCGGTAGTAGTGTTTGGGCCGGGTTTGGGGTGTTACAAATTGGTATCGAGCGGTTCAAAACTTCGGCTTTGGGATTTTGGGCTCAAAAGATTTTCTAAAATGGGTTTTAAAGCATGGATTTTTATTAGTAAAGGTTTATTAGCTCAGCATGGCACCTGCGTCTCCGGCCAAGTTCGCCAGGTAAGTACTCTAAAGCATTGTGTGATATAAATGTGGGCTTAATGGGCTTATAGGACGTAGACTATTTAGGTTAGAACTTGATGGACTCTAGGCTTAGACAAACAAACTTTTAAAAATCCATAAGACTTAACTTCATTAAACAAAACCTGTAAACAAGTCACAAGACTAAAGTGTGGTAACAAGCATATGCATGTCAGGAGTAGATCCGGAAGAGCTTGGTATTTAAGCGGTCCGAGTGACTCACCTCCTCTTCGCAGAATCTCACAGTGCATAGTGATTGTTCACTTTAGCCATGACAGGGGTGTGGCAATAGGCATATGCATGTCTAGGAGTAGATTCAAGGAAAGCTTGGTATTTAAGCGATCCTAGTGACTCACCTCCTTTCCACTAGAATCCTACAGTGCATAGTGACTATTCACCCTAGCTACGAGTGCGTGTTGATGTGCCAAAACTTAAAATTAAAACCCGAAAGGGACCAAACCACCTTTTTTTCTCACAAAATTATTAGAATATCCTTATTTTGAAAAAAATTACCCATGATTTGCAGAAATACCCCGACTTACAAAGTCAATAGAATATTTCCATAGGAAACAAAAACAACAACAACAACATCAAAATATCCCTGAGTTGTAAATGACCAAAACACCCTTAATTTGCAAAATAACCAAAATACCCCTAATTGGTAAAATTACTGAAACACCTCTAAATTTTCAAAATTTCTGAAATAACCCCAAATTTCATAAATTACTAAAATAACCCCAGATTTGTAAAAATTACTGAAATACCCTCAGATTTGTGAAATTACCGAAATACCCCCGAGTTGGAAAATTACCAAAATACCCTTATTTTGCCAAATCACCCGGAACCTTATTTTGGAAAATTACGAAAATACCCCTGTAGGATAAAATTACCAAAATACCCCTGGGTAGCGAAATGACGAAAATACCCTTAGGTAATGAATGATACTTGTATGAACGTTGTGTGTGCACAATTCCTAGAATAGGAAGATTAAAAACTGTAGGTAGGTTCGAATTCGAAAGAATCACTTTTAAACTATGTTTCATAAAACTGTTCGGGGATAATTAGTGAAAACAACTAATAACTCATAAAATTTTTAAATCAGATAAACGCGAACTAGAAGAATGAGTACAAGAGGTCGAGGACGTCCACCACGTGGACGCAGTAGAGGTAGAATGACCGTGTTGGAACCCGTAGGATCGGGTCATGGGTCAAGAAGTGAGATACCGGTTGCACCAGCTGCTGAGGTGGAATTTGAGGACCAGAAAAGTGGAGAGGACGTGGTGTCTCAAGCCATACTAAGGGTTTTGGAAAGAGTGGCCGAGGCTGGTATGGGCAGAGGAGCCCAAAAATCTGTGCCTGAAAGGTTGAGGAGCAATGGGGCCAAAGTATTTAGGGGAGTCTCTGGTGTATCCCCGAGTTCTGCTGAATATTGGTTGGAGGTAGTGGAACGTATAATGAATGACTTAGACTTCACGGTGGAGAAGAAGCTGAAGGGGGTCGTGTCTCTTCTTAGAGACGAGGCCTACCAATGGTAGCTCACGGTGAAGGAGGGTACAGCCGCAGACCTGATTGACTAGGATTTCTTTAAGGAGTCATTCCAGGGAAAGTACGTTGGGGCTAGTTATATGGATGCTCAAAGGAAAGCATTCCTGAATTTGGTGCAGGGAAGTAAGTCTGTGGCGGAGTATGAGGCTGAGTTTCTATGCCTGAGTCGTTACGCTCGAGGAATGGTAGCAACGGAGTATGAACATTGCGTTCGGTTCGAGGATGGGCTAAGAAATAAGCTAAGGATTTTGATCGCGCCACAACGAGAGAGAATTTTCGCGGTTCTAGTGGATAAAGTCAAAATAGTGAGGAAGTGAAAGCGGGTGAGAGACAAGAAAGGGATAAGGTTCGGGTGAGAATAAGAGAAATTTTGGGCCATCGAGAGCATCTGGAATTTTCGGAAGAGGCTAGGCGATGGGCGATTCAGTGCTCCATCGGGCGAGTCAAGCATGTTCTATATGTGAGAGAACCCATTATGGGGAGTGTAGAGTGAGAACCGGTGGATGCTTGGTGTGGATCCACAAAACATCCGATGAGGACTGTCCTCGGATAGATCGGGGACGACCAATGGTCAAGTTCGATCGGGCTAGGAGAGGTGGTCACTGGATCAAGGGGTCGTGGTCAAGTCGAGGTGGCAATGGCGCAAGAGGTGGTCGTGAAGCACCGGTGAGGTGCGAGTTATGTTGAGGCAAAATGACCGACTTTGGTCTATCAAAGACAACCCCAAGGGGACGGAGACACTCAGGATCGAATAATGGTGCGTACCTACCATAATATACTAACTGCTTATTTTGGCTTTAGAATTAGAGTCTTGCAATGAAAGTCTAGTGGTGAGACTTAGGTAGTAAGATTACTAGTAAATTTGAACGAAATTTATTTTAAGGGGTTGAACTGTAACATCCTAAATGTGGGCTGTGCATTTATATGTGAGTTTAACGTGTTAGTTCAAGAATTTAAGGCTCAGCCTGAGACCTTGATTAAATATATGGATTAGAGTTTAAATTAATGTTACGAGTAGTTTAAGTGATATTTTGGGCTTTAAAAATTTGGGTTAGGTGGCTAATAAATGGTGTTAGCTTATAATTTAAGAAGATGTATAATTAAGTGACAAAGTGGGCTTGTGGCCCAAAGAATTAAAGTGCATTAAGTGGGCATAAGGTGGCGCCATAAGGGGGAGGAATTTGGGCCCTTGTGTAGCCGATTGGGCCTTAAAAGATGGGTCAAATTCGGCACTTAAATGGGAAGGGGTGGGCGGCATTAGGCTACTAATTGAGGAGCTTTATTTTTTTATTTAAGTAATAAAAGATGATAAACAAGGATGGAGGAGTTGGCTTTAGTGAGGGCTCTTCAAAAAGGTAAGATAAGGATTGAGTTATCATGAGATTTAAAGGTTATCAAAAGAAGAGGGAGGGTTGGCCGAAACTCAACTACAGGAGGGGAAAAATTGGTTTAATATAGGCTAGCCGAAATTTTGCTAACCATCCTCTCTATCTTTTCTTTCTCTTTGCCGAAATCTACACTCCATCCTCTCTCGGTTTTCTTTCTTTTCTTTTTCCTAAAAACACATCATAGCCGAAACTCCTTAAGTGTTTCTCCTCTCCTCAAAAACTCTTCTGATAGTTGAATACTCTTAGTGCCTATCTTCTTCTTCTCTATAGCCAAATCTACAAGGGAGATTTCTGTTTTCCCAAAGGTGCCTGAAGTCAGTATACTCCTTAGTAATCCGGTGAGTTTTGGGATTTTTCCTTTTCTGTGATTCCTTTGTTTAGATCAACTCCTAATCTAAATTATTGTTTCCAAGGCCCTGTCGATTATACTCTTTACTCCTAGAAGTCGAAACTATCCCATTAAAGCCGATGTGGAGGAAAAATCGAAGGTAAGAAGTGGTAAGTGTGGCCGAATGGCTTTCCATGATTTTCTGTGCTTTGGCCGAATACTATGTGGGGTTAGGTAAATTGTGTGTATCAGTTGGTTTGATATTTGGTTGATGGCCGAATGTAGGAAGGTTGGTGGTGACAATTTCTAAAGGATATTTAGGATTCGGCTAGCTAGGTAAGTGTTCATTTTAAAGGTTACACTTAACTAATAAGTTAGATCTCATCATTATTTGGTTTAGTGATTAAGGGATTGATATGGACTCAACTAACAGTCAAGCAGAGAAGCTTGGATCTGTAAAACCGTCGCCCAAATTCAAGAAGCGATCTGCTTCGGTAGTGCGAGATTGGCCAACGGGGTGTGGGTCGAAATCGAAGTCAGATCGTGGGCCAATAGTAGTTGTTTCAAGTGATAGTAGCGTAGACATAGCGAAAGCCTTAGTTCGCGAATCAGGTGTGTAATACTTCGCCACAATCTAGATCTGAATAATAATAATATATATGTATATGTGTTCATAAGATTTACATGTTACATTAAAAGCCGAAATCTCGGATTTAAACGACGGACCCTCAGGTTAGTAAATAATCTGACTATATCTTACAAGTAAACTGTTGTACATGTTTTAAATTATTGTGCATGTTGCATGGGTTGGGTGATGAAAGGAGGAAGTTATATGTACATGTATATGAGTAACGGTTTTACCGTGAATTCTTATGTGACTAATGCCGTGAATCATTATCTGAGCTTGGCCATTATATGTTATAAGGGCTTGGCCAATATATGTTGATGAGCGGCTTATTGCTATCTTGGAAAATGGTGGGTGGGTTGATTGTAAAATCCCCAATGGTGTGTTGGTTGTGCAGGGGCATGTAGCGGATGGAAACCTAGGCAAATGGGTTGGGCTTTGCATATTATATGTTTCCATGTAAATGAATTTATTATTATGTTTAATGAGGCCCAAATCTAGTGGTGCATGAGGGTTGCACTGCTGAGTCTCATGACTCACCCCTTTAAACTAACCTTTCGGTGACGATTAGTGCATCGGACCGGGCGGAGTGAAGCGCAAGGTGGCCATGCAAAGAAGGTGGATCCGTGACAAAGTTTCCCCATATTAGTTTTTTAAAGTACATTATATGGTGGATTTAAACTACATTGTAATAAGGCCATAGGCCATTTGTTTACATTTAGATTTAAAATGGGCCTTTAGTATTTATTCTCGTTTTAATTTCTTTCAAGGACATGTAATTAAGTTTTGGGCTTTTGATTATTAAGGCACAATTTATGTAATTTTCTATTTGGGCTTTTTGTCGACACGATTGTTTTACGAAAATTTTCTTAGTGACATACTAGATCCGGTAGTAGTGTTTAGGCCGGGTTTAGGGTGTTACAAAAAAAATCAACTCATATTGCGAGAGGTGAGTTGAGCCTCGGGTCACACGCCGAGGTATTTTTAATTTTTGTTTTTCAAAAAAATCAACTCATATTGCAAGAGGTGAGTTGAGCCTCGGGTCACACGCTGAGGTATTTTTAATTTCTGTTTTTCAAAAAAAAATCAACTCATATTGCGAGAGGTGAGTTGAGCCTCAGGTCACACGCTGAGGTATTTTTTTTAATTTTTGTTTTTCAAAAAAAAATCAACTCATATTGCGAATTTTTTTTTTAATTTCCGTTTTTCAAAAAAAAATCAACTCATATTGCGAGAGGTGAGTTGAGCCTCAGGTCAAACGTTGATGTATTTTTAATTTCTATTTTTCAAAAAATCAACTCATATTGCGAGAGGTGAGTTGAGCCTCAGGTCACACGCTGAGGTATTTTTTTTAATTTCTGTTTTTCAAAAAAATCAACTCATATTGCGAGAGGTGAGTTGAGCCTCAGGTCAAACGCTGAGGTATTTTCAATTTCTGTTTTTCAAAAAAATCAACTCATATTGCGAGAGGTGAGTTGAGCCTAAGGTCACACACTGAGATATTTTTTTAATTTCATTTTTCAAAAAATCAACTGATATTGCGAGAGGTGAGTTGAGCCTCGGGTCACACGCTGAGGTATTTTTAATTTTTGTTTTCAAAAAATTAACTCATATTACGAGAGGTGAGTTGAGCCTCGTGTCACTGTTGAGGTATTTTTTAATTTCTATTTTCAAAAAAAAATCAACTCATATTACGAGAGGTGAGTTGAGCCTCAGTCACTGTTGAGGTATTTTCAATTTTGTTTTTCAAAAAATCAACTCATATTGCAAGAGGTGAGTTGAGCCTCAGTCACATCTTTGAGGTATTTTTTAATTTCATTTTTCAAAAAATAAAAAATCAACTCATATTGCGAGAGGTGAGTTGAGCCTCAGTCACACCTGAGGTATTTTCAATTTATGCTTTTTCAAAGATAAACTCATAATCCGAAAGGTGAGTTGAGCTTGGTCACATGCCGAGCTATTTTTTTTTCATTTTTGAATAAAGAATAAAGATTGAACAATCGAACAAAATTTAGTTCTTTTAAGTCTTTGTTCTATCCTCGTTTCACAAATGATGAGCAAAGAAAGGCATTATAAGCACTAAATTTTGTTCTACTCGATTCTTGTTTAATTTTCAACATTAAAAAATTGAAAAAATTGAAATTACATTTGACCCTCAACTTTTCCAAAATTACATTTTGACCCCTCAACTTTTCCAAAATTACATTTTGACCCCATTTTTTCCAAAATTACCTTTCAACCCTTAAACTCTTCCAAAATTATATTTTGACCCTTAATCTTTCTAGAAATTACATTTTGACCCTGTTATTTTTATTGTATTTGTGATTTGGTCCTTCTGGCAGATTTGGTGATTTGGAACACCTAATTCCTAGATTTTTCGGCCACCAGCATGGGTGGCCACTCCTCCTCAACTGCTACCTGCAAAAGCATGAGAAAAAGGTAAAGAAACACACTATAAAAGGGGATTTTTCCCCAAAAATTAAGCCCCAACATCTAAGCAAGAAACCCACAAAAAAGAAAAAAGAGAAAGAAAAAGAAGAGAAAAAGGGAAAAAGAGAAAAGAAAAGAAAGAAGAAGAAGAAGAAGAGGAAGAGGGGGCGTCACACCACCGGCAGAGGAGACGGCAACTACAACAGCGGCGGGCTAGGAGAAGAAGGAAGAAGAAGAAGAGGAAGAAGAAGAAGAAGAAAAGAAAAGAAAAGAAAAGAAAAAAGAAAAGAAAAAAGAAAAAGCAAAAGAAAAAGAAAAATCAAAAGAAAAAAAAGAAATCAAGTCAAAATCAATCGGGTCGACCCGACCCGACCCACGACCCGACTAGCGACCTGTGACCCGCTCCGGCCCAACCCGCGTCCAGCAGGCCTACCAGCAGCAGGCCCATCAGAATTAATAAAAAATAAGCCATCAAAGGAAAAAGATGAAATAGGCCCAAAAAAATAGCCCAAATAATAGAAGGCAGCCCAACATGCTACCAGTAGCAGGCCCACTTTGAACACCCAACAGCAGGCCCATTTTCAGCATCCCAACCCGTGGCCCAACAACAGGAAAAGAAAAAAAAAGAAAAAAAGAAGAGAAGAAAAAGGAAAAAAGAAAAAAAACCGAGACACGTAAACCATTCGATCAGGCTTGTAATTTTGAGCTTTTCGGTAATTTTCTTTTTACTCACTTTTAATTTAATTCGTATATTTTAATGACATATCGTTTTAATATTATTGACATTTTTTTAGCATTTATTATCATTATTTTTAATTGTATTTTACTTTATTTTTAATTTTAATATTTTTAAATAAATAAGGCAACGGATCGGTTTTACACTAGTCATTGATTTCATCGCTATGTTGGGTGAATATCATCGGTTCGTGTTAAAAAGATACACCCTTTTAAAAAATAAAAAATCTAAAAAAATTTCGAGTTTCAAAACTTTTTGTGTTTTCAGAAAATTCTCGTATTTCAAGAGTTTCGTGTTTTAAAAAAAATTCGCGTTTTCAAAAATTTTAGTATTTCAAAATTTTCGTGTCTTCAAAATTTTCGTGTTTTCAAAACTTTTCATATTTTCAGAAAATTCTCGTATTTTAAGAGTTTCTTGTTTAAAAAAATCGTGTTTTCAAAAATTCTAGTGTTTCATAATTTTCGTGTTTTCAAAAATTTTCGGATTTTAAAAAATTCTCGAGTTTCAAAAAATTATGTTTTCAAAAATTCTTGTATGTCAAAATTTTTGTGTTTTAAAAAATTTTCGTGTTTTCAAGAATTTTCGTATTTCAAAATTTTCGTGTTTTTAAAAATTTTCGTGTTTCAAAAATTTCGTGTTTTTAAAAAATTTTGAATTTCAAAAAAAATTCTCGAGTTTCAAAGTTTTCGCGTTTTCAAAAAATTCTTGTGTTTTAATCGGATCACGGTTAAATATTAAATTGAACTTGTATTTTTGAAAATTAAGACAACACGCGTTTAACGAGATACCAATTTTGGGCGTCGCGAGGGTGCTAATACCTTCTCGCGCGTTACTAACTCCCGAACCCTATTTTTCTCTGAAATTTTGGCATAGACCTAAACTCGGCCCTTTTTTTAAGAAAATTCAAAAATAATTTTTCTTTTAAAAAAGGATTTGTTAGGTGTCCGATCACAACTAGAAAAAAAAATCGGTGGCGACTCCCTTTTTTAATAAAATAGAAACTCTTTTTAAATTTTTAATAATTTCCTCAATTAGCGCACGTACAAAATTTTACGTCGCTACACATATAACTAATAGAATAAGCATATATTTATAGCAAGAAAATTTTATCTTATTTTTAAAATAATTATACAACTTTATCAATTGATTGTAAATAAAACTAATTTTGAAATGAAATAATTCAATGCAAATCATAACATCTTTTATTTATTATCAACAAAATTTCAAAAATTTAAAAATTATATTTATAAATTAAATAAGTTTTTGTTTCTAATAATTGAATAAAATTTATTAATATCATATGGGTGAATACCTTAAAAGGAAGAATTTGTTCAAATTAGGCAAAGGCAAGAGAGACCAAGGATAACAAAAACATTGGCTGCCATTGTTGTACGATGATTGAGATTAAGAAAATTTCTGGTTTGAATTACTTATTTGATAGGGTTGAAAGGGTAGTTGAATCAGCACAAAACAAATCAAATTCCAATATTTAAAGAGTACTTAATGGTGAAATAACGACCAAAAAATACAGTGAATTTCTATTTTTTTAATTGAATCTTTTGAGATTCTCTTAACCATATGGCCTCCTTAAATTGCAATTATAGTGAGCATGGGAAAGTATAATTTATATATTTTTGCGTTGATGCTGTTGAATTTATGTGGAATTATTTATAGTGATATTGATAATGTTAAGAATTTGAATAATCGTGTCTATTGATAAACTAATTAATATTTAAGTATTTTAATAGTGTTGATTGAATTTTAGTTCGATTGGCATGAATATTATTATCAATATAAAAGAATTTGCGTTCGAGTGTGCTGAATTGACGACAATTAAACATCTATTCCATTTTTGCAGAGTTGGCATCCATACAGAATGCTCTTCCAGCATCATGAATCAGATCTCTTGGCAACTATATTGAAAAAATGACAGTCTTTTACAGTATTTCCTCAGTAAAGTACTGTGTGTGAGATTTGTGGGCTCTGTAAGCATAAAAAGAGTCTCATTCAGCAGATCCGTTCTTCTAATATCTAATCCTCCTTGAACAGAGGTTATCCCAATTATACATTAATGTTTTGATCATGACCCCACTGGATAACAGGATAGCACATAGAACGAAATAGAGGAAAGAACTGATTTAATAAGTGTGTACCTCCCACCAAGAGATAGACACTTGGATTTCCAAGTCTCAAGCTTAGACAGCATCTTATCAATCATTGATCGGAAAAACCTCTTATCATTCAAGCATCTAATTTGAATACCTAAATACTTTCCAGGCACCCAAAATGCTCGACACCCATCGTTTCTTATTGCTCCGTCCGGCAAGCCGTAAAAAACAATTCAGATTTATCAGTGTTGAAAAGAAAATACTATCATCTGCAAATAACAAATGTGACGCAACAGACACTCTTAATAACATCAGGTTCTCCCTCATTAATGCTACAATTTGTCTCTTCTTACCTATACTTAATTCCCACATTAATTCAACCCTTTTTCCTTATTCGTTTGGCTTTTCTCATACTCAGTTAATATCTTTTGACATTTTCCTACATATTTCATACAAAATTCACATTCTCTATTCAAAATTCAATCTACTTTTGACTTCTCTTCAGTTTATTTTCACCATAAAAAGACCCATAATTTCAATGGCTACCAAACAGATTAATATTCTAACCATTTTTCTGTTGTTTATCTCACTCTTTCTTCTTAACCTTTCTGGAACCAATGATTTAAGCCTGGGAAACAAACAGAGAGAGAGTAAAATTATGAACTTTAACCAAGCATCCATGACTCATCTCTTCGCCAAAGGTTTCCCCCTCCCTCCTTCAGCTCCATCGAGAAGACACAATGATGCCTCCCATGGTTCAGCTGCATGGTCTAAAAGTTTAGCCCCTATGACTGCATAAACAAATCAAGTTGACTGCTTTGAAGCTTTTTCAAGGTTTTTTAAGTAGCTTTTTTGTGTTATTGGGAATTACAACACATGTTTATCTGTAGTTCATGTTTTTTGTTCCCTTGTTTTTAGTTTACTTTGCAATAAGAAAAAGAATTGCAAATACCAGATTTGAAGTCAATGTTACTTAAAAAACAACAGTATGTATGCATCAATTAGAAAAGGAATACAGGATCTGTTTTATCATTTTTCCTTTTTGTTAGACCAATTAAGGATTTGTTTCTATACATATGGACATGCATTAGGAATTTCATTTCATTCATTCTTTTTATTATATTTGTGTTACATAATTTTCTTCGCATTTATTAGACAACGACGAAAGATCATTTAATAATTTAGAGTAAAATAAAATAAAATTTGAAAAAACGTATTAATTGACTGTTGTTTCAGTTTAATCTCTTAAGTGTTTCCACAACTATCATTTACAAAGTTGAATAAAGATATAAAATAATTATAAAATTTACCTCTTATTAAATCTATTAATTATTGAACTCGTTTCGATGGATATATTAGGAAATAAAAAATTTAAACAATTCACTATTTAAGTTAAACCTATTAAATTAAGGTTTAATGACAAATTTGACCATTAATATTTGTATATTTTGTCAAAATAGTTCTAATTGTATTTTTTAAAAAACTATTTTTCTAACTGATTTAATGAAATTAGTACAATTAAAAAGTTAAAGTTAACGAGAATTATGTGAAATTTTATATGTAAATATTTTTAATGAGATGTAATTTATTACTTAAATAACCTAATAAGACGATTACATATATAAAATAATAAAATAAAATAACCTCTCAGCAAAAGATTGAAACATTGAAATTATTCATTAAATTTATTAGAAAAACAATTTAAAAAATTAAAATTGATGACAAAAAACTCAAAATATAATTATAACTATTTTAATAAAATATATGACTAAATTTATGATTAAGCCTTAAATAAATTATGTAACTATTTACAATAATTCTTCTTCAAAGACAAAGTTTGAACACTCTAATAAACAAGTGAAACAGCAAAAGAAAATGGAATCCACACTGCCAAAATCAAATAAAAATGCCATTTACACGTGTAACAACTAAATTTATTAGAAATACCCAGAGCAGTGGGTAAATATCCCATATATATTAAAAATAAATAAAAATTATGGAAATATACCAGTTTAAAAAATAATTACGGGAAAGTATCGTTTCCATAAAAAACGCGTCCACGTCAGCGCGTTTTTGGGGATGCATAACTAAAGTGCCCTTTAGGCGCTTTTGTCCACCTCGACAAAAGCGTCCACGTAAGCACGCTTTTTTTGAGGTGGACAAAAGCGCGTCTAAAGGGGCGCGCTTTAGCCCTCCAACAGTCAAATCCCAACGGCCAATTTTTTTGACCGTTGGGGGCCCTAACGGTAAAAAAAAAGTATAAAAACCCCCAACCCTTTATTTTTTCACACTTCAATCCTTTCTCAATATTCTCTCAATTTTCTCTCAATTTTCTCTTAAAGTCCTTGAAATTTACGCTCAAATTTCTAAATAGTCCTTTACTATTTACGAAAAAGCCCTTTATAATTTTTTTAATATATTTTTTTTGGAAAATTTTAAATTTTTTTATCGGATTACAATGGCCGAGGAATTACGTCGCCTAGACAACAAGCACATCTCCGTCAAGCAAATGCAAATGGTAAGTTTTACTTTGAATTGTTCAATATTATTTAATTTTTTTTCAATTATGCAATTTTAATTAATTTTTAATTATATAATTTTTAAACAGTATGTAGATCGGGTGTTAGAATGTTATATTCACAACATGCATGGTCCCCATCGCTGTTGATCAAGACTTACTGGGAAGTGGGTTTTTGCACGTGGTCACGATAGTAGGGGTTCAAGTTGGAGCCGCCTTTGATCGGTAGCGTTGATAGAGAGGTGGAGACCGAGACGCACACTTTCCATCGCCATGCGGAGAGTGTACCATCACTCTAGAAGATGTGCGATTGCAGTTGGGATTACCGGTGGGCGGGTCGGTAGCCACCGGTCCGCAACATCTACCGATTGGATGGTCAGTATGCTACGAGCATTTGGGTGCCATTCGGATAGAATTCAAAGAGCTTGGATCGATATGGCACAGTTACGAGACGCATTCCGGAGCCGAACGAGGTTCGGCCAAGTAGAAAGAATACGGTATGCTCGGGCATACATTCTTCGATAATTGGAGGCTATCGATGGGACCTCTCTAGAAACCTCGTCCACAGAGATGGCTCCTAAAACTTGTTGATTTGAGCGGTAGATAAATTGAGTTGGGGTCTGCCGTGCTATCGAGGTTGTATCGGGAGATGTCTTGGGCGACGCTTGCCGAGTAAAGCCAAAATCGGAGGTTGCCTATCACTCTGCGATCATGGGCATGGTTTCGATTTCCATTTTACGTCCTTCACTCGACCAAATGATATTCATTCCCCGATAACGAGGTAAATTTAATATTATATTTTACAATTATTTCGTAGATTTATAGTATAAGTGCATGCTAAAAGTTTATTTAATTAGGTGGAACCATTCGCGAGTCATGTTGGAATACCTAACTCGCTTGATGATATCTGACTCCTATTGGACCAGCAGTCGGAATCACAAGTAAGTTTCAATTTCGTTATTATAATTTAGTATTTAGTATGTAGTCTCTAATATTATGTATATAACTAATATTTTGGTAATGTTAATATAGTTTCAATGGACACCATACGAGGATCCAAAATTGAGCGATAATTAGGAGGAGTTCTTCCAAAATCAAGCAGTTGCACGTGAAGGTCCCATTGATCACCTACGCGACCGTGGAGATGCACCAGTCAAATCGGGTTCTGCGACAATTTGGATTCCGGCAAACGATCCCCGTGCCACCGGAGGTGCTCGATGATGAGTACAAAGTGGACTTACTGGTGTTGCATTACCGGATTGGCCAAGATTTTGGTCAGTCATATCGAGGCGTGGGAGAAGCCGGTATGACTTTTTACCTATCCGGAATCGATCATCGATCTTGAGTTAGCGTGCATGCTGGAGTACATGCCATGGTTTAGGATCCATGGCAAGCCGTATTGTTGTCGGAAGAAAAGAGGCGACGGCAAATTTGCGAGAGAAGGGAACGTCGGGCCCCTTTAAATCCAAGAAGAAGGGGTGAAGAGGCGGGGCCATCAACAACGCCTACATAGTCACCGGGCCAAAGAACACTTACTACACGATCATCGAGCCCATCGGTTCAAATTGACAACACCGACATCACGACCTCCACCATTTATGCGGTGTGTACCCTACCCCTTATATGTATCCTCCTAACCGTATATGTTTCCTTTTCCCGGTCCACCCGAGTTGGAATGCATGGCGGGTTCAAGTCCGTTCTCGACTTTCCCCTCTAGCCACCGATCGTGAGGTCGGCGTCGCATGTGGGATTAGAGGAGGGCCGTCGAGGAGCGATTCTTTCTACCAAGCTCCTTTGCAGATGCGGGATGCGATCACCCGCCGTGGTTTATGCAAACACCTACGGGTCATTATTTTATCAAGGTGGGTCATCATCGCAACACCAAGAACTGAGACCCACTGCTTAGGAGGAACCCGATTCCCTTGGAGGTTCCACGACCCCGTCGAAAGCTAGAAGAAGGAGGAATCCGGTAGCAGAATCATGATCGCCCAGCCCAGTGTGCACTTGGTTCCTACCAAAGATCGACCTAAACCCTAATTTAGTTTTGTAATTTTATTTTTTTGTAATTTAGTTTTAATATATTTAATAAAATTTGAGTTTAATTTTTTATTTTCAGTAATTTAAATTTTTAATTTAATTTTAATATCTTTGATAAGATAGAAATGGTTTAATTTTTTGTAATTTAATTTTTTATATGTAATAAAATTTGAGTTTAATTTTATTTCTTTTGTAATTTAATTTTTTATTTTAATTTTAATATCTTTGATAATATAGAAATGGTTTAATTTTTTTGTAATTTAATTTTTTATTTAATAAAATTGAGTTTAATTTTATTTCTTTTGTATTTTAATTTTTATTTTAATTTTAATATCTTTGATAAAATAAAAATGGTTTAATTTTTTAATATAATTTTTTATATGTAATAAAATTTGAGTTTAATTTTATTTCTTTTGTAATTTAATTTTTTATTTTAATTTTAATATCTTTGATAAGATAGAAATGGTTTAATTTTTTTGTAATTTAATTTTTTATTTAATAAAAATTGAGTTTAATTTTATTTCTTTTGTATTTTAATTTTTATTTTAATTTTAATATCTTTGATAAGATAGAAATGGTTTAATTTTTTTGTAATTTAATTTTTTATATTTAATAAAATTTGAGTTTAATTTTATTTCTTTTGTAATTTAATTTTTATTTTAATTTTAATATCTTTGATAAGATAGAAATGGTTTAATTTCTTTTTTTGTAATTTAATTTTTTATTTAATAAAAATTGAGTTTAATTTTATTTCTTTTGTATTTTAATTTTTTATTTTAATTTTAATATCTTTGATAAGATAGAAATGGTTTAATTTTTTTTGTAATTTTGTAATTTAATTTTAATAACTTGAATAAAATAAAAGCTCTTATACAAAAGTTCACCGTTTTCTCCAAAAAATAGAAATTACATAGCCACCGGAGACAAAAAAGCTAAGAACACGGTCAACTATTCCGATTTAGACACTAGCGAGATGTATGGCCCGAGTTCCTACACCATCCGCATAGCCGACTTTGGTTGCTCGTTTCTCGGATATCCATATTGTTGCGTATTCTAGTCGAGTAAGGTCGACATTTTGGTTTGCGCCTCAATTGTCTATCCGGCAACAACTTATCTGGTCTGAAGCGTCTGACGGACCACTTACGTTCATCTGGGACTGGTGGGAATATGTGTCTCCACACGTTGTACATGTTTTCTAATTTGTACACTTCGTCGACATAGCTCATGGGATCAAGACGGAGATTCTGACAAGCCGCAAGTACATGAGCACATGGGTAACGAAGTGCATCAAATATCCCACAGTCGCAGGTCCTATTTATCAAGTGTACACGATAATGCCCGCCAATAATACCTTGGTTTGGTCTGTCAAACTCCGTGACACGAAACCATAGGCTGTCGCGATCGTGACACACTGTGTACATGGTGTTCGCCCGTGCCTTCCCACGGTTTATTTCTTGCAAGACCTTCGGGCTCCATACATGGCCTCCTTGCATCTGCCCTCTATAACTCGCTGCTTTCTTCAGAAATAGTTTCGCTAAATGAAAATATATCTCCCGCACAACTGATGTAATTGGCAGATGACGGGTTCCTTTTAGAATAGAATTTATGCATTCGGCCAGGTTTGTGGTCATATGACCATATCGTAGGCCGCCGTCATATACTTGTGTCCACTGTTTGAAAGGAATATTGCACAGGTAGTTTGTGCTTTCAGCGTTATCTGAGCGCAAATTGGCCAGCATATCTTGAAAACGGTCTTTATTGATCTCGTACCCTGCCAACATACGTTGATAGCGAATATTACATACCACTCTTCAATCGAGAATAAATTGAATATTACAAACGAAATTATATTAATAGATATTTCATACCCATATCGGTCACTTGTTGTTTCTATCTTTTAGATCGATGTTGCCCATAGTAGTTGGATGAAACATGCCTCAGGCAATATCGATGGTGTGTGCGATGTCACATGCTTTCCTGGCATTCTATTGCCACAAGTATTCCAGGGCCCCGATCCGATATAACGCATATGTCAGGTTGGGGACAAACATGCCTCCTTAACCTAAATAGGAAGAAGTCCCAGTCATCAGCTGACTCCCCTGGTATTATTGCGAACGCAATCGAAAAGATTCTCCCACAGCTGTCTTGTGCCACAGCTAGCAATAGCCAATGCGTATATCTATCATACATAAAGGTACCATCAATTTGTACCAATGGCTTGTAGTATGTAAAGGCATCTCGGCATTGCTTAAATGTCCAGAACAGACGCTTGAACACTGCGCATCCACGGAGCAGACGATCATTGTAGTACGCCGATTCCGTTTCAAGGTCTGCCGTCTTTGCTGGGACATATCTCTCCAAAGACTGACACCTTGTCACACTTCATTATATGAAGTGCCCCACTGACCGTGCAACTTTTCTAACGCCTTCTATTTGGCTATCCAAGCCTTTCTATAAGAGGGCGTGTACCCCAATTGGCTACGAATATTGCCAATTAAGGCCAGCACCGTAGTCTTGGGATCGGCCTTCACCGTCGGGATTATTAAGTCAGCCAACACGTCCGAATCCATCCTCGGATGATCTTGTGTTACACCTGTCATCGAAGTACGTTAAATAATGCAACATTACATAATATTAGTGTTATTCGAAATCATTGAACACATAGTGGTACTGTACAGGCAAGACATATATGTGGACCTTTGTACTTTTTGACCTCCCACAACCCTGTCCTTTTCCTCAACGACGCCATGATTTTCCATGAACATGTGTCGTCTTGCACTGCACACTTTGCCTCGTACTTATCGAGCCTGGATTTAACCACATTGTAGTTAACCCCGTTCCTGATGCTGTATTGTTTCAATGCAGCAAGAAAAGTATTCTTGTTGGAAAACTGGTTACCAACTTCTAATTGATCCGAATCCAACGAAGAATTTATACGGTCCACGCGTCCGTGTGGTAGTTCAGAAACTCAATGCATCATCTTGAGATAGATCGACATTATGCATGTGAAATTTGGAGGTGAGTACATACGAATAGCGGATCTTCTTCTTCTTCATCCGAACCGCCTCAACGTCTTGGTACAATTGAAGCGGGCTCGGTTCAAAAATAATCCAACTTCGCACCGCAGGGCCACGGCTCCCGAGGTGGATCCACATCGATTCATCGTCCAACCTCCATAACTCGCAACAAACGAGGACCCTCATCGGTGGATGTCGTCGGAGTACATCATCCTCCTTAAACATCTTTCGTAAAGATCCTAATCATATGTGGATTGCCAATCACTAGAAGTTCTTGGCGTCCCCAATACGTATTTCTATCATCGGACGTCGAAGGGCGGATATGCATGTCTCATCCACCAACCGAGTGTCGTGCAGGGGTTATGTTTTCCATACTACCACCGCACACGAGCACTTCTGTGTTTTGCCTCCCACTTATAGAGTGTCGGCTTGGGGTCGTGTATTCCCCTCGAACGGCAGTAGATGTTGAGGTCGCAGAAAGATCACTTGGAGATGAAAATTCTACATATAACTCGAGATAGGGCGACCCACTGGCAAGATGAGTCTCCACCATTGCCTCAAGGCTCCTAGGACCTTTGATGTCGAATGAGTCATATCTCACCGGATCAACCGAAGCGCAAAATCTATACTTAATAGACTAAACTTTCATTGGCGTTGTTCCGAATATTTTACGCCAATTCTTTTGCGAAGTTCTACCAAATCGACGTTCCGATTAAAACTCGATCATGTTGTGTTCTCGATAAGAAAATAACACCATTTTGGTGTCACGAACTTCACCATCGTAGTAAATAACGAAGATTATATCGTTCACTCATTTTCGCTTTTTTTTCTTTTGCTGAATTTGCCTTACGCTAACCGAGAATGAAATTTGGTGATTATAGCCTAAGTTTCTTTGGAGACCACTATAGCAAAAGAGCATCCACGTGGAGCTCTTTTCGATACTCCTACGACGATGCACCTCTTTGGAAGCGTTTTTGGCCTTGTTTGTTGAAACGTCTCCTCAAAATTATTTTTACGGAGACTCATGGCCCAAAAATTCAATTAATTTTTCATAGGGGTGGAGGCAAAACGCGCCCACGCCGTCGAGTGTTTCTTGGTAATTGAGCTAAAAGCGCGCCTTAGGGCGCTTTTGTCCCTCACAAAAGCGCGCTTACGTGGCGCTTTTTCTTTGAGTGGACAAAAGCGTCTAAAAGGCGCTTTCTTGACATCCCCAAAAGCGCTACCGATGGACGCGTTTTTGGGAAACAGTACTTTCCGTAAATATTCTTCAAATGACACATTTCGTAATTTTTTTTATTTTTATATATATGAGATATTTACCCAGAGCAGTAGCAATAAATTCCTTGGCTTTGACTGTTAAAAGGGTTTATATATTATCATTTTAAATATTTCTATTTAATTTTATTTTATGTAATTTGAAGAGAAATCTAATTTTGTGAGGAAAACTATAAATTGAATGATTCATAAATTAAAAAGTAAAAATTGTACTTTTATCATTTTGATCATTTTCAATTTACTTTCGATAATCAATAAAAAAGACGAGCATGAAGAAAAACTTTGATTTTCTTTATTCATCGTCAAGCGAAGAGAAGAATAGGAACATACGGTGAAAAGTTGTGCAATGGAATAATAGGATTTTTGGCACTTTTTAAAAAAATTAATAATTTTGAATAATTGTAATTTTAAAAATGTTTTTAATATTTGAAAAAATATTAATATTTTAGATTTTTTAGAATATTATAATAATTTTAGAATTTTTTATTTACCATTAAAAATTATAAAAGTATCATATTAGTATTTTAGTTATTTTAAAGACAAATTTAACTATTAAGTCTATAAGGTAATGTATATATCCTTAGTCCGTTAGTGATCATTTTATAATTTTTATAATTAAATAATTAAAAGGAAAATATATTAATAATTGGGTAATTTGTGATATAACTTACCTAAATATATTTGAGGAATAATGACTCATATTGACATATCATCTAGTTATCATAGGAGTAACTTAAATGATTAATTTCAAATAATTAAGTGATAAAATTATAATTTTTATAATTAGATGATCAAAATATAAAGTTATTGATAATTGAGTGGTCAGTGTTATAGTTTATCCTTAAATTATTGTAATTTTATATTTTATTATTTTTAAATAGAATCAATTGTCAGCCGCCAATAAAAATGGAAAAGGAAAATAAATCTAGCTAAAAAGAAAACGGGAAAAAAACTCCCACTACCAGGAAGAAACTGGAAAGTAACACTGCCAATTTGAACTCGGACCAAAAAAAACACACTTTCTGGACCAATTAATTTCACTTTCTATCTATTTCATCGTTTTTCGATCCTTCTTTGTTTCATTTCTTCTCTACTCTCTGAGTTTTGACTTTGGGTCAATTTATTTAAAATCCAATCTGTTTTTCTTTTGGTGGGTTCTTTTTTGGTTTTTGTTTTGTTGCATGTTTTCTATTTATAATCCATAGAAAAGATTCAATCTTTTTCTTTCATCTAGAATTGGGCTCTTTTTTTCTCCTGTTTTCTGTTTCTTCTCTTTTCTGGACTGTGAATTTGAGAAAATCCAAAATGAACTAAAGGATTGGATCGGAGTCAGCTGGTGGATACTCTGAAAATCAATGAAGTTTCAATCTTGAATTCAGAACTTCAATTCAATTGCCGATCAGCAGAATTGGGTTATTTTATTTTGGCTTTTTTTCGTGTTTTGAGTGATTTCTACGGTAATGGAGCTATCGGGAATGGTATTAGTTTTGGGGGCTAGAAAAGGTTGATTCTTATTTATTTATTTTGGGGGAGTTATGGATGAAGTTGGCCCTAGTAATCAAGAAGAGTTTAAGGGGTACTCAGGATTGGGCACAGAGCAAGAATCTGCGTTGCGATGGCGACCGAGGCAACTGGTTTTTCGGCCTTATTCATCTATAAATGGTGCTGATAGAAAGCTGCGCGTTGTTGCTAGGAAGCCTGTAAGTTCGCCTTTCTAATTGATTGCCTATTCATTTTTAGTTCGAAAGTTTTGCCGGCACTTGTTTCTATGCTGAAATGTGTTGCAAATTGAGGAGCTTTTTATTTGGATCGATCTGAATTTGTATGGTTTAAAAGATGTTTAACTGGTTTTACTTTTACATGTAGTTTTATTAGTGATTCTCTTTATCTTACTCAAGGAAAGGATATATAACCCACGTAAACATATGAGCTAATGTTGCAGAGGTTTATAAGCTGATTTGTAGGTGGATCTGGTCTTTTTTGGGTTACAGGTGGTATTGTTCTAAGCTAAGTTGTAACTTATGGTTTGATGTTTAATCCTTTTAATAAAATCTACTTTGCTGAGCCAAAAAAAAAAAGGGGGGGGCGGGGCAGAAGAGAGAGTCCTTACTGTCTAAATGGTCACTAGTGGCAAATAGATCATAGAAAGTTCTGAACAAGATGGGAAATGATATGCTTAATTCAGTTAGTCTCTACATTACAAGAGCTCGAGAGGAGTCTCGAATATGGGGTATGTGTCTAAGTCTAACACGGGTATGCTCAATTTTTTCTTTGCATTTTTCTCATATTTTGAGGGTCATTACACCATACCAATGTCTGAATATGTGTTGAATGAAGGTGTTGGGCGCAGGTATTCTAGGGAAAATGAAGAGTCTAGTTGACATAAGTTAGTCTTATATTCATTATTTCAGTAAGCTTAAGCGGATTAGGTGATCAAATTGGTTTCAGGTAGAAGAACGTGATGTGTCTATACAAATATTATCTAATTGAGATTATGATATTGATTTTAGATCCCGAGTTCTATCTATCCTGATACTATCAATCAATGCAACTCATGCCAGTCTATGATTTCTATAATTTCTCTTTAAATATTTTATCATATTGAAAAATTATGTAATTGGAAATTTTATTTCTCAATACTTTGTTTGGTTGGCAAATTGCAATGTGGTACTTGCACTGAATTGTTTTTCTCATCATGCAAAAAATTTGCAATAATCTCCAGCTTAGATTCATATGAGGCAAATCTTCGTGCTGACATGCAGTTTTCACCATGCAGTTGGTGGCAAGACTGACGAAGGATATAATAGAAACTTACCAAACATGCAATCCAAAATTTAAATATTCAGAAGAATTGAACCCAAAGTGGTTTTTGACTAGCCCATCTGTTGGTGTCCTCAATGATGGCCACGACAATGTGAATTCAGATCTGATTCTAACTGTGAACTTTGTTTTGATAAATTTAGAAACACGGCGAAGGTTTGATACTGCTTTTTATAATTTTCCTCAGGATTTTGAACTATTTTCTGAATCATTTCATGATGATTTCTTTGCGAATTGACTTTACATGGGCAGCTTAGATTTTGTTAATGGTCAAGGACAATTTTCTTTTCCTCTTGCTTAATTTAATGTGTTCTGCCACTGATACATGGTTGATCCTAAACTAAAATTGACTGTTTATTGACTTTGATGTCTCAGAAATATTAATAATCTTGAAGTGCATTGTTTCTTTTTCATGTAACCTTTTAGCTTCTCCTAGCCACAATATATACCTGTTTTGTTCTGGCTTGTAACTTTGAACCTTGGCATGCTGGAATTAGTTGTATGTCAGTGTAAATATGGAGCTTTGTGTTTGCAAGCTTGGTTAAACATTCTTTTCAATTAATATACAAATTCAGGTGGCCATTCTACCATTAATCCTTCTTCTCCTTGAAGAGTTTCTGTTTTAAAGTTCTAATCTTTGTGTCTAGCTAGCAACAAAGAATACATTTTCTATTTTGTCTTGTACTGAGCCCCTGCAAAAAAACACCTGGTCTTTTTGTACATAAAGCCCTTATCATTTGGTAGATTCATGGATATGACTATGCAACTCAAAAAAATATTTCTGGTGATCTATTATCATCCAAAATGAAGCTTAGTGAAGTAAACGTTTACTCATGTTTCAATGATTTTTGTAGATATATTGTCAAAAATGTTCTTGGTCATGGGACTTTCGGGCAGGTTGCTAAGTGCTGGGTTCCAGAAACAAGCAGTTTTGTTGCTGTGAAGATAATTAAAAACCAACCTGCTTACTATCAGCAGGCACTGGTTGAAGTTTCTGTTTTGACAACGGTAATTAAGTTTCCTTATAGCTGTCTAGATCTTTTTAGAAATACCAGAAGTGAAGCATCAACCTCGTTATGTTTGCTTTATTGGTTGTCTTTTGCAGTTGAAAAAAAAGTATGATCGGGAAGACGAGCATCACATTGTCCGTATTTATGATTACTTTGTATATCAACATCATTTATGCATTTGTTTTGAACTTCTTGACACAAATCTGTAAGTTTATTGTCTTATGTTGAAGCAATATTCATCGTTTGTAAATTTCTTTTCACCCTTTACATAGACAATCTCTTATAGAATTTTTCCAGCATTTTATTGACATTTTCCTCCTGATTTAGGTATGAGCTTATCAAGGTAAATCATTTTAGGGGTCTGTCATTGAGCATTATTCAGCTGTTTTCAAAACAGGTGTTTTGAGTTTTCTTGTAGCTCTATTTGATTGAACTGAATAATGATTGGAATAGCTGTATACATCTCTTTGAAAATGTCTTTAGAATTGCATCCTAACCTTTTTTATTTTATGTAGATTTTACGTGGACTGACTTTGCTAAAAGATGCTGGAATAATTCATTGTGATCTTAAGCCAGAAAATATTCTTCTTTGTACAAGGTGAGTTGCCTTTATGGATTAGTCTGGATTACAAACTTGTAATATAATTTTTTGTAATTTTTTCAGTGAAGTTTGATATGTCTCTACTGGAAATAACAGTGTCAAGCCAGCAGAAATTAAAATAATTGACTTTGGTTCAGCTTGCATAGAAGATTGGACTGTTTATTCCTACATTCAGGTTTCTATACACAACTATCACTGCGTACTGTTCACTGTTATCATACTGCAGGGGGTCTTATGGCTCTTTTTCCTATTTTCTTCTGCAGAGCCGGTATTATAGGTCTCCTGAAGTTCTTCTTGGATATCAGCATCCTTTTGACATGAATTTGTAGCCTTCTTTTCTATTTATTGGTTTTGCTTACTGCCTTTGTCTTTTGGTGGATCATGCTGGTATGGACTTGAACTTCAGTGGAATAACTTCAGCAGAACAATATTTGATCAATTGAATCCTGAGATTTAAAATGACCTTTGGAGTTTATTCCACAGAAGTTCTAGTCCAGCACTCTATATTAGTCACATCTTCTGTGGATTAAACCTTGAAATGTTCATCTTTGTATTTGTATATGAAGATCTCTTTGGAGCAATTACATAGAAGATTCATATTGCTATTCTTTTTAGCATGCTGCTACTACCTAAATTAGTCATGTTTCAAGCCTTTGGCAGTAATAATTAGAAAATGCCTATTTAAAATATTCAGTTCTTGTGATTCATTATTGTCTTTGATGATTATATTCCCTAATTCTGATTTTTGTCTTTGGTCTTGATCGTTAGTTTTAGTTTGAACCTTGACCACTTGATTAGATATACAACAGCTATTGACATGTGGTCCTTTGGCTGCATAGTTGCTGAACTCTTTCTTGGGCTGCCATTATTCCCAGGTGCTTCAGAATTTGATCTTCTAAGGCGAATGGTTGAAATTCTTGGGTATGCCTCTTGCTTTGATGGTCATACATATCTCTGGCTAACAATTTGTCAGTATTTCTAGGCATCATTTTCTTGCGACTGATTTTATGTATAGCTTTTCTTTGGTTGATCTTATAACTGAGCAGATCTTATTGTGTCCAAATAGGAGAATTTCACTTATCATTAAATAAGCGCATGCAATTATCAAATTTCATACTCACTCTGTCTCTTATTTTTTTGTCTATCTTAGAAATTCCAGGATTCAAGGCAGTGTGTATCTAATGCTTTGACAAGTTTGTAGGCATTCATACTAAAAATTTCCCTTATGCTAAACAAAAATGTAGAAGGAAAGAGAAACAAAAATTTGCATTGATTTTTAGATCACCAATATTTTTTCAACATCACAAATTGAAAGTTCAGTCTACCTCTCTCTCTTCAGTTTCTTTTGTTCTACATAAAAGTATCATTATGACAAGTCAGATACTCTAAGATGATTCCTCTATTGAATTGGCAAAATAGGCATTAATACTGATGAACGAGATCTTTGCCTTATAAGGGGTGAGTTAATGCTGCAGTTTAGGATCAACGTGAATAATTTATTTCTTGTATATAAGAACCTTGAAGGATGTGCTAGAATTTTCAATGTCCTTAAGGCTCTGCTTGGTATGGAGGATGGAAAAGAGTGAGGAATGGTTAAGCTACAAAGTAAGAAATGGTTATGAATCTTAACCATTTGATTTAACAAATTTTCCATCCTCACTCTTTTTCATCCTTCATACCAAGCAAAGGCTAAGCTCTTGGATTGTTTTATTATGGGAAGTCCAGGACCACCTGTGACTGCCACATTAGATCCCTGGTTCGTATGGAAGTTTCAGTGTGTTTTAACAGTGACAATAGTCAAAAGATGCATGCATATTCTTTTGCACACATAATGAAGGAGCTGTTCATCTGACTGGTCTAGGAGATTAGTCCAAAATAAAATTTTCATGCTTACGAAAACAAGTAAATAGAGAAAATTCCAATGAAATATGCTTTTTACTGAAATTGCATTAGAACTTCCGCTAATATGTACTCATCTAGCTGAGTTAATTCATAAAAGTTCAAAATATCTTTAAGACCCTTCCTACTTGATTTTCTTGAACTATGTTAGATCAGTTGCTGTTTCTTAGTTGTTCTGCTATTTTCTTGCATTCAATATAAATATTATGCTGCTTATTATTTTCTTAATCTTCATGCATACTTCTTTTTGAAGGGTTTTGTACAAACTTTCATTTCCATCTTGTTTTAACTTATCCTAAACCAACCTGGTTACATTTAGATATAATTAAAATTTGTTTTTAGCACTCATTAGTCATTAGTCATTCAGTTAGTCATATCTTTGCACTTGTTATGAATAGCCTTTTATATGTGGTTGTCATGTTGTAGAGGGCAGCCCCCTGATTATGTTCTAAAGGAGGCAAAAAACACAAGTAAGTTCTTCAAGTGCGTCAAGAGAATCCACAGTATAGGGAATAGTGAAGTTTGTGACAGAAGCGCTTACCAAGTATTAACAGAAGAAGAATATGAAGCTGTAAGAAATTTGCAGTGACTAGTTTTTGTTCATTTACATGTTGCATCTCTTGTCAAGTTTTTCATCTGATATAATTGTTGCTTGTTTCTGTTCAGAGGGAGTTAAAAAAACCGTTGATTGGAAAAGAGTATTTCAATCATAAGAATCTTGAAGCAATAGTTACATGCTATCCTTACCGGAAAAACTTGCCTAAAGAAGATATCATTAAAGGTTAGCATCTAACTTCAACATTGAATGTACAGCTTGGAATGGTGAGAAAATTTTTGTAGTGTGTAGTCTGTGAATAACTTTCTAAAGCTGCTGCATAATAAATCTATAACAGAGAGTCAGATACGATTAGCTTTGATTGATTTCTTGAGGGGACTAGTTGAGTTTGATCCGGCAAAACGGTGGTCACCTTTCCAGGTAGTTGAAATTTCCCATGAGCACTTCTTATCATGCTATTTCAACTAAGTATGAAGAAACATAAGAGCTTTAACATCATTGTGCAGGCTTCCAAACACCCTTTTGTTACTGGGGAACCTTTCACACGCCCATATAGGCCTCCCCCTGAGACCCCTCACTTGGTGAGGGACTTACACATGCAGCTCTGCAATTGAAGAAGATTGAACCTTATGTCATAAATCCATATTAACTATGTGGCTCTTATCTCAATGCTTGGCACCATCATACAGAAGAATTGCTTAGTCCTCTCCCGACTCCCCTATCAATTGGTTGTCTAGTCTTAGTTGGTTGATCAGTAATGTATTCTTCTGAGAACTGGTATAATCTTTTGTTACAGTATAGGCACTATTCTCTTATTTTTTAATGAAGTTGTAATAAAAATTTAAGGTTGTTGAAAATCATTTGACATATGAAATCATTATCTTAGAGTACTGTACGGGTTTGAAACATGAAAGTTTTGGTCAATTCTTTTGATGGAACTTCAATTTCCATTTTACTTTCTCTTTAAGTTGTGTGTCTGAGCAAAAAATTCTTTGGGCCGTTGAGAAGGTTTGGCTTTATTGGTTCTCACTTTTCTCATGGATTGAGCTGTCTTTGACTTACTAATCTGTTCTTGTTGGATCACAAGCTTTATGGAAAATAGCACAAATATGTTATTTTTTGGGCAAGAAATAGCGCAAATGATACTTGCCTAATGTCTGGTGACTTTTTTGTTAGCTGGTTGCTCGAAACATTAAGGTGGACCATCACCCTGGTGGAGGGCATTGGTTTGCAGCTGGTCTTTCCCCTAATGTAAGCTTCTTAATTACACAGTATTTTTATTGCTAGAGCATTAGAGTTACTGCATTATTTTGGTATTAGTCTTATACGAATATATTTTCCAGGTGTAGGTTTCAAAGAGGAACAGAGTTACTTTTCATAACAGCCCACAGTTCCCACTGGTACCATATGGTCATGCCAATTGCTATAGCAGTATGGGAAGTCTTAGTAGCTATAATGATAATAGTGGGCTCGGAAGCAGCTATGGGAGTTATGGAGGTAGTAGTAGCATATTTGCATGTTAGTCACCTGTTGGTCCGTCTGTGATGACTGTGCATATGCAGAGTGCTGCATCAATGCTTGGAGGTAGTCCCAATGCTAGATGGAGAATCATGCAGTACTCTCATGGGAACGGAGTTGGTATGAGTCCATCGGCCAAAAACTTTGCCCTGCTTCACCTTGGCACTAGTCTCTCACAGTTTACTCCTCTAAGCTCCTGTGGTCAAGGTTCAGTAGGCTCTCCTGGACATTATGGTCCTACTTCTCCGGCTAGAAACAGTTATCAAGGATCACCATTAAGTAAGATGGCTGTGGCCAGCCAGTTCAATTGAAGAAAAGTCAGGGACATTCTGGAAATTCACAATCTCAAGAAAGTTTGTCATCTTCAAACAGACCAGGACAAGTTACTGATGGAAACATTTCTAACCAAGCTGAGAGAAACTCTCAGGTTGTTGATGGTCTGCCGTCTCGTATACAGTCAAATTCCAGCTCAGCGAATTGGAAGCAACAGCAAGGTGGCATTGGAATGGCTACAAGTTATTCAATCGTTCAGAACATACTGAAGTCCATCGGACTTGGTTCTAGTGTGCAACTGCAGTATATCACAGGAGCAACTCAAGACAAGTCGGAGGCCAGCATGCAATTGCCAGGTCCTGGATATTGGGATCCAAATTATAGGTGCGTAGAGGCAATCTAAACTTATATTCATCAAATATTAATATATAGTTATGTCATACCTGTGTTGTATGGGTTTTTCATTTACGATGAAGATAATGGTCTTTTACTCTTCCTTAACCTCTTAAAGGTTATTTGGGTACCATCGTATAATTTTAACTCACTGTGCATACAGTACTTACTTTTCTTTTCATGCTGATTTTATTCATTTATTCCGTTTAAGATTTCTTGCTGTTATAAAATAATACAATATGGGATAGAGAGAATGGGAGCATCTTGATACACAAAGCATGATTCTCTATGTTTTTAATTGGTTGAAATATAATGTTCCAATGGTAATAGGTTGCCCTGTGAATGTCTACCGTCACTGAGGAGAGTGTTTTCATCATTCCTAGATAGATCTGAAAATGGTTCTTGCAAATATTCGCATAAATTATGGTAGCATTTTATGAACTTGCTTCTTTGTTTTATGTTCAAACTAAGTTGATCAAGGACCTAATTTTACAAAAATACTGCAATATTGGCCCAATATTTTACTGCTCAATATTTATTCTATGATTATTTAACTTATTAAATTACTTGCATTTGTTGTAACCACAGTATGAACTTCTTCTGCAAGAGGATGGATCAGATGAGAGCCACGTATCTGCTGAGTTTGATAGAGGAATGCAGATTGGTTCGGCTGATTCATCTGTCAGAATTGGAAGGTTCAAGCATGCCTCCTCGACTGCAAGCTCAAATTTGTCAACTCAAAGGTAATTGCATATCCTTCTTAGTGAATGGCTTCCAAAGGTTGAACCCTTTTGCTCATACTTGAAGAGTGGGGGATAAATTGTCGGGGGAAGGGGCTGTCCTTTCCCCTCGTTCTTAGCATCAAGACATGTATGTTAAGTTAATGCTTGTCGTACTTTTCATTTGTCCTTCAATATCAGCTCCCTTGTTTTCTTATCAGCACCCTTTTATTTCCCCTATTGAAAGGTGTAGTTTCGCAATTTGTAGAGATATGGATTCGCACTCCATAATGGTCAAAATTTCTCAAACATACAAGACCTGAGCTTTTGTCATTTTGTTGAAGTTTTTCTTCAGGATTCTCGACTTCTATTTTGTTTGTGCAGTCCTCATTCAGCTAATGCTTCGCACGCTGGATATCCTCATTTTGTGCCCACAAATTCTCACTTCATGCTGCACAACACAAAATTCTCACGGTTCAATCATGGAAGATCAGCTGGTATTCGGGATAGAGAACGGAATCACATGAAAGTTCATGGCCCTCCTAGCTTTAGTTCCAGGAGCCCACGTTCTCCCGGAAACAGTTCATTCAGTAATGACATGCCATGGGGTAATCTCCGCTCGGTACTGAGGATAGTAATCGAGTCCACAAATGATCCTGTAAATAATGTAGGACGAAAGGCAAAACATCCCTAATGAAACCATAGCCTAATGTTGGAATCAACTCGATTTCTTGTGGTGTTCTTGGATTACGTATTGGGTGTTTGGCAAGAAATTTGTATGCAATAGTTCACTCTGTGAACTTACCCATCCAGACCATGCAGTCTCTCTCACTGTGCTCTGCATAAATATAATTTGTGTTTCTTGTTTTGGTTGCATGCAATTGCTATATCTTTGGTTATGATGCTTCAGATTACGAAGTAATAAATATGTGCTTCATCTTTTTAGATTTTTATATAAAATCTATAAAAATTAATCTAAGTTTAGAAAATATCTACTAAAACATCTTGATTTCTGAAGATTCAACTTTACAGTTTCAAATTTTTTTTTATTCAACGTGTATTATAATCTAATTAAAATAAAATAAAACATGTGGTCATATATTATTGAAATTTACTATTATTCTATAGTCAAAAAAATATAAATAGAAAAAATAACGAGTGAAGCACACAGGTAGTTGAAAGAAGGGTGACGTGGAAAGTGGACACATGGATCTGCTCTTCTTTTTGTAGGTAAGTGTGTGGTGGCCAACCCAATCCCATCTACATTTTTATTTTCAGAATTAAAAACTAAAGGGTAAATTGCATTTAAGGTCATTAAACTATTAGTAAGTTTATGTTTGGTCATTTAACTTTAAAAAACTATAAAATGGTCATTAAACTATCTAAAAGTTTTCAATTAAGTCATTGTTGCTATGTGACTTTTTCCATTCGCACCACCTGAACCAATTGAAAGCTGTACTTCTCCTTTTTTTCTATAGTTCAACTTTTTTTTAATGGAAAAGCTTTGAACATCAAAAATTCATAAATCAAAATTCAAATAGCCTTCTTTTTTATTTTCGAAAATGATTATCAAATCAACTTAGATCTAATATGTGTTTTTCTACTCGTTGATATGTACTGACCGTTGAATCATCGCTTAGAATTCACTAACTAGACTTTAAAAAAAACTTAACAACCCAATGACTTCTTAAATAAAAATTTATGAATAATTTAGTGATTATTTTGTAACTTTTTAAAGTTGAGTGACAAAACACAAACTTATTATTAATTTAGTGATCTTAGGCATAGTTTATTCAAATTTTAAAAAAATATAATTACAAAAAAGTTTAAGAAGAAAAAAAGGAAAGAAAAAAAAAAATAGCAAGATGAAAAGAGCTATGAACCACTCAAAGGACCCTATCTGCTACAGCCCATTGAATATCTCCTATTCACCTCCCCAATCCCCATATCCTTCCCAATTTTCCCTTTTCTTTATATAATGAATAAATAAAAATCTCAGTATATTTTGAAAGTTTATTTATTAAAAAAATAATGGAGAAATTTGTAAGAAAACTGTGGAAGACAGGTTTCAACTCCGACAACCTCATGTTTTGCTAAATATTCTGATTTCCACATTGGAACATTCGTCTCTTTCTTTCTTTCTTTTTTCCTTATATTTCTTCTTGGGTGTAACATTTCCTTCCTCTTTTAGCTAATATCTACCATTTTTTGAGGTATGCTTTTACTCATCTATTTCTTTTGAAGTTTCATTGCATAAAATGTCCATTGTTTTCATTTTCCCTTCATTACATAGATATGGGTTATTGAATTTTAGTGTATTCTTGTCGTTCTTTGTTCATAAACAACTAAAAATTACAGAACTTAATATGGTAGAAATGGAAACTTATTCCATTTGCAGCTCGGGTTTGCCTGTATTTTTTATTGATTTACAAAGAGTCAGGCAACAACATAGGATATGGACACTATTCATCCAAGTTTGTGGAAATTTCTTAATGTTTGATGGTTTACAAGCTTGAAAATATGAGTTAAATTCTTTTTATTACTCTAGAAATTACAAAATTAGAGAAAAAAAAAATTGAATTAGTATTTTTGTTAGCATTTATTTGCTTTTATTTTTGTTTAATTTCCTACTTCCATGTGTGTGTGGGTGTGAGTGTATTTCTTTTCTGTATTTTGAGAGAAATAATCCCAACATTTTTTACTTTTTGCAGTGACAGAATATCATAAAGGAGTTTATCATATCAAAGAAGTTTAGCTTAATTGCGTACTGAATATACAGTTGAAGAGTTGTATGAAATTGAAACAGCTTGTTAAAATTGTGTGATGGTAATTGTGCCATCCGGAGAAGAGGCTGTATGATGGCAACAGCTGCTATTATCGGACTTACTGTCGGAAAGCGACTCTTGAGTTCTTCGTTTTGTATTCTGATATCATTGAGAAGCCCTCGTATGCCGGTGATTATGGCGGAGCTCCATATTATCAAACTGCTCCCACTAAAAGTTTAATAGTTGCAAAGAAATCATCTAATTGTAGCCAAAGTGTTCCTTCATATGATCGGCGTAGTCAGTCGATCAAAGCTCTTAAGGAGCATGTGGATACTGCTTCCCTTATTTCGACTGCCGAACCTTGGTTTCGGGGATCCGATGATTTTGAAGAAGAAAGCTATGAACTTGACTACTCTGTGGAGGCTCTTCTTTTGTTTCAGAAGTCTATGCTCGAACAGCAATGGACTCTTTCGTTCGAAAGGACGGTGTTCACTGAATCACCAAGTAGAAAAACTAAAAAGAAGGTACCTGTTACTTGTTCTGGGGTCTCAGCTCGGCAACGGAGATTCAATTCTAGGATGCAACCTAATGCTAAGCAGCTAAGATCATTGATCAGTCCGGAGCTGCTTCGAAGTCGTTTGAAGGGTTATGTGCGAGGTGTTGTAAGTGAAGAGTTGCTCAGCCATGCGGAAGTTGTTCGATTGTCGAAGAAAATCAAAGCCGGACTTTCCTTGGAGGATCAGAGATTGAGGTAAACCATATATGATGTGTATGAATTGAATCATTCTAATTCAGTCTCGAAATTCAGTTCTAATTGTTGTAATGAAATTCTAGATTGAAGGAGAGGCTCGGGTGTGACCCGTCTGATGAACAGCTTGCAACTTCCTTGAAGATTTCTCGTGCCGAGTTGCGTTCAATGTTAATTGAATGTTCATTGGCAAGAGACAAATTGGCAATGAGCAATGTTCGTTTGGTTATGTCCATAGCTCAAAGATACGATAACATGGGTGCTGAAATGCCTGATCTTATTCAGGTAATTCATTATATCGACCATCTTTAAATACATGATAAGATATCAATTTTTCCGGTTTTACTGCATGATTAACTTCTTTGTTTGATTTACGTATAGGGTGGTTTGATTGGACTATTGCGCGGCATCGAAAAATTCGATTCTTCAAAGGGATATAAAATTTCAACTTACGTTTACTGGTGGATACGTCAGGTAATGTTCATCTCTGTTTGTGAAGAAACATTGTAGAGATTAAAAATAGATTTCGTAATACTCAACTCCATAAATGTAATATCATTGTTCCTGAAAGTGACAGGTCCTATTAATATGAGTGTCGCATATGGACATGTGCGACAAGATCTAACAAAGTTTGCACTTTATCTCAGGGTGTATCGAGAGCATTAGTTGATAACTCGAGAACTTTAAGGTTGCCTACTCATATGCATGAACGACTGGGATTAATCCGAAATGCAAAATATAGACTCGAAGAGAAAGGAATAACGCCAACTATTGATGTAAGTGGCATCCACTACTATCATATGGATTAAGTTTCAGTGAATTACGGTTAATCTGACTAATCATGATACTTCAAAATCGATGTTTAATATCTGTATCCGAACCTATTTTAAGCGTATTTATTCTCTCAGTGGACTGTAACTAATTAATTGGTAATGTTATATTTCCAGAGGATTGCCGAGAGTCTGAACATGTCTCAGAAGAAAGTCCGGAATGCGACGAAGGTACAATGTGCCCGAAAGTTACTTTCCGGGTTAACAAATACAATTGCATTTTCCGATCCTCACACTATAATTTCATTAATGCAGGCAGACAGTAAGGTCTTCTCACTCGACCGTGTTGCATTCCCCTCATTGAATGGTCTTCCCGGAGAGACTCATCATAGTGTTAGTTCTGCTAATTGAACCAACTCAATAGAATCCTGATTCCCTTGATGGTTATTTCATGTTGTTTACTATTAACCAAGTTTTGGTTTTATCTTTTCAGTACATTGCAGATAACCATGAAGAAAACAATCCTTGGCATGGAGTAGATGAAGGGGCTCTCAAGGTAAATGAATACTTTAGTTCACTGATCTCTAGAAAACTATCGAATGAACGGTTTATAATCGTAATGTTTGCACCTCTTTCTCATTCGTTTGGCTCCATCACCAGAACTTTTGACTTGGGTTTAACTTTCTTTCACTCCAATAGCACTCTACTAAGCCTTTTCTTAGCTGACTATTAGCAGATTAGTAGAAATCGAATATTGATCCTAAAATGGTCATATCTTCGTTACTTCTTGTCTTGATGGCTGCTATGTTTCTCTATGCATTGTCCATGTGCTTCGTGAATTGGATTTGAACCGATCAAAGAACTTTCCAAATAAAATAGTTTTTATCCACGAGGATCCGATTAGAGCACATTTCTTTTCTGCAAGTGATGTCGTATGTAATCTTTATGAATGTTACATTTACAGGATGAAGTGAACAGACTCATCAGTATAACACTGGGAGAACGAGAAAGGGAGATCATAAAACTTTATCATGGTCTCGGTAAAGAAAGTCTTACATGGGAGGACATCAGTAAACGGTGAGTTCATTCGTATCTGTAGATTTCTAACCATACCACCTTTATTTTTCGAAGACACTATCATTCAATAACAGTTTTCCTTTCAGTTTCATATTTCTCATGCAAATGCCATTTCAATTTCGAGTTGTGTTTGACATTTTTTTTAATTATCTTTTGTTAATTCTTCAGCATAGGTTTGTCGAGAGAGAGAGTCCGGCAAATCGGGCTTGTCGCGCTGGAGAAACTAAAAAACGCAGCGAGGAAGAATGGAATGGAAGCTATGCTATTGAAACAGTGATTTTCGAAATTCAGACATAAACATTGGTAAAAATGATTGTATATATATACAGAAAGCAAAATTGTATCTTCAATATCAAGGCTAAAAGGGCATGGCTGCCATGTACTTTAAACTCCCTGTAACCAGAGTTCAACAAACTGACTGTATTACGGATCGGGAAAAAATTTTATGCATCGAATTTTTCTGTAATTATGATGATAAACATGTTGTTTGAATGCGTATAGTGATTTTACATTTACAGTATTTCGAGAATTCCTTCCATCATACTAGCTTAGCCAAATATCCATAATTTATTAAGTTATTCAAATTGTGATACAGGGAAGGCCGAATGAAATGGTGATATATACAGGGTAACTTAAAATTGCTTTGAAAATTTAGTTTCGCCACATGTCCTTACACCGGACAATACATTTATAAGATAAATTTTAATGCTAAAAATTTTATACCATAAATTCAATTTTATGCATTTATAAGATTTTCCAAAAATTGCAGGTATAAAAATAACCTGCCAATACACATACAATAATTAATAATTCAAATAACCAATAAATTTCAATAAATTTTCTTAAAATTTTCTAAGAGATCCCATAAGAAATCCCTATGATATATTTTTGGAGAAAACTATGATTTTAAAAACAAAAATTTCCCAATGTTTTTTAACAAAATGTAAATTTTACAAAAAAATTTAAGGGTATTTTTATGCACTCAAAATGAACAAGGTAAAGGCAAGAAATCATGTCTGATACCAAATGATAGCAAAGTCAAACAATTCAAAAATAAAACATCGGAAGAATGATTGATTATTATCTTCAACCGTTGTTGAAATAAAAACACTTAAAATGAGAAGAGTAACAGTATTGAGGAGAACGTTGAATTTTATAATACAAAATAAAATTGTCAAAATCTTCCAAGTACTTGTAGTTTAGTGAGATGAAATTATTTTGTGCTTGATTAATTTTTATACACATTTATACTAATTCTGCCGTTTTCTCCTAATTTCATGACTATAATTAAAGGTTATGAGTACGTAAATGAAAATATAGAAAATGGTTTCATGTTTTAGTGAATATTTCAAGTGGTGTTCACAATGTCAACCACTAAAGCCACTAAGCCAACTCCCACGTTGCCCAAAAAACCTACATGCACAACATAACACAAATCTAGAATTCCAGTGAAAATTGAAACAACGATGACAATACAAGATTCATTACATTTATATCAAATAGTAAAGTTGAAACTTGTTGAAAGATTAATTTCACCGAATATTTTACTTAAAATAATAGAATTCACCACTGTTCTCTTGGGTGGCACTGGCTGGTTTACTCTTTGCCTTTAGCTAGGTTGTAGCTCGCTTTGAAGCAGCAGCTGGTAGAGCCTCAACTCCACCTGCTAAAGCCAGGATACTCCGAAATTTCTGACCGTCTTCTAACCGGCGTAGGCTTTCCAACTGGACAGTCTTCCTCCTCATGCACTCCAATAGTTGCTTCTGGTTCCTTTGCTCACTGGCGAACATGCCCATCCTGGTCTCCATAACCATGCCACCATAGAGTTTAAACGCCTCTGCATAACCTCTAGGCACCACAAACTTGTCAGTTCTTATACCTTCCGACTTCATACATGACGTAGCACTGAAGATTAAGCTCATCTTCACTTGGCTCTTGGAATAAAGATGTTGGACGGTACTTATCCCGCAAGGCAACTCATTCTCCTTGTACAGTCCAATTATTGCCCGGCCCACCAAAAAACTAAAATAAAAAGTAATTAACAGTCTTTTTTTTACAAAACCTAGAGCCCAATTTACAAGCGGCCCAATAAGCCCAAAAATAAAAAATTTTTCAGAAGAAGCTAGGGTTTTGAAACCCTAGCGCCCCGCGCCTCCCTCGAGCACCGCGCCCGTGTCTCGTCCCGAAGCACCCCGTCCCGAGGCCCCCCTGACGTGCCTTCTGCTCAGTCCTTCAGCAAAGAGGCAACCTCTGCGCCATTGACCCTCCGAGAAACCTGCAAACAAGCAAAAATGGAAACCAACAGAGACAAGAGACAAGTAAAAGCAGAAAAAGAACAGCAGAAGGAAGGTTAAAAACCCTAGCGCCGCTCCCCACGTGATGTCGGCGCGCACATCGCCCGATGGGAGGTTCCTCCGCTGATATTGCACCAAAATGGTTCATTAGACGTCGTTGACTCCTTCAGGACCTACAAAACCGAGCAAAAGAAACAGGATGTGAAATCGATGACAATGAAAGTATTATTTTTGTAATTTTTCTTTCGGCTATAAAAGCCTTGTATTCCAACAATGTGGGGGACTCTTTTTTTGTAATCAATAGAGAAGAAAAAAATTTCAAAGCACAAAGGTGATCTTTTTTTTTGAAAATTATTTCTTTTTCCTCTTACTTTTCGGTAGATATATATATATTATAATATTAAAATATATACATAAAAAACATACCTTTTAATTTTCGCCACTGTGTACGGTGGCACATGGCTTGGCCGGAAATCCTACCAGAGACCCCTGCAGAGAAAAAAGAAATGAAAGTTTTTTTTTTTTGAAACAAATTGAAATGAAAAAAAAGGGCAAAATTTTGGTTTTATAAAGGTTGCTAACAGCGTCGTTTAGGGCTCGATCTGATGGCCCTAAAACGCGTCGTTTCATTGACCAGCGTGCGACCGACCCGCTCCGGAGATCCGCGTGTTTTGAATGGAAGGGCTAATTGCACTTTTAGCCCTTCCGCATTTTTATTGTTTTCAATTAAATTTTGTTATTTTAAAATCTAGCCCGCACATTTGTCCCGTTTTTCAATCTGGTCCCCATCAAAGCGCTGCGTTTAATTTGCTGGGAAAATTGCCCACTCGGCCCCCCATCTTTTACGCGCGATTTCAATTTAGGCCCCCGAACCTCTGTTTACTTACAATTTGACCCGAAACTCATGTTTTCAATACAATTTAATCCTTTTAACTATTTTGCAATATTTTTTTACTGTTTTTACTTTTATTTTCATTTTATTTTTACTATTATTAATAATTATTATCATTATTATTTATTATTTCCATTATATTTCACTACTATTTGCTTATTACTATTTTTCGCATATGTTATTATTTTTATTACTATTATCACCACTTTATTAATACATTATTATCTATTATTATTATTATTATTATTATTATTATTATTATTATTATCATTATTATTATTATAATTATTATTATTGCTTTTGTTATTCGTTATTTTCATTATATTTTTACTATTGTTTGTTTGCTATTACCATTATTTGCGATTGCATGCGTTATTCTTCTACTATTATTATCATTATTACTATTATTAATATTATTATCTTTTAAAATTATTTGTTATTCCGATCTTATCATTATTATCTATTTTTTTACCATCACTATTACTATTACTATATTATTTTTATATATATATATATACATGTATAGTTTTATTTATTTTACTATTTCATTCATAGATTGCCATTATCATTTTACCATCATCATTGTCGTTATTTTCTATCACTATGACTATTCGCAATACTTCCGATGCACTAGACATCGTCTTTACTTCTATGTATATGTGTCCTTTCATCATTCTTTTACGCATAACATCGTGTTTTCACACTTTTACGTAAATATTTTTCAAAACCTTCATTTTTATAACGACCAACATCCCATATTAGTGATTCGAGAAAATCGAGCCCTAACTTACTGGGTTCTGGATTTTCTCGTTTGAACTAAACAACGGGATACCCCTTTTAAAATCACAATACAAGTTTTGAATAAGATACTTATTCTCGGAAACTCGAAATGTCGCGCCCTAACTTACTGGACTCGACATCTAAATACTTCGAGATGAGCTTCTTTTTCTAAAAATAGAGGAAATTTTTCAGATTTGAAATCTCGAGAACTCGAGCCCTAACTTCTTGGGTTTCGGTTTCTCATTTGACGAACAACGGAAGATCCTCTTCAAAAGCGAAAATTAAGTTTTAAAGACGAGCTTAGTTTCGGAGTTTAAAGTATTGTGCCCTAACTTCTTTGGACGTGATGCTTTATCTCTTGAAAATAAAGAGCCTTAACATCCTTCCAATTTTGAAAATAAAAGCATTGTATTTTGAACCCTTTCAAAGTTCTCAACAAATAGGACATCAATCAATCGGTTTGGTACCAATTTTGGGCGTGTCGAGGGTGCTAATCCTTCCTCGCACGTAATCGACTACCGAACCCGTTTTCTCAAAGTTCGTGGACCAAAAAACACTGTTTTAATAAATTAAACGTTTTATTAAAACAAAGGTGATCCGATCACACCAAATAAAGATCGGTGGCGACTCCCTTCCTTTTTCTTTTTCAAAAAAATCGAGTCGACCGCGTCGTTTGCTGTTTCACCAAAAAATGGTTACGACACGCCTTATCGCCCTCGGTACTGGCTAGTCGAGCGCAGAGCTGGGCAATTAAAGTGTCATACCTCATCCGCAGCCTGCTTTGAGCCTTGGTGAAATCATTCAGTTGTGGCACGAAGATCTGCCCTGCAACCTCCTGTACTACTTGGTCCTCCCCGAATTTGTGGAGCAACTTAGCCTGCTGCTGCTCGTAGTTGAGACATTTTTATCAAGCTTTTAACTGCTTTGAAATTTTGTTAATATTTAATTAGATAAGCTAAAATAAGAAATTGTATAATTAGCAAAGTAGTTCAGCAAAACAAAGCAAATGATAAACAAGGCAAACGAGGAACTAATACTTGTAACCTATTCAAGTTTTTCATTGGAAAAAAATTCAAATTTAAATTTCGTAAAATCGAGTTCCAACTATTGATTTAACTAAATTCCAACTTTTATATTATTAATTCTAAAGCTTTATTCTCAAATAAGCTCTAAATGCACGAGTTCAAAAAATATCAAACTTTCAAACTCTACTCCGATCTCGAAAATTAAATAAAATAATATGCTACTATCTTCTATAACTTTCCACGTGTCACATCTAGACTCCGTAGACTCCCATATCAATCATCCCTCCAAATCCAAAAATCAAACAGAGCTCACTTCCCTCTTTTGTCTTTTCACTCACCCTCTCAAACTCAATTACAGATAATTTTTGGTATCTAGCGGTTCAATGGCTGATTCATTGAGTTTGCCTATAGCCCCCATTGCTGCCAATTATGATCACTCTTCCTTGCTTTCTCGAAACTCCGGTTTCTCTTCACGTTTACTGCCTTCTAAGTGCTTCTCTTCCGGTAAGAACAAGTTGAATTTGTTGTCTATGGGTCAATACTCCTTCCACTCGCTCCACCACCGAGTCACCCTGATTCGTGCTCTCGATTCAGACGTTCCTCACCCGCTACACAAGGTAGATTACGAACTCTTCTGAAATTCAATTCCAAAAAATAATTAAACAGTTGCAGTTATTGACAGTGACAGTTCATTGATAATCATTTTTTTATCCTTCTCTATTTATTTGTTCATTTGTGATCACTATTTTGAGCAATCGAATAAGGAATTCAATAGAAGGCAGATATCTTTGAGAAAATAACAGATTAATTGTTAAGGTGGTGTTTCAGCTCTTCAATTTTCACTGTCCACAAGTTAAAAAGATCGATTACTTTTTAATATGATTTTTCTTATAGTCCTTCAAAGACCCTACGTGATCGATTGGTTTGCAATTTCATGCATTCTAGGTTTAGGTAAATCTATAGAAACAAATGGAAGGGATTTGGGATTTAAAGATTAACTTAACCTATCTGAATTTGTGCATGTTAAAATGCATTCATCCTTTTTTTTTTTTTTTCTTGTGTTTGTTGTGGAATTTGAAAGGGATCAGTAGATTTTAAGAGTAAAAAGAGCTATGAGCAATGGGATTCATTGACATCAACGTTTTCAGGAGCTGCAAATATACCATTTTTATTGCTTCAATTGCCTCAGATCATCCTCAACGCACGCAATCTCCTGGCAGGAAATAAGACTGCCCTTTTGGCAGTACCATGGCTGGTAATCTAGAATTGCAGTTAGATTTTTTCTGGTTTACTTAAGATTTATGTTCTTCTGTTTATGTATTATTGTTTTCCTGGTACTTTTTTATGATATCTTGAAGCCAAAAGTTAAGGGTTAAAGAACACATGAATTATTAGAGAGGACTTCTGGCCTTTTATCAATTATTATAGTAGGAGCAATAAACTAAATATCAATGCCTTCTCTGTTTCGAAAATACCCACACGAGCCCATGAACTTCAATTCCTTTCACGAGAGCATTGGAATGATGAATTCAACATATTTTGTGGTTTAGTGTGAACGATATGTAAATAGAAAATAGATACAGAATTGCATAGGTTTTTTTGTGGAGTCCTGAGTACAGTTTCCCCCGCTTTTAGTCAGCTGCAAAAACATTTCAAGAACCTCTATTTATGACAAGGTTAATCTCTGCTGAGCAGTTGTTATGCCCTTTACTTTACTGAGCTTTTATAAACTTAAGTTTTGATGTATTTCTTGAATTTGTGCAATGGACCAAATGAAGATGTTGTTTCTAGGAACCTAAGGAAGGGGGTGTTGTACATGCAGGGAATGTTGACTGGTTTACTTGGAAACCTTTCATTGCTTTCTTATTTTGCCAAGAAAAGGAAAAGGAGGCTGCTGTGGTGCAAACACTAGGAGTGCTATCAACATATGTGGTGATTAGTCAGCTTGCGATGGCAGAAGCTGTGCCTCTCCCTCACTTTGTGGCCACTTCGGTGGTTGTGGGTTCCGGACTCATTTTAAATTTGTTGAATTACTACAACATTCTCAACAGAAGAATCTGGCAAATTTGGGAAGATTTTATTACTGTTGGTGGACTTTCTGTGCTTCCCCAGGTTAGCCCTTTTCCCGCTGTTCTCTGCTCACACTTAAAAGTCCCTGTGCACACTCAAACTTGAACATGATATATTTACAGATCATCAAAATCTATGTGTGTGTGTGTATATATTTCAAGTCTCTCACCATCTTTTGTACCAATTTGAGTACAGATAATGTGGTCCACATTTGTCCCATACATACCCAATAGCATCTTGCCGGGGGCAATAGCATTTATTCTAGCTGTAGCAGCTGTAACTATGGTAAGATCTATCCGCTACTATATGATATGTTAAATTTTCTATTTCTAGCAATAAGCTTAAACTTTTTCCTTTTATCATGAAGAATTGGCAAGCAATGAGACTCCTTGTTCCTTCTATTTCGGTTGTTTTAGAAAGACTATTAAACATAGGCAGTACAATTGCACCCTTTTAAACTTGCACTTGCCAAGATTTGCAGGCACATACAGGCAAACTTTCAGAGAAAGGTGTGAAATTCGTGGGAGCTATTTCTGGATGGGCAGCAACTCTTCTTTTCATGTGGATGCCGGTTTCACAAATGGTACTTCATGTTTAAAATTTTGTTTCTAAGGCTATGATCAAATAATTTTGGTTGATTCGAATGCATACCTGATTAAGATTTGTGCTTCCTTTTCAGTGGACAAATTTTCTGAATCCTGATAATATTAAAGGCCTATCAGCGATTTCAATGTTGCTTGCTATGATTGGAAATGGACTTATGATCCCCCGCGCACTATTCATTCGTGATTTTATGTGGTAATTACTCATTAAATCTTATTTATTATTTTGTTTTTATAAATGATTCCAGCTATTGCACACGGTGGTAAAACCAAGCAGACTGAATGTTAAGTGACGTCAGACTCGACCACTTTTGAGTTCTGATTGTCATTGCATCGTCTATCCTTATTATTGTTGATTCTACTGACTTTCCAGGTTCACTGGTTCTACTTGGGGGACAGTCTCTTATGGTTACGCGAATATTGTATGCTTATACATGTAAGGGCCGTGCGTTTTATCATACAGGTTAATTTTTATTTCCTGTTGCATATCATGAGAAGCGTCTCAATCATTTTCTACCATTCCAGCTTCAACTCTATCGGCCGGGAATTCTTCATTGCAGCAACAGTCGGTTTAATTTCATGGCTAGGTTGTTTCTCCACCACTATTAAACTATCCTATGTCCTTTACTCTTATCAACCAGAGACATAGAGAAGTGAAAACAAATTTAATGTGTATTTTACCTTAGAATTTTGAGATGTATCTAATTAATCTCCCCTTACCAACAGGAATAACACTCTGGAGAGACACCGTTGTGCATGAATACGAATCGCCAATACGAACTTTGAAAGAGTTGGTTTTTGGATCATAAGTTGAAGACAGTGCCACAAGCTGGAATGATACAAAAACGACCTGGTTGCCTGATCATATATCCTTTTTCCCGGATCTGAATCCGGTTTGCAGCTGGATACTCTGCCAACTAAAAAGCTATCCAAAACTGTATTACGTTGTTATATAAATTTTGACACGTTAATATATTCTTATCGTGTTTTTGTTATCTTTTTTCCTTTTTTGTATCTAATGTTAAGTAGGTTTAAGTCTAACAAATAGAATGATCATTTGTACTTAGTACTGGGATAGAATTAAGGATGGGGAGAATACAATTCTCTAATAATGGAGAAGCTTTATTCTTGGCACACTCCGAGAAAGCGTTCATGGTGGTTGGATATTTAGTCTTCATATTTCAAATTCTAATAATAACAAAATTTAAGATTTGTTGACTTAATCCAAAATATGAGCAGAAATTTATGCTAAATGTTAGATGCCGGACTTTGGTTTTCACCATAACAAGTTGATTCCTTTGGTGTTCAAATAAAAAATGGTTCTAGATTTTATCAAAAAAAAATGGTTCTAGATTATTATATAAAAATAAATCATTCCGCAACTTTTATGATTTCATAATCAAATCAATTTTTTTGATAAATTTTAATATTTAAATCGTTTCACATTCAAAAACCTATAATTGTGAACATTAAAAGTTGGATACTTTTTTTTCAAATAATAATAAATAATATATGATAACTTTATTTATAATATTTGAGTTTTGAAATAAAGTGATGGGTTTTTAATATTTTACAAATGAAAGTGTCACGTTTATTAATATATGTGCAATCTTATATAAAATAAAATTCTAACTTTACAAATAGTATATATATTTAATTATCAATGGATTTAAGAGTTAATTTTGGATAGATTCTAAAATTAAAGTAATTCTTTTGAGAGTTTTAAATTTATTATAAAGTTTTTTAAGTTTTCATAACCATCCCAGAGTTTTTTTTTTTTAATTTCTTCGATTTTATTCTTTCGCAATGAAATTTTCTTTTTAAATTTGAATCTCTTTTGTAGAACAATCTATAAGAATTTATTTTTATTTATTATGTATCTTAAACTGATTTAATTATAAATAAAATCATTTTAATATAATCTCTTTGTAAAAATTTAAAAGTATTAAATTTCTTAATTTATTTGTTAACTAGTTAATTTAATTAAAAGTCACAATAAATTCTTTTAATAAAAATAATATTTACATATATCTCATGTATTATAAAAAATAATAATATTATATCTCATCATTAAATTAAATAAAAAACTATAAAAGATTTATAAATAAATATTACTAAAACAAAGAAAAAGACAGCCAAGCCGGCCCTTTATAAATTGAAAACGCAAGTTTTATTCTTCACGTCATCTTTCCCCTTAACATTTTTATCCACGTACAGAAACAATGGGAACCTGGTTCCTTATCCTCCTCGCAGCCGCCATTGTTGCTCTGCTCAAACCATTCATCAACCTCAATTCCTCTTCTAAAAAGCCTCCCAAAACTCTCCCTCCAGGCCCTTCCACTTTTCCCATCATCGGCAACCTCATATGGCTCACCAAATCCTTCTTCGAAATCGAACCCATCCTCCGTACCCTCAGCTCTAAACTCGGTCCAATGGTTACTCTCCACATCGGTCCTCGTCCCTCCATTTTCGTCTTCGACCGTACCCTTGCTCACCAAGCTCTTGTTCAAAACGGTTCCATCTTTTCAGACCGCCCCAAAGCCCTTCCCACCAACGAGTTCATGACTTGCCACCAACGTAACATCAGTTCCGGCACTTACGGCCCCACATGGCGGCTTTTGCGCCGGAACCTCACGTCGGAAATCCTCCATCCTTCGCGTATAAAATCCTATTCCCATGCACGTAAATGGGTTTTGGACATTCTTTTGAATAATTTAATGAAAAATTCAAAAACCGGAGAACCAGTTGAGGTTTTGTCTCATTTCCGACATGCCATGTTTTGTTTACTGGTTTTGATGTGTTTCGGTGACAAGCTTAGCCAACAACAAATCGAAGAGATCGAAGTTGTCACTAGAAAGATTCTTTTGAGTTCTAATCAGTTCAATATACTTAATGTTTGTCCAAGTGTTACCAAGGTTTTGTTTCGACATCGATGGAGGAAGCTCTTCCAGTTACGTAAAGATCGAGAAAATGTACTGCTTCCATTGATAAGAGCAAGAAGAAAAGCTAAAGATCAATCCAAAAACAAGGAAACTGATGATAATGTGTTGGCTTACGTCGATACTTTATTGGACTTAGAGCTGCCATTGGAGAAAAGGAAGTTCAATGAAGAAGAAATCGTGACATTAACCTCTGAGTTTCTTAACGCCGGCACCGATACAACCACTACAGCTCTACAATGGATAATGGCGAATTTGGTGAAATACCCTAAAATTCAAAACAAATTATGGCTCGAAATCAAAAGCGTAATGGGAGATAATGATGATGAAGAAATCAAAGAAGATGATTTGCAGAAGATACCGTATTTAAAAGCAGTGATATTGGAAGGGCTGAGACGTCACCCGCCAGGCCACTTCGTGTTACCTCATCGTACGACGGAAGACACCGTGTTGGGTGGTTTTTGGGTGCCGAAAACGGGACGATCAATTTCATGGTGGCGGATATGGGGTGGGATCCGAAAGTTTGGGAAGATCCGATGGCGTTTAAGCCCGAAAGGTTCTTGAAAACCGATGATTTTAATGGCGAAGTGTTTGATTTATCAGGGAGTAGAGAGATTAAAATGATGCCATTTGGTGTGGGAAGAAGGATTTGTCCTGCACTTGGGTTAGCTCTTCTTCATTTGGAGTATTTTGTGGGGAACATGATATGGAAATATGAATGGAAAGCCATGGATGGAGATTCCATTAGCTTGGAAGAGAAACAAGAGTTCACTGTTGTGATGAAAACGCCATTAAAGGCCCAGATTTCAGCTAGGAACAAGATATAAGTTAGCAGACCTAACATTTCACTATGATATAATCGTTTTAAAATATCTATATATTACCCAATACATATGTGATTTGTTATACATACATATATATATATATATATATATATATATATTGTATTTAGTTGATTTAGATACACGTAACCTTTTAACCTTGACTATCATGTTGTATTGTATGCACTATTAGTTTGTCATAATCATCTTTATATAAGGATTATTACTTAATCGCATTGTTCTATGCATTCATGTGATTATTATTTTAGGGTTTGATTTTTTTAAAAGCTTATCAGCATAATTAAAATTATAAATTCAATTACAATTATATCATCAATTTAATAATTGAAAATTCACTACCGATAATAGTGATTAATTCTCTCGTTGCAAGTACCCTTTGAAAAGATAAACGATTGGCCATGAAATGTACTTAATTTCCGTAAGTGAAGATCGAACACCGATCACATGAAACATTTTCTCTTGCTATTAAACCAATAATATTAATTAATACATGCAAAAATTTTTTGAAATTATCTATATTATTATTTAAGCTCCTTTTGAGTTTGTGTCACAAATCAACCAGGTACCAACTCCTCAGTTAGAAAAATTACGAAAATATCATTCTATAATTGAAATAAGTTATATTATTCGATAGTACTTCAATATTTTTATTTAAAAAATTACATGTGATTAGATTTGAAGTTGTGTTATTCTCATCAATAAAATATTAACTTTACCACTTACCCAAAGTTTTTATTTTAATATATTATTTACATTTTAATTGTATTATGCATATTTTATTACTCTCATTAATTATATATTAATAATTAATACATTTAATATTCTTAATATGTATTTACATGTTTAAGTTTCATTGTACTCACATTTTAATATTATACATATTTAATATATTATTATTAATTAATTTCAAACACTACAATATTTCATTAATTATTAAATATTATTTTAAAATAATTTTATATTTTAAATACATAATTCTCTTATGCATATGCGCATTCGATAAAATTTCTAATTTTAATAATTTCATTGTGATTTGAAAATTCAATACAATAATATCTAGATGGGATCTATATTATAAGTAATAATATATAAGTTATTCTTTATAATTTTTTTCCGATAATATGTCGTCTTCCTTATATAATCATCTCATGTATCATCGACTGCATTTCACTGTCACCATTTGCAAATAATTTTCCCTAATAAAGTCAAAATAATAATAATAATTAAATAAATATCGTTGCCGGATTTATGAGTCAATTTAAGATGACATTTTCAACATGATTTTAAGATTTAGTGTATAAAAATATAATTTATAATTTATAATTTTCTGAACATAAAAATTATTTAAATACAAATATAATAAAGAAAAAATAAAATAACATGAATATACAATACAGTAAAACCAAAATTAAACAAAATTATTAGTTTTCATAAATAAAATTTTTATAAAGTTTTCTTTTACCAATTTTCTATTAATGTGTCGTGCAAATTTCATGAAAAATTTACTGAATCATAATGATGTTGATATCGACCCATGAATATATTTATTTCTTATATTTAAAGATTATCAAATCTAAATATTGTGTGTTGGCTTAATGATTAAGATATTCATCGTCCCATATATAATCTGAATTTGAATTACACTAATCATATTGTTGTTAGAGTTATACTCTTCCCTTATAATTTAATAAAAACAAAACAACCAGACTTTTCTTCATGTTTACCTATGCATGTAGGGAGGAAGGTTCTAAGTTTGACATTTGCTTGCTCGTCATTTCCTACCTTGTCTTTGTCTTACAATGTTTTATATTTTAGCCAATAAAACATGATTTTATGGTCGCTCCATCTGCTTTCTTCATATGCATTTATACACATATGTACCAACATTTAAGAAATTTTCAATGCCTATAAATTAATTAATAAAAAAGTCAGCACTCAATTGCTTCGATATAGATTTTTATCATTTTTTTATTATACAATATTTAAAAATATTTATAACCCTTCAACACTCAAACTTACATCTTCCTGTATTAACGATAATGTCGACACTAATCAAATTAAAACTTAACCGCCATTCACTTCTCACTTAAGCTAACATCATTCAAGTGCTCCTATGAATTAAGATTACATCATTCAAAATTGAGTGTGATTTTTTAATATATGTTTAATATGAGTATATCTAATCTATATTATTATTTAAACCTATACTATTTACATTAATAGAACATTAACTTTATCATTAAAACCAAAGCTTTATTTTAATATAATATTTACATTTTAATTATATTATATACATTTTATTACCTTCATCAATTGTATATATTGATAATATTGATGATAATACTATGATAAACCATACATTTCATTATTTATTAATTAATTTCAAATCATACGTTTTATTATTTATTATATATTATTTTAAAACTGACATCTGTGTTTTAAATATGTAGTATTCCCATACATATACATGTTACTTTTAATGGGTTTTTTCTTTGATCAACAAGCTCTTGCCATGTGACTTTTTTTCCCACAATTATAACACTTTCCTTCAAATTTTTTGTTGTTGACGTGGTTATTCGAAACTCCACCTTCACGAATGCTCCTTTCGCCTTAATGACCTTTAGATTTGTCATCATTTTTCTTGGACTCGCCATTGTCGTGTTGCTTGAATCTCCTTTCGCCTCTGCTGGCATATAGAGTGCCTCTTCTTCATTCTTTAGTGAGACTCCTCCCATTTGTTTAGTTAATGTTTCTTGACAAACTAACAAATTTTCAAATTCGACAAGTGATGGTTGATTTTTCATCTTTGTACCTATATTCTGGCTTCAACACATGGATGATGATCCGTTTCATCCTAGTATCATCGATAGAAATTTTAGGATCCAACTCAGAATGTCTTTCGACATAACATTTTTACTTTGTGAAAATATTGTGTCATTAACATATTTCCTTGTGTCACTAACAACAATTCACTTTCTAGAAGTTGGAGCTTCATATCATTCTTTTTAGAAAACAACTTGGAGATATCCCAAGCTTGTTCGGATTTTGACATTGCAAATATGTTCTAACACATCCTCCTCAACGGTTTTCTATAAGACGAACATTGCTTTACTAGCTTTTATTTTTGCATTTTCTTAGAGTGTTACCTGCATCATTGACTTCTATTTGCGTCACTTCATTATCACAGACAACCTCTCAAAAGTTTTGTCTTTGCATGTAAAAGACATTATGCAAGTTGATCATGTATTATAGTTGTTGTTGTTATTAAACATCTTCATAATACCGACAACTTTCATATTTGTCACAATTGAATACCTAAATAGTGAAAATATATAGTTCATGATAGTCCACCAAATCTTTTCTTAATCATAACTTTTTCTAAACATGAAATTTCACATAACCACACTTTCCTCCAACAAGTAAAATTTGGAATTTTCATTTCAAATAAATTTTATGGTACACATTCAAATATGCATATAAAAGTTAGATTATTTGAAAATATATAAACTAAAATCGATGAAGTACTCACTGATATAATCATAAATATATAATTTAAGTTGATCTCAAATCTTCAATTAATGTTTAAATTAAGACAAAATGTTATACCATTGGATTTGGATAACTTAGGGCCGCAAAAATGGGCAGTTTGATAATAGCTAAATAAAGTCTAACATTGAAAATTTTTGGCATTGACTTTCTGATTTTGAAAAATATTCATTTTGGTACAATGATTTTAAAAATAAATTCAACATTAAAAAAATTGGCATTGACTTTCTGTTTTTGAAAAGTATTCAAGTTTTGATTTTCTATTAGGATATTAAGATTATAATATAGGAACATATTTAAATTGGTGAAAATTTCAGTAAATTCCTTGAATTAAAATGGTTGAATCTATCAGTTGCATTAAAAGGAAATAAAATATTAAATAAATATTAAACTCAGTAGATAATTAATAAAATATGCTTAATTAAATGCTAGTCTTTGATCTAGAGTCAAAATCAAAAGGTTAAAACTTTTAAAAATCATAAAATAAAAAATGCCATAGTTGAATTTGCTAATGCATAAAGGAGAAAGGATTGAATGAAACAATGACGCCACGTCATCTGTATCCCTTTCCAATAAATTTATATCACATCAACATTTTTATCTTAAATTTTAACATTTTATCTTAAATTTCATGATTTTAATTTAGATTTGATTTTTTTCAGGATAAAAATGTTGAAATTCAGGATAAAAACGCTAATGTAGCATAAATCTATTGAAATGAATATAAATGACATAGCGTCACTGTTCCCATACTTTTTATCTTGTGCAGCTTTATAGTTTTTTTATTTTTCAACTATGAACCCATAAAAAGAAACATGGTCAAATCAAATTTTCAATAGTTGTACTCAATTGTAATAAATTTAAATGTATCATACATTAATAATGAAATTAGACTATTTATTTATTCCGTAATAGTGCCTTATATGGAGTAAAACAACTTTGGTGATTAGGGTACTTTTGTATGGCTGTTAAACGGTGACGGTGAAATTAAATATTGTAGTGTAAAACAAAAAGAAAATTAAATACATTGCATTAGAGGTAAATGCTCATCCAAAAAAGTCCTTAATCTTATTGTATTAGCTAAATTTACTTGGACTACAACGATTATAAATTAAGAATATGTTTTACATTGCATGAATCTACTCATTAAGAGAAACATTTGTTAGTGCAATTTGTTTTGTAATCAAACTGTCTATAACGGTTTGTATGAGTGAGGTTGCAATAATTATTTCTTGCATAGACTGCTTAATTAATTCAACAATTTCAATATTTACAGTGTCAAATATAAAATTATATATACAATTACAAAATACACTTGAATGTCATAATTAACTCAACTAGTACAAAGCACGATTAAATCGATAACTATAATATATACAGATGGAGTGTGAATCAAGTTTGAATTAAAATTTACAATTGTTTTATATAAGATTTACTGCTACGCTTGAAATCTCTAAGCTTTTAAGATTTCTTGTATTTATATAATTAATTACTTAAATACAGAAAATATTTCTAGTGGCTTTAGAATCAAGGAGAAGTCAAAAAAAAAAATTAAGAGGTTAGAATTAAATTATATATTTTTACGATAATAAAAATATAATTTATTCATTTTAATATAGTTTATTTTAAAAGATAAAATTAAATTTTATATTTTTAAGAGATTAAAATTTAATTTTATCCATTATTAATTTAAAATTTTATAAATTATAAAATAATATAATAAAAAATTTTAAGGGTGTGGGCCCTGCGAACCCCCGCCCCTGATTAGAACATTCCATCATAATCAGAATATGGGGGAAAATAAAAGCAAATAAAGCTAATTACATTATTGCGACTTGTTTAGAGAGTTGACATTTAGGACTCAGTCAAATTTCGAATAGAGCCTAATAATCATAGCTGCTGCAATGGGTTAGATGATCTACATTTTGTATAATATTTTATTCTACTTTTAAAATTTAATAATACTTAAAATAATATTTATTTAAATTCTGACCCAGTAATAAATAATCATGTCCCTATCTTGGTAAAAGACCAAAGTTTTGGAAAAGGTGTTGGTTCTATAATAATTTCCACGGGTGGGTGGATTTTGTTTTTTGACAAGATGGAGCATTTAAATAATATTATTTAAATTATGAATATAAATTATATTAAAATATAAAATATAAAATATAATTTTTAATTCGAGTAATATTTAATTAACTCGTAATTCTGACTAGTACATATTAACATGAAGATGATAATTTAGCTTTCTAGATGACTTTGATTAATCTAATAAGGAGTAGAAATTACGGACAGTTGATGGGGCAGTGGGACACTTACCCAAAAAAAATAGTCAGCGGTTTGATTTTTTCTTTTTTTCTCTCCTTATCAAAATTCAAGTCAAATTAACTCGATTTCATGCATGTATCTATTTAAAAGCTGAATTTTTAATAATAGTTATATTTTGAGGGTGATTGGTAAATAGAATTTTGGAATTTTTTAGTTTATATGTTATATAGAGTATTGGGTAATTAAATTTTTAATTATAATATTTGGTGAATAAAAGTTTATAAGAATTTTTAAGCTAAAACTTCTACAAGTAAAAAATTGTATAGATGAATAACTTTTTCGACAGTTGATTCGGAATAAGATATATGAAATAATATATTTGATCATGTTTGCTCGAAAATTACTCTTTTTACCATATGCTCTCAAACTGAATATGGGTGCCACAATACTAGAAACCCCCATTTTAAAAAGTATTCACTAATTAATTTATGTATTCTTAATTTATTTTCAATTTACTTATGTAAAATGATTTTTTATGCAATTTAAGAAAATTACAAATAAGTAATTTAAGAAATTTGTTTATTTAATTTTTAAAAATATTCACTAATTAGATGTTTAATTCATTGGTAATAGTGTTTTATTTCAATAATTTCTCTCAATAAAAACTAAAGTATTATAAAAATAAATACTTAACAATAAAATGTGTCATGCCATTATTTGTTATTTTACATATATCAATTTTCAGCTATCAACTATCAACCAATTACCAAACAAGGCCTTTACATTATACACAAGTTAGGGATTTAATTTTTGTATTTTAATTTTTTTATTTTGAAATTTTAATCTTAAACAAATTGTAGGTATTATATTTGTTAAGTTAAATTTTACTATTTAAGGTAGACACATATCCACATTATATCATGTTTAAAGAGAATTGTCTACATAAAACTTACTTGCTGTCTTGAAGGTTCGAATCCAAGTGGATTATCTAAGTGGATTCTATGGGTGAACAATCATAATAGTAATGGGAGTTCATGTCTTCAACTAATCTACTAATAAATAAAAATTATAAACTTATTGAGTCGAGTGGTAAGAAGTTGAATATTCTTTAAATAAAATTTTTGGTTTAAGTTCTGCAATAGAGGAAACAAAGTTGAGACAATTTCTCCAATTTCAAAAATCTAATTTGATTTAACTTTAAATTTAATTAAGATCAAATTTTATTAATATTTTTTATTTTAGAAATTAATTCTATATTTTAATTTAAATAAACATTTTCATTAATTAAAATAGGATATGAAATTATTCAGAATTGAGCCTAAACTTTCGTAACTAAATGATAATATTATTACAACTACGCCAAGAAATTATTAGCTTAATTTAAATAATTTTAATCATTTGAAAATATAAATATCGATATTCACCTTGATTCTCGAAAATAAATGGTTGATGGGGCATTTATCCCAAAATAAAGCCATCTCAAATGTTAAAATAATTGTCTTCCATTTTCCCTTTATCATCAGCCAAATTATTTTCAATTTTGTTTATGCATTATACTAGTTTGATTTTATGTTATAATTGTTTGGATATATATTTATATATATTTTATTTGTAATGGTAAATTTTAAAAATGTATGATAAAAATAAAAATATATATTAATATTTTGTTTTTATTTTTGTATAGTATATATTTTATAATTAATTAAATAAAATATTTTTATTAAATGAATTTGAAATATTGAATTTTAGCTCGATTAATATGAATATTGTTGTCAATGTAGAAAGATATGTGTTCAAGTGTGCTAAAGCGTATTATCTTTTTATTTATGGGTTGAGAGGGCTTATAAGTAATTTTAAATATTATGTTAAAAAAATATAATATAAATATATAATGAAATTATTAAAAAAAATCATTTTACCGATGAAAAAATGAAAATTATGTTGGACATATTTTGGATTTGCTTTTGCTAATTTGAGCCCAAGGGGATGAAATGGAGTATTTAGGAAGTCCAAGCCCAGCTTTAACATTTTCAATCTCTTTAAGATAAAAGCCCCCCAATTTATTTCACTGGGTTTTCTTTGTTCTTCAATTATCCATCCGGTCTTTTTTCTACAACAAATTCCTTATCCATTCTCAGTTTTCATCGATTCCCAAGGCCAACCAAGAAAACCCCGACTCAAAATGGCAATGTCGATGGCAATTGCCACCGATTGTGGAAGTAGTAGGTGGAGTATGGCGTCTTTGAAATCTGCTCTGCCGCGGCTAACTTCCACAGCTTCTTCCATTCAGTTACCATGTCGCCGCCGTGCTCCTCCGCTTGTCAAATCGCCTCAGCTTGTTCGCTCTTTCACTGCTCTCTCCCCCGTTAACCCTCTCCATTCCCTCGGTTTCTTTGGTAATTTTGCTTACTGAATAATTGAAAGAATATGATGAAAAATGTTGTGTTAATCTCTTAATCTTCTAAAAACTAAATGATTTGGTTAAAGATAACTGGTTTATCCATTTGTTTTTTATTTCATTTCTTGATGCAGAACAGAATTTAGGATTTTATGAGATTACTTTGCTGAATTTGCATGTGATTTTTATGTTATTTCTAGTTTAAGGATTTGAGGGGTGTTTTCCCTTGTATTTTGCTTTACTGTTCTAGTTCTGGTTCCTTGTAGTTTTAGGACTATGAATCAGTAATGAATTTACCATGAATTACTGAAGTTTGGCGGTTAAAAGAACTATCCAATCCCTCTCAATTTCGTAATTGAGCAAATTGATCCCTCTCCAAAAAAATCCGAGATAATTTCGAGTGAACAATTAAGGACAATTAATCACTAGGTTAATATTTTCATCAATTGTACATTATTTTGATTGGTATAATAACAAATTTAGATCTTAATGTTTACACATTCTGATAATTTGGTCCTAATTTAACAAATTTATTGTACAACATTTGTGTCAATGTTGAGGCTGAATTTGTTGAATTTTTTAGAATTAAGGCCAAAATAACAAAAATGTAAACAATGAAGGTTAAATTTGTTATTATACTGATAAAAATTATGTACAATTGACGGAACAGATTAACTTTGTGATTAATTGTCCTTGATTGCTCACTTTTGAAATTGACAGGAATTAAGTTGCTCCAGTTTTTTTAAGAATGACTAATTTGCTCAATTTCGAAATTATTAGGGACGGGAGAGGTATTTTACCAAATTTGGCTTATATATTGCTTTAAGTTTTACCATTTGATTGTTGAGATTTTGATATTAAGAGAACTAGTTGACTGAACCATAGGTAGAGTTTAAGTCTTTCGTTGACATAAATTCTCGATTCGATACTTGAATAATCCTTTACCCCTTCACTTGGTTATGTATTATATTGCTTGGGCCTAATCGAGAGTGTCGGATACCATAGGTATCCGATACGGAATATTCAATATTTTAAGAGCTTTGCCTTTGAGGGTTTTAGAAGCTCATATCTTTACATCTATACTTGAATATGCATCAGATACGAATATAGTACTTGAATGAAAAATGAGCATAGGAAATTTCTAATAGATGGTTTTAGTATCTATATCTTTGTTTGTTATGTTACTAATCACACTAACATTGGCAGGCTTCACCAGCTTTGAGCAAAATTTCACCATAATTGATAACAGTGGCCGATTCTACGCAATGCGGCATGGCAGACGAGTGCCTAAGCTCAACAGGCCACCTGACCAGCGGCGTGCACTCCTGCGAGGCCTCACGACTCAGCTCCTTAAATATGGTCGGATCAAAACCACTCGGGCTAGGGCAAGCGCTGTGAGGAAGTATGTAGACAAAATGATCACGTTGGCGAAAGATGGTTCGCTTCACAAACGAAGGCAAGCTCTTGGCTTCATTTATGAGAAACAGATCGTGCACGCGCTCTTTGCTGAGGTACCGGAGAGGTATGGTGAGAGAAATGGTGGATATACAAGAATTATTCGAACCTTGCCTAGGCGAGGAGACAATGCACCAATGGCATACATTGAACTTGTATAGGTGAGGTTCCTTGCATGATTCTATGAACATTGTTGCTTGTTTTGATACTACATTAATGCTGCTGAACATAAGTTTGTCTTGTATGAATGCTAGATGGTGTTTTTGTTAAATTTCATACGAGTTTGATTTTTTTCGTTGAATCATAGCTTAATGTATATTAGTATACACGAAAATGATAATATAAATACGATGTGAATATAAAATGTGTCTAAATCTTCGTAAAATGAATTATTTACATATAAAATTATATATTAAATACAAAAAAAGAAGTCAAAACTTGAAATAAACAATTTTTCTCTTTTATTTTATAATCATGATCAATATCATTATATAAAAATTCGTGTTATATTTATTATTATATAATATTCGTAACAAAAGTTTTAAAATTCGTCTTATTTTCTAAATCAACAAAAATCGTGGTTGTTGAAATTGAACCGATCAGCCAAAACCTAAAAAGAATTAGACGAAAATTGAATTGATACAAAATTATTTGAATTGAATTTAAATTAATTTAAATATTTGATTTGATTTTATAATTTATAAAGTGATTGTCTTTATTTCTATGATATTTCTTTGTATTTATTACTCTCTTTTTCCTTATTTTTATGATTTTTCTAATTATTGACTCATTAATAACTAAAATTTCAAAATTAATTTTCTTTATTAAATTCACTTCCTAGTAGTTGATTCTCGGTAAATTTTGGGGTGCTTTACTATAGTTTTGCAAAATCCGACATTGAAAATTTTGGTGTTATAGTGAACTAACCATCTTTGCAATCCACTTGTCCGTGTATAACATATGTAAAACATCAAAATAAAGGGCAAAATTTTAATGAATGGATTATTTGCCTCGTTTAATGTACGAAAGGCAATTTACTCCTTTTTCTTTTCTATAAATAAATGAAATGTATTCTGGATATAATACAAACATTGCTAGAATGCTTTTACCTGATTTACTAAAACTCCATTGCTCGATTGAAACATCTATTATTGTGATTCAAACACACCACTAATTTAATTTAGGTTAAATAAAATTTGATTCGATTAAAAATTAAAAAATTAAATTTTAAATTAATTAAATAGAATTATTTAATTTTAAAATTAATTTTAATGCAGAAATTATTTTTTAAATTCGAATTGAATTGAATTGCTACACTAAAGAATATCTGAAAAATAGAATAAGCAAAATGACATTAAAAAAAAATTAAAATTCATAATTTCAAAAATCACTGTCCCAATTTCAGCCTCTCGTCTTCCCCGATACTCTTCCATTCCATTCTCTGCTGCTACGGTAACTTGCACTCCTAGCAAGGTATCTTTCCTTCTTGCTTAATTTTTTATTTCGTCTCTTTCAATTTGATTACGAGTCATAATTGTATTGCTTTTTTACGTATAAATTATAGTACCAAAGCTCATCTATTTTACGTACAATTGCCAAACTTCCTCTGTTCACCTTCTCTGATAAACCGCATCAAAGTTAAGCAACTAATTTTAGCTTAATGTTTAAATGTTACCTTTTTTTTTTCTTTTATGTACACTTTGGGTTCTTTTATTCTTTGCTTAATTCGAGATGCTTCCATAGCTGATAACTTCAAACATGCTATATTTAAGGACAGGTTTTTTTTTTTTTCATTTAATTGTTTGTTTTAGTTGATTTTATCTATGGGTTTTGTGAGATATAGCTTATTTTGTGCTTTGAATTGCATGTTTTAAGTTTTAACTAGTGGTCCGTTGCATTTGCTGGTAATATGCGTAGGATGTGTTAATGGCCAATCCTCTCCTATTGTCATTTAATTACTAGTTTTTAGTTAACTTTGCTTTAGTTCTAATGTTGAGTTTATGAGATATTTTTAGCATCTCTTTAGTGCTTCAAATGTTTGCTAATAAAGTAGCACATTCTGATTCATATAGGGATCTTTGGAGCAGGCATAAGTGGAAGGTTTTGGTTGCTTTAGTTGTAATGTTGGGTTCATATATATGTCTGGCAAATTTCCTTAAAAGTTCACATAAAAGTGCTTTTAATAAAATTCATAATATAATTTCTTTTGTTGTAGTGGAGACATGAATCTTCTGTGTCTATTATTTCTCATGTGGGCATGTTCCTTCTCTTTGTTTTCACTTATGATTGTTGCTTGACTAGAGTCAACTGTGTCCTCTGTTTCGGCTTTTTTTCTTTGTTCCAAATTAGAAGCCATTTCTCAGCTTCTTCACAAATGGAATTTTCTTGATGTTTTTCAACTCTGTGTTTATTTCTTTTGAGTTTGCTATCTGTTCTTTTTTTCTCTTAAAGGTTGTGTCATTTGCTTGCGTTTGCTGTTAAAATGGTCTAGATTTCTACATTACTTTACTGCTGCTATTATTATTAGTATATTTTTCTCTGATTTTCAAAGATTTGATGCATTTTGTGCACTGTATGTATAGGCTTACGAATTTTCAATTCTTAGGAACAATTGCTAGCTGCATTAAAGCGGCCAAAGTTAACTTATAGTTATTTGGCATAGAAACCAACAATTTTTTTCTTCAATGAACAAATGACAAAGTATAATGTTTGAGTTATGTCTATGTTTTCACTTTAGTTTTCTAGCAGTAGCTTTTGATTTTTTACCATGTAACTCGAAGAAATATATTCGACTTGGTTCGGAAAATTTTCAAATTGAGTATGATTGGTAAAATTGGACTCGTTAATTCGATTAACGCGAACTTTTTTCTCGCTCGATTTGATTCAACTCGATCAAACACTCACCTCTAAATTTAATACCATTTCAGTGAGAATGCATTTTGGCCTTAAATTCTAAGTGCACCGAAGGCCCTTTGATTTTCAAAGACTGAATTTTGTTTGAAAGAAAATATTTGGTAAAATTTTTATTATTAATCTACATTTCATTTTTGTGCCACAGTTACAGACAGCGAGAAAGCGTACAACAGAACAGGGGCAAAGAAAGGGATTAAGATAACACTAACAGAGCGACAAGGAAAATAAAAAATGGTATTGCACTGTGGTACATCGATTCCGACTGCCAAACCCTTGTTAACCTTCACTCATCATCGCAAACCCAAACCTAAACACCAATTTGCACGAAAACCATCAAAATTCAGTTGCCTTGTAGCCAATATTGGGGTTGATGATATTGTTCAACTCGCCCATAACAAGGTGCTGGTAGCAGCTGCTGCATCGGCAGCAATTGGGCAGCTCTCAAAGCCATTCACTTCTGTTCTTCTTTATGGAAAAGATTTTGATTTCAAAACTGCTTTTCAAGCTGGAGGCTTCCCTTCTACCCATTCCTCTGTAATGCCCCTTTTGCCTTTCTTTCTCTTTGGTAACACATCATTTCTTCAGTCACTTTGTTTTTGTAACCATTTCAAGATTCTGCCCTCATCTTTATCTTATCTTATCTTATTTACGGACAGTCTGTTGTGGCTGCTGCAACTAGTCTGGCTCTTGAAAGGTATTTGCTCTTGTCTAACCATTCAAACTTTCCTTATATTTAGTTTTATGCTACTAGAATTGGAATTCTTTTCAAACTCTTTATACCTATATTTATGTATATTTCAGGGGTTTCTCTGATTCAATTTTCGGGGTGACGCTGGTCTACGCAGGCCTTATCATGTATGATGCTCAGGTATGCAAATGCTCTGTTGTGGTTTTTTCCTTGTTTGTATGAATGCTATCAGGGTCACTTGTTTTGCTTTGCAAAGTTTCAGTTCTGCCGCACTGGACTTTCATCTTATCTCTTTCAATGATGTTTTTAGTGACGGTTTGGTCTTGTATAATGTGGATTATATAATCTTCTTTCTTTATATATATGAAGCAAAGTTTTGCTACATTTCCGCACTATTCTCTATAGACAGAAAAGAAAGCGTCAATCATTAGTTAAATTAATCCCCATTCTCTTCTCAGTAATTCTTGACGTGGAACATTCACAATAACTTTTCAATAATACAATCTATTCCTTACCACTCCTTTGATTAGTAACTTGCCTCGGTGTACTTCTATGAAGTCTTCTGTTCCTTTCTCGACAAAGCACATAAACATAAGCATTCCATGTAAGTCAAATGAAGCTTGAATAGGTTTTCCTCTGATTTTCCAAAAATCCAACTAATAGCATCCTGCCGTGTCTTTTGTACAAAATTCATATTTCAGGCCTGCAATATGTTGTCCAAAAGCAGCCTCGAATAAGAACACTAACAAAAAAAATATGATTTCTGGTCTCCAGCTGTACTCCATATAAGCTGCACTCTGGGGGAGTTTGATGACTGACCCTAGGAAATCTTCCTGCTTTTTATGGGAAGTCTAGCCTGAAATGCTAACCAAGAGATAAAGGAATGGCATCGTATACAAAAATTGCACCATATTAATTTATGCTAGGGAACCTGTTCCTGTTTGTGTCTGCACAGTTCTTAAAATTCGCTTGCTTCGAAATTTGGTCCATCCCAATCCCATTGCCTAAGATCCCCTTGTTGCACCCCTAGTTGTGGACTGGAATCCAATTTCTAAGCTGACCAGTTTTTTCCACGCCCATTTGTGCCATTGGAGTCACTGAGCTTGCATAACATTGCAACCTTTTTAAGGCATATTGATTAACCCGTGCAACCCATAATGAGTGAGTCAGCCTTCACTAATATCATCCACAAATTTCTCATCAAATGGCTTTATTTTAAGTCGCAAGATCTTTAATGCCAAGGCCTCCTTCGGATTTTTGGTGGCAAACCCCTTTCCAACTCACTCTAGCACCTTTAGTTGAGCCATCAATACCTTTCTAGAGGAATGAGTTGCATAACTAACAATCTTTCAGATTTCTACACCTAAAGTGTTGCAAACTAAAAATTACTGTTGAATAAGTTGTAACCTTTCATCAAAGGAAGGGCATTTAGCTGTCCAACTTCGAATTCTTTGAGTAATTTTATCAATAAGAGGAGTGCAATCCCTATGTGTCAAATTTCTTGTTACCAATGGTACACTAAGGTACCTAATAGGAAGGGTTCCCATTTCCAGATCAGTTTGCTTCACAATCTTCTATAACTCATTATGACATATTCTAACACTAAATAACTCACACTTAGAGTTGTTCATTTGCAGTTCTGATATTTTATAAAAATATTCAAAATATTACTAATAGCAAGAACTGATTCGAACAATCCCTTTGTGAACACTAGCAAGTTATCTGCGAAACAGAGTATGGTGAGCGACAATTTTTTACATTTTGGGTGATACACGGACACTCCACTTTCATCAACAGTATTTATAAGCCTGACACATTCATCCCTATGATGAGCAAGTATGGGGACAAAGGGTCCTCCTGCCTAACCCCTGTTGCTCCTAAAGTATCACCTTAACCACTGATCATTTTGGTTGAGAGACACTTATGATAACTACGTTATGCATTTGAAACTCAGGTTGCTAAAATCCTTGACATTGTTTCCAGTATGGGGATGCATTTGTGGCTAGTTACTTTTGCTTTAGTCCAACTGCACTATTGTAGCAATGCAAGATCCTTGCCGCTTTTATATTTGTAATATATTTTGTACATATAGTATATATATGTTCAACATAAGCACACAAATATACATAATTTTCAATTATATATATGTATATATATTCAACGCGCACAGATAGGTCCTCTATGCAGCTTTTGTTTCACTATGCTATATTCTTACTTCCTGTTTGATTGACAGATTCTGCTTTATATTAGCTTAAGAGTTGTTGGAGGAGAAAAATAATAGAATGCATATGAACTTAGTGAGTAGAAACCTCATAAGGTCTTGTTTTATTCATCATCTGTATTTATACATCTTCTCAACATGTACTTGATCAATGTTTCCAGAAGTGGGATCTTTGATTTGTTTAAAATACCATCATAACGCTGGTGATATACATGGGCATGGCTAGTTAAAGCTGTGTTATTTTCTTTGGTCTACGTGTATTCAATATAACTTGGTTATCTGTTAGTAAAAATATCAGCAGGACAGTTTGGTAGAATCTGAAGTAGTCATAGATGTCGGTTTTGTAGGGGGTGCGAAGAGAAGTAGGCAATCATGCAAGAGCACTAAATACAATGTTACCCAAGGTAGATGTTAATTCAGTTGTCTATGAGGATCGAGATAACTTGATTGATTCTCGAGAAAAAAGTTCCGAGAGGCTTGGCCGTATATTATCCAAGAAATCAAGTTCTTCAACTTCAAAAAATGCGAATGTTCCGGTATTAATTGCTTCTGAGAAAGAAACAAGGCAAACTAAAGAGGCAGCAGCATCGTTTGAGTTTGCAGCAAATGATTATGAAGGTTTAGAAGGTGATGCCAATTATTGTCAAGTTCGACTGAAAGAATCGATCGGACACACAGAGGTTGAAGTCATAGCGGGGGCATTATTAGGTTTCGTGATAAGCTTGGCAGTATATTCGATAATTACGTGACATTATACGTTTTATGTTATATACATATATATATATATATTGCACAATATTTTTTATTGAAAAAGAAAAGGAATTCTTTTAGCAAAGGTGGGTGTTCCAAATTAGCAAAGAGGGAGACAGGTGAGTCCAAAGTTATATTGTATACAAAACCCCATTTGTATACTTTCTGTATTACACAATGCAGAAAACTTGTAGAAATCAGACTTTGCAAGCTCTAATATGTTATTCAGTATTTTGTCTAAAATCCCTATATATATATATATATATGCGTGTACTTTTATATCCATTGAAGATTCGTTTGGGTCTTGGCCGTTTCTACTTTTGTATCCATTGAAGATTCGTTTGGGTCTTGGCCGTTGCTACTTCCGTTGAACCATCGTCTCTTCCAATTAGGGGTGTTTAAATTTCGATTAAAATTGAATTAACCGATCGAACCAATCTAATTCGGTTAATTGGTCGTTTAACCGATCTAATTCGTTCGGAGGTTGATTAATGATTTTTCGAAAGTTCGGTTATCGGTTAATTCGATTTGAAATCAGATAATTAATCGAACTTAATATTAATAATACAAATTATATGTAATTTTAATTTAGTTAATTCAAATAATTCAGTTAAATGAATATTATCAATTTATTTATTTTTATATGTTTTATTCTTGTTTTAATAAAAAATAAAATTATATAAATTTCGGTTAAGTTAATTTTTTTAAAAATTCAGTTTGATTAATAGTTAAAAATTAAAAATTCTGTTAATTCATTTAATATTAATTTAATTCGATTAATTAAACGGTTAACTGTTTGAACACTTCCAACCATCTCTTTAACTTTATTCATTACCACCACTCATTCTAAATTTAACACACCAAACTCTTCATTAGTCAACAATCACCTTCAACATACTCACTACTGTTCATCATCACTACCCACCACATTGCTTAAGGTCCTGTTCAGCCACTAATATCTCCATCCGCCTGAACCAGATAAAAATACCTATAGTATTAAGTGTTAAATGTTAAATATAAATTGATATTTTCTGTTAAAAATTTTATTTATTTACATTATTACAAATAATATTGATGATAGAATAATCAAACAATAACATGTAGAAACGACATAAAAAGGCTAATTTTTAATAGTAAAAGTAGATAAAAACAGAAAGATTAATTTAACTTTTGATCTAACGTATAAAAATTAATTTATAAAAATACAAAATATAATTCAACTCTTAATACAAAATTTTCATAATATTTTTATCACTTGTGCGCAACCAGCAACCAATAAACAAAGCAACAAATATTAACAAAAAGAGGCCTAAGAATAGAACTTAAAAAATAGTCGGAATACAAGAAAGAAAATAAGTGGGAAAAAGATTAAGAAAGGAGGAGGCAACACCTTAATATATAATTAAATTAAATTAAATTCTAATTTTTCTTAAATATATTTTTTTAAAAAGTCAAATATATTTCATATTATAACAATTTATTATGTAATTAAATTTTCATTATTTTGTAATTAAAATAGATAAATGAATAAACTAAATAGAAAATAAATAAATAAAATAAATAATATGATTATTTAAAATTTCCTTAATAAATAAATATAAAGGGGTTTACAAGATTTTTTTCTAACAAAGGAATGAACTCATAAAAATAAGTATATTTTACAGCAACCTGAGAGATTAAATCTCTTTTAACCAACTATTTTAGACATAGTTACTTCATTAAAATAGTTAATTTTTAAATAGATTATAGAAAAATATTAGAAGGACGAGGTTTAAAAGTAAAACTGAGGGGTATAAAGTCTTTTACTGCACTTCTGAACCGACTCCTTTTTAAATATCAAGCGTAAATTACACTCATGGTTTCTAGATTTTGTTTACAATTACGTTTTAGTTATTCAATTTTAAAATTACATAATAGTCACTAATATTATCAAATTGTTATACTTTAGTATCTTATTTATTAACTTTCTCTTAAGAGAATGGTATCACACATTAATTCAAAAGGTAAATAATTAATTTGGTTTTGAATTATAATTAAAATATGATTTTGATATTTTTAAACTTATTCTTCACTGTAATTTAAAAGATTGAAAATCTTAATAAATATAAATATAAAATTATTTAAAATTCTAAATATATTCTAAAATTATAAAAAAAATCTTAAAAATATTTGTATCTAACAATGGACTTTGTAAATGGAGAATATTAAGTAGAAAATTTGCTTAATATAACATATAGTATTTGAACTTGACATTTTTCTAATTTAGTACCTAAATTTTTTGTCCAATTTGGTACCCGAACTTGACACATTTTCCTAATTTGGTACCTAAATTTGACACTTTTTCTTAAGTTGGTACTTAAACTTTTTGGGGATCTAATTTGATACCTGAACTTGACTCTTTTTTCCTAAATTGGTACCTAATATTTTTTTGTTTGATTTGGTACTTGTCAAACGTTTTACAAATTACTCCAATATACTAACAATGTTTTTTTTTTATGAGGTAGCAAAAATAATCAAGTATGACTAACATATGACAGATGATATGATGTTTTTTTTCAGTATTTTATATGTTCAATTACTTTTAGTTTTATTTATTTAATCAATTGGTTTATTAATTGAAAATAATGATTTTATTTTAATTTGGGGTTTTAAAATATTTTTCTTATTTAATATTAATTTGTTAAGCATAGTTCAATACTTTTTTAACATGAATTTCCTCTAATACTTACAATATTTTTGTAGCATAGCAAAAAAAAAACTTTTAGTGTTTTGCGTAATTTGTATAACATTTAATAAATTTAAGTACCAAATTGAACCTAAAAGAAGATTAGGTACCAAATTAGGAAAAAATGCCAAGTTCAAGTACCAAATTGGGTCCAAAAAAGTTTAGGTACCAAATTAAGAAAAAGTGTCAAGTTCAAGTACCAAATATTATATTAAGCCTAGAAATTTCTACAAATAATGAGCCAGTGATCCTTTCAATAATGTTAGTTATCAAGACGTAATTTTAGACAAAGTTTAGGGACCGTTGATGCAATCTAAAAAGTAAAAATGGGGGGTTTTAAGTCTTTTCCAACAGTTGTATATAAGTATAGAAATTGATTTCCTCTTAAATGCCAAATATCAGAAGAAATTGATTTTCTTTAAAAAATCCCGACCCACTTTCACTTACAACCTCCCCGCCGCCAAACAAGCCTCTCAGCCGCCTCCTCCGCCGCCTCCTCCGCCAGGCCTTCACTCATGCCTTCAAGTTTCCCGCATGCCAGGAAACTAAATAAGGTAATTTTTTTAACCCCTAAACTTAACTTGAAACGTTGATTTCTACTTGAGATTTTGAGTTTTTGGCGTCAATTTTGTTCACACCGCTATTGACGTCTTTAGCGGTGGCCCCACCGCTATTTGAAACCCTTGACTTCTTTTTTGGTGACTGCTAAATTTGAATTTCTTTTTTACAATCTTGGTCAATGGGTTTGGTTTATTTTGAAAAAGATTAAACGTTTGAATGATTAAAAAAGATATATATTTTGTTTACAGGTTTAGTTAATTAGTTTATTATATTAGTGATATAATTTAATTTGTTAATTTTGAATCTTGACAGGGTTTAGGTGACTAGTTTTGACTGAGGATTTAAGTTAAGGTTTTGGGTGTCTTTATATGGGTCCTGACTTGAATCTGACCGAGAAAACCACTTCGATAGTGGTTTCAACTGACAAGGAAAACTCGGCCCGAAATAAAGAAAACAAGGGGATGCAAGGAAACATTGGTTTAGAGGTTGATCTTATTGAATGCATGGATTCTGTTGAGTCTGAGATGGTTGATGTTGAATGCCAGGATGCTACTGAGTTTTCGAGTTCTTTCAATGACACAATATCTGGGGATGAGGATGGTTCGATTGTGAATGATGAAGTTGAATCACCTCTGCCGCCCTTGAGGTTGTTTGGATCGTTATCTGATGGTTGGAATGGACAGTTTCAGATGGGGTACTCTTTTGCTTTGAATTCTTCTTTCCTGTTTCTATTGATTTTTGATAATGCACTACTCTGGGAGTGTAAACGAGAAACTTGTTCTTGCAAGCTTCTCAGGTTTTAATCATTGTTGAGTTGCTTGACTTGAGTAGTTCAGGAGCTTACTCAAGCTTTTGAAGTTGATCTTGGGAATCGAGCTTATCTTCTACTAGGTAAAGGTGAGCTAATCGAACAAGCTTGAGCTGTTGGAGTTTTACCTCAAATCAAGCTCGAGGCATGATTTTGAGCCTCAAATTTCAAGCCAGGAATGAGTTTCTTACAGCTTGAACTTGACTCAGTTCAATTACGCCCCTATATTTGTCTCCCTTTCATGGGAACATTCATTTCGAATGACCTAATATTGACCCTCCTAGGACTTTCAAATTACTGAAGCTGTGTAAAAAGAACATCATTGATATCAAGAAGTTATCTCCTTTAACTTGTTACAATGAACTGGTGCTCTCAAGAATATTTCCATATGTGGATCATTGACCATTATATTTGATGCATTATTATTTTTTATTTTTATTTTTCTTCCCGTCAGCTTAATAGTCCAAGTAATTGCAAACAAATAAATTTTTTTCATCTTTGTGAAGTGCATTTTTTCCCCAGTTAGATGTCAAATAATAATTATTTTTTCTTCTTAACCAGGAAGAGAAGGTTAACGGATCACTGGAGGAGGTTTATTCATCCTATTGAGTGGCGCTGCAAATGGTTGGAAATTAAACTTTGTGAATTTAAGTCTCAGGCACTCAAGTACGAGAGAGAGCTCGCGGAATATGATAAAAGCAAGCAGTTTGAGTTTGGAAAGGTTACCTCTGAAGGTTTTGATGCAAAGTCGCTAGCTTTTCCTTCAAAAGCTCAAAGAAAAGAAGTAATGAAGAGGAGGAAGAGAAAACGAGTAGAAGATACCACAGATGTGGCAACATATATGTCACATCATAATATATTCTCGTATTATGGTATGGAGCTTGTTATTATTCTTTATATGGTGTTTATTATTTTAAAAAAAGAACAAATCTAACTAAGTTTCTCTGGTGCCAATTAGAAAGTAAGAAATCCATTGATGCTGCCGCTGCTTTTGCTTTGGTTGATGATTGGGGCGATTTAGGTAAGAATTAAAAATTATTTTTCTCCACGAGTGCATATTATAGCTTACATGTTAAGGCTGTGAATGATTGATAAACATTGTGTGCCATAAGTGTTTCTTTTTAGTTTAGTATACAATTAAGTTTAGCTTATTTAACCCTATAAGATCTAACTCTTTCAACTAGGGATGGCTGTGATATTATATTTATTATATTTGGTTTTATATATTAATGCGTGTTTAGCTTAGAAGTTGATGTTGCTGGAACTTTTGAAGTTCCGAAACTTTATTTGTTTTTTTTTTTTTTTTTAATATAGCAAAAAATGATTTCAGTAGAATTAAATATGAAATTTTGGCTGAAGAGATTATCCTCGATATTATAATTTTATACTGAGGTGATAATAGAACAATCCATCTCGTGATTTCTACAGATAATAAAACGAATGATGAAAATGGATGGCCTTATCAATCTAGAGATGGTGATGATTTGATGGAGCAGATCCTTTGGAAGACTGAACGCCTACAGTCAAGAGTTCGGATACTAAAGACAAGAATGGACAAAGTTGTGAGCGAAAGTCCTAAAAAGTTCTCATCTGTCAACATGTTGAGTTCGGTTGTACAGTCTGATGCATTGAACAATTCTGAAAGTCATCATTATGCTGAGAAAGATTATCGGAATAGTTTGCAATGTACCACATCCCGGCATGCATCTGAGTGTCTTATGTGGGATGATTTTATTCCTGAAAGTTCACTTTCAGGTCAGGCAGAGTTGGCCACTCTCCCAGATATGATCAGGAACATGAGTCAGTGTCTGCTCGCTTTTTCTTCGGAAAATGTAAGTTTTATGTTCTAACATAATTTTGCTGCATTTTAAATCTGATTTTTATTATTGAAATATCCATGTTTACTTTCATGTCCGACACTCTATGTGGACATGAGGAATTGGGATATGACCTTAAAGGACCTTCCAATCAACAAGAAAGAGAAAAAAAAAAAAACTTAGTATACCTATGCCGGATATATACTCATATTTAACAGTGACACTTGAGTTCCTTATTGTTAATATTGTCTCGTACGAGCTATGCTACCATTGTTTCTTTCATGACTGAACTTATATTCGATCCTATATGTACAGATCGAGGCAGATATTCTAATACCTAACCAGGCAGCTGAGGAGGAGTTGCGTAGTTTTGGAAGTTGTATAACCCAACAGGCAGAGAAGCCTCACGTATTGATAGACAACTCGAAGTCGAAAACTGTTCCTGGAGACAACTTGCAGATTAACAACACCTCTCTTCAACCAAATGTGCAGCCACCATTTTTGAATTCAAAGCAAGCTGATAATGGAAGGGCCGGTGGGGTTAAAAAGTCGGACCTAAGTGGATGGAGCCGGAGATCCTCGGGTTAACTGGATTTACGGAAGTCGACTCACATTTCAGATGGTTGAAATGGAGGAAAAGAGGTTTTTGAAGTTTTTCAGTTTTGATGATAAATATATGTAAATGGCAAGTGTTCATTCTGCTTTCCTCTCCGATTTCTTCCGCAACCTATATTACCTGTACATGCTACTTCTCACTCTACCTATAATATAACATCATACATGTTCAGTTCTTATATATATATATATATATATATATATCCAGCAGTTCTGTGTTCGTAATCATATTGGCTTTAGTCGGGTCGGGGTGAGATGAAGGTTTCGTGCAGTTATGTTACCCAAATTCAAGTGCCTCTGAATTCAAATATGACATGACGTCATGAGGATATTTTATTTTAAAGATAAATATCAAAACTATATGTAAATTTTAATATAATATATGTGTAAAATTATATGGGAATTTGTATATGAAATTTGTATTTAATATAATTTTCACAAATTATGAATAATTTTTTTATTTACGTATTGTTTATATAAATAATTGTGTTAATTTAATAATTGTGTACAATTAGATTAAAATTGAATTGTTAATTTGATCTCTCTTTTCAGTTATATTTGACTTTTAACATTTTAAAATAGGTTAAATTTGATCATCAAGTTTTTGTTTTTAGTTAACTTTTAAGCATTACAGGTTGCATGATAATTAATTTTCATTTTACTTTTAAGTTGGTGATTTCCATTTTATTTTCTATTATCATAATTATTTTCAAAATTAAAATTGTAAAATGAATTAACATATATACAAATTAAATATATTTTTATTGTCCTTTAATTAAATAAAATTTCATTTAAAACTTCATTTAAGTGAAAATTTGTATTATCTTAGAAAGTTTTCATTTAAAATTTTCAAAATTATTAAATATGTTTTAATTTATAAACACAAAATCAACAAAACTAGTGTATATATGACTGTAAGATTATGATTAAAATCCACATTAAGTCCATTATAAATTATAGATATAAAACAAACAAAAAAAATCGTTTGACGTTAGATATTTGAAAAATTTTCAACAATTCATCACCGAAGTTTTTTTTTTTTTTTTTCGCTTAAATACTCAATGAGTCTCTAAATTTGTCACTGTCCTTTAAATTGGTATATATATATATATATATATAGTCTTAAATTGATGCCCAAATTTCATTCTATCAAGACGTGGGCAATGGCAATGTTTTCTTCTTAAGCATTTATCCTTTGCAAACCCACAAAATTTATCAAGATTTTTAATATTTTCAAACCCTTTTACCGATTTAATCTTCTCAAAACCCAGACATAAAAGGCATTTTGGCAATGCTTTTTAGCATTCACAAATTTCTGGGTTTTCCCATCATTTCTCTCTCAAAAAGAGTAAAATGGCAAAATCGAAACCTTTATGCTTACTTTCCCTAGTCGTTGTGTGCCTCATTTCCATTTCAGCCGCCGAGACGACCTACATCTCGCTGGATTGAACTTTTCGTTGGTGCATGCAACAAAGTTGATAAGGGAGTTGAATCTGTTTCTTGAGAAATCAACATCGTTGATGAAGATCCAGTTTCATTACCACTGGTGGAGAAGCAACTTAAGTTCCCAAATTTGACAGTGCTTAGTGAGATTTTAGTCCAGTATTTGGTTTGCTTCTGGGAAATACCCACATTCAGGCTAGTTGTTTAGTTTGAGATTTTTCTTTTTCCTTTTCTGTATGATAAGTGGGTGTGCCAGTTTAAAAGATTTCAACTTTATTGCTGAGAAGGTGAAGTTGAAATGTTTCTTTTCTTTCTCCAAATATATTTCCTCGACAGCTTTGCAATGATTTTTTTTTTTTTTTAAAGTTTAAAATTCTCAAGAAAAACGACTGATCATCAATGGTGAAATATCAAACAATTTAGAAAACTTTAGTCATTAGTCACTAAAATCAACTAAGATTTTAATATGTGAACTAATATATTGGTAAAATTTGATAACGATGAAGATTAGATTCCAGAATTTGTGTTTAAATAAATTTTATTTTATTTTAGTTTCTCATGTATTTTATTTTAATTTTTAAAAAGATAAAAAAGTAATAAAAATAATTTTTTTGTTTAATTTTTTTTTGTAATTTCTAAAAAAATATTTTTTATTTATAAATTATTTATGATTATTTACAAATTTTTATACCGAATGAAAATCCGGGTATCAACTTGGAAAAATAAAAGGAGAAGGCTAAAGAACAAGTAGAAAAAGGTGCAACACAGAAAACTTGGTTTGTAATTTCTATATACAAAAAAGAAGACACTTGCAAAGCAATGAACATATCATCTAACACTGAACTTTTAAGGCAACTGATAGTGGGAAAGAATAAGAAAATAGGCATTTTTTTCAAAACAGGGGAAAACAAGTAAGAATGCACAAAATGTTTAGAAAAAAAACATTACCTACAATATACTGGGGAGCTGGTAATCCAATCTTTGCTGCAACTCTTTGATTTTCATGGAAAGCTCCATTTTTTGCTCCTTGTAGCTCTGCAACAAGTATTGTTTTCCTTCTATCACCTCTTTTAACTCTTCAACTTCACTTCTCAGCATTCCGATTCTCTCCTCATCTCCCCTTCCCTTCTCGGGGGAGTCCAAGTTAGTCTCGATACCAAGATACCCGTTTGCATGGCCGTTTTTTATGTCAGGTGCCAAAGCTGTAACTGTTGAAGTCTTGTCGTTTGTGTTGACGCGTACTACGCAATGATCGGCAATCACCTTCCTCAGCCTTTGGATTTCTCTCTCGGAGTCGAACAAGTCTCGATTTGCAACATCCAGCTGTGATTGTAAATGACTCGAGTGTGAAATTTGAGCATTCAGTGAATTCTGAAGCTCTGTAATCTGATCCTGCATCTCCAGAATCATATCGTCCCTTCTCCTCAACTGTTGCCTTAGCTTTTGTATCACTTCCCGCTTGCTATATATATCGGAGCCTGATTCTGAGACACGTGGTGAATCAGAGCAGTTGGAATGATGGAATGGCTTTGGAGGCAACTCAAGGCGATCAGGAGATGATGCCCACATAATGCCATTATCCTTGTTGAAATCAGATGTGGGAACTGTCACCAGAGGGAGAGCAACTTCAGATGAAGGCGGCATGTGGCCATTAGGCGGGTGCTTACCCCCTATGCTTTCAGCTCCTGTTTTCAACCAAAAACTTGAATAAGAGACCAAGAGGTAGAATTAAATTTATAAAATTACATGCACCAACACCTTAACTTTCACTATTAAAAAAGGTAAAGCATTAGAGAGCTATGTTGCTCCAACTCTTCGATTTTTTTCTAAAGTACCTATGTCAGTCACATTTTCGAACATAGGTATAGCATATGACCTCCAAATACATGAGAAAATGTTAAAATTTTGAGCATACCCATATCATACACCCAACAATCACAACTGAGTCCAAGTAACATAGTGAGTAAATCAATCTATGACTAACCAAACTAAGAATGGCAAAGAACAGGACTGCCATTGAGAACTCCAAAAGGACCTTGTCTCCCAATATGAAGAGCAACATGTTACAGCAAAGGCCAAAGGGAAATATTGTCATGTATTAATACTTTAAGGTAAGAGATTCCAGATTAGGACGGTGATCCAAAAGGAAAGTGAGACTTTGTTTTTTCTTTTTCAAGCCAATACATGACTATTTACACTTTAAAAAAAAAAAAAGTGGTTTTGGAATATATCGGGATTCTCAACAAGCTTTTCTTCCCTTTTGTCACCCCACTCCAAAGATCCAAACTAAAGCATTGAAAGGAGAAAGGTAACAAAATTGTTTATACATTAGCAGCCTCACACCTGAAATGCAGTTGAAACACCAATCATCTTCTTGAGAAAATGAATACATGTTTGAGTGTAATCGGCAACCTGATGATCTCCTCCTGTCAGAAGATCCAATTCCTGTAACAAGCTAAATTCAGAAGCAGGCACATATTCAATACAAACTATTGCCGAAAAAGATGCTAGCTTACCTTTCGATCTAGTAGAAGAATCATGCTGTTGCTTGGTATCAAGTGCCTGCTTCAGCTTGTAACCAAGGCGGATTGATAAGGTACTCAGCAAGGCACCACCAGCAATAAGAATCCAATTTAGCCCCTCACCCTGAAAACTTCTTGACTTCTGACCCCTAGATACCTGGCCACCTCTTGTATTCATTTTAAGAGTGAGGGGTCAGAGGAGAAAATTCTGAATCATCCAAGTATGACCCATAGTCAGAGTGCACCAAACTGCCATTACTCTTCATTTAAAACAAAATTTAGGTAAAATAATAGCATTAAGATATACATAAGTTTAACAAAGGCCACCTATCTTCACAAGAAACAAAAGGGTCTAATGAATTGCAAGTGAACCAAATACACTAATGAAAAAACAATGCTTAAATTGCATTATTTCAATTTTGACAGCAATTTGAATAACTAGAAATGCAATTAAGCTGTTCAACTAACAAAAGAGCAGGTTTGGCCTCTCTAAGAAGAAATCATCATCCATGGTTAGAATGTTTAAAACAACGATATAAACACGATCAACATCCCAAGCATTAAAGGGAATTTACAGACACTAGATAACATCTTAAAAAACAGATGAGCCACAGGTCAAATTGGTAACTTCATCAATTAAAAAAAGCACCTTTCAAGTTCTATCCTTTCGAATTGGTTATCAAGTTCAACAATAAATCTAAACAGTGTTAATCTACCAATCATAACAAAAGTAAACAATATTAACTAACTTATCCGTTACACAGCATTGTAAGGGATGCAGCATCAGTCATCAAATAAGTTTGAAAGATTCAATATAAATCAACAAAACAGTGTATGTCCAAATACTAGCACAAACGGGAGAAATAACATTCAATCTTCTAAACAAACAAGGAGCAAGCAATCAACTACACAAAGCTTCGATTCAATACGCCACATTAAAATCGATACCTTACTACTGCAATGAGAATACAAACTCCATTTTTTTCTAATACAGAAAAACGTTATAATTAACGTTTCGCGATACTGGAAACTTTATTCAAAGTAATCGGAATCAGCAGAAAGAAAACAGAGATTATCGATCAAAATTTTTTGAAAACCGATGAGAAAATGAAAAAAGCAAACCTCATTCAAGAAAGGGAAAAAATTAGGGTTTGCTTGGAGCGGGGTTTATGCTGAAACACTGACACGGCGTCGTTTCCAAAAGTACTTCCCCTCTGTCACTGTTCACTCCCTCGCTTTTTCTCACTCTCTAGCAATAGAAATGGCAGGAAACTAAAGAGAGGGTTTTTCAAATGGCGGCTTTTGGCTAATGGATGATTTTCTTTTATTTTTATTTTTATTTTTCTATTGGATTAGAAAATAAAATTGTAAAATCTGGAGAGTATTACAATCTGAGCACGAAACGTGTGGGATTTTGCTTCGAATTTTCCATTTGTTTCTGTTGAAGTTGTTATACCTCATTCTTCATTTTATGTTTTTCATTTATAAAAAAAAAAAAAGGAAAATAATAATAACTACTACTGCTAAGAAATAATCACAATCACTTGCTGTCGATAAGATTTGGAGCATTTGGATGTTTTGCTTTATTCCAAAATAAAAATTCAGAAAATTAATGGATCCATAAAATTAGATTAATTTATATTTTTATTTTTAAATTAACAATTAAATTCTTAAGGCATGCTCTCAAAGAGACAGAACAACTTTTTTTTTATGAAAATTGAAAACAATTAAAATAACAATGAAATATTAAAAAATTATTATGTTATTGGGACTATATCTAACTAGACTTGTCCATAGGTTGAATTACTTATTTAAGCTCAAAGGCCCGCCCAAAATTTAAGAATGTTTGGATTAAAATATTAGGCTTAAAAAATAAGTTTGAGTAAAAAAAATTAAACCCGTTTAAAATATGAGGAAGATTCAAGGCTCGAAACCAATCCAACCCGTTTATAAGTTTATAATACTTTATATTATATTATTTTATATATAATGTAATTTTAAACACATTAAAATAAATTTATATAAAATATATAATACTATTTTAACATAAATATTAAAATAATGTTAAGATAATTATATAAAATATGTATAAAATTATTAAATATTAAAATAATATAATATAATATAATATATATATATACTGTCTTAAATTTAGCTTGAGTTAATCTTTTATAAATATAAACGAATTTAAATAAAATTTTAAACCCATATATAAATTATTAAAAGATTATAATTTTTTATTTTTAAAATTATAAACCCTATTCAACTTATTTTTGCTTCTATTCAACTTATTTTTGTTTCAATTTAATCCATTTGTATTAATTCGCAAATCAAGTAATTCTTTCCTTTACTTTGAATCAGTACCCTGATTAGTTCAGATACAGTTCAGTATTTGACCGTTCCGACCAACCTTATTTCAAGAACCTTGGCTATAAGATAAACCGAAATTATTAAAAATAAATATACTATCATTTATATATTTTATAGTTAAATTAAAATTTAAAATTATTAGTCGATTGGCATAGACATTATTACTAATACAAAAAAATGTAAGTTCGAGGATGCTGAAACCCGATAATTTTAAGCACCATATGATTATATGATGCGTTTTCATCCATCGGTCTTAAAATCCGGTATGATTATATGATGCAAAGTCGCTCCCGAGACCGCTATTTGAAGCAATTGAAACCAACCAACCAAGCATAATTCACAAACAAATGAAAGGCCTTTCATTAAACAACTAAAGATACTGCCTAACATTCCAAGGATCATATATTTCCATATGTAGTCACTGAAACAAATGAAATAAAAAATTAAAAAACTACATACACGAGGCATTGATATCGATATATAGCTGTCCTGATTACTAAAGCATAATTGGAACTAGGATACACAAAGATAGATTCAATATATGAATATAACATGAAAATGGAGCATGAATAAATTGACATGTAATTAGGAAATTACCAATGCACCATGCCGATTCCGATTAACTTGCATTCAACTTCTTTTCTTCGATGTAGTCATGCATCTCATTCAGCCAAAGATCGGCAAACTCGCAATTCTTCCATGCCTCGAACCATGGCCCTCCACGAGTATAATGTATGGCTTTAGGAAACGTTGTTGAGTCATTCTCGACAACCTTGTTATGCCCTTCAAGGAAATTCCAAATAGACGGGATCGATCCGATTTCATCATCTTCAAGCCACTGGAACCTATGAAGAAAAGCGCCCGTTTGATTGTTTACAACTTCTGGAGTCAGACCCTTGTTCTTCGGATGACCGCAATTGTACAACACCATCGAGGACCAATTCTTTCGAGGATACAAAGTCTGCACTACACCATCCATTTTCGTGGTCTCTTTCGGGGTATAATCATGATGAACGCACATGATCGCATATTTATCATCAATCAACTCCATTAATTCCTTTATATCAGCTAAGTAAAGGAAATCACAGTCGATGAACAGCGCCCAACCATCGTAATTCGCCAAGTAGGGAGTCAGGAACCGGGAAAACGAGAACTCGGTACTCTCGAGCTTGTTCCGCTCGCGCCAGTAAAGGCCTTTTTCCCGGAGATCTGATTGAACAATGGGAGTGATCTCGACAGGAACCGATGAACGTTTCAAGATAGAATGGCGGCAGACCTTATAGGCAAGATCTTCACGCGGATCGTAACCGACAAAGATTTTGAAGGGTTTGCTTAAATCGCCATTGTTAGTCACTTGATGAGCTTCGCCATTAGCCAGAGTCATTGTTAGCAGCAGTTTTTTCTTCTATAACACAGATCTGCACAGTTTTTAAAATTCAGTAAAAATAATAAAATTAAACCAAAAAAAAAAACAAGGGAAATTTTCTAGGAACAATTAGTTAAGAATGGCACACTAAAATATCACTCTTTTTTTTCTTTTTTTTTTTTGCTTTTACTTGTCTTTTTTCTCTTGCGGATTCTTGGAAGCCAAACAAAACCAAGAAAGGGAAACTTTAAGATTTCTCTTATTATTGAATTAACATTGCATCCATTAATGTAAATAAGAACCAAGAAAAGCATAGAAAAACGAAAATCTAAAACAATAGAAAGCGAGATTCAAATCCAGTCAACACAGTGCTACACATCCATCAAACAACCAAATAAATAAATACCCAACTTAGCAGAAAATTCCATAAATTCAAAGAAAACATGGCACCATTAACCAAAAAAATAATCAGATCAGCAAAAATATACGCTTAAAACCTAGAAAAGAAAAACAATAATTCAACCAAAAGAGAGAGAGAGAGAGGACCCAAAAACCAAAACAAAGAGATACCTGAGAAAATGAAGAAAACGCGGGATCTCGAAATTCTTGACAGTGAAGAAAGAAGAAAGAGAACTAAAAGTTTCTTAAGAATAAAGGGGAAGAGGTAGACTCTTTGAAGACTACTTATAGAAATGGGAACTCAAAGGACAAAAAATTAAGCTCTAAAATTTCGAAATTATCCAATTTTTATTTTAGATTCAGTAGAAATTTTTGTATGAATGTGTTGTGGCGAGGATTTAGCGGTGAAATGAAACGAGGGAAAGGGAGCCAGTTATTCGTTTTTTCCTGTTGATGGGAGGTGACATAATTTCACCGTACAACCCGATGGGTCATTATCATACACGTGGTTTAGTGAGTTGGATATTTTATTAATTAGTGAATATGTGCTCCAACTCCTCAATACTTTTCATTAATTGGAATTTAGTCCCTCTATTTTTATTTCAAATACTTTAGTTTCTCGGATTTAAAAATGCAATTTCAATTATTAACATCGTTAAAATTCTTATGATAAATCTAGATTCATTATAATACTTTTTTTATTACATGGTTGTCTATTGGCAATCATCCATACTTTGAAAGTCAAAGATATGGGTATCAAAATGTTAGCATTAGAAATCTGAGATTTAAGGCACCAAAAGTGGGATTGAGATTTGGCATGAGATAATTACAATTTTTTGGTCTCTAATTGTATAGTGACTTTGCAAATTGATTCCTGAACCTCAACTATAAATAGGCCTAAACATTTCTCATTTTATCAACCCACATTTGTCATTCTCTGCTTAAGGCATTGTCCTCTCTCTTTGTAAATCTTCACTTGTATTTTGGAGTAAAATATATTTGGTAGTGTCCGAAGACGTAGGCAAATTTGCTGAACCTCTTTAAAATTCTAGTGCTTTTTAGTGTATTATTTTGCATATTTTGTGAGTGTGATTGTAGTGATTTATTGTGCTATTAAATTACGATAGAGGGATATTCTGGCTAGAAAAGACCTGGTACTTAAGTGATCCTTGTGATCCACCTCTCTTTCCTGGGAATTAAACTTAGTGTGATTTTTCAGTACAATAATTTTACTCTTTTACACGCTTTCGCACAACAATTAATATCAGAGCTAAATTCGTACTTGGGGAATACGATTGTTTATGATACTATTTGCGTATAATGTATTGTTCATCTATGACACTATTCACGTTGACGATACTGTTCACATAAACAATAGTTGGGATTGAGGAGAAAAATGGAAAATGCATCGTCATCAGCAACGACTACTGTGATCAATGCACAATTTGAAGTAGAGAAATTTGATAGTGCCAATAATTTTGGTATGTTGCAATGTGAGATCCTGGATGTCTTATGTCAGCAAAAGCTAGATATAGCCCTTGAAGAAAAACCTAACAATATGGATGACAATGAGTGGGCTAAGATCAATAGACAGACGTGTGGTACAATCCGCCTATGTTAGGCCAAAGAGCAGAAGTACTCTGTCATGAGGGAGACATCAGCGAAGAAGTTGTGGGATACACTGGAAGAAAAGTTTCTAACGAAAAGTCTTGAAAATAGGCTTTATATGAAAAAAAAACTTTATCGATTCACGTATGCACTCGGTATGTCAATGAATGACCATGTGAACTCATTCAATAAAATTTTAGCAGACTTGCTAAATTTGGATGAGAAATTTGAAGATGAAGATAAGGCATTATTGTTGTTGAATTCTCTTCCTGATGAGTTTGATCATCTTACCACCACATTGCTTCATGGGAAGGATACGATCACATTTGATGCAGCCTGTAGTGCGTTGTATAGATCTGAGACTCGAAAGAAAGATAAAAGAGATCACAGAGATACAACTGCAAAAGTCTTAACAGTAAGAGGTCGTTCGCACAGCAACAAATCTGGTAGAAAGAGTAAGTCTAAAGGGAGACCTGCCAAAGATGAATGCGCCTTTTGTCGTGAGAAAGGGCATTGGAAAAATAATTGTCCTAAGTTACAAAATGGCAGGGCTATTTCTGATGCATGTGTAGCGGAGCATGATGAGGAGCCAAACTTTAGCTTGGTTGGTATGGTAATGGCATGTCATACTGTAACACCCCTTTTAATTCCTTTTTATTACCAAATGACTAAATTACCCTTCATTAAAAACTTTGGTTCTTTCCACCTATATATGTCCATTTTTGTCCATGAAAATATAATGGTCTAATTACCATTTAAGGACTCCTACTTCAAACCCCCATTTCAATCAAGTACTCTATAAATTAGAACCCCTATTTAGCAACTTTTGCAAACAAGTCCTAATAGGCAATTTAAGCATGAAATTAATAAAATTTCTTATCAATACTCTAACACACGTATTAAATGTAAAATAATATAATATTGCATTTATTTACCGTAAACTTACCTCGAAACAAAATACGATCAACTGTATCGATTTAGTTCTCTATCTTTTTCTTTCCTTGATCTAACTCTGGATTTCGTTCTTCTTGATCTATAATAGCAAATTTAGCTTATTTAATACTCACATTCATCAAAACAGTCCTTAACTCTTAACTTTGGCAAAATTACAATTTTGCCCCTAAACTTTTACATATTTACACATTTGCCCCAAAGCTCAGAAATTAAACTTTATCCCTTATTCTTATGTTTTATGACATGTTGATCATTTTTTCCTTCTATGGAAACATCAAATTCTCACTCTAACTTGTACTTATGAACATTAGGTATTTTTATCGATTAATCCGTTTTACTCATTTTCACTTAAAATCACTTAGCAAAAGTTGTTTAACATAATTTTAGACTTCATATTCTATCATAAAACATCAAAATAAACACATTTCACCTATGGGTATTTTTCCAAATATGAACCCTTTTGGCTTGCAACTCACTGTCATCCTTCTGAGCTTCACAAATTTCTTTAAGAAACATCGGTTTAGCTCTCAACTCAGCTAAAATAGAACCATCATCTGACAAGGCCAAACTAGTGTGCAAAGCTCTCAATGCAAATAACGATTTTCTACTCAAAGCATCAGCAACAACGTTTGCCTTACCCGGGTGATAATCGATCACTAGTTCATAATCTTATTCTTTTCTTATCAAGATCACTTAAGCTTTTAACTCAATATACTTAAACTTGTATTCTTACATGTACCTTTTAACATGAATTTGCCTTACCTTACCTTTTTAGCTTGAACTTGTCGTACCTTTACTTTGGTATACTCTTTGAATTTTCCCGTTGAATTTTACCTTAAATGGTAATTAGACCATTATATTTTCATGGACAAAAATGGACATATATAGGTGGAAAGAACCAAAGTTTTTAATGAAGGGTAATTTAGTCATTTGGTAATAAAAATGAATTAAAAGGGGTGTTACACATACAGATGAATAGATTTTGGATTCGGGATGTACTTACTATATGTGTCCTAATAAGGACTAGTTTTCTAGTCTTAAAGAACTAGAAGGTGGAGTTGTTTTTATGGGCAATAGCAGCGCTTGTAAGACAATGGCAGTAAGCACAATCCAATTGAAGAATCATGACGGCTCAATCAAAGTCTTGACAGATACTCGTACGTACCTAGCGTGAAGAAAAATCTCATCTCATTAGGTGAGGCGAACCCGTGTTCGGAGTGATTACGAGTTGCTTAGATTCCCGATCGTTAAATTGAGTAGTAACGTATTTAAAGGCTGAAAACAAAAAAAAAAAGTTTAGAGTTGAAATTGTTTTGTAGGAAATAATAAGGGATAAGTCGGCTGAATTTTAGGATAACAAGTTTTAAGAATGAACCGATATTAAAAAGGTGAATATCGACCCTAATCTTATAATCGGAGAACTCTATGGTCGCTAACTTGACTTTCTTGCTCTCCGAGTAGTTGTGGCACTCGAAGACGAGCTCTATTTTCTTTTCCCATTCAAGATAAGCTTCCGGATCAGATTTACCTTGGAAGGGGGGGATGGCCATCTTGATATTCTTGAGGTCGTCATCAACTCGATCACGCTCCCAATGCCCTTGGTTTCTACGGTCTTACCGTCTTTCACTTTGCTTCAACGCTTGATCACTCTCCACATCACTAGAATTGTAGAGATCGTCTTGATAAGGTCTTGGTCGGTCTCGATTCCTTGGTGGGATGATGTCGGGTTAATAAAGGTGGGCTTAGAAAGAAAAGAAAAAAAATCAAATTGGGAAAAGTGTGGCTGAAAAGATTGTAGAGGGTCAAAAATTTATTTTCAGGAAAAAAATTCAATACACTCGAGGTAACTCTTTATGTTTTTTTTTAACTCAAAGCACGTCTCCCTTGTTGTGTTTAGAGACTTTGTACCATTCACTTTTTTTATTTTTTTATTTTTGATTTTTTTATCATTTTTTATAAAACGTAATCCCGGGACTTCAAGAACGAAATTACTTTCTCAATTTAGCTAGCTCTGATACCAAATGATGCGAACTCGTGTTCGAAGTGATTATGAGTTGCTTAGATTCTCGATCGTTAAATTGAGTAGTGACATATTTAAAGGCTGAAAACAAAAAAAAAAGGTTTGAAGTTGAAATTGTTTTGTAGGAAATAATAAGGGATAAGTCGGCTGAATTTTGGGATAACAAGTTTTAAGAATGAACTGATATTAAAAAGGTAAATATCAACCCTAATCTTATATCAAACTTGGAATCGAAATTTGGTTAAGGTAATAAACCGAGACCTACTATCAAGGCTGATAAGAACCTCTGGTATAGGGTGAACGCCACACTTGTTTGCAAGTGATAAGTTCAGAAACAAAAAAACGGGTTGACGCCACTAGACGGAGCTTGATAAGTCAATCGAGTCTCAAGCGAACCAAAAGAGTTGAATAACTCACTAAGCTTAATATTCATAAAATAACAAAGTTAAGTAACCTTCAAAATAGCTTGCAATTAGCTATTTATAGGATTACATAGCTCCAACTGAATAGCCTAAGTAAATGATAATTAATTAAGCTCTAAATGCTACTTTAAACTTCAGTTGAAATATTCAAAGAATTTCTTAATGAGCAGCTGGCTTTTGCTGTACCTGAACAGCCATGGAGCTGAAATAATGGCTGACATTCCTCCTTGTCATGTTCCTTATCAGCTAAGGGATGTAAACATGAGCTAAATCTCCTTTGGGCAGCCGAATATATAGCATGAAATTAATGCTGGTTGTGGCGTATGAACAGCCACCAAATGTGAACATTCAGTAAGGAATAGACACCAAGGTGTGAACATCTTGACTTGGCTGGTCATTTACATATGAAATCAGCTGCTAAATTTAATTGAACACCTTTGGCCATTGATGTCCACGAAAAGCTGCTTGGGAGAGAGTAAACAGCAGCTGCAAGTGCATGTATATCCAGATACATGCAATTCCTTTAATGCCATCCATGCATGTATTGATGAGCAGCCTACTTAGCCAACCTACAAAACATCATTTAAAGCAACATTAAAACTGATTTTTAAACACATTTAATTTGTCTAAACTAAGACCAATTAAATCACTTATTAAAACTATACGAAATTGGACAGATTTAATGGTCTTAAAACATATTTAATTTGTCCAGATTTTTGACACATTAAAACTCAAATTATTTATACATAAATCATGACATATTTATGAAACTAATTTAATTAGTTGAAAATAATTTAACTAACTAGTCCAAATTAATGTTTTTATTCCAGCAAATAAAATCTAAGCTGAAGTAAGCTAAATTGAGCTAAAATTGAGCTTGAAGAAGATTGCACGGAATGCTCAAATTATAGTTCCATAACTGATCGAAGAGTCCAGCAATGGTTTCTCCCCAAACTCGATCTATAAGAGTCGTAACTCCATCCTTGAACCTCTTGGCACGAGCACGAGTGACCGGACCTGTTGAAAGCTCCAAAGGTTCTTCAGTAGCCTTGGTTAGATCTCGAGCCATGATTTTATCATTAGAGGTCCTGGAATCTAAAGGGTCCACAATCACTTTAAGAGATGGATTACTAAAGGTAGTAGCTAGGGTATTGACAGTGATGAAAGGCACAAGAATGAATAACATGTACTATTTAAATGGAAGTACAGTTATTGGATCAACATCAATAACTTCTACGAAAGATGCAGATTCAGAGGCTACCAGGTTATGGCATATGCGATTGGGACATGCGAGTGAAAAAGCTTTGTAGAATTTGGAGAAGCAAAGCTTGTTGAAAGGTGTAAATTCTTACAAATTAGAATTTTATGAACATTGTGTTCTGGGCAAGCAGATGAGGGTAAAATTTGGTTCAGTAATTCATAATACGAAAGGAATTCTAGACTACGTTCACAGTGATGTATGGGGACCTACTAAAGTGGCTTATTTGGGAAGTATGCACTATTTTGTTACTTTTTTTTATGATTATTCAAGAATAGTATGGGTGTATCTAATGAAAAGAAAAGGCTAAGTTTTGAATGCATTTCTATAATGAAAGAAGATGGTGGAGACTCAGACTGGTCGAAAGGTCAAACGACTTCGATCAGACAATGGTACTGAATACAAGAATAATCCATTTCTACAAGTATGTCAAAATGAGGGCATTGTGTGACACTTCACTATTCGGGATACACCACAGCAGAATGAGGTGGCAAAACGTATAAATCGGACTATACTGGAGAAAGTTTGATGTATGTTGTCCAATGTTGGATTGGGCAAGAAATTTTGGGTTAAGGCAGTTACATATGCGTGCCATCTAATTAATCGATTGCCATCAGCTACAATAAATTGAAAAACTCCTATGGAGATGTGGACTGGTAACTCTGCTACTGATTATGATTCTTTACATGTTTTTGGTTCCACTGCATATTATCATGTAAAAGAATCTAAGTTAGACCAAAGACTAAAAAAGTATTATTCGTAGGAATAACTGGTGGAGTAAAAGGATACCACTTCGATGTCATGATACAAGGAAGATTGTTTTCAGTAGAGATGTGACTTTTGATGAATCAACCATGATGAAGAACGAGGATTCATAAAAAGATGACAAAATCAGTAGTACTTTGCAGCAGGTGGAGCTTGAAAAGGTTAATGATAATCCAACTAATATTGAAGGAACAGATGATGAAGAAGTTTCGACCCTAGAACTTCTACAGCAACAATATTCAATTGCATATAGGAGGCCAAGAAGAGAGATTCGTATGCCTACTCGCTTTGATGATATGGTGGTCTATGCACTTCCAATTGCAGATGATAATGTTCCTTCTACTTACATAGAAGTAAGAAGTAACCCTGATGGTGTAAAGTGGAAGCAAGCTATGAATGAAGAAATGCAGTCTCTTCATAAAAATAGGACTTGTGAGTTGGTGACACTACCCAAAGGAAAGAAGGCAATTGGATGCAAATGGGTATATGCAAAGAATGAAGGATTTCCTGGTAAAAATAAATTCGATACAAGACTAGATTTGTAGCAAAGAGTTACACCCAGAAAGAAGGAATAGACTACAATGAAGTGTTTTCTCCTGTTGTGAAGCATTCGTCTATTCGGATTTTGCTAGCCTTGGTTGCGCAATATAATCTTGAACTAGTTCAGCTTGATGTGAAGACTGTTTTTTTACACGGTGATTTGGAAGAGGAAATCTATATGACTCAACTAGATGGATTCAAAGTTGCTGATAAAGAAAATTGGGTTTGCAAACTGACAAAGTCGCTTTATGGATTGAAACAATCTACGAGGCAGTGGTACAAGTGATTTGATCAGTTCATGAAAGGGAAAAGGTACACAAGAAGTAAATTTGATCATTGCGTGTATTTTTAGAAGCTACAAGAAGGAATTTTCATATACTTGCTCTTATATGTTGATGATATGTTGACAGCATCTAAGAGTAAAGTTGAAATTAAGATATTGAAGACTCAACTCAACCTTGAGTTTGAGATGAAAGATCTAGGTGAAGCTAAGAAGATTCTTGGCATGAAAGTATGTAGAGATAGAGCTCGTGGCAGAGTTACCTTGTCTCAGAAGTAATATTTGAAGAAGGTACTACAGCAGTTTGGCATGAACGAGCAAACAAAACCTGTAAGTACCCCGTTGGCTTCTCATTTCAAGCTTTTTGCACAACTATCTCCTTCAACGAATACCGAACAAGAATACATGTTACAAGTTTCGTATTCTATTGCAGTATGTAGCTTGATGTATGCAATGGTGTGTACAAGACCTGACATTTCACAAGCAGTTAGTACAGTGAGTAGGTATATGCATAATCCTGGAAAAGGACATTAGCAAGCTGTGAAATGGATTCTACGGTATATTCAGAAGACCGTGGATGTTGGATTACTGTTCAAGCAAGATACTACACTTGGTAAATGTGTTATTGGGTACGTTGATTCTGACTATGCCGGTGATTTGGACAAACGAAGATCAACCATCGGTTATGTGTTTACACTTGCTAGAGGGCCAATAAGTTGGAAGTCTACACTACGGGCTACAGTTGCATTGTCAACCACAGAAGCCGAATACATGGCAGTAACAGAGGCTGTAAAGGAAGATATTTAGTTACAAGATATGGTTAAAACCTTGGGATTGGTTCAAGAGCATATTAACATGTATTGTGATAGTCAAAGTGCTATTCATTTAGCAAAAAATCAACTCTATCATGCACGTACAAAGCATATCGACGTACAATTCCATTTTGTGCGAGAAATTATTAATGAGGGGAAAATTCATCTTCAGAAGATTAAGACTGCAGATAATCCTACAGATATGATAACCAAGGTGGTAACAACATCCAAGTTCGAACATTGTTTGAACTTGATCAATATCCTACTAGTTTAACAGTTGAAGAAGGCCTATCAAGTATTGTTGCAAAGGTAGAAAGAATTATGTGAAGATAATATTATCCTAATCGAATCTTCAATGTGGAGATTATCGGCAATCATCCATACTTTGAAAAGTCAAAGATATGGGTATCAAAATTTTGACACTAGAAATCTGAGATTTAAGGCACCAAAAGAAGGATTGAGATTTGGCATGAGATAATTGCAATTTTTTGGTCCCTAATTGTATAGTGACTTTGCAAGTTGATCCCTGAACCTCAACTATAAATAGGCCTAAACATTTCTCAATTTATCAACCCACATTTTCCATTCTCTACTTAAGGCATTGTTCTCTCTCTTTGTAAATCTTCACTTGTATTTTGGAGTGAAATATATTTAGTAGTGCCCGAGGATGTAGGCAAAATTTGCTGAACCTCGTTAAAATTTTAGTGTTCTTTATTGTATTATTTTGTATATTTTGTGAGTGTGATTGTAGTGATTTATTGTGCTATTAAATTACGATAGAGGGATATTCTGGCTAGAAAAGACTTGGTACTTAAGCGATCCTTGTGATCCACCTCTCTTTCTTGGGAATTGAACTTAGTGTGATTTTTCAGTACAATAATTTTACTCTTTTACACGTTTCCACACAACACTGTCAATAAATATTGTTTTATTTAAAAATATTAAATCGGTGAATTTGATAAAAGAATTTAGAGTCCTTACATAGTGAAACTTGAATTTAGAATAAACTGGTTTGTGGAGGGTGTATGGAGGCCAACATAGCAAAGGTCTTAGCGGTGAAGGAAGCACTTTCATGGTTGAAGGAGAAGAGGCTTGTCGGCTTGCCGCTGTCGTTATGGAAAAGAATTGCTCTCGAGTTATGGAAGTGTGTAATAATTCAGCTGATGGTGACTGAGTTTCAATCCAAGACAGTTTTCTAATTCGCGTACGATAGCAAATAGAGTAGCTCATAATCTCGTTCAAGTAGCTTTATTAAGTGTTAATTATTTTGTGCCGAAAGAGGATCTTAATTGTAGTTTGGACATTATTATTTTGGATAATCTTTTAATAATTTAAAACGAAATAAATTGACATAAAAAATGAGTGTTTGGAATAAACCTGTTGATTCGGGTTAGTGGTCTCCGACTCTTGATTGATCCATTTAATTTTCATGTGTCTGATTTTTATCTTTTAAATCTTATAAATCTTTCTTTAAAAAAAATCTTAATATGTTAATCTATCAATGCCGAGCAAAATTTTATTGGATTAATGCAATTTTTTATTTTCAACTTAGCAATTATTCTCACATTGAAACTTGAACCTTTTTTTTTTTTGTCTAAATTAGTCCTTTAATTTGGTAAACTTTTTTTTCTAAGTTAGTCTTTAACTTAGGCAATTATTCCTATGGTGGAGTCTGATTTTTTTGTGCAAGTTAGTCCTTAATATTTCCTTATAAAAAGTTAGAGCATAAAAAGTTTACGTCCCAATATGGGTACAATTACCCAATTTAGGTTTGATACAAGAACAATTGCTAAGTTTATTCTCAAAAAGTGCATTAACTTGAATTTTATGGTTAAATTATGTTATAAGTCCATATACTATTCATAAATTTAGAATTTAGTCTATATACTTTTAGTTCTAGGAATTTAGTCTCTCTACTATTTAGATTTCAAAATTTAGGCCCAACTATTAACACCGATAAAATTATTTTGTTAAATCTAAGCTCATTACAATGTTATATTTTTAGTTATGGCTATCGGTGAGCATTTTTTTCTAATTTCAAAATATTACACCAATAAATTTAATAAAAAATTAACAATGTCAAGAATTGACCTAAATTTTAGAATCTAAAAATAGAAGGGCTAAATTCTTAAAAATAAAAAAATTAATTTTTGTAAAGAGTAAAGATACTTATTACATATTTTAACCAAAATTTATTTATAATCAAACTATGGCTAGGGGTGAGTATTCGATCGAGTCGAGTCGAATCGAGTCAAAAATTTTTGAGTTAGTTGAGTTAACAAATCCTATTTTAGCAACCGAACTCAATTTGAATTTTTTTCGAATTGAATCGAATCGAGCCAAAAAAATTTCGAGTCAAATCAAGTCGAGTTAACGAATCCTACTATTTATACTTAATGTTGCAATTAGATAGACCGATTATTTAACTAGTAGACGAAGTACAAGATTATTTAACTACATGAACAATATAATGATTTTGCCTCTTAACTTAATGGGTAAACATTTATCAAAACGATATAGTTTTACCTTTTAACTTAATTATTTTGAATTTTAACTTTTAAAAAAGTAAATATTTATCAAAACGATGTAATTTTATCTTTTCTTATTCGGATAACTCGAATTATGTAATTCATATTCGAGTTAAACCAAAAATTTAATTTTTATTCTAGTTTATCCGAATAATTTAATTAACTCAAATAACTCAAACTATTTAATTTAAAATATAAAATTTTTATCGAAATTTTTAAATCGAATCAGATTTTACTGATCTGTATTTGCGCTTTACTTAGCTGGTGACTGCTTTGCTTTAGAAAGATACTTAGGTCGTGTTCTGCATTGCTTTTCAAAAGACTTACGCTCCAAAAGACTTTTGGAAGAAAAGTTATCTTGAGAACAATGTTCTTTTAATTTGGAATTTTAGCTTTTCGAAGTCTTTTAAAAGACTTTCGAAACAAAGTTTAAAATTTTAGCTTTTCCATTCAAAAGACTTTTAGTGCTTAATTACTTTTTCACCCTCTAATAACATAGTACTTTACTTTTTTTCGTGGGTTTAATTACAAATGTGTTAAAATTATTAATTAAAAATAAAAAATATTTTTAAAATATTAATTACAAATATTTAATGATTATATTTAAATATTTAAAATGTAGTTTATATATTCTAATTAAATTTTATAACTAATTAATATTTATTACTTACAAATATTTAAAATTAAAATTTATATTTCATATATTAAAATATTAACAAGTTATAATAATTTTTATATTCTTACTAAAATATAATAATATTAACTAATTTAAAATTTATTTAAATGTATATTTGTTACTTGATAATAACATGCCTAAAATGGACATTTTATTTCTCAAAAGACTTTTTGACAAAGAATGCTAAACACTCAAATTTTAAAACAAACTTTTCAAAAGATTTATCAAAAGACTTTTCAAAAGACTTTCAAAAGACTTTTCAAAAGATTGCTAAACCAAATTTCTTAGATTCGCATACTATTATTGATTGGAGTCCTTTGACATCATAACAGATTAACGTCAGATATTAGCGAGTATACTCTTTTTCGTACACTAGCGCGTGTATATTTTTGCCATTAACATGACGTGCACCGACACAATGGATTCACGGGTTTCCACATGTACACCAAATGCTATACACGCTTTACATGTTTGAAAACGGTACCATTGTTTGAAGGGGTAAACTACCGTTTCATACTTAAAATTAGTATTCTTTTTCATTTTGGTCCATGAATTTTCTTGTCCACATTAGTCGAAAACTTTTCTTAATTTAATTCTTGGACTTGGATTTCGTTAATGTATAATTATATGACACTCTAAGATTTTATATTGTGCAATGTTATCACTTGAATTTTATTTAAAACTTAAAATTTATAATTTCTTTATAAGTTTCAATTTTCTAGATTTTAATATAAAATGTTTTTAATTTTTTAAATATTGTCAAGTTTCGAGATTAACGTGGACAAAAAAATTAAAAAATTTAGAGACTAAATTATGTTTAATCCCTTGTTTAAATATATTTTATATTTATATTTAAGGCTAAAGGTCTAAGTAACTCCAAAATGTTTAAAAAATGCATCTACTTAAACTCTCGAATGTTAAAATTTTATCAATTAAACATTTTGACCATTAACTTATTAAATCGTTAAAGAGTAACGATTGTATTCTTTTTTGGTTAATTTGCACCACTTGTCACGTTGAGACTATACCACATAGCAAAAACTGATATTTTATATTTAAAATCATTAAAAATTATAAATATATATTTTTAAAAAGTGCAAAACATCATAAAAAAATTTACAAAAGTTTTAAACATTATTTAAAAATAATAGAAAAATTATATAAATTATATGGAGTTAAAAAAATTAAATATATACCTATAATTTAAACCTTAATTTGCATATCAAAAAATTATTTTGTCATTGACGATATTCACAGCGATTAACAGAGACGGACGACAATGGGAGGTAGAACACCGGTGAACGATGTGAAGATGGACAAAGGGTCGAAAGTTCTAAAAAAATTCATGGTGGACGAGCACAAAAGATAGTTTTAGAGATCAAATATTTTTTTATAATTTTTAAAGGGTGTTGTAATGTTAACTATAGGTAGTGTGAAAATGGAAAAATTTTGGTTTTGTAATTATTTTCTATAGATTTTTATTTTTGTTTTATGATTTTTATACTTTTTATAATATATTTGCAATTTTTAAATATTTTTATATTTCCTACAATTTTTAAATATTTTTAATTTTTTTGTAATTTATATATTTTTAAAATTTATAATTTTATTTTAAATAAATTTTAATATTTTACTTGTAATTTTCCGTATTTTTAAAAATTTTATGTTTTTAATGATTTTAAATAAAAAACATCCGTGATTAAGCGTGGCACATGGCATAAGTAACCTTATAGAATGGGCAAATATCCCAAAAATACCAAAAAATAAAAATTACGGAAAGGATGAGTTTCAAAATATTGACCGAAAAGGCAATTTCCCAAAAAGCGTCGCGTCGGTAGCGTTTTTGGGAAAGGTTTAAAAGCGTGTCCATGGGGGCGCTTTAGGTTAACTCAAAGAAAAGCGCTCCCACGGTGGCGCTTTCTTGAAGTTACCTAAAGCGCTCCCCATCGACGCTTTCAAGCCAAGAATCAAAAAAAATTTGACCGTTGGACCCCAACGGTCAAAAAAGCAACGGGAAAAAAAAACTATAAATACCCCCAACCCTTCATTTTTTTCACACTTCAATCCTTTCTCATTTTTCTCTCAATTTTCTCTCAATTTGCTCTCAATTTTCTCTCAAGTTTCTATCAAAGCCCTTGAAATTTACGCTTAAATTTCGAAATAGTCTTCTACCATTTACGAAAAAGCCCATTATAAATTTTTTAATATATTTATTTTTTTGGAAAATTTAAAAAATCTTTATCTGAGTACAATGGTAGGGATTTACATCGCTAGACAAAGAATCACATTGGCGTCGAGCAATTGAAAATGGTAAGTTTGAATTTTAATTTTTCAATGTTATTAAATTTTTTAATTATGCAATTTTATTTAATTTTGAATTTTATTATTTTTAAACGATCGTAGATCGGTGTTGCAATGTTATATTCGCAACATGCCTGGTCCCCCATCGCCATTGATCGAGAATTACCTGCGGGAAGTGTGTTTTTGGCACGTGGCCACGATAGGCCGGGGTTCAAGTTGGACCCGGTTTTGATAAGCGTTGATAGAGAGGTGGAGACCGAGACGCGACACTTTCCATCTCGCCATGCGAGAGTGTACCATCACCTTAGAAGATGTGCGATTCTGGTTGGGATTACCGGTGGGCGAATTCCAGAGTCACCGGGTCCGTAACATCTCTCGATTGGATGGCCGATGCTACGAGCTCTGGGTGCCATTCCGGATAAATTGCAAGGAGGTCGGATCGATATGGTTTGGTTCTGAGACACATTCCCGTACCGAATGAAGATTCGATGAAGATGAAAGAATACTGGTATGCACGGCATACATACTTGAGATAATTGGAGGCTATCGATGCCGGACGTCTCTAGAAACCTCGTCCACGAGATGGCTCTGAAACTTGTTGATTTGAGCGGTAGGTGAATTGAGTTGGGGTCCGCCGTCTTATCGAGGTTGTACCGGAGATGCGCGGGGCGACGGTGCCGAATAAAGCAAAAATCGGAGGTTGCCTATCACTACTGCAGTCATGGGCATGGTTTCGATTTCCATTTTTACGTCCCCGACTCGACCAGCCATATTCATTCCCATTGATAACGAGGTAAATTTAATATTATATTTTACAATTATGTCGTAGATTTATAGTGTAATTGCATGCTAAAAGTTTATTTAATTAGGTGGAACCATTCGAGAAGTCATGTTGGAATACCTGACTCGCTTGAGGATATACTGACTCCTATTGGAACAACGGTCGGAATCACAAGTAAGTGTAATTTCGTTATTATAATTTAGTATTTATGTATATAACTAATATTTTGGTAATGTTAATATAGTTTCAATGGACACCGACGAGGATCCCGAAATTCGGCAAGAATTCGGGAGTTCCTCCAAAATCCGAACAGTTGTACGTTAAGGTCCCGCTAATCACCTACGCGACCGTGGAGATGCACCAGTCGGATCGGGTTCTGCGACAATTTGATTCCGGTACCGATTCCGTGGCTCTCGAGGTGCTCGATGATGAGCACTGATGTGGACTTACTGGCGGAAGACACGGATTGACCAATATTTTGGTCGAACATATCGAGGCGATGGGAGAACCCAGTATGACTTTTACCTAACCGGAACCGATCGTAGTTCCTGAGTTAAGCGTGCGTCTTGGAGTACATGCCATGGTTTAGAATCCATGGCAAGTCGATATCTGTTGTCACCAAGAAAGGTGGCAACAAATTCGCGGCGAAGGGAACGTCGGGCCCTTTACATTCAAGGAGAAGGGTGATGAGACGGGCCAAAGAATAAGCGTCTACGATCATTGGGCCCATCAACAGCGCCTATCTGATCACCGGGCCCATCAACAGCGCTTATACAATCACCGGCCCATCAGTTCAACCGACAACACCGATAACACAGCGTCCACGATTTATGCCGGTCGTACCACCGCCTTACATGTATCCTCCTAACCCATATATGTTTCCTTTTCTAGTCCCCTGTGTTGGAATCCATGGCGGGTTCGAGTCCGTTCTCGACAACTCCTTTTAGCCACCGATCGTGAGGCCGACATCGGGTGTGGGATTAGAGGAGGTACCGTCGGGAGCGATTCTTTCTACTGTGCTCCTTCACCATACGGATGCGATCACCCCGCCGTGGTTTATGCAAACACCTCCGGTCATTATTTTATCAAGGTGGGTCATCATCGCAACACCTGTAACTGCACTCCACCGCCGGGAGGACGGATTCCCCGAGGTTCCACAACCCCACGGAAGCTAGAAGAAGGAGGAATCCAGTACAGAATCGTCGACCGCCTCGTGTGGCACTTGGTTCCCACCCCATCCGCACTAAACCCTAAACCCCTAATTTGAGTAATTGTAAATTAATTTATAATTTGAGTTTAATTTTTTTGTAATTAAGGTTTAATTTTTGTAATTAAGTTGTAATATATTTAATAAAAATTGAGTTTGTTTTTTTGTAATATAATTTTTTAATTTATTTAATTTTAATAACTTTGACAAAATAGGTTTGGTTTTTTTAAATTAAGTTGTAATATATTTAATACAATTTGAGTTTATTTTTTGTAATTTAATTTTTTAAATTATTTAATTTTAATAACTTTGACAAAATAGGTTTGGTTTATTTTTTTTTGTAATTAAGTTGTAATATATTTAATAAAAATTGAGTTTGTTTTTTTGTAATATAATTTTTTAATTTATTTAATTTTAATAACTTTGACAAAATAGGTTTGGTTTTTTTTAATTAAGTTGTAATATATTTAATACAATTTGAGTTTATTTTTTTGTAATTTAATTTTTTAAATTATTTAATTTTAATAACTTTGACAAAATAGGTTTGGTTTATTTTTTTGTAATTAAGTTGTAATATATTTAATAAAAATTGAGTTTGTTTTTTTTGTAATATAATTTTTTAATTTATTTAATTTTAATAACTTTGACAAAATAGGTTTGGTTTATATTTTTTTTTGTAATTAAGTTGTAATATATTTAATACAATTTGAGTTTGTTTTTTTTGTAATTAAAATTTTTAATTTATTTAATTTTAATAACTTTGACAAAATAGGTTTGGTTTTTTTTTGTAATTAAGTTGTAATATATTTAATACAATTTGAGTTTGTTTTTTTTTTTGTAATTTAATTTTTTAATTTATTTAATTTTTATGTAATTTAATTTTTTGTATTTTAATTTTTTATTTTAATTTTAATATCTTTGATAAGATAGAAATGATTTAATTTTTTAATTTAATTTTAATAACCCGAATAAAATAAAAGTTTGGTTTATTTCGGCATCAACGTTGATTATGATGGGCTATTTTATTTTTTAATCGTAATAATTTTTTATTTTTGAATAAAAAGTTGTTTTATTATTTGTGTTTGTAATTTAATATTAATTATCTTATATTTAATAAATTTGAGTTATTGTACAAAAGTTCACCGTTTTCCTCCAAAAAAACAGACATTACATAGCCAGCAAGAGACAAACAAGCTAAGAACACGGTCAACTAGTCCGATTTGGACACGAGCGAGATGTATGGCCCGGGTTCCTACACCACCCGCACCGCCGACTTTGGTTGGTCGGTTCTCGGATATCCATATTGTTGCGTATTCTAGTCGAGGAAGGTCGACCTTTTGGTTTGCGTCTCAATTCTCTATCCCAAGCAATGACTTATACGGTGCAAGCGATACTGATGGCCACTTACGCTCATCGGGATGGTGGGAATACGTGTCTCCACACGTTGTACATGTTTTCTAATTTGTAGACTTCGTCGACATAGCTCATGGGTCAAGACGAAGATTATGACAAGCCGCAAGTACATGAGCACATGGGTAACGAAGTGCATCAAATATCCCACAGTCGCATGTCCTATTTGTCAAGTGTACACGATAATGCCCGCCAACAATACCTTGGCTCGATCATCAAACTCCGTGACACGAAACCATAGTCGTCGCGGTCGTGACAAGCTGTGTGCATAGTGTTCGCCTTGCCTTCTCACGGTTAATTTCTTGCAAGACCTTCGCTCCATACATGGCCTCCTTGCATCGCCTCGATAACTCGCCGCTCTCTTAGGAAATAGTCGCTTAAACGAAAATATGTCTCCCACAAAACCGTCAGAATTCGGCAGATGACGGGTTCCTTTTAGCATGTAATTTATGCATTCGGCCGGGTTTGTGGTCATATGACCATATCGTAGCAGCCATCATATGCTTGTGTCCACTGCTCAAAAGGAATATTGCATGGTACTCTGCGCCTTCGGCGTTATCTTCGCGCAAACTGGCCAACATCTCGTGAAAACGATCTTTATTGATCTCGTACCCTGCCAATATACGTTGATATCGAATATTACATACCACTATTCAATTGCGAATAAATTGAAAATTTCAAAAGAAATTATATTAATAGAAATTTCATACCCATATCGGTCACTTGCCGTTTCTGTCTTTTAGATCGGTGTTGTCCATAGTAGTTGGATGCCACATGCCTCAGGCAATATCGATGGTGTGTGCGATGCCACATGCTTCTCTGTCGTTCTATTACCGCAAGTATTCCAGGCCCCGATCCGATATAACGATATGTCGGGTTGAGGCGGACATGCCTCCTTAACCTAGATAGGAAGAAGTCCCATCATCACCGACTCACGGTGTTATTGCTAACGCATAATCGGAAGGATTCTCCCACGGCCGTCTTGTGCCACAACTAGCAATAGCCGATCGTATATCTACCATACATGAAGGTACCATCAATTTGTACCAATGGCTTGCGGTATGTAAAAGCATCTCGGCATTGCTTAAATGTCCGAACAGCGCTTGAACACTGCGCATCCACGGAAAGCGACGATCATTGTAGTACGGGTTCCGTTTCAATCCTGTTGTCTTTTGGGACATATCTCTCCAAAGACTTACACCACCGCCACACTTCATTATATGAAGCGCCCCACCGACCGTGCAACTTTTCCAACGCTTACGCTTGGCTATCCAAGCCTTTCAGAAGAGGCGTGTACCCCATTTGGCTACTGAATATTGCCAATTAAGGTAAGATTGTAGTTTTGGGATCGGCCTTCACCGTCGGATTATTAAATCACCAACATGTCCGAATCCATCCTTGGATGATCTTGTGTTACACCACAACGAAGCACGTTAAATAATGCAACATTACATAATATTAGTGTTATTCAAATCATTGAACACATAGTGGTACTGCATCTGGTAAGACATGTACGCGGACCTTTGTACTTCTTCACCGCCACATCCCCGTCCTTTTCCTCAACGACGCCATGATTTTCTATGCACATGTGCCGTCTTGCACAAAGACACTTCGCCTCGTACCTATCGAGCTTTGATTTAACCATAGTGTAGTTAACCCGCTTCTCGATCTTGTATTGTTTCAATGCACCAAGAAAAGTGTTCTTGTTGGAAAACTGGTTACCAACTTCTAATTGGTCCGAATCCAACGAAGAATTTGTACGGCCACGCGTCCGGTGTGGTAGTTCAGGAAACTCCAATGCATCATCTTGAGATAGATCGACATTATGCATGTGCGCTGGAGGCGAGTATGCCCCGAATAGCGGATCTTCTTCTTCTTCGTCGAACCGCCTCAACATCTTCAGTACAATTGGAACGGCTCCGGTTCGAAAATAGTCCAACTTCGCACCGTCAGCCCGGCTCCCGAGGTGGATCCACATCGGATTCATCATCCGATCCTCCATAACTCGCAACAAACGAGGGCCCTCATTGGTGGATGCCGCGTCGGTAATACATCATCCCTCCTTAAACATCTTTCGTAAAGATTCCAATCGTATGTGGATTGCCATCCACTAGAAGTTGATGACGCCCCCAATACGCATTACGTCATCCGACGTCGATTGACGAATATGCATGTCCCATCCACCAACCGAAAGTGTCGTGCGGGGTTATGTTTTCCATACTACCACCGCACACGGGCACTTCGTGTTTTGCCTCCCACTTACAGAGTGTCGACACGGGTCGCGTATTCCTAACGATACTAGATGTTGAGGTCGCGACGGATCACTTGGAGATGAAAATTCTACATATAACTCGAGATAGGCGATCCACCGGCAAAATGAGTCTCCACCATTGCCTCAAGGCTCCGAGGACCTTTGATGTCGAATCGTCATATCTCACCGGATCAACCAAAGCGCAAAATCTATACTTAATAGATCGAACTTTCATTGGCGTTGTTCAATATTTTACGCCTAATTCTTTTCGAAGTTCCACCAAATCGACGTTCGATTAAAACTCAATCGCTATTGTGTTCTCGATAAGAAAACAACACCATTTTTTGTCACGACTTCACCATCGTAGTAAATAACACCATTAATACGTTCACTCATTTTCAATTTTTTTTTTTTGCTTGAATGCTTTCGCTAACCGAGAATGCAATTTGGCCGATTTATAGCCTAATTTTGCATGAGCATTTGTAGCAAAAGTCGCCCACGTGGAGCGCTTTTCACCGCTCGGGTAATAGTGCACCTATTTGAAGCGTTTTTGGCCATTGTTTGTTGAAACGTCTCTCAAAATAATTTTGTTCGGAGACCATCGTAGCAAAAGCGGCGTCGCGTGAGTAGCGTTTTACCACGGTTTGTTCTCAAACGTCTCCTCAAAATTATTTTGCCGAGACTACTTGTCCAAAAATTATTTCATTTTCACATTGCAAGTGGGCGGAAAGATTAGCTAAAGCGCGTCCGTGTGGGGCGCTTTAGCTAACTCGCATAAAAGCGCCTCGTGGGGCGTTTTTGTTGAGTTGGCCTAAAGCGCCCCCATGGACGCGCTTTTAGCTAATTTCCCAAAAACGCTACCGACGTGGACGCGCTTTTTGGGAAATTGCCCTTCCGATCAATATTTTTGAAACCCGTCCTTTCCGGTAATTTTTTAATTTTTTTGGTATTTTTGGGATATTTGCCCTTATAGAATAGAAGAAAATGCGACAATTATCGCTATTTAACAGTCAACCATTAAATTTAACAATCAAAGGAATTAATTGATACAAGTTTTAACATTTGAGAGCTTAAATTTTTTTTTTTTTTTTGGCAGGGGCTTACTATTATTCTTTTTGGAAAAGTTATAGGCATGATTATCAAAACCCGATCCGACCAGCCAACACACTGTCCGGAATAAGCTAAAGAGTCGGTTGACCCACGAACTAACAAAAACCGCAAACCGGAAACCAAATGAATTGAAAAAATCGGTTTGACTAGTTTCTGTATTTTGGTCTAAATTATCCTGACCCAGAATTGAAAAAATTCGGCCCAAATCCTCTTAAAAGTTGACCCAACCCAATAAACCACTCACCCAACCAAAAAATTAAAAAATAGTTAGCTGTTGTCTGCACCTAAACATCTCCATCCTAACCCACAACTCGAGCCTAACTCCATCGAGTTTCTCGGTTCCATTGAGGTTGAAGCAGCGTGGGTTTGATCAAACCATAATTCATGATGTTAAAACATCAAATTAACCTTAATTTATGGCATTAATGACTTCCCATTTATTCTTTTCTTTCACATTAGCATATATATATATATTTATATATATACTAGTTTGGAAGATACTGTAACTTCTCAAAGAAATGAATTAAATGCCAAAGCACAGGAGAGAAATGGCATGCAGTCAATTACTTGGTAAGAGGTTAAAAGCTTTCAGTAATGGCTTTCTACACAATTTTCAGGTCAATTATTCATCTGAAGAACCATAAATGGAAAAAAAAAGAAAAAAAAAAGGAAAATACAAGACAAGTAACAACTTAATGATAGTAAGAACATATAACTCATTGACTGGTTAGGCTTACCAACCTTTCGACTGCTGATGTTCGTACCAAAGATGTGTGTCGAATCGTTAACAACCCATCACTGCACAATTGTAAACAAAAGCACCCGCTCTTTCCTTGACCGCAAGCACACTCCAGTCCGCTCCATTACTGCTTCCTTCCTCCGGATTCCATGAATGCAGAACAATTACTCCGTTATCACCACTTCCACGTCCTCCAGCTCCTATTACGAGTAAACTGTTACCACAGGCTTTAAATGCCAGTCCCCAACCGTTGTTCCAGTCGGCCCTAACAGGTAGTGTCTTCACAACGCTCCATGAGTTATTAACCTTGTCGTATTTTTTGACTTCGTTTGTTGCTTGATCAGCAGAGTAGAGTTGATTATTTACGACTGCAACTAAAGGAGGCGAACGCATTGCGGGATGAAATGTACCCCCTGCATTGCAACCAGGGTACATATTTTCAATCCTCCTCCATGATCTTGTCTGCATATTGTACTCTTCACCACAAGACAAACAGTCTGTATGACTCGACATGCCCCCGATGACATAAAATTTCCCATCCATAAAGAAACCGGAACACAGTTTACGTGGGAAGTTCATATCCGGCAAGGTTTGCCAAGTACCCAATTCAGAATTGTAAAGCTCAGCGGATTTTAGAACGTTCCCATTCTTATCACTGCCCCCAGCTACAATAGCAATCTCCCCAAGGCTGCTAGATCCAAACAAACATCGAGGCAAATTCATTACGGGGCATCTAGACCAATCGTGAGTAATCAAACTATACATCCAAATAGCAAATCCGGACAACTCACGACCAAATACGAGTAATTCAGTCCCCACTGCCAGAGACTCTTTATCAGCACAAGTAAAACAATCATCACAGGGAATCCTCGGTAGCCTCATCCATTTCTGTCTCATAGGATCAAAAGCTTTCCAAGGCATCATATTACAGGCTAGATAAACCCAGTCTTCTCTTATGCCAAGCTGACGTCTCAGTTTATATAAATAACCGCTGCCGATCAGTGACCTAAATTTCTTGTTTAAACAGGAAATATTTGGGTAGTCAGATCTGCTGCTCCGAGCCAGAATGTTCAGTGCCATGTCATCATTAAGACCAGGTAGTAGACTGTTATCGGATGCTTGTCCATCATGATTTTCTCCAGATCTTGCTACAATTATAGGTTTCTTTCCGTTCAGTCCTATATAGCCAAAAGTTAAAGTACGCACTTCTGGGTCCAGCAAACCTTGCCCAACATGTTTCGTATTAGTTTTATTGGCCAAGAGAATGTATGCCAATAGATCCCAATCATCTTGCGAAACTCTCAAATTGTGTTTGTATGATGCTGGAGGTTGCAAACCAGCCACCACTGGTGAGTCATATTCTGACCCATCGACTTTCGTCTTTGACTTCTTAAGTGAATCTCTGAACACCATTTAGAATGTGCCCTACACGAAACTATTCCTTGAGAATGTAAGAAAAATAGGATTAAGAAAGCAAAGTGACGATACCAAAAGGCAAAAGGAAAGGAAACCAAAATGCGAACAGTGTTTAACACCCTATGTACTGTTAAATCTTGCTGGCCAAGAGTAATTTATGCAAACGAAATTATTTTCTCAAAAGCACATTATAGTTCAACAATTTAACAATGCATCACTTCAAGTATCATCTTCCTACTATCAAATTAACAACACTGAACCATACAAGGATCAAGCCATAACTCAGACTCTCATTAATACGAGAATGATTATGACCTAAGAAAAACAAAAATGGATAAGTTACAATAAAATATGCAAAAAAAAGGTACTTACGATCCCATGCAATGCAACATTGCTCAAGACAGACCCAAACCAAGGCTTCAGCATTTTTTTTCAACGTTAGCAAGAGAAAACTAATGAATAACAACTTCAAAATCAACTCCTTATTCCGAAAGTAATCATCTTTCCATCTAGACATAATGGTTATTAATCATTTCCAGCTTCCGAACCTAATCAGTACTTCAATCCCAAGATGAACCGATCCTATGAACAACTTTTTGGGCAAACCTCATACTCCAATAGAAAAGAATCTTTTAGTTTAATTAAAAAATCTAATCTGAAAGGCAAGTGGATTCCCAAAAAGGCGATCGACAGCATTCTAGCCAAATTAACGCCACATTGCCACTCGAGCCAACTTGCCCTACATATCACATGACTAGAAGCAAATGATAACCATCCAAATAGAATTCAATCATCTAAACAACTTTCTACAATAAAGGAAAAATAACTATGCATTTAAACGGTTTGAAGGGTTCCGACGATGTTGGATGCACAATAGTTTCTAATAATCCCCCCCTCCCCACCCTGTAAAGTGTTACTAAGTAACCAAAATGAACTTGAAGTTCACGTGTTTTACGCATTTCCAAACACGAGCACGAGGATATAATCTCCAACGACTCTCCGAATACAACAAAAAACATAACCTAGCTGAATCCGAACAACACAAACCGACAGATAACGAACCTTTAACACCATTGGTAGAGATTTTAAACTTCTATTCAACAGAGTATGTGTTTTATTCCTACCATTACTTTCTGCTAAAATCATGTAAAGTCATGAAAAAATTTGGTAAAGTGGTAGTTACAAGCAGAACTTTCCATTTTGTTCATATTTTCTACACTCTTATCTCAATTAATATATACTATTTACAGTAATAACATTGAATTTAATGTTAGCAAACAATTTTATTTGTTATTTTCAATGAATTAAATCAAAATATCACTGTATATATATCTAGATATAGTAATCTTGAAGAATAATTTTACAACAAAAATTAGCAAAATACAAACTTAATTTTTAACTTGATTTGTCAAATAATCCAACATGCAATTGCAATTACAACAAACTGATGATATCTAATATATTTCTGTAATTTGATTCTAGAAAATGAAACAAAAATAGAAACAAACAAACTCAAATAAAATGAAAAAAAAAGGAAACAACAATTTAAAGCAAAATTAAATTAATTCAACAATTGAAGCTTCAAAAAAGAGCAAATCTTAACATGCAACAAAATTCAACTTAAAAAAAAAAAAAACCAAAGTCATCGTCAGTCGTCACCTTCAGTGAATAAAAAATCCGACCCGATTCTTTCGCTACCTGGAAAATTCGATGAAATCCAATCACTGACAAGAAGTTTCAAAACCCAAAAAAAAAGAGGGAGAAAAAAAAAGGAAAAAAGAAAAACCCCTAATTCACATTACTCTTAAAGCTTTGATCACCCCCCAAATTTCCCAGTATCTTATTTTTTTTCTCTCCCTTTATCTTTCTCCGATAGTAATCTCATTCTCATCCATATATATATAAATAATTAATATTTATAATAATTTATTAATATGATTATTTTATTACATAAAAAATCATCTTTCCTCTCACTTTCTCTAAAAACCCAGAGAAAAAAAAAAAAAAAAAAGAGAGAGAGAGAGAGACAGACAGACAGAGATTAAATTAATTGTATAATTTTTATGTTTCAATTTTAATAGTAATTTTCCGTTTTTTTATTTAAAAGGCGATGAAAACAGAGATTCGATTCTATCAACAATTTTCTAACGCTTGTTTTAGCTTTATTTTTCCCCCTTTTTTTTTGTTTCTTTCTCCCTTTTTTATTTTTCATATTTTCTTTTGCTGTCCGTAAAAATTAGTTCTTCTTCTTCCTTTTATAACTTTTTTTTAATTAAAAAGGAAAAATAACTGGGTTGACTAGTCAACTTTTTTAATACCATTCTCCTTTAGGTTTTTTTTTTTTTTTAACTCACCAATTGCTCAGTGCTAGTGTTTGCCTCTGCACGTGCTTCTTGCTTTTCTTCCGTTTTTTCTTACTTTTACAATCAGATGATTAGCTTTCACACATGCTAAAGGTTTCTCTATTTTCTTTTCATTTCTTTATTTTATAATTAGAGGGTTTAACACTTACGTTCACGTCATGAACTTATCCACACCACACCTGTATAATTTGTAAGTTATTACTTCCCCAAAGCTCAAACTTTGATAAATTTTATCATTCAACATCTCTGAATCACTAGATCAAATAATATCTCATTTTTAGTATATAATGGTCATGAGTATAGACACATTAACAATATGATTATAGACCGAGAAGATCTTTAGTATGTTTTCTCGTAAAATTTACAAAGTTAAAAGTGATCGAAATTTTAAAAAGTTACGAGTGACAAAATACTTAATTACTTTTTACGCCACGTTTTTTCAATATAAAATAATTAGAGAAAAAAATGATAAATACGATTTACAAGATATTTTACAAATATAAATTGACATAAAGTAAATGAATTTTAAAGTCAATTGACATAGTTACTTTAATTTGTGTCTCCATCTGATTTGACGTTTAATTATTTAATCTGTCTTTTTTTATAAGGATAAAATAGTCTTGTACTTCTTTCGGATCAAGATTTGTCTCCATATATATATGGTGATTTTTATCACATTTTCATAATTATCATACCAAGGATAGTTTTGGAACCATTCTTTTGGGGCTTAATTATAAAATTAATCATTAAACTATACAACTCTTTTACTTAGGTACCTGATAATTTTTTGAGTCAAAAATGGTACATAAACTATCAATTCTGTCTAATTTTACTCAAAAAGTGTACAGCATCCAATAAGGTTATGTCTTGCACGTGTTTCTTACTTTTCTTTAGGTTTTTTTTTTTTTTATTTAACAATTAGATGATTAGCATCACACATGCTAGGGTTTTTTCATTTATTTATTTTATAATTAAAGGGTTAATATTCCCCAAAACTCAAATTTTGATAAATTTTATGAGTGGACATCTTTTAACCACTAGGCCAAACAATGTCACTCTTAATATATAATTTTATATTCTAAATTTATATAATGGAAAAATAACTATATTAATTTAAATATATTTATTTGTTTTCCATTAATAATATGAATATAGAGTATACTTTCAAGAAAACTTACAGAAAATCCATAGTATGTTTTCTCGTAGAATTCACAAAAGGAAAAGTGATCAAATTTTTAGAAGGTCATGAGTGAAAAAACACGTAAAATTTTATTATTAGAGACTTAGTTGCCTTCTTACATCACGCCTTCTCTCAATATAGAATGATTGAAGAAGAAAAACAACAAATACTGTGTACAAGATGTTTTGCAGAGACAGATCGACATAAAGTAAAGGGATTTTAAAGTCGATTGACATAAAGTAAGACTTTCAAAGATCATTGTAATCTATATCTCCATCTGATGTGACATTCAATTATTTAATCTGTTATTCCATTGTTTTTCTTTTATACTGATAAACGCAATCTTGTATTTCTTTAGGATCAAGGTTTGTCTCCATAAATTGTATTTCTTTAGGATCAAGGTTTGTCTCCATATATGTCTGCACTATCGAGTGATTTTTTTTAATCACATTTTCATAACTATCATACCAATGATAGTTTTGGGACCATTCTTTTGGGGCTTAATTATAAAATTAGTCATTAAACTATACGACTTTTTTATTTAGGTACCTAATAATTTTTAAGGTCAAAAATGATACTTAGACTATCAATTCCGTCTCATTTTACCCAAAAAGTGTTCGGCATCCAATAAGATTATTTCTTGCATGTGTTTCTTGCTTCTTCTTCTTTTTTACAATTAGATGATTAGCATTCACACATGCTAGGGTTTTTTTTTCCCTAATTTTTTTCATTTTACCTGATAAATTTTATGAGTGAACATCTCTTAACCACTAGACCAAATAATATCGCACTCTCAATATATAATATTTATATAATGGAAAAATAACTATAATAATTTAAATATATTTAACTTGTTTTCCATTAATAGTATGAATTTAGAGTATACTTTCAAAAAAACTCACATAACATCCATAATATGTTTTCTCGTAGAATTCACAAAAGAAAAAGTGATCGAAACTTTAAAAGGTTATGAGTGACAAAACACATCGAATTTTATTATTGGAGACTTAGTTACTTTCTTACGTCACACTTCTCTCAATATAGAATGATTGGAGAAGAAAAACGACAAATACTGTGTACAAGATATTGTACAGATATAGACTGACATAAAGTAAAGTAAGGGATTTCAAAGTCAATTGACATAAAGTAAAACTTTCTAAGATCACTGTAATCTGTGTCTCCATCTGATGTAACGTTCAGTTATTTAATCTGTCATTCCTTTTTTTTCTTTTATAATGATAAATTCTATCTAGTATTCCTTTAGGATCAAGGTTTGTCTCCATATATGTATGGACTATTGGGTGATTTTTTTTTTATCACATTTTCATAACTATCAAGGATACTTATAGGTCCAATTTGATAATGTGATAATTGAGATGGAATGTATTTTTGTGTTTAATATATTTATTTATACATAAATATAAATATAGTTTCTCTAAATATATATAAATTAATTGTGAAAATAAAAATAATAAAATAATAAATTTGTATTAAATAATGTAACAAACAATTTAATTAGTACTTTTACGTAATTATTCATTGTTTCTAATAAAAACTATTTATGCTTATGGCATTTATTTTTAATGCATTTATTAATTTTAGTGATTTACAAAAAAAAATAAAACCCTAATAACAATGCGATTATAGTGTGACTCTTCCCCAGACCACATTTGAAACGGTGAATTAATAAGTCTCAACCTGATTCATACGGATCACTTTTTAGTTCGCGGTCGAATGTTCTATCACTAGGCTATATATAAACCCTATTAAGGCATATTAATAAGAAATCATTTGATACGTAAAGTTAATTGAAAAAGACCTAATAAAACAAGAAAATCACAACTTTTTGAAGAATGCCAAAGATAAAGACTGCCGGCTAACGAAAAAGAAGATAATCTCCTTGGTAGTCTGAATAAGCTAGCAGTAACCTAAACCATCTTGAAAAATTTGAGATTTAGAAGCGAGAAATTGGACGAGATTTTTACTATTGGTAGACATGAATCATGATATTAAGACATTGAATTTGTTGATACCGGTAACAAAAGTATTGTTGGTGTTGTGTTTGTTAAAGCAAAAGTATTGACAGTTTTGCAACTCTTCCACCTTGTTCTCTAGGTCGGTATCTTGGTGAGGTATTGCTTGGGGCATATACTTTCAATCTCTGGCGAGCTTGTCTATTGGTTGATTGCTGGAATTGGAAATATTCATTACCTGACCTTTGGTTCATCTGGCCATGTTGTTCTTGTTCCTGGCTAGACACTAATGAAGTATCATCATCCTTGCCTGCTCGTTGACGTCAATGGCAGCTTACAAAGCCACCATCAACTCTTCTATGCACTATTGAAGGAATGCTTGTTGTTGGCAGTCAAGCTCGTGTTGTTGGTGATGGAATGTTTGCTCTACCATTGCAAGTTTGGAAGTTTGTGCCTAGAGCTTTGTGAATTGTTGTGAATTAGAGTTCTGGTTCCGAACATGATGTCCTAAAGCCGGTGAAGGAATCCTAGGTAATGATTATAATATCATGGAGAATGATTGTATTGGGGACAATATTATTGTTAATTAAACGAGTTGTAGGAATCATGGTATTGTTGGTCAAAGTTTATGTTTTCCTAGAGAGCTTAGGCAAGCTTGGTTTTCCAAAGAATCAGCTTAGCCTATCTAATCAAAGGCCTTCCCTTAGCTTGCTTATAGGTTACGGTGGATAAATATCCACGTCACATATATATATAATATAATAAAATTTACCTGTTACTATTTATAATTAAAAATAGTCTAATTTGGTCAAGATTTATTAGACTTGATTATTAAACAAAGCATGGGCTAAATATATATAAATCTCTAGTAATTATATTTTAATTAACTATGTGTTGATTAGAAATTTAAGTTAATATGCAAAAACAGTATATTAAAGATCAAAATCACGATACTTAAAGTTTCAAGATATTGATAGATTTAAGTTCACTCCCACATTTAATTTTTATTCTTAATTATCTGACATGACAAATTTTGATTTATAATTTTAAATTTATATTAAAATTTTACGATACCAAACATGATCAACTACAAGAATTTAGCCTTTACTATCAGTGTGTGTTTTACATCACCCTTGGTTATAGGCAATTTGATGGATTCAAGTACTGTAATTGGTTAGTTTGCGAACCCGCTCTTCTCAACTTAGTCTTAAGGGTTCCCAATTGTTTGACAGCTTGATAATGCTACACCTTCACTATAGCTACCACCATGCATCAAAATCGTTTATTTCGAAAGTCATAACTGGTTGTGTACGTTAATCTCGAAAGTCGCTTGTTTCTCAAGTTTTGATTAACGGAGTAATCCAACGAGTTAACTACGAATCTTTGCCGATAATTTGTTTCTCTTGTGAGAGATATGATTGTATTAAAGAGACGTGCCCTAAATTGATACTAAACCTAAACTGGACAAAAGTAAGTAAACAGTGGAAAATCTAATTTTATATATATATATATATATAACAATCCTTTCTTTATAATAAAGGAAATAAAAAAAAGACAAATTTATTTATTCCTAAGCATAATATTTTTTGAAATATATATAAAAAAATCTTTTACTTTTGTACATAAGCGGCTAAAACAAGCCTAATCAATAAAATTAAAAAAATGATAAGAGCCCAACCACGAAAGGCCTAACAAAAGAAACCCAAATCAAATAAAATTATAAAAAGGTAAGGGCCCAACCAGGTTCGAACCGGTGACCTCTTGATCTGCAGTCAAATGCTCTACCACTGAGCTATGGACCCCATCGGCTGGAAACCAATACAAAATTTTATTTACCATAAAAATTTTGATTTCCATCAATTTAGGCAATTCCTTCGTGAAAAATATTTTCTATTTAAAGTTTAAACATTCGGAAAATGACAATATTTATTAGATAAACACCAAATCTGCATTCAACATTTTGTGGCATCCTAATAGTCTCTCCTTTCATTAAAAAAACCCCCCAAATTATTGTTTTCCTCCAAAATTTGTTGATTTTTTGGTTTTTAACATAGTGGGATTCTGTATGAAATGAAGTATGTGAAGAACAAACTTCAGCTTACCAACTTCATTACATTGGCAGATGGAAGGCAATCATGATTCCACCCCTAAGGTATTCTTTATTTCCTTCTGCCTTTTTCTTCTTAAAAAAAAAAAATAGTTGGGAAGAACTCTGTTTTACTTTATTTTCCTTTGCTACTTATTTGAGTTTTATTTTATTTTTTGTTATGGTTTTAAATGACTTTGCTAGAAATTACTGGAATTTTACAAATTACAAGTTAGAAGTTTACTTATGGAACTGTTTGTTGTGGCCATTGGAATTGTTAAAAACAAAGTTTAAAAGCTCAAGGGATTTACAAAATGGAATAACTGAATATTTAAAAGGGAAAAAATGATTTGGGCTTAGTTTCTTGCTGGAAAATTATTATTTTTCAATTCTTTTTTCTAAACAATTGTCTAAGTTGCCATATTTTTCTCTAAGAAATTAGAAAATCCTTTTTTTTTTATTGGTTATTTGATTATGATGGTTGAGATTCACTTTCTTATAGAAATGCTAACAAGTAAGAAATTCCAGTATTTCATGGTGTGTTTTGGGTTTTTGGATTTCATAATTCCAGTATTTAAAGACATTGTTAAAATTATAATGTTACTGACTGAGTAGTTTTAGCAATGGAATCTGTAGGTTGCTTTGTTATGCAGTATACTATTGTATGATTCCTTGCTATGATATTTGTCGTAACCATTTTTTGGAAGGCGACAAAAGGGGTTTGACTTTGGGTTTTAAAATGAAAAGAACGGAGTCGCCACCGACCTTTATTTGGTGTGATCGGATCACCTTTATTTTAATAAAACATTTTGTTTTACTAAAATCGTGTTTTTGTCTGCAAGTTTTAAAAATAGGGTTCGGAGTCGGTTACGTCTGAGGAAGGGTTAGCACCCTCGTCGCCCAAAATTGGTACCAAAATGATTAATTAATGCCTTAATGTCGAAAATTTGAAAAGATTTTAAAATACGGGTCTTTTAAAAGGTATTAGGATTTTCGAGATATCTTTGTTTCGAGAGGGTACGAACATCACACCCAGCACGTTAGGACATGATATTCCAAACCTTCATAATCAAAGCTGCCTCGTGATTTTACGAAGTTTACCAAAAAGATGTTTAGTTATTTAGTCAAACGGAAAATCGTAACCCAGCACGTTAGGGCACTATTCCCCGAGTTCCTAAATACGAAACATTGCCTTTATTTAAAATCCTTTGAATAGAGTGCAGCGACTTTTCAAATGCATCGTATCGGATTAATTCTAGGAAAAGGCTTGAGTCTAAACTTGAGATTTCTTTGTCCCGAAAAGATATAAACATCACATCCAGCTCGTTAGGACACGATGTTTTAATCTCTCGTAATCAAAGTCGTCTCGTGATTTGCAAAACTTGGTAGAAGGGATGTTAAATAATTTAGTTAAAACGGAAAATCGCAACCCAGCACGTTAGGGCACTATTTTCCGAATTTCTAAATACGAAACATTGCTTTGCTTTAAGAATCTTTAGATAGAATAGGACGATTTCACAAAATGCATTTTTTACTTAACGAGATTATTGAAAAATTGCAACAGCAATAATAATGCAAATAAAGGATGATTGATAACAATAATGATGACAGTGATGATGGATAACAATACTAAACAAATGATAATAAAGATGCTATATAATGGTAATAGCAAAGAATGAAAATGAATACGATAGCAAATAAAAATATGTCTATGGATTTAATATGCGAAAACAATGACAACAATAGAGATAACAAATAATAGTGATAATAATAATAATAATAATAATAATAATAATAGTAATGAAATAATAACCAAGTAATAATGGAAGTAAAATAAACAAATAAATAAATAAAATGAGAAATAATAATGACGGAATAATAATGATGATACTGAATGAAAATAAAATAATAATGATAATACAAAAAAATCATGATGGCAACTAATAAAAGAAACAATACATATAATATAAATAAATAAAAATATATGCACATAAAAAATAATATAATAATAGTAATGAGCATAATAATAATAATAATGATAATAATAATAATAATCATGATAATAATAATAATAATGGTAGTAAAAGATAAGCTAATTATAGTAATACTAATAATAAAATAATAATAATAATAGTGATAATAAATAAATAAATAGGAGAAACAATAATAATAATAATAGAATAATGATAAGTAAATAATAGTAATCGTAATAATAATACTAATAACATTAGCAGAGTGATAAAAATAAGATAAAAATAATGGTAATGATAAAATTAATAATATCAAAAGTGATAATCAAAACAATACTATTAATTATAATACTAATGTTAATAACCATAGTAATGGAATAAAGTAATAGTAATACATATAATAGTAATAATAAAAATAATAATATGATTTCTAAGGAAAACAAATGAATAAATAAATTTATTAAGCAAACCAAGGACTATATTGAAATCAGAGTAAAAGTCCGGGGTTAAAAATTGCAATAAGTCGAAAATAAGGAATATGGACCACCATATCGTGCGCATAAACCCACGGGGACCAAATGGGTAAATAGTTCAACCCTTGATGCACACCCATGGGTCGAGGACTCGATTGAAAGTCAAAAGAAATTTAAGGGGGAAATCTGTAAAAAAAAAAAACCAAAAATGGGGCGATTGAATAGCGCCGCAATGGGGAAGGATCTATTGCGCAAATATCCCTTTTAGGGGATATGCGCAGCCTCCCCTGTATCTAAACGACGCCGTTTCGTCTAGCATTCATAAAACCTTCTTTATTTTTTTTTTTTAAAATCAGATTTTTAAAACCCTAAAACTCACTTAACTCAGCAGCCACCATCCCTCTCTTCTTTTCTCTCCTTCTCCCCTTTTTTGCTTCGACGATTGGGCTCCCTCCGTCGATCCCTCGCACCACCATCAGTCCGGTGGATGACGAGGCGTAGGGATGGGCCTTTGTGCCCCGTTTTGAAGATTCCAGAAGGTTCATTGTCGGCGCCTCCCAAGAATCGAGGGAAGAACAAGACCAGACCTTTTTGCGCCTTTGGGCTTGGCTCGGCTGACGGGAGGGCTTCCGACATTTGAGCTCTGGGGTTCAGGTAAGCTCTCCTTCCCTTCTCTCCCGTTTTTTAATTTGTAAAAGTTTTATATTTTTTTTTTGTTATATCATACATAAAGAACATAAAAACAGTAAATAATAGAAAATAAAAAGATTGAATCAACCTTTAGCTTCTGATCTCTTATTGATTGCTGATGATTCTTATTTTTCGAAAAAAAACTCTTCTTTTTCTCCTTCCGTTTTTTTTTTTTTATTCAAAAAAATCCCCCCCTTTTATGCCCCTGAAATGTTACAATATATGAGTGTTTCTCTGCTTTTTGCTTGCGTGTTGTGTTGCTTTTGTCTTATTTTGCAGGGCATGGGCGAGCGGTGGAAGCGGTGGCCGACCTGTCGATGTGGCGGGTAGGTAGGGTCGTATGCAGAGGTTTTGGCGTTAGGGTCATTTTAGGGTTTCAGAAACCCTAAAAATTCTTTTAACTTTGTTGGGCTACTTGGGCTTGGGTTTCATTTGTTTTTAATGGGTTTGGGTTGTCTGTTGGGCTTGAAAGCTTGGGTAAAATGGGTCTGATAGATTGCTCCTCTTTGCTCATTGTCGTATATGGCGATAGAAACAAAGACATAAGAAAGACCCATTTTGCCCGTGATCGATGGGCCTTAACTTCTTTTGGTGCTCTTTTCCTTAGGTAGCCCCATTCAGTCCACCGCATCCAGTTGTTTTGATTCTATTCCACCGTTGCTTTGGTGAGATAGGACTTGTAGTTTCAATTTATTCATTGTGCCTTGTATCTTGACTGCTCTTGCAAATTCGGGGAATGTCAAAGCTGCTATCTTCAATCGATCCTTGCAAACTCAAGGATCACCAGACCGATATCTTCGATCCGCTTCGCAACTTCGGAAGGTCAATCTGTTCTCTTCAATCTGATCCTTGCAAACTTAAGGATCACCAGACTGAGTCTTCGATCTGCTTCCTGCAACTTCAGGAAGGTCAAATCTGCTTTCTTCAATCTGATCCTTGCAGACTCAATGATCACCAGACCGAGTCTTTGATCCGCTTCGCAACTTCGGAAGGTCAAATCTTCTTTCTTCAATCGATCCTACAAACTTAGGGACCACTGGACCGATTTCTTTGATTTACTTCTTACTCCACGGAACTTCGAGGAAATAAGAATTTAGGAGAAGAGATTCGTAGTCTCCATCTTCTCTCTTGAAACTTCAAAGAATTAAGGATGTAACCTCATTGTTAACTCGGGAGACGGATTTGTAATCTCAACCTACTCCACGGGAACTTGAGGAAATAAGAATTGGGAGAAGAGATTCGTAGTCTCCATCTTCTCTATTGAAACTTCAAAGAATTAAGGATGTAACCTCATTGTTAACTCAGGGAGACGGGATTTGTAATCTCAACCTACTCCACGGGAACTTCGAGGAAATAAGAATTCAGGGAGAAGAGATTCGTAGTCTCCATCTTCTCTACTGAAACTTCAAAGAATTAAGGATGTAACCTCATTGTTAACTCAGGGAGACAGGATTTGTAATCTCAACCTACTCCACGGGAACTTCGAGGAAATAAGAATTCAGGGAGAAGAGATTTGTAATCTCCATCTTCTCTACCAAAACTTCAAATGATTGATCCTCATTGCTAACTCAAGGAGACGGGATTTGTAATCTCAACCTACTCCACTGGAACGTCGAGGAAATGAGAATTGAGAGAAAAGATTCAGTAGTCTCCATCTTCTCTACGAAACTTTAAAGAATTAAGAATTTATCCTCATTGTTAACTCGGGAGACGGGATTTGCAATCTCAACCTACTCCACGGGAACTTCGAGGAAATAAGAATTCAGGGAGAAGAGATTTGTAATCTCCATCTTCTCTACCAAAACTTCAAAGGAATAATGATTGATCCTCATTGCTAACTCAGGGAGACGGGATTTGTAATCTCAACCTACTCCACTCGAACGTCGAGGAAATGAGAATTCAGAGAGAAAAGATTCGTAGTCTCCATCTTCTCTACCGAAACTTCAAAGAATTAAGAATTTATCCTCATTGTTAACTCAGGGAGACGGGATTTACAATCTCAACCTACTCCACTGGAACGCCGAGGAAATGAGAATTCAGAACTTTTCAATTTGCTTCCTTACTATTTTCAGGAAGACTTCAATCTTCAGTTTGCCCCACTATCATCTCTAGGGAACAAAGTCTAAACTTTCCAACTTGCTTCCTTACTATCTTTGGAAGACTTCAATCTTCAGTTTGCCCCACTACAATCTTGAGGGAACAAAATCTGAACTTCAATATCGCTACACCGTCCTTTGAGGAACTTGTCTTGTAGAATTAATTTTGTGTGCTTATGCTTATGCAAATGATGAGGATATTATGATCGAAACGACTCAAAGTCTCCTAACTGCATGTGTTATGGACGACACTTGCATGAACGCAGAATGTCATGAGAAAGATCTTTTGACAATGATTAGGATGCAATGATCAGAATGAATCGAATGCTCCTAGCTAAATGACAATGGATGACTTTTGCATAAATGCAGAATGTCATGAGAATGGTCTTTTTATGATGATTAGGATGTAATGAGTCGAATGCTCCTAACTAAACGTGCTTTGAAATGATGTATGAATGCAAAATGAAATGATCCCTTTTTAAATGCTTGGGGTCATCATTGCTCGTAGTCCATTAATGTTCTATCACTGATGCGTTATCATGCTTTCTCGTTCAGCTAGTATCTTTGATAGAAAACCCAAAAACAATGATCGTATTCTGCTCAACAAGCTTGCCCCGCTGTGATTTCAGAGTCCCTTCCACTGTACATAAAGTTTGTATCTCTCCCTGCAACTTTAGGAGAATAACATTTGGTTTCTTCTATCCATCCTGCTGTAACTCCGAGGTATAGGATCAATTTGATCTGTTACACCATTCACTGGTGTAATGACCAGATGTGTAGGCCTGATATGTGCATGAATGCAGAGTATTATTTTTCTCGAGAATGATCCTTTGTATCTTTGGGTTGACATTGCTCGTTATCATCAAAGTCGTATCACCTTATGAAATGTATTGTTGTAATAGCCCAAATTTCAGTTATATTAGAAATAGTGGTTCGAGACCATCAAATCTGACAAATGAACTCATAGATTGTATTATTTAATATTTACTGAGCCAAATGTAGCTTTTAAAAGATTTTTGAAATAGTAAATTGTGTTTTATAAAGATTTATTTGGTCAAGAAATCGAGAAAAAGAGGTATCGAGATCTCGTGTTATAAACCGAGTCAAAAATATTTTATGAATATTTATAGAATGTCAATAAAGTGGTATAAAAATTTCGTTAGAAAATTTTGACGTTTGGGTGGTTAATAAAATAAAAAGGACTAAATTGAAAAAGGTGTAAAAGTTGCTAGAAGGATTAAATAGCTTAATTGTCAAATGTGGAAGTACCTAAAGTGAAAATAAGCCCAAAGGAGATATTTTGGGCGGCAATAGCTGAGAAAAATCAGGAAATGGCTGAAATAAGGGTAAAATTGGAAAATTGTCAAAATTAGTTAAATAAATATGGGACCAAATTGGAATATCTAGAATTCTCTTCATTTCTCTTCATTTTCATCAGCTGCAAAATAGTCATGGAAGAGGGTTCGAGCTGGTTTTCATACTCTGGCTTCATGTAAGTTTAATTCTTGCTTTCTCCTTGAAATTTCTATGTTTTTGAACTTTACAATTGGGTGCAACTTAGTATGTCATTAGTTTTTGATTCTATGGCAAATTTTAAAGTTTCTATGGATGAGTGCTGGAATAATATGATGAATAAATATAGAATTGAAGCTTTAATTTTGATATATGGTGATTTTATCAAGTAAAATTGATGGAAATTGGTTTTAGGACCTAATTGTGAAAGAGTTGAAATTAAGGCCTAATGTTAAAATTCTGATTTTCAAAGGTTATGAAGTAGTTTAAAATGATAGAGAAAAGTATTAAATGAGAAAATTAGCTCAATTGAGGGGTTAATTGAGCAAGGACTGAATTGTATGAATTGTGGAATTTGGGACAAAATAGAAATCAACATGTTACACTAAAGCAGTCTTGGACAGCAGCAGTTGTCTAACTTTGAAAAATCACCAAAAATGGTAGAAATTGAATTAGAAGTTTAGCGAGATATAGAATTAAAGCTTGTTGAGTCTATTTTCATATAAAAGAAACAGAGAAAGCAAAGGAAGTCTACATTTTAAGATATTTAAATTTTGGTAAGACTGGTTTAGAATAACTTCGTGAGCCCCTGTTCTTACTTTAGAAATTCACTAAAAATTGTAAAAAATAATTACGCATTATAATTTATATGTTTGTATTCCTTAGTGAGCCTATTTTCATTATAAATAATCGGAAACACTATATGAAAATTGTACTATGAGATAATTGATTTTAGTAAAGAGAGGTCAGAGCAGTAAGACTGTGTAACAGGGAGAACTTAACTAATAAACTGTACTAATTGGCCATACCAAAATTTTGGAAATATTATGGTAAGAAGATATGTGAGTCTAGTTTCAAATAAAATTTACGGATCTTAATTTGGAGTTCTGTAGCTCAAGATAAAAATAATTTAGTGACTATGACACGGATGGACAGCTTGAATATTCACATAAGTAAATCGAAAATTATAGATAATGTTACTTACAAGTGTGTTGTTTATACTAAGGATGTGGATGGAGAGGAGGAGGAAGAAAATAACTTGTGTATAAATTGATCACATGCTCGATTATAATTGATAAACGTTGAGGTAGAAATGATATAATGTTTTATTTCAAATATTTATTATGAAACTAAGATTATCGTTATGGTATAAAAATCGAATTGTAAGTTCATGTAACTTGAATTATATTCTTAAATGGTTGAAATGTATGTTATTGATATGAATATAATTTGAATGTTCATTGTATGAAAGTTGATGAAACATTGATATATTTGATAAAAAGTGGAAGAAATCCCGGTTGAATGAAAGGAAAATTCGATGGATCTCTGAAAAGGAATTGACGGTAAAAAGGATCTAGCCCGGACGGGTGATCCTATCCCGATATAGCCCTCCCGAAGAATATGTGTGAAAAGGATCTAGCCGGACGGGTGATCCTAATATAGCCCTCCAAGAATATGTGGAAAATGGATTTAGCCGGACGGGTAATCCAATTAGGTCTCAATTTAGCTTTGGGTGGTAATTCAGATCAAGCTCATTAGAGTAATTGTCGCAGGATTTAGCCTGGGTGGTAATCCCGACAATACTCTATGAGTTTATATTCTGAGGATTTAGCTGGATGGTAATCCATTGTAAGGATGAGGTTCGCGGAGTGTGCTCTCTTCTGAGGATTTAGCTTTGGGTGGTAATCCATTGTAAGGATGAGGTTCAAGTGAGTGTGCTCTCTGAAATGGAAATGTGCCCACATGAACATGAATTCCCGGACCTGGATTTGTACACTAAAGTGTACTTCTGAAAATCCATCGAAATTCCAAGTAATTCAACGGGATAAATATGGAAAAATATCAAGGGAATGGAAATCATGATATATATATTATGTGATATATGGAAATACGAGTTGATGAGACATGAACGTAGAACTTGGTTGACGAATGAGTTCATTTGTGATTATATATTTGTACATCCTTGAGTCTATTATCTGTATGAATTGGTATTCCAAATGAGTTAATGAGAAGAGTTCTAATATGAAATAATCTTAATTCTAAATGAAATATTATGAAAACGTATTTGAAATACATTGGTATGTCTTGTATATATTATTTGAGTTCATAATGTGTAAAGTAATGTATGTGGAAATATGAGATGATGATACATGCATGGAATTTATTGGTGGATACGTACATCCAAATTTATATGATAAATTGTAGTGAACATTGAAATTGGGCTCAATAAGTGATTTGTCACTTTAAATTGTGATTGGCAGGAAGGATTAGTGAATTGCATGTTTATGAATTGTTACATGTATTTGTCAAAATACGAGGAAATGATGGTAATTGATACATGGAAATATGAGACTATACATATAAAAACATGAAATATGTTTGATAAATGTGTTCATTAATAATTATAGAATTGTGCATCTCTAGTGCACTATATGTGTAAAGATGATGTTTCAAATGATTTGATAAGTAAAACTCAAATATGAAGTAGTTTGAAACCAAGATAATTTGTTATAAAATATATATGAAATACTGAGAGGTGTGAGTGTTATATGTTATATGAATACATAGTGTGAAAAGTATAAGTACAAGAGAAATTTAATGAGAATTGAGCCCATATACATTTCTTGTTATTTATATAAAGTGTACGACTAACAAATGGTATTAAGTATAAGGCTCAGTTGAATATCTTAAATTGGTTTTGTATGTATTAAATGTGGGTGAAGAATAAGGATCAAATGAGTGAGAAATATGGCTTGAAAATAGCCTAATTTGTGAAAATTAACTTTACCCCACGGCCTAGCAACACAGGCGTGTACTAAGGCCGTGTGACTCAAGTTCCTTCATAGACGCAAGTCAAAGAGTTATCTGCCCGAGGCACGGTCATGTGAGCCACACGGCAGCAGGAGCTTTGTAAATGAGATAAACTTAGGGATTTTACGAAAAATTTCATACGATTTTGATTCAATCCCGACCCAATCCCAATGCATGATTTGGACTCCAAGGGTTTGTTAAAGGAAACTTCTATAATCAATTTTGATATTTGAGCGATAAATGGTTTAAATCATCTGTAAGTGTTCCGTACTCCTCGGTAATGCCTCGTACCCTATTTCGACATCGAATACGGGTAAGAGGTGTTACATTTAGTGGTATCAGAGCTATGGTTTAGTCGATTCTCGGACTAACATAGCGTGTACAAGAGTCTAGCTATACATGCCATATGTGAACTGTGATAGTGTGACGTCTCCCGACTCTAACGAAATTGTTTTGTTAAGACAGAGATAACTTCTAACCGAGCTATTGTCGATAATGCTAAAAATGATATTGAGATGATTGAAATGTTCTTACGATGTATTGAAATGTGGAAAGGTATGAATAGAAGTTCATGATAAGCATGTGTTAATGTGCTTAATGAGATAACCATATGTTGGGAAATGTGGAAAAGTGAAATGAAACGGAAGTCTTTATTGTGATAAGCTCATTCATGTATGTTAGTATTCATATGATGTTATGTATCTAACATGCTTGATTAAGTGAGTGTTATGAGTAAATTTACTCAAAATTCATGGAATGTATGTTTAAGTACGCTTGTTTGAATAAGATAATCGAAAAGTTCGTGTAACATGACTAAGTATGAAAATTTGCTTAGAGTGAATTATGTGATTATGATGATGTCACATTGATGATGAATGCTAAGTCATATATGTGTATTTATGAGAGTCAAGTTAGAGGCTTTATGACATCACCCCCTTACTAATATTGCTTTATGATGAAAGTTCGCGAGAATTATGTTGAATAAGTTCATAAGTGAGAAACTAAAGAGTCCAGTGGTGGAAAAAAAAAAAAGGAGAGAGTTGAGTATAGTGCGACAAATGAACTCATTTTTAAAAAAAGAAATATCAGATTATTTTAAAAATTACACAGATTATACAATGTCACGGATAAAGAAGAAGCTAGTCTCGACTATTCGACTCAATTGAGTATGAAGTTTAAAGTATGAGTTGCTGATATTCTTCTCGAATTGGTTTTCGTTGGTGAATGGAATGATGCAGGGAACATGATGATAGAATTAGTTAAAGAAATAATAATTGAGTAGTAAAGATGTCTGTGTGTGATAGTTATAGTTGAGATGAATATGATGATTTTTATGGGTATTCTATATATATTCTTTTATCCTTAGAGATATGTGTGTGATTGTTCAGCTCTGATGGAGTTCTTATGTTATGAGAATGCTAGCTAACTATGATGTTAGACGCAAGCCCTATTGGTCGGGTCGATTTATGATCGGTATTTCTTTATCTATTCGGAATTCTATTTTATTATGTTGGAATAAAGTCGATGGTAAAAATTTATGTTGGACTATTCTTCCGTTCTTATTGGATATTATTCTGTTATATATATAAATATTTGGAAATATATTGTCTCTGTTATGATGGAAGTCCAAAGTTGGTAAGCAGTGTTTTTCTTCTGGCCTTCTCTGAGGAATCATCGGTATCTTTATTATTTTTTTTATGAGTTATGTTCTCGGATTTCTGGTATGGTATTGTATCTTGAATTTCCTTATCTTGGTTTTCCTATCATTCATACTTCGTAAATTATTAATCATGGCTTATCTTTAAAGTGTGTTGTTCAAACTTGTGATAACTATGTCTCATTATGATTATGCTTTTGGTTTGATCATAGAAACGTGGTGATTTTGGTATCTAGATTTCTAAATTTTGTGTAAGGAATTGACATCGGAAAAGGTACAAGTAGTGAAAAATATTTGAACCTTTCCACTAAAGGAATTTTCGAGGACGAAAATTCTTAAAGAGGGGGAGAGTTGTAATAGCCCAAATTTCAGTTATATTAGAAATAGTGGTTCGAGACCATCAAATCTGACAAATGAACTCATAGATTGTATTATTTAATATTTACGAGCCAAATGTAGCTTTTAAAAGATTTTTGAAATAGTAAATTGTGTTTTATAAAGATTTATTTGGTCAAGAAATCGAGAAAAAGAGGTATCGAGATCTCAGTGTTATAAACCGAGTCAAAATATTTTATGAATATTTACAGAATGTCAATAAAGTGGTATAAAAATTTAGTTAGAAAATTTTGACGTTTGGGTGGTTAATAAAATAAAAAGGACTAAATTGAAAAAGGTGTAAAAGTTGCTAGAAGGATTAAATAGCTTAATTGTCAAATGTGGAAGTACCTAAAGTGAAAATAAGCCCAAAGGAGATATTTTGGGCGGCAATAGCTGAGAAAAATCAGGAAATGGCTGAAATAAGGGTAAAATTGGAAAATTGTCAAAATTAGTTAAATAAATATGGGACCAAATTGGAATATCTAGAATTCTCTTCATTTCTCTTCATTTTCATCAGCTGCAAAATAGTCATGGAAGAGGGTTCGAGCTGGTTTTCATACTCTGGCTTCATGTAAGTTTAATTCTTGCTTTCTCCTTGAAATTTCTATGTTTTTGAACTTTTACAATTGGGTGCAACTTAGTATGTCATTAGTTTTTGATTCTATGGCAAATTTTTAAAGTTTCTATGGATGAGTGCTGGAATAATATGATGAATAAATATAGAATTGAAGCTTTAATTTTGATATATGGTGATTTTATCAAGTAAAATTGATGGAAATTGGTTTTAGGACCTAATTGTGAAAGAGTTGAAATTAAGGCCTAATGTTAAAATTCTGATTTTCAAAGGTTATGAAGTAGTTTAAAATGATAGAGAAAAGTATTAAATGAGAAAATTAGCTCAATTGAGGGTTAATTGAGCAAGGACTGAATTGTATGAATTGTGGAATTTGGGACAAAATAGAAATCAACATGTTACACTAAAGCAGTCTTGGACAGCAGCAGTTGTCTAACTTTGAAAAATCACCAAAATGGTAGAAATTGAATTAGAAGTTTAGCGAGATATAGAATTAAAGCTTGTTGAGTCTATTTTCATATAAAAGAAATAGAGAAAGCAAAGGAAGTCTACATTTTAAGATATTTAAATTTTGGTAAGACTGGTTTAGAATAACTTCGTGAGCCCCTGTTCTTACTTTAGAAATTCACTAAAATTGTAAAAAATAATTACGCATTATAATTTATATGTTTGTATTCCTTAGTGAGCCTATTTTCATTATAAATAATCGGAAACACTATATGAAAATTGTACTATGAGATAATTGATTTTTAGTAAAGAGAGGTCAGAGCAGTAAGACTGTGTAACAGGGGAGAACTTAACTAATAAACTGTACTAATTGGCCATACCAAAAATTTTGGAAATATTATGGTAAGAAGATATGTGAGTCTAGTTTCAAATAAAATTTACGGATCTTAATTTGGAGTTCTGTAGCTCAAGATAAAAATAATTTAGTGACTATGACACGGATGGACAGCTTGAATATTCACATAAGTAAATACTGAAAATTATAGATAATGTTACTTACAAGTGTGTTGTTTATACTAAGGATGTGGATGGAGAGGAGGAGGAGGAAAAATAACTTGTGTATAAATTGATCACATGCTCGATTATAATTGATAAACGTTGAGGTAGAAATGATATAATGTTTTATTTCAAATATTTATTATGAAACTAAGATTATCGTTATGGTATAAAAATCGAATTGTAAGTTCATGTAACTTGAATTATATTCTTAAATGGTTGAAATGTATGTTATTGATATGAATATAATTTGAATGTTCATTGTATGAAAGTTGATGAAACATTGATATATTTGATAAAAGTGGAAGAAATCCGGTTGAATGAAAGGAAAATTGATGGATCTCGAAAAGGAATTGACGGTAAAAGGATCTAGCCGGACGGGTGATCCTATCCCGATATAGCCCTCCGAAGAATATGTGTGAAAAGGATCTAGCCGGACGGGTGATCCTAATATAGCCCTCTCAAGAATATGTGGAAAATGGATTTAGCCGGACGGGTAATCCAATTAGGTCTCAATTTAGCTTCGGATGGTAATTCAGATCCAAGCTCATTAGAGTAATTGTCGTTGCAGGGATTTAGCTTGACCGGTAATCCCGACAATACTCTATGAGTTTATATTCTGAGGATTTAGCTCGGTGGTAATCCTTTGTAAGGATGAGGTTCATGGAGTGTGCTCTCTTCTGGGATTTAGCTCGGTGGTAATCCCATGTAAGGATGAGGTTCAGGGAGTGTGCTCTCGAAATGGAAATGTGCCCACATGAACATGAATTCCGGACTGGATTTGTACACTAAAGTGTACTTCGAAAATCCATCGAAATTCCAAGTAATTCAACGGGATAAATATGGAAAAATATCAAGGGAATGGAAATCATGATATATATATTATGTGATATATGGAAATACGAGTTGATGAGACATGAACGTAGAACTTGGTTGACGAATGAGTTCATTTGTGATTATATATTTGTACATCCTTGAGTCTATTATCTGTATGAATTGGTATTCCAAATGAGTTAATGAGAAGAGTTCTAATATGAAATAATCTTAATTCTAAATGAAATATTATGAAAACGTATTTGAAATACATTGGTATGTCTTGTATATATTATTTGAGTTCATAATGTGTAAAGTAATGTATGTGGAAATATGAGATGATGATACCTGTACATGGAATTTATTGGTGGATACGTACATCCAAATTTATATGATAAATTGTAGTGAACATTGAAATTGGGCTCAATAAGTGATTTGTCACTTTAAATTGTGATTGGCAGGAAGGATTAGAAAATTGCATGTTTATGAATTGTTACATGTATTTGTCAAAATACGAGGAAATGATGGTAATTGATACATGGAAATATGAGACTATACATATAAAAACATGAAATATGTTTGATAAATGTGTTCATTAATAATTATAGAATTGTGCATCTCTAGTGCACTATATGTGTAAAGATGATGTTTCAAATGATTTGATAAGTAAAACTCAAATATGAAGTAGTTTGAAACCAAGATAATTTGTTATAAAAATATATATGAAATACAGAGGTGTGAGTGTTATATGTTATATGAATACATAGTGTGAAAAAGTATAAGTACAAGAGAAATTTAATGAGAATTGAGCCCATATACATTTCTTGTTATTTATATAAAGTGTACGACTAACAAATGGTATTAAGTATAAGGCTCAGTTGAATATCTTAAATTGGTTTTTGTATGTATTAAATGTGGGTGAAGAATAAGGATCAAATGAGTGAGAAATATGGCTTGAAAAATAGCCTAATTTGTGAAAATTAACTTTACCCCACGGCCTAGCAACACGGGCGTGTACTAAGGCCGTGTGACTCAAGTTCCTTCATAGACGCAAGTCAAAGAGTTATACGGCCCAGAGGCACGGTCATGTGAGCCACACGGGCGCGGGAGCTTTGTAAATGAGATAAACTTAGGGATTTTACGAAAAATTTCATACGATTCTGATTCAATCCCGACCCAATCCCAATGCATGATTTGGACTCCAAGGGTTTGTTAAAGGAAACTTCTATAATCAATTTTGATATTTGAGCGATAAATGGTTTAAATCATCTGTAAGTGTTCCGTACTCCTCGGTAATGCCTCGTACCCTATTTCGACATCGAATACGGGTAAGAGGTGTTACAATTGTCATTTTGTTCAACCAATAAAAGGTCCAAAGAGATAATCATCTTTCTCCAATATTTCCAAACCTTCAATGAGTGAGTTCTAAACAATAGTCCTGTTTGTGTCCTTGTATTATTCGAAGCTTCGAGTAATATGCAAAACTCCTTTTATGAAAGTATTATTAGTCCACTAATCGTTATTTCAATGCAAAATGCCTGAAAAAGATTGTAACAATGGACAAAAAGGAAATTGATTGGGAGCATAGCTCGAAACAAACAAGTTAATCAAAGCTAGCAAAGGCAATTAAGAAGGAAATTTATCGGTGGTTTTTTTGAAAGGAATAAAATAACCACAAGTAACAAAAATGGGTAAAATGGAAACTAAGTGCCCAGATATCGCAGCTTGAGCTTCTCTGTTCCAACTTCTTGAGGACCATTTTGAGCTTAATATGTGTTTAGGGGATTCAGAGTGCTTTGTCGATGCCCCAAGATGTAACATACTTCTTCAAGCGTAGCAAGGCTACTTTATGCCCTACTCTCGATCAAAATTTTGAGCTGCCATTCTCGGGTTTTCAACTCAAATACCCTTTGGTCTCAAAGCGCCCTTTGCGGGTTTTCGCCTTGGCCTCTCTTTTTTCTTTTTTCTTTTTTCTTTTTCTTGTTTTCTCGTTTTTTGTGTTTTTTTTTTTTTGGAAAACTTTTTATTGAATCTGAACTCACCGGATTGGGCAGGTCCTTGTCATCCATCTTGATTAACACCCATTTTCCCTAGAACAGGCCTTCTTTGCTGTATAAGGCATTTACTTTTCTTTGGAGTTCTTTTGGATAAGAAGAATCTCTCTTAATGCTAGGTCATCTTCCTGAAATCCTCTTGAGCGAACCTTTTTCGTCAAGCCCGTATCTATTTTCGGTATATTTGACCCTGCTGAATACTTTCAATCGAGCTTACCGGAGGCATTCTGCTTTATCCAATCAAATCAAAGCTTGGTAAAAGGAATCTTATCTTCCAACAATTTTTCTTTTAAATAAACCAATGGAAAGGATGCCCCGGTGAAAGTCCTGGCCAATGTTCAAGAAACCTAGAAGGTAAATGGTAACTTCTCTATGCCAACCTTTACAAGTCCCGGTCGTTTTCTTTCAAAAATTTTGAAGGGTTTAGGTGCCACATCAGAATGCTATGGTGTCTGATCTTTGAACAGACCTGTAAATTTGGGCCATCACGTTTCTTTCTGGCATGGCCACACACTTCTCTTCCTTTTTGTTTTTTTTGTTTTTGTGTTTTTTTTTTGTGTGTGTTTTTTTTGAATTTTTTTTTTGAATTTGAAGTTGAAGTTGACAATTGTTGACTTTGTAATTTTGACATGTGAAGCGACCTTTACCCTCTTGGCAAGGTAACTAAAAGCTATGGATATGAATCGATGTTGGCTCGAAGCTCTTGAGGGGACTGGCTTGATAGCGTCTATGCCTCACATATAGGAATCCGTGTTTCAGTGGCCTCAATGTGTCTAACTGTGATCATGTGATAATGTCTTGCCTTATTCTTGCGGTGAACTAAGCTTCCAACTTCATCTCCTTCGTTAGTTCATAGCGTCTGTTGACACTTCACAAGGTAGGATCTACCATTGGGGAAGTAAGTCCCAATCTTTGTCATCTTCAAAGCCCTTAGATCCCTCTAGATACATATTTCACTAAAAAGGGAGTCAGCAACAGCGTCGTTCATGTCATTGATATCTGGGGGCCCATTGTGGGCAGAAAATCCTAAGGATGATTATTCGTATGATATGGTCATGAGTGAAAAATATTCAGTATGAAATGTAAAGAATGAAAATATTTACTTAGAAAGATGCATTTTATTGAAATAAAAATTTTGGACACAAGCCTACTTCTCAAAAGAAAACTTATTGCTTCCAGGCTTGAAGCAACAAGTGTGTTTTACACATCACTCTAGATTAGCTTTAAAAATACATGTTTCTTCCACAGTCTCATTGTTCAAAACACTCCCGAGTACATAAAGGCAGATGTTCGGAAAACTTTTATTCCTCGGTTCTCTTCGGGTACACCATTGGCGTTCTGATCTAGGTTTCTAATGACTTCTTTAAGGAAACGCAACTCTCCTGCCCCCAGTTTCAATTACCACTGCTCTATCATCGATCTTCACAATACCCATGTTGATGAGATTTTCCATCAATTTCTTGAAGGTAAGGCAATTTTCTATCGAATGGCCTGTGATCCCCGCGTGGTACTCACACTGAGTGTTTGGGTCATACCATTTTGGGTATGGAGGTTGCATCGGTTTTGGATATTGGGGGGACACTACGTGTGCATCAAATAAACTTTGATACAACTCCTTATATGTCATAGGGATTGACGTAAATTGGAGTTTTCAACGTTTTCCTTGTCGAGATTCTTTTCTTGATGAACCTTGATACTCGTGAGGGTGATTTGGGTCCCTTATGTTTGTATTATTCACCTCGTCATCCCTTTTCTAGGAGCAGCCTTCTAGTGGTTTCCCGCCTCAATTTTGCCGATCGATTGCATGTTCGATCATCTCCCGACAAAGACAATATCGAAAAACTTTTATGGCACTTCCAAGCATGTGATTAATGAAGGAGCTTTCAACGTGTTGACAAACAAGATGGTTGTCTCTTTTTCTAGAAGCGGTGGTGAACTTGTGTGGCTACTTCCTCCACATTGGGCATCGCTGAAACTTTCGTTTGGCTTTTCTCTATATTTTGGAGCGTGATTCGATCGGGGAGTCAGATCGGCTACGTGCCGTATTGTTTCGGAAGGCTCGTGCTAGGTCCTCCACGACTTGATCTCGAAAGTACTGGTGGTGATTGTACCATTTGGCCGCAATTTCTACCAAACTATCTCGAAAACAATGAATAAGCATTTGATCATTGTTAACATATCCCGCCATCCGTCGACGAACATTGTGATGTGCGCCGGCAACCGGTCCCATTGTATTTTTCAAAATCTGGGTCTTGAACTTTGGCGAAGTACGAGGTCCAGGACTAGGCTCAAGTCTTTAGCGTCTACCCGTAGCGATGGTCGCCAGATTTCTATTTCCTTAAACTTTTCTTCTAACCATCGCAATGATCCTCGAGTTGTGCAGGAAAGTTTGCTTTTGCCTTATCCATTTCACCATTTCATCAAGATCGGGACTATAGGATTAGCCGGACCTTCTCCGGGATTAGTGCCTGAACCAGTCGGAAAGTGCGCTGGTATTGCGGTCTCAACTTGGCACTGTGGCCTGATAACAAAAGGCGTCCTTTGGGGACATATTTCTGGTGGTGCTTGGGTATTTGGCGGGGTAAATCCCGGAGGGTAAGCAGGGTCGTCATTATTCTCTGAGCTAGCAGCGGCGCCCTTTCCTCGTTCATTGGCCAATAGTTGCGCCAACTGGTTTATCATGTTATTTTGGGACTCTTGCATCCGTTCTATCATATCTTGTTGTATCTTGATTAATCGTTCTTGCATTTGCTCCTGTATTTCCTTTTGCATTTGTTCTAGCCTTTCCATTCTTTGATCCATGTCTTCTAGGTTACTGAAATAACTTCACCTAATTAGGGTCTTTCTACAAATTTTAATGCATGTGATATGATGTAAGGCAAATGCATGAAATGTAATGCAAATGCATGCATAAAGAAAGAGAGGCGTTGATTATGAATTCAATTTCATTAGAAGAACTTCTCTAGAAAATACATTTCTTTACATAAAACGGATTGTATATACGGCTTTATCCTCATAGTCCAGGGGAAAATACCAGTCTTCTTCTTCATATCCGGAAGTTATGGTCGTGTCCGTGAACTTCCCCAATAAATGCTTCTTCTAGCTCCTTGTTCTTCAGTTCAGGCCGTGCCTCTTCACCCGCTTATCCTCCGCGATATTTATAAGCTTCTTTCAGAAAATAAAGACACGATGACTCTTTAATAATCCTTGTCGGCTTGAATCCTCGGGCAGAGTCTTGTATTCTTCTGTGGGTTATCAGTCCGCTCTTGTTGTTTTCCTGGACTATGTTCGAACGACCGTATTATAATCCACTTTATCAAGTAACACATTTCCTTATGATAAACTCTTCTATTTAGCAATCGAATATGAATCAACACCTTCTTTCTAAGATGATGCGGTGTGATGCAATGCAATGCAATCACAAACAAAACAAAACACGTTAGCACAGGAGAAATAAACAAAATAGAGTATCTATCCAGGTGACCACTAGAGGTTTAACATAGTTCTACCTAAGGTGGGCTCCTAGGGTTTACTACATGTGGTTTGGTTCTAAGGAGGGGTACCTGAACCAGCAGATTCCTCGATCTTCACCCATTATAGGCTCATATAGACCGAAGTTCGGTTCGGGGAATACATTTCCTATGGCTGCACGAAGATGAAAATCTCACGAAGACATAGGTACGGATGTATCCCAAAGCGATCCACTATCCCGCACGGAGGTGAAAACCTCACGAAGGAGTAGTTTCTCACTCTCACCTAAAGGTGTGACCACAACGGTCATGCAATGCAATGCCGAGATTAAAACAACATGTAATAAAAGGATTATAATTTTTCAAATCAAATTTTTAAATTTCCGACAAAAGACAGAAAATAATCAATTTACGGCTTGACTCTCTAAAAGATATCCCCAGTGGAGTCGCCAAGCTGTCGTAACCATTTTTTGGAAGACGACAAAAGGGGGTTTGACTTTGGGTTTTAAAAATGAAAAAGAACGGGAGTCGCCACCGACCTTTATTTGGTGTGATAGGATCACCTTTATTTTAATAAAACATTTTGTTTTACTAAAATCGTGTTTTTGGTCTGCGAAGTTTTAAAAATAGGGTTCGGGAGTCGGTTACGTACGAGGAAGGGTTAGCACCCTCGATACGCCCAAAATTGGTACCAAAATGATTAATTAATGCCTTAATGTCGAAAATTTGAAAAGATTTTAAAATACGGGTCTTTTAAAAGGTATTAGGATTTTCGAGATATCTTTGTTTCGAGAGGGTACGAACATCACACCCAGCACGTTAGGACATGATATTCCAAACCTTCATAATCAAAGCTGCCTCGTGATTTTACGAAGTTTACCAAAAAGATGTTTAGTTATTTAGTCAAACGGAAAATCGTAACCCAGCACGTTAGGGCACTATTCCCCGAGTTCCTAAATACGAAACATTGCCTTTATTTAAAATCCTTTGAATAGAGTGCGTGACTTTTCAAATGCATCGATCGGATTAATTCTAGGAAAAGGCTTGAGTCTAAACTTGAGATTTCTTTGTCCGAAAAGATATAAACATCACATCCATTTCGTTAGGACACGATGTTTTAATCTCTCGTAATCAAAGTCGCCTCGTGATTTGCAAAACTTGGTAGAAGGGATGTTAAATAATTTAGTTAAAACGGAAAATCGCAACCCAGCACGTTAGGGCACTATTTTCCGAATTTCTAAATACGAAACATTGCTTTGCTTTAAGAATCTTTAGATAGAATAGGACGATTTCACAAAATGCATTTTTACTTAGCGAGATTATTGAAAAATTGCAACAAACAATAATAATGCAAATAAAGGATGATTGATAACAATAATGATGACAAGTGATGATGGATAACAATACTAAACAAATGATAATAAAGATGCTATATAATGGTAATAGCAAAGAATGAAAATGAATACGATAGCAAATAAAAATATGTCTATGGATTTAATATGCGAAAACAATGACAACAATAGAGATAACAAATAATAGTGATAATAATAATAATAATAATAATAATAATAATAATAATAATAATAATAATAGTAATGAAATAATAACCAAGTAATAATGGAAGTAAAATAAACAAATAAATAAATAAAATGAGAAATAATAATGACGGAATAATAATGATGATACTCGGAATGAAAATAAAATAATAATGATAATACAAAAAAATCATGATGGCAACTAATAAAAGAAACAATACATATAATATAAATAAATAAAAATATATGCACATAAAAAATAATATAATAATAGTAATGAGCATAATAATAATAATAATGATAATAATAATAATAATCATGATAATAATAATAATAATGGTAGTAAAAGATAAACTAATTATAGTAATACTAATAATAAAATAATAATAATAATAGTAATAATAAATAAATAAATAGGAGAAACAATAATAATAATAATAGAATAATGATAAGTAAATAATAGTAATCGTAATAATAATACTAATAACATTAGCGTAGTGATAAAATAAAATTAATAATATCAAAAGTGATAATCAAAACAATACTATTAATTATAATACTAATGTTAATAACCATAGTAATGGAATAAAGTAATAGTAATACATATAATAGTAATAATAAAAATAATAATATGATTTCTAAAGAAAACAAATGAATAAATAAATTTATTAAGCAAACCAAGGACTATATTGAAATCGAGTAAAAGTCCGGGTTAAAAATTGCAATAAGTTGAAAATAAGGAATATGGACCACCATATCGTATGCATAAACCCACGGGGACCAAATGGGTAAATAGTTCAACCCTTGATGCACACCCATGGGTCGAGGACTCGATTGAAAGTCAAAAGAAATTTAAGGGGAAATCAAAAAAAAAAAAAACCAAAATGGGGCGATTGAATAGCGCGCAATGGGAAGGATCTATTAGCAAATATCCCTTTTAGGGGATATGCATGACCTCCTCATATCTAAACGACGCCGCTTCGCCTAGCATTCATAAAACCTTCTTTATTATTATTTTTTTTTTAAAATCGATTTTAAAACCCTAAAACTCACTTAACTCAGCAGCCCACCATCCTCTCTTCTTTTCTCTCCTCCCCTTTTTGCTTCGACGATTGGGCTCCCTCCGTCGATCCCTCGCACCACCATCAGTCCGGTGGATGACGAGGCGTAGGGATGGGCCTTTGTGCCCCGTTTTGAAGATTCCAGAAGGTTCTCGCTGTCGGCGCCTCCCAAGAATCCGAGGGAAGAACAAGACCAGCCCTTTTTCGCCTTTGGGCTTGGCTCCGTGACGGGAGGGCTTCCGACATTTATCCCGGTTCGTAAGCTCTCCTTCCTTCTCTCCCGTTTTTTAATTTGTAAAAGTTTTATATTTTTTTTGTTATATCATACATAAAGAACATAAAAACAGTAAATAATAGAAAATAAAAAGATTGAATCAACCTTTAGCTTCTGATCTCTTATTGATTGCTGATGATTCTTATTTTTCGAAAAAAACTCTTCTTTTTCTCCTTCCGTTTTCTTTTTTTTTTTGATTCAAAAATCCCCCCCTTTTATGCCCCTGAAATGTTACAATATATGAGTGTTTCTCTGCTTTTTGCTTGCGAGTTGTGTTGCTTTTGTCTTATTTTGCAGGGCATGGGCGAGCGGTGGAGCAGGTGGCCTACCCTGTCAGTGGCGGCGGCGGGTAGGTGGCTGTGGCGCAGAGGGTTGCGGCGCTAGGGTTATTTTAGGGTTTCAGAAACCCTAAAAATTCTTTTAACTTTGTTGGGCTACTTGGGCTTCGGGTTTGGGCTGTTTTTAATGGGTTTGGGTTGTCTGTTGGGCTTGAAAGCCCGGGTAAAATGGGTCTGTACAATATTCAGACTATCAAACATGGGTATATTGCGACACCGTACTTAAAGCCAAATGAAGAGTTGAAGCAATTTCCGATCTGAAATAGTTATATGATGTTGTAATTCCGATTCGTATCTTCACTGTATATACTTATCTCAGCATGTATCTGATACATAGTTGTAATTTGGATTCAAGGATTACTACAAAATATTGGAGGTTGAGTATGATGCAACTGATGAGAAGATCAGGTTAAATTACCGAAAGCTTGCACTTGTTAGTGGTCTCTCTCTTGCTCTCGTTTTCCTTCGAACTCTTTCTTTTTTGAAATATGATCAAGTTAACCAGAAAAGGTCTTGTGATGTTGTTACAGACGTGGCACCCTGATAAGCACAAGGGTGACAGCTCCGTCACTGCGAAGTTCCAAGAGATAAACGAAGCTTACAACGGTATTTCTTCTGATCATTTGGAACATGATCTTTGCATTCTCTTTGCCAAATGATTTCCTTACAGTCTTCTCTTTATCATCATACTCTTTTGCTGTGTTAATCGACCCTGATAAACGGTTCAAGTATGATATTACTGGAATATATGAGATCGATAAATATACCTTACGAGTAAGAATTCATGCTAACCCTATGATATTTTGGTCTAGAATTGTTATGTTATTGGAACTCTGCAATTGTGATGCAGGAATATCTTGCCAGATTTAAAGGGATGATTCTTACTTGCAACGGGCTCGGAATCCCTCATACATCAATATGGTAATTCCCTTTTCTCTGTTTGCAAATCTGGAAAACTTAGCTCAATTCATTCTTGGGCTCGAAAACTATTTATTGGCACATTGGGTGATGATGCATTACTCGTTCCTAAACGAAAAACCGATAGTAGTTTTACCGACTTTATATTACAATCGGTCATGGTATTAACATACCTTATATGTTAATGCAGGACACAACAACTAAGAGAAACAAATGAATATGCAGATGATGAAAAAGGTTAGTTATTATCATTCGTTGAGGTTTTCAAGGATTGCCTCCTGTTTATTTTCTTAGTGGCTCAGGATGTATCTGTTTACTCGACATGTCGATGCCATATGATCGGCAGGGCCACTATATGAATCGAAAAGCCGTAATTTTATCGGTATCGATCATTTCATACTCATTGAACCTGAATTTGTAAGTGATCTTTGTATTATTATATCTCCGGGTAGACGAACATTGGGTAAAAGAAACTTTTTTCGTGTTGATACGAGATGTGTTTCGATGAGGCTTGGCTTTAGATTGTATAAGTTCAATAGAATAACTGAATGTATGTGTGTATGTATATATATATGTAATTTAGACATTGCCATGGCATTGCTGATGCTGCAATCTTAGCTTATCAAAATTTGTGGAGAAATAAAGACTTGTTTTCCATTGCAGCTTCATTTCTTGTTGTTTGTTTCTTCAAGTGACAATATCTTGATGATTTTACAAAATAATGTTGGCCTTAGGGTATATATATAATTATCACATAAGGATGGGTTTTTATTGAATTCAATTTGGTTTTAGTTCAATTATTCGAACCTTTCTAGATAAGTCTTTAAAGTGTCATCCATCGGGAATTGACGGACCCCTCAACTGGTCAATATTATCTCCAGTTGGGATTGTCTCTCGATTCTAGAAAGAGCTCGATTGCCTGAGGTGACAAGTTCAACATAGCGAGGATCAGGCCAAGTCGTGCATGGTGCTCAACCACCTACCATGAGAATGTGAGCACCCTCGTTTGGTAGGATAATTAATATTTAATCTTTATAATAATTTCTAACGTAATTTAGTTTAGTCTTTATATTTTTAAATGTTATTAATTTGTTTATTATTTTTTAATGTAATTAATTAATTCAAATAGTTAATATTTGAAACTTTTGAATTAAAATGTTATGTGATTATATATGATTTGCAAGTAGAATTTTAAATTCAAAAAGTAGAAGGATTAAATTCTTGAAAAATAACAACATGAAGCTTTGGTTGAGTGATAAATTTAAGATTTTACAAATCCAATTGGTGTGAAATCAAATATCACCATATGCACATTGGTTTTTGTTAAAATAAAAATATTTGAAGTACCCACAAATAATAAAAACATAATTTAATTCTTGAATGATATTTTTATAATTGTCCTAACCGAGTAAGTATCCGGATGACTCGTGACACTAATTCAATCAATAACTTAAATAATAACTAGAAACTCTATCGCAGATGCATACGCTGTGGAAACCACATATTTTGTAAATGATTTGTGTTTAAAAATAAAATACAATAAATAATTTAATGTATGATTTGAAACTAGTTAATAGTAAACATGAAATATGTAAGTTATTAAAATAATAAAATTAGATTAAACTGTAAATAAAACAAAATTTAAACACATGAATACATTAAATTGAGATTACTAAGTTGGTGTTTGAGTTAATTTGTGACACCATCTCAATCAGCAACATTATTAATAATAATTTGGTTGAGTGGTAATTTTAAAGTTTTTCTAACCCAATTGGCATATATTCAAATCCCATTATATGCATTTTTATTATTTTTAAATAAAAGATTAAAGTGCTATTAAATAATATAATTTATTTTAAATGTGAAAGGACATTAAAGTAATTTCTCTAACTAAGTCGAGACTTGGTTGATGGGTGACATCAACTCGATAAAAGGCTTTATAAATAACATAGAAGATATACAATTGATAGAGGTAAGAAAGTGTACATAATAAAATTAAAATGTACAAAAGTATTAAAATAAAACCTTAGTTAAGTGGTAAATTTATAGTTTCATTAACCTAAATTGCATGCATTTAAATCCAATCATATACATATTTTTATTGTATTTTTAAAATAAAAGATTAAAGTACCCTTAAATAATATAATTTATTGGTTAAAATGTGCCTATAGTCCCGTACTTCTACTTTTAGAATTTAATTTATCTATTTTTAAATTTCAAAATTCAAGTCTAACTATTAACCCCATTAATTTTATTTTAATAGTTTAAGCTAAATTTTGAAATATAAAAAGTAGAATGATTATATTATTAGAAATACAAGTATAGGAATTAAATTCTTAATTTTGAAAAGTAAAAAATTACGAGCATATTTTAACCTAATTTATTTCAAATTTAAATTAATTTCTTTAATTAAAGTAACACTTTAAAAGATTTTATAAGTAATATAAAAGATATTGATAAATAAATAAATATTTTAATAAAAATAAAGTAAACATATAGTCTGTGACATGTATTAACAAAAGTAATTATTTACATTTTGCAAATAAAAATTACACATGACACCGCAGTTTGACATGTGAAAGAAACGCGAATAATATAGAAAAACTTAAGCAATAATTTTTTTAGTTTAATTAAGCATTTTATTTGCAGCATAAATAAATATCTTAATTGAAATTGATATTATATAATTAGATATTTTCATGAGCTGGACATAAGGATTTTTGTATTTTTGGATTGGCTGGGCTTGAATTCAATTAATTTAATTAAATTGTTGTTTTTACAGTAAATAAATATATTGAAAGTAGAGAAAGTTTAAGTGCACAAGGAGATTTCGTAGTTTATAGTCCCAAGAAATTCAATTTCTTGTTTGGTAGTAATTTTGTTTGTTTATGATTCAAAGGTTTGCTTATTTCATACGTCTTTTCGTCATATCATTCGCCTGTTTCTGTTTTGGATTATTATTATTATTATTATTATTTGGTTTTTTCATATGATGCATGTCGCTTGTGACTTAAGCTACGAATTCGTAATTATTTTGATTATTTAAAATATTTTGAAAAATAATAATTTCGAGTAATTAAAAAATAACCAATAATTTTTATGTTACTTGCATTATTTTAAATATAGAGAATTTGTTTTATTATTATAAATTAAATAAAACAATTTTAAATAATCAAAATATTTTAACAAACTATCTAAATAAATCAATTGGATTTAAATTTCCGATTTTTCTTATTCATCCCTAATATCAGCCACACACTTGTTTTCTTATCCATTTTGGTTTAGGTATCTTCCAAATACTGAAGTTTTACGTGGAAGCATATCATCCACTTGCGAAAATAAATATTTAATGCTAAAATAATTATTTTTGCAAAATACATTTAAAACCAAATTTCTTTTTTTTTTTCCTTTCCTCCTATAAAAAAACATAATGAAAAACACACACCATTTGCATTTTTGTCATTTTATTTTAATTTTTTAGGTTATCTCAGCATTTAATTTTCAAAACTTTAATCAAATTATTATTGAATAAAAAATTGTCTAAATCATGAAAATTAAATGATATTATATCACAATTCACATATACTTTATAAAATTCAAAAAATTTATTATTTATTTGAAAATCAATAAATTAAAAAAAGTTTATATAACTTTTAAAATTTATTTACATAATCAATAAGATACATATAAACTATCACACGATCTTATCACATGAGTATAGTTGAAAAGTTTTATCAATTTATTCATCCAAAAATAATAATTTGATTAAAATTAAAAATTGAAAGTAATAAAATAAGTAAATTTTAGGAACTAAATTTACAGTGTGCGTAAAAATTTGTCCACAGATAAAGTTTTTTGTCAATATATTTTTTGATTTTTCACCTAAGTAAAAAAAAAATCTAGTTTATCAATATAGCAATATTTTATATTTACGAGAATAATTATGTTTATTTAATATAAAATAAATTGATGTATTTATTTAAATATGTGTAATTAAATCAAAATAAAATTTTTATGTATATATTTGAGTCATAAATAAATTTTCATGTGTATAACTGTTCGAGTTAACATTTATGTATCAAATTGTATAATAAATCAAAGTTCATAAATAGTTTTAAAATTTATCCCTACCTCATAAATAGAGTATTTGGAACTTAAAAAATAATAATAAATTTAATTCCCAACTTTTACATCTTTTGTTATATTGACTTTTTTTTTTTAAAGTTAATTTTAGTTATTGAACTGAGTCAAATTAAACGAAAAAGCTATTTACAATATAAAAATTTTAAAATGTCTACCGACAACCAAGTATGATAATTTACATGTATTTCATATAACACATGACATTGTTTGTATTATACTTATGTCAATCAATACTTTAAATTTTATAATAAAATAAAACATCTTATTTGGGTTTTATAAAATAAATGGAATATTAATTTAAGCGGAGATTTTAATGAAAATAATAAATAGTAATTTACATAAATCATGGCAATATAATGGTTTGAAAAATGTGCAAATAAAATTTAAAAAAAAAGATTTTAAATTCAGGGTACTGATCAGTATCGAGATATGGGAGTTATCAATCGAGGCGATCGCTTGTCGTTTCATTTGACGACAATGAAAAGAGATAGGCCACCATATAATTTTGTCTACTTATCAATTCACATTTCTCTTTATTTTTTTTTAGATAAATATACATGCCTCATCCTTTAGTTTTTTCATTTAAAAAAAGTGATAAAAATATGTTTGGGATTTGAACCTAAATTAATAACATAAATAAAATATTTAATTTATTACACAATTAAAATTTTATTTTAATAATTTTATATATTTTAATTTTATTATGCACATTTTATTACTTCCATCAATTATGTATATATACTATTATTATTATCTATATTGTTAATAAAATCTCGATTGAATTGGTATCACGAGTTAATCGATATCAACTCGGTTATGAAATGACTATTATTCTTTTTACTAAATGATTAACAATATTATTTTGATGATATTTTTATCTTTTAAACTTTTATATAGTTTTAAATAAAAGAACTAAAATTAATATGTTTAGAAATTAACTCGTGTTTAATGGATTTATAAACATATTATTTACCACTACGCCATTAATAATTATTGAGTAAATTTTTTAAAAATAACTTTTAACACAATGTTTTTCTTAACAAATTTGTTTGACGGGTTAACTAGGTAACAACTCGATTAGGAAATTACTAATATATCATTTTATAAAGGGATAAACCTCAAAATTATACACGTGAAAAATCTAATTGTGGTTCAAATGTATACTTAAAATTTTAAATTTGATTTATTCATATACATTTAAAGAAATAAATACATCAATTTATTTTTATATTGAATAAATATAATTATTAATACATGCAATATGTAAATATAAAATGACGTTATATTAATAATTGTGTTAATAATTTATAAGAATTAGATCAAATCAAAATTTCATGTATCAAAATTATACAAAATTAAAATTTATGTTTATAATTATACATTAAACTATAATTCATATATAATTTAAGAATTGTTCCTTTTATTAATTGACTAGTATTATTATTTTGATATTTTTTAATTTTTTCATACTTTTACGTAGTTTTAAAATAAAAGAACAAAATTAGTATTCAACACATATTTAATAATTTTATAAACAAATTTTGCATCACCACACTGGTAATAATTCTTAACTTTTAACATAAAATATTTATTTTATTTTAATAATAAAACTCTTAACTAAGTTGATTTTTTATATTTTTATATAATTTTAAAATAAAAAATTAAAATTAACATATCATTAGATTAAACCCGTGATTAATAGATTTATAAACAAATTTTAATTATTATACTATTAATAATTTAACAACGAATATTGATAAAATGATAAAGAATTAAAAATATTATTGAATAAAGTCTTTCTGCAATGTTTTTTTTTTTAACAATCTTTCTGGCAAAGCTTTAAAAAAAAAGTTTCAACAAATTTTCTCAATTTGAATTTCTTCGATATTCCAAATTAAACAAAAAGAAAATTCATAACAAAATACAAAAATTTATAAACAACCATTTTTTTCCAGAATTAATCGGAAGGAGATGAAATAAAAACCTAACATGATCCAGAAAACTGAGATCTTGAGGCCTATCTTTCCTTTTCACATACCCTTTGGCTTCTTTCTCTGAATATATCCCAAACCCTTTCCTCCCGTTCTTCATCCACATCTCCTTCTCGAAGCTCTTGTGCGCGTAATACGCCTCCGCCGCGCACGCTATTCCGCCCGCGGCGGCGCGGGTTAACACAGCCTGATCTTCCTCGTTTTCTTTGTTATTCCCACTTTCGTTCCCGTAGCCGGCGGGAATCAGCAGGATCGGCAGCCGCTCGTAATGACCGTGACTCGTGCCTTCCAACTCATCAACGCGGGCGAGTCCCCGTGACGACACGGCGTACAACTCGCCCGTGACTCGGTGTCCTGAACCAGGCATGTTGAGGAGGAAAGGGACGCGGTAAGGCCCGCAAACGAGAGGGTATTTCTCTACCGTTTGGTAACTGCCTTTGAACACGGCATCTCCGGTTCGCATCAGATCTTGAAGAAGCACGTGATTGGAGAACCCTCGTTTCAAGGTTCCGTACGTGAATATAAGGCTCGTACAGCTACTGTTTTCGGAGACCATTTTTCTTTTTTCTTTTTGACGAGTAGCTGTGGTGATTGGCCTACGAGAAAGTGAGGGAAAACTGAAGGAAAAAAATAATTTGCTGATGCTTATATAATTAGACCGTGTATGGATATGGAGTTCTATTTATAGGAGGATTCCAATTTTGGTTGGTTGGTAATTTTAACTATAAAAATTTTGAAAATATGATTACTGAATATCTTATTAAGTGAATATTTATTAAAATTAATATAAAATTTGATGAACTTTAAATTATAATTATTATTAAAATTAATTTTTACTTTATTTATATTTTTATACTTATAAATAGAGATTTTGAAAAAATTATAATAGTCATTAAAATTAGATATCTACTTTATTTATACTTTTTATCTTTATAAATGTATTACTTTAAAAAAACTTTATAAATATTTCGATTGATCAATAAAAATACGCTTCTCTTTCCTCTCTCATTCTCTTCGTTCTTTACTCTCTTTTATTTATTTTATAACACTTAATAATTTATTTCATGTATTTATATTTTTAAGAATTTAATCCATTTATTTTTAGATTCTAGAGTTTAAGTCCAGCTGCAAATATTGTCATGATAATAAATTTAATTAAAAATTAATAATGTTAACAATTAAATTTAAAATTTGAAATCTAAAAATAGATAGATTAAAATTTTAAAAGTATAAATTAATGAACTAAATTCTTAATTTTGAAAAGTGCTGAGACTATAGACACACTTTAATCAACTTATTTTCCTCACGATTTTGTGAAACAACTTAAATATATTTATTAAAAAGTTTTGAAAATTTATTAAAGATATATTATAAAACAAATAAATATTAAAATAATGGAATCTTGTCAGATTTTTATAATTTTTTAAATTTTATAATATTTTAATAATATTTAATTACTTTAAAATTATTTAAATAAAAATTACTTTATTTTTGTCTTCCCTCACATGTCGCTCTGTATCATAACTTAGTGCATCATTTTTTACTTCATTTGCATCACCTTCAATTAATCAAAATTATTACCCCTTAGTGTCTTCACCTACTGAGCTCATTATTGCTCGAACCACTCTTTTAGCACGCCATACCACCATCATACTTCAAACTCCCAGATTTTAAGTAGAGTTTTTAAGTGAGTCGACATTGATTTTTAGATAAACTTTTAAAGAAAAAAGTGCTTTTATATAAAAAGTAATAAAGAACAGATATAAAATTATAAATTTTTTGAACTTAAGAAAAGTAATTTTTCTCGTATGAAAAAGTAGAAAGTTGGTGTTTTTTCAGTCAAAATGCTTTTGAGGTTGATATTATTTTTTAACCTTATTTGTTCTCTTCCTTTTTTTTTTTTTTTCATTTTTAGACGTTACAACCCATTTTTAGATGAAATATTTAATATTAATATTATATATTAAAATATTAAAATAAGTTATAATAAATTATTTTTATATTTTTCTAAAATATCATAATATTAATTAATTTAAATATTATTTAAATACATATTTATTATTTTATAATATCATGTCTAAAATAAATATTTTATTTTTCAAAAGTATTTTTTCATAGCACTTTTCAAAAGTATTATCAAACTAGCCTTAAGGTCTATTTTTAAAAAACTTCTCAAGCTTGGTACGAACAACCAACCCCAAAAAGACCATATTATTGTTTAAAATAATAAAATATCAAATATATAATTTTATATTAATATTTATATATTTTATAATTAAATTTAAATAAAAATGTTTTAAAATATTTAAGTTGAATCAGGTCAACCCAAATACAAAAAATTATTATTTAAGCCTCGTTCAAATTGAGCTGAACATGTTAAATCGACTAATAACTCAATCTATGGATAAGTCTAACACTAAACCTCCAAAATAACGAAATTTTTCTATCGATTTCTTATAACTTTACATAATTTAAAAATATTAATTATGTATAACTTATTCTATATTGTATATATATTTTAAATAAATTCTTTTTTTGGTAATTTCTAACATTTTATAATTCTCTATTTTTATAATATATAAACAATATCTATGAAATGTAATCATATCTATTTTTATTATTTTTCTTATTTTTGTAATTTTCCATAATATATAATAAATATTACAGTTTTCCTATATATTTTATAGTTGAAAATCATTTAATTCCTTGCAATATAATTAAAAATATGAATCCATCCACATCAACATTTTCCCACGTCAAACGCTCCATCATCATTTATACCAGTTATTATTCATGAACGACCTATTAGGGCTTTAATAGAAAATTATATTTTAGGGACTCAATTGATAACTAAATATCCATTCATATTTAAAATAAATTATATTATTTAAGGGTACTTTAATATTTTGATTTAAAAATCAATAAAAATATTCATATAATGATATTTAAACTTATGCCAAATAGATTAGTAAAACCTTAAACTTAGTACTCAATTAAATCTTTATTTTAATAATTTTTATATATTTTATTTTAATATGCACAATTTATTATTAATAATATTGTTAATTAAGTTGATGTGACAAATCATCTCGATATTAACTCAAAATTAATGATAAAATCATAATAAATTATTATAGTCTATTTAGTATTATTTATCCGATTATTTATTTGTTTAAATTTTATTTTACTTAAAATTAATTTTTTAAATTTTAATATGATTAATATTTTATGTATTATTATGATTAATTAATTTTAAATATTACATATTATTATTTATTATATGTTATTTTTAAAGAAAACGTCTGATTTCTATAAGACTAACTTTTCAAAAATATAATTTTTTCCGTAAATCCATGTTTCTCTAAAGACAGATATTTTCTAAGACCTTTAATGGATATTTACGTAATATCGTAACATTAATTGCTACCACCAACCGGCGACCGATAAAGCCGCCGCAAAGGCAAATAAGAACTTTGCTATTACACCAAAACTGAAACAGAAAGAAACGTTCCTTTTAACAAAAGCTTAGTTTCCAACTTTTTAATTCTAAGGGATTTCTCACTTTCATCAAATTTCCTTTTCAGGTAAACACTGAAAATCATTTAATTCTTTTTTGTATCTACTGTTCCTTGTCAGTATAATCCAAACCCTTATAATCTCTCTTTTTTATTTTTTTAGATTTGTTTGTGACTCATAATTCATTAGTTTCATGTGTAGATTTTTCTGTTTTTTCTTATCAAATTTTGTTTTAGATTTATGTTCTGGGAAACGATTGGAACAATGGGTTCTCTTTGTTTTTGTGCTTAGTTGATCAGATCCTGTGTTTTTCTCCTTTGATTGTTTGCATTGGATGCGGTATGACAAAAACAATAGAAAAATAACTTATTTGCCTTCGAAATTATTAAGAACAGTTTATTTAGGTTAGGTTCATCCGGTTTTTTATGGGTTTTAGTCAAATTTTATTTGTACATAAATTTTGTTCCATTCTTTGTAGTCTGCAAATTGTTGGGTTTTAGAATTTCCATTTAAATTTTGTGTTATTAGATGGAAAATTTTGATCTTTTCTTTGCTGCAGAAATCTTAGGGTTCTGTTGTTGAAGTAAATGATATCTGGTTTACAATGGATGAGTTACCAGAGAACTTGGTTTGGGAAATTTTAGGCAGGATTAGGAAAACCGGGGACCGAAACTCAGTTTCGTTAGCGTGTAAACGTCTTTATGAACTTGATAACGAACAGAGAATTTCTCTTCGAGTTGGGTGCGGGTTAGATCCTGCGAATGAAGCTTTGGCTTCCCTCTGCAATAGGTTTCCCAACTTAACAAGAGTAGAAATCACTTACTCCGGTTGGATGTCCAAACTCGGCAAACAAATGGATGACCAGGGGCTTTCGATTCTTTCCGGTTACTGCCCGTTACTGAGTGATCTCACTCTAAGTTATTGCACATTTATCACTGATATGGGCCTTCGTTACTTGGCTTCTTGCTCCAAGCTTTCGGCATTGAAGCTGAACTTCACCCCGAGAATTACCGGGTGTGGCATACTATCCCTTGTTGTAGGCTGCAGAAGCCTCACGATTCTCCACCTTATCCGCTGCTTGAATGTTAACAGTGTTGAGTGGTTAGAATATCTCGCAAGCTTGAAACACTCGAAGATCTGTCTATTAAAAATTGTAGAGCAATCGGGGAAGGTGATTTGATAAAGCTAGGACCGAGTTGGCGAAAGCTAAAACGGTTGCAATTCGAGGTGGATGCTAATTACCGTTATATGAAAGTTTATGATCGGTTGGCTGTAGATCGATGGCAAAGACAGTGGATTCCATGTGAAAATATGCAGGAGCTTAGCTTGGTCAATTGCATCATCAGCCCTGGAAGAGGGCTGGCTTGTGTATTAGGGAAGTGCAGGAACTTGGAGAAAATTCACTTGGACATGTGCGTTGGAGTACGAGACTCTGATATTGTAAGCTTAGCACAAAAATCTAGTAATCTTCGGTCAATATCCCTCCGAGTTCCTTCTGATTTCTCACTGCCTTTACTGATGAACAATCCATTGAGATTAACCGACGAGAGTCTAAAAGCCATTGCTCAAAACTGTTTGATGCTTGAAACACTGAGGATATCTTTCTCTGATGGAGAGTTCCCTTCGTTTTCATCGTTCACATTAAATGGAATCCTTAGTGTGATCCAAAATTGCCCTGTCCGGGAACTCGCACTGGACCACGTCTATTCCTTTACTGATGTCGGGATGGAAGCTCTATGCATGGCTCAGCATTTAGAAACCCTGGAGCTCATGAGATGCCAAGAAATAAGCGATGAAGGGTTGCAGCTCGTAAGCCAGTTTCCCCGTCTCCATGTTTTGCGGCTGAGCAAATGTTTGGGGATTACAAATGGCGGGTTCAGAACTCTCATCGGTTCATACAAACTCGACTTGTTGGCCGTTGAGGATTGTCCTCAAATTTCGGAAAGAGCAATCTGCGGTGCGGCTAGATCGATATCATTCCGGCAAGATTTATCGTGGATGTATTGAAACATCTTTTACAGGATTGAGTCAATGATTATGTGGGGGTTTTCTTTTGATTGTTTGTATCCTTTCTAATTTCAATGAACATTCACAGATGTTGTTGCATCATCTTTACATGTAACAGTTGGTAATAACAATGTAACTTGTATATGCCAAATTGTATTATTGATTGTTGAAAATGCTATCCTAATTTATCTTCTGTGATCTATATCCATGTAACAGGTCGAGTTTAAGATGAGTACAACAATGGCTGCCCCCATTCTTTTTATTTGTTTATTTTATTTTAATTTTTAAAGAATGAATCTGTAGTTGTCCTCCATGTCTCTAATATTTACCAGACGTGAGTTTGGTTGAGTTTGATTAGATTTTTTTTTTATAATAATTTAGTTCAATTTTCGGTTTTTTAATATTATTCGGTAAAATTCTAAAGTTTTTCATTAATATTTTTAAAATTAATTTTTCAAAGTAAATAAAATAATTAACAAAATTTGATTTTTCCATAAAATTATCAATAAAAATTGACTTAGGGATGCTTTGCTGCAATTTAATGTTTAATATAAATTTATACAATTTTAAGAATATGATTATATGTTTGTTTTAACCAAAAATATGATTATATGTTAAAAATTATTCTACACTGTTATCTTTTGTAATTGGTACAATAAATAATTTGTCTTGTTCTTCTAGTATATGAAAATATAGTTCACGTGGCATTATTTAATTAGCTGAATTTTTTAAAAACTCCTTATTGTTTACGCTAAAAATCTTGATGAAGTAATATTTTAATTACCAAATCTAGCCCCCAAAAAAAATAGCTAAATAAGAAAATAAGTATATTTTACGAGTATAATGAATTAATCCTTTTCATAATGAAGCTAAGTGCAAATAATCCTTTTATAACGAAGCTAAGTGCAAATTTATTATAGGTAATATTGAAATTTACCAATATATTTTGTTTTTGTTGATATCTGTTATTATATTTTAAAAATATTTAGAAATTTACTATTAACTCTTTATATGGTTAAATTTTACTACTAAGTTTTCAATTTTATTACATTTTACCAATAATTTTGATTTTTTAAATTGACTTTTACCACTCAATATTAATTCAGATTAATTTAGAAATAGAATGTAATAAGAAAATTTATTTTAAATATTATGTTTTAATAATTAATAATAATTTAACATATAAAATTAATAAATTAATAAATTAAATTAGAATTTCTATTTAATGAAATAAAAACTTGAAAAATAAATAAATATATATATATATCAAAAGAAAATTAAGTTTATTTTATAAAATAATCATTTTATTTAACTTTAAATTATATTAATTAACTTATTTTTTTTGAAAAAATTCAAATTGGGCTTATTATTAACTTTCTGGAAACAATTGCACAAAAAACAGAAGGTCCAAAAAATTAACTTAACACAGCCTAAACCCATGAAACATTCAAAGTCCTACATCTAAAACTGGGCCTGACAAAAATCGAAACATAAAAAAATTCAAAATTTAAAAACGAATAAATAATAAACAATAAATCCGCCGCAACTCTGCCCAATCAGAAACCGCTTCAGCAGTCCAGACGTCCTGTCGTTTTAGTTTCTTCTATACGCTATCCATTTACCACCAGAGACTTAACTTCAAAAGATTGACGTTTCCCTGCCTTTGTCTATTCACCTGCTCCCATTAATGGCATCTTATCCTATACGCAACCAATTACTCGAACAACTACCCTTTCACCCCGACTAATCAATACCTCTTACCTATTGCTCTCTCTCATTTCTGAGAAAGTCCTCTCAATCACCCATCATTTCTAACCCCTTCTCCCCTCCTCTCGATCAGATCTAATAGCGAGTAGACTTTCCGCTGCATCCTTTCCACTTTGAAACTTGGCAAACTCCGGAACCCCCTCAACCAGGTAACACTCTCTCAGCGATTTTTTAGTTTCTGTAGCCAAAAAATGTGCTAATTTATTTGATTCTCTTGGTGTGTACTCAAAACGACATTCCTCAATCTTTGACTGTAGCTGGTTAATATCATGAATAATAGCCCCTATCCTTGATCTATCTTTCGTCTGTTTTCGACATTTCTTTATTACTGTTAATGCATCTCCCTCAATGATTATTTTCCTCCATCGCATGTCTACACCTGTTCGCACTGCGACGCTACAAGTAAGTGCCTCAGCCACGAAAGCAGAGGGTACTCTTTCCTGTATCGTTGAAAAAGAGAGCAGGACTGAACCATCCTTATCCCTAGCCACTAAACCCGCTGTTGCATGACCAAAAGAATTGTCAAACGCTGCATCAAAATTGATCTTGACCGTCTGCTCTGGAGGGGGTTTCCATCGACTAACTTCTGACTGGACTCTTTTCACTGTTGTTATTTTCTTAATCCCATCTACTTCGAAGATGTAGTTTCTAATAAAATTAATCGCTTTTCTTCTGATCTCTGGATTCTCTCATGAACTCCCTGCTTTTTCCCCTATATAGCCCACAAGGTCAAGTGAGAAAAGTCTACACTGTGAAGGATTGTACTGCTCAAAGACCCAGGTAAGCCATTCCTTCAACCCCAAATCTGTATCTTTGAAAAATTCCAGAAGAGATAACTGATCCCAAATTTTCAATGAAGCAGGACACTGGCGAAATACATGGCTTATATCCTCAACTCCTGATCCGCACCGTGGACAGACTTAAGTGTTTGACAACCTTCTGTTATACATGTTAGCCCTTGTAGGAAGATAATTCCACGAGATCCTCCAAATTGTGATTTTAATCTTATTAGGAAGATTTAAGGTCCAGAGTTTTTTGTAGAAAGTTTTATAGACAGTTTGTAAGGCATAAGCCTCAGGATCCATTTCGATGAGTTGTAATAGTTTGTAGGCGCTACGTACCGAAAATTCCCCCGAGGGTTCCCCGCTCCAGGCCAACACATCATCGTTTGATTCCATTGCTAGCGGGATACTCAGGATCTTATCAACAATGAAGTCCGGGAAGGTAGACTCTAACACCTCATTTCTCCATTTCCTGCTATTTTGATCTATCAAATCACCCACTTTAAAATCATTTGGCCTATTAACATAAAAGATAATCTGAATTTTGCAAATTCAAGACCCAAGCATCATTTAAGACTGAGATTTCTGTACCTCTTCCCACCTTCCAATAAAAACCATTCATTAAAACACCCTTAGTTGCCCAAATACTTTTCCAAGTATACGAACAATTACTACCCAGATTTGAATTTAAAAATTTTTTGTTCAGAAAATACTTAGCTTTATAAAATTTCATTGCTAGGAATTCGGATTATTCAAAAACCGCCAACCCTGTTTTGCCAAAAGTGCAACATTAAATTTTGCTAAACTTCTGAAACCCATTCCTCCGTCCTCTTTTAAAGAACACAAATGCTGCCATTGGCACCAATGAATACCCTGCTTGCCATAACTCTTCTGCCACTAGAATCTCGCCATAACTTTCTCCAGATCATCACAAAAAGATTTTGGTAAAAGAAAACATGACATGGCATATGTTGGGATAGCTTGAAGAACTGATTTAATGAAAACCTCTTTACCACCCTGAGATAGAAACCTATTGCACCAGCCCTTAGTTCTGAATATAGTCTTCTCTTTGAGAGCTTGAAAAGATTCATTCTTGCGTCTTCCAACTATACTTGGTAGTCCTAAATATTTTTCCATATTTGTCGATAATCTCACCCCCAATATTTCAAGAACCACCTGCTTGATTTCTTCTTTTGTATTTGAGCTGAAAAAAACTGAGGATTTACTGAAATTCACACGTTGTCTTGAGCAATCCCCATATTCCTTCAAGATCCCCTTTAACAAACTTGCTCCCGTTCTCGTTGCTTCGCCAAAGAGAATACAATCATCAGCAAACAATAAGTGTGTAATCACTGGTCCTCTACGGCTTGCTTTAGCTCCTTTTAAGCCTCCTTCTTTGAGAGCCATTCTCATTAGGGCCGATAAACCTTCAGTATAAAATAAAAAGAGGAAATGAATTAAGGGATCACCTTGTCTCAAACCCCTGGTAGCTTGAAAAGAATCTCACCTGATCCCGTTAACATTAACAGCAAAAGTTGTAGTGGTGATGCACTTTAAAATTAAATCAACCCATTTTCCATCAAATCCTATTTTTAACATAACTTCCCCAATAAACCTCCATTCAACCCTGTCGTACGCCTTACTCATATCAAGCTTAACTGCCATGAATCCTTTATTTCCCGAACTCTTTCTTCGAAACGTGTGCAACATTTCATACGCAAATAGGGTGTTATCTGAGATTAATCTTCCTGGAATAAAAGCACTTTGCGTCTCATCAATACACAACTCCATTACTTCTTGAAGTCTATTAGCAATTGCCTTAGCCACAACTTTATAGAGAACTGAACATAAACTGATTGGTCTAAAATTTGAAAGCGTACTAGGATTTTGGATCTTTGGTATAAGCACAATATCTGTCGAATTAGAGGGACCAAAATTTTGGCCATTGTTCAAGATTCCCAAACAAAAGGAAGTAACATCTTTACCTACAATATGCCAGTATTTTTGAAAAAATACTGCTGGAAACCCATCAGGTCCGGGTGCTTTTGTTGGCCCCATTTCTTTTAAAGCTGAAAACACCTCTTCTTCTGAAAAATCTGATAAAAACGAAGCATTCATTTTCGTTGAGATTTTCTTATCAATACCTCGAATAAGATGAGAGAAATCCCCAACTCCGCTGGACGTAAAAAGATTCTAAAAATAAGAAGAAGCGAATTTGGTGTGTAACATCCCGAAATAAGGCCTAAACGGACTAGTGGTTGCGAAACCATGAATCCAAGCTATAAAAGTTTATTATGATTAATTATTATGATTTATTGAGTGATTAAATACATGTGTTAGAGTATTGATAAGAAATTTTATTAATTTCATGCTTAAATTGCCTATTAGGACTTGTTTGCAAAAGTTGCTAAATATGGGTTCTAATTTATAGAGTACTTGATTGAAATGGGGGTTTGAAGTAGGAGTCCTTAAATGGTAATTAGACTATTATATTTTCATGGACAAAATGGACATATATAGGTAGAAAGAACCAAAGTTTTTAATGAAGGGTAATTTAGTCATTTGGTAATAAAATGAATTAAAAGGGAAAAATATGAGAAAATATGCTCATCTTCTTCATTAGGACGAAATTACAAGGGTTATCCATAGCTAGGGTTTGTTTCAAGCTTCCAAGCTCCATAGTAAGTGATTCCAAGCCCCGTTTTTAATGTTCTTTACATTTTTGAAGCCCCGGTAGCTCGATTTAGCTTATTCTATCAATAATTCATGCTAGGGTTCATATTTGGAAAAATACCCATAGGTGAAATGTGTTTATTTTGATGTTTTATGATAGAATATGAAGTCTGAAATTATGTTAAACAACTTTTGCTAAGTGATTTTAAGTGAAAACGAGTAAAACGGCTTAATCGGTAAAAATACCTAATGTTCATAAGTACAAGTTAGAGTGAGAATTTGATGTTGCCATAGAAGGGAAAAATGATCAGCATGTCATAAAACATAAGAATAAGGGATAAAGTTTAATTTCCGAGCTTTGGGGCAAATGTGTAAATATGTAAAAGTTTAGGGGCAAAATTGTAATTTTGCCAAAGTTAAGAGTTAAGGACTGTTTTGATGAATGTGAGTATTAAATAAGCTAAATTTGCTATTATAGATCAAGAAGAACGAAATCCAGAGTTAGATCGAGGAAAGAAAAAGATAGAGGACTAAATCGATATAGTTGATCGTATTTTGTTTCGAGGTAAGTTTACGGTAAATAAATGCAATATTCTATTATTTTACATTTAATACTGTTAAATTTCAGTATTTACATATTTATTCTGTAAATTTATTATTTAAATACTCAAGTATGAATTGACGGAAAAGTTATCTCAGAAAGTTATCTCAGAAAGTTCCGGTTGAACCTTAGGAATGTGTAGGATACAAATGTCATGACATTAGGGTTTAAGGAAATCATGTAAGACCATGTCAAGACATGGCATTGATATGTTACTATAAGGCAAAGGTCCCATGTAAGACCATGCCAAGGCATGGCATTGGTGAGTTCATAAGGCAAGGATACCACGTAAGACCATGTCAAGACATGGCAATGGTTAAGTTTCATAAGGAAAGGTACCGCGTATCCTTAGTATTCCAAGTGGTTCAACGGGAAAATTCAAAGAGTATACCAAAGTAAAGGTAAGACAAGTTCAAGCTAAAAAGGTAAGGTAAGGCAAATTCATGTTAAAAGGTACAGGTAATAATACAAGTTTAAGTATATTGATTTAAAAGCTTAAGTGATCTTGATAAGAGAATAATAAGATAATTGATTAAGAATGTTGTTATTTATTTACATGTAAACTTACTAAGCTTTATGCTTACTCCCATTCTTTAATTTTTTTATAGTATTACAAGCCAACTCGGGAATCACAAAGACGTCGGAGATCGTTACGCACTATCAAAGGATTATACTGGTATTTTGTAACTCGACGTTTTAAGTTATGGCATGTATAGGGACTTAGCTATCTTGTGTGTATAACTTTATGATATGGCTTAAGATTGGCTTGTAAATGTTTGGTAATGATTAGCTATTAAAATGGCTAATTAAGAGCATGTTTTGGATATTATGTAATGCCTAGATGGTAATTATTGAAAGAAATTATGTAAGTATATGCAGGGGAACAGTTTGTACGGCAGCAGTGACGTGATTTTGAAAAATCACCAAAAATAGTATAAATGGAATTAGGTTGTGCATGAGATATAGAATTAAAGCTTATTGAGTCTATTTTTATATGAAAGAAACGATGTAGGAAAAATATCTGTATATTATGAGATAATTGATTTTTAGTGAAGAGAGGTCAGAACTGTCAAACTGTGTAACAGGGGAGACTTTAACTAATAAACTGTACTAATTGGCCACACCAAAAATTATGGAAAAATTATAGTAAGAAGATATATGAGTCTAGTTTCATGGAAAATTTATGGATCTAAATTTTGAGTTTCGTAACTTGAGTTATAGTCAATTTACTGAATATGATACAGATGGACAGTTTCTATTTTTATGCCCCGAATCAATAAGTTAAGTTTAGTAATGCCTCATGCTCGACTCCGGCAACGGTCTCGGGTAAGGGGTGTTACATTTATTGGTATCAGAGCAAGTTTAGTAGATTCTCGGAATATTTAGTATGAGTAAGAGTCTATCTATACATGCCATACTTATATTTTGATAGTGTGATGACTCTTGACGATTTAAAAAAATGTTTTTCTTTTATAGTTATGGATCCCGAACGAGTGGTGCGAGATGATGTAGAGTAGTGCACCCACTCCCGCTAAGGGACGAGTGCCATAAGATAGTCATGAAAGGCCCATTACAGCTTAGTCGGGGAGGAGGGCTCGAGAAGCCTTCTTTCAAGCTATGAATGAATGGTTTGCTGAGTTCGTTCGTACGAACCCGGCCGTTAGACCTCCACCCCCTCATGATCCACAGACCACCCATGTAGCTTCCCCAGTCACAGATACAGTCAGAAGAGAGAAGCCACCTGTTGACAAGATCAGAAAACAAGGGCTGAAGAGTTTCGGGCTACCAAAGATGATGATGCAGAGAAAGCTGAATTTTGGCTTGAAAATACTATCAGAGTTTTTGAGGAGTTATCCTGCACACCAGAATAGTGTATTAAATGTGTAGTGTCACTTCTTAGAGATTCAGCTTACCAGTGGTGGAAGACACTTGTATCAGTAGTACCGAAAGAAAAAGTTACATGGGATTTCTTTCAGGAGGAGTTCCGTAAGAAGTATATCAGTCAGAGGTTTATTGACCAGAAAAGAAAAGAGTTCCTTGAATTAAAAGCAGGTAAGATGACCGTGACCGACTATGAACGTGAATTTGTCCGACTCAAAGAATTATGCTCGAGAGTGTGTGTCTACAGAGGCTATCATGTGCAAAAGATTTGAAGATGGGCTCAATGATGATATCCGACTATCAGTTGGTGTTCTAGAGATAAAAGAGTTTGTTGCTTTAGTTGAACGAGCCTGTAAGGCAGAAGAGTTATTAAAAAGAAAGGGTAAATCTGAAATTGAGATGCAAGATTCGAAGAAAAGACAGATGAGCAAGTCATTTCAGTCTACATCCAAGAGGCCTAGAGAGTTTTCTACGAGATCTAATTTTTCAGCTGGGTATTCTAGCCGAAATAGAAGTGGAAGATTTATGGATTCAAAAGCTTAAACCACTTCGATTGCGAGTGTTGGTAGTATTTAGCCTAATAGACCTGAGTGTCCTCAATGTGGTCGACGTCATCCAGGTCAATGTCGAGCAACTGAGGTTGGTTGTTTCCGATGTGGTGCACCGGATCATTTCATTCGGGAGTGTCCTGAGATGGTAAAAAAAGAAGTAATACCGAGTGCAAGATCGTAATGCCCGGTTAGAGGCGGACATCGAGAAATCCGGAGTAAGGCGGTAGAGGTGCATTTAGAGATACAACAACGAGATCGGATGTTAGAGCACCGCAAGGACTTATGTTATCCGTACTCGTGAAGAGGCATCCTCCCCCGATATAATTACTGGTACATTTTCTCTTCATGATGTTAATGTTATTGCTTTGATTGATCCGGGTTCAACCCATTCCTATGCTTGCATGAAATTAATGCCTAGTATGAACATGCCCATAGAGTTTACGAAATTTGTGATTAAAATATCGAATCCATTTGGTCAGCATGTGTTAGTAAACAAAGTATGTAAAAAATGCCCTTTGATGATTAGAGGTTACTGTTTTTCGGCTGATCTCATGCTATTACCATTTGATTAGTTTGATGTGATTCTTGGTATGGATTGGTTAACTGCACATGATGTGATAGTGAATTATGGAAAGAAATTCATTGAGTTGAAATGTGAAAATGGTGAGATCCTTCGGGTTAATTCAGATGAGTCAGGTAGTTCAATTTCCATGATTTCTGTTATGTCCGCTTTAAATGTTTAAGGAAAGGATGTGAAGCTTATCTTGCTTTTGTGTTGAATACTAAAGACCCGAGTTGAAAATTGAATCAATGCATGTGGTAAATGAGTTTCGTGATGTGTTTCCTAAGAACTACCGTGTTTGCCTCCTATCGGAGAAGTTGAGTTTGGTATTGAATTGATTCCGTGTACCACACCTATTTCTATTGCTCCTTATAGAATGGCTTCAATAGAATTAAAAGAATTGAAAGCCCAACTATGTGAATTAAGCGATAAAGGCTTTGTAAGACCTAGTTATTCACCATGGGTGCACCAGTGTTATTTGTGAAAAGAAGGATGGTTCCATGAGATTGTGCATAGACTATCGGCAGACTTAACAAGGTAACCATCAAGAATAAATATCCACCGCCTAGAATAGATGATTTGTTTGATCAATCGAAAGGAGCCATTGTATTTTCTAAGATAGATTTGAGATCCGGATACTATCGCTATGAGTTAAAGAGTCGATGTTTCAAACGCTTTCAACTAGGTATGGTCACTATGAGTTTCTTGTGATGCCATTTGGCTTAACCAATGCTCCTGCCATCTTCATGGATTTAATGAACCGAATTTTCAGACCTTACTTGGACAAGTTTGTAGTTGTGTTTATTGATGACATCTTGATTTATTCTCATGATGAGACTGAGCATGCAGAGCATTTGAGAACAATTTTACAGATTTTGAGAGATAATCAGCTTTATGCCAAGTTTAGCAAAAGTGAGTTCTGGTTACGGGAAGTTTGTTTTCTTGGACACGTTGTCTCAGGTGAAGGTATTAAAGTTGATTCGAATAAGATTTCAGCCATTGTCGATTGGAAGCCTCCCAAAAATGTATCAGAGGTCAGAAGTTTTCTTGGTCTTGCCTGTTATTATAGACGATTTGTAGAGGGATTTTCCATGATAGCTATTCCATTGACAAGATTGCTACAGAAATATATCAAGTTTGAATGGACTGAGAGGTGTCAGCAGAGCTTCGACAAGTTAAAGGTATTGTTGACTAAAGCTCCTATCTTAGTACAACCAGAACCGGGTAAAGAGTTTGTGATTTACAGTGATGCATCCTTACATGGACTAGGCTGTGTACTTATGCAAGAAGGAAGGGTAATTGCTTATGCCTCTAGATAGTTAAAACCACATGAGAAAAATTATCCGACACATGATTTAGAGTTAGCTGCTATTGTATTTGCATTAAAAATCTGGAGACATCATTTGTATGGTGAGAAATGCCGAATATTCACTGATCATAAAAGTTTGAAATACTTGATGACTCAAAATGATCTAAACTTGAGGCAAAGAAGATGGCTAGAGTTGATTAAAGATTATGAACTAGTGATCGATTATCACCCGGGTAAGGCAAACATTGTTCTTGATGCTTTGAGTAGAAAATCGTTATTTGCATTGAGAGCTTTGCACACTAGTTTGGCCTTGTCGATGATGGTTCTATTTTAGCTGAGTTGAGAGCTAAACCGATGTTTCTTGAAGAAATTTGTGAAGCTCAGAAGGATGACAGTGAGTTGCAAGCCAGGTAGTACAAAGAATGATGGTTGTCAGGTGTAGAGTCTGATTTTCAGATCAGATCTGACGGTTGTTTGATGTTTAGAGACAGGTATGTGTATCAAAGAATGATGATCTTATTCAAAGGTTTTACAGAAGCACATAGCGCTTCTTGGTTTATTCACCCGTGTAGTACAAAGATGTATAATGATTTGAAGAAAATGTATTGGTGGACAGGAATGAAAAGAGATATATCAGAGTTTGTTTCTATTTGTTTGATCTGTCGGCCAGGTAAAGGCCGAACATCGGTACCTTCGAGTTTATTGCACTGTATTAGTTCCCGAGTGGAAATGGGACCGAGTTACTATGGATTTTGTGACAGATTGCCTTGACAATCGAGAAAGAAAGATGCAGTATGGGTTGTGATTGATAAGTTAACGAAGTCGGCTCATTTTATCCCAGACATATGGATTATTCACTTGACAAGTTGGCCGAGTTGTATATTTGTAGATTGTGAGACTACATGGAGTACCATTATCGATTATCTCGATAGAGATCCGAGATTTACTTCACGATTTTGGAAGAAATTGCAGGAAGCTTTAGGTACACAGTTAAGTTTTAGTACAGCTTTCCATCCTCAGACTGATGGTCAGTCAGAGAGAATTATTCAGGTACTTGAAGATATGCTTAGATGTTGCGTATTGGAATTTCAAGGTAGTTGGGAGAAATATTTGCCGTTAATAGAGTTTGCCTACAATAATAGTTATCAATCGAGTCTGAAGATGGCACCTTATAAAGCTTTGTATGGACGTAAATGTCGCACACCTTTGTATTGGATAGAGCTTAAGGAAAATCAGATTTACGGGGTTGATCTAGTCAAAGAAACAGAAGAGAAAGTAAAAGTCATCAGAGATTGCTTGAAAGCAGCTTCAGATAGACAGAAATCCTATGCAGATTTGAAAAGAAAAGAAATTGAATTTCAAGTTGGTGACAGGGTATTTTTGAAAGTATCCCCTTGGAAGAAAGTTCTCAGATTTGGCAAGAAAGGCAAATTAAGTCCTCGTTTTATTGGACCGTTTGAGATGATCAAGAGAGTTGGGCCATTGGCATATCGGTTAGCATTGCCGACTGAGTTAGAGAAGATTCATAATGTCTTTCATGTGTCTATGCTACGTCGTTATCGTTCAGATCCATCGCATGTTATTTCGCAGACAGAGGTTGAGATTCAGCCAGATATGACTTACGGTGAGGAACCGGTAAAAATTCTAGCTCGGGAGGTTAAGCAATTAAGGAACAAAAGTATTGCACTTGTGAAAGTATTATGGAATAGGCATGGGATAGAAGAGGCTACATGGGAGCCCAAGAGATTATATGAAAACAGACCAAACCTCTTTCTGTGTAAGATTTTGGGGACGAAAATCCCTAAAGGGGGGAGAAATGTAACATCCCGAAATAAGGCCTAAACGGACTAGTGGTTGCGAAACCATGAATCCAAGCTATAAAAGTTTATTATGATTAATTATTATGATTTATTGAGTGATTAAATACATGTGTTAGAGTATTGATAAGAAATTTTATTAATTTCATGCTTAAATTGCCTATTAGGACTTGTTTGCAAAAGTTGCTAAATATGGGTTCTAATTTATAGAGTACTTGATTGAAATGGGGTTTGAAGTAGGAGTCCTTAAATGGTAATTAGACCATTATATTTTCATGGACAAAAATGGACATATATAGGTAGAAAGAACCAAAGTTTTTAATGAAGGGTAATTTAGTCATTTGGTAATAAAAATGAATTAAAAAGGGAAAAATATGAGAAAATATGCTCATCTTCTTCATTAGGACGAAATTACAAGGGTTCTCCATAGCTAGGGTTTGTTTCAAGCTTCCAAGCTCCATAGTAAGTGATTCCAAGCCCATTTTTAATGTTCTTTACATTTTGAAGCCCAGTAGCTCGATTTAGCTTATTCTATCAATAATTCATGCTAGGGTTCATATTTGTAAAAATACCCATAGGTGAAATGTGTTTATTTTGATGTTTTATGATAGAATATGAAGTCTGAAATTATGTTAAACAACTTTTGCTAAGTGATTTTAAGTGAAAACGAGTAAAACGGCTTAATCGGTAAAAATACCTAATGTTCATAAGTACAAGTTAGAGTGAGAATTTGATGTTGCCATAGAAGGAAAAATGATCAGCATGTCATAAAACATAAGAATAAGGGATAAAGTTTAATTTCCTAGCTTTGGGGCAAATGTGTAAATATGTAAAAGTTTAGGGGCAAAATTGTAATTTTTCCAAAGTTAAGAGTTAAGGACTGTTTTGATGAATGTGAGTATTAAATAAGCTAAATTTGCTATTATAGATCAAGAAGAATGAAATCCGAGTTAGATCGAGGAAAGAAAAAGATAGAGGACTAAATCGATATAGTTGATCGTATTTTGTTTCGAGGTAAGTTTACGGTAAATAAATGCAATATTCTATTATTTTACATTTAATACTGTTAAATTCCAGTATTTACATATTTATTCTGTAAATTTATTATTTAAAGACTCAAGTATGAATTGACGGAAAAGTTATCTCAGAAAGTTATCTCGTAAAGTTAGGTTGAACCTTAGGAATGTGTAGGATACAAATGTCATGACATTAGGGTTTAAGGAAATCATGTAAGGCTATGTCAAGACATGGCATTGATATGTTACTATAAGGCAAAGGTTCCATGTAAGACCATGCCAAGGCATGGCATTGGTGAGTTCATAAGGCAAGGATACCACGTAAGACCATGTCAAGACATGGCAATGGTTAAGTTTCATAAGGAAAGGTACCCGCGTATCCTTAGTATTCCAAGTGGTTCAACGGGAAAATTCAAAGAGTATACCAAAGTAAAGGTAAGACAAGTTCAAGCTAAAAAGGTAAGGTAAGGCAAATTCATGTTAAAAGGTACAGGTAATAATACAAGTTTAAGTATATTGATTTAAAAGCTTAAGTGATCTTGATAAGAAAATAATAAGATAATTGATTAAGAATGTTGTTATTTATTTACATGTAAACTTACTAAGCTTTATGCTTACTCCCATTCTTTAATTTTTTATAGTATTACAAGCCAACTCGGGAATCACAAAGACGCTTCGGAGATCGTTACGCACTATCAAAGGATTATCTTGGTATTTTGTAACTCGACGTTTTAAGTTATGGCATGTATAGGGACTTAGCTATCTTGTGTGTATAACTTTATGATATGGCTTAAGATTGGCTTGTAAATGTTTGGTAATGATTAGCTATTAAAATGGCTAATTAAGAGCATGTTTTGGATATTATGTAATGCCTAGTTGGTAATTATTAGAAAGAAATTATGTAAGTATATGCAGGGGAACAGTTTGTACAGCAGCAGTGACGTGATTTTGAAAAATCACCAAAAATAGTATAAATGGAATTAGGTTGTGCATGAGATATAGAATTAAAGCTTATTGAGTCTATTTTTATATGAAAGAAACGGTGTAGGAAAAAGAGTTGTATATTATGAGATAATTGATTTTTAGTATAGAGGGGTCAGAACTGTCAGTTTGTGTAACAAGGGAGACTTTAACTAATAAACTGTACTAATTGGCCACACCAAAAATTCTGGAAAAATTATAGTAAGAAGATATATGAGTCTAGTTTCATGGAAAATTTATGGATCTAAATTTTGAGTTTCGTAACTCGAGTTATAGTCAATTTACTGAACATGATGGACAGATGGACAATAAGTTAAGTTTAGTAATGCCTCATGCTCGACTCCGGCAACGGTCTCGGGTAAGGGGTGTTACATGGTGATCTCGTTCACCTCAGTTGCCTCCCTTCCATCTTCCAACTCTAGTCGAGAGATCATATTACTTTTCTTCCTGGTTGACGCGAACTTATGAAAGAATGCTGTATTTTTGTCTCCTACTTTAAGCCAGTTAGCCCTAGCTCTTTGCTCCCAGAATATTTCATCCCGGTCAATTTCCATGTTTAAGCGGACCTTAGTGTCAAGAATCCTTTCTAAATTAGCATCATCTCTATCTCCTGACATCAGCACTTCAAGGTCTTTGGACAGCTTCTTCTTTAGCCCCTCTTTCCCCTTTTTAATTGATCGTTCCCATTCTTTAAGACTCCTTTGTAGACTTCCCAATTTCTCCCATACTGACCCTGTACTAATTTCCTAAGATATTCTAATGCATTCCTCTAATGATTCTTCTGTCACCCACTAAGCCTCAAACTTAAATTGGTCCTTTCTAAACCGAGTTCTCTCACTCATTGTATTAACAAGGAGAGGACAATGGTCCGATATCATGTGAGGAAGATGAAAAATAGTACTTGTAAGAAAAAGAGTTCTCCAGCCTTCATTTGTAACTCCTCTATCTAATCTCTCACTGATATTCGTTGCTGCAAAATTGCCTCTCTCCCAAGTGAACTATACCCCCGAAAAACCTAAGTCTATCAGTTGACACTCTTCTAAAACTTCTCTGAATAACTCCATCTTCCTTTCCTCTCTTGGAATTCCTCCCTTCTTCTCAGTAGAGGACAAGATCTCATTAAAATCCCCACACACTAACCATGGAAAATCATTATCTTCCCCTAACCTCCTCAACAAATTTCATGTATCATTTTTATTACTATCATAGGGAGAACCATAAAAACCTGTAAATCTCCACATAACATTCAAATTTTCATCACTGACCATAACATCAATATGATTTTTTGAAAAACTCCTTAGAGAAACTGAAAAACCTTCCTTCTAAGCTAAACATAACCCACCACGTGTACCATCTGCATCAATGTCAATCCCATTGTAAAAACCCCAAGTGGCCCTAACTTTTTCCATTCGCTTGCTGTCAATCTTAGTCTCCATTAAGAAGACCATTTAGGGATTCTACTGTTTTAAAAAACTCCACAGCCTCCTAGTAGCCCGTGGACTCCCCAACCCACGGACATTCCAACTTATGCATTTTATTGCGTCCGATTGGCTTGCCAATTGGCAGCCGTCGATCTCAAAGTCTGAAGGTTAACTTCACTACCCGTAACATCAGAATTATCTGCGAAAACAGTCCATTCACAAGCCTGTTCACCTTCTGTCTTTAATTTCTTTTTACCCCCGTCAAAACTTGCTTTTAACATATTCTCCATGTCAATTTCCAATGACTTTCTCTTCTTGACATCACCCTCTATTCCCTTCATCGCCCTGTCTGTACTGTTTCCAATCTCCTTCAGCATGTTTTCTTTGCACCAACATGATTACTTTTTTCAATATTATCTCCTTCAGAAAGTAAATTGACTTCTGTATAATTCTGTTCATTCTCCTTTTCTGACACCTTTAAAGTCTCATTAAGTAAATCAGATTTTCCCTGGATTACCCCACTTATCTGACGCATTCCTTCAACAACTATCTTATTTGGAGAATACATTCCATCCTCTCCTGTATAGCAGCACTGCACCCTTTCACTTTTAAAGAAATCATTAAATTTCATGCACTCTTTCCCAATTAAATTGGACTCTGCTTTTAGGGCCAACGAAAAAGGTGGGTCAGATATGACTTTTTCTTTTTTTCTAGGATCTAACATTTGGCAGTCCTCAAGACCATGCCCCATTCTTCCACACCCAAAACAGAAAATTTGTAACTTCTCATACTTAAAGGGAACCTATACTTTATTAAAATTTTCCGTGGATACAAAAACACCACGCCTAAGGGGTTTTTTCACATCAATATTAACTTTAAGACGACATATTTCTTCACTGATTTCAGATCTGATAACTCCACCAAAAGAAACCCCAATTGCATGCAATAAATCTTTTTTATCAAATTCAGGCAAACTACCTACTAACTTTAACCAGAATGGAGAATAAATTAACCTGATCTGTGATCTCACTGTTGGTTGTAGTAACTTATCAAAAAGGATCAAAATTTTCCAAAAACGCCACGGCCTCCCCTCTAAAATCGATTCTAAATCTTCTTCCAACTTGAAAGTAATTAAAAATAAATTCTGTCCCGCTGACTTGAACTCGAACTTCTTTTTTGTCTTCCAAATACTCTTCATCTGGGCTTTAAAACTTTCTGGATTGTATAACTTTGTTGTCCATATTGAACAGATCAAGGTTGGCTTGTCACCTGGAGCAACAACTGAACCTTTTACAGACAATTGAACCAATTCTTCAGTTAGGAGGGAAATCTCCTCCTTCTCTACCCCGTCGTCACCACCGATCTCCGCCATCCCAAGCCACAACAGTTGCTATTCTCTCTAGGACTCTCTGGAGAGCACTCTTGGCAATTTTAGGGTTCCCCTTATTAGAATGATTAAAGTTTATTAACTTATTATTTTTAAATGTTAAATTAGAACATATAAAATATTTTTATTAAATATTATCTTTAAATTAAATAAAAATATAACTTTAATCAACCAAATTTAATATAGTATTAAAATTATAGTGATAAATTATCTTTAGATGACAATGATAATAGTAAATACCAATCAAAGTGTAAGGACAAATTTCAATTTACACCTAAAATATAGTGACAAATTTCAACATTAATCACACTAAAGAAAGTCCAGATAGCCACGCGTAGAGCTTATAAAGCAAAACCAGCGAGAAAGAAGCCTACTCACGGGAGCACCAGATCCAGCCTCTTCAATCATGGCCAGAAGAACAGGGCCACACCAGATTGAAGAAGAAAAAAACAAAAATTCTTATAAACAATCCGGCACCGTTTCCGATCTTATTAGTATTTTTGTATTATTATCTAAATTATCGTCCACTTTTACTCGATTTTCCTCCAAATTTCCTTTCCATCCAAACAGCAGACTCTCTTTCCCGTCTTTGCATTTACGTATTTTTTTTTAGATTTATTTGAAAAAAAAGTAAAGGTGATTGAGATAATTTATTCTCCTAATTATTTTTTTTCTTTTAAATTGTTTTAATGTTCCCGTAATCTGAAAAGTTCAACTTGCTTTTTCTCTGATTCAATTATTTTGTACTCTCCTGTTTTTTTTTTTAGATTTATTTTAATTTATGCAATTTTAACTGAGAAGTGAATTGAAGTATAAGTTAGATTAATCAGATTGGATCTGTTAATTTGGTTCTTCAGATTTGAAATTATAGGTTTTTGTTGTGTTTAGTTAAAATCGGAGTTCGATTTTAAATTTATTAAATTAGTTATTTACTCTTTTTTTTTTTTTTGTGAAATTCTGTAGGGATTTGAGTTCGTGTGGATTTGAAGTACTTTCTTGAGCATATATGGACCGTGCTGAACTATCCACTGAACAGGTTGCTGATCTATCACTACATTAGCTTTATTTGTTATGATTTTATAGAAAAAAGTGAAGAATTCATTTGCGATTAAGTTGCGACTTCTGTTTAGCTTTAGAATCATTTGATCATTGCTGTTGTTCTTTCTTTTTGGCTTTGGAAGCAAAATGGAAGTGCGATCGGCTATAAAAGCAAATGATAAATTTGAAGAATTCATCAATAAATTTGTAAAGAAACATATTTCCTGCATGAATCAGGCATTACATTTTCGTCGGTTGCGGTAGATTTGGTGGAATTCCATGGATGATTCTTTTCATTTTCAGTTACTGACTGCGAAAACCAGTCTATTGTACTTGAATTTGTGTTTTATATTTTGAAACCCTGAAAACCCTGAATCTTATAAAAAAATAGGTTAGGCGTTCTCCTAACGTTCTATTTTGATGGGATGCAGAGGTTTTAGGATTCTTTTAAATGCTTCAAATTGTTTGTTTGTATATTTGATAGGAAATCTCTGTTTCAAACAATTCTATTCTTAAACTGTATTCGAAGATATAGTGATGGTGACATGTCAATGGTGATTCTGTTTTGATGTCTTTTTCTCCTTTGAAGGTTCTGAAGAGGGACATCCCATGGGAAACATACATGACAACTAAGCTGATTTCAGGAACAGGCCTGCAGCTGTTAAGGCGTTATGATAATAGAGCTGAAAGTGTCAGGGCACAGTTGTTGGATGATGTAATGTTTTATAGCTCTTCTTAACATACGAGCTGGATATTATTTTGTGGATATGTTCTTTCTTCCCCCTCCAATTGATTCACTAGTTATATTAATTTCCCTTCCACAGTAAATTGAATCACGTTTCTTAAAGGAAAATCTTATAGAAACAAGGATAGTCTTTGCAGTGATATTGATTGGTAAAATGACTGTGACAGGATGGTCCAGCCTATGTTCAAGTGTTTGTTAACATCTTACGTGATATCTTTAAAGAAGAAACAGTGGAATATGTTCTGGCTTTAATTGATGAAATGCTTACAGGTATTTGAACTTTGACGAATATTGATCTTTTGACAATGTCAATCATCATAAACAAATTTACTTAATGATATTTTCTATTGCAGCCAATCCGAAACGAGCCAGATTATTTCATGACAAGTCTCTTGCTAATGAAGATACTTATGAACCTTTCCTAAGTTAAGTTTTTACCAAAGATTGCTTTCATTGTCAATTTGTGCCTTTTTTTTTGGGTGTATGTGCGAGTGGATAAGTAAGGTGGCTGATTCTCTTTGATCTTTCAACTAGATATTCTTTAATCTTTCAGTTATGACCAGTGGTACCCTAAAATAGTCTATAGTGTCTGCTTGATGACTGCTACACAGTTAGAATTACCTCTCTAAATGTTATATCTATATATATTGGCTTCACTTCTCCTTTATTGCATTATTTTAACTCTAAACTGAGCTGGTTCCTCTGCACTGAATCTCCTTTACTGAAGAAACTGTCTTTTATTGTTAGTGATGGCTATTGACTTTTTAGGAATTTTTCACTGAAAAGTGGGTGCTGGCCCTTCAAGTTAATATAGTTTTCTCTTCTCGAGCACACTCTTGCTTGAATTCGAGTTAATTCGGTAGGATTTATCTCCATCTGCATAATGAACATGTACAAGCATCAGGAGTCTTGATATCTTGCACATAACAGACTCTTAAGCGATTGTTCGTTGTAAGTTGTCTCACTAGTTGTAAAATAAATAGTTGCATGTTTTGCAAGTATATTTGATATTTTGCTGAAAATATGCACGAATGCAACAGGTTGTGATCTTAGCTCAAAGGTTCTAGTTACTAAGTGGTCAGCAGACATGGTATTTATGAGGAGCTTCTGCTTTTTGCTGCTAGGTTCAAGAGTTTTTAGAAGGAAATAATTTGTATCCTGTAGGTCACCAAGCATGATCTTATATATGGCTGTCAGTGTCATATATTCTTTTTTAATCTTTATTCTGCTCTCATCTGTGTTACCTTATATATTTGGAAGAATAGAAATGTTTCTTCGTTAAATTTGAAAATGTTCATCCATGAACACTTGATTTCCTATCTTGTACTAAATTAACTGAACTAAAACTATCCAAAATTTGGTCTACTTTCAGGTTGCTGTGGAAAGGCAACTGGTTCATACAAGAAAAGAGCTGCAAGGTACTTGCCTTGATAGTAAGGTACAAAATATGTAATCCATATAAGCAATGAAGCTGGCATGGTGTCTTGCATCCATTATCTAATGTTTCTTTACATTCTTTCTTCTATTAATTTATAGTGCAAGGCCAAAAACCCAGGATGGCGTTGTTGCAAATGGAGAAAATTCAAAGAAGAAGGGCACTACCATTAATGATGTACTAAAGGAATTGGTTGAATGGCTGTGCACACAGGTTAGCATACTGCTTTGCATTCTCCCTATGATTTTAGATGCCTTCTGGAAGTTCCCATGTCCGTTTTGCAGTCTCTGGTTGTCTCATTCTCACTCATGGCCTTGTTGCAGCATGATTTCTTGTGAAGAAGATTCTATTTTTGTTGACTTGGATTACAGTTGTCCTTACTTCTTGATGCTTAATGTCTTTGCAGCTGAAGAAGCCTTCGCATCCTACTTGTGGTATTCCAACTGCTATTAACTGCCTTGCATCATTACTGAAGGAACCTGTTGTCAGATCTTCCTTTGTTCAAGCAGATGGGGTGAAGTTACTGATTCCTTTAATTACTCCGGCATCTACCCAGCAATCTATCCAGGTATTTTTTATTTACATATTTTGAGGTGGTTAAGTTTTAAAGAGGTGATAGTTTTCCTTATAAGCCATTTGAGTGGCCTAATTTTGAAATTGACAACTAATCTTTGTGACAGCTTCTCTATGAAACATGCCTCTGCGTGTGGCTGTTATCTTATTATGAGCCAGCAATCGAGTATTTAGCAACATCTAGGGCTCTTCCAAGACTGGTTGATGTTGTTAGGAGTTCCACAAAGGAGAAGGTGAGCTCTTCTAATGTGCCCATTATCCAAGTTCTGCCTTGTAATGTTGATGTTACTGGAATAAAATGTATGCATGAGCAAGCATCCTTTAATGTGGTATATGGGCAGAATTCTGTTATTTTTCGAGCTTTCCTTTCCCCTTTTTAACTTTTTCTGCAATTCTGTACTAGCTTTATGAATTTTTATTATTACCAGGGATGAATTGCATGCTTTTAGATGCAGGCTGATTAATTGATTTCTATGTCAAATTTATCATTTGAAACATGTCTTTGATTTGTGTAATTATTTATTTGGGTATGACCAATTGCGGCCAGGTTGTCCGGGTTGTTGTATTGACCTTTAGGAACTTGTTATCCAAAGGCACATTCGGTGCTCAGATGGTTGACCTTGGACTGCCGCAGATTGTTCAGAGTTTGAAAGCACAAGCCTGGAGTGATGAGGTGAGAAAGCAGAATGTTTAATGCTTATGTTAAATCTTATTTTTCCTTCAGCTTAATTGTTAGATTGAATGCAGCTATGCTGAATTTTATGTACTCTTTATATACTGATTCTTGCATATGGATTTGATTTGGATATCTCATAGGATCTATTGGAGGCTCTCAATCACCTGGAAGATGGGTTGAAGGATAACATTAAGAAACTGAGTTCCTTCGATAAATATAAGCAAGAAGTTCTCCTTGGTCATCTTGATTGGTCACCCATGCATAAAGATCCATTGTTTTGGCGGGATAATGTTTCATGCTTTGAAGAGAATGATTTCCAGGTATATTTTTCTTTTGTTTCTCATGGCTTTCAATTTTTCATGCTGTTTGCTTGCTTCTGGGTAACTTTACGAAGAGCAATTCAAATAAAAAATGTTAAAAGTTGTCCAATTGGTCTGTTCAAAAATTACCGACCACCCAAATCTTCTTAACCTAGTATTGAGAAACACCAACATACCACCACACACACACACACACATGTAAACTGCTAATTTGTGCAGTGTTTTGGCCTTTTGTTATGTCTATCACTCTTAGAAGGAAAGTACTGCCTGGATTAGACAATATGTAACTCCCTGATGATTGCTTGCCTATCAGTAACAATCATTCATACGCAAGTATAGATTTTTAAATTTTTTAAAAAGAATGTGTTCTATGAAAAGAGAAAGTATCTTGTCTGATAATGTGCTAAAGTTAAATTTCCAATGTCATGTTCAATGTTGTCAAGGGAGCCAGGTGCACTTTGGGTGTTACAATCCTTATATATACACATTCATATGTGCATAAGTATATGCATGTTTTTGTATGCCTGTATCTATGGAAAATGGGCAAAAGAGATATAATCATAACAAATGAGTGTTGCTGCTGCATTTTTCCTCGAAATGAGTTATTGTCATAACAATTTGTTCACATCTGCTATTTTTTGTTGCGTAATGACAAGATCTGGGATCAGTTAAAACAAGCATATTTATGTAGATTGAGAATATCCAAGTAGAAAACCGTGTGGTAATTAGTTATCATGTACTTTCCCAGGTTCTAAGGGTCCTCATTACAATTATGGAGACATCCAGTGACCCAAGAGCTCTGGCTGTTGCTTGCTTCGATCTCTCACAATTTATTCAGCACCATCCTGCTGGCCGGGTGATAGTAAACGACCTCAAGGCAAAGGAGCGGGTGATGAAGTTGATGAACCACGACAGTGCAGAGGTTACCAAGAATGCCTTGCTCTGCATCCAGAGGCTTTTCCTAGGTGCCAAATATGCTAGCTTTTTGCAGGCGTAGTTCAGCTTCATCATGCTCGGTCATGTCTCATCGGATGGTAATTAAATTATGCTTTGTAGGAGTTTTATATTCTCGTTCAAGATGGCTGATATTTCTATCGGATACTTCATTGCGAACATGTCTAAGGAAGAATTGTTTTGATTCTTTTGTCAAAAAAAACCTTCAAAATTAGTGTTTTTAAAATTTTGAGTTGTGGTGGGTGTAGAATAAAATGTATGCAGTCCTTGCCCTATTTTTAAAATAAACTGCATTACAATGAACAACTTATTTTTAGCTTGAATATTTTTAACTTTGATGACTCTTTGTTTTTTTTTTTTTTTTTCTTACTCTTTGGTATCTAGTAAATACAAATACATATGGGCAGTGGTGGAGCCAGAAATTTTATTTGTGGCCAGAATTAAATTATATATTTTATAATATTAAAATATAAATTTATCATTTTAATAGTTTATTTTTATAATTTTAAAGTATTAAATTAATTTTTATCATTTTTGAGGGTTAAAATGTAATTTTATTATTATTAATTTAAAATTTTATAAATTATAAATGGTCTAAATTAAAAATTAACTACTTTAAACGTCATAGCCCTTGGGTCTCTATTAAGTTTTGCCACCGCTATTACAAATAGAGATAGATTCATTTACACCAATATAAATATACTTTTTTTAACCATGAATCATAATTAAATCTATGGTTAAGATTAAAACATTTTTCTGATTAAAAACATGCCTTAATCCAGATCAACATTAAAATTTGTTTGGTGCATACCAAAAAAAATCTCACCGGTTTCTTCCAAAACAGGGGAAAATATTTAAATTTTATTTATCTTCTTTTTACCATTCAAACCAATTTTTTTTCTCAAATTGTACATAAATTATTTAATTCTCGCCGTTAAACTTCCTCTTAATTCATGATTTAATTTTTTGAATTTTCACTTGAACATTTTTGAACATTGAATATGAAATCTAGCCTAAAAATAATCATAAGAAGGGAAACAAAATCGTTTTACTACTAATCATTATGGAAATAAAAGGAAAGTGCATTGGCAATTAAAACTTTTAACTTGTAATTAGTTTGAAATGGTAGGAGAATTTTTTTTCAATTTTATTTTTTCATAAATATTTTTGTCGTCTTTGAAGTAACTTTATTATTATTAACTTTCTTTTACCTTTTATATTTTATTTGAAAAAAATGCAAAAAAATTAAGAATAATAATAAATATAAAGAAAACCACTGAACTTAAATATAGTAATATCTATATATATGTATATATATATATATATATATTTGTAAATAAGGTTACATAAAGACAATTGATAGTCACTGATTACCCGTTTGAATTGATACAAAGGTATTGAATAGGTACCTGAGGATCCACCGTATACTGCCAACACAGCTGTGGGGGCTTTTAGGCTTCCTGTGTTTAACACGGCCAAATTGTACTTAATATATCAATATATGTATGAGGAGAGAAATGGGTGTGAAATTCAATTCCAGAAAATCCAAAAATGTGGGGATGGCATGGTTTGAAGTTTAGCTCAATGTAACTGAAGCATACGTGAATCTTCCCCTATAATGTATAGTATGCAATTAATAGAAAGCAAAAGAGACTAAAAGGCCCACAAGCAAATCCAGCTCTTACCATTCCAGGCACGCACTGCACATTTGCTTACATCCCACCCACGTGACTTTGGTTTGGTTTGATTCCATTTTATTATAATTTTATTTTTTATACTACCTTTATATTTTAAAATTTTGAGTTTATTTAGAATTTATGATTATTCTTTTTAATAATATCATTTTTTAGAATTCGGGTTTACGTTTTATTCTTAAGAGTGCAATATATTTTATTAATAAACTTAATATTTATTTTTGTATTATAGCTTTTGACATTATTTGTAAGATTATATTGAATTTTAATAAGAATAAATTTTGCTTTGAGTAACACGTTTTTTAACTTTCACTTTAAAACCCTTCGACAATTCTGAATGGTTTTCGATATTTTCTCACTCCTAATCTTTTATTATTATTATTCATATTATTTTTATTCACTATTATTTAATTTAAATTTAATCAAGTTTCATAAATATAATTTAGATAATTTATTTATATAATTATACATATAAATTATGGAAAAGTAATATAAGAGGATCTGACTTTTGTTTTATAACTGAATTTACATTGTGGTTACTTAAAATTCATCATATTAAGTATAAATATTCGAATTTATGTGAGCGGAGTTATTTTAAATTTGAATCATTTAAAACTATTTATTTAAATTATTTTAGTTTTAGATTGTTTTAGATTTAGATTATTTTAGTTTTAAATTCTTGATATTTTATGATTAAATTGTAGTTAAATTAATTTTAAATTTAAAATAATCAATTTACAAATTAAAATTTAGATAAAATTCTAACAAAACATACATTTTATTCAGGGTAAACTATCAAAATAGTCACTTTTATTTGTCTCAAGTTACATTTTAGTCACTTATGTTTAAAATGTTACATTTTAGTTACTTACATTATTGTGTTGTAACATTAGTCACTGGGCCGTTAATTACCGTTAACATTGTAATGGTACGCTGATGTGACACGGTTAATCATTATTTCAAATAAAAATTTTAGGTTAAATTATACATTTGGTTCATATATTTTTTTCATTTTGAGCAATTTAATTCTTTTATTTTATGTTCTTTTAACTTTTTTTTTATTTTCCATTCTCTTCTGTTTCTCCCTTCCATTTGTTAAAACTAATCCCTATACTTTCATTTTGGTGAACAATTTAATTTTTTATTTTTATTTCTTTATTTGTTAAAGCCAAATATCTTTGATTACATACTCTGTGTGTAAACCCATAAACTGTTTTCAACCACTGCAAGATAAATAAAATTGATCCTATTGAATTAATCAATACCGATTCTTCTTCAATGTATAATAGAACACCAAGCTAAATTCTATCAAAGACATTAATTTGCTTACCAAATTGATGCCAAGAACTAGAAACCAAGCTAACCCTAATGAGATCAGAAGGATTAACCAGATTAATGAGAATCTTCATTAAAATATTAGGTCCAAACAATTCTATAAAATCACTACAATAATCTATTTTTGGATCCTTTGTATAGCTTCAGCAATAACTATAAAATATCAGAAACCCTATTTCATAATTGTCTATAACAAGCAAAAATTAAAAAAAAATATATTCTGAGTTTTCATTAAAGATCAATACAAAATTGTTACCCTAAGCTAAAAACATATTAAAAACTAACGAAAAGGAGGATTAAACAGAACGTACATGAAATGTCTAACACCAAAATAAAAGTATAGGGACTAATTTTAATAAATGAAAAACATAAAAAATTATATTAAAAGAAATAGAGAAAGGAGGAAAATAGAGGGAAGGAGAAGCAGAAGAAAATGAAAAATAAACAAAAAAAATAAAAAAATGTAAAAGAAAATTAAATTTCTTAAAACGAAAAAATATAGGGACCAATTGTATAATTTAACCTAAACATTTCTATTAAAATGATGATTTAACATGCCACATCAGCTTACCGTTACAATGTTAATTATAATTAACGGCTCAATGACTAAAATGATACAACACGATAACGAAAGTGACTAAAACGTAACATTTCAAACATAAATGACTAAAATATAACTTAAAATAAATAAAAGTGACTATTTTAACAGTTTACCCTTTTACTTAAAAAATAATAAATTTCTTTAATTTTTCCTGGAATGAAATATTAGAATATTCTCGAAGACAAACCTCTGACACTTTGAAACAGATTTAATCTCTCTTTTTCCAAACTAAATATAAAAAGTAAAAAAAGGGCAGTTCTGAAGTGAAATCTGAGTATTATTCATCATCTGAACAAGCACAGCTGTCAACTCTTGAGCTACAAAAATAATTTTCCTCTAAAATTAAATAAAAATAAAAATAAACTTGAAATATTACTCAGTATCTGGCTGGCTGGTGGATTTGGTACAGGATCTTTAGATCCTGCCAACTTAACACAACAACTTAGGTTCGAGTTTTTGCGCATCAATTATATATAATTTTAATTTTTATAAATTTTATTAAATTATATTTAATTTTTGTTCGGTTAAATTTTATATGGATTTAATTCTATTTTGTAATACACGCATTTAAACATGATTCAACTTATATTCTCTTGATTATTATAATAGTAATAATGCCAATTAATTTAAGGTTTTACTTTGGTCAAATTTTGCCATTAGCTCTTATTTTATATAAAATTGCAGATTTAATCTCTATATTCTAATTAGATAAATTTTGATTATTGTATTTTTTTATTTTTGAATTTCAATTCTGATCCAATCAACAATAGTTAAATTTGTTAGGACAAATTTTGTTTGATCTGGTACAATGCATCAATTGTGAATTTAGTTATTGATATCTCAATTGGTCAATTTTAATTTTTATATTTTTGGATTTTAAAATTTTAATCTAGTATATACTAAATCAATTAATTAAAATTACGTAATCTTTCTATGAGTAATACATAAAATAACAAATTAAAAACTAGCAACTCCTATTTTGATTAGGATAGAGATGAAAATTTAAAATTCAAAAATATTAAAATTAAAAGGATAATTAAATTAAAATACAAAGAGTAAACCCATAATTTATGGATACCTAATGATAAAATTTTACCATTGACTTTTACATATATGATAAACATAAAACTTAGACATATATATTTTACTATTTTTTGATGTATTAATTAAATTATTTTAGTTATTTATTTTCTTAAAAATGTGATTAAAAATTAAAACACAATAATATATTTTAAATAAATATACGTAACAATTATCGTAATTTAATTAATTAATCCATTATCACCATCATATATATATATATATATATTTTAATATGCTGTTTAAACTATGTATATCGAACTATTTTAATTTTTTAAATTGATTACGATTTGATTTAATTTTTAAATAATGATTTTTATTATTTTAAATTAATTGTTATAAATTAGTTTCTTTAATATTTTAATAAATAAAATGAATAATATTAAATTTTTAAGATTTAACTTATTTGTTTTTAATTACTATATTGTTTTAAAATATATATTTAAATAATTTTAATTTTAAAATATTTTTCAACTAAGGAAGTTTTAGTCTATTAATAACCAAATTACTTCAAACATGTTTGTAAAAATTAAAACCAAATTTGTTGATTTCAATTAAATTTTAATTTGTAACTTAATGAAATACCTAATCATGCTAACCATAAAAAACATGGACTAAAAGTGAAAATAATCATTAGCTGCCAAATTATACGAACTTATGCATGAAAACATTCATCCTCACTTGTTTCATTAATGAGAAAGCCTCATGTATTTAATACAGAAAGATAACTAACTAACTGAATATTAACAGCCTAACTAATTAACAGCCATTTGTTAACTCTATGATTAACCTTCAAGTCACCGACTTAAAGTTGATGAGGGGACCAACTCAGGGGCGGATACAAGGGGGGCAGGCAGTGGCCTTGGCCCCTCTTAAAATGGAAAATTTATAATTAGGGTCTTAAATTTTTTAAAATTTAAAATTAGTAAAGGTAAAATTTTACTTTGGCCCCTCCTAAAATTATAGAAATTTAATTTAATTCTTTAAAAATTATAAAGATATAGACTATAAAAATTAAATTTTCATTCGGCCCCCCTTAAAAATTTGTTCTGGCTTCACTTCTGGACCAACTTATATTAATTAAAATATTGAAGGAGTTGAAATAAAAGGATCTTATTTAATCTATAGCGTATGTATGTATGTATGTATGTATGTATGTTAAAATTGAACTGAGAAACATATCATTTAAATTTCAACTAAAAACAAAATCAAATTTATAATTAAGCATACAAAACATAGTCAAATTAAATATATCATACAATAAACTGAATCAAAGGAGTTAAAAATAATTAAAATAATATAAAACATCAACTAAATTCAATATTTTTGTCCACCGTGGGAGAAAAAGAAGGAAGTTTTGAGGCTTTTCAAATTGATCCTTTCCATCAAAATTCATTATTTTATTTAGAAATCAAAGGAATTTCTATAGGCTCCAAGAGGGCAAGTGACAACAAGACTACGTATGAATATCATCTTGGATTCAAGAGAATTGAAGTAGGAGAAAATAGAAAATCAAGCTAATACTTGAAGTCGATAAGACAAGATAATAATATTAAGATTTTGTCATGTTTTTAAGCATAATATTGTTGAAAAACAGTAATTACAAAAATTAAGTTGATGTTTTATGGTAATTGTAAGCTAAATTTTATTCCCTAAACATTTCCTCTACAGCATTAGAAGCAGAAAAACGTGCTAAAAATGTGGTGGAATACTGGATTTAATGTATACATAAAGCTTTAAAATGTTGACGTGTCTTCACATCAGAGGTGACAAATGTCATCATTTGAAATGATTTAAAACTTATTATTATTTTATATGCGCAAAAAAATTTTCTTGGATTTATCTTTTTGGATGGACGATTATTTTAATACGATTGTGTTTAATTTTTTTTGTCACACTATAATATTATTGTAATATTTAATTTTACTGTCACGATTATTTTTATATTAATTACAGATAAACGAATCGTCCATTTAAAAAATTTAAGTCAGAAGGGAATAATGAATTGAGTGAAATAAATAAATAAAACATGGCAGCCACAAAAAGGGAGGGTAGTACATTAGATATTGAATTGGCATAAGGCATTTGCCAGTTGATATCCTAACCTTTCTGTTCCCCTACTCTCCATGTGCTTCCCAGTTGTTTTTCAAGCTCAGATTTATTTAAAAAACTAATATTATTTAATTTTATTTTTGAATTTTTTTAGGTATAAAATCTCCTCGGTTTCTTTTAATTTTAAAATAGAGTAAATTAATCCCTTTTGAAAAAAAAATGGAGCAATTTAATCTATATCACTTTTGAAAATAAACAATTAAGGGTAATTAATCATAACGTTAATATATTCTGTCAATTGTACATAATATGTTAACATATTTGTGAGAAAGATTGGAAAAAGTTATTTTACCAATTTTTAATAGGATTTTATGATATAGGGTTTTCACTTTTCTTTAAAAACACAAAAGGCTATAATTTAAGGATAAATAAAATAGATATAGAGGTTGAAAATGAATATTGGATTTATTGATGTCCTTTTTAAACAATCATATGATGAAATTAGATTAAGGTTAAATGTTGAATTTATTGTTTAACAGGTAAAAAAAAATTGGGGTTAAAGTTAAAATTTATTATTATATCAATTGTATAAATTAAAAATTTAAAAGGAAAATTTTATCACGTCGAGGAGGATAGGCCCACTGTTGCTCTTTGTCTCTACCTCTAGATTAAAATTTTTTAGAGATTACTTATACAATGACTAAACTTTTCAAAATGAATAAATACTGATCAAACCTTGTGGAATGTACTTAAATAATGATTTTTCAAGCATTTTACCGCAAAAATATAATACAAAATTAAGTGAATGTGTACGTGTTTAAAATAGAGTACATAGAAACTAATTGTTAGATATTTCTTTTGGGCTCAAAAGTTAAATACTACAGAAAAAATAATTTAATATTTAATATTTAATATAAAATTTTTATTTGAGCGATTTAAAAGAAATTAACCCTTATTTAATCATTTTAAAAGATTTAACTTAAAATTTTAAAATTATTTAATCATAATGTAAAAAGTTAGATAAACCCATAACAGGTTTGCCCAATTTGAACTTGGATTAAACTTGAATTCTATATTTTATTTTGTAATATTCTTTTCTTGTTTTCAGTAATTAAAAAAACACATTTGCATGTAAATTTTTATGCATGTAGTTTAGTTTGTTTATATGAAATAATGACATCACATCATTTATATTTTTTAATACTTTAATATCATATCAATATTTTCATTTTAAATTTTAATATTTTATCTCAAAAAAATTTAATCTAAATGAAAATTCTAAAATTCGAGATAAAATTACCGATGTGACATTAAATTATTAGAAGGGCATAATATTCTTATTCTATACAATCATTTCTCATATTTTAGGTACTTAAATGATACTTGTAATTGGGATTCGAATAGTAATTTTAAATTGTAACCGTATTCTTGTAATAAAGTTAAAAAAATTCAAATCCTATTACTTTTTCATGAATAATAAAATAATATTAATTTAATTACAATTTTACTTGGCTTGTTGAAAAATAAATTATATATATTTGGCAACAGAAAGAGACCAAAATTTTCATTTAATTTTCAATAATTAATTTTAACAAATGATGCTTTTATTTTTTTATCCTTGAAAGAAAAATAAAAGAAATTAAGAAATAACAGTATTGGCACTAGCAAAGGGAGCCAAAGGAATGAATGTTGAGACATGCCATGTGGAATGTCACGTGCATTGCTTTTCTTTTAAATTCCTTTTCAACTTGAAATTCATAATTAATTAATATCAAAAGGGAAACATTCAAAAAACTTACTATGTGCTTGTTTTAATTAGGTATATACATTTATATTTGACTTAATTTCTCAACTTTTAAAAGAAATTAAATTTGATCATCAAACTTTTGAAATATAATTGAATTATTATTTTTAATAAATATAATTTTATCATCAAAACATTAAATTTTTAAACATAGTAGCTTCGTATGACAATTCATATGCACTTCATTTTATTTTTAAATTTTTTATAAACTTTTGTAATTTTGAATTTTTCAAAATTTTAAATATTTTATAAATTTTAATTATTTATCGACGTTAATATATAAGACAAATATTGTCACGTCAACATGAAATACATGTAGATCGCCACGCGAGTTGTCACGCCAATCTCATTAAAATTTTAATATTTTAATTAACATTTCTTTTAAAAATTTATTCAACTCTCTTTGAAAGTTAATGGTCAAATTTAACTAAAAAAGAAGCCAAATGATAATATATATATATAAGATTAAAATTTAAGAATAGGGACTAAATTATAAATCTAGCAATGTCCAAAGGACTTATCTTGGAGATATCCCAAAAGTAAAAAAAAGTTAAAACCTTCCATTGTGAATTACAGGAATAATGTAATTTAAGAAAGAAGATGTGATAGATTATGAAATAATGTATAAAATCAGTAAAAGAGAAAGATGAAAAAGGAACTTGAAGTAGGAAGTATGACATGATGTATTAATTTAAGATAAAAGATTAAATTGTAAAAATATAAAAATTATTGTGGCTTTAGTATCAATATTCAAAATTCATGGGGTCAAAAATATATACATGGAAAAGTTAAGGGTCAAAAGTGAAAATACCCAAAGGAGGAAAAAACTAAAATATAAAATAATTGGTGGATAAGGAAGTTTTGTCCATGTTTTTGTCCACCGTGGGAGAAAAAGAAGGAAGTTTTGAGGCTTTTTCAAATTGATCCTTTCCATCAAAATTCATTATTTTTATTTAGAAATCAAAGGAATTTCTATAGGCTCCAAGAGGGCAAGTGACAACAAGACTACGTATGAATATCATCTTGGATTCAAGAGAATTGAAGTAGGAGAAAATAGAAAATCAAGCTAATACTTGAAGTCGATAAGACAAGATAATAATATTAAGATTTTGTCATGTTTTTAAGCATAATATTGTTGAAAAAACAGTAATTACAAAAATTAAGTTGATGTTTTATGGTAATTGTAAGCTAAATTTTTATTCCCTAAACATTTCCTCTACAGCATTAGAAGCAGAAAAACGTGCTAAAAAATGTGGTGGAATACTGGATTTAATGTATACATAAAGCTTTAAAAATGTTGACGTGTCTTCACATCAGAGGTGACAAATGTCATCATTTGAAATGATTTAAAACTTATTATTATTTTATATGCGCAAAAAAATTTTCTTGGATTTATCTTTTTGGATGGACGATTATTTTTAATACGGTGTGTTTAATTTTTTTTGTCTCACACTATAATATTATTGTAATATTTAATTTTACTATCACGATTATTTTTATATTAATTACAGATAAACAAATCGTCCATTTAAAAATTTAAGTCAATTTAACGAAGAAGGAATAATGAATTGAGTGAAATAAATAAATAAAACATGGCAGCCACAAAAGGGAGGGTAGTACATTAGATATTGAATTGGCATAAGGCATTTGCCAGTTGATATCCTAACCTTTCTGTTCCCTACTCTCCATGTGCTTCCCAGTTGTTTTTCAAGCTCAGATTTATTTAAAAACTAATATTATTTAATTTTATTTTGAATTTTTTAGGTATAAAATCTCCTCGGTTTCTTTTAATTTTAAAATAGAGTAAATTAATCCCTTTTGAAAAAAAATGGAGCAATTTAATCTATATCACTTTTGAAAATAAACAATTAAGGGTAATTAATCATAACGTTAATATATTCTGTCAATTGTACATAATATGTTAACATATTTGTGAGAAAGATTGGAAAAAGTTATTTTACCAATTTTTAATAGGATTTTATGATATAGGGTTTTCACTTTTCTTTAAAAACACAAAAGGCTATAATTTAAGGATAAATAAAATAGATATAGAGGTTGAAAATGAATATTGGATTTATTGATGTCCTTTTTAAACAATCATATGATGAAATTAGATTAAGGTTAAATGTTGAATTTATTGTTTAACAGGTAAAAAAAAATTGGGGTTAAAGTTAAAATTTATTATTATATCAATTGTATAAATTAAAAAATTTAAAAGGAAAATTTTATCACGTCGAGGAGGGATAAGGCCACTGCCTGCTCTTTGTCTCTACCTCTAGATTAAAATTTTTTAGAGATTACTTATACAATGACTAAACTTTTCAAAATGAATAAATACTGATCAAACCTTGTGGAATGTACTTAAATAATGATTTTTCAAGCATTTTACCGCAAAATATAATACAAAATTAAGTGAATGTGTACGTGTTTAAAATAGAGTACATAGAAACTAATTAAGTTAGATATTTCTTTTGGGCTCAAAAGTTAAATACTACAGAAAAAATAATTTAATATTTAATATTTAATATAAAATTTTTATTTGAGCGATTTAAAAGAAATTAACCCTTATTTAATCATTTTAAAAGATTTAACTTAAAATTTTAAAATTATTTAATCATAATGTAAAAAGTTAGATAAACCCATAACAGGTTTGCCCAATTTGAACTTGGATTAAACTTGAATTCTATATTTTATTTTGTAATATTCTTTTCTTGTTTTCAGTAATTAAAAAAACACATTTGCATGTAAATTTTTATGCATGTAGTTTAGTTTGTTTATATGAAATAATGACATCACATCATTTATATTTTTTAATACTTTAATATCATATCAATATTTTCATTTTAAATTTTAATATTTTTATCTCAAAAAATTTAATCTAAATGAAAATTCTAAAATTCGAGATAAAATTACCGATGTGACATTAAATTATTAGAAGGGCATAATATTCTTATTCTATACAATCATTTCTCATATTTTAGGTACTTAAATGATACTTGTAATTGGGATTCGAATAGTAATTTTAAATTGTAACCTGTATTCTTGTAATAAAGTTAAAAAAATTCAAATCCTATTACTTTTTCATGAATAATAAAATAATATTAATTTAATTATAATTTTACTTGGCTTGTTGAAAATAAATTATATATATTTGGCAACAGAAAGAGACCAAAATTTTCATTTAATTTTCAATAATTAATTTTAACAAATGATGCTTTTATTTTTATCCTTGAAAGAAAAATAAAAGAAATTAAGAAATAACAGTATTGGCACTAGCAAAGGAGCCAAAGGAATGAATGTTGAGACATGCCATGTGGAATGTCACGTGCATTGCTTTTCTTTTAAATTCCTTTTCAACTTGAAATTCATAATTAATTAATATCAAAAGGAAACATTCAAAAACTTACTATGTGCTTGTTTTAATTAGGTATATACATTTATATTTGACTTAATTTCTCAACTTTTTAAAAGAAATTAAATTTGATCATCAAACTTTTGAAATATAATTGAATTATTACTTTTTTAATAAATATAATTTTATCATCAAAACATTAAATTTTTAAACATAATAGCTCGTATGACAATTCATATGCACTTCATTTTATTTTTAAAATTTTTATAAACTTTTGTAATTTTGAATTTTTCAAAATTTTAAATATTTTATAAATTTTAATTATTTATTGACGTGGCATATAAGACAAATATTGTCACGTCAACATGAAATACATGTAGACTGCCACGCGAGTTGTCACGCCAATCTCATTAAAATTTTAATATTTTAATTAACATTTCTTTTAAAAATTTATTCAACTCTCTTTGAAAGTTAATGGTCAAATTTAACTAAAAAGAAGCCAAAATGATAATATATATATATATAACATTATGCCTTTTAATTATAATATACAGCAACAAAACTTCGATTAAGTACTGTCTAATTCAATAAAAGATTTACCCTTATCAAGAAATAATATTGTATAATCATCTTAAAGAAACTTACTTCGAAAATAACTCTTAAAGATCATATTAAAGTCGTAAGATTCTAAGATCAACTAAGGATAATTAAATGTCATCTTGTTGATAATTGGTAATAATCATCCCACTTATTTCCTACATTTCACTTATTCATCACTATTCCCTATGAAAGGAATTTTCAATAAATATTAAATTGGAAAATAAGAAAGTGAAGACAATTTAATTTAAATGAACTTTAGCTCCAATAACTTAATGTAATATTTAAATCTGGATTTAGTCAGGTTAATTCATTCAAATAGTTTATAATAAGGCACATAGGAATAAAATTAGGAATTATATAAGAGGGTCAAGATAAAATTTGCATTAAATTATATTTAAAAATATCATTTTATTTAATTCAAATATTCTTTTGCATTCTTATATTATTAAAAAATTTACATTTAAAAAAAATTAAATGAGTTTTAACTCGATTGACATCCGTATTATTATCGGTGCATAAAATTAATGTTAAAAAAAAAATCAGTTGGCCTCATTAACATGATCACATGCATGCAATCTTTTTTATTTCTCCCTTTTCCTTTTTACCATTTTTGGGAAGTTTCTTCTTTAAGAAATATCATTTGATATAACAATTGAGCAATAAAGCTCAATATGTGTTAAGCTCAAGATTAAGATCAATGTATTTAGTATATTCCCCAACTACATGAATAAGAAGTACATAAATTAAAACTAAATATATCATTAATATTTTATATATATATATATTCATTTTCTTTGGCCTAGGAGTAGGAGGTGTTGTTATTTTTATTAAAAAAATTAAATCAAAATTTAATTCAATGATATATGCATTTATTTTCTCCATCAAATGTTGTTATAGTAAACAAATAATTGTTTGAATTATCAATAGATGTTGGATGTAACGATAAAATATATTGTACTCTTAAAGAGAGAATTTGAATTTAAACATTAAAAACAACATTGTCGAAAGAGTAATCATGAACATTGAAAAATTAATCTCTATAAATCATAAAATGACCATAAAATTAAATACCATGAATTCAAAAGAAAAACTCTTTTAACTTTGTGCTTATGTAATTTTAATAAAATATACACACAATAAAAATTATACACATTTAAATCTGTTTTGGCCTCTAAATTGTAGTGAAATTTATACTTTGACAATTTTTTCGATCGCTTTGTCCTCTCTATTTTCATTATCGGTTCATCATGTTAACCCTTAACCATTTTAGTTTTAAAAAATCTGATGTGTTCGCGTGTTCACCCCTTGATAATATACTTAAGATCTGTTTTGGCTCTTATACTTGGCCCTTTTACTAGTGTCCATGTGTTCGCATTTGATTATCTTAGATGATGATGTGTGTAATAGACTGAATTTCGTGATACCAGAAACTGTGGTTCGAGGCCACTAAATTCAGAAAATTTGCTCATAAGTTTTATTATTTAATATTTATGCATTAAGTGTGGTTTTTAAAATATTTTTGAATTAGTAAATTTGTGTTTATAAAAATTTATTAGGTCATTTAATTGAGAAAAAGAGATATCGAGACCTCGATGTTATAAATCGAGCCATAATATATTTAAATAGTGTCAATATTGTAGTATTAAAGTTTCGTCAAAAAAACTTAACGTTTCTATAGTCAATTAATTAAAAATAACTAAATTGAAAAAGTGCAAAACTTGCTAAAGTGATTAAATAGCCTAATAGTAAATAAAGGATGACTAAAAGGGCAAATAGACCATCTTAAATGGCTGAGGCGACATAACGTGAAAAAAATCAAAGATATTTATGTGATTAGGGACAAAATTGGAATTAAAATAAAGTTTATATGGCCAAATGTTATTTTAATAGTTTCTAGACATTTTCTTCATCAATTTTCTGTCAAAAATAGCCATTGAAGAGGGTTTGAGCTGGTCTTTCATATTTTAGCTTCAAATCCGGGAAGATCAAATTCAGAGTTAGAACAAGAAAAAGAGAAAAATATCGGTTTAGTAGATATTATGTACACGAACATTTGTTGAGATAAGTTCGTGTAACTAAATTGAGAATATTTCATGCTTGAAATAAATGCTGTATGTGTGAATTGTATGAATGCCTTATGTATAAATTGATCACATGCCCGACTATACTTGATAAATGTTAAACCTCGTTTAAATGAAAAATGTTATAAATATATGTTTGAATTAAGTGTTGTGTATGTGATTGTATTATTGTCATGTGTATGAAAATAATTACATATCCGATGATGATTTATAATTATTAAGTTTCGATTAAATGAAAAGGTTATAAATATATACTTGAAATAGGTGTTTTGAATATTTAATATATAAAAATATATGATCGTATGTTAGACATGACTTAAGAAAAGGAATAAGTCTCGGTTGAATGAAGGAAATTTCAATGGATTAGTGTAAAGGTGATTCTGCATGTGTTGCAGATAGAATTTAGCTCGGATGAGTAATCCTGATAAGTCTCTCGAGCATTATGAGATAAAGTTCTACGAATATAGTGATTGGTAGTAATTCCACATATGTTGTGGACTACCGTAGCTCTGTGTGAGCATGAGGTATAAGCATAGTGATTGGTAGTAATTCTGCATATGTTGTGGACTACCGTAGCTCTGTGTGAGCATCGAAGTATATGATTTTCCGAATGACTTGAAAAGGTGGCTCGAGAGTTTTGTACACTTAAAGTGTACTACATAAGAGTATCCATCGATATTTCTAGTAAATTCAATGGGTAAAATCTTGATATGAGAAAATATGAACATGAAATGAATTAGTACGTCTACCTACCTGAAAATACATGAAAATGATAATAAATGATATATGGAAATATGAGATGATGATATACGAACATGGAATTGTTTGATCAATGTATTCATTCATGAGTATAGAATTGTAAGCCCCAAGCGTATTAATCATATGACAAAGATATTTCATATAATTTAATGGCAAAGTTCCGACATAAAATAATCTGAATTCGAGGCAAATTATTATAAAAACATACTTGAATTACAGGGGTATGTCTTGAATATGTTGTATGAACTTATTATGTGAAAAGTATATGCATATTGAAATCTAATGAGTGATGTGCCCATATATGTTTCCCGATATATATATATTAATTATATGACTAACAAAAGTGGTGAGGATGTGTGGTAGGGCTCGTGATCAAATTGACTAAATATGTTTTACATGTTTATTATGACTAATAATAAATGGTAAGTTAATTACCAAGTTATACAGACTTACTAAGCATAATATGCTTACCCTGTTTTATTTTCCTCTGCTCTATAGTTATTCGAAAGCCTGAGGGATTGGAAGCATTAGAGGAGATCACTCACACTATCTATCGGCCCATCTTGGTATGAATGGTAAATCAATTACGGTAATAATGGCATGTATAGGTTAATTAGCCAATGTTGGTATATAACATGTTATGAATGTAACTAGCCATTGGTATGGCTTGTTTTTGATATATTGAGACACCCATCTATATACAATCTTAATACATTAGTGGTAGGAGAGTGTAAATAGTAAATAGAGGTAAACACATGGATGAGTTGAATGATATAACTAAGATGATAAATTATGCTTATCTATGAAATGGAGGAAATAAGTAAACTTGCACATATATGAATATAGGTGAAGATATATCAAACATAAAACTTGATTAGGGCTTGGTTAAATGTCTTGAATTGGACCTTGAATGTGTTTAAGCGTTGGTGTAGATGGAAGACTAAGTGAAAAATAAGGCTTGGAAAATAGCTTTATTTTGTCTACATGGGTAGACACAAGGCGTGTATCTTGACCGTGTGTGACACACGGCCTGGCACACGGGCATGTGACTTAGCCGTGTAACCCTTGCACCTAAAGTAAATTACAAGATAGAGAGTTACACGGGCGTATGCCCTACTCAAGTAGCACAAGGCCTAAGACACGGACGTGTCATTCGGCCGTGTGGCTGACCACATGGGCGTGTGTGCCCTTTAACTAAGAAAATTTTGAAATTTCGGGAAAAATTCTCAGAGTTTTAGTTTAGTCCCGATTCGTTTCTAATGCATGTTTTGGGCCTCGAGGGTCCATTCAAGGGACGTTACGATTATTCTCGAAAAATGAATAGTAAATGACTTGAGTTTATCTGGAAATGTTCTATAAACTTTGGTAATACTTTGTAACCCTATTTCGGCGATGGTTACGGGTTAGGGGTGTTACAATGTGGAATTTTTTAAATGGAAATGCTCAAAGGGCTACCATGATAGATGAAATGAAAGTAGAGGGCATGGTAAAAAAAAAAAAAAAAAAGAGTTAAAAGGCCAAAATGAGAATTTCACCATAAAACAAAGGCTAAAACTGGTATTAACTTAAATTAAAGTTTTTCATAGGTTGGGCTTGACCAAAAGTTTGGTTCTAAAAAATTTTCTTGTTTAGGCCTGCTCAGAAAGGATGTTTTACTATTTAAAATAACAATAGTATATTAAAAACGATATTTTATAATTAAATTTAAATAAAAACATTTTATTGTAATTTAACTTGAATTCGAATTAAAACAGTTGAATCTAACATACAAATTTTTTATGGTTTAACCCTGAGCAGGTTCAGACTAAATTTAGTTTGGCAACGCTTTTAAAAGTGCTTTTGAAAAGTCTTTGTGAAAAGTCTTTTGAGAAGTGTTTTAAAAGTTTGCTTTAAAATTTGAGTGTTTAGCATTGTCAAAAGTCTTTTGAGAAATAAAATGCCCATTTTAGACATGTTATTATCAAGTAACAAATATACATTTAAATAAATTTTAAATTAGTTAATATTATTATATTTTAGTAAGAATATAAAAATTACTATAACTTGTTAATATTTTAATATATGAAATATAAATTTTAATTTTAAATATTTGTAAGTAATAAATATTAATTAGTTATAAAATTTAATTAGAATATATAAACTACATTTTAAATATTTAAATATAACCATTAAATATTTATAATTAATATTTTAAAATATTTTTTATTTTAATTAATAATTTTAATACATTTATAATTAAGCCCTAAAAAAAAAGGAAAGTACTATATTATTAGAGGGTGAAAAGTAATTAAACTAAAAGTCTTTTGGGAGGAAAATTTAAAATTTTACTCCTCGAAATCTTTTAAAGACCTCTGAAAATTCCAAAATTAAATTAAGAATTGTTTCATGACTTTTCTTCCAAAAGATTTTTTGAGTAAGATTAAAAAGAATGCAGAGACTACTAAGTATACATACATTGATGTAAAAATAATTAAATACAATTATAGGATGTAATAGATAAACAAACAAAAGAAAATGAGTTGGCATGAAGGTCTAAGTGGACCCACCTACCAATAAAGCAATTGATTTAGGGGAAATTTCCAGCACATGGAGCATTGATAATGGAACATTATTCAGGATTATTAACATATCTCTTTGATGCAAATTATTAACATATCTTAACCAAATTACACTAATTAATTAATTCAAAGCCCCTTTTTAATAAGCCTTAAAAAAAGCTTTGCAAAATCTCTATCTCTCTGTCTCACATGTGCTTTCCTTTTTCTTATTTATTTAGGTTTTAGTTGAATTAAAAATATTTATGTACCAAATATATAATTATAAATGCTAAAATTTGAAAATTTTCAATAATAATAACTTTGAAAAGATGAATATTCTTGTTAAACTTGAGCTATCATCTTCATATCCCCACCTTCTCTTATATTGATTGCTTCAAACATGGATAATTTTTAACTAACAACATTTATCAAATCATGATTCAATTTTGTCATTTATTTCATTAAGATAATATTGTCTTGTTTTTTTTAATTATTTTATTTTTGCATTATATAGAAAATTGGTCTAATTTTAATTTGAGATCCCTTTCATACACTTAAATTTAAAATTATATAATAATAATTAAATTTTAATTTTGATTTTTTTGCTACACTCGAATTTAAGATTTTATTTTTATACGTCAATTTTTTTACACAATTTTATATTTTAATATTTACAATGTCATTATTTATCCTAAATATTTTATTTTGATTAAAATGTTGATGTAATTTTTAAAAGTTGTTAATATTATTAAAATTATTTGTTAAATTTAAGTCCATTGCAATACCATTTTGTTATATAGCTATTGGGTGAAGTATTTTTTTTAATTTCAAAATGTTCTATTAACAAATTTAATAGAAGAATTTAATAGCGTTAACAACTGAAATTAAAATTTTAAATTTTAAAATAAAAATACAAAAATTAAATTTCAGAGATACAAATAACATAGATACTTAAAGTATATTTTAATATTTTAATATTTACTCCATCATTTAACTCAAAACAAAGTATGATATAAGGCGAAATAATTAATTAATTAAAGCTTAAATAATTTGTCAAAAAAGATAATGACGCAATAACTTAACTATAAATGTTTTAAATGAATCAAAGAGATTATTGTCGTTAAACCCAACAAAAGAAACACTGAATTTTCATGAGATCACAATCTTTACCCATAAATTACTAAACCAAATAAATTGAGTAAATTAAGGAGAAAGTTGTACCATAATCTACCAATTAATCCAATCCATTCACATAATTTTAATATGTCTGGATTTTATTCTCTTTTTTTTTTACATATTTAAAATTTATTTGTCTGCCATTACGGTTGTAACGAATTTAATAGTAGAGTAATTACTTAGTAACAAAATCATAATATAAGTGATTAAAACATAATATTTCAAATATAAATAACTAAAATATAATCTAAAACAGATAAAATGACTATTTTTATATTTTACCCTTATAAATTTATAAATATTTCAATCGAAATTGAATCCCAACCTTAACCCGAATGGGGGAGAGATAAATTTTGGGTAACATCATGTTTTTGAGGTGAAGTCCCACCTAATGCAATCTAATAGTTTTAATAAAAGAAATTTGGCCCCAACCAATGGAAAATTTGGGGAAAAGGTTTTGTAGGTTGCTAGTCATCTTCCTCCCACCATACCCAAAAAAAAAAAAAAAAAGTCTCTTTTCCAATGTGCTATAAAACTCAACTTTGTTAATTACGCCATCTAAAAAGTTCACTATATTTAGTTATATATATAGTTCTATGTATGCTATATCTACATATTTTGATTAAGTTAGTGTAACTTAAAATTGCATTCTATTTCGTTTGTTAAATTATTAATTAATTTTATTCTAATAAAATAAAATATTTTTATTTTTATATGAAATTAAAAATGCATACTTATGATGTTGAATTAAATACATCAAAAATATATTTTCTTAATTTATCATTTTAATCAAATTAATTTTTGATTTTCATGTTAATTTTAATAAATATATTATATAATTATTTCCATTCACATCATCAATATATCATAATATTAAATTATTATTATTATTATTAAGTGATTTAATTTAATTCTTATAGTACTATTAAAAGAATTACATGAGTATAAAATTTAATTGAGTTAATATTTATTGTTTTAAAAATTAATTATTTACTATCATCAAGATTAATATTTTTAAAGTTTTTTAAATGATTTGTAAATGAAATTTTTATTTGAAGTTCAATTGTAAATGAAAAGAAAAATCTGATAATTTTATTATAGTTTCGTTCTTTTAACGTTATAAAATTAAATTGATACATATCAACAAGTGATTGAGCGCGATGGTAAGATACATTGCACTCTTAAGAGGAGGACGTAGGTTCAAACATTAGAGAAAATATTGTTAAGAGGAACCATCGCAAACTTTAAACATAAATCATAAAACAGTAAATCAAAAGATATTATATTGTTAAATAATTATTATTTAGCTAATTGACAAAGAACTTTTTTTTACTGTTAGAACAGTTTAACTTTTTAATATTAGTGGGGCTCTATAATCACTTTAACCTTGGATCATAGAATTCTTTCTTGATTTTGGGAAGTTTTTCGATATACAAATAAATATTAATTAGTGTTTTATAGGTCAAAATAACAGAACTAACATTCATGTTTTGTCATTATTCTAGCCGACAAAGGTTTAATTAGCTTAATAAATTATTTAAGAAAAAGATTAAGCACGGTGCTTAGTGGATTGAAATTATATTTTAGTGGTAAATGTTCAATCCACATAAAATACTTTCTTATTTTTATGAAAAAATTCTACCTTACTTTTCATCTAATTAGACTCGAAGAAAAGTTTGTATATATTTAAATTCAAACTTCAAATTTTTTTAAAATATTAAATATAACTTAAAAATAGATCATTTTCAATCTAAAACTTTAAACTTACGCCTTAGTTTTCGATATTGAATACTTCAATTCCAGACTCATTATATATATAATATATTTAATTTGAAAATAACACGAGATTTGAATTAAGTAAATTTTTTCTTGTTTAAAAATATAAATATAAATAAGATCATAAATATTATACATTTAATTGAGTATAATAATAAATTAAATCGTACTTTTGAAGAGAATATAAATTTAAAATTTAGAGATAATATTGTTAAAGAAACAATCATCAATCCTAAACATAGACCATAAAGCGAGAACGAAAAAAAATCAAATTATTACAATACATAAAAAAATTAAAAGGTCCTTGTACTCTTCACATATTTCAAATTTGGTCACTATATTTTTATTTTCAGAATTTAGTCTCACTATTTATTTAATTTTAAAATTCAAGTTAAATTGTTAACACTATTTTTATTATTAACATTTTAAAATAAAAAAAACTCAACTGATAATAATATAACTAAAAAAATAATGTTATAACGAACACATATTTAACAAAATAACTTAAACAGTGTCAACAATTAAACCTGTGATTTGAAATTTGAAAAAATAAAAAACTAAATTCTTAAAAATAAAATATATAAACTAAATTCTAAATTTATAAAACTACATAAACTTCTAACATATTTTAACCAAAAATTAAAAATAAAAATGGAGCACGAGTCTATCATGACCAGGCCTCCCTTCTAACTCTCTCTACTTTTACTTTACTTTTACTTTGTTGAAAAAGTAAGAGTAGGGTTTGGCCTTTTGTAGCCTTAGAATATTTTCAACTCTCATTTAGCGTCTCAAAAGTTTCCTACACTTTATTTTTATATATAAAAGGGTAAAATACAAAATTATTTTTGAAATTGATATTAATCAAAGATTTAACATAAAGTTTTCATGTTATATAAAATATAAAATATATATTATATTATTTTAATAATCTCATTATAAATTTTAGTTATATTTATTTTATTTGATACAATACTTAAAACTATTTATAATCTCTCTAATACATAAATAAAAAATAATACGCTTTAACACTATTAAAGTCTCGAACCCAAATTTTATTACATTACCAATAATATTCATAATAATCAAGTTAAAACTTAATTGAACATTAATGATTGAATTAACAAAAGAAAGTTACATACAAATTCGTATTATAATATTATTTTGTATCTGATTTAGATTATCCTTTTAACATACATTATCATTACTTGGTGTTTCATTTGTTTTTCCTATGTCTCGTAATTTTATTATCTTACACAAAAATCTACCCTTTTAGATTAACAGTCTAAGAAACAACGCCCGGGACATTTTCGTAACTTCTTTCCATCGTGCCGTCACACCTAAAAATAAACAAATTAAAAGAAAAAGAAAATTTCCAAAAAGAAGAAAAAAGAAACATAACAGTTTCAAATGATGTGTAGTGTTCTTTTATGTTTCAAGAAACTGTTGAGACAAGAAAAATACCACCCAAAATAATTTGCTTCCCTCTCTTTTCCCTCTCTTTCCCTCAATTTGTTCTTTTTTCTTTTTGATTCTACAAAAACAAGGAAAAGAACCAGTTTTTTTCTTCTGATCTTTGATAGCTAAAAAGGGTTTCTTCAGTTTATATTTAGCATTACAGTTCTTCAATTCTTTTTTTTTTTTTCCTTCCAAAAATGTCACCATTTTAGCTACCAATTGCTGCTTTATACCTTCTCTGTCTGTATCTTTCCTTGTTTGAGAACAAGTTCTTCAGCTCTCTGGGTTTTTTTTTCATTATCAAACATGTCTGCTAAATCCAAGTAAGTTACACTTATTTTCTTTTCCCGATTTTTTTTCTCGGGAAAATTTCAAGTTTTATTCCTTAATCCCTTTATTTTAGACTAGATCTAACTTGGGTTTTTTTTTTCTGGGTTTCTATTTCAAGTTCTTTTGATGATTTTACCTAAATTTTGGATTATTTGGATCTGTTAGCAATCTCACTTACTTTCCACTACTTTTTCCTCGCTCAATTTCTTACTTTCTTGTAACTTGATTTTATGCTTTGATTCTATTTTCCAAACGGGGTTTACTTAATTTTGATCTTTACTAAATCAAGTTGAAAAAAGTTACCTAAATTGATAATTGGATCCATATTTACTTTAATTTTCACATCACATCTTGTTTAATTTTATTTAATAGTGCGCTTAAATTACTGGGAATTTTGATTCTAATGCTCAAAGTTTAACACTTCGAATTTTAACAGATCTGAAACTCCAAGCAAGGTTTCACCAGCAACACCTAGAGTGGCAAGTAAACTAAGCAAGGGATTGGCTAAATCAGAGCCTGATTCGCCTTCTCCTTTGCAGAGTACTCGCCATTCGGTGGATCGATCCCTGCGATCATCGCTTAATTTGAAGCCGCTTAATTCGAAGCCTTCGATTGATCGGAAATCGCCGAAGGCCGCCGCCCCGGCTGAAGTAAGTTGTTTTCGATTCTAATCGTTTGATGTTTGAGGATCAAAGAAGCATATATTGTTGTGAGTGTAACTATGGAACTAATGAAATTTGAATTGCTTTGTTCGGTTGGTTTCGGGTTTGCAGAAACCGCAAACTCGGGTCGGAAAGGGTTCGGAGTTGCAGGCGCAGTTGAATGTGGTTCAGGAGGATTTGAAGAAAGCAAAGGAGCAAATAGAATTGATCGAGAAAGAGAAGGTGCAAGCGATCGATGAACTGAAAGAAGCGCAGAAAGCGGCCGAAGAAGCAAATGAAAAGCTTAGGGAGGCTGTTGTGGCGCAAAAGCGAGCCGAAGAGAGCTCCGAGATCGAGAAGTTCCGTGCCATTGAGTTGGAGCAGGCGGGGATCGAGGCTGCCCGTAAGAAAGATGAAGAATGGGAGAAAGAAATCGAGTCCATGCGGAACCAGCATGCTTTGGATGTGGCTGCGCTTCTCTCCAACACCGAGGAGCTTCAAAGGGTGAAGCAGGAACTTGCTGCAACTTGTGATGCAAAGAACCAAGCGTTGAGCCATGCCGATGATGCAACCAAGATTGCTGAAATGCATGCCGAGAAGGTGGAGATTCTTTCGGCTGAATTGGTTCGATTGAAGTCCTTGCTTGATTCGAAGCATGAAACTGAGGCTTATGAAAACAATGAAATGGTGTTGAAGCTTAAGGCCGAGATAGAATCGTTGAAACGAGAACTCGAGAATGCAAAGATCTACAAGGAGAAGTTGATGGAAAAGGAAGCTGTCGTTGAACAACTTAATGTTGAGTTAGAAGCTGCGAGAATGGCTGAATCTTATGCGCGCAATGTATTAGAGGAATGCAAAAATAGGGTTGAAGAATTAGAAATGCAGATTGAGGAAATGAAGAAGTTGGAACGGTCAGCATCGGAATCTCTGGAATCGGTTATGAAGCAACTAGAGGACAACAACGATGCACTGCATGATGCTGAATCTGAAATTGCTGCTCTTAAGGAGAAGGTCGGATTATTGGAAATGACGATCAGTAGACAAAGAGGCGATCTAGAGGAATCTGAACGTCGCATTCATAAGGCGAAGGAAGAAACTGCAGACGCAGAGAAATTGGTAGACTCTCTGAAGTCCGAGTTAGAAACTATGAAGGAAGAAAAGATCCAAGCTCTAGATAATGAGAAGCTTGCGGCTTCCAGCGTTCAAGTTCTTTTGGAAGAGAAGAACAAACTCATTAATGAGTTGGAAAATTCTCGGGATGAGGAAGAGAAGAGCAAGAAAGCAATGGAAAGCTTAGCTTCGGCATTACACGAAGTTTCTGCAGAAGCTAGGGAAGCTAAGGAGAAGCTGTTATCGAGTGCAGCCGAGCATGAACATTACGAGGTGCAGTTAGAGGATCTAAGATTGGTCTTGAAAGCAAAAAACGATAAGTACGAAACCATGCTTGATGATGCAAAGAATGAGATCAATCTTCTTACAAATACCATTGAACAGTCCAAGAACGAATACCAGAAGTCGAAAATTGAATGGGAACAGAAAGAAATGCATTTAGTAGATTGTGTAAAAAAATCGGAAGAAGAAAGCTCTTCTCTCGAAAAAGAAGTTAATAGGCTGGTGAATTTGTTGAAACAATCCGAGGAAGAAGCTTCGGCATCGAAGGAAGAAGAAGCTCAGTTGAAAGAGAGCCTAAAGGAAGTCGAATCCGAGGTGATTTATTTGCAAGAAGCTCTAAAGGAGGTCAAAACCGAGAGCATGAAATTGAAGGAGAGTTTGTTGGACAAAGAAACGGAATTGCAGAGTGTCACTCAAGAGAACGAGGAACTCCGAGCTAAGGAAACTGCTTCTCTTAAGAAAATCGAGCAGTTGTCGAAGTTGTTAGAAGAAGCTACAATCAAAAAGCAAAATGAGGAGAACGGCGAGTTATCGGACAGTGAGAAGGACTACGATTTGCTGCCTAAGGTAGTTGAATTCTCTGAAGAGAATGGACATGGAAGTGACGAAAAGCCTAAGCTAGAGCTGTCATCGGAACAACCTGATGAGCCGAAAAAAGAATCCCCGGACCTAAACGATGACTCAAAAGATGAGCCTCTTCAAGCAGAGGGTGCCAAAGAGGAGAACGTGAATGGAAAAGCGAACAACAACGAAACGAAAGGCAAAGAGGACGAATCAGTTGAAGTTGAATTCAAAATGTGGGAAAGCTGCAAAATCGAAAAGAAAGAATTTTCACCGGAAAGGGAAACCGAGCAAGAATCCTTCGACGAGGAAGTAGAGTCAAAGGTGGAGAACAGCGAAGCTGAAGGCTTTGATCAAATAAACGGTTCTACGGAAAATGCTGACGATGGAAAAATCTCCCCATCAAAGCAGCAGCAGCAGCAGCAACAACAACAAAAAAAGAAGAAGCCTCTACTCCGTAAATTCGGGAGCCTACTGAAGAAGAAAGGAAGTAACAACCCGAAGTAGATAACGAAAAACCCGAAACCTGAAATCCGTAATGGCATGACTTTTAGCCTTCCCAGCAAGCAGGTATGGCAGATAATGTCTTGCAAGCTGAATGTGTTTTGCTTCACTTGTTTTGTTTGTTTTTTCTTTTAAAAATGTCCTCAAAAAGAATTTAAAATTGAAGAGGGTTGTATTCATGTTTAGTTTCTTCTTCTTCTTTTTTTTTTTTAATTTGATTCTCCATATTGGATAGTATCTTGAATGTGATGGAGATAATTCTTTTTTCTTTTTCTTTTTCTTTTCTTTTCTTTTTTTTAATTTTCTTGTACTTCATTTTAAAATTCATGAAATTGTGTGTTGACTTAAAAGTTGTGAACTCTCTATTTCAATGTGCTTCTTTATGTTTTACAAGGAATCCAAAGTGTTATGCATTGATTATTGCTCCAAGTTTTTAACTTTATTTCGGGTTCTTCGATGGAAAAATTATAATTAATTTGTTAGTAATATTAATAATTAACTTTAATTAAATTGATCTTCAAATTCAATTAAAATATTCTATTGGATTGTAAACATTTATTCTATTAATAAAATTATGAAAATTCAAATATAATAATATTGACAATCAACTTTATCAAATCAATCTTAAAACTCAATTAAGTAAAAAAAAATTAATACTATTATCTTCAAATATCAAAATATACTAATAAAAAAATATCAAACTCAGATAGTATATGATATATAGCAACCAAATGATGTAGAAAATCAATCAAAATTGTTACATCTTAGAATAATTATTGCTTGATAAATCTCAAAATTATACATAAACTTTGATTTAATGTGTAACTATATACAAGAATTATAATTTGGTGCAGATTATACATATGAAACTCTAATTACGGTTCAAATGTGTATTTGAATCTTTAATTTTAATTTAATCATACACATTTAAAAAATAAATAAATTAAAATTTTTTATATTGGATGAAATATAATTATTTATGTATGCAATATATAAACATAAAATGATGTTATATCAATAACTGTGTTAATAATTTATAAGAATTAGATAAAATCAAAATTTCATGTATAAAATTATATAAAATTAAAGTTCATGTATACAATTGCACAATAAACTATAGTTTATATATAATTTTGAGATTTATCTTTTTTTATTACATTCTTCTAACTTATTAATGTTAACAATTTTCATTATTTTTATATATTAATTTCCAACTATTGGATGCTATTTATAGAGTCAATATTAAAATTAAAATGGTATATATCTCTAATATTAATTAAATAATAATTAATAAATAAAATTGTTTTATTTATTTTATAATTAGAAATCTAATAAAATTAAAACACAATTTTACTTTTAGATCAAAATTTTAAACTAATAATTATAAACTAAATTATCACAATACGTGTAACTAATAAACCTAACCCAACTTCTATTTTGGGTAATTTTAATTAATAATTATAACTACCATTCATATTTTACGTCAACCTTTCTTTAATAAATAAATTAAAATTAAAAATAATTATTTTAAAATGTAAATGTAATAATATGATGAAAAATAATTATAATTATGTATAATTTTATAGATCTCAGTATACCAAATAGTTAAGGTGTTGAAAAGCTGGTATACACGGTCACTCCAAAACACGGACGACCGCTGGTAAACGGCGCCGTTTGTACTCCTATTACACGCGCAGAAAACAAAAAATTAAGATCCTAGAACTTCAGTTTCTCTTTAATTAATATTTTAAGGAGAAAAAGAAAAACTCCAAATTTATCTTCAGCTCTGTCAAATTTTTCTTAAATTTTAAATTTTATATAAAAAAGCTTGAGAATGTGGTTGGAGATCATCTGCGGAATTATCATTTACCAGTTGTTCCGGCGCTTCTTTTATGGTGGCAACGATGTTTTAGACGTCGAAACCTCTGATTTTAATGCTATTTTCTCCGTCGCCAATCGGTACTTTTCTTTTCTTTTTATAATTTCAGCATTTCTTATGATTTTATGATAAAATTTTCCGAAATAAGTGTGAAAATTTCTTGATTTTGGTACAGCCTGTTGCTAAAATGAGTTTGATTGTGTAAAGATTACTGGATTGTTGAGGTTTGCTTGATTTCCTGGAAAATTGAAATCGCTCAAAGACTTTTTTTTTTTTTCCGGTTTGGGAGATCAAAAATGAAAAACAGAATATTTCGGCTGTTCTTTGATTTTCAAACAGAATATTTCGGCTGTTCTTTGATTTTCATTGACCATAATTAAGTCCCCATCTTCTCTATAACTGTTTCTTTTTGTGCATCATCTTTGTAGACTAGAAAAGCTTTGTGGTGGAAAAGTGTATGTGGGGCTTAGCATTCCTGATGCTGACACTGGTTCTCGAAAGAGTATCGATATTGTTCTCGTTACCAAAGGGTAAGTTTTTTCTGCTTTGCGAGCTTCATTTCATTTTCTCAGCTTATGTTCTTATATATGTTTACACACATGCATATTAGTTTTATTTGGCTTGTTTAAGTTGCATACAAAGATGAAACATTGAAATAAAATTGAAAATATGTTAAATATATATATTGAGAGGGAGGACTTTATCTCTCAGTCATCTGTGTTTTTATTGGTTGCAACTTGCAAGGATATGATTATGTAAGGACTTCCCTTTAATGCTCATTTTATTTCTTGATGCATTTGTGCAGAGAAGCAGCGGTTATTTCTGTCAAGAATGTGTCAGGGTTTGTTTCTATAAATGATGATGGTAGCTGGACTTCTGAAGGTGGCCGCAGCCACCGGAAAGAGCGTATTCCTGATCCTGTAAGTCACCATGCTCGCATGCCTGCTTCTTCAGCAACTCAATCTATATTGCTTTTGAATGTTTATCATAAGAAGGGTGTCTGTTTCCATAAAAGCTTTGCTAGATCGGTTGTATTCTTAGCATCGGTCGTGCTGTATTAAGTATGTAAATTTATCCATTTCTCATTTTTCTCCATGTTCTCAAGCATCTTTCTATTGAAAAGAACATCCCCAAAAGACAGGAATTACTTGATGGTCTATGGCTGTTGTGGGGGAAGAGAAAATGTCTAGTTTACAAAATTGGCTTTTAGCAATTATGAATATGCACTTGCTTTTGGTTGAAGCTCAAACAATATTGTTAAGTGGTGTTATCTCACATTTCTTAAGTATTAGGTTTCCTGTGGTCTTATTTTAAAGTTGCACATTCTCCTTATTGCCAATTTGCTTTGGGGTGGATGCTTGGAATGATATTTGTCAGCAGCATGTGAATGTGTGTGTTTGTTAAGTGACTCCTATGGTCTTATTATAAAGTTGGGCCTTCCACCTATTTCAAATTGTTATTAAGTTGGATACAATTGCGAAGCCTTACTTTAAATATGTTGAAAATTTTCCAACTCTAGAGAGCGGGGCAGTGAAGATGATTATAAAATATTTGTTGTTTCAGGTTGCAGAGGCTAAAAACACAGCTTCGGTCCTTGAATCGTATCTTGAACAAAGGGGAGTTACTTTACCTGAAGGATATTTTTCTTGCAAAGTTATAATTCCCAATCCAAACTTCCGGTATGTACAAAATGGTTATATTTCCTTTAAAATGTTCTTATAAAATTATGTACTGAATAGTTTTTCAATTGCAGTGAGATTTATAGAAATTTTCCACCTGAGGTAATCACTTATGATCAATGGGTGCAATTAGAACCAGAACCCAAAGGTATGATATTCGGGTGGGTTAAGGGCGCTTTTCGTGGTGGGAAGAAGGACATGCAGGACTCTTTCCATCAGCAACTTAACTTCATTCTCAGCACAGCCCCTATGTGGGACAGGTTTGTTATCTGATGTGCCAATAACTTTTTTTTTTCACTTTATTTAACATTATGTCATAAATTTTTTTTTTCATGTTATGCCCTTTTTGTCAATAATGTTGATAATATGCCTTACTATATGGTACTGAAATTTTTTTATTTGATTTTACTTAGTTTTCTCTGCTTTTCTGCCGAATGAATTGCAATGTGTTAAGAGATTCATTGGGAAATAAAATGACACTACAGTACTAAGAAAATTGAACTTGATAAAATTTGAGTTAAGCATTAGGGATTAATTAATAATTAAGCTGTACTGTCTTACCCTACCCATTGCTCCTATTCTGCATTCGTAGGAAGATAAAGTGTTTGTTATCCGAGGATACTTAGTTATTCTTTTGGTTATGTTCTCATCGTAGGCAATTTTAGTTCAAGAAATCATTATTTTCCATGATTTCTGTAGGCTGGAGCTTAAAGGAAGCAAGCATGTTCTAGGAGAATTCCTGGAATTTAAAGGGAAGCAGGAGGATACCCTGGCTTTGAGGAATATCAAGAGATCGAAAGTTGGTCACATGGCTGTCCAAAAGACTAGCATGCTTGGATTAGGTAAATCCCCATAGTTTAATTTTAAACCGCATTTTTTAGTCATATAATCTTCTTATATCTCTACTTAATTTACTTGGTGATGCAGCCCATTCAAAGCTCCAGGTAGTGTACTATCCTCGAGATTATCGAAGTGAAGGAGTTTCGGCTTCAGAATGGAGGGAAGTTGAGGTAAGATCAAGTACTGAGGTCATATTCCACCCTCAAAATTCTACTAAAGTCCGTAAATACAAGCTTTCTTCAATCTCGTCTATGTCACTAAGTGCCTAAGTCCTAAAAGATGAAGACCAGGTATGCCGACTTCGGTTTATAATAAAACAGGCTGCTGATAAAAACCAGTTCTATAAATGCATCAATATCTTTTGTTAATCTAGGGTTTTGTTTTTCTTTTGTGCTTGTTTAGTTGCTAGTTTTATAGAAAACAATTCCAACAAAAAAGGAAAGATGCATATAATCTATTCAAAGTATAATTGCCAAAATATCGGGTAAAAAAGGGGTAATATCATTGGACTAGAGCTGTCACAAAAGTGGTATCAAATCGATTGATATGTGAACTGGTATGGACTGAAACTAAAAAATTGGTTGAATCAGTTTTTCTTTTATGAGTTTTTTTAATCACTTGATCAATTCGTCTATTGATCCAATTCTGAAAACCTAACTTCAACAATGCTGCTATCTCCATCAAATTCAGTTAAATCTTATAAAAAAAAAATGATTTAAATGAATCTTTGTTATATAAGGATATGTCTCTGATACAAATATGCTCTCTTTTTATTAAATGGATATGTTTTGAAGATTTATCCTAATAGATATGTTCGGATATAAACACTTTAATGGGAGTTGGCTCTCAGAAGGAGAATTCTTCTGGTATATCTTGACACTTATAAGACAAAAAGGCATTATATTTCCTTTGAAGATCTCCACCTGATATATATATATATATATATATATATATATGTATGTATGGCATTTGAAGTCAGTAAAACTGTATTCAACAATTGCAAAAGGTTGCAAATAAAGAGGATTACATAAACTACCTTTAAGTCTAAATGGAGCAACCTTTTCTGATGTAACCAACTTCACAAGATCTTTGCCTGAAAATCAACATAAAAAATAAAATAAAAATCAAATAACTAAACAAATCCTTAAAGCAGGAAAAATATAAATGAATCGCTTGTCGCCTTCCAAAATAACAAAAACAAGGAAGATAGGGTAATAGACTTGATTTATATTGAAAAGAATCCTGTCCATTTATCTTACCTAGACTCGGGTACAAGTGCTGTATAATGTATATATATATATATCTTTTCTACAAAATAAAATTAAGAGTCGGACCAAATTATAACATAAGAAGTCCAAGTTGATTTTAAGAATAGACCTGTCTTGGGCTCAGGAACCCACCTAACCCAGTAAGTTCAGCCCAACTCGCATTACATTTGGACAAGGTTTTTGTCTCGACTCAACTTGCCTCGAATTCAGTTTAAATAATAATAAAATTTTAAAATTAATTTAATTATAAAATTATATAAAATATTAATATAAATATATTTTATTCATTTTAAATAGCAAAACAAGCTTTTGGGTGGGGTGGGTATGGCCTTAAATTTTTTTTGGAACTGAGCCATGGCCTGGCCAAGCCCAGCCCATGACAGATCTATAATTGAGAATATTTTCATGATTTTTACTTACCCGTAATATTCTTTACTCCTCCATCGACATTCACAAGGAAGGTCGGTACCTGGTATTGTTTCAACTACAGAAACAATTTAGAAACGTATACATTAGTGCAGCTCATTACCAGTTAATAAAGATGATAATTAATTCAACATATTATACAAAGCTTTGATTTTAAAAAGGTTATATAAGTTAAGTAACTTTAATTTCTTTTAACCTTGGAGAGAAGGGTCTTTGCAAGATCTAATACACCAATACAGGAAGAACCTTTAGCATAAGCAGGCACAAATTCCCCATTCTGATAGCCAGCCAAAAAGTGATAAGCAGCTTGGCCTGAAGAGAGCTTTGATATAGAAGGGATGGTTCCAGAACTGCAGATCAGAAAAAAATTCCATTATTTTAACATCAGATGACATTGCAAATACTGCATATGATTGTTAAAATGAACTGAACAACGTTCAGGTATTGTGTGTTACCTATCAGATGTTGCAAGGATGACAGCAGATGGTATCCTATATGGATTTATGCCACCTAGTTTTTTGGTTTGAAACAAAGGTGCAACCCCTTGAGGAGAAAGGACTACACCGGCATCTGCAGATACCAATAGGTCGGAATAACTCTGAATGGCATTCTCAGGAGCAAACAAAAGAACTACGGAATCGCAAGATACTAGGAGCCTGAAATTTACAACGTACAAACCTGAGTTAGATATGCACATATATTTTGGAAATGTAGAAGTAGATAGAAAGGTTTTTACCTAGCAGATAGTGGAAGGCCTCCACGGGCAAATATAACTGGCTCAGATAAAGCAGTTAATGCTAATTTAGTTCCATTTATATCAGCAAATGCTTTACCGCATAAAATAAGTGAAGATCGTTCAATATCAGCAGCTATAAATCCATTATTTCCTTGAGCTCCAAGCCCTATGATATCCTCCACAGCTGTACTGAAGAAATAAATGTTAGAAGCTGATATATAATGAATCAGTAAAACAACAGCATTAAAATCTCAAACCTTATTGATGTAGCAGTGTAAACGGTTAAAGGACAAGAATCATGGGAAACAGCACGAGTAGGAGTCTCCCAAAGAACGCTCGAAAGTGACAATACGGCAGATGGACTGTCACTAATCACACGAACTTTAGCATCAGATTCCGGAGATAAACCGATAGCCCCATCATGGACAAAAATGTTTGAGATTGATGATATATGAGTTGTGACCTGATAAAATCAAGAATAGCAGAACAAGCATTATTGTCTATCAGATTATAGATTGCTATAGATATCCAAGAAGCAAGACATTAATACCTGTGATCTTAATACATCTTTTATGCTCAACAATTAAAAAAAATCAAACATAATGATTTTCTGTTTTCTCCTTGAAAAGTACTTAGATACTCCTCTGTTGTTTTACATAAACGGTCCAGTATTACTACTCTCTCTCTCTCTCTCTCTCTCTATATATATATATATATATTATATGGACTTGTCTTCTGCATCCCTCTCTTGTCACATTTTCCACAAGCACCTTTCAGAAATTAAGCTTCAACCTACCTAGTAATGAATTTGACATTTCCCACTAGTGATATAATTGTTCATGCTGGCATTGTATGCAAACACGGAACATTTTGTAGAAAAAGGTTATCATTTTTGAATAAGGAGGATCCAAATTTATTCTCTAAGATTCTAACCGCACATAGACAGGTGGTGTGTGAGAAAGAATGCATGCGAGTGAGCCGGAGAGTGAGCAAAGATAAGAAAAATTTTCATTCTTCTATCTAAGAGAAAGGCAAAACAAGAACAAAAATAGTAGAGCAACAAAACAAGACATGCCTGCTTCAAAAGTTTACTATATTGTGCCTTTGAAATTGTTGAATTTCCCCCAAGAGTTCCTCTAACATGAAGTGGAAGCCCTGACAAGGTTTCTGACAAAAGAAATGGGAACCCCGGAATCAGAACACGTTAACAATGTAACAGGACAAAAATACCAATTCAGACAAAACATATAAAGTTTTACCTGCAATGGTTGCACCTTTTGCTAGCAACTCAGAAGACTTCAAATTTTGGAAAGCTTTATCCTTCACAATCACACCTTTTCCAGCCAAACCCCAATTAAGTCCATAAGAAAATCCAGGGTTTTCCCTATCAAAAGAAGCAAAAAGCAGAATGCTAAGTGTGCAACTTCCATTAAGTGCAAACTAAAGAGTGTGTCACATACTGTCACATGAATATCACACTTAGCAGCTATATGATTTTTTAACCATGTGGTGAACAAGATATGAATCAGATTCAAACACACATAAAATTCTATTACAAGCAAAAAGCATCAATCAATGGCTGAACAGAAACCATTACAACAGTTCGGTATTCAATGGCTATGAAGCACTGAAATGGAAACACAATATGAGTACAACATGATGGACACAACAAAACACCACCTTTTACCAAAATTAGGATACAGGTAGACAAGACACAATAATAACATAATGTTTATATATTTGGCGGACAGAGTAATGCAAATAAATGTGATTGATAGGCACATATGTCCACCAAAAGGTGGTTCTAAAATTGCATGTGCTTGGTATGTCCAAATGCCCAAAAAAGATGGCTTTTAACATCATTCAAGCAAAACTGAACTAAGGAAAACAATCCTAAGACGTTTCTAGAGTCAAAGCAAGAGAAGATATAGAAACTGAACTTATATTTGCCAATCATGATTGTTGATGGTTCTTCACCATTGCCTTTGGTGAAGAGAAGATTCACTAACACTAATACATGAAGGCTGTATCAGCCAACATCTTTCTCTTCTTTTCTTCTTCACTTCCTTGTTTATGTGTTCCTTTTCTTGATTTAATATCCAGGGTTCAAAAAATCATTTTAGTTATTAATTCATCTGTTTTTTTTTAATCTAGTTGAGGATTCGTCATTCTTTTTAGCTAAATTGTATTGTGGGTTTAAAATTTATTTTAAGAAATGAAAAAAGAAAAAGTAAACCTCCAGCTGTGTCCCTGTTGTGTTAGTGTCTTGACAGCATCTTTTTTTTTTTCTTTTTGGTGTGTTCCAACATATAGGATGCATATCCGGCCATAAGGAGGCTTGTCATAACCGACGTTGGTATGAAGGGTATATGCCGTGTTGGTAATTCATACTAATCAGTAAAGATATGTGTTGTTCTCCAGATTTGACAGGCAGAAGCAGGAGGAAAAATTCAAAAGCCAGAAGCACACCAAATGAAATGTCAATAACTTGATGTATATGGAAGCCTAAAGAGGAGGAGCAAGGGAACCAAGTGTGACTTGATGAAATTTGTACACTGTGTTGGCCAGTCAAAATCATTCCATACCATTTACATTCTTAAACAGCTTAAATCTCTCTGTTTCTCAAGTGAACCTTACCTTAGAGATTCAGCTGTTTCACCTTCCTTGTCAATAAAGGGGGCTGAAACTTTGTTCTGCAAAAACCAAAACCTAATAATACTATTAGGTCAAAATTAGTATAGATTGAACGTAACAAAACACTGAATGTGAGACAAAAGTGTGAGACAAAACTGAAGTTGAAACAAGAAAAATAGTCGGTCACAGAATGTGATTCTTGGGGATTTAACAGAATGATGATGTGAAGCTCGAGAAATGCATGCAACAATGTAAATGAAAGACTTTAATACTGTTCCAAAGACAAAACAAATAAATTGTACCCACATCAAATCAATAAGACCCATGTTACTTAGACTCTTAATTTTTCCTTAAGTATTCATGTCTGATACATATTTGGACATGGGGATGGGATATAATCCTCCAAATATATGATAAAACTTCAGTAAAATTGAGCATACCCATGTCAAACACATACCCATATCCAAGAGATGGCAAAATAATCGATTAACAACAACGCCAATGTAGCTTTTGTGATATGATTATGGTTGATGAAATGTTCTAACAAACGAATGAATTTGATTACTGCACTTTTTCCATTCTAAAAAGGGGGAGTGGGGAAGCAGTGTAATTGAGAATTAAGAACCTAGAATGAGTAGCACATATCACCAGCAACACACACAGAGATTATATATACCAGTAGATTTTACTCTTACCTATGTTACCTGGACCCAGATGAATATAAGATAGAGGTACGTGTTCGACATAGTTGTGCCTAGTTTTTTCTAAGCTCTTCTATATATTTGTAGAATCATACCCCCATGGCCAAATATGTATTGGGAATAGAATATTGAATACGGGCACTTTAAATATGCTCGGGTAACAATTAGCATAGATTCCTACTGCTACACCAATTCAAAATAAGGGGTCTAAATGTTGAACAAATTTGCCCATGCTTAAGAAATTAAATGTTAGCATTATACTACATGTAAAAGCTCATTGTGATTGGTTTATACAGAGGTGGTTTATAGAAAGGAAGTTAACCCCAATCCCTAGCTCATAAACCTCTCTCCAGGAAATTCAAACTCAAGACATTTAAGCTGAATTTCAAGCAACAGTCCACTCCAAATGCCCTTTCAACATTTGCAAAGTTCAAGTTTTTTTTTTTTTTTGCTAGAGGCTACTCTACTGCTGCTATATGGAGTGCTCTTAGACCTATAGAGCAAATAAGGTAGCTTGGAATAGGTTAATCTGGTTTCGGTACAATGTTCCTAGGTACTATTATCTCTTGGATGGCGATTAAAGACAGACTGTCAACAAAGGATCATTTCTGGGGAATACCACAATGATGAAGTTTGCTCTGTCTGTAAGCAAGAAAATGAAACCAGAAGCCATCTTTATTTCACTAGCGGGGTAACCAACCAAGTTTTGCAAGCAGCGTAGGAGCTTTGCCAAATTCAAAGAATGGCTTTCAATTGAGAGGAGGAACCGACAATGGCAGTTTAACCACTTGAAAACCAAAGTTCTTATTACTTTCATGTTGCTAATTGCTTGGACTGCTTAGCGCTAACATCTATTCTATATGTAAACAAAGGAATCAGTTCAATTTTTTGCTTATGCAGATTAAGGAATCGGTTTCCATAGTGTTAACTTAGCTCTTTGTACAGTTTGGAACCTAAATAGTTCAATTTTTGCTAAATGATTGTAAAATATATTGTCATTGTAGCAGTTTACTTGCTTATTTCTTATATAAAGAAAAACTCATTTCAGCTCTAAGTTCATACAAATGCTAAATACTTAGCTCCAGCTAAAGAATCTAAATAAACAATTTTAAAACATAAAAAAAAAAAAGCTAACAACGAAATGCCCCAAAACTCAAACGATAAAATGAAAATATCTAAAAATTTCATGTCAAAAGAAGTTAAGCCACATCGAAAGAGCAAAAAATAAAGGAAAATAAAAGAGACTTACGCGCCGAGAAGAATTCAGGAAAAGAGAGGAAGAAGAAATTTGGAGGAATCGCTTGAGAAAACAGTTCCTCATTTTCGTTTTATTAGCTGATAATGACAGAAACACCTCCGAGAAAATCAATGACTTCGGGAAAATGATAAAAACCAGAATGGTTTTTTTTTGTTAAAATGTGCCTTTAGTCCCTGTACTTTTTGAAAATTAGTAATTTAGTTCTTGTCCTTGTATTTTTAGGATTTTAGTCCCTCTGTAGTCCCTGAATTTTGTAATATAAAAAATAGAGGGACTAAATTCTTAGAAATACAAGTACAGGGACTAAATTCCTAAATTTTGAAAAGCACAAGGATTATGGGCATATTTTAACATTTTGTTTTGTAATTACACCCAGTCAGTCAAACATATCTAAAAAAAAAATTTTTAAGTTCTATCAGCGAGCTTCGAGCGATCATTCAACAATTGGTAATGTGGATCAGTACTGGTTGACGAGTAGAAGAACAAATTTTAGATTAAGTCAATCTGACGATCGTTGGAGATTAAAGAAAAAAATTGTTTCATGAAAAAAATTGAACCGTAGAAGAGAAGGAAAAGAGAGCTTTTGATTAGTGCAGGAAGTGCAAACAAAAAAAAACTATATAATATCTATTTTAATATTTTAATGACTTAAATGAGAACTTCGAATTGTTCATAAACTAAATTGTAATTTTTAATTAAGTGACAAAACTAGAACTTACTAATAGTTTAATGACAAATAATTTTTAAACAAAAAGTTACCATTGAATAGATTAAAAGTTGTGAATTTATTCTTTATACTTTAATTTAGTTATTTTTAATTTTTTTTTTAATTTTAAAATTTTAGTTCTAATCAAATATATATATATTCATTAAAATAATTTTTTATTTTCAAATTTTGATGTGACAAGTTTTATCAATATGTATTGCCATGTCGGTTTGCTATTTTCAACTTTTACTTACAAGTCGTTTGCGTCAAAATTAAAATTTCAAAATTTAAAAATATAGAAATTAAAAAGATCCAATTAAAGAATATAGGCTAAAGCTACAGTTTTATGTATAGTATATGACTAATAGCATAATTTAACTGAACAAATTTAGCCGTAAATATTTGTGTTAAATCAAAATTTAAAAATAAAAAACTAAAACTTGAATAATACAAGACTTAATCATCAAGTAAAATAATAAACCAATTAAATTGTCGGATCAATTTTTTTTCATGTCATCCTCTATCTTCTATTTCGATAATAGTTACATAATTTATAGAACATATATTATTTTAGAGGGATTCTCGATTTAATGTAATGAAGAAATCAGATTATTTGAGAGATGAAAGATCAACAATATCACTATTAAACATTGAAATGACCATTGTCATTGTTGGCCGATCATCTGTGCATTATTCTATGCACATCAATCCAACATGCATGCATCTCGGTATTTCCGGAAGACAAACTTTGCTCGTAATCAACTTCAATATCTATTAATGCCAAGATGTTATCTTCAATCCACAACTTCCATGCCTACAAAAATCACAAACTAGTGTCGTTAACCATTGAAAACTTGGATATGTTGTTAGTGATTACGTGAAGTTTGTAGACGTACATATCCCAGAAGGCTTAAACAATGCTCATTGTAAAAATTTGTATTAAAACATCAGATTCTCTGAAAAAATAAGCTTGGGCAGGGTGGCTTTGGCCCGGTTTATAGAGTGAGCATTTTAGTTTTATCCAAAAATTCTATAGCAATTGAATTTTTATAATTTAACCCTTAAATTTTAATTAATTAATTTATCAGCTAAATTATTTGACCATTCTTTTTTATATTCTTATTTTATATTTACAGACTCGATTCTCTATTCTAATACCCTTAAAAATTGAACTGTTACACCCTCTATCTTTGTCGTTGGATAGGGTTCAATTATACTTCCCAATGAGAGTATACAAGTATTGGGAGAGAAAAAACTAGATAAGATTCCACATTTAAACAATAAAATCCAGCGGGCTGTATCCGACCCAATCTGTTTTTTTTTCCATCATCTACCTTCCATATTGGTAATGGTTACATCATTTGTAGACCATTTATTATTTGGAAGGGATTCTCCATTTAATGCAGCAGTGAAAGCAGGATGTGTTGGAGATAGAAGATCATTGATCTCACTGTTAAGCATGGAAATCACCATCGACATCGATGGCCGATTTTTGGCGTTTTCTTGCACGCACAACAATCCAACATGTATACATCTCAGTATTTCTTGATGGCAACATTGCTTAGAAACAAGCTCGGTATCTGCTAATGCCAAAATGTTATCTTCAATCCACAACTTCCATGCCTGCAAAAACAAAAAACAAGTAAACGATTGTTTTTAACCTTTGAAAAGTTGGATCTATTAGTGATTATGTAAAGTTGTAAACTTACATATCCGAGAAGGTTAAAAATTTGTTCATTGTTATAAAAACTTGTGTTTCTTCTTCCACTAATGATTTCCAGTAATAAAACACCATAGCTAAAAACGTCAGATTTCTCCGAGAAATGTCCTCTGAATACATATTCAGGAGCCATATATCCACTGCAGATTAAGATTAATTTAACAACACTATATTTGTATGAAAAAAGGGTTCATGAAAGAGATCACTAAGTCACTTACTATGTTCCCACTATCCTTCGTGTATTTGCTTGATTTTCGTTGCCACCAAAAATTCTAGCCATCCCAAAATCTGAAATTTTTGGATTCATTTCTTCATCTAATAAGATATTACTTGCCTTTAAATCTCTGTGAATAATTCGCAATCTCGAATCTTGGTGAAGATAAAGAAGGCCTCGACTGATTCCTTTGATGATATTAAACCTGTTTTTCCAGTCCAAGAGTTTTCGCTTTGTCGAATCTTCAAAGAAAGCCAAGAGTATTTCAGATGGGAAACTCAATGCAAGAGTAAAGAAAACAAATAAGATGTTAAAGTAATTGGGAAAGTTGAGTAATGATTTCTAACCAAAGAGAAATGCATCCAAGCTTTTGTTAGGCATGTATTCATACACCAATATCTTTTCTTCTCTTTCGATGCAACATCCCAACAGTCGAACGAGATTTCGATGTTGAAGTTTAGAAATCACTAACACCTCATTGGCAAATTCTTCAAATCCCTGTCCTGAAACACTTGACAATCTCTTCACTGCTATTTCTTTCCCATCCAACAACTTTCCCTGAAAAAAAGTAGACCCTTTGAAGTCACTCAAAGTCGAGTGTGACATGGGTTTGAACTCTGCATAAAGCTAAAAACTCACCCTATAAACCGGGCCAAAGCCACCCTGCCCAAGCTTATTTGAAGGGTTGAAGTCTATTGTTGCAGTGGCAAGTTCCTCAAATTTGAAGAGTGGCAGCTGATGAAGTTTGGTCTCTTTTCCATTGTCTTCAAACATGGCAAGTTCCTCAAATTTCACATATACTCTTCTGCCTGTCCTATCTGATCATATACACACAAAATTCATAGCTCATTATATGTCAGAATTCCAGTTTTCGACTATGGAAATAGAATCAACAGTGGAAAGTACCTCTCTCTTTGTCCATCCACCTCAGTAGAAAAATTAAGGAGACGACAATAATGATGGTTGTTCCTATTACCACTGTTATTATGATAGCTACGGTTATGTTCTTTTTATCTGCAAATCCAAAGAACGAAACTGTGAACAGAATTGCAGTGAAGAAGGCAGATAACTAAATGAATACTGAAAAAAGTGTTACCGAGTTCGGATCGAGGCAAGCGAATATATAGATCTGTCCCTCCATAGGGGAATTTTTGTATATCGATCAAGTCTTTGCTCCACGACATACAACCGATACCGGCATCGAACGCGTAAGCGATACAAGAGCAGTTGTTCAAGCATCGGTTTTTGCAATCGTTTTCGAGGTTTTCGGACCACTCCGCAAAGTCAGGCACTTTGATTCTCTCGAGCTTCAAAAACCCATATTCGTTATCGTCTGGTTCGCTGTCAGTGTTGTTTACTCGATGGCATCGCAACGGGTTGATTCTCGTACATCCATTAGTCCAATTTCCACTGTTCCATTCATCTATGTTGTTGGGTTTGAACCCTTTCATACAGCTGCAAATTGATGGTTTTTGAGAATTGCAGATCCCAAATGCCCCACACTTTCCATAAAGGGCACATTCAGTTTCAGCAGGAGAGTCGTAAGTAGTCCAATTCCCTTTCTCATCATCCCAAAATCGTTGACTAATAATTCCTTGGGGATCCAAGAAAACATATGATAAATAAGAACTGTTGAAGAAGGCTAAAGTAAGATAAAAAGTTCCTTGGTTGTCATTCACTAAACTTAGTCCACTAAGAACGAAAGAATTCATGTCTGGTATGCCGATGAAGCTATGGCCATTCCACGGACCGCTCCGCCAATACGGTTTCGTATTGTTCCAAACGAAATTCTGAGGGATGGCTAATGGCTGTAGACCCGAAGTAAAACTGCCAGTAGATGGATCAGAAGAGCTTTTCCATGATGTCAACTCCACTTTCTCACCGGTTCTTACATTTGTACTGAGTCTCATCATCGGCACAAACACGTTTAACGGCTCCCAGAAACTCTCCCACAAGGTGTTTCCGTTAGCCTTCAAAACAAGGTTTCCAGTGTCTAAAATCTGAGCACTTACATTCAATCCTCTCGGATTTGTAACATTTGACGACCACAGAGTCTGGTTTTGACCGTCGAAAACGACGAGGTTTCCGTCGTCGGAAACCATGAAAACCCCAGAATCATCCTTAAGAGGCTTGTTTCTATTCGCTATCCAAATCACAGATTCTTCGAGAACCCCTCTATTATTGTACCATATTCCAACATAGCGATGATCAGTTGAACTAGAAAGGCTAAAGAACCCCAATCGGAAAACCCCATTGTTGGAAACTAAAGCTTGAGAATCATTGATGGGTGTTGACGATGTAATGGTATCAAAGGCATTGCCAAAGCTTAAACAGCACAAACAATAATAGAGATGAAGAAGAAGTGACAAGTTTGAACCGCTCATTATTCACAGAATTCTATGGTCTTCATGAACAAGCACCATTACTAAGCTATCCAAATAAGACGGGTCAATATAAGACAGCCAGTTGATGTATGTTGTATTGTTGACTAGTATTTTAATACATTATGATCAAGGCAAGATCCTCAAAGTTTTCAACTTTATCAGCTATTCAAATATTTTCCTTTATAGCGTTTAAAGACCGATGAGGTTTGCGTGGCTTGCCTTCCTTCTTCTATAGACTTTTGAAAACCAGAGTTGGGTTGGGGTCCTGGGAGGTTGATGATTTTGGTTAAAATATGCCATAGATCCTTATAGTCTTCACAGATTTATAATTTAGTCTCTATATTTTTATTTTTAGGATTTGTCTTCTATTTTTTAATTTTCAAAATTCAGGTCCAACTATTAACATTGTTAAATTCTTTTTATTAAATTTGTTACTATGACATTTTGAAATAAAAAAAAAGCTCACTAGTAGTAATGTAAAAAAAAAACTTTGTAATTAACTTGAATTTACTAAAATAATTTAACAACATTAACAATTTAACCTGAATTTTAATTATATTTGCTTTTTTGATAGAGTGACTAGAACTAGGCATAATTCTTCCCTAACTCATAAATAGAAGGGTAATATGTTTCAGCACACTCGAACAATTGAATTCACATTCTCTTACATTAACAACAATACTCATATCAATTGAGCTAAATTTAATTAGTAAAATTGACATATATTTAAAAAATAAAATATTACAATTTGAGAAAATGGCTCTTGAATATTAGAGATGAACGGACCCAATTTAGACGAGTAGTTCTATCTTTTTGGATATGTCTAGTTCTATTGTTTAGATGTATTTGATTTGTTAATTTGATTAGCAATTTTAATTATTGATAATGTTCGCAATTTATATATAAATGAATTTTGATAGGTTAATAATTTATTTATATATCATTGAGGGCTTGATTTAATAATAAATTTGATACTTAATAATTTTGAGATATTAAGTTCGAATTTATAAGTGTAAATTATGTATGGGTAAGTAGAGCGCAAAGTCGGAAATTTTATTTAGGAGGCCGATAAAAATTATAAAATTTTGGGAGATTAATGTTTAAAGTTTTATATTGAAAAGGCTGAAATTATTAAATTATGTAAATGTTTACTAATAATAATTTTAAACGATTTATTATATTTAAATTTCAATAATTTATATTTTAATAATATTTAAGTTGTGGCTTATTGATCGGATGTTCATCTTCTCCGAATAATTTGAGTTCAAATAAATAAAAAATAATATTTTTTGATTCTTAACATTTTAAGTGTATTTAATATTATGGCAATATACTTTTTTATTCCATAAGCTGCATTAAAGCTCCATTAAGGTTAAAATAGATATATCAAGATTAAGTTTGTTAATAATAATGTTTTGATTGGTGCTACATAACAAAATATTTTAAATAAAATTTATTTTAAAAATATTTTAGTATTATTTACTATTAAAATTATAATTTTACAAAGAGAAAATATAGTGACTTGGTTACTATTGGTGGAATATTCTCATCAAGTCAATAAATGCATCTGAATGCAGTTAAGTTGTAATAAAGTTAATTATTTTCTTAAATTTTAATTCAAATCACAAATCATGTTATAATTTAATCTTCAATTTATTCAACTCATTTAATAATACGAGACTCATACCTAGTGTATATTCTCAACTTTTTCAATTATTATTTAACATCTCAGCTAACGGAAGTGCCTGATTGATATGTTATTAATACTATAAGGACTCAATTAAAACATTTTAAAGTCTAAAGGGACTAAGTTGGCACCTTTTACACTACATGGACTAATTTGAACTGATCCCTAACAACAGGGACAAATTTGAAGTGATCATGAGAAGTAAGACCTACTAGATACTTTGACCATTTTTTTTTTTTTTTGCAGACAATAAAATCAACACACAACAAATAGCAAAAATATAAACAAGCAATTTTCTCCATTTCTTTTTATTTCTTTAGGAAACATTAACAGATGAAGGGGCACAGGGGGACATTATAGATCAGTCATTGAATATTCTTTTGTTCTTTGGATGGTGGTATCAACTCTGCTATTTTTTTAATGTCTCGAACCACAACTACAACACTTATTAAACATACTCTAACCCGGAACACTCGATATTAGTCATTCTCTTATTTTGAGTTAATACAGGACCTCGGGTTTCGTTACCTTTAGGCCATTTCACTTTCGCCATCATCAGCTTAGCAGCCACGGACTTGAGACCGGTCTTCATGCAACGAACAACAACTGTGACGAGCTCTCTGCAGAATACAGTTTTAGATCAGTTATTTCACTAAAAACCTTTGCAGAGCCAGATGGCGTTCGGGACACAAAAGGCAATACGTCGGATTGAAACATAATGGATAAAAGATAACTAATTCTTGAATGCTTTCAACTTTCAAGGGACATGAAATGTACAATGCTAGTTCAATGGCTTCATTACCTGCTGGAAAATTCTCATAAACTATTCATTCTTCTAGCAATTGTCTCGAACTTGCAATCAAACTATTTGGTAATAAAACAGACTACGAGTGTAATTTGAACCGGACCTCATGAATAAAAGGTAAATATCTTAAACTAAAAGGTTCGAGTTTAAGGTTTCATTATTACAAGATTGTTCAAAATTAAAAACATGCAGTCTCAATCACGGCAGTCAGTTAATCTTTAAGCATAGTACTATTTCCAACATAAGAACCCCATAAAAATGCCACAACCATATTCCACTTGGACCACAGTAAGTTCGAAGGAAAGAAAGTTTGAAAATCAACAGAATGACTTCCTCTTAACTATTGCTTTCGTATTTCTTAAAAAAAAAAAAACATTTATGGTCTTAAAAGTTATACTTTTAGTTTTTACTGATTGTGAAAACTATAATAGGGTATGCTATGTTATGATCGGAGTCATAAACAACCTTTGGGTGCAGCCTAATAGAATGCGAAGAACAAAGAATAGCTGTCTGGTTTGAAATTCAAAGATTAAGATAACACATTCAGTCCTGGCAATACCGTACAGACTGAATCATATTTGTTACTCCTAAAGGATGAAATGATAATTGGAACTTTAATAACGGTATTGGTGCAAAAATCATCCACCGTACCGCACAAGCCATATGCTTGTTAAGCTTTGTTTTGGAAACCTAGTGGGAACCTATTTTCACTGCACTTCCCGACAATCTGTTAGTCGAGTTGAATCTGTGTATGACCCAATTATTACAGAAAGTCGAGCATGGCCCAAAATATTTGCCTGCTCAAGTTGTAACGATCTCTTTTCTATGGTTTATGTCCTGCCCTCTAAATAGCTATGTACTCCCCATAATAGTAGTTATAATGAAAGATGAGAAAGTAAGGGTAAAAAGCTTATATTTTTATATAGTAACATGTAATTTAAAATGTATATTTGAGACTTACAATGGTGAGCAAGGAGAACGTCCACCATTTACGTAATAAACGAACAAATATGAATCATAATGCTGACCATTGATCAAGTAAAATCCATGCAACCTCCGTATGCAATTGAACGACATCTTTGTGTATAAATGAATGGCTGGATTATTATAAGAAATCACATGCAAGTAAACTGCACGGCACACTGGGATGCTCGAAGCATATTTAATAACTTCTCGTATGAGTGCTGTAGCTGTTGATCAAATACCAAGCAAACTTTGGTCATAGGCTGAAGATTTCATTTAAAAAGAAAAATGGAAAAAGGAAATGATGAAGAAGAACCGTTATCAGATGAAAATGCTCCTACCTATACCGAGATTTCTATATGCATCTACAACCCCGAGTGTCAGAATATACACTAATGTTTGATCCACCCTTGATGAGTCATACCTGAGCAAATCCGCTATCTGCATGGTATATGTTAGTCAAAATGAATTGCATGAACCATTCAAATACTTCATTATAAACAAAAATTGAAGAAAATATTTAAGACCTGAAAACAGAACATACATGTTGAATGACAACGATTAATTATTATACCAAATGGTTACTACTTATTCAAACATTTTAAACCCTGCTTAAGTAATAATCCAACCACCAAGCAAAGATCATTAATGCATTATATACACATAGGCACATAGATAACACACCTCACTATCCTTTGCCAAGATGATTCTTGCGGTAACAAATCCGATAAGCTCATCACTTTGACCATCAGGTCGACTGCGATCAACAGCTGCCCATGACACAACATCACATCCATTCACGACACTTTGGAAAAACTCAGACTCATACCTGAAGAGAACAATACCCTTCCTTGAAGATGCAAGAACAAGAAATACTCTTTACCGAAGAACCTCGATAGAAAAACCGATACACTTCTTACCTGATAGGAAATATGTCACTGTGGATTCGTTCTAAGGTCTCTAAATCAGATGGCTTTATAGGCCTATAGCAGATGGTAGGACGATGTTGGATTCTTGGGTTCACCATCAAGGACGTATAATTAATCCCCAAAAAATATGTGATAGATTTGAAGTTGTAAAGGAATTCCTGCTTCCATTTATGCAGCATCAGCCACAATCTCCATGCAGCACCTGAATGGAAACCAACACAAAATTCCACATTCTATTAGTTCCTTCTAATGTCGTATAAACCCGACACCAAGCTGAAAACACACAAAACCGCAACACGTGGACATGACCGAGAAACTAAAGGTCCCTTCATTTTATAGCTATTATACCCTTCTTTACATCATTAGAAAACTTCAAAGTAAACTATGTAACAGCTTTCCAATTACAACATTATTACTTCTGGTATTCTGTTCTTTATTTTAACTGTACCAAATCATATTTTTGAAGAATTAAAAATTAAAAAAGGTTGTTTTCTTTTAAAAACAACATCAATGATTTCACTTCTTTATCACTTGCATTTTCTTTTATAAACAAATTAATAAACCAACAGCAAGTAGCAAAGAACAAACTACACCTATAATAAAGCTTCAAAAACATACTAAGATTCACTTTCTTTTACCTATTTCCATAAGAAAACAAAGAAACCAATAACAAGGTTTAACATTTGAACCCAGCTTTCTTTCACCTCTTTCACCTAAAATAAACCCAGAATTCTACTATCCATTTGCATAATTGAATATCAATAAAGAAAGCTTTAACATTTAAATGAAGCAAAACCCAGAATTCTAAATACACTAAAAAACTAACAAAACCAATAAACAAAAGGATAAATTATTGAAAACCAAGTTGGAAATGAACCCAAATCGGCAAAAAAAAAAAAAAAAAAGAATCCAAAGAACAAAGACCTTAAATGCAGAATAGCAAAATTACAAACAAAACTATTGAAAATTTTGTGGAAAAAAGGGGAAAGCTACCATACCTGGAGAATCTCAAGCTAAAACAAAGATCGAATTAGAAGGGGATCGTGGGAAATCAAAGGGTTTAAAAAAAGGTTTTATTTGTTGATCAGTGAAGGGGGGGAAAGGAAACGGCAGAGAAACATACGACTTGAGACCAGACACGGGCCTCTGTCTTATTGGTGATGATTTGTGTTTTCTTTCTTGGGAATAAACTGATGATTGTTGATTAATTAGAAGTGTAGTAATCAAACTAGATGATAGATTCTTAATCTGATTCTTAAGCTAAACAAAACTCAACGTGGAAGATAAGGCTATTTTCGGAAAAATGTAAAAATTATTGGGTAAATGTCCTTTATATACCAAAAATTTAAATTATTTACGTAAATAGGCTAGTTTGAAGAATATTTACGGAAAAGACGCAGCTTCCCAAAAAGCGTCCACGTCGGTAGCGTTTTGGAAACAAAAAGCGCCCTCTAGGACGCTGCTTTGCCACCTCAAGAAAGCACTCCCACGTAAGCGCTTTCTTTGAGGTGGCATAAAGCTGTCGTCGTCGCGCTTTATTTCTCCTACTACCAAATCCCAACGGCTAATTATTTTTTTACCGTTGGGAGCCCAACGGGCAAAAAAAAACTATAAAACCCCCCAACCCTTTATTTTTTTCACACTTCAATTTTCTCTCAATTTTCTCTCAATTTTCTCTCAAAGTCCTTGAAATTTACACTCAAATTTCAAAATAGTCCTTTACTATTTACGAAAAAGGCCTTTATAATTTTTTTAATATATTTTTTTGGAAAATTTTAAAATTTTTTATCGGATTACAATGGCTGGAGAACTACTTCGCCTAGACAACAAGCACATCTCCGTTGAGCAAATGCAAATGGTAAGTTTTAATTTTAATTTTTTAATATTATTTAATTTTTTTCAATTATGCAATTTTAATTAATTTTTAATTTTATAATTTTTTAAACAGTCTGTAGGTCGGGTGTTGGAATGTTATATTCGCAACATGCATGGTCCCCCATCACTGTTGATCGAGAATTACCTGCGAAAAGCGGGTTTTTGGCACGTGGCCACGATAGGCCAGGGGTTCAAGTTGGAGCCGCCTTTGATCAGCGCGTTGATAGAGAGGTGGAGACCCGAGACGCACACTTTCCATCTGCCATGCGGAGAGTGTACCATCACTCTAGAAGATGTGCAGTTGCAGTTGGGATTACCGGTGGACGGGTTGGTAGTCACCGGGTCCGCAACATTTATCGATTGGATGGCCGTATGCTACGAGCTTCTGGGTGCCATTTCGGATAGAATTCAAGGAGCTCGGATCGATATGGCCTGGTTACGAGACACATTCCCGGAGCTGAACGTGGGTTCGACCGAAGTAGAAAGAATACGGTATGCTCGGGCATACATTCTTCAGATAATTGGAGGCTATCTGATGCAAGACCTCTCTAAAAACCTTGTCCACCTGAGATGGCTCCTGAAACTTGTTGATTTCAGAGCAGCCGGTGAATTAAGTTGGGGGTCTGCCGTGCTATCGAGGTTGTACCGGGAGATGTACGAGCCGACGCGACCGAGTAAAGCAAAAATCGGAGGTTGCCTATCACTATTGCAGTCATGGGCATGGTTTCGATTTCCATTTTTACGTCCTCGACTCGACCAGCCATTTTCATTCCCACTGATAACGAGGTAAATTTAATATTATATTTTACAATTATTTTGTAGATTTATAGTATAATTGCATCCTAAAAGTTTATTTAATTAGGTGGAACCATGCGGCGAGTCATGTTGGAATACCTAACTCGCTTGAGGATATACGGCTCCTATTGGACCAACGGTCGGAATCACAAGTAAGTTTCGAATTTCATTATTATAATTTAGTATTTCGTATGTAGTGTCTAGTATTATGTATATAACTAATATTTTGGTAATTTTAATATAGTTTCAATGGACATCTTACGAGGATCTAGAAATTCGGGCAGTAATTCCGGAGGAGTTCTTCCAAAATCTGAACAGTTGGCACGTTAAGGTCCCATTGATCGCCTACGCGACCGTAGAGATGCACCAGTCAGATCGGGTTCTGTGACAATTTGGATTCCGGCAACCGATTCCGTACACCGAGGTGCTCGATGATGAGCACAAAGTGGACTTCTACGGTTTTCTTGCACGGATTGGCCAATATTTTGGTCAGTCATATCGAGACGGGAGAACCGGTATGACTTTTACCTATCCGTAACCGATCATCATTCCCGAGTTAACGTGCGTCTTGGAGTACATGCCATGGTTTAGGATCCATGGCAAGTCGTATCTGTTGTCGAAGAAGAGAGGCGACGGCAACTTCATGGCGAAGGAACGTCGAGCCCTTTTAAATCTAAGGAGAATGGGTGATGAGACAAGGCCATCAACACGGCAAACATCACACCGGCCAAAGACAACGACCCTACACGACCACCGGCCCATCGGTTCACCAACAACACCGACATCACGGCGTCTCACCGCTTATGCCGGTGAGTACCCTACCCTTATATGTATCCTCCTAACCCATATATGTTTCCTTTTCCGGCCCCACCCAAAGTTGGAATGCATGGCGGGTTCGAGTCCGTTCCGACTACTCCCCACCGGCGACCGATCGTGAGGCCGACGCCACGTGTGGGATCGAGGAGGCGCCATCGGGAGTACTTTTTCTATCAGCTCTTTCACAGACGGATGCGATCACACCCCGCCGTGGCTTATGCAAACAACTCCGGGGTCATTATTTTATCAAGGCAGGTCATCATCGCAACACCTGTAACTGCACCCACCGCCGGAGAACCCGATTCCCCTCCCGAGGTTCCACGACCCCGCCGGAAGCTAGAAGAATGAGGAATCCAGCGCGTAACCGCCAACCGCCCCCGTGTGGCACTGGTTCCCACCGACATCAGCCATAAACCCTAAACCCCCGAATTTTATTTTGTTATTGTAATTTAATTTTTATTTGTTATTGTAATTTAATTTTAATCTCTTTGATAAAATAGAAATGGTTTAATTTTTTTTTGTAATTAAGTTTTAATATATTTAATAAAATTTGAGTTTAATTTTTTTAATTTTTGTAATTTAATTTTTAATTTAATTTTAATATATTTGATAAAATAGAAATGGTTTATTTTTTTGTAATTAAGTTTTAATATATTTAATAAAATTTCAGTTTAATTTTTTAATTTAATTTTAATCTCTTTGATAAAATTGAAATGGCTTAATTTTTTTTGTAATTAAGTTTTAATATATTTAATAAAATTTGAGTTTAATTTTATTTTTTGTAATTTAATTTTAATCTTTTGATAAAATAGAAATAGTTTAATTTTTTGTAATTAAGTTGTAATATATTTAATGAAATTTGAGTTTAATTTTTTTTTGTAATTTAATTTTAATATCTTTGATAAAATAGAAATGGTTTAATTTTTTTGTAATTAAGTTTTAATATATTTAATAAAATTTGAGTTTAATTTTATTTTTTGTAATTTATTTTTTAATTTAATTTTAATATCTTTGATAAAATAGAAATGGTTTACTTTTTTTTTGTAATTTTGTAATTTAATTTTAATAACTTGAATAAAATAAAAGTTCTTGTACAAAAATTCACCGCTTTTCCTCCAAAAAATAGAAATTACATAGCCACCAGAGACAAAAAGCTAAGAGCACGGTCAACTATTCCGATTTGGACACGAGCGAGATGTATTGCCCGGTTCCTACACCATCCAGACAAATGACTTTGGTTGCTCGTTTCTCGGATATCCATATTGTTGCGTATTCTAGTCGAGCAAGGTCGACCTTTTGGTTTGCGCCTCAATTGTCTATTCGGCAACAGCTTAAACGGTGCAAGCGATACCGACGGCCACTTACGTTCATTTAGTACTGGTGGGAATACGTGTCTCCACACGTTGTACATGTTTTCTAATTTATACACTTCGTCCACATAGCTCATGGGATCAAGACGGAGATTCTGACAAGCCGCAAGTATATGAGCGCATGGGTAACGAAGTGCATCAAATATCCTACAGTTGCAGGTTCTATTTGTCAAGTGTACACGATAATGCCCGCCAACAATACCTTGGCTCGGTCTGTCAAACTCCGTGACACGAAACCATAGGCTGTCGCGATCGTGACACACTGTGTGCATGGTGTTGGCCTGTGCCTTCGCACTGTTTATTTCTTGCAAGACATTCGGGCTCCATACATGGTCTCCTTGCATCTGCCCTCTATAACTCGCTGCTCTCTTCGGAAATAGTGCCGCTAAACGAAAATATGTCTCTCGCACAACTGATGTAATCGACAGATGACGGGTTCCTTTTAGAACAGAGTTTATGCATTCGGCCAGGTTTGTGGTCATATGACCATATCGTAGGCCACCGTCGTATGTTTGTGTCCACTGTTCGAAAGGAATATTGCACAGGTAGTTTGCGCCTTCGGCATTATCTGAGCGCAAACTGGCCAACATATCGTGAAAACGGTTTTTATTGATCTCGTACCCTGCCAATATACGTTGATAGCGAATATTACATACCACTCTTCAATTGAGAATAAATTGAATATTACAAACGAAATTATATTAATAAATATTTCATACCCATATCGGTCACTTGTCGTCGCTGTCTTTTAGATCGATGTTGCCCATAGTAGTTGGATGAAACATGCCTCAGGCAATATCGATGGTGTGTGCGATGCCACATGCTTTCCTGGCGTTCTATTGTCGCAAGTATTCTAGGGCCCCGATCCGATATAATGCATATGTCAGGTTGGGGGCAGACATACCTCCTTAACCTAGATAGGAAGAAGTCCCAGTCATTAGCTGACTCCCCCGGTGTTATTGCGAACGCAATCGGAAAGATTCTCCCACAGCCATCTTGTGCCACAGCTAGCAATAGCCGATGCGTATATCTACCACACATAAAGGTACCGTCAATTTGTACCAATGGCTTGCAGTATATAAAGGCATTTCAGCATTGCTTAAATGTCCAGAACAGACGCTTGAACACTGCGCATCCACGGAGCAGATGATCGTTGTAGTACGCCGGTTGTAACACCCCAAACCCAGCCCAAACACTACAACCGGATCTGGTATGTCACTAAGGAAATTTTGTAAAACATGTCGCATTTTCAGAAAAACATTTTGGTAAAGTTTAACCTTTTATTTAAGAAAAATTTATAATTTATAGTTTTAAATAAAACATGCCTTTATGAATTAAAAACCCAAATTTAAATACATGCCTTAGTTCAATTAAAAATAAAAATTTAAATAACTAAAAGTAATAAAAGCCCGTAATAAAACAAAATATAAATTGGTGGCCCATGGCCTTATTACAACGAGATTTAAAATCCATTAAATAAGAATATAAAATAATAACTAGAGTCTTTTTGCTGGATCCAAATGTTCTTTTGCATGGCCACCTTGCGCTCCTCTCCAGCCCGGTCCGATGCACTAAATGCTACCTGAAATGTTAATTAATTGGTTGAGTCGAGAGACTCAGTGTGCAACCCTCATACACCATTAGATTTGGGCCTTAGCCCCATACAACTAAAATAATCAGAATTAATATACATAATAAAAATAATATGCAAGCCCAACCCAAATCCTAGGTTTCCATTCGCTACACGCCCCCGTACCAGCCATTCACACCATTAGGGATTTCTACAATCAACCCACACCGCTACACGCCTTGATGGCAGTCGTGCTACTCATCATCAGATCATGGCAGTAGCTACTACAACTGATCACGGCAAAAGCCGCTACAACTGATCACGAAAACCGCTACAACAGATCACGGTAAAAACCGCTATAACAAATCACAGTGAAAACCGCTACAACATATAACTTCCTCATTTCATCAAACCCAACCCATGCAATCACATAAAATCAATATTCTTATATCGTTTAATCAAAACATTCACTAACCTGGTGATTTGCCTTTACCCTCTTTGGGTTTCCGTCATTATGCCGGGATTTCGGCATATATCATAACATATAAGATTTATAATCATATATTAATCAAATAGATCTAGATGGTGTAGAGAATTACACACCTGATATCATAAAATCCAGTATTCTTAGTCAATATCCTTGTTATCCCGATCTAAAACTTTGCTCAAAAAGCCGAAAAGATGTGAAAATAGGGCATCTCCTATATTCGGCCATGGTTAGTGTTCTACCCGATTTCATATATTTATAAATAAACCAATCTCCTTACCTTGAAATCCCGAAAATAACACGACTTGAGTGTTCTGATCTTTGACTTAGAGATCTAAGCGTTGGACTCTCTATTGTTTTCTTGATTCTAAGACAAGCAGACTTTTATCAAGAAAATTCGCAACTTCGTAAGGTGAGATCTAAGAATTTTGATTTTTAGAAGATTTAAGAATTGAAGAGATGGCTAAGAGAGATTTGGCCAATGAGTATTAAGGAGAAGAATAGAATAATAGATATGTGATTTCGACTTTTAGGGATTAGAAGAAAAATAACAATAGAGGTTAAAAGATTCGGCCAACCAGGAAATTTTAGAGAGGAAGAAAGGGTGAAGAAAATGGTGGTTTTCGGCTTTTGAGAGGAAGAAGATGAGAAAAGAAAATAAAAGAAAGGCTTCCAAAATTTCGGCACACCCCCTCTTTATATAGAAAATCGATTCCTTCCTTTAGCAGAGATTGATTTTCAGCCAACACTGCCACACATGATAGCTCCTATCCCTTTTCCCTTATCTTAATCTATTATCTCCTCAAAAATAGTCTTTATCTGCTTATTATCCTTAAAGACTAAATCCCTAAATAATAGCCTTTATCTTCTTATTATCCACATAAAATAAATATAATAAAATTTCCCAAAAAATAGCCTTGTGCCGTCCACTTCCCTAATCCCTAATGCCAAATTTAACTAACTTAAATTAGAAGATTTGGGCTCCTTAAAACTTAAAATTTGGGCCCCTAACACTTAAATTAACTCATTCCACATATTCACCCATTAAACGATAGGCCCAAAAATTTAGGATGTTACGCTTCTACCTCCTTAAAGAAATTTCATCCTCGAAATTTCCAACTAACTAGAAATCATACTACCTAAGTCTCACCACTATGCTTTCACAAGACTCTAATTCTAAAGCCAAAATAAACACTTAGTATACTATGGTAGGTACGCACCATTATTCGTGATCTCAAGCGTCTTCGTCCCATTGTACTCATTCTTTCGATCGACGTTTATCTGATTAAGAATTTTATGAATAATTAATTCTTCTCACTTATTAACCGCGAACAATCTTATGTAAAATCATTTCGATAGTAGTTCTTTCGAATTCAAATTCTATCTACGGGTTTAGTTCTCAAGTCGATACTTCCTAGTCCTAGAATTCACCTTCAGTCAACATTCAGCACACATCAATCATAAAAATGGCCTTATAAACTTACATTTACCACCTAGGGGTATTTTCGTCGTTTCACTACCCAGGGGTATTTTTGTAATTTTATCTTATAGGGGTATTTTCGTAATTTTTTTCCAAAATAAGGTTCCGGGTGATTTGGCGAAATAAGGGTATTTTGGTAATTTTTTAACTCGAGGGTATTTTGGTAATTTTGCAAATCCAATGGTATTTCGGTAATTTTGCAAATCTGGGTTATTCGGTAATTTATAAATCCGGAGTATTTTGATAATTTTAAAATTTGGGGGTATTTTAGTAATTTTGCCAATCAAGGGTAATTTGGTGATTTCAAAACTAGGGTTTACTTTAGGACCTTACAAAACAGGGTGGCTGGTCCCTTTCGAGTTTTAATTATAAGTTTTGGCCTGTCAACAAGTCCTCATGGTTAGGGTGAACAGTCACTACGCACCAGGTAGGATTCCAGCGAAGAGGAGGTGAGTCACTAGGACTACTTAAATACCAAGCTCTCCCTGAATCCAATCCTAGACATGCGTATGCCTGTTGCCACACCCTAACTCGGCGACTAGTTCACAGGATTTGTTTGGATAAATTAAGTCTTATGGAATTTAAGAAGTTTTTTAAGCCAAGCCTAAAGTCCATCAAGTTCTAATTAAAATAATCTATGTCCCTTAAAGCCCATCAAGCCCACATGCATATATATCACAAAGTGGGTTTAGAATACTTACACAGCGGACTTGGTAGGAGACGCAGTGCTATGCCGAGCTAACAAACTCATTATCATTTCAAAAAAAAAACAACATGCAAGTTTTAAAAGCCCACCTTTAGAAAACGTTTGAGCCTAAAACCCCAAAGTGAGTTTTGAATCTGCTCTGATACCAATTTATAACACCCCAAACCCGGCCAAACACTACAACCAGATCTGGTATGTCACTAAGGAAATTTTGTAAAACATGTCGCATTTTAGAAAAACATTTTGGTAAAGTTTAACCTTTATTCGGAAAAATTTATAATTTATAGTTTTAAATAAAATATGCCTTAATGAATTAAAAACCCAAATTTAAATAATGCCTTAGTTCAATTAAAAATAAAAATTTAAATAACTAAAAGCAATAAAAGCCCTTAATAAAACAAAATATAAATTGGTGGCCCATTGCCTTATTACAACGAGATTTAAAATCCATTAAATAATAATATAAAATAACAACTAGAGTCTTTTTGCTGGATCCAAATGTTCTTTTGCATGGCCACCAAGGCCCTCTCCATCCGGTCCGATGCACTAAATGCTATCTCAAATGTTAATTAATTGGTTGAGTCGCGAGACTCAGTGTGCAACCCTCATGCACCATTAGATTTGGGTCTTAGCCCCATACAACTAAAATTGTAATGGCCTAAATTTAAGGTTATCGGAACAATAGTTTCGTAACTATAAATCCGATTTAAAGATAAATTTATTTCAATACATTTGCATAAATATTTATATGATAGGAAATATTTTTATAAATATTTATAAAATGTTAGTAATGTGGTATTAAAATTTAGTTAGAAAATTTTAACGCTTGGGTAGGTAATTAAATGAAAAGACTAAATTGAAATAGAAGTAAAAGTTGAATTATAGATTAAAAGAAATTATAAAGGATCAAAATGGCAATTAAGCCATTTTGTCTAGTTGAGGCGGTTTATTGTGAAGAAAATCTAAGATTTTTATGTTTAATATATATTATTATATTATATAATAAGGATATTTTATGTTTTAATTATAATATAATATATTATATTGTTATTATTATATTTATATATGTGTGTGTATAAGCTAAAAAAAAAAAGAGAAATCGAAACAGAATAGGCAAACAGAGAAGGAAAGAAGGAAGGAAAGAAAAGAAAGAAGAAAGGGAAAATTAAAAGTTTGAAGTTTAGAAGTTGATAGGTAAGTCAATTTAGCCCTTTTTACTTAATTTTGATGTTTTAGAAGCCTTGGAACAAGGTTTTGATGAAGCTAAGTTGTCATATTGAAAGTTTGTGAGCTCTCGAGTATAGTTTATGATGAAACAAAAACATGAATTAAGGACTTAATTGAATGAATTTCAAGTTAGAATTGAAAGATGGATTTAATTGAGAAATAAGCTATAAGAAATCAGTTTTGGGACATCAGCAGTAGAGTAACTTTGAAAAATCATTAAAAATCGTAGAAGTGGAATTAGAAGTTGAGTGAGATATGAAATTAAAGCTTATTGAGTCTATTTTCATATGAAAGAAACAAAGAAAGCAAAGCAATTCTTTATTTTGAGATATTTATATTTTTTTAAGACTGGTTCAGAGTGATTTCGAGATCCCCTGTTCTGATTTTGAAAAATCATAAAAAAATTGAATAAAAATAATTAGGGGCTTAAATTTATATGGTTAGACTCCTTAATGAGTCTATTTTTAGAAGAAACAAACTAAAACATCATTTGAATTCTTTACAAGGAGAAAATTGATTTGTAGTGAAAAGTGGTCTGAACTGTCAAATAGTAAAACAAGGGAAATTTTAATGAATAAACTGTACTAATTGGCTAAGCCAAAAATTCTACAAATTTTATAGTATAAATATATGTGAGTATAGTTTCAGGGAAAATTAATGGTTCTTCAATTGAAGTTCTGTAGCTTGAGAAATAAATAATTTAGTGACTGTGACTCAAGTAGACAGCTTTGAATGAATTATGAACAATAATAGAATTATAGTGAATGCTACATGTGAACATGAAATGTGTTGAATTGATGATTGAATTTATTTATTTAGATCCGGAAAACACAAATACGAAGCTAGACAGAGGAAAGGAAAAAGTCTCGGATTAGTAGATTTTTGTGTACGAACAAGTATCGAGGTAAGTTCATGTAACTTGAATTATCTTCTTAAATGCTTGAAATGTATGTTACTGATGTGAATATAATTTGAATGTTCATTGTATGAAGATTGATGAAACATTGATATATTTGATAAAAAGGGGAAGAAATCCCGGTTGAATGAAAGGAAAATTCGATGGATCTTTGAAAGGAATTGAAGGTAAAAAGGATCTAGCCCGGACGGGTGATCCTATCCCGATCTGACCCTCCCAAGAATATGTGGAAAATAGATTTAGCCGGACGAGTAATCCGAATTAGGGTCTCAATTTAGCTCGACTGTAATTCAGATCCAAGCTCATTAGAGTAGTTGTCGCTGTGGGATTTAGCCTGACCGGTAATCCCGACAATACTCTATGAGTTTACATTATGGGATTTAGCCTGGATGGTAATCCCACCAGTAAAGATGAGGTTCAACGGAGTGTGCTATCTCGAAATGGAAATGTGCGACATGAATATGAATTGACGGACCTGATTTGTACACTAAAGTGTACCTCGAAAATCCATCAAATTCGAGTAATTCAACGGGATAAATATGGAAATATAACAAAGAAACGGAAATCATGGTATTGATGAGCTCATCAATCATGGTATATATTATTGGTATATGGAAATTATTGGATTAACTTGAATGTTGAGTTTGTGTATGTTAGGGCAATAGTGCATTGAATGGATATATGAATGTTTTTTGCTTTGTATTGAAAATATTAGGTAAGTATAATTCTTGTTACATGAGCTTACTAAGCACAAAGTGCTTACCCTGTTTCCTTTTTCCTTGTTTTGTAGTGTTAGGAGCTCAGAGGTCGGATTCGGTAGGAGACACATCACACTATCAACCCCAAGATTTTGGTATATAAAGAAACTTTATTTTGGAAATAAATGGAATGTATAAGCTAATAAAGTAAATGTTAATATGATATGAATGTAAGGTCAGCCATTGGTATGGCTAACAAATTTTAGTTTTAGTATGTGATGATGTTATCTTATAATTATGTATGAATCTATTTTGAAAATATGTTAAATTGGATTGGTTTATGTGATTTGGTCTCGGTTTAAAATTTGCAGGAAAGGCTAGATATTTATAAAGGGGTTATATTAAGTAAAAAAAATCGTAAACTCCTGTAATGCCTCGTACCCTATTCCGACAACGAATACGGGTAGGGGATGTTACAAAAATAATCAGAATTAATATACATAATAAAAATAATACGCAAGCCCAACCCAAATCCTAGGTTTCCATCCGCTACACGCCCCCGTACCAACCATTCACACCATTGGGGATTTCTACAATCAACCCACACCGCTACACGCCTTGATGGCGTCGTCTTGCTCATCATCGATCATGGCAGTAGCTACTACAATGCATCACGGCAAAAGCGCCATAATGATCACGGTAAAACCGCTATAACAGATCACGGTAAAACCGCTTATAATGATCACGGTGAAAACCGCTACAACATATAACTTCCTCATTTTATCAAACCCAACCCATGCAATCACATAAAATCAATATTCTTATATCGTTTAATCAAAACATTCACTAACCTGGTGATTTGCCTTTACCCTCTTTGGGTTTCCGTCATTATACCGGGATTTCGGCATTTATCAAAACATATAAGACTTATAATCATATATTAATCAAACAGATCTAGATGGTGTGGAGAATTACACACCTGATATCGCAAAATCCAGTATTCTTAGTCGATATCCTTGTTATCTCGATCTAAAACTTTGCTCAAAAAGCCAGAAAGATGTGAAAATAGGGCATCTCCTATATTCGGCCATGGTTAGTGTTCTACCCGATTTCATATATTTATAAATAAACCAATCTCCTTACCTTGAAATCCCGAAAATAACACGACTTGAGTGTTACTGATCTTTGACTTAGAGATCTAAGCGTTAGACTCCTCTATTGTTTTCTTGATTCGACAAGGCAGACTTTTATCAAGAAAATTCGCAACTTCAGGAGGTGAGATCTAAGAATTTCGATTTTAGAAGATTTAAGAATTGAAGAGATGGCTAAGAGAGATTTGGCCAATGAGTATTAAGGAGAAGAATAGAATAATAGATATGTGATTTTGGCTTTTAGGATTAGAAGAAAAATAACAATAGAGGTTAAAAGATTCTACCACCAGAAATTTTAGAGAGGAAGAAAGGGTGAAGAAAATGGTGGTTTTCGCTTTTGAGAGGAAGAAGATGAGAAAATAAAATAAAAGAAAGGCTTCCAAAATTTCGCACACCCCTCTTTATATAGAAAACCGATTCCTCCCTTTAGCAGAGATTGATTTTCACCAACACCGCCACACATGATAGCTCCTATCCCTTTTCCTTATCTTAATCTATTATCTCCTCAAAAATAGCCTTTATCTGCTTATTATCCTTAAAGACAAAATCCCTAAATAATAGCTTTTATCTGCTTATTATCCACATAGAATAAATATAATAAAATTCCCCAAAAAATAGCCTTGTGCCGTCTACTTCCCTAATCCCTAATGCCAAATTTAACTAATTTAAATTAGAGGATTTGGGCTCCTTAAAACTTAAAATTTGGGCCCCTAACACTTAAATTAACTCATTCCACATATTCACCCATTAAATGCATAGGCCCAAAAATTTAGGATGTTACACCGGTTCCGTTTCAAGGTCTGTTGTGCTGCTTGGGACATATCTCTCCAGCACCTGACACCACTGCCACACTTCATTATATGAAGCATCCCACCGACCGTGCAACTTTTCTAACGCCTTCTGTTTGGCTATCCAAGCCTTTTTGTAAGAGGGCGTGTACCATTGGCTACGAATATTGCCAATTAAGGTCGGCACCGTAGTATTGGGATCGACCTTCACCGTGGGGATTATTAAGTCAGCCAACATATCTGAATCCATCCTCAGATGATCTAGTGTTATACCTGTCAACGAAGTACGTTAAATAATGCAACATTACATAATATTAGTGTTATTCGAAATTATTGAACACATAGTGGTACTGTACCGGCAAGACGTGTATGTGGACCTTTGTACTTTTTGATCTCCTACAACCCTGTCCTTTTCCTCAACGACGCCGTGATTTTCCATGAACATGTGCCGTCTTGCACTGCACACTTCGCCTCGCACTTATCGAGCTTGGATTTAACCATATTGTAGTTAACCCTGTTCCTGATACTGTATTGTTTCAATGCAGCGAGAAAAGTATTATTGTTGGAAAACTAGTTACCAACTTCTAATTGGTCCGAATCCAACGAAAAATTTGTACGGTCACGCGTCCGGTGTGGTAGTTCAGGAAACTCCAATGCATCATCTTGAGATAGATCGACATTATGCATGTGGGCTGGAGGCGAGTACGCCCTGAATAGCGGATCTTCTTCTTCGTCTAAACCGCCCTCAACGTCTTCAAGTACAATTGGAACGGGCTCCAGTTCAGAAAATAATCCAACTTCTGCACCATCGGGCCCTGGCTCCCAAGATGGATCCACATTGGATTCATCGTCTGACCCTCCATAACCTGTAACAAATGAGGGCCCCTCGCCGGTGGATGTCGTCGGGAGTACATCATCCCTCCTTAAACATCTTTCGTAAAGATCCCAATCATATGTGGATTGCCAACCACTAGAAGTTGATGATGCCCCCCAATACGTATTTCTATCATCGGACGTCGAAGGACGGATATGCATGTCCCATCCACCAACCGATGTCATGCAGGGGTTATGTTTTCCATACTACGACCGCACACGAGCACTTCTGTGTTTTGCCTCCCACTTACAGAGTGTCGGCTTGGGGTCGTGTATTCCCCTCGAATGGCAGTAGATGTTGAGGTCGCAGAAAAATCATTTAGAGATAAAAATTCTACATATTCCTCGATATAGGGTGATCCACTGGTAAGATGAGTCTCCACCATTGCCTCAAAGCTCCGAGGACCTTTGATGTTGAATGAGTCATATCTCACCGGATCAACCGAAGAGCGAAATCTATACTTAATAGACTGAACTTTCATTAACGTTGTTCAATATTTTACGCCTAATTCTTTTTTAAGTTCTACCAAATCGATGTTCGATTAAAACTCAATGTGTTGTGTTCTTCGATAAGAAGACAACACCATTTTCGGTGTCACGAACTTCACCATCGTAGTAAATAACAAAGATTAATACGTTCACTCATTTTCGCTTTTTTTTCTTTTGCCTCAATTTCCTTATGCAACCCGAGAATGAAATTTGGTGATTTATAGCCTAATTTTGCGAGAGATCATCAGTAAAAGAGCGCCCACGTGAGAGCTCTTTTCAAGACTCTCTGATGATGCACCTCTTTGGAAGCATTTTTGGCCACTATTTGTTCGAAACGTTTCTCAAAATTATTTTGCGGAGACATCAGAGCAAAAGAGCTTCCACGGGAGCTCTTTTCAAGATTCTCACGACGATGCACCTATTTGGAAGCGTTTTTGCTACTTGTTTGTTGTAAACGTCTCTCAAAATTATTTTGCGGAGATTACGGTAGCAAAAGAAGCGCCCACGTGGGAGCTATTTTCAAGACTCTCACGACAAGTGCACCTCACCGGAAGCGTTTTTGGCCACTGTTTGTTCATAAACATCTTCTCAAAATTATTTTACCGGAGACTACTGTCACAAAAATTTAATTAATTTTTTATGCTAATATATTTTGCCCAAAACCCTATATATATATTTTCCCTAGCCCAAAAATTTCGTAGGGGGAGGGAGGGCAAAACGCGCCCACGCCGACAAGTTATCTCGGTTATTCAACAAAGAAAGCGCCCCTTATGGCGCTTTTACGTTTTCCCAAAACGCTACCGACGTGGATGCGTTTTGGGGGGAAACGGTCCTTTTCCGTAAATATTCTTCAAACTGGCCCATTTCCGTAAATAAATTAAATTTTTGGTATATATGGAATATTTACCCAAAATTATTTATTGCATTTCTAAGTGAAAACATTTCCCCAACTATTTTTTTTATTATTGGGTTAATATTATTTTAGCCTTCTCAACTTGTTTAAAGTATCTAACTGGTTCTTAATTTTTTTTAATTTAGTTGGTACTTTTCGTTACTTTAAGTTGATATCTCTGCATTACAATTGTTAATTTTATTGATGTGACATTAATAACCAATCCGATAGTTACATTAAGAATAAACTTGAACAAATGAGTGTCCGAATTCAAATGCATATGGACATATAAGTGTCTATATCCAAATATAATGATATAAGAAATAAAAGACAATTCATATTTATTATAAACACTATTAATTTCTTCATAAGTTTTTGTTTTTACTACAGAATTTGTAATGGTATAAGTTTTCTCCTTTCGAAAAACATATTTGAATTTTGTCACAATTTCGTTCAACATCACTACTTGAATCTTAGTTAAAGTTTTTAAATAACGAAGTAGTAATTTGAATCATATTCAAACAATATATACTGTTTTTATAGATTATAGATAGATTATAAATTATCTATATAGAAAAATAATATTTTAATATTTTATATTATTTTTATAAAAATAATATATTCATTCGCAATTAGACCTATTTATGATCGGGCTATTTGTCTAGACTCGAAGGTCCATTTGAAATTTGAGAGAGTTTGGAGAAAAATATTAAATCTAAAAAATAGGCTTAGACAAAAAAATTAAGCATGTTCAAAATATGAATCGAGCTCGATCTTGAACATTCAATGCCTGAACTCGGTCTAGCCTAACTCAAATTTTAAAGTTTATAATGTTTTATGTTTTTTATTATATATAATATAATTTCTAACACATAAAAATAAAATTAAATCTATAGTAATATATAATACTATTATAATGTAAACATTAAAAATTAAAATAACTATATAAAAACTATAATAAATAAAAATATATAAAATTATTAAATATTAAATTAAATAAATAAATATTTTTAAACATAATATGGTGGGAGTTGTGATTAACCATTTATAAATATATATTTTATTTGATTAATTGTATTTTAATTATATTTAAGATTGATTGAATTTCTAATATATATTTTATTTAATTATTAAAAATATAAAATCAAAAGTATTTGGACAATTAAAAATTTAAATAAAGGCCTACCAACAACAGTTGTAAGTAATTTTATATTTTATATATATGGTTTTACAAATAGTTACGTGTTAAGTCGGTCTTTTTTTCTTTTTAAATTTCATTTCATTTCTTCATGTAAATAATCAAATCTATAAAAAGCACCGTAAAAGCCTAAAACCCTTCCTTAGCTTTTACTCTTTCAAATCTTAGCTCTTCCCATGGCAAATTCGCTCACTCGCTGATCTTCAAATCCATATTTATTTTCTTCGAAAACCCTTTTCCTTGTTTTTTTCTTATCACTAAAATCCCGCAATGGATTCCCTTCATGATTCAATATCAGCGGCGAACGCGGCGGCCACTGCCAACGGCAGCACCGTGCCCCCGTTTCTCAGCAAAACCTACGATGTGGTGAATGACCCATCGACCGACTCCGTCGTGTCGTGGAGTAGCGGTAATAACAGTTTTGTTGTCTGGAAAGTGCCGGAGTTTGCAAGGGATCTTTTGCCCAAGTATTTTAAGCACAATAACTTCTCCAGCTTTGTCAGGCAGCTCAATACATATGTGGGTATTTCTTTTTTTTCCTTTTTATTCATTTCCTTTTTCTTCTTATTTTTTTTAAATAAATATCGCGATTTTTATACATTTCGATAGTATTTGGGCGTTAGCTTTAGGTTATATAGTCCTGCTTGGAATTTTAACGCAAATTTGTTTGATTTTCTTCGATGTTCTGGGTCTAGTTTGTTTTGCTTTTTAAAAAAATTAAAATTAAAAGAACCCATATGGATGCTGGATCATGAATTTATAGTATAGTTGTTTTATGGATTTTATTGAATGGTGATATTGGTTTTGCTGAAATTAGTGCGAATTCCCGCTGTAATGTGCCGGTTATGCTGTTGAGTGACAATAAACTTGGATCTATTTAGGGCTTTACTAAATTACAATAAGTGAGTAGCTCTTTAATGGTTGTAGTTCGTGGTATTATATCTGATCATCAATGGCGTGCAAATGATTGATTAAAAAGAATTGAGATATATAAAAACGAAGAACTGAATTTTGTGTATATGATTTGGGGTCTGGCTCAAATCTTTTCGGCCGAAAGGATTGAAGGAGCTAAGGATCTCAATTTGTCTGGCCAAATTTGAGGATTTTGAAATGAGATTTGCTGCCAATGAGATCTGCTGATGCTCCTTTGGATGTTTTGTTATTGTTTGGGTTAATGAATCCATGTAGCATGCTTTGATTTAGTGACAGACTTTTCATTTAGAGATTCAGTATGCAATCCTCTGTGCAATTTTCAGATACTAGCATCTTGCCTTGTTTCTTTTTCGAGAAACATTATCTTGGATGTTTCACTTAAATTCTTATTGCCGTCCTTTGCTTTCCCCCTTTTTGCTTCTGTATCAGCTGAAATGTCTAGTTTAGCATTCATGTGTGTTATTTGTACCAGCTTCATGTTTATAAAACAAATCCTGAATGCCATTATTAATATTTTCATCTAAAATCCTGTATAAACTCTCCAGATGTATTTTACAATCTGTGACATTTTTGAGCCAGTCTCGATTCTTATTTTGCTCGTCATGTGATCTAACTACATGTGTTTGCTTAAAGAGAAAGTCAAGACGAAGTGCTTCATAACCTAAATTTTGTTCAGATTTAAAAAAATATATATATATCTTTTTGACCAACAAGTGAACAAAGGTCTGATGGTGAGAGTAGAATTTCTAGGCTGCTGCTGTGGATTGTAATTTGAAATGTTATTCATTGAGAGGGTCGACTTTAGATATTGAAGTTCCCCGACCTATTTTCTTTTTCTTGAGCTGAAGAACTCATCAAACTGTAATTGTGTTTGTTATCTGCAGGTTTAAGTATATGCATGTAATTACTAATTGATTGTGGTCAGGCATTCGGGTTCTACCAAGACAGATGATATCTGATTCAATTAGATATTAAACTTCAATCCTACTTTACTCATGTGCGGGGTTTGCTAAATTCAGTTCGGTAAATATATAGAATAAATTGTGTAGTTGATTATCATAACTTTTTTCCTTTAGGGTTTTAGAAAAGTTGACCCTGACCGCTGGGAATTCGCTAATGAGGGGTTCCTACGAGGTCAGAAACATCTATTGAAAACTATCAGCAGGCGGAAACCTCCTAATGTCCAGAGTAATCAGCAACCTCAAGTTCAGAACTCATCTGTTGGAGCTTGCATTGAGGTCGGGAAGTTTGGTCTCGAAGAGGAGGTTGAAAGACTTAAGAGGGACAAGAATGTTCTCATGCAGGAACTTGTTAGGTTGAAGCAGCAGCAGCAAACAACAGATAACCAGTTGCAAACTGTTGGCCAGCGTGTACAGGTGATGGAGCAGAGGCAGCAGCAAATGATGTCTTTTCTTGCCAAGGCCATGCAAAGTCCGAGTTTCTTAGGCCAGCTTGTACAGCAGCAAAATGAAAGCAACAGGCGCATTACTGGAACAAACAAGAAGAGGAGACTTCCCAGGCAGGATGAAGAAAATTTAGCTGGTGAAAATGGTGCCCTATCTGCTAAAGGGCAGATTGTAAAGTTCCAGCCTTCACTGAATGAGGCAGCGAAGGCGATGCTGCACCAGATAATGAAGATGAATACATCACCTAGGTTGGACCCTTCGATAAATAACTCGGGTTCATTCTTGATTGATGGTGTTCCTCCTTCCAATGCACCGGACAGCAGGAGCTCGTCCAGTCGGATTTCAGGTGTGACACTTTCAGAAGTCCAACCAGCTTCTGCACAATCTTATCTGCAAGCGGAATCAGGTTTTCCTGACACTTGTCTGTCAGCTGCCGCTCATTTAACATCCGAGCATACTAATGTGGATCAAATTTCTCGGATAAATGAGCATAAATCTCAGAAACATGGAGTTATTCCAAATGTTTCTCAAATGCAAGGAACTATGCCTGATAGCACAGTTGGACTTACTGACAGAAGTTTGGCAGGATCTGAGAGAGGCAATGCGGAGTATCTTGATCCACTATTAGACGTTTTGGATGGTACAATGCCCATAGAAACTGATGATTTTTCTGCCGATCATGATATGGACATCTTGCTCAATGGATCTCCTGAACTTCCAGCAATTAATGACGTTTTCTGGGAGAAGTTTCTTGCAACAAGCCCTCTCACCGGGGACACCGATGAAATTAGTTCAAGCTCACTTGAAAATGGTGCAAACCTGGAACAAGAGCAAGCACCGGTAAGGCAAGAGAACAGATGGGATGGAATTCATCATATGAACCATCTTACCGGGCAAATGGGCCTTCTTTCATCAAATGGCCAGACCAGGTGATGTCCCACAAATCATATGCGTGAGGTAAATTTTTGAACTTTCCACCCATTTTAGTGTAGTCGTTACAAACATAGTACTATCCCGAATCAGTAGATAACAAGGAAGTGCTCTTTGTTTTAACATTTTGATATTTATTGCCATTTTTAATCTGCAATGAATGCAATGTTAAGAGAAGCTATCATCAGTTTTTGAGTTTTACAGTTTGGTATGGTTTTTGCAGAGGTTGATGATGATCTATGATGCAGTCAAGAAAAGCTTTTTAATTCAAAGAGAAATGGTTTGTTGTTGAAAGGGATTATTTTTGGTGTTACTACATGTACCAATAACATAAATGCATTGGAAATGGTTATCCAAATACATATGTATGATGTTTCTCTACTATACTTATCATCTTACAAATATGTTGTCTTTTGCACCTGTTTTACCCGTAGATGAATTCTAGGAAGAAGGATCTTTTAGTATGGCCCTCACTTGCCCGCTATTACTAGTTATTCGGGTTTATTTTTCTTGAAATACGTATTTTCGGTACATGTTTAGAAATGATCCGATCACAAATATGTTGAGTAAAACTTGAATAGTAGGCTCATTGGCTGAAATGAGTTCATTTATATCCGAGACCAAGGTTCAATTTGTAGGTTTGTCTATGTGTTAGTGTAATGTGTGTTTGAGTTTCAACTTATATTGTATAAAAAAAAAAAAAAAACCATACGTGTAGAGTAAATATTTAATCCTTTCAAATGATTTCAAGTGAGATTCAATTGTCTGGAGATTTAAACTTTTTTTTTTTTTGGATATTACAAGTTTACTTTGCACATATATATAACAACAAAATTATTAAGCTTTGCATGCTTTTTCTAGGATATGCACATGAATATAACATGTTCTAACAGGCATCTTAAGAAAATTTTCAAGCATGATCATATTAAAATCAATGGATATCTCTAAACATGATATCAATAATATTCATAAATTCCATTCCAAAACGTTGCTTAGAAACAAAACATCAACAGGGAACTAATTTAATCATATTTTTCAGTGGAGTATTGGTTTTCCCATTTTTCATTTTTGTGACCTAAATATTTTGGCTTCAACATTACCTCAACAGATAATTACTTGCATTTTGGTACCCAAATTGTTTTAGGTCCTTGAACCTTAAGAACTTATACTTATTTAATTTTATATTGAATTATTTTTTTATTGGACAAGTATGTAGTGTATGGTAACAGAAATTGCAATTTCACATTTTACCAGTTTTGATGAGTTTAATATAAATGCTTTTTCCTTCTTCAAGCTATCAAATTTCATTTTCTAACTCAAAAACTTTTTTTTTTTTTTTTGGAAACCTCAAATTTATTTTCAATTTTTCATTTGAGCTTTCCGAATCAATTTTTGTTTTCAAAAGAAAATTATTTTCAACTTTGAATTTTGAAATCATTTTGTAGTTCATCAAAATAATATAAATTTAAATCATGTGAATTAAAAGATACCTCTTGCTCTTCAAGAGCCATGAAACATATCACCTTTGAATTTGATGGGTGACTTTCACTTGATTGTTCATCTTTCATTTGCTTGCCACTAGTTCATCTTTCTTTCTCACAAGTCTTCTTAATTTCCTCCTTCTTAACTACGTAGATTTCCCCTAGTCAATTGCCTACATTCACTGCCTTGGTATACCTCAATCAAGTATTTTTCAAATTACTATAATTGAATTATTACCTTTCAAATAAAATGTATAACTTTTACGATCCCTATCTTTTTCACAAGGCTACAATAAAAATTTTCCTACTTTTTATGACTTAATTAAAACACTCTAGCTTTGGTGGCTCAATTAGAAACCGTTTACAATCTACTTAAGGTTTTATACCTCAAAATTAAACCTTAAATATGCTCTTTACAGAAAGAGAAGATGAGCAAATTAACAATGAACTTCTATAGGTGCGTGTTTGCAAATTGAAGCCCTAAACGTAAAGATTTGAGAGTTAGAAAATATATTAAAATAAATTCTAAATGAGTATGTACAAGAAAAAATGAATAAAATAAAGAATTGAATGTTTTTCTCTTGATTTCTATTCTTGGATGTTCATCTCTTATATCTTGAAGTATTCTTGATGTATATATATAACAAGTGAAAATTTTGTGACCGTTTATAGTCATTGAAGATAGTTTCTAGTCATTGAAAGCATTGCAGACAGACTTGTATCGATACACCTCACAAGATGTATAGGTATAAATTGGCTTGTATCAGTAAAAGTCTCGTGAAATGCTTGGGGTACTCTCTGACTTATTTATATTTAAATAATATTAAAATAGATTTAACTTAACAAAGAAATAGCTCTAAATTAACAATAATAATAATATAATAATAAAATGATAGTAAAATAATAAAAAATAATAAAAACATAGTAATAAAATAGCAAGAAAATAATATTTTTTTTATCTTTTATTAAGTCGAGCTTAAACCCAAATAAAAAAAATTTTACTTGAAGTTTAACTCATTTTAAGGGCAAATATCCCAAAAATACCAAAAAATACAAAATTACGGAAAGGACGTGTTTCAAAAATATTGATCGGAAGGGCAATTTCCCCAAAAGCGTCCACGTCGGCGCGTTTTTGAAATCGGCTTAAAAGCGTCCATGGGGAGCGCTTTAGGCCAACTCAAGAAAAGCGCTTCCACGGGGCGCTTTTCTTGAAGTTGGCCTAAAGCGCCCCATGGATGCGCTTTTAAGCGAATCTTTCCGGTCCACTTGCAATGTGAAAATGAATTAATTTTTGGATGAGAGTCTCCGCAAAATAATTTTGAGGAGACGTTTGAGAACAAACCGTGGCCGAAAACGCCTCACGTGGGACGCTTTTGCTACAAAGTGGTCTCCGCAAAATTATTTTGAGGAGACGTTTCAACAAACCGTATAAAAACGCTCAAATAGGTGCACTATTACCCGGAGCGGTGAAAAGCGCCCCACGTGGACGACTTTTGCTACTGGTTCAGCGGCAAAATTAGGCTATAAATCACCAAATTGCATTCTCGGTTGGCGAAAGCATTCAAGCAAAAAGAAAAAAAACCGAAAATGAGTGAACGTATTAATAGTGTTATTTACTACGATGGTGAAGTGCGTGACATCGAAAATGGTGTTGTTTTCTTATCGAGAACACATGCGATTGAGTTTTAATCAAACGTCGATTTGGTGGAACTTGCAAAAGAATTAGGCGTAAAATATTGAACAACGCCAATGAAAGTTCATCTATTAAGTATAGATTTTGCGCTTGGTCGATCCGGTGAGATATGACGATTCGACATCAAAGGTCCCGGAGCCTTGAGGCAATGGTGGAGACTCATTTTGTTAGTGGATCGCCCTATCTCGAGTTATATGTAGAATTTTCATCTCCAAGTGATCTGGCTGCGACCTCAACATCTAGTATCGTTCGAGGGGAATACACGACCCCAGGTCGACACTCTGTAAGTGGGAGGCAAAACACAGAAGTGCCCGTGTGCGGTGGTAGTATGGAAAACATAACCCCTGCACGACACTCGGTTGGTGGATGGGACATGCATATTCGTCAATCGACGTCGGATGACAGAAATACGCATTGGGGGACGTCATCAACTTCTAGTGGATGGCAATCCACATACGATTGGAATCTTTACGAAAGATGTTTAAGGAGGGATGATGTATTACCGACGGCATCCACCAGCGAGGGGCCCTCGTTTGTTGCAGGTTATGGAGGATCGGACGATGAATCCGATGTGGATCCACCTCGGGAGCCGGGCTCGACGGTGCGAAGTTGGACTATTTTCCAACCGAGCCCATTCTAATTGTACCTGAAGATGTTGAGGCGGTTCGAGACGAAGAAGAAGAATATCCGCTATTCAGGCATACTCGCCTCCAGTAGACATGCATAATGTCGATCTATCTCAAGATGATGCATTGAGTTTCTGAACTACCACACCGGAGCGTGACCGTACAAATTCTTCGTTGGATTCGGACCAATTAGAAGTTGGTAACCGTTTTCCAACAAGAACACTTTTCTTGGTGCATTGAAACAATACAAGATCGAGGCAGGGTTAACTACACCATGGTTAAATCAAAGCTCGATAGGTACGAGGCAAAGTGTCTTTGTGCAAGACGGCACATGTGCATGGAAAATCATGGCGTCGTTGAGGAAAAGGACGGGATGTGGGAGGTGAAGAAGTACAAAGGTCCGCATACATGTCTTAAGTGCAGTACCACTATGTGTTCAATGATTTGAATAACACTAATATTATGTAATGTTGCATTATTTAACGTGATTCGTTGATGGTGTAACACAAGATCATCCGAGGATGGATTCGACATGTTGGTGATTTAATAATCCCGACGGTGAAGGCCGATCCCAAAACTACGGTCTGGCCTTAATTGGCAATATTCGTAGCTAAATGGGGTACACGCCTCTTCGTAAAGGCTTGGATAGCCAAGTATAGCGTTGGAAAAGTTGCACTGCGGTCGGTGGGACGCTTCATATAATGAAGTGTGGCGTTGGTGTAAGTCTTGGAGAGATATGTCCGAGCAAAGACAATGCAGACATTGAAACGGAACCGCAGACTACAATGATCGTCGCTCCGTGGATGCGCGGTGTTCAAGCGCTGCTCGACATTTAAGCAATGCCGAGATGCTTTTACATACCGCAAGCCATTAGTACAAATTGACGGTACCTTCATGTATGGTAGATATACGATCGGCTATTGCTAGTCGTGGCACAAGACTAATTGTGGGAGAATCCTTCCGATTGCGTTCGCAATAACACCGGAGTCACCGATGATGGGACTTCTTCCTATCTAGGTTAAGGAGGCATGTCCGCCTCAACCCGACATATCGTTATATCGGATCGGGGCCTGGAATACTTGCGGCAATAGAACGACGGGAAGCATGTGGCATCGCACACACCATCGATATTGCACGAGGCATGTGGCATCCAACTACTATGGGCAACACCGATCTAAAAGACAGAAACGGCAAGTGACCGATATGGGTATGAAATTTCTATTAATATAATTTATTTTGAAATTTTCGATTTATTCGCAATTTGAATAGTGGTATGTAATATTCGATATCAACGTATATTGGCAGGGTACGAGATCAATAAAGACCGTTTTCACGATATGTTGGCCAGTTTGCGCGAAGATAACGCTGAAGGCGCAGACTACCTGTGCAATATTCCTTTTGAACAGTGGACACAAGCATATGACGGCGGCCTACGATATGGTCATATGACCACAAACCTGGCCGAATGCATAAATTCTGTGCTAAAAGGAACCCGTCATCTGCCGATTACAGCGATTTTGTGGGAGACATATTTTCGTTTAGCGGCACTATTTCGAAGAGAGCAGCGAGTTATCGAGGGCAGATGCAAGGAGGCCATGTATGGAGCCCGAAGGTCTTGCAAGAAATTAACCGTGGGAAGGCACGGCGAATACTATGCACACGTTTGTCACGATCGCGACAAATTTATGGTTTCGTGTCACGGAGTTTGATGAGACCGAGCCAAGGTATTGTTGGCGGGCATTATCGTACACTTGACAAATAGGACATGCGATCGTGGGATATTTGATGCACTTCGTTACCCATGTGCTCATGTACTTGCGGCTTGTCATAATCTTCGTCTTGACCCATGAGCTATGTCGTGAAGTCTACAAATTAGAAAACATGTACAACGTGTGGAGACACGTATTCCCACCGATCCCGGATGAACGTAAGTGGCCATCGGTATCGCTTGCACCGTATAAGTCATTCTTGGGATAGAGAATTGAGACGAAACCAAAAGGTCGACCTTCCTCGACTAGAATACGCAACAATATGGATATCCGAGAACCGACCAACCAAAGTCGGTGATGCGGGTGGTGTAGGAACCCGGCCATACATCTCGCTCGTGTCCAAATCGGACTAGTTGACCGTGTTCTTAGCTTGTTTGTCTCTTCTTTGGCTATGTAATGTCTTTTTTGGAGGAAAACGGTGAACTTAATTACAAAAATTATATTACAAAAATAAAACTCAAATTGTATTACAAAAATTACAACTTAATTACAAAAAAAATAAATCAAACATATTTTGTCAAAGTTATTAAAATTAAATAAATAAAAAATTATATTACAAAAATAAAACTCAAATTGTATTAAATATATTACAACTTAATTACAAAAAAAATAAATCAAACATATTTTGTCAAAGTTATTAAAATTAAATAAATTAAAAAATTATATTACAAAAAAAACTCAAATTGTATTAAAATAATACAACTTAATTACAAAAAAAAAATAAACCAAACATATTTTGTAAAAGTTATTAAAATTAAATAAATAAATAAATTATATTACAAAAATAAAACTCAAATTGTATTAAATATATTACAACTTAATTACAAAAAAAATAAACCAAACATATTTTTTCAAAGTTATTAAAATTAAATAAATTAAAAAATTATATTACAAAAAAAACTCAAATTGTATTAAAATAATACAACTTAATTACAAAAAAAAATAAACCAAACATATTTTGTAAAAGTTATTAAAATTAAATAAATAAAAAATTATATTACAAAAAATAAAACTCAAATTGTATTAAATATATTACAACTTAATTACAAAAAAAACCAAACATATTTTTTCAAAGTTATTAAAATTAAATAAATTAAAAAATTAAATAAAAAACAAACTCAATTTTTATAATATATATTACAACTTAATTACAAAAATTAAACCTTAATTACAAAAAATTAAACTCAAATTATAAATTAATTTACAATTACTCAAATTATGGGGTTTAGGGTTTAGTGCGGATGTCGGTGGGAACCAAGTGCACACTGGGGGCGATCGTGATTCTGCTACTGGATTCCTCCTTCTTCTAGCTTCCGGCGGGGTTGTGGAACCTCAAAGGGAATCCGATCCTCCCAAGTGGGTGCAGTTCGGTGTTGCGATGATGACCCACCTTGATAAAATAATGACCCGGAGGTGTTTGCATAAACCACGGCGGGGTGATCGCATCCCGCACGGTGAAGGAGTGCGGTAGAAAGAATCGCTCCCGACGGCACCTCCTCTAATCCCACACCGATGTCGGCCTCACGATCGGTGGCTAAAAGGAGTTGTCGAACGGACTCGAACCCGCCATGGATTCCAACCAGGGGGACTAGAAAAGGAAACATATATGGGTTAGGAGGATACATGTAAGGGGTGGTACGACCGGCATAAATCGTGGACGCTGTGTTATCGGTGTTGTCAACCGAATCGATGGGCCCGTGATTGTATAGGCGCTGTTGATGGGCCCGTGATCGATAAGCGCTGTTGATGGGCCCGGATCGATAAGCGCTGTTGATGGGCCCGATGATCGTGTAGGTATTGTTCTTGGGCCCGTCTCATCACCCTTCTCCTTGGATGTAAAGGGCCCGACGTTCCCCTTCGCCGCGAATTTGTCGTCGCCTCTTCTTCACCGACAACAGATCTGACTTGCCATGGATTCTAAACCATGGCATGTACTCAAGACGCACGCTAACTCGGGAACTACGATCGGTTCGGTTAGGTAAAAAGTCATACCGGTTCTCCCTTCTCGATATGTTCGACCAAAATATTGGCCAATCCGTGTCCGCCGTCAGAAGTCCACATCGTGCTCATCATCGAGCACCTCAGAGCCACGGAATCGGTTGTCGACATCCAAATTGCCGCAAAACCCGATCCGACAGTGCATCTCCACGGTCGCGTAGGTGATAAGCGGGACCTTAACATGCCAACTGCTCGGATTTTGGAGGAACTCCTCCGAATTATCGCCCAATTTCGGATCCTCATACGGTGTCCATTGAAACTATATTAACATTACCAAAATATTAGTTATATACATAAATACTAAATTATAATAACGAAATTGACACTTACTTGTGATTCCGACCGTTGTTCCAATAGGAGCCAGATATCCTCAAACGAGTCGGTATTCCAACATGACTTCTGGATGGTTCCACCTAATTAAATAAACTCCTAGCATGCAATTATACTATAAATCTACGACATAATTGAAAAATATAATATTAAATTTACCTCGTTATCAATGGGAATGAATATGGTCGGTCGAGTCGAGGACGTAAAATGGAAATCGAAACCATGCCCATGACTGCAGAGTGATAGGCAACCTCCGATTTTTGCTTTATCCGCAGACTGCCGCTTCAAGACATCTCCCGATACAACCTCGATATACGGTAGACCCCAATGAATTCACCTACCGCTCTGAAATCAACAAGTTTCAGAGCCATCTCGTGGACGAGGTTTCTAGAGACGTCCCGCATCGATAGCCTCCAATTATCTCAAGTATGTATGCCCGTGCATACCGTATTCTTTCATCTTCATCGAATCTTCATTCATTTGCGGGAATGTGTCGTAACCAAACCATATCGATCCGACCTCCTTGCAATTTATCCTAATGGCACCTGTGAGCTCGTAGCATACGGCCATCCAATCGTGAGATGTTACGGTCCGGTGACTACCGAACCGGCCCACCGATAATCCCAATCAGAATCGCACATCTTCTAAGGTGATGCTACACTCTCCGCATGGCGAGATGGAAAGTGTGCGTCTCGGTCTCCACCTCTCTATCAACGCTTATCAAAACCGGGTCCAACTTGAACCCCTACTATCGTGGCCACGTGCAAAAACCCGCTTCCGCAAGTAATTCTCGATCAATGGTGATGGGGACGGGCATGTTGCGAATATAACATTGCAACACCCGATCTACTGATCGCTTTAAAAATAATAAAATTCAAAATTAATTAAAATTGCATAATTAAAAAATTTAATAATATTGAAAATTAAAATTCAAACTTACCATTCTCAATTCTTTGGACGCCAATGTGATTCATTGTCTAAGCGATGTAAATCTCCTACCATTGTACTCGATAAAGATTTTTTAATTTTCCAAAAAATAAATATATTAAAAAATTATAAAGGGCTTTTTCGTAAATGGTAGAAGACTATTTCGAAATTTAAGAGTAAATTTCAAGGGCTTTGAGAGAAACTTGAGAGAAAATTGAGAGCAAATTGAGAGAAAATTGAGAGAAAAATGAGAAAGGATTGAAGTGTGAAAAAAATGAAGGGTTGGGGGGGTATTTATAGTTTTTTTTTTTTACCCGTTGGTTTTTTGACCGTTGGGGTCCAACGGTCACATTTTTTTTTGACCGTTGCGGCCTAAAGCGCTCCTCCGTGGACGCGCTTTAGGCCTTTTCCCCAAAAACGCTACCGACGTGGGCGCTTTTTGGGAAATGCCCTTTCCGTCAATATTTTTGAAACCTGTTCTTTCCGGTAATTTTTGTATTTTTTTAGTATTTTTGGGATATTTGCCCCATTTTTAAATGGGCTTTATTTTTATACCTAAATCTATTCTTTTATCTATATTTTACTCAAATCTTTTTTATTTTTTAAATGGATTTTCGGGCCTGCCTGACTAGTCATCATTACCAGTTTTGGCCTAACTTTGTTTCAAGAGTTGGTGCATGCTGGAGGTGGTCCTATGCTAGGAGGGGGGCTACCAAGTTGAAGCTGACGGTGGCTATTGCCTAACCTCTTTTTTTCTTCTAAACAAGTAGTCTTGTTCAATAGCAGGAGGATTCAAAGGAAGGAAACGAGACAACAATACTATCCTACTAACTTTTCAGGCTCAATAAATTCTCACTCTGCTGGGTTGATAGTTGAATCTGGAATCACCTTAAACTACCCTAGAGTGGAAAAAGTAAATCCACTTAAACTTGTAACAAGTACTTTTGAGTTATTTGTCCAAAATTGAGTGTTGGTTTAAATTTTTAGAGAATTTAGATAAAAATATTAAGTTTAAAAAATTGGTTTATATAAAAAAATTAGATTCATTTTAAATATAAATTAAACTTGAGCTTGAACATTTAAAGTCTGAATTGACTCGCTTTTAAGTTTGTAATATTTTATATTATGTTATTTTTATATATTATATAATTTATAATATATAAAATAAAATCTATAATAATATATAATACTACTACAATATAAACATTAAAAATTATTAAATTTACTAGATATAATATTTTAATAAATAAAAATATATAAAATCATTAAATATTAATTTTAAAATAATATAAATATATATTTAAAAAATAATACGGTGGGTTTAAAATGAGTTTAGGTTAGTTATTTATAAATTATAGGCGAGTTTGGACAAAATTTTAAGTCTATATTTTGAGTCAGGCTAAACTTAGAGAAATATAAATTATGTTAATATCAATTTAGGCCGACTTGGTTACACGAACACCTATATCTTCCGATCCTTTTGAGCCAAATCTTTAATAAAATGAGTTCCAATTAAGTCAAAATAAGAAAGAGGCCGAGAGATGAGTTGTTAACCTATCATTCAAGTGACAATTCATTTATATGTCAGGTTAAAAAAAGTAAAAAAAATAAATTTATTTATTTTGAAAAGGTTTAATAAAAAACGTAAATTTAATAATTAAAAAATATGATAAATTAAATTAAAAACTAAAGTAAATTTTTTATAAACATGAATTATTATGCCCTCAAACATAGAATAAGTACATCCTAATATCCTACCCTTTGAGTAGAAAAAGGGTACGGTGCCGTTTACCCTCTTTTTCAATTGACAAATGGAATCACGGCAATAACCTTCACATATACGCTATATTTATTACTTTACTGAACAAAAAGGCAAAAAGAAAAAGAAATTTAATAAAATAAAATAAAAAAAGTTGTCTTTTTGCGTCGTATATAAAGAAAGACCGAGTCTGAAACTCCAATGAAAGATCAAAAACTCAACTTTACAGTTTGATTTCAATTTCCGAAGGTAAATCAATTCATCGCCTCTGTTATTTTATTTTAATTTTTAATTTTCATTACATTTTTTTATGTAATTTATGATTTTTTTTCCTGATTTTGGTTTTGAAGTATTTAGAATCTAGGTTTAGCTGACCCAGCAGTTGACTTAATGAACCTGATTTTTTTTTTTTACAATTTTTTCCTTATAATTATTAGTAGTTAAGCAAGCCCTTTAACTAGTTTTCTGGTAATCTGATCCAAGTTTAAGATTTTTTTTTAAGGTTTTAAAGGTTTGGAATTTTTTTAGTTTATGTACTCATGCAGTTGTATCTGTTTTAAATTGCTGCTAAAATAGAAAGGGAGAAATTGATATTTGTTTTTAAACTCTTGAGTTATTTTGCTTTGAATTAGGTATTTGTTTTAATCAGTAACTTGTTCAATTTTTGGAGGTTTTGAAGTTAATATTTTGAAAACTGAGTTTTCTTTTTTTCTCTCCTGAAGATTGGGGAATTGGGGTTTTACTCATTTTTGTGTTTGAAATATTTTAATGCTATATAAATTTTTAAATTTGAAGCAAGTTCTGCTGGAACTTCCTAGGGATGAACATTGAAAAGAAAACCTGATATTTGATTGTTCTGATTAATGATGATGGAGGAAAATCATAGTTATTCCTGTTTGGTTATTTCTAACATTTATGTAATTTTGAGGCTTTTGGGTGTTTTATTTACCATGAAAGATTACTAGGAAGAAATTTTATGTTAAAAGATTCTGACCCTAGGATGGATGTCATTATTTCTTTGCGTTTCTCCATTTTAATTTTTTTTTTTTTTTTGTTTGAATGTTTTTTCAGGATATAGATTTTTTGTTTTGAAGGTTTGGTGAAAATGGACAAGAATTTGATGGACAAAGTTTCTGCCTTTGGTGAGCTCCTGAAGACGGAAGGGGCCGAGGTGGGAAGAAAGATGAGTGCTGGCATGAGCTCGGTTAGCTTTAAAGTGAAGGAGCTCTTCCAAGGCCCAAACCCTGCTGATAAGCTTGTTGACGATGCCACCTCAGAGGCCCTTGATGAGCCTGATTGGGCCTTGAATCTCGATATCTGTGACATGATCAACCATGAAAAAATTAGCAGTGTTGAACTGATTCGTGGCATAAAACGAAAGATAATGTTGAAGAACCCTAGGGTTCAATACTTGTCATTGGTGTTGCTTGAAACTTGTGTCAAGAATTGTGAGAAGGCATTTTCCGAGGTAGCAGCTGAGAGGGTTCTTGATGAGATGGTTAAGCTTATTGATGATCCACAGACTGTTGTTAATAATCGAAACAAAGCTTTGATGCTTATTGAAGCCTGGGGGGAGTCAACCAGTGAGCTCCGCTATTTGCCTGTTTATGAAGAGACTTACAAGGTAAAAACGTATATTTTCTATATCGTTTGCTACTGTTGTTGAAATAAGTTGTGAAAAACAATTATTTGGTTTTATTTACTCGTTTTCCCATGATGGTGTTTCTGATTGAAAGTCATGGAGCTTTAGTTCTATTCATTAAATTTATACGCTTGCTGGGACAGTCTTGGAATTGTTGTTTATTTATCCTGCAAATCCTCATAAAATCATGAGATGGGGAATTTTTTTAACAATTGAATCCAAACATACGGTGCAATGTTGCTACTAAGACGAACCCGTATCTTTATCTTTTGATGACTAGTGAGATTCTGTTGAATGATCCTTTTTTCCTTTGTAGAGTTTAAAATCAAGGGGTATTCGCTTTCCTGGACGTGACAATGAGAGTTTGGCACCTATTTTTACCCCTCCTCGCTCAGTTTCCGCAGCTGAAGTGGATGCTAGTCTTGCAAATCAGTTTCAACATGACATGCAGCTTCAGCATGACACTCCTCCCCAAGCCTTTACCGCTGAACAAACTAAGGAAGCATTTGATGTAGCAAGAAATAGCATTGAGCTTCTTTCAACTGTGTTATCCTCATCACCACAACAAGATGCTCTCGAGGTATTATTGTCTTTTTATGCACTATATAGTTTCTAACTTCATAAAGATTAGGAATGAAGTATTTTTCCTTCTGGTGGTGCCGAGTAACATGCCTTTAAAATTCGAGTCTTGGCTCTTATGAGTCGTTAATGTGTTTTGTCTACCTATTCCTTTATCAACGAATGTTTTAGAATGATGTTACATGTAGTGAGCCTTTTTTTAGCTGGTTGAATCTTCAGTAATTTTTGTTGTTTTGTTGGCAGGATGACTTGACAACTACACTTGTCCAGCAATGTCGACAGTCCCAATCCACCATTCTAAGAATCATTGACACTGCTGGAGATAACGAGGCCTTGCTTTTTGAAGCTTTGAATGTGAACGATGAGATCCAGAAAGCTCTCTCAAAGTATGAAGAGTTGAATGAGCCATCAGCAGTTCGACGTGAGCCGGAACCTGCTATGATTCCAGTGGCTGTTGAGCCTGATGATTCTCCCCGTCATCCGAAAGAAGATGCCTTGATCCGAAAACCAGCAGGTACACGACACGGGACTCACGGTGGAAGCAACGATGACATGATGGACGATCTCGATGAAATGATTTTTGGTAAGAAAGGTGGAGGTTCATCCGGAGGGGGTCAAGATTCAAAGAAGCAACAAGGACCAAAAGATGATCTAATCACATTCTGAGTGCTATTCAACACCATTCACAATTTACGACACAAGGCCTGTGCCGGGCCATTGTAAGCATGGAAAAGACTGGAATAGGAAACTCGGGACGGGATTGCGGACTTTTTCTTTCGCATGCTACCTTTGATTGTTCCAGAACGTTATGTGTAAGTAATACATGCTTGGATTTGTTTACTTGGTTATCTTTATGGCTGTCATATTGGTGGTTTGATGACATGACTGGCTCTTTGCTCATTGCTGCTTTATTCATCTCCTTCCATTTTATATATTTATATGGAATTATGGATATTGGGTTACACAATGAAAATAACTACATTTTGATGAGGTTTTTAGATCAAGTTTTTGATTTAATTATTTGGGTGTTGGTGTATGATTTAAGTTTGTGATCTTTAGTCTAATCTAGTCCAGCGTAGATCAAGTTTTCAACCCTAAGTAAATACAAGCTACGAAATTATTCTAGGGTTCAAAATAAATTATGATTTTTTGGGGGTTACAGTATTATTTTTTCATCATAGTAATTTATAAATTTACAAAATTTGAGGGACTAAATGAACACCAATTTGAATTGATCCATGTATTAAAATTTCATAATATATAGACAAGTATAATAAAAATACAAATGCATGTCTAAATAATTATAGTGTAGGATTATGTGAGCTTTTAGTATGACAAATCTCGTGAATAAAAAAGCCACAATTTATGAGTTTTTCTAAATTTAATAGTATAATTTTAAATTATACCGACAGCCAGTGACAAAAAACACATACATACCATACACATTTGATGAGATTGGAGCCCTTATCTCACTTGCATATGATGACATTTGAATTTAAGCTTTCGTCTTAACTAAGAATGTCAATGCCTCGTTAACAATTCAATTATTCTATTTAAATTTTATTATAAATATAAAATAAAAATTAATTATTATTTTAGTCCTTCCACTATGTTAAAATATGAGATTCAATGCCTCTATTTTTGGGATGAACTATTTTAATTTGGCACTTTATTTTTATAATATTATTAGTAGGTTCAAATTAATAATAGCAATTAAGTGATAACATTTATTGATAGAATACGATTGATCGAATTTTCATATAATCTTAATTATGTATGATTGAATAATATTAATAAATTCTATGTCATCAATTTGAGTATTATAATAACATTATAAAATTAGAAGATTGAAATAAAGCCGAGGGAACACAACTAAGGTTCTAGAGGACTAAAGTTATAATAAGACTAAAGTTTAATTATAACTTTAGTCCTTCTACTATGTTAAAAGTTAACCTCTTAACTTTTAACTTGAAATAATTTAATCCTTCTACTTCTATATTTTTTAACAGTTCCAAAATGATAATTTTGCTAGTTTTTCCATGAAAGTCATGACATTTCTTTTATTGCTATTCAGTTCACACAATCAAAGTCATATGAAAGCCATATTTAACCGGTAATAAATTTGCATATCAAAGGAATGCTTAATGTTCACATTATTACTTCTGGAGTTAATCGTGCCATACATCCTCAAACTATATCTTCATTTTAAATTACTCTTTAAATATTAAAATATTCTAATTACTTCCCGAACTATTCAGCTGTATCAGTAAGGTCATTGCATTATTAAAATTATCAATTTAACCTTTAAATGATGCGTCAAATCTTATGTGGTATAGTTTAAAATAAAAAGGCTAAAAAAATATATATTGTAAAAATATTGGGTTTTAAGGTTTTTGAAGCTTTTACAACAGCTTTATTACTTACTCACTCTTTTTTCGGTTTTACTTCAGTTTTAGTTTTTACTTTTAAAAGTTATACGTAACATTTTACTTTTCTTTAAAATTATTATTTAAATTATGACACGTAAAATTTGACATGCCATGTAACGATTAAAATGAATGATTTTAATAATTAAAGGAATATAACATCAATAGTTTAGTTTGAGGATGTAATTTGATTGTTTTGAAGTTTTTGGGTCAATTTAGAATGTGTGTCATAGTTTGGGGATATCTAATGCAATTAACACTTACTTTAATAGCAGCAATGTCATCAAGTTGGACTTAGAGGGACTAAAACGATAATTAGATTAAAAAATTATATCGATTAAAACACTCAGATCTCTACACTATCCTCCACTGACACGGTTCCTCTAATACACTGAAAATGAGAGCGAAGCAAATGCCGTCGTCGATCTTAACGAGATCCAAATCCCCAGTTATTCTCTTATTCGCCGTCACTATCCTCGCTCTCTCTTTCTTCTTCTTCTTCCTCTTTTCTCCCTCCTCCTCCACCACCTCCGCCGCCGTCACCGTTCCCTATCGGCATCCGTCGGTACGACCCGAAACCTCGTTCGTCGCCTCCCTCGAGCACTTCCTCGCTCACAAGGCTCCCAAAATCCCCGCCACTTCTGACGATACGGTGGTTTCCGTGATCGATCATGACGTCAGGAGGCTCGACGAGAGGAAGTTCGTCAAGGAAATGGAGTGGTTGCGTGGCGATCCGTACTACCCGATGTCCATGCCGGTTAGGGTTTACGTTTACGAAATGCCGAGCAAGTTCACATACGATTTGCTTTGGTTGTTTGGAATACTTATCGAGAAACTTCTAATCTTACTTCCAATGGCAGCCCCGTTCACCGTTTAATCGAACAGGTGAGATCATTTCATTTTAATAGGAAATATGTCTCTATATGATAAGTAGCGAGTTGAAGTGAATTGAAGATCCTCGATTTGGTTAACAAAGTTGACAAATTGTTTTATATATATATTTTCAAATTGGCTTTTCTTTATTGGTGGTGCAGCATTCTATTGATTATTGGCTTTGGGCGGATTTGATTGCTCCTGAATCCGAAAGGCTGTTGAACAATGTTGTGAGAGTTGTTAAGCAGGAGGAGGCGGATTTATTTTATGTGCCGTTTTTCACCACGATTAGCTTTTTCTTATTGGAGAAACAACAATGCAAGGCGTTATATAGGGTGTGAGTGCATTTCCTGGTTTTATAATATTTGTTTCTACATTTTCTTGTTACCCTGTTTTAGAATGTTTAGAATACGAGCTTGATTTCACTCCTATTCTGTTGATTACTTTTTGTGTCTACGGTAAGTGTGTGCGACTGTTTATTGTTGTGTCATGCACTTGTTGAGTTATTCGGGTTTATCAATTATTATAATTTAGGTAAATGCATTTTATGGAGTCATTCTTTTCAAAGGAGGTAGTGATTTATGTTGCACTAGCTTTTTGTGTTTGGTAAAATACCTGTTTCCAATACTTGTGTCCGACACATAGATTCAGGGATGTGACTTTCAAGCATACTTCAAATAAGTAGAAAAACTTGGAAAATTTGACCATACTGATACCCATGCCCAATACATACTCACACCCGAGTCCGAATAACATAGGTTGTACTTAGTAGGGCAAGCAAATAAAATTATAATTGGGTCAATTCCTGTGCATTTCAAGTTCTAGATTGAGTTTATTTAATAATTTAGCTAGTTTCTGCTTGATTTTCTTCTTTTTGCTGTCACTAAACTCAACTTTTGAGATCCAATTTGTATTAAGGTGTTGATTGGGTTGTCTTGTCTTAGTTTTGGTTTGTGTTTCATGAATTATGTTATCCTTTTTTAATTCCAGTTTCTCTAATTGAAAAGTTTTTGGGGCACATATAATGCACAGAACAGTGCATGGTTTCCCTTCAAGAACTTGTTTAATGTTTTATTTGAACAAATGTATAAGTTTTAGAATTTGCCTATTCAAGGATTTTGTTTCCTTTTGGTTTCAGGAAGCCCTGAAATGGGTGACAGATCAACCTGCATGGAAACGATCTGAAGGAAGGGATCACATATTTCCCATTCATCATCCGTGGTCCTTTAAGTCAGTTCGCAGATATGTGAAAAATGCAATTTGGCTTTTACCAGACATGGACTCCACAGGGAATTGGTAAATATATGACTCTTGCAGATGAGTTAGAACTTTCAACTTTACTAGTATTTCAGCTTTTGAAAACGATAACTTCAACATTCTAGGTACAAACCGGGGCAAGTTTCACTGGAGAAGGACCTCATTCTCCCTTATGTACCAAATGTTCATTTATGTGATGCAAAATGCTTATTGGAAAGTGAATCAAAGAGAACAACACTGCTTTTCTTCCGTGGACGACTTAAAAGAAATGCTGTGAGGGTTTCAACTGTCTTATTAAAAAAGCCTTTGATTTTTTGCATTTTCACTGAATTTGCTATAATGAAAGAATGGCTCATTTTGGGCTTGTCAATAATATATATGCTTCTGCAAGAGGTTTCCAGAGTTTTGCCAACTTCCCCCAAAAAAAAAAAAAATACTAGAATGGTTTAACAAGAAAGGGAAGGTGGATGGAAGAGAGGAGGAAGATGTGCCTATGTGTTTCGGAATTTTTATGAATTTGAATGGAGTGTTAAGTTATCCTTTTTAAACAGAAGAAGATGCCTTCTCGGGCCTTTTCTTTGCATCCCACCTAGATATTTTAATGGTTGACTTCAAAGTAGCATTACATGTTTTCTCTCCAACATTGCCTCTACTCTCTGTCAGTTTTACATGCATGAATAATGTTTGTCATTTGATCTCTTGGCTGCTTATTTTGTAATTTTTCTTTTTCAGGGAGGAAAGATACGTTCTAAAATTGGTGCAGAACTAACAGGTGTCAAGGATGTAGTAATAGAGGAGGGAACTGCTGGGGAGGGAGGAAAAGCTGCTGCTCAGAAGGGGATGCGCAGGTAAGATAAGCTGATCCTTTTTTAGGGTGTTACATATCCTCCTTAATGCTGTGATTTTTCTCCTCTGTTATCAGGTCTATATTTTGTTTAAGTCCAGCTGGTGATACTCCCTCCTCTGCTAGATTGTTTGATGCTATTGTCAGTGGGTGTATACCTGTTATTATTAGTGATGAATTGGAGCTCCCTTTTGAAGGAATACTTGATTATAGGAAGGTATGGTGTTTTTTTCCTTTGCTTGAGTTGTCACTTCCTTTCCCTTGATGCATCTTGGCTACCTTGAGGGGGCTTTCTACATTTTGTTCAATGACTGCCTAAAAATAGAACTTCACTACTTTTGCTGATTAAGCTGCAATCAAAGAATAAAATAGAGTTCATATACACATAATAGCTAGTAAGTCACTTATTTTTTATTGTCTATTTTTTGTTTCTTTTCATGCAGATGGCTGTATTTATTTCTTCAACTGATGCTGTGCAACCTGGTTGGATTCTAAGATACTTAAAGAGCATTAGTTCTACTCAGATAAGAGAAATGAGGAGGAACCTTGCCGAGGTTTGTGTTTGCAAAGTTAGATGGCAAAAAAATCCCCATTGTCCATGCTTGTATCTAAGGATAAAGTTTTAGCAACCTGTTCTATTTTGCATAATGATATCTTTATGTCTTAACAATTTTGCTTGTACCAGGTGAGAGGCCTTTAGGATTTTATATGAGTTAGCAAGAATTTAATTTCATTTGGTAATATTTAGCTGCCACATGTCTTGTTTTCATCTAAGGGAAGGGAATTTTTTTTACTTATTTTGAGAAGGTTTTTTTTTTTACTAGTTTTACTTATCCTTCTATTTTCAAGTTTAAATTCGTACAAACCATTCTTTATGTTATAACAAGTTATTTTAATATTCATGGAATAATTAAGCTTTTCCTTGAGTTAATACACTAAACAACCAAACGAGGCATAAGTTTCATTAATAATTGGGTTGTACATTTTTAATTTCCTGCTTAACCTTTATCTTTTCATTCAGGAGAATAATCTGAAAGAAAGAAACTTTGGAGAATAATGTTAGCTAATACCATCTTTCATGATGCTAATTTGACTAACTCATTTGTCCAGTACTCAAGGCATTTCGTGTACTCTAATCCAGCTCAACCCTTGGGGCCGGAAGATCTAGTTTGGCGAATGGTTTGCTACTTTCTTTTCACTAAAATTTTAGTCTATATTTGTATCTTTGGTTGCCATATTTGAGAAATAATGCTGAATCTTATTGCTCCGAGTGTACTATTGTTTCTGTTGGAAAAACTAATTTAAAAGGGAAATTCTCCTTGATGGCAATAGTGGTGCCACCTCATTAGTAGTTATCTCAGTTTCATTACCACATCGTTACATAGGTCCTTGAAATTGATTTACTTGTACAGAGATGATCCTTTTAGTATCAGGCAGGACTGTTAATGCTTGAAAATTGAGAACAGAAATAGAATAGGATAAAAAGATAGAAAAACAATAAAAAAGATGGGTGTAGAAACTTATTAGATGTTGGATTTGTTACTAACAGACATGCATGGATCATAAGAATGATGACATTGCCTATGCATGCTGCATGCTAGTTTTTTTTTTTTTTTTTTATGGCTATGATTCTATTGAGAGAGTAATTGTGTTTCTCATTAGAGTCATCTTCCTTGTAAAAGCTGGTGGAAATACATGAAAATGTAATGTTCAAATGATTAACAAGTTTTTGAACCTGTGATTTACCTTGCATTTCTTGTTTGCAACAGATGGCTGGTAAATTGGTGAACATCAAGCTTCATACTCGGAGATCCCAGCGCGTGGTTAAAGAATCAAGAAGTGTTTGCACTTGTGATTGCAGGCGAACCAACAGTACCCATTCCAATCCTATCAATTGATTGATCTCATTTTGTGGCTGTTGTTAGAATCATGAAGAATTCAAGATTCCCTGAGTTTGCAAGAACACCTTTTTGATTACCCAAAGTAACATTTTGGCTTTTGTTCATTGCAAATTGTTGCAGGAATAGAGGGATGAATATATATACAATATAAATGCACGTGATTAAGTCATTCGTTGAAATATCATAGTTGTACTTAAAAATCAATCGTTTTATGTTAGTATCATTAATTATAAATTTATAATACAATCCTAATGATTTTGAATGTCATTATTTTAACTTTATTTTAGCTTTGCTCGTAAAAATATTACTTTTTACTGGTAGTGTACTTGACAATAATCTTTCTTATGTGTCAATTTGTTATTATACTAGATAATGATACAATCACAAAAAATTACATAAAAGGATATTTATAAAAAAGGTAAACTACACAAATGGTGATAAAAACTTTCAAAAGTTTTAATTTTAGGCAATCAGGAAAAAAAGTTTGTAATTTAGGCAGTCACATTTCATTGTAGAAATATTTATAATTTTATTTTATTTTTCACATAATTTAAGTAAAATAAAATTTATCATTTTAGTCCTAATCTTTTTAATATAAATGAGGTTTAATCCTTTAATAATAAAAAGAGAGGTTAACCCTTGAAATTGGGGGCAACAGCAGCCACCTGCTGTTTGTGTTGTTTTATTCAGCTTTTGAAGTGAAGAGTAGTAAGGTGAGGTTTGACAGTTGGATGAAACCTCAATGAGTGAAACCCCAAAAGACGAGATCAGGATAAGCAATACTGATGATGAAAACTTGTGAGTTCTCACTTGACACTAAGTGGTAGAGAGATTTGGGGCATTGCTTAAAGTTTTAAGATAGAAGTTGTGCCTAATTTGTCAAGTTATTTTGGGGTCCTTACATTTTTCTTTGTTGGTTTGGTTTTAATTTAACCGATCTGAGAATGGAGATACCGAGTAGCTTTAGTTTCCCGTTTCGAAATATATGTTCATACCTTTAGTTTTTAAAAGAATGGAATGAAGAACTAAGGATATTGGAGTTGCCCTAGAAATGCAATTACCAGGAACTAAGATTGTGTAAAGCTGAATCGGAGCACCCACACCAAAATATCCCTTCGCTAAACATTCCCACCACCCTTAACTGAGATTGAAAGGCAGAAGCTGCAAAGCAAATAATAATAATTTTTTAGGGATTGAAACACATCATTCAACTTCCAAATGCAAAAAAAAAAAAAAAAAGGTTGCCTTCCAGTTAGGTCCTTCAAAAGCAGAACAAAAACGATTCAGTTATAGGTTTTCCACAAACCAAACTCAAGCCCCTTTTCGTTTCTTCAATTTTTAGCCTTAACCTCATTCTTTTAGGAGGATTAAACCTCATTTATATTTGAAGATTGGGGACTAAAATGATAATTTGTTTGTTTTACTTGAATTATGTGGAAAATACAAAATTTTATAAATAATCCCGCATCAGATTTTCATTTATGATTTTAATGGGAGTGATAAAAATGATGAATCTATATAATGTGAGTGTCTAAACTGCAATTTTTTTCAGTGCCTAAAATGAAAAATTTTAAAAGTTGGGTGACCACCCGTATATTTTACCCAATAAAAGATTATGTCTAGTGATTAATTGAAATGGTAAAGTTTTATCTTTAAACGTCTTGATGTCAGGCTTAGAATTTATTATTATTTAAATAAAAATAATTAGTACTTTCAACAAGTTATAATTAGGTATCCACTTTTCAACCGATTTGTTGAGATTTTTGTAATCATTTAAATTTAATTAAAAAACTTTGAAATTTTCCTTTTCATTGAAATTAAAATTTTAAATAGGTTAAAATGTGCTCTAAGTTCTTATACTCTTCATGTATTTAGAAATTTTTTCATTTCAAAAATTTAGTCCTATTTTTAGATTTAAAATATAAGTCTATTTATTAAATTCAAGCTTATTATAGTATTGTTTTTATTATATGACTACTAAAGATTTTTTTTTTTAATTTTAAAATATCATAACAACGAATTTATTAAAAAATTTAACGATTTTAACAAGTGAACCTAAATTTTAAAATATAAAAATAAAAAAAACTTTCTAGAAATAAAATAAAAAGACTAAATTTTAAATATACAAAAATTTAGAACACATTTTAACCTTTTATCAAACACACCAATATCACGTATTAACTTCAATCATCATCTCTCGTGGGAAGGACAAAAAAGTCACATCACAAAAGATTAAATCCGTCTCAAGACAAAAAGGAATATCAAACAAGGAAGGATGGAAAATGTGAGTTTTGGTGTTGGTATGAACATTTTTGAAAAACGGAACATTTCCATTTGACAAAATGTCATCAATACCCTTTTCTCTTATATTCTACCCAAAATTCCCATAATACCCCCTCATCCTAATATTAATGATCAACGATTCCTTTTACTCGTTTTCCCCCTTTTGGTCAATAAAGAACCAACACCTAAACCCCCCAAAATTCAAAATTCAAATAATAACAATAAACAAATACCAAATAATAATAATAAAATGCTATTTTTTATTATTTTGGCCATAAAAGAAAGATAAGTAAACAATAATAATAAAAAGAAAATTCCACTATACTCCTATATTTAATGAATTTGTTTTCTTTTATTTTAATTTTTTCACTTCTTCTTAATTTTAATATTGAATAAATTAGTTTATTTAAAAAATTTGGATCAATTTAATCATGAAAATTAATTTTTTATCAATTATACAAAATTTTAATTGATATTTAAACAAATTAATTCCTCACTGCATACATATTTTATTAATTTTGTCTTCATTCTAAAAATTGGATATAATTTTAAAGAGTCTAAAAATTTAAAAAATATATAAAATAAACTTTGTCTTCAAGTATATATATAAATAGACAAAATGGGTCAATTTTGAGGTATAAATTTATTATTATACCAATAAAAATATATAAATTGATAAAAAATATTAATATAATGATTAATTATCTTTAAATCCTTTTAAAATTAAAATGTATTAAATTATTTCAATTTTTATAAAATTATATCAAAATTAAGAACCGGAAAGATTCATTTACCTTTTCTTTCTCTCCTTTTTGGTCATAAAAGAGCAACCTCCTTTTTCTCTCTTGTCCAAAACCAACAACTAACAAGCCTTGCCCATAATAATAATAATAATAAACAGTGATTGTATTATATAATTTAATATTATAATTTAAAATATTTAAAAGATTATAATTTTATATCATATAAAATTTAATTCATTTTATATAAATTTTATATTTTCTACCATGGTTTATCAAATGTCATATGATACTCATAATATAAATACAAAAAAGCAGTGAAATATATAAAATTACTATACTAATTATCTGTTCAATACATTCAGATGGATGGATTGATGAAATCAAAATCAATTGATATATATATTTTAATTGTTATAAAATTTTTACTAATTTATTTAATGATATTGAACTAATTATCTGATAAAACTTGATCATACTACCGATTCAATCACGGATTTAATTTTAAAATCATGAACAATTTCCATTAAATACATATTCCTTTTATCAGCGTTAAATACAGATTGAAGTGTTGATATATAATAAAAATTATGAGAAAAGAATCCAAAATATTATTTTTAATTTATATTAAAAAAATTAAAATGATGGTAGGCCGGCAATGACCAACTCATAAACTTTCACGATCCTTTCACACGTTCTCTTCCCCTTCACTTCACCACTTCCAATTTAAAGAGACCCCATTTATTAAGAAATTTTCCTTTTTTTTATTACAAAAATGAATCCCAACTCATCCTTACCATATACAAAAAAACACGCTCTTTTCTGATTTCATGCCTTAAAATAACCATATACTCGACCAGTCGTGATATCTTAGTGCTTGTAGTTTTGCTTCTCACGACTTGGTCTCTTTTTCATATTTTTTTCTTACAAAGGTTTAACAGGGAATAGTTGGAGACCAACAACTCAAGAGAATCATAGAATATCAACAGTTTGAATTGTTCAGGGTTTTATAAGGCTATGTCAAGATTGGACAAAAAAAAAGGGCTTTAAATAATATCCCTTTTTTTTATAAAGATTTTCAAGTGCTTTCTTTTTGGAAGTTGACAGAAAGTATAAAAGGTGAGGTTTTATCATGTTGGTGTTGCTAATGCTATGTCAAAGATCTGTTTTTTGCTTTGTTTTTAGTTATGTTTTGATCTTTTTCTTCCTTTAAGGAAAATTGGGTTTTAATTCGTTTCTTTGAAGCCTTTTTGTTTGGTTGATTGGAAAATGAGAGAGAAAGAGAGGGAAATTTTGAGATTTTGGATATAGGGTATTTTTTTAGTTTTTTATTTCTGGGGTTGAACTTGAAGTTTTAGTTTTAGTTTTCAGGTATGTTTATTTGTGTTTCTTTACATTCTCTGTGCATATGTGAGACCTGTTTGGTTGCTAAGAAACTGTGGGAAACTAAGGAAAAAAAAGATTTAGCTATTCCATTTGTTTGCTGATTTTGACTTAATTTGAACTTAAAGTTATATATGATTTAGTTGTTTTTACTATCAATTGTTGAAATTTGCATATTTGAGTAAAATCTTTATTAGTGCTTATGGTGATAATATGTTGAATTATGGAAATTCAGGATTTTTTGGGATAATTCTCTGTTAGTACTAAAAGGATGGCGTCGAGGTCCTTCAAAGGGAGTCAATCATCTTTATCGATTTCATCGGATGCAGCTGAGTCACATAAGCCTCCAGTGCCTCCAACCGTGACGTTTGCACGGAGAACTTCCTCGGGTCGATACGTGAGCTACTCGAGGGATGATCTCGACAGTGAGCTTGGTGGTAGCGATTTCATGAACTATACAGTGCATATACCGCCCACCCCAGACAACCAACCAATGGACCCTTCTATTTCTCAGAAGGTTGAAGAGCAATACGTGTCAAATTCACTTTTTACTGGTGGATTCAATAGTGTTACACGAGCTCATCTTATGGACAAGGTGATTGAGTCCGAAACAAACCATCCCCAGATGGCTGGTGCAAAGGGATCTTCATGTGCAATTGCTGGGTGTGATGCAAAGGTGATGAGTGATGAACGCGGTCTAGATATTCTCCCTTGTGAGTGTGATTTCAAAATCTGTCGGGATTGTTACATTGATGCGGTGAAAACTGGGGGTGGAATATGCCCTGGGTGTAAGGAGCCGTATAAGAACACGGATCTCGATGAAACAGCTGTGGATAGTAATACCAGGCCACTTCCACTGCCTCCTCCGAGTACAATGTCCAAAATTGAGAGGAGATTGTCTTTAATGAAGTCAACAAAGTCGGCCCTGATGAGGAGTCAAACTGGAGACTTCGATCACAATCGGTGGTTGTTTGAGACTAGAGGGACTTATGGTTATGGCAATGCTATATGGCCAAAGGATGGTAACCTAGGAAACGGAGATGATGATGAAGCTGTTGAGCCAACAGAGTTGATGAACAAACCGTGGAGGCCTCTCACTCGGAAATTAAAAATACCAGCAGCCATTCTGAGTCCATATCGGTATTGTCTCCATTTCTAGATCATCGAACATGTTATATTTCTTCACTATGTCGCATCTTTGAATATTTGTATCTTTGTTGTTGGTCTTCCGTCATTACCTTAACTTTGCTTGCAATGTCATATTATACTTGCAGGCTTTTAATATTTATACGAGTTGTTGTCCTTGGCTTGTTTTTGGCTTGGAGGGTCACCAATCCGAACAAAGATGCGATATGGCTATGGGGAATGTCTGTTGTTTGTGAAATTTGGTTTGCTTTTTCATGGCTTCTTGACCAACTGCCCAAGCTCTGTCCGATTAATCGTGCTACGGACCTTAACGTGCTGAAGGAAAAATTTGAAACACCAAGTCCTAGCAACCCTACTGGAAAGTCTGATCTTCCAGGAATCGATGTATTTGTCTCTACTGCGGATCCTGAGAAAGAACCACCTCTTGTCACTGCAAACACTATCTTGTCAATTCTAGCCGCCAATTACCCCGTTGAAAAACTTGCTTGTTATGTTTCTGATGACGGAGGAGCACTTTTAACGTTCGAAGCTATGGCTGAAGCAGCGAGTTTTGCTAATGTATGGGTTCCTTTTTGTCGTAAACATGATATTGAACCGAGGAATCCGGAATCTTACTTCAATTTGAAGAGGGATCCTTACAAGAATAAAGTCAAACCTGATTTTGTTAAGGACCGACGGCGAGTTAAACGTGAATATGATGAATTCAAGGTCCGTATCAATGGTTTGCCGGACTCCATTCGCCGTAGATCTGATGCCTTTCATGCAAGGGAGGAAATCAAGGCAATGAAGCTTCAGAGACAGAACAGAGGGGATGAACCTATAGACAGTGTGAAAATCCCGAAAGCGACATGGATGGCTGATGGAACTCATTGGCCCGGGACTTGGTTGAATCCATCAACCGATCACTCTCGGGGTGACCATGCTGGTATAATACAGGTGATGTTGAAACCTCCAAGTGATGAGCCACTACTTGGAACTGCTGAGGATGGGCTAATTGATCTCACTGATGTTGATATTCGTCTCCCCTTGCTTGTTTATGTTTCTCGTGAGAAGCGCCCAGGCTATGATCACAACAAGAAGGCAGGTGCCATGAATGCTCTGGTTCGGGCGTCTGCAATTATGTCGAATGGTCCATTTATCCTGAACCTCGACTGTGACCACTATATCTACAACTCTCAGGCAATGAGGGAAGGCATGTGTTTCATGATGGATCGAGGAGGTGACCGCCTTTGTTATGTCCAGTTCCCTCAGAGGTTCGAGGGTATTGACCCTTCGGATCGATATGCCAATCACAATACTGTTTTCTTTGATGTGAACATGAGAGCTCTTGATGGTCTTATGGGTCCTGTCTATGTTGGAACTGGATGCCTCTTTCGAAGGATTGCGCTTTATGGCTTTGACCCGCCTCGATCAAAAGAACACCATGCTGGTTGCTGCAGTTGCTGCTTTGGTCGTAGCAGGAAGCATTCTTCAATGGCACACACCCCAGAGGAGAATCGTGCGCTGAGAATGGGTGATTCCGATGATGAAGAGATGAACTTCTCGTTGCTTCCGAAGCGGTTCGGGAACTCAACATTTCTCATTGATTCAATTCCAGTGGCGGAGTTTCAAGGTCGTCCCCTTGCAGATCATCCAGCTGTGAAGAATGGGCGCCCTCCTGGTGCTTTAACTATTCCTCGTGAACTTCTAGATGCCTCAACTGTTGCTGAGGCAATCAGTGTTATTTCGTGCTGGTACGAGGACAAGACTGAGTGGGGACAGCGTGTCGGGTGGATTTATGGTTCCGTTACCGAAGATGTGGTCACTGGATATAGAATGCACAACAGAGGATGGAAATCAGTTTATTGTGTGACCAAACGTGATGCTTTCCGTGGAACCGCTCCGATCAATCTCACTGATCGACTTCACCAAGTCCTGCGTTGGGCTACTGGCTCTGTTGAGATCTTCTTTTCCCGTAACAATGCTCTCCTTGCCAGTCCACGAATGAAGTTATTGCAGAGGATTGCATATCTAAATGTCGGAATCTACCCCTTCACCTCGATTTTCCTGATTGTCTACTGCTTCCTTCCCGCACTTTCCCTCTTCTCTGGCCAGTTCATCGTGCAGACCCTCAATGTCACTTTCCTTACATACCTCCTCATCATTACTGTAACTCTTAGTTTGCTCGCCGTGCTAGAAATCAAGTGGTCCGGCATTGAGTTAGAAGAATGGTGGAGAAACGAGCAGTTTTGGTTAATTGGGGGCACAAGTGCCCATCTTGCTGCTGTGCTTCAAGGGCTATTGAAAGTGATTGCCGGGATCGAGATTTCGTTCACTTTGACTTCAAAATCTGGGGGAGATGATTTGGATGATGAGTTTGCTGATCTCTACATTGTCAAATGGACGTTCCTGATGATACCACCGATAACAATCATGATGGTCAATTTAATAGCGATAGCGGTCGGGTTTAGCCGAACAGTTTACAGCGTCATACCTCAGTGGAGCCGTCTGCTCGGTGGAGTTTTCTTCAGTTTTTGGGTTTTGGCTCATCTCTATCCCTTTGCTAAAGGGCTTATGGGAAGAAGAGGGCGTACGCCTACCATCGTTTTTGTATGGTCGGGTCTTATTGCCATTACCATATCCCTCCTTTGGGTCGCAATAAATCCCCCGTCCGGTACTAACCAAATCGGAGGCTCGTTCCAGTTCCCTTGATCCAGCATTCTTTACGCTAAGGCGAATCGGTTCAATGACATTCCTTCATTCTTTCCTTTTTCCCGTACAAGCCGATTATGCCTGTGAAAATACCAGTCATGTTCTATATATACATGTCCTTGCTGATGTTTTTATATGGATTACTCAATTGTACCTCAATTTTTATTTTATTTTTTTGTTTATGGATAGCCATTTTTATATGCTTAAATTTTTTACTTTCGAAACTTGGATTGATTGATGAACAAAAACCGAATTCAACTGTCATCTTATTGTAAGAAAAACAAACTTGGATACTCTCTAGAATTGAAGAAAAGTTTAGCGCATTTAAATTTATGTTCTCTTATATCGACAACAATGTTTATGTCAATCTTCAAAATCAACATGCATTTAATCATTTTAATTGACATAGTAAAGAAGATTTACTCATACATATTGATTAAAAGAAGAAACCCATATTTTAACCAAGTATACAATAATTAAATGATTAATGTTATGATTATCTATATAATATATTTTAATTTATTATTTAATGTAAAATATATTAAATTTACCTATTAATTATATTTATGTAAGTAACATAAGCTATTAATTAAGAAATTACAAAGCCTTTATTTCTTTTATTTAATCAATACTCATTTTAAGTGTTTTAATATCTTAATTAATAGTTTATGTAAGTAAATATAATATATAGATAAATTTTATCAATTTAATTATAATATTATTAAACTATTTTTTCATATACTAATTAAGTTATATTTGTACAAGGGTGTTTATCGATAAAAAATAATTATAATCGATTTGAACCCAAAACACAATACATGATAAATAATTAACTTTACCATTATAATCAAAGAACCAACTAATTTTTATGTGAATCTAGAAATTTTGATGTGTTAAAATTTTAATTATTGCAGAAAAGAAGTTTTAAAAATGAAAAATAAATTTAAAAATAGAGTAAAATTTTGCTATATGTATATATCAAGAATTTAAAATAAATTACGTTGTAGAATCAATTTGAGGAAATATAATAGCTTTGTTCACTATTTAGATACTGCAGCTCACATAACTTTTTGTGTCAGCACGTGAAAGTATCTCTTTATTTCGAGAGGCGAGCAAGATCTTGCTTTTGTTATTGCTATTACTTTGTGCAGGTTTTAGAGTATTCCAAAACCTTACTCCAAATATCATCAATTATCATTAAATATTTTCTATCTTCCCCGAAAGTAAACAACTTCTATGCTAATTCTTCGTCCATTTTCTTCCTTATCATCTTTATCTAAAATTTTGAAACTAGATAAAATATTTTTTTTTTTTTTGGTACCGTTGAGAAACGTATACCTAAGCAAAGTACTTGAAATGACTAATGACTTGGCTATACCGATATATTTTATTGGCAAGAGTGATCTTTCCTAGACCACCCATTCCACATATGGAAACAACCTTTAGTGCCATGAGTTTCCTCGTCAACGAGAAGGGAGACTAATTTCTTGATATCAACATCCAATCCAACAACATTCTTATCGATGATGTGAGGATAAGGCCGCCGAGTTGAAGAACTTGATCCTTCCCCATTATCCCCTAATTTTATTACATCATGTCTTTAATTATCGAGTTAATTTTTTATTTCTGACTGTAATTCGACAGAGCAAACATCCCTTTTAAGAAAATAAGTGATGCAATTCGAAAAATTAGCTTTCCTTTTAGATGCAACTTTGAGTAAAAAGCTCTCGTTCACATCTTCGGCATCGTAAGCCAACTCTCTGATCTTAGTAACATAGGTAGGCACCACCTCATTGTCCAACTTTTCTTGTATCAGCCACTTTTAAGAAGCCTTGCATCCATTTCAGCTCCCTTTCTAAACTCTCAACTTGGTGATCGACGCCCCACAAAGAGGTTACCTGTTGAGTTAGCATGCCAATTACTTCCAGAACACAAATCCATAGATTTTCTCATACATTTTCAACACTGATTTTTCTCATATGTAAGTATTGCTTCTTCCCAGGAAAACTAATATATCCATTTTTTTTAATTAATCCAAACTTCAGATAATAATTCATTTTACTCTTCAATTTTATATAAAAAGAGAGGTTATTTTTCCTTTTAATTTAATTTTTCGTCTCTTTAATTTTTGTGCAATTAATAAAATCAACCCAAAATAAATGAAAAATTAACACCTGTTAACTTTATTTATGTGTCATAGACATGAAGTGCACATTGATGCCACATTAACAATTAATTAATTTTTAAAATTTAAAAATTCAGAAAAATTATAAAATAAATTAAAAGTTATTAAAAGAATTAATATGTAGTTTACCACCTAAACTTATATGTTGTCATCAAGGTTGGTATTTTCACACTAACACTGTTAATTTTGCTAATGTGGTACTCATGATTAATCCTATAATAATACGTGGTCCTCTCTCAAGATGACACATGATAGATAAATTAAAAATATAATTTTTAGATAAATTTAAGTACTAACTAAATACTTTTAAACCAATTTAGACAGGAAAAAGACTTTGTATGGTAAATTAATTTTGTAATTAATAACTTAATACTTTTAATTACATCATAACTCAAAGAACAAAGTCTATGAAAAGAGATTAGTCGAAAGGGAGAAAAGGGATAAGGGTTAGAACAAGCAATCTTAGCAAATCCTCAATTAAATATATCAAGCAAGTAAAAATAAGATGAGCTCAATCCCAAATATTTAAAAATAATAATAATTAATTTTGTTTAATTTGCATAATTAGTTGGGTTAAAATGGTAATGATAATTAATAAAAATGGTAATGATAAATAATTTTTGCATGATATTTTTATTTTTGTTAATTTAATTATCAGTATGTATTAAGAAAAAAAGATAAATTGAGCCCTAAAATTAACAAGAAAAATCATCAACAGAAGAGAATATATATTATTTATTATTATAACCACTTATTCTTATCGTGACATTATAGAAAATAGTTATTTTTTTAAAAATATAGAGATTAACAGTAAAATTTAACCATAAAATGTTAAAGAGCTTAAAACGAACAACAACTTGATAAGAATTTATCTAAAAGATTCATTCATTCAACCAATCAATAGGTTGAACAATATATAATATTTAGGGCATATTATTTTATATTTTTGTGAAAATGTATAATTTTTTAAAAATTTAAAAATTTTAAAATATTATAATTAATACATACAATTAATCTATACATCATATAAATCCTAAAAAAATCATATATATATATTTTGAGAAATAATCTTAATAGTTTAAAAATCAGTTATTATTTTTATAATATGTCAATAAACATATTTTCTTGTTTTCTTGTAAATATTATTTATAAAAATAGCATTGTATTAAATGTAAAAAATAGATAATTTTATTCATTATTTTCTATAATACCCCAAACCCGGCCCAAACACTACTACCGGGTCTGGTATGTCACTAAGGAAAAAAAAAGATTTTAAAAAACCAATCATGTCGACAAAAGCCCAAATAGAAAATTACATAAACTGTGCCTTAATATCCAAAAGCCCAAAACTTAATTACATGTCCTTGAAAGAAATTAAAACGAGAATAAATACTAAAGGCCCATTGTAAATCTAAAATGTAAACAAATGGCCTATGGCCTTATTACAATGTAGTTTAAATCCACCATATAAAGTACTTTAAAAAAACAAGTATGGGGAAACTTTGTCGCCGGATCCACCTTCTTTTACATGGCCACCTTGCGCTTCACTCCGGCCCGGTCCGATGCACTAATCGTCACCTGAAAGGTTAGTTTAAAGGGGGTGAGTCGTGAGACTCAGTGTGCAACCCTCATGCACCACTAGATTTGGGCCTCATTAAACATAATAATAAATTCATTTACATGGAAACGTATAATATGCAAAGCCCAACCCATTTGCCTAGGTTTCCATCCGCTACACGCCCCCGTACCAACCAACACACCATTGGGGATTTCTACAATCAACCCACACCGCTATTCTCCAAGATGGCGGTCTAAGTCGCTCATCAACATATATTGGCCAAGTCCTTATAACGATATCACGGCATTTCACGGCATTAGTCACATAATAATTCACCAGTAAAAACCGTTACTCATATACATGTACATATAACTTCCTCCTTTCATCACCCAACCCATGCAACATGCACAATAATTTAAAACATGTACATGTAGTTTACTTGTAATATATAGTCGATTATTTACTAACACGAGGGTCCGCTGTTTAAATCCGAGATTTCGCTTTTAATGTAACATATAAATCTTATGTACACATAGACATATATATACATTTATTATTAATCGATCTAGACGGTGGGGAAGTGTTACACACCTGATTTGCGTACTAAGGCTTTTGCTATGTCTATGCTACTATCACTTGAAACAACTACTATTGGCCCATGATCTGACTTCGATTTCGGCCCACATGTAACACCCCAAACCCGACCCAAACACTATGGCCAAATTCGGTATGTTACAGATGAAAATATTTTGAAATCCCTTGTTTAGCCGATATTATTTAGAGTAAAAGATGTTGTCTTATTTTAAAACAGTTGAGGTATATAAAGAAAACAATACTTAGTTCATTCAAAAATTTAAGTCAAGTTATTACCAATTTTGTGATTGTACCCGGTGGTACGAAAGGATACATTTTCGTTTGAATTTAGGAAAATTTGTGTAATCATTTTAAAGTTATTAAACAGTTTAAATAATTCATCCAACGGATAAAATAATAAAATAATCTTAGGAGGCCTTATTACAACTTAATTAAATAAAACCCAAATAGAATAAAACTAAAATAAAGTAATTCAAAGTAAATTTAATTTCCAACGCATGGCCACCTCGAGTCCATCCGGCTCCTCATCCGCTATCTACGTGTCACTGAAAAATATTAAAGGAAAAGGTGAGTCACCAAGACTCGAGTGTAACCCTTTTCCGGTTTAGTGCAACAACATACACAATTTATAACAATTAAACATGCACTAAATATAGCACCCAACCTAGCCATCCAAACACCTTTCTACCGTGTGGTACCAAACCACTTTGGTGGTGCCAAACCAACGGTGACTTAAAGTCACGATAGTCATCATTAAATGCGATTGCCAAACCAATGGTGGGGCCAACCCACGTGTGATACCAAATCACCGGCGTCGATCCCATAATATAATCCAGGTGGGGCCAACCCTTTGTGGTGCCAAGCCACTGGACGAGACGCTATGAGGTTCCAAACCTCTGGAGGTGCCAAACCTCCGTGACCAGTAGTCACGAAATGTGGTACTAAACCACCGTGTCCGTCGACACGAATATTACTTCCCCCTCCACTCATTTAACCCATATCAACCAAGAATTTATATTTAAATAGAAATCATGCCAACATGCTCATTTAGCAACACATATAGAGTTTACCATTAGCCATAACCACATATACCAAATATGTCATAATATGTCATGCTTCCCAAAAGCATCATAAAGAGAGTCATAACGACAAGGACTTACCTGAATCCTTGCTTATACCATTAGGGTATTAAATCCGAATCTACACAATTCGATTAAGCATACACATAACTTTTAGCACATTAAATAGTTATAAAGTGTGTATGTACACACCTGATTCTAACGATAACTCTAAATCCCCAAAGAGGCAATCGGCCACCCTAGCTTTTCTGTCCCTATATTCGGCCAAATACAAAGGTTAGTGCTATTGACCATTCGGCCAAACCCATATATATCCGAAGGATTAATATTTGAACCAAAACCCTACCCAAACGCCTTCGAGTTCAACTATAGCACACGATTTGCGACTCCGCTTCACTTCCCTATAATCGGCAACCATTAGTATCACAAAAATTGCCTTTCAAAAACCAAATAAATGGTTTACTGCATCCTTACCATCACTTACCAAAATTGCTAACGAATGGAGGCTTCACATGACTATTTCCAAAATCCCGGAGTACCTTCCTTTATGACCGATTGAGACACACTAAAAAGGGACCACCCTTGCTTAATATTCAGCCAAGACTTCACAAAATAGGAACGGGGTTTCGGCTAAAGAGAAACAAAAGAGATGCTGGAATTTTGAATAATTTTGGGCAATTTGTCTAAGGAAATTTTGGCAGCAAGGTAGTAGGGATTCGACTAATGGAGGAAGAAAAAGAAAAGAAAAGATGTGGGGGTAATCAATGGTGGTTTTCGGCTAAGTAAAAGAAGAGAAAGCTGGAAAATTTTGAAGGATTTCCTAGGGAAAATTTGGCAGCAGCAGAGGAAAAAGAAGAAGAAATAGTTGCTGGAATTTTTTTGCACATCTTGCTGTTCAAAAATCAACTTTGAACAGCCACCAAAGAGTCCCAATGCTGGCCAATTCCTCCCCCTCTATGCTGATAATTTCAGCTCTCAATTATCAAGGATTTAATCAAAATTTATTTACTTCTTATCTCCTAGCTATTCTCAACAATTTGAGTGAAAATAAAATTGTAAAAACTGCTCCCTTCCAGCCAATTAAGTGCAGAAAAATAAGCTTATGCTTATCCCATAAGAGTCCAATTTCATGCCATTATTCTCCATTCACGCCAAAACAACAACAAAAAAAAACAAAACCAATTTACGCTTTTAGGTTCGAACTGGGACCATCTTGTAGCCTCCCCTTAAGCGCCTGCACCAACTCTCCCAATTGACTTTCATGTCAATTAACCCTTCCATTAATTTATAAAACCTTCTTCTTGGCCCTTTTTCTCCTAACGAAAACAGCCCAAAATAAAAATGCTCCCTGCGTCCCTCGAACCCTAAGTGGCTCCCCAAGCCACTCCTACTACCTGGACTGTCATGCTACGAACATTCCCCAATTAATTTTAAGGCCTTCCTTCCTCAATTTATCACCACAAAAAGCAAAAATGCTTCTCTCATCACTCGAACTTGGGACCCTGCACTCCCCCTTTTCTTCAACACGCATGAAACACTTAGCCAACCATCTCCTTGTGTCAAGTTCCTTTTAAAAATTTTCTTAACCCCTAACTCACCTAGCTTCCCTCCTTTAACACTTAAAAATAAATTTTTAGCCCTAAGACAGGCCTAGCTCGGGTTTATTCTTGGACCTCAAACATGCCAAATAAAATCATATTATTAATTTCTTTAAGTACACATGGGAAATTAATTAAATTACAAATAACCCCTAATTGTGGTGTTACATTCTACCCCTTAAAAATTTCTACCTAAAATTGCAGGATCGGATCAAGAGTGGGGTATTGCTACTGCATCACATCCTCGGGTTCCCATGTGGCCTCCTCCGTACCATGATTCCGCTATAACACCTTTACCAAAGGCACTGACTTCCTACATAGAACTTTGACATCACGATCCAAAATTTGTACTGGCTCCTCCTTGAAAGACAAGTCCGGATTCACTTCAATTTCTGCCACCGGCACAACGTGTGACGGATCCGACCGATATCGTCTAAGCATCGACACATGGAAAACGTTATGGATCTGGCTCAACTCTGCCGGCAACTCAAGCTGGTAAGCTACCGGACCCACTCGCTTTACTACTGTATATGGCCCGATGAACCTTGGGCTTAGCTTCCCTTTTCGCCCAAATCTCAATACCTTTTTCCAAGGCGACACCTTCAGAAAAACTTTGTCTCCTACTGCATATTCCATCTCCTTATGCTTAAGGTCAGCATAAGATTTCTGCCTATCTGACGCTTCCTTAAGACGAGCCCGAATCACCTTAACTTTATCTTCGTTTACATCACCAATTCTGGACCCAAGACTTGTCGTTCTCCCAACTCCGTCCAACACGTAGGAGTACGGCACTTTCGTCCATACAGGGCTTCATATGGTGCCATCTGAATACTCGCTTGATAACTATTGTTATAAGCGAATTTCGCTAACTGAGATACTCTTCCCAACTACCACTGAAATCCGAACACACCCTCTTAGCATATCTTCTAAAATCAGATGACCCTTTCCGATCGCCCGTCCGATTTGTGGATGGAAAGTCAGATCGAAATCCAATCGTGTGCCCAAAGCTTGATGCAACGCTTTCGAACCTTGACGTAAATCGGGATCCATATCGAGATGATTGATCTTTGGAACACCATGCAACCTCACTATTTTCGACACATACGACTTAGCCACCAAGTGAGTAATCCACTTCATCGGTATGAAGCGAAGTGATTTAGTCGACGGTCCACAATCACCCAAATCGCATCCTTCTTCTTTGGGCGTAAGGGTAGCCCAATCGACAAAATCCATCGTGATCCTCTCCCATTTCCACCGAGGGATCTTTATTGGTTGAAGTAAACCCGATGGCAACCGATGTTCACTTTAACTCACCGACACGCCGACACCTTCTCACAAATTCGATTACATCGCGCTTCACTACGCCACCGTAATTGTTTCGCAAATCTCCATACATTTTGCTACCTCCAAGATGCATAGCGATGGCTGCTATGTGCATCTCAAGAATTTTCGCCTCAATTCCACATCCTTGAAGATACAAGCTCGCCTTGAAAACATAGCACCCTTCACCGGATAAACTGTATCTTCCAAACCACCATCCCGAACTCAGAACCTCCGAGCATTCAAACTTTCGTCTACTAACTGCTTTTTCCTTAATCTCATCGATCCAAGTCGCTTAACTTGTAGTTCGCTAAAGACTTCCATCGTCAGATAGACTCAAATGAGCAAACATCGCCTTAAGTCCGCCACGACCTTCCGACTTAACGCGTCAGCCACCACATTAGCTTTGCCCGGATGGTACTCAATAGAATAGTCGTAGTCTTTTAATAGTTCAATCCACCGTCGCTGCCTCAAGTTCAAGTCCTTCTGAGTCAAAAGATACCTCAAACTTTTGTGATCCGTGTAGACTATCGACTTCTCCCCCATACAAGTAATGTCTCCATATCTTCAAAGCGAAGACCACTACTGCTAACTCCAAATCGTGAGTTGGATAGTTAACCTCATGCGGTCTTAACTGACGGGACGCATAGGCCACTATATTCCCTTCTCAGATCAACACACATCCCAACCTTGTATGAGACGCATCACAAGATGGCAAGTAAATAACTTCCGCCGCCAGTTGTATCGTAACCTAACTTCGTCGAATCTTCCTTAGCTTATTAAAAATTTTCTGCTGCTTCTCCGACCATACAAACGAAACTCTCTTTCTTAATAACTTAGTTAGTGGGGCTGCGATTAAAGAAAACCCTTCCACAAACCTTCAATAGTACCCTGCCAGACCCAGAAAACTTCAAATTTCTGCCACTGACTTAGGCGGTTTCCACTCCAACACCGCTTCAACCTTGCGAGGGTCCACTCTAATCCCTTCCCTGACACCACGTGACCTAAGAAAGCCACCTCCCTAAGCCAAAATTCGCACTTACTGAATTTGGCATATAACTGCTTCTCCCTCAGTACTTGTAGAACTATACGCAAATGCATGTCATGCTCCTCCTCCGTCTTTGAATAAACCAATATGTCGTCTATAAACACCACGACAAATTGATCCAAGTACTGCTGGAACACCCTATTCATTAAGTCCGAATGCTGCCGGTGCGTTGGTCAACCCAAATGGCATCACTAGGAACTCGTAATGCCCATATCGAGTTCGGAATGTCGTCTTGTAAACATCAACCTCCTTTACCTTAAGTTGATGATAACCCGACCTAAGGTCTATCTTTGAGAAAATCGATGCACCCTTCAGTTGGTCAAACAAGTCATCGATCCGGGGCAACGGATACTTGTTTTTGATCGTTAACTTGTTTAACTGACGGTAGTCAATACACATCCGCATTGACCCGTCTTTCTTCTTGACAAACAACACAGGTGCTCCCCACGGAGATATACCTAGTCGGATAAACCCTCGGTCCAAGAGTTCCTGTATTTGAGCCTTCAGCTTCACCAATTCCTTTGGTGCCATTCGGTAGGGTGCTATAGGCACAGGTGCCGTTCCGGGCAATAAGTCTAAACCAAACTCAACTTTCCGATCTAGAGGTAGACCCGGAAGTTCTTCTGAAAACACATCAGTGAATTTCCCTACCGTTCGGACCTTCTTAACTACTGACTCCTTAGCCTCCAAGGCACATATTCGAACCAAAAATGCCTCACACCCTTTTCTGACCATTTTCTCCGCCTTCAACGCGGACACCACGTTGGATAGGTAATCCCTTCTATTACCTATCATGACCACTTCATCACCCTCAGCCATCTTTAGAACCATGCACTTAGCAGCGCAATCCAACTTCGCCTGATGCTTAACCAACCAGTCCATGCCAAGAATTAAGTCGAACTCCCCAAACGGCAGTTCCATCAGGTCAGCCACAAACACTACCCCTTGGAGTTCTAGGGGTACATCTCTATATAGTTTGTTTATAACTACAGAGTTACCTAGAGGGCTAATTACTGTCATCTCCCTAGCAGTAGTCTTAAAGTCTATATTCATAGTCTCTACCACACTACTAGCAACATATGAATGCGTTGAACCCACATCAATTAATACAACATATGGAAGTCTAAAAATTAGGAATGTACCGGTTATGATGTCCGGTGCGTCACCCTCCTCTCGACGCCTCGCTGCGTAGAATAAACCGGGTTGCCTCGCTTCTGTGTTGCCTGCCCTTCTTCCCGGATTCTTGTGGCCTCGATTAGAACCATTGCCCCCTCTACCATTTCCACGACCCCTCTGTGGTGGTCCTACATTTCTAGCCTGAGCACGGTTCTGACCCTCTGGCTGATTCTTAGCCAACTTCTGAGGACAATCCCTTACTCGATGATCCAAAGATCCACATTCAAAGCATTCCCTCTCACCGGTCCAACATCCTCCCCAATGTGATTTCCCACAGCGATTGCACTGAGCCGGTCTTTGATTAGTTGCCATGGGCCTTCCGCCGATTCGCCCATCCCGCTTAGCCCTCTTCGGCGGCATTACTCGATCCAGACGATCCAAGCCTCTTTTTCGCTTGGTTCTATCATAATTCATCTCACGGACGCCTTTGACCCTTCTGCTACTTTAGCCTTTTCCATCAAAACAAAGAACTCACGCTCCCGCTATGGAGCAATCAAGCACCTCAAGTCATCCTCGGTCCGTCTTCAAAGCGGACACACCGTTCATGCTCTGTCGACACAATTCCCGAGTATAGCGGCTCACCTCAAGAATTCCGCTTCATATTCGACTGACCTTATTTCCTTGTACCAACCCCGTAAAGGCTTTCCTCGAGCATCAATATATTTGGTGCCCACATACTTCTTCCGATAAGCGACTTTGAAATACTCCCAAGTAAGGTCATCGCCAGAGCACCATCTCGCATCGTGAGCCACCACCGATATGACTCATACTTTAGAAGCGACACCGCTGCGTTTCACTTCTCCTCATCCGTCGATCAAGATCATCCATGATCCTTTCATCGATTCTAACCAAGATTTCACAAGCCTTTGGGTGCCACTCGATACACCGGAATACCTCTGCCTGTTGGATCGAATCGCTGGCATGCACTTCCGAGCTCCCATACCTCCACTCGCCCCAACCACCATCTTAAGGACTCGCAACACAGCTTGCGTTACTACCTCACCTCCCGTCTGATCCTGCTCCTCACTCTAAAAATTGGGGTGGTAGTGGCGGTGGTACCCCATTCTCGATTCCCGACCCGACCTCACGGGTTCGACACTGCTATCTCCGCCTCTACTGCGTCACGACGGCCTCATCCTCTGAGAGCTCATTCTAACTCTCGCGCTTTAATCTGTTAAGAAATTTTTATGGATTAGTATTTCACTTGGTTACCCATGAAAAAAATTTTATGATAGGAGTTTTAAGAGTAGTTCATTCAGAATCAAACAAGCACACAGTCTTTCATTCATTCAAAGAGACGTTGTAGTTTCGTTGTGATCATTTTTCCACTACCCAAGGCATTTTCGTAATTTGTCTTACAGGGGTATTTTGTAATTTTTCAAAAACACAGGTTCTTGGATGATTTTGTCAAAAATTATTTTAAATCTCTTAATTTCCCGGGGTATTTGGAAAATTTTGAAATTTAGGGGTCTTCGGTGATTTTGAAACTCAGGGGCATTTTGGTAATTTTCCACAAATCAGGGTAAATTTGTAAAATTGATAAATCAGGGATGTTTCAAAAAAAGTTGTAAAACTTTGGGAGTTATTTTTAAGATTTTAGCTTCCATTTTGATGGGGTTGTAAAAATTTTGAAAACCAAGGTCATTTTGGTAATTTTGTTGATTAGGGCAATTTTGTAATTCTACAAAATCATGACGTTTTTGGAATTTAAGGTTTTTAAGCACTTTTTATGAAATGAAAATTTTGATTAAAGCTGTGGGTATTTTGGAAATTTCTATTTGAAAAAAAATTTCATACGGAGGGTATTTTGGTCATCTTTCAAACTGAGGGGTATTTTGGTCATATTTTTTTAAAAAAAAACAAGGCTTTATTTTCCTCAAAAACAAAACGGCTAATCCCTTTCCGGGTTTTAGTTATCGAGTTTAGCCTATGAGTGTGTCGCCTCACTAGGATGAACTGATTACTACGCACCAGTAGGATTCGAGTGAGTAGAAGGTGAGTCACGAGGATCGCTTAAATACCAAGCCCCATCGAATCCAATCCTAGACATGCGCATAACGATTGCCACATCCTTTGCTCGTTGACAACTCTGTGGTTTGTTTAGAGAATTATTAAATCTTATGAAATTTTTTTTTTGTTGGGGTATGCTAGCCCTAGGGTTCAATAGTTTCTACTTTAGTAGTCTACGTTCCCATCTTACCCTTTCTACCCCTCATCAAAAGAATTCACAAAAGTGGATAGAAGTACTTACCTGGGCGGATAGGTGCCGGAGACTCGGTGCCATGCTGTTCAAGCCAAAACAGTTTCTAAAAATATCATAATAAGGCCTACTTAGCAAAACCAAACATTTTGGGCCTTGGGCCCCACAAATGAAGTTTTAAACCTGGCTCTGATACCAATTTTGTAACACCCCAAACCCGGCCCAAACACTATGGCCAAATTCGGTATGTTACAGATGAAAATATTTTAAAATCCCTTGTTTAGCCGATATTATTTAGAGTAAAAGATGTTGTCTTATTTTAAAACAGTTGAGGTATATAAAGAAAACAATACTTAGTTCATTCAAAATTTAAGTCAAGTTATTACCAATTTTGTGATTGTACCTGTAGTAACGAAAGGATACATTTTCGCTTGAATTTAGGAAAATTTGTGTAATCATTTTAAAGTTATTAAGCAGTTTAAATAATTCATCCAATGATAAAATAATAAAAATAATCTTAGGAGGCCTTATTACAACTTAATTAAATCAAACCCAAATAGAATAAAAACTAAAATAAAGTAATTCAAAGTAAATTTAATTTCCATCGCATGGCCACCTCGAGTCCATCCGCTCCTCATCCGCTATCTACGTGTCACCGAAAAATATTAAAGGAAAAGGTGAGTCACCAAGACTCGAAGTGTAACCCTTTTCCGTTTTAGTGCAACAACATACACAATTTATAACAATTAAACATGCACTAAATATAGCACCCAACCTAGCCATCCAAACACCTTTTCTACCCCCGTGGTACCAAACCACTAGTGGTGCCAAACCACTGGTGACTTAAAGTCACGATAGCCATCATTAAATGTGGTGCCAAACCACTGGTGGGGCCAACCACGTGTGATACCAAATCACCTGGCGCCGATCCCATAATATAATCCGTGGGGCCAACCCACTGTGGTGCCAAGCCACGGGACGAGACGCTATGAGGTGCCAAACCTCCTGAGGTGCTAAACCTCTCGTGACCAGTAGTCACGAAATGTGGTACCAAACCCTTTGGTGTCTCACGACACTAATATTACTTCCCTCCACTCATTTAACCCATATCAACCAAGAATTTATAATTAAATAGAAATCATGCCAACATGCTCATTTAGCAACACATATAGAGTTTACCATTAGCCATAACCACATATACCAAATATGTCATAATATGTCATGCTTCCCAAAAGCATCATAAAGAGAGTCATAATGACAAGGACTTACCTGAATCCTTGCTTATACCATTAGGGTATTAAATCCAATCTACACAATCCGATTAAGCATACACATAACTTTTAGCACATTAAATAGTTATAAAGTGTGTATGTACACACCGATTCTAACGATAACTCTAAATCCCCAAAGAGGCAATCGGCCACCCTAGCTTTTCGTCCCTATATTCGGCCAAATTCAAAGGTTAGTGCTATTGACCATTCGGCCAAACCCACATATATCCGAAGGATTAATATTTGAACCAAAACCCTACCCAAACGCCTTTGAGTTCAACTATAGCACACGATTTGCGACTCCGCTTCACTTCCCAATAATCGGCAACCATTAGTATCACAAAAATTGCCTTTCAAAAACCAAATAAATGGTTTACTGCATCCTTACCATCACTTACCAAAATTGCTAACGAATGGAGGCTTCACGTGACTATTTCCAAAATCCCGGAGTACCTTCCTTTATGACCGATTGAGACACACTAAAAAGGGACCACCCTTGCTTAATATTCGGCCAAGACTTCACAAAATAGGAAGGGGGTTTCAGCTAAAGAGAAACAAAAGAGATGCTGGAATTTTGAATAATTTTGGGCAATTTGTCTAAGGAAATTTTGGCAGCAAGGTAGTAGGGATTCGACTAATGGAGGAAGAAAAAGAAAAGAAAAGATGTAGGGGTAATCAATGGTGGTTTTCGGCTAAGTAAAAGAAGAGAAAGCTGAAAAATTTTGAAGGATTTCCTAGGGAAAATTCAGCAGCAGCAGAGGAAAAAGAAGAAGAAATAGTTGCTGGAATTTTTTTGCACATCTTGCTGTTCAAAAATCAACTTTGAACAGCCACCAAAGAGAATGCTGGCCAATTCCTCCCCCTCTATGCTAATAATTTAAGCTCTCAATTATCAAGGATTTAATCAAAATTTATCTACTTCTTATCTCCTAGCTATTCTCAACAATTTGAGTGAAAATAAAATTGCAAAAACTGCTCCCTTCCAGCCGATTAAGTGCAGAAAAATAAGCTTATGCTTATCCCATAAGAGTCCAATTTCATGCCATTACTCTCCATTCACGCCAGCAACAACAACAAAAAAAAAACAAAACCAATTTCGCTTAGGTTCGAACCGGGACCCATCTGCAGCTTCCCCTTAAGCGCCTGACCAACTCTCCCAATTGACTTTCATGTCAATTAACCTTCCATTAATTTATAAAACCTTCTTCTTGGCCCTTTTTCTCCTAATGAAAACAACCCAAAATAAAAATGCTCCCTGCGTCCCTCGAACCCGAGACCTATCTCCCTTAAGTGGCGCCCCAAGCCACTCCTACTACCTGGACTTTCATGCTATGAACCTTCCCCAATTAATTTTAAGGCCTTCCTTCCTCATTTCATCACCACAAAACGCAAAAATGCTTCCTTTGTCACTCGAACTTGGGACCTGACTCCCTTTTCTTCAACACGCATGAAACCACTTAGCCAACCATCTCCTTGTGTCAAGTTCCTTTTAAAAATTTTCTTAACCCCTAACCCACCTAGCTTCCCTCCTTTAACACTTAAAAATAAATTTTTAGCCCTAAGACAGGCCTAGCTCTGGTTTATTCTTGGACCCTCAAACATGCCAAATAAAATCATATTATTAATTTCTTTAAGTACACATGGGAAATTAATTAAATTACAAATAACCCCTAATTCATGGTGTTACACCACACCCCTTTGGCCAATCTCGCACTACTGAAACAGATCGCTTCTTGAATTTGGGCGACGGTTCTGCTTGACTGTTAGTTGAGTCCATATCAATCCCTTAATCACTAAACCAAATAACGATGAGATCTAACTCATTAGTTAAGTGTAACCTTTAAAACGAACACTTACCTAGTTAGTCAATCTCGAATATCCTTTAAAAATTGTCACCACCAACCTTCCTACATTCGCCATCAACCAAATATCAAACCAACCGATACACACAATTTACCTACATTCGGCCACACTTACCACTTTTTACCTTCGATTTTTCCACCAAATCGGCTTTAATAGGATAGTTTCGGCTTCTAGGAGTAAAGAGTATAATCAACGAGGCCTTGGAAACAATAATTTAGATTAGGAGTTGATCTAAACAAAGGAATCACGAAAAGGAAAATCCCAAACTCACTTGGGATTACTAAGGAGTATACTACATGTTGTACCTTCGGAAAACAGAGATCTCCCTTGTAGATTCGGCTATAGAGGAAAAAGATAAGCACTAAGAGCATTCGGCTTTCAGAAGAGTTTTTGAGGAGAGGAGAAACACTTAAGGAGTTTCGACTATGATGTGTTTTCAGGAAAAAGAAAAGAAAGAAAACCAGAGAGGATGGAGTGTAGATTTGGCAGAGAGAAAGAAGAGATGAGAGAATGGTTAGCAAAATTTTGGCTAGCCTATACTTAACTGATTTCCCTTCCCGTAGTTGAGTTTCGCCAACTCTCCTCTTCTTTGATAACCTCTACATCTCATGATAACTTAATCCTTACCTTACCTTTTGAAGAGCCTCACTAAAGCCAACTCCTCCATCCTTGTTTATCATCTTTTATTTCTTAAATAAAAGAAATAAAACTCCTTAATTAGAAGCCTAATGCCGTCCACCCCCTTCCCATTTAAGTGCCGAATTTGACCCATCTTTTAAGGCCCAATCGGCCACACAAGGGCCCAAATTCCTCCCCCTTTTATGGCGCCACCTTATGCCCACTTAATGCACTTTAATTCTTTGGACCACAAGCCCAGCTTGTCACTTAATTATCCATCTTCTTAAATTATAAGCGAACGCCATTAGTTAGCCACCTAACCCAAATTTTTAAAGCCCAATATTTCACTTTAAATTACCCAAAGCACTAACTTTAACCCTAATTCAAATATTTAATCAAAAAGTTAGCCCAACCTTTACAATCTCAATTTAACATATTAAACATAACATTCTAAGGGCTACATGCATCTCAAAAATTTTAAACGTTCCCATTCTCAAGGCCTATTGGGCCCAATTTCAGGATGTTACATTTTCAATGTATATTTGACAGAAAATCATATCATAAATATGTTAATACAAAGTTACGAGATTAGAAAGCAACAAATAATTTTAGAAGATAAATTATTATATAGCCCTTCCCATTAGTTAGGATTAGAAGTGTTCATGGGTCGGGTCAAGATAAGTCTATTTGATATTAATATATTATATGCTTGTTCAAGCTCAGTTCGACTAAAAAATATTGGCTTAAAATTTAACCTAAGTCTATCCATATTTGTAAATGGCTAACTCAGGTTCATTTTAGGTCCACCCACATTATTTTTTAAATTAATAATTTTATATATTTTTATTTATTAAAATTTTATATATATAGTTGACCTTAACAATTTTATTAATTATATACTATTGTAGATTTAATTTTTATGTGTTATAAATTTACATAATATATAAAATAACATAACATAAAGGGATAAATTCTAAAACATTACTAACTTTAAAAATGGGTCGGGTCAGGCCGAGCTTAGGCATTGAATGTTTAAGCTCAAGACTGCCCTAAATTTTAAACAAGCCTAATTTTTTGTTGCGGAAGCCCATTTTTAGAGCTTAATATTTTTATTCAAACTTCCTAAATTTCAGACAAATTTTCGAACTTGAACAGATAACTTAATTCATGAATAGGTTTATTTGAGACCATATAAATAACATGGTGGGAAGGGAATATATAATAATTCTCATATTAGTGGGCTTAAAAGATATATTTCTTTGGAAGTAGTTAGATTTTATGCTCATTAATTTATTTAAATAATAAAGTTGGAGGCCAATTTGGATTTTGGGATCCTTTCTGTGAAATAAAATACAAAATTTCCATTTATTCAATTATTTTTTAATGTAATTTCCATTTATTTATAAAAATGGAAAATATATAAATCTAGTGATTACCAACATAGTAAAGACCGCCACTAAATTAACATTTCTTAGTCAAACATCTTAGAAAAAAGAAATTGGGAAAATGGCTCCAAAGTTTGCCCAATTGTTTGTCTCAACATTGCTGCTATTAACTCCATTGCTATCTCTAGCAGGTAAACCCTTTCTCAATCTTCAATTTTCAGTCCATTTTATCTTTTATTGATGTGTACATGTTGCAGATGGTCGAGATATTGGTGTTTGTTATGGATTAAATGGAGATAATCTTCCATCTCCAAATGAAGTAATTAATCTTTACAAAAGATGTCAAATTGATAATATTAGGGTCTATCAGCCGTACCCTGAAGTGCTCGAAGCATTAAGAGGATCGGGAATATCAGTGACGATCGGTCCGAGAAATGAGGACATAGCGGGCTTCGCAACGAGCCAAGATGCAGCCAATGATTGGGTTAACACTAACATCGTCCCATACGCGGACGATATTTTATTCAGATGGATCACCATAGGCAACGAAGTCATTCCAGGACCATTAGGCTCAAATGTCCCTGCTGCCATGAACAACATCCGAAATGCACTTGACTCGGCCGGGATAACCTTGGCTAAGGTCACAACCGTACTCTCTGGAACTGCCCTCGCAGCCTCGTATCCTCCATCTGCTGGTGCTTTCGGAAGTGATATAACAGAGACTATGACCGGTATTGCTGCGATCCTTGCTCAGCAGGATACACCCCTTTTGATCAATGTATACCCTTACTTTGCCTACTCATCGGATCCTTCTCATATTTCTGCCCAATACGCCATGTTCACTTCTACTGCGCCTGTGGTGATCGATGGAAGCTTCCAATATTTCAACCTCTTTGATGCCATGGTTGATGCTTTCAATGCTGCACTTGAAAAGATCAACTTTGGCAACGTGAAAGTCGCTGTAGCCGAGACCGGATGGCCAACAGCCGGAAATGAGCCCTACACGAGTGTGGCCAATGCTCAAACTTACAACCGTAACCTGTTGAATCATGTGACGCAGAACGGGACACCAAGAAGGCCTGACTATATAATGCCCACATTTTTCTTTGAGATGTTCAATGAAGACTTGAAGGGAAATGTAGTTGAGCAGAATTTTGGATTCTTCTACCCCAGCATGCAACCTGTCTACCCTTTTTGGTGATTTCAATATTGCTTTCAAAATTATGGTATTTTGATTTTGTATTTAATAATTTAATGCTTTTTAATTACATCATAGCTCAAAGAATAAAGTCTATGAAAAGGGATAAGGGTTAGAACAAGCAGTCTTTGCAAATCCTCGTTTAAATAAGATGAGCTCAATCCTAAATATTAAAATAAAATTAATTAATGTTAATTTGCATTTTTTGCATGATATTTTATGGGTGTTAATTAACAAATGAAACAACAAGAAAAATTCGCAATAGAACACAATATATATTATTTATAATTATAATAATTTATTCTTATTGTGATATTCTAGCAAATAATTTAATTGTAACTTATAATAATTTCGATATGTTCTTTAAGTATGACCATTTAATGGTCCAAATACAGATTCTACAGTAAAATTTTTGTAAACAAAATTAAAAAATATATATATTATATCATTTATTATAATAATTTTTCTTATTGTGATATTATTGTAAATAATTTAATTACAACTTATACTAAATTTAATATGTTCTTTAAACGTGACCATTTAATGGTCCAAACACGGATTCTACAGTAACTTCTACATGGGCGCAATCACACTTTCCAGAGACACAAGTACATGTAGCAGGAGCTGGACAACCAGGAGAACCGCACTGGTTTATGCAATCTTTACTACTCTTGCAAGTCAAAGACCTAGCATTCACATTATTTAAAGTACCTACAAAAATATATTAAAATTCCTATAAATAGTAATTTAATTCTTAGTGATTCATGGTAAATTTAGATACCAAAATCTTATTTTAAAAAAATAAATTACTAAAAAGTTAAATAAGAAAAAGTGTGGATAAATACATACAAAGAGTAGAAACGAAGAGGAGGAGCAACAAAACTATAGTCGTCGTTGATGGCTTCATTTTTGTTTCTCCTTTAACAATATTACAAAAGCTTTCTTTTAGGTTTTATGATCTTCAAAATTGAAATCCTAAGGTTTATATAGGTAATAGTGAAGAGAAAGTTTAGGAAAGAAATTAGCCATAATCTCATTTTTTGAATAATTTTATACTTACCAAAATGTGATTCCATTTTATATTTACTTACCTAAAATTCTTCCCAATAATCTTTACTTTCCAAAATTAAAAAAATACGTTGAATAATTTTATACTTACCATCATAATGCCATTCCATTTTACATTTAATTACTTACCAAGTTCATTTTTCTGAATAATAATTACTTTTCAAGTCGATTGAGTCTTAGCTCAGTTAGTATTAGTATTGTTGTCAGTGTAAGATGACACAAGTTCAAGTGTGCTAAAACGCATTATCATCTTATTTAAGGGTTAGTGAGATGCTATGGATAATCCTAGACATTGTATCAAAAAACAAAGACTATTTAAAAAAAAACCAAAAATTATTAAGTGTCGAAATAAGGATTGATTTTTTGTGCATAATGATTGAGACACTTTGTTGGATTACATTATTTTGTTTCATAGGATTAGGATTAGCATTCAATCCCCCAAAATATCAATGAAATCAAAATGCTTAATGTAGGGTGAAGTAAAAAAAAAAATTTTAGGGGCTGAAATTAAATTGTAATTTTTACAATAATAACAATGAAATTTTTAAAGGATTAAATCAAAATTTTATTATTTTTAGGGGCCAAAATATAATTTTACTTTTATTAATTTAGAACTTTAAAGATTTTAAAATACCTAAATAGAAAATTTTCCATTTTAGAGAAGCCGAGACCCCGAATTTCCATTTTGCCCCTGGGTTAATGTACCAAATGGTACCTGAGTTTAACATAAATGTTTAATGTAGTATTGATATATATATATATATATATATATATATTTATAATATTAGGTATTTATTTTTAGCTTCATTAAACAAAGTAGTACATAAGTTTAACACCATTAAATTTTAAAATTTTATCAAATCAACACTTGATAAGTGTTTTTTATTCAACATTTTTAATAAGTTAAAATTTTAATAAAATTTACACAATTTTAGTACACATAATATAATATAATATAATATAAATTTTTAAAAAAAAAGAGAGAAAAGTAAGTACAAGAGAACTTAGAAAATGAAAACCCTATTTTTTCATGTTGTCCAAGAGTTGGGCCGGGTCGAGACCCAATTCCAAAAAAAAATTAAATTTGTATTTCTAAAGTTTGATACAACACGTAATTAATAAGGTATCGATTTTGCTATAGATGTACAAGAGAGAAATAAATTCAAGTTAGGCGACGACAATGACATAAGCCGAGACAAAGGTTTCGAAGGACGAAACTACCCAATAGAGAGACTAGTTGTGAAATAGCCGAGGCATTGAAAAAGTTCCGAGGCGAGTCAAATTAGTGTCATCTTTAGGACACGATAAGAGTGTCACAAGAATGGGTGAGAGAGAATGTCATGAGCCACGAATTAAAACTCATGATGGATTCGCACAAATTGTCCTTTAGAGGTCAATTAGTCAAATGGGACTCATTTAATCCATTTGAATTGGTTTGATTTGTGGAACCATAATGAAACTCATCTACTTGAAGCCCTAATTATCCAGTGAAACACCCCAACAAAACTTGACTTATTAGGATTGTGGACGGCCCAAATTTGCCCAGGGCCCAACAATTAAACAACAAACCCAAAAAATAAATACAAGCCCAAAAAAAAAACCAACCCAATCAGAAAACAAAAAAAAAACTAAAATAAAGAAACAGGCCCAAATGGCCCAAACCCGAAACCATTCTCAGCCAAAAACAGAAAGAAACAAAAAAACCCTAGCCGCACTCGACCTCGACCTCGACTTGACCCCCATCGCATTCTGCGCTCCGCCAAATACCTTTGCTCCCGACGCTCCCATGGCCTGCAAAACACGCAAAGACGAATATCAGCAGGAACAAGGGGCCTTTTTGTTTTTATTTCTTGCATCTCGGTTATAAAACCGAACAAGATAATGTAAAAAGGATCCCTTTTTTAAAAAAAAAAACATCAATAGAAAACAAGAGAGAGTTTTTGGCACCACAACAGATTCAAACACTTTCAAAAAGCAACCAAAATAGCAAGCAAAAAATCGATACAAACACAACAAAGATTAAACAAAAAAAACTAGAACCGAAAACAGTGGACAGAGGTGATTCCATTTCAAAGCTTTTTATTTCTTCTCTTTCATCTTATTTTATTTTATTTTATTTTATTTGAAACCAAATAAACCTTTTTCTGTTATTTTTCTTTAAAAAATAGTTTATATATACATATATGCATAACATCAAAATATAAAAAAAAAAAAAAAGAAAACAAAATTTTTACCTTTCCTACATAGTGGCGGTGGCTTGAGCTCGGCACGCAAACAGCGATCGTGGCGGTGGCCCTCGCCGGAAATCGCGCTACCCCCTGCAGAGAACTCTCTCCTTCTTTTTTTTTAAGACTGCAGCAAATGAAAAAAAAAGGAAAAAAAAGGGGTTTTATAAAGGTTGCTAAACGACGTCATTTAGGGCGACGTACGGTGGCCCCAAACGACGTCGCTTGCCGTGACTCCATGAGCGACCCGACCCGCTCCAGAGGATCCGCGTGTTTTGCCCAAAAAATGGGAATTTTATGCGCGTGGTCCTTCCGCATTTTTGAATTTTTACAATTAGGTCTTTTGCTATTTCGATTTTGCCCCAGAACTTTACGAGATTATAAGTTTAGTCCCCATAAAACGCTGCGTTTAGAGGTTTTGGGTAAATTTGCGCTTCTCATCCTCCATGTTTTCGCGCATTACAATAGGGTCCTCTTCCTTTTTTTTATTATAAATCTCCCAATTTTATTTTTAATCGATTTGGTCCTCCCTTTAATTATCATTGTTATTTAATGTTTTATTGTTTATTTCTTATTATTATTGTTTTATTATTATTATCATTCTTGTAATATTACGTATTACTATGTTATATTATTATTATTAGCATTATTATTATTATTATTATTATCATCATTCTATTCCTCTATTATTAATTATTATTATTATTTACTATTACTATTACTTTATTACTAGTATTATTACTATTTTATTTTATTATTACCACTCTTATTTATTTTATTATTGTTCATTTATTAATAAGTTATTATTTTTCATTATTAATCTTTACCATTTATGAATTTTGTTTTATATTATTTTATTCATTATTTATTTATTTGTTATCTTATTTATTTATTTGTCATTTCATTTACTTATTATTTATTCTTTTATTGCTCCTTACTTTTTAAACACTTTAAAACACTTTAAGTACTTATCATATTTTTTAATTTTATTTATTTATTGTTATTATTATTATCATCCCATTTGTTTCTATGATTTTATTATTGTTGTTCTTATTTCATTATTTATTTGCTCATTCGTTTATAAGGATTAGATTTATTCACACATTTGCTTCATTTGTCAAGATCATTACTTCGTTTAATATTAATCAATCAAATTTCCAAAATAAAGATAATGTTCGGTGTTTGAAAATTCGGGAAGATCGAGCCCTAACTTACTGGGTTCCGGTTTTACTCGTCTATGTTAAACAACAGGATATCTCCTTTTAAGTCGCGATTTTCTCGTTTAATCTAAATGACTGGATATCCTTTTTAAACAAATACATTTCTAAACAAAAGCTTAATCTCGGAAATTTGAAATGTCACGCCCTAACTTACTGGACTCGACATCTAGATACTTGAGATAAGTTTCTTTTCCTAAAATAGAGGCAATCTTAGTATTTGAAATCTCGGAAATCGAACCCTAACTTACTGGGTTCCGATTTCTCATTTGACGAATAAATGGAAGATCCTCTTCAAATAAAAACCAAGTTTCAAAAGGCGAGCTTAGTTTCGGGAGTTTAAAGTATTGTGCCCTAACTTACTGGACATGATGCTTTACCTCTTGAAAATAAGAAAGTCTTAACGTCCTTCCAATTTTAAAATAAAAAGCATTGTATTTTGAATCCTTCAAAGTTTTCAACAAATAGGACATCAATCAATCGGTTTGGTACCAATTTTGGGCGTGTCGAGGGTGCTAATCCTTCCTCGCACGTAATCGACCTCGAATCCGTTTTCTCAAAGTTCGTGGACCGTAAAGCATTGTTTTAGTAAATTAAATGTTTTATTAAAACGAAGGTGATCCGATCACACCAAATAAAGATCGGTGGCGACTCCTTTCCTTTTCTTTTTCCAAAATCGAGTCGACCGCGTCGTTTCACGTTTTCAAAAAAATGGTTACGACAAGGATAATTTAAAATTCTCCTTATTTTTCTCAAATATCGTCAAGTCAAAACAAATTTTAATAAAATTGAATTGATATAAGATTAAATTAAATGTACAATTTTAAAGTAGGGATTAAACCAAGCAATTTCGAAATGCCAAATTAAATTGAACCATTTTGTATTTTGTATTTAAAAATTTATTTTAAATAATTAATAATCATTTTGAAATAAAATTCTATTTTCATTTTTTAAGTTGATTGTTAATCGAAATTGCCTAAAATTAATCAATCAAATTCAAGCGTTTATATGAATGATTTAGTTTAGAAATTAAATCTAGTTTAAATATATCATCAAGTAAAAATAAGATTAGCTCTGAAATTAAAATTTATTTAATGTTTATTTAGTTTGCATAAATTTTTATACAAAGTTCAAAACTATCATTAACTCCTTCACAATATAAGAAGATAAACGCGTTTCAGTAGCGTTTAAATTTATATATAATTCTCCGTTGAAAATACTACCGATGTCAATTAAGTTAAGATTCATTCGATAATTTGCATAATTAAGTTAAATATGGTGTTGATAAATAATTTTCGCATTATATTTTTTATTTTGTTAATTTAATTACGAATGCACTTCTTTTTAAAAAAATTAGTTACCCATACATGCTTTCTAAAAGAAAATTGAGCAGCAAAAATTAACAAATGAAATTTCAAAGAAAATATATATTATATTGTTTATTATAATAATTTATTCTTATTGTGATATTATAGCAAATAATTCAATTACAACTTATACTAAATTCAATATGTTCTTTAAACATGACCATTTAATGGTCCAAACACGGATTCTACGGTAGCTTCTACATGGGCGCAATCACACTTTAGGAGACACAAACGCATGAAGCAAGAGGTGGACAACCGGGGAACCATGCGATTTACTTAATCTTTGCTACTCTTGCAAGTCAAAGACCTAGCATTCACATTATTTAAAGTATCTCAAAAATGACCGTTGTTTATACTTCTTACATATATTAAAATCTATAAAAATATTAAAAATTATAAAATAAATAAGAAAAATGTGGATAAATAAATACCAAAAGTAGAAAGGAATAGCACATTGTGGTTGATGGCTTCATTTTTCTTTTCTCTAAAAATACTGCAAAACTTTATTTTTAAGGTTGTATGATCCTTAAACGATGAAATTCTAAGCCTTATATAGGCATTAGGCAATAGTGGAAAGAAAGTTTAGGAAAGAAATCAGCTAACCTTATAAAGATAATGTGATTCTATTTTATATTTAGTTACCAAATTTGTTTGCCTATAATATTTACTTTCCAATTTTAAAAGAAATATTGAATAAATTTACACTTGCTACCATAAAAATGTCATTCTATTTTATTTTTAAGGAAAAATTTCAAAATTATACATGAATTTTGATTTAATGTATAATTGTATACATGAACTTTAATTTGGTGCAATTGTTAAAGATATGTGACCCAAATTCTTGTTAAATAAAAATACAAGTGGCAAGATAGGGGGATCTACGGTATAGGCTGCACAAGTGAAATCCGTATAGAAGTATGCTTCCTTTCTTTGATGTTGATTAGAATAAGGTGTTTTAACCTTACTGCACAAGTGAAAACCTATAAATAGACGTATTTGTCTCTCCTCTTGTATTCATTCGAATTCGACATAGTGAATTTTCTTCTCCTTTGCCGTGGTTTTTTCAAAAGGGTTTCCACGTAAAATCTATGTGTTCTATTTTTCTCTCTTTTCTTTCCATTAACGACATTCTATTTTTACAGTAATCATACATGTGAAACTCTAATTGTGGTTCAAATGTATACTTGAAACTTAAATTTTGATTTAATCATACACATTTAAAGAAATAAATACATCTCAAGAATGGGTTGTTTGAGACTTTGGATCAAAGAAGTGACTCTTTTCTGCGGAGAGGTTTATTAAAGGTATGGCCGCTAATCCAGGAAAGTTTAATTTGGTCGGTGAGAGATGGGAGCAGTATTAAATGTCGGAGTGACTCGTGGATTCCTACTGTTGGTCCTCTTTGCAATCATATTTCATCTCACTCCAACTTGGCGTCGGATTGCTTTCTTAAGGGTATGGTCACTGGAAAGGATGTTGGAATTTGAATCTTTTTTTACTTTGGCTTCCAGAAGAGATCATTTTTAGGACCGTGGGGATTCCCCCTCCATGTCCAACAGTTGGATCGAATAAAGTCATGGGCGGTACATCAACAGGAACCTTCACACTCAATAGTGCATATGGGAAGATTCGTGAAAAGTCGTGGAACCCAAAAGAGGCGGTTTGGCAGCTTCCATGGAAATTTCAATGTCCTCAGATGATTAGATACTTCATCTGGCTTGCCTTTCAGCAAAGACTTATTACTAATGTAGAAAGAGTGAAAAGGCGCTTGAGTCATGATAGTTCTTGTGGGTTTTGTTGTCATGAATATGAAGATGTGCTACACGTTTTAAGGGATTGTCCGACAACTAGAGATATCTGGAAACACATAATTCCAAAAAATAAGGTATCTTGGTTTTATTCAGGTGGACTTATGGAGTGGCTAGAGGCAAATTTACAGAATTCTCAACAATTATATGTAGGAGATGTCGATTGAAAATGCTTTTCTGGACTCATTACGTGGCGTATTTGGGAAAATCGTAACCTTCTCATATTCCAATGTAATAGCCCGATTTTGACCCTAATCGAAACGGTAGTTTCGGAACCACGAATCCGAGTTGGAAAAATATTTTAATATTATTTTCTATGTTCTTTATGTGTGAATTGGTGTGTGTAAAATTTTCGTATTAAAATTTGATTGTTTTGGTGCTTAATTGTGAAAAAGGGCTTAATCGCATAAAAAGAAAATTTGGTGGTTGAATGTGTAAGTACTAAATTGAAGGTGGCTTCTTAAATTGAGGTATTAATAGTGGAATTTAGCCAAAAATAAAGCTTAGTTCTGGTCATCATTTGCATGTAATAGTGACTTGATTGTTTATATTATTTTATGATAAATGTGATATTTTAATATATGTTAAAATATGATATTTGGTAAAAAGATGAAGTGTTCATGTTTCTTGTTGTTTTAGCCGAACCTTAGCAAAAGAAAAAGAAAGAAAACCTTGCAACATTCGGCCATGAATTGAGCTTAATTTAAGGTGGGTTTTAGCTCGATTTTTATAATTTTTACGTTTTTGAGATCGTTGCTTAGAAATGAACAAAACCCATGTTTTAATTTTTGATTGTGATGATGATTTTGTGTTTTGCCATTGATGATACCTTGTGATTCTTGATGTTTGATGAAGAAATATGAATTACATGTGTTAAATTAACAAGTTTTGTCTTTGAATTTTTGATGAAATTGTGCAAAAATAAATTTTTGAAGGACTAAAGTGCAAAATAAATTAAATGTATGGACTTGTATGAATTTATGGAACATTCGGCCTAAGCATGACACAGTCAAATTTTGAATATTTTGTGTTTTGTGCAATAGGGACTAAATTGTGAAAATGTGAAATGTTAGGGGTAAAAATATAATTTTCCCACTTATGTATTTTCGGATTAAATTGTATGAAAATATGATTGAATGAGCTTAATTTGAAATTAAATAGATCAAGAACAAAAAAAGATCGGGATTGGATCGGGGAAAAACAAAGTTGAGCGAATAGTCGAAAAACGTAGTCCGTCGATATCCGAGGTAAGTTTTTCAGCAATTGGGTTGAATTGAATTATTATCTATAATGAAGTACACGAATTAAATAAAGGTAATATGTACAATATGTCAATGCCGAATGTATAATTGGTTGGAAAATGAAATTTAATTGAATGTGAAGTATAAAATATATGCTCATGACATGGCTAAGTGGGACATTGATGTCCAGAAATGAATATAGTTGAAAATGATGAATAATTGTTTATTATTAATATTTAGCGAATGTGGAAGGATATAAAAAGAATAAATTATTTTTTATACATATATATATATATATATGTGATTGGGATTCAAATTTTATATATATGTGTGTTTATTTAGACAAGTATCAAGACCAAGAAATGTGCTAAGTGAGTGAATTTGAATACCGAACCGTGTGTAAAAAGAAATCGGTCACGTGGCACTAAGTGTGCGAATTTTAACATCCGAGTACTAAGTGTACGAAATCGGATAGTACGCACTAAATGTGCGAATTTAATTTTTCGAGTACTAAGTATACGGAATCGGATAATAAGCACTAAGTGTGCGTGTAACAACCCAATTTTGACCCTAATCGGAATAGTGGTTTTGGGACCACAAATTCGAGTCCGAAAAATATTTAAATATTATTTTTCGTGTTAATTATGTGAATTATTATGTGAAATTTTCGTGATTTAATTTTATTGTTTGGGTGTCGAATTATTAAAATGGGCTTAATCGCGTGAATTGAAAATTTGATAATTTAATGTGTAATGTCTAAATTGTTGATGTCTTTTTAAATGGAAGCATTAAGGTTGTAATTTGACCATGGAGTGGACGGTTTGATGATAACATATATGTTTATATGTTAAAAATTTATAAGTTAAATTTTATATTTTATATTATATTATAAGATAATAATAAAAACATGAGTTAGTGGAATTTCTTTTCATGTTCATCTTTGTTTCCACCGAAAAAAAAAACAAGAAAGGTTTTGAGCTTTGTAACATTAGGCCTTGGTGTAATTCAAAATTGGGTATGTGTTTTTGATCGGTTTTTGATAATTTCTACGTTTCTGAGACCGTTGCTTCGAGTACTACAAAGCCCATGTTCTAATTTTTGAATTTGATGAATATTTTGAGTTGAGCCATTGATGATAGCTTGTTGCTTATGTTGTTTGAGGGTGAATAATGATAAATATGTGTTAGATTAATATGTTTTGTGTTGGAGTTTTTGATAATTTTGAGTAATTAGGACTAAATTGCAAAAATAATAAATTGAGGGGTTAAAATGAAAAATAAATGAAATGTATGGACTTATATGATTATAAGGAAGGTTTGGCCTAGCTATGTTGTTGGGAGATTTTGCATATTTTGTGTTTTGTGCAATAGGGATTAAATTGTGAAAATGTGAAATATTAAGGGTAAAAATGTAATTCACCCAGTATTAAATTGAATGAAAATATGCTTGAATGAGCTTAATTTGAATATGTTTAGATTAAGAACCAAAGAAATCAGACTTGGATCGGGGAAAAGCGAAAAAAGTCGAATAGCCGATTTTTGTCGTTCGTCGATATCCGAGGTAAGTTTTTAAGCAGTTGGGTGAAATAAATTTGACTATATACTAATGTATCATGAAATGAAATGAAATGTGTATATATATTTATACTAGCCGAATGTGGGTTTGAAATTATGAAAATATATATGTATAAATATGGAATGTATGAATTGGCTAAATATATGTACTATGGTTAATGGACATATATGTACATATATGTATGGAAATGGAAAGTGAGTAGTGATGGTAATTGAAATTTTTGGATGTGTGTGTATGTATATATTTGAGATTGCTGAATGTAAAGGTAAGTGGAGATGGTAAATTAAGTTGTTGAAAAATAATTATATACTATAGATAGAAAAAAAAATTGAGTATGTACGAATGGGAATGGGACTATAAATGTTTTGGAAGAGGAAAGGAAAGGTCAGTAAAAAGGGCACTATGTGTGCGAGCTAAATTTACCGAGCACTGTGTGTGCTAAATCGGTTAAATGGCGCTATGTGTACGGAATAATAAGTAATGGCACTAAGTGTGCGATACATTACTGTTAAATGGCACTATGTGTGCGGAATAATAAGTAATGGCACTAAGTGTGCGATACATTACTGTTAAATGGCACTACGTGTGCTCTTTCTAAAGTAACGGCACTAAGTGTGCGATACGTTACGAAATTTGCACTATGTGCGGGATTACGAGACTTGGAGACATGAATTGATGAAGGAGATAAGCGGAAATGATACATGAGTAAGTATTGCATGATAGCATAATAACCAAGTATCAGTGAGGTAAGTTGTATTTAGCCACTGCATATGTGATGTTTATTGAGCAAGTAAGTTGACAAAATGCTCTTGTATATGTGAAAATAAGGTAAGTCAGTTGTTGAATTGATTATATAAATGTTAAAGTTACAAATGTGAAAAATGTGAATGTATATGTGAATGTGTATAATCGGCCAAATGGGGTATATGTAATTTTAATAGTGAGATTTATATAAGTTCATGTGTATTTGTACAGTTAACCATATGATATGTGTATGAAAGATTTAAATGATAACTTTGTATTTGGGAACATGTATATTCGGTTTGGTAACTTAGTGTTAATATATAATAGTTGGTATATATATAATTGCTTATGACTTACTAAGCTTAAATGGCTTACTCTGTGCGTATTCTTGTTTACTTCTGTTTATAGATTTGGATAGACGTTAGGAGTTCGAGGATCGTCAGCAAGACTACTCACACTATCGACAGATTCCTTTGGTATTTTACAAAGTTGAAAATTTAATATATGGCATGTATAGCATAGTAAAAGGTGGAATAGGAATTAAGTACTTTGTATGTAAATAATAGCCATGCGAAGATGGCTTATCTTCTTTGATTGATTTGGGTTCTGTGTTTATGGTTGATAATGGTCATAAAAAACAATAATAATAAGTTTATACTTATACATATGTGATTACGATATATGTTCATGATAGGTAAGTATGTGTTATGTTTAATTTTAAGTTAAACATATTGAATTTGGTTATGTTTGGTATGATGAATCGAATTAGTTAAAATGTTGACTTGAACCAAACGTAAACTTGGATATTATGGCTATGAATAGGTGATGATAATAGGAATATGTTAAATTTGATTAAGTGTTATGGAATTGTATATTTGTTGTGCATTGTGTAAAGTTTGATTTACTTACTAAATGATGTTAAATAAATTGTCTATGTAATAAGTATTAGTAATTATGTAAATTAGTAAGATGTGATTTGGTTATTGAAATATATATATATATATATATTATTCGAATTTAACAAATAGGTATGTGGTCATATTGATCATCAAGTTTTTGATTTGGAATTGAAATGATCATGTTGGATATATATATGTATTCGGCAATGATGTGAAATTTTGATAGATGTTTAAATATAATACAAATGGATTTAGTTCTAGTAATTTGGTTATGATATTTGTATTTGTATGTGGTAATTGTGGGATGTAAATTTTAGTTATGTGAAAGCTAATAGATGTTTTTCAAGATTAAATTGGTTATATGATGTAATGTGATAAAAATTAAAATAGAGAATTAAGTATATATTTGCATATATCCGGCTATGCTTAAATGAATTATTGGTATACTTTATTGAGAATTTATTTATGGTTAGTCATGGATTCTATAAGCTTGTGATTTTTAAATTTGAAATATATTTGGAGTTAAGTTTTAAATTGTAAATTAATTGAATGATGATTATAGTCGAGGTTGTTTGTATGGAAGATTATATGATTGGCCGAATGTGTATTTGTGATTACTTGAGTGATTTGACATGTATATATATTTGTAATAAAAGAAAAGAAAATATATGCCTGTTTGAGTGCTGTCTTATTCGGTAATGCCTTGTAACCCTAATTCGGCGACGGATACGGGTTAGGGTGTTACGGTGCGAATCTATTTTCCGAGCACTAAGCGTGCGAAATCAGACAAAGATTTTTAATTGCATGAATTGAACTTTATAACACGTTTGGTACAAAAGGAAAAGGAATTTCGGTCGATGAGTATGGAAGGTGTGAGTGTAAACACCAATGTAATGGTTGAAATCGGTAAGTTTTCGATACCATAAGAGTTTATTTTTTTAATGGTAAGTATAAATCTCATAAGTAGTTTATGAATAAAAACTGACTGTTAAATGTATGTATGTTTTGATTTTGGAAATATGAAAGGTGATAGGTTAATATTCTTTTGTATTCAAGTGATGAATGAATTTAAGACTTATGAGAAGTCTATTTTTTTTTAAATGCTTGGGATATCCGGTTGATGAGTTAATAGTGTGTAAATTACTATTACAATGTATTTTGGCTTCGTTATGTAATTGCTTATAACTTACTAAGCTATGTTAGCTTACAGTGTGTGTTTATTTGATTATTTTATAGATTTTGAAGTCTAACTACGAGCTCGGGGATTATCGTCGAAGTCTATCACACTATCGACTCATTTTGGTATTTTATAAACAGAATTTTTGAAACTATGAACATGTATGGCATGTATAGGCTAGTAATATTATGTTTGGTTTTGAAGTTATATATATTTGTATAAGCCATGCGAAAATGGCTTGTCCATCTTCTTAATCTTAGAATTTATATTTTGGCTTGATGATTATGATTGGTTGTGGTTTTGGTTGATTTGGTTTTGGTATATATAAGTTTGGTTAATGTATAGAGTTTAGATGAAATGGAGTAAAGATGTTATAAACTTGTTAACCATATGTTGCAATGAAACAATTTTTGTTAGTAGTAGTGACGTGACTTTGAAAAATCACCAAAAATAGGATAAATGAAATTAGAAAGTGAATAAGGTATAGAATTAAAGCTTATTGTGTCTATTTTTATATTAAAGAAACATAGTAGGAAAAAAATTATATTATGAGATATTTAAATTTTAGTGAGACTGGTTCTGAAAGACTTCATGATCCCCAGTTTTGTCTTGAAAAAGTTATTAAAAATTGTAAAAAAAATCATGGAGCATAGCTTATATGCTTAGAATCCTTAATGAGTCTATTTTTTATTTGAATAAACGAGAACATTAATTGAATTCTGTAAAATGAGATGACTGAATTTTTGTAAAGATAAGTCAGAACCATCAAACAGTGAAATAGAGGAAACTTTAATGAATAAACTGTAATAATTGGCAACAAGAAAATTCTGGAAAAATTATAGTAAGAAGATATATGAGTCTAGTTTCAAGAAAAAATTACATATTTAAATTTAGAGTTTTGTAACTCAAGTTATAATTAATTTAGTCAACATGACGCAGATCGACAGTTTCAATTTTTATGCCCCGAATTTGTAGTTAAGTTTAGTAATGCCCCGAGCTTGACTCCGGCAATAGTCTCGGGTAAGGGGTGTTACATCCAAGGTATTCCATGGAGTGCAAGAGAAATTGTTAGTCTCTTACAGGTGGGAAAATTTCCACACCGATAAAGGACTTCGTCGGGAACAATCCAAGGGGCTTTCCACTCAACATCTTCCTTTCGGAGGTTTTGAAGAATTTCCATCCACCTTTGCTCTGATATATCGTCCCTCCTTATCCTAACCGTGGCCTCCTCTAAAGGGGAATAACTTTCAAAGAACACTCGGTAAAGAACCTTGTCAACCCTCCAAAATGGTGTGGAACCAAACCAACAATAAGCATGCGCATCCAATGATTCTACCTTCACCAGTTCTCCGACATACGTTCAAAGATCCGAACGTTTGGCTAAGATCGCAGTGCAGTGTGTGACCCTTTGTTAAGTCGATCGAATAAATCAAGAATTGGTTCATCTATATGTCTTGGAGCTTTAGGAAAAATTACCAAACCATAAATACATAAGGCAAAGACGTCGATCTTCTTCTTTACATCTGGATGTGCTAGGATCAGGTCCCTCAAACTCACCCAGGGTATGCACTTACCCTCACATTTCTCTTGGATTCTAGCTGCAACCCATTGTTCACTCATCCCCGTGATACTCATTAACTTCTTCACAAAAGCTGGGACATTGGCAGCCCTAAAATAAGCTTTGTCGACTTGGACCCTTGAACAGCGAAGCAAGGTTGTATATTCCTCTACCGTGGGCACTAAATCTACTTTCTCGAAAGTGAAACAACTATAAGCAGAGTTCTAAAACTGAATCATAGCCTGGAATAGATGCTTATCTACCTTGATGTCGAGCAAGTAAGGTAGATCGCCATAACTACGATAGAACAGATGTTTTGCCTCATCGTCCCATAGGTTCCATATTTCTTTCAACTCACAGAACTCATTTTGCGTGATACTAATACAAGTAAAATCCCATAGTTCAATACATACCCGTCGGCTAAGCTATTCCCTTTCTCTAATTGTGTTCGCTCTGACCATGTCCGGACGACTGCATTGTCTTCCACTTTATCAAGGAACTCGTTCTCCATAACTAGCTTTCTAACTTAGAAACTGACCGTGAATCGATACCTCTCTAAAATATGAAATGACATGCATCAGAAAAATAAAGCACAACAAGTTAGTATTATGAAATAAAATATAAAGCAAATACAATAACAAACACCTATTTGGGTAACAACTAAGGCTTGGTATAGTTCTACTTAGGGTGAGTCCTTAGGTCTTCTATATGTGGTTCAGCTCTAAAGTTGAGGTACTTGAACCAGCAGATTCCTCGATCCTCACCCATTATAGGTTCATACGTACCGAGTTCGGTTCAGGGGAATACATTTCCCTATGGCCATGCGGAAGTGAAAACTTCACGAAGACATAGGTACAGATGTATCCCGGAAGTAATCCACTAGCCCATGCGGAGGTGAAAACCTCACAAAGGCATAGCTTCTCGCTCCCACTTAAGGGTGTGACCACAACGGTCATGCAATGCCATGCAGAGACATTTTATAAATTAGAACCACATGCAATAAAAAAAATCATAGTTTTTCAAATCATATTTTAAAATTTTAACAAAAGGACATGAAATAATCAATTTTACGGCTTGACTCTATTGGTGTCCCCAGTGGAGTCGCCAAGCTGTCGAAACTATTTTTATAGATTTTAGAAAACAGGGTCGACTTTAAAAAACACAAATGGAGTCGCCACCAATCCTTTTTGCTTAGGTGTGATCGGATCACCTTATAAAACGTTTTATTTCAAAACATTAATTTTGGCCTACGAAATCCAAGAAAAACGGGTTCAGGAGTCAGTTACGTATGAAGAAGGATTAGCAACCTCGTAACACCCAAAATTGGTACCTAATTGATAATTTCATGTCTTAATGTCGAAAATTCGAAAAGATTTGAAAACATGATTTCTTTAAAAACTTGAATAGTTTGAGTTAAAATTTGAGATTTCTTTGTTCCGAAAGAATACAAACATCACATCCAGCACGTTAGGACATGATATTTTAAACCCTCGTAATCAAAATCATCTCGTGATTTACGAAATTTATTAAAAGGATATTTAGTTATTTAGTCAAACCAAAAATCGAAACACAGCACGTGCACTATTTCCTTAATTTCTAAATACAGAACATTACCTTATTTAAAAAAAACATTTAGATAAAATATAATAATTTTACAAATTGTATTTTTATTTAATAATATAGTATTAAATATAATACTAAATATAATATAATAATTAATTTAACAATAAATGAGTGAAAATAGCCAAAAAAGACGAATATAGTCATTTAGACAAAATCGTCTCATGATTTACGAAATTTATTAAAATGATATTTAGTTATTTAGTCAAACGAAAAATTGAAACCAAGCACGTTAGGACACTATTCCCCGAATTTCTAAATACAAAACATTGCATTTTTTTAAAAAAAACCTTTAGATAAAATATAGTAATTTTATAAAATGTATTTTATTTAATAATATAGTATTAAATATAATACTAAATATTATCTAATAATAATTAATTTAACAATAAATAAGTGAAAATAGCCAAAAGGACGAAAATAGAATTGAAAAGGAATCTTTGGGTAAATTTGAAATAAAAAAGGAAAGGTCCATATTGTAATGCGCTAAAGAAGTGGAGGGACCAAAGTGGGCAATAACCCCTCCCTTCAAAACGCGTAGCAGCGAAGGGACCAAGATGGAATTGGGATAAAAGTTCGAGGCCAAAATTAGAAAAAGTGAAAAGCTTGATTGCAAATTAATAAAAATCGGAAGGACCAAAATAGCAATAAGACCATTACAACAAAACACGCAGATCCTCCCGGTGGGTCGGGTCAACACGCGGATCCGGCCAAAGCGACATTGTTTTGCATACTGCAAAACTGCCCAAACGATGTCGTTTTGGGAGGCTATTTAAGGCCCAAAATTCTTTAAAAAAAAATCATTTGTCTCTCGCTTAAAAAAAATTTAACCCCCTTTTTGTTTTTTCTCTGCAGGTCCAAGGGGCGGTGAAGTTCCGGCCACGCTCCGCCGTGGGCTCTGTTGCCGGCGCCGCCATGCACGGCGGTCGGAGCCCCGAAAAGGTAAAATTTTTATTTTTATTTTTTAAAAATAATATAGGTATATATATATATATATATATATATACTAAAAAAGAAGAAAGAAAAAGAAAAAGACTTTCGAAAATGGTAAGGAAATATCACTTCTTTTTGGCTTCTGTTTTTGATCTTTAGTGGTTTCTTTTGTGTTTAATCGATGCTTTCTTGTTTAATCTATGCTTGCTATTCTCTGATTTTTGTTCTTTTGTTTGAATCTCTGTGTTTATATTGATAATCGAAAAAAAAGGTCCCCTTTTTACAACTGTTTAGATCGGCTTATATAGCCCTTTTTTACAAGCTTCATTTATTTATTGTCTTTTCCTCTTTTGTGCAGGTGCCAGTGGGGTGTGCAAAATTCGGGTAAAACCGAAAAAATTCGGTTAACCGATTGAATTGATTAATCGACCCCAAATCGAAAAAATTTGGTTACTCGATCAATTCGATTAATCGGTCGGTTAACCAATTTTTGGTGAAATTCGGTTAATTGTTTTGTGATTTTTTGGTTAACGATTAATTGGTTCGAAACCGAGAGGTTAACCGAAATTTTTCAGTTTAACTAAAAAAATTAATAAATAAAATTATAATATATAAATAGGCCCACTATTCATCTAAACCCAATCCCTAAACCCCATCCAAACCCAAATATCCAACCCAACCCAACCCAATTACCCAATCATAAAAATTACAAATAATTTAATAAATAAAAATAAAATTCTAAAACTAAAACTAAAATTATGTAATTTTTTTAATTACATAGTGATTCATTTCGGGTAATTTGGGTAATTCGGGTAATTTGGTTAATTCGGTTAATTCGGATAATTAGGGTAATTCGGTTAATTTTTAACCAAAAATAAAAAAAAACATATAATTTTTGGTTAATTCGGTTAACCGACCAAATTAACCGAAAAAATTTCGGTTCGGTTAATTTTTTTGAAAAAAGTTTGGTTCGGTTAACTGTTAAAAATTTTGAAAGGTCGGTTTATTTGGTTAATGTTATTTCGGGTCAGTTAACTGATTGAACACCCCTAGGTGCCAGTGGCGGTGCAAGTGGGAGGGTCGATGCTGCAGAGGCGGTGGCAGGCTTGGCAGGCGACTAGTCAAAAGGCCCTAGGTGCGGCGCACCTAGCGTTTATTTTTTCTTGTTTTTTCTAATTTGGGGCATTGGCTAATTGGGCTTGGTTTGTTTTGGGCTTAATGTTTTTGGGTTTGTTTTTAATTGGGTTTAGGTAAGCTGATTGGGTTTTGGGTCTTAGTGAGCCATCTGATTTGGGCCTCGAATTTTGGGTAATTGAGTTGTATAATGGGCCCGGGCAAATTATGGGTCTTACATACCCAATAGAGAGACTTGTTGTGAAATAGCCGAGGCATTGAAAAAGTTCTGAGGCGAGTCAAATTAGTGTCATCTTTAGGACACGATGAGAGTGTCACAAGAATGGGTGAGAGAGAATGTCATGAGCCACGGATTAAAACTCATGATGGATTCGCACAAATTGTCCTTTAGAGGTCAATTAGTCAAATAGGACTCATTTAATCTATTTGAATTGGTTTGATTTATGGAACCATAATGAAACTCATCTACTTGAAGCCTTAATTATCCAGTGAAACACCCCAACAAAACTTGACTTACTAGGATAATTTAAAATTCTCCCTATTTTTCTCAAATATCGTCAAGTCAAAACAAATTTTAATAAAATTGAATTGATATAAGATTAAATTAAATGTACAATTTTAAAGTAGGGATTAAACCAAGCAATTTCGAAATGCCAAATTAAATTGAACCATTTTGTATTTTGTATTTAAAAATTATTTTAAATAATTAATAATCATTTTGAAATAAAACTCTATTTTCATTTTTTAAGTTGATTGTTAATCGAAATTAAGTCTAAAATTAATCAATCAAATTGAAGCCTTTATATGAATGATTTAGTTTAGAAATTAAATCTAGTTTAAATATATCATCAAGTAAAAATAAGATTAGCTCTGAAATTAAAATTTAATTAATGTTTATTTAGTTTGCATAAATTTTTATACAAAGTTCAAAACTATCATTAACTCCTTCACAATATAAGAAGATAAACACGTTTCAGTAGCGTTTAAATTTATATATAATTCTCCGTTGAAATTATTACCGATGTCAATTAAGTTAATATTCATTCGATAATTTGCATAATTAAGTTAAATATGGTGTTGATAAATAATTTTCTGCATTATATTTTTATTTTGTTAATTTAATTACGAATGCACTTCTTTTTAAAAAAAATTTAGTTACCCATACATGCTTTCTAAAAGAAAATTGAGCAGCAAAAATTAACAAATGAAATTTCAAAGAAAATATATATTATATTGTTTATTATAATAATTTATTCTTATTGTGATATTATAGCAAATAATTCAATTACATCTTATACTAAATTCAATATGTTCTTTAAACATGACCATTTAATGGTCCAAACACGGATTCTACGGTAGCTTCTACATGGGCGCAATCACACTTTCCGGAGACACAAACGCATGAAGCAAGAGGTGGACAACCAGGAGAACCGCACTGATTTACGCAATCTTTGCTACTCTTGCAAGTCAAAGACCTAGCATTCACATTATTTAAAGTATCTACAAAAATGACCGTTGTTTATACTTCTTACATATATTAAAATCTATAAAAATATTAAAAATTATAAAATAAATAAGAAAAAATGTGGATAAATAAATACCAAAAGTAGAAAGGAATAGCACAAGCAACAAAACCATGGTTGTGGTTGATGGCTTCATTTTTCTTTTCTCTAAAAATACTGCAAAACTTTATTTTTAAGGTTGTATGATCCTTACACGATGAAATTCTAAGCCTTATATAGGCATTAGGCAATAGTGGGAAGAAAGTTTAGGAAAGAAATCAGCTAACCTTATAAAGATAATGTGATTCTATTTTATATTTAGTTACCAAATTTGTTTGCCTATAATATTTACTTTCCAATTTTAAAAGAAATATTGAATAATTTTACACTTGCTACCATAAAAAATGTCATTCTATTTTATTTTTAAGGAAAAATTTTAAAATTATACATGAATTTTGATTTAATGTATAATTGTATACATGAACTTTAATTTGGTGTAATTGTTAAAGATATGTGACCCAAATTCTTATTAAATAAAAATACAAGTGGCAAGATAGGGGGATCTACGGTACAGGCTGCACAAGTGAAATCCGTATAGAAGTATGATTCCTTTCTTTGATGTTGATTAGAATAAGGTGTTTTAACCTTACTGCACAAGTGAAAACCTATAAATAGATGTAGTTGTCTCTCCTCTTGTATTCATTCGAATTCGACATAGTGAATTTTCTTCTCCTTTGCCGTGGTTTTTTTCAAAAGTGTTTCCACGTAAAATCTATGTGTTCTATTTTTCTCTCTTTTCTTTCCATTAACGACATTCTATTTTTACAGTAATCATACATGTGAAACTCTAATTGTGGTTCAAATGTATACTTGAAACTTTAATTTTGATTTAATCATACACATTTAAAGAAATAAATACATCTCAAGAATGGGTTGTTTGAGACTTCGGATCAAAGAAGTGACTCTTTTCTGCGGAGAGGTTTATTAAAGGTATGGCCGCTAATCCAGGAAAATTTAATTTGGTCGGTGAGAGATGGGAGCAGTATTAAATGTCGGAGTGACTCGTGGATTCCTACTGTTGGTCCTCTTTGCAATCATATTTCATCTGACTCCAACTTGGCGTCGGATTGCTTTCTTAAGGGTATGGTCACTAAGAAAGGATGTTGGAATTTGAATCTTTTTTTACTTTGGCTTCCAGAAGAGATCATTTTTAGGACTATGGGGATTCCCCCTCCATGTCCAACAGTTGGATCGAATAAAGTCATATGGGGCGGTACATCAACAGGAACCTTCACACTCAATAGTGCATATGGGAAGATTCGTGGAAAGTCGTGGAACCCAAAAGAGGCGGTTTGGCAACTTCCATGGAAATTTCAATGTCCTCAGATGATTAGATACTTCATCTGGCTGGCCTTTTAGCAAAGACTTATTACTTATGTAGAAAGAGTGAAAAGGCGCTTGAGTCATGATAGTTCTTGTGGGTTTTGTTGTCATGAATATGAAGATGTGCTACACGTTTTAAGGGATTGTCCGACAACTAGAGATATCTGGAAACACATAATTCCAAAAAATAAGGTCTCTTGGTTTTATTCAGGTGGACTTATAGAGTGGCTAGAGGCAAATTTACATAATTCTCAACAATTATATGTAGGAGATGTCGATTGAAAATGCTTTTCTGGACTCATTACGTGGCATATTTGGGAAAATCGCAACCTTTTCACATTCCAATGTAATAGCCCAATTTTAACCCTAATCGGAACGGTGGTTTCGGAACCACGAATCCGAGTTGGAAAAATATTTTAATATTATTTTCTATGTTCTTTATGTGTGAATTGGTGTGTGTAAAATTTTCGTATTAAAATTTGATCGTTTTGGTGCTTAATTGTGAAAAAGGGCTTAATCGCGTAAAAAAAAAATTGGTGGTTGAATGTGTAAGTACTAAATTGAAGGTGGCTTCTTAAATTGAGGTATTAATAGTGCAATGTAGCCAAAAATAAAGCTTAGTGCTGGTCATCATTTGCATGTAATAGTGACTTGATTGTTTATATTATTTTATGATAAATGTGGTATTTTAATATATGTTAAAATATGATATTTGGTAAAAAGATGAAGTGTTCATGTTTCTTGTTGTTTTAGCCGAACCTTAGCAAAAGAAAAAGAAAGAAAACCTTGCAACAGTCGGCCATGAATTGAGCTTAATTCAAGGTGAGTTTTAGCTCGATTTTTTATAATTTTTACGTTTTTGAGATCGTTGCTTAGAAATGAACAAAACTCATGTTTTAATTTTTTATTGTGATGATGATTTTGTGTTTTGCCATTGATGATACCTTGTGATTCTTGATGTTTGATGAAGAAATATGAATTACATGTGTTAAATTAACAAGTTTTGTCTTTGAATTTTTGATGAAATTGTGCAAAAATAAATTTTTGAAGGACTAAAGTGCAAAATAAATTAAATGTATGGACTTGTATGAGTTTATGGAACATTCGGCCTAAGCATGACATAGTCAAATTTTGAATATTTTGTGTTTTGTGCATTAGGGACTAAATTGTAAAAATGTGAAATTTTAGGGGTAAAAATGTAATATTCCCACTTATGTGTTTTTGGATTAAATTGTATGAAAATATGATTGAATGAGCTTAATTTGAAATTAAATAGATCAAGAACAAAAAAGATCGGGATTGGATCGGGGAAAAACAAAGTTGAGCGAATAGTCGAAAAACGTAGTCCGTCGATATCCGAGGTAAGTTTTTCAGCAATTGGGTTGAATTGAATTATTATCTATAATGAAGTACATGAATTAAATAAAGGTAATATGTACAATATGTCAATGCCGAATGTATAATTGGTTGGAAAATGAAATTTAATTGAATGTGAAGTATAAAATATATGCTCATGACATGGCTAAGTGGGACATTGATGTCAAGAAATGAATATATGTGAAAATGATGAATAATTGTTTATTATTAATATTTAGCCGAATGTGGAAGGATATAAAAAAGAATAAATTATTTTTTATACATATATATATATATATATATGTGATTGGGATTCAAATTTTTATATATATGTGTGTTTATTTAGACAAGTATCAAGACCAAGAAATGTGCTAAGTGAGTGAATTTGAATACCGAGCACTGTGTGTGCGAAATCGGTCACATGGCACTAAGTGTGCGAATTTTAACATCCGAGTACTAAGTGTACGAAATCGGATAGTAAGCACTAAATGTGCGAATTTAATTTTTCGAGTACTAAGTATACGGAATCGGATAATAAGCACTAAGTATGCGTGTAACAACCCAATTTTGACCCTAATCGGAATAGTGGTTTCGGGACCACAAATTCGAGTCCGAAAAATATTTAAATATTATTTTTCGTGTTAATTATGTGTGAATTATTATGTGTGAAATTTTCGTGATTTAATTTTATTGTTTGGGTGTCGAATTATTAAAATGGGCTTAATCGCGTGAATTGAAAATTTGATAATTTAATGTGTAATGTCTAAATTGTTGATGTCGTTTTAAATGGAAGCATTAAGGTTGTAATTTGACCAAAATTGAGTGTAGCGGACGGTTTGATGATAACATATATGTTTACATGTTAAAATTTATAAGTTAAATTTTATATTTTATATTATATTATAAGATAATAATAATAATAAAAACATGAGTTAGTGGAATTTCTTTTCATGTTCATCTTTGTTTCCACCGAAAAAAAAAAAACAAGAAAGGGGTTTTGAGCTTTGTAACATTAGGCCTTGGTGTAATTCAAAATTGGGTATGTGTTTTTGATCTGTTTTTGATAATTTCTACGTTTCTGAGATCGTTGCTTCGAGTACTACAAAGCCCATGTTCTAATTTTTTAATTTGATGAATATTTTGAGTTGAGCCATTGATGATAGCTTGTTGCTTATGTTGTTTGAGGGTGAATAATGATAAATATGTGTTAGATTAATATGTTTTGTGTTGGAGTTTTTGATGATTTTGAGTAATTAGGACTAAATTGAAAAAATAATAAATTGAGGGGCTAAAATGAAAAATAAATGAAATGTATGGACTTATATGATTATAAGGAAGGTTCGGCCTAGCTATGTTGTTGGGAGATTTTGCATATTTTGTGTTTTGTGCAATAGGGATTAAATTGTAAAAATGTGAAGTATTAGGGGTAAAAATGTAATTCACCCATTTATGTGTTTTTGGATTAAATTGAATGAAAATATGCTTGAATGAGCTTAATTTGAATATGTTTAGATTAAGAACCAAAGAAATCAGACTTGGATCGGGGAAAAGCGAAAAAAGTCGAATAGCCGATTTTTGTCGTTCATCGATATCCGAGGTAAGTTTTTAAGCAGTTGGGTGAAATAAATTTGACTATATACTAATGTATCATGAAATGAAATGAAATGTGTATATATATTTATACTAGCCGAATGTGGGTTTGAAATTATGAAAATATATATGTATAAATATGGAATGTATGAATTGGCTAAATATATGTACTATGGTTAATGGACATATATGTACATATATGTATGGAAATGGAAAGTGAGTAGTGATGGTAATTGAAATTTTGGATATGTGTGTATGTATATATTTGAGATTGCCGAATGTAAAGGTAAGTGGAGATGGTAAATTAAGTTGTTGAAAAATAATTATATACTATAGATAGAAAAAAAAAATTGAGTATGTACGAATGGGAATGGGACTATAAATGTTTTGGAAGAGCAAAGGAAAGGTCAGTAAAAAGGGCACTATGTGTGCAAGCTAAATTTACCGAGCACTGTGTGTGTGAAATCGGTTAAATGGCGCTATGTGTGCGGAATAATAAGTAATGGCACTAAGTGTACGATACATTACTGTTAAATGGCACTATGTGTGCGGAATAATAAGTAACGGCACTAAGTGTGCGATACATTACTGTTAAATGGCACTACGTGTGCTCTATCTAAAGTAACGGCACTAAGTGTGCGATACATTACGAAATTTGCACTATGTGTGCGGGATTACAGAGACTTCGGAGACATGAATTGATGAAGGGAGATAAACGGGAAATGATACATGAGTAAGTATTGCATGATAGCTTAATAACCAAGTATCAGTGAGGTAAGTTGTATTTAGCCACTGCATATGTGATGTTTATTGAGCAAGTAAGTTGACAAAATGCTCTTGTATATGTGAAAATAAGGTAAGTCAGTTGTTGAATTGATTATATAAATGTTAAAGTTACAAATGTGAAAAATGTGAACGTATATGTGAATGTGTATAATCGGCCAAATGGGGTATATGTAATTTTAATAGTGAGATTTATATAAGTTCATGTGTATTTGTACAGTTAACCATATGATATGTGTATGAAAGATTTAAATGATAACTTTGTATTTGGGAACATATATATTCGGTTTGGTAACTTAGTGTTAATATATAATAGTTGGTATATATATAATTGCTTATGACTTACTAAGCTTAAATGGCTTACTCTGTGCGTATTCTTGTTTACTTCTGTTTATAGATTTGGATAGACGTTAGGAGTTCGGGGATCGTCAGCAAGACTACTCACACTATCGACAGATTCCTTTGGTATTTTACAAAGTTGAAAATTTAATATATGGCATGTATAGCATAGTAAAAGGTGGAATAGGAATTAAGTACTTTGTATGTAAATAATAGCCATGCGAAGATGGCTTATCTTCTTTGATTGATTTGTGTTCTATGTTTATGGTTGATAATGGTCATAAAAAACAATAATAATAAGTTTATACTTATACATATGTGATTACGGTATATGTTCATGATAGGTAAGTATGTGTTATGTTTAATTTTAAGTTAAACATATTGAATTTAGTTATGTTTGGTATGATGAATCGAATTAGTTAAAATGTTGACTTGAACCAAAGCATAAACTTGGATATTATGGCTATGAATAGGTGATGATAATAGGAATATGTTAAATTTGATTAAGTGTTATGGAATTGTATATTTGTTGTGCATTGTGTAAAGTTTGATTTACTTACTAAATGATGTTAAATAAATTGTCATGTAATAAGTATTAGTAATTATGTAAATTAGTAAGATGTGATTTGGTTATTTAAATATATATATATATATATATTATTGAATTTAACAAATAGGTATGTGGTCATATTGATCATCAAGTTTTGATTTGGAATTGAAATGATCATGTTGGATATATATATATGTATTCGCAATGATGTGAAATTTTGATAGATGTTTATATATAATACAAATGGATTTAGTTCTAGTAATTTGGTTATGATATTTGTATTTGTATGTGGTAATTGTGGGATGTAAATTTTAGTTATGTGAAAGCTAATAGATGTTTTTCAAGATTAAATTGGTTATATGATGTAATGTGATAAAAATTAAAATAAAGAATTAAGTATATATTTGCATATATCGGCTATGCTTAAATGAATTATTGATATACTTTATTGAGAATTTATTTATGGTTAGTCATGGATTCTATAAGCTTGTGATTTTTAAATTTGAAATATATTTGGAGTTAAGTTTTAAATTGTAAATTAATTGAATGATGATTATAGTCGAGGTTGTTTGTATGGAAGATTATATGATTGGCCGAATGTGTATTTGTGATTACTTGAGTGATGTATATATATTTGTAATAAAAGAAAAGAAAATATATGCCTGATTGAGTGATGTCTTATTCGGTAATGCCTTGTAACCCTAATTCGGCGATGAATACGGGTTAGGGTGTTACAGTGCGAATCTATTTTCCGAGCACTAAGCGTGCGAAATCGGACAAAGAATTTTAATTGCATGAATTGAACTTTATAACACGTTTGGTACAAAAGGAATTTCGGTCGATGAGTATGGAAGGTGTGAGTGTAAACACCAATGTAATGGTTGAAATCGGTAAGTTTTCGATACCATGAGAGTTTATTTTTTTAATGGTAAGTATAAATCTCATAAGTAGTTTATGAATAAAAACTGACTGTTAAATGTATGTATGTTTTGATTTTGGAAATATGAAAGGTGATAGGTTAATATTCTTTTGTATTCAAGTGATGAATGAATTTAAGACTTATGAGAAGTCTATTTTTTTAAATGCTTGGGATATTCGGTTTATGAGTTAATAGTGTGTAAATTACTATTACAATGTATTTTGGCTTCGTTATGTAATTGCTTATAACTTACTAAGCTATGTTAGCTTACAGTGTGTGTTTATTTGATTATTTTATAGATTTTGAAGTCTAACTACGAGCTCGGGGATTATCGTCGAAGTCTATCACACTATCGACTCATTTTGGTATTTTATAAACTGAATTTTTGAAACTATGAACATATATGGCATGTATAGGCTAGTAATATTATGTTTGGTTTTGAAGTTATATATATTTGTATAAGCCATGGCTGTCCATCTTCTTAATCTTGGAATTTATATTTTGGCTTGATGATTATGATTGGTTGTGGTTTTGGTTGATTTGGTTTTGGTATATATAAGTTTGGTTAATGTATAGAGTTTAGATGAAATGGAGTAAAGATGTTATAAACTTGTTAACCATATGTTGCAATGAAACAATTTTTGGTTAGCAGCAGTGACGTGATTTTGAAAAATCACCAAAAATAGGATAAATGAAATTAGAAAGTGAATAAGGTATAGAATTAAAGCTTATTGTGTCTATTTTTATATTAAAGAAACATAGTAGGAAAGCAAATTTTATATTATGAGATATTTAAATTTTAGTGAGACTGGTTCTGAAAGACTTCGTGATCCCCAGTTCTGTCTTGAAAAAATTATTAAAAATTGTAAAAAAATAATCATGGAGCATAGTTTATATGCTTAGAATCCTTAATGAGTCTATTTTTTATTTGAATAAATTAGAACATTAATTGAATTCTGTAAAATGAGATAGCTGAGTTTTTGTAAAGATAAGTCAGAACCATCAAACAGTGAAATAGAGGAAACTTTAATGAATAAACTATAATAATTGGCAACAAGAAAATTCTGGAAAAATTATAGTAAGAAGATATATGAGTCTAGTTTCAAGAAAAATTTACAGATCTAAATTTAGAGTTTTGTAACTAGAGTTATAATTAATTTAGTCAACATGACGCAGATGGACAGTTTCAATTTTTATGCCCCGAATTTGTAGTTAAGTTTAGTAATGCCCCGAGCTTGACTCCGGCAATAGTCTCGGGTAAGGGGTGTTACATCCAAGGTATTCCATGGAGTGCAAGAGAAATTGTTAGTCTCTTACAGGTGGGAAAATTTCCACACCGATAAAGGACTTCGTCGGGAACAATCCAAGGGGCTTTCCACTCAACATCTTCCTTTCGGAGGTTTTGAAGAATTTCCATCCACCTTTGCTCCGATATATCGTCCCTCCTTGTCCTAACCGTGGCCTCCTTTAAAGGGGAATAACTTTCAAAGAACACTCGGTAAAGAACCTTGTCAACCCTCCAAAAATGACTGTGGAACCAAACCAACAATAACTGTGCGCATCCAATGAATCTACCTTCACCAGTTCTCCGACATGCGTTCAAAGATCTGAACGTTTCGGCTAAGATCGCAGGTACAGGTGTGACCCCTTTGTTAAGTCGGTCGAATAAATCAGTAACTGCTTCATCTATATGTCTTAGAGCTTTAGGGAAATTACCAAACCATAAATACATAAGGCAAAGACGTCGATCTTCTTCTTTACATCTGGATGTGCTAGGATCAGGTCCCTCAAACTCACCCAGGGTATGCACTTACCCTCACATTTCTCTTGGATTCTAGCTGCAACCCACTGTTCACTCATCCCCGTGATACTCATTAACTTCTTCACAAAAGTTGGGACATTGGCAGCCCTAAAATAAGCTTTGTCGACTTGGACCCTTGAACAGCGAAGCAAGGTTGTATATTCCTCTACCGTGGGCACTAAATCTACTTTCTTGAAAGTGAAACAACTATAAGCAGAGTTCCAAAACTGAGTCATAGCCCGGAATAGATGCTTATCTACCTTGATGTCGAGCAAGTAGGGTAGATCGCCATAACTACAATAGAACAGATGCTTTGCCTCATCGTCCCACTGGTTCCATATTTCTTTCAACTCACAGAACTCATTTTGCGTGATACTAATACGAGTAAAATCCCATAGTTCAATACATACCCGTCGACTAAGCTATTTCCTTTCTCTAATTGTGTTTGCTCTGACCATGTACGGACGACTGCATTGTCTTCCAATTTATCAAGGAACTCGTTCTCCATAACCAGCTTTCTAACTTAGAAACTGACCGTGAATCGATACCTCTCTAAAATATGAAATGGCATGCATCAGAAAAATAAAGCACAACAAGTTAGTATTATGAAATAAAATATAAAGCAAATAAAATAACAAACACCTATTTGGGTAACCACTAAGGCTTGGTATAGTTTTACTTAAGGTGAGTCCTTAGGTCTTCTATATGTGGTTCAGCTCTAAAGTTGAGGTACTTGAACCGGCAGATTCCTCGATCCTCACCCATTATAGGTTCATATGTACCGAGTTCGGTTCAGGGGAATACATTTCCCTATGGCCATGCTGAAGTGAAAACTTCACGAAGACATAGGTACAGATGTATCCCAGAAGCAATCCACTAGCCCATGCGGAGGTGAAAACCTCACAAAGGCATAGCTTCTCGCTCTCACTTAAGGGTGTGACCACAACGGTCATGCAGTGCCATGCAGAGACATTTTATAAATTAGAACCACATGCAATAAAAAAAATCATAGTTTTTCAAATCATATTTTAAAATTTTAACAAAAGGACATGAAATAATCAATTTTACGGCTTGACTCTCTTGGTGTCCCCAGTGGAGTCGCCAAGCTGTCGAAACCATTTTTATAGATTTTAGAAAGCAGGGTCGACTTTAAAAAACAAGAATGGAGTCGCCACCAATCCTTTTTGCTTAGGTGTGATCGGATCACCTTATAAAACATTTTATTTCAAAACATTAATTTTGGCCTACGAAATCCAAGAAAAACGGGTTCAGGAGTCGGTTACGTACAAAGAAGGATTAGCAACCTCTTAACGCCCAAAATTGGTACCTAATTGATAATTTCATGTCTTAATGTCGAAAATTCGAAAAGATTTGAAAACATGATTTCTTTAAAAACTTGAATAGTTTGAGTTAAAATTTGAGATTTCTTTGTTCCGAAAGAATACAAACATCACATCCAGCACGTTAGGACATGATATTTTAAACCCTCGTAATCAAAATCATCTCGTGATTTACGAAATTTATTAAAAGGATATTTAGTTATTTAGTCAAACGAAAAATCGAAACACAGCACGTGCACTATTCCCCGAATTTCTAAATCAGAACTTTACCTTATTTAAAAAATTTAAATAAAATATAATAATTTTACAAAATGTATTTTTATTTAATAATATAGTATTAAATATAATACTAAATATAATATAATAATTAATTTAGCAATAAATGAGTGAAAATAGCCAAAAAAGACGAATATAGTTATTTAGACAAAATCGTCTCATGATTTACGAAATTTATTAAAAGGATATTTAGTTATTTAGTCAAACGAAAAATTGAAACCCAGCACGTCAGGACACTATTCCCCGAATTTCTGAATGCAAAACATTGCCTTTTTTTTAAAAAAAAAAACCTTTAGATAAAATATAGTAATTTTATAAAATGTATTTTTATTTAATAATATAGTATTAAATATAATACTAAATATTATCTAATAATAATTAATTTAACAATAAATAAGTGAAAATAGCCAAAAAGGACGAAAATAGAATTAAAAAAGGAATGCTGGGGTAAATTTGAAATAAAAAAAGGAAAGGTCCATATTGTAATGCGCTAAAGAAGTGGAGGGACCAAAGTGGGCAATAACCCCTCCCTTCAAAACGCGTAGCAGCGAAGGGACCAAGATGGAATCGGGATAAAAGTTCGAGGCCAAAATTAGAAAAAGTGAAAAGCTTGATTGCAAATTAATAAAAAATCGGAAGGACCAAAATAGCAATAAGACCATTACAACAAAACACGCGGATCCTCCTGGTCGGGACGGGTCAACACGCGGGTCCTGGCCAAAGCGACGCTGTTTTGGCGCCTGCAAGGCCTGCCCGAAACGACGTCGTTTTGGGAGGCTATTTAAGGCCCAAAATTCTTTAAAAAAAATCATTTGTCTCTCGCTTAAAAAAAATTTAACCCCCTTTTTGTTTTTTCTCTGCAGGTCCAAGGGGCGGTGAAGTTCCGACCACGCTCGCCATGGCTCTGTCATGGCCGGCCGCCATGCACCATGATTGAGCCCGAAAAGGTAAATTTTTATTTTTATTTTTTAAAAATAATATAGGTATATATATATACTAAAAAAGAAGAAAGAAAAAGAAAAAGAAAAAGACTTTCGAAAATGGTAAGGAAATATCACCTCTTTTTGTCTTCTGTTTTTGATCTTTAGTGGTTTCTTTTGCATTTAATCGATGCTTTCTTGTTTAATCTATGCTTGCTATTCTCTGATTTTTGTCCTTTTGTTTGAATCTCTGTGTTTATATTGATAATCGAAAAAAAAAGGTCCCCTTTTTACAACTGTTTAGATCGGCTTATATATCCCTTTTTTACAAGCTTCATTTATTTGTTGTCTTTTCCTCATTTGTGCAGGTGCCAGTGGGTTGTGCAAAATTCGGGTAAAACCGAAAAAATTCGGTTAACCGATTGAATTCGGTTAATCGACCCCCGACCGAAAAATTTGGTTACTCGATCGAATTCAGTTAATCGGTTGGGTAACCTAATTTTTTTGGTCGGGGGTCGGTTAATTGTTTTGTGATTTTTCAGTTAACGATTAATTCGGTTCGAAACCGATTCAGTTAACCAAATTTTTCAGTTTAACTAAAAAATTAATAAATAAAATTATAATATATAAACAGCCCACTATTCATCTAAACCCAATCCTAAACCCAATCCAAACCCAAATATCAACCCAACCCAATTACCCAATCATAAAATTACAAATAATTTAATAAATAAAATAAAATTCTAAAACTAAAACTAAAATTATGTAATTTTTTTAATTATGTAGTGATTCATTTCGGGTAATTTGGGTAATTCGGGTAATTTGGTTAATTCGGTTAATTCGGGTAATTCGGGTAATTCGGTTAATTTTTAACCAAAAATAAAAAAATATAATTTTCGGTTAATTCGGTTAACCGACCAAATTAACCGAAAAAATTTCGGTTTGGTTAATTTTTTTGAAAAAAGTTTGGTTCGGTTAACGGTTAAAAATTTTGAAAGGTCGATTAATTTGGTTAATGTTATTTCGGGTCGGTTAACCGATTGAACACCCCTAGGTGCCAGTGGCGGTGCAAGTGGGAGGGTCGGTGCTGCAGAGGCGGTGGCAGGCTTGGCAGACGACTGGTCAAAAGGCCCTAGGTGCGGCGCACCTAGGGCTTATTTTTTCTTGTTTTTTCTAATTTTGGGCATTGGCTAATTGGGCTTGGTTTGTTTTGGGCTTAATGTTTTTGGGTCTGTTTTTAATTGGGTTTAGGTAAGCTGATTGGGTTTTGGGTCTTAGTGAGCCATCTGATTTGGGCCTCGAATTTTGGGTAATTGGGTTGTATAATGGGCCCAGGCAAATTATGGGTCTTACATACCCAATAGAGAGACTAGTTGTGAAATAGCCGAGGCATTGAAAAAGTTCTGAGTCGAGTCAAATTAGTGTCATCTTTAGGACACGATGAGAGTGTCACAAGAATGGGTGAGAGAGAGTGTCATGAGCCACGGATTAAAACTCATGATGGATTCGCACAAATTGTCCTTTAGAGGTCAATTAGTCAAATGGGACTCATTTAATCCATTTGAATTGGTTTGATTTGTGGAACCATAATGAAACTCATCTACTTGAAGCCTTAATTATCCAGTGAAACACCCCAACAAAACTTGACTTACTAGGATAATTTAAAATTCTCCTATTTTTCTCAAATATCGTCAAGTCAAAACAAATTTTAATAAAATTGAATTGATATAAGATTAAATTAAATGTACAATTTTAAAGTAGGGATTAAACCAAGCAATTTGAAATGCCAAATTAAATTGAACCATTTTGTATTTTGTATTTAAAAATTATTTTAAATAATTAATAATCATTTTGAAATAAAAATTCTATTTTCATTTTTAAGTTGATTGTTAATGAAATTGTCTAAAATTAATCAATCAAATTGAAGCCTTTATATGAATGATTTAGTTTAGAAATTAAATCTAGTTTAAATATATCATCAAGTAAAAATAAGATTAGCTCAAATTAAAATTTAATTAATGTTTATTTAGTTTGCATAAATTTTTATACAAAGTTCAAAACTATCATTAACTCCTTCACAATATAAGAAGATAAACACGTATGCGTTTAAATTTATATATAATTCTCCGTTGAAAATACTACCGATGTCAATTAAGTTAAGATTCATTCGATAATTTGCATAATTAAGTTTGGTGTTGATAAATAATTTTCTGCATTATATTTTTTATTTTGTTAATTTAATTACGAATGCACTTCTTTTTAAAAAAATTAGTTACCCATACATGCTTTCTAAAAGAAAATTGAGCAGCAAAAATCAACAAATGAAATTTCAAAGAAAATATATATTATATTGTTTATTATAATAATTTATTCTTATTGTGATATTATAGCAAATAATTCAATTACATCTTATACTAAATTCAATATGTTCTTTAAACATGACTATTTAATGGTCCAAACACGGATTCTACGGTAGCTTCTACATGGGCGCAATCACACTTTCCGGAGACACAAACGCATGAAGCAAGAGGTGGACAACCGGAGAACACACCGATTTACATAATCTTTGCTACTCTTGCAAGTCAAAGACCTAGCATTCACATTATTTAAAGTATCTGCAAAAATGACCGTTGTTTATACTTCTTACGTATATTAAAATCTATAAAAATATTAAAAATTATAAAATAAATAAGAAAAAATGTGGATAAATAAATACCAAAAGTAGAAAGGAATAGCACAAGCAACAAAACCATGGTTGTGGTTGATGGCTTCATTTTTCTTTTCTCTAAAAATACTGCAAAACTTTATTTTTAAGGTTGTATGATCCTTAAACGATGAAATTCTAAGCCTTATATAGGCATTAGGCAATAGTGGAAAGAAAGTTTAGGAAAGAAATCAGCTAACCTTATAAAGATAATGTGATTCTATTTTATATTTAGTTACCAAATTTGTTTGCCTATAATATTTACTTTCCAATTTTAAAAGAAATATTGAATAATTTTACACTTGCTACCATAAAAATGTCATTCTATTTGATTTTTAAGGAAAAATTTCAAAATTATACATGAATTTTGATTTAATGTATAATTGTATACATGAACTTTAATATATTATTTATATTATTTTATGATAAATGTAATAGTGACTTGATTGTTTATATTATTTTATGATAAATGTGGTATTTTAATATATGTTAAAATATGATATTTGGTAAAAAGATGAAGTGTTCATCTTTCTTGTTGTTTTAGCCGAACCTTAGCAATAGAAAAAGAAAGAAAACCTTGCAACATTCGGCCATGAATTGAGCTTAATTTAAGGTGAGTTTTAGCTCGGTTTTTTATAATTTTTACGTTTTTGAGATCGTTGCTTAGAAATGAACAAAACCCATGTTTTAATTTTTTATTGTGATGATGATTTTGTGTTTTGCCATTGATGATACCTTGTGATTCTTGATGTTTGATGAAGAAATATGAATTACATGTGTTAAATTAGCAAGTTTTGTCTTTGAATTTTTGATGAAATTGAGTAAATAGGATTAAATTGCAAAAATAAATTTTTGAAGGACTAAAGTGCAAAATAAATTAAATGTATGGACTTGTATGAGTTTATGGAACATTCGTCCTAAGCATGACATAGTCAAATTTTGAATATTTTGTGTTTTGTGAAATAGGGACTAAATTGTGAAAATGTGAAATGTTAGGGGTAAAAATGTAATTTGCCCACTTATGTTTTTTGGATTAAATTGTATGAAAATATGATTGAATGAGCTTAATTTGAAATTAAATAGATCAAAAACAAAAAGGATCGGGATTGGATCGGGGAAAAACAAAGTTGAGCGAATAGTCGGAAAACGTAGTCCGTCGATATCCGAGGTAAGTTTTTTAGCAATTGGGTTGAATTGAATTATTATCTATAATGAAGTACATGAATTAAATAAAGGTAATATGTACAATATGTCCATGCCGAATGTATTATTGGTTGGAAAATGAAATTTAATTGAATGTGAAGTATAAAATATATGCTCATGACATGGCTAAGTGGGACATTGATGTCAAGAAATGAATATAGTTGAAAATGATGAATAATTGTTTATTATTAATATTTAGCCGAATGTGGAAGGATATAAAAAAGAATAAATTATTTTTTTATACATATATATATGTGATTGGGATTCAAATTTTTATATATATGTGTGTTTATTTAGACAAGTATCAAGACCAAGAAATGTGCTAAGTGAGTGAATTTGAATACCGAGCACTGTGTGTGCGAAATCGGTCACGTGGCACTAAGTGTGCGAATTTTAACATCCGAGTACTAAGTGTACGAAATCGGATAGTAAGCACTAAATGTGCGAATTTAATTTTTCGAGTACTAAGTATACGAAATCGGATAATAAGCACTAAGTGTGCGTGTAACAACCCAATTTTGACCCTAATCGGAATAGTGGTTTCGGGACCACAAATTTGAGTCAAAAAAATATTTAAATATTATTTTTCGTGTTAATTATGTGTGAATTATTATGTGTGAAATTTTCATGATTTAATTTTATTGTTTGGGTGTCGAATTATTAAAATGGGCTTAATCGCGTGAATTGAAAATTTGATAATTTAATGTGTAATGTCTAAATTGTTGATGTCTTTTTAAATGGAAGCATTAAGGTTGTAATTTGACCAAAATTGAGTGTAGTGGACGGTTTGATGATAACATATATGTTTATATGTTAAAAATTTATAAGTTAAATTTTATATTTTATATTATATTATAAGATAATAATAAAAACATGAGTTAGTGGAATTTCTTTTCATGTTCATCTTTGTTTCCACCGAAAAAAAAAACAAGAAAGGAGTTTTGAGCTTTGTAACATTAGGCCTTGGTGTAATTCAAAATCGGGTATGTGTTTTTGATCGGTTTTTGATAATTTCTACGTTTCGGGATCGTTGCTTCGAGTACTACAAAGCCCATGTTCTAATTTTTGAATTTGATGAATATTTTGAGTTGAGCCATTGATGATAGCTTGTTGTTTATGTTGTTTGAGGGTGAATAATGATAAATATGTGTTAGATTAATATGTTTTGTGTTGGAGTTTTTGATGATTTTGAGTAATTAGGACTAAATTGCAAAAATAATAAATTGAGGGGCTAAAATGAAAAATAAATGAAATGTATGGACTTATATGATTATAAGGAAGGTTCGGCCTAGCTATGTTGTTGGGAGATTTTGCATATTTTGTGTTTTGTGCAATAGGGATTAAATTGTGAAAATGTGAAATATTAGGGGTAAAAATGTAATTCACCCATTTATGTGTTTTTGGATTAAATTGAATGAAAATATGTTTGAATGAGCTTAATTTGAATATGTTTAGATTAAGAACCAAAGAAATCAGACTTGGATCGGGGAAAAGCGAAAAAAGTCGAATAATGGAATTTTTGTCGTTCGTCGATATCCGAGGTAAGGTTTTAAGCAGTTGGGTGAAATAAATTTGACTATATACTAATGTATCATGAAATGAAATGAAATGTGTATATATATTTATACTAGCCGAATGTGGGTTTGAAATTATGAAAATATATATGTATAAATATGGAATGTATGAATTGGCTAAATAGATGTACTATGGTTAATGGACATATATGTACATATATGTATGGAAATGGAAACTGAGTAGTGATGGTAATTGAAATTTTTGGATGTGTGTGTATGTATATATTTGAGATTGCCGAATGTAAAGGTAAGTGGAGATGGTAAATTAAGTTGTTGAAAAATAATTATATACTATAGATAGAAAAAAAAAATTGAGTATGTACGAATGGGAATGGGACTATAAATGTTTTGGAAGAGCAAAGGAAAGGTCAGTAAAAAGGGCACTATGTGTGCGAGCTAAATTTACCGAGCACTGTGTGTGCGAAATCGGTTAAATGGCGCTATGTATGCGGAATAATAAGTAATGGCACTAAGTGTGCGATACATTACTGTTAAATGGCACTATGTGTGCGGAATAATAAGTAACGGCACTAAGTGTACGATACATTACTGTTAAATGGCACTACGTGTGCTCTTTCTAAAGTAACTTGGCACTAAGTGTGCGACACGTTCTGAAATTTGCACTATGTAATGCGGGATTACTGAGAGACTTGAAACATGAATTGATGAAGGAGATAAGCGGAAATGATACATGAGTAAGTATTGCATGATAGCTTAATAACCAAGTATCGGTGAGGTAAGTTGTATTTAGCCCTTGCATATGTGATGTTTATTGAGCAAGTAAGTTGACAAAATGCTCTTGTATATGTGAAAATAAGGTAAGTCGGTTGTTGAATTGATTATATAAATGTTAAAGTTACAAATGTGAAAATGTGAATGTATATGTGAATGTGTATAATCGGCCAAATGGGGTATATGTAATTTTAATAGTGAGATTTATATAAGTTCATGTGTATTTGTACAGTTAACCATATGATATGTGTATTAAAGATTTAAATGATAACTTTGTATTTGGGAACATGTATATTCGGTTTGGTAACTTAGTGTTAATATATAATAGTTGGTATATATATAATTGCTTATGACTTACAAAGCTTAAATGGCTTACTCTGTGCATATTCTTGTCTACTTCTGTTTATAGATTTGGATAGACGTTAGGAGTTCGGGGATCGTCAGCAAGACTACTCACACTATCGACAGATTCTTTTGGTATTTTACAAAGTTGAAAATTTAATATATGGCATGTATAGTGTAACACCCTGAATTAGGGGTTATTTGTAATTTAATTAATTTCCCATGTATACTTGAAGAAATTAATAATATGATTTTATTTGGCATGTTTGAGGGTCCAAAAATAAACCCGAGCTAGGCCTGACCCAGTATTAAAAATTTATTTTTAAGTGTGTAAAAGGAAGGAGCTAGGGTAGTGAGGGTTTTAATAAAATTTGGGCGAAATAAGACACCAAGTAAGGGCTTGGAACAATTGATTGATGCGCCTAAGGGGGGGTTGCTGGAGGTCTCGGGTTTGATTCATGGGAGAAACAAGGGGGTGTGTTTTGTTTTGGGTTTTTGTTTTGGGGCGTTGAATGAAGGGGGCCAAGCAATGAAGGCTTTAAAGAAAAATGAGGCAAGGTTCCTGACATGAAAGTCAGCTTGGGAGAAGTGGTAAGGGCATTGGAAGAGGGGGGCCTGCAGTGAGATCTTGGGTTTGAGACATGAAGGATGCAATGGAGCATTTTATTTTGGGCTTTTTGGCATTAAGGAAAAAGGGGCCAGGGATGAAGGCTTTAAAATTAAAAGATAGGGTTATATAGCAAGAAAGTCGAATGGGAGAGTTGGCCTAGGACGTTGGAAGAGAGGCTGCTGCTTGGAGGTTCCAGGTTCGAACCTTAGGGGTAGCAAATACATTTTTTTTCCTTTTATTTTTGCTGCTGGCGTGGGTAAAAGAGTTTGACTGCACTTTGGACTTCCAAGGTAGGCTGGAAGAGGTAAGTTTGGTGTTTTATTTTCATTCAATTTGTTTAAACAAGGATAGAGGATAAGTGCTATTATCTTAGGTGATAATTAATAGTTTAATTATCAGCATAGAGAGGAGAATTGGGCAGCATTAGGACTCTTTGGGGGGCTATTTTTTGCTGCAACAAGAAGAGCAAAAAAATTCCAGCAACTGTTACTCTTCATTTTTCCTCTGCTGCTGCCGAAATTCCCCTAGGGAATTCTTCAAAATTTTCCAGCTTTCTTCTATTTTATTTGGCCAAAAACCACCTTTGATTTCTTCCACCTATTCTCCTTTTTCTTTCTTCCATCATTGGCCGAATATCCACCACCTTGCTGCCGAAATTTCTTAGACAAACTGCCCCAAAGTTTTGCAAAAAAATTCCAGCATCTCTTTACCCAATTCGCTCCCTTGGTGTGCCAAAAATTCCCTCTCCTATTCTATAGCACTTTGGCCGAATGCTAGGAGGGGAATAGATCTCTTCGGGATTTTCAAGCAATAGATTTGACTCTCCATTCTCTGTCAATCGGTTATAGGGTAAGGTGGTAAGGATCTATTTTATTTATTTGGTACTCCATTAAGTCAAAGGTTATTTTTGTGATACTAATGACTGCCGATTATAGGAAAGAGAAGCGGAGTCGCAAATCGTGTGCTATAGTTATACTTGAAGGCGTTTAGGGACAGAAAAGCTAGGGTGGCCGATTGTCTCTTTTGGGATTTAGAGTCATCATTAGAATCAGGTGTGTACATACACACTTTATAACTGATTTAATGCTAATTGTTGTGTATGCTAAATCTGACTTGTGTAGATTTGGGATTTAATACCATAATGGTATAAGCGAGGATTCAGGTAAGTCCTTGCCGTTATGACTTACTTTACGATGCTTTTGGGAAGCATGACATAATATGACATATTTGGTATATGTGGTTATGGTTAATAAGTAAACTCTATATGTGTTGCTAAATGAGCAGGTTGGCATGATTTCTATTTAAATATAAATTCTTGGTTGATATGGGTTAAATGAGTGGAGGGGGAGTAATATTCGTGTCGACGGACACCAGTGGTTTGGTACCACATTTTGTGACTACGGTCACCCGAGGTTTGGCACCTCCAGAGGTTTGGCACCTCATAGCGTCTCGTCCCTGTGGCTTAACACCACCGTGGGTTGGCCCCACTTTGAGATATGGGATTGACGCAGTGATTTGGTATCACAAGATGGGTTGGCCCCACCACTTGATTTGTGACTATACGTCACCAGTGGTTTGACACCACATTTAATGACGATTATCGTGACTTAGGTCACCAGTGGTTTGGCACCACCAGTGGTTTGGTACCACACGGGGTAGAGAAAGGCATTTGGATGGCTAGGTTGGGTATTATATTTAGTGCATGTTTATTGGTTATAAATTGTGTATGTTGTTGTACTAAACCGGGAAAAGGGTTACACACTGAGTCTTGGTGACTCACCTTTTCCTTTAATATTTTTCAGGTGACACGTAGATAGCGGATGAGGAGCCAGATGAACTCGAGGTGGCCGTGCAGCGGAAATTAAATTTTACTTTGAAGTATTTTATTTTAGTTTTATTCTATTTGGGTTTTATTTAATTAAGATATAATAAGGCCTCCTAAGTTTATTTTTATTTATTTTCATGATTGGACGAACTATTTAAATTACTTTACAACTTTAAAATGATTCCACAAGTTTCTTAAAAAAAATCAAACGAAAAATGTTTTATTGTGCCATCGGGTACATTAAAATCTGTAACAATTTTGACTTAATAATTCTTCATACAATTCAATGGTTTTAAAACAAGACAAAAATTCTTTTGCCTTAAATTTAAATAGGCTAACAAGGGTTTTCAAAATGTTTTCTCTGTAACATACCGAATTTGGCCATAACGTTTGGGCCGGGTTTGGGGTGTTACATTATTAATATCGAGCCGATTCAAAACTTCGGTTTGTGGGGGCCCAAGGCCCAAAATGTTTTGTTTTGTTAGTAGGCCTTATTATGATGTTTTGAGAAACTGTTTTGGCTTGAACAGCATGGCACCGAGTCTCCGGCACCTATCCGCCCAGGTAGGTATTTCTATCAATTTTCGTGAATTCTTTTGATGTGGGGTAGAAGGGTAAAATGGGAACGTAGACTACTAGAATAGAAACTGTTGAACCCTAGGGCTAGCATACCCCAACAAAAACTTGCATAAGATTTAATAATTACCTAAACAACCCTGTGAGTTGTCACTAAGCAAAGGATGTGGTAATCGTTATACGCATGTCTAGGATTGGATTCGGTGGGGGCCTTGTAACATCCCCAAACCCGGCCTACAAGCCCTGACCGGATCTGGTATGTCACTGCAGAAAAACGGTTGGAAAATCTTTGTCTTTAGAATAAACTTAAAAATTTTGTTAACTTTTTGGAAAATGTGTCCATTAAAAATTATTTAGTAATATAAGCTCGTTATAAAATATGTGAATTAAAACTTTATTATATTTTATTAAAAGATAAATCATTTGTAAAAATATTTCTAAGTACGATATAAATTCATCATCCATGAAAAGAGTACTTTAAACAAAAGTGGCCCTTATTACAACCAATATTAAACAAAACACTTAGTATTAAAATTGCTTAAAATAATTAAATTAATCTCCTTACGCATGGGCCACCTTGCATCCTCTCCGACCGGTCCGGTCAACAAGTCACTGCGATGTTGGATAAATAATTGGGTGAGTCACACGGACTCGGGTGTAATTAAACCAAATGATATCCACCCACATGTTAGCCACAAGTCAACCCAATTATCAAATGCAACATGTAAACATAATCATATAGACATTACCACGATCCGGCTTGGCCCATAATCAAATCGTATTCAAGCCTCGGGCTAGGCCCTTTTCTCATTAATTCATCGATTCTTCGGGCTTGGCCCATTTCACGTATGTTCTCAAAACATACCTATTCATATTTCATATTGGGCTTGGCCCATTACCATATCAATTCATAACGAAACCATGCAATCATGAAACCCAACCCAATCCTAAGGTCCATCCGCTACACACCCCTTAACCAAATTTACCACACACCGGGGACTATCGAGTCACCTCTCCTTTTATCTCCAAAAGGCAACCAATGCCACCACGATGTAGCGTATAGCTAACATCAAACCACGATGGAGCACACAACAATCCATCAAGCCACGATATGGCATAAAGCCGATATCAATCAAGGTAACCACGCGAACTAAATCGCAAAAGATCCACAACGCGACCTCGGTCGGCGCCAATCCACGATGTAGCACAAAGTCGACATCAACCACGCATCAAGTACACCGTACCTTCTTTCAAAAAACCCACCCATGCACATGTAACATAATATGATCTTTGAGATGATGCATGTACATGATATTCACAAATATAGGCATGCTCACATAGTTAAAATCAATTATCACATATTAGCCAATTTGCTACTAACCTGATCGTCATCATACCCCCTTTTAGGGTATCCATTACACATATGGCACTGCATTCATTAGTAAACATATAGCACAACAGAGATCATACAAATCCCGGAAACAATGGTCTAACTACACACCTTATAATCTGAAGCTCTAAACCCTCGATCCCGACGCTATCGTTTAGCGAGACTACTATTATTTGCTTATCGTTTTCTGTTGCACGCCCACACCCCGGTGGCCAATCACGAACCGCCGAGACGACTCTCTTCTTAAACTTCGGGACAGGAGCTTTCCCTTGCCCACTCTGACCGGCACTCGCATCCATCGACGATACTTAATCAGAACCACACGATTAATCAACAAAGTCATAAACTAGGTAACAAATCTTAAATAAAAATACCTTACCAACTCAACTGGTCGGATCCCGAATGCTCTTACAACACTGTCGAAATCCCACAATAATACCACATTAGATTCGGCCCTAACATCATTCACTTAACAACCTTAGACTTAATCGAATACTAAATACATAACTTACCAAAATAAACCCTTACCACCACTTACCAAATCGACTGCCAACAATTGGAGGCTCGATTGGATACTTCAAACCCCAAAGTACCTTCCACAAACGATTACCAAAAGAGATCCCAAGGAGGTCTAACCCACTTCCAATATTCGATCAAGGTGCTACCAAATAAAAGAAAGGAAACACGGCACAAAGGTGGGGAGTAGATTCGGCTAACAATGAAAGAAAATCAATGGAAAGGAGATAAGAGTTTTGGCCAAAAAGGTTTTAAGAAGAGGAGAGAAAGGTATGGGGGTGGACTTTCGGTTTAACACAAAATGGAGCAAAGAAAGATGAAAGGGTGAGTGATTAGGCTAAGGATCCAAAAGAAGAAAGAGTGAGATGCAATGGAGGTTTCGGCTCAGGTGAAATATGAAGAATAAATGGAGAATTTGACTAAGTCTTGAAATTTCGCCAAAAAAATGGTGGAACAAATTCAAGGGCAAATGGAACCAAAAGGGTGGCCAAAGGTGAGCTCTCTCCTATTTATCTTTATTAAATTTGCTAGCAACTCAACCCCACCAAATCCCAAAAATTTCTCCTACTTTCACTCTACACCAACCCAATTCAAAATAATCTAATAGCAACCATTATCACCTATTTAAAACTAACTAAAATAATCCTATATTCATCTAACCAAATTAATTCAAAATTGATTAAACAACCTTGGTTTAATCCTTATCCAATGAAGCTTCCATGTCCATTCAACATCCTCAAATTTGTCTTGCCAAAAGAATAAAAAAACAATTAAAACTCTAAATGCCACTCACATGGTTCAACACAGGACCAACTCTGCACACCTTTCCCCAACGCCTGTGCCACTCGGCCACATTGAATCTCTTGACATAAAGCCCCACATTTATTTTAAACCCTTCCTACCTCAAATTTCATCACAAGCAAAATATAAATCGCCCAAAGTCTTTGCTGCGAGCCCTCGAACTAGCGCCCTTTCTCCCTCCAATAGCCTAAGTGGACGACGTTAGCCACTTGAACAATGAGCTCTTTCGTCACAAACTCATTCCACTCCTTTTAAGGCTTCCTCCCTTTAAATGCCAAACCCAAAATTCAAAACCGGTTTTTTCGCCTTCTTGAATCGAACACGAGACCATAAGGCGTCACCTTCCCAAGCCCCAAGCAGCACCCTCCATGCCACTCCACCAAAGACTCCTCTTGTGCCATAAATTACCGAAAAAATATACTTAAGGCCTCCCTTGGCCCGTTTCCCTTTTCCACTAAAAATTCAAAATTTTTCGAAGCCTTCCCCTTTCATCCAAACATTTCTAAAACCCCTAAAACTCATCCAAGCACTCCCAAAAACCTACTAACACTCGAATTACACACAACCCAAGATAGCTAAAACCGTGGTGTTACAGCCCGGTATTTAAGCGATCCTCGTGACTCACCTCCTACTCACTTGAATCCTACCAGTGCGTAGTAATCTGGTTCATCCTATTTGAGACGACACACTCACAAAGCTAAATTCAATAACTAAAACCTGAAAGGGACTAGCCATTTTGTTTTGGAAATAATTAAAATTTTATTTAAAAAAGGACCAAAATACCCTCGTTTGAAAAATGACCAAAATACCCCGGTTTGTAAAATACCTCCGTATGAAAATTTTCAAATAGGAATTTTCAAAACATTTTTTCTTTTGTGAAATCTCTTAGAACCCAATTTTGGGAAATTATTTTGTGAAAATAACTTGATTATGTAAAATTACTAAAATACCCTTAGGGTAAAATTACAGCATACTTGAATTATGAAATTTCCAAAATACCCACGGTTTTAATCCAAAATTTCATCACATGAAAAGTGCCCAAAAATCGTAAAATTCAAAAACGATATGATTTTGTAAAATTACAAAATTGCCCTAACCTACTAAATTACCAGAATACCCTAACTTTCAAAATTTTGCAATATCACTATTTTGGAAAGTGCAATTATCAAAAGAGCCTCAAAGTTTTAAAACATCCTCGATTTATCAAATTTTACAAATTCACCCTAATTTGTAAAAATTACCAAAATGCCCACGAGTTTTAAAATCACCAAAACACTCAATTTCAAATTTTCAAGATACCCGGAAATTAAGAGTTTTGAAATAATTTTTGACAAAATCATCCGGGAACCTGTATTTTTGAAAAATTACAAAAATACCCCTGTAGGACAAATTACGAAAATACCCCCGGGTAGTGGAAAAACAATCACCATGAAATCAACAACGTCTCTTTGAATGAATGAATGGAAAGCGTGTGTTTGTATGTTTCTGAAAGAACCACTCCTAAACTCTTGCCATAAAATTTCTTCATGGCTAACCAAGTGAAATACTAATCCATAAAATTTCTTAATCGATTAAAGCGCAATAGTTAGAATGAGTTCAAGAGGTCGTGGACGTCCGCCGTGTGGCCGTGGTAGAGGCAGGATAACCGTGTCAGAACCCGTGAGGTCGGGTCAGGAATCGGAGAATGGGGTACCACCGCCACCACCACCCCTAATTTTTAGAGCTGAGGAGCAGGATCAGACGGGAGGTGAGGCAGTAACGCAAGCTACGTTGCGAGTCCTTGAGATGGTGGCTGGGGCGAGTGGAGGTATGGGAGCTCGGAAGTCTATACCAGAGCGACTTCGATCCAATGGGGCAGAGGTATTCCGCGGTGTATCAGGAGTGGCACCCAGTGCGGCGGAATACTGGTTAGAATCGACTGAGAGGACCATGGATGATCTTGATCTGACAAATGAAGAGAAGCTGAAAGGAGCGATATCGCTTCTAAAAGATGAGTCATATCAGTGGTGGCTCACGGTTCGAGATGGTGCTACAGCAGATGATCTTGGGAGTACTTCAAAGCTGCTTATCAGAAGAAGTATGTGGGCACTAGCTACATTGATGCTCGGAGGAAAGCCTTTAAAATTTGGTACAAGGAAATAAGGCGTGGTCGAGTATGAGGCGTAATTCTTGAGGTGAGCCGCTATGCTCGGGAATTGTATCAACGGACATGAGCGGTGTGTCCGCTTTGAAGACGGTGAGGATGACTTGAGGTGCTGATCGCTCCACGAAGAGGAGCGTGAGTTTGCTATTTTGGTGGAAAAGGCTAAAGTAGCCGAAGGGGTCAAGGCGTCCGTGAGACAGAATTATGATAGAAACAAGCAGAAAAGAGTCTTTGGATCGACCGAATCGGGTAGCAATGCACAGAAAAGGCCTAGGCAGAATGGGCCGAATCAGGGAGGAAGGCCCGTGGCTACTAATCAGAGACTGGCTCAGTGTAATCGTTGTGGAAAATCACATTGGGGAGGATGTTGGACCGGTGAGAGGGGATACTTTGAATGTGGATCTTTGGATCACCGGGTAAGGGATTATCCTCGGAAGTTGGCTAAGAATCAGCCAGAGGGTCAGAACTGTGCTCAGGCTAGAAATGTAGGACCACCACAGAGGGGTCGTGGTAATGGTAGAGGAAACAATGGTTCTAATCGAGGTCACGGGAATCTAGAAAGAGGGGCAGGCAACACAGAAGTGAGGTAACCTGGTTTAGTCCACGTGAGGCGTCGAGAGGAGGGTGACGACCGGATGTCATAACCAGAGTGCGTTCCTAATTTTTGGTCTTCCTTATGTTGCATTAATTGATGTGGGGTCAACGATTCACACGTTGCTAGTAGTGTGGTAGAGACCATGAACATAGACTTTGAGACTACTTAGGGAGATGACCGTAATTAGCCCTCTAGGTCACTCAGTAGTTGTGAACAAACTATATAGAGATGTACCCTTAGAACTCCAAGGGTAGTGTTTGTGGTCGACTGATGGAACCGTTTGGGGAGTTCGATCTAACTCTTGGGATGGGCTGGTTGGTTAAGCATCGAGCAAATTTGGATTCTTGTTGCTAAGCGCATGGTTCTAAAGATGGTGAGGGGATGAAGTAGTCATGATAGGTAATAGGAGAAATTACCTATCTAGCGTGGTGTCTGCGTTGAAGGCGGAGAAGATGGTCAAGAAGGTCGTGAGGCATTTTGAGTACGAATATGTGCCTTGGAGGCTAAGGAGTCAATAGTTGAGGAAGTCCGAGCGGTAGGGAATTCACCGATGTGTTCCCGGAAGAGCTTAGGTCCGCCTCCGGATCGAAAAGTTGAGTTTGGCATAGACTTATTGCGGAACAGCACCGTGTCTATAGCACCCTCTAAGAATGGCACCAAAGGAATTGGTGGAGTCAAGGCTCAAATTTAGGAGCTCTTAGATCGAGGGTATATCCGACCAAGTATATCTCCGTAGGGAGCATCATGTTGTTTGTCAAGAAGAAAGGCGGTCGACATTTAATGTGTATCGACTACCGCCGCTAAACAAGTTAACGATCAAAAACAAATATCCGTTGCCCCGGATCGATGACTTGTTTGACCAACTGAAGGGTGCATCGATTTTCTCAAAGATAGACCTTAGGTCGGGTTATCATCAACTTAAGGTGAAGGAGGTTGATGTTCACAAAACGGTATTTTGAACTAGATATGGGCATTACGAGTTCCTAGTAATGCTATTTGGGTTGACCAACGCACCGGCAGCATTCATGGACTTAATGAATAGGGTGTTCCAGCAGTACTTGGATCAATTTGCCGTGGTGTTTATAGACGACATATTAGTTTATTCAAAGTCGGAGGAGGAGCATGACATGCATTTGCGTAAAGTTCTACAAGTACTGAAGGAGAAGCAGTTATATGCCAAATTCAGTAAGTGCAAATTTTGGCTTAGGGAGGTGGCTTTCTTAGGTCACGTGGTGTCGGCGAAAGGGATTAGAGTGGACCCTCGCAAGGTTGAAGCGGTGTTGGAGTGGAAGCCGCCTAAGTCAGTGGTAGAAATTTGAAGTTCTCTGGGTCTGGCAGGATACTATCGAAGATTTGTAGAAGGGTTCTCTTTAATCGTGACCCATTAACTAAGTTATTAAGAAAGGGAGTTTCGTTTGTATGGTGGGAAGAAGCGCAGGAAAGTTTTGATAAGTCGAGGAAGATTCGGTAAGCTCGGTTCTCGTATGTACTGAGGCGGGGAAAGTTGTTTACGATTTATCGTGATCGCCCCCCATGTGGTTGGGATGTGTATTGATGCGAGAGGGAAGGTAGTGGCTTATCGTCCGCCGATTAAGACCGCTTGAGGTTAACTATCCAACTCACGATTTGGAGTTAGCAGCAGTGGTCTTCGCTTTGAAGATATAGAGACATTACTTGTATGGGGAGAAGTCGATAGTCTACACGGGCCACAAAAGTTTGAGGTATCTCTTGACTCGAAGGACTTGAACTTGAGGCGTGACGGTGGATTAAACTATTAAAGGACTACGATCGCTCAATTGAGTACCATCCGCAAAGCTAACGTGGTGGCTGACATATTGAGTCGAAAGGTTGTGGCAGACTTAAGGGCGATGTTTGCTCATTTGAGTCTATACGACGATGGAAGTCTTTTGGCGGAGCTGCAAGTTAAGCCGACTTGGATCGAGGAGATTAAGGAAAAACAGTTAGTAGATAAAAGTTTGAGTGCTCGGAGGTTGCAAGTTCAGGATGGTGGTTTGGAAGGGTATAGCTTGTCCGAGGATGGAGTATTATGCTTTCAAGGGCGAGCTTGTATGCCGAAAGATGTGGAACCGAGGCAAAAATTCTTCAGATGTTTCATAGCAGCCCATACGCTATGCATCCCGGAGGAAGCAAGATGTATGGAGATTTATGAGACAATTACGTGGCGGGGTTGAAGCACGAGGTGGCGATTTTGTGGGAAAGTGTCTAACGTGTCGCGAGTTAAATTTGAACATCGGTTGCCATCGAGTTTACTTCAACCAATAAAAATCCTCGATGGAAATGGGAGAGGATCACGATGGATTTTGTCGTTGGGCTACCCTTACGCCATGACAAGAAGGATGCGATTTGGGTGATTGTAGGTCCGTCGACTAAATCACTCACTTCATTCCGAAGAAGAGTGGATTACTCACTTTGTCGCCAAGTCATGACGTGTCGAAAATAGTGAGGTTGCATGGTGTTCAAAGATCAATCATCTCGGATAGAGATCGATTACGTCAAGGTTCAAAAGCGTTGCATCGGGCCTTGGGTACACGATTGATTTCGATCGACTTTTCATCCACAAATTCAACGGATAGTCGAGAGGTCATACAAATTTTAGAGGATATCTTTGAGAGGTGTGTTTTGGATTTGGTGGTAGTTGGGAAGAGTACCTCACCGTTAGCGAAATTCGCTATAACAATAGTTATCAAGTGGGTATTCAGATGGCTCCATATGAAGTAATTGTATGGACGAAAATGTCGTACTCCTATGTGTTGGACGGAGTTGGGTGAACGGCAAGTTTTGGGTCCTAATTGTGATGTAAATGAAGATAAAGTTAAAGTGATTCAAGCTCGTCTCAAGGAAGCGTCAGATAGGCAGAAGTCTTATGCTGACCTTAAGTGAAAAGAGATGGAATATGCAGTGGGAGATAAAGTCTTTCTGAAGGTGTCACCTTGGAAAAAGGTATTGAGATTTGGGCGTAAAGGGAAGCTAAGCCCAAGGTTCATCGGGCCATATACAGTGTTGAAGCGAGTGGGACCGGTAGCTTATCAGCTCGAGTTGCCAGCAGAGTTAAGGCAAATCCATGACGTCTTTCATGTGTCGATGCTTAGACGATATCGGTCGGATCCATCACACGTTGTGCCAGTTGAGGAAATTGTAGTGAATCCGGACATGTCTTTCGAGGAGGAGCCGGTACAAATCTTAGATCGTGAGGTCAAAGTTCTACGTAGGAAGTCAGTGCCTTTGGTGAAAGTGCTATGGTGGAATCATGGTACGGAGGAGGCCACATGGGAACCCGAGAAGGTGATGCGTGACAATACCCCAACTCTTCGATCTAGGCAATTTGGGTCGAAATTTTTTAAGGGTAGAAGCAGAACACCTGAATTAGGGGTTATTTGTAATTTAATTAATTTTCCATGTATACTTGAAGAAATTAATAATATGATTTTATTTAGCATGTTTGAGGGTCCAAAATAAACCCGAGCTAGGCTGACTCAATTATTAAAATTTATTTTAAGTGTGTAAAAGGAAGGAGCTAGGGTAGTGAGGGTTTTAATAAAATTTGGGCGAAATAAGACACCAAGTAAGGGCTTGGCACAATTGGTTGATGTGCCTAAGGGGGGGTTGCTGGAGGTCTCGGGTTCGATTCATGGGAAAAAAAGAGGGTGTGTTTTGTTTTGGGTTTTTATTTTGGGGCGTTGAATGAAGGGGGCCAAGCAATAAAGGCTTTAAAAAAAATGAGGCAAGGTTCCTGACATGAAAGTCAGATTGGGAGAAGTGGTAAGGGCATTGGAAGAGGGGGGGCCTGCAGTGAGATCTCGTGTTCGAGACATGAAGGATGCAATGGAGCATTTTATTTTGGGCTTTTTGGCGTTAAGGAAAAAGGGGCCAGGGATGAAGGCTTTAAAATTAAAAGATAGGGTTCTATAGCAAGAAAGTCGAATGGGAGAGTTGGCCTGGGACGTTGGAAGAGAGGCTGCTGCTTGGAGGTTCCAGGTTCGAACCTTAGAAATGACAAATACATTTTTTTCCCTTTTATTTTTTTCTTTGGCGTGGGTAAAAGAGTTTGACTGCACTTTGGACTTCAAGGTATTTGGAAGAGGTAAGTTTGATGTTTTATTTCATTCAATTTGTTTAAACAAGGATAGAGGATAAGTGTTATTATCTTAGGTGATAATTAATAGTTTAATTATCAAGATAGAGAGGAGAATTGGGCAGCATTAGGACTCTTTGGGGGTTGTTTTTGTCTAAACAAGAAGAGCAAAAAATTCCAAAGAATCGTTACTCTTCATTTTCCTCTCTTCATTAGAAATTCCCTAGGAATTCTTCAAAATTTTCCGCTTTCTTCTATTTTATTTGGCCAAAACCACCTTTGATTTCTCCCACCTATTCTCCTTTTTCTTTCTTCCATCATTGGTGAATAACCACCACCATGTCATGAAATTTCTTAGACAAAGCGCCCCAAAGTTTTGTAAAAAATTCCAAAGATCTCTTTAATTAATTCGCTCCTTGGTGTCGAAAATTCCCTCTCCTATTCTATAGCACTTTGGTAGAATGCTAGGAGGGAATAGATCTCTTCGGATTTTCAAGCAATAGATTTGACTCTCCATTCTCATCAATCGGTTATAGGGTAAGGTGGTAAGGATCTATTTTATTTATTTGGTACTCGATCAAGTCAAAGGTTATTTTTGTGATACTAATGACTGCCGATTATAGGAAAGAGAAGCGGAGTCGCAAATCGTGTGCTATAGTTATACTTGAAGGCGTTTAGGGACAGAAAAGCTAGGGTGGCGATTGTCTCTTTTGGGATTTAGAGTCATCATTAGAATCGGTGTGTACATACACACTTTATAACCGATTTAATGCTAATTGTTGTGTATGCTAAATCGACTTGTGTAGATTTGGGATTTAATACCATAATGGTATAGCGAGGATTCGTGTAAGTCCTTGCCGTTATGACTTACTTTACGATGCTTTTGGGAAGCATGACATAATATGACATATTTGGTATATGTGGTTATGGTTAATAAGTAAACTCTATATGTGTTGCTAAATGAGCGAGTTGGCATGATTTCTATTTAAATATAAATTCTTGGTTGATATGGGTTAAATGAGTGGAGGGGGAGTAATATTCGTGTCGACGGACACCAGTGGTTTGGTACCACATTTTGTGACTACGGTCACCAGAGGTTTGGCACCTCCGAGGTTTGGCACCTCATAGCGTCTCGTCCCCTGTGGCTTAACACCACCGTGGGTTGGCCCCACTTTGAGATATGGGATTGACGCCAGTGATTTGGTATCACAAGATGGGTTGGCCCCATCACTTGATTTGTGACTATACGTCACCAGTGGTTTGACACCACATTTAATGACGATTATCGTGACTTAGGTCACCAGTGGTTTGGCACCACCAGTGGTTTGGTACCACACGGGGTTGAGAAAGGCGTTTGGATGGCTAGGTTGGGTATTATATTTAGTGCATGTTTATTGGTTATAAATTGTGTATGTTGTTGTACTAAACCGGAAAAGGGTTACACACTGAGTCTTGGTGACTCACCTTTTCCTTTAATATTTTTCGGTGACACGTAGATAGCGGATGAGGAGCGGATGAACTCGAGGTGGCCGTGCGTGAAATTAAATTTTACTTTGAAGTATTTTATTTTAGTTTTATTCTATTTGGATTTTATTTAATTAAGATGTAATAAGGCCTCCTAAGTTTATTTTTATTTATTTTCATGATTGGACGAACTATTTAAATTACTTTACAACTTTAAAATGATTCCACAAGCTTCTTAAAAAAATCAAACGAAAAATGTTTTATTGTGCCATCGGGTACATTAAAATCTGTAACAATTTTGACTTAATAATTCTTCATACAATTCAATGGTTTTAAAACAAGACAAAAATTCTTTTGCCTTAAATTTAAATCGGCTAACAAGGGTTTTCAAAATGTTTTCTCTGTAACATACCAAATTTGGCCATAACGTTTGGGCCGGGTTTGGGGTGTTACATAATTGGTATCCGAGCCCGATTCAAAACTCGACTGTGGGGGGCCCAAGGCCCAAAATGTTTTGTTTTGTTAGTAGGCCTTATTATGATGTTTTGAGAAACTGTTTTGGCTTGAACAGCATGGCACCGAGTCTTCGGCACCTATCCGCCCAGGTAGGTATTTCTATCAATTTTCGTGAATTCTTTTGATGTGGGGTAGAAGGGTAAAATGGGAACGTAGACTACTAGAATAGAAAGCTGCTGAACCCAGGGCTAGCATACCCCAACAAAAACTTGCATAAGATTTAATAATTACCTAAACAACCACGTGAGTTGTCACTAAGCAAAGGATGTGGTAATCGTTATCGCATGTCTAGGATTGGATTCGGTGGGGGCACGGTATTTAAGCGATCCTCGTGACTCACCTCCTACTCACTTGAATCCTACCCTGTGCGTAGTAGCAGTTCATCCTAGTTGAGACGACACACTCACAAAGCTAAATTCAATAACTAAAACACGAAAGGGACTAGCTGTTTTGTTTTGGAAATAATTAAAATTTTATTTAAAAAAAAGACCAAAATACCCCTCAGTTTGAAAAATGACCAAAATACCCCTGGTTTGTAAAATACCCTCCGTATGAAAATTTTCAAATAGGAATTTTCAAAAACATTTTTTTTCTTTTTGTGAAATCTCTTAGAACCCAATTTTGGAAATTATTTTGTGAAAATAACTTGATTATGTAAAATTACTAAAATACCCTTAGGGGTAAAATTACGAAAATGCCCTTGAATTATGAAATTTCCAAAATACCCACGGTTTTAATCCAAAAATTTCATCACATGAAAAGTGCCCAAAAATCATAAAATTCAAAAACGATATGATTTTGTAAAATTACAAAATTGCCCTAACCTACCAAATTACCTGAATACCCTAACTTTCAAAATTTTGCAATATCACTATTTTGGAAAGTGCAATTATCAAAAAGAGCCTCAAAGTTTTAAAACATCCCTGATTTATCAAATTTTACAAATTCACCCTAATTTGTGAAAATTACCAAAATGCCCCTGAGTTTTAAAATCACCAAAACACCCCCGAATTTTGAAATTTTTCAAGATACCCCGGGAAATTAAGAGTTTTGAAATAATTTTTGACAAAATCATTCAGGAACCTGTATTTTTAAAAAATTACAAAAATACCCCGGTAGGACAAATTACGAAAATACCCCCGGGTAGTGGAAAAACAATCACCATGAAATCAACAACGTCTCTTTGAATGAATGAATGGAAAACTATGTGTTTGTATGTTTACGAAAGAACCACTCCTAAACTCTTGCCATAAAATTTTTTCGCGGCTAACCAAGTGAAATACTAATCTATAAAAATTTCTTAATCAGATTAAAGCGCAATAGTTAGAATGAGTTCAAGAGGTCGTGGACGTCCACCGCGTGGCCGTGGTAGAGGCAGGATAACCATGTCAGAACCCATGAGGTCGGATCAAGAATCGGAGAATGGGGTACCACCGCCACCACCCCCCCAATTTTTAGAGCTGAGGAACAGGATCAGACGGGAGGTGAGGCAGTGACGCAAGCTGTGTTGCGAGTCCTTGAGATGGTGGCTGAGGCGAGTGGAGGTATGGGAGCTCGAAGTGCATGCCGGCGACTTGATCCAACAGGCGGAGGTATTCCGGTGTATCAGAGTGGCACCCAAAGACGGCGAATCTTGGTTAGAATCGACTGAGAGGACCATGGATGATCTTGATCTGACAAATGAGGAGAAGCTGAAAGGAGCGATATCGCTTCTAAAAGATGAGTCATATCAGTGGTGGCTCACGGTTCGAGATGGTGCTACGGCAGATGATCTTACTTGGGAGTACTTCAAAGCTGCTTATCAGAAGAAGTATGTGGGCACCAGCTACATTGATGCTCAGAGGAAAGCCTTTCTGGGGCTGGTACAAGGAAATAAGACTGTGTCGAAGTATGAGGCAGAATTCTTGAGGCTGAGCCGCTATGCTCGGAGAATTGTATCAACGGAGCATGAACGGTGTGTCCACTTTGAAGACGGACTGAGGGATTACTTGAGGCTGCTGATCGCTCCACAGCAGGAGCGTGAGTTTGCTATTTTGGTGGAAAAGGCTAAAGTAGCCGAAGGGGTCAAGGCATCCGTGAGACAGAATTATGATAGAAACAAGCAAAAAAGAGGCTTTAGATCGACCGAATCGGGTAGCAATGCACAGAAAAAGCCTAGGCAGAATGGGCCAAATCAGGGAAGAAGGCCCGTGGCTACTAATCAGAGACCGGCTCAGTGTAATCGTTGTGGAAAATCACATTGGGGAGGATGTTGGACCGGTGAGAGGGGATGCTTTGAATGTGGATCTTTGGATCACCGGGTAAGGGATTGTCCTCGGAAGTTGGCTAAGAATCAGCCAGAGGGTCAAAACTGTGTTCAGGCTAGAAATGTAAGACCACCACAGAGGGGTCGTGGTAATGGTAGAGGAAACAATGGTTCTAATCGAGGTCGCGGGAATCTGGGAAGAGGGGCAGGCAACACAGAAGCGAGGCAACCTGGTTTAGTCTACGCAGCGAGGTGTCGAGAGGAGGGTGACGCATCGGATGTCATAATCAGTACGTTTCTAATTTTTGGTCTTCCATATGTTGCATTAATTGATGTGGGGTCAACGCATTCATACGTTGCTAGTAGTGTGGTAGAGACCATGAACATAGACTTTGAGACTACTTCTAGGGAGATGACTATAATTAGCCCTCTAGGTCACTCTGTAGTTGTGAACAAACTATATAGAGATGTACCCCTAGAACTCTAAGGGGTAGTACTTGTGGTCGACCGATGGAACCGCCGTTTGGGGAGTTCGATCTAATTCTTGGGATGGTGGTTGGTTAAGCATCGGTAAAATTTGGATTCTTGTTGCTAAGCGCATGGTTCTAAAGATGGTGAGGGGATGAAGTAGTCATGATAGGTAATAGGGAAATTACCTATCTAATGTGGTGTCTGCGTTGAAGGCGAAGAAGATGGTCAAGAAGGGCTGTGAGACGTTTTTGGTACGAATATGTGCCTTGGAGGCTAAGGAGTCGAGAGTTGAGGAAGTCCGAACGGTAGGGAATTCATCGATGTGTTCAGGTAAGAACTTCCGGTCTACCTTGGATCGGGAAGTTGAGTTTGGCATAGACTTATTGTTCAAAGCGGCACTGTGTCTATAGTACCCACCGAATGGCACCAAAAGAATTGGTAAAGTCAAGGCTCAAATTCAGAGCTCTTAGGCGAGGGTTTATCTGACCAAGTATATCTCAAGTGGGGAGCACTGTCTTGTTTGTCAAGAAGAAAGACGGGTCGATGCGAATGTGTATCAACTACCGTCAGTTAAACAAGTTAACGATCAAAAACAAATATCCATTGCCCCAGATCGATGACTTGTTTAACCAACTGAAGGGTGTATCGATTTTCTCAAAGATAGACCTTAGGTCGGGTTATCATCAACTTAAGGTGAAGGAGGTTGATGTTCACAAAACGGCATTTCGAACTCAATATGGGCATTACGAGTTCCTAGTAATGCCATTTGGGTTGACCAACGCACCGGCAGCATTCATGGACTTAATGAATAGGGTGTTCCAGCGGTACTTGGGTCAATTTGTTGTGGTGTTTATAGACGACATATTAGTTTATTCAAAGTCGGAGGAGGAGCATGACATGCATTTGCGTATAGTTCTACAAATACTGAGGGAGAAGCAGTTATATGCCAAATTCAGTATGTGCGAATTTTAGCTTATGGAGGTGGCTTTCTTAGGTCACGTGGTGTCGGCGGAAGGGATTAGAGTGGACCCTCGCAAGTTTGAAGCGGTCTTGGAGTGGAAGCCGCCTAAGTCAGTGGCAGAAATTTGATGTTTTTTGGGTCTGGCAGGATACTATCGAAGATTTGTGGAAGGGTTCTCTTTAATCGCAGCCCTATTAACTAAGTTATTAAGAAAGAGAGTTCCATTTGTATGGTCGGAGAAGCAGCAGGAAAGTTTTGATAAGCTGAGAAAGATTAAGCGAAGCTCGGTTACGAGTGCTGACTGAGGCGTAAAAGTTGTTTGAGTTCTTGTGATCGTCCCATCTGAGGTTGGGATGTGTATTGATGCGAGGAGGGAAGGTAGTGGCTTATGCGTCCGTCGATTAAGACCGCTTGAGGTTAACTATCCAACTCACGATTTGGAGTTAGCAGCAGTGGTCTTCGCTTTGAAGATATAGAGACATTACTTGTATGGGGAGAAGCCGATAGTCTACGGACCACAAAAGTTTGAGGTATCTCTTGACTCGGAAGGACTTGAACTTGAGGCGTGACGGTGGATTAAAGCATTAAAGGACTACGATTGTTCAATTGAGTACCATCCGGGCAAAGCTAACGTGGTGGCTGACGCATTGAGTCGAAAGGTCGTGGCGGACTTAAAGGCGATGTTTGCTCATTTGAGTCTATACGACGATGGAAGTCTTTTGGCGAAGCTGCAAGTTAAGCCGACTTGGATCGAGGAGATTAAGGAAAAACAGTTAGTAGATGAAAGTTTGAGTGCTCGGAGGTTGCAAGTTTAGGATGGTGGTTTGGAAGGGTATAGCTTGTCCGAGGATGGAGTATTATGCTTTCAAGGGCGAGCTTGTATGCCGAAAGATGTGGAACTAAGGCAGAAAATTCTTCAAGATGCTCATAGCAGCCCATACGCTATGCATCCGAGAGGAAGCAAGATGTATGGAGATTTGCGGAGACAATTCTGGTGGCTAGGGTTGAAGCACGAGGTAACTGATTTTGTGGGAAAGTGCCTGACGTGTCAGCAGGTTAAGGCTGAACATCAGTTGCCATCAGGTTTACTTCAACCAATAAAGATCCCTCAGTGGAAATGGGAGAGGATCACGATGGATTTTGTCAGTGGGCTACCCCTTACGCCCAGCAAGAAGGATGCAGTTTGGGTGATTGTGGACCGTCTGACTAAATTAGCTCACTTCATTCCAGTAAGAGTGGATTACTCACTTCAGAAGCTGGCTAAACTGTACGTGTCAGAAATAGTGAGGTTGCATGGTGTTCCGGTATCAATCATCTCAGACAAGCCCATCTTTATGTGTCAAATTTCACGTACTTTTTCTTTTAAGGCCTCCTTGCCTTAATTACCTCTTTTAAACTTTAAAACTTGACATTTCTAAGTCATTTCTAGGTTTCCAAAAATTTTCGTTCGGCTCTGTAAACTTGACATTTCTTAGGTTTCCTAAAATGTTTACTTTCCTTTTTTTTTAGCTTAGTTTCCAAAATGTTCACTTTCCTAATTTAGCTTAGGTTTCCAAAATGTTCACTTTCCTAATTTACTTAGGTTTCCAAAATGGTCACTTTCCTATTTTTTTTTTAATGTAACATTTCCATACATTCTCAGGCTTCCAAAAATATTCAAAATTTATTCAAAACATGCCATTTCGTACATTTAAGCCAAAATGCATAGGCCCTTTTTTAGGATGTTACAGTTCTACCCCCTTAAAATAATTTCGTCCTCGAAATTACTTACTATCGTTCATCCGCATGATCTAACTCACTACACTACGCTATTGTCACAAGACTCGATCTCAAAGAACTATCATACTTTCTAGGCACATTCTCTAAATTCACAATCAAGGTTCCATACACTTCATAAGAACGAATGATCTTATAGCGAGCAAAGTAATGGAGAATAATCTAAAAATAAGAAACTTACCCGTTGTCTCATCCGGCGATCACTATCCTCGCGACTACCGATCGCATAAACCAACCTTGGTCGCCTTGCATCTAATCCTTCAAGATACCTCGCTTGGTGCTCCACGTCCTCGTACCAAACCATTACCTCGTTATTGAATCACGACCTCGTTGAGGTTCTTGTCCTCCTCTACCAACCGATTAACATTTGAGTTGCCGATCGACTTTCATCGGTTTGCTTAGGACAATCCTTGATCACATGGTCCTTAGACCCACACCTAAAACATCTTCGGTTTTCTTCCAAAGACTCTCCTAAGTGCTTCTTTCCACACACATCACAAGGACGACATCGCCCCCGAACTAGCTTGTCGACCTCGTGGGCCATCATCTCTAGGCCTTTTTCGAACATCTCCCGATGTTCCGACGATCCAAAACCTCTTTTGGCCTATTAGGTCCATGGTCCGCTTGGTAGAATCCTTAATTCCCTCGGCTACCTTGGCCTTTTCTACTAAAGTGGAAAACTCCCGCTCTCGATGTGGAGCTATCAACAATCTCAAATCATCCTTAGTTCGTCCTCAAAGCGGACACGGTGTTCATGTTCGGGATTGCGACTACTCCTCGAGCATATCATTAACCTCGTAAATTCAAACCTCATATCGCTACTGAGACTTGTTCCTTGAACTGCTATGCACTTGTTCCTTGAACTAGTCCTAGAAAAGCTTTCCTTTGCTCATCAATATACCGGTGTGCCGACATACTTTTTCCGATATGCCTCCTTAGCATACTCCCGTGTCGATCCTCGGTAGTGGCACCATCCCGAATAGTTAACCACCATTGATACGCTTCATCACGTGATTGCCACCATTCCTTTCAACTTTCTTCCGGTCGATCGAGCTCATCCATAATGCGCCGGTTGCCTCCAACCAATCACATTTGTCTTGGGTGCCACACGGACACTCCACGGAACACCTCGGCCCGTTGGCTCGAGTCGTTTGGGTACAAATTTCGAGCTCCCATATTTCCACCCGCCGCCACCACCATTTCCAAAACTCGCAAAGATAACTGCGACACAAGATCATCCCCGCCCGAGCTTGCCGCCGACATTAATAAATGGGGTGGTGGTGGCGGTGGTAACTCATTGTCGGACCTTTGACCCGATCTAACGGGTTCGACACGCTTATTCTTCCTCTACCACGCCCTTGACGCATGGCGCCCTCTAGAACTCATATCTAACGATTGCGTTTATCTATTTAAGAATTTTATGCATTAGTATTTCACTTGATTATCCGCGAAGAAATTTTATGATATGAGTTTTAGGAGTGGTTCTTTCGTATCATACACGCACACAATTTTCCATTCATTCATTCAAAGAGACGTTGTAGTTTTCATGGTGATTGTTTTTCCACTGCCCAGGGGTATTTTCGTAATTTGTCCTACAGGGGTATTTTTGTAATTTTTTTCAAAAATAAAAATTCTCAGATGATTTTGTCAAAAAGTATTTTGGAACTCTTAAATTCTCGGGGTATTTGGAAAAATTTTAAAATTCGGGGGTATTTCGATAATTTTTGAAGCTCAGGGGCATTTTGGTAATTTTTCACAAATCGGGGTGAATTTATAAAATTTAGCAAATCGAGATATTTCAAAAGTTATAAAACTTTGAAGGTTCTTTCTAAGAATTTATTTTCAGATTGATGGTATTGTAAAATTTTTGAAATTGTGGTCATTATGGTAATTTTGTCGGTTAGGGGCAATTTTGTAATTTTCTAAAATCATGATGTTTTTGCAATTTAAGGTTTTTGGGCACTTTTTATGTGATGAATTTTTGATTAAAGCGTGGGTATTTTGGAAATATCATAAATCATGGTATTTTAGTAATTTTACCCTAAGTGGTACTTTTAGTAATTTCACATAATCGGGGTATTTTCATAAAATGATTTCCAAGAATTTGGGTTCTAAGTGATTTCACAAAAGACGGATATTTTGAAAATTTTCTATTTGGAAATTTCCTTACGGAGGGTATTTTGGTAATTTTCAAGCCAGGGGTATTTTGGTCATTTTTCAAACTGAGGGGTATTTTGGTCATTTTTTTCTTTTTAAAACAAGGTTTTAATTATTTCAAAATAAAACAGCTGGTCCCTTTCGGGTTTTAATTATTAAATTTAGCCTGTGAGTGTGTCATCTCAGCTAGAATGAACCGTCACTACGCACCAGGTAGGATTCGAGTGAGTAGGAGGTGAGTCACGAGGACTGCTTAAATACCAGGCCCCCACCGAATCCAATCCTAGACATGCGTATAACGATTGCCACATCCCTTGCTCAGTGACAACTCACAGGGTTGTTTAGGGAATAATTAAATCTTATGTATTGTTTGTTGGGGGCATGCTAGTCCTAGGGTTCAACAATTTCTATTCTAATAGTCTACGTTCCCAATTTTACCCTTCTACCCCTCATCCAATATTCACAAAAATGGATAGAAGTACTTACCTGGGCGGATAGGTGCCGGAGACTCGGTGCCATGCTGTTCAAATCACAACCACTTTCTCAAAACATCATAATAAGGCCTATTATCAATAACCAAATCATTTTGGGCCTTGGGCCCCCCACAGCCGAGTTTTGAACTGGGCTCTGATACCAAAAATGTAACACCCCAAACCCAGCCCATGAGTCTTGACCGGATCTGGTATGTCACGGAGTAAAATAATTTGAAACCTTTTTAGTGTCTGGTGAAAACTTGCTAAAATTTGGCTAAGGTATTAAAACGGTGTTTGAAAACTCAGTTGGGCTTTTAGGTTTTAAAATGGGGTTTGATAAAACTCGATTGGGCTTTTTATAAACATGGTTGGGTTGATAAATCCTTTCAGTACGTTTAATCATGTAAATTTTAAAATCGTCAAAGTTATAGTGGACTTGGTTTATTTTGTTACCCGATGGTAACCTCTTTGAAAATCTCGTAGAAGTTATTAAATTTGGAAAATTACCTTTTACCGGTTCACTTAACATTTATAAATATCATTTTTAGTATAACATAAGTAAAATAAAACAGTAAAATAAACATCCAAAATAATAAAAGCGGCCTTATTACATCCCAAATTTAAAAGACTTAGAAAAGAAAATAAATAAACTTAAAGATAATAAATTAAATCCAACGATAAGCATGGCCGCCTCGAGTCCTCTCCGGCTCCATCACCGCGATCTACTCATCTGCAAAATGGTAATGGAAGGGGATGAGTCACCAAGACTCAGTGTGTAAATCCCCCACCCGGAAAATACAACTCATACACAATTCATTAATAAACATGCACATGCAACCCAACCTAACCATCCATACTCCTTAACTACCCCGTGTGGTCAAAACCACTGGTGGTCAAAACCATCGGTGACTAGTGTCACAAATTAAATGATGGGGTCAACCCATCGTGTGGTCAAAACCACTGATGACCATAGGTCACAATATATCAAGTGTGGTCAAAACCACTGGTGGTACCAAACCACTGGGACTTAGTCGCAATTTATCAATCGGTGTGGTCAAAACCACTGATGACCATAGGTCACAAATAATATGATGGGGCCAACCCATCTTGTGGTCAAAACCACTGAGGACAGTAAATAGAAATCATCCCCCTCCTCTCATCAATCCCACCATCATCATGCTCACATATCAATTATCATATATCATGTATTCAGGCATGGCATTTAACAACATGTGATGGCATACAAAATCATATATCAAGATTACGTATAGGGGACTTACTCGGAGTCCATGCTTAAGCCCGCAAGCATATATCATAGATCACTATCATATTTATTAACAAGGCAACAAAATTGTCATGTTATTAATAAAGTGTGTAGTGAATTTTTTTACACACCTGTTTCTACCGAAATTCCTAGATCCCAAAGATTCGATCTACAATGCTAGATCTCTTGACCTTAAATGAATTTGATTTCCAAACAAATCCCAAATCGTCACTTGATTAAGACTCACAAAATTCCTTTAACCATATGTTAGATTTAATCTAACATTAAAACATAAACATGGCCTCTCCGCCGAATATACATATATCTTACCTTAAATCTTTTAAATCTCAAACTCTCTTCTTGATTAATGGAGATGCGAAATACCTTAGATCTGAAATCCCAAAATTCACCTTCCATATTTCGATCAATAAAATATAGGAGGATTAGACTAACTTTCGGCTTAAAAGAGAGGAATACAATTATAACTATAGATCCTTACCCTTTATATTGAAATCGATGATCCTCCTAACACCACTTCGTAGATTCAAACTTAGAGACTTGATGAACAATCGGCTATGATCCCTTATGTATTCGGTTTCAAAGATGAAAGAAGAGAGAATAATAGGCTTAGAAGGAATCGGCTAGGATGCTAAAGAGAAGAGGAAAAAGAATGGATGCTCAAGAAGAATTTCAAGAGGAGAGGAGAAAGAATATTTGGCAAAAGAAAAGAGAGGAGAATGAATAATGAATAGCCTTAGTCTCATCCTTTTATAGCTAAATTAGCGAAGAATCCTTTGCTTGGCCACTACTCTTCCTTATGTGATAACTTTATCTCTTTAATTTTGAAACAAATAAAGTATAATCCTTATTATCTTCTAATTAGCGAATTTAAAGAGAGTGAAACTCCTCTTTGCAAGCCTTGTGACGTCCAATTTATGGGCTTCTGAAGCAAAAATAAAACTTATTTTATTTGCTTCCTATGTGACTTGAACCTTGGCCCATTTACACCTGTTGGTGGCGTCATTTACAGAGGCCCTAAGTGGCGCCTCCAAGCCACTCAGACAAGCCCATCTTTATGTGTCAAATTTCACGTACTTTTTCTTTTAAGGCCTCTTTGACTTAATTACCTCTTTTAAACTTTAAAACTTGACATTTCTAAGTCATTTCTAGGTTTCCAAAAATTTTCGTTCGGCTCTGTAAACTTGACATTTCTTAGGTTTCCTAAAATGTTTACTTTCCTTTTTTTTAGCTTAGTTTCCAAAATGTTCACTTTCCTAATTTAGCTTAGGTTTCCAAAATGTTCACTTTCCTAATTTACTTAGGTTTCCAAAATGGTCACTTTCCTATTTTTTTTTAATGTAACATTTCCATACATTCTCAGGCTTCCAAAAATATTCAAAATTTATTCAAAACATGTCATTTCGTACATTTAAGCCAAAATGCATAGGCCTTTTTTTAGGATGTTACAGCAATAGTCTCGGGTAAGGGGTGTTACATCCAAGGTATTCCATGGAGTGCAAGAGAAATTGTTAGTCTCTTACAGGTGGAAAAATTTCCACACCGATAAAGGACTTCGTTGGGAACCATCCAAGGGGCTTTCCACTCAACATCTTCCTTTCGGAGGTTTTGAAGAATTTCCATCCACCTTTGCTCCGATGTATCGTCCCTTATTGTCCTAACTGTGGCCTCCTTTAAAGGGGAATAACTTTCAAAGAACACTCGGTAAAGAACCTTGTCAACCCTCCAAAAATGATTTGTAGAACCAAACCAACAATAAGCGTATGCGCATCCAATGAATCTACCTTCACCGGTTCTCCAACATGCGTTCAAAGATCTCGAACGTTTGGCTAAGATCGCAGTGCAGTGTGACCCTTTGTTAAGTCGGTCGAATAAATCAAGAATCGCTTCATCTATATGTCTTAGAGCTTTAGGGAAATTACCAAACCATAAATACATAAGGCAAGGCGTCGATCTTCTTCTTTACATCCGGATGTGCTAGGATCAGTCCTCAAACTCACCTGTGGTATGCACTTACCTCACATTTCTCTTGGATTCTAAACGCAACCCTTTGTTCACTCATCCCGTGATACTCATTAACTTCTTCACAAAAGTTGGGACATTGGCGCCCTAAAATAAGCTTTGTCGACTTAGACCCTTGAACAGCGAAGCAAGGTTGTATATTCCTCTACTGTGGGCATTAAATCTACTTTCTTGAAAGTGAAACAACTACAAGCAGAGTTCCAAAACTGAGTCATAGCCTGGAATAGATGCTTATCTACCTTGATGTCGAGCAAGTAGGGTAGATCACCATAACTACGATAGAACAGATGCTTTGCCTCATCGTCCCACGGGTTCCATATTTCTTTCAACTCACAGAACACATTTTGCGTGATACTAATACGAGTAAAATCCCATAGTTCAATACATACCCGTCGGATAAGCTATTCCCTTTCTCTAATTGTGTTCGCTCGACCATGCGCGACGATCGCTTGTCTTCCACTTTATCAAGGAACTCGTTCTCCATAACCAAATTTTCTAACTTAGAAACTGACCGTGAATCGATACCTCTCTAAAATATGAAATGAAATGCATCAGAAAAATAAAGCACAACAAGTTAGTATTATGAAATAAAATATAAAGCAAATAAAATAACAAACACCTATTTGGGTAACCACTAAGGCTTGGTATAGTTCTACTTAGGGTGAGTCGTTAGGTCTTCTATATGTGGTTCAGCTCTAAAGTTGAGGTACTTGAACCAGCAGATTCCTCGATCCTCACCCATTATAGGTTCATACGTCTGAAGTTCAGATTCAGGGGAATACATTTCCCTATGGCCATGCGGAAGTGAAAACTTCACGAAGACATAGGTACAGATGTATCCCGGAAGCAATCCACTAGCCCATATAGAGGTGAAAACCTCACAAAGGCATAGCTTCTCGCTCCCACTTAAGGGTGTGACCACAACGGTCATGCAGTGCCATGCAGAGACATTTTATAAATTAGAACCACATACAATAAAAAAAATCATAGTTTTTCAAATCAGATTTTAGAATTTTAACAAAAGGACATGAAATAATCAATTTTACGGCTTGACTCTCTTGGTGTCCCCAGTAGAGTCGCCAAGCTGTCGAAACCATTTTAATAGATTTTAGAAAACAGGGTCGACTTTAAAAAACAAAAATGGAGTCGCCACCAATCCTTTTTGCTTAGGTGTGATCGGATCACCTTATAAAACGTTTTATTTCAAAACATTAATTTTGGCCTACGAAATCCAAGAAAAATGGGTTCAGGAGTCGGTTACGTACGAAGAAGGATTAGCAACCTCGTAACGCCCAAAATTGGTACCTAATTGATAATTTCATGTCTTAATGTCAAAAATTCGAAAAGATTTGAAAACATGATTTCTTTAAAAACTTGAATAGTTTGAGTTAAAATTTGAGATTTCTTTGTTCCGAAAGAATACAAACATCACATCCAGCACGTTAGGACATGATATTTTAAACCCTCGTAATCAAAATCATCTCGTGATTACTGAAATTTATTTAGTTATTTAGTCAAACGAAAAATCGAAACAAAGACGTGCACTATTCCCTAATTTCTAAATACGTAACATTGCCTTATTTAAAAAAACATTTAGATAAAATATAATAATTTTACAAAATATATTTTTATTTAATAATATAGTATTAAATATAATACTAAATATAATATAATAATTAATTTAACAATAAATAAGTGAAAATAGCCAAAAGGATGAATATAGTTATTTAGACAAAATCGTCTCATGATTTACTTAAATTTATTAAAAGGATATTTAGTTATTTAGTCAAACGAAAAATCGAAACCCAAAGACGTTAGGACACTATTCCCTAATTTCTAAATACAAAACATTGCCTTTTTAAAAAAAAACCTTTAGATAAAATATAGTAATTTTATAAAATGTATTTTATTTAATAATATAGTATTAAATATAATACTAAATATTATCTAATAATAATTAATTTAACAATAAATGAGTGAAAATAGCCAAAAAGGACGAAAATAGAATTGAAAAAGGAATGCTGGGGTAAATTTGAAATAAAAAAAAGAAAGGTCCATATTGTAATGCGCTAAAGAAGTGGAGGGACCAAAGTGGACAATAACCCCTCCCTTCAAAACGCGTAGCAACGAAGGGACCAAGATGGAATCGGGATAAAAGTTCGGGGCCAAAATTAGAAAAAGTGAAAAGCTTGATTGCAAATTAATAAAAAATCGGAAGGACCAAAATAGCAATAAGACCATTACAACAAAACATGCGGATCCTCCTGGTGGCCGGGTCAACACGCGGATCTGGCCAAAGCAATATTGTTTTAGGCGCCTGCAAGGCCTCGTCCAAACGACGCTGCTTTGGGAGGCTATTTAAGGCCCAAAATTCTTTAAAAAATCATTTGTCTCGCTAAAAAAAATTTAACCCCTTTTTGTTTTTCTCTGCAGGTCGAAGGCGGTGAAGTTAAAGCTAAGCTCATGCATGGCTCTGTCGCCAGTCTGCCGCCATGCAGCGATCGAGCCCGAAAAGGTAAAATTTTATTTTATTTTTAAAAATAATATAGGTATATATATATATACTAAAAAGAAGAAAGAAAAAGAAAAAGAAAAGACTTTCGAAAATGGTAAGGAAATATCACCTCTTTTTGGCTTCTGTTTTTGATCTTTAGTGATTTCTTTTGCGTTTAATCGATGCTTTCTTGTTTAATCTATGCTTGCTATTCTCTGATTTTTGTTCTTTTGTTTAAATCTCTGTGTTTATATTGATAATCGAAAAAAAAGGTCCCCTTTTTACAATTGTTTAGATCGGCTTATATAGCCCTTTTTTACAAGCTTCAATGTAACAGATCGAATTTGACCCTAATCAGAATGGTGGTTTTGGGACCACGAATTTGAGTCCGATAAATATTTTAATATTATATTTTGTGTTTATTATATGTGAATTAATGTGTGTGAAAGTCTAAGTAGAAAAATTTTATCGTTTGTGTGTTTAATTTAGAAAAAGGACTTAATCGCGTAAAAGGTAAAAGTAGCAAACTATAGTGAAAAGTGCCTATTTGATGATGGCTTTTTAAAGTGGGGTATTAAAAGAGTAAATAGCCCATTTTAAGTTAATGGGTGGTTTATGACAAGATTAACCTTATATTATATATTGTTTTTATTATTAAATAAAGGTTAAAATGGTAATTCATTAAAATATTATTATATGTTAAAATGCATGAAATTAAAAGCCATTTTAGTTGTTTTCTTCTTCCATTGCCGTGAGTTAGCTAAGAAAAAGGGGTTTGAAGGCTTGAAACATTCGGCCATCATCAAGCTCAATTAGATCAAGAGCAAAGAAAAACGGAATTGGATCGGGGAAAGACGAAAGTTCTCGAATAGCCGGTCTAAGTTGTCCGTCGACAGTCGAGGTAAATTCTTAAGTTAAAGTTCATTAAAGAAATAATTATGAAAGTTTGAAATGAAATTAATTGATTAAATTGAGTAAGATATAGGTGTTAGCCGAATGTGTATGTTCTACATTGGGATGATTATGTTTTGCAAGATAATATGAATTAGTATATTTGGTTTGACAAGTGAATTGGTTTTGTGAATATGAATTGATAGTGATGTATGTGTTAAGAAGTGTAAGTTGATGAATTGATTTGATAAGCATTCGGGCTTATTGCCCAGCGTGCCTCGTGTCGGTGACATATTAAGCTTTGTGCCTAGCAGCTTAGTCTTGGTGACATATTCGAGCTTCGTGCCTAGCGTGCTTAGTGCTTAGGTGACATATTCTAAGCTTCGTGCCTAGCGTGCTTAGTGCCTAGGTGACATATTCGACTTTGTGCCTAGCGTGCCTTGTCTTGGTGACATATTCGAGCTTCGTGCCTAGCGGGCTTAGTCTTGGGTGATATATTCGGGCTTCGTGCCTAGCGTGCTTAATGCGGTGATACTTTAAAATGAAGAAACCATAATTGATCGAGGTGTAACATAGTGAAACTATTGAGTTAAAAACTTCGGGTAAGCTTAAGTCCCATTGAATTCATCGAAGTAAGGTAAGTTGTGATTAATGTTATTTGAGTTGAAAAATTTTGATAAGAATAGTGTTATGTGATTGAGCTTATTGATCGATGTGTATGAATGGTATAAGATAGAATTTGAGCTTAAATGTACTATTTTGGGAGGTTGGTTACAAGTAGAAATGCTAAGAGTGAAAAGACTTTGAATGTGATAATATAGTTGATATGAATGTTGTACCTATGTGACTTGGAGCATGTGATTCATGTAATATATGTTTATACTATGATTCGATGAGTTACAGAATTATGGTAATGAAGTGTAAATGCTTAGGTTAATGAACTGTTAGTATTCTACTGCATAAATTTATTTATGGAAATATTTATATTCAATGTCATAAGTTTAAAGAATAAAATGTTTAAGTGTTTGAGTGTTACATTATTATTTGCTTGAGACTTACTAAGCTAGTAAGCTTATTCTATGTGGTTCAATGTTACATTTTATAGATTTTGGTCTCTTACGGGCTTGGGAAATCATCAAGAAAGTCAACCACACTATCGACTCATATTGGTACTTTTAAAGTTTGGACGTAAAAACTTAAGGCATGTATAGGCTAGCTTAATGCTTGAATGATAATTTGAATTGTATAAATAAGCCATGCGAAAATGGCTTGGATTTATTACTAATAATCTAATGTTTGAGTTATTCTAGTTATAGAATGTGTGCATGTTCTACTTGGTCATGGGTTTGATAGCGATATAAAGTCATGTTAGGTTTATATATATTGTAATTAGTTTTTTTGGTAAGATGATAGTTGTAGTGTTTGAATATGCTTGGGTTATGGTTGATAAATACTTATTAATGAAATGCATAATTTAAGATACAAATCAACTTAGAAATTATTTTAAATCTTGGATTGTATATTCGCTAAGTGATGAAATTATAGGTATAGTATTTGGATTGACACTTTCGAACATGGTTTATATGTGTATGTATATTTAGTTTAAATTTAGATGTTTGATCTATAGAAGGCATAATTGGTATTTAGGTTTGATTATGTTCTTCTAATTGATTTGCTCTATATTATGTTTGGAATGTATACTATTGGTATATTATGAATTGAATAAGAAAACTCTTAATAAACATATATATATAAATATATATATATATGTTTAGTTTTGATAATTGCTAAATTGCTTAGTAGGTTAATAAAGAACATGTGTATATCAGGTCAATGTGATTTAATGACCAATTGAATAGCAACATTCATTATTGGTTATGTAATGCTTATAAATGAATTTGGATAATGGTTTTTAAGATATGTACGATGTTGTTTAAATATGCCTTGGAAGTGTATTAATCATGTTGTATTCAGATAGGACTGTATGAACAGAAAATAATTGTTATGACCTGTGCTATGTTCGGTAATGCCTTGTAACCCTAATCCGACGCATGACGATTAAGGGTTAGGGTGTTACATTTGATTGGTATCGAGCTTACGGTTTAGTCGATTCTAGGACTACCGTAGCACGTGTGAGTCTAGCTATACATGCCTTAATTGTATATATTTGATAGTGTGGTGACTTTTGACATTTTGAACTGTGTTTTATATAGTAAATGGATCCTGATCCCGATAGAGCCGTCGCAGATGATGTAGAGAGTGTAGCGCCTGACCGTGCACGCGGATCCGCCCCAAGAGACTCTCGACCCGCCGGCACCACGAGGGAAGGCTAAACAAGCCTTCTACCAAATGATGAATGAATGGTTTACCCGGTTTGTTCGAATAATCCTACTGTACAACAACCTCCACCTCGAATAATCCAACTCGGTACCTTCAAAGACCAGATGATAGATCCGATGAGATCTAGCAGGCCTCCCGTTGATAAAATTAGAAGATATGGGGCCGAAGAATTCAAGGCCAATGATGATGATGACGTGGAACGAGCCGAGATGTGGCTTGATAACACTATTCGGGTACTCGATGAGTTTTCTTGTACTTCAGATGAATGTCTAAAGTGTGCTATATCTCTACTTCGGGACACTGCATATCACTGGTGGAAACACTGGTATCCGTAGTTCTGAAAGAAAAAGTAACTTGGGACTTCTTCCAAATTGAGTTCCGTAAGAAATATATCAGTCAGAGATTTATCGATCAGAAACGAAAAGAATTTTTTAAATTAAAACAGGGTCGCATGACTGTGACGGAATATGAGAAAAAGTTTGTCAGATTGAGCCGTTACGCTCGGGAGTGTATATCTACCGAAGCCATTATGTGTAAAAGATTTGAAGACGGCCTGAATGAAGACATAAAGTTACTTGTTGGCATTCTTGAAATCCAAGAGTTTGTGACATTAGTCGAGCGAGCTTGTAAAGCCGAAGAGCTCGGAAAGGAGAAAAGAAAAGCTGAAGTAGAAGCTAGAGACACTCGAAAAAGATCATCGAGTAAAATTTTCCATTCTGTGCATAAGAAGTTCAGAGATGACCCCAATCGACATAAAGCCACTTTAGACTTGCCTATACGTGATCGACCTCCAGTGAGATCCTGAGCCACGTCGATAGTGTCGGTAATGTTTCACAGAATCAGGCTGAATGTAAACATTGTGGGAAATGGCATCCTGGGAGTTGTAGAGTTCGTGATCGGTCCTACTTTAAATGTGGATCATCGGATCATTTTATTCGAGAGTGCTCGATGTTACCCGAGCAAAATACAACTCAGAACACAAGACCAAAGCGATTGTGCCAAGACGGGTAGACCACTCGGACATTGTGCAATGTAGGTGGCGATCGAGAGAGGGACGAAGGCACCGCAATCGATCGAGGCTAGATCTCCAAAGAAGAGCTTATGCTACACGAGCGGAGAGGATGCTTCCTCCTCGATGTCATTACCGGTACTTTCACCGCTTATGATACTCTTGTGATTGCATTGATTGATCTGGTTCGACTCATTCATATGTGTAAAACTCTAGTATTCGGTAAGACTCGCCAGTTGAGTCTCTCGAGTTTGTGATTCGTGTGTCCAACCCTTTGGGTAGATGTGTATTTGTTAATAAAGTGTGTAGAGGTTGCCCATTGATGATTCGGGATTCTTGCTTCCCAGCCAATTTAATGTTGTTGCCCTTCGATAAGTTCGACATAATTTTGGGAATGGATGGTTAACTTCACATGATGCGGTGGTGAATTGAAAAGAAAGCTTATTGATTTGAGATGTCGAGCGGTGAGATCATCGTAATTGGATCCGATGATTTAAGTGAGTTTCCTCTGATAATATCCTCGATGTTAGCCGAAAGTATGTGAGAAAAGGTGCGAAGCTTATTTGGCCTATGTAATTGGATAATAAAATGTCCGAAAAGCATATTGAATCTGCACGGTTGTGTATGAATACCCAGATGTGTTTCCTGAAGAACTATCGGGTTTACCACCCGTACGAGAGATTGAGTTCGGCATTGAATTAGCACCGAGAATGACTCTAATCTCGATAGCTCCGTATCGGATGGCACCTACTGAGTTAAAAGAGTTGAAAGCACAGTTGCAAGAGTTAATAAATAGGGGCTTTGCACGATCGAGTTTCTCTCCTTGGGGTGCACCAGTTCTTTTTGTGAAGAAGAAAGATGGAACGATGCAAATGTGTATTGATTATCGGCAACTGAATAAGGTAACTATAAAGAATAAGTACCCGTTACCTCGGATTGATGATTTGTTTGATCAGTTGAAAGGGGCTTCGATATTTTCAAAAATAGATTTGAGATCGGGTTATTATCAGTTACGAGTCAGAGATACAGATGTGCCAAAGACTGCATTCTGGACGAGGTACGGACATTTTGAGTTTCTGGTTATGCCTTTTGGACTCACTAATGCACTGTTATTTTATGGACCTAATGAATGGGTCTTGAGACGGTTTTGGATTGGTTTGTAGTAGTGTTTATTGATGATATCTTGATCTACTCCAAAGATGAAACCGAGCATACCGAGCATTTGAGATTAGTGCTACAAACTTTGCGAGATCAACAGTTGTATGCAAAGTTTAGTAAGTGTGAGTTCTGGATGAATGAAGACAGCTTCTTGGGTCATGTTGTTTCAGCATCAGGTATTCGGGTAGATCCAAACAAAATAGCAGCTATACTTGATTGGAAACCACCAAAGAATGTTTTCGAGATTCAAAGCTTTCTAGGCCTTGCGGGATACTACAGACGGTTTGTAAAAGGTTTTTCTATGATAGCTACACCTTTGACAAGGCTACTACAGAAAGATGTCAAGTTTGAGTGGTCGGAAAAGTGTCAGAAAAGTTTCAAACAGCTGAAAGCTCTTTTGACCGAAGCTTCAGTGTTAGCTCAGCCTGAATCGGGTAAAGAATTTGTCATTTTTAGTGATGCTTCTTTGACTGGGTTGGGTTGCGTTTTGATGCAGGAAGGCAAAGTTATAGCCTACGCTTCGAGATAATTGAAGCCGCACGAAAGAAATTATCCGACTCACGATCTGAAATTAGCAGCCATTATTTTTGCATTGAAAATTTGGCGTCATTACTTATTCGGCGCGAAATGTCACGTTTATTCGGATCATAAAAGTCTAAAGTATTTGATGACTCAGAAAGATCTGAACTTAAGACAACGCAGATGGTTAGAATTGTTGAAAGACTATGAGTTGGTGATTGACTACCATCCGGGAAAAGCCAATGTTGTTGCAGATGCGTTAAGTCAAAAATCATTATTTGCTCTTCGTGCGATGAACGTACAGATGGTTGTGTCTAGTGATGGTTCGATCATAGCCGAGTTACAAGGAATACCGATGTTTATTCAACAAATTTGTGATACGCAAAGAATTGACAAAGACTTGGTTGCTAGACGAGTTCAATGTGAAAATGATGCAGAGTCTGAGTTTCGAATTGATGCCAATGATTGTTTGAATTTCAAAGGTCGAATATGTGTTAGAAGAATGTGGACTTGATTGAGATGATTTTGAGTGAGGCTCATGATAGTCGATTATCGATACATCCGGATAGCGAAAATGTATAATGATTTGAAACAGATTCTATTGGTGGCCCGCCATGAAGCGGATATATCTGAATTTGTCTCGAAGTGCTTAGTTTGTCGACAAGTAAAAGCAGAACATCAAGTGCCTTGAGGTTACTTGACCGATCATGATACCGAATGGAAATGGGATAGAATCACTAAAGATTTTGTATCCGGATTGCCTCGACACCGAGTAAGAAAGATGCGTTTGGGTTATAGTGGATAGGCCGACCAAATCGGCTCATTTTGTGCCGTTTAGGCTGCACTATTCACTTGATAAACTTGTTTGAGTTGTATGTATCATGATTGTGAGATTGCATGGTGTCTTTGAGTTCCATTGTTTGAGATAGAGATTCGAGGTTCACATCGCGGTTTTAGAAGAAGTCGCAAGATGCTTTAGGTACTAAACTTCACTTTAGCACAGCCTTTCATCCGCAGACAGACGGTCAGTCTGAACGAACCATTCAAACACTTGAGGACATGTTGAGATGTTGCGTTCTTGAGTTTGAAGGTACGTGGGAAAAGTACTTACCTTTGGTTGAATTTGCTTATAATAACAGTTTTCAATCAAGTATCAAAATGGCACCCTATGAAGCTCTATATGGCCGCAAGTGTCGACGCCATTGTCTTTGGACCGAGCTCGGTGAGAACAAGATACAAGGGTTGATTTGATTAAAGAGATCGAGAAAGTGGCTATAATCAAAGATATTTTGAAAGTCGCATCGGATCGTCAAAAGTCTTATCTTGATTTGAAACGTAAAGATATAGAATTTCAAGTCGAGATCGGGTATTCTTGAAAGTATCTCCGTGGAAAAAAGTACTTCGTTTTGGTCGGAAGGCAAACCGAGTCCGAGATTTATCGGACCGTATGAAATTATCGAATGTATTGGGCCTGTTGCTTATAGGTTGAAGTTACCCTCTGAATTAGTAAAGATACACGATGTATTTCACGTTTCAATGCTCCGTAGATACAGATTAGATCAGTCACATGTGATTGCTCCATCGAGATTGAATCCGACCCGATATGACGTATGAGGAAGAACTGATCCAGTATCTTAGCTTGGGAAATGAAAGAGTTAAGAAACAAAAGGATTCCATTAGTGAAAGTACTATGGAATTGGCATGGAGTTGAAGAGGCTACGTGGGAGCCTAAGGACTCAATGAGGCAACAATATCCGACGTTGTTTAAAGGTAAGATTTTCGGGGATGAAAATCCTTAAGGGGAGAGTTATAATGAATCGAATTTGACCCTAATCGAGCGGTGGTTTTGGGACCACGAATCCGAAGTCGAGAAATATTTTAATATTATATTTTGTGTTTATTATATGTGAATTAATGTGTGTGAAAGTCTAGTAGAAAAATTTTATCGTTTGTGTGTTTAATTTAGAAAAGGACTTAATCGCATAAAAGGTAAAAGTAGCAAACTATAGTGAAAAGTGCCTATTTGATGATGGCTTTTAAAGTGGGGTATTAAAAGAGTAAATAGCCCATTTTAAGTTAGTGGGTGGTTTATGACAAGATTAACCTTATATTATATATTGTTTTATTATTAAATAAAGGTTAAAATGGTAACTCATTAAAATATTATTATATGTTAAAATGCATGAAATTAAAAGCCATTTTAGTTGTTTTCTTCTTCCATTGCCGTGAGTTAGCTAAGAAAAAGGGGTTTAAAGGCTTGAAACATCCGGCCATCATCAAGCTCAATTAGATCAAGAGCAAAGAAAAGCAAGATTGGATCGGGAAAGGCGAAAGTTCTCGAATAGCTTGGCCTAAGTTGTCCGTCGACAATCGAGGTAAGTTCTTAAGTTAAAGTTCATTAAAGAAATAATTATGAAAGTGTGAAATGAAATTAATTGATTAAATTGAGTAAGATATAGGTGTTAGTAGAATGTGTATATTCTACATTGGGATGATTATGTTTTGCAAGATAATATGAATTAGTATATTTGGTTTGACAAGTGAATTGGTTTTGTGAATATGAATTGATAGTGATGTATGTGTTAAGAAATGTAAGTTGATGAATTGATTTGATAAGCATTCGGGCTTATTGCCTAGCAGGCCTCGTGCAGTGACATATTCAGACTTTGTGCCTAGCGTGCTTAGTCTGGGTGACATATTCAGAAGCTTCGTGCCTAGCGAGCTTAGTCTTGGAGTGGCATATTAAGACTTCGTGCCTAGCAGACTTAGTGCCGGTGACATATTCGGGCTTCGTGCTAGCGTGCCTTGTCCGGTGACATATTCGAACTTCGTGCCTAGCGTGCTTAGTCTGGGTGATATATTTAGACTTCGTGCCTCAGCGAGCTTAATCTGGTGATACTTTAAAATGAAGAAACCATAATTGATCGAGGTGTAACATAGTGAAACTATTGAGTTAAAAACTCGAGGTAAGCTTAAGTCCCATTGAATTCATCGAGTAAGGTAAGTTGTGATTAATGTTATTTGAGTTGAAAATTTTGATAAGAATGGTGTTATGTGTGATTGAGCTTATTGATCGATGTGTATGAATGGTATAAGATAGAATTTGAGCTTAAATGTACTATTTTTAGAGGTTGGTTACAAGTAGAAATGCTAAGAGTGAAAAGACTTTGAATGTGATAATATAGTTGATATGAATGTTGTACCTATGTGATTTGGAGCATGTGATTCATGTAATATATGTTTATACTATGATTCGATGAGTTACAGAATTATGGTAATAAAGTGTAAATGCTTAGGTTAATGAACTGTTAGTATTCGGCCCTGCATAAATTTATTTATGGAAATATTTATATTCAATGTCATAAGTTTAAAGAATAAAATGTTTAAGTGTTTGAGTGTTACATTATTATTTGCTTGAGACTTACTAAGCTAGTAAGCTTATCCTGTGTGGTTCAATGTTCTGTTTTATAGATTTTGGTCTCACTATGGGCTCGGGAAATCATCAGCAAAGTCAACCACACTATCGACTCATATTGGTACTTTTAAAGTTTGGACGTAAAAACTTAAGGCATGTATAGGCTAGCTTAATGCTTGAATGATAATTTGAATTGTATAAATAAGCCATGCGAAAATGGCTTGGATTTATTACTAATAATCTAATGTTTGAGTTATTCTAGTTATAGAATGTGTGTATGTTCTACTTGGTCATGGGTTTGATAGCGATACAAAGTCATGTTAGGTTTATATATATTGTAATTAGTTTTTTTGGTAAGATGATAGTTGTAGTGTTTGAATATGCTTGGGTTATGGTTGATAAATACTTATTAATGAAATGCATAATTTAAGATACAAATCAACTTAGAAATTATTTTAAATCTTGGATTGTATATTCGCTAAGTGATGAAATTATAGGTATAGTATTTGGATTGACACTTTCAAACATGGTTTACATATGTGTATGTATATTTAGTTTAAATTTAGATGTTTGGTCTATAGAAGGCATAATTGGTATTTAGGTTTGATTATGTTCTTCTAATTGATTTGTTCTATATTATGTTTGGAATGTATACTATTGGTATATTATGAATTGAATAAGCAAAACTCTTAATAAACATATATATATATATATATATTTATATATGTTTAGTTTTTGATAATTGCTAAATTGCTTAGTAGGTTAATAAAGAACATGTGTATATTAGGTCAATGTGATTTAATGACCAATTGAATAGTAACATTCATTATTGGTTATGTAATACTTATAAATGAATTTGGATAATGGCTTTTAAGATATGTACGATGTTGTTTAAACATGCCATGGAAGTGTATTAATCACGTTGTATTCAGATAGGACTGTATGAACAGAAAATAATTGTTATGACCTGTGCTATGTAAGGTAATGCCTTGTAACCCTAATCCGGCTACGGTTACGAGTTAGGGGTGTTACATTCATTTATATGTTGTCTTTTCCTCTTTTGTGCAGGTGCGATTGGGGTGTGCAAAATTGTGTAAAAGCAAGAAAAATTCGGTTAATCGATTGAATTTGTTAATTAACCCCACCCCGACCGAAAAAATTGATTGCAGACCAAATTCAGTTAATCGGTCGGTTAACCGAATTTTTTTGGTCGGGGGTCGGTTAATTGTTTTGTGATTTTTCGGTTAACGATTAATTCGGTTCGAAACCAGTTGGTTAACCGAAATTTTTCAGTTTAACTAAAAAAATTAATAAATAAAATTATAATATATAAATAGGCCCACTATTCATCTAAACCCAATCCCTAAACCCAATCCAAACCCAAATATCCAACCCAACCCAATTACCCAATCATAAAAATTACAAATAATTTAATAAATAAAAATAAAATTCTAAAACTAAAACTAAAATTATGTAATTTTTTAATTATGTAGTGATTCATTTCGGGTAATTTGGGTAATTCGGGTAATATGGTTAATTCGATTAATTCGGGTAATTCGGGTAATTCGGTTAATTTTTAACCAAAATAAAAAAACATATAATTTTCGGTTAATTCGGTTAACCGACCAAATTAACCGAAAAAATTTCGGTTCGGTTAATTTTTTTGAAAAAAGTTTGGTTCGGTTAACGGTTAAAAATTTTGAAAGGTCGGTTAATTTGGTTAATGTTAATTCGGGTTGGTTAACCGATTGAACACCCTTAGGTGCCAGTGGCAGTGCAAGTGGGAGGGTCGGTGCTGCAGAGGCGGTGGCAGGCTTGGCAGACGACTGGTCAAAAGGCCCTAGGTGCGGCGCACCTAGGGTTTATTTTTTCTTGTTTTTTCTAATTTGGGGCATTGGCTAATTGGGCTTGGTTTGTTTTGGGCTTAATATTTTTGGGTCTGTTTTTAATTGGGTTTAGGTAAGCTGATTGGGTTTTGGGTCTTAGTGAGCCATCTGATTTGGGCCTTGGATTTTGGTAATTGGGTTGTATAATGGGCCCGGGCAAATTATGGGTCTTACATACCCAATAGAGAGACTAGTTGTGAAATAGCCGAGGCATTGAAAAAGTTCTGAGGCGAGTCAAATTAATGTCATCTTTAGGACACGATGAGAGTGTCACAAGAATGGGTGAGAGAGAATGTCATGAGCCACGGATTAAAACTCATGATGGATTCGCACAAATTGTCCTTTAGAGGTCAATTAGTCAAATGGGACTCATTTAATCCATTTGAATTGGTTTGATTTGTGGAACCATAATGAAACTCATCTACTTGAAGCCTTAATTATCCAGTGAAACACCCCAACAAAACTTGACTTACTAGGATAATTTAAAATTCTCCCTATTTTTCACAAATATCGTCAAGTCAAAACAAATTTTAATAAAATTGAATTGATATAAGATTAAATTAAATGTACAATTTTAAAGTAGGGATTAAACCAAGCAATTTCGAAATGCCAAATTAAATTGAACCATTTTGTATTTTGTATTTAAAAATTATTTTAAATAATTAATAATCATTTTGAAATAAAATTCTATTTTCATTTTTTAAGTTGATTGTTAATCGAAATTGCCTAAAATTAATCAATCAAATTGAAGCCTTTATATGAATGATTTAGTTTAGAAATTAAATCTAGTTTAAATATATCATCAAGTAAAAATAAGATTAGCTCTGAAATTAAAATTTAATTAATGTTTATTTAGTTTGCATAAATTTTTTATACAAAGTTCAAAACTATCATTAACTCCTTCACAATGTAAGAAGATAAACGCGTTTGGTGCGTTTAAATTTATATATAATTCTCCGTTGAAAATACTACCGATGTCAATTAAGTTAAGATTCATTTGATAATTTGCATAATTAAGTTAAATATGGTGTTGATAAATAATTTTCGCATTATATTTTTATTTTGTTAATTTAATTACTAATGCACTTCTTTTTAAAAAAAATTAGTTACCCATACATGCTTTCTAAAAGAAAATTGAGCAGCAAAAATTAACAAATGAAATTTCAAAGAAAATATATATTATATTGTTTATTATAATAATTTATTCTTATTGTGATATTATAGCAAATAATTCAATTACATCTTATACTAAATTCAATATGTTCTTTAAACATGACCATTTAATGGTCCAAACACGGATTCTAGGTAGCTTCTACATGGGCGCAATCACACTTTCCGGAGACACAAACGCATGAAGCAAGAGGTGGACAACCGGAGAACTGCATGACCGATTTACGCAATCTTTGCTACTCTTGCAAGCCAAAGACCTAGCATTCACATTATTTAAAGTATCTGCAAAATGACCGTTGTTTATACTTCTTACATATATTAAAATCTATAAAATATTAAAATTATAAAATAAATAAGAAAAATGTGGATAAATAAATACCAAAAGTAGAAAGGAATAGCACAAGCAACAAAACCATGGTTGTGGTTGATGGCTTCATTTTTCTTTTCTCTAAAAATACTGCAAAACTTTATTTTTAAGGTTGTATGATCCTTAAACGATGAAATTCTAAGCCTTATATAGGCATTAGGCAAATAGTGGAAAGAAAGTTTAGGAAAGAAATCAGCTAACCTTATAAAGATAATGTGATTCTATTTTATATTTAGTTACCAAATTTGTTTGCCTATAATATTTACTTTCCAATTTTAAAAGAAATATTGAATAATTTTACACTTGCTACCATAAAAAATGTCATTCTATTTTATTTTTAAGGAAAAATTTTAAAATTATACATGAATTTTGATTTAATGTATAATTGTATACATGAACTTTAATTTGGTGTAATTGTTAAAGATATGTGACCCAAATTCTTGTTAGATAAAAATACAAGTGGCAAGCTAGGGGGATCTACGGTACAGGCTGCATAAGTGAAATCCGTATAGAAGTATGCTTCCTTTCTTTGATGTTGATTAGAATAAGGTGTTTTAACCTTACTGCACAAGTGAAAACCTATAAATAGATGTAGTTGTCTCTCCTCTTGTATTCATTCGAATTCGACATAGTAAATTTTCTTCTCCTTTGCCGTGGTTTTTTTCAAAAGTGTTTCCACGTAAAATCTATGTGTTCTATTTTTCTCTCTTTTCTTTCCATTAACGACATTCCATTTTTACAGTAATCATACATGTGAAACTCTAATTGTGGTTCAAATGTATACTTGAAACTTTAATTTTGATTTAATCATACACATTTAAAGAAATAAATACATCTCAAGAATGGGTTGTTTGAGACTTTGGATCAAAGAAGTGACTCTTTTCTGCGGAGAGGTTTATTAAAGGTATGGCCGCTAATCCAGGAAAATTTTATTTGGTCGGTGAGAGATGGGAGCAGTATTAAATGTCGGAGTGACTCGTGGATTCCTACTGTTGGTCCTCTTTGCAATCATATTTCATCTCACTCCAACTTGGCGTCGGATTGCTTTCTTAAGGGTATGGCCACTGGGAAAGGATGTTGGAATTTGAATCTTTTTTTACTTTGGCTTCTAGAAGAGATCATTTTTAGGACTGTGGGGATTCCCCCTCCATGTCCAACAGTTGGATCGAATAAAGTCATATGGGGTGGTACATCAACAGGAACCTTCACACTCAATAGTGCATATGGGAAGATTCGTGAAAAGTCGGGGAACCCAAAAGAGGCGGTTTGGCAGCTTCCATGGAAATTTCAATGTCCTCGGATGATTAGATACTTCATCCGCTTGCCTTTCAAGAACGACTTATTACTAATGTAGAAAGAGTGAAAAGGCGCTTGAGTCATGATAGTTCTTGTGGGTTTTGTTGTCATGAATATGAAGATGTGCTACACGTTTTAAGGGATTGTCCGACAACTAGAGATATCTGGAAACACATAATTCCAAAAAATAAGGTATCTTGGTTTTATTCAGGTGGACTTATGGAGTGGCTAGAGGCAAATTTACAGAATTCTCAACAATTATATGTAGGAGATGTCAATTGGAAATGCTTTTCTGGACTCATTACGTGGCGTATTTGGGAAAATCGTTACCTTCTCACGTTCCAATGTATTCCATGGAGTGCAAGCGAAATTGTTAGTCTCTTACAGTTGGGCCAAATAGTATGTTTCATGTAGTAAAAAGGTAACAAAGATTGATGTGCAACCAAATATTTTTCCTTCGTCCTTTTACGGGAATTGGATCTACTTAAGTATAGATGGTGTGGTCAAAGTGGATAGAGGATTTGCTGCAGCTGGAAGAGTTTTGTGGGGTTGAAGTGAAAGGTGGATCATTGGTTTTAACAGATATTTGGGGTTTTGTTCCATTACTAAGGCTGAGTTATGGGGTATCAAAGATGGTTTAGAGCTTCTTTTGGAACGACATTTTGATAGCGTCTTAATTCAAACAAATAGCATGGAGGCAATCAACGCAATTCAAGAACAGGCTTCTAGTGGTTCAAAATTGGCATTAGTTAGGAAGACTCACCAACTCTTATCTAGAATAGAATATTGGACCACTCGACATATTTCTAAGGAAGATAATAAGGAAGCGGACACAATCGGTAAATTAGTACAAGAAAAGAGAGAAAACTACAAGTATTCAAGGCTTCCCCTTTGGGAACTCTTTCAGGTTTTTTATTTATTCACCAAAAAAATACATCAATTTATTTTTATACTGGATAAATATAATTATTTATGTATGCAATATAAAAACATTATATCAATAATTGTGTTAATAATTTACAAGAACGAGATCAAAGCAAAATTTCATGTATAAAATTACACAAAATCAAAGTTCATGTATACAATTGCACATTAAACCATAATTCATGTATAATTTTAAGATTTATCCCTATATTTACTTACCAAATTTTCCTAACTATATTTACTTTTCAAATTTAAAATAAATGATTTTTTTAAATCTATAATAAATTATTTAATTTCATAGGATTAGAATTTAGAGATAATTACTCCCAAAGTATTCGAGAAAGAAACCTAAAATAGTTGGGTGTGGAAATAAGGATTGAATTTTTTGTGCATAATGATAGAGAGCTTTGTTAGATTACATTATTTTATTTCGTAGGATTAGAACTAGCATTCAATTGGGGATTGAGTATTGGCTCAATTGGTATGAGTATTATTATTAATTTCGAAAAACGTGAGTTCAAATGCGCTGAAGCATATTATCCTCCTATGAGTTAAGAAGGGACTATGTGTAATTCTAGATATTATCTTTAAAAAAAATAGATATGATCAAAACTTATAATGAGTCTTCTAGATATTGTTCGTATATTAAGAGTTTCGCTCAATATTAATGAGAGTTTTTTAAGTAAATTATCGTACTACTTATGATTCAATTGTTAATAAACATTTTATAACTATATTTTTAATGTTAAATTTTTCACGGACATAAAAACATTTTACATTTTGATAACATGTTAAATAATGCTACCTAACATGATGACATTTTAACATGCTATATAAAAATTTGGTATCTGAACTAGAAAATAATTAAAATACATTTAATATTATTAATCAGATTTATATATCTATTTAAGTTTATTATTATTAATTTCAAACAATGTATTTTATTTTTCATTCAATGTTATTTTACAAATGCACACATTTAATATCTTATTAAGGTTATATTAGGAATTTAATTTTTTCATTTAAATAATTTTTTCTTATTTATTCACTCTCGTGTTTTACAGTTATTTCACTTTTCATTAATTTTTATTTTCTATTATAAATATCTTATTTTTCTTTTGGTTAAAATGTGCTTATAGTTTCGTACTTTTTGAAAATTAAAATTTAGTCCTTATACTTGTGTTTCAAGGAATTTAGTTCTTTTGCTTTTAGATTTTAAAATTCAAGTCCAACTGTTAACATTATTTTTTTTGTATTAAATTGGTTGCTCGATATTTTGAAATTAAAAAAATTACTCACCTAATAGTCATGTAATTAAAAAATATGTTGTAATTAAATTAACATAAATTTAGTAAAAAATTAATAGTAATAACAATTCTACCTGAATTTTGAAATATGAAAAATAGAGGACTAAATTCTTAGAAATACAAGTATATGGACAAATTCATAATTTTCAATAAGTACAGGGACTATAGCCATATTTTATACTTTTCTTTTATATTATTCCGGGGCAAATCGATTCATTATCCCGGTTCACAGAATTATACATCCGGTTCAACTTAAAACCGTCATTCCACTCTAAAAAACACAAACCCTACCAAAACCCTGAACCTTCCCTTCTTTCACTTTGCGTCTCTCTTTTTGTTTCCAACATTTTTCACCCACCATGCAACTTCAGAATTCTTGCTTTTAAAGCCAATTCCTTTTGACAAGAAAAGCCTTAGGACCCCAAATCCAATCTCACATTTATTTTCTTTTTTGGGGGTGTTCAAAAAAAATGGCAAAAACTTGTGCAATGGGACTAATCTCAGCTCTTGCAGCAGCTTCTGCATCTTCTTCACTTTTATCCCAAACCAATCAAAACGTTGCTTTTGCTGATGGACCCTTCAATTTTCCTTTATTTTCTTCTTCTTCTCCTTCCCCTTCCCCTTCAGGCTCTCCTCAGGCATCTACTGGGCAACTACCATCTCAGCCGTCTGCTTCACCGGCATCTACGACTGATAAGGAAAGTTCTGGGAATGTTAAGGCTAGGAATGATAATCCAAGGACGTCCTCTGCTGGGTTTGATCCTGAGGCTTTGGAAAGAGGAGCCAAGGCTTTGAGGGAAATCAGCAGTTCCTCTAATGCGAAAAAGGTTTCACCTTTGGACTCCAGAAGTTTAGGTTTCGTTGTTTTATATGTTTGATTTGGGGTTTTTTAGGCCTTTTGGAAAGTGGGTTTCTTTGATTTTGTAGCTTTTTTGAAGGATTTTAATGGATTTATGTAAAGTTCATTGAAGTGGCATTCGTTTAAATGTTTAGTTTCTGAGTCAGTTGGTTTGGATTTTTTTTTATTTGAGATTATGAGGATTGAATTAGTTTAATCTTGGTCATTCATTTTGTTAAAAAGGTAAATTTTTAATGCTAGTGGCTGATTGCTTGTTGGTGTAGGCTTTTGAACTTATGAAGAAGCAAGAAGAGACTAGGCAGGCAGAGTTGGCTGAAAGAGCTGCAGAATTTAAGGCAATGCAAGCCCAAGCTGAAACTGTGAGTTTTCTTCTGATATCTCTCCTCATGAAGATTTGGTGGCATGGATATATTAATTTCTAATATTAGAACTCTAATCAGATTTTTAATTCTTGGAATTAAATGTTTGTTTTTGTTGTCAATTAGATGCATATGTTTTGCTTGTGTCATTCTCAAATATAATTTCTTTTTCTGTTTTTGGGAGTGTAAATAATGTTTAGTGTAATCAAATTAGTCAATTATCATTTTCATTATAAGGCTAATTTGCACTAAAAACCCATTTGTACATTTATCATTTTCATTATAAGCCTAATTTGCAGTAAAACCCTTTTTAAGTAAAAGTGCTTAGTTTACTACATGCTGTAACGATATTGGCCCTTGTAAACCAAATGTTGCAATGTCATCTTCCTAACATTTGAATACCTACTAATCACATTCCATTGGAATATGGAGATGGTAAGGCACCAAACACCACCTTAATGGCCTTTGGAGATACAGGCTTTGTCATTTAAATAGTTGGTTTTCAATGTTATGAAAACTGAATGTTCTACATTTCATGTTCTTTATCCAAACTTCCTTCGGAATGTTGTTATGCATTTGAAACTCTGTTATGTTATGTTGTTTTTCTTATTCGTTTTTTATTACCTACATGGTTGCTGGCAGGAAAGACAAAGGGTAATATATGATGAACAGAAGAAACTAACTCAGCATCAAGCCCAAACAAAGTCACAGATGGCTCGTTACGAGGATGAATTGGCAAGGAAGAGGATGCAGGCATGTATCTATTTATACTTTTGGATTCATGAAATAGTTACCATGGAATATATGGAAAACGAAATGAATGTCTATGTTATTGTAGGCAGAAAACGAATACCAAAGAGCCAGGAATCAGGAGCTTGTAAAACTGCAAGAGGAATCAGCAATTAGACAGGAGCAGGCTCGAAGAGCTACAGAAGAGCAGATTCAAGCACAGCGTCGACAAACAGAGAGGGAGAAAGCTGAGATCGAACGTGAAACAATCAGAGTGAAAGCTATAGCAGAAGCAGAAGGGAGAGCCCATGAAGCAAAGCTTGCTGAAGAAGTCAATAGGCGCATCCTTGTAGATCGTGCAAATGCAGAAAGAGAGAAGTGGGTTGCTGCGATTAATACTACTTTTGATCATATTGGAGGTACTAATTCCATATCATGCATCCCGTAATTGTAGGGAGCTTTAAACAGCTAGGTTCCAAAAATGACATATTCTCTTTTTTCTGTAGTTTCTGTATAATCTAACCCAGTAGAAGATAGCTGTGCACGGATCAATCCTGCCGCTCCTATGTTTTCTTGCCGTACTGAATGCATTATTTGCTTATTTAATGATGTATTCTTTTCTGGCCTGAAATAGAATTGCTGCTGAATGATTACTTTGATATGTTTCTTAAGTCGCATTTGTTTATCTTATACTACTGAACAAGCTGTGGTTTATTGTCGATGAAATTTTTTGTCTAGGTGGTTTGCGAGCCATTTTGACAGATCAAAACAAGCTGGTTGTGGCTGTTGGAGGATTGACTGCTCTGGCAGCTGGTATTTATACTACCAGGTAAATTATAGATTTTGCTTGAAGATTTGTATTTTGCGTCTCTGCTTGCCTTGTATAATTGTATATGTTTGAGGTGTTGAGGAGTTGCTCCGAGTTCATTCAATTCTTTAATCAGAGTTTGCCAGTGTTGATTATCGGTTTATTTATTTGTCACAATTCGAGTGTAATTGCTTATTATTCTGTCATACCTCTGGGGCAGGGAAGGTGCGAGGGTGATTTGGGGCTACGTAGATAGAATACTGGGGCAGCCATCACTTATCCGTGAATCTTCCAGAGGGAAGTATCCTTGGTCTGGCATCTTTTCACGTGCTATGAGCTCTCTACGCAATGGGGATAAAACGTCATCAAAAAATGGAAATGGGTTTGGTGATGTGATTTTGCACCCTTCTCTTCAAAAACGAATTCAGCAACTATCGGGTGCAACTGCCAATACAAAAGCTCACCAAGCACCGTTTAGGAATATGCTTTTCTATGGTCCTCCTGGAACAGGAAAAACAATGGCTGCAAGAGAACTGGCTCGAAAATCTGTATGAGCTCCTATACCTTCATTGTCCCATTTATAGCTAGCACTTACATTTATCTTTTATTTGCAGATTAAAAAAATGCATATTTTGATTCTTTGACCATCTTTTGGGTAGTTCAATCTGATGTTAGACTTTGGGTATACATTCGGATTTAAGTGTTGGATACAAATACGTATCCTGCATGAATTCGTTCAAAATTTAAAAGTTCTTTGACCATCTTGAATTCGTTGCTGTTTTCTTCATTTGTTTTAGTTCTCTGATATATTATATTATTGTTCAGGGATTAGATTATGCGTTGATGACAGGTGGAGATGTTGCTCCATTGGGACCACAGGCAGTTACAAAGATACACCAGTTATTTGACTGGGCAAAGAAGTCCAAGAGAGGCTTGTTGCTGTTCATTGATGAAGCAGATGCATTTTTATGCGAGTAAGTCGACACCATTTGTTTATTTTGCTCCTACTTTTCATTTTTCTTGATGTACCTGTGTCAGTGTTTGGTACCCATGTCAATTATGGGGATATGACCCTGAAAGGATTCTCCAAATATATGGAAAAACTGAGAAGATAAATTGAACTTACCTATGTTAGACATATTCCTGTATCTGAACTTACACTCGAATCCATGTAACCAAGTTCTTAAGTATGAACCAATCTTCCTTCATAGTTGTTTAGCCAAGAAGAGGTATTAGTCTTATGCTAAGTGGTAACAAGCACATGTCCTTGATAACTGTTGTACACGGAAGTAACTGACCTAGGATGAAAACATTAGAATTCATTGTTAATTTGGAAGGTTACCTTTGAATATTGATTGTTTCGGCTTAACTGTTTTGCAGACGGAATAAAACCTACATGAGTGAAGCTCAAAGAAGTGCACTCAATGCTCTTCTTTTCCGCACAGGTGACCAGTCCAAGGACATAGTCCTTGCTCTTGCTACAAACCGTCCTGGTGATCTTGATTCAGCTGTGGCCGATCGCATTGATGAAGTACTGGAATTTCCTTTGCCCGGGGAAGATGAACGCTTCAAACTCCTAAAGCTCTATCTAGACAAGTACATAGCTCAGGCTGGTTCAAGAAAACCCGGTTTGCTTCAAAATCTTTTCAAAAAGCAGCAGCAAAAGATCGAGATCAAAGGACTGACCGACGATATCTTAAGAGAAGCTGCAGCGAAAACTGAAGGATTTTCCGGAAGGGAAATAGCCAAACTGATGGCAAGCGTTCAAGCAGCTGTTTATGGGAGTGAGAACTGTGTGCTTGACCCGAGCCTATTCCGCGAGGTGGTAGATTATAAGGTTGCAGAGCATCAACAAAGAAGAAAACTGGCTGGCACGGATGGAGATCGCGCGTGATTCAATTTCGGGTTTCTTCGGGGGTGAGTTTAGCTGATTAGAAGGCCCGATTTTTAGAGTATAGGGCATCATGTTGTCATTGTTTTCCCTCATACAATTGGGGTAGAGGTACAAATATATATTGATGCTGAAGTTTTTAATAGGTTAAAATTCGTTTCCCATAAATCCTATGGTTATCCTATACCATAGCCTATGTTAACCAGTTTCTTGTTTTCATCATGTGTCCATTTACATAGAACTATCAAGTTTTGATTTTTATTAAATTATTTATTATTATTTAAAATTTAACATAAGTAAATAATTGAAATAAAATTAGGAAAAGGGATTTATGGAAGATTTAATTGAAATAGTAACTAAAAGTTTTATTGAAGAATTAAATTTGATTTGGAAAGGATTCTTTTTTTTTTTTTGAATAATTTAGAAAGGATTTTTAAATTAGGAAAAGGAATTTATAAGAATTTAAACGTATTTTGTGCATATAAAATTAGGTTAAAATATGCAATAGGTCTATGTATTTATTAGAAATTTAGAATTTAGTCTTTTATTTTTAGATTTTAAAACTTAGGTCGAATTGTTAACACTGTTATATTTTTTATTACATTTTTTTACTATATTCAAATACAGAAAATAAAACCCCCACTTGGTAGTAATGTACGTAAATCGAATTTAATAAAATAAATTTAATAGTGTTAATAGTTATACCTGAATTTTAAAATTTAAAAAGTAAAAAGATTAAATTCTCAAGAGGGACTAAATTTTAAATTTATAAAGATTACAGTAACCTATTGTATTTTAAGCATAAAATATATATTTTAAAAGAAGAAGCGATCAATTCGATGAAATCCAAATAATTAAATGCCATATTATTTTTGTTTATTTGTTTTACAAAAAAATCTCTAAAAATTACAGTCCTACTCGGTACTCCTACACAATTAGGATTAGTGAAAAACTTCAATCTTCTTACATATATATATATATATATAATATCAAAACCCCAAGTTTTGTATTCTCCAAGGAAAAAAAAACTACAAATATACACAGAGCAACATCAAAACACCGAGTTTTGTAACAATGGCGGCGGCTTTAGTTTCTGATGATAGTTTCCTGGATGAGTATGAAGACAAGGCATTACCAATTGGGTATAGATTTGTTCCTCGAGATCATGAGTTGATTTCCTTTTATCTCTTCAACAAAATCAAGGGATTTCAGCTTCCTTTTGATGTTATCAAAAACATTGATATTTATTACTTGGATCCATATCATTTGTCACCTTGTAAGTTGTTATCTAAACATTAAAGCTTTATGTTTATCCGACTTTCAATATTGTCTTTAATGAAGATTTTGTTTTATACTTCTTCCGTGAGCATGAATGTTTAGAGAGGAGATAAGCTCAAACAACGCCATTGTCTCATTGAGTGTTGGAGAAGATGAACCATACGAGTTGTTCACGATTGAACTTGATTTGCCTTAAATGTTCCATAGTATATCGAGTATGAGTTGAATTCTAACCGTGTAATTTGCATGGTTTGTGTTCTTAAGCATCCAATGAGACACTTCTACTCTCGAAACTCGAACTTTTAGCAGAGATGAGAAGTAACATTAGTTAAACAGAAGCATAAATAAATTGTTGTATTTGTTTTTACAGGTGAATTTAAGCATGGTAGGAAGAATAATGAAGCTTATTACTACACCAAAACGAAGGAAATAAGGTCGGAAATGGATCGAATAGAACGACATACGAGAAATGGTTACTGGAAATCTTGGGGAAAGGCGGAGGAGATCAAACATGGAGATAGAATAATTGGGTTGAAGAGATTGTTTGTGTTTCATTGGAGAATCCCAGAATTACGGTTTGGGAATTGGGTGATGCATGAATTCAGCCTTCACCCTACCTTTCTTATACCTCATCCACTACTTGATGAAAAAACCAAGGCCAAGGTATATTTATATATTTAATTTGTAATAAATATATAATATGTAAATAATAATTTGTTATACATAAAAATAGACTTGCTCATGGGTTGGCCACATAATCCAGCCTGAAAACCTTCCCTAAAAGTAGGAGGGTTTAATTAAAAATATTGGCTCAAACAATAAGTTTGAACAAAAAATAAAACTCATTTAAAAAATGGATCGAACATTAGATAAGGTTTTTTTTGTTTAGGTCTAGCCTTGCCTGAATATGCAAAAATAAAATACGATTATTTTTTTTTTACTATTTCTTGCTCTCTTTTTTTCACTATTTTACTATTATTTCATTATTATGTTGCTATTATTTTGTTATTATTGTATAACTCTTATTTTATTGTTAATTTTGTTGCTATGTTAGAGACATTGTTTGTTAAATTGTACTTATTTAATTATACATTTAAAAAATTCAATTTGTTGATAAATATTTATTTTAATACTTTTAGTATTTTGGATTTATTATATATTTTTAAAAAAATTTACATAAAAATAATATAAAAAATTTAATATGGGCATGTCAGACCCGAATTTTAGTATTTTTATTTGGGTCTGACCTAACAAATAATTTTAGTAGAGCCCGACTTAAACTCAATCCGATCTAGCCAATGAACACCTCTAATAAAAATGAAAAGTTAATTGTGAAAGTAGATTCTTCTTATATGAAATATAAATTATAATTTTAAATTAAATTATTATTTTTCTGATTTTTTTTTGTTTGTTTTTAGATTCAACGGTGTGTAATTTGCAGAATCGTAAACAGAGAAGGCTATTATGGAGTATAGCTGAATAGTTTTTTTTTATTTCCTTTTAATTATTAGATCCATTTCTTTCGGCAATTATTATTATTCAAGGTCAATGTTAAATAGTTTATATTATCGATCGAGTCTTAATTCAGTTAGTATTAATATTGTTATCAGTATAAGAGAATGTGATTGAAGCGCATTATCCTTTTATTTAAAGATTGAAAAAAACTATGTGTAGTTTTAGGCATTATATCAAAAAATAAAATTAAGAATTATAATGTTATATTTATATTATTCAATTTTAATAAAATTTTTAAAAAATTTATATTTGATATTTATTTAAAATAACTCTACTACATTACTTTTAAATAGTATTAAAATTAAATATATTCATATCAATTATTTATACTTGCCATTTACTTTTTATAATATTTAATGTATAATTGGTAAAGGTGAACATTCTAAATTTTGAATATTTAAATTTAAGATTTATTATACGTAATTATATGTGTAATTTTCAAATTTCACTTATTATGTGTGAATAATTAAATTTTAAATTTTTTAACTAAACCAACTCGGTATAATTAAATTTATTCAAAAATTAGATTACCGGCTTAAATTCAAAAGTTTGTACAAATATCTCAAAGTCTAGACAATATACAAAAATAAGATTAGACAATAAAATTAATTCAATTTAAAATAACGACTACATTTAAGGCTCAGCCATGGCAAAAGAATACATTAAGTAATAATATATTTGAGCAAAACCCCAATCATTTTGTACTTTTGTAATATATTATTGTTTGATGTAATCACATAAAATTATATATAATAATACATAATATTATAATATAAATATTAAATCTATTTAAAAATTTGATAAAGATATATAAAATTATTGGATATTAAATTAAAATAATAACATATTTAAAATAAATTTATATTAGCTATAAGAAATGTGAATAAACTTAAAGAAAATTTAAAATCGACTTAAATAAATATAAAATATTATAAATAAACTCGATTTGAATATGACCGATTCGAGTACGAATCGTTTTAAGTTTCATAGTGTTGTTTAAAATAAAGTAAATACTATTGAATCAAGTTAAAAAATTGATTGAAGTTATGGTTAGTTCGATTAAGTTATTTTCCCTATTTTTAAAATATATTTTTAAAAATTAATAATTTATTTAATTAAATTAATAATTAATAATTTGATGAAATTCCATCACCGGTCCGGTTTTCAAAACTTGGGGGGTGAAGTGGATTTTATCCGCTCCTTAATTTTCAATTCCCAATAGATTCACTTAACTAACTGAAACTCTTATTTTCCCTGGATACAAACGGAAAATAAAGTTTGCCTCCATTTTTTCACTGAACCTAAGCACCGTGAGTACAAATACAATGGAGTCCCTCAAGTCTACCTTCCTATCCGGTACAACCCATCTCCACCCTTCATTTACCCTCCCAAAACCACCTTCCAAACCCCCCAAACTTCGCATACGCTCCTCAGTCCGCCCAGACCCATTTTCCCTCAGCGACGGCAACCCCACAAAACCCAAACCCAAATCCAAAAACCCCAAGAACCCACTCTCCGATGACAACGCGCGTCGAATCATTAAGAAGAAGGCCCAGTACTTGAGCGCGTTGAGGCGTAACCAAGGTCCACGCGCCATGACTCCGAAATGGATAAAGAGGACCCCAGAGCAGATGGTGAAGTATTTGGAAGATGAGAGGAATGGGGAGTTGTATGGGAAGCACGTAGTGGCGGCGATAAAGGCTGTTAGAGCTATGGGGGAAAGAAAAGAAGGGGAAGTTGATGTGAGGAGGGTGATGGGGAGTTTTGTTGGGAAATTGAGCTTCAGGGATATGTGTGTGGTTTTGAAAGAACAAAGGAATTGGAGGCAAGTTAGGGATTTTTTTGCTTGGATGAAGTTACAGGTCAGTTGTTTTAGGTGCTTTTCTACTACTTAATACGCTTCTTTTAGTTGGTAATATTGATTATTTTAAGTTGAACTTTTGTGGGAACTCATATTTGCTTGAACTTAACATTGAAAATGCTAAACATGAATAGGAATAGTGTAGCCTCTCTACGTTTAATTTTTAATTTTGAAGCGAAGAGATAAAATTTTAAATGTTGTGATGTTGAATGTCTAAAATTTTTGACTTAGAACACGATAAGGACTTCAATCTTACTATCATTTATAGTTTTTCCTATTTGCTTCGAAATTAAATTTAAGACAAAATTGCTCGCTTTTATAACAGAGGGATGAATTTGCTCCTAAGTTTAACCTGAAATCTTTGATGTTGAAGTTTGTATCATTTATAATATACCCAATGTCATTATTTCCATGTCTCTGTGTTTGGATTCAGACTGTTTAGCATGTTCCAACGAATGGACTAACTTGCTTCAAATTTGTATTATTTCAGACTGTTTAGCATGTTCCAACGAATGGACTAACTTGCTTCAAATTTATATTATTTCCAATACAAGTAAATTAAGGTTTAAATTTCTCTCTCAAAAAAAGGATAAAGGTTAAAATTTTTTATAATGTAGTTATTCAAAAATAGTTTAGTACTTGTTTTTATATCTGAATATGGTGTTTTCTTTTTTGCTTTTAAATGTGTTATGTTTAACTTTCTTGAAGAGACGGAAAGTAATTATGTTGCTGTCTCCCAAAACATGGACTTTAATAGATTGTAATTATAGACTTGTGCTTGAACAGTTGAGCTATCGCCCGAGTGTTATTGTTTATACAATTGTTTTGCGTGCTTATGGGCAAGTTGGGAAAATCAAACTGACTGAACAGACGTTCCTGGAGATGCTTGAAGCGGGATGTGAACCCGATGAAGTAGCTTGTGGTACCATGTTGTGTACATATGCTAGATGGGGACGACACAAGGCTATGCAGTCCTTTTATTCTGCTGTGCAAGAAAGGGGAATCACACTTTCGACTGCTGTTTACAACTTTATGCTGTCTTCTTTGCAGAAGAAATCACTCCATGGAAAGGTCATAGATTTATGGAGGCAGATGGTTGATAAAGGGGTGGCACCCGATAGGTTCACTTATACAGTAGTAATTCACTCACTTGTTAAAGGTGGTCTTTGTGAAGAGGCTTTCAAGGCTTTTAATGAGATGAAGAAACTTGAATTTGTCCCTGAGGAAGCAACTTATAGCCTGCTTATTAGTTCACACACTAAAGACGGTAAATGGCAGGATGCACTAAATTTATATGAAGATATGAGATCCAGGGGAATAGTTCCAAGCAACTACACTTGTGCTTCTCTTTTAACTTTGTATTATAAGAATGAAGATTATTCACAAGCTCTGTCTCTTTTCACAGAGATGGAAAGAAATAAAATTGCAGTGGATGAAGTTATTTATGGGTTGCTAATTAGAATATATGGCAAACTTGGCCTTTATGAGGATGCACAAAGAACGTTTGAAGAGATTGATCAGCTTGGCCTACTAAGTGATGAGAAAACATATTTAGCAATGGCACAAGTACATCTTAATTCAGGAAATGCTAAGAGGGCTCTGGATATTATTGAAATGATGAAATCTAGAGACATTTGGTTCTCAAGATTTGCTTATATTGTTTCATTGCAATGTTATGTCATGAGTGAAAATCTGGATGCTGCTGAAGTTACATTTCAGGCTTTAGCCAAGACTGGACTTCCTGATTCTGGTTCTTGCAATGATATGCTCAGATTGTATATTAAACTCAACTTGACAGGAAGGGCCAAGAAATTTATTGTCCAGATAAGGGAAGATCAAGTAGCTTTTGATGAGGAGTTATATAGGACAGTTGTAAGAATATATTGCAAGGAGGGAATGCTAGAAGACATTGGTCAATTGACTAAAGAGATGGTTACTAATGATTCGTATAAAGATAACAAGTTTATTCAAACATTTTTTAAAGCTATATGTGGAGAACCCCTCAGACATCAGAAAGTTAAAGGCAATGTGGCCTCTAACCAACTTGACTCCACTGCTCTGGGGTATTTACTTAGGTTGTATTTGGAATGTAAGGATTTCAATAATTTGGAAGAAATATTAAAGTTGTTGCTTGAGACTGCTGGTAGCATGTCTGTATTAACTCAACTAATAAGCAACTTTCTGAAAGAAGGTAAAATTTTGTTCACTATTGTAATAAATATATTTTTCATTAAATTAAAGAAACATCTTTCAAATTTCTTTAAAAGATTTTCTATTTGTTCGTCCTGTGTGATCGGAACTGCAATTTGGGGTGGTGTGTTTCACTTGAGTGTTGATTTTGCCTTCTTGAATAGGTGATCTATCCAACGTGAAAGCTCTTAATGATCAAGTTGTCAGACTAGTTTGCAGTTTGGATGATGCAACAATTGCATCTATTATTGGTATATACGGGAAGGAACAGAAGCTAAAACAGGCCCAAGATGTCTTCACTGCAGTTGCAGATTCTCCCACTTGTGGGAAATTGATATATAACTCAATGATTGATGCGTATATTAAATGTGGTAAACCTGAGGCAGCATATTCTCTGTACAAAGAAGCATTCAAAAAAGGGCACTATCTAGGTGCCATTGCCATCAGCAAAGTTGTCTACTCTCTGACTACTTCTGGTATTAGTTTATATAACTCCACAAGACCTACAAAGCATTTTAAATACTTAATGAGGGGTCATACTTATAGTATATGGTTTATATGAGAACCTTCTAAGTAAAAAAATAATTTGGGTTCAAAATTCATTGTTTATAATGTCTATAAAGTTGTAGGTTCTTTGCGTAAATAGTTCAATGGTTTATCATAAGAGCTAGACCAAACAAGTATCCTTGAAATTTACCCCGTAAAGTTATAGTCTAACAACAGTTGGAATATTTTTTAGAGAAATCCCTTTTTGTTGTAAAAGAAAATTCAGTGTTTTCTTTTTATCTTTTACTGTTGTTCTCATGCTAGTATCCTAAGGTACTCAGTTAAAATGTCGAGAAATCTTATGGTTATATGTGTTTCACAGTTTAGTATGCTGTCGTCGCTGATATCCTGCATCACTTTCTATGAGTAACAAGATTAATCTTTATCCAGGAAAATATCAAGAGGCAAAAGAGATGATACACTTGAGTTTTCAGGACAATTTGGAACTTGATACTGTAGCATACAATACATTTATCAAGGCAATGTTAGAAGCAGGTTGCTTAAAACTATCTTGGTTCACTGCATAATGTGTCTCGCTGGTCAAAGTTGGCAATAACTAGTTGTTTGAATTTTATAGGTAAATTAAATTTTGCAACCAGCATTTATGAGCACATGCTTTCCAAGGGAGTTTCTCCATCAATTCAGACTTATAACACATTGATTAGGTAAGAGGTTGACCATGAGAAATAATTTGTCAATACTTGAATGTTGATGTGACAGTTGCAGCTTATTGGTGCAGTGTGTATGGACGAGGTCGCAAGCTGGACAAGGCAGTGGAGATGTTCAACCTTGCTCACAGCTCTGGCATGACTCTGGATGAGAAGGCATATATGAATCTTATTTGCTATTATGGGAAGGCTGGTAATGCTTTATTTCTTGTCTGTGAAGGCAAATTGGCAATATTAATTAGCAATTTATACCAATGGAACTTTAACTTTTCCTAAAACACTTTATCCCCTAATTTTTAACTTTTAAGGCCTAAACCCTGAAATTTTCAAAAGTTTCTGGGTCATACCTTCTATGTGAAGCTGTTCAAATGAAAAAAGAAAAATTGCTTGAAAGAATCAAATGATAATCATGTGAATTTCTCATAATTTCTTTTTCGTATCTTCTCTATCCATTCTCCCAAACTTCATTTTTCTCTGTTTTGTACACTGCCTCTGCCCCATTTACTTTTATAATTCTTGCTGCTAACCTCGTCCTTTATCTTCTACCCTTATTCCTCCCAGAAAGGGGCATTATTACTGCTTATGGTTGTTTTATCAAGTTTTTTCTATATATTGGTAGAAATATCTTAGATTTTATTAGCTTGATTCATAAGTATAGGAGAAAAATATTTTGTATGTATTTTGATGTAGTAGCCGTACATAGATCATGCATTTTAAAATGAACACATTGCACCTTGAAGTAGGTTGTGCTATTATTTCTTGGCTTCGTCCTTGATTGCTTTTTTTTTTTTTAATGACAAGAAGAAAGTTAATGCAAATATTTTTTTTCCATCATTTTGGATTACTTTTTAGCCATTCATAGAAGAATCCAGCTGCTGAATATTATTGCCATAAAGGCTTTAATCAAAGTGGACCAAATTTACCCTGAATGGGATAATTGATCATATATGCCTGATTATTGACTAAAACTGCTAGATAGTCAAGACAGCAGTTAGATTTCCGTGTTACAGTATCATCACTAATTTAATATTTTGCAGGTAAGAGGGATGAAGCTTTCTCATTGTTCACTAGAATGCAAGAAGAAGGGATAAATCCAGGAATGGTATGCTTATGTCACTTTTAAGTAATTATGAAGAAGCTAAGAAAGAGACCTAAGAACCATTTGGTTTCTAATAATGTTGAAGGATGATTTTCCTTTGTTGATACATCAACTCTTTTTGGTACTTGGAGTCCTAATTGAAGCATGAGACACCACATTAAAACTGTGCAAGTGTCTGTCGTTATGTATGTTTGCATATATGATGCGGTTTTTGGCGTTACACATGATTTTTTAATGACATGATAGAAGATCCATACATAGAAAAATGTATTAATCTGTTAATCCTCAATTTTAAGTAAAATTTCTACTTGAATTATTATCTACTCATTTGGTGCTACTGTTTTCCTTCCGGGGAAATGCAGGTAAGCTACAAAATTATGATCAATATATACGCCAGTGCAGGTCTATGTGATGAAGTTGAGAAGCTTATTGAAGCCATGCAGAGAGATGGCTGCTCGCTTGACAACTCCACATATCTTTCCCTTATTCAGGCTTATACCAAGTGTTTGAAATATACGGAAGCAGAGCAAACTATAAGTTGTATGAGAAGAATGGGCATCCCTCCAACTTGTGCTCATTTTAATCTTTTATTGTATGCTTTTGCAAACGTAGGGATGATGAGCGAAGCAGAGAGAGTATATAAGGAACTAATTACAACTGGTATAAGTCCTGACATGGCATGTTACCGTGCCATGCTAAGAGGTTACATCGACTATGGAATGGTGGAAGAAGGCATCAACTTTTTTGAGCAGATTCGGGATACTGCCGAACCAGATAAGTATATCATGAGTGCAGCCGTGCATATTTACAAGTCTGCGGGAAAGGAACCTGAAGCTAGCAGTGTTCAGGATTCCATGAATAATTTCGGGATCCCATTTTTGGAAAACCTCAAAGTTGGAGCCAAGATGAAAATCCCTTGATCTTTAAGAGTACCATTCCAGCACAATGCTTTGAATTTGGAAATTATCTTCATTTCTAACCAATACCAGCTTTTTTTCCTTCTTTTGAAGGAGGCCATTATTTACCAGGTTAGCCCTTCTCTGTGTTTTCTTTTTCCTTCATCAGATATATTTTATTGTTCTTGTGGTCTTCCCCAGAAATTGGTTCATATGCCTATTCATGTAGGCAAACACTTTCGTTCGACTTTACAAAATCATGACTTTTGTTGTTCATTTCCCAAAATCCCTTCTGGATGTTGCATCTGCATATTTTCCTTTATGTAGTCATGATTCATGAAATTTTTTTGGGGTACATTACAAACTGGGGGAGGAGATTACATTAACACGGTTTTAACCTTGGTCATTGGGGTGCTAAACCAGGGGCTTAACCACTGCTTCCCTGTGCTGTTGGCATGAAATGCTTCTAAAGCCACATCATTTTTGTATGGAAGTTGTAACAAAACTGTCATTACTGTGGAAATTGGAGTCTTGGGTTCTTGTACTCCAGTGAACATCTCAAGTTGTTGATGGGTGAACCATTCATCAATCTGAACCATCTTTCTAGTATAATCTTTCTATTCGTTCTTTACAATTGTTTGATTGATATTTAACAGTGTCTAAGAATCACTTTTAACATGGAAATCTCTTGATCAATAGATCTCACCTGATAGTTGCTTACAGGGGATTTGAAGATTGATGGACCATTAGGCCTTAGATTATTCCAAGTAATTTTTCAGTCGGTGGAGTTATGGACATGAGGAAGAACCTTGAGGATTTCAAAGCAGTTCTTTGTCTCTGCTGTTGAAATCACCAGACTCTTGTATTCTTGCACCAATTTCTTTAACCCTTTGAACAGAGTTAAGCTTTAATATTCCTTTTTAACTGCTAGAATCCACAACTTGAACACCCATACTTGCACTGTTATTGTAGGCAACTGGAGGTCTTCTTTTTAAACTACCTTAACAACCACAATGGAACACTGCCATGTTAGCTTCAGCAAGCAAACGGAATCTTCTCCTCTGAACTGCCCAATTGTTATAATTCTATGGTGAAGATGTTATTCTACTTTTCTTCTGAATGAAAAACAGAATCAAGATTTTTATGTGCTTTTGAACTTTAAATAATGAATAAAATATTCTCCTTTCAAAATTTCTACCGACTTCCCTCTCCTACCTTTTCTTCAAGAAACGGAAAAGGGCAAGGTGAGGAGGTTCAGATTATTGGTTAATTAACATGAGTCTTTCTTATCTGTAGTGCAGACTTAATTTTTCTTTTTCTTTTATATTGTTTGTTTACTTTCATTTTTGTCCCCTTTATGTTATATCGATGATTGTGCTTTCTGCCCATTGTTTAGGTACCTGAGATTATTCTATCTATGCTATTTGGGGGCCTTGCGGTCAAATGGAAATGCTAACATGAAAGCGGCTCTTGCATCCGTATTGAAAGGGCTGGTGAAGAAAGATACTCTTTGTTGCTTCCCATCAAGAACCTTGACAGGAATCAGAGCTGGCAGCAGCCCTATTCAACTGAGGGAACTTCAGGTCGGTGGCATTCATAAAGTTAGGTGAAAAGAAAACCCAAGTATTACCGAGACTTATAACAATGTTCCAAAACTAGTTTTGGCCGGAAAACTTGATCAATCAATCGATATTCAGCTTGTAAAAAAGAACATTTCAAGTATTATTTGCTCATTGGAGCTCTCAAGTTCAATGCCTTTGCTTTTGGATGATTTTTCTTTAGTTTTGATATGCCATTAATGTTACCCCATGCATTGCCTGCTTGATTTATCTCACCTTAAGCTCGGGTGAATGTCAGACTCGGATATGTTCAACTTTTTTAGGTTAAAATATCCGCATACCCATGGTTGTATGGTAATCTATGGTAATGTAATATAACATACGAACATGATAATACTTTTTTGTTCAGGAACCTGGAAATTTAAGTGAAGTGAATTTTACCTGATTTCAATTTTTTCGTTTTCACGAGCTGAAAGTAAAATTTACTTTTCATAGCTTTGTTTACCTTTACAGCTCATCTCTAAGTTATTTTCTTTCTGAAGAATATGAAGAACTTCCCTGCATATATGAACTTACATAGGGACATATTCTACAAAGCATTCAGCCATGAGATACATATTAACTGTCTTTTTACCTAAATGTTGCAGAATATGAAGAACTTCCCTGCATATTTGAACTTACATAGGGACATATCCTACAAAGCATTCAGCCATTGAATAAGTAGCACAGTGCCAAAACCTAAAGACATTTCACCTCGATTTCCTCGAGAGTTAACCCCTTCGTCTCCGGTACAATGAAGAATATAAAGACGAGAGATAATATAGCTATCACTCCAAACACATAAAACACAATCCCAGCTCCAAGCCATGCCTACAGTCAAAACAGAAACTACAGTAACCACTGGCAGTACCTAAAGACAATGGTATTCTGAAGAGGGAAAAAAGAAAACGAAAAATAATGCCATTATCTATCTTAACAAAAGTTTAGAGAACATTAGTACTAAACAATATCTTCCATCCTTCATGATTCAAAAAATAAGGCATGTATATATTAATGCAGGAGAGATAAAGCAAACTACGATGCTTTGACTTTTCATTTCCTTGAAGGACTCATGTTCGGCAGATATTTGGAATGTGTATGGGGTACAATCTTCTAAATATATGGAAAACATAGAAAAGAAAATATATGGAAAACATAGAAAAGAATTACGATTGAGGCAATATATATGATGGAAATGCTTAAGTACCTTCAAAGGAGAAAATGCAAATGTTACGAGTGCATTTGCTCCGAAATTCACAAGTACAGCAACACTAAGTCCTCGCCCTCTGAGGCGTAGGGGAAAAACCTCCGAGATCATCAGCCAACCAATAGGTCCAAACGATAGCTGCACCAAAAATTTAGTAAGCACGGAAGCCAAAACTAAATAGATTTGAATCCAAAATTTGTTTAACACAAACCATACTTGATAGAGTTAATCATATAGAGCTACACATTCTTGTATTATAAGCAAAGTAACAACAAAAGCTACTGAAAGTATGGTCACATACGTACAGCATCGCATGCAATATGTCTTAAAAACAGAGTGCCATAGAATAGTGAGGCAAGAACTTTCATGATGCAAATTTTTCACTGCCATTTTAATGGATTTCCTATAATGGAAACCAAACAACAATAATTACACGGAAGTATAGCCTGGATGCAACAAAGTTTCAGTCTAACCAATATCTACAGAAACCAATAAGATAATGAAGGCATTAATGAGATATACTATAGATGAGCACTGTAACATTAGAAGTACGTATGGTGAAAAAGATCATTAAAATGAAGAAAGGAAAGATAATATTGATAACCTGATAACACCCGACATACAACAGCAGTGCAACAACAGCAATAGCCGCCAAATCATCCAGGAAAAGGTAATATGATCCAAGAAGGAACAAAGAAATAACCTGTCACACAGACAAATAACATATTTCATAATAGGAAACTGTTTTTAATTTCTTGCTAGCATTTCAAGTCAAATAATTGAACCCAGATTTGAATTATTTAATTGCAGTAAGCAAACAGAAACATGGATCCAATGGAATGACCTCACAAACTTGATTAAAGAACATGTAAACTTTTTCCTCTAATAGTTCAAGAAACAAAGAGGTAAAAGGACTTACCATCCCGGAAACACCACCCAATAAAAGAGGTCTCCTCCCGAGCCTATCAACAACTACAACGGCTACTCCTGTCATAATCAACTATAACAACAACAAAAAATGTCAAGACTTTCTGGTTGAGACAGCTACCAAGTACCAGTTAGAGAAAAGATTTGCCAATCATGCAGAAGGTAGCAATGGAAACCATCTTATAGGCATAAAATTTACCTAAAAAACAAAATAACTTTTTTGTTCATGACAGTTGTCGGCATCTTGATAGCAGGCCACATGTATTTCTTTACATGGATGCTTGAACAATTGGAGAAATGGAGATAACAAATCATGCAAGAAAGAATCTATTAAAAATCTTCCCAAGCACTAAAGATCTGTAGTTTCTCAGAGGACTCCACCATACATTTGGTGGAATATCTTTCATATGGTTGACTAGCAAAGTCAAGCATCTTGTGTCAGCTAAGTAAAACGAAACTTTGCACTAGAGATACACATACTCTCAAAGTCATGAAGCAATAGAACATAGATAAATAAACATATGGAAAGTTCAATATGATAAGATAGCATTTACAAAACTTTGAACAAGTTTATCTATCTATGAAAAGAATCTACCTTAAGTAAACCAAGTAAAATTGAGACTCGGGTAGCATCAGATGCCGCAGAAAATCCTGCACTCTGTTAGATTACTCTCGGTTAGGATGAAGTACATGTCTTCTTCTAAATCCATCAAAAACTCGCTTTAAATTTGGCAATGAGTACCATCAATGTAAATCAGTTTCATACCTGAAGGATTGATGCAGCATAATAGAGCACACTTGGTTGACCAGTGATCTATCATGAAATTGAGGATACAAAGTCAGTCAAACTGTAGGTGCAAAATATCTACATAAGGGGTAGCTCCTTAGTTAATGATGAATACCTGTTGAAACAAAACTAAACCTGCACCTATAATCATGGCTTTCAAGCATTTTCCATGGAATATTTCCCCTAGTGTGACCTCTTTTTCTTCACCAACATAAGAAAGCTCAGTTAAAATCTCATCTACCTGCTGAGAAGCTGAGTCACCAATAGATTGACCCCTGAGTCGGCACAAACAACATACTGCAGTTTCTCTTAACTCCTGCATATTGCCTTTTCCCTGAATGGCACGTAATAGCAGCCATCTGGGTGATGCTGGAAGCCAGCACATTCCAATTCCCATGATCACTGCCAAAGGGGTACTAGCTCCGTACATATAGCGCCAGCCAGAAACTGTTTCAACTAAGAGGCTGCCAATTCCATAACCAGCCTGCAAAATATCCAGTAGCCTACTGTTTGCATGTTAAATTAAAAGGGAAATTCAAAGCAGATATTGGTGGATTAGACTTCATGCTATAATGACTTAAAACAAAATGAAAAACCCTGATAGATGAGTTGAAGCACTTACAACCATCCCAAGAACTATAAAGAACTCTTTGAGAGAAATTAGTAGGCCACGAATCTGACTTGGAGCTGTCTCAGCAATGTACATAGGGGCAGCATGCATTGCCTAGAAGTGAATAAACTTAAAATTCATTCACTCATTCACACAAGAACAGCTAGCTTATTTTAAAAACAAAAGAAAACAAAAAAAAAAAAAAGTAAATTCTTCTTTATAGTTATAGATGATTCTTTTTCAATGACTATGTTGTCTGCTAGCTAATTGTTGAAAATTTGCAGTTTCCCTGAATATAAGAATACAACAATGTACTGAACTTTTATCTTGTTACATAATTTGTTTAAATATGCTGTTGTGCATTGAGGTTATACATGTACATGGTTGAAACAGAAATATAAACCCAAAAGAAGTGTATGCTACAACATGGTCATCCAGAAGATTCATAAGCTAATGCCTGAGTATCTAGTATATTACCAGTCCAATCCCTATGCCATACACAAAACGTCCAATCACCATAACTACTAAGTTAGGTGCAAATGCTGTCACAAGCGCTCCTACAAGGTACATGATGGAAGCCATAATTAACTCCCTTCGTCGTCCTATAATTCAGATAAGTCATTGCAATTTCATCAGAAAAAGCCTTATAATTGAGTTCAAAGATACGGTTCCCATCACAAGTTATGAAAAAAAAGAAACTGACCTAGAAAGTCGGCAATATTAAAAGCCAAGACTGAGCCAATTAAGGCCCCATATAATGAGCCACTAGTCTGTGGAAAGTAACAAAAATAATAATTTGCATGGTAAGTTCTTTGCATTGCTACTTACAAACATGTGCTTCAACAAGAAACAGAAAGTTTCAGTAATGGTTGGTAATGTCAATAAACAATGAGAGACAATTAGGCACTCACAATGAGACCAACTTCGACTGAAGACAAGTCATACCATGAAATTCCACTTAGGGTAGCTGACTGCAAGAAAATATGAGGATCAAATGCCAGAAACATGGTATAATAGCAAGTTCGAAGAATTAATTGCCACAGACCCAAATAGAACAACAATAAAAGCATGATAATTAACAATATTTACTGCAGCTCACTACTACATAAAAAGTATACCTCAATTGAAATTGTGGCACAGGATGTAGCACCAATATCATAACCATATAGAAGTCCTCCAAGAGCTGGGAAGAGAAATCTGAAATCAGAAGACATTCCTTCGGTAAGAAAAAAATAATCACACAAACGTTTAGGCTCCTTGAAGTTACAATAAATGATCAGCTAATCACAGTTAGGCCTTGTATTAGCTCCAGTTTGACCGCTGGCTTTGAAAATTCCATGGATTGTACCCTAAGTTGTTTGTTTTAATGAGGTTATTGAGGAAGGATCAAGACTCAAGAGTATTTATTAGAGCTAACATTTCACTAGAAGCTTCTTCCGTTTTTGTTTAAGCAGCATTTACATTGTTACACCGTTGAATCACTTCTTTAAGTCATGAGGTATCTCCAGATATGATGAAATAATTTCTTGTGAAACAACAAAGGAAGAAGCTACAAATCCCATCAGAAAACCTTGGATTGCAACTCAATTCTTAATCAAATCCAAGCTATTTCAAGTAGATTAAATAACAGCCATGTTCATAGTAATATATAAGTCAAAATATCTTTTCATTAGTTTAGCTAACGGAAATGAAACATTTAATAGAACAATAATAACCATTTTCCCCTCATTCCCATACATGAACTTCTTTCATACTAGGCCAAAAGGCAAAATCTTTAAGCAGCACCCAATTGAACATTTGCCATAGCATAAATTTGCCAAGTAGTTACTATATGTTGGAATCATGGTAAGAAAGATATGGTTGCCAATATTTTAACAAATGCGTTGATGTTTCATGTTTTTCATTGCATATATCAATACAATCAATACAAAAACCGAACGGTAAACAAAAATCTCAAAAAGAAACTCACGGAAGGATAGCAGTGGGAGCAGAATAGCTTTCAGAAGTGTCAATCCCATTAATAAGAGGTTCATGTTCTGGACCAATCTCACCAGAAGACCTTCCCACCTAATAAAATCAACAATTCATTCAACAACTCTAAAATTAACTCATGCAGCTAAAAGGGTAGTCTTTTGGTTAATTACAGAGAAATCAGGGTACTCTTAAAGGATATATGTTCACAAATTAAAGATATCATAATGTCTTCTATTACTTTGAGTCCAAATAATAAATAAAAAAAAAAACTAATAGAATTCAGTCAATCTTATGCATCAATACGGGGTTCTTTAATTTATTTTCCAGCTCTTTCAAAGAAGAAAGAAATTTGATAAGCAATACCCAATACTTGTCCTTCATTTTCTTACACGTTCATGCATTTTCTTAGTAACCAAACAGGTAAGAAAAGAAAAACCCAGATTGAGTAATGAAGAGAGAAACAAAACCTTTCCAAGAGAGGAAAGCCCAGGTTGCTCATGATCTGATGCCATGCTTCTTTTAGAAAAGAACCTGAAACTGCAACAGAGTTCACGCTTATAAGAGCGACTAATTAGTACGATGTTGAGCTCTTTTCGTGCTGGGAATCCAAACAACAAAAAAACAGATAAAAGCTCGTTTGACAGTTTGTTGGTATAAATTTTTTATTTATATGAAAATAATTTTTATGGTAGAAAACTAGAAATTACCATTAAAAAGAAAAATATTGAAACTTGAATGTTGGGTGTCAGGCAGTAGTTGTTGAGTTGCTTTTTGAAACGTTTTAAAATTTTTATTTTTGGATTTCTTTTACTACGAGAAATTTTAGTTAGATCGAATCAAATCGAAATAAAAGGTTCTGCCCACTTATTATAATTAACCATTTAGGTTAATTTTTTGTTTGCTTAATTACTTTTTTTTTATCCTCATGTATTTTGAAATTAAAAATATATTAAATATAAAAATATAATTTTTAATAAAAATTATTTTAAAAATAAAATGTAAAATTGATATCAATAAAAAATTTAAACATTAATATTTTATAGTGTCATTAATAAATCAATTTTAATAGAAATTGATAGAAATTTAGCATTGTTAAAAAAAATTTGAGGTTTGGAAAAGTAAAAGTTTTAAAAAGAAAAGCAAAAAGATTAGAAGTTTGATATTTGATTTATTCAATTTAAAAATCAACTTAATTGGTACTTAAAATTTAGAAAAAAACTCGAGTTTATTTGATTAACTCGAATAATTAAAATGATAAATATTGATTGAAAACCATAAAATAATACATTGAATCACTAAAAGTAAAATTAATCATAATAAATTATAAATCAAGCGTAGAATAATTTGAGCAGGATTTATATATAATGAAATTAAAATGATATTAATTTAAATGGAGCGATCGTATATTTATTTAAAACGAACTCAGATTTGGGTTCAAATTGTATTGCTCGTTTCAGCATCCTTAATACTATATCAAAATAAATTTAAACTCATAATGCGATATTTATCAATAGTATTTATATATGAAAGAATGTGGTGGAAAATAAGGAAACGTTCATGGCATTAATTTCTGATTCGTTTGATTAAGTGGGACCCACATTTTACATAATTTCTTCTATCCCAATTAGATCCGTCTACATAATTTGATATTAGAAATAGATGAAACAAAAATAAATATTTTGAGCTTTATGTAATGCAATCATTAATATATTAAAATTATATCTTAAAATTAATCATTTTCGGTCTATGAATAAAAGGACTTAAATTTTTTTTTTTTTTGAAAATGCATTATGGTTTATTACTACATCCATGACCCAATAGATGTATTTATATATTTTGATTATTGAATTAAAATTATAAATAAATTTAAGATGAATTATAGATTTAATCACTTGCATTTTGATAGCCTGAATTTTAAAAATATATAAATACAGTCACTAACGTAATCAATTTGTTACGTTTTAGTCTTTGAATTACCACTAGCCTCTTTTGACACACTCCCTTTAAACTTTTAATTTGTAAAGGCATTCCATGTATTTATTAAACGACAGTTTTGTTGTCACGTGATATTTTAGTCACAACACTAATGGAAGGATAACAATTTAGTGATAAAAAAAAAAGGCAAATCGACGAGATTAATGATTATATTGTAGTTTTTTAAAAATTTAGTGATCAAGATGTAATTTAAACTCTACACAAGTGACTAAACTTGTAATTTACCCATAATTTTACAAATTAACAATTTGGCAATCCTTGTAATACATATTTTGAAAAAAGAATATAAGTACAATCATACATAATTACAAAGAGTAGATACGAATCGCGATAAAAGCATGAAAAAAAGTCACTAGAGAACATAAATATAATATAACTTAACTAGCATAACTTTGGAAACAATCCAACATGTTGAGAGTTTTAAAACAAAATAAATTTAAACAATAAATAGCACTAAAATCTCAATCTTCATCTGAACATGTAAAGCTTTTTATTATGGATTTAAAAGATTATCACATTTTTTTCATATTTTAAAAGATAAATATAATATTATTATTGATGCAAAATGTGCTGAGAGTTATTGAGTGACATTCGACTGTGCCATTGAGGTGGTTAAAAATCTTACATTATTTGATTTGGCGATTTAATGAATAAAATTTTTGGATTTAGTTATGTGTTGTTATATTCAAGATACTTTGGTCCATCAATGGAAACTAATTCTTATCATTTAAAAATTAGATTGGATTCGAGTGAACCAATTAAGTTGTTAGAATATGGAGATTTGATCGAGATAGTGTTGTTGATTTTGGTGAGCATAGTGATTTTGTTTTGATTGTTATTGATGTAATAACTATTTTCAATAAGTTACTTTGTATCTAAATTCTATGTTAGCAAATCGAAATTTATATATGTTTTGAGGTTTGTCTAGATTATGTAATAAAGGCTTATTGAGTGTATTCTAATTTGTTCATTGGAGAATATTTTTTTTAAGAAAGCGTAAACTGTTATTGTAAATATTGGTAAAGTGTTTACTGCTCAGGTTCTCAGAGGGAAGATTGCTAATCTTTAGGTACAATGGTAAGATCTCTATACTTTGAGATAAAATATAATCGAATTACTCACTGAGTTAGACTTCGCAGACATGGAGAAACCGAACTGCTAAACAAACCTCTCTGGTATTTCTATTTTGTTTGCACAATTTTTTACGGCGCCAAATCGCAGTGACCACAGCAATTAGCACTTTCATTGAATTTTTCATTCTGAGCAAAATAAATAACTTAAAATAGCAACACTTACATATTATAATATACTCTTTTCATCTCAATTAAAATTTTATATGAGACAAAAATTAATTAAAACAGAAAAAAATGTTTGTCTCAAACAAATAAAATTAAAAATGTGGCAACGTTATAAATATAAAAAAAAAAAAAAATACAAGTTTTGGTATTTTTTGGTTTAGAAAGGTAGGAAGACCAACCAATTTTGTCATTTATAGCACATGAATTAAACCAACAAGTTGAAACCTTTAATTAGTCCAAGTTTCATTTGTTGACAGGCTAAGTTGGGCCCAAATTTAATGGTCAAGGTTAGGTGGTTTTCAACAAGAGTATAACTGAGTCGAGTCGAGTCGAGTTTGAATATTGATAAATTCGAGTTCGAGTTTAGCTTGTAATTTGGAGTTTAATATTTAGCTCAAACTCAATTAAATATTTATTTTTAAGTTCAAGTTGTACGAGTTTGAGTTCAGCTTGATTATTATTAAATTAAATTTGATTTTTTTTTCGAGTTGAAATCGAGTATTTTGTTCGCACCAATTTCTCATTCACACCCTTAGTCTTCAAAACCAATTCATTACTCATGTAATATTAAAAAAATTGCATAAATTAAGCTTTGCCTTGGCAAAAACGAAAGCCTTGAGTTCTTGAACTACTAAGATTGAGTTCCACCATGCCTAAATAGGGACCAAGCCAGAAAATTATTTTAGAAGAGACAAGATTAAATTATATTTTTTAATGGAGGTCAAAGTAATAATTTTATCAATGTATTAACATATTATTTCATAATTTTTAAAGGAATTATAAAGAAAATTTACCATCTTAAAGGGTTAAAGTGCAATTTAACCATGGTATTAACTTAAAAATTCAAAAAAAAAAATTACCATTTGGTGACGGGCCTTGCCTCCCTTAATGCCATCCCTTGATCTAACTCCCACCATATGTAACTCATGTTTAAATTTATTTTGATTTAACTCTGGATATATTTTAATATTCATTCTATTATATATCATATTGAATTTATTTTAATTTTAGTTGACTAGACAAGAATTATTTATAAATTATAGTATACTTATATTTATGATTTTTCTTATAATTATTATATTTGCAAAGTGTTAAAAAAATGTTTATATTTATATTTATGTATTTTTATAATTAAATAAACATAAATAATTGAAACAAAGTCCTGCTGGCCCAAATTATAAAATGCTTTATCTAAAGTCGAACTCAAACAGGCCCAAACTATTGGGCTTGATGGATTAAGACACAAAAAATCCAAAGTATAAAAAATAAAAAAAATTAAATACAAGTTAATTGAAAAATTAATGATATTAACTATTTGGACTAGTTAATAACATCTTAAAAATATAAGGACCAAATTACATTAGAAATTAAAGTGTAGCGATCAAATATCAAATTTAGGCATAATAGAGGGACCAATATTGAAATTTAATCATTTTCTATAACTGCAAAAAAAAAAAAAGGAGGGTTAAGAACAGCACAAACCTAATAAAAAAATAAGAAACCATATGGAGTATTCAAATTATATAGGCTAAATGATAAATTTGGCCAATAATTTTACATGTTTTATCAAAATGACTCTAATTGTATTTTTGAGCCTTTTTGGCCATCAATCTTTGTTCTTTTTTCAATCTACTTTTCTAATAGATTTAATGGAAGTACCGTTAAAATAGTTAATGGGGACGAGGTAGAATGTTTTTAATGATATGTAATTTATTATTAAGATAATCCAATAAGATAATTACATATGAGAATAATAAAATAAATAAATAATACATTAAATTTAAAAAAAACTCTTAATTTAAAGAAAATAAATGTAATTATCTAAAAAATTAACTTAGTAGAAAAACTTCTCAAAAAACAAACGTATGAAAAATTGAAACCTTTTGAATGAAAAGAAATTTGAAACATTGGATTTATTCATTAAATCATTAGAAAAAGCGATTGAAAAAAATAAAAGTTGATAGTAACAAAAAGACTCAAAAATACAATTAGGACTATTTTAATAAAACATGCAAACATTAGTAACTAAATTCATCATTAAGCCAATTATATATACTCACGTAATGTTTTAATCATTACAGTATTAAAATTATATAACATATAAAATAATTCTATGTTTATATGTAATTAATAAATAAAATATTAATTTCATTCTAAATAAAATTATATTATCTAATTCATTAATAATATATCAATACATCAAATATAAAATTTTTCCTTTAAAAATAATATATTTTGTTTGAAGAACTCAAAGAAAGAAAAAAAATCAAATGGTTGAATAAAATTCCATTGAATTAAAAATTGTCTGATTTGTTTTTCTAACCTATATATATATATATATATGTCACACCTTGAATTAATAATTGTCTGGTTTGTTTTTTCTAACCTATATATGTCACACTTTGACTTAAAAAGAAAAAAATTGTTGGGAATTGAATTTAATTGTATATTTTAGATAATAAAATGTAATTTTATTATTATAATTTTTAAAGGATTAAATCAAATTTTTATTATTTTGAAGGTCCAAAGTACAATTCTACCATTACTAATTTAAAATTTTATAAATTATAAAAGGTCTAAATGAAAAATTTTCATTTTAGGGAGGACCAAGCCCTGCTAGCTACCTTAACTTTACCATTAAATTACATATAATAAGTAATAATTAAAAAAATACCAATAAGTATTGAATGTAATAAGACATATCACATCCACTAAAATACAACTTAATTCAAAAACAAACATTGAATTGACTCAATTTATTGGTCAGAGATTGACCTCATCATAAATTTACAAATTTATAAGTCTATCCTTTCTTCGAAAAGGTTAGATAAATTGTTTTGAAAGAGCTTTTGAGACCCATTTCGAATAAATATCCTTCACTCCATTCTTTCGGTTAGTAACGATATTGATGAGGGTCAAGGAATCGCTGAATGGTTTGTTGGTGTGTAAGGATAAAAATAAACTTATAAAAAATTAACAAATATTTTAGGGCGTGTATCAATGCTACTTTCTTTTAAGGTTTTATTTGTCCACACTTATATGGTATACAAAAGAGCTATTGATAAATGAACGTCAATGATACAATGAAGTTTAATAATTGTCTACGTTTTGCATTGACCAAAACAATCCACTGAACATTAAGCGAAGCATGACAATGATATCAATTTCTATAAAGAATTTCTACAATAATTTTTTATAGAACAATTTAGGAATAAAAGATGACTAGACAATAAAAAAAAACTTTATTTCTACGTTTTTTGGTGTATCATACAAATAAAAATTCAATTATATTGACATCTTTTAACAATAAACATAATTATTTAATAGATGTCTAATTGAATAATCATAACTCTTTGTTAATAAATAAATAATATAACTCTTGATAATAAGAGACATAACTAATAACTATAAATAACGACAACTCTTGATTAATAACCAAGTGATATAATTTTTGAGTCATTTGTAACTTTTCAATTATAACAATTGAAACATTATAAATATTTTAAAAATGTTCCAAGCATGTGATGAAGCCATTGTTTTTTTGATTGATTTCGAGTTAAATAACAAATGTGAGTTTGATGAAAGCATGGTTTCAATCCACGGCTAAGGGTGTTCAATCGGTTAACCGACCTGAACTAGCATTAATCAAACTTTTTAAACCTTTAACCGATAACCGAACTAATTTTTTTTAAATTAACCGAACCGAATTTTTTCGGTTAATTCGGTCAATTAACCGAAATTTTTATATATTTTTTTATTTTTTGGTTAAAACAAATATAAAACATATAAAAAATTAAGTGAATTAACTAAATTAATTAAATTTAATATATATAAAATGTATATAAAAATATAAATTTTCAATTAATTAACTAAATTAACTGTTAACTGAATTTCTAAAAAATATTAACTGACTCCTACGAATTAATTTAATTAACCAACCGATTAATTAAATTAAATCAATTCATTCAATTAAATTAATTTTACCCAAAATTTACACACTTTTATCCACGGCTACTTATACACAGATTTTGTGCAAGAAAGGCTCATCAACCTTATTCTGCACTAAGCTAATAATTAATTATTTGCAAAAAAAAGTCTGGCAAAAATGGTTGGCATAGGAACAATAATTTATTATTCAACACGTTCTGCTGTTTCCTCGTTGGCAACTTTACTGAATGTTAAAACATCAAACACATTGTTCGTACATGTTGGTCTTTGCTTGAACATGTTATAATTGTTAACATGTGGGTGGTAGGGTAGGTGATAAAAGGTTGGAATAACAATGGGTAAAAATTAGAGGTGTACATGGGTTGAGTTGGGTTTGGATCGGGCTCAATTAAAAATTTAGACCTGTTTATTGGGTTCAGGTCGGGTTGGGCCTAAAAAATAGGTCTAAAATTTTGTCCAAGCCCGACTTATATAAAAATACTAAAATTTAGGCTCGGCCCGCCCGTATTAATTTTTATATTATTTTATATAATATTTAAATATATATAATACATCAAAAATACTAAAAAAAATCAAAATAAATATTCTTCAACAAATTGAAAATAAATTCTAAAAATATATAGACTTAAATAACACTAAAATATATGCAACTTAACAAGCAAATGCCTCTAAAATAATAAAAAATTAATAAATGGCTTTAAAATAATAACAAAATTAATAACAAAATAAGTTTTATATAATATCTAAATAATAACAACAAAATAATAGAAATATTATAGTAAAATGGTAGCAAAATAAGAAGAAAAATAATAAAAAATAATATTAAAAAATAGTTTTTTTCTTTAATGAATTCTGGCCGAACCCAGGTAGAAAATGCCTTACCCGAGCTCAACCTATTTTTTAAACGGGCCTTATTTTTTATTGAAATCTATTTTTCGGGCTTATATTTTTACTCAAATCTTCTCACATTTTAGATAGACTTTCAAGCCGAGCCAGATTGTTCAGCCCATGTACACCTCTAGTAAAAACCAAACCCTAATTTTATTTTGATAATTTTGATAGAGAAAAATAGGAAAATAGTGGTTCAGATTTTTATGCTACATATGAGATGGAAAAAATTAACATGATTAGGGATAATGGATGATGTGATAAGAAAGGTCCGTAAAGTGTGTCCGCCTTTATTCGTTTGAATATTATGGCAGCGGTGGGGGTTTGAATGTATTCGTGATTTGCGGTTCTTTCCCTTGGATTTTGTGTGTTCCTTTGGTGGATTTCGAAGTCTTGCGATTTGATGTGATTAGTTTTCTTTCCGATTGTTGGAAAGCGCTTGGTCTAAGAGAGGGCTGACATCTTGACTGACGGTGACATTTCTGTTTTCTCTTTCTTCTTTTATGGTGTTCCATTGAAAATTGTGGATGTTTCTTGATTGACTTTCATCGTGCTTGGTTTCAGTTTGTCAGACTTTTTACCTTCTATGGGGCCCATGGTAGTTTTTCTAATCCTCTGTTTGATTTTTCCACGTCCTTTCATGAAAATGAGTTTCTTTAATTAGTTTTTTTGTTCGTTGTGCATGCATAATGGCTTTTTGCATAGTACTTTTTAAATTCTCTCTTTAGGGTAAATATTTGTTAGTTTAATCTGTCTTCCTCTGATGGTAATGACTTTTCTTTCTTCCTGAGTGAAATGCTCTTTTTTTTTTTTTCCTTTTACTTGTTTTGATGCGTTTGGTTAAATTTTTCTGACGCTTTCTTGTTTTTATTTTACTAGCTTTTACTTTTTCTGTTTAAGTTTCTTTTTCCTTTTCGTTATTTGTCGTTGTTTAGTAACTTGTCGCATTCTTGGGTCTTGGTTTGCTTTTCTATAATCTTTGTCTTTGTATTATGTTCTCTATCACGTTGATAGGTTGGTCTTGGACTTGAGTCCTGGTTACAATCCTGGTCGTGTCCGGAGGAGTAGTTGGCCTGGATAGTGGCCTAGTTTTACTATGGCTGAAGATATCAACGCGATGCTTGAAATTCTGAAGTTTTCCGAAGAAGAGTCTGTCCAGGTCATTAGTAGTAATGCTGAAAACAATTTTCAAGGTTTTGAGACATGGGCGGTAGGTAAAATAATGGCGGAGGAGAAACCGAATAGGGAGGCGATGTATAGGGTTTTCAAGACATTATAGTTTACAAAAGAGGAGGTAAACTTTGTAGCCCTGAAAGAAGATGCTATTATTGTAAAATTTGGAAGCATGGAAGAAAGAAGCAGAATCCTTAACCTCACACCATGGCTGTTCGATAATTGCTTATTTACTATGGTACCTTTTGTTAAAGGCAAAGACATAGATTCCTACGAGTTCAATCTGTCCCCATTCTGGCTACATGTTTACAATTTCCCTCTGGAATACAAGGATCGTCAAACCGCATTAGATGTTGGAAATGCTATAGGGGAGCTAATGGCGATTGATTGGAAGGATAGAAATGGGGGTTGGACTGAATTCTTAAGGTTGAAAATTAAAATAAATATCTCAAACCCGGTGCGTAGGGTTGTGGAATTCATGGGAAGAGACAGAATGGAAATAATATGCGCCCTAAAGTACGAGAGACTACCAACCTTTTGCTACTACTGTGGTCTGATTGGACATACAATAAAAAAGTGTAAAAGCAAGGACAGAGACTCTGGCTTTAATGTTTTAAACCTACAATATGGAAGCTGGTTCAGAGTAAATTTTGTGGCTTCAAACCATGAAAGAGGTATAGTGCGAAACGGAATTGAGATAATGGTCAAAAAGACACCCCCAAATGAGGACAAAGAAGAGAGTAAAACTGTCACTCGGGAAGGCAATGGACAAATGGAATAGAAAAGAAAAGAAAAGGGATGCGAAGAAGAGTCGGCCTCTAACTCCCCATTGGAAAAGAGATGCAACAAAACAATGCATGATGGGCTGATAAGGTTTAAAAAAAAAAAAGACTTAGGGGATCAAATGGAGATAACACTGAGGAGAGCCCTTTAAAGATTGCGAGGAAGAGATTACTGGAAAATGTTTCACCAGGCAAGGCGGTGGCTGGCGAACAGCCCCGCCAAGAGCAATGAAAATATTATGCTGGAACCGTCTTGGGATTGGGAACCCTGCTGCAGTTCGTGAGATTAAGCAACTTCTTGTTGCCAATGATCCTGACATTATCTTTCTCTGTGAAACAAAAACTCATACTAACAAGTTGGCTTCTATACGCAGCAAATGCAGGATGGAGGGGTGCTTGGTCGTTAATGCTATTGGTAAAAGTGGCGGCCTTGCTATGATATGGAAAGAAGGCATCAAGGTTGAAATAAAAAACTATTCAAACAACTATATAGATTCTCGGGTTCAGTTGGATAATGATAACTCATTTCGCTTCACGGGCTTCTATGGGAATGCTGACCCTAATTAAAGACAAAGCTCTTGGGATATGTTAAGAAAGGTGGGAGATACGGTTAGAGAAAAATGGATCATTGGGGGAGACTTCAATGCGATTCTGGACAATGCGGAAAAAGAGGGGGGAAGGAGGAAACCTAAAGCTTTAATTGATGACTTCCGAGCAGTTGTGGACGAGTTGTCTTTGGTTGACCTGAAAATTAACAAAGGGTGGTTTACTTGGGTCAACAATAGGGAGGACGATGTTTTTGTGAAGGAGAGACTCGACCGCTTTATTATCTCTTCTAGCGATGTGGCGTGTTTTCCGTTTATGGAGACCAAGGTGATTCGCCAGTCTGCTTCTGACCATGATGCTATCTTTTTGGATACAGAGGGCCGCAAGCCGAGAGAGTTGATAAAAGATCCTAGGCTCAAATTTAGATATGATGTTTGCTGGGTCAAAGATAATGAAGCTAAGAATATTATAAAGAATGCATGGCAAAATGGTGCTGTTGATATCATGGGAAAAATTATGAAAGTGGGCCACGACCTTGGCGATTGGCAATATAAAAAATACAAAAGAATGTGCAAGCAAATTGGAACTCTTCAGATGAAAATAAATAACATCATTGACGAACAGTGTAGAATGTACAATGGGAACAGGCTGAAAGCTATGAGATTAAAGCTTGGGAAGTTGCTTGACAAAGAAGATAAGTGTAGACGGCCCAAATTTGCCCAGGGCCCAATAATCAAACAACAAACCCAAAAAAATAAAAAATGACCCAAAATACAAACCCAAAACTAAAATAAAAGAAATCAGGCCCAAATGGCCTAAAACCCACCCAACTCTCAGCCAAGCAGAAAAAACAAAAAAAACCCTAACTCGACTTGACTCTGCCCCCTCTGCTGCGCTCCTGCTCCCCGACATGCTCAAGACGCCACTTTCCGACGCAGCTCCGCCCATAGCTGCAAGACAAAACAACAAAGACAAAGAAAGAGAGAAAGAAACAGTTTGTCCTCTATATTCAGCTTTGGCTATAAAGCCACAGAAAATGATTGTAAAAGGAGAGCCTTTTTTTTTTGAAAAAAAAAAGAAAACAGAGACTTAGAATACAAAAATCATCAGAAATCGAAAGCAAAAAGCAATAGAAGGTTGTTTTTTTACTTAGATTTTCATTAGATATATTGTTATTTTATTTCCTTTCTTTTCATCATTTATTGTTTTTTATTTTATTTTTTTATTTCTGAATAATAAAAGAGAAGGAAAAACTTACGACCGGGCGTCGTCGAGTCTCCTCTCCGTAGTCGGCCGAAATCGGAGCCAAGCGGAGGGTTTTTTCTTCTTCTCTTGGGTTTTCAAAAATCAAAAATAGATCAGTAAACATAAAAAAAAGGAGAAGAAAAATACGACCTTTCGAATTTTCCACAGTGTACGATGGTATTGATGTACCGAGCAATGGCAAAGACTCAGCCGGAATCTCCAGGTTGACCCTGCGAGAAAAGGAGAAATGAAAACCCTTTTTTTTTTCGAAAATGCAAAAATGAGAAAAAGGCAAAAATTTGAATTTATAAAGATTTCAAAACGCGTCGTTTAGGGCTCGTCTGATGGCCCCAAAACGACGCTTTTTCATCATAACTCATGCATGACAGACCCGCTCGGGAGGATCCGCGTGTTTTGTTTTGGGTATAATTGCATAAATGGCCCTCCGCATTTTAGTTTTTTTCGGATCAAATTTTCATTATTTATGCATTGACCACGAAATTTTTGCGGCAGCGATTCGGTCCACCTCGAACGCTGCGCTTAATTTCTCGGAAAATTATCCATCCGATCCCTACCTTTTTCAAGGCCATTAATTCGGTCCTTATCATTTGCTTATTTGTAATTCGACCTTAAACTTTCGTTTTCAATGCAATTTGGTCCCTTCTTAATTATTTTGCAATTTTCTTTGTTATTTTATTTTTCTTTTATTAATATTAATTATTATTATCTTGATTATTTATTACTATTATTCTATTATTATTACTATTACTATAATATCGTATTATTACACTATATTATTATTATTATTATTATTATTATTATTATTATTATTTTATTCCTCTATTATCAATTATTATTATTATTTTTATTACTATTCTTTGTATTACTAGTATCATTATTATTATTTCATTTTATTACTCTTATTTATTTTATTATTGTTCATTTATTAATATGTTATTATTTTTCATTATTAATGTACTCTTATTATTATCATTGTTTAATCTTCACCATTTATGAATCATGTTTTATATTATTTTATTCATTATTTATTTATTTGTTATTTTATTTATTTATGTGTCATTTCATTTACTTATTATTTATTCGTTTATTGCTCTTTACCTTTTAATACTTTAAAGCACTTTAATTATTTATCATATTTTTAATTTTTATTTGTTTATTGTTATTATTATTATTATCATCCTATTTGTTTCTATGATTTTATTATTGTTATTCTTGTTTCATTATTTATTTGCTCATTCGTTTATAAAATTAGATTTATTCATATATTAAGCTTAATTTGTTAGTATCATTACTTTGTCTAATATTAATCAATCAAATTTTCAAAATAAAGATAATGTTCGGTATTTGAAAATTCGGAAGATCGAGCCCTAACTCATTGGGTTCGGTTTCTTCTCGTTAAAAGTTTGAACAACAGGATATCCTTTTGGAATCACAATTTAAGTTTTAAAACAAAATACATAATCCGAAAATTCAAAATGTCATGCCCTAACTTCTTGGACTCGACACTTAGATACTTGGGATAAGTTTCTTTTCCTAAAATAGAGGCAATCTTAGTATTTGAAATCTCGAAATCGAGCCCTAACTTCTTGGGTTCCGATTTCTCATTTGACGAATAACGGAAGATCCTCTTCAAATAAAACCAAGTTTCAAAAGCGACCTTAGTTTGAGAGTTTAAAGTATTGTGCCTAACTTATCGGACGTGATGCTTTACCTCTTGAAAATAAGAAAGCCTTAACGTCCTCCCAATTTTAAAAATAAAAAGCATTGTATTTTGAATCCTTTTAAGTTTTCAACAAATAGGACATCAATCAATCGGTTTGGTACCAATTTTGGGCGTGTCGAGGTGCTAATCCTTCCTCGCACGTAATCGACCTCCGAACCCGTTTTTCAAAGTTCGTGGACCAAAAAGCCTTTGTTTTAGTAAATTAAATGTTTTATTAAAAGGAAGGTGATCCGATCACACCAAATAAAGATCGGTGGCGACTCCTTTCCTTTTCTTTTTCAAAAACTGAGTCGACCGCGTCATTTACCATTTCCCCCCCAAAAAATGGTTACGACAGCTTGGCGACTCCACTGGGGACTCGAGGGTCAAGCCATAGATTGATTAATTTTTGTCCTTTTGACTAAAATGGTTTCGAAAAATCACGCTTCTTTTAATGCACCTTCAATGTTAGCCTCGTAAATACTTTGGCATTGCATTGCATGATCGTTGTGGTCACACCTTTAAGTGGGAGCGAGAAGCTATGCCTTCGTGAGGTTTTCACCTCCGCATGGGCTAGTGGACTGCTTTCGGAATACATCCGTTCCTATGTCTTCGTGAAGTTTTCACTTCCGCATGGCCATAGGGAAATGTATTCCCCTGAACCGAACTTGGTCCGTATGAGCCTATAATGGGTGAGGATCGAGGAATCTGCTAGTTCGGGTACCTCGAACTTTAGAACTAAGCCGCATATAGCAAACCCTAAGAGCCCACCTTAGGTAGAGCCATGGCAAACCTTAGTGGTCACCCAGATAGGCGTTTGCTTATTTTACTTACTTTATATTCCATGGTACTAACTTTTTGTGTTTCTTTCTTTTTGTGCATATCATTTCATATTTTAAAGAGACATCGATTCACGGTCCGTTTCTAAGTTGGGAAGCTGGTTATGGAAAGTGAATTCCTTGATAAAGTAGAAGACAATGCGGTCGTCCGCATATGGTCAGAGCAATGCCAAATAGAAAAGGAGATAGCTTAGTCGAAGGGTATGTGTCGAACTACGGAACTTCACCAATATCGATTGTCACGCAGAAGCGAGCTCGGGAGTTGAAAGAAATTTGGACTCGATGGGATGATGAAGCGAAGCAGCTGTTCTATGGTACTTACTGCGACCTGCCTTATTTGCTTGAGGTCAAAGTAGACAAACACCTATTCCGAGCAATGACCCGATTCAAATCCGCTTATATATTTGTTTCTCCTTCGGAAAGTGGATCTGGTTCCCACGATGAGAAGAGTATCGACCTTGTTACATTGCGAGAATTCAAGTTGACAAAGCTTATTCCAAGGCGGTTAATGGCCCAACCTTGCGAAGAAGTTGATAAATATCACCGAAATGAGTGAGCAGTGGGTCTCGGCTAGAATCTGAGAAAAAGGACGAGGTAAATGCATATCCCGGATATGTTTGAGAGACTGATTCGGCGCATCCGTCTGAAGAAAAAGATAGACATCTTGGCCTTGTGTATTTACTGACTGGTAATCTTCCCCAAAGCTTTAAGGCACATTGATGAAGCGATTATCGATCTATTCGATCGGTTGGACAAAGGGTCACACTGTTCACGCCATCTTAGCCAAACGTTCGGATCCTTGACCGCATGTCGGAGAAGAGGTGAAGCGGTTTATTGGATGTCTTGCAATTGTTATTGGCTTGGTTCCATAGTCACTTTTGGAAAATAGAAAGTGTCTTGCGGTTCATGTCGAGAAAAGTACTCCCGCTAGAAAAGATAGCAACTACTCCTAGAAGAGAGGATGTGTCCGAAGAAAATTGGATCGCGCTCTTCCAAAACCTTCAAGAGGACGACATCGGTGGAAAGCTCCTGGATGATTCTGACGGGATCCTTTATCGTTATGGAAGCTTTGACCGGGTTCCCTATTGGGAATTTGGGGTGCCACGCCACGCCCTTTCTTTGGTCCTAAGACAGTATGGTTCAAGCGGTTTGTACCAACGACATACTGAGCTAGCTCAATGCGAGTTTTCATATGAAGGGGAAGCTATAAGAAAAGGGTTAAAGAGATTTCTAGTGCCTGGAATCAGATTCACAGAATGAGAAGATTATCTACAGGCCTGAGGACCACCCCGGAATACCTTGAATGGAGGGCTAGGAGAGTCAACGACAACATTCCTGAGCCAAACCCAGAAGGTGCCCGATCAAGAGAAGAATGCATGCCAGTGGTCCCATCAGAATTAGAAATTGTGAAGCAAGATTTTAAACAGATGAGCTCAGAACTCGGGAAAGGGATAGAAAGGTTGGAGGAAGAAAAGATGCTCCTCCAGTTAGAAGTGGACGGTCAAAATCGGAGGTCGAGAACTTCGTAAAGGAAAAGCGAAAAGTAGAGAAAGACCGAGATAACTTGAAGACGGAGTACAAGAGGATGTGCCTAACGATAAAAAATGCAGGATTAGGGAAACTTCAGAGCAGTGGCAACAAAAGGTCAGAGAGGAAAGAGCCAAAGTTAGCAGTTGGGAGAAAAAGTTTCATGAAATGCGAGCACAAAAGGAAGACTTAGAGAAGGGCAGGACAGAAGACCAAAAAGAGAAAAATGGATTAGAAGCTAGAATAGCCGAGCTTGGGCAATCTCTACACCATTATCGGAGTCGAGACTCGGAAAGCCAACTAAAGACAAGCCTGAACAAAATAGAGGAAATGAAAGGTAGGGTTGAAGAGTTGGAATCGGTATTACATAGTAGCGAGCTCCGGATTGAGCTTCTGGAAACGAGAGAAAGACGTTGGGAGGAAGAGCTTCACCATTCTTGTGAGCAAGTTCGAAGCCGGGACTACATCATGGGAGAAGCAATAATCCAGATTCGAGAAGTAGCTGATCACCTACAGACTTTGGCTGAGGAGGCTGACATATTGGGCATGAGATATGGGCTACCACCGGGTCGTGATGAAGAGCTAATCTCTCTGCTTGGAAAAATCAAAACCTTAGGCCTTAGGGCTAGAACGTATTTGTAATCTACTTTATGTAAAGGGTTTTGCCTTCTAATAAAGTTTTCTAAAATGAAGTTGATCAGAATCGATGTCTTCTTCCTGCATTCATGCATTTGCATTACATCATATTACATGCATTAAAGTTTATAAAAAGAAGCCTAATTGGTTAAGATTAACACAGAAACAAGAGAGAAACAAAAGAGAAACAAGAGAGAAGAAAAAGAAATCTGGGAACTGGACATCACTACGGGACTCGTGCTAAGACAAAGAAAATGGATCAAAGATTTGAACAATTTCGAAGGAGATGCAAGAACGGATCACGAGGAGCAAATAACGAAACTCCAAAGAAGATATGATAGAACGGATGCAAAAGTCCCAAAACAACATGATGAGCCAGCTGGCGCAACTATTAGCCAATGAACGAGGAAAAGGCGCCGCTGCTAATTCAGGGAATAATGACGACCCTGCCTACCCTCCGGGATTTACCCCGCCAAATACCCAAACACCACCAGAAATATGTCCCCAAAGGACGCCTTTTGTTATCAGGCCACAGTGCCAGGTTGAGACCGCAATGCCAGCGCACTTCCTTACTGGTTCAGGCACTAATCCCGGAGAAGGTCCGGCTAACCCTATAGTCTCCGACTTTGATGAAATGGCTGAAATGGATAAGGCAAAAACGAACCTTCCCAGACAACTCGAGGATCGTTGCAAATGGTTAGAAGAAAAGTTTAAGAAAATAGAGACTGCTGACCATCGCTACGGAGTGGACGCTAAAGACTTGAGCCTAGTCCCAGACCTCATACTTTCACCAAAGTTCAAGACCCCAGATTTTGAAAAATACAATGGGACCAGTTGCCCTGAAGCGCACATCACGATGTTCTATCGACGAATGGCGGGATATGTCAACAACGATCAATTGCTTATTCATTGTTTTTAGGATAGTTTGGCCGGGGCTGCGGCCAAATGGTACAATCAGCTCAGCCGTACCCAGATCAAGTCGTGGAAGGATCTAGCACGAGCCTTCCGAAACAATCTGAACGCGTAGCCGATATAGCTCTGATCGAATCACGCTCCAAAATATGGAGAAAAAGCCAAGCGAAAGTTTCGAGTAATATGCCCGGTGGTGGAGGAAGTAGCCACACAAGTTCAATACCGCTCCTAGAAAAGAGACAACCATGTTGTTTGTCAATACGTTGAAAGCTCCTTCATTAATCACATGCTTGGAAGTGCCACAAAAGCTTTTACGATATTGTCTTTGTCGGAAATGATCGAGAATGCAATCGAAGCGGTAAAATAGAAATTTGGAGAAAGTACTAGAAAGACGGTCCAGAAGAAGAGGAGAGTGATTTAAATAACATAGGTAAAAGTTATTCAAAACCTATTCAGTAAGCCAACCAAGGATGTGACCCCGATCATGAGCCCCTTTGAGCAGAGTCCAACACAAGGCAAAATACGGAGAAAATCCAATTTCGCCTATCCAGGTCCATACAAGGAAATATACCGAAATTATTTGACGCACACGTTGTCTCCCCATTACTTAAAACCCTTGCAACCCCTGTACCTAAGTGGTATGATGCTGACGCACAATGCGAATACCATGCGAGAATCGTGGGACATTCTATGAAAATCATCTCGCTTTTAAGAAACTAGTAGAAAGACCGATCCGGATGGGAGTTATAGAAGTCGATGACACCTCTTGCAAAGGGCACCCGCTATCTAATCACGGGTCAACATGATGGCGAAGATCACGAGTGGAAGAGTAAAAGGGATATTTCGATGTGAAAACCCCAATGAAACAGGTCTAGAAGGAAATGATAAAAAGGGGATTGGTTGTGACATGTCCAAGGGGAGAACATGAAGAGACACGAAAAGGCTGTGAATTTCATAACTCAGAAGGGCACGAAAATCAAAGTTACACTAAGTTCGAATCTTTGATACAGTACCGATGGACAATAAAGAGCTAGAATTCTTTGAAAGCAATGAAGGTAGGAAGAGGGTAACATCTCGACGTTGGAGGATGAGTCGTGACAAAAGCCTCGGAGGCGAGCTATCCTTTAGTCACCATCTCCCGATCAAAAGGCGACGGAGTAAAAATCGTGATTCGAAAGCCTACTACTTTTTCATCTGAAGACAACCAAAAAACTCTTGGGGGTTATAATTGCAACGTGACGACTCCTGAAAAGGGGGGTTAGTCCACAAAAGAGAGCCAGGAATATCCTAAGATCGTGATCCGAAAACCTGCAGCCTTTTCATATAAGGATGACAAGAAGGTCCCCTGGAACTATAACTGCAATGTGACGATTCCTGAGAATGGAGGTTCGCCCAACACTACAGAAGAAAACCAAGAGTAAGGCTCCTACACGCGCAGTGGGAAGCGCTATGACCTGTCAAACGCAAGAACGGAGCACTCAAAAAGAAAAAACTTGATGGGCGAACAAAAGAAAGAAAAAGGGACCAAGCAAGAGACGCATATAAACGAGCCAGTGAAGGAGGAAGAAGCTAGGGAATTCTTAAAGTTTTTGAAGCATAGTGAATATAGTGTCGTAGAGCAGCTACATAAACAGTCAGCTCGTATATCGGTGCTAGATTTACTATTAAGTTCTAAAGTACAACCGTGAACGCTACCGATGAAGGTATTGAATGAAACTTATGTTGCAAATGATATAACATTAACAAAATTTGGATCACCAGTTAGCAACATAAGTCTTGATAACTTCATTTTCTTTAACGATGATGAGATTCCTCCGGAATGCGGGTTCCATCAAGGCTCTCCACATTACCACGCGATGCAAAGGGTACACATTACCGGGGTATTAGTCGACAATGGATCGGTGCTCAATGTTCTACCACTATCGACCATCGAATCGATTACCGTTGATAGTTCTCATATAAAGGCACGCCACAACATAGTAAGGGCATTCGATGGAACCGAGAGGAAAGTCATGGGAAGGATCAAGTACCTCTTTAATCGGACCGGTACATATGAGGTGGACTTTATTGTGATGGATATCTAGCCATCTTATAAGCGCTCTTTGGGAGACCTTGGATACACTTTCGGCGAGGCAAAGTGCCTCATCATTGCACCAAAAGTTAAAATTAATCTCGGAGGGCCGTCTAGTGACCATAAATCTTTGAAGAGGACATCATCATGGCTGTAACAAACAATGCACCCTATTTAGAAGCCAACGATGAAGCGGTGAGTGTTCCTTCCGTTCTTTGGAATTTGTCAACGCAACATTAAATCGCCGAAGGAATAAGGTCCTGATACCTCAATTATCCAAAACCATGAAAATGGGTCTACAACTGATGGTCGGGAATGGAGCTGTGCCAGAAAAAGGACTTGGAAGGTACCTTCAAGGAGAAATCGAGGTCCCAAGACTAAAAGAAAAGTGAGACTTCTTCCGTCTAGGATTCAAGCCAAGCGCAAAGTAAAAAAGAGAAGAGTCAGAGAAGAAACAAGAAAGAAGGAAGGCATGTTTGAGGGGAGATGAGATGAAATGGCAACCGATGATAATTCCTCATATTCGTGAGACCTTTATATCAGGAGGGGTTATCCATCCGGGACGAGAAACACAAAATGAAGAAATCGAGCATGTCAACGCTATATCTGAGGGGGAAATTGAGGAAGAAAATCGGAATGGCATCCGTCCCTATGAGCCGGGTAGCGTTCTAAACAATTGGACTGCGGAGGAGATTCCTATAGCCTTTAGAACTCATTTAGAGTAATACTCGGAACACACTTATTGCTTTAAGTTTAGAAGCAATAAGAACCCCTTTTGTGAAACATGAATTTGTATAAGCCATCGTTATTTTCAATGAAATACATCTCCGCTATCTTTTGAGTAAATTTTCTTTTATGTTCATTTCATTCATTCATTATTCTTTCTTTAAATATTCTTCTAAACATTTCTATTCTTCATTTATCATACCAATAAACATGCCAAGATTCTATGATTCTATGAGCCTTTATTCATTTCCATAACAGTCTCAGGATATCAATGATTTGAGTAACGCTACCGATGACTCAGAATGTCCTTTTGAGCAAGATATGGGTGCGAAAGATTTTTAGGGTTTTGGAGATGACCAAGGCTGTGATTTAGCTCCTGAACTGTTAAAGATGGTAGAACAAGAGGAGAAACAAATCATACCTCACAAAGAATCAGTCGAAATAGTGAATCTAGGAGATGAACAAGAAAAGAAAGAAGTGAAGATTGGAGCCAGTATCACCGCAGAGACAAAGCAAGACCTCATTGAGTTACTCCAAGAATTCAAGGATGTCTTCGCATGGTCATATCAAGACATGCCCGGGCTAAGCACTGATATCGTGGTACACCATTTGCCCATAAAAGAAGAATACAAGCCGGTCCAACAGAAACTTCGGAGGATGAGGCCAGACGTTTTACTAAAAATAAAAGAAGAGGTCAAGAAGCAGTTTGACGCAGGGTTCTTACAAGTGGTTAAGTACTCAGAATGGGTAGCCAATATCGTCTCCGTCCCTAAGAAAGATGGGAAAGTACGAATGTGTGTGGACTACAGAGATCTAAACAAGGCTAGCCCGAAAGACAACTTTCCATTACCTCATATCGACACCTTAGTGGATAATACGGCGGGTTATTCATTGTTCTCGTTCATGGATGGCTTCTCAGGATACAACCAGATAAAGATGCTTCCTGAAGACATGAATAAAACCACATTCATAACCATGTGGGGAACCTTTTGCTATAAGGTAATACCATTTGGGTTGAAGAATGCGGGAGCAACATATCAGAGAGCCATGGTGACCCTATTCCACGACATGATGCACAAGGAAATTGAGGTTTACGTCGACGATATGATTGCCAAGTCTCGGACGAAAAAGAGCATATCCAAGTCTTAAGGAAATTATTTTTGAGGTTGAGGAAAGTCCAATGAAGCTTAACGTGAAGTGTACCTTGGAGCAGATGACGAAACTGCTAGGATTTATAGTCGATGAAAAGGGATTGAGGTTGACCGGACAAAGTCAAGGCTATACAAGAATTACCTCCGCCTCGTACGCAAAAAGAAGTTCGAGGTTTCTTAGGAAGATTAAATTACATTGCTCGGTTCATCTCACAACTGACCGAGAAATGTGATCCCATATTTCGTCTTCTTAAAAAACACAACCCAGGTGTGTGGGACGAGGAATGTCAGAAGACCTTTGACAAAGTAAAGCAGTACCTGTCCAATCCTCCAGTATTGACACCGCCTAATCCAGAGAAGCCTTTAATCCTCTATTTGACGGTACTTGATAATTCAATGGGATGTGTGCTCGGCCAGCATGATGAGTCGGGAAAGAAAGAAAAAGTAATATACTACCTTAGCAAAAAGTTCACTGAGTGTGAAACAAGGTACTCACCGATTGAGAAAATATGTTGTGCCTTGGTCTAGACAACTCGGAGACTGAGGCAGTACATGTTGTATCATACGACCTGGCTCATCTCGAAGCTAGACCCACTGAAATACCTAATGGAGTCAACAACTCTTAATGGACGGATGGCCCGATGGCAAATTTTACTTTCTGAGTTTGATATAGTTTATGTAAACCAGAAGGCGATAAAAGGGAGTGCAATAGCGATTTTACGGCTAGTAGAGCTCGCGATTATGAGCCTCGGACTTTGATTTCCTAATGAAGACCTAATGTGCGTAGCAACCATCAAGAAGATACCACGAAAAGTCGTCCTTGAAACCGAACTTGACGGGCATCGAACGCTATGGGCAATGGAATTGGGGCAGTTCTGGTGTCCCCAAACGGAGATCATTACCCATTTACCTGTAAATTGGATTTTGATTGTACAAACAATATGGAAGAGTATGAAGCTTGTATCATGGGCATCCGTCTTTGCTATTGAAGCATAAAATTAAGGTCTTTGGAAGTATACGGAGACTCCGCGTTGGTAATTTATCAACTTAAAGGAGAATGGGAGACGAGAGATCCCAAATTGGTCGAATACAAAAGATTGGTCCAAGAACTAATCAAAGAGTTCGATGACATCACTTTCAGCTATTTACCAAGGGACGAGAATCAGATGGCTGATGCTCTAGCCACATTGGCTTCTATGGTACGAGCAAACAACAAGGAGGATATGAGACCTATACAAATGAGCATTTATGAGGCCCCAGCCCATTGCTACAATGTCGAGGAAGAATGGAAAATTGGCCCACCATGGTACCACGATATATTGCGGTATGTGAAGAATCGTGAGTACCCTGATCAAGCCACAGAGAATGAAAAAAAGGCGTTGAGGAGATTAGCATGTGATTACGTCTTGGATGGAGAAGTCTTATACAAGAAAAGGAAAGATCAAGTCTTTGCTAAGGTGTGTGGAGCCATAGAAGCTAAGTTAATCCTAGAAGAAGTCCACGAAGGTGTCTGTGGAACTCACGCTAATGGTTTTACAATGGCGGACAAATAATGAGGTTCGGATATTATTGGTCCACCATGGAGGAGGCAGTATCAACTATGCCAAAAATGTCATAAATGCCGTTATGGAGACAAGATTCATGTACCCGTCACCTTTGCATGTTATGACTTCTCCATGGCCATTTTCCATGTGGGGCATGGGCGTCATTGGGCCAATATCTCGAAGGCATCGAGCAGTATCGATTCATCTTTGTGGTCATCGACTACTTCACGAAATGGGTAGAGGCGCCTCATATGCTAACGTCACTAAATCGGTGGTTAGCCGATTTTTGAAGAAGGAAATCATTTGTCGATATGGAATGCCCGAGAGGATCATATCAGACAACACGCTGAATTTAAATAATAGCACGATAGCGGGGTTTGTAGCCAATTCAACATCAAACACCACAATTCATCACCAGACGCCCAAAAATGAATGGGGCGAAGGAAGCGACCAACAAAAACATCAAGAAGATAATGGGAAGATGGTCGAGACTTACAAGGATTGGCATGAAAAATTACCGTTCGCTTATGCTTATCGAGCGTCCGTCAGAACTCTACTGGGCAACACCTTTCTCATTGGTCTATGGGATGGAGGCAGTTCTACCTATCGAATTGGAAATACCTTCTCTTCGAGTATTGTCAGAAATGAAGCTGGATGAAGCTGAATGGATCCAGGCTCGATATGATCAGTTGAACTTAATTGAAGAAAAGAGATTGAGGGTTATCCATCACGGTCAGATGTACTAAAAGCGAATGATGCGAGCTTACAACAAAAAGTTCGCCAAGGGAATTCCACGAAGGGGATCTCGTCTTTGAAAAAGATCCTTCCCATACAAAAGGATTTGGAGGAAATGGATGCCGAATTGGGAAGGACCATATGTGGTGAAAAAGGCTTTCTCGGAGGGCACTAATCTTGGTGAGATGGATGGAAAAATCTACCCAATCCCATAAATTCAGATTCAGTTAGGAAGTATTACGCTTGAAGAAGGGAAAGGCTAAAGTGAAAACCCGCAAAGGGCGCTTTACGGCCAAAAAACAAAAAACGGAAAGGCCGAAGTGAAAACTCGTAAAGGGCGCTTTGAGACCAAAGGGGCTTTGAGTCGAAAACCTGATAAGGGCGGCTCAAATTAAAAAGGAGGCATGTGACAATCTTTTTCCCCCAGAATTGGCAAAAGGAGGAATGTTACACCACGGAACATCTACAGAGCACTGCAGATCTCCCAACGTCTTTTCAGCTCAAATGATCTTCGAAAGGATCCGGTGGCGAAGCCCAGGCTGCGATATCTGGGGCACCTACTTTTTCTTTTACCCATTTTTGTACTCCAATAATGTTTACTTTTGTTGGATTAATCCAATTCCATTCTTTATAAATTCCATTGTTATTTTAAATCTTTGAGTTGTTTGCAATTGAAATAACGACCCATTGACCCATAATGCTTCCATGAAACGAGTCCCGCCTATTACTCTGGAAGCTTCTAAACATCGTAGGAATCTAAAACAAGACTGTCGTTTAGGAACCACCGCACTTAGGGGTTGGAAACGTTCAAGGAAGAGGAGCCTAAAATCATGACTGTCTCCCCAGACTCTCTGACATAGGTATCAGACGAAAAATTGCGTCTGTGTCGTGACCTCGACGAGCGAACGAGCAATTACAGCCCTGATCTTTTAAAACAAAAAATAATAATAATAAATTGTTCTCATGACATCCTGCATTCATACAAATGTCCTCCGTAATATCATTGAGTTAAGAGCATTCGATTTATGACAATCATTGCATCTTAACGAAAATCATCATTCTCATGACATTCTGCATCCATGTAAGTGTCATCCGTGTCACACGAAGTTAGGAGCATTTGAGTCATTCTGACCATAGCATCCTCACCATTTGGCATAAACACAAAATCGAGTCTACAGGATATGTCCCTAAAGGACGGTGTAGCAACACTATTGAAGATTGTCCTATTACCATCAACCAGCGATGGAATAGGTTGAAGATGGTCCTATTGCCATCAACCAGTGGTGGAATAGGTTGAAGATTGCCCTATTGCCATCAACCAGTGGTGGAATAGGTTGAAGATGGTCCTATTGCCATCAACCAGTGGTGGAATAGGTTGAAGATTGCCCTATTGCCATCAACCAGTGGTGGAATAGGTTGAAGATTGTCCTATTACCATCAACCAGTGATGGAATAGGTTTAAGATTATCCTATTACCATCAACCAGTGGTGGAATAGGTTGAAGATTGTCCTATTACCATCAACCAGTGATGGAATAGGTTGAAGATTGTCCTATTACAATCAACCAGTGATGGAATAGGTTTAAGATTGTCCTATTACCATCAACCAGTGGTGGAATAGGTTGAAGATTGTCCTATTACCATCAACCAGTGATGGAATAGGTTGAAGATTGTCCTATTGCCATCAACCAATGATGGAATAGGTTGAAGATTATCCTATTGCCGCTGACCAGCAGTGGAATAGGCCCAAAAATTGTAGATCTTGTCGCCCTAACCAGTAGTGGAGCAAGATCGAAGGCGAATCTTGGTTCTCTAACCAGTAGAGAACATGATTTTGGCCACCCTCCTATTGCCACTGACCAGCAGTGGAATAGGCCAAAAATTGTAGATCTTATCACCATAACCAGTAGTGGAGCAAGATCGAAGGCGAATCTTGGCTCTCTAACCAGTAGAGAACATGATTTTGGCCACCCTCCTATTGCCACCGACCAGCAGTGGAATAGGTCAAAATTACAATTCATCCCTAACCAAGAGGGAGCATGGTTAAACTTTAGTCCCATTGCCTTAACTAGAAGTGGGATAAAGGTGAAGGCCAAAGACCTTATCTCTCTAGAGATCTTGTGAGCAATCTAAAATAAAAAAGTCACATCCCATTGGAGTCATGACAAGAGCAAATTGAAGCCACATAGCGGTGGAGTGGATTGAAGTAACAAGATGCGGTGATGGAATGAGGCTACATGAAGAAGAAAAGCACCAAAGAAGTCGGGACTCAAAGAAACCGCAAATTTGGTCTCTCTTTATGTCTTTGCTCTATTCCGTTGCACGACAATGAGCAAAGAGGGCAGCAGTAGAGGCGGCCCAAATTTGCCCAGGCCCAACAATCAAACAACAAACCCAAAAAAATAAAAAATGACCCAAAATACAAACCCAAAACTAAAATAAAAGAAATCAGGCCCAAATGGCCCAAAACCCACCCAACTCTCAGCCAAGCAGAAAAAACAAAAAAAACCATAACTCTGACTTCTGACTCTGCCCCCCTCTGCGCCGCTCCTGCTCCCCGACATGCTCCGCACGCCACCTGCTCCGACGCGCTCCGCCCATAGCCTGCAAGACAAAACAACAGCACAGCAAAGAGAGAAAGAAACAGTTTGTCCTCTATATTCAGCTTTGGCTATAAAGCCACAGAAAATGATTGTAAAAGGAGAGCCTTTTTTTTCGAAAAAAAAAAAGAGAAAACAGAGACTTAGAATACAAAAATCATCAGAAATCGAAAGCAAAAAGCAATAGAAGGTTGTTTTTTTTTTACTTCCGTTTTTCATTCCGATAGCAAACTGTTATTTTTATTTCCCTTTCTTTTCATCTGTTTATTGTTTTTTTATTTTTATTTTTTTTATTTTACGAATAATAAAAGAGAAGGAAAAACTTACCTGACCCCGGGGCACGTCGTCGGAGTCTCCTCTCCGTCATCGAAGCCAAAATCGGGAGCCAAACGGGAGGGTTTTTTTTTTCTTCTTCTTTTGGGTTTTCAAAAATAAAAAATAGATCAGTAAACATAAAAAAAAGGAGAAGAAAAATACGACCTTTCGAATTTTCGGCCACCGCCAAAAGCAAATCGACTCATGGAATCTCCACCGGTTGACCCCCCTGCAGAGAAAAGGGAGAAATGAAAACCCTTTTTTTTTCGAAAGCTGCAAAAATGAGAAAGAAGGCAAAAAATTTGAATTTATAAAGATTTCAAAACGACGTCGTTTAGGGCTCGTCTGATGGCCCCAAAACGACGCCAAGCCATTATAATCAGTGCTTCCATGTGACCGACCCGCTCCAGGAGGATCCGCGTGTTTTTATTTTTGGGTATAATTGCGCAAATGGCCCCTCCGCATTTTTAGTTTTTTTTCAGATCAAATTTTCATTATTTATGCATTGACCCTAAAATTTTGCGCGGCTTCGCGATTCGGTCCACCCTCGAAACGCTGCGCTTAATTTACTGGAAAATTATCCATCCAGTCCCTACCTTTTTCGCGCGCTTCGAAATTCAGTCCCTTATCATTTGTTTATTTGTAATTCGACCTTAAACTTTCGTTTTCAATGCAATTTGGTCCCCTTCTTAATTATTTTGCAATTTTTACTGTTATTTTTATTTTTCTTTTTATTAATATTAATTATTATTATCTTGATTATTTATTACTATTATTCTATTATTATTACTATTACTATAATATCATGACATTACTACTATATTATTATTGCTATTATTATTATTATTATTATTATTATTATTATTTTATTCCTCTATTATCGAGTTATTATTATTATTTATTATTACTATTCTTGTATTACTAGTATCATTATTATTATTTTATTTTATTACTCTTATTTATTTTATTATTGTTCATTTATTAATATGTTATTATTTTTCATTATTAATGTACTCTTATTATTATCATTGTTTAATCTTCACCATTTATGAATCTGTTTTATATTATTTTATTCATTATTTATTTATTTGTTATTTTATTTATTTATGTGTCATTTCATTTACTTATTATTTATTCGTTTATTGCTCTTTACCTTTTTAATACTTTAAAGCACTTTAATTATTTATCATATTTTTTAATTTTTATTTGTTTATTGTTATTATTATTATTATCATCCTATTTGTTTCTATGATTTTATTATTGTTATTCTTGTTTCATTATTTATTTGCTCATTCGTTTATAAGAATTAGATTTATTCATATATTAAGCTTAATTTGTTAGTATCATTACTTTGTCTAATATTAATCAATCAAATTTTCAAAATAAAGATAATGTTCGGTATTTGAAAATTCGGAAGATCGAGCCCTAACTCACTGGGTTTGGTTTCTTCTCGTTAAAAGTTGAACAACGGATATCCTTTTGGAATCACAATTTAAGTTTTAAAACAAAATACATAATCCGAAAATTGAAATGTCGTGCCCTAACTTCTTGGACTCGACACTTAGATACTTGGGATAAGTTTCTTTCCTAAAATAGAGGCAATCTTAGTATTTGAAATCTCGGAAATCGAGCCCTAACTTCTCGGGTTCGATTTCTCATTTGACGAATAACGGAAGATCCTCTTCAAATAAAACCAAGTTTCAAAAGCGAGCTTAGTTTCGGAGTTTAAAGTATTGTGCCTAACTTATCGGACGTGATGCTTTACCTCTTTGAAAATAAGAAAGCCTTAACGTCCCCCAATTTTAAAAATAAAAAGCATTGTATTTTGAATCCTTTTAAGTTTTCAACAAATAGGACATCAATCAATCGGTTTGGTACCAATTTTGGGCGTGTCGAGGTGCTAATCCTTCCTCGCACGTAATCGACCTCCGAACCCGTTTTCTCAAAGTTTGTGGACCAAAAGCACTGTTTTAGTAAATTAAATGTTTTATTAAAGCGAAGGTGATCCGATCACACCAAATAAAGATCGGTGGCGACTCCTTTCCTTTTTTTTTCAAAACCGAATGATCAATGGCGTCGTTTACCATTTTCCCCCAAAAAAATGGTTACGACAAGAAGTACTGGGCCCAACATTCGAGAATCAACTGGTTAAAGGAGGGTGATAGAAATACCCGATTTTTCCATGTTAGAGCCACGAATAGGAGAAAAAAATAGCATTGAAAGACTGAAAGACGTGCAGGGCAATTGGAAGGATACAACTAAAGATATTAGCGAGGCGGCCAGTGAGTATTTCCAAAATTTATTTGAGTCAAATTTACATAATAATGAAGTGTTAAACCTTAACTAAATCGAAAATTGCATTTCAGGGGAGAAAAATGGAAGATTGCTGAAGGAATTCACGAATAATGAAATAGTGAAAGCTTTCAATCAAATGGATTCCAGAAAAGCACCGAGAATTGACTGCCTATTGGGGAGTTTTTAGAAAGAAAATTGGGACGTTGTGGGAAAGGATATTATTAATTTGTGTCATGAGACTTTTAGGGGTGATAGAAATGTGGACAGCCTTAACGAGACGAATTATTGTCTTAATTCCTAAAGTTAAAAGAGCCTATAGATATGATTAATTTCCGTCCGATTAGTATTTGTAGAGTAATATATAAAATCGTGGCTAAGGTGCTTGCAAACTGTTTAAAAGATACTCTCCCAAAATGCATTAGCCAAAATCAAAGCGCCTTTGTTCTCGGGAGAATGATTCACGACAACATCTTGATCGCCTATGAGCTTGTCCACTACCTCCAAAGTACTAAGAACGGGCCCAACAAAGGATTTGTGATCTAGCTCGATATGAGCAAAGTTTATGATAGAGTTGAGTGGAATTTCATTGAAGAGGTTATGTGCAAAATGGGTTATGCCAATGAGTAGGTGAAAAAGATCATGAGCTGCATTCGTTCGGTTCGCTACGTCGTTAAATGCAATTCAACCCTTTCAGAGACTATTGTGCTCAAAAGGGGTCTAAGATAAAGGGACCCTCTCTCTCCCTATCTTTTTCTATTCTGCATGGAAGCATTCTCTAAATTGTTAATTCGTCCACAAAATGAAAATATTCTAAAAGGCATTAGAGCAAGCATAAATGGGCGTTGTATTAGTCACGTTTTTTCGCTGACGATGCTCTCCTCTTCATTCGTAATAAAAAAAAGGGATGCTGAGGAAATTGTCAATATTTTAAATATGTATTCAAGGGTCTCGAGTCAAAAGATTAATTACGATAAGTCTATGATTATGTTTAACCCAAAAACCCCTTTGGCCCAAAGACAAGTTTTTTGCTCTATGCTTGGTATGCGCATGGTTGACACTCTTGATAGCTACCTGTTACAAAAAAAAAAAAGTCAACTGCTTTTACTAATATTATTAATCGATGCTCTTGTAGGGTTAATAGCTGGTCAAAGCGTTTGCTATCCTATGGTGGGAAAGAGGTGTTTCTTAAAGACATTTTCCAGTCTATTCCTACTTATGCCTTCTCTGCTTTTCTCGCCCCGAAAGGGACTATTAAGGATCTTCAGTCAAAAATGTACAGGACATGGTGGGCAAATAATGGGAAAAACCGTGGTTGGAACATGATGGCCTGGGATCATCTATGTCATCCAAAAGCAATGGCGGCATGGGCTTTCGGGATTTGCACTTATTCAACTTGGCTCTATTAGGAAGACAAGTGTGGAGGCTTATAAACTTCAAGTGTGAAAAATATAAAGTCGGTAATGACAATATATATCGCAAAGAAAAGAGAAATAAAATAAAAAACACAGATTTTACGTGGAAACCAAAAAACCACGGGCAAAAGAGAAGAAAAAATTCACTATGTCGAATTCGAACCATTACAAGAGGAACAGACTATGTCTATTTATAGGCTTGTAAAACCAAATTTTAATCAAAATAAAAATATATTATGCTAATAAATGCTAAATATATTATACTCATAAATACTAAATCTTCTAGAAAGAAGATATATTTTGTTTAACTTGACTTGCAAGCAATATCTTAGAATTTGGGTCACACAACTCTAATAATCTCTACCTTGACACGAATTCTCAACAAACAAGTTCTTCATCGCGAACTCTCAACGAACAAGTTCTCCACCTCTTCCATAAAACTCCTTAAGGGTTTAACTTCAACAATGAACACCAACCAAGTCTAAGCAATGCTCAAACTGGGTTATAGGAAGTGACTTAGTCATTATATCTGCAGGATTTTCATGAGTACTAATTTTGCTCACAACAATATCACCACGAGCAATAATATCACAAATCAAACTATGCTTCACAATTGAGGAGAACACATCTGTGAAGTCCACTCTTGGAATTTGACTATAACCCTTTGCAACAAGCCTTGCTTTATATCTGGGTTCTTCAACTCTTGGAGTCCTTTCTTTCTTTTTAAACACCCATTTACAGTGAACAACCTTTTTACCTTTAGGAAGTTTCACAAGATCCCATGTTCTGTTTTGGTGGGGTGATTCCATCTCATTTTGCATAGCAAACATCCACTTTTCTGAGTCTTCAAAGCTAATCGCCTCAGAATAATTAGAAGGCTCTGGTTTGCATCTATATCTTCAGCCATATTTAAAGCATAAGCAACTAGATCAGCCTCGGCATACTTCTTTGGAGGTTTAATTTCTCTTCTAGTTCTATTTTTAGCGATAAAGTATTGTGGTGAAGAAGCAACTCTATTCTCAATTTTTGTACTGGCTTGAGGAGTCGACTCTGTATTAATCTGATGCTCCACCTACTTTTGATTTTCCTTATTGGTAGAGTTTTTAAGAGATAAGTTAGGTAGCATAGCAGTTTCATCAAAAACAACATCTCTGCTAATCACAACCTTTCTATTTTCAGGACACCATAACTTATACCCTTTTACACCAGCTTTATAACCAAGAAAAACATATTTAATGGATCTCGGTTCCAATTTTCCATTATCAACATGAGCATACGCAGGACACCCAAAGATCTTTAAATCAGAATAATTAGCAGGATTACCAGATCATACCTCTTGTGGAGTCTTTTTCTCAAGGGCAACGGATGGAGATCGGTTGATCAAAAAACATGCAGTAGAGGCTGCTTCGGCCCAAAACGACTTTGGTAAGTTGGCATTTGACAACATTCATCGAACCTTCTCCATGATCGTTCTGTTCATTCGTTCTGCAACGCCGTTTTGCTGTGGAGTATGACGAGCTATCAAGTGTCTTACGATCCCTTCTAACTTGCACATTTTATTGAACTCATCAGAACAAAACTCTAAGCCATTGTCTGTGCGGAGGCATTTTATTTATTTTCCCGTTTAATTTTCAATCTTAGTTTTCCAAGACTTAAATGTGAAAAACACATCGCTTTTCCGCTTTAAGAAGAATGCCTAAACTTTTCTGAAAAAATCATCAATAAAAGTTAGCATTAAATTGGCTCCACCTCTTGAAGGCACTCTTGAGAGCCCCCACAGATCAGAATGAATATACTCCAATGTTCCATTCGTTTTATGGATTCCTCTGGTGAATCGAACTCTCTTTTGCTTCCCAAAAATACAGTACTCACAGGACTTCAGTTTGCAAATTCCTTGCCCATCAAGAAGTCCTCTTTTGCTCAATCTTCCATGCCATTCTCACTCATATGCCCTAGGCGCATATGCCAAAGTTTAGTAATATCATTATTTGACAAGGAAGAGGAAGCGAAAGCTGCATCACCGATAAAAGTAGAACCCTGGAAAACATACAACTTGGCAGTCTTTCTCTACCCTTTCATCACAACGAGAGAACCTTTGGAAATCTTCAAAATCCCACTTTCAGCTGTGTATTTGTACCTTTTTGAATCAAGAGTACTTAACGAAATTAAATTTCTCTTCAATTTTGGAACATGCCGTACGTCACTAAGTGTTCTGACAACTCCATCAAACATCTTAACTTTAATTGTTCCAACACCTGCAATTTTACACGAAGCATTATTTCCCATCAAAATAACACTTTCAGAGACTGTTTCGTAATTAATAAACCAATCCCGATTGGGACTCATGTGGAAGGTGCAGCTTGAATCAAGTATCCACTCCTCGCTCACTTTAGAATTGTTGACAGAAGTGACTAGAAGTTCACCATCGCTGTAGTTTTCTGCAACATCAGCTTCACTAGAATTTTTTGGTTGTTTTCCCTTTTGATTCGCAGCCTCCTTTTTAATCTTGTTCTGTAGCTTATAGCACTCAGATTTAATGTGCCCTTTCTTCTTGCAGAAGTTGCAAGTTTTACCTCTGTTTGAAGACTTCGATCTACCCTTAGATTTACCGCGAGGATTCCGTTCATGTGTCCTTTCACAATCATCAACAGCATTCCGATCTTGTCTCCCACGAACAATGAGACCCTCTCCCTGAGAGTCGGGTTTAACCACAAGATGCTTCATCTTATTATACGAGGTCAAAGAATCATAAACCTCATCAACTGTGAGAGACTCGCGGCTATACAAAATCGTGTCTCTGAAGGTTGAATAAGACGGGGGCAACAAACAAAGTAGAATCAACCCTATATCTTTCTTATCATTCTGAACCTCCATGGCCTCCAAGTTTGAGAGAATTTCTTTAAACACTATTAAGTGTTCATGCACAGACGCACCTTCCTCCAAACGATGAGCATAAAGACGTTGCTTCATATGCAACTTGCTGGTTAGAGTTTTTGACATACATATTTGTTCTAGCCTCTTCCATAATGCAGCAGCGGTCTTCTCCTTTATCACATCCTGCAAAATTTTGTTAGACAAATGCAGATGTAACTATGTTAATGCCTTTCGATCCTTGCGCTTCTTCTCTTCCTCCGTCAATATTGAAGGCATCTTATCTACCCCTAGCAGGGCTTCCTCTAAATCCATCTATGCTAGAACTGCCTGCATCTTTATCTGCCACAATGTGAATCTGGTGATGCGATCCAACAGCCGAATTTCATACTTCAAAGACGCCATTACCGTGATCGAGATAAAAAACCCGAAAACTCTGATACCAATTTGTAAAAAATATAAAGTCGGTAATGACAATATATATCGCAAAGAAAAGAGAAATAAAATAAAGAACATACATATTTTACGTGGAAACCCTTTCGAAGAAAAAGCATGAGCAGAAGAGAAGAAAAAATTCACTATGTCGAATTCGAACCATTACAAGAGGAATAGACTATGTTTATTTATAGGCTTATAAAACCCAATTCTAATCAAAATTAAAATATATTATGCTAATAAATGCTAAATATATTATACTCATAAATATTAAATCTTCTAGAAAGAAGATATATTTTGTTTAACTTGACTTGCAAGCAATATCTTAGAATTTGGGTCACACAACTCTAACATCAAGGATACCTTAATGGGGACGTGTTCCAGCCAAAACGTTGTAATAAACCGTCGTTTACCTGGTCTAGTATTGCAAAAGCTGCGATTGCGTTGAAGGAAAGGTTTATTTGGCAAGTTGGGAACGACAACCTGATAGATATTCAGTGGAACCATTGGGGTATGGAGGGGCTAAATGGGGACTCCGTTTGTCAGTCTCTTTTGACTAATAATGAAAGAAGAGTTAATGATTTGTGGGGCTAGGGCCAAGAGCGGTGGAAAAGGGATAAGATTATTGAGCTTTATGGTATTGAGATGGGGGAGTGCATTTGCAATTTACCCATTCCTCCTATTGATGTTAATGATAGCAGAATGTGGTTACACAACCCCCATGGTGTCTACACGTCGAAATCCATATATTCCTGGCTTTCTCTAAAGAAGATTGGCTATGGCCCTCACTGACTTTTTTGGAGAGTTATTTGGAAGCTGAACATGCTTCCCAAGATTAAAGTGTTCAACTGGAGAATCAGTCATGATATCTTACCCATGTACGTCAATATTGCTCGCATCTGCCATAATTTCTCTACAACTTGTCCGAGATGTAAGAACAATGAGGAGTCTCTTATTCATGCCCTAAAAGAATGCCCGAAGGTTCGTGAAACCCTTATTATCGGAGGCTTAAACAATGGGCTTCTTGATGGTAACTATTTTCGCTGCATCGACTGGTTGGAAGATATCCTGTGCCAGCTCGATTCCAAGGCTGCTGCTGACGTCTTCACACTCCTTTGGAATTGCTAAAACAACAGGAACAAGATGGTTTTCCAAGGTAAGGACGATCCTGCTATGATGGTATGGGAAAAGGCACAGACTCTTAGTAATGATTTTAGAATTTTCAACTTGAATGAACCCTCTGTAATTCCATCTACCCCGATGTGCAAAGGTTGGAGAAAACCTCCCAAAGATTTTATTAAAATTAATGTGGATGCAGCAGTATTAAATAGAAATGTTGGCTATGGGGCTATTGCGAGAGACGCTGATGGGTTTGTGATTGTTGGATGCTATGTCTTCAAAAATAAGGCCATCGATGTTGTGTGGGTGGAACTAAAAGCATTGACTTTGGGGTTGAAGTTGGCCTCAAGATTACATACGACCAAGATTATTATGGAGTTCGATGATGCTACTCTCATCAATACAATCAAAAACCGTGATAAGGATACCATTATCTTGGGCTGCTGTGTGAAACAGGAATGCAATACGATCCGTTTTAACTTGATTGATAGAAATAGTAATGAAGTTGCAGATATGCTCTGTAAAATTGCTATTAAGAATAGACTTGATTTGATGTTTAATATGGATTATCCTTTAAAAATTCACAATGTTATTATTTGAGATGCAATAAAATGTGGTTGACTTTCGGATTGTTTTTGTCAAAAAAAAAAGAAAATTGTCCGTAAAATAATTTTTTAAAATATTGAAAAATTAATATCTGTTAAAAATATTTCACCAATCACATCTTGCCATATAGTTAGATTTATTTGTGTCTATAAAATATTTTTAATTAAAGAACAATTAAATAATTTGTAAAAATTAGGAAATAATAAATGGGTGAAATAAAAGATTTGTTATTTTCGCTTCATCTTCTTCATCTCTTCTATCAGGTACACTTGATAGGCTTTTCCATTTATTATTTTCCCATTTTTACAAATTATTTAATTATTATTTTAAAATTAAAAATATTTTGTCAAATAAATCAAAGCGGTATGTGTGGCAAGTTATGATTGGCAAATTTTTCTAATGGATGTTAACTTTTGAGTAATGAAACATAATTTAGGTAACTTGTAACAAAAAAAAGTATTAATTAAGGTAAAAAGTTAATTAATTGTTAATGTGACATATACATGGATTATTACGTGGATATAATTCAACAAAGTTAATAGACATTAATTTTTCATCTATTTTAGGGTGATCGATAAATAATACAAGTTCAAAGGTTAAAATAGACAAAAATTTAAACGTAAAGTTAAAACGATTTTTTTTTAAGTTAGAAGGCAAAATAAATTATCATGCATATGATTTATTCTGATTTTAATTCCTTAATATTTTATACTAATTTAATTCCATTTATAATTAAACATGCACATGACTTTTCCTCTCTTTTTACACATAATTAGATTTTTTAAATACCATATTATATATATATTTGGATTTTTTTTTTTTTTTTGCTTCATTCAAATAGATCTTTTGTAGATACAACAAGAACAATATTCAAAGGAACTGTTGTAGTAGCTCATTTATGCCCGGGCTTGAACAAATTAAAAAAAATAATAAAATGTCCAGTTTTTATTACTGTCCATTTACAAAACCAAACAGATAACCTAGTGGCCCAAAATCATTACCCAATTACACCCATGGCCCAAACTTAACCTAACCCAATCTACGAAGCCCAATACCTAAACTGTTTCAGGACCTAGGGTTTCTGGAAAACCCTCGCCCCGCATGCTTAGCCACCAGCCCTAGTCGCGCCACAGTTAGCGCGAGTCGCACCCTATCACCGCCCCGAATTCTCGTCGTCTGCCTGTAAAAGGGAAAGAAAAACACAGCAAAGCAACAAATATGACAAGAACAACAGGACAGAATCTTTATTTTTTCTTTCTTTTTTATTATTCGGGGCTATAAAAACCTCAGTATAACCTGTAAAATGGACACAGAGGCATAGATACAAAAATATACACAGAGATTAATACAAAAAAATCAAAAAGCAGAAGGTGATTTTTTATTATTCCACTTTGTTAAGTTTTTTTTTCTCTTCGATTCATGCATGTTTTTTATATATATATACAAAACAGTACTAAAAAAATAAAGAAATAAGAGATTACCTTTCGATTTATGCGAAAAAATCAAAGTTTTAGCCTCCTCATTGCGTCTCTGAGTATGCTGCGGACGTGATCACACACCGGAGTTATGGCCGGAGACAGAGAGGGAGAGAGAGCTTTCTAAAGCTCTGTTTTGGTTTTTTTTTTTTTAGAATGGCTTTAAAAATGTTTTTTTTACAGGTTTTTGGTTTATATAGGCCAGGGAAACGGTGTCGTTTTGGTGTGGTCAATTAATGACCAAAACGGCTAAGGTAGGATCCGCGTGTTTTTAAAAAAGGGGCAATTTGCCTTTTTAGTCCCACCGTAATTTTATTCTTTATAATTTCGTCCCAATTTGAATTTTATTTTATTTTTAAATTAACCCTGAAATCTGTATTTCGCTTCAATTTAGTCCTTCAGGCTATTTCAAGGCAAGAGACGGAACGGTGTCGTTTAGGAGATGAGGCATAATTGCCAAATAAGTCCCTACATTATGACGGGCGTTCTAATCTAGACCTTTCACATTTTTATTCTAGATTTTATTTTTTATCTCAATTTAATCCTTGTTTCCTCAATTAATTTTTATCCTCTTTTATTTTTTTTATCTTAATCATTTTAATGTTATATCAAGTTATTTCATTTTTTTATAAAAAATCTATATTATTTTATGTTTTAAAATTTATATAGTGTAAGATTTATTATTATATAGTTCAATTTAAATATGTATTATTTTTCATTTATTCCTTATACATATATTTTATATATTCAAGTTTTGAATTATTTGTTTAAAATATATATATTATCATGTACTTATATATATCCATTTCATATTTTGCAATGTCCTATAGGGCAATTTACTAAAATATACCAAAATTTAAAAAAAATTTATGGAAATGGGCCAAAAATTTGATTATTTACAGAAAAGGGCCATTTCCTCCCAAAACACGTCCACGTCATTGCGTTTTGGGGGGATGCAACAGAAAGCGCCTAGAGGGGCGCTGTGCCACATCGATAAAAACGCCGCGTGGACGCGCTTTGTCTGATGTGGCACAAAGCGCTCCTCAAGGGCGCTTTTGCCCTCCTTCCCATTGCGCTTTTAGCTTATTTTTAGTGCTAGGGTATGAGGTTTTAGGGTTTTAGGGCTGGGGTTTAGGATTTTTTAGGGTCGTTTAGTTTAGGGTTTATAGAGGAAAATTAATGGACTAGATTATAGAGTTAATTAGAGTTTAGTAAAAATATGTTTAGGGTTTTGGGAAAAATATATTATCAAAATAAAAATTATTTGAATTTTTTTGATAGTTGTATCTGGCAAAATAATTTTGAGAAGACGTTTCTGAACAAATAGTGCCGAAAACGCTTCAAGCAGGATGCACTGTCAGCAAGAGTTATAACACCCTTAACCCATATCCGTCACCGGATTAGGGTTACAAGGCATTACCATGCATAGCACAGGTCATATCAATTATTTACAGTTCATATAGACATAACCGAATGCATTATGAGTAATGTACTTTCATAGCATACTTAAACATCAACATACATATCTTAATCCATTTAGCCAAATTCACATATAAGCATTTTTCATCAAATAACAAAGTTACTATTCATTTGGTCATTTAAGATACATTAGCCGAATATGAACTTGCTTATAACTACTTTACTAAAACAAATTATCAATTACCAAAGCTAACATAAATATGTTTTTCCATAAACTTTGTTTAACTGAATTCAAGAAATACTAATTGCACACATCCAAACAAATTATAGATCAAATCATCTATAAGAACATAATCAAATCAACAAGACCAAATATATCTTCCATAATCCGAAACACATAAATATGAACTTTATACACATGCACATATGTAAACCATGTCCGAATATGTCAATCCAAGTACATAATATATAATCTTATCACCTAGCCGAATATACCATATACATTATAAATGATCTCCAAAATTGATTCATGTTTCATTTTAATTTACCCTAATAGCAAGTCTTTATCAATTCATAACCCAAACTTATTCAAACACACATATGTTCATTTTTTAAAGGCACTAATTATAAAACATTATCGATGTAACATCCGGGAATTAGGGGCTTTGCATTTATTATGTTTCTGTGTGTTTGGTATGCTCTATGTATTAATTTGTTATGTTTGGGGTTCCCGGGAAGGCTCGGGGTTGAGCTTAAGCTTTCGTGAAAATTTTAATTTTTGGGCACTTCAGGGGAGAGCTAGTGGGGGGCAGACTTTAAGGATCATTTCTTGTGTTTGTTGACACAAGAAGTGATGTGGTAAAGTGGCAAGGTGTCGCATAGGAAGCAAGGATGACGCCTCAAGGGGAGCTTGGAGGAGGTGAGAGCAGGTTCGAGTCGCATAGTCTGCCTTTTTGGAGTTTATATTGGCGTTGGAATAGAGAGGTGATGGAGTCGGTTTGGGACCTTAAAGTGGGGGAGTTGAATAAGTCAAATTGTTTTAAATGGGTGGCCATGAGAGAAAGGTGGAGTTTGAATCATTCAACCGATTCAAATGGTAGGAGGAGAGTGAATATAGGAGACAATCAAGGGATTTGGTGGCTTGTTGGGGGGTTGTTGACCGAATGTGGCTTGGTGTTAGGGGGAGCTTTCGGTTTTGGGGCTAGGTGAGGTGCATGTGCCGAATTTCATTAGTAGTCTTAGGGGAGCAATTGGTTGAGGATGCTTGAGTGGGGTGGCCGAATGTGCATAGTGGGTGTGTGTGTGTATTCGGTTAGTGAATGGAGTGTTTTGAACTCATTTTTCTTTCTTTGTCTATTTCCTTTCCCTCAAATCTTTTATTTTTTTTCTTTTTGCCTTTGTGTTGAAACCGAAACCTCTTCTAAGCATTTTCTCTTCTTTTCATTCCTCATTACTTCTTTTACTGCTTGGCCGAAATTACCATAACCTTTACTCATCATCTTCATTGTTTCTCCTATTTTTCAAAAGCCAGAAACTGAATCAACACTCCTTCCTCTCAACCGAATACTTTTTTTCTCTCAAACCCTTTCTCGTGTCGAAATACACAAGTCTTCTTCTCTTGGTTGCTAAAGCCGAATCACCTTACCATTCTTTTCCTTTTTTTTTTCTTCCAGTATTTGGAGGAGCCGAACCTTGCTTTCTTGTTGAGGTAAGTTGTTGTTTTCTCTCAATTGTGTCATAATGGCCGAAACTCTCTAATCCTCTTTTCACTCTTGATTCTTGGCAAAACCGAATAGCTGTGCTTATATCTTTTGTTTTTCTTCTTGCGTTTTCTCTTAGTCTACCTAGGTCCCGAAAGTAATCTCTCCTCTTTGGATCTCCAAGCGGAATCTCAACCCACATCTGGTAGTAGATCGTCATCACCCATCCACTCTTAATTATTTTTGGTAAGTGTTGAGGTGAGGGGTGATCATTTTCTCACGTTATTTTCTTTTCGGGCTCTATGTTAATGTCGAATAGCCTTTGGGATCTATGGTATTGTGTTCGGTCGATTACAGGAAGGAGAGTAGCTGCATTCTGTTGATCTCTGAGATTTGCTTGGCTGGTGATTAAGCCTAAAGGCTCGGGTATTGATCAATCTTGTAAGGGATCTACTTTTTCGGGTTAATTTTTGATTCTTAGTTATTCTCTATGTATGCTGATTCGGTGACCAAAGGTTTTATGGACTCTATGGCTAACCAAACAGTAGAAGGGGTCAGACCTGTGACCCCAGCCCCCAAATTTAAGAGGAGGGCCGTGTCGACTGTTCGTGATTGGCCACTGGGGTGTGGACCAGCATCCGAGTAGGAGAGTAGACAAATCGCGGTTGTGTCGATTAACGACACTACCGACGTAAAAAGTATAGTTTTGCGCGTTATCAGGTGTGTGCCTCTTACACTTCATAATCAATGTATTGCTATGTTATTAACTTAAACACTGTTAAAAGCCGAAATAAATATGGATATCGATATGCTACCCTTGTGGGTATGAACGAGGACTCCGGGTAAGTCCGTTCCGATAGTTAATTATATGTGATTGCTAGTGATTATGTATATACTATGTTACAGTATGTTATTAATTGATAAAGCATGTAAGTGATGTATGTGTAAGCATGTGCACTGAAATGGGTATTATGAGAGGAGGGGGAAGATGGATAATTGTGACTTTGGGTCACCAGTGGTTTGGCACCACCAGTGGTTTGGTACCACACGTGATATTTGTGACTTTGGGTCACCAATGGTTTGGCACCACAATGAATATTTTAGTGACTCATCCCAGTGGCTTAGTACCACAGTGGGTTGGCCCTACATATTACATTAAAAGGGATTGTCACCAGTGGTTTGGTACCACAAAGTGGGTTGGCCCCATATATGGATAATTGTGACTTTGGGTCACCAGTGGTTTGGCATCACCAGTGGTTTGGTACCACATTTGCATATACTTGATTGTGACTTTGGGTCACCAGTGGTTTGGCACCACCAGTGGTTTGGTACCATACGGGGTAGAATATGGAGTGTCGGATGGCTAGGTTTGGGTTGCATGACATTCTTACTTGATTATGAAACTGTGCAAGAGTGTTGTTATAATTGGGAGGGGGATTATACACTGAGTCTCAGTGACTCGCCTCTTCTCTTACATTTTACAGATGACTCGTAGATTGTGGATGTGGAGCCGGGCGGACTCGGGGTGGCCATGGTTGTTGCATTTGGTTTTAGTTTGTTCACTCTTTTGGGTACTTTATTTTTAATTTGGTTTTATTTGGGTTTGTAATAAGGCCACTAACTAATATTTTTGGGTTGTTTAATCTCGTTAAGTTTTCTGATATATTGCTTAAGTTACACAGCATGGAATGTCTAAATAACCTGTAAAATCAATGTTATCTAAATTCACACATCTTACCGGGCTTTTTTTTAACTTTACCATCGGGTAATAACAAACAAGTGATGACAACGAATCAAACTCAAATTTCTTCTTAAAATTTAGTTTTCCTCTGAGACCTAATGGGAAATGGTTTTCAACCTCAAACTTAAGAGAGGACATGTTTTTCCTAAAATCGAACGTTTTTCCTGGTAATGAGAGGCGACGAATGGGTTTTCTCAAGGGAGTCTTTTCCTATCGTTTGAAAACTTTGGACAGCAAAATGTTTTAAATGGTAGTTTCTCACGAAAATAAATCGGTAATGTGTTCTATTCAAACGTCTTCACCCTGTGACATGCCGAATCTGGTCGTAGTGTGTTGACCGAGTTTGGTGTGTTACATTTTTAGTATCAGAGCCAAGTTTAAAAGCTCGACTGTGGGCCCGAGGCTTAAAAATATTTTAAAGTGGGTTATGAAAGGTTTTTGTGTGGGAAAAGTACGATTGAAAAGCATGGCAGCTTGTCTTCGACACCGATCCGCCCAGGTAAGTACCCGTATTTGTGTTAGTATGTTTGTAATGATGATGTTATGCCTAGTAGCAATAGGAAATTACTTTAGAACCTTCAACCGTAGGATTGTGTAAACTTACGAAACAATTCCCGTATTAAATTATTCATAAGACTGTGCTTAATAAATAGTGGAATAAGTCTAACGTATAAAACTGTTAAATTAAATTTATTCTTATCGGCAGTTATGAGTACACGAGGGCGTGGGCGTAATATACGTGGACGAAGTAGGGGTAGGACGACAGTGTCAGAACCGATGGGGTCTGGTCATGGGTCAGAGAACGAGGTACCACCGCCACCAGTTATGGGCGCAAAATTTCAGGATTAGAAGGCTAGTGATGACGCAGTGTCGCAGGCGATGCTGCGAGTTCTAGAAAGAGTCGCGGGTGTAGGTATCGAAACGGGAGCTCGAAAATCTGTGTCTGAACAACTCCGGGCTAATAGTGCAGAGGTATTCAGAGGTGTATCTGGTGTGGCTCCTAGTACAGCAGAATATTGGTTGGAGGCGACAGAACGTATTATGGACGACCTAGATTTTACGGCTAAGGAGAAGCTGAAGGGTATGGTATCTCTTCTTCGAGATGAATCATATCAGTGGTGGCTTACGGTTAGGGATGGAGCAATGGCGGACGATATCACTTGGGACTATTTTAAGGCAGCTTATCAGAGGAAATACATTGGGTCCAGTTACATTGATGCTCAGAGGAAGGCGTTTCTAAGGCTGGTTCAGGGGAGTGGGTCAGTATCTGAGTATGAGGCGAAATTCTTAAGGTTGAGCCATTACGCTCGGGGTATTGTGGCTACGGAACATTAACGTTGCGTCAGGTTTGAAGACGGGCTGAGAGATGAATTGAGGTTACTGATCGCTCCACAGTAAGAGAGGGAGTTTGTTGTACTGGTAGAGAAGGCTAAGATAGCCGAAGGGGTGAAGGAGTCTGCGAAACAGAATTTGGACAGGAATAGGCACAAGAGGAGTTTTGAACTGTCAGGGTCAGCTGGAAATTCTCAGAAAATGGCTAGGTATGGTGGGCCGAATCAAGCTGTGAGGCCTGTTGCTGCTACCTAGGGACCACGCAGTGTGCTCGATGTGGGAAATCCCATTGGGGGGAATGTTGGACTGGTGGTAGAGGATACTTTGAGTGTGGGTCGTTGGATCATAGTGTGAGAGATTGTCCGCGTAAGCTAGCCAGGATACAATCTGAGAGTCGGGGGCGTGCTCAGTTTCGGAACGGTGGACAGCAACCGCAGAGGGGTCGTAGTTTTGTCAGGAGAGGTAATAGTTACGGTCGAAATTGCGAGCACCGGCAGGGTCTGAATATCAAGCGAGGCGACTGGTTGGTATGCAATGAGGCGTCGAAAGGAGGGCGACCCACAGGACGTTATAACCGGTACGTTCTTAATTTTTGGACTACCTTATACTGCTTTGATAGTTGTTGGTTCAATGCACTCGTATGTTGCCAGTAGCATAGTGGAAACCATGAACTTAGACTTTGAGATTACTTCTAGGGAGATGACAGTAATAAGCCCTCTAGGTCACTCTGTAGAAGTAAATAAACTGTATAGGGATGTACCCCTGGAGCTTCAAGGGGTAGTGTTTGTGGCTGATCTGATGGAACTGCCATTCGGGGAGTTCGATCTGATCATTGGGATAGACTGGCTGGTGAAGTATCAAGCGAGTTTGGACTGCGCGACTAAGCGCATGGTAGTGAGAACAGCTGAAGGGGAAGAACTGGTAATGATAGGTAATAGGAGGAATTATCTATCTAATGTTATATCTGCTCTGAAGGCCGAGAAAATGGTGAGGAAGGGTTGTGAGGCGTTCATGGTTCATGTTTGTGCGTTAGAGGCCAATGAATTAACTGTAGGGGAGGTCCGAACGGTGAAGGATTTTTTTGATGTGTTTTCAGAGGAGCTTCCGGGTTTACCCCAGATCGTGAGGTTGAGTTTGGGATAAATCTGTTACCAGGAACCGCGCCAGTATCTATTGCTCCATATAGGATGGGGCCGAAGGAATTGGTGGAGTTGAAAGCACAGATTCAGGAGCTGCTGGATCGAGGTTTTATTCGGCCGAGTGTTTCGCCTTTGGGAGCACCTGTGCTTTTTGTTAAAAAGAAGGATGGTACAATGCGGATGTGTATAGACTACCGTCAGCTGAATAAGCTGATGATCAAGAACAAGTATCTGATGCCGAGTATAAATGATCTGTTCGATCAGCTTAAGGGTGCATCAGTTTTTTCCAAGATTGATTTGAGGTCAGGGTATTACCAGCTCAAGGTGAAGGAGACTGACATCCATAAAATGACATTTTATACTCGTTATGGGCATTACGAGTTTTTGGTAATGCCGTTTGGGCTGACCAATGCACCAGCGGCATTCATAGACATGATGAATCGGGTGTTTCAGCCGTACTTAGACCGGTTCGTAGTAGTCTTTATAGACGGCATCTTGGTGTACTCAAAGTCTAAGGAAGAACATGATGAGCATCTCCGTGTGGTTCTGTAGATTTTGAGGGAGAAGCAGTTGTTCACAAAGTTTAGTAAAAGCGAGTTCTGGTTGGAGGAGGTAACTTTCTTGGGTCATGTGGTGTCAGCCGAGGGGATTAGAGTGGACCCTCGAAAGATTGAGGCAGTGTTGGATTGGAAACCACCCAAGTCGGTAGCGAAAATTCGGAGTTTCCTGGGTTTGGTAGGAGATTGCAGAAGATTTGTAGAAGGGTTTTCTTTGATTGCAGCGCCGTTGACCAAGTTACTGAGGAAAGGGGTTCTATTTGTGTGGGCAGACAAACAGCAGGAAAGTTTTGACAAATTGAAGAGAATTCTGATGGAGGCTCCGATCTTGATTCAGCCTGAGGCAGGGAAGGAGTTCACGGTTTACTGTGATACGTCGCATACTGGTCTTGGATGTGTGCTGATGCAAGGGGGGAAGGTAGTGGCATATGCGTCCCGACAGCTGAGACCGCACGAAGTTAACTATCCAACGCATGATCTGGAATTGGCTGCACTAGTTTTCGCCCTGAAGATATGGAGGCACTATTTATACGGGGAGAAGTCAATAGTTTATACAGATCACAAGAGTTTAAAGTACCTATTGACTTAGAAGGATTTGAATTTGAGGCAGCGGAGGTGGATTGATTTGTTGAAGGACTACGACTGTTCAATTGAGTATCATCTAGGCAAGGCCAACGTGGTGGTAGACGCGTTGAGCCGTAGGGTAGTGTCAGACTTGAGAACAATGTTTGTTCATCTCAGTTTGTATGACGACGGGAGTCTATTAGCAGAATTACAGCTGAAGCCGTCATGGGTTGGTCAGGTTAAGGAGAAACAGCTAATGGATGAGGTCCTAAGTGCTCGGAGAGTGCAAATGCAGAGTGGTGGATTAGAAAGTTACAGCTTGACCAGTGATGGAGTGTTGTGTTTTCAAGGTAGGGTTTGTATGCCGAAGGATGTCGAGCTAAGGCAAAAGATTCTGCAGGAGGCACATAGCAGTCCCTACGCTATGCACCCTGGAGTTAGCAAGATGTACCGAGATTTGCGGGAGCAGTTCTGGTGGCCGGGTCTAAAACGAGAAGTAACTGAGTTTGTGGGTAAATGTCTAACGTGTCAGTAGGTCAAAACTGAACACCAATTACCTTCGGTGCATTGCGGTACCGATCAAGATTCCGATGGAAGTGGGAAAGGATTACGATGGATTTAAATCACCGGCTTACCCTTACGCCTAGCAAGAAGGATTGATTTGGGTGATAGTAGATCGTTTGACTAAGTCGGCTCATTTTATCTGGGTTAGAGTGGATTACTCGCTCCAAAGGTTGGCTAAGTTGTATGTGGCGAAATAGTGAGACTGCATGGGTACCCCAGGTATCGATTATCTCTGATAGGGATCCCAGATTCACATCGAGGTTTTGGAAAGCGATGCATCAGGCACTGGATACGAGATTGGATTCGATCTGACATGTCATCCATGATCGGATGGGCGATCGAAAGGGTAATACAAATTCTAGAAGGTATGTTGAGAGGTTGTGTCTTGGATTTCAGAGGCAGCTGGGAAGAATTCCTATCGCTAGCAGAATTCACGTACAACAATAGCTATCAGGAAAGTATTAAGATAGCACCATATGAGGCGTTATATGGTTAGAAGTGTCGTACACCTACGTGCTGGACAGAACTAGGTGAACGTCAAATGTTGGGTCCGGAGTTGGTCGCTAAAATAGAGGAAAAGGTTAAGCTGATTCGAGCTCGTCTGAAAGAAGCTTCGGATAGGCAGAAGTCTTATGCCGATCTTAAGCGAAGAGATATAGAGTTTGCGATGGGTGATGTGGTTTTCTGAAGGTCTCCTGATGAAAGAAAGTCTTTGAGGTTTGGTCGAAAAGGCAAGCTGAGCCCTAAGTTTATCAGGCCGTATAAGGTGTTGAAACGGGTGGGACCAGTAGCTTATCAGCTCGAGTTGCCAGCAGAATTGAGTCAGATTCACGATGTGTTTCATGTTTCCATGCTTAGGCGCTATCGATCTGATCCGACGCATGTTGTGTCAGTGGAAGAGATCCAGGTGAGCCCAGATTTGACCATGGAAGAGGAACCAGTGCAGATTCTAGATCGGGATGTTAAGGTTTTGCGTAAGAAGTCAGTTCTATTGGTTAAGATATTATGGCGGAACCATGGTACGGAAGAGGCCACGTGGGAACCAGAGGATGTGATGCGGTAGCAATACCCTCAATTCTTTTGACCAGGTAATTTCGAGGCCGAAATTTCTTTAAGGGGGTAGAACTGTAACATCCGGGAATTAAAGGCTTTGCATTTATTATGTTTCTGTGTGTTTGGTATGCTTTATGTATTAATTTGTTATGTTTAGGGTTCCCGGAAAGGCTCGGGGTTAAGCTTAAGCTTTGGGGAAAATTTCAATTTTTGGGCACTTCATGGGAGAGCTAGTAGGGGGCAGACTTTAAGGATCATTGCTTGTGTTTGTTGACACAAGAAGTGATGTGGTAAAGTGGCAAGGTGTCGCCTAGGAAGCAAGGATGACGCCTCAAGGGGAGCTTGGAAGAGGTGGGAGCAGGTTTGAGTCGCATAGGCTGCCTTTTTGGAGTTTATTTTGGCGTTGGAATGGAGAGGTGATGGAGTCGGTTTGGGACCTTAAAGTAGGGGAGTTGAATAAGTCAAATTGTTTTAAATGGGTGGCCATGAGAGAAAGGTAGAGTTTGAATCATTCAACCGATTCAAATGGTGGGAGGAGAGTGAATATAGGAGACGATCACGGGATTTGGTGGCTTGTTAAGGGGTGTTTGACCGAATGTGGCTTGGTGTAAGGGGGGAGCTTTCGGTTTTGGGGGCTAGGTGAGGTGCATGTCCAAAATTTCATTAGTAGTCTTAGGGGAGCAATTGGTTGAGGATGCTTGAGTGGGGTGGCCGAATGTGCTTAGTGGGTGTGTGTGTGTGTTCGGTTAGTGAAGGGAGTGTTTTGAACTCATTTTTCTTTCTTTGTCCATTTCCTTTCCCTCAAATCTTTTATTTTTTTTCTTTTTGCCTTTGTGTTGAAACCGAAACCTCTTCTAAGCATTTTCTCTTCTTTTCTTTCCTCATTACTTCTTTTAGTGCTTGGCCGAAATTACCATAACCTTTACTCATCATCTTCATTGTTTCTCCTCTTTTTCAAAAGCCAGAAACCGAATCAACACTCCTTCCTCTCAACCAACTACTTTTCTTCTCTCAAACCCTTTCTTGTGCCGAAATACACAAGTCTTCTTCTCTTGGTTGCTAAAGCCGAATCACCTTACCATTCTTTTCCTTTTTTTTTTCTTCCAGTATTTGGAGGAGACGAACCTTGCTTTCTTGTTAAGGTAAGTTGTTGTTTTCTCTCAATTGTATCATAAGGGCCGAAACTCTCTAATCCTCTTTTCACTCTTGATTCTTGGCAAAATCAAATAGCAGTGCTTATATCTTTTGTTTTTCTTCTTACGGTTTCTCTTAGTCTACCTAGGTCTCGAAAGCAATCTCTCCTCTCTGGATCTCTAAGCCGAATCTCAACCCACATCTAGTAGTAGATCGTCATCACCCATCCACTCTTAATCATTTTTGGAAAGTGTTGAGGTGAGGGGTGATCATTTTCTCACGTTATTTTCTTTTCGGGCTCTATATTAATGTCAAATTGCCTTTGAGATCTATGGTATTGTGTTCGGTCGATTGCAGGAAGGGGAGTAGCTACATTCGTTGATCTCCGGGATTTGCTTGGCTGGTGATTAAGCCTAAAGGCTTGGGTATTGATCAATCTTGGTAAGGGATCTACTTTTTCGGGTTAATTCTTGATTCTTAGTTATTCTCTGTGTAACCTGATTCGGTGACCAAAGGTTTTATGGACTCTATGGCTAACCAAACAGTAGAAGGGGTCAGACCTGCGACCCCAGCCCCCAAATTCAAGAGGAGGGCCGTGTCAGCTGTTCGTGATTGGCCACCGGGGTGTGGACCAGCATCCGAGCAGGAGAGTAGACAAATCGCGGTTGTGTCGATTAACGACAGTACTGACGTAAAAAGTGTAGTTTTGCGTGTTATCAAGTGTGTACCTCTTACACACTTCATAATCAATGTATTGCTATGTTATTAACTTAAACACTGTTAAAAGCCGGAATAAATATGGATATCGATATGCTACCCTTATGGGTATGAGCGAGGACTCCGGGTAAGTCCGTTCCGATAGTTAATGATATGTGATTGCTGGTGATTATGTATATGCTATGTTACAGTATGTTATTAATTGATAAAGCATGTAAGTGATGTATGTGTAAGCATGTGCACTGAAATGGGTATTATGAGAGGAGGGGGAAGATGGATAATTGTGACTTTGGGTCACCAGTGGTTTGGCACCACCAGTGGTTTGGTACCACACGTGATATTTGTGACTTTGGGTCACCAGTGGTTTGGCACCACATTGAATATTTTAGTGACTCGTCCCAGTGGCTTAGTACCACAGTGGGTTGGCCCTACATATTACATTAAAAGGGATTGTCACCAGTGGTTTGGTACCACAAAGTGGGTTGGCCCCATATATGGATAATTGTGACTTTGGGTCACCAGTGGTTTGGCATCACCAGTGGTTTGGTACCACATTTGCATATACTTGATTGTGACTTTGGGTCACTAGTGGTTTGGCACCACCAGTGGTTTGGTACCATACGGGGTAGAATATGGAGTGTCGGATGGCTAGGTTTGGGTTGCATGACATTCTTACTTGATTATGAAACTGTGCAAGAGTGTTGTTATAATTGGGAGGGGGATTATACACTGAGTCTCAGTGACTCACCTCTTCCCTTACATTTTGCAGATGACTCGTAGATTCCGGATGTGGAGCCGGGCGAACTCGGGGTGGCCATGCTTGTTGCGTTTGGTTTTAGTTTGTTCACTCTTTTGGGTACTTTATTTTTAATTTGGTTTTATTTGGGTTTGTAATAAGGCCACTAACTAATATTTCTGGGTTGTTTAATCTCGTTAAGTTTTCTGATACATTGCTTAAGTTACACAGCATAGAATGTCTAAATAACCTGTAAAATCAATGTTTTCTAAATTCACACATCTTACTGGGTTTTTTTTTAAACTTTACCATTGGGTAATAACAAACAAGTGATGACAACGAACCAAACTCAAATTTCTTCTTAAAATTTAGTTTTATTTTGAGACCTAATGGGAAATGGTTTTCAACCTCACACTTAAGAGAGGACGGGTTTTTCCTAAAATTGAACGTTTTTCCTGGTAATGAGAGGCGACGAATGGGTTTTCTCAAGGGAGTCTTTTCCTATCGTTTGAAAACTTTGGACAGCAAAATGTTTTAAATGGTAGTTTCTCACGAAAATAAACCAGCAATGTGTTCTATTCAAACGTCTTCACCCTGTGACATGCCGAATCTGGTTGTAGTGTGTTGACCGGGTTTGGGGTGTTACAATCGAACACTTCATACCAAAACATATATGCATATATGTTTACTTAGCATGGACTTAAATCACAACCGAATTCGTAATCCAAGCATGACATGCACACATACTACGATTAAGACTATTTAAACATTAGGTCATTAGTATTTAAATCAAGCCATTTTCGCATGGCTTAAATTTACAACAACAAAACATCATCCAAGTATTAAGCTAACCTATACATGCCTTAAGTTCAAAATCCAAACTTTAAAAGTACCAAAATAAGTCGATAGTGTAGATGACTTCAATAACGATCCCCCGAGCTCGCAACTTTCAATCAAAAATCTATAAAACAAAGTAACAAAACACACAGAGTAAGCTAACTTAGCTTAGTAAGTCTTAAGCAAGTATAACAAATCAATTGAACATTCAAACATTTTAAACCAATCACTTTATGACATTGAAATAATAACTTAGCACAAATAGACTATCATGGCCGAATGCTATTATCCTTACATAGCATAACATTTACCACTATCTTACTTTAAATATACAAACTTACCAATTTAGCAAAAGGTCTAAGATATAGAATATCATTTCTTAATAACCTACTTATATTACCACATATATATAGTTCAATATGTTCATATATACAACCGAATAAGTAAATACCATGTACATACTAATCACATATAACCGAATATATATATTCATTAAACATCACATGTATACAAGTATATAATATCATTTTATCCACATATCAAGAAGGCTGAATATACAAGAACATTTTGTCACATACTTGCTCAATAAACATCACATGTGCACTTACCCATTTGGCTGAATATACAAGTTCAATTAAAATATCTCATATACACATACCTGTTTGGCCGAATATACAAACTCATTTTATCAACTTACTTGCTCAATGATCACATAATTAAGAAGTCTTATAATTTATAAGTTGAAATTAGATCACCGGTATAAAACCTGCTATGCATAAGCCTGAAACACATACACCGGCACTAGGCCTGCTAGACCCAAGGTCTGATATTTAATCATCGGCAATAAGCCTGCTAGGCATAAAGCCCGATTAAGCTCACCAGCCCAAGGCTTGCTAGGCTCATAGCCTGAATAACGATACTTTTAAGATATCTCACACAAATATTTCATATATCATATCCTTTATACACTTCGTAATCTTTGTACGAGCATTCAAATATCATATCTCAATCAAACAACTTAAACACATTAAATCTTAGTTTTAACCACATTCGGCTATCCAATAATTTAGATACAAAATTTCCAAATCAAAATATTCTAGGTTAAGTACATAATTTACAATATTTTATTGCTTAAAGACTTACCTCGGATATCAACGGACGATAAAAAAAACGGCTATTCCACTATTTTTGCTTTTCTCCGATCCAAGTCCGTTTTCTTTGGTTCTTGATTTAAACATGTTCAAATTAAGCTCATTCAAACATATTTTCATTCAATTTAGTCCAAAAACACATAAATGGGAAAATTATCATTTTGCCCCTAATATTTCACACTTTTACAATTTGGTCCTATTTGCAAAAAACATAAAAAACTCAAAATTTGAATAAACACCTTAAGGGCCGAGTGTTCCTAGTCTTCATACAAGTCCACAAATTTCATTTTTTTCATATTTTAGTCCCTCAAAAATTTATTTTTGTAATTTAGTCCAACATACTCAATTTCATCAAAAATTCAAAGAAAAAACTTGTTAATCTAACACATATATATCATATTTCACCATTAAACAACATAAACAGCAAACTATCATCAATATCTCAACTCAAAGTATTCATCAAACTCAAAAATTAGAACATGGGTCTTGAAGATTTCTAAGCAACGATCTCAAAAATGTAGAAATTATCAAAAACCGAGCTAATTACATACCTTAATCACCCTTGACAATGGCCGAATACCTAGCTATGTTTCTTTCTTTCTTATCTTTATTGCGGTCACAAAAGATAAAAGAATGAATGATTTCTCTTTCATTTTATGTATTATTATATGTTAATATAATATATAATTAATAATTATAACTTTTATAATATATAAATACATATAATAAAGTCATTTATAATTACACATGTCATCTACTATATATATAAAAGGGACTAATTACAATGCAAATCCTCCATATTAAAAAGACATAAACAAATAAGCACTTTAACAACTAACCATCAATTTTTCATTTTACATGATTAAGTCCTTTTATTTAATCGGACACCTAAACGATAAAATTAAGTCACGAAATTAGACACAAACAAATTCACACATAATAAATACGAAAAATAATTTTAAAATATTTTTTGAACTTGGATTCGTGGTCTCGAAACCACTGTTCCGATTAGGGTCAAAATCGGACTGTTACAAGAGTACTGAAAAGAGCTCCCACGTGGACGTTATTTTGCTACAGTACTCTCCGATAAAATAATTTTGAGAAGACGTTCGCTTCAAGCAGGATGCACTGTCAGCAAGAGTACTGAAAAGAGCTCCCACGTGGACGCTCTTTTGCTACAGTAGTCTCCGGTAAAATAATTTTGAGAAGACGTTTCTGAACAAATAGTGCCCAAAACGCTTCAAGCAGGATGCACTGTCAGCAAGAGTATTGAAAAGAGCTCCCACGTGGATGTTCTTTTGCTACAATAGTCTCTGGCAATCCTTAGACTATAAATCAACCAAATTTCATTCTCAGGTTGCATAACAGAAATTGAGGCAAAAGAAAAATAAAAAATGAAAATGAGTGAACGTATTAATGTTGTTATTTACTACGATGGTGAGGTTTGTGACACCGAAAATGGTGTTATTTTTTATCGGAGAACACAGCGCGACTGGGTTTTAATCAGAACATAGATTTGATAGAATTTCGCAAAAGAATTAGGCGGAAAATCTTCGGAACAACGCCAATGAAAGTTCAGTCAATTAAGTATAGGTTTTGCGCTTCGGTTGATCCGGTGAGATATGACTCATTCGACATCAAAGGTCCTCGGAGCTTTGAGGCAATGGTGGAGACTCATCTTGCCAGTGGATCACCCTATCTTGAGGTATATGTACAATTTTCATCGCTAAGTGATCTTTCTTCGACCTCAACATCTACTGCTGTTCGAGGGGAATACACGACCCCAAGCCGGCACTCTGTTAGTGAGAGGCAGAATACGGGGTACCGTGTTTGGTGGTAGTATGGAAAACATAACCCCTGCACGACACTCGATTGGTGGATGGGACATGCATATATTTCTTTCGACGTCCAATGATAGAAATACGAATTGGGGAACGCCATCAACTTCTAGTGGTTGGCAATCGACATATGATTGGGAACGTTATGAAAGATGTTTAAGGAGGGATAATGTACTCCCCACGACATCCATCGACAAGGGGCCCTCATTCGTTGCAGATTATAGTGGGTTGGATGATGAGTCCGATGTGGATCCACCTTGAGAGCCCGGGCCCGATGGTTCAGAAGTTGCATTATTTTCTAAACCGGAGCCTGTTCTAACCGTACCTGAAGATGTTGAGGGCGGTTCAGATAAAGAAAAAAAAAGATCCGCTATTCAGGGCGTACTCGCCTCCAGCCCACATGCATAATGTCAATCTATCTCAAGAAGATGCATTGGAGTTTCCTGAACTACCACACCGGACGCGTGGCCGTCAAGTTTATCATTAGATTCGAGCGAATTAGAAGTTGGTAAAGAGTTTTCCAACAAGAATACTTTTTTTGGTGCATTGAAATAATACAGCATCAAGAACGGGGTTAACTACAATGTGGTTAAATCCAAGCTCGATAAGTACGAGGTAAAGTGTGCAGTGCAAGGCAGCACATGTTCATAGAAAATCATGGCCTCGTTGAGGAAAATGACAGGCTTGTGGGAGATCAAAAAGTACAAAGGTCCATATACATGTCTTTCCGGTACAGTATCACTATGTGTTCAATGTTTTTGAATAATACTAATATTACATAATGTTGTATTATTTAACGTACTTCGTTGCCAGGTGTTTCACAAGATCATTTGAAGATGGATTCAGAGATGTTGGCTGACTTAATAATACTGACGGTGAAGGTGAATCCCAAGACTACAGTGTCAGCCTTAATTGGCAATATTCGTAGCCAATTGGGGTACACGCCCTCTTACCAGAAGACTTGGATAGCCAAGTAGAAGGCATTAGAAAAGTTGCATGGTCGGTGGGACGCTTCATATAATGAAGTGTGGCAGTGGTGTCAGTCTTTGGAGAGATACGCCCGAGCAAAGATAATGCACCTTGAAATGTAACAGGTGTACTAAAACGATCGATTCCTCCATGAATGTGCAGTGTTCAATCACCTGTTCTGGACATTTAAGTAATGCCGAGACGCATTTATATACTGCAAGCCATTGGTACAAATTGACGGTACCTTTATGTATGGTAGATATATGCATCGGCTATTACTAGCTGTGGCACAGGACGACAGTGGGAGAATCCTTCCAATTGCATTTGCAATAACACCGGGGGAGTCAGCTGATGACTGGGATTTCTTCCTATCTAGGTTAAGGAGGCATGTCTGCCCCCAACCTGATATATGCGGTATACCGGATCGGGGCCCTGGAATACTAGTCGCAATAGAGCGATAGGGAAGCCTGTGGCATCGTACACACCATCGATATTGCCTAAGGCATGTTGCGTCCAACTACCACGGGCAACATCGATCTACAAGTCAACGACGGCAAGTGACCAATATGGGAATGTAATATCTATTAATATAATTTTGTTTGTAATATTCAATTTATTATAAATTGAAGAGTGGTATGTAATATTCGCTATCAATTTATATTGGAAGGGTACGAAATTAATAAGGACCGTTTTCAGGAGATGTTGGCAAGTTTGCGAGAAGTTAACGAAGAAGGCGCAAACTACCTATGCAATATTCCTTTCAAACAGTAGACACAAGCATACGACGACGGCCTACGATATGGTCATATGACCTCAAACCTGGCGGAATGCATAAATTCTGTTCTAAAAGGAATGCGCCATTTGCCGATAACATCGGTTGTGCGAGAGACATATTTTTGTTTAGCGGCACTATTTTCGAAGCGAGCAGCGAATTATAAAGGCCAAATGCAAGGAGGCCATGTATAGTGCGCGAAAGTCTTGAGAGAAATTAACAAGAGGAAGGCACGGGCCAACGCCATGCACACAGTGTGTCATGATCGCGACAACCTATGGTTTCGTGTAACGGAGTTTGACAGACCGAACCAAGGTATTGTTGGCGGGAAATATCATGTACACTTGAGAAATAGGACCTACGACTGTGAGATATTTGATGCACTTCGTTACCTATGTGCTCATGTACTTGCGGCTTGTCAGAATCTCCGTCTTGATGCCATGAGCTATGTCGACGAAGTGTATAAAATAGAAAACATGTACAACGTATGGAGACACGTATTCCACGATCAACGAGATGAATGTAAGTGGATGTACAGATCACTTGCATCAGATAAGTTGTTGTCGGATAGACAATCAAGCATAAACCAAAAGGTCGACCTTGTTCAACTAGAATACGCAACAATATGGATATCCGAGAAATGGCCAACCAACGTAGGTTGTGCGGATGGTGTAGTAACTCAAGCCATACATCTCGCTCGTGTCCAAATCGGAATAGTTGACAGTCTTCTTAGCTTTTTTCGTCTCTTGGTGGCTATGTAAATTCTATTTATTTCTTGATGAAAACGGTGAACTTTTGTAGAAGGATTAATTTGCAAAAAAAAAAATTACAATAAAAACAAATCTTGGACTTTTATTTTTAAAATTAAATTACGAAAAAATAAAAATAACTTTTATTTTATTAAAGATATTAAAATTAAATTACAAAAAATAAAAAACAACTTTTATTTTATTAAAGATATTAAAATTAAATTACAAAAATAAAAAAAACTTTTATTTTATTAAAAATATTAAAATTAAATTACAAAAAATAAAAAACAACTTTTATTTTATTAAAGATATTAAAATTAAATTACAATAAGAAAAAATAAATAACTTTTATTTTATTAAAGATATTAAAATTAAATTATAATAAAAATAGAAAACAACTTTTATTTTATTAAAGATATTAAAATTAAATTAAAAAACAACTTTTATTTTATTAAAGATATTAAAATTAAATTACAATAAAAAATAAACAACTTCTATTTTATTAAAGATATTAAAATTAAATTACAAACAAAAATAAAAAAAACAACTTTTATTTTATTAAAAAAATAAAATATATATATATTACAATTAAAAAATAAAAAAATGTCAGAATCAATGTTGGTGCCGGTCGGAATCAGTGCCACATGGAGGTGGTCGGCGGTTACGCGCTGGATTCCTCCTTCTTCTAACTTCCGGCGGGAGTTGTGGAACATCAGGCGGGGATTTTGGTTCCTCCGGCAGTAGGTCTAGTTGTGGGTGTTGGGAAGATGACCTACCTTGATAAAATAACGACTACGGAGGTGTTTGCATAAACCATGACGGGGGTGTCTGAATCCCAAAAGGCGAAGGAGACTGGTAAAAAGAAGAGCTCCCCGACGGCGCCTCGTGTGATCCCTCATGCGACGACGGCCTCAAGATCGGCTGGCCAGTCAAAGTAGTCGGGAATGGACTCGAACCGGGCCATGCATTCCAACCTGCAATAGGACTTGGAAAAGGAAACATATATGGGTTAGGATACATATAAGGGCTAGGGTACGCACCTGGCATAAAGGCCAAAGGCTGTGATGTCGGTGTCGTCGGCTGAAGTGTTAGGCCCAGTGACTGTGTGGGCGCTGTTGATGGGCCCAGTGATTGTGTCGGCGCTGTTGATGGTCTCGTCTCATCACCCATTCTCCTTGGATTTAAAAGGCCTCGTGTTCCCTTTGTTCACGAAGTTATCGTCGCCCCTGCTCTTCTGACAATAAATACGGCTTACCATGGATCCTAAACTATGGCATGTATTCCGGTATGCACGCTAACTTAGGAATGACGACCGATTCCCAAATAGGTATATAATCATACCGGTTCTCACACATCTCGATATATGCTGACCAAAATCTTGGCCAATCCATGTGCAACTGTCGTAAGTCGACTTTGTGCTCATCATCGAGCACCTCAGATGGCACGAGAATCGATTGTCAAAATTTAAATTGTCGCAGAACCCGATCTGACTGGTGCATCTCCACGGTGGCATAGTTGATCAATGGGACCTTCACATGTCAAATGTTCGGATTTACCAAGAACTTATCCGGAATTATTGCTCGAATTGTCGGATCCTCGTATGGTGTCCATTGAAACTATATTAACATGACCAAAATATTAGTTATATACATAATACTAAATACTAAATATGAAATACTAAATTATAAATACAAAATTCGAAACGACAATTTTATTACGAAAATGCATTTTATTTAATACTTACTTGTGATTCTGACCGTTGGTCCAATAAAAGTCGTATATCTTCAAGCGAGGTAGGTATTCCAACATAACTCGCCGAATTGTTCCACCTAATTAAATAAATTTTTAGCATACAATTATACTTTAAATCTACGTAATAATTGTAGAATATAATATTAAATTTACCTCGTTATGAGTGGGAATGTATATGGGTGGTCGACTCGAGGACGTAAAAATAGAAATCGAAACCGTGCCCATGACTGCAGTAGTGATAGGCAACCTCTGATTTTCGCTTTACTCGTGGCGTCGCAAAGACATCTCCGATCTGATTTTGATAGCACGATGGACCCCAACTCAATTCACCGGCTACTCTAAAATCAACAAGTTTCAGCAGCCATCTCAGGTGTACGAGGTTTCGAGACAGGACTGACATCAGATAGCCTCCAATCATCTCAAGAATGTATGCCCGAGCATACCGTATTCTTTCTATTTTGGTCGAACCATTATTCGGCTCCGGGAATGTGTCTCGTAACCAGTTCATCTCGATCCGACCTCCATAGATGTTATCTGGAATGGCGCCCAGAAGCTCGTAGCATACGACGGTCCAATCTGTAGAAGTTACAGACCCTGTGACTATGGACCCATCCACCGGTAATCTCAATTGCAACTGCACATCTTCCAGAGTGAGAGTACACTCTCCGCATGGAAGATGGAAAGTGTGCGTCTCGGGTCTCCACCTCTCTATCAACGTACTGATTAAGTTCGGCTCCAACTTGCACCCCCGCCCTATCATGGCCACATGCCAAAACTCCACTTTCCGCAGGTAATTCTCGATAAACGGTGATGGCGGAACAAGTATATTGCGAATATAGCATTGCAACACCTGATCTACAGACTGTTTAAAAAATTATAAAATAAAAATTAATTAAAATTGCATAAACCTAAAACATATTAAATAGTATTGAAAAATTAAAATTAAAACTTACCATTTGCATTTGATTGACGGAGATGTGCTTATCGTCGAGACGAATTAATTCCCCGGCCATTGGTAATACGATCGAATATATTAAAATTTATCAAAAAATATTTCAAAAAATTTAAAAAAGGGCTTTTTTGTAAATATTAAACGAATATTTTGAAATTTGAGAAGAAGTTTCAAGGAATTTAAGAGAAATTTGAGAGGAATTTGAGAGAAAGTTGACAGAAAGATGAGTAAGGACTAATGTGTGAAAAAAATAAAAGGTTGGGGGTTTTTATAGGTTTTTTTAGTGACCGTTGCAGCAGGAAAGCGTGCCTTTGAGGGAGCGCTTTCTTCCACATCAGCAAAGCGCGTCCTCGTCAGCGCGTTTTGTGCTAATGTAGCAGAAAGCGCTCCCTCAAGGGCGCGCTTTCCTACTGCATCCCGACAAAACGCGCTGACGTGGACGTGTTTTGTGGGAAAATAGCCATTTTTCGTAAATAATGCAGATTTCGGCCCTTTTCCATAATTTTTTTATTATTTTGGTATTTTTTGGTAAATTAGCCTGTCATATATGTTTTTTTGAATTTTGTATTATTAATTTATTATTTGGCATATGTCATTCATTTTATATTAATGTTTTATTTTTATATTAGATCTTGCATATAAAGTTTTATATTTATTTAGTAGTTTTCTTTTATATTTCATTATTTATCTCTTTATGTCTTTTATTTGTCCATGCTCTTTTACTTATTTATTATTTTATGATTGCTTTAGTATAGTTATTTTATTATTTATATTATTAGTTATCTTATATTATTATTTCTTTAATTGTCTATATTAGTATTATTTGTTAATAGGACTTGTAATTATGGAGAATTGTGATTTGGTATTTATGTTTTGTAGTATATTAATGTAATATCTTACTCAAACCATTTAAAAAAAAACACATTTTGCTAAATTGATGCATTTTATTCAAAGTTTTTAAATACAATGATACATTATATTTGGGGATTTCGAGGAAAATTATATACTAACTCACTGGGTTTTAATTTTTCTCATGGAACTTAAGGTATCAAGTATCATTTTTTAAAAAAAAAACCCCCCCATAAACTTCAAATCAAAACTTATTATCGAAAATGCAAAATGTTATATCTTAACTTATTAGATATAATGTTTCGTATCTCGAAGTAAGGATTTTCTGCAAATAAAGGCAAGCTTAATTTCAAAGTCTTGAGACGTTACATCCTAACTTATTGGGTGTGACATTTTATTTCCTTGAGATAAGTGAGTTTTACCTTTCTTTCAAATAAAATAATCGTATTTTAAAATTTTTTAAAATTTTCGACATTAGGACATAATTTTATCAATTAGGCACCAATTTTTGGGCGTTACGAGGGTGCTAACTCTTCCTCGTATGTAACCGACTCCCGAACCTATTTTCTTGAGTTTCGTAGACCAAAATTAATATTTTAAACAAAGCATGTTTTATAAGGTGATCTGATCACACCTAAGCAAAAAAAATCAGTGGCGACTCCCGTTTTTCATTTTTAAAAATCGATTCCCGTTTTTCAAAATAAAAAATAGTTTCGACAGCTGTAATGGCCCATTTTTGCCCGAGCTCTAAACTAAAAAAATAGAAATAAATATAAAAATATTAGTCCGTGAAGTCCATTTACAAAAAGAATATGGCCCAAATACAAAAGTCCCATAACCCAAAATTAACCTAATCTTAAAACTCAATACCCAAGCCCACAACCTAAACATTTTCAGCTAAAAAAAGAAACCCTAAACCACCAGCGCCGTTGCCGCCATGCGCGTCCTCAACGTGCCTACCTCTGCAGCTCTGCCACAGTCACCTTCAAACACGCAAAACAGAAGAAAGCAACAAGGAAAAAACAAAAGAGTGGTAATCGAAAATTTTGTAATCGGCTTTAAAAGCCCCAACAATCAATGTATTTAGGGGGAGGATTTTTTAATACAAAAAAAATTTCGAAAGAGATTAAAACATCAAAGGTGCTTTTTTTTTCTCGAAGTAAATAAATAAATAAGTAGTAAAAAGTTTTTTACCTGTCGTTTCTTCTGGGGCCACCGTTTGTGCCACCGTCGGTTCGCGAGGCCGTCGAATCCTTTTGGAATTCGGCCAAAGGCCACGACGGCGAACGGAGAGAGCCAAAAATTTTTCTTCCTTTTAGATTTTTTTTTGGATTTTATTTTGAGGTTTGGGCTCTAAATTGATTTTTACACGAAAAATGGGTCAAAATGGGGTCGGGGCGATTTTTGGCCATCATGGACGGCGGCGCCATTGTCGGTGACAAGCGATCAGCGTGGCGACCGATGGCCAGACCCCTTACCGGACCAACAGGATGAGGGCGAGAGTTTGAGAGGTTTTTCGAAAAAAAAAATTTGAAATGAAGGCTAAATGAATTTTTTTGTCAAAAAAACTGACTTATATATCTTGTCAAAACGGAGTCATTTTGAAAGTTAATTTCAGAGGCCAAAACGACGAAACCTGACCCGCTCCAACCTCAGGATCCGCGTGTTTTTTCGGAAGGGTCTAATTGCACTTTTAGCCCTTCCACTTTTTAATTAGTTTGCGATCCAGTATTTTTTATTTTTTTAAATTTACCTTATAATTTTATTTTTGTTTCATTTTAGTCCTATGAAGAACGGCACCATTTTAGGGACGAGGGATAATTCTCTATTTAGTCCTTGCCCCTTTACACTATTTTATTTTGGTCCTAATTCTTTTTTCTCCTTTTAAATTTGGCCTTTCAATTTTGTTTCATTTTTAATTTAATCCTTCACCTTGCCAGATGAAATGTTGCGCATAAGGGCCAGGAATAATTTCACATCCAGTCCCTATGGATTTTCACGCCTTATACTTTAGTCCTTATTTGCTTATTTTATTGCAATTTTTACTGTTAATTTCATCTTTATTATAATTTAGTCATTGTCCCATTTAATTCAAATTTTTTATGAAAGATTTTATTTATAAATTGTGTACTTATTTATTTACTATTCTTTTATTCATTTCTTTTATATTTTAAATTTAATGTTATTTACTTGTTTTATTTATTTATTCATTTATTTTTATGTTATTTATTTACTTCTACTTTTAAATATTTAAACTTAATATTATGTATATCTATTTATCTACATATTTATCATTCATTACTTATTACTTGTTTATCTATTTATTTTTGTCATTTACTTTTAAAAATTAGATTATTTATTATTGTTATTATTTTTTATCATCGTTATTAGTATTATTATTATCATTATTGTCATTTTCATTATTGTTATCATCCTATTATGCATTTTCCTTTTATCACTATTTTATGCATTGAATTTAGATGTGTTCGTCCGTTGATGTACCATTCCCGAATAAAATGCATATCGATTTAAAAAATGGCTTATTATTATTCAAAAAAGGAATTTTAAAAAATAGGCAATGTTTCGTGTTTGGAGATTCGAGAAGTTATACCCTAACTTACGGGGATTCAATTTTTTCATTGAACCTAAATAACCGAACATCCTTTTAAAATTTAAATACACAAGATTCGATTAAATAATAAAATAAAAGGAAAGCTTATTTTCGAGTATTCGAGATGTTGTATCCTAACTGACGGGATACGACTCTTTTGTTACTTCGAGATAAGATGGCCTTTTGCACGTTTTTATTAGAAAATACTTGGGTACAAAGAAGGATCTTATTTTTAAATTCTTTTCGAGTTTTCAACTTTCGACATTAAGACATTAATTAATCAACTAGATACCAATTTTGGGCGTTGCGAGGGTGCTAATCCTTCCTCGTGCGTAACCGACTCTCGAACTCATTTCTTGAAGTTTATAGACAAAAATTCATTGTTTTAATAAATCAAACCTGTAACATCCTCAAAGTGGGCCTACTCATTTATATGATAGTCTAATATGATAAGTTGGGATTGTAAAGGTTGGGCTGACTTTTTGATTAAATATATGGATTAGAGTTTAAATTAAGTGATATTTTGGGCTTTAAAAAAAATTAGGTTAGGTGGCTAATAAATGGTGTTAGCTTATAATTTAAGAAGATGGTTAATTAAGTGACAAGTTGGGCTTGTGGCTCAAAGAATTAAAGTGCATTAAGTGGGCATAAGGTGGCGCCATAAGGGGGGAGGAATTTGGGCCCTTGTGTGGCCGTTTGGTCCCTAAAAGATGGGTCAAATTCGGCACTTAAATGGGAAGGGGGTAGACGGCAATTAGGCTACCTTTTAGGAGTTATTTCTTTTATTTTAACTGTTAAAAAGCTGATAATTAATAAGGAGGAGTTGGATTTAAGGTGGGCTCTCTTAAAGGTAAGATAAGGATTGAGTTATCGGATGAGATGAAGGCTATCGGGAGAGGGAGAGTTGGTAGAAATTCCAACTTTGTGTGTGGGTATGCTAAATTTCTCTATAAATAGGGAGTAGTATTTTTCAATTTCGGTATTCTGAAACCCTATTCTTCTCTCATTCTCTGCCGAAATTTCCAAGCCTTCTCTACAGTTTCTCTTTTTCTTTTTCTAAAAGCCGAATTCCTTTGTTCATATCCTCATCTCCTATAGCCGAATCTACAAGTGAGATCTCTGTTTTCCCTAAGGTGCACCATAAGCCACATACTCCTTAGTAATCTGGTGAATTTCGGGATTTTACTCTATGCGATTTCACTCTTTCTTTTCATTCAGATCTAACCCGAAACACTTATTTAAGGCCTGTCGATTTTCCCTCTCTACTTTTAGTAGCCGAATCTGTCTCATAAAAAGTCTCCTGTGCCGATTTGGTGGAAAAGCCGAAGGTAGGAAGGTGAGGTTTTCTTAGGGATTTTCGGGATTCGACAAATAAGGCTCTACGTTAGGGATAATAGATTTTAGCGGTAACAAGGTGTGTAATACCTCCCCACCATCTAGATCTGCCTAATATTGTATGTTCATGTGTTTTATATGTTTTGATAAATGCCGAAATCTCGGTTTATTGATGCAACCCCAAGGAGGGTAAAAGCGGATCCCCAGGTTAGTAAATAATCTGTTTAAATGTTATAAGTAAAATGCTTGTATGTGATTGCATGGGTTGGGTTGATGAAAGGAGGAAGTTATACGTTATATGTGTAGTGGCTAATGCCATGAATCATTATCTGAGCTTGGCCATTATATGTTATAAGGGCTTGACCATCATATGTGGATGAGCGACATGACCGCCATCATGGTGTGTAGCGGTGTGGGTCGATTGTAGAAATCCCCAATGGTGTGAGCGGTTGATGCAGGGGTGTGTAGCGGATGGAAACCTAGGCAAGCAGGTTGGGCCTTGCATATTAATTGCTATTAATTTTATTATGATTATTACACTATTTATTTTGTTTAATGGGCTTAAAGCCCAAACTCTAGTGGTGCATGAAGGTTGCACATCTGAGTCTCATGACTCACCCTTTAATTAACATTTCGGTGATACCTAGTGATTTGGGTGAAATTTGGAGAGGAGCATAAGGTGGCCATCTGAGAAGAATATGTAGATTTGGCAAAAGAGACTCAAGTTTTATTTTATCTTTTTAATTAATGGACTTCAAATCTCATTGTAATAAGGCCATGGGCAATTATGTTTTATTATGGGCTTCTATTACTTTAAGTCGTTTAAGTTTTTATTTTAATTAAAAATACATGTATTTAAGTTTGGATTTTCTGTATAAAACATATTTTGGCTTTTCTGAAAATACGACATGTTTCGATAGAATTTTTCTTGGTGACATACCAGATCCGGTTGTAGTGTATGGGCCGGGTTTGGGGTGTTACAAAACCGTTTATTAAAACCATAAAATTACGAGGTGATCCGATCGCACCTTATAAAAAATGATTGGTGGCGACTCCCGTTTTTATTTTTATATTTTAAAATAAAAAGTCCACCATTTCAAAAAAAGGTTTCGACAGGAACAACTTAAAAAATACCACAATGAAGTATTTCCTATAATTAAAAAATAAATTCTCGACATCAAAGCTAAAATTCACCACCAAGCTTTAAACATGTCACCATGATTACTACCTGCTACTGCCAAGGTTGAAACCATTTCATTAGCTTTTTGATCTGCCATCGAGAATACTACACTACTCACCTGCTCAATTTTCCACTCAATATCTGAAAATATTGTTTGTAACGACCACGGTCTCATATCCTTGTTCAGACACCAATTGTACACCATTTTTGAACCAATTTCTACAATAACATAGCCATTAATCTTTCATCCCATGGATAAGAACAAATCCAATGTTATAAATATTGGTTGGCAACTTTGTTGACTGTGATCCTAAAACATGGTTGGCAACTTTTCCTAAATGTTAAAACATCACACACATTGTTTGTACATGTTGGTCCTTGTTTTAACATGTTATGATTGTTAACATGTGGGTGATAGGGTAGGTAATAAAAAGATTTGGAATAAAAACTTTTCCTAAATGTTAAAACATCACACACATTGTTCCTACATGTTGGTCCTTGTTTTAACGAGAAATGATTGAATGAAACAGTGACGCCACGTCATCTGTATCCATTTCCAATAGATTTATGCCACATCAGCATTTTTATCCTGAATTTTAACATTTTATCCTGAATTTCGTGATTTTAATTTGGATTTGATTTTTTCGGGATAAAATCTGAAATTGAGGTAAAAATCTTGATGTGGCATAAATCTATTGGAAAAGGGATGAGTGACGATGGCACTTATTCATTCAATCCTTACCTTGTTTTAACATGTTATAATTGTTAACATGTGGGTGGTAGGGTAGGTAATAAAAAGAACAACCGGGTAAAAATCAAACCCTAATTTTATTTTGGTAATTTTTGTAGAAGGCCGAAATTGCTCGGGGCCCGTTTTACAACCGAAACCCGAATAGCCCACTAAAGCCCAATTACAAAGCCCCTAACCCACTAAACAAATCAGCCGAAATTCACTAAAGCCCAATTACCCAAACACCCTAATCAGAAAAGAAAACAGAAAGAAACCCTAGCGCCGAACCAACCCCCACCGCTTCGACGACCATCGCTCCTGCACCACCGCCACCGCCCCATCGCCACTTGCTCCCCATACCACGCAAAAAGGAAACCAACACGCAAAGAAACAGAGGCAACAGAGCAGAGAAATGTGCAAAAGAAAATACAGAAAATTTTTGTAAATGGCTATAAAAAGCCGATTAAAATCCATTGTAAGGGGTTTTTTTTTCTCGATAAAAAAAAAGAACAAAGATTCGAACACAAAAAAAGAAGAAAATAACAAAAAACGAAACAGATCAGCAAACGCTGAAACAGAGACCGAAGAAGTGATATTTTTTTACTTTCAAAATTTTAATTTTTTTTTTACAAATTCTCTTATTCGTGCAAGTGTACCAAGAATACATATAAAAGCGGTAAACACAAAAAAAACGTACTGTCATGAATTTTTGCCACTGCACGGTGGTCATGACGGCAATGGCGACCTATCGAAAACTCGCCGGAGTCTCCCCTTGTAGAGAAAAAAAAAAGGAGAAGAAAGATTTTTTTTTAACTCTCAGCAAAAATGATTTTTTTCTGACTTTAGGGCCTTAAATAGCCCCTCAAAACGACGTCGTTTTGGGGCTGACCTTTAATGCCCAAAACGACGTCGTTTTGCCCCCTAGGATCCGCGTGTTGACCCGACCTGGCTCAGGATCCGCTCGTTTTTAAATCAACGGGTTATTTGCCATTTTGGCCCTTCTGTTTTTTCAAACCTTTGCAATTAGATCTTGTAACACCCCAAACCCGGCCCATGAGTCCTGACCGGATCTGGTATGTCACGGAGTAAAACGATTTGAAACATTTTGAGTGTCTGGTGAAAACTTGATAAAATATGGCTAAGGTATTAAACAGTGTTTGACAAAACTCAGTTGGGATTTATTTTTATAAACATGGTTGTGTTGAAAAACCCTTTGAAAACATTTGATCATGTAAAATTTTAAAATCGACAGAGTTATTGTTAACTTGGTAAATTTTGTTACCCGATGGTAACATCTTTGAAAACTCTTAAAAGTTACTTCATTTGAAAATGTTGCTTTTAACCGAATTACTTAACATTTATAATTTCATTTTGTGATATAGTATGAGTAAAGTAAAAACGACTATGTAAACATCCAAATAATAATTAGCGGCCTTATTACAACCCAAATTAAAAATTTAGAAAATAACTAAACATGAACAAAATCAAATAAAAATTTCGAAACCCAGAACAAGCATGGCCGCCTCGAGTCCTCTCCGGCTCCATCTCCGCGATCTACTCATCTGTAAAATAATTTGGGAAGGGGTGAGTCACCAAGACTCAGTGTGTAAATCCCCCACCCGGAAATGCAACTCATACACAAATTATTAATAGACATGCAAACATGCAACCCCACTAACCATCCGTACTCCTTTAACTACCCCGTGTGGTCAAAACCACTGGTGGTCAAAACCACTGGTGACTAGAGTCACAAATCAAGTGATGGGGCCAACCCATCGTGTGGTCAAAACCATGATGACCATAGGTCACAATTTATCAAGATGTGGTCAAAACCACTGGTGGTACCAAACCACTAGGACTTAGTCACAATTTATCATCGGTGTGGTCAAAACCACTGGTGACCGAAGTCACAATTAATCTGATGGGGCCAACCCATCTTGTGGTCAAAACCACTGGTGACAGTCCATAGAAATCATCCCCCTCCTCTCATCAGTCCCACCATCATCATGCTTACTTAACAAATGTCATAATCCCATATATCATGCATTTATGTATAGCATAGCATCCAACAGCATATGATGGCATACAAAATCATATATCATAGATCATGTAATAGGGGACTTACCCGGAATCCATGCCTATGCCCACAAGGCTAAGTTACAACACAAAAGGTTATACAACAACATAATAAACAGTCTATGCTAATAAAGTGTGTAAGAGTTTACACACCTGTTACTACCGAAATTCCTAGATCCCGAAGATCCGATCTACTGTACTAGATCCTTTGACCCTATATTCGGCCAACAACAAGATTAGTGACATAGGCCTATTCGGCCATAACAACTTAATACCAAAGGCTCTTTTGCGGCACTTACCTTAAACGGATTTGGTTTCCAAACAAATCCAGAAAATGTCTCTTGATTAAGACTCTGCCGAAATTCCTTAAACAACCCACAATAAAAATCGGTCACCACTTAAAATACATAACATGGCCTTTGGCCGAATGTCAACCTACATACCATGCTCACCTTAAATCCCGGAAGACCTCTCAATTTCCCCTTCACGCTGGCTTCCAACAAGGGTTACAAATCCAAGACCTTGAATAGGTTCGGACATACACAAAAATACATGGTTAAGCCTCATGGTTTCGGCTGGCCAAAACAAGAATAAAAGATTTAAACACAGAGAGAGTCCTTACCACACTATTGAAATCGGCAGCACCTTAGTTAGGGGGGATTCGGCTTAAGCCCTTTATGGAAGAGATATTCGGCTAGCAGAAAAAAAGAAGGAGAAATTTTGTAGAAGGGGAGTGGTAGATTCGGCCAAGTAGAAGAAAAAGAAGCAAGGAATTTTTGAAAAATTTTGGCTATTGTGGCTAGGGAGAATTCGGCCAGCAACAAGAGAAAAAGAAAAGAAATAATTTGATGAATTTTTGGCACTTCCTTGCTATATTCAAGCCGATTGTGGATGCCCCTAAGGTGTCCCAAATTCGGCCAACTCCCCTCTTTTTGTGATAATTTCCAGCTTTTAATTATCACCTATTTAGTTAGATTAAATACAATACCTATCTTCTATCCCCTCCTTTATCACCTCTTCAAAAATAAAAAGAAATAAAATCAAAATAATTACTCTTCTTAGCCGGAAAAAAAAACAAGGCTTATCATAATAAGAGTCCCACATGCAAGCCATCAGCTCACTCTCCCATTCACGCCAGCTTGGGAAAAAAAATAAAATACCAACTTGTAGCTTCTTTGGTTCGAACACAGGACCTGGTGGAGGCAAACTGCCGCAGCCCCTTTCAACGCCCCAAGCCACTCTTCCAAATCGACTTTCATGCCCAAACTCACCCACAAAAATCTTTTAAAGCCTTCTAACTTAGCCCCCTTTCCTTTAACGTCAAAAAGCCCAAAAAAAATAAAACCCATCCCCCCTTGTAACTCCCAAGATTCGAACCCAAAACCTGCCCAATCGTCACCTCTAAGCCCTTAAGTGGCGCATGAAAGCCACTTTGCCAATTAATTCTTTATGTCATGCTTCTCCAGGAATTTTTCTTAACCACTATCTCACATAGCTCCCACCCTTTTAAACATTTAAAAAGAAATTTCCAGTCCTAAATCAGGCCTAGCTCGGGGTTATTTCCAGAACCTAGAACATGCTTAGCAATCATAGTATTCATTTCTTCAAGCACACACATGGGAAACTAACTAAATTACAAACAACCCCTAATTTAGGATGTTACAGATCTTGTTTGATTTTCAAATTCGACCCTATGATTTATTCTGGTTCGCAATTTAATCCTCCCTACTGCTGCGCGTTTTGGCCGAAGGGGTTTATTGCCTCTTTGGTCCCTCCAGTCCTTCCGCGCGTGTAAATAGGCCCCTTAATCTTTCTTTTATTTTAAATTTGCCCAGAAATTTTGTGTTTTAATTTAATTTAGTCCTTTTTTTATTGTTTTCACTATTTTTTTTAACCTAGCTAAAATTTATTACCATTATTGATATTATTATTATTATTATTATTATTATTTTTATCGTTTTGCTATTAGTATTGTTATTTATATGTTTATTATATTTACTATTATATATCCTTTTACTATCACTAATATTATTACCGGTTTCATTATTATTATTGTCTTATTATTATTTGTTAGTATTCATGCATTATTTTTATTGTCATTTGATTATCAATTATATTATTATTTTCACAAGAGTACCGTTATTTTGTATTTTATTGTTTTATTATTTAATTTTCATCGCTATAATTGTATTATTCTATTTTACCACTAATATTATATATGTATTATTCATATTGGTATAGTATTATCATTGTTTTATATCATTATCATATTATTATTATCATTATTTCTCTTATATTTGCCATATTTATATCTACGTTTATTTTTCTTAACTTCATATTATTACTACACAAAATGTATTTTGAAAATCATTATATTTCATTTAAAGGTTTTAGAATAAAGGTGATGTTTTGTATTTAGGAATTCGGGAAATAGTGCCCTAACGTGCTGGGTTGCAATTTTCGTTTAACTAAATAACTTAGCATCCCTTTTACGAAGTTTTGCGGATCACGAGACGACTTTGATTACGAGAGATTAAAACATCGTATCCTAACGTGCTGGATGTGATGTTTATATCTTTTCGGGACAAAGAAATCTCAAGTTTTGATTTGAGCCTTTTCTTTAATTTAATACGATACGACCATTTCATAAAATTGTTACACTCCATTTAAAGGCTTTAAAATAAAGGCAATGTTTTGTATTTAAGAATTCGGGAAATAGTGCCCTGACGTGCTGGGTTGCGATTTTCCGTTTGACTAAATAACTAAACATCCTTTTGATAAACGTCGTAAAATCATGAGATAGTTTTGATTATGAAGGTTTAGAATATCATGTCCTAACGTGCTGGATGTGATGTTTGTACCCTATCGAAACAAAGAAATCTCAAATTTCCCAATACCTTTTAAAGGGTCCGTATTTATAACCTTTTTAAACTTCCGACACTAAGATACTAATTAATCATTTTGGTACCAATTTTGGGCGTATCAAGGGTGCTAGCCCTTCCTCGTGCGTAACCGACTTCCGAACCCGATTTTCAAAATTTCGTAGACCATCAACATTGTTTTAGTAAACCCAATTGTTTTATTAAAACAAAGGTGATCCGATCACACCAAATAAAGATCGGTGGCGACTCCCTGTCTTTTTTTTGTTTTTAAAAAACCAAAGTCGAACCCCTTTTTGTTTTTTTCCAAAAGAATGGTTACGACAGCTTGGCGACTCCGCTGGGGACCGATTTAGAAAGTCAAGCCATAAATTGATTATTTTCTGTCTTTTGTCGGAAGTTTGAAAGTTCTATTTGAAAATTACGATCTTTTTATTGCATGTTGTTTTAATTTCGGCATTGCATTGCATGACCGTTTTGGTCACACCTTTAAGTAGGAGTGAGAAGCTACTCCTTCCTGAGGTTTTCACCTCCGTGCAGGATAGTGGATCGCTTTCGGGATACATCCGTACCTATGTCTTCGTGAGATTTTCATCTACGTGTAGCCATAGGGAAATGTATTCCCCTGAACTGAACTCGGTCCATATGAGCCTATAATGGGTGAGGATCGAGGAATCTACTGGTTCAGGTACCCCTCTTTAGAACCGAACCTCATATAGTAAGCCCTAAGAACCCACCCTAGGTAGAGCCATGCCAAACCCTAGTGGTTAACAGATTAGGTGTTTTTATTCTTTGCTTACTGTGTATGGAATACTGATTTGCTTTATTTTTATTTTTGCATGGCATATTCATCAAAAATGTGTTGATTCACGTTCAATTGCCAAATAGATAGCTTGTCATGGAAAGGGGGTTTCTTGATAAAGTGGAGGACAATGCGGTCGTCAGAATATGGTAGAGACAAGGCAACAAGAAAAAGGTGATAGTCTTCTGAAGGACACATGTCAGAATTATGGGACTTCACACGTATCAGTGTCACCCAAAATAATCTTCAAGAGATGAAAGAGATATGGAGTCAATGGGACGACGAGATCAAGCAACTATTCTACTGTCATTACGGTGATCTACCTTATCTGCTTGACATCAAGGTAGACTAGCATCTATTCCGAGCTATAGCCCAATTTTGAAATCCTGCTTATAGTTATTTTACTTTCGGGAAAGCGGACCTGGTACCTACTATAGAAGAATACGTAGCTTTACTCCGTTGCCCAAAAATTCAAATCGATAAAGTTTATGCAATACCTGTTAATGTCCCCACATTCTTAAAAAAGCTGATGAATATTACGGGGATGAGCGAAAGCGGTGGGTTCTGACTCGGATAAAACAAAAGGGAGATTGTAAGTGCATCCCTTGGAGAAATTTAAGGGATTTGATCATAGCACATCCTGACGTGAAGAAAAGGGTTGACATTTTTGCCTTGAGCATTTATGGACTGATTATTTTCCCTAATGCTCTAGGGCATGTAGACGAGGCGGTCTCAGATTTATTCGACAGATTGGATAGAAGAGTCACACCCGTTCTTGCAATTCTGGCAGAAACTTTCAGATCCCTAAGCACGTGCCAAAGAGCGGGTGAAGGAAGATTCATCGGTTGTGCAACTCCTATCAGCATGGTTCTACAGTCATTTTTGGAAAGCGAAAAAGGCATCGTGTCGAATCTTCTCTGAGGACTATTCCCCGCTAAAAGAATTAGCAGCCACACCAAGGCGGGACAATCTTACAGAACAGAAGTGGATGTTGATTCTGCAAAACCTGCAAGAAAAAGATGTAGAATGGAAAGCATCTTTAATGATTCCTGATGAGATCTTATATCGGTGTGGAGATTTTGACTGGGTTCTTCTACTGGGAATATGGGAAGCTGTCGGGTATGCTCCTCTCCTCGTGTTGAGACAGTACAGATCGAGACAGTTTATAGCTGCAACACAAGGTCTAATTCAATGCGAGTTTGAATATAAAGGAGATAATTATAAAAAGAGAGTTCGTGAAATATCGAGTGCTTGGAGCCGGACTCACAGAATGAAAAGGTTTGCCACTAACCCGATGACAACCCCCGAATATGACCGATGGTGGAGTCAGAGAATCAACGACAACATTCCCACATCAGGCCAAGAAAACGCCCTATCAGTGGAAGAGCACCTGCAGGTAATCCCAGCAGAGCTCGAAATCATCAAACAGGATTTTGAAAAAAGATAGAACAATTAGAAGAAGAGAAAATGCAGCTAGGATTGGATGTTGACATTCAGAAGCTGGAAGCTGAAAAGCTGAGAAAAGGGAAAAATAAGGCGGAGGAAGACTTGGACAGTTTGAAAATAGACTATAAGAAGCTGCGAAGGTCAATGAAATTTGCTGGATTAGGAAAAACGTCAGAGCAATGGTGTCAAGAACTTAGAGAGGAAAAAGATAGAGCTAGTCAATGGGAAAGGGAACTCCGAGATACTCAAGTTTGAGAAGCTACTCTGAAAAGAAGTTTGGTAAAAAATCAGAACGAGAAAGAGGAATTAAAGGCTCGGGTGACAGAATTGGAAAGATCCTTATATCAGTATCGTAGCCGCAACTCTGCAGTCGAATTAAAAGCTAGTCTGAGTAAAATTGAAGAAATGAAAGTAAGAATCGAAGAGCTAGAATCTGCTTTACATGGTTGTGAGCTACGGGTGGAGCTTCTTGAAGTCAATGAGGAGCGTTGGAAGCAACAACTTCATCACTCTCAGAACCAAGTCAGAGACCGGGATTACATTATGGGGGAAGCCGTGGTTCAAGTGCGAGAGGTCGCGGATCACTTGCAAACCTTAGCAGTCCGAGCTGATGTACTAAGTTTATTTTATGAATCGAAGTCAGAGCAAGGACAAGAGTTAGCTAGGCTTCTTGAGGAAGTCAAGGCCTTAAGTATTAGGGCTAGGCCTTATATGTAATCCATTTCATGTAAAGAAACTTATTTTCTAGAAAAGTTATGCTAATGGAAATTGAATCAGAATTAATGCCTTTTTTGCATACATTTCATGCATTAGCATTACATTGCATCATGTGCATTAAATCTCACAAAAGAACCTTAAATTATGACAGTTACCCTGGAACATCGCTATAATACACGAGGCAAAATAAAAATCATGGATCAAAGGATAGAAAGACTAGAGCAAATGCAAAAGGAAATACAGGACCAGATGTAAGAACGATTAATCAAGATGCAACAAGACATGATAGAACGAATGCAAGAATCTCAAAATAGCATGATGAATCAATTGGCGCAGTTGTTGGCCAATGAACATGAGAAAGGAAAGGGCGTTGCTACTAGTTTGGGAAATGATAATGATAACCCTGTTTACCCTCCGGGTTTTACCCCACCTAATACCCAAGCGCCACCGGACGTGCATCCCCAAAGGACGCCTGTTACTATTAGACCACAATATCAAGTTGGTACCGCGATACCAGCCCACCTTTCGACGGGTTCGGGTACTAACCCAAGGAAAAGTCCGGCTAACCCTGTGGTTTCAGATTTCGATGAACTGGCAGAAATGGACAAGGCAAAAATAGATTTGTCAAAGCAACTTGAGAACCGTTGCAAGTGGCTAGAGGAAAAGTTTAAAGAAATAGAAACGGCTGACCATCGTTACGGGATAGACGCTAAAGACTTAAGTCTAGTCCCGGACTTAGTCCTTCCGCCAAAGTTCAAAACACCAGAGTTCGAGAAATATAACGGGACTAGCTGTCCTGAGGCACACATCACAATGTTCTACCGGCAGATGGCGGGGCACCTTAATAATGACCGATTCTTGATTTACTATTTTTAAGACGGTTTGGTACGGTTCGCCGCCAAATGGTATAACCAATTTTAGTCGTACCCAAATCAAGGCGTGGAAGGACTCGCACGAGCCTTCATGAAACATTATGGCCATGTGGTGATATTGCTCTGATAGAATCACGCTTCAAAATATGGAGAAAAGTCGGTGAAAGTTTTAGGCAGATGCCCAATGATGGAGAGAGGTAGCAATACAAGTTCAGCTACCGCTTTTGGAAAAAGAGACAACCATGCTCTTTATAAATAAGTTGAAAGCTCCTTTCATCAATCATATGCTGGAAAGCGCACTAAAAGCTTCTCAGACTTTGTGATGTCGGGGGAGATGATAGAAAATGCAATCAGATGTGGCAAGATAGAAGTAGGAGAAAGTACTAGAAAGACAATCCCAAAGAAAAGAGAGAACGATGTAAATAACTTAGGTAAAGGTTATCCGAAGCCTATTACTGTAAATCAGCCCAAGGTCGTAATCGCTGATCATCAGGGCTCCTCTAGGCAAGAATCTAGTACAAAGCAGAACACGGAGAAAATCCAATTCACGCCAATCCTAGTCACGTACAAAGAAATGTACCAGAACTTATTCGATGCACATATTGTTTCCCCACATTACCTAAAACCCCTGCAACCCCCATACCCTAAGTGGTATGACGTGAACACACAGTGCGAGTACCACACAGGGATTGTGGGGCATTCAATAGAGCACTGTCTTGCTTTCAAAAAACTGGTAGAAAGACTCATCCAGATGGATGTTATAAAAGTAGACGATACCCCCAGCGCAGGGCACCCGCTGCCTAATCATGAGGTCAATATGATAGGTGAGAACATGGGAAGGAGAGTCAAAAGGGATGTTGATGAAGTAAAGACTCCGATGAAACAAGTTTGGAAAGAAATGATAAAGAAGGGATTAGCTGTATCAAGTCTGGTAGGAAAGCATGAAAGAACAAGAAGAGGTTGCGAGTTTCATAACATGGAGGGGCATGAAATCTAGGACTGTATTGAGTTCAGAATTCTGATACAAAGACTGATGGACAATAAAGAGTTGGAGTTTTTTGAGATTAATGAAGGCTGAAAAGAAAGAAGCATTTGCGTGTTGGAAGATGAATCAGTAATAAAAGCCTCGAAAACTAGCTATCCTTCGGTCATCATCTCGCGGCCAAAGAACGATGAGACTGGGATAAAGACAACTCCGAAGATTATGATTCGTAAATCGGCGGTCCTTTCGTATGAAGACAACAAAAAGGTTCCCCAGAACTCTAGCTGCAACCTGGCGATTCCTAAAATAGGGGATTCGACCCGCAATACGAAAGGAAACCAGGAGCCTCCGAAGATTGTGACCCGAAGACCTGCGGCCTTTTCATATGAAGATGATAAAAAGGTTCCCTGGAACTACAACTGTAATGTGACGATTCCTGGGAAAGGAGACTTGTCTAGCACTGCAAAGGAAAACCAGAAAGTGGGCTCCTATACACGTAGCAGGAAGCGTTACGACATGGCAAACCCACGGATCGAGCTTGCAAAAAGGAAAACCTTGATGGGCGAACAAAAGAGAGAAAGTGCGACCAAACAGGAAGCTCCTATAAATGAGCCAGTGAAGGAAGACGAGGCTAGGAAATTCTTGAAGTTTTTAAAGCATAGTGAATACAGTGTCGTGGAGCAGCTGCATAAATAGTCGGCTCGTATATCTGTGTTTGACTTGCTATTAAGCTCAGAAGCACACCGCAACGCACTGATGAAAGTATTGAATGAAACTTATGTTGCTAATGATATCACCGTTAATAAGTTGGATCGTCTAATTAGTAATATAAGTGCTGATAACTTCATTTTCTTTAATGATGACGAGATTCCGCCGGGAGGTATGGGTTCCATCAAGGCCCTCCACATTACCACACGGTGCAAAGGATACACACTACCAGGGGTACTAGTTTATAATGGATTGGCACTCAATGTCCTTCCATTATCGACGTTGAATCGGTTACCCATTGATAGCTTTCACATGAAGGCTTGCTACAATGTAGTAAGGGCATTCGATGAAACTGAAAGGAAAGTCATGGGGAGGATCGAAGTACTTCATTTAATCGGCCCAGGTACATACGAAGTGGATTTCATAGTAATGGATATCGAGCCTTCAGATATCGCACATGGGGAGACCTTAGATACATTCAATGAGCGATCCCTCATCGTTGCACTAAAAATTGAAATTAGTCACAGAAAGTCGTTTGGTAACAATAAACGCTGAAGAAGACATCATCGCAACCGTAACCAACGGTGCGCCATATTTAGAAGCAAATGACGAAGCGACTAAATGTTCCTTTCGCTCTTTGGAATTCGTCAATGCAACATTCATCATCGAGGGAAACAAGATCCCAGTGCCTCAATTATCCAAAACCACAAAAATAAGTTTGCAATTAATGGTAAAAAATAGAGCCGTACCTGGAAAGGGACTGGGAAGGTATCTTCAAGGAGGAATCGAAGTCTCGAGATTAAAAGAAAAAAGAGACCTCTTTGGCTTAGGATTCAAGCCGAACGCAAAGCAAAAGAAGAAAGAGTTAGAAAAGAAGCAAGAAAGAAGGAAAGCGCATTTGGGTGGAGATGAGATTAAATGGGAACCGATGATAATTCCTCATATTCGTGAGACCTTTATATCAGGAGGGGTTATCCATCCGGGACGAGGAACGCAAAATGAAGAAATCGTGCACGTCAACGCTATATCTGAGGGGAAATTTGAGGAAGAAAATTGGAATGGCATCCGCCCCTATGAGCCAAGCAGCGTTCTAAACAACTGGACTGTGGAGGAGATTCCTGTAGCTTTTAGAACTCATTCAGAGTAATACTCGGAACACACTTGTTGCTTTAAGTCCAGAAGCAATAAGAGTCCCTTTTGTGAAGTATGATTTTGTATAAGGCATCGTTATTTTCAATGAAATACATCTTCGCCATCTTTTGAGCAAATTTTCTTTCATGTTCATTTCATTCATTATCATTATTCTTTCTTTAGATATTCTTCTAAACATTTCTATTCTTCATTTATGATACCAATAAGCATGCCTAGATTCTGTGATTCTATGAGCCTTTATTCATCTCCATAACAGGTCCCCAAATATCAATGATTTGAGTAACGCTACCGATGACTTAGAATGTCCTTTTGAGCAAGATATGGGCGCAGAAGATTTTTAGGATTTTAGAGATGACCAAGGCTGTGATTTAGTTCCTGAACTATCAAGGATGGTAGAACAAGAGGAGAAACAAATCGTACCTCACAAAGAATCAGTGGAAATAGTGAACCTAGGAGATGGACAAGAAAAGAAAGAAGTGAAGATTGGAGCCAGTATCACTGTAGAGACAAGGCGAGACCTCATCGAGTTACTCCAAGAATTCAAGGATGTCTTCGCATGGTCATATCAAGACATGCCCGGGTTAAGCTCTGATATCGTGGTACACCGTTTGCCCATAAAAGAAGAATACAAGCCAGTTTAACAGAAACTTCGGAGGATAAGGCCAGACGTTTTACTGAAAATAAAAGAGGAGGTCAAGAAGCAATTTGACGCAGGTTTCTTGCAAGTGGTTAAGTACTCAGAATGGGTAGCCAATATTGTCCCCGTCCCTAAGAAAGATGGGAAAGTACGAATATGTGTAGACTACAGGGATCTAAACAAGGCTAGCCCGAAAGACAATTTTTCGTTACCTCATATCGACACCTTTGTGGATAATACGGCAGGTTATTCATTGTTCTCATTCATGGATGGCTTCTCCGGATACAACCAGATAAAGATGCTTCCTGAAGATATGGATAAAACCACGTTCATAACCATGTGGGGAACCTTTTGCTATAAGGTAATTCCATTTGGGTTGAAAAATACGGGAGCAACATATCAGAGAGCCATGGTAACCCTATTCTATGATATGATGCACAAGGAAATTAAGGTTTATGTCGACGATATGATCGCCAAGTTTCGAACCGAAAAGGAGCATATCCAAGTCTTAAGGAAATTATTTTTGAGGTTGAGGAAAGTCCAACTGAAGCTTAACCTGGCAAAGTGTACCTTTGGAGCCAGGTTAGGGAAACTGCTAGGATTTATAGTCAGTGAAAAGGGGATTGAGGTTGACCCAGACAAGGTCAAGGCTATACAAAAATTGCCTCCGCCTCGCACGCAAAAAGAAGTTCGAGGTTTCTTAGGAAGATTAAATTACATTGCTCGGTTTATTTCACAGCTGACTGAGAAATGTGACCCCATATTTCGTCTTCTTAAAAAATACAATCCAGGTGTGTGGGACGAGAAATGTCAGAAGACCTTCGACAAAGTAAAGCAATACCTATCCAATCCTCTAGTATTGACGTCGCCTAATCTAGATAAGCTTTTAATCCTCTATTTGACGATACTTGATAATTCAATGGGATGTGTGCTCGGCCAACACGATGAGTCAAGAAAGAAAGAAAAGAAAATATACTACCTTAGTAAAAAGTTCACTGAGTGTGAAATAAGGTGCTCACCAATTGAGAAACTATGTTGTGCCTTGGTCTGGACAACTCGGAGATTGAGGTAGTACATGTTGTATCATACGACCTGGCTCATTTCGAAGCTAGACCCACTGAAATACCTAATGGAGTCAACTACTTTGAATGGACGGATGGCCCGATGGCAAATTTTACTTTCTGAGTTTGACATAGTTTATGTGAACCAAAAGGCGATAAAAGGGAGTGCAATAGTAGATTTTCTGGCCAGTAGAGCTCTGGCAGATTACGAGCCTTTGGACTTCGATTTCCCTAATGAAGACTTAATGTACGTAGTAACCACTGAAGAAAGTACCCGTAAAGTCGTCCTTGAAACCGAACTTGACGGGCATCGAATGCTATGGGCAATGGAATTGGGCGATTCGTGTCCCCAAACGGAGATCATTACCCATTTACTTGTAGGCTGGATTTTGATTGTACAAACAACATGGCAGAGTATAAAGCTTGCATCATAGGTATCCATGCCACTATAGAACATAAAGTTAAGGTGTTGAAAGTATACGGAGACTCTGCACTAGTGATTTATCAACTTAAAGAAGAATGGGAGACGAGAGATCCCAAATTGGTCGAATACAAAAGATTGGTCCAAGAACTGATCAAAGAGTTCGATGACATCACTTTCAGTTATCTACCAAGAGACAAAAATCAGATGGCTGATGCTCTAGTCACATTGGCTTCTATGGTACGAGCAAACAACGAGGAGGATATGAGGCCTATACAAATGAGCATTTATGAGGCCCTAGCCCATTGCTACAACGTGGAAGAAGAGGAGCAAAATGATCACCTGTGGTATCACGATATACTAAAATACGTGAAAGATCATAAATACCCCAATCAAGCAACCGAAAATGACAAAAGGACGTTGAGAAGACTAGCTTGTGACTATGTCTTAGACGAAGAGATCTTATACAAAAGAAGAAAGGATCAAGTGCTATTGAGATGTGTGGATGGCACCGAGGCCAGGCAGATCCTAGAAGAAGTCCATGAGGGTGTCTGTGGAACACATGCCAATGGGTTCGCAATGGCCAGACAAATCATGAGATTCGGGTATTATTGGTCTACCATGGAAAGAGATTGCATTGATTATGCTAAGAAATGTCATAAGTGCCAAATTTATGGGGACAAGATTCATGTACCACCCTCACCTTTACATGTTATGACCTCCCCATGGCCTTTTTCTATGTGGGGCATGGACGTCATTGGACCAATCTCACTAAAAGCTTCCAATGGACATCGGTTCATCTTCGTGGTAATTGATTACTTCATTAAATGGGTGGAGGCCACTTCATATGCTAATGTGACAAAATCAGCGGTCAGCAAGTTCCTAAAAAAAGAAATCATATATAGATATGGAATGCCTGAGAGGATCATATCTGATAATGCGTTAAACTTGAACAACAGCATGATTGCAGAAGTCTGTAGGCAATTCAAGATCAGACATCACAATTTGTCACCATATCGCCCAAAGATGAATGGTGCAGTAGAGCTAATAGGAACATCAAGAGGATAGTAGGGAAGATGACCGAGACTTACAAAGATTGGCAGGAGAAGTTACCATTTACCCTTTTTGCCTATCGAACGTCGGTTAGAACCTCCACCGGGGCAACTCTTTTCTTATTGGTTTACGGAATGGAGGCGGTTTTACCCATCGAAGTTAAAATTCTGTCCTTTCGAGTATTGTCTGAACTGAAATTGGATGAAGCAGAATGGATCCAAGCTCGATATGATCAGTTGAATCTGATTGAAGAAAAGAGACTGAAAGCTATCTGTCATGGCCAGATGTACCAAAAGCGAATGATGCGAGCATACAACAAAAAAGTACGTCCAAGAGAATTCCATGAGGGAGATTTAGTTTTAAAAAGGATCCTCCCCATACAAAAGGATTTCAGAGGGAAATGAATGCCAAATTGGGAAGGACCTTATGTGGTGAAAAAGGCTTTTTCTGGAGGGGCACTAATTTTGGCCGAAATGGATGGGAAAAATCTATCCAATCCCATAAATTCAGATTCAGTTAAGAAGTATTATGCTTGAAGAAGGGAAAGGCTAAAGTGAAAACCTGCAAAGGGCGCTTTAAAACCTAAAAAAAAAAGGCGGAGAGGCTAAAGCAAAAACCCGCAAAGGGTGCTTTGAATCGAAAACCCGACAAGGGCGGCTCAAATTCTGACAAAAAGGAAGGGTATGCGAAGATTTTATTCTCTCCAAATTAGCAAAAAGGAGGAATGTTGCACCTCAGAACATCTACAAAGCACTGCAGATCTCCCAGCGTCTATCCAGCTCAAAATGATCTTCGGAAGGATTCGGTAGTGAAGCTCAGGCTGCAATATATGGGGCACCTACTTTTTCTTTTTACCCATTTTTTGTATTCCAATAATGTTTACTTTTGTTGATTCAATCCAATTCCATTCTTCATAAATTTCATTGTTATTTCAAATCTTTAAGCTGTTTGCAATTGAAATAACGACCCATGGACCCATAATGCTTCCATAAAAGGAGTCCCGCCTATTACTCTGGAAGCCTCTAAATAGCACAAGAACTTAAAACAGGACTGTTGTCTAGGAACCACCACACTTAGGGGTTGAAAACATTCGAGGAAGAGGAGCCTAAAATTATGACTATTTCTTCAGATTCGCCGTCATAGATATCAGACAAGATGTTGCGTCTGTGCTGTGACCTTGACAAGCGAACGAGCAATTACGGCCCCAAGCTTGTAAAAAGAGATCATTCTCATGACATCCCGCATTCATGCAAATATCCTTCGTAATATCATTGCATCTTAATTATTATGAAAATCATCATTCTCATGACATTCTGCATTCATGTAAGTGTCATCCATATCACACGTAGTCAAGAGCATTTGAGTCATTCCGATCATAGCATCCGCATCATTTGGCATAAACACAAGCATATAAAATCTACAGGATATGTCCCTAGAGGACAGTAGTAACACTATTAAAGATTACCCTATTGCCATCGACCAGCGGTGGAATGGGTTGTCCTATTGCCATCGACCAGCGGTGGAATAGGTTGAAGGTTGCCCTATTGCCATCGACCAGCGGTGGAATAGGTTGAAGATTATCCTATTGCCATTGACCAGCAGTGGAATAGGTTGAAGATTGTCCTATTGCCATTGACCAGCAGTGGAACAGGTTGAAGATTATCCTACTGCCACTGGCCAGCAGTGGAATAGGTCAAAAATTGTAGATCTTGTCGCCCTAACCAGTAGTGGGGCAAGATCGAAGGCAAATCTTGGCTCCCTAACCAGTAGGGAACATGATTTAGGCCACCGTCCTATGTCCCTGACCAGCAGTGGAATAGGTTGAAAATTGTAGATCTTGTCGCCCTAGCCAGTAATGGGGCAAGATCGAAGGCAAATCTTGGCTCCCTAACTAGTGGGGAACATGATTTAGGCCACCGTCCTATTGCCACTGACCAGCAGTGGAATAGGTTAAAAATTGTAGATCCTGTTGCCCTAACCAGTAGTGGGGCAAGATCGAAGGCAAATCTTGGCTCCCTAACCAGTAGAGAACATGATTTAGGCCACTGTCCTATTGCCACTGACCAGCAGTGGAATAGGTGGAAGATTGTCTTATTGCCATTGACCAGCAGTGGAATAAGTTGAAGATTACCCTATTGCCACTGACCAGCAGTGGAATAGGTGGAAGAATTTCTCATTGCCACTGACCAGCAGTGGAATAGGTCAAGAATTGTAGGTCTGGTCGCCCCGACCAATAGTGAGGCAAGACCAAATGCAAATCTTGGCTCCCTAACTAGTAGGGAACATGGTTAAGCTTTAGTCCTATTGCCTTAACTAGCAGTGGAATCGGCTGAAGACCAAAGACATCATCTCTTTGAAGTTGCGGTAGAGCAATTCAAAATAAACAAGTCTCATCCCTTCGAAGTCGCAGCGGGAGCAAATTAAAGCTACAGGTCCTATCTCTCTGAAGTAGCGGTGGAATGCGATGGACTAGAATGAAGCTACCTGAAGAGGAAGAGCACCAAAGAATTCAAGACTCAACAAGACCGAGTAAATTTGGACCTTCTTTATGTCTTTGCTCCATTCTCGTTACACGACAATGAGCAAAGAAGCAGGTATAGAAGGCCCAAATTGTCCGGGGCCCATTTTACAACCCAAACCCGAATAGCCCACTAAAGCCCAATTACAAAGCCCCTAACCCACTAAACAAATCAGCCCAAATTCACTAAAGCCCAATTACCCAAACACCCTAATCAGAAAAGAAAACAGAAAGAAACCCTAGGCGCCGAACCAACCCCCACCTGCCCCCTGACAGCCATCTGCTCCCTGCACCGACGGCCACCGTCCCATCGCCACTTACTCCCCATACCATGCAAAAAAGGAAACCGACACGTAAAGAAACAGAGGCAACAGAGCAGAGAAATGTGCAAAAGAAAATACAGAAAATTTTTGTAAATGGCTATAAAAAGCCGATTAAAATCCATTGTAAGGGGTTTTTTTTTCTCGATAAAAAAAAAGAACAAAGATTCGAACACAAAAAAAAAGACGAAACAGATCAGCAAACACCGAAACAGAGACCGAAGAGGTGATATTTTTTTACTTTCAAAATTTTATTTTATTTTACAAATACTCTTATTCGTGCGAGTGTACCAAGAATACATATAAAAACTGGTAAAACAAAAAAAACGCACACATCACGAATTTTCGCCACAGTGCGGTGGGTGGCAGTGATGGCCGGTGACGGCGACGACCAAAAACTCACCGGAGGCTCCCCCCTTGCAGAGAAAAAAAAGGAGAAGAAAGATTTTTTTTTAACTCTCAGCAAAAATGATTTTTTTTCTGACTTTAGGGCCTTAAAAAGCCCCTCAAAAGCGTCGTTTTGGGGTTGACTTTAATGCCCAAAACGACGTCGTTTGCCCCCAGATCCGCGTGTTGACCCGACCGCCTCGGGATCCGCGTTTTTAAATCAATGGGTTATTTGCCATTTTGGCCCTTCCGCTTTTTCAAACCTTTGCAATCAGATCTTGTTTGATTTTCAAATTCGACCCTATGATTTATTCCGGTTCGTAATTTAATCCTCCCTACTGCTGCGCGTTTTGGCCGAAGGGGTTTATTGCCTCTTTGGTCCCTCCAGTCCTTCCGCGCGTGTAAATAGGCCCCCTAATCTTTCTTTTATTTTAAATTTTCCCAGAAATTTTGTATTTTAATTTAATTTAGTCCTTTTTTTATTGTTTTCACTATTTTTTTTAACCTAGCTAAAATTTATTACCATTATTGATATTATTATTATTATTATTATTATTATTATTATTATTATTATTATTATTATTATTGTTTTGCTATTAGTATTGTTATTTATATGTTTATTGTATTTACTATTATATATCCTTTTACTATCACTAATATTATTACCGGTTTCATTATTATTATTGTCTTATTATTATTTGTTAGTATTCATGCATTATTTTTATTGTCATTTGATTATCATTTATATTATTATTTTCACATTAGTACCGTTATTTTGTATTTTATTGTTTTATTATTTAATTTTCATCGCTATAATTGTATTATTCTATTTTACCACTAATATTATATATGCATTATTCATATTGGTATAGTATTATCATTGTTTTATATCATTATCATATTATTATTATTATCATTATTTCTCTTATATTTGCCATATTTATATCTACGTTTATTTTTCTTAACTTCATATTATTACTACACAAAAATGTATTTTGAAAATCATCATATTTCATTTAAAGGTTTTAGAATAAAGGTGATGTTTTGTATTTAGGAATTCGGGAAATAGTGCCCTAACGTGCTGGGTTGCGATTTTCCGTTTAACTAAATAACTTAGCATCCCTTTTACGAAGTTTCGCGAATCACGAGATGACTTTGATTACGAGAGATTAAAACATCGTATCCTAACGTGCTGGATGTGATGTTTATATCTTTTCGGGACAAAGAAATCTCAAGTTTTGATTTGAGCCTTTTCTTTAATTTAATACGATACGACCATTTCATAAAATTGATACAATCCATTTAAAGGCTTTAAAATAAAGGCAATGTTTTGTATTTAGGAATTCGGGGAATAGTGCCCTAACGTGCTGGGTTGCGATTTTCCGTTTGACTAAATAACTAAACATCCTTTGATAAACGTCGTAAAATCATGAGATAGCTTTGATTATGAAGGTTTAGAATATCATGTCCTAACGTCCTTGGATGTGATGTTTGTACCCTATCGGAACAAAGAAATCTCAAATTTCCCAATACCTTTTAAAGGATCCGTATTTTAAAACATTTTCAAACTTCCGACATTAAGACACTAATTAATCATTTTGGTACCAATTTTGGGCGTCGAGGGTGCTAGCCCTTCCTCGTATGAACCGACTTAGAACCCGATTTTGAAATTTCAGTAGACCATCAACATTGTTTTAGTAAACCCAAATGTTTTATTAAAACAAAGGTGATCCGATCACACCAAATAAAGATCGGTGGCGACTCCCTGTCTTTTTTTTCGTTTTTAAAAAATCAAAGTCGAACCCCTTTTTGTTTTCTTCCAAAAGAATGGTTACGACAATTTTGATTGAGAAAATTAGGAAAATAGTGGTTCGGATTTTTATATTACATATTGATTATGGATTATAGATGATGTGATAAGAAGAATTCGTAAAATAATTTTTAAAATATTATAAAATTAATAATTATTAAAAAAAGTTCACCAATCACAACTTGCCACATGCCTAATTTGGTTTGTTTCTATAAAATGTTTTAAATTTTTTTAAAAATGGGGAAATAAATGGATGTAAACTTTTGAGTAATGAAACATAATTTAGGTACAACTTGTAAAAAAAATATCAATTAAGGTAAAAAAATTATTAATTGTTAACGTAACTTACACATGGATTGTCACGTCAACAAAGTAAATAGATGTTAATTTTCTTTTCATTTTGGGGTGATTTTATAAACAATATAAGTTTAAAGGCTAAAAGAAATAAAAATTTAAATAAAACGCTAAAATGATGTTTTTAAAAATTAGAAAGTAAAAAAAACTTTATTCTGATTTTTAGTCCCTTAATACTTTATATTGATTTGATTCTATTTATAATTATTCACACATGTATTATTTGTAATCAAACATGCACACAACTTTTTCTTAAATTGTGTAATGCTTTGAAGAAATCAAATGGTTGAATGAAAATTTTGACTGTTTTATTTATTTCTTTTCTCTAATTTATGTGTCATAGCTTTTGACTGTGTATCTTTTCAATCTTTATATTGCAATTTCCATAGAACTTTTAACAAAATATTACTTGTTCCAATTTACTTCAAAAACTAATTGTGTGTGGATCACTCTTACTAACAATAAATAAAAATAAAATATAATATGAAACATGAAATATCTTAAAATTTAAATATTATATATATATATATATATTCATCATCTCATTATAAGTTTAATTTGATTATATCTGTTCTTTTTTACACAATATTTAGAATTATTAGTCCTTCTCCAACCCATAAACAGGAGGATAATGCGCTTCAGCACACTCGAACTCACGTCTTCCTGCATTGACAACAATACCCATGCCAATCGAGCTAAGACTCAATCGACAATTTAAATATTACATTTATAAAATTCTTTAACCATGATTATAATACAATAAAATATATAAATTATTGTATTTATCTTTATGTTTATTTTCATCGTTTTTTTAAATAGCGGAGAAATTGATTTAATAATTGGATCCATGTTTAAATCGTATGAACTTAACTTAATATTGTATAAAAGAACTTGCCCTAAAAGTTGCTTAATCTAATATTGTATAAATTTTTTGTTAGACACTCGTTTAACACGGTTTTAAATCCGAATCTATTGTGATGAAAAAAGAAACTACCTACCTGCAAACGGAAGGCCATAGTGCAAAAGCTTCCTCTTCGGAGACATAAAACAAGCTAAGGTAATCTTTCCATTCAAGAGCCTTCTCAGCTTGAAGGGTAAAACTCATGCCAAACCTCACATTGTTCGACGACGAATGTTCCTTGGAGTACTTATTCTTAACCTCAGCCAGTAACCCAAAGAACTTGTAAGTAGCATCTTTAATATTCTCCAAAACTTCAACAGGTACGTTATGGTTAACAATCTGAAAGAAACCCCATTTTGAAGCCGCTTCACAGATCGATTTCGTCACTTCGGAATCGTCTGGATTTGACATATCAATTATGGGGATCGAATCATGAGCTTGGACATTGGTCATACACATCCTTTCTTCCAAAGGCTGAATATATTGTTTAGGAAGAGCTTTGAGACCCATTTCGGACAAACCCTTCACTCCATTCCCTTGGTTAATGACGAGATCGATGAGAGCTGAGGAATCACTGAATGGTTCGGCAACTGTTTGGAGCCATCGTTTTCCTATTCCAAGTTAAAAAGAACAAAGGTGTACTGGATGAAGAGATTGATAGTGGTTAGAAGAGATAGCTATGGTGAGAACTAGGTTTCTGTAAGAATGTTTTGCGCCAACCCTAATAATATTATATTTTATCTTTTGAAAAAAAAAAAAAGTGAGTCAGAAATGGTTGGCATAGTTACAATATGGCTGCACAAATTTGGAGTTTATGGGGCACGTTTTGCACTTTTAGGCTTAAGCAACTTTCCTATGACTTGCCTTTAAATGTGAAAACGACATGACATTGGTGTTAATTTCATGTATTATAATTGTTTTTTTTTCTTGGTAAAAAGTCTCTCATGGAGGTCTCTGACCAAATTAACTCTAAAAAGTTAAAGTAATATAATCTATGTCAATTTTGAAAAACAAAATTTTAAGGATAATCAATCATAAAATTAATTTTTTTTTGTTTATTTTACATCATTTTGATTGATATAATAATTAATTTAGACATTAAAGATCACTATTTTTTTGTTAATTTTAGTAGTTTTTTAAGCTAAATTTATTTATATTAAATTTTTGAATTTTAGATTTAAAAAAAATTCATTCATTTTAGCACCAAAGAGATTGAATATATAAACATTGAGGGCTTAATTTATTATTATTTCAATTAAGATTATATACCATTGACAAAAAAATTTAACTAATGTGATTAATTTACCTTAATTGCTTACTTTCGAAATTAATAGGAACTTGAGACGTGTTTTCACCTTGTTTTTTGTAAAGGGGTTGTATATTTTGACCGGTTATCCTTTGAGTTATGAAGGACTTCTTTTATTTGGATGTTGTGGTCTTATAATTTTTTTAAAAATTTATAAATTTATGCCGGTTGAGTTTTAACTCGATTGGTATCGGTATTGTTATCAGTGCAGTAGAACATGGATTTGAGTGTGTTGAAGTGCATTATCCTCCTATCTAAGAGTTGGAGAGAGATTTTACGTAGTTCTAGACATTATATTAAAAAGAGTAGATATAATAAGAACCTATAATAAAATTAATGTTAAAAATTATAAATTTATTAAATCCTTTAATAATGACTACATAATATAGTAGTGAAAACAGATTGTATGAAATAATGATATTATCTATTTTCAATAGTTTTATACCACATCAATAATTTCATTCTAAATTTCAATAATTTAATTTGGGTATAATTTTTCAGGATAAAAATTTTGATTTGACATAAAACTATTGAAATAAAAGATAAAAATAATGTGACATTACTATTTCATATAATTATTTTTAATAATAAAATACACGTCATGTTTATTTTGTTTCCTCGAAAAAATTAATATATATATATATAACATTCGTTTCAAGAAGAATATTGGTAATTAAAAAAAAGGTACTCGCATGGAGAAATTAATTAAAAATAAAAAAAAAACAGTTGTCTTAAGTTGCAAGGAGAAATTAATTAAAGAAAGGAGAAAAGAACAATAAATTAAAAGATCTCATTGTGGCGTTTTACAGTATGTATACTATCAGCTTTTATGCTTACAATTTATTGTTTTCACTTATAACCCATTTTCTCGAAAACTAAATCTACGACTGCTTACAACTATGGGATTAAAATATTTATAATTCAGCAAACGCAACTGTTTTCTTCCCGTCATGTGCTTTACGGAAAAAATGTTTGACGTAATCTGAATAAAGAACTTGTTTATAAATCGGCTTCTCACCATTTTCGATTAATTCAGGCAATGGTCCGATCATATCACTAGGTCTTGGGTTTACGAAAATAGGGACAGAAATTCTGTTATTGCTTCCATTGGCAACCACACGATGTTCCACACTCTTGTACTTTCCATTGCTCATTATCTGCAATGCATCTCCGACGTTGATCACGAGAGAACCCTTGATCGGAGGAACATGGATCCAATTATCTCCGTCATTTCCTCTAACAAAAAGTCCACCGATTTCATCTTGAAGGAGAATTGTAAGGGTCGAAACATCAGAGTGTCGACCAACTCCAACAGTGAGTTCGGGGTTAGGACATTTGGGATAATAGTTAAGGTTAGTCCTCTTCGAACCCATCAACAAGGATTCCTTGGTTTCATCAATCTCATTCACATTTAGACCCTTCATTAGCATTTTTAATAACTGTTTAATTACAACTTCGGACTTCCTCATATAATCCAGCACTTGCTCCCTGTAACCAAAAAAGAAATCGATTAATATGCTTGTTAGCTAATTATGTGCATGTCAAGTACGACTGAGAAAATCGGATTAAATTTGTCGGTTGAATTAATTGAATGAGGTATCTGATATAGTTATATATAAAATAAAAAATTTAGACAATTAATCAAAAACATATTTAAGATTTTTTAAGAAAATATATATGTTAGGATCTTTTATGATGAAAACATATATTTACCTGCAAACGGAAGGCCATAGTGCAAAAGCTTCCTCTTCAGAGACATAAAACAAGCTAAGGTAATCTTTCCATTCAAGTGCCTTTTCAGCTTGAGGTGTAAAACTCGTGCCGAACCTAACATTGTTTGACGAGGAATGTTCCTTGGAGTACTTATTCTTAACCTCAGCTGCTAACCCAAAGAACTTGTAAGTAGCATCTTTAACATTCTCCAAAACTTCAATCGGTACATCGTGGTTAACAATCTGAAAGAACCCCCATTTCGAAGCCGCTTCACAGATCAACTTCTCCACTTCGGGGTCATTCGGATTTGACATGTCGATGATGGGGATTGATTCTTGAGCTTGAACGTTCGTCATGCACATCCTTTCTTCCAAAGGCTGGATGTATTGTTTTGGAAGAGCTTTGAGACCCATTTCTGATAAACCCTTCACTCCATTCCCTTGGTTAATAACGAAATCAATGAGAACCGAGGAATCGTTGAATGGTTCGGAAAGTGATGGAGCCATTGTTTTTGCTGAAGAGATTTGGTTTGGATAGTGTTTGCAAGAGAAAGCTATGATGAAAGCTTGGTTTCAATCCACAGCTATTTATACACAAAATTTCCTGTCTGAAAGCCCCGCCAACCCTAATGACATCATAATATTCAAATATTTGAAATTTTAAAAGAAAAGAAATGCATGGTCAAAAATGGTGAGCACAATGTCGCAGCTCAATTTTTTGAATTGATTTGCCACTTTTTGAAACTTTCCTACAACTTTCTTTTAAATGTTAAAACACGATTATTCGTACGACTTTGGCACTAAACTGGAAAAAAGATTCATCCATTTTTCTAAAAGATTAATCCATCCTTCTATTATATAAAAGGATCAGCCCCTATACTAAACACATCAATTCATTTTCATTAAAAATTTATTAAGAAAAGATTCATCCTTCTATTAAATGGATGAATCCCTTTTTTGTAAAGTAATAAACGTGATTACTGAAAGTATATATATAAATATATATATAGAGAGAGAGAGAATCAATCCGATTAAGTAACGAACAAGTAAAAATAGCTGAAAAAATTAAAAATTAAACACACTAATTTAATGTAAAAAAATTAATTTAAAGAGAATAAAATCCACAGGTAAATATATTCTATTTTATAACGAATTTATATACACTGCATTTGTTTTAATATATATATATACACACGATATTTTAGTTATATTTATAAACTCATAATAAATTTTAAAAAAATCTATTATTTTATTATAAAATATAATATAATATTTATCGAAATTCTAATCTTTATTGTACAATTTGTCAATTGCAAGATAAAGTTGAACTATGGACAAAGGTATTTGCATGCGCATTTGGTTCAAGTTTCAAACTTCAATATTGTTTAGGTCATAAAATCTTTAATTTTCTTGCCGTCAATTTTATCAATACATTGCTTGATAATGATTTTAGTAACAGTTTATATAAAACTTTAGTTATGTTTTTTTATGATTCAATATATGTTAGTTTACAATTTTATGGGTTATTTCAATTTTAATTGTGAAATTATTTTTATTACAATATTTCTTATAAATTTCTTTAATTTTGTTATATTTTTATTTTAATTTAATTTCAATTAAATAATATTATTTCTAAATAAATAACTAATATCTTTAAAATTACCGTTGCCTATTTTTATTACCAATTGGATTATATTTTATTACACAATAAAATTAAACAACCATAATATTATCGTTATGTATAAACTTTTGAAACCAAATATATCATTGCTAAATTTAACTTTACACAATGACTAAAAGCCGTTATGTAGCACAAAACGTATCCAATTATTATGTCGTTGCAAATTAATATTTAGTAGCTATATAAATATCGTTATGTAAAAGTATTAACAATCATATTATTATTATTGCGTAAAGAATTTGACAAACACATTTTATGGTTGTTAAAATAAATTTTTGACAATGACATATAACTGACGTGTAATCTAATACACAACCAATTAAAATATCATTGCAAAATAATATTTAGCAACCAATAGTATTATTGTTACGTAAACAATTTAACAAACATATATATCTTATGGTTGTTAAAACAATTTTTTTTTGAAAATAACATTTAGTCGTCGTGTAATGTAATACACAACCAACTAAAATGTCGTTACAAAATAATATTTGACAACCATCATATATCTAAATTTACATTGTTACAAATCTTATTTTACAACTAATATATTGTTGTTATGTAATAATTTTTGTAATTGAAATATTGTCGTTGAGTTATAAATTTAGTAACCAATTTTCTTGTAACTAAAATATTTTAACACAAATAAATTAAGTTGTTGTTAAAAAAATTATATTTGAAAATGAAAAAGTTGTTGCAATATATATATAATTAAAAATGAGTTTTTAATTTTTAAAGTCGTTGCGCATACTTTAGACAACATAGGTATACGCAACAACTTTGCAACGACTTTTTGTCGTTACAATAAAATTTCAACAACAATAATACAACACTTAGTAATGACTTTTAGCGTTGGTAATATCCTTTTTTTTCTTGTAGTGACCATTGATAAAAATGGAGGTTTTGGATTGTAAGTATTTAGGTTTGATACTCAATATGTGTAATTTATATGTGTAGGTCTCTAAACCTTATTATGTGTTGTTGCTATGTGTGCTTGGATTTTTAGTCATGTTAGTTGGTGTTAGTATGAGTTATTCCGGTTCTTAGTTTATTTATGTATAATTGATGCATTAGTCTAGATTATTCTAATTCTCGATCTATTTGTACTGTAATAGTTTATTTTACTTAGAAAATTTTAATTATACTTTACATGCAATCTTTTAAAAAAATTAAATATTTTTAATTTTTAATATTTTAATATTTTTAGAGTGTCAAAATAATTTTTATTAATTTTAGAAACCAAAATGACTATTTTTCCCGTGATTACATTTTAAAGTCTCTCTTTTGACCTAAATAGTTTCTTTTCAAATTTTCTCCCTTTTCCATTCTTAAATTCATTGATTACAAACAGTTTTTTTGTTGAAAAGTTACCGTAAGTAATTATGATTCAGTACCAAAAAGGAAGTATTGACTTTTCTTCTATTTTTTATTGTTGAAAGTTATAAATTTTTATTGAGTCGTTTTCATGAGTTAATTAAATAATAATTTAATTAAAAATTATTAAAATATTTTTTATTTAAAATAAATTAATTTATTTAAGAGTACTTTAAATTTTTATTTAAATTCAAATCAAATGCATTAGAAAAACTTTAAATTTACCACATAATCAATCAATTGATTACATGCAAAATGGAGTAATAAAAACTTCCAGCTCATGTCTGATCGACAGAACTGCAGTATAACCTACAAAGAAATATAACAGCACTAATACAAATCACCAAAAAAAACAACAAATTACCAATAAGCTTTAAAAAAGTGATTCCTGGACAGTCCAGCGTTGGCCAATGAATTTTTATTATGCACATTGTATTACCTATATGTCTTAATAATATTGTTAATTGAGTTGGTTTCATAAATTAACTCGATATTAATTCAAGATTAATGACAATATCTTGATAAACAACTATAGTACATTTAATATTCTTAATCTAATATATTTACGTGTTTAAATTTTGTTTACTCATAATTTAATTGAATTTCTTTTATTTTAATATCGCATACATTACATGTATAATTATTAATTAATTTCAAATCATATGTTTTATTATTTACTGTATATTATTTATAAATATATTTTAACATTTTAAATTATTTGTAGTTTTGACACGCATAAACGTATAATAACATTTTTAAGTATATTCTATTTGTATTTTACTATTTGTGTAATTAATTGTTATTTTCTGCTCCATTTGTCAGGTATTGAGTATTGACCTTTTATTATACTTTACCAAACGATTCTTCAATGAATATTAATTTAATAATCACTTCCATCAATTCTCCCTTTCACTTTACGTTGCTTTCCGTCCGTAGATAAACATCAACGTTAAAAATTTATATTTTATTGTGAATAAATTGTATTAAGATGAATATTAATAAGTATAATTTTCATACACCAATAAGATAGAGACGTATTATTAAATTTTAAAGATAATAATGTATTATTATATACTTATTTATATTTAATATTTTTTTAGCTTAATTTAACTTTAATTAAATTACTTACAATAATTATTTTTAAACTATAAAAAATATTTTTCTTCTTTTACAAATTTTAATCATTTTGTTTTTTTTCCATAAGTTAATATTTTTATTTTTGTACCACCAATTTTGAAAAAAAAAGTAATTTTTGTCTAATTTTTTACATGTTATTGACACATAATTTTAGTAATTATTTTACCGAAAACTCTAAATTTTAGACTCAAATCCTAAACCTCGAGATTTAGGATTTGGGTTCAAGATTTCAATTTAGATTTTGAGTTCGAGCTTCAAGGTTCATGTTTAAGGTTCAAGAGTTTAGAGTTATGAATTTAAATTTAGGGTCTGGGCTCAATGTTCAAGGGTTCAGGGTCACATGTTACTAGTTTGATGTCAGGGTTTGACTTTAAGGTTTAAGGGTTTGGAGTTATTATTTAGGGTTTATGATTTATTATTTGAGGTTTTTAGAATTAGAGCTCGAGTTTATAGTTTGAGGTTTAAGATTTGATGTTCTAAACTTAATTAGAGTTCATTGTTTTGGGTTTAGGGTTGAGAATAAAAAAATAATTGAAAAGGGATCATTAATAATATGGTGGGAAGGGTTCATAAAATAATTCTATATGGACGAGTGTATAATAATAATTTCATGTATTTAAAATTTAATGATGTGGCAATATTTTATTGGTGCCTAAAACCCTTAGTTTTAGGATAATCCTAATGTAAGTTATTCCTATTTTATTTTGTATATATGACGGGTATGTCGATATTTAATTTTATTATTTGGATAAAAATATTAATAAATCTTTTAAAAATTTCATTAAAATTATCTCTTAACTTTTGGTTTTAATTTATTTCAAATAAAAATATAAAAGGTTAAATTATGCTATTAGTGCTTGTACTTTGCAAAAATTGTGGATTTAGTCAATGTACTTTAATTTGATCAATTTTAGTCTTGACTCAAGAAGTAGCAATTAAATCAGTTTAGTTAAATTCAATTACTAGTCCTATACTATGTATAAAGTTGTAGATTCCATTCATATTTTCCAATTGGATCATCTTAAATCTCTATACTTTTGAATTTTAAAATTTTAGTATTGATTTGATGCAAATGACAGTCATTAATCTATTAACTAGATTTTTAGCGAGTAAAATGTAGAAATAACAAGTTGACATGACATTACGCATATAATAATATATTTTTTTGCATCAAATTTTGGAAAACAGGACTTCAATTAATGAATTTAACAATTATCATTTAATAATGACTGAAATTTGAAGTTTTAAAAAGTACAAAGATTAAAAATGATCAAATTAAAGTGCAGATATCACTAAATCCACAAATTTTTAAAGTACGAGAGACTAATAGTAAAATTTAATCACAAATAAAAAATTTACATGTCGGATCAACTCGGATCAAAATATCAAAAATTACAATATGATCCATTATTTAAATAAAAAAATGTTATTGGATCTGAACCTATTTAAATATAAAATATTTAGCCTTATCTGAGATCATATATAATATTCTAAATGATAAAACCAAATAAATATTCCCTCTTTTAATATTACTTTTCAACAAGCAAAATATTTTATTTTTCTTTTTGTTTATTTGACTACAATTCTATGCATACCAATATCTGAGGGTAAAGTTTGAAATATTACCAAATATCTTTATCCTTAAATCAAGATTTTGGTTATCCAATTTTTTAAATATACTTATTCAATGTTTTTATCTTTATATCTCCTAATTACACTATAGGTCAATTTAAAATTAAACATAATTAAAATTATTATATTTATTATTTATTGTTAAAAGTATTTATATTATTTACAACTTTAAAATATGATATTAATTGACCAATTTTTTTTTCTAGCGTTCAATATAAGCAGGGGTCACGGACCCTAAAATGGAACTCGATTAATGGGTGAGAATAATAGAATAGATGTCACACAACTCAATAATATTAAATTCATAAATAAAGTTACGTATGGTCTAAACTAAGTTTTGGTCATCGAAAATTACTGTATTCGTTAAAGCATTAATGACTATTATATTAATTTTTATATAGAAATACACGTAATTAAATTTAAACCCGAGCCTTTTAAAAAATTCATTTATTATTATATTAATTTTATAAATATTATTACATGATAATCTAGTCATATTTTTTATATTCATACATTTTAAAACATTAAAAAAAAAACAGAGTTTGGTTCAAACTTGTTTGAATTGGGTTGAAGTAATTTGAGGTTGATTAAACAAACATCAATGCTAATAATATTATATATTTGTTTACTGCTCCAGATCTTGTCTGGAAATATCATTATAATAAACTATGCTGGAAAACTAGCTGAGAAAATTCATCTAATTTATTCAACGTTTCTAGGATTCCATTTTTTGTTCATTGAATTTGGTAAATACCCAATATTTCATTTTTAAAATTTAGATGCATTTTCTAAACCTTCAAAGGACTGAATCGATGAACGGCTGAAAACGTTAGGTTCTGATTTGAATAAATAAAAAATTTAGAACTAAATTGATAAGTTTGAAGAACAGTATTGGGATGGAGAAATTAATTAAAAAAGAAAAAGAACAACAAGACAACTCATAACCTCGCTAACCATCTGTTTGACCAGATCCAAGGGTGGGATGGCAAAAAAGTGTTGGAGACTGAAGCAAGAGTCGCCGTTCTATAGGGAATTCCCGTCAACGGAGCCAGCGGGATTCTAGTCACAACAGGGAATTGCGTGAACTATAGAGGAATTGCCGCCAACGGACACATTACCACACCTTTTATGTTTATAGTTTACAATTCAGCAAATTCTATTGTTTTCTTCCCGTCATGTCCTTTACGGAAGAAATGTTTGACATAATCTGAATAAAGAACTTGTTTATAAATTGGTTTCTCACCATCTTTGATCAGTTCGGGAAGTGGCCCGATCATATCACTAGGTCTCGGGTTCACGAAAATGGGGACAGAGATTCTGTTATTGTATCCGTTGGCAACCACGCGATGTTCCACGCTCTTGTACTTGCCGTTGCTCATTATTTGCAATGCATCTCCTACGTTGATCACAAGGGAACCCTTGATCGGAGGAACATGGATCCAATTATCACCATTGTTTTCTCTTACGAAAAGCCCTCCAATTTCATCTTGAAGGAGAATTGTGAGGGTTGAGACGTCGGAGTGTCGGCCAACTCCAACAGTGAGTTCAGGGTTAGGACATTTAGGATAATAGTTAAGGTTAGTCCTCATAGAACCCATCAATAGTGATTCCTTTGTCTCATCAATCACGTTCACATTTAAACCCTTCATTAGCATTTTTAGTAACTGTTTAATTACAACTTCGGATTTCCTCATATAATCTAGCACTTGTTCCCTGAAAATAAAAATGAAGAAGCAGCAGCTCATTAATATACATGTTACCAAACTCTATGCATGTCAAGCACTATTAACTTATATAGTCTACCTGCAAGCGAGAGGCCATAGTGCAGAAGCTTCTTCTTCGGAGACATAAAACAAGCTAAGGTAATCTTTCCATTCAAGTGCCTTCTCAGCTTGAGGGGTAAAACTCGTGCCGAATCTCACATTGTTTGACGACGAATGTTCCTTCGAATACTTGTTCTTAACCTCAGCTGGTAATCCAAAGAATTTATAAGTAGCATCTTTAACATTCTCCAAAACTTCAATCGGAACATCATGGTTAATAATCTGAAAGAACCCCCATTTCGAAGCCGCTTCGCAAATCGATTTCGCCACTTCGGGATCGTCCGGATTCGACATATCAATAATGGGGATCGATTCCTGAGCCTTGATATTGATCATGCACATCCTTTCTTCCAAAGGTTGGATATATTGTCTTGGGAGAGCTTTGAGACCCATTTCGTACAAACCCTTCACTCCATTCCCTTGATTAATAACGAAGTCGATGAGAGTGGAGGAATCGCTGAATGGTTCATCAGCACGCGTAGGAGCCATTGTTTCCCTATTGATTTCAAGTTAAAGGAATAAAGGTGTGTATTTGACGAAGAGATTGGGATAGTGTTTACAAGAGAAAGCTATGGTGAAACTATGTTTCAATCCACAACTATTTATATACAAAAAAGACTCACCAACCATGCTTTGAGCCGACCCTAAAATATTATGATATTTTATTATTTATGATTAAAACAAAATCCCCAAGTAATGAATTTATGGGGCACGTATTGCATTTTATGCAACTTCCTACACCTTTCCTTTTAACATTAGAACATGACATTATTCGTATGATTACATTATAGTATATATGTATAATTTTCATAGGACTATTTGTAAGTTCTTTTTTTTTTCTTTACTATTTCGTATTTGTTTTATATTTGTATTAGTTTTATTTTTATCATTATCATGAGTTGTATGACATTCTTCTAAGTTTTTATTACAACATTTTTCGTTATTCTCAAACTTCGACTTGTTTTGTTTAGAGTATGGAAAGAATGAAAGCTTGATTGAGATTCCATTGAGGACGAACCGATATAAACACAATGAAAACTTATTTGCTATTCTAGTGAGAAAATCAATCTCTCTCTATGAGTTAGGAAATTGAAAAGCAAACTATCTCTTATTTGAAAAATAAATCTCAGTGAATTTTGATAGAGTGTCTGCCTTTAGTATAGTCTGATATTTTAACTAACCTATATAATTTAACCAACCCATATATTATTTATTTAAAACAAATTTAATTAATGTGCTTGATTTAATTATTTTCTTAATTCAATTCTAATTATGTTAAAGTCATGGCAATTTTATTATGCTAGAATTTATGAGTAAATAAATTTACTTATCTTGTTCAACAAGATCGCGATGACTATTTAATTTAGTTTCCACTTCGAAATTCAAAGAAATTAAATAATAATTCAAATAAATTAATTTAATCTCTAAGTCATATTTTGCTCAAAGTGAGAAAATGTATTCATTGCTGCTAGTAATATAGGCAATCTATTTCTCTAACTCATCATTTTCATATACTCAACCCTTCGATTCAAATGCAAGTCATACAAGGTTATACCAAGCTAGTAAAATGAACAATTAAACATATATAATTAGGGTTCAAATAGTTTGTAACTAAGTTTTAACTCTTCATTTATTAATTAAAACATTATTTAGTCATGAGTCACTCCAGTAGAGTACCAAGATTGAGCTCTCCCTATTATATATCATTACGAAAGTTACTTATTAAGTGATCGTCTAATGGCGTTGTCATATGTGTGTTACCCTCGTAGGATATTATAATATCTTTGAATTAAATTCGTTCACCCAATATAATCTTATTTTATCTCATAATAATCATTACATCTTTCATTATGAAAAAGTCAATGACTATCTAATCCCAGCCCTAGGGGTAATTTGGGAGTGCGGCCGCCCAAGGCCCAAGGCTAGAAAAATAAATTTTTCAGCTTTTAACATGGAAAAACAAATCTTCACCTTTTAAGTTTTCTGATCAACGCTACATTGCATGTAAGAAAAAAAAAAAAAAAGAAAAGAAAAGGGCCCCCAATTTTTTATTTTATTACTAGTATATGTTTTTTATTTTATTGTATTGCATTTTATAATTCTTGTAAAAGGTATCTCAACTACTAGTAAGTTTATATTTTGCTCACTCAATTTTTATTAAAAAAATTATAAATCGATCATTGAATCATTCAGAAATTTTAGGATTTTAGGGACCTCCTTCAAAAAAAATTTCCCCAATTCGGTACTAGACCAAACGACCCAATTTTTGTTTGACGTGTGTACTTTGTAAAAGGCATATGTATCTAATTCGGACAAAAAAAAACTTAAATACCAAATTAAATATTGAAGTCAAACTCAGGTAATAAAACAAAAAAAAAAACTTAAGTACCAAAATAAACATTAAAACCAAAGTTAGATCCCAAATTAAGAAAAAAATTAAATACCTAATTAAATATTAATACTAAAATTAACCAAATTATATATTAATCCTAAAGTTTATTATTAAAACCCATAAAAAGTAGATCTAAACGTACAACTAAAAGAAGTGCCCTGCTGACCAACACCACATGAAAGCATCTCCACCTAAAATTATTCTTTTCAGATCTAATTTGTCATGATTGCATTTTTAAAGCATTTTAACCTAAATGTTATTTTTCAAATTATTTTTTCCTTCATCAATTACTAATAAAAATGATAAAAACTATTTAATGATAAAAATGATAATCTAATATCAAATTCTTTTTAGTGTATCTTTCACGATAGTAAAAATATAATTTTATTATTTTAATAATATATATTTTATAATTTTTAAATGATTAAATTAAATTTTATCATTTTATAAAAACAAAGTGTAATTTTATTTTATTAACTTAAAATTATAAAAATGTAAATAATTTTTTTCATTTTAGGAATGTCGGGCACTACCAGCCCCAAACTACACCCCTAACTTTAAATTAAAAATGTAATTGATTAATGATCCTAGTGGATCTAAACCTATTTAAAAATGAAATATTTAACCTTATCTCAAATCTCAACTAATATTCTAATTCAAACCAAAAGAATATTCGATATTTTAATATTAATCTTTTAATAAACAAAATCTATGGGCAATGTTTGAATATTATGGAATATCTTTATCTATTTATTTTAATTTCTTATAATTTATCGTTCTATAATTTATATTTTAATAATTCAATGGTAGGATGAAGAATATCATGCGCTATTGAACCAATTTAATATTTATATCATATCAATCGAAAATATTGTGATTATCAATATATATTTAATAATTAATTTTTACATCAAAAATAGTTAAAATTTAATATGATTATCTATACGAATAAAAATAAAAAAACAATGAAATTATTATAATATGGTTTAAAGGTCAAAAGTTCTCGTTAGAAAAAAAAAAACTAGTGTTTATTGAAAATTTTCATTCAATTGAGTCCTTGTCAACAAAAATAATAAGCATTCTTGGGTGACGTTTGCAAAAAGTAAGGTATTATGTCAATTTTAATAACCTTTAAATCTTAAAATTATAATTATAAAATTATATAAAACTATTTTTCCATATAAATTTATTATATAAACATATAATTATTTCAATCAAGTCAATAGATAACAATTTCTGATCGATTGACTACCCCAAAACTCGAGAAATTGTTATCTCTTGTTCACAAGTAGTAGAGGATACGAGTTAGGAGGGACAGTCATGAATCTCGATCATAGATCATAAAATAAACGCATAACATTTTTAAAGAGAACAAGTGGGTACAATCCTTAAGATAATATTATTGAGAAGATAACCACGAGTTTCAATCACGAACGAATATAAATAATTTTTTAATATAATTGAGGGAGTGAGACGCCACTAACAAACATTTTGTACAAATGGAAAATCCATAGTCAATGGTCAAATAATGAGATGAATAGGCCTCATTTTTCAGGCGAAACCCTCTTTTAAATTATAAAATAATTTAGTTAATCACATATTTCCAATTTAATTTGACTAAACTTATATGATTTCCTCATGTGAAATGAAAAAGGCAATTGACTATATTTTCCATTACCATTTAAAGCTGGGAACAGTAAATTCTACAAAGAAATAAAAACTTTTATTAAATTTTATTTTGTGATAAATATAATTATTTTTATAATTTTAAATAATAAAATCATTTTAAAATTTCTGTTTTTCATTTTTAAATAATTTAATTAAAGTAAATCCGTACAGGAAAATCAAATCAAGTGAAATGCATGTTTGATAATCCAAAATAAAAAACACTTAATGAAATATTTTCTATAAAATATGTGAAAATAAATTATATTATTTTTCATATAAAAACAAATTTAAAAATTAAATACACTAAAAATATTAAAATAAAAATGCTTCCCGAAAATTAAAAATACATTAAAGAAAGTATTTATACTTAAATAATACCAAGATAGCGCAAAATTAATAATAAAATAAGAATTATATAATATCCAAACAATAACAACAAAATAGTAGCAATATAATAGTAAAATCCCAACAAAATAACACCAAATTGGCAGTAAACAATAGTGGAAAAAAATTAGACAAATTCAAGTCAGTCCGAGCCTGAGCCAAAAAATTTTATCTAGACCCAACCCATTTAGAAAATAGGTCTTTTTTTATCCAAACTCATTTTCGAACATATTTTTTTGTCCAAATCCATTTACTTTTCTGGTTGACCTTCGGACCTAGATAGATGACTCCATGATGATGTCTAATAATATCTGCTCTTTTTAATATAATGCTTCCTAACCCATAAATAGGAGGATAATGCACTTTAACGCATACGAACTCACGTCCTTCTACATCGACAATAATGTCCATGTTGCAATTTAAAAAGGAACTTAGTTTACTCTTTTAACTTTAAATTACAAAGGGTTAATATACAGTTTGGTACCTAAACTATACATCATTCATTAATGTGATGTTTATAATTTTTTTTCCTCTCAATTTGGTACCTAAGAAATCACTCTGTTGATCAGTTTGCCTCAAACCGTAATGAAAATCTGACATGGCAGTTTGGACCAATATGATGCTTCCACATGTTAACTAATTCTTTAAATGAAAAATCCACGTGCTTTCTCAAGTACCAAATTGAGAAAGAAACTATAAGTACCACATTCATAAATAAGGTATAATTCAAGTACTAAACTGCATATTAATCCAATTTAAAAAACGAAATCTTTTATTATTAATAAATGTTTATTTTAAAACGAATTTAGGGACACATCTAAACTATAATAATAAAATATATAAACATTTTCACTTTCTCACATCTAAGTGGGTTAACATTTTCACAATAATAATAAAATAATAAGATAGATTCTGGTAAAGCTGTTTTAGGTAGTATCTTGCACGATCAAGAAGGTAAGTAGATCTGTGACTATAATAGATGTCTGGGGAAATGCTTAGTCTTGGATGCAGAATTATGGAAAATGCTAGATGGTTTGAACATTATGTTTAATAGATATTTTAAGAACATTTTGATTTAGACTGACAGTATGGAAGCAGCAAAGATGGTTCAGATTGTTTCATGTCTTCTTCGAATTCTACACTGATCAGGCAATACATCAAAAGTTGAAGGAGATTTTTACAATATATTCCTAAAGAAAATAATAAGGATATTGATTGTATAGCTAAGATGGTCTTTGATAGAATAGAAGGATTCGTGACATTTGAGGTTCCACCTAGTGTCTTAAGCTAATGTAATCTTTGGTTATTTTCTTCGCCAAAAAAGTTTTAGTGCGGTGATTAACTCTCTAATTATTATTTTAAGCTTTGCCTTATCGAGCAACCGTCCACAATATGTCGATTTTCAATAGAGTATGGGAGGCAAAATCCTATCGAAGGATAATACTTTCAATTATTGGGAGATCAAACAATTGTTTAGTAGATGATATAATGAAAGCTTCTTCCAAATAAATTGACCCTCAACAAACATTAATCATATTTTTACAATTTTAAGTGATAAAAGAAACTGTGCGGTGAATTTGGATACAAAAATAAGTTTATAAAACAATGAATTCATTTTAAAAACAGGTTTAAAATTTAATACTTATTAACTTAATTAATTAATTACATAATTTAAAGTTAATGATGTTGAGAGGGTTTCATTTGAATATCATCCCGACCTGAATAAAATTATTTTCATATCATAAAACGGATGAAAACACATATAATTATACTCAAAAAATCAATAATAAATTATAATATATTTACTAATAGTATGGCATGCTTAATTATCATAAGCACGTTATGGGAAATGGGAAGGTACAAAGAATTTTGATTGTAACCAATATATATATATGTAGTAGGGTTTTATCATGTTGTAAGTGCTTTTACATATAGTAACACTAATAATTAAATAAAATGGTTTATAAGCTCACCCAACTTTATATAATATATTAATATAAAATGATGTATCATAATAATAATTAATCTTTAAAATTTTAATAATATATAATAATATAGATACAAGTTAAATTAAAATTCGAACCAACATAAGCTTGTGTAATTTTTTTAATACTTATTAATTTATCATTAATCCTCAAAATTCTGTAACTAATAATATTCGATAAAAAAACATTATACGTTTACTCAAATTTGTAACTTTAAAAATCTAGTCCTGAATATATACCATTTAAAAATATCAAGCTCGGATACTAAACTATATATTATGCCTATATTTTTTTTCTACTTTTCTCAAATCTCTTAACTTTTTTCCCTCTCTCCATTTTTTTTTTTTACTTTACCAAGCCTTAATTAATGGATAAAAGTAGAAAGATGAAAAATAAAAAAATGATAATCCTTTTGAAAAATGAGTAAAGAAAATAATTTATAGAGTTGAAATTTAAGTAAAAAAAAGTTGAAAATGGCATAGAAATTGATTTTTATATATTTTCTTTTCTCACTTTTCTCATTCCCATTCTGTAACCCACTTTATAGTCCCTTCAGTCGTTGATATTGTCAAAATTTTCAATTTAGTCCTTCAGATGTTAAAAATTAGGTTAAAATATTTATCCTATCATAAATTGTCACATGAAGTAAGATGACATCACACGTATGACCTCAGTCAAAAATAACAATAAAAATCTTTAAAATAAAAAATATTAAATTTTTTAAAAGTTATAAAAATTTTAAGAAATTATTAGAAATTGTAGAAGATTGCAAAATTAGAATTATACATATACAAATCTTGGGCTTTCAAATCTAAGATAAATTTCACATTCTTTTGACAGCTCTTTTTTTTTTTTTTCCAAGTACTTCTTTGCAACTGAGCCTTCCAAAATCTATGGAGGCATCGAAGAATGGCACACTACAGTGTACATTGGTTGACGACGGCGACGGACACAGTGAACAAGTTGATGATGAAGATGCTTATGGTGGCCGTAACAGCGACCATGTTGATGAGAAGCTGACAGTGACGATTCAATAGTGCCTGAAAGTATGAAAGGGTTGATGATAAACAAACATGACAAAGAAGTGAATAAACACACTCCATCAATGAAAAAGACAATGCATAGTTTTCTTATTGCTTTTTCTACTTTTTTTTAAAAAATCTTTTACAATTTTATTTTTAATTATTTTAATAATTTAAAAAATGCAACTCCTATATGTTTTTTTCGTTTTTGAAAGTTTTTTAGACATTATTATGACATCATAATAATTTATGATTAATTAAATATTCAAGTCGGAGTTTTTTAATGTCCAAAAGCACTAAAACAAAAACATCAAACTAAAAATGAAGAGGAATTTTAATAAATTATAACAAACAAAATAGGAAACACAATATACTTTATGCATTAAGCCATATTAATATTATGATGATGTGGAAGGGTGCATAAATATTTTTTGGTTTGCCTTTCATAGATCTACATTGGCCACTGCCTCATTTTTGTACATAATTCTTTCCCATTTGCCCAATATTATCTGTATTAATTTAATTTTTATTATTTATGCATTTTCAAAAGAATAAAACTATTTGGAGGGAAAAGGATTGTATATGATAATAACACCACATTATTTATCTCTTTTTAATAATTTAATATCACATCAATATTCTTATCCTTAAAAAATTAAATACAAATAAAAATCCTAAAATTTAAAATAAAATTACTTATGTGACATTAAACTATTAAAAGGAATAATATACATGCTTTATACAATCTTTTCTCATATAGAAAAAGATTAAAAAAGATAGATAACCCATCTTGAGGAATATAGCCGGAATAGTTATCCCGACTGGTACTCCACCCAGCCAAACCAAACCATGGAATATACCATTCATGTCACAACCGAAAACCCTATGAGGAATAACTGGAACCAAGAAATAGATAAATAAAGCTCACTATATAACCGAGTCAAAAAGTACATTTTCTTCACTTTGGAAACTATAAAGTTGAAAATTAAAAAAGACAGCCCTGTATGCCAAACACTGAAACTGAAACCACATAATAATGGCTTTCTGCTTTAACTCAAATCAAACAAAAAAACGTCTGCACAACTTTCCAAGGTTAGTTTTGCCCTTTTAACCTAGGTATGAATCTAAGAATACCTCGAAATGAGTCATCTAAATGGTACAAATATCAAGCTGTGTGATGAGACTTTATAATGACTCGGATCGTATTTTGAAATATTTATATATCCCTACCTAAATATATTCTACACATTTCTGGTTGACATACAGGGAGCATCTCCAGCAGCCGGACTTGTGAAGCAATGGCAACTGCAGCTGAGTAACAATGGGCAAAAGAATGGTGCATCTGTTTACATTCAGGGATATGGGCTTTAAAACAAAGCACAACCTTAAACTCCCATGTCAAAATTCAAGAAATTGGCTTCCAAGGCAAAAATTGGCCACATCTACGAGTCCAACATCTCGTCTTGTATTTCATTTGGGGCAATGAGCCCTGGGATTGAAAGCATCCGTTGTCGTTCTCTTTCCCTCTGTAAAGCAGCTTCTTCTGCGTAGAGATCTTTATTGTCCTGCAGAAAATACAGCTAAAAGATCAGATCTTTCATAGAAGCAAACCACATAAAACTCCACCTTGGATATCATCAATCTCTCTACAAACTCGTAAGCTAAGAAGGTTTGCTTTTCCCCCTATGGAGCATTTAGGTTTTACCTGAGCTGAAAATTCTTTTGATTGCACAAGAAAGTCCCGTATGTGATTCTTAAATGTTGACAAATCATTTCTCGACTCAAATAGTCCATTCACTAATTGAGTGACCTGATATTCGAATAGATCAGATTATATCAACACTGTAGATAACACAATAAATTGATTAGATGTGAACCTTTTATTATACCTCAGTTGCTGTCATGTTGGGAAATGATGTACTAAGAAGTTTTATCGTGTATTCACGAACAAACATTCCGTTATTTGGATACTGATATGGAACTGTAGCAGCATCCCACAAGGGCTCAGTCAATAAACTGCTGTCAACCTGAAAATAATTCATTAACTAAGATTAAACAGATCCAAAATCGGAGCAATCAAGGCAAAGTACTTACCAGGCAGAACAGCTGCTGTAGAATCAAGACATGCAACTTGAAGCCAGGTTTGTGAAATGTGTCTGTCAAGACGGCAAAAATTTCTTGCTCAATAGTCAGAAAGTAGGTTCGGTAGAACTGGTTACAAAATTCAGAAGCCTGCGAAGTTACCAAAACCAAGAACTCAGCATCCGGTTCATAAATCAACACGGATATCAAATATGCAAAACCATAACATTGTCAGACCTGAAAGTTCTTCAGCATCTCCAGTAGAAGATTTAAACCAGTTTCGGCAATATTTCTCTCCGTATGTCGGAATGCCCAAACGATTGAATCCATAACAAGCTTTAGTTGCTGATGAAGATGCATGAAAAAAAGAATTAATAATAAACAACAATCGACACAAAACTCTTTCAAACATCCAACAAAACCAAATCGGAATTAGATAATCTATTAATAGCTGGGGGAAAAAAGGAAAAAAAAAATGCTTAGACTGAAAAAGAAATTTAAAGCAACATATCATTTTTAATTACAGGCCAGCAATAATAGATCAGTAAAAAAACTCTTATCAACAACCTGACTTGACAACTGAATAAGTGCATGGAAACAATGAGCAGCAATGGCACGAAGCAATGAAAAGAATTTTAGGCGATGCTCTGGGTAATCTTCGAAATTTTTGGTTATCATCTGCAGGACATGGCAACAAAGAAATTATAAGCAAAGCAGCTTAAGAATAAACCTATGTTAGTACAACTCTTCATTGTCCCGAAATGGTTGCACCCCACACTATTGAGACAGATATGGGAGTAGAGTCGTCATATACGTAGAAATTATAGAAAAAAATTAACAATACCCATTTCACAAACATACAGGAATCCAACACTCACCCCAAGTCCTAGTAATATAGCAACAAACTATAACATTTCAGCTTTAACTGACAGCAACATCAGACTTTCAGCAAGGATATTATCAAATAACGCATTTATGACAAGTTAAAAATCCTCTATTTCACATAGTAAGATTCCAGATTTTATCAAATCTCAAGGAAATGAGAAAAAGATCTAGAAATATTATAACATTAAAAATAAAATAACAGAATATAACTTTTGGGGAACCTGCATTTTATTTAATGATGTGTCTACAGGAATTCATACTCAATCTTGACGTGCTTGTTCTGATAATTAAAATAAAATAACAGAATATAACTTTTGGGGAACCTGCATTTTATTTAATGATGTGTCTACAGGAATTCATACTCAATCTTGACGTGCTTGTTCTGATAATTGCACAACTTAATACATAATATTATAATTCCTATTCAAGAAATTTTGCCTTCAGTACAACATCCTAAGCTCATCATCCTCATGCATGGAATAAATAAATATATAAATAAAAGACTCACCTCCAGCGTGCACTGGAAAACAGCTTCAAATATACGGGGAACATCATCTATCATTGCAGCTTTGTACCTTCATGCATAAGCAGCAGGACCAAAAAGATAAGAAATGCAAGATATACTAAAACTGACAACAAAAATAAACAATACTAAAGAGAAATGGCATTACTTCAGCAAGAACCAGTATGATATACAGAAGGTAAACGTTGCTATGTTTTGGGCACAAATAGAATGTTGTACTTAGCCTTAAACAATTTAAATCTAAAAATAAGAAAATAAAACTATTTTCACTAACAAGGGAATAAGAAAAGGATAGTTCTTTCAGCAGCACCGACCTTTGCAAGATTAATGTGCAAAGACAGCAAGGGCTTCTAATATAACATTCAGTAGGGCCTTAGAAGATATATGAAAATCAAGCATACGTGATTCCATAATAAGAACTTATCTGAAGGACCAATAAGTGCTTCATGTACTTGACAAGTTGTTGATTAATGTTAAATACTAGATTATTAAAAATGGAAGATCGTATAAAACGGTTACCATACTTGTTGATTATTGTAGCAAAAAGTGACAAAACTTCAGATTCTCTAGCATCGGGCAAATTCCTAGCATAGTCACCAAGAACTGGATCCATCATTGGGGGCACAAATTGTTTCCCAATTTGCGGTTGATCTTCTGCCTTGTCCAAAAATGTCTCAATGAGCTTAAGAGTCTCCCTCTTGACAGATCTGCCTCATAAAGCACAATAAATAACTGAGAAATTTTTGGACAAAACAAACAAAGAAAAGCATGCCTGTAAAATTTGGTCTCACCGTAGGAGTTTGACATAGGATGTTTTCGAAGCAAAGGGTCCACCTTCTGCAATACTACTTGATATAAGCTCACTGTACATTCTGTCCAATTCATTACAGCACCAGAAATTACCCATATTAGCAAGAAAAGAGAAATAGTGCATTTCCACATTCAAACTCGCATTTTGAACAATTAAATCAGATTTACCTGTATACATTGAGCATGTCCAGGAATATTAAAGAAATCTGGGATAAGAAATATGTTCCAAGAGAACTGGCCACACTAGTATTTGTCTGCAAGGTGAAGACTCAGTCTAAGTCTCACTAAATCCCAATAAGCACTGAATTATAACCACAGCATGTATACATCAGAAATAACAAGTCTGCAAGGAAAGAACCTCCCTAAATCCACCAACAAAGACTTCAGTCAACAGATACATGGAAATAAACCATTAACTTATCACAACAATTAACAATCCTGCCCTCCATCCATATACATGAAAAACTTTCCACAATAAACTACCTTATAGATTTCTATTTTTTACTCTGTACAATGCAATAGAATCAGACAAAAAAGCATAGGTTTATCTTTCAGCAAAAGGCAGATTCCTACCAATAATATGAAAAATTAACAAGGCAAATTATGCTCCATAAGAAAATCAACAGAAATGAAGACACTTCATATAAAATATGAATACCTGCAGTCTGTTTAGCACAGTTCTTATCACATCCTGATCTTTAAGGACATCAACACTCTGACGTGCCTGCCCAATAATTTCACCCCATTTCTGCATAACAAGCTATACCTTAAGAAACAGACTACCAGCACCACCTCAGCACATTTGCCTGCAATGACACAGGCAAATGGACATATACGAGCAAATAAAGAAAGGTAACTGTTCCTCTATCGATGACAAACCTGGTTGGGGAGTGCCATCAGTCTCTGCAAATATTCATCTCTCTTATGGGGATCAGATTCAGCTTGAATCATATGCCCAACCTGAAATATAAATTAAAATAAAAAAGGAAAAATTAGCTCATCCAGCGACAGAATGGACATGCAAGGATCTGAACAGTAGTGGCATTTAAAAGGAGGCATACAGATTCATAAAAGGTATGGATCTGATGAGGCTCTAGATCAGCAACTGTTGTTGCAAGAGCGGATAGAAGTTCAGATACTAATGGTTCATTTTCTCCAACCTGAAATTAACAAGATAGAGTTCATCAATATAACAGGCTTCAACACAGGTGTGCAAAAATATACAAGCAATATGTAAGAAGTAATAACCGTAGAGTTTAAATGCCAAAGTAGATGATACCTGAACAATCACAAATTTTCGCTTGCATTTCTGAACAATTTTCAAGAATGTGTCACAGGCCATATCCTGAAGAGCACGGCATGTTATATTAGGGCATTATAGTACAAAACAATAGCTACAATCTCGTATTATCATCAACAGTTGCAAAATCACAACATAATTATATGATTGTTAACACAATTATATAAAAGGCAAATTTGTACTTATTGGTATACTTTCAATTATACTTTGCTTGTCATACCCAATAACAAATATATATTACAATGACGAGCACATCAGCAATGTTAACCATACAAAATTCACCATCAATTCAAACATTTCAGAAGATAAGATTTATTTTTGTAGTTACAGTTAGTTTACCTGAACTCCTGGATGTGTTTCATGCATGAACTCAAACAGCTTATTTACAACAGTTTTCAGAAATTTCCAGTGAGCCCTTAAAAACCTTGGATACTGTCCAACGACATACCTGCAATAAAACCCATGACACAACAAAGGTGACCAAAAATAGTCATGCCATCCAAATAAAAGCACATATTGTAAAGAAACGTAGCATGCTTAAAATGGAAATTGTAGTCATGAAAATCAACATAACAGTCTACAAATACGCTTGAAATTATATATCTTACATAATGTTACTAGCAATAACAGCTTTATTGTCTTTCCCTTTAGTGATTTCACACAAATTCAGCAAATCACGAATGACCATTACCAAAAACCTGTTTTCCTGCCATAAGCACCAAACATTTTAACATATATCAGCATACTGCATATAAGTAGGAGGGGCAAGCAACTCATGCAAGTAGAAGCATAAGTGACTAATCACATCATGTATAACGATCAACATTTCTTGGTCTAAATGATACCTGATCTTCCATCATGGAACCAGAAATAGATCCTATTGCCCAGCATAATGTGTTCAAATTGTTCCAAGTCCAATCCTCACCACTCAATTGCTTGCTCAATTTCTTTAGCATCTGGATCACATAGATAATGAAACAAATCCAAATTTAATCATATAATTTAAAAAACTGCGACAGTTTAGAAAAAAAATGAATAGAAAATAGTTACTACATAAGACCCCAGAGGGAAAACGGGGAGAGAGAAGAAGAAAACAAAACAAAAACAAAGATCCAAGACTGAACTATAGTGGACGCCTTCATTCTCCCTAGGTTATCAGAATTAGAGAGATCTTTTTTTCCTCTGATGCACCCATGGGGCTTGGATGGATGGGGCTACAACCCGAAAAAATTAAAATTTCCTTGTCCAGGACTGAACCAAGCTGATCCACTAACCCATTACACCATTTTAAAAATAATATATATCAATTTTTTATATATTTCTATAATTAAACTTAAATAAAATATTAGTTTATTATTAATTATCAACTTGGGCAGGGCCCACATGAATACCATATCAAAGGCTTGGCCCACCACCTAGCTCTTGACAGGTCTATGTTGTTTACAAATGACAAAGGAAAGATAACTTTTTCATTTTTATCAGCAAACACAATACACTCCCAGACTCGGGAAAATTAGATCAGAAAGCAGTACAAGACATCATTTGACTTTAAGAGAGCAGAAAAATATAAATGTCTCTTAGTACTATACCTGCTTTTCAGTATCCTCATGATCTAGGTGAGACAAATAGATCAAAGTCTCCCTCATAATCTGCAACATAAAACTTCATGAACAACGGAAACCAGGAAAAAAACAACTGATTCTTAATATGTGTATATATATCATAATAACAAAACATAAACTTCTAAAACATCAGCCGTTGGTACAATAAAGCTTTGAAGTGTTTGCACTGCATAGTGCTGTGTAATGTTTTGAAAATAAAAGAAATTTTTATTTACAGCATCCTTCGACAAGCTAAACACATCTAGTAGATATCTTACAAAGTGAAGCATACAAATAATATCAAGAAGAAAACTAATAGAACTTTCTTAAGAAGAAACCAAAACCCATCTTTTAATCCAATTGGCTACAATTAGTCAATATATTTTTAGGGGGGTAAAAGATTAGGTCTTTGAAAACGGGAATTAAATTTCATGGAAGTTATTCATCTATATTTATCACCTTATACTGAACAAGAACATCATTATCTTTCATTGTCTCTCGAACAATATTTCCATTTTCATCTTCGACTATCAGAACCTCCTCAGGCTTAGCCATACGACATATCATGAGCATTCTCAACTTTGACATCGTACCAGCATAAAGTTGGCGGCGTTGCAGAATCTGGGCACTTAGGCCATCAACCATACCAGGAAGCAACGGCACCTGTCCAACTCAACCATTAACAAGAAATGAGTGACCCTTCTACAGTAATCTAGAGCTGGCAATATTGTAGTAGTTCAATATTCACTGAAAATACAGCCAACAACATCTATTTACAACAATAATCAAAAACTAACTGTGTGCTATCCAGAATTAATACCAATTTCCATATTGATCAATATAGGAAGTAGAGTACTTTAGGGGGGGGGGGAAGGATAGAGAGAGAGGGATCTTATCTAACAAGTCATCCATCTAAACATGCAAAAATAAGCAGCTCAACATGATTTTCTTTCAAACTTCCTAATATATATCAATAGTTGGATTTCAGGGCATAAAGGTGTGCCCCTATGCCATTTGTATCCAGTAGGCATACCTCAGAAAACCCAGAGAAGAATGAAGATATTGATAAAAATGGCAAAGAGAAAAGTTATACGTTGTTCTTGATAACACTTGAGCCATAATGAAGATTCAAAGCAGTTTTTCTGCATTCCATATACTTTATAATAAATGCTTAAAAGTATCATAAATAACCTCAATACCTGCAGTCCCATCATGTTTGCAGTTACTGCAGGATTATCCATGTTATGATGTGCATCAAATAGCTCCAAGACCAAGGAGTTCCAATAGTCCAGGCAAACCTATTTGACCAGACGACAAGCAACATAATACCTTAGAAACCAAGTTCAAAAAGGTTAAAAGGGGAACATGCAGATATGACAAAAAATTTACAAAAACTGGTATTGAATTGCCATGGTACCTTAAAGACCTCTGTATCATCCACATAAGATATGTTGATAAGGTACTCCAGACCCATTAATAGCATAGAAATATTGTCTTGTGCCGTCTCTAGCACCCGAATGTGAAACTGAAAACAAAAACCAACTCATATCATCAAAACCAAAACAAGAAAAGAAGATCACAAAGATCGTATATTTGAATTTGATCATTCTCTGCATAAAAATGCATATAGGAGATCATCAACCAACTTAGACTTGGGACTTGGTGGGTGCTAAACTAATATCTCTCATCAATCAACTTTCACCTTGTGATAAAGAGGAGCTTCATTGATTTCATAGGCAATTTACCTTGTAGAATGAAGTGAAGAACAGTGCCAAGTTCTGAATGAATGCCTGGGGAGGTAACATAAAAAAATGAGTTTATTAGACAAATTTGAAGTATATTAAAATGTACAATAGACAAGAACTGTCTGAAAGAAACTATACCTGTTCTTCACTGCTTCCCTGTGCATAAGCCTCAGGGATGTTTGTGGTTGGTGGGAGAATACTCTAAAACAGATCAAAAACATACCCACTCATTAACCAGAGAACAAATGGAAACAAAAGGGAAAAGAACACAATGAAGAAAAGCAACATCAAATCTATATATCAACCCAATAAAATAAAAAATGGTAAGCCAAAAAGAAAAATGTACAAAATCTGGAAACCTAAGCTCGAAGTGCAAATCTCAATTGAATTTATAAAGCACATGCCAACACACCTGTAGCTGGACCATGAATATGTTGTACATCTTAACATACTGCACATTATAATAGTCCCCAAAATTTAAGGCCGCAACCTGCAATCAACCACAAATATAAAATAAAGCTCTATCTTAGAGTGACAACAATATAACTTCACTCATTTAAGAATTTCTTATTTTAAAAAATTAAAAAAAAAAATACCTCTGTTAGACATTGGAGGGTGAGATTCCGATATGATGGCACAGGGAATAATTTTAGGAGCGTTTCCAGCTGTAAGACATATAAATACAGCATGAGATGTGAAACAAATGATAACAACAATATACAAGAACAACTTCACCAAAAAAGCTTCACGCATGACATATTTGACAGCTAATCCATTTGAAAGATCAAGAATTATTTACCAATGTTGATTCAAAAATATAGCCCAGAGGAATCCATGAAAGAAATGCATGCAACGTGGATAGCGTAGCCCGTATAAGCTCGGTTCTCTGGGAAGCTGCTAGTACATACAAGCATAGCTCATGAATGAGTTGAAACTCGCTGCAGAGAACCAATACAATATTTAGCGAGATGGATTGCACAAAAACATAAACCATGCTTGAAAGAATAAACATTGCTTAATGCAGAGCAGCAAGGTGAATACGCGAATTAATAATAGAATGTAAAGGAGAGACAATCAACCCACTTCCTTTTTTCTTTTTAATACAGGCAAAAATTACATTCATCATATTACAGTTCATTTAATAGTTTTTTACGTGTAGATTAAAAAAATCTGGACATTACATAGCTTAGAGGGAGAGGACAAACTTGCTATTTGGGAATTAGGGGGGCAGGGAATCACTTTGGCACTGTTCCTTTCAGACCAGTTTTCACTTAAAGTTTGACCTAATTTCAGATCATGTTGCCAATTTTTACGGTCCAAGCCATGAGCTCATATGCCCAAACATGCCACGCCAACAAATCATAGTTGTTAATGTGATACTCAAGTGGCGCATATCCAAGGGAAGAAAGATGTGCTTGAAATTTAATCAGAATTCTCTTTCAGAAAATATTGATTTTACATATGACACTATTCAACCAGAATATAAAATTTTACACAACAGGAACAAAATACAAACAGAGAACTTACCAATGAAGATCCAAGAATAGTGCAGAATAAAAACATTTATTAAACAGAAACTAAAACATAAAGGACATCTCAAAATTGACATCCCCGAAAATAACCCTAATACCTCAAAATAGGAAAAATAGTTTCACCTGTTCAGCGATTGTTTAAGCTCTTTGATTTTTTGTTGAGTCATTTCACCTCTTGAGAAATCAAAAACTTCTTCACTTAGAAGCTAACCACAGAAAAGCTCATGTTACCATCAGATTCTGCAACTAGTTTTACTAAGAAAGAATTCAAATACAAAACTTACTTTCAGTATTGCCATGCAATTTTCGCATATTGTTTCACTAGTTTTTGCAGCTGCAACAAGATCAGGAATGAAGCTTCGCCATCTAGCAGGCCAATCATGCTTTAAGATCTGTATATCCAATAAGCATATAATGTTTTAGACAACAGTTATCAAATAAATGAAATTATTGTAATCTTTAATACCCTCTCATCTTAGACTGTGGAAGTAATATGAGTGACACCTTCAAACATGAAATTCATAGAAACTCACCAGTTGGGTAACCATGAAAAATATCGAAATAATATTTTTGGTGTTATAACTAGTAAACATCATCATTGATTAGGGCTGTAAATGAACAGTGTGTTTGACAAACTACCTGTGAACTGTTCATATAATGTCGTATATTTTTGCTTATAAAACTAAATAAACGAGCATGAACAACTAATTTATGCTCATTTATTAAATGTAACAGTTTGAACAGGGGTGTGTTCGGTTCGTTTATGTTCACGAACAAGCTCGTTTACTTAAAGATGATATTTTCCTATGAAAAATACTTAATAATATTTTAACTCTATTTTTATATTTAAATTTAGTTGGTTTGTTTTTCATTTTTTGTTTGTTTGGCTTACTGTTTGTGAACATGTTCGCTTAACGTTCACAAACATATAAATGAACATGTTCACAAACATTAAATGAACCAAGCCTAAACATACCAAATAGCAAATGAACCAAGTTCAACTGAACATGAACAACTTCAAAAATAAACAAACATACACAAACAAAGCTTTGTTCGTTTGAGCCCGGTTCATTTACATCCCTATCATAGATAAATAATAACGATAAAAATAAAAAGGGCAGACAGATTAAGCCCCAATTGCAGCATCCTATGTTGTTTCAAACTCAATGAACTATAAAGTAATCCTGTAAACTTTTAAGAAATACATTTTTAACAAGACAGAAAGTTATACCTGGACCAATATGATATTAAGCTTGTTGACATACAGCCTTTCTGCTCGAAAGGAGGCCTCATTGCTGGACAACTAGCACAGAAAAAAGGACATGCAAGAATTAAATGCAAAGAGGATGAAATGTACAAAACTTTCAGATTCCTCAGTCCTAAAGAGAAAACAGCAATTAAGATATATTTCACCTGGACAATGACTTCAGAAATGTAATTTTTCATTCCATCTCGCTGCTCAGCAGGCAACGCGTTCCACCTATACTTGATAACACCTTCAAGAACCTGTAGGCAAAGCACAAGAAAAGCTCCCCAAAATCGTCACTAATTTGCAATACTCTAGTCATTTGCTAGAAAAAGTTCTTGCAAACTATCAATCAACTAGCTAACTACAAGAGCAAGAGCAAACTATAGGTACAAAGTCAACTAGAGCTCCCTTGGGCCAGTTTGATGTACTTGTTATTATAGATCAAAGAGAAAACAGTCATTTTGACTGACCTGCAAGGCAAAGAACTTGGTGTTCAGGCTCTTTGTCTGCTGCAAAATGTGCACAACTTGAAGCCACATATCTGGATTGTTTTGCAGATGTCGTAAGATCTGATCTGCTTGTGCTCTCTGTGATGTTGTGCACAAGGAAAAAATTGTCAAAAAGCAATATTGGTAAGACCAAGCCAAAACATAACTATAGGCCAATGAAGCATGTCATATATGAAAAATAGAAAGGAGACTCGTTAAATTCAGGAAATATGATAGTTGAAATGATAATGCTTGACCAAAACAAGGTGGAGACGTAGTATTACTGACATGTAAATGAGATGTTAGACTTCTGGTTTTCTTTTAGGCTAGGCTCAGGATTTTTTTATTTTTTTTTAAAAGAGGGTAGAGAATAGACTTCGGATTGTTAATCAAAAAGGAAACGTTAAATATTAAAAGGTCTTTTGCTCCTACAAACAAGGGTAGGACGTTAACAACTTTAACCGAAAAGTGCATTTAACTACTGAGTTTAACTTCAAAAAGGTTGTCAAAAACATAATAAACACGACAGAAAATTTAACTCCAGAACAAAATTTTAAGTGAAGATTTGCCAGTTTTTAGAAGAATGTTTATCAAAACTATAATATTGACACTTTACAGAACTTGCTTATTCCTAGAATTTATCAAGGGCAGCAACCTACAGTACTAAAGTCATAGACAGTCAGCTCTTTCTACAATTCTCCAGTGTGAACAACCAAACAGAACAACATGCTTAACTAAAGAGAAACCGAAGCAGAACTCTAAGAATTGAGGGGAAAAAAAAATGCATACACGTTATCAACTCAGCTTATTAGATGGACAAAAGAACACGAATTATATTACGAGAGAATAAAATGAACTAAATGAAATTCAACTTTCTCTTCTTTTTTTGCCAAACTTTCTCTTGTTGTTTAGTCCTGATAAAATTATATAAGTTGTCTACGAATTTAAAGTGCATATTCATCAATGAACTAATTGAGTGACAATTTTTACTCCTTTAATCATGCAGCACCACTGCATTTAGCCCACGTTATCCCGCAGACCAGAAAGAAATTTAAAGCCATAATATAAAAGTATAAAAAAACAGCATTACTCCCCGTTAAACCCTAGAAATTCAAACAAACAAAAAAAAATCCCATGTCCCCCCACTTCTCCAATTTTTAGTAAATGCCAAGTTAAATTAAACCTTATAAACCCAAAATCTCCCACACTCGTCCTTACTTTCTCGGGAACCAAACAGAAAAAAACTTTCAACTAAAACACGTTTCCCTGCTCATTCCCACTCAAAAGAGTGAAGTAATGACAACAGAAAAAACTAAATACAGAAAGAACTTTTAAAAAAGATACCTCTTCTTTAGATCCGGTGCCATAAAAGGCCGCGACGGTGGCGTCCAGTAAGGGTACATCAATCGGCTGACTCAAATCCTTAAGCTTCTCAGCCGCCATATTTTTAAAAAAAAAAAAATTCCTATCGCACTTCGCTCAAACAATAAATAAATAACCCCCAACACTAAAATCTCTTCCACTATAAATGTTACTCCACAAAAAACCCCTAGAGACTGTACGGACAAAACCCTAAGAGGTGATAAAGAAGAAGGGACTGAAAACGAAAAAAAAAAAGGATTTCCTTCTATAAAAAAGATAAGGGGAATGGAGGGATTTTGGCTTTCCAAGAATGAAAATTGAAATTTTAATTTCAGAGATCGAATTAATTTATATATAATTTTAGAGAATGATTTTTATTTTTATTTTTAAAGAGACGGCTTAAAGTTGAAGCAGAAAGGAGCGAAAATGAAGAGCGAAGAGCGTTGAAGAGAGTTCGAAAACGTTTTCGACGGTCTTTTTTCAGGGTAAAATATGTCCCAAGTCTCTGAACTCTTCATAAACATGGAATTTAGTCCTTATACTTTTATTTCTAGAAATTTAGTCCTCCTGTTTTTCATATTTTAAAATTAAAGTTTAACTGTTATGATCACAACAAAATTTATCACTACTAAATTTAGGTTTATTACAACATCATTTTTAGTATTTTTACTCTTTCAAAATGTCATAATAACAAAATAATAATAATGTTAGAATTAGACCTGAATTTTAAAATCTAAAAGTATTAGACTAAATTTTTAAAAATAAAAATATATAGACTAAATTCTAAAATTGTAAATAGTACAAGGACCTATTAAATATTTAACCTTTTCATTTATATAAAATTAAATGAATTTTTATTAAAATAATAGAATTAAATGTTTATTATTAAAAATTAAATGATTTTTATTGAATGGTATAATTAAATTTTATTGCTCTAAAAATGTTTAAAATTTAATGTATCAGCATTGAAATCTCGAGTTTTATTAATTTTATATTAACATATAAAAGAGATAACATGTTTATAATAATTACTAATTCAATTTTAGGAAAATCATAAAATTATAAAATTTAAATACCATACAAATAGATATGTTAGAGTTTTTTTATATTGATATGTATCTGTATTGGTAAATTTTAATATATTTTTCAAGTTTGTTGATATTTTTAAATAATTTTAATATTATTATATGTACATGTAAATATATCTCGATTGCATATATATAAATATACTTTGATCACAAATCGGATCAATATGCTTTTGAATCGGTGAGTTATCAATACACTCCTTTTTATTAATATTTTTTATAAAATAAATATAATTATATCTAACATAATTGCTCATAATTTGTGTGGATGTCGTACCGAAATAAAGTGATTAATGTCATAGTATTTTTAGAATTATATGAGAACAATTGTCTATGGAAAGTATCCATTGCACTTATATGTTTTCATATTATTAAGTGACATCAAACTAATCAGATTGTACGATAGCTTAAGTTGGTTCAAGGTTTTCCAAAATAGTTGAGTATCAATTAGTGTTTATCATGTTGCTAGGGATACATAAACCCACACTGGCAACTTACTACAAGTAGAATGGGATGAACAATCAATCATGTCCATGTGATGAAGGATAATTTCTTCGGATCAGGGAATAATACATACTAACGAGTCATTAACGGATACATTAACAATTATGTGCCCGCGTCAACTTTTTCCCACTCCATATTTGTATACCAATTAGGTGTGTTGTCTTATCAAATTCGTTTGGTGGTTAATCTTTTAAACTCAAACTCATTCATTGATTAAAGTAATAAAAACAAATGGCAAATTGATTCACTATTTTAGATTTCACTTATAATATATAAGAATTGGATAACCTAAAGGATAGGTGGTACTTAGATTGCAGCCTATATTCCATCATCTTAACATTATTTAAGAATAAAAGATTATGAGAAGGTGAAAATGTTTAGAATCCAAATAAGATAATTTTAATCCCGAATGTGAAGTTACAATGTGGAATGTTACATGATATGAACCAAACACACCATTAAATTACATCACGTTAAAAATTTCAAACAACAAACCAAAACATCGACATTTCTAATTAGTGCACTAATATAACTAATCATTATCTTATAAGTATGTAATGATCTGATTTTCATCAATGTCGAAAAATTTAACTTCAAATGTGAATTTCTTGTCAATTTATAAAATTATACGTTGCCACTCGACTATACAAATAATATGTGAAAAACCATGTGATGTATGACTTAAGAATCATGGGGATAAAATCTAATTGCTACATACCATTAAGTTATTACTTCATGTTATAATAAATATATGAAGTGCAGTTACAAAGTTTGGATACTCAATGATGTTAATATAATTTGAATTTAATTACCTTTGTAGATTTCACGTGCGGATCTGAATTAAATTTAAATAATAAAAATATTTTAAAATTTAAAATTAATTATAAAATGTTAAATAAAAATATAGTTTTAATGTTGTTTAATTTTAAATTATTTTTAAAATATTTTTTACAATATCATTATAAATTTTAATTATATCTATATAATACGTTTTAATCGCACTTAAACATATATTTTTTTATATTAATAATAATATTTATATCAATCCAATTAATACAACTATTTTTACCAATCGAGTCTAGCAGCTTTTTTTTTTAACCGCCCCACGGGATAAACTTGGACACCTCTACTATTGATTAGCATGTGAGCAACGTGAAGGGGATTGTCAAATAAGCTAGAACCAGCTTGAATGGAAATAAAATATTAAAATAAAGAAAAACTTTTCAACTCTCAGCTGGACCCAGCCACAATCCATTGTATTGCACTCTCGTTCTTCATATTCTTAAAAAAGGGGTTAATCTACTATTTCACCCTTAATTTTGGTTTTAATATTCAGATCGGTACTTAAATTATTTTTAATTCCAATTGATACCTGAGTTTAACTTTAATCTTTACTTTGGCCCTTTTCAATTTTATATTTCAAAATTTTATCCTAATTAAATGTTCAAATTTAATTTTAATGTTTTTTAATAGAGCACTTGTGTCAAATATTCTTTATATAGTTGATTTGTTTAAGAGAAAAAATAGTATGAAACACGAATATCTCATTATCCTATATCCTTACTAATTATTTAATGCTATTTCAGCATCTTTTTCATGTCATTGACATATCATTTTAGTATTTTTTAAATCTGAACTTTGAATTTTAAAACTTTAGACCTTTGATCTCAATCCTAGATCGGGGTTTAAGTTAAAAATTATTAAAATAATATGTCAATAACATGAAAAAATGTTGAAATAACATTAAATAATTGGTAATGTATACATGATGATGTGGAATTTCTATTTTATATAATCTTTTCCCTCATTTGGGTACTAAATAAAATATTGCAAACAAACTCGGGTATTAAATTGAACATTAAAGTTAAATTTAAGTATTAAACAATATATTAACCCTTCTGCAAAAAATCCAAAAGCGAGAATATAAAGAAAAAATAACGTTTCAAACATTCTTCAACGCTCCCTTGGTTCTTTCCCTCGTTACTTTCTGCTTCGATTTTAAGCTGCCCCACCCCTTTTTTTTTTTTTTCACAAAACAAACAATTCACACTCTCAAAAATCACATATAAATTTTTACCATTCCTTCAATTATTTCCTTCATTCTCAGCAAAACCCAAAACCCTCCTATTTTTTTCCTCTGGAAGATTCTCTCGTTTTCTTTTTCGTTTTTATTTGTTGTCACTTTTATCGCTGTAGGGTTTGGTACGTACAGTTTATAGGGTTTTTGTTGACATTTCTGGCGGAAGAGATCGTAGTGTTGGGGTTTATTTGTATTTTTGGGGAAGTGAAGTGCGAGAGAAAGAGAGGGGAGTTCATTTATTCTATTTATCTATTTTTTTAAAAAATATGGCGGCTGAGAGGCTTAAGGATTTGAGTCAGCCGATTGATGTACCATTGCTTGATGCTACCGTTGCAGCTTTTTATGGCACCGGATCTAAAGAAGAGGTTCGTTTTTTTAAAAGATATATTCTGTCTGTTTACTTTCTTTTTTCTGTTTCCTTTGCTTCACTCTTTGACTGGAAATGAGCGTTTGAATGTGTTTTTTAGTTGAGACTGGTTTTCTGATTGGTTTCCGAGAAAGTAAAGGAAGAGTGTTGGAGATTTTGGTTGATAGAGTTTAATATAGCTGGGCATTTTACTTCAAATTGGAGATAAGTTCCGGGAAGTACTGTGGAGGATTTTTTTTTTTCGAATTTCTAGGGTTTAATAGGGAGAACTTTAATTTTCTTTCTGGTTTTCCGGATTTTGTGTGAAAATGCGGTGGTGCTCTAGAGTGTGGGGATGGGAGAGCTTTCAGTGAATGAACCTTGCTTTTGGGAAGTGGCATATGATTGCAGAAGTAAAAAATTGGCATTCAATTAGGCCATTTTGAATTTTACATGTACATATAAATTAGAACTAAGAAAACTTGTTAGAATTTTTGTTCAACTATTGGAAAAAATGAAGGTTGAAGGTTTTTAGCTGATATGATTTATAGTTCAGGACATGGTAAGCTTTTAGCCTTATTTTGGGTTTTAGTCCTTCCGTTTGATATAACTATGATAGAAGTAAAAAGAAAACGACTTGTCTCTTATGTTTCTGTTCCCTTGACCAATCTTTTGAATCTCTCTGAATATTAATAGAGCTGGAGAAAAATGAAACCAAATATTTGGTTGTTTATTGTTAGTTCATTGATGGATAGGAGCTTTAAATTTATAGATAACACATTTAATTTTTCAGGACTATACAACAAAAGAAAAGTCGAATTTCGTTTAACTTATTTCACTTTCTCTTATCATTTATTTTCTTTCCTCTTTTATGCTATATATCAAACGAGCCAAGTTGATATGATTTATTCATCTTTTTCCTCTTTCTTTTTTTACAAAAAGAAAAATTCTGCTTTGGGTTCTTTGTAGTTGGATGCATTTTTTAATTTGGTTGCTACTTGTTCATGCTTTGTAGAAAGAGCTGATTGGCTATGACCTTAATTCTGTAGGTTGCCGACCATGATAAATTCTAGGTATAAGCAAGTTCTGTTAAGTCTTAAGATTTCATAGTGGTGATAAACATTTTTCTAGGAACTGGCAAGTGGTCATATCAAAACTTTGTTCTGCAGTTAAATTTTCTGTTGTGTTAAATGTTTTCGACAACCTTTTTGAAGTTAAACTCAGTAGTTAAATCTGCTTTTTGATCAAAGTTGTTTATGTGGTACCCTGGTTTTTTGAGCAAAAGACCTTTAAATATTAACGTTTCCTAACAAATTAACAACCTTAAGTCCATCCTATACCCTCTCAAAACAGAGGTAAAGAGAAGTCCCAAGTCTAGCCTAAGAATCCTAAGTCTAGCATCTCATTTACATTTCAGTATACATCTTATTCCACCTTGTTGCTCAAACATTATCAATCTTTTTGGTTGCACTATTGATAAAAGTGAATGGTTTGTCAGATGGTTTCTACTAACATATTTCCGGAATTTTACGTCCCATTGTATTTTTCATATGTGACATGCTTCATTCGCCTATAGTTATGTTCTGGCTTGGTCTTCCCACTATTTGTTGGAATTTTTTTCCTTAATTCTGCTTAACTTCACAGAGAGCAACTGCAGATCAGATCTTACGATATCTGCAAAATAATCCAGATATGTGGCTTCAAGTTGTGCACATCCTGCAGCAGACAAAGAGCCTGAATACCAAGTTCTTTGCCTTGCAGGTCAGTCAAAACGACCGTTTTCTCTATGATCTATAATAACAAGTACATCAAACTGGCCCAATGGAGCTCTAGTTGACATCCATATGTTGTCTGGTGGTGCATGTACCTATAGTTTGCTCTTGCTCTTGTAGTTGGCTAGTTGATTGATAGTTTGCAAGAACTTTTTCTAACAAATGACTAGAGTATTGCAAATTAGTGATGATTTTGGGGAGCTTTTCTTGTGCTTTGCCTACAGGTTCTTGAAGGTGTTATCAAGTATAGGTGGAATGCGTTGCCTGTTGAGCAGCGAGATGGAATGAAAAATTACATTTCTGAAGTCATTGTCCAGGTAAAATATTTCTTAATTGCTGTTTCTCTTTAGTACTGAGGAATCTGAAAAATTTGTACCTTTTGTCCCATTTTAATTCTTCTCTCTTTGTGTTATCATTCTGAAATGCCCTGCTCTAGTTGTCAAGTAACGAGGCCTCCTTCCGAGCAGAAAGGCTGTATGTCAACAAGCTTAATATCATACTGGTTCAGGTATAACTTATCTGCCTCACAAAAATATACTTCTTAAAAGAAGATAAGCTTGTTTTAGATTTCATTGAGTTTGTAACAAATTATGAGGTCCTCTGTCGGGGCTTTATCAGACTGCCCTTTTATTCTTTTATTTAATTCTTTTACCAATGACAATGTTTACTAGTTATGACATCAAAGTATTCTTTCCATATTCTTCATGGTTACCCTACTGATGTGTTTCTACGAATTTCTCATTTTAAGGTTTCACAAATATTAACCTTTTAGTCTAAATGCTGTCTAAAACAATATATGCGTACTGGATGTTCAGATCTTAAAGCATGATTGGCCTGCTAGATGGCAAAGCTTCATTCCTGATCTTGTTGCAGCTGCAAAAACTAGTGAAACAATATGCGAAAATTGCATGGCAATACTGAAAGTAAGTTTTGTATTAGGATTCTTTCTTGGTAAAACTGGTTGCAGAATCTTGATGGTAATGTGAGCTTTTCTGTGGTTAGCTTCTAAGCGAAGAAGTTTTTGATTTCTCAAGAGGTGAAATGACTCAACAGAAAATCAAAGAGCTTAAACAATCACTGAACAGGTGAAACAGATGTTTTTTTTTTTTTTTGAAGTATTAGGAATTTACTTTCGTGGATGTCAATTTTAAGTGTAAAACTGATTTGAAAATGAACAGGGCCAAAATGACCCCCCTGCCCTCTAAATATCAAGCTTGTCTTCTCCCTCTAAGCTGTATATCCTGATATATATTTTCTAATCTACATGTAAAAAGTTGTTAAATGAACTCTACTCTTGTGAATGTCATTATTGTTGGTAGAAAAAAAAAAGTAGGTTGAAGCCTGAAGGTCTCTCCTTAAGATTCTTTTGTCAATTCTTGTATTCACCTTGCTGGTCTGTATTAAGCAATTCAAGGTCTCGCTGATGATAGTTTTATTCTTCCAAGCATGGTTTATTTTTTGTGCAATCCAATTTACTAAGTGTTGTATTTGTTTTCTACAGTGAGTTTCAACTCGTTCATGAGTTATGCTTATACGTGCTATCAGCTTCTCAGAGAATAGAGCTTATACGGGCTACACTATCCACCTTACATGCGTTTCTTTCCTGGATTCCTCTGGGCTATATTTTTGAATCAACTTTGGTTAGTAATTCTGGATTCTCAAATGACTTAGCTGTCAGTATGTCACGCGTACTATTTTGATGAAGTTGTTCATATTTTTTATTGTCATTTGTTTAGCCTCTCATGCTGTATTTACATATCTTACAGTTGGAAACTCTCCTAAAGTTTTTCCCTGTGCCATCATCTCGGAATCTCACACTCCAATGTTTAACAGAGGTATTGTTTAATAAGATTTTCTTAAATGAATAAAGTTATATAGTTGTCACTCTAAGAGGGTGGAGCTTTATGTTATATTTTGGTTTATTGCAGGTTGCATCCCTAAACTTTGGGGACTATTATAATGTGCAGTATGTTAAGATGTACAATATATTCATGGTCCAGCTGCAGGTGTGTCAGCATGTGCTTTATAAGTTCATTGAGATTTGCACTTAGAGCTTAAATTCCAGATTTTAAACTTTTTTTGTTAAGTTGGTATATAGATTTGATGTTGCTTTTCTTCATCGTGTTTTTTCTCCTTTTCCCTTTGTTCACTGGTTAATATGTGGGTACTTTCTGGGGTGTTTTTAGACTATTTTGCCACCAACTACAAACGTCCCTGAGGCTTATGCACATGGAAGCAGTGAGGAACAGGTATACATTTTGGTACACCTGAAATTTGTCTAATGAATTCCTCTCCCCCCTCCCCTCTAATTATTGTTTTAATGTTTTTACACCAGGCATTCATTCAGAATTTGGCACTGTTCTTCACTTCATTCTACAAGGTAAGCTGCCTATGAAATGAACGAGGCTCCTTTTTGTCATAAGGCGAAAGATGGTTGATCGGTGGTAATAGTTTAGCACCCACCAATTTCTGTGCTTGAGGTGGTTTATGGGTGCCTATATGCATTTTGATGCAAAGAATGATGCAAATATTGTAATTCTAATGGATGATTGTTAAGATTGGCTTTTTTCTTTTGGGATTAATCATATGTTAAATATTGGATTGATCAAGCTTAAAATGTTTTGAACTAGTTGCAGTTGGTTTTTTGATAAATTGTGTTACTAAAATTATTCTATGTTTTTAGTTTCACATTCGGGTGCTGGAGTCTTCACAAGAAAATATTTCTGCGCTGTTACTGGGTCTGGAATATCTTATCAACATATCTTATGTGGATGACACAGAGGTCTTTAAGGTACCATGGCAATTCAATATCCTTTATTTGTAAATTTTGTTGTATCTGCTTGTTCCGTTTTTAACCTTTTGGAACTTGGTTTCTGAAGTATTATTTTGCTGATCTTCTGGTTAAATAGGTTTGCTTGGACTATTGGAACTCCTTGATCTTGGAGCTATTTGACTCACATCATAACATGGACAATCCTGCTGTAACTGCAAACATGATGGGACTGCAGGTACCTGGATTATTTATGATAACTTGTCACTTATTATGAAGTACTGGGAATTCAGAAAAAGTACTGCAAATCTTCATTATAGCGCAAGTGTTATCAAGTCATGTGCATCGCGCCTTCTAACTCTTCTTTTTGCCACCTTTTTGGTGGCATCTTTCTCCTTTTATTCTCTGGTTTCTGCCTGAGAGTATGCCAGCTAGACATAATTGGTGTCAAATCCAGCAATGATATATATTAGGAAGTGAAAAAAAAAAAAATCATGTTGGACTACATATTTTTGCATGTTTAGATGGATGACTTGTTAGATAAGACCTCTCTCTCTGTAAATCTTTTCTGTCTTCTGTGGAGATTGATATGAAATTGTTATTCTTAATTCTAGACAGCACTCTGCTAGTATCTGATTACTGCATAAGGGTCAGTCATTTCTTTTAATGAATTGAGTCTGACAGGTGCCTTTGCTTCCTGGTATTGTTGATGGCCTTTGTGCCCAGCTTCTGCAACGACGCCGACTTTATGCTGGTACAATGTCAAAGTTAAGAATGCTTATGATCTGTCGTATGGCTAAGCCTGAGGAGGTTCTGATAGTTGAAGATGAAAATGGCAACATTGTTCGAGAGACAATGAAAGATAATGATGTTCTTGTTCAATATAAGGTGATAGATCTCAAATGTTGTCTGTGATGCTTAATCTAGATGACTAACTTTCATGACATCTAATTCCCATTTACAAGTGCTTAATCTTTTACTCCCCTAAAATGGTACTGGCTGATTGTGGCCAACTGGATTGAATGATAGTTTGTGGCTTTCTTCTTAAGAATGGTTTTTTTTTTCCTTCTTGCAATGATTTGTATACTTCACCTGTAAAGATATCTACTAGGTGCTTTTATCTTGTATAAAGATGCCTGTAAATGGAACTCTTCTATCTTCAGAACAATATGTTGGAGTTGATATGTAGAGCAAACACGTCAAAGCTTTATGCCAACAGCTTTTACAGTATTAGCTTGTGTTTTTTTATTATCTTTTATATGTGAAAATTTAGTTTTTCTCTTCCTGTATTCTGTTATTAATGAAGTTAAATATTGCAGATCATGAGGGAGACTTTGATCTATTTGTCTCACCTAGATCACGAGGATACTGAAAAGCAGGTATAGTACTCTCAGACATTTAAATTTTCTGTTTTCATAAAGTTAAATGATGTTATGTACTGCTTTCCAACCTAATTCTCCTGAAGCTTGGAGTGTATTTGGTCATGAATCAAAATGAAACTTTTTTTTCTCTATATCTTCCCTAAACAATAATATGGATTCTATAAAAAAAAAAAAACAAAAACAAAAAACAATATAGACCTGTAAAGGTCCAGGCTACCTGCCTGACCCATATGGGTGAGGCCTTGGATAAGGTATTTATGAATTCATGCCAACCCAGCTCAAATGAATAATAATAAACATTATTTTATCTAAATATACCTATAAAAATATATAAATACTAATATAAAATATCTTTTAATATATTTACTTTTTAAAAAGAGTGAAATGGGTTAGTGGGTTGGCTTGATTTGAGCCTGATAGAAATAGACTTTTCTATTGTATTATTTCACAAGAAATTACACTAACATTTATACACATGGTGAGCCTAACTTTAGGAAACTCTAAACTAGGAAACAACTGATTCTAGGGATGCTGTCCCTTAAAACAGCCTTAAAGTTAGGGTATAAAATATCTACAGGATTATATAAAATATCTACAGATTCTCTTGAATATTCCTAACTAGGAAGCTGTAATCGACACTCCCCTCAAGTCGGGAAGTGGATATCATCCATTCTCACTTGTTTACTAGTTTCGAAAGGTCTTCCCAGATAATCCTTTGGTTAAGATATCTGCCATTGACCATCGGTGGACACATATGGAGTGCAAATTAGGCCTTGTCAAGTTTCTCCTTGATGAAATGTCATCAACCTCAATGTGTTTTGTACGATCATGTTGCTTTGGATTATGTGCAATATTGATAGCAGACTTATTATCACAATCTGACTTCATTGGACCTTCCTACTTGATCTTCAAATCCTCCAAAATAATTTTCAGCCATAGTAATTCACAAATTCCAAGAGCCATCGCTCTAAATTCGCTTCGCACTAGATCTAGCCACAACATTACATTTTTACTTCTCCAAGTTACAAGGTTGCCTCCGAGAAATGTGCATAGCAGAGGTTGATCTTCTATCAACCATAGATCCTGCATAATCTGCATCAAGATAGGCTTCAAGAGTTAAATTCTCCCTTTCTTAAATAGGATTCCTTTGCTCGAGTACCTTTTAAATCTTGTAGAATCTGTAGATGACTCTAAGATGTGATTCTTTAGGATTGTGCATGAACCGACTTACAACACCAACTGCATAGGCAATATCCGGTCTAGTATGTGACAAGTAAATGAGCTTCCCTACGAGTCTTTGATATGAACCTTTATCAACTACTGCATCTTCTAGTGCATCTCCAAGTTTGTGGTTCACTTCTATAGGTGTCTCTGCTGGTTTGCATCCCAACTTGCCGTCTCGTCAACAAATCAATTATGTATTTTTTTGAGATATAAAGATTCCTTCCCAGAGTGTGCCACTTCAATACCAAGGAAATATTTTAGTTTACCAAGCTCTTTGACCTCAAATTCTTTTACTAGGCATTTCTTCAAGTTTTCCATTTCTTCCAAATCATCACCGTCACTATAATGTCATCTACATAGACTAACAAAGCGGTCATTCCCCGAAGGTAAGTGCCTTACAAGCAGTGTGATCTCCTTGACTCTGTTTATACCCCAACTTGAGCATCACTTTGGTAAACCTTCCAAACCAGGCTCTCGGGGACTGTTTTAGTCCGTACAGAGCCTTTTTTAGTTTGCAAACCGCCTGTCCTGTATCTGAACCAAAACCTGGTGGAACATCCATATAGACTTCCTCCTCAAGATCACCATGTAAGAAAGCATTCTTGATGTCAAACTGTTGTAGTTTCCAGCCTCTGTTCGCAGCAAGTGACAACAACACTCTCACAGTGTTCATCTTTGCAACTGGGGCAAATGTCTCAAGGTAATCTATTCCATACTTTTGAGTGTACCCTTTAGCAACTAATCTTGCTTTGTACCTCTCCAAAGAGCCATCTGAATTGTATTTTACTGTATACACCCAGCGACAACCAACTGTTTTCTTTCCTTTCGGTAATTCTACCAAATCCCATGTCTTATTTTTTTCAAGTGCTTCCATTTCGACATTCATGGCATTTTTCCAATTCTCATTATTTAATGCCTCAGATACAGTTTTGGGAATGGAGATTGAATTTAGGCTAGTAAGGAAGGTTTTGTGGTTATGGGACAAATTTTTGTAGGACATGAATGAGTACAAGGGATGTTTTGTACAGGCCCTAGTTCCTTTTCTAATAGCAATAGGAAACTCATAGTCTCTCTGATCTGAATTTTCAGTAGTATTCAAAGTAGGTTCAGTAGTTACCTCGGGTTGTAGAGCAGTAGGTTGTTTATCCGAAGAAGATGATTGAACTTGCACCGGTGCCTTCTTCCTTGAGTAAACTAGTAAGGGCGAGTAGTGTCCTGAATTCCTTTTGGTGACTTAGGTGTAGTAAGCTCAATTTCAGGTTGCATAGGGTCAAGGTGAGCAGGCTGGTTGGTAGGTAAGGGCTGAGTGTTTGGCTGTTGAATAGGAGTTGGAAAATGAAGTTGGGCAGGCTGGACAGAAGCTGGAAAATCAAGAAGTTAAGTGATGCAGCTTTCCTCTGCCTTTCAAGAACGTTCGAACCAGCTGAGACCACTTCAGGTAATTCTTCCCATTTAACCGGTAGGCCACATGAATATTCTGCAACTCACTTGTTTGGTGTGAATGTGGCAGAGAGATTTCAGAACTATCCCCATTTGTATTGGTTTGGATAATTTCAGACATAGTTCTTTTGAACAAAAGAAGCAGGCTTAAGGGTTGTGTGGGAGGAAAAGATTACCAGAAAAAAAAGAATTCCCAGAAATCGATCTAATCTGATACCATGATAGAAATAGACTTTTTCTATTGTATTATTTCAAAAGAAATTACACTAACATTTATACACATGGTGAGCCTAACTTTAGGAAACTCTAAACTAGGAAACAACTGATTCTAGGGATGCTGTCCCTTAAAAACAGCCTTAAAGTTAGGGGTATAAAATATCTACAGGATTATATAAAATATCTACAGGATTCTACTGAATATTCCTAACTAGGAAACTGTAATCTGACAGAGCCTGAGCAAGGAATGTAAAATTTTTTCACGCTGCAGTCTGCCCTTTTGTGCATCAGATAAAAAAGAAGCCATCTCTCCAATTTTGAGAACCTAGGGAGAATGAAGGATTCCACTATAGTTTAGTCTTGGAGCTTAGTTTACCCTCTAGGGATCTTATTTATTAGCTATTTTCTATTATTTATTCTTTTTTGAAGTTCATGGCAGATGTTAAATTATTCAATTAAATTTGGATTTGTTTTGTTGTCTATGTAATGCAGATGCTAAAGAAATTGAGCAAGCAATTGAGTGGTGAGGATTGGACTTGGAACAATTTGAACACATTATGTTGGGCAATAGGATCTATTTCTGGTTCCATGATGGAAGAGCAGGTATCCTTTACACCAAGAAATGTTGACCATTAGACACTGTGACCAGTGACATGCATTTACTTGCATCAGTTGCTTTCCCCTCCTTATATGCATAATTCTGATATATGTTAAATTTTTGGTGTTTATGGCAGGAAAATAGGTTTTTGGTGATGGTCATTCGTGATTTGCTGAATTTGTGTGAAATCACTAAAGGGAAAGACAATAAAGCTGTTATTGCTAGTAACATAATGTAAGATATATAATTTCAAGGGTATCTGTAGACTGTCCTGTTGATTCTCTCTGGAATCTATACCTTTTCAAGCATCTACTTTTCTTTTAGAACCTGGGTTTTATATGGATGGCATGACTATTTTTGGTCATCTTTAGTATGCCATGTGCTTATTGGTGAATTGGAGATCCTGAAGGAACTTATTTGCTGCTTGTTTTCTTCTTGTTATATTTTAAAATTGCTTGTATTAATTTAATTTTTGTTATTGGTTTTATTCCAGGTATGTTGTTGGACAGTATCCAAGGTTTTTAAGGGCTCACTGGAAGTTCCTGAAAACTGTTGTGAATAAGCTGTTTGAGTTCATGCATGAAACACATCCTGGAGTTCAGGTAAACTAAAAACAAATCATTTTTATCTTCTGAAATGTTCAATCAAATAATTCTATGGCGAAAAGAAGTTCCCGAAAACTGTTGTCAATAAGCTGTTTGAGTTCATGCATGAGACACATCCTGGATTACAGGTAAACTAATTGTAAAAAGGAACAACTTTTATCTTTTGAAATTTTTGATCCAATAGTTCTATGGTGAAAACATTTGTATGCTTAACATCACCGATGTGCTTGTCATTGTAGTATATTTTTTTTTGTTTATTATGGTGCTTTGCAAAGTATAATTGAAAGTATACCAACAAGTTCAGAATTGCCTTTTATCTAATTTTGTTAATGATCATCTCATTATGTTATGACTTTGCTTCTGATGATGATAAGACAACATTATGGCTGTAATTCATACTATAATGTCCTAATATAATAAGCTGGCTGTGTCAGGATATGGCCTGTGACACATTCTTGAAAATTGTTCAGAAATGCAAGCGAAAATTTGTGATTGTTCAGGTATCATCTACTTCGGTGTTTTGCCTCTTATGGTTATAATATCTTATGTGTGCACGTGCATGTGCGCATGTCGGAACCTGTTATATTGATGAACTGTATCTTGTTAATTCAGGTTGGAGAAAATGAACCATTTGTTTCTGAACTTCTATCTGCTCTTGCAACAACAGTTGCTGATCTAGAGCCTCATCAGATTCATTCCTTTTATGAATCTGTATGTCTCTTTTCAATGCCTCTAATGTCCAGATCTTTGCATGTCTAATCTGTTGCTGAATGAGCTCAATTTTCCTTTTTGTGTTTTTCTTAATTTTAAATTTTAGGTTGGTCATATGATTCAAGCAGAATCTGATCCCCATAAGAGGGATGAATACTTGCAGAGACTGATGGCACTTCCCAACCAGGTTTGTTATCGATAGACATAAGGTTACCTTTTTTTGTTTGCTCGTATATGTGCATGTGTCTGTTATTGCATGCAAATGTGGTGAGGTTGTGCTGGTAGTTTGATTCTGAAGATGCTGCTTGTTATGCAGAAATGGGGTGAAATTATAGGGCAGGCACGTCAAAGTGTTGACTTCCTTAAAGATCAGGATGTGATAAGAACTGTGCTGAACATACTGCAGGTATTCTTATTCTGATATGAAGTGTTTATTTTTTATTTCTTTTGTTGAACTTTTATGGAACATATTATTTTTTCACATGGTTGGCAGGTATCTGCCTTATGCCGAAAAATAAGCATGTTTACTTTTATCTGGTTCTATTGTATTGACAAAATAAAAAATAGAAATTAAAAAGGTAGTTCGCTCAAAAGCTTGTCATTTATGTGGAGGGGAGGATTCTCAATTGCTATGATAAATTAATTATTTATACCCATGCATCTGTTGATGGATTCTTAGGTGGTGGATTAGAGCTATTCTTTCCTTGCAGACTTGATATTTGTGATGTATGCATCCTGTGGTTATAATTCAATGCTTATTGGGATTTTGTGAGGCTTAGAATGAGTCTTCACCTTGCAGACAAATACTAGTGTGGCCAGTTCTCTTGGAACATATTTCTTATCTCAGATTTCTTTAATTTTCCTGGACATGCTCAATGTGTACAGGTAAATTTCATTTGTACAAATTGCAAAATTGAGCATTGAAATTCTGTAAACTGTCTTTTTTGCTAACATGAGTAGTTTATGGTTCTGCAATAAATTGGACAGAATGTACAGTGAGCTTATATCAAGTAGTATTGCAGAAGGTGTACCCTTTGCTTCAAAAACATCCTATGTGAAACTTTTACGGTGAGATCAATTTTTACAGACATCCTTTTCTTTGTTTGTTTCATCCAATAGTCTCTCATTTATTTATTATGCTTTATGAGGCAGATCTGTTAAGAGGGAGACTCTTAAGCTCATTGAGACATTTTTAGACAAGGCAGAAGATCAACCGCAAATTGGGAAACAATTTGTGCCCCCAATGATGGATCCAGTTCTTGGTGATTATGCTAGGAATTTGCCAGATGCTAGAGAGTCTGAAGTTTTATCACTTTTTGCTACGATAATAAACAAGTATGATAACCATTTAATACAGTATTCCATTTTCAATAATGTGATATTTAACACTAATCAGCAACTTCTTGAATAAATGGAGCACTTCTTGATCCTTCAGATGTAAAGGTTAGGATGTATTTGGTATTTGTTGATTAGTGCTTATTTATGTCTGTTTTTCTTATTTAATTATAAGGCCCATATGAAAAGAGTTATGGGAAGTACTTTTTGTCTTTGCACATCAATTTGGCTAAGGCTGTTGCCTCTGAAGCAGCTATCTTTCCTTGTTAGTCCAAATAGTTTTATTTTGTTTATTTGTTTTAAATTGGTGCTTCATTCCCATATGCTCTGACCTTTGTCTAAAACTTCAAGCCATTGCATGTTTAATTGTTTTAAGGCTAAGTGCAACATTGTATCTATGCAAAACATAGCAACATTGACCTTCTGTTTATCACACTGGTACTGGCGTATAGTATTTCCGTTTCTTGTTAGCATCGTTGATGGTTGTCATTTTTAGTATCAAATCTTTGCATTTCTTGTAATTTTGGTCCTGTTATTTATGCATGAAGGTACAAAGCTGCAATGATAGATGACGTTCCCCGTATATTTGAAGCTGTTTTCCAGTGCACGCTAGAGGTGAGTTTTATTTATATATTTATTTTATGCATGTTACTGAAAGGAGGAAGAGCTTAGGATTTGGTACTAAATGGAAAAGCGCCCTAAAAGGAATTCTGGTACTGTGTATTTAAGTCATGAGAAATTACTGGAGCAAGCATGTCAAGAATGAGTGCTGAAATGCTGCATGCATGTCACTAAGCAAACTGAAGGTCCCGCAGAAGTTATGGTCTGTTATATCTTAATGGTGGAAATTTTCTCGATTGTTTTCACATTTCCTTGAGATATGATAAATTCTAGATTCTTACCATGTGAATTAGGCGCTGACATTTAACATGCCATAAAGGCATTATTTGATAATATTTTTGCTGAAAGTCTGATGCTGATGATCCGTTGAAGCTGAAATGTTATAGTTTGTTCATGTGTTACTAGGACTCGGGGTGAGTGTCGGATACCCGTATGTGTCCGAAATGGGTATGCTTAATTTTCTTTTCAAGTTCTCTTCTACATTTGGAAGATTGTATCCTCGTTCCCATGTCTGAATAGTGTGGGAAATGGATGCTTTTGGGAAAATGAAGAATCGGAATAACACAGGTTTTTCTTAAGCTGCTTTGCCTATTATTTATTGTTGCCATGGCCTGCAGATGATAACCAAAAATTTTGAAGATTACCCGGAACATCGCCTCAAGTTCTTTTCATTGCTTCGTGCCATTGCTACTCATTGTTTCCCCGCACTTATTCAGTTTTCAAGTCAGGTTAGTAATGATTTCTTCTTTTTGCTGATCAAATTATAGCTGTCCTATAATTAAAAGCTTGAAATAATTCTTTAAATTTCTTTTTCGGTCTAAGCTTTTGAAAGAGTTTCATGTCAATTGTTAATTACTGGTTTTTGTTTTTCATGCATTTGCATCAGCAACTAAAGCTAGTTATGGATTCAATCATTTGGGCATTTCGGCATACAGAGAGGAATATTGCAGAAACTGGTTTAAATCTTCTATTGGAGATGCTGAGGAACTTTCAGGTTTGACAATGTTGTACTTTTTGCATATTTGATTACTATGTTGATTTATGAATCAGATGCTGAGTTTTCAGTTTTGGTAACTTGGCAGGCTTCTGAATTTTGTAACCAGTTCTATCGAACATACTTTTTGACAATTGAGCAAGAAATATTTGCCGTCTTGACAGACACATTTCACAAACCTGGCTTCAAGTTGCATGTCTTGATTTTACAGCAGCTGTTCTGCCTGGTTAAGTATCGTACTTTGCCTCGATTGCTCCAACTTTGGATCAATTTTATCTTACTTAACAAATTGTTCTCAGGTTGAGAATGGTTTATTGACTGAGCCCTTGTGGGATGCTGCTACGGTTCCATTTCAGTATCCAAATAACGAAATGTTTGTACGTGAATACACAATAAAACTTCTTACTACATCATTCCCCAACATGACTGCAGCTGAGGTAAATAATTGGTTCAGATAATTCTTTTATCTATCGAGTTGATATAATCTGATCTATGCGGATTTCAGGTCACTCAATTAGTGAATGGACTATTTGAGTCGAGAAATGATTTGCCAACATTTAAGAATCACATACGGGATTTTCTTGTGCAATCAAAAGAATTTTCAGCTCAGGTAAAAGCTTAGAAAGAGGAAAATGAACAAACCTTCTTAGCTCACAAGCTCGTAGACAGATCTATGCTATCAACGGTGGAGCTTTCTGTGGTTTGCTTCAATGAATGAGCTGATTGTTTTAGCTGTATTTTCTGCAGGACAATAAAGATCTCTATGCGGAAGAGGCTGCTGTACAGAGGGAGAAAGAGCGGCAACGGATGCTTTCAATCCCAGGTCTCATAGCCCCAAACGAAATACAAGATGAGATGTTGGACTCATAGACGTGGCCTAATTTTGCCTTAGCCAAGTTCTTAAGTTTTGACATGGGAGTTAAGGTTGTGCCCGTATCCCGGAATATAAACAGATGCACCATTTTTTACGCATTGTTACTCATCTCTCCTTTATCAAAAATGGTGAGTCACGAAGTTGCCATTGCTCACAAGTGCGGTTGCTAGAGATGCTGCATGTATGTCAACTAGAAAAGTGTAGAACATTTAGGAAGGGATCTATATATCTCTCTATATCCGATCCTGAGTCGTATTATAGAAGTTCCATAGCTACAGCTTGATATTTTTACCGTTTAGATGACAGGTTTTGAAGTAATGTTAGTTTCATACAAGGTTAAAAGGGAAACACTAACCTCTGAAAGTTGTGCAGAATATTATCTTTTTTCTTTTTTGAGTTGATCTAAGTTGAATTCCATTATTACGTGGTTTCAGTGTTAACAGAAGGCTTTGTATTTTCTTTTAAAAAAAACCTTGTACATGTTTTATATAACAGGAAAATAATTTCAGATTCAATTTTATAGATAAATTGGCAGACCCAAATTTTACAGAAATTTAAGAAATTGAGCAAAGCTACATAGGTGTAGAGTTAAAGGAAGAGAAGGCTTGCTTCCAAAGGCATGAGCTTGATTCGGACATTTTATTCTTCAAAAATCACAATAAATCATCATCAAAGCAATCAAAAATTATAAAATTAAAGAAATTTCAAGTCAAACAGAGTAAGAGAGTTAGCATTATATTGACAGGAAAAAAAAACATAGCGACCTTGTTTTTCGAGAAAGAGATATCTTGGTTCAGTGTGTTGGGTGGGATATGGATTGATTAGATGGAAAAGAAGGATACGAGTAAACGAGATTTCTATTCCTTATTACAATGAATAGGGGTTAATAAATTGTATTAGTAATATCTTATTTGTTCTTTTCGATACAATATTTAAAATTATTTTTTTAAGTCTTAACTCCTCCTAACTCAACCCTTAAATACAAGGTAATGTATTTTAGTGTACTTGAACCCATAACCTCTTACATTGCACTGGCAACAAATCGAGCTAAGACTTAATTAATAATATTTTAATAATTTTAAACTTTAAATAATAAAAAACCAATTAAACTTTCATAAAAAATAATTAAATATTATTATTCATGTCACCTGTGTCACGTCATTACTTAAGGACTCTTTAGAGTGTATTTGGATAAATAATTTGAGTAGATATTTTATTTTTATTAAGGCCTAAAATGAATTTCGATTAAAAATAATGAGAAATTTCAAAATTTGTGAAGAAATTTCAAGAAGAGATTTAAGTAACTCAAATTTCTTTTCAATTTTCACCAAGAGAGATGTGGTTTATCAAAGTTCCTTGTAAATATGATATATACTTTTAAATTTTAATTTATTAAAATATTACAAATTTATACAAATCTAATAATAATTATATTGAATATTTTAGATTATTTATTTTTCTTTTATAATTACTTTTTAATTTGTAAATTTTAATAACTTAATTTTTCTTAAAATAATTATTTATCCAACAAAGTAATTACAAATGCAAACATTTTATATCAATGAACATTTTAAAATTCTTTATCCAATCACACTTTTAGAGGCTTCAATAGAAATTATATTTCAGTGATTTAACTTTTGAATGTTCAATTGATTACCATTTCTAATTAAGAGTTTTATTGATTTTAATTATTTTATCAAATTTGTTTTAGTATTTAAGCTTTTTTTTTCACTTATTATGTTTAAATTTTAAGAAATTACACTTATTGATACTAAACTATTAGTAAGTTTACATTTAGATCACTCAACTTCAAAATTTTTAATTTGTTTTGTAGATTCATTATGTTCAAACCTCTTTAATAAAAATAACTAAACTGTAGAAGAGAAATAGAAAGATAATGGGAGCTTTTGATTAGCACGGATGGTGTGATAAGAGAATGCCATACAACAACGATCTTAACAGTCAAATAATTTAAATGAAAACTTTTGAAAAATTAAGGGGTCATTTTATAACTTTTTGAAGTTGAGTAACCAAAATATAAGCTTACTAATAATTTAATGACCTTTGATGTAATTTTCCATTTTTAACAATATTAGATTAGTGCAACTGCCAAAACCAGGATTTCATAATCCGGTTTGGCCCGAACGGCTCCGGTGGTACCCCCGGCCCATAGACAGAACCCATTCGGCAAATAAACGCGACCTTTTCTCTCTTAAAAAAGAAACTTCCCTTATATTTCTGTATTTAAAAATCTGATCTTCGGAAAAAAAAAAAAGAAGAAAAAGACAGCAGCCAAATTTTTTTTTTCCTTCTATAAAATTCTCTCTTTGATCAATCTAAATTTCCAAGTTTTCTCATCACAGAGAGAAACAAAAAATCAAAAACAGAAGTAAAAAGAAAAAAAATTGTTTTTTGAAGGTAGAAAAAAAAAATCGAAGCTTAAAAGAAGCATGGGTCAAGCTTTTCGCAAGCTCTTCGATACCTTTTTCGGTAACACAGAGATGAGGGTACTTCTTCTTTTTTTCTCTGTTTAATTCTTTTTCTTTGTTTTAGTTTTTTATTTTTTATTTTGAACTGATTCTTTTGGTAATTGTTCGTTTAAAAAAATCTGAAAGTAGTTACTGTTAATTTGTAGAACTGAAGAAATTTGTTACTGTTAATTGTAGTTTGAAAGGAAGATCATAAATTTTAGTTGAATTCTGCAAGTATTTACATTTATAATGATGTTGATAGAAAGGAAGATCATAAATTTTAGTTGAATTCTGCCAGTATTTATATTTATAATGTTGTTGATAGAAAGGACGATAATCCCAAATATATTGTATTGTAACTATTTATTATAGCTTATTTTAGCTGGAATAGACATGGAAATTTTGACTCCTAACCCTAAAATCTGACCTGATCAACCTGCAGATAAACCTGATTCGATTTGATCATAAGAAGTCAAACCCGAACATGATCATTGCAAAAAATGATCCGAATAAATAACCCAAACTGGAAAAAAAAAAAATTCCAGTTAGACTGGAAAAATCGGTTGAGCTAGCGGTTGAACCAGGTTTTATAAACTTTTTGAAATTTTTAATGATTTTTTTAATAATTTATTTAAGGTTAAAATATGCCATATGTCCCTAAGCTCTTTGAAAATTTGAATTTAGTCCTTGTAGTTTTATTTCTAGGAATTTAGTCCCTTTTCAAATTACAAAATTCAAGTCTAGTTGTTAACAATGTTAAAATTATTTTATTAAATTCAGGTTCATTGCAAAATTTAACAGCTTTAACTGTAGGACCTGAATTTTGAAATCTGAAAAATAGAGGGACTAAATTTCAAATTGTGAAGAGTATAAGGACTTATGACATATTTTAACCTTTATTTAACTGAAACTGGACTAGTGTTCAGACCGGGAACCAGTGGCTTAACTGGTTCGACCATCAGTCTGGTTCCAAAAACATCGGATAAAAGTAACACTCCATTGTTTTCTTCTCCCTAGGCAAGGCTCAAAATATATGTACCTTTGTGTACAACTTTGATACAGGTTCTGTTTCTAATAAGCATGTACGACAGATAATGCATAAGCAGAACATTTTATATTAGCAGTCCGTTTTCCATATGAATCTAGCATGCAAACCAGTGCATTGTTGTTAAATTAGTATATTGTTTTCTCCTATCTGACTTACGGATTAGCATATTTCTCATGTTTTTTTATCTCGCAATTATTTTGTTTTTTTTTCTGCTTTATATTCTCTGTCCTTACATTTACTTTTTCTTGAGCTGATATAGGTTGTGATGCTAGGCCTCGACGCAGCTGGCAAAACAACTATATTATATAAGCTACACATTGGAGAAGTTCTATCAACTGTTCCCACTATCGGTAGGCAACTTGGTTTTAGATATGGTTGATTTGCATGATTGAGGCTCTCATTTTTGATGGTTTTCTGTTTCGTTTGTCCACGGAGGAGCTGTTATTCGAACAAAGTGGTCATGTGAAATCTATTTCAGTGTGTATATCAGTTGAGTTGGATGGACAAGTTGATATAACGACTGAGATCTTGTGTGTTGTCTTGTCCAGGTTTCAATGTCGAGAAAGTTCAATATAAGAATGTGATGTTCACGGTTTGGGATGTTGGTGGACAAGAGAAACTAAGGCCACTCTGGAGGCACTACTTCAACAACACGGATGGACTGGTAATAATTAGCTCTCTCAAAGGAAAAAAAAAGAACTTTTCTCCCTTTAACGACACAGGTGGACCTGTAATGAAAATCCTCTCTCTCTCTACTATATTTGTTTCTGCAGATCTACGTTGTTGATTCCTTGGACCGAGAGAGGATTCACCAAGCTAAACAGGAATTTCAGGTTGTAAATTTAGAACGAGCACAGACTTGTTAGCGATTTCGGTTTTAACATAGTCTCTTTCTAGTTAATATTTTTTTTTTTCCAGGCCATAATCAATGATCCATTTATGAGCAATGCTATCATCTTGGTGTTCGCCAACAAGCAGGACTTGGTATGATTCAGTTAGCTTTTTTAGACCCGTCTTTTTTTTCTGTATATAGCAAAATGCATGCAGTATTTGCTTGAACTACTGAGAACACATGCATTTTTTTAGTTGCTGGAAGTACCAATGTCAAGGATATTTTAGTTTCAAAAAATAGGTTCTGCTGTTATTTGCATAGATTCTCCATTTTCTTGTGGTCAGTGAGAAGTGTCGTCTATAGCTGCATTTTCGATGACTTCATTCATTTCATTGTTTTGTTTTGTGTTATTGGCTTTCGAGTAACATAATGCGATGTCTCGTTAGCAGTGCGCCAAACATTAAGAATGTGTCTGAATAGAATGTAATTCTTAGCTCCAAGGCCCTTAGATTGACATGTTTCGCCTTGTTCTGCTTCTTGAAGGCGGCCTCATTTTCATCATTGTTTGAAAACTGTAATTCCCTTAGATCGATCATGCGAGGCATAATAATGGATAAAGCATATGAAGTTGCAGTATGAGTGCTTTGCTTCCCTGAACTAAACATTGCTAAATATTGCTTTTGGCGGATGAATTTATAACACTTAGATTTTGGCATGTTGCTGTTAGAATGTTACTCAGATTTGGGTGTGAGTGTTGAATACGGATACGTATCCCAAAAAAGTTTATTAAGTTTTTTCCTTTTATCGGTAGGTCCTTAGGAGGTGCTATCGCCCCATGCTTATGTCCAAATATACGTCTAATTCATGTAATTAATATTATATATAAAGTAGAAGAAAAAGAACCAGAGTAACTTAGTTATCAGGTTCTGGTTAAAACGAATAAACTGTTACTGCCTTTTAGCTTCATTGTGCATAAACCGAAGCTTTATCGATGAAGTATGCCTTTTCCACTTATCTGATCTTGTGTTCCTCCTTCCAGAAAGGTGCCATGACCCCAATGGAGGTTTCGGAGGGATTGGGTCTATTCGATATAAAGAATCGGAAATGGCACATACAAGGTACTTGCGCGCTTCGAGGAGATGGCCTGTATGAAGGATTAGACTGGCTATCAGAAACTCTTAAGGAGATGAGAGCTGCCGGATATTCATCGCTGGGTGCATCATCGATCTAATCATTATCACACAGGTTGGAACTTGGAACCCCTTCCCTTGCTTTATATGTATGGCATGGCATTAAATCAGAGCTTGTCAATGAGAAAAATAATGTCGGTACCATAAATGACTTGATTTAATCTCTTCAGGTGCTACATCATCATCATCATCAGAGGCAGTGAAAGCCAGACGTTTGTAAAAGCCATAAATGACTTGCTTGTAAAAGCCATGTCTTACCAATGGGAAATTAAAACCCAGATGTTGTAATATTTGTTTTGTTAGTGTAAAGCTGATGAAAGACGAGTGAATTCCTCCATTGTGTATATTAGCAAAGCTGGTTACTCTACAATGTTCAATGGAAATTGTTATTCTCTCTAGGAATATTTACAATTATTTTTACAAGATAATTATACTTGTGCAAGTAAAATTTTGAATCACCATTTTGCTATGTGGTTGCTTTGTGTCACTGTTAGATTGCAAATTAATAATGTTAGTGTGAGTATTGATTTGAATCGGGAGATGATTAAAGCTCTTGTTAGATACTCGTATATTATGGATTTAAATCGTGTTACTCTCATCTTTTATTTTTGCTAGTTGGATTTTTTTTTACTAATAATTTAAAAAAACTTCTATTTTATTAAATGAAACAATATAAAAATAATTTGTATAAAAATATTCAAAAGAACTTCTATTTTATTAAATGAAACAATATAAAAACAATTTGTACAAAACTAAATCAATGCATGTATCGGTTGGAATCAGTGCAACATGGGAGTGGTCAACTGTTACACGCTGGATTCCTTCTTGGTTCAGCTTCAGGCCAGGGTTGTGGTTGTTCGGGATTAGCTTCTGATTGTGGGTGTTGGGAAGATGACTCACCTTGATAGAATGAAGGTCCCGTAAGTGTTTGCATCACCCACGGTGCTGGGTATTGGAAATGAGTTGAGCTCCCTGACGGTGCCTCGTGCGGTCTCTCCTGTGACGATGGCCTATATATCGTCGGTTGAGTTGGAGTCATTGGGAAATGAGATGCACCGGGCCATACATTCCAACCTGACATAGGAGTGGAAAAAGGATGCATATAAGGGTTAGAATACACACTTGGCATAATCTGAAAGGGTTGTGGTGTGGGCATCGTCGCTTGCTCTGTGGGGACCAGTGGTTGCGTGGGTGTTGTTGATAGGCTCGTCTCGCCACCCCTTGTCTTTGGATTTAAAGGGCCCCTTCGTTCCCTTTTGACACAGATTTGCCGACGCCTCTCCTCTTCCGAGAGCAAATATGGCTTGCCATGGATTCTGAACCATAGCATGTAATCCGGATCGCACGCTAACTCCGGAAGAATAATCGATTCACGAGTAGGTATATTATCATACCGATTTTCCCATATTTCGATATATTCTGAGTGGAAGAGCGGCCAATGTGTATCCGGTAGTCGTAAGTCGATTTTGTGCTCTTCATCGAGCACTTCAGGTGCCACAGGAATCAGTTGTCGGAATCCGAATTGCCGCAACACTCTATCCGTCTGGTGCATCTCAACGGTAGCGTAGCTAACCAATAGGACCCTAACGTCCAGATGTTCGAATTTTGTAGGAATCCATCTAGAATTACTGCCCGAATTACCGGATCCTCGTATGGTGTCCATTGAAACTATATGTACGTGATAAAAATATAAGTTATAGACATAATACTAAATACTAAATACGAAATCGACTATGTTATGTATATATAGTTCAAAATGAAATAAATACTTACATGTGCTTCCGATTGTTGGTCTAATAAAAGCCATATATCTTCAAGAGTGGTAGGTATTCCCCTATAACTCGGGGAATGGTTCCACCTATTTAAATAAAATTTTAGCATAAAATTTTATTTTAAATCTATTTAATAATTGTAAAATCTAATATAAATTTTACCTTGTTACGAGTGGAAATGTATATGGGTGGTTTACTCGAAGACGTAAAAATGGAAAGCGAAACCGAGTCCATGATTGTAGCAGTGCAAGGCAACCTCCGATTTTGATTTTATTTAGTTGCGTCGCCCGAGACATCTCCCGGTATAATGTCGCCAACACGGCAGACCCCTAACTGAGTTCTCCTGCTGCTCTAAAATCGTTGAGTTTTAGCAGCCACCTCAGATGTATGAGGTTTCGTGACTTGTCTGGCATCAGATAACCTCCAATGATCTGAAGGATGTATGCCCGAGCGTATCGTACTCTTTGTACTTCAGTCGAATCATCCCTCGGCATCGGGAATGTCTCTCTTAACCAACTCATATCAATCCGACCTCCGTAAATATTATCCGGAATCGCACCCAAAAGATCATAACATATGGCTCCCCAATCAGCAGATTGAGTGGACCCGGTGAGTATGGACCCATCCACTGGTAACCCTAACTGTAACTGCACGTCCTCCAAAGTGATGGTACACTCCCCACATGGAAGATGGAACGTGTGCGTCTTAGGTCTCCGCCTCTCCACAAACGCACTGATGAGTTTCGGGTCCAACTTGCACCCTCGACCTATATTGGCCACGTGCCAAAAACCAGCTTCCCTCAAGTAATTTTCAATCAACGGTGATGGAGGACCAGGTAGATTACGAATAAAACATTGTAACACTCGATCTACCGGCTATTATGAAAAAATATTAAAAATATTAATTAAATTATAAAAACTAAATAATATTAAAATAAATTGAAATTAACCCTTACCATTTGCATTTGGACGATGGAGATATGTTTATCATCGAGACGAATTAATTGTCGGGCCATTGCTAACACGATCAAATTTCTCAGAAATTATAAAAAAAATAATTCAGACAAAAAAAAATAAAGAGCTTTGAGAGTTTTTTTTAAGAAATTTAGAAAGAAATTTGGAAGAATAATAAAATTTGGTGTGAAAAATGGGTTTTAGGGGGGAGGGGGAGTTATACTCTTTTTTTCTAACCGTTGGAAGCCCAACGGTCAAATTTTTAAACAGCCATTAGAGGTGACCGTTGGGGAAAAACGCGGCCAAAATCGCGTCCTTATCAATGCTTTTTAGTAAAACACTCTCACGTCAATGCATTTTTAGGTTTTCGATCCATACCCATTATTATTTTAAAAAACGGCCTATTTCCATAAATAATTTTAGAAATGAGCCTTTATTAGTACTAAACTCTATTAACATGTTATGAGTAAAATTAAATATAGTTTTAGTGAAGTGTATTTATTTTTCTAACGAGTTTACTTATATCAGTTTAATACACTTTGGCAATATGTATTTTGTATTACTAAAATTTTAATAGTTTCAAGGGCTAGATTGAATAACATTATAGTACTACTATCAAAATATTATGGAACAAATTTAATGATATAATTATACATAAAATTTGAAAAGATACATATGTAATTAAAATTAAAGATTAATGATTGTGATGTTGAATGATAAAATCCAGAAAACCCATATTTGGTAAAACATCAATAATAAAAGGTAGTTACAATCTCAATTGTGTGTGGCAGTTTTATTTTAATTAAATTATTATGCCTATTTAAGAAATGTTTCCTTTTAAAATTATGCATTTATTTTACATTCTTAGCTGCCATACATTTAACATTTAAGCAACCCTGTATATATACACTTCCATTTTTTCTATATCTATTCTATTTTCTTCTTTTTCACAATATCTATCAATGTCGGTCTTCCTTACCCTCTTTTCCCTTTTTTTTTAAAAAAATATATGATATTTTCAATATTTTTGTATTATTGTGGTCTTTTCTTTTTCTTTTTCATCTACATGTATACAAATATTCATTCTTTTATTTAACTTTTAAAATGTTGCAAAAATTTGTTGGGGCAGATGTGAATTTCTCTTTATTAGTATGATGTATAAATTTAATTAAATTTTAATTTTTATGCGTCAAGTTAGAACGGATCGAATAGTCAAACTGATTGAACTGAAAACGGGTTTTATATTAATTTAAATGAAAAATTAAATCAACCTTTAAGTTAATGGTTTAGGATTCAATTTTTCTATTATTTTAATGTGAGATTTGAGTTGGGTTCATGCATCATTCATGCATAAATATTTTATGAATTTAAATTATCATGATATTGAAAAACTCAGATGAAAAATATATTTTCCTTAATTTTTAATTTTAATAATTAATATTTGAATAATTTAATAATTAACAATATTCTTTTTTGGCAGAAACATTATGACAATCAACACCATTGTGAATGGCTACACCGAAAACCAGAAGACCAAAAAGAGCAAAGTCATTTTCGTTATGGGAGCGACGGCCACCGGAAAATCCAAACTTTCCGTCGATCTCGCAGTTCATTTCAACGGCGAAATCATCAATTCCGACAAGATTCAAGTTTACAAAGGACTCAATATCTTAACCAACAAAGTCACAAACGAAGAAACCAGAGGCATCACCCATCACTTGCTCGGCATCGTCGACAACCCTGACCAAGATTTCTCCGCCGACGACTTCCTTCGTCGTGCGAAGGAAGCCATCGAATCGGTTTTAAGCAACGGCAAAGTCCCCATCGTCGCCGGCGGGTCCAACTCTTACGTCGAACACCTCGTGGATGACCCGAACTTCCGTCGACGTTTTGAATGCTGTTTCATTTGGGTCGACGTTTCTTTACCCGTTTTGCATAAGCGGGCTAAGGAACGGGTCGACCAGATGGTGGCGGCAGGACTCGTCGACGAGGTCCGAGAAATGTTCGTCACCGGCGTCGATTACGGTCGAGGAATAAGACGAGCTATTGGGTTACCGGAACTGGAAGCCTATTTCACGGTGGAGAAGGACTCCAACGTGGATGAAGCGACGAAAGCGAAAATCTTAGCTAATTGTATCGAAGAAACAAAAAAGAACACCTTAAAGTTGATAGATTCACAGCTGGGGAAGATACGGCGGTTGAGGGAAGAGGTTGGGTGGAAACTGCAAAGGGTCGACGCCACCGCCGTGCATGAAAAATGTGGACGAGATGCTCAACTTGCATGGGAGCAAAGGGTGTTAAAGATAAGTTTTGAAATAGTGGAAGCATTTTTGAACTAAATGTTTTTTTTTTGGATGACCATTTTAAATTTAATAAATTTAAGGATTATATATGTAGCAATTTTATAAAATTATGAAAATATTTTGGTTAGATTTTAAAATAATTATGTTATTTTTATTTTATTGGATCCAAAATTTTCTGAACAAACAGTGGCCAAACAGTGGCCAATAAAACGGTCTTTATTGATTTCGTACCCTGCCAATATACGTTGATAGCGAATATTACATACCACTCTTCAATTGAGAATAAATTGAATATTACAAACGAAATTATATTAATAGATATTTCATACCCATATCGGTCACTTGCCGTCGCTGTCTTTTAGATCGATGTTGCCCATAGTAGTTAGATGAAACATGCCTCAGGAAATATCGATGGTGTGTGCGATGCCACATGCTTCCCTGCCGTTCTACTGTCGCAAGTATTCCAGGGCCCCGATCCGATATAACGCATATGTCAGGTTGGGGGCAGACATGCCTCCTTAACCTAGAGAGGAAGAAGTCCCAGTCATCAGCTGACTCTCCCGGTGTTATTGCGAACGCAATCGGAAGGATTTTCCCACAACCGTCTTGTGCCACAGCTAGCAATAGCCGATGCGTATATCTACCATACATAAAGGTACCATCAATTTGTACCAATGGCTTGCAGTATATAAAGGCATCTCGGCATTGCTTAAATGTCTAGAACTGACGCTTGAACACTGCACATCCACGGAGCAGACGATCGTTGTAGTACGCGGTTCCGCTTTCAAGGTCTGTCACAGTCGCTCGGGACATATCTCTCAAAGACTGACACCACTGCCACACTTCATTATATGAAGCATCCCACCGACTGTGCAACTTTTCTAACGCCTTCTACTTGGCTATCCAAGCCTTCTGTAAGAGGGTGTGTACCCCAATTGGCTACGAATATTGCCAATTAAGGCCGGCACCGTAGTCTTGGGATCGGCCTTCACCGTCGGGATTATTAAGTCAACCAACATGTCTGAATCCATCCTCGGATGATCTTGTGTTACACCTGTTAACAAAGTACGTTAAATAATGCAACATTACATAATATTAGTGTTATTCAAAATCATTGAACACATAGTGGTACTGTACCGGCAAGACATGTATGTGGACCTTTGTACTTTTTGATTTCCCACAACCCTGTCATTTTCCTCAACGACGCCATGATTTTCCATGAACATGTGCCGTCTTACACTGCACACTTTGCCTCGTACTTATCGAGCTTGGATTTAACCATATTGTAGTTAACCCCGTTCCTGATGATGTATTGTTTCAATGTAGCAAGAAAAGTATTCTTGTTGGAAAACTGGTTACCAGCTTCTAATTGGTCCGAATCCAACGAAGAATTTGTACGGTCACGCGTTTGGTGTGGTAGTTCAGGAAACTCCAATGCATCATCTTGAGATAGATCGACATTATGCATGTGGGGTGGAGGCGAGTACGCCCTGAATAGCGGATCTTCTTCTTTGTCTGAACCGCCCTCAACATCTTCAGGTACAATTGGAATGGGCTCCGGTTCAGAAAATAATCCAACTTCTGCACCATCAGGCCCTGGCTTCCGAGGTGGATCCACATCGGATTCATCGTCCAACCCTCCATAACCTGCAACAAGCGAGGGCCCCCCGCCGGTGGATGTTGTCAGGAGTACATCATCCCTCCTTAAACATCTTTCGTAAAGATCCCAATCATATGTGGATTGCCAACCACTAGAAGTTGATGACGTCCCCCAATACGTATTTCTATCATCGGACGTCGAAGGACGGATATGCATGTCCCATCCACCAATCGAGTGTCGTGCAGGGGTTATATTTTCCATACTACCACCGCACACGGGCACTTCTATGTTTTGCCTCCCACTTACAGAGTGTCAGCTTGGGGTCGTGTATTCTCCTCGAACGACAGTAGATGTTGAAGTCGCAGAAAAATCACTTGGAGATGAAAATTCTACATATACCTCGATATAGGGTGATCCACTGGCAAAATGAGTCTCCACCATTGCCTCAAAGCTCCGAGGACCTTTGATGTCGAATGAGTCATATCTCACCGGATCAACCGAAGTGCAAAATCTATACTTAATAGACTGAACTTTCATTGGCGTTGTTCCGAATATTTTACGCCTAATTCTTTTGCGAAGTTCTACCAAATCGACGTTCCGATTAAAACTCAGTCGCGCTGTGTTCTCCGATAAGAAAACAACACCATTTTCGGTGTCACGACCATCGCAGTAAATAACAGCATTAATACGTTGACTCATTTTTAGTTTTTTTTCTTTTGCCTCAATTTCCCTTATGCAACCTGAGAATGAAATTTGGCTGATTTATAGCCTAATTTTGTCGGAGACTACTGTAGCAAAAGAGCGTCCACGTGGAAGCTCTTTTCAGTACTCCTGCTGACAGTGCACCCTACTAGAAGCGTTTTTGGCTACTGTTTGATCAAAAACGTCTCCTCAAAATTATTTTACCGGAGACTACTGTAGCAAAAGAGCGTCCACGTGGGAGCTCTTTTCAAGACTCTCACGACAAAGGCACCTCTTTGAAGCGTTTTTTACTTGTTTGTTCGTAAACGTCTTCTCAAAATTATTTTGCGGACTTTTATTCAAGTTATTAAAATTAAATTACAAAATTACAAAAAAAGTAAACCATTTCTATTTTATCAAAGATATTAAAATTAAATTAAAAATTAAATTACAAAAAATAAAATTAAACTCAAATTTTATTAAATATATTAAAACTTAATTAAAAAATTAAACCATTTCTATTTTATCAAAGATATTAAAATTAAATTACAAAAAAATAAAATTAAACTCAAATTTTATTAAATATATTAAAACTTAATTACAAAAAAAGTAAATCATTTCTATTTTATCAAAGATATTAAAATTAAATTAAAAATTAAATTACAAAAATAAAATTAAACTTAAATTTTATTAAATATGTTAAAACTTAATTACAAAAAAATTAAACCATTTCTATTTTATCAAAGAGATTAAAATTAAATTACAAAAAAATAAAATTAAACTCAAATTTTATTAAATATATTAAAACTTAATTACAAAAAATTAAACCATTTCTATTTTATCAAAGAGATTAAAATTAAATTACAAAAAAAAATTAAACTTAAATTTTATTAAATATATTAAAACTTAATTACAAAAAAAATTAAACCATTTCTATTTTATCAAAGAGATTAAAATTAAATTACAATAACAAATAAAAATTAAATTACAATAACAAAATAAAATTCGGGGGTTTCGGGTTTAGGGCTGATGCCGGTGGGAACCAGTGCCACACGGGGGTGGTCGGCGGTTACGCGCTGGATTCCTCCTTCTTCTAGCTTCCGGTGGAAGTCGTGAAACCTCGGGCGGGGAATCGGGTTCCTCCGGCAGTGGGTCTAGTTCTGGGTGTTGCGATGATGACCCACCTTGATAAAATAATGACCCCGGAGGTGTTTGCATAAACCACGGCGGGGTGACTGCATCCCGTACGGCGAAAGAACCTGGTAGAAAAAAGTGCTCCCCGACGGCGCCTCCTCTGATCCCACACGCGACGTCAGCCTCACAATCGGTCAAGAAGAGAGTAGTTTGAACGGACTTGAACCCGCCATGCATTCCAACCTGGGTGGACCGGGAAAAGGAAACATATATGGGTTAGGAGGATACATATAAGGGTAGGTACGACCGGCATAAACAGTAGACGCTGTGATGTCGATGTTATCATTTGAACCGATGGGCCCGGTGGATCGTAGGCGCTGTTATAGGCCCGGTGGATCGTGTTTTCAGACCGTTGATGGCCCCGCCTCATCACCCTTCTCCTTAGATTTAAAGGGCCCGACGTTCCCTTCGCGCCGGTTGCCGCCGCCTCTTCTTCCGGACAACAGATATGGCTTGCCATGGATCCTAAACCATGGCATGTACTCGGCCGCACGCTAACTCAGAACGATGATCGGTTCCGGATAGGTAAAAAGTCATACCGGTTCTCCCATCGTCTCGATATGCCCCGACCAAAATCTTGGTCAATCCGCAGCAAATGCCAGAAGTCCACTTTGTGCTCATCATCGAGCACCTCAGGTGGCACGGAATCGTTGCCGGAATCCAAATTGACGCAGAACCCGATCTGACTGGTGTATCTCCACGGTCGCGTAGGTGATCAATGGGACCTTAACGTGCCAACTGTTCGGATTTTGGAAGAACTCCTCCAGAATTACTGCCCAAATTTTCGGATCTTCGTATGGTGTCCATTGAAACTATATTAACATTACCAAAATATTAGTTATATACATAATACTAGACACTACATACGAAATACTAAATTATAATAACGAAATTCGAAACTTACTTGTGATTCTCGACTGCTGGTCCAATAGGAGTCAGATATCCTCAAGCGAGTTAGGTATTCCAACATGACTCGCCGAATGGTTCCACCTAATTAAAAAACTTTTAGCATGCAATTATACTATAAATCGATTTAAATAATTATAAAATATAATATTAAATTTACCTCGTTATCGTGGGAATGAATATGGTTGGTCGAGTCGAGGACGTAAAATGGAAATTGAAACCATGCCCATGATCTGCAGAGTGATAGGCAACCTCCGATTTTTGCTTTACTCGATGCGTCGCGCCAAGACATCTCTCGGTACAACCTCGATAGCACAAACAGACCCCAACTCAATTCACCTACCGCTGAAATCAACAAGTTTCAGGAGCCATCTCGTGGACGAGGTTTCTAGAGAGGTCCCAGATCGATAGCCTCCAATTATTCAAGAATGTATGCCCAAGCATACCAGTATTCTTTTACTTGGTCGAACCCTCGTTCGGCTCCGGAATGTGTCTCGCAACCGTGCCATATCGATCCGAGCTCCTTGAATTCTATCCGAATGGCACTTTAAGCTCAGTAGCATACGGCCATCCAATCGGTAGATGTTACGGACCGGTGACTACCGACCCGCCCACCAGTAATCCCAATCGCAATCGCACATCTTCTAGAGTGATGGTTCACTCTCGCATGGCGTGATGGAAAGTGTGCGTCTCGGGTCTCCACCTCTCTATCAACGCACTGATCAAAGGCGGCTCCAACTTGAACCCCCGACCTATCGTGGCCACGTGCCAAAAATCCGCTTCCCACAAGTAATTCTCGATCAACGGCGATGGGGACCATGCATGTTACTGAATATAACATTCCAACACCGATCTATGATGTTTAAAAATTATAAAATTAAAAATTAATTAAAATGACATAATTGAAAAAAATTAAATAATATTGAAAATTAAAATTAAAACTTACCATTTGCATTTGCTCGACGGAGATGTGCTTGTTGTCTAGGCGAAGTAATTCCCTACCATTGTAATCCGATAAAAATTTTAAAATTTTCCAAAAAATATTAAAAAATTATAAAGGGCTTTTTGTAAATAGTAAGGACTATTTTGAAATTTGAGCGTAAATTTCAAGGACTCGAGAGAAAATTGAGAGAAAATTGAGAGAATATTGAGAAAGGATTGAAGTGTGAAAAATAAAGGGTTGGGGAGTTTTATAGTTTTTTTACTGTTGGGCCCCAACGGTCAAAAAAAAATTAGCCGTTGATTTGATGTTTGAGGCTAAAGCGCTACCGAGGACACGCTTTGTTGTTGTTTCCCAAACGCTACCGACGTGGACGCATTTTGGGGGGAAACGACCTTTTTCCGTGAATATTCTTCAAACTGGCCTATTTCAGTAAATAATTTAAATTTTTGGTATATATAGGATATTTACCCTAAATTTTGGGTTTATGTTATTTTAAATTCATATAATTTCAAATCAATCTTGTATTATTTTGGATTTAGAGTTAGTTCGATTCAAACTATTTTAAATTCAAATTGTTTTGAGTTTAAATTGTTTTAATTACAAGTTTGAAGCTCGGATTTTAAAAATCTAAGTCAATAATTTCATGTTACTTGTTCAATCATTTTAGATTTTAATTATATCAGATTGATTAAGTCAAATTTAAACTTAAATTTGAGTTTATTAAATTAAATTTTAAATGATTCTAATGACCATGTTAAAACTATCGATGCTTTTTAAAAATTTACTTTTTATTGATGTATTACATTATTTTTCACTAATTCAAAAATTATTTGTTTTTATATCAGTGGTTATGCTTCAGCTTACTCGTTAGTCCTGTATTCGAATTCCTGCTTATGCAAAGTAGAAAATTTATTTATAATCTCATGCGATGGCCTAATGGTCAAAGGTGTTCATCGCCTCAAGTGTGGCCTAAGTTTAAGTCGTGCTAACCGTGTTTGTTATTCGAACTTTGCTCTGTTATTATAATTCACCAAAATAAAAATAAAAATAAGATTCTACTGAATAATTATGATTTTTCAAAACCATTATTTTATTTTATTTTATTTTATTTTATTTTATTACATTCAAAATCTATAAATATTTTATTATTTTAAATTCAATATCTAAAAAATAAGTTGCAATAATTTATTTACCCTTTCCTAATATAAATCTATGGCTTAAAAAGAACTCACTTTAATGAAATGTTTAAAATATTTTTATTTTCATTATTTTTATTATAAAAATTTCATTATAATTACCACTATAATCTTTACATCAAATAGAACAATTCTTTTACTAACATATGAACAAAGTTATGAAAACTTTATTATCCTCCGAATAATCACATAAATTTAGAGTGAAAGATTGGAAATAATTGACAACTGCAAATATCTCAATTTTAACTTTATTTTCATAACCTTTTATCAACTAATCAACCAAAATTTATATTCCTTATTATCTGCGTAATCCATTTTACAAGGCTTATAATAAATAATTTTTTATATTTAAAATAATAAATTTATCATGATTCGTGACTTCTTACCTTGCATATCCTTTCCGATGTTCTCAATAATTTCACTTCCTCCAAAATTACTCACACAATCCATGCACGTAGTATCAAGTATCACTATTGACGTATACAACCCATTATATGAAAATTATAGATTTACTGAGTGATTATGTTTCTCTCTTCTCCCTTGAAAGTCTATTTTCATATTTATCAGGTACGATCCTTTGATGTATTGTACTAGGTTCAAATAGGTCTCATTCATGCCAACACGTATCCTCTCCTAATATTAGCATGTGTTCTCCTGGCATAAATTCGCCAGCATACTGGCGAACTGTTTGGTATGCGAGTTGCTAAGTAACGAGTTGCATACCCATAAACAATAATAGGTCTGGTCGATTTTAATCGGATAATGGATCGGATCAGGACGGATGATGGCTAGCACTATAGCAAGAATAAATAACAACAATGAACATTCCAAACCTCGCAAATTCCAACCTAACAAAATTTCAATGTTACATTATTTAAAATATCCATTAAAAAAAGTTGTATATATCAAGTATCACTGTCGACATTGCACAAGTGAAACTGCATGCTATCACATTTTCAAATGGACATGACAGTTGCACTCACGTTCTGCACATACGAGAGCTACATCTTCACACACCTCACCACATTCACTGCATTCAAGGTAGTACTTTATGTTCTTCACAAATGTGAGAGGGTGCGGATGATCCCCTTCTTTGTAGATGTTCCCGTTTTTGATAAATAGATATTTTCCAAGAACGCACAAGTATCGCAAGTTATGCAATGGTAAAACCGGTGCTTTGGATCCTTTTTTCACTTACAAATGTTACAGTAGTGATGTTTTGAATGTTCACTTACCTCGGAATAAGTGAATGAAAAAAGATGTACATCACATTTGCGTCCAGCTCTAGTTGATAGTCGAATACACCAAGGATCTACTGAATAATTGCAATCGTTGCAGCCGAATGCCGTTGTTATATTGTTACCACAAGCACTGCATTGCCCGTCAAAATCATTGTAGAAAAGCAGGGGGTGTTCATGTCCTGGACATGTTAGAGCATCAGGAGGAAGAGTTGCACATCGAAGGCAAATGTGCTCTTCACATTCATTACATTTATAGGCAAAGCCATTAGAAACGAACTTACATTTTTCGCATCTGAAAATTAGTCTTAAAGGACAAGGACTGCTAATTGGCAATCATGATACCAAATAGGCTTCATCTTTGGTAATTCGGCACATTATTTATGAAGAAAGAATTCACACTGAGAGCAATAGTAGAATGAAGCCAAGATCGGCAACATGTACCCATTACAACATTTATCACTTAGAATTAAGTAGTGATTATGCTTGAAATGCTCTATTATCGTGGCTTCTCCTGCATCATTCCTGTTAAGAACATCAGTGATGGAGTTGAAAGATACATCAAGAGGCTTCTCATCTTCATCTTCTGGTGAAATAGCATAAAACAATGATGAATCTCCCACTGCACAATTCACATGCAATATGATATTGCACTTCGTACAATAATAACTACCGTATTCCATGTTGACCTCATCATGGCATATTATGCAATCTAATCTTCCAGAATCGTTTTTGTCAAGGCAATACGTCTGAAAAACACGATGGCCATGAAACCTGCTTTTGATAATGCGAGGCAACATGATTGCCATTAGTGCCACACGCATCACAAATGAATGGAGCTTGTCTCAACAGCAAAGACAATGGATGTTGACGACTTATATCTTCATTGTGATGGTGTGCACATGGAACATCAATAGGCTAGCAAACTTACAAAGTGAACAACCATATACAGACCCCCGTCATTCAGTCATTTGAAATATCTTGTAAGAGAGTTGTTCAGTTTCAAATTGTAGAACGAGAGGGTGCTTGCGATGACACGCATGATTCGCTCGGCTATTTTTGGTGTAAATTAAATCCAAAATCAGGAGAAAAGGTATGATTCGCTAATGGTTCCCAACACACAACGCAGCTAGTAACAATCATTTCAGTGGAAAAAAGTGGGACATTCTCGAGCTCTTCCAAATTATTTTCAGCAATATTAAATGTTAAACAAAGCACATTTAATATGAAGGTTCAATTCGCAAGAGCAGTGATTAAAGAATTCCTCACATATTTATCACAAAAATGGCAAAAGCACATTGATGGTGGTTTTTTTTGACACAAATACTTCAGTAAAACCCAAATATCAAACATGAATAATAAATATAAGACAGAGACTCAAAGCAACAAAGCTCACAAAAAAATTATTCAACTCAAACACCCCAAAAATTTTAGTTTTTAAAGTTCAACTAGACAAGTGATTAAATCAGTCAAGTCACCAATTCGTCAATCCAACCAATCCGATTAAATAAATCATTAAAAAAAAATAATTCAATCGGTGCTTAGCCACGTATGTGAGTCAACCAATTTGAAAACCCTCTAAATTGGAACCCTAACTGATTCCCGATCAAACCAATTCAACAAGTTGATCTAATCCAGTTCAAACAACCGAGACTTTTACAATTCTTCTAAATCATATCTCACTACCATAAGCTTTGATGCATAAAAAATATCAATTTTAGAAAAATGGTTCATCCAAAAGAATGCAGCCATGATTTTCCAGGTATATGAAGTTACTGCTATTTACAGTACAGTGGCTAAAATCAACCCTGCAATTCATATAGCATCTAAATCACCATTGATGAAGACATAAAACATAATGAGGTTAGAAATGAACAGAAACTTGAATCAACAATCCAGTTTTTGCCATTAAGCTTCATTATCAGCTCGATTTTGCAGCTTTCACAATCCGGTTGGGCAATTATTTCCCGAGTAATTCCTATCAGCAGTTCTTTTAACCTCGACTTCCTCCGCAATCACTCTCGGCAACTTTTGAAGTAGCCGCTGCTGTTCAGACGGTTTCTGCAGCATTTCCCTTTCGTATAGAAATCGTTCCAACGTATAAAACCAGGTAGAGTTAAGGTAAAATCATTTATTGAAATTGGCACTACCTAACAAAAGTTGGAACTTAAAAGGGAGATACTAGTTCGAGGCAATCCATAAAAATCAATACGGAAAGGTTCGATTTGCATCGTCCCGTAAGAAAATTCGACAAGAAAACTTCCATGAAAGACGTGTTCAAAAATTTTAATTGCCAATTCAATAGCTATGATATGATACAACACCGTAAAAGGATATATGTATTTCCGTCCCTTCTCATGCGCGAAATCGATTTTACCCTGCAATTGGACTAATTCTCGCTGAATCCACTGCCAATAAAATTCCAAACAAGGCAAAGACAATTAGATAAATCTATAATTGGATGAGCCATAAATAGATACAGATATTAGACTAACATGGGCATCGTAAGATTACTCAAACAACTATCGGTATTGAATCAAAAGCAAATTGATTGAATGAATTGAGTTTTCATTAGTCATGAGCATTATCATTGCAGCATACAATAGAACAGATTATATCATGCAAACATAAAACTGAACATGCTTTTAAATATATAACATAAGAGAGGAAAAATCTAAGATGTCCGTAATCAACACTTCCCCCTCCCTCAATAGTCGCACGTGCATGCATGCATATAAAAGGACATAAACAATAACCAAATTTGCATGAGAAAACACTAGAACATTCATTTATTAGCATTGCATTTGTTTCCATATTTCAAACTGCAAGTCCCCAAAAATAATAAAGCAATATAGAGACAACATGCATGGAATCGAAATGCAAATAAAAGTTTAAAATGTATAGCATTTCAATAGATTATCAAGAGAATCAGAATAATTACATATACTTACATGCTTTGTTATATCTTCATGCAGACTTTTGGCTTTCTGTTCGAGCTCCACCTGTCAACAAAAATGTTCGGATTAAGCTTCTGAATAACCTTTCTCCACTTGCAATGAATTTTTAATCGATCCAAATTCAATATGTATTAAGAGAAATAAATTAGAACCCATCTTACAAAATAAACTCTCAAACTTTGCCATTTACCTATGGCTTTGCTTCAAGATAAAGTGAGAAATTTATAAGAAGACAAATTGGAAAGTAATAAAATCGATGAATATCTTACACTTAAATGGTTTACACATCTCTTCAACCAAACTTAAAATCATATATTGGCAAGTGTAATCATATATAAGTAAAGAACCTAGTCATTCATAACCCCGATCGAAATGACTTTTCACAGCTGCCTCCTCACAAAGCGAAATGTTTTGCTAGGTTTTCATTTCTCATTCTTTAAGCAATTATCGATCCTTAAAACATATTCTTTTTAAACAATTTTTGAGTTAAGCACAATAGTTTCACCAATAACTTGAGTACCATTTTATTCCATTGGATTCATTTCCTTGTATTTCTAAGAACAGTAACCTTCCGAGAACATAGAGTGATCATATAAACAAACAAGCAGTAATCACTCATAAAAAAAGGTTATTGGATAAGTTGATTCTAGGAAAGTAGGAGTTTCTCGTGTAGGAGCAAAACTTACAACAGTAGGTCTTTTGATAATACCATCTTTTATCCTCTGTTGCAGATCTATGCATTCTTCCTGTTAACACAACATCATGCAACTAAGCATACAATGCAAAAAGTTACCAAAAATCACAATAATATCATATCTCATGTGGAATGAATTTACGATGAACATATCGACTCCAAAATAGCATAGAAACAGATATAACCGGTATCCAACAACACAAGGGATAACTGATACACCAAGGAAGCTCAAGCAGTCATCTGAAATCTGTGAATCAAACGTGGGAAAATAGTGCAGATGAACGCGTACACACTCAATTACAATGTAAGCAAAAAGAGGTGTTATCATGGGAAGTTCACTCAATGCTACCATCTAACTGTTTACAGAAAGCCAAGGAAATTCCCTAGGTAAATTTAAGAGACTCCACATGCTTGAAACATACAGAGATATATTGCTGGAAATTAAAATTCATGTAACTTTACTGCTATGTTTGAGAACATGAATTTGAAAAATAATCCTGAATGTTACATTTGTATGTGTTTTACATCAATATTCGACATTTTGGAAAAACGAAAAAAGATAAATCTCCGTGACATTTATTACCTCTGATATGTCATCATCATTAAGCATGTCAATAGGAATATCAACCGGCATGCAAGAAACCTCGAGAAGAATCCCCTTGTTGCTCTCAGCATTTGAGGTTTTCTTTACGCCTGAGAAGTAAAAGAACAAAAATTGTAAAAATTAACATAATCTTGAATCGTTTACAAAACAAAGATATTTATAGCTTAGATTTAATGCAAATAAGGTTTAGGTTATAGCAAAAGACTATATGACGTTTAGAGTAAAAGATTATCTATTTTCATATAAAAGAATACCAGTAACTAGCAAAAGCTGAAAAGAAGTCATCCCCGAATAGTTTACAGGCTTTCTCTTCACTCTAACAAAACTTCCCACAACCTTTTCTTCAAATGTATCAGGATGCATCAACAGCTCCTCCACTAAGCTCCTCCTTAAGTACACAAGTTTGATATTTTCAACAACTACAGAAGCATAACAACTCTTTCGGACTGCATATTCCACCTTGATAGGTACTTTATAGGAGGTCAATGTTCTCGGCCTCTTGCATTCTGAGATAATTTGTTCATCTTCATTCACCGAACGACTTTCACCACCATTCCGCTTTCCATCCAATATCGATCGCTCCAAAGTATTAGCAAAATGACTTTTCAAAAGATCACATATTTTGTTCTTTGGCTCCCGTTTCTTCTGAAAAAAGAGAATATAAATTTGCATCAGAAAGCATTCCTTATGAGGTCAAAGTGAGAAGCTTTGAACCCTGTCGAACATATTCTCTTACCCGAGACCTCTTTATTTTGTCAAACGAATCATCTGAAGCGTAATCTGAGCAGTTATCTGCATCCGATATTGAGATTACATCATCTTTATCTTTGTTCTTATCATAATCCGAGCCACTGTTATAGTTCTCCCTCTTAGAATAAGCATGACGTAAATCATCAAAGGTCAACTCTTCTTGCTCCATTATTATCAACAAATATTCTTTAAACAAGAATTCATCCGTCGTTGGATCTTCGAAGTCTAGCTTCTCCTGCAGATAAATCTGAAAAATTCAAAGGCCCATTCTTCCGGAAACAAATAGGAGAGAGATAAAGCGCATAATTAACAGAATAGAGAAAACAAAATTATCGATATTCCCATCGTAGCCTTGCGCCCATTTCCCTTATCTGCTTCCCGATTTCCTTTTCTTTACTCATTAATCTTCTAAAAACATCAACTTCTATCTACTTAAAAAGAGTTTCATGATCAAAAAGCCTCCGAATATTAAATAACATGGCATTTACAAAATTCAAAGAAAACATGCTAAAGCCAAAGAGAAGGGGGGAAAAAGGTTATGAAGCCATTATTAATCGAGTTGCATACTCCTTCGGAGTCGATTTCTGCATTCTTTTCTGCAAGCAGTGCGAGCTCGAAACATGTTTTGCATAGTCCTTTGTCCAACTTAAGACGCACAAACTCATATGCCCCAACACAGAGCCTACAGACAGAATCAGGGCAAGCGAGGCAATAAAACTGAGGGGGGCCACCACATTCAGCACAAGAATGCCTGTCTGGAAACACAAATAATCGAGACCAACATTAAACAGCAGGTCTAAAAGGAATCCGATATATTATAACAGTGCAAATCACAAGTATATGTAGCAACTGTTGGCAAAGAGGAAGAAAAGACTTACGGCAGATCCAGCTACCTTCAGACTTCAGTACTTTATTTTTCTTACCAATGCAGCAGGGGTGATAAGCTTTTATACAGCCCCTGGAAACAAAGAGCACAACGAGTAACTTATACGTACATTATTAGGGAATCAGAAATAAGAATCTATATATCGACACACCATCTTAACGACATCTTAACGACAATACATATTACGTTACCGAGATTTAGGGTGACCGACTTTCACGTACAAATATGATCAACTTACACCCCATACCCCTATCCGAATACTTGTCAGGCATGGATAAACGAAAAATCGGAGTAATATAGATTATTTATGACCAAAATTCCAAATTCGAAACCAGTGTAATAGAAAAGCACGAAATTTATTGTAATTATATGAAGTATTCAAGCTGCATAAAAGAAAATCCAACAGCCATTTAAATCCACCATACTAAATGAAAAATAAAAACACATTCAAAGAATTCAATAATGTGAGAACTCTTAAAACAAAATTTTCTAACAATCAATTTCACTGTTAATAAATTACATGCTTCTTAAGTTTTTCCCTAAAGATGACAAGAATAAATTACCAACAGTACATCATTAACAATACTATAGTAACAAAAGCACTTGTTTTTCTTTTTCCTTTTCCTTTTTTTCCTTTACCTTTAATCTTCTTTCGTTTTTCATTTTCTTTTTTCTCTTTTGTTAACCTTTTTCCCTTTCATTTTAGACTATTTTTTTTTTCTTCTATTCCAACATACAACACAAAGATATAATCCAAATCTGAATGTTTAGTTAGAACAAACAAAACAAACCCAAAAATTCATTGATCAAAAGCAAAAGAAAAACCCTAAAATTACCCAGAAAAACCCTTCCAAAAAAAACGAAAATTTTACTTCAAAAGAAAAGAAACTCACTTGTGATCACAAAGAAGCAAGTTCCCACCATCTTTACAAACAAAACACCAGTCTTCTGCTTCTTCTTCTTCTTCTTCTTCTTCTTTTTCTTCTTCTTCTTCCACTATCTGCTTCCCTTTGTCTTTGCTCATTGTCAAAAAACTTCAATGTTTCTTCAACGCTGAAGCGTAGGAGGAGGAGACAGTGTGCGGAGAGTGTTAAAAAGGTAAAATCTTTGAGCAATTTAAGTCAAAGAAGGTAAAATAATATGATTATTATTGTCAGGTATACTCTGACTTGAAATTAAAAAAACTTTTTAAAGCTCTCATATATATAATATTGTGGTTTTTTTTTTTTAATAGTCCAAAATAAATTGGTATTAATATTCTATTTGGTACCAGAATTTGGCTTCAAATTCAATTTGGTATTTAAGTCTTTTTGTCCTAATTTAATATCTAGTTTTGGCTTTAACGTTCACTCTTGTAATTGAGTTTTTCAATTTGATATTCAAGTTTTATTTTAATTAAGTACTTAAGTTTGATTTTAATATTTAATTTAGTACCTCCCATTAAGCACCTTCGATTTTTTATTAGAATATGCATGTTTATTATTCAATGGACCTGATGATGCTATTTGTTCTAGATACCAAATTGAACATCAAAACTAAACTTAAGCACCAAATTAAGATAAAAAAATTAGATACCAACTGATATGTTAAACCAATAATTTTTTTAATACAATGAAAAGACATATAATTTCAAGTCGTCATCAAGAAACCAGAGTCAAAAAAGATAAAATAATAAAATTATTAATTTTATAAACATAAAACATGTAATAATTTATTGATGAATTTACATGTGTTGATATTAATCTTATCTTCTATTTTTATCCCTTACAAAAAAATTAAATTTTAAAGGGTTAAAATATAAATTTTACAATTTTATTAGCGATGAAACAAGGGACTGAAACTCAAATTTACCAAACCAAATGAGTCCCAGACAGATACCTACCTTTGGCTCGCGGCTGCCTTAAATTTATATAAATTCCGCATCATTTAGTAATTAATAAAATAAATATTGGATTAAATACAGGAAATAATAAATTTATAAAAAAAATTTAAATTAAAACAAATATGACATTGAAATGTTGAAATTGAATAATAAAAATTTTTAATATTTTAAATTCAAATTTTATAATATTTTTTAGATTTATAAAAATTAAAAAACATAAACATCAAAAAAATTACATTTCTTGCATTTTAGTTATCTTAGATTATATATAATTTTAATAATTAGTAATTAAATAAATACTGCGTGACTTCAATTAAGTCCATATGAGGTTGAGGTACGGATTCTAATGTGAACGAAAGAGAAATGAACCAATAAAAGAATTAAGAGTTAGGGAACTATCTTGTGTGAAGAGCACTTTAAAACCTGATTTAGGGTGATTTTAGATGGGTAGCGCGTTTACCTGCTGTTAGTGTAAAAATAGCGGTGGCGGTGAGATTAGATATTATAGCGTGAGACAAAAAGTAAGCTAAATGCACTGCACCACACTCAATCGTCTATCCAAACCCACCTTTAATCAATTTTAAGCCCAATTTAATTATTTTTAATTCAGGACGTCGAATCATATAATTAGATCACTTAAAACACTTATAAATAGGATACTTTGGCTCAAACTTTGTACTTTTTGCCCATGTTTTTATTGTCTCTATAAAATTGCTAAATTTCTTTTTTTATTTAAAGGGATTTCGAAGTTTTAATACTTAAAGTTTATGAAATCTAATTGATTTTTTTCTTTCCTTGTTCTTGGTATTTGCATATTTTCTATTTTACTTATAAATATTCAAGCGTGTTAAATGTTGAATTCAATTTTGATAACTTAAAATATTTGTCTGTTAGTTAAAATTTAATTGTTTAATTTATTTTAATACTCGTGACGATTGACATTATTGGCTAATTAAACAATTAAATCCTAGGCATTTGTATGGCGAAGCAAAAAAAAAATCCTAAATATTCGTTATAAGGTTATTTATCGATAAGGGGAATAATTAATGGTGTTTGTCTTGATTATCAAAAAAGTAATAAAAGATTGGTCGCCTGGCGATTGTTGTTAACTATAACTAATTTATAACTGAATAAGAAAATTAATCTTTGCATCGATAATTATACCATAAATCAAAATTGAGATTTTACCTTTGACCAGACTCTTATCATATTGATTTTCTTAGATTTTAATTGTGATCTATCTTTTAACAATTTTAATTTTAATTTTAAAAACTTTCATGAAAAGACAAACGTGGTAGCTAATGCCTTTATTAGAAAGCCATTTACAGCTTTGAAAGCAATGAATGCTTATATGAAATTCGAGTCAAATGGGATATTGATAGCTGAATAAAAGTAAAACCAACTATGTTACAAGCTGTGGAAGATGTCAAGAAAAACGGATTTGAAGTTGACAATGAAGGGAGCATGTGATTTTAAGGTAGATTATGTGTAACTAGGGTGATGAACTAAAACAAGTAATACTTTGAGAAGCTCATTGTAGCATGTTTGCCATGCACTTTAGAAGTAAATAATATGTATTATTATCTGAAACCCTATTATTGGTGGAAAATAATGAAAAAGGGTATTATTGAATATGTTTCGAAGTGTTTAGTTTGTCAACAGGTAAAAGGATCACAATTCCTGAATGGAAGCGAGAAAAAATCACAATGGATGTTTTGACCATATTTTTAACCTTATATTTGTACTTATGTTAATGTATACTTTGAATATATGTTGGGTTGTTGCTTGTATTGGAATGATGATGACTAGTTGAATCTATGGTGATTAGTTGATGTAAATGTTGCATGGTCAGTTTTTGGTACAGGGACTAAATCGTAAAAAAATGAACTGAATAAAATAAACCTCAAAACTTAGAATTGACGCCTCTAGGGGAAAACATAAATAGGTGAGACCAAGTTGAGATCCTATTGAGCACCAAATTGGTTGTTCCGAGTTAGTTTGGTGAAGTCGAGAGATAAATCGGACTAAATCGTCTAATTTGGTAAAATGGTGTTTGAGAGGTAAAATTGAGTCAATTAGAAGTTTAATCTTTTTAGACCCCTAATCCAAGGACTAATCAGCAACATGAAAGTCAGTCAACCGATGTTGTTTATTGAATTGCTAATTGTTTAGTTTTGTCTATTTTGCAATTTAGTCATTTTTAGTGTTAGGTAATTAATTAACGTAATTAGCCTCAATTATAAATTTTCGTAATATAAGACTTAGCAAGTAGTTAACTAGACTTTTTGGTTGCATATTGGTTGCTTAGGAATCACTTAGTCCCCAAACTCTCTTAGGTTTGATCATTAGAATATTTGAACGTTTCATTGTAACACTACAAATATTACAAGTCGATCTGTCACACTTATAGTACACCACCATATTATAATTATTTTTGTGGGGATTCATAATTTCGATGCACGCACATCAAGACACAATCAAAAGGCAATGTTGCTTCATCCAATAAGCGATGATCTTTGAAATACATTTACGTATAGTAGTGCAACAAGAGATAGGCCTAAAGTCCACTACTTTACTAGGATTAAGGGACATAGGCAAGTAAAATTCGTTTAAGTTACAACTATATCAACAATTTCAATTAAAATCAATTATTACAAACGCTAAATTAATAACTAATCCAACAACAAATTAACCTACTATAATCAAAATAAACTTAGAGAAAAACACACGCACATTTACGTAAGATATAATTCAAACTTAAAATCTTAAAATTTCCAGATTCTCAATTTTACTATCTAGCTAACACCATAAAATTTATTTCTAAAATAGAAAAATGTTAGTTGAAGTTACCAAATAAATTAAATCTAGAGCTAAGATATATCCAGCTCATTTCCTACATATTTAATGTATAATTAATTACATACCATGTATATGTTCAATTTGATCCTTTTATATGAATGTTGTATTTTATAAAAGGAATGAATATCAGATATTAGATTTTGTATTAAATATTTACCATATTTATGTTAATTGTATGAAATTATTATTCAGCTTCTTTTTTTATATTTAAATCATTTCACTAATTTTTATAAAATGTCTATTTGAATGGTAATTTTCATGAGAATTTTTATAATAAAAATTATGAAAATTAAAATATTTTAACTAATGAATTTAGTAAGATATAAATTTATAGATACCATTAAAATTTTTATTAGGAAGTGTTAGTGTGAATTTTTTGATAATATTTACTTTCAGATTTATTTTTATTAAGAAAAATCAGAATGGAAAGTAAGGATTAGGATTATTAAGATTAATCAAATTGGGTATTAGATATTTGTTTTTCTTGATTGAAAATTGGTCTAACCATTTCATTCTAAAAAAAAGATTTTCAATTGAAATCAACGAAGAAAAAAATATCTCATTTTTAGAATGAAATGATTGACCAATTTTTTCAATCAAGAAAACAAATACCTAATACCCAAATTAATTAATCTTAATAACCCTGATATCTTGCTTACTATTCTAATTTTTTTCAAAAAAAGTAAAATTATCCAATTAATTTTCACCTTGACACTTTAATTACTTGTGAAAAAAAAAAAAGAGAAAGATAGAGTGTTGTTGGTTTTATTTTAACAATGTAAGATAAATACAAAACCTAAGGCTTAGAACTATTTATCTTGATTGGATGGCTAAGATAATTTTGGTTCTCATTATTCTTATTTTAAAAGTTCTCACTATACTTGCCACCCTAGTTTATAGGTTTAATGATAAATTTGGCCACTAATATTTGCATGCTTTGTCAAAACGGCCTTAATTGTATTTTCAAGCCTTTTTTGGTCATTGACTTTTTTTTTTTCAATCTGTTTTTTCTAACAGATTTAATAAAAATCTGATTAAAAAATTAATGAGGATGATGTGGAATTTCAAATGTGGAATATTTTTAATGGGATGTACTTTATTACTTTGATAACCCAATAAGTTAATTACATATGAAAAATAATAAAATAAATAATACATTAAATTACAAAAATAAATTTTAATTTAAAGAAAATAAATGTAATTATCGAAAAAAACAACTCGATAGAAAAACTTCTCCATAAATAAACATATGAAAGATTGAAACTTTTGGAAATAAAAGAAAGATCGAAACCTTGAATTTGTTTATTAAATTTGTTAGAAAAAACAGATTGAAAAAAAACAAAGGTTGATGGCCAAAAAAGACTAAAAAATACAATTAGGACCATTTTGACAAAACATACAAACGTTAGTGGCAAAATTTATCATCAAGCCTAGTTTATATAAGGAGAGAACTACCTACTATCATAATTTTGTATGCAATAAATATTTTAACAATTTAATCATTATAGTTATCAATATAAAATATAAGGTAAACTGTACCAAATGTCAATAAACTATTACTAACTTTATATTTTAGTTATTTAACATCAAAATTTTATAAAATGATCAATGAAATTATTCAAAAATCTTTATTTAATTCATTGAATTACTCAGCAAGTTTTTATTTGAAATTACATGGTCATAATAATTAATTAATAGCCTTTAATGATTTTTTGACTCAAAGCAACAAATCTCACAAAAAGACTATTTGACTCAAAGACCCCAAATATTTTAGCTTTTAAAGCTCGATTATACAAGTGATTAAACCGGTCAAGTCACCAATTTAACGATCCAACCAATCTGATTAAATAAACCATTAAAAAACAAATTAATCTAATCGTTGTTTAGCCACGTATGTGAGTCAACTAATTTGGAACCCTCTAAATTGGAACCCTGACTGATTCCCGATCAAACCAATTCAATTGATCTAATCCAGTTCAAACAACCTGTGATTTTTACAAGATTCTTCAAAATCATATCACACTACCATAAGCTTTGATGCATAAAAAATATCAATTTTAGAAAAATGGTCATCCAAAAGAATGCAGCCATGATTTTCCAGGTATATGAAGTTAATGCTATTTACAGTGCAGTGGCTACAATCAACCCTGCAATACATATAGCATCTAAATCACCATTGATGAAGACATAAAACATAATGAGGTTAGAAATCAATGAAACTTGAATCAACAATCCAGCTTTTTGCCATGAAGCTTCATTATCACCGCTTTTGCGACTTTCACAATCCGGTTGGGCAATTATTTCCGAGTAATTCCTATCGCCAGATTCTTTTAAGTTTAACCTCGACTTCCTCCGCAATCACTCTCGCAACTTTTGAAGTAGTCGTCATTTCGAGACGGTTTCGCAAAGATTTCCCATTCGCATGTAAATCGCTCCAACGTATAAAACCAGGTAAAGGTAAAATTATTTATTGAAATTGGCACTGTTGAAGTTGTTTACTAATATGAATGAGAGAAGAACTTCATTTTTATTAACCAAGATGATCTTTACAAGAGTAGCAGCATGTATATTTAAAGAGAATGAAACCCTAGTAGTTTCAACCAACTAACAGATTAACTGATAGTTAACCTACAACAGAAACTTTAACGTAAACATAACGTACGTAACTAACATGCTAACATTCTCCCCGTTTTGTTCTTGTTCGAGCTTTGACTGTTGTTGAAGGCAGTACTTGTAAAGCTTGTCGAAACGATTCAAACAGTTTCGGTGGTATCGGTTTGGTTAGAACATCAGCAACTTGTTTTGAGGATGGGACATAGTTAACTTGCAGTATCCCGTCAAGTACTTTCTCCCTGACAAAATGATGATCAATCTCAACATGCTTAACCTTTGCATGATGAGTGGGGTTCGCAGCGATCGATACGGTTGATGTATTGTCACACCAGATCACTGGTGTTTGAGTCAGTGATACTCCAATTTCATGGAGGAGTTGCTTGACCCATAGAAGTTCGGCAACACAGTTAGCGAGACTGCGATATTCAGCTTCCGTCGACGACCTAGACACAGCTGCTTGCTTCTTTGAGCACCAAGCTACAGGACTGTTGCCAAGGTATACTACATAACCTGTTGTTGAGCGCCGATCCTCCACTGACGATGCCCAGTCAGCATCCGAGTAACATACAAGTGCACACTCTCCCTGGGACAAGTGTAAACCATGATCAATCGTACCAATGAGGTAACGAAGTACCCGTTTGATAGCTTTCCAGTGAGCTTCGGTGGGCTGATTCATATACTGACTAAGTTTGTTGACAGCAAACGACAAATCTGGACGTGTGATGCATATATATTGCAACATCCCAATGGTCCTTCGATAAAGTTGAGCATCTGAAAGAGGAGTGGTTTCAATGGACTCATTTAACCTGGGATTGATAACCATGAGAGTGGGTGTTGACGCTGCCCCTAGCATTTTAGTTTTGGTAAGAACATCCGTGATGTACTTCTTTTGGCTTAGAAGCAGGCCACTAGACGTAGGTACGACTTCTATGCCTAAGAAGAAGTTGAGAGAACCCATATCTTTGAGAGCAAACTTTCGGTTGAGTTGAATAACAACATCATCAACATCTGTGTTGGAACCTCCAGTTAAGACAATATCATCGACATACGCCATTAAGAGCAGCATATTGTTGCCAGACCCTCGAATAAAGAGAGATGAGTCAGCTGTTGAAACTCGAAAACCAAGTTGATCAACTAGAAACTGTTTGAGCGTGTGAAACCACGCTCGTGGAGCTTGTCTCAACCCATAGAGAGCTTTCTGGAGTTTACATACCAGTCGTTGCCCATTGTCACCTGGAACTTCAAACCCAGGAGGTTGGATCATGTAGATGTCTTCTGTCAAGGAGCCGTTGAGGAACGCATTGTTCACATCTAGTTGGCGAAGCTTCTAACCTTTCATAACAGCAAGAGCGAGGATGGTACGAATGGTGGGGGCTTTAACAACCGGGCTATAAGTTTCACGAAAATCGATACCAGCATGTTGTGAAAAACCCTTTGCCACAAGCCTGGCCTTGCGTCGATCAAGAGTACCATCAGCTTTCTTCTTGACTTTAAACAGCCACTTACAGCCAATGGCTTTTCGACCAGCAGGTAGGGTGCACAGAGTCCATGTATTGTTATGAAGCAACGCTTGCAGTTCGTTGTGCACTGCTTCTTTTCATTCTTTACTAAGCATGGCTTCATGTATATCAACGGGAGTGTCTTTTGAAGAGCCAACAACACTGCTAAGGTAAGCTTTAGGTTTGAATATTCCATTTTTGCTGCGAGTAACCATGGAATGATTGTTGTAAGTTGGTGGCAATTGTGGTGGTGACGCTTTACGAAATGTGTGGGATGGTAATGGATGCTATTGGGTGTTCATGTGTAGGAGAAGAAGACATATGATTTGATGTAGTGTTAGGTGAGAAAGTATTAGTGGTAGGTAGGGATTGTCTTTCAACAAAAGTGGGAGTAGGTGTATGGGAAGGGTGGACGCGTCGTGGAGGTGTTTTATTGGGTGGAGGGTTAGTGTCTTAATTTGACAACAGAATAGGTAATTTTGATCTTGTTGAATGGGTGGTGGTGGTGGGCTGAGAAATAAAGTATTGGTTGTTTTGAAAAGGAAAAGTTGACTCATGAAAAGTGACATGTGATGTGATGTAGGTACAGCCACTTTTATCTTGGCATTTGTAGCCTTTATGTTGTGAAGAATAACCCAAGAAAATGCATGAGGATGACCTAAACTGAAGCTTGTGTTTGTTGTAAGGCCTTAGATTTGGAAAGCATAAGCATCCAAAGACGCGTAGCAGGCTATAGTCAGGTGGTTTGTGGAACAGTTTTTCATGAGGAGAGGTATTTCCTAAAGGAGCTGAGGGGAGTCTGTTGATCAAATGGACTGCAGTGCCGAATGCATCATTCCAGTAACTCACAGGCATTGACGCCTGCACTAGCATGGTAAGGCCAACTTCAACAATTTGTCGATGTTTTCTTTCAACTAAACCATTCTGAGCAGAGTTATAAGGGCAGGAAACACGATGCAAAATGCCTTGTTGATTTAAGTACCCCCGTAGCGACTGAAACTCTCCTCCCCCATCGGTTTGTAATGCAACCAATTTATACCCAAGTAGTCTTTCAGCTAGTCTATGAAACATAAGAAAAGTATTATAGACTTCAGACTTTTGTTTTAAAGAATACAACCAAGTATATCTAGTATACGCATCAGTAAATGCAACATAGTAACGAAAGCCATTCGACATGATTGGAGCTGGCCCCCAGACATCTGCTGCTACTAACTGAAGAGGCTTGCTATATTCAGTCAACGAGCTAGGCATAGGGAGCTTGTGTTCTTTACCCAGGTGACATGCACTGCAAGGAATAGAATCTTTCCCATTATCACATTGTATTTTGCAAGCACGGAGGACTTTGGCAAGCACAGTGTTGCAAGGGTGACCCAAACGTGAATGCCATATAGTCAAGGGTATCTTCAGTGTTGTAGTAAAACACTTTGGTGAGACTGTAGTCAGACTATGTCGATTGGACGTAGGTAAATGAAGTTTGTACAATCCATCATGTAGAGAGCCACGAAGTAGAACCTCCTTGGTTTGTAGATCTCGGACCTGGCACTGTTTAGGGAAGAACTCAAACATCACCCGATTGTCCTAAGTGAATTTGGACACAGATAGGAGATTTTTGGTTATACCAGGAACTAGCAGCAGTGATTTCATAAACAATGGTCTTGAACGAGTAAGTAGAGAGGATTGACCAGTACACATAATGGGTAGAGCAGAGCCATTACCGACAAATACTTTACCTGGCCCTTTGTATGAGGTACTGTCACCTAGAGAGGTAGCTGAGTTGGTGAGGTGATGAGTTGCACCTGAGTCAGGGTACCAAGCACTATCTCCAACCAGATCAGACGTTGCCATATAATTCTGTGAGGGTGGCAATGTTGGTGCAAGAGACTGTGTGTGTGAAGGAGGAGCAACAAAAGGGTTGAGCCAAGGGGCTGCTGAAGATGGCGGACAGAACCAACCAGATGGAACATTGGAACCTGGAGCAGTCATTGGCATTACTGGCCATGAAGTAGATGAAAAAGGGTTTGTAAACATACTGACATTTGCTTGTGGCGCAGGTGGAGGTCTATAACTTGCACTTTTGTAAGTTGTATCGAACCGAAAGTAACAACGGTCAACTAAGTGCCCTGTCTTTCCACATAGTTGACACTGAAATCGAGACCCGGAGAAGTGGCCTCAAGCACGACCTCTGCCATTTGAAGGAGGGCGATATGTTGGAGTAACAGTATCACTTTTGACAGGTGGTGATGGTTGGTTTGAAACCATGTTGGCGTAACTAGAAATCTCCAACCCAAATTTTGTAGTGACGAGCTCAGATCTAGTAATAACGCAGTGACTCCTTGAACCGAGTATGGTGACTGACTTGCAGTAATAACCGTAATAACTGACTCATATTCAGGAGATAGGCCATTGAGAATAGCCGTGACATGCTCCCGATCACTGATGACCTCGCCACAATTAGCAAGATTATCGCAAAAGCCCTTGATCTTCATCAAGAAGTCTTTCATGGTCAAGTCGGCTTTGCGTTGAGAATGGAGCGCTCGTCGATAGAATATTAGACGAGAAGTGGTTTTGTTGCCATATAAACTAACAAGTGCAGTCCAGATCTGCACGCTCGTATCTAGCCCAATAAGGTGAGGAAGGATGGAAGCACTTACCGAGGACAGCAACCAAGAAGCTAGGGCACTGTCTTGCTGTTCGTACCTGGAGAAAGCAGGATTTTCTTGTAACTCACCAGTATCGGTAACTATCTGTTGTGGTGGGGGGGCCGCTTGAGGATCAAGAAAGTGTTGGAGCTTGTACATTTTGACTGTTAAGAGAACTTGTTGACGCCACAATAAGTAGTTGTCATCATCAAGAAGAAGACTTATCTTCTTCGTCGCAAGAAACCGACTATCAATAGACCCATCCAGAGAATTGGACGCCATGGCAGTTGAAGGAGGATGATCAGTAGAAAGACTAAACGACGTATCCATGAAGAGAAAGTCAACATAAAGAAACCCAGGAATGGGAAGGCACCTCTGATACCATGTTGAAGTTCTTTACTAATATGAATGAGAGAAGAACTTCATTTTTATTAACCAAGATGATCTTTACAAGAGTAGCAGCATGTATATTTAAAGAGAATGAAACCCTAGTAGTTTCAACCAAGTAACAGATTAACTGATAGTTAACCTACAACAGAAACTTTAACGTAAACATAACGTACGTAACTAACATGCTAACAGGCACTACCTAAACATAAGTTGGAACTTCAAAGGGAGATACTAGTTCGAGGCAATCCATAAAAATCAATACGGAAAGGTTCGATTTGCATCGTCCTGTCAGAAAATTCGACGAGAAGACTTCAATGAAAGACGTGTTCAAAAATTTAAATTGCCAATTCAATAGCTATGATATGGCACAACACCGTAAAAGGATATATGTATTTCCGTCCCTTCTCATGCGCGAAATCGATTTTACCCTGCAATTGGACTAATTCTCGCTGAATCCACTGCCAATAAAATTCCAAACAAGGCAAAGGGCTAGTTTGGATGGGCGGTGTGTTTACCTCCGGTGAGATTAAAAACAATGTATGTAAGATTAGTTTCAGAAGCGGTGAGATTGGACATCGAGAAAGTTGAGATTAAAAACAGCGGTGGAGTGTGTGTTTAGATTCAAACGTAGCTGTAGCGGTGAGGTGGAAATAAAAAATGACCATTAAGGACATCATATTAGAATTGATATATAATAGTTGTTTTTAAATTATTTTACTTATATAAAATTATTAAAGTATGTGAATTTATAAATTCATTTAATAAAATATTAAAATGTATCTTTCAATATTTTATTATAAATATTTTAATGAATTATATAATTAATGGTAGCGTTTCCATTAGTACGGAATAACAAATGGCAAACTTCACAGTTTGTTTTTTGGTTAGAACAAAGTTCATTATTAGAATGCGAGAAAGGTAAAACAACATGGAACTCAAAGTTAGCATGCGTTTTATTTTGATTTAACCTCATTTATACATGGCATTCATTTCATTGGTTCCTTAATGCTCGTGAAGAAAATTTCGAGGAGGAATGTAGATGCCCTGACACGGTACCGCCAACAAGCTCGTCGACTTCCATGAATTATTAGGACAATGAGTACAATTTCAAATTAAGAAGAAAATCGATGTTTTTTTATTGTCCTATGCACATTTATGTTAATGCAAAATTATGGTACTTGTACATATTTTTGCCTCTCGCTATTATAAAAGAACAATTGAATCTTCCAATGGTGTTCTTAGAAAGTTGCAAAGAACAATTGAATCTTCCAATGGTGTTCTTAGAAAGTTGCAAAGAACAAGTCTTTCTTAATTATGTCAAAATCATTTGATTATCAAAGATTATTTTAGCATGCAAAGCACATTTCAATTTAGCTATAGACCTAATTAATCAAATCCTTACAAGCCCTTACTTCAAAAGACATGCCCATTATATTCGCTAAAACAATAAAAGCATCCATCAACAAAAATAATTACAACCGCCAAGAGAAATATAATGTTAGATATTACTAAAAGTTCCAATAGAAATTTGGTATTTCATTGAGAGAGATAATGCGACTTAAGAAATGCTAGCCTTGGATAAAGACACAAATATATCACCTTTGCTTTACTAAGATGGCATCACTCCCATTCGATTGTCGATGGGGCTTCATGTAATGTCCAGAGTAACACGATTCACACCTCGAACATTGTTACAAATCTTTCTTGTTTTCAAAACAAGACTGAATTCCAAAATTTCATGAGGAAAAGGAAATGGAATTCCGCGGTTTTGGACTTAAGGGGGATGAAAAAGATTAGTTCCTTGGTTCTCAACACATAGGCAATAAGACAAAGGCAAATTCGACTTCCTAGACATTAAAAAACTTGTAAGCTTGAATACAAATCAACTCTTCTATCTAATTAACTTAAACAAATCCTCCAAAGAAAGCTCAATTTCCATAATGAATTCAACAAACTAAAGCAATAAATGTAAAAATCATAGAAAACATCTTTGGGGAGCCAAAAGTACCATCTTTTGGGCTTCATATCGAACCTTTGAATGAAAATGAAAATGAAAAGAACCCATTAAAAGCAAAAAAAAAAAAAGAAGTGAAATACCATGGCTTGATCACGGCTGTGCTTGCTTGCCATCGAAAAGATTAGAGGAAAAGTTGGCTAAGGAAGATTCTGGAAGAGTGCGGAATTGCTTTGCTCTGTTAAGTTTTCAGTGAGCAAACTCCAGAACCATAGTCGACGAGGCTGACAAAAAAGTTCCCTTTGCATATTTCGTGCTTCATCCTCTTTACTCCTAAAACCAATTGTTTTCTTTCACTACCAAGGAACAAAAATGATAGGAAATTCAATCCCCCCCAATATCAAAGATCCACAAACTTAACCCTGGTTATGGTGGTCTCAATGTGTTTAGGTCCATCTGCTGTGGCAGTAATGAAAGGTAAACTGGAACCCAAAAAGAAAAGTCTTTGTCATTAAGCACCGAGTAGAAAGTGCAAAATGAAAGACATATACATAAAGAAGGGGAGAGATACCTTATGTTTGCTCGAGTCAAAGAAGATAACTCCATTTTAGCTTTCTCGTGTCTCGCTTAACATCAAGAGCTTGTTTGTCTTTCAAAAGATCTATGCCTTCATCCTCTTAAAGTTTTCAAAGAAGCCGGTCTACAATTCTCGCACATAAAATATGACATATATGACATGCTTCAAAGACCGAAAGATACAACTAACCCAAAGAAGAATGTTCAAAATTCATCAAGTACACCAACCTTATCAAAGTCATCACCACCTAAATGTGTGTCTCGGATGTAGAGAGCACCTCAAACACTCCATCACCAACCCCAAGCACTATAACATATTAAACAAATAGGCAATCAAACATTTTCTAATATCTTCACCAATAAAGGATAAATGAAATCACTACATATGTAGATAAATAGTTTTTCAACTCGCTAACATACCGAGACATCAAAGGTACCACCTCGAGATCGGACACAAGGATGGTTTCATTGTTCTTCTTCTCAAACCCATATGCCGAGAGGCAGCAGAGGTTCATTGATAATCCTAAGAACTTCTAACCCAAAGAATTCGACCAAAGATCCTTTGTGGTAGTCTTTGGGAATCATTGAAGTAAGCAGGACAAGAATAATGACTTTGGTCACTTTATCGCTCAAAACTTCAAGCATCATCGACAAGCTTTCTCAAAACCTATATCCAAAATAGAAACAACCAATTAGCCATATAAAGATTCCATTACCCTTAAAAAGCTTCATCCGTAATGCATTCATTGCCAATAAACTCAAAGTTCCATAAATTTGGTTTTCAAAACATTTTCAATTTCTCAAACTTCCAAGTCAAATAAGCTCAATAAACATAGCAAAGACAATCCAATTCATGACCCAACATATCAATGAAAGAAAGAAGCCGTTAATATAACATACCTGAGCTGAGATTTCCTCCGCGGCGAATTGTTCACCAATTGCAGGACAATCAAGCTTAACATTCCCATTATCATCTCTAATAACCTTATAAGAAACCTGTTTCGATTCCTCATCCACTTCCGACATCTTCCTTCCGATAAACCTTTTCACAGAGAAAAATGTGTTCTCGTGGTTCACAACGGCTTGTCGCTTCGCTTATCCGCCCTACTAACCTATCCCGGTCTTCAGATACGCCACCACGGACGGGCCGTCCTCCGCCCTCAAAGATTCGTTACAATAGTGGGCTTCCCTCCTTCCATGGCCGCCACCGCCGAGTTAGTAGTCCCGAGATCGATTCCGACCACTTTCTCGTTCACAACTCTCACTGGCCCAACGCTGTACCGTATACCGTTGTTGTTGGTCTTAGCGAGTCTTTAAGGTTATAGTGGGAAAATAGCTTTCCACTACAAGTGAGTTTTTTCCCACTGGTAGCTTTAGCTCCAGTCAAAAATAAGACCAGCAGTGAGATGAAAATTTTTAAACTCACCTCACCATTAGATATCCAAACAGCATTTCAGTGAGTTTCATACCTTCAGCTGCACCTCACTGGCACCAACTGGTGAACCAAAGGCAGCCAAAGACAATTAGAGAAATCTATAATGGAATAAGCCATAAATAGATACAGATATTAGACTAACACGGACATCATAAGATTATTCAAACGATTATCGGTATTGAATCAAAAGCAAATTGATTGAATGAATCGAGTTTTCATTAATCATAGCATTATCATTGCAGCATACAATAGAATAGATTATAACATGCAAACATAAAACTGAACATGCTTTTTTTTTTTGATAAAAACGACCCGAGCGATCAAATCAATTTATTGCATCCTTCAAAATAACGTCATGAATTTCCAACGGGTAATCCACGTTGAAATCCACATTACAAGTATTATCCTTAGCCAATTTACATAAAATATCAGCTACTTTATTACAAGATCTGGGCACCCAAAACTTAACATGCTTTTAAATATATAACATAAGGGTGGAAAAATCTAAGATGTCCATAATCAACACTTCCCCCTCCCTCAATAGTCGCACGTGCATGCATGCATATAAAACGACATAAACAATAACCAAATTTGCATGAGAAAACACTAGAACATTCATTTTATTAGCATTGCATTTGTTTCCATATTTCAAACTGTAAGTCCCCAAAAATAATAAAGCAATATAGAGACAACATACATGGAATCGAAATGCAAATAAAAGTTTAAAATGTATAGCATTTCAATAGATTATCAAGAGAATCAGAATAATTACATATACTTACATGCTTTGTTATATATATCTTCATGCAGACTTTTGGCTTTCTGTTCGAGCTCCACCTGTCAACAAAAATGTTCAGATTAAGCTTCTGAATAATCTTTCTCCACTTGCGATGAATTTTTAATCGATCCAAATTCAATATGTATTAAGAGAAATAAATAAAAACCCATCTTCCAAAATATACTCTCAAACTTTGCCATTTACCTATGGCTTTGCTTCAGGATTGAGAAATTTATAAAGAGACAAATTGGAAAGTAATAAAATCGATGAATATCTTACACTTAAATGGTTTACACATGAAACCCACATCCGTAAAAGGGAAGTATTTAATTGTTCTCTTCAACCAAACTTAAAATCGTAAATTGGCAAGTGTAATCATATATAAGTAAAGAACCTAGTCATTCATAACCCCAATCAAAATGACTTTTCACAGCTGCCTCCTCACAAAGTGAAATGTTTTGCTAGGTTTTCATTTCTCATTCTTTAAGCAATTATCGATCCTTGAAACGTATTCTTTTTAAACAATTTTTGAGTTAAGCACAATAGTTTCATTTCACCAATAACTTGAGTACCATTTTATTCCATTGGATTCATTTTCTTGTAGTTCTAAGAACAGTAACCTTCCGAGAACATAGAGTGATCATATAAACAAACAAGCAGTAATCACTCATAAAAAAAGGTTTTTGGATAAGTTGTTTCTAGGAAAGTAGGAGTTTCTCGTGTAGGAGCAAAACTTAAAACAGTAGGTCTTTTGATAATACCATCTTTTATCCTCTGAAGCAGATCTATGCATTCTTCCTGTTAACCCAACATCATGCAACTAAGCATACAATGCAGGAAGTTACCAAAAATCACAATAATATCATATCTCATTTGGAATGAATTTACGATTAACATATCGACTCCAAAATAGCATAGAAACAGATATAATCGGTACGCAACACAAGGGATAACTGATACAGCAAGGAAGCTCAAGCAGTTATCTGAAATCTGTGAATCAAATGTGGGAAAATAGTGCAGATGAACGCATACACACTCAATTACAATGTATGCAAAAAGAGGTGTTATCATGGGAAATTCACTCAATGCCGGTACCATCTAACTGTTTATAGAAAGCCAAGGAAATTCCCTCGATAAATTTAAGAGACTCCACATGCTTGAAACATAAGAGATATATTGCTGGAAATTAAAATTCAAGTCACTTTACTGCTATGTTTGAGAACATGAATCTGAAAAATAATCCTGAATGTTACATTTGTATGTGTTTTACATCAAAATTCGACATTTTGGAAAAACGGCAAAAGATAAATCTCCTTGACATTATCATTAAGCTTGTGGATAGGAATATCAACCGGCATGCAAGAAACGTCGAGGAGAATCCCCTTGTTGCTCTCAGCATTTGAGGTTTTCTTTACACGTGAGAAGTAAAAGATCAAAAATTGCAAAGTCTCTGTCTCCTACGAAGTTCTGTTTCTGGACTTCTAAAGTCCTACCCATCTCCTTGACATTTATTACCTCTGAGATGTCATCATCATTAACCATGTGGATAGGAATATCAACCGGCATGAAAGAAACGTCGAGGAGAATCCCCTTGTTGCTCTCAGCATTTGAGGTTTTTCTTTACGCGTGAGAAGTAAAAGATCAAAAATTGCAAAGTCTCTGTCTCCTACGAAGTTCTGTTACTGGTCTTCTAAAGTCCTACCCTGTGGTCTATTTAGCATTTTGTCACCTATTTGTGGGCTAAAACCTATAGGGTCTAGATGAGGTGTACATATTTTTTTGACTCCGTGAGCTCATTTTTCCCTGTTGAATTTTTCAGTCTGAATTGGCAGCATCAGCTTTGCAAGAATCCTCGTCCAAACCCTGACATTAAAACTCTTTTTATGGATCATTCTTGTTCTCCCTCTACTAATGGTGCTCGTCCTCCTCTGCCAACTAGCAGTCCTCTTGTCGGACCAATTCCCAAGGCTGGGGCCTTCCCTCCCATCGGTGCTCATGTTGTAAGTATTTTGCATTATTTTTTCTCATACAAAATATATTCATCATTCTTAAAAAAAATTCTTGGATGACTCCGATGTGCAGCCATTTCAGTCTGTCGTTTCCCCATCTTCTGGTGCTATTGCGGGGTGGATCTCAAGTGGTAATCCTTCTTTACCTTATGCAGCTGCTGCTGGTCTTGTCCAGCCTTCTAATGCAGGTAGGAACAATGCAATTGGTTTTTGGTGTCTTTGTATAATAATGTTTCGGCAAACTTGCATTATTTAACTATTTTTTGCCTCGATGGTTCAGCTGCATTCCTTAAGCATCCGAGGACACCATCTGGTATGCCAGGAATGGATTATCAGTCAGCCGATTCAGATCATTTGATGAAGCGCATTCGTACTGGCCAACATGACGAGGTACAGATATATTGTGCAATTTCCCGGGTTTCCTCTGTTTTTTTTTACTCATTTAAATACAATGGCTTCTGCAGGTATCCTTTTCAGGTATCGCACATACTCCCAATGTGTACTCACAAGATGACATTCCCAAAACCGTTCTGCATGCTCTTAATCAAGGGTCTAATGTCATGAGCATGGACTTTTATCCTCATCAACAAACTATTCTCCTAGTTAAATATATATTTTTTCTTCTTCATGTCACTTTGCTATGAACTTCTAAAAATTTTAGCACATGTTGATGGATGTACTTTTTATTTTAGTTGGCACGAATGTTGGTGACATCCGTCTTTGGGAAGTAGGATTTCGGGAAAGATTGGCCCATAAACTGTTCAAAGTTTGAGATATCTCGGCTGCTTCCATGCCTTTGCAGGTACTCTACAAGTTCCTCTGGTTATACCAATTCATCATTCTTTGTCAATTCTTACCAATTATACCTTCCTACCATATTAAACACTGACAAAGATACGCTTGGAACTTGAATGATGATCTGATATGAGTAACCTTTGACCTAACATTGATCTTTCCGCTTTTATTCTACACCGCATGTACTCTATTGAACGATATTTGTGATATCAGTCGACCGATGTGTTTGGGCACCTGATGGACTTATGCTTGGTAAGCTTCGCTTGAAAATTGAATATTGTTTGATCTCCCTGTCTTCCCTTCCTCAAAGTTGCTTTTATATGTTCTCGAATCAAATATTGCTTTTTCTATAGGTGTTGCATTTTCAAAACATATAGTCCAGATATATCAGTAAAATTCAACTGGAGAATTAAGATTGCATTTGGAGGTAAGCCTATCACATGTAACACAATATATATTGGAATTCACAAAGAAGAAGGTCATGAATAGCTTATTATATCTTTTAGATTGATGCTCATGTTGGAGGTGTTAACGACATAGCATTTGCTTATCCCAACAAGCAATTTTGTATCATAACTTGTGGTGACGATAAGACGATCAAGGTAATAACTTTTGACCCTATTTAATATTTGTACGTTGAATAAAATGTGTACTGTGTTAAGAAATAAAGCAGAGAATACAACAAATATTTCATAAGCAATCATCTTATTTTTCTGAGAGTGTGCATGTATTATTTATAGAATACATGCAAGTTGAATAACAACGTAACAGAAAGTAGTTTTAACAACTCTAATAACTGCTTTTGACAACTGCTATAACTGACGTTAACTACTGGCATTACTCTAACATTCCCCTTGCTGTTTTGAACTTTTTGGAAGAACCCTAAGAGCTTGTCGAAAGGATTCAAACAACTTAGGCGAAATTGGTTTGGTAAGAACGTCAGCGATCTGCCCAGAGGATGGAACAAAATTCACTTGTAAAGTCCCAGCTAGAATTTTCTCACGAATGAAATGGTGATCAATTTCTACATGTTTCATCCGAGCATGATGCGTGGGGTTTTCTGCTATGGAGACCGTGGATGAATTATCACACCAGATTACGGGTGTTGATGAACATGCTACTCCAACTTCATCCAATAGTTGCTTAACCCAGATAAGCTCGGAAACGTAATTTGCAAGGCTTCGATATTCTGCTTCAGAGGAGGATCTGGAGACAACACCTTGTTTCTTTGAACACCAAGCAACAGGATTGGAGCCTAGGAATATAACATATCCTATTGTGGAACGCCGATCATCAACAGAGGATGCCCAATCAAGATCTCAATAACAAATCACTCGGTTTGTCCTTTGGTAAAGCATACCATGGTCCATGTGCAAAGAAGATACCGCAAAACTCGTTTAACTGCTCGCCAATGCAAGTCGTTTGGACGATTCATGAACTGACTCAATTTGTTAACACAAAAAGATAGTTCAGGACGAGTAATACACAGGTATTGTAGCATTCCTACTATACTTCGATACAAATGAACATCAGGGAAAGGAGGACTGTCATCATCTGCGATGAGTTTGGGTGTGGTGACCATAGGTGTTGGAGTAGCTAAAGCTTTGTCCATGTCAGTTTTAGCAAGTATGTCCAAGGCATATTTTTTCTGACTTAAAAATAACCCAAGAGAGGTACGTTGTACTTCAATGCCCAAGAAAAATTTAAGTTCCCCATGTCTTTGAGAGCAAACTTGTGATGAAGTTGTTGAACTGACGATTTATCTCAACATCCGAAATTTGCCTGTTAGGACCATATCATCAACATAGACCATGAGTAAAGTGATACTTTCAGATGTTGTGCGAATGAATAAAGAGGGATCTGCCTTAGATGCATGAAAATTTAAGGAAGTGACCAGATACCGCTTGAGTGTATAAAACCAGGCTCGGGGTGCTTGACGCAAGCCATAGAGCGCTTTCTTGAGCTTGCACACAAGATGCTGACCACTAGCACTCAAAACTTCAAAACCAGGTGGTTGCTCCATGTAGATATCTTCTGTCAGCTCGCCATTAAGGAACGCATTGTTGACATCAATTTGACACAAAGACCAGCCCTTCATAAGAACAACAGATAGCACAACACGAATGGTTGTAGCTCGAACCACTGGACTAAACGTATCACGAAAATCAAGTCCCGCATGTTGCGAGAAACCCTTGGCCACCAAACGAGCCTCAGATCATCACGATGCCATCCGCTTTCTTTTGACTTTGAAAAGCCATTTGCACCCAATGGCCCGCTTGTTAGGAGGAAGAGAACGAGACCTGTGTATTGTTCTTGAGAAGGGCTTGAAGTTCACTATGAATGACTATTTGCCAATCTTCATTTTTCATAGCAACATGAATATCCACCTAATGTCTGCAAGGCCTCAGTAGTGATCATATATGCCTTAGGTTTAAAAATACCAGCTTTGCTACGGGTAATCATGGCATGGGAGTTGGGTTGGGATGTAACTTGGTGATTAGTTGACTGGGTATTAGAAGTAGTAGGAATAATAGAGGATGGGACGACATAATGGGGTGGGTGGTTGAGTGTGTTGGACATAGGCGTATTGTTGGAAGAGGGACCCAAGGAGGTAAGAGAGTTGGAGAACATGAAAGGCCTAGGTGGACTATTATGAGTGTTAGTGGATGTAGGTAAGGTAGTAGGGTTCATAATGAGTAGTTTTGAGTGAACTTAGTGGAAGGTGATGTAGTGTTGGTCTTAGTGGGATTTGGTGGAAAGGAAATATAGACTCTATAAAGGTAACATGACGTGATGTATATATTTTCCCATTAATATTTTGACACCTATAACCTCTATGGGAAGGTGAGTACCCGTAAAAGTGCATGGCATGGAGCGAAATCAGTAGCTTATGGGTGTTGTAAGGCCTAAGGTTTGGGAAACAGAGACACCCAAAGACACGAAGGAAGGAGTAATTTGGTTTAATGTGAAACAACTTTTCATAGGGTGATAGATTGGCTATAGATGAGGAGGGTAATCTGCTTATGAGGAATATAATACTGGTAAACGCGGCCATGCCAATAGTGTAAGGGCATATGAGCATGAGCAAGCATGGACAAACCCATCTCTACAATCACTGTGCTTTCTCTCAACCAACCCGCTTTTACTCCGAGGTATACGGGCAAGTAAGTCGATGGTGAATACCTTGTTTAGCTAGATAAGATTGAAGTGCTTGAAACTCCCCTTCCCCATCAGTTTGAAGAGCAAGCAGCTTACACCCAAGTATCCGCTCTACTTGTGCATGAAATATTGGAAAACAATGAGCTACATCCGATTTTTCTTCAAGAAATAGACCTGTATATCTCGGTAAAAGCATCAAGAAGGCAAGAAAGTATCTATAGCCATTAGAAGAGACTGGCGCAGGGCCCCAAACATCAGCAACTACAAGTTGTAATGGTTTTGTGTAAACAGTCAATGACTTAGGAAACGGCAATTTACATTCTTTTCCTAAATGACATGCAACACAATCAAGTGAGGTTGTGGAGAAAGAAAATCTATATTACAATGGCATAACGCTTCTTGGCGTAGCCACCCGGGATGTCCAAGTCGAGAGTGCGAGACGAAGAGGAGAGACGAATAAAGAAGAAGACAACGAGCTGACGAGAGCTTGTCAGGTGCGTGGGATGAAGTAGACATATCAAGCTTGTAGAGACCATTTTGAACAGAGCCCTGAAGTAAAACTTCATTGGTGTAAAGATCCCGAACTCGGCACTGCTGAGGAAGAAACTCAAATATTACTTTATTATCTTTTGTAAACTTGGACACAGACAATAAATTCTTGGTTATCCCTGGTACAAATAGAAGAGACTTCAAGAACAAAGGACGAGATCTAGTTAGAAGAGACGACTGTCCTGTTGATCGAATAGGAAAAGCATGACCATTGCCCATATACACTCTACCTGAACCAGTGTAGGGAACACTATCAGAGACTGAGGCGAAAGTGTGAGTGAGATGATGAGAGGCTCTCGAACTGGATACTGTGTTGTCGCCATGTGATGTCGAGTGGCATAAAAAGCTTATGAGGAGCTTGTGACCGAGACAGCGATGACCAAACCAGTTGCACCACCAGTGACATATTAAAAGGATGATTGGTGGGCATGGAAGGAGCAAACCAGATTCGATGAGCATAGGGAGGAGCAAGTGGTTGTGAAGACAACATCCATGGAGGTGCAAAGGACCATTCTTGGCCATGCAAACATTGGCTTGAGGAGGGGCCAGAGTCATGTGGTTTTGTAATTGGTGTCAAACCGATAGTAGCACCTATCAACCAGTGACCGCTTTTTCCACATAATCGACATCGGTACCGAGAGTTTGAATAGCGACCGCGGCCACGACCTCGATTGCCTGAAGAAGACCGGTACGGTGGTGTAGAGGTACTGTTGCTTTCAGAGTTATTAGGCTGATGAGTAACCACATTAGCAGAACTGGGAACATCAAGGACATGAAGTTGTTGCCGAGATTCAGCATCAAGAAGCATGGTGGTAACTCCACTAATAAAGATAAGGGACAAGACTGGCAAGTGATGATGGTGAGAATGGATTCATATTCGGAGGATGGACCATTAAGGATGGTTGTAACGTGTTCTCGTCACGATAACTTCTCCACGCTTAGCAAGATCACAATAGCCTTTGATCTTCATCAAAAATCCTTCATGGTAAGGTCGACTTTTCGTTGAGAGTGCAACGCCGCTCATAGAACATCAATCGAGACGTGGTCTTACCGCTAAGCAGATTAACAAGAGCATTCCATATCCGACAACTTGTGTCCTAACCAATGAGATGTGGAAGAATCAAGAACTCACCGAGGATAATAACCAGAAGCGAGAAACCGTCTGTTGCTCAAAACGAACAAAATCAGGATTTTCTTGCGAGATACCAACGTCATCAAGAACAAACTGTGGAGGAGCAACAAACTGTGGATCAATGTATTTTTGAAGTTTAAAAGTTTTGATAGCAAGAAGAACCTGTTGCCGCCATAACAGATAATTACTATCATCAAGAAAGATGCTGATCTTCTTGGTGGAAAAGAAACGGTTGTCAACAACATCATCTTGAGAAACAGTCAACATTGAAGGAGGATGAAAAAAAATCAGAGGTACAAGCAATCAACCCAGCCGTAAGAGACTTCGATACCATGTTAAGAAATAAAGCGAGAGAATACAACAAATATTTCATAAGCAATCATCTTATTTTTTCGAGTGTGCATGTATTATTTATAGAATACATGCAAGTTGAATAACAACGTAATGTAAAGTAGTTTTAACAACTCTAATAATCGCTTTTGACAATCGCTATAATCGACGTTAACTCATCGGCATTACTCTAACATATCTTGTAGGTGGACGTAGACTTCATATTTTGAAGGCCATGAAGCTCTGTGATATTCTGCTTGCCCTCATTATAAGGAAAATATTCCGATAAATCTCAATTAGAAATTACTATTACCATTCTACTCTTTGTTTCTGCTTCTTGGTATTTGTTCATGGTTGTTCATGAATTTTGGCCGAAAATTTCATTTCCATCCTCATAGTTTACAAACTGCTTTCTATGAGCGCTTTATTTTTCCACCGCCATTGATGGGAAGATTAAAGCTTGGTTATATGATTGCTTGGGGTCTAGAGTGGACTATGATGCTCCGGACTTTGGTGTACGACAATGGCTTATAAATGATGGAACTAGGTAAAAATGTTAAATTTGTTGAGAGATGGCACTTTCATATATAAATATACACATATTTATTTGGAAGTCTTGGCATGTTCCACGTATACATGTACATAATTAACCATTGCATTATTAGTACTTTAGATGCTTGAACTATTTCAAATTAAGAAGATTGTAGTTTATTTTCCCTTGGTTCATCGACCACGAAAAATAGTTCATTTTAGATGGTGTCGATCTTGTTTTAATGCTTGTTTCGATGTTATTTATGTTCAAGATTGATATACATATGAGCAAAAACTTCATTTATTCCGTAGGCTTTTCTCTTGTGGAACAAGTAAAGGCAGTGAATCCCATTTAGTCGAGTGGAATGAGAGTGAAGGAGCAATCAAAAGAACATATTACGGTTTTAGGAAGCGTTCATTAGGTGTTGTCGATTCGACACAACAAGGAGCGAGTTCTTAGTTATGACGATGAATTCAAATTAAGTTTTGGGACATGGATAATCTTGCCAAAGCGTTGTAAAATATGACGGCGGGTTACTGTAAAGTATTATTCTGATTTTTTCCCACAAGTAGGTTTTTGCATGTTGTAATTAGATCCTTTTAGATCCTTTACAAGAATTTCAATTGCCTAGTGATTGTTCGATCTTAGAATTTCATGTTTTGTTCGATCTCACTCACGCTTGTAGAAGATAATGCATAGATTAATCCAACCATACAAAAGAAATATGACCCTTGCATTATCTTTGACACCATTCACTTCGTAAAGTTATAAGTACATGAAACACATAGCTCAGAATCCTAAACATCAACAAACAAGAGATTAACAAAGACTACAATAAGTGCTCACCGTCGAGAGCTTCCAAATACTTCGCTTAAATATAGTCAAAGTCAAGGAACTAAAAGCCTAATGGACTCCTTTCACTATGTGCCGCCATTTCCAAAGCTTGTGAACAAAGATTCGATGCAAGGGCCAAAAGAGCAAGACCATAGTTGGTATATAAAAATTTCACAACCCGCAATCAAAGATTGGTAACCTCTCGATTATGGGAATATAGGTTTGAAGTTGGATAAAAATATAGAACAATTACGCTTAGAATACATGAAGATATACACATGAAAAACTTATGCCTAATGTACTAAAACCCGAGAACTAATCACATTCTTCTAAGTACCTACCTTTCCCGCCGTTATGGCATCAGCAATCGAGGACTTTCGTGTGAGAGGATCAATAATGTCGAATTCGCCACCCTTTATCTTGTCTGCGCCATCGAAAATTCGTGGCTTAACATCAACAAGTTTACCGTTGTCCATTGTACCGCGAATGACAACCAAATGAAATTAGGAACCCCAGAAGATCAAGATAAAACGAATCGAAATAAAGAAAGTTGAACTTACAAGATCGCTAATGGATAGTAGCATTGGGACTCTATCGTATGCTCATGGATGGTGGAATGGCAAGATTTCCACGTGACCAAGTGCGTATCGATCAATGGTCAAGCAAAAACAAGTGTATGAATTTACATAGCATTGCTAAACCCGAGGAATAATTAAAACCAAGCGTAAAACTACCTTAGAATTGACAGTTCGGAAGGGCCTCTACTTTTATCAACGCCCTATTCTCCAACATTCGATCAAGCGTGAACCATCATCGTTAGCCAAGGTTTTGATACCATTATCACTAGTGTAATACCAACAACGACCCTTCCTTGTTGAACCTTAGTCTTGACCGGCTCGTAAAAGGATTAAATGGATTATTACAACAAGCAACTTAAACCTACTTGTGGGGAAAAATCAGAATAATACTAACAGCAACCCGCCGTCATCTAACAAATGCCAACATGGCAAGATTATCCATGTCCCAAAACTTAATTTGGAATTCATCGCCATCGCTAAGAACTCATTCCTTGTTGTGTCGAATCGACAACACCTAATGAACGCTTCCTAAAACCGTAATATGTTCTTTTGATTGCTCCTTCACTCTCATTCCACTCGACTAAATGGGATTCACCGCCTTTACTTGTTCCACAAGAGAAAAGCCTACGGAATAAATCCGAAGTTTTTGCTCATATGTATATCAAGCTTGAACATAAATAACATTGAAACAAGCCTTAAAACAAGATCGACACCATCTAAAATGAACAATTTTCGTGGTCGATGAACCAAGGAAAATAAACTACAATATTCTTAATTTGAAATAGTTCAAGCATCTAAAATACTAATAATGCAATGGTTAATTATGTACATGTATACGTGGAAACATGCCAAGACTTCCAAATAAATATGTGTATATTTATATATGAAAGTGCCATCTCTCCAACAAATTAACATTTTTACCTAGTTCTATCAGCGCTATAAGTTATTGCCGTTAGGGGTGTTCAATTGGTTAACCGACTCAAAATAACATTAATCGAATTAACCGACCTTTCAAAATTTTTAACCGTTAACCGAACTGAAATTTTTTCAAAAAAATTTACCGAACCGAAAATTATATGTTTTTTTATTTTTGGTTAAAAATTAACTGAATTAACCGAATTACCGTATTAATCGAATTAACCGAATTAACTAAATTACCCGAATTACCCAAATTAACCGAATTACCCGAAATGAATCACTACATAATTAAAAAGATTATTTTAATTTTAGAATTTTTTTATTTATTAAATTATTTGTAATTTTTATGATTGGGTTGGATTGGGTAATTAGGTTGGGTTGGATATTTGGGTTTAGATTGGGTTTAGGTAAATAGTGGGCCTATTTATATATTATTATTTTATTTATTAATTTTTTCGGTTAAACTGAAAAAAATCGGTTAACCGACCGGTTTCGAACCGAATTAACCATTAACGAAAAATCACAAAATAATTAACTGACCCCCGACCGAAAAAATTCAGTTAACCGACCGATTAACCGAATTCGATCTGGTAACCAAATTTTTTCTGTTTTACCCGAATTTTGCACACCCCTAAGCCAAAGGACTAAATTAAAACAAATAAATATGGCGGAAGGACTGAAAGGGTAAATAACCTAAATGTTAAAAACATGTGGATCCCTTAATCTGGTCGGGTCGGCGCGCAGGTCAGAGGCTAAACGACGCCGTTTTGATGCTTGGGGAAATAGGCCAAAACGACGTCGTTTTGGAACCCCTATTTAAGTCAAATTTTTCCCCCAAAAAAAAATAATTTCACCCTTCTTTAAGAAAAATCTGAAAAAGCTCTCCCCTTCTCCTCTATTTGGCCTGACTCCGGCCACACTCCCGCTCATCGGCCGCCGTGCATGGTGGCTGAAAATCGCCCCAAAACCCTTTTTTTTCTTTTTTCGTATAAAATCGATTTTAAAGCCCAAAAATTCAAAAAAAGGAAAAAAATGAAAGAAAACTCCCTAAGAGAGAAGACCCTTCGGCTCCCCACTGTTCGCTATCGCGGCCTTTTTCCAAATCCCCGAGAATCCAGTGACCTTGTGAACCGACGGTGGTCTTGGCGACGGCTTCCCGATGCAACAACGGGTAAAATTTTTATTTTTATTTATTTAAAATGCGAAAAGAAAAAATAAATAAAAGAACCACCTTGTACTTGGTTTCTTTTTTTGTTTGAATATCTCAGTATTTGTATCCAAATCCTCTTTACATTGGTTTTGGTCTTGGTCTTTATATCCAAGAAAATATTACAAAATACTCTTTTATTTGCTACCGCCTCGCTTTATTTTTTTGTCTTTTTTTTCGCTCTTTTGTGTTTCTTTTTCTTTACAAAGTAGGTCAACGAGTTTGGTGATGTGTAAGCCGATGGCAAAGACATGGGCAAGATGACGCCAAGGAGGTCGGGTCAAGGCATGCTTGACCGGGTTTCTTCTTTTTCTTTCTATTTACTTTTTTGTGGGCCATTGGGCCATCTGTAATTTGGGCTTTGTATTGTTTTTGGGCCACTGGGCCTTTGTAATGGACTGGATCATTTTTAAAAGCCTGAGTAAAATTTGGCTATTACACCATTCACTTTAGAAAGTTATAAGTGCAAGAAACACATAGTTCGTGCATCCAAAAAAAATTTGCATTGGGAGCTGAAATTGAACTTGATACCGGCTATTACATGGTCAACACCCAAAAAAATAAAAAAAAATTCACTGGTGCTGGCCATCAGTGTCCCAAATTAAAAAAAAAATTATATTGGGACATGAAAAAAGTATCTAGTGCCGGCCATTACATGACTAGAACAATTTTTTTTAAATACTGGTATCTTTTTATACCTATATGATATGATTTAAAAAAAAAAACTTGGTGTCAGCCATTGGGTTCCCAGACTCAAAAAAATCAATTTTTTAAAGCCTGACACAATCATCAGGCAATCATGGGGCCAAAACACTATGTAGCGCCAGCCATTAGGTTCCTAATACCCAAAAATACTGTTCATTTCAAGTCATTTTGGTGATTGCTTTTTACCCTAAGTCATTTTTATAAATATCAAAATTTTTTAGGTTAGATAGGTAAAATAGCCAAAATATGCACACCTCATAATTGGACTTAGTACAAGGAGAAAGAAATAGTAATTAGAAATAATGTCCAATCAAATACTTTTGATAATTTCGAAATTCCAAGCAAACATGTGTTTATCTTAAAATGGAAAAAAGGAAAAGAAAATTAATATAATAAATAAATCTGCCTTTAATGTATGTTGCCTGCCTGCCCTACGATGCTAAACCCTATAGGCTTTAGCCCACAAATAGGTGACGTGTCTGGTTATAATTGATTATATCAAATAATTAAAATGCCCTTTCTAAGATGAAATTGACCACAATGGGCTATGATAAACCGTAAAAGTAACATATTTTAATCCCACATTTAGTATGCTTTTGGATGATTTATCCCTGATTTATGTAAAAAGGTGCTCTTAATCCTTTCTTTTCATGTTTTATACTCAGGAAAGCACCTAAGGATAAAAAGAACGTAAAACGGGCTTAAAACGGACTAAATTGGGCTAACCCAAGAATTCGACACGGCCTGGCCCAAAGCCCACACAGCCGTGCCTCGCCGATTACCTAGAGCACGACCTCAACTCCGTCACATACGGCCGTGCATCATCCATTTACCACACACGGACGTGTTCGGTGAACTATACTACTGCACTTCAATCGATGTAATCGAGACACACCAAGACGATTTACACGGCTGTACCACGGCTGCACTCTCGCCATGGAAAGAGCAATTTCACTTGATTTGGATGCTAGAGGCAAAGAAACACATTCCTAAGTCTACTTAAACATCATAGGAGGAATTTTACTTGAATTAGGATACTTAAGAGCCAAGTAAAGCATCTCAAAGCCTATATAAACACCCAAGGTAGCAACTAAAAAGGGGAGTTTGGCAGAAGCCGAAACAGACGGTCTTTTTGGCAGAGGCTTTTGCCGAAGCTTTCATCTTTTAGGGAATTACTCGAAGATAGCTAGTTGATCCATCTCAAGAAGCCGGAACTCTATTCATGACAGAGGATTTCTCCTTCAATTCCTTTAGGGAGTTTTAGAGATTTCTTATGTTTTGTTTTATCTTTTCTCTTGAGATGTATTCTTATTTAGTTATGAACCAAACCCTTCAAATACCTGATGGGGATGAAACCTATGATGGATTTTGTTATTTGATTTCTAAATTATATGATAAGTACTTGGTTTGTTCTTAATTATGTTGCTTAATTTAATCTGATGTGCTTAGGTGGAGGAGGAATAGATCCTACCTAAGAGTAAATCTAACATAATTGAGCGGAGTTGATCTGGCGCCTATAGAGGGTTACGAGATTTTGCCGGATTAGGGTGAAACCTAATATGGGAATCCATTGATCGATTTACTTCTTCCTTAGGGGGTTATTACAAGAGAACGAGAGTTCCACTAATTAACCTAAGGTTAGACGTTATTCGCCTCGAGAGAGTGTTTAATATAGGTTAGGGAGTCTCACGGATCAAGCTAAGTAAAGAAATCATATGGTTTAGGGATAAATAATAAGTGAAGCCATAGGTGGATTCTTCCTGAGGGTATCGTCTTTATCAACCGAGTTTTCCTAAAGTCTTTCTCCAATTAGTTCTTTTATCTTTGCATTTAGTTTTAGTTTTTCATTAGTTTAATAAACCAATCACTCCATATTTTAGGCTAAATAATAGAAAGAAAGTGAGTAGTAGTACTTTTAGGTTCCTTGGGTTCGATAAGATATTCTTGCCTAAACTATACTACTGTTCGGTAGGTGCACTTGCCTCTATCGTTGTCATAGTTAGTCTACAGGTTCGATCATTCTTTTTATAAATATTAAAACGCGACTGTTTGACACGATCAAGTTTTTGGCGCCGTTGCCGAGGACCTCTAAAATATTAAGAAAGCTCTATTTCTATTACTTTAGCCAAAAAAAATTATTTGCAATTTATTATTATATTATTCTTTATTATTATTTCTTTTTACTTTGCTAATTTTTTCCTCTATTTTGCTTTTGGCAGAAAATTTTAGTCTATGGAAAAGATGGCACTGAATAATTATCAGTGGTAAGGCATGGGGGCAATTCCTACTAAAACAGCCAATGTCTTCAACCTCGACATGGTCACTAAGTTATCTAATCAGTTAGAGATGATGAATAAAAAGATTGATGATTGATATAATCCCTCGCATGTACATCCAGAAATACAATATGATTTGAATCTAGGAGGCATGGCGAATCCTGAGTACCCACCCCACGGATATGGCATGGAAAACGAGCAAGCTCACTATACAGGTAACTATTCTAGATATTAAAATAATTTTTATAGTGACACTTATAATGCAGGTTAGAAGTACCATCCCAGTTTCTCGTGGGATGACCAAAATAGCCAAAGATAGGAATTTCCTCCAGATTTTCAACAACCACCACACCAACAAGAGGAGGAGTCAATCTTGAAGAGATGTCGATGAAATTCATGGTCGCCATGATTCTCGCTTCCAAAAGATCAAGCAAAGACTTGATGAACAACAAGAATCGATCAAAGGGATCGAGAATCAAGTTGAAGAACTTACTAGGTTAGTGGGACATCTCGCAAAGCTAATGTCAAAACGACCGTTAGGACGTCTACCAAGTAACACCGAGGTTAACCCAAAGGAGCAAATTCAAGCCATCTCAACTCAAGACAGTAAGGGGTTAGATGAACCAAACTCAATACAAGAAAACAAGGTAGACGAAGGTAAGGTAGAGGTAACACAAGAAAAGCCGAAATCGGTAATCAAGGAGTACCAACCTCGCATACCTTATCCCGAAGCAATAAAAAGAAATGATTCAGAGGAATAGTTCGGTAAGTTTCTTAAACTCTTAAAGAAATTACATATTAACTTTCCTCTCCTTGAAGCTCTTTTTTAGATACCAGACTCGAAGAAATTTTTAAGACAACTCTTGACCAACAAACGCAAATTAGACAAAGAGCACCACGTGGAGCTAAACGCAATGTGCTCAGCAATTCTACAAAATAAACTGTCATGAAAATTAAAAGATCCAGGGAGTTTTACAATTCCATGTTTAATTGGTAGTTTATCTATTGATAATGCGTTAGCGGATTTAGGGTAAGCATCAATGTTATGCCTTACAAAATGTTTAAACAACTACGCCTAGGAAACCTGCATAAACTAGGATGAGCATTCAATTAACTCGATAAAACTATAAGAATTCCTAGAGGTATAATAGAAAATGTTCTAATCAAAATTGATAAATTCAGTATTCCAAAGAGACTTTGTTGTTTTAGACATGGATAAGGACAACACGATTCCTTTAATTTTAAGAAAACCCTTTCTAGCAACCGCCAGACTAAAATTGATGTTGGTACAGAGAACTCATTCTTCGTGTAGGTGACTTAATCAATCGCCTACAAGCTTTTGACTCGGCCAGACATCAAGTGATGAAGGTGAGAAAGTAAATTCAGCTTGATAATCAAATTGTTCAACTTTCACCACAGGAAACACCACAAGGCTACAAACTTGAGCCGAATCATGGCCCCCAAGCCGTACAAGCTCATAATAGTGAATTGTTAGTAGATCCAAACCCAAGGGAAGAACCTGTGGTAAGAAAAGATAAGGTTGAGGTGTACCATGATTTACCAAAATCGACAATTACAGAGTACCAACCTCGTGTGCCATATCCCGATACAATAAAGAAAGACCACACAGAGGAAGAATTCGGTGAACTCACACTTCGTGTAGACGAAAAAATAATCACTCTTCAAGCTCTTAACTCAGCTAGGACATCGAGTAATAAAGGTACGAATGTTAATTCTATTGATAATCATTTGGTTCAACCTTCTTTACAGGAAGCATCACGAAATCACTTAGATGAGCTAGATCCTAGACCTCGTGCCAACAAAAAAGAAATACATAAGGAACAAAGCCTTAGGGTTGACAAACTAAAAGAGCAAGAAACACAAATCAAAGAGGAACAGGAACCGCACAAAGTGAAATCGAAGGAGCCCCCAGACGAGCTGATAGGAACAACGAATCACTTCAAATTAGGAGATCAGGTATTGTTGAATAAGGAAAACCCTCAAATCACCAATTCAGACCTCAAGACAAATGAAGAAATCACTTTTGAGGTACTAAATGTCTTCCTACACGGCACAGTCGAGGTCAGCAATCTTAAATTCGACACTTTTGAGGTAAATATGACTCGACTTAAACTATATATCCATAACCAAAGTGATCACATAAGAAAGGATTTTCACCTCCTCAAACCACCATGACCATACGAATGAGAGGTAAAATCTAGCTAAGAATATAAACGAGCGCTTCTCGGGAGGCAACCCGAGCACTAACCCCATTTTTACATTTTTTTATTTTTTATTTTTTTATTTTTTTCTTTTCTTTTCTTTTTTTTTTTTGTAGCACCTAACCATAAACTAACCAAAGAGCAGATTTCTAGGCCACACGGCCCTACACACGGGTGTGTCTGTGGCCGTGTGGAAGCCAGAGGATGAACCATGAACGTGCCAGTAGCCGTGCACGACATAGGAAAATTTCTTTTCCTAACACGGGTGGTAATAATAGTCCACGCCTGCCGATGCCCGCTTGAGGTTATCGACTTGTCAAGCACGGCTAAACACTACCGTGCTTTTCAACCCGCCAACATTCGACTTATCGAACACGGGAGGAGCACGCCCGTATTAAATGACCGTGTGAAGAAAGACACGGGCGTGCCACGACACCCACGGCCATGCCCGAACACCCTGAATGCGTTCAAAATTCAAAATCCCAAAACACGGGCTACATCTCTATTTAAACCTCATTCCCCATTTTTCTAGTTGTCTTTCATTTTCCATTATTTATTTTTATTTTTTTATTTCATCATTATTTTTTACTTTATTTTATTTTATTTTCTTCTTCTTATTCTTTATGATATTTAGATTTAGCTTAGGATACAATAAAACCAAGCCTACTACTTCAAGGATTTAATTTCAAACGGTTCGAGACGCTTCCCCACGTTCACCTCCAATCTTATCCGGTTTCTTTTCGTAGACTTCATCCAAAAATTTAGGAAGTGTTACTCCAATCTATCTTTGTACATTGAGGGCAATGTACATCTTAAGTGTGGGGGTAAAAGTACGACTTTTGCATTATTCTCAAATCTCGAATTTAGTCTTGTTTTCAAGTATTTTCTCATATTACTAATTAGGATGAAATTTCTGTTGATTTATGATTTTTATTAATATGTTTTAGAGTAAGTCATAGTCAATTGTGCATTGATGATTAAAATTAAAGAATACAAGAGAATCAAGCATGATAAGTCTACTTTCTAAAAATTAAAATTGATAGGTCGTTGAACCGAATTTGAGTATCACCTTGAAGTTCAAAATTTATATGGATTGATGTCAAAAACTCCCATAATTTTTGTGAGATTTGAGCCTTATAAAGCATATATACTTTTTCATGCTCACTTTATTGATTATGAGTGTGTCAACTTTGAACTGTTATTCTAGAACTTGCCTCGTTTATACATGTTGAGACCACATTAATGATTTGATATACTGAGATGATAAAGGCACCTAGGATTTAACCCACTTACTCCATAAAAAGCCTTCCTTCACAAATTAACCCCTAGTGAACCCCGTTGAATCCTAACAACCTTTTTATTGACTCACCCACTAATATTAACCCAAAACCCCTTTGTATTTGTTATCACCCTTTCTTTTGACTACCCTTTAATCGAGGTTTGATTTGATTAACTTACCAAATTATATTAGTTCAGTAGTTTCATCTATCATTTATGATGTAATATCTTAGTTTATTCTTAAAATAAAAAAAAATCCAAGTTTATTCAATATTAGTAGTATATAAAAAGAGCTTAGAGCATTTAAATTCCAAGTGCTGAAGAAAAAGCTCATATTAAAGTATTATCAAATTTTAAGTAATGAAAATACTCTTTATTATAGAGTAATTATCAATAGTGGTATTATTAGTTTCATTCGAAGTAAATATTCATATTTAGTTCAGTGTTTCTAGTTAGGTAATTTGTCAAGTCAGTCTCGATTCTAAACCTCTAATTCAGCCTTTTTCCATACCTTTTACCGTAGCCCCGTTACAACTTTTACAAAGACCTTTTGATTTGTGTATCATCTCATATATAGTGGTGGAGATTTGATTTTTAGGCAAGTCTATGGGATTAACTTTTCAGGTTCGACTCTTGAGTGCCTTATTGTGAACCTTAAACACCTTTGAGTGATTTGAGTGAATCTTTAGTGAGGATGTCAGTCCTTGTCGATTTTGAATTAAAGGTAATTATTCAGATAAGGGGAGACACATATGTTTTCATACTACAAAGGTATGATTTATCGTGATTGAATTTTTAGGGTTCTTTGAGTTGAATTATCTATGTATAAATTATCTATGAATTATGATGAGACATTGTCGATAGGAATTGTGAATTATGGAAAGTTCGTTTTAATAGTAAGTTGAGAATTTTGCTTGAGGACAAGTAAAAGCTTAAGTGTGGGAGTATTTGATAAACCGTAAAAGTAACATATTTTAATCTCACATTTAGTATGCTTTTGGATGATTTATTCCTGATTTATGTAAAAAGGTGCTCTTAATCCTTTCTTTTCATGTTTTATACTCAGGAAATCACCTAAGGATACAAAGAACATAAAACGGGCTTAAAACGGACTAAATTGGGCTAACCTAAGAATTCAACATGGCCTGGCCCAAAGCCCACACGACCGTGCCTCATCGATTACCTAGAGCACGGCCTTAACTCCGTCACACACGGCCGTGCATCATCCATTTACCACACACGGACGTGCCTGGTGAGCTACACGGTCGTACCCTAATCGAAAGAATCGAGACACGGCCTAAAGACGATTTACACGGGCGTGTACTATGGCCGTGCCCCTGCCGCAGGAAAGAGCAATTTCACTCAGATTTGGATGCTTGGAGGCAAAGAAACACATTCCTAAGTCTACTTAAATATCCTAGGAGGAATTCTACTTGAATTAGGATACTTAGGAGCCAAGTAAAGCATCTCAAAGCCTATATAAACACCCAAGGTAGCAACTAAAAAGAGGAGTTCTACAGGTCAAAAGCATGCGATTTTTGGCAGAGGCTTTTGCCGAAGCTTTCATCTTTTAAGGAATTACTCGAAGATAGCCAGTTGATCCATCTTAAGAAGTCGAAACTCTATTCAAGACGGAGGATCTCTCTTTCAATTCCTTCGGGGAGTTTTAGAGATTTCTTATGTTTTGTTTTATCTTTTCTCTTGAGATGTATTCTTATTTAGTTATGAACTAAACCCCTCAGATACCTGGTGGGGATGAAACCTATAATGGATTTTGTTATTTGATTTCTAAATTATATGATAAGTACTTGGTTTGTTCTTAAATATGTTGCTTAATTTAATCTGATGTGCTTAGGTGGAGGAGGAATAGACCCTACCTAAGAGTAGAACTAGCATAATTGAGCGGAATTGATCAGGCGCCAAGAGATAAGGTTATGAGATTTTACCGGATTAGGGTGAAACCTAATATGGGAATCCATTGATTGATTTATTGCTTCCTTAAGGGGTTATTATAAGAGAACGAGAGTTCCACTAATTAACCTAAGGTTAGACGTTATTCGCCTCGAGAGAGGGTTTAATATAGGTTAAGGAGTCTCACGGATCAAGCTAAGTAAAGAAATCATATGGTTTAGGGATAAATAATAAGTAAAGTCATAGGTGGATTCTTCCTGAGGGTATCGTCTTTATCAACTAAGTTTTCCTAAAGTCTTTCTCCCATTCATTCTTTTATCTTTGCATTTAGTTTTAGTTTTTCATTAGTTTAATAAACCAATCACGCCACATTTTAGGCTAAATAATAGAAAGAAAGTGAGTAGTAGTACTTTTAGGTTCCTTGGGTTCAATAAGATATTCTTGCCTAAACTATACTACTGTTCGGTAGGTGCACTTACCTCTATCGTTGTCATAGTTAGTCTACATGTTCGATCATTCTTTTTATAAATATTAAAACGCGACTGTTTGACACGATTAGGCTATTTTACCAATCTAACCCAAAAAATTTTGATATTTACAAAAATGACCCAGGTTCAAAAACAATCACTAAAATGACCTGAAATGAACAGTATTTTTGGATATTGGGAACCCAATGGTCGGCACTACATAGTGTTTTGGCCCTATGATTGCCTGATGATTGTGTCAGGCTATAAAAAATTAATTTTTTTGAGTTTGGGAACCCAATGGCTAAGACTAGGTATTTTTTTTAATCGATTCATCTTGGTATATAAAATACCAAGATTTAAAAAAATTGGTTCTGGCCATGTAGGTCGACACTAGAGATATAAAAAAAAAAAATTGGTGCTGGCCAGTAGATGGTCGGCACTAGGTACTCTTTTCGTGTCCCAATACAATTTTATTTTTTTTTTTACTTTGGGACACTGATGGCTAGTACCAGTGAAATTTTTTTTAAAAAAAAATTTGGGTGCAAGCTATGTAATGGCCAGCACCAAGTACAATTTCGACTCTCAATGCAATTTTTTTGGAACACTAATAGCCGACACTAGTGTATTTAAAATAAAATTTTGGGTGCTGGCCAAGTACAATTTCGACTCCCAATGCAATTTTTTTTTGGAACACTGATGGTTTGCATTAGGGTATTTTCCAAAAATAAATAAAATTTGAACACTGATGGCTAGCACCAGTGTATTTTTTAAAATAAAATTTGGTTGCTGGCCATGTAATGGCCGACACCAAGTATAATTTCGGCTCCCAGTGCAATTTATTTTGGAACACTGATGGCCGGCACCAGTGTATTTTTTAAAAAAAAAAATTGGATGCTGGCCATGTAATGGTCGGCTCCAAGTACATTTTAAAAAAAAAACTTACTTTGGGACACTAATGGCCGGCGCCAGTGTCATTTAAAAAAAAATTATCTTCCAAATGGTCGGATATATATAGAGGTGGCTTGTCTTACATTTGAGTTTTTTTTTGCTTTATTAGTTGAAAATTTAGATTAAAAATACTAGTTTTTTATTTGTTGAGAAGGAAGCAAAAAATTTTTAAGATGAGTTCCCAAATTTTGTTTGTTTATGTTCATTTTGATGGAGAAATGATAAATACAACTGAAGAAGGCTGTGTATTTCAAAGTCAGAAAAAAAAATAGGAATGAGATTCAATAAGCGTGTTTCACTGGCGGATTTAAAACAAAAAATCAGTACAAAAATAGCAAGCCGTTGTGGAAAGTAAATGTTGACTCTTTTACAAATTTTCGGTTTCAACAGATCATATCAAGTTCTCAGAAATGGAGCTTGAAGATGATGATGATCTAGTAACAATGATAGCAATTTATTGTTCCCTTGAGATAGAAAATCCCAGCCCGGTTGAGTTGTTCGCGGAGATAATTAAACCAAATCCCATTCAAGTTGTAATTCCAGCAAGCCAGTGCTCTAGAATTGATTTTGATCTTAACGTCTCCTGGGAAGGTCAGTCGGGTTTTGGACGGCCATTGCCAACTCCCAAAAATCCAAACACCGGTAGATGTTCGTATAACATCCCAAACTCGTGTACTCGTCTAGAGATCTATCCAGAGGTGTTGGCCACCATAAAAGATGTTGATGAAGGGTCCGATAATGATGATTAGTCGTACCATGATCCCAACGATTATTTTAGTGACCCCGATTTGGATGACATCGTTGAAGATATAGACGATGAAGGGCTAGTGGAGGGTGAAAATGCAAACCCACATTCGGCCAGGAACATGGGCCCTGGTATAGTTTTAAGAAATAATCTAGGGTACGTGGATCTTGATGCGGCTCTTGCACACGAGTTTCCAGAATATACAAACATTGTGCTGGCTCACCTACTTGATGATGAATTCGACGATGAAGAGTTGTTCGTACGACAATAATTCAATAACAAAAAAGTCTGTTTACATGCTATAAAACAACTTAGCCTGAAGTTATGTGTGGATTATAAAGTAACGAAGTTGACGCAGTCTTTGTACATAAGTGTCGAAACCATTTTTCGTTTAGAAAACGGGGCCGACTTTAAAAATGAAAATGGAGTCGCCACCAATCTTTTTTGGAGGTGTGATCGGGTCACCTTAGGATTGATCGTTAAAACATTTTGATTTATTAAAACGATAGTTTTGGTCTACAAAATTTAGAAAAATGGGTTCGGGAGTCGATTACGCACGAGGAAGGATTAGCACCCTCGTGACACTCAAAATTGGTACCTAATTGATTATTTGATGTCTTTATGTCGAAAATTTGAAGGATTTTAAAATACGATTCCCTTTATTTAAAAGAAAACTTGAATAGATTAAAATGAATGCTAAGACCCTCTTATTTCGAAAAAGTAAAATGTCACGCCCAGTAAGTTAGGGTACAACATTTCGAGTTCCCGAAACTGAGCTTGTCTTTTGACTTGTAAAACTCGTACATTTAGATTTAAGAAGGATATTCAGTTATTTGGGTCAAATGAAAAAAATCGAAACCCAGTCAGTTAGGGCCATATTTCTCAAAATTCCCAAATACAGAATATTGCCTTAGTTTTTTAAAAATCCTTATCCCGAGATACAAAACGTCACATCCAGTGAGTTAGGACACGACAATTTTGAATTCTGGAGAATAAGCTTTTATTTAACTTTTAAAAGAAAATAATAGGCTCTTCAGACTCGATGAGAAAAAATTGAAACCCAGTAAGTTAGGGTACGATTTCTTTCAGATCTTAGAACATGGAATGTTTGTTTATTTCAAAACGAAAATTGTAATGCCTCGAATAAAATGTGATATGGCCGTAATAAAATGGAAGACGAATTATAATACAAATACATGATAAAACAAAACAAGGGTAATAATGTAAATAACAAAAAAGCAGAAATAAAATACAATGAAATAAAATTTAAAATCAACAATCCTTATGAAATGATAAGAAAAATAATAAATAAATAAAACAAAATAATAGCAAAAACAAAAGCTAATGGTAAATCAATAAATACTATATACGATTGTTTAAAGACAATAAAATAATAGTAATAGTAGTAACAAAAACATACAATAATAACAAGTAAAACCCTAGAAGTCAAGAGTGCTTTGCTTAGTTTCCTAGCGAAATCAGCCTCTGCTGCGGCTTGAGATGGAGGAAAGTGGTGGCAACGAAGGGTTTAACGAGGAGGAGGTTTCTCTCTTGGCAGAAGAGATCATTCATCTATCGGTGAGGAGCTCGACGGTGTCACCAAGTGATAATCCTACGTTGATCTGCACCGTATGGTCAAAGAAATCTTATAATCCAGATAGCTTTAAGGCACAGATGAAAAGCATCTGGAAAATAAAAGGTAAATTTGAGATCCAATTAGCAGGTCAGAATTTATTAACGATTTGTTTTGAATTAGAAGATGATCTAGAGACAATACTAGAAGGCCAACCATGGTTATTCAGGAAACAACTTGTTATTTTTGATAGATTGATTAAATCAACAGAAAGGAATAGAATCAAACTTACTTCATCTTTGTTTTGGGTTAAGATTGGGCCTTGTTTACCTGAATTTGATAAAAAAAGATTTGATGCACGCTATTGGAACTACTTTTGGGGGAATTACTAGATCTAAAATTATTGGGGAATTTTGTCGAATTAGAGTCAAGTTAGACGTGCAAAAGCCCCTTCATATGGGGCATTTTTGTTTCCACCGATGAACAGGATAGAGTTTGGATTCCCTTTAAATATGAAAAGTTACCAACTTTTTGCTTTGGATGTGGTAGAATTGGGCACGCTCTCCAAAGTTGTGAGATGATTGAACCTGCAGATAAAGACAAAATTAGAGAGGACGCACCATTCACGTTAGCACTAAAAGCAGAAAGTAATTTAATTGGAAAAGAAAGTTTAAAATTAAATGCTTTTTCGAGAAAGAAAGGGAGTCATTGTTTTTATACTGGAGTATTGGAGGAAAATCATGAGTCGGTGTTACAAATAGAAGACCCAAATTTATTAGTACGAGAGAAAGCATTAAATATTAAAGAAATAAGGACGAACGCATATGAGGAGCACCAAAAAAAGGTCAATGCAGTGCAGGAAGGCAATTTAAAAGTAGGAAAAAAAGGCTAGCTGGAAAAGAATTAATTCTGTGCAAGAGTGGGATTCGTATAAGGAAAATAGCATTGTGCGTAAGAGGAAACTGCTTAAGCTAAAGACTGGTGATTGTGCTGAGGATAATTTTTTGGAAGTTATAGGTAAAAGGATGAAATTTGCAGACAAAGAATTGCAGCAGGGGGAGGAATTAAATTTCTTTGAGGAGGAAGGGAAAAAGATGTGTGTCCTAATATAAAAAGATCGACGACTGCCAGTTGGCAAGCCGATCGGGAGCAATGAAAATCGTTAGCTGGGATGTTTGCGGTCTGGAGAATCCGCGAGCAGTTCAAAGGCTGCGGTTCTTACTGAAGCAACATATCCCCAATTTGGTTTTCTTTATGGAAACCAAAATTGATGATAAATGCATGGAAGGGATTAGAAGAAGGTGTGGTTCTGCGAATGGAATTGATATAGGAGCAGAGGGTACACGTGGTGGTTTTTGTTTAGCTTGAAGGGAAGGATTTTCGGTCAATCTCAAAATATATTCAAAGAACCATATTGATGTATTAATAGATGAGGGCAGTGTAAATGGAGTATGGAGATATACAGGATTTTATGGGTCGCTTTATGCTAGCAATCAAAATGCTTCATGGAATTTGCTAAGGACATTGGGCTAAGAGCAAAGATATCCGTGGCTTGTTAGTGGTAACTTTAATGAAATTATGTACTCTTTTGAAAAAAAAGAGGGGACAACCAATGGAGGAGAGGAAGATGGCAGCCTTTCGTGATGCCTTGGATGAATGTCAACTAATGGATTTGGGATTTCAAGGAACATGGTTCACATGGGAAAAGGGTAATTTACCGGAAACAAATATAAGGGAAAGATTGGATAGAAGTGTGGCTAATGAAAGTTGGATGCATTTATTCCCGAAGGGTCTGGTTCATCATTTATCTCATTCAATATCATATCACTGTCCGCTCCTAATTCATACAGACAATGAAGAACAATCCAAGAAAAGCCCATGATTTTAAATTTGAGGCATGGTGGATATTAGAAAATTCTTTTGAGCAAGAGGTTAAAAGGTCATGGGATTCATCAAATGGGCTGATTTATGAAAAATTAGACAAATTGCAAAATAGTTTGACAAGTGGGCGAGATCAATCAAACAAAACAGAAACGAATGCAAGAAGAAGCTCAACAAGGAATTGGAGACTCTACTGGAAAGTGAGAGGACTGATGATACATTGGCAAAGCTAATAGATACCAAGATCAGATTGAATATGGAGATTGATAAAGATGAAATTTACTGAGAGCAAAGAGCAAGGGCCAATTGGCTTCGATTGGGGGACAAAAATACAGCTTTCTTCCACAAATATGCAATAATACGGAGGAAGATTAACACAATTAGTCGGCTGGAGTCAACGGAGGGAAGAGATATTAATGACGAGTTTGAAATCTTGGAGACAGCCCTAAATTACTTCCAAAACTTATTTTCATCAAGCAAAACGGGAGATTCATCATACTTATTAGCAGGTATAAAAACTCATATTTTTGCTGATGTTAATAAAGTTTTGCTGTCCACTTACACGGTGGATGATGTCTATCAAGCGTTACAAGGGATGAGGCCGACTAAAGCATCAGGATGGGATAGTTTTCCAGCCTTATTTTTCCAGAAGTTCTGACATATTGTGGGAAAAGATGTTGAAGATTTTTGTCTTGGTATTCTGAATGAGGGTAAAGATTTTGAATTATCTAACCATACGGACATAGTGCTTATCCCAAAAATCCCAAACCCTACAAATCTTATTAATTTTAGACCCATTAGTCTATGCACAGTTCTTTACAAAATAGTGGCTAGAGCTATTGCAAACAGACTTCAGAATTATATTAGGAGATGCATTGATGGTGCTCAAAGTGCGTTTGTTCCAGGCCGGTTAATCTCTGATAATGTGCTGATTGCATACGAAATTCTCCATACTTTGCGTCAGAAACATTATGGGAAAAAAGAGTTTATGGCAGTTAAGCTGGAAATGAGCAAGGCTTATTACAGAGTGGAATGGGGTTTTTTAAAGGATATTATGCTGAGAATGAGGTTTGCAGAAGAATGGGTTATGCTAGTCATGAAATACGTCTCAACAGTTTCCTATGCAGTAAACATTAATGGCAATAGAGGAAGGAATTTTGGACCTTCTAGAGGCTTACGACAAGGCGACCTATTGAGTCCATATCTTTTTTTGATTTATGGGAAGGGGCTTTCAACTTTGATTCGTCTTGCAGTCAGTAAGAGGGCTATAAAGGGAATTAAAGCGAGTAAAGGAGGGCCAGAAATATCGCATCTCATGTTTGCTGATGATTGTATTTTGTTTGGAGAAGCCACGAAAGAACGAGCGGAAGTACTGAAAGAGATTTTGAAAAAGTATGAGCAATGTTCTGGGAAACGTGTGAATTTTTGCAAATCAATAATTTTCTTCAGTACCAACACTTCAGATGAGCTGAAAAATGGAATAGTAGGAGTATTAGGTGTGAGGTATGCATCAAACATAGAGAAATACTTAGGCCTTCCTAATATAGTAGGCAAAAGAAGAAAAGAATCTTTCCAAAACATAAAGGATAAGATCAATCAGAGGATTGGGCAGTGGAGTACAAGCTATTATCGCAAGGGGGACAGGAGATTTTTATTAAATCAGTACTTTAAGCAATTCCAAATTATGCTATGTCATGTTTTCTCCTACCTAAATCGTTTGTGATGAATTAGAAGGCATCTTTGCGAAATTCTGGTAGCAACACAGAAAAAAGAAAAAAGGGATTTACTGGTGTCAATGGAAGCTTATGTGTCGTTCTAAAGAAGATGGGGGTATGGGGTTCCGAAATATGTCTCAATTAAATCTCTCCCTTCTTGTGAAACAAGGATGGAGGATTATTAATAACGAAGACTCTCTTGTCACGCGAGTACTTAAAGCTAAATATTTTTCAAATACCGATTTCTTAAATGCTGATTTGGGTAATACTGTTTCTTATACGTGGAAAAACATCTGGGCAGCAAAAGATATTTTAAAAAAAGGTCCTCTTTGGCGAGTTGGCACAGGTCAAAATATATTCATTAATAGTGATGGCTGGATTCCAGATGCAATCAATTTCAGATTATTAGCAGTAGTGAATTCAATGCAAGATCTAAAAGGTAAAGAGCTAATTGATACTGAAGAAAGAAAATGGAGGAAGGAGTTGATAGAGTATACTTTTCCAGAAGAAGATTCTGCTCGAATCCTCCGTATTCCCTTGGCAAAAACACCACATGATGATTTCTTGGTATGGGGAGGTGAAGCTTCAGGGGAGTTCTCGGTTAGGAGCGCCTATAAACTATTACAAATAGCTGAAGAAAACCCTAGAGCTTATGCTTTACAGATCGCCTACAGGAAATTTTACAAAACATTATGGCTATTGAACCTACCAACAAAACTGAAAATTACAATCTGGAGAATCTCATGGAACTATCTGCCTACGAAAGTCAACATGCAACACAGGAAACTGGTAAATGATACATGCTGCCCTCAGTGTGGAGAGCGAGCTGAAACAATGAACCACTTGTTTCGAGAGTGTCCTGTTACAATAGAAGTATGGTCATAATTGCTATTACGGGAAGTATTTACAGAAGAAAATCATGACTTTAAACAGTGGCTTATCTGGGTCTTTGAAATGCTCAGTCCTCAAAAACGTCGCCTCTTTAGTTGTGCACTCTGGGCAATATGGGGTGACAGAAATGCTAGAATACATAAGAAAAAAGTTAGCACAGGCAAGGAGGTAGGAAAATTATAAACAGCTATATTGCAGAACTCGATGGTCTTGAATATAGGAAACAAATAGGGAATAAAGTGGAAACAATAACGAGGAGATGCCCACCTCGAGAATCAGTCAAGGTTAATTTTGATGGTGCTTTCGACAAACATACTAACACCTCAGCCTCTGGGATCGTGGCACGGAACGATGAAGGGCGTATTCTGATCTCATGTTCTGAAATCCACAAGGAAGTCTATTTGGCATTTGAAGCTGAAGCTCTAGCGTGCCGGAAAGCAGTCAGGCTAGGGATGGGAAATAGTTGGCCGGAAGTTGTTGAAGGAGATGCCCTCACGGTGATTAAAAAATGCAAGAACAAAGAGCGAGATAAATCAAAAATAGGAGTTTATATATCTGACATACAGCAAATAATAAGCAGAAAAAAGGGTGACAAACAAAAGCATTTTGATTTCAAGCACATTTCAAGACATGGTAACGCTCTTGCCCACAAAATAGCAACAAATTGCTGGAGGAAAAGAGAAGAATTTTACTTGGAGCACATAGCCTCTGAGTACGATGAAGGAAGACGCTTGCTGGGATGGATTCGAGAGCCAGATTGAAAGCGTGCATCTCAAAAGAGGCAAGGAGAAGGGAAGCTGAAGAATGAAAGAGTTTTCTTAAAAAGAATGAGCCTCATTGGGAAATAGAATCGTCAATCTTAGAAGCTGTTATGAGGAGAGAGGATTGACAGATTTTTGAAAAGTTTCTGATTGGGCGTAATGGTCGGTAAGAATTAAATTCGTGAGTAGGTTACAGCTGTATAAAAATATCTAGATATTTTGCCCGATTTTCCTTTTATTTTTTTGAATTTTGAATTTACCTGTTATCGGGCCTTTTCTTTTATTTTGGATGTTTATTGGACCTTTTGTTTTGGTTTATAGAATAATGAAGCCCAATCGATACTTCTTCAAAAAAATACAATAATAACAAATTCTAATGAAAATATGTTAACAAATAGATAATAATAAGAAATAAATAAATAAGAGTAATAATAATAGTCATAGTAATAATAAAAGTAATAAAAATAATAAATGGGAATAATAGTAAAAAATAAAAATAGTTTTAGTACTAATAAAATAATAATAATATCAAAATTAATAGTGATAAATAAAAAAAATAATAGTAGAAAGAAAATAAAAATAATATTAACAATAACAAAAATAATAGGAATTGTAACACCCCTTACCCGTATTCTATGCCGGAACCGAGTACGAGGCATTACCAGACTTAACAATACATTTTGTCAAATTAATTAACACATATACATAATGACTTAGTCAAGCCCCTATACATGCCATAGTTTAAATCATTTTTAAAAAAAGATACCCATAGATAGCTTGATAGTGTGAAGCGATCTCCGACGACCTCCAACCCGAGCTTGTTTAGTAAGACTCTGTAACATGGGAAAGAATGGGGGTAAGCTTATAAAGCTTAGTAAGTTCACATGTAAAAATAATAAGCATTAGCAATGAATTTAGCTTACTACTAAGCTGTCATAACTTGCATAAATAATGCTAAGTTCTTACTTTCCCAACTTACTCATTTGTAGCCTTATCAAAGCCTCAACATGACAAATCCTCGCAACAAGTTCTCAACTTGATACAAACATTAAATCACATGCTTATACCTTATTACTCATGTTCACATTAATCTGTCTACTTGAATCGCTGTCACTAAATTATTTATTTCTTGAGATACAGAGCTCCAAATTTAAAACCGATAATTTTCCCTGAAACTAGACTCATATATCTTTATACCATAAAATTTTCAGAATTTTTGGCTAAGCCAATTAGTACAGTTTATTCATTAAAATTTCCCATGTTTCACTGTTTGACTATTCTGACCACTTTTCACTACGAATCAATTTTCTCCCTGTAGAGAATTCAAATGAGGTTATAATTTGTTTCATTTGAAACTAGACTCATTAAGGATTTCAAGAATATAACTTTTATCCTATAATTATTTTTGTACAATTTTTAATGATTTTTCTAAGTTAGAACAGGGGATCACGTAATCATTCTGAACCAATCTCACAAGAATTTAAATATCTCAAAATACAGAATTTCTTTGCTTTCTCTGTTTATTTCATATGAAAATAGACTCAATAAGATTTAATTTAATATCTCACTCAATTACTAATTCCATTTCTACCATTTTTGGTGATTTTTCAAAGTTTCTCTACTGTTGCTGTCCAAAACTGTTTTATTTCTAAATTTCACTCTTTCATGTTTTCTTTATAGTAACTTTTATTGGAACACTTACTCCGTATCAATCTTACCAAAGTTCAATCACATATCGAGCACATTGCTCATAAGTTTACATGGATATACTTGCACTTATTCATCACATAATCATATTCAATTACACTTAGTCGTTACATAGCCACATTGTATTTTCACTTAGTCAATTTTCCGTTGAACTCATTGGAATATTAACGGATACATCGGAATATTGCACATAGTGCCACACTTGTAGCCAAAGCTACTTCATATCAGTTATCACACATAGGCTCGTTCTCGAGCTATTCATATTCATGGTCCGCTCACACAAGTCGTCGGTCATAAGTAACTACTCAGGTCGCTCACACAAGTCGTCAGTATCCGCAACACATGCAAGATACCTACCTTTGGTAGAACTTATAAGACCAGCACCCGCTTCACATAATCACAATCTCGGTCTGCTCACACAAGTCTGTCGGTCAATACGTAACTACTCAAGGTCTGCTCACACAAGTCGTCGAGTATCCGTAACACATATCGATAACTCAACCACCGGTAGAACGTGACGGACCAAAGACCGGATCACTTATTCCACTTAGATTTCACATAAGTTTCAAGTGAACATGTCACTCGATCCATTTTTATTCCTAAGGTTCAACCGGAAATTTCTCACTTGTCGATATTTTGTCAATTACATCAAATATTCAACCACGTTCATACCATTTATCAAAATATGAAAACGTCAAGAAAAACGATAATTTATTTACATACAAACTTACATAATTACATTCTCAATCTCATCCCATCATCAATTTAACTTATCCTCCCCAAATTATTCTATTCAATACTTTCTTGATATTACACAAAGCCATCTTTCTAATTTGATCTTACATGTAATTTATACCAATTTTCATTAAAATGTCGAGTCAATATCGAACATTATAATTATATTGGAAAATCAATACTAAAATATTAATAACTAAAATTTCAATCTAACATTCAAACTTGCATCATTAAATGCTTATTAAACATATGAACTTACCTCGATACCAAAACGGCCATTTTACCAACTTTCCCGATTTTTAATTTTCCTCCCGTTCTAGGTCCAAATCTCATTTTTTGGAGTCTAAAACATCACATTTCACTTATTTAATTAATGTACTGTTCAAAACAATCCTTAACTCAACTTTTTCAAAATTACATTTTTGCCCCTAAACTTTTACATATTTGCACTTTTGCCCCAATACTCGAAAATTAAACTTCAACCCTTATTCTTATGTTTTATAACATGCTGATCCTTTTTCTCTCCTATGGCAACATCAAATTCTCACTAGTTCACACACTTATGACCAATTTATAACTTTTACAATTTAACCCCTTTTATACGATTTCATCGAAAATCATCTAATAAAACTCGTTTCTCTAATCATAGGCATGCATAATATACCATAATTCATCAAAATTCACAATTATTCAACATGGGTAAATTTTAAAATAAAATCTAGCTCAAAATAATGGTAGAAATAGCTAGACTAAGTTACTGGATTTCAAAATACGATGAACATTAAAAACGGGCTCAAAAACACTTACTATGAAGCTTGAAAAGCATGAAACCCTTAGCCATGGAGTCTAGAAATTTTCGCAGCAACTTGAAGAAGATGAGCAGATTTTTTCTTGTATTTTGTCTTTTATTCATTTAAAACACTAAATGACTAAAATACCCTTAAGACTTTTCTTTCACTTTTGTCCTATTCATGCCCATTTTTGTCCATCAAGTTATTAAATGGTCTAATTTCCTTTTAAGGGCCTCCAATTTAAAATTCATAGCAATTTGACACCTCTAATAGATAGAACTCAACTTTTGCACTTTTTACAATTTAGTCCTTTTGACTAAATTGAGTGCTCAAACGTCAAAATTTTGAACTAAATTTTACGAAATCTTTCCGTAAAATTGTAGACCATAAAATATAATAAAATAGAATTTTACTCGTCGAATTTGTGGTCTCGAAACATCGTTTCGACTAGACCCAAATTTGGGTCATATAACTCTCCCCTTTTAGGATTTTCGTCCCGAAAATCTTACCGGAATGAAGTTTAATATCTTTCTCACGATTTCCAACATCACTAAATAACCCTTTTTAAGACGATACTTTTAGAAACACTCTGTCATCGATCTAAATCCCAATATAATTCAGTCAATTTTGTCAAATAAAGAATCGATACATATTGAAATTATTATACTAATTCCGTCAAACGTTCAAAAACAACCCACTAGCATATCTCTTGATCTGAACATTGAGGGAAACCTGATACGAAATTCACAATAGTCCTGCCTTATTATCATTTTAATATTATCGCTGATATCGTGAATCCTGAATACACTTAACATTCAACTTAATTCTGTCGACATATCAACATCTGAATACAGAATCAGTAAGTATCAGGTTCATATTCATATGCCCAAAACATTTACTTTAACTCTTTTGGGCCCCCTTTTTTTTTCTTTTTCTTTTTTTTTCATTTACCATCCTTAATCAAATTAGGGAACGGTTACGAAAAATTGAGTACTTCACTTCCACTTTGCCATAGTATAACTATGGTCTTACATATGATCACTTATCACTTTTCGAAGCCATAGCCACCTTACGGTCTTACGCGGATCACATTTATCACTTGTCACTTATCATCGATCGATAAGTGTAGCTAAAGCTACCACTTATCACTTGTCACCGATCGAAGTACTCAATCCGACGCCCGCTCAATTTGATCATTTAATCACTTTTCGCATTGTCATTTTATTCTCAATTCATCAACAATTATATCTCATCATACATGATATAATTCATGAAATTAACATTTAATCATTAATTTTTAGCCATATGAACTTACTACCACTTATCCAGATGAAAAATTCTCTGTTAATAAAATACTTTCAGAAGCACTTGACACTCATCTAAGTTCAATACTCTTACCCATTAAAAATTTAAACATTAGGTTCAAAGTCCGGTACATAACATTTCATACTCTTACTAGTGTAACTGCCTCGGAGTATCATCCATCTCTGTACTTCTCAAATAAACAAATAATTTTCATTGTGCTAGACATCATAACATTCTGTCTAAATTGAACTTCCTATCATTCACACTTTGCCAACTTCAATTTCTTCTCAAATTTAGAGAAAGATTAAACTTATAGTAGAATTTACTTCAATTATTACTCATCGAAGCACTTAACTATATTGGTGCCACAATACTCATACAGCTTAAAAATCATAGTGCCATAATCAGACTAACTTCTCAATTACTTTAGTAGATAATGTCCCGGCTGAAAAGAAAATATCTCAATCATGATTGCACTATCTAATTACATCATTACTAACTCGATATTATTCCAATTGCAAATGATAAAAATTCAGAATAAATTCCAGCAATTACATACTTTAGGTCTCATACCTGGATGAGTTAATTAATAGAGTCTGACCTTTCTTTAACTATAACATTTTGAAATCCGAATGATCTTCATATTAATCTGACATCTTTTCTGCAACTGAGTTCATTTACTAAACCATTCTCAACTCTGATCACATTGTCAGTTAATATACAACTCAACTATTTAGTCTTCCACTTGTAACCCATTCGATCTGAATTTCATAAATTTTCTTTATAACATACCTTATTGGAAGGGGTGAAGTTGTAACGCCTCTGACTTGCCTCTTATATATTCATGCATATAACTTAACACTCATCAATATATATTTTGTTTCAAATAACTTAACATGCATACTCATTTTACACAACCTTCCTATCATCTTATACAAACAAGTGTACTTATACATTCATTCATAAATCTCAAGTAAAATCACTCATAACAGTCACTTAATTTCACGGGTTATATTCATAGCATCATACAAATGCCAATCAAACATGAACACTTATCATAGTATAAACTTTCCTTTCATCTCATCTTTCATATTTCAAAAGAAATTCCTATCCACAATTTATACATCATCACATAAACATCATAAACTATTATTCTTATTTTTTTTTTACGAGTCTCAACTCATCATAAACACGTACTATCAAATTTAGCTCGGTTGAAGTGCGCATCTGTCTAATAAAATAATTTACATCAGTGTCGGGAGTCGTCACACTATCATAGCTCATTATGGCATGTATGGCTAGACTCTCACACTCACTATGGTAGTCCGAGAATCGACTAAACCATAGCTCTGATACCACTAAATGTAACACCCCTTACCCGTATTCTATGCCGGAACCGAGTACGAGGCATTACCAAACTTAACAATACATTTTGTCAAATTAATTATCACATATACACAATGACTTAGTCAAGCCCCTATACATGCCATAGTTTAAATCATTTTTAAATAAAGATACCCATAGATAGCTTGATAGTGTGAAGCGATTTCCGACGACCTCCAACCCGATCTTGTTTAGTAGGACTCTGTAACATGGGAAAGAATAGGGGGTAAGCTTATAAAGCTTAGTAAGTTCACATGTAAAAATAATAAGCATTAGCAATGAATTTAGCTTACTACTAAGCTGTCATAACTTGCATAAATAATGCTAAGTTCTTACTTTCCCAACTTACTCATTTGTAGCCTTATCAAAGCCTCAACATGACAAATCCTCGCAACAAGTTCTCAACTTGATACAAACATTAAATCACATGCTTATACCTTATTACTCATGTTCACATTAATCTATCTACTTGAATCGCTGTCACTAAATTATTTATTTCTTGAGATACAGAGCTCCAAATTTAAAACCGATAATTTTTCCTGAAACTAGACTCATATATCTTTATACCATAAAATTTCCAGAATTTTTGGCTAAGCCAATTAGTACAGTTTATTCATTAAAATTTCCCATGTTTCACTATTTGACTATTCTGACCACTTTTCACTACGAATCAATTTTCTCCCTGTACAGAACTCAAATGAGGTTATAATTTGTTTCATTTGAAACTATACTCATTAAGGATTTCAAGCATATAACTTTTATCCCATAATTATTTTTTTACAATTTTTAATGATTTTTCCAAGTTAGAATAGGGATCATGTAATCATTCTGAACCAATCTCACAAGAATTTAAATATCTCAAAATACAGAATTTCTTTTATTTCTCTGTTTATTTCATATGAAAATAGACTCAATAAGCTTTAATTTAATATCTCACTCAATTACTAATTCCATTTATACCATTTTTGATGATTTTTCAAAGTTTCTCTACTGTTGCTGTCCAAAACTGTTTTATTTCTAAATTTCACTCTTTCATGTTTTCTTTATAGTAACTTTTATTGGAACACTTACTCCGTATCAATCTTACCAAAGTTCAATCACATATCGAGCACATTGCTCATAAGTTTACATGGATATACTTGCACTTATTCATTACATAATCATATTCAATTACACTTAGTCGTTACATAGCCACATTGTATTTTCACTTAGTCAATTTTCCGTTGAACTCATTGGAATATTAACGGATACATCGGAATATTGCACATAGTGCCACACTTGTAGCCAAAGCTACTTCATATCAGTTATCACACATAGGCTCGTTCTCGAGCTATTCATATTCGCTGGTCCGCTCACACAAGTCGCTTCGGTCATAAGTAACTACTCGGTCGCTCACACAAGTCGTCAGTATCCGCAACACATGCAGATACCCGACCCCGGTAGAACTTATAAGACCAGCACCCGCTTCACATAATCACAATCTCGGTCTGCTCACACAAGCTGTCGGTCAATACGTAACTACAAGGTCTTTGCTCACACAAGTCGCCGAGTATCCGTAACACATATCGATAACTCAACCACCGGTAGAACGTGACGGACCAAAGACCGGATCACTTATTCCACTTAGATTTCACATAAGTTTCAAGTGAACATGTCACTCGATCCATTTTTATTCCTAAGGTTCAACCGGAAATTTCTCACTTGTCGATATTTTGTCAATTACATCAAATATTCAACCACAGTTCATACCATTTATCAAAATATGAAAACGCCAAGAAAACGATAATTTATTTACATACAAACTTACATAATTACATTCTCAATCTCATCCCATCATCAATTTAACTTATCCTCCCAAATTATTCTATTCAATACTTTCTTGATATTACACAAAGCCATCTTTCTAATTTGATCTTACATGTAATTTATACCAATTTTCATTAAAATGTCGAGTCAATATCGAACATTGTAATTATATTGGAAAATCAATACTAAAATATTAATAACTAAAATTTCAATCTAACATTCAAACTTGCATCATTAAATGCTTATTAAACATATGAACTTACCTCGATACCAAAACGGCCATTTTACCAACTTTCCGATTTTTAATTTTCCTCCGTTCTAGGTCCAAATCTCATTTTTGAGTCTAAAACATCACATTTCACTTATTTAATTAATGTACTGTTCAAAACAATCCTTAACTCAACTTTTCAAAATTACATTTTACCCCTAAACTTTTACATATTTGCACTTTTGCCCCGATACTCTAAAAATTAAACTTCAACCCTTATTCTTATGTTTTATAACATGCTGATCCTTTTCTCTCCTATGGCAACATCAAATTCTCACTAGTTCACACACTTATGACCAATTTATAACTTTTACAATTTAACCCCTTTTATACGATTTCATCGAAAATCATCTAATAAAACTCGCTTTCTAATCATAGGCATGCATAATATACCATAATTCATCAAAATTCACAATTATTCAACATGGGTAAATTTTAAAATAAAAATCTAGCTCAAAATAATGGTAGAAATAGCTAGACTAAGTTACGAGATTTCAAAATACGATGAACATTAAAAGCGGGCTCAAAAACACTTACTATGAAGCTTGAAAAGCTTGAAACCCTTAGCCATGGAGTCTAGAAATTTTCTAAAGAACTTGAAGAAGATGAGCAGATTTTTTCTTGTATTTTGTCTTTTATTCATTTAAAACACTAAATGACTAAAATACCCTTAAGACTTTTCTTTCACTTTCTAATATATAGAACTCAACTTTTGCACTTTTTACAATTTAGTCCTTTTGACTAAATTGAGTGCTCAAACGTCAAAATTTTTGAACGAAATTTTACGAAATCTTTCCGTAAAATTGTAGACCATAAAATATAATAAAATAGAATTTTACTCGTCAATTTGTGGTCCTGAAACTATCGTTCGACTAGACCCAAATTTAACATGAGAATAATAAAAATAGCAATAATAATGTAGATAATAAAAATAAAAATAATACTAAGAATAGTAAATATAATAATAAGAACAATAATAATAGTAATAATGAATATAATAAAATGAATATAATTATAGATAATATATATATATATATATATAAAATAGGGTACTAATAAAATAATAATAATACTAATGAATAAAAAATAACAAAAAAAGTAGTGGTAAAATTAAAATAATAATTGTAATAGTAAAATAATAGTAATACTAAATCAAGAATAATAATATTAATTATAATAGGAATTAAAATTAATAATAAAAATACCTAAAATCACAAAAGGAATAAAACGATTTAAATTGAGCATAAAACCAAATATTTGGGGCAAAATCTAAAAAAAAATAAAAGAAAAGGACCTATCCGAACGCGCGAATGACAAGGAGGGACTAAAGGGGAAAATTTCCCCTCCCTCCAAAATGCTGCACTTCAAAAGGGACCCAATTGAAATCGAAATGAAATATAGGGCCAAATTGTAAATAAAAACGTGATTATAAATCAATAAAAAGCGAAGGGCTAAAAGTGCAATTAGCCCTTCCATAGAAAACATGGACCCTGAGGCGGGGCGGGGCCGGGCGGGTCGGTTAAGGGCAAAACGACGTCGTTTTGGGGCTTTAGGACTTTGGCCAAAACGACGCCGTTTTGAATGGCTATATAAGCAAAAATTAAAAAAAAAAATCATTTTCCTCTTCAAAAAAAAAAAAGCAGCTCTCCAAAGAGCTCTCCCTCTGGCGATTTTTGGCGAGGGCTTAGACCGATCACCGCCGCCATCCTTTGCCCCCGGCGCCGCCGTGCAAGGCAGTCGGAGCCCGAAACATGTGACTTTTTATCTTTTTTATTTTTATTTTTATATTATATTCTAATATTGTACATGCATATTTTAAAATAAAAAAAAAATAGAAATTCTTTTATGAAAAAATGCAGAAAAGAAAATAAAAAAAAAGGAAAAATGTAAAAAACTTGGCTGCTCTATATTCTGATTTTCGTTATTGACTGTGTATATTCATAAATCTCTCCAAAAATCGTCCCCTTACACTGTTTTGTTTTAGCTTTTTATAGCTTTTTTTTACAACTAATTTCCCTATTTTGTAGGTGCAAACGTCGCAGAGGAGCACGATGCAGAGGTGCGGGGCGACGTGGAGCGGAAGTGGCTTGGTGGGGCTGCTGGCGGCGCCAATGGCTGGCTGCTAGGATTTCGTTTTTGTGTTTAGGTTGTGGGCTAGGTCTAGGTTTAGGTCTAGGGCTATTGGGTTTATATTTGGGCCTGCTGTAAATGGGTTTTATTTATTGGTTTTATTTATTTTCTATTTGTTTTGGTTTTGTTGTTTGGTTTATTGGGCCCCGGGTGAAAATTTGGGCCCTACAATAGGAGAATGCTGGAAAGCCTCAAGTGGTTGTAACTGGCGTGTTCGAGCCGCGTTAATGCAGCGGACACAGATGTGGATGATAAGGAAACTAGAAGGTCCACACACATGCACGTCCGCTCGTATGTCGCAAGACCATCAAAAGTTAGATGCAAAAACTATATGCAATTACATCATCCATTTGGTGAAAAAGTCGCCCACCATTCAGGTGTCGGTTCTTATTGTGGACATGCAAGCTCGATGCAAGTATAAAGTGTCGTATAGAAAGGCATGGTGGGCAAAGCAAATGGCAATGAGAGAGTTGTATGGTGACTGGGATGCATCATACAACGAGCTTCGATGGTGGATAGCCGGGATGCGAGAGTATGTACCCAAGATAGTCACTGATTTGCAAACGCTACCGTATAAAGGCCTGGACGGGGAGATACAATTGGGGAAACAAGTTTTTCACCAATTGTTTTGGACGTTCGAGCCGTGTGTTAGGGCATTTCCTCACTGCAAGCCGATGGTGCAAGTGGACGGGACCTAGTTGTATGGCAAATATTAGTAAATACTCCTGATTGCTCCATTGTTGATGCCAATTCTTAGAAACGTGGAGCATTCAAAGCTTTTGGGAAGAGTCCAAATGCCATATATATATTTTTTAATATCTTTCTTTTTTCCTTTTTTATAAAATTTAAATAATTTTCTAATTTTTATATTTTTATAAAAAAATTGTTTTATTATTATTTTATTGATTTTTCTAGACACCTCATGCCACACATAGAGCATCACCATGACACCACAAAAGGCAACATCGTGTCATTATCGAGGATAATAGTCATATCAGATTCAATTTTATTGATGCTCTCAACTTCTCAAGCTTACACCAATCCTACGTCGGGTTGCATTCAAGCCATGCACTAGTTTGAGTCTAAACCATAATCTACCAATGAGAGAATCATTGTATAAGATACACACCTTTTCTTCCTATAAATGCCTATTTTCTAATATCAAAGGGGACATAATACACAACACAAGAGATCAACCATTAATTATCATTTTGTTAAAACATCATCATAATCCTTTGTAGTAGCTCTCTACATCATACACAACGTGAATCACCACCATAGTTTACCCTAATACCTTCCGCAAGTTAATTATCATAATAATAAGGATAAATATAAAAATATACACAATTTTAATACAATTTGTAATATTATAATTAGCTTTAATTTGGTACATTTGTATACATTGAGCTTTAATTTTGTTCAATTTTTACATTTCACTAGCCCGTTATTTATGTGGCACAATTTTTCATTAAGCCATGCATAATTTATTGACATAACATTTTAATAGGTTAAAAACAATAAAATATATTTAAATTATTTTCACATAGATTAAAAAAGATAAACACACTTAGAAAAATGGTTTCATATTTCCCTTATTTTTATTTCTTTTATCGAGGTGAAAATAATTTAAATTTATTGTTTCTTTTTAACTTAATAAAATGTTATGTAAAGAATTTACACATAACTTTATGGAAAATTTTGCCTCGTAGATAATAGAGTTAACGAAATGTGAAATTTTAACCAAAATTAAAGTTTAAATGAAAATGTTGATTAAAACTTTAAATTTCAAACGATGTTGGCGTGGCAATTCACGTGACAGTCTACGCGTATTTCATGCTAATATGTTATTATTTTTCTCTATGTCATATCAATGAGTGATTTAAAAACATAATATATTAAAAAAATAAAAAATAAAAAAATCATAAAAATTCTAAAAAAACATCATGAAGTACGTGTATATTGTTATGCAGGCTATCATGTTTAAAAATTTAACATTTTAATTAATATTTTCATATAAAATCAACAATTCTACTCTTTTGAAATGTTGAGGGTCAAATATGACTATTTTCAAAAAATCAAGACTAAATTTAACTAAAAATAAGAATAATGATCAAACTAAAAAAAATCAGGAGTTAAATTTGATATTATGCTTTAACTTTTTATTCATTGTTGATAATTTTTATTTACCAACATTCCTTACATATCGAACTATAAAAATTTAACGCCTCTTAAATAAAGTTTCAGATTCGAGTACTAAAATTTAATAAAAGTATTAATTTTTTTTTTTGGGGGAGGGGTAACATCACCCATCCCCATTATTTATTTTGTTAGGAGGAAAAGGAAAGCTTTTGTACACTTGGTAAATAAAAGTTCATTGAATGTCTCAAAGTGGGAATATAAAACAAAACATAAATTCAGAATATAAGTTTAAATATATAGAAACCATAATTATTATTACTATTCTTGTATGAAAATTTTAAATGATATATATATATATTAATAGGAAATAATTAATGAGAATTTATAGTACTCAAAATTAAGAATTATGGTTTAAATATTTGTTAAGTAGGTCTACTTTTTTCGATGATTTTTTAAAAATATTGTCCGTTTAAAAATTAATTGGCCCTCCAATAATCGAAGGTATCCTCATATGGATTTTGTCTCGTTTATTTTACTGGAAATCAACATATCACGATCAGTTATTTTAAGAGTTTGGTTTAAAGAGACGGGAGTGCCTCGATTGTAGGTGGGTGACTGTATACCTATGTATATTTCAAGAAGTTATAAATATAAATATAAATACAAATACAATCACGATTGATAACTATATCCTAGATTATAATAAATCTAAATAGAGCTCACTTACATGTAATTTACATATTTTGGGTTTGAATTTGAGATCATAGAGTTACCAAAGCCTCCACTTTGCCATTAAAAGCAAGGCCTTTTCCAACCATCTAAATTGTATATTAAGCTTTTGATTGAATTGTAACACCCTTTACCCGTATTCGACGCCGGAACAGGTATGAGGCATCACCAAAGAGTACAGAACACTTACAGATAATCTGAAATAATTATCTTTACACAAATAGTACACTTGAGGTGTACATTCTATAATTATGAATAAACACATTTATCAAACATATTCTATGTTTTTATATATCACAATCTCATATTTCCATGTATCAAGTACCACCATTTTCCTCGTATTTCAGACAAATACGTGTAACAATTCATAGACACACAACTCACTAACTCTTCTTGCCAATCACAATTTCAATTGACAAATCACTTATTGAGTCCAATTTCAATGTTCACTAAAATCTATTATATAAATTTGGATGTACATATCCACTAATAGATTCCATGTACTGATATCATCATCTCAAATTTCCACATGCATTTCCTTTTCACATTATGAACTCAAATAACATATACAAGATATACCAATGTATTTCAAGTACGGTTTCATAATATTTCATTTCAAATTTCAAATTATTTCATATTAGAACTTTTCTCATTAACTCATTTGGAATGCCAATTCATACGGATAATACACTAAAGGGTGTACAAATATATAATCACAAATGAACTCATTCATCAGCCAAGTTCTATGTTCACGTCTCATCAACTCGTATTTCCTTATATCACATAATTCCATGTAACACTTACCAAACTTTGTCAGATTAGTGAACGTCTTATAGAATTAGTCTGCTCACACAAGCTGTCGATCATGACAAGATACACGGTGTTGCTCAGTGCCACATTTCACAACTCAGTATGGTTAATACCATACCCACGTTTCACACTTTGCCATGGATCACCCATAGCCTTATCCGTCAATTCATCACTTTTCACTAGAATGCCATAGCCTAGCTATGGTCTTACATCTTAAACACAGATCACATCAATGCCATATCCCAGATATGGTCTTACACGGAAATCACTTATCACTTGTAGCCGAAGCTACCACTATTCACTGATCAGGTAGCCAGAGTTACCACTTTTCATTAGTCAGGTAGCTGGAGTTACCACTATTCACTGATCAGGTAGCCGGAGCTATCACTTTTCACTGATCAGGCAACAGAGCTACCACTATTCACTGATTAGGTAGCCAGAGCTACCACTTTTCATTGATCAGGTAGTCGAACCTACCACTTATCGCTTTCACTTGTCCTTAGTCAGATAAGTGAAGCCGAAGCTATCACTTAACACTTGTTGCCATGGTTTAACCATGGTCTTTTCCGTCAATTCATGTTGTCACTGAACTGAAATGCTCAATTTGATCATTTATTCAATTTTCATGCTTTTACATTATTCACGATTTTTTCATCAATACATATGAAATAATACATCATGAAATTTATAAAATTAACAAATGATCACTAAAATTTAGCCATATAAACTCACAAGTTCAATTTTTATATTATAACGATAATCATAATTTCATAATAAATATTCCAAATAAAATATTATATCATTTCTAATTCAACATTTATCAATTATAATCGAGCACGTAATCAATTTACACACAAGTCGTTCATATATTATTTTTTCTCCTCCTCTCCATCGACATCCTTAGTATAAACAACACACTTGTAAGTAACATTATCTATAATTTTTACGATTTACTTATGTGAATATTCAAGCTGTCCATCCGTGTCATAGTCACTAAATTATTTTTATCTTGAGCTACAGAACTCCAAATTAAGATCCGTTAATTTTATTTGAAACTATACTCACATATCTTCTTACTATAATTTTTCCAGAATTTTTGGTGTGGCCAATTAGTACAGTTTATTAGTTAAGTTCTCCCCTATTACACAGTCTGACGGCTCTGACCTCTCTTCACTAAAAATCAATTATCTCATAGTACGATTTTCATATAGTGTTTCCAATTATTTCTAATGAAAATAGACTCACTAAGGAATACAAACATATAAATTATAACTCATAATTATTTTTATACAATTTTTAGTGAATTTATAAAGTAAGAACAGGAGATCACGAAGTTATTCTAAACCAGTCGTACAAAAATTTAAATATCTCAATATGTAGATTTCATTTGCCTGCTCTATTTCTTTTATATGAAAATAGACTCAACAAGATTTAATTCCATATCTCACTCAATTTCTAATTCAATTTCTACGATTGTTGGTGATTTTTCAAAGTTAGACAACTGCTGCTGTCCAAAACTGCTTTAGTGTAACATGTTGATTTCTATTTTGTCCCTAATTCCACAATTCATACAATTCAGTCCTTACTGAATTAACCCCTCAATTGAGTTAATTTTCTCATTTAATACTTTTATCTATCATTTTAAACTACTTCATAACCTTTGAAATCAGAATTTTAACATTAGACCTTAATTTCATCTATTTCACAATTAGGTCCTAAAACCAATTTCCATCAATTTCACTTGATAAAATCATCATATAACAAAATTAAAGCTTCAAATCAATATTTATTCATCATATTCTTCCAGCACTAATCCACATCAACTTTAAAAATTAGCCATAGAATCAAAAACTAATGAATTAATAAGTTGGACCCAATTGTAAAAGTCCATAAACGTAGAAATTTCAAGGAGAAAGCAAGAGTTAAACTTACATGAAGCTTGAGTATGAAAATCAGCTTGAACTCTCTCCCTTGGCTGTTTTTCAGCTGAAGAAAATGAAGAGAAATGAAGAGAATTCTAGATATTCCTAATTGGTCCCATATTTATTTAACTATTTTTGGTAATTTTCCAATTTTGCCCTTATTTCACCCATTTCCTGATTTTTCTAAGCAATTGCCGTCCAAAATGTCTCCTTCGGGCTTATTTTCACTTTAGGTCCTTCCTTATTTGATAATTAAACTATTTAATCCTTCTAGTAACTTTTACACATTTTTCAATTTAGTCCTTTTTATTTAATTAACCACCCAAACGTCAAAATTTTCTAACAAAATTTTAATACTACCTTATTGACATTCCGTAAATATTTATAAAAATATTTATGACTCGGTTTATAACACCGAGGTCTCGATACCTCTTTTGCTCGATTTCTTGACCAAATAAATCTTTATAAAACACAATTTATTATTTTGAAAAATATTTTAAAAGCTACATTTGGCTCGTAAATATTAAATAAAATAGTCTTCGAGTTCATTTGTCAGATTTGGTGGTCTCGAACCATTATTTTTGACATCACTAAAACTTAGGCTATTACATAAGTTGTGTCAAGAGTCAACCGAACACTAATTTATTTAGGCAATAACTATAATATTATTATTTTATGAAGTAAATTATGTTATTTTGAGTATATTATTATTAGTTTATATTTAAAAAAAAACAAACAAAAAGCTATACATACAATAGAGTTTGAAACATAAAACATTATGGGTTTTAAAATTTTATTTTACCATTTTAAGTTATGCCTTATCTGTTTTTATATCTTTTATTATTATTATAAAATATCTAATACTAAAATTTAAACGTTGTATTGAGTTGTTATCACCCTTAATCGGGTCACAAATTCAATTATGAAATTATAAAATATCCCTTCTTTTAAATTATAATTAATATTATAATAATTTTATCTTTTATACTTTTGTATAATTTTTAAATAAAATAATTAAAATACAAATCCAATAATAGAACACGAGTTTAATAACATTAAAATATAAATTTATTACGACTTAACTTATATTTATTATTAAATAAAATTTAAAAGGAAACATTTTTCTCATTGTGTGATAAAATCTAATATTTATTATTATTTTTCACTTGTATACGTGCAATAATTTAAAATAATTTTTGTTCATGGACTAAGTATGTTGGAGTAGGTTTGAAAACAGAATTGTCCATGGGTTGGGCCGGGCCGAGTCGGGTTCAATCTGGGCCTTAATAAAATTTTAAGTTTGGACCTAATCTGATTAGTATTGTTTTTTTAATTTTATTTTATATATACAAAATTTAAAAATATAATACACCAAATATACTAAAAATATTAAAATAAATGTTTTCCAATAAATTGAAAGTAAATTAAAAAAGTCTTTATATACAACTTAACAAGCAAATGTTATACAATAAAACAAAATTAACAAAAAAAAAAAACAAGTGTATTCAATATCTAAACATTAAAAAAAAAATAGTAACAATATAATAGTGAAATGATAACAAAACAGTGATAGAAAGTAAAAAAACAACAAAGTTTTTATTATTGAGAATTTGGGCTAGGATGGGCCCAGGCAAAATCTTTACTTAAGATTTGGCTCATTTTCTAGACGAATTTTATTTTTTTGTCTAAATCTATTTTTAAGTTTATATTTTTATTTAATTTCTCTTTTTTTTAGAGGGCAGCCTTAAACAACCCTACTTGATAGCTGATTCTCTATTCAAATAACATGTTTTGAAAATATATTATAATTAAACGAAAATAAAAGACATTATAATTTATAAAATATAAAATTCAACCAAAGTAGACTGATAAAAAAAGTCATAAAGTCTTAATTTAGAATTTATTATATTGGACGGATGATACTATTATTTTATTCAAAAGTGTTGGAACACTTGAACTTCATTTTCTTTAAAATTAAAGGTTGAAAACATAGGGAGTGAAAGAGACAATTATTGTGACACTTTAATAAAGGGACAGCTACACCACACCCCACTAGATCTGTTTTATTTGTATATTGTTCATTGTTATATTTTTAATTTTATATTTAATAATTTTTATAAATTAATAATTCATATTAAATCATTCCATAAAAAATATACAAATTTATATAAAAACTAAATAAAAATTTTTATTAAAATAATAAAGTCGAAGCACTAAAATTTATAGTGTTTTAAGTTTAAATTTCATATATATATATTATATAAAGTAATAGTTAATATCATGAGTTAATTGAATAAATTTAGTTATGAAATTATTAAAATACTATTATTTTAAAAGGTAATTAATATTATTATAATAATATTTTCACATTTTATATAAATTTTAAATAAAGAATTAAAAAGTATTATTTGAAAATCAAATATAAGATCAATAAATTCATATTAAAACTCTAATATGTATTTTAAATAAAATCTAGTATTTATATATGTATTTTATAATATTATATAATTATTTCTATGTATAGCAGCCTACACCAACACCAACACCAACACCAACACCATTTCTTTTTATTTTTTTTCACAAATTTAACACTTTTTTTTACCATTGAAACTCTATAGATTCTAGCATTGCTATTATTTGAAAGAGCATCCAACTGTCATACCACTTAATCGGACAATTTTGTATTTGTATGAGAGACATAAAAAGAAAAAAAGAAAGAAAATAAAAGTCCAACAGAGCTTTGTCCTAATCTTACAAACAAAAAGATACAGACAGAGAAAGAGAATCAAAGTTTGAGTTTTCCCCTTTTTAAATTTTTTTTTCAGACAAAAGTTAAGGTTGTTGTAGAAAAAAAACAAGGAAAAAAGAACCCTAACCCTGTTTTTAGTTTTTTATTTTTTTACTCTGCTTGCTCTTTCATGGTGCTACAGCAAAGGCCAAAACTTTACTCTTTTTAATTTTTATTTTCTCTAGTAAAGCTTAGAAGTTTCAGACTTTTGGTGTTGTTGTGAGTGAAGTTCAAGCTTTAGTTAACTCTCTCACACTTTGTTGGATCTTTTATTTAAGGTGAAATGAAATTAGGGTTTATGTGAAAGGTTGAAAAAAAGGGGTTTTTTTTAAAAGGTTCTTTTGCTTATTTATTGTTTTTAATAATTTGGGTTTTTGTTGTTTTGGCCAGAAAGGGTTTTGGTATTTTGATTTGCAGCTTGTTAGTCGGGAAAAGTGAAATTAGAGTGTTTAATGAGTGATTTTGAAGGCAGTTAAAGGAATGCCATTTTCTGGGTATTTTCTTAGGGTCTTTATGAATTGTTAGGGTTTTTTTTTTGTTTGGTGTGGTGGTTTTTTGGGTCAGTTTTAAAAAAATAATTTCTTTGTTCACCATTAATATTTGAGCTGGAGCGATTAGGAGTACCCGGGACAATGTCTTCCTTAAGTAGGGAGCTGGTCTTTTTGATATTACAGTTCCTTGATGAGGAAAAATTCAAGGAAACTGTTCATAAGTGAGTTGATTATTTCATTTTGCTATATTGATTCATGTTAATTTTCTTTGCTTTTTTTTGGCTTTTGAGATAGGTTAGAAGATTATGCCATAAGAGTGTTTTTTTAGATCATGTTATGTGATTTGTTAAAAACCTTGTAGTTACTGCCTTTTTTTTTTTTTTTTTTTGTATTGCAAATGGTGAGAAATCATGGATATTTTGATTAGCAATATAGAAATGTGCTTTGTTAGTAGCTAAAAAAGCATTGGTACCCTTTTGTGGTAGGCTTTTTAGTTCATTGACTTTGACTAGATTTCGAGTCCTTGTTTAATGTCTTGTTTTGCATGGTGTGCTCGAATTATAGGTTAGAACAAGAGTCTGGTTTTTTCTTCAATATGAAACATTTTGAAGATCAAGTCCAGGCTGGTGAATGGGATGAAGTCGAGCGTTATCTATGTGGGTTCACTAAGGTTGAAGATAATCGTTACTCGATGAAGATTTTCTTTGAAATTAGAAAGCAGAAGTATTTGGAAGCTCTCGACAGGTGAGCGCTTATTGTATTGCTGTTAATCTCTTGTTTGTTGATGTTTAGGATTCACGAACTATGTGTTTCTTGCACTCATAACTTTCTGAAGTGAATGGTGTCAAAGATAATGCAAAGGGTCATATTTCTTTTGTATGGTTGGATTAATCCATGCATTATCTTCTACCAGGCAGGATCGAGCAAAGGCTGTTGAAATTCTTGTAAAGGATCTGAAGGTTTTTGCATCCTTTAATGAGGAACTTTTTAAAGAGATTACGCAGTTGCTTACTCTTGATAACTTTAGGTGTGTACTCTTGCATTCCTTTGTTCTTAATTGCTACTTGATTGAATTATGCTAAATTTTCTGTTTGTATTCTGTTATCAGACAAAATGAGCAGCTTTCAAAATACGGTGACACGAAATCTGCTCGGAATATCATGCTTGTAGAGCTTAAGAAGTTGATTGAAGCAAATCCCTTATTTCGCGATAAGCTTGCGTTTCCAGCTTTTAAAAGTTCACGACTAAGGACCTTAATAAACCAGAGGTGACTTTTACTTATTCCATGGTCGTTTTGAGTGTTTCCGTGTTAATACCTTGATACTTGTAGAAATGGTACATAAAACAATTGATACAATTGACTCTAGATTGGTACGGTCTCCATGAGCTCATTTTTCTCTGTTGAATTTTTCAGTCTGAACTGGCAGCATCAGCTTTGCAAGAATCCTCGTCCAAACCCTGACATTAAAACTCTTTTTATGGATCATTCTTGTTCTCCCTCTACTAATGGTGCTCGTCCTCCTCCACCAACTAGCAGTCCTCTTGTTGGACCAATTCCCAAGGCTGGGGCATTCCCTCCCATTGGTGCTCATGTTGTAAGTATTTTGCATTATTTTTTCTCATACAAAATATATACATCATTCTTAAAAAAAATTCTTGGATGACTCCGATGTGCAGCCATTTCAGCCTGTCGTTTCCCCATCTTCTGGTGCTATTGCGGGGTGGATCTCAAGTGGTAATCCTTCTTTACCTCATGCAGCTGCTGTGGCGGCAGGTCCTCCTGGTCTTGTCCAGCCATCTAATGCAGGTAGGAACAATGCAATTGGTTTTTGGTGTCTTTGTGTAATAATGTTTCGGCAAACTTGCATTATTTGACTATTTTTTGCCTCGATGGTTCAGCTGCATTCCTTAAGCATCCGAGGACACCATCTGGTATGCCAGGAATGGATTATCAGTCAGCCGATTCAGATCATTTGATGAAGCGCATTCGTACTGGCCAACATGACGAGGTACAGATATATTGTGCAAATTCCTGGGTTTCCTCAGTTTTTTTTACTCATTTAAAAACAATGGCTTCTGCAGGTATCCTTTTCTGGTATCGCACATACTCCCAATGTGTACTCACAAGATGACATTCCAAAAACCGTTCTGCGTGCTCTTAATCAAGGGTCTAATGTCATGAGCATGGACTTTCATCCTCATCAACAAACTATTCTCCTAGGTAAATATATATTTTTTCTTCTTCATGTCACTTTGCTATGAACTTCTAAAAATTTTAGCACGTGTTGATGGATTTACTTTTTTTTTTAGTTGGCACGAATGTTGGTGACATCAGCCTTTGGGAAGTAGGATCTCGGGAAAGATTGGCCCATAAACTGTTCAAAGTTTGGGATATCTCAGCTGCTTCCATGCCTTTGCAGGTACTGTACAATTTCCTCTGGTTTTACCAATTCATCATTCTTTGTCAATTCTTACCAATTATACCTTCCTACCATATTAAACACAGACAAAGATACGCTTGGAACTTGAATGATGATCTGATACGAGTAACCTTTGACCTAACATTGATCTTTCTGTCTTTATTCTACACCAGACAGCTCTATTGAACGACGCTGTGATATCAGTCAACCGATGTGTTTGGGCACCTGATGGACTTATGCTTGGTAAGCTTCGCTTGAAAATTGAATACTGTTTGATCTCCCTGTCTTCCTCGAAGTTGCTTTTATATGTTCTCGAATCAAATATTGCTTTTTCTATAGGTGTTGCATTTTCAAAACATATAGTCCAGATATATCAGTATAATTCAACTGGAGAATTAAGATCGCATTTGGAGGTAAGCCTATCACATGTAACAATATATATTGGAATTCACAAAGAAGAAGGTCATGAACAGCTTATTATATCTTTTAGATTGATGCTCATGTTGGAGGTGTTAACGACATAGCATTTGCTTATCCCAACAAGCAATTTTGTATCATTACTTGTGGTGACGATAAGACGATCAAGGTATTAACTTTTGACCCTATTTAATATTTGTAGGTTGAATAAAATGTGTTTATTGATATTGAAGTGTTTTGCGTTTGGCAGGTATGGGATACTGTAGGCGGACGTAGACTTCATATTTTTGAAGGCCATGAAGCTCCTGTATATTCTGTTTGCCCTCATTATAAGGAAAATATTCAGGTAAATCTGAATTAGAAATTACTATCACCATTCTACTCTGTTTCTGCTTCTTGGTATTTGTTCATGGTTGTTCCGCAGAATTTTGGCCTGAAAATTTCATTTCCATCCTCATAGTTTACAAACTGTTTCTCTATGAGCAGTTTATTTTCTCCACTGCCATTGATGGGAAGATTAAAGCTTGGTTATATGATTGCTTGGGGTCTAGAGTGGACTATGATGCTCCCGGACTTTGGTGTACGACAATGGCTTATAGCGCTGATGGAACTAGGTAAAAATGTTAAATTTGTTGGAGAGATGGCACTTTCATATATAAATATACACATATTTATTTGGAAGTCTTGGCATGTTTCCACGTATACATGTACATAATTAACCATTGCATTATTCGTATTTTAGATGCTTCGGAACTATTTCAAATTAAGAAGATTGTAGTTTATTTTCCCTTGGTTCATCTGACCCTGAAAAATTGTTCATTTTAGATGGTGTCTGGTCTTGTTTTAAGGCTTGTTTCGATGTTGTTTATGTTCAAGCTTGATATACATATGAGCAAAAACTCGGATTTATTCCCGTAGGCTTTTCTCTTGTGGAACAAGTAAAGATGGTGAATCCCATTTAGTCGAGTGGAATGAGAGTGAAGGAGCAATCAAAAGAACATATTCTGGTTTTAGGAAGCGTTCATTAGGTGTTGTCCAGTTCGACACAACAAGGAACAGGTTCTTAGCAGCCGGCGATGAATTCCAAATTAAGTTTTGGGACATGGATAATACTGCCATGTTGACAGCTGTTGACGCAGACGGCGGGTTGCCTGTTAGTATTGTTACAGTTTTTTCCCCACAAGTAGGTTTAAGTTGCTTGTTGTAATAATCCATTTTAATCCTTTTACAGGCCAGTCCAAGACTAAGGTTCAACAAGGAAGGGTCGTTGTTGGCTGTTACAACTAGTGATAATGGTATCAAAATTTTGGCTAACAATGATGGTTCACGCTTGATACGAATGTTGGAGAGTAGGGGCGTTGATAAAAGTCGAGGCCCTTCTGAGCCTGTCAATTCTAAGGTAGTTTTCTGCTTCGTTTTTAATTATTCCTCAGGTTTCGCAATGCTATGTAAATTCATACACTTGTTTTGCGCAGCCATTGATCATTAACGCACTTGGTCCTGTGGGAAATGCTGCCATTCCACCGTCCCTTGAACGCCCTGATAGAGTCCCAACTGCTGTATCCATTAGCAGTCTTGTAGGTTCAACCTGCTGTTTCAGTTGCGTTTTATCTTCGGTCTTACCGGGGTTCCTAATTTCTTTTGGTTTTCATTCGCAGGGTACAATGGACAACAGCCGGCTTGTTGATGTTAAGCCACGAATTTCCGATGACGCAGACAAGATAAAGGGCTGGCGAATTCCAGACATTATTGATCCCTCTCACCTGAAAGTCCTACGATTATCTGATGCCATAACAGCAGGAAAGGTAGGTACTTAGAAGAATGATTAGTTCTCGGGTTTTAGTACATTAGGCATAAGTTTTACACGTGTATATCTTCATGTATTCACAAACGTAATTGTTCTATATTTTTTTATCCAACTTCTAGGTTTCTATATTCCCGTAATCGAGGGTTACCAATCTTTGATTGCAGGTTGTGAGGCTGTTATATACCAACTCTGGTCTTGCTCTTTTGGCCCTTGCATCGAATGCTGTTCACAAGCTTTGGAAATGGCAGCGTAGTGAAAGGAGTCCCTTAGGCAGGGTGTGTCTCGTGTCTTAAAATGAGAAAATCCTTATTTCTTAGTTATTAACATATATTTTCTAATATTTCATTCATCTTTAAACCTTGAAGGCTACTGCATATGTTGCACCCCAACTGTGGCAGCCACCTAGTGGCACTCCTATGACAAATGATATAAACGAGACTAAACCTGCTGAAGAATCTGCTGCGTGCATTGCATTATCTAAAAATGATTCTTATGTTATGTCTGCCTCGGGAGGGAAGGTTTCTTTGTTCAACATGATGACATTCAAGGTCTACGAATGCAGTTTTCACTTGTTTCCTGTTATATGTTGATTGAAGTTTTTGACATTGCTTACACAATGGGTTAATTCTTTACAGGTGATGACCACCTTTATGTCCCCTCCTCCGGAAGCCACGTTCTTGGCATTTCATCCACAAGACAATAATATTATCGCGATTGGCATGGAAGACTCCACAATTCAAATTTACAATGTCCGAGTCGATGAGGTGAAACATAGTTTTTTAGCTTCTATTTATATAGAAACTTCTCGATTTATATGTGGTTAGGACAACTTTGTTGGAGTAGGAAAATGCTAATTTGTTGCATTTATCAAATCCTTTTTAGCATTTTTTATACAAGTCCTACTATTCATAACCCCCAAACCCTTAAATCGGAGGATAATACGTGGTTAAGTGTGCTTGAACCACGTCCTCATGGTTGTTGCAACAACGGTGCCGAAGCTAAAATATTTCACAGGAAGCCAAAAGCTTATTGTATCATTTCCCTAATAATGTTCAGCTTCTGGCCTGACGTTCTGCTGTTGTTTTTTGCAGGTCAAAACCAAACTCAAGGGACACCAAAATCGGATAACCGGACTTGCCTTTTCACAAACTTTGAATTCTCTGGTGTCTTCAGGGGCTGATGCACAGGTTAGTTTTTGATTGAATGAATATTGTATAATGCCGTGTCTGAAAGCCATGTTCAACGTATTGGGTAACATGGGACATACCCATATCCAAGATTCACCCCAAGTTCGAGTAACATCGGACAACTGTCAAGTTTACAGTTTTCTTATACATAATTTAACTGTTTAATATGACTTCATTTCACTTGCAGTTATGTGTTTGGAGCATAGATGGATGGGAGAAAAAAAAATCGAGGTTCATACAAGCTCCGGCTGGTCGTCAATCTCCGCTAGCAGGAGAAACCAAAGTCCAGTTTCACAATGACCAAACTCATCTATTGGTTGTCCACGAGAGCCAAATAGCCATTTATGACAGCAAGCTGGAATGTTTACGCTCGGTAAGTTGTTTACCTCGCATTATTTTCCTTGTATTGTAGTTTATCATATTTCTTTGGGGAACTCTTTTACAATAACATGACTAATGTGGGAAGAAGGTAACAAAAACATCAGTTATTACTATTATCGGGATCTATCTGGTCTGAAGTTCCGAACTTGAGTTGTAAAATTACCATAGAGGCCTCTATACTAAGAGGCGGGTTGCATTTTGCCCTCTCTAAAATGAGCAAATTAATCTCTGTTAGATCAAAGAGTAAATTGATCTTTCTGTTAAAAATCTCATTTAAAACTACTATTAAAAATTGGCCTCTGTATGTTAGCATGAGGTACGCGTGGCACGCCATATGTCATTGTCTGGTTATTTTGTCAATCATGTCAGTTTTCAACAGTACAAATAGATGAAATTTTTAATAGAAAGGTTGCTCTTTGATTTAGCGTACATTTACCGTGATCTTGACTTGGGGGCTTTCATGGTACTTTTACCTTGATCTTTGCTCTTTGGAAAAATAGTAGCAGATTTTTCCAGCAAGTTTTTATTTGCTCGTTGAATGTTTCCAGTTTTTATTTGGACGAGTTTTTAGCGTTGTCTATGCTTGAAAAATCATATATATTGTTTTTATTCATTTTCGATATATTGTTTTTATTCATTTTCGATACCCGTTTCGATCGTATGATTTTATAAACAGCTGATCTTCATTTTTGCAGTGGTCTCCAAAAGAGTCATTAAATGCTCCCATTTCGAGTGCAATATATTCTTGCGATGGCTCACTGGTTTATGCCGGTTTTTGTGACGGGGCCATTGGAGTTTTTGATTCTGATAACTTGAGACTCAGATGTCGAATAGCAACTTCAGCTTACATACCTTCGTTATCCGTCAGGTAGATATATAGTAGTTGTTAGTAACATATAGTGGTTTTACGTACAACTGTTTTAACAGCAAACATTGAAAAAAAAAACGAACTTTCTGCAGTGGCAGCAACGGTACAGCCTACGCCGTGGTCATAGCAGCTCACCCATCGGAACCAAACCAGATTGCTCTTGGGATGAGTGATGGAGCGGTTCATGTAATCGAACCCTCTCAAGATAATGGATCCCATAATCCATCAAATTCATCTAATCCTTCATTGACTGTTAAACAACCAACAGAGTTACCTTCTAGGTGAATATTATTAATGTAGATACAAAAAAAAAAAAAAAAGAACACTTTTTACTTTTGTAATCAATTTGCCTTAAAAACCACTCCCCAATGTTATGTAATATTCATTGTAATTTTCTTTTACTACTTTGCTTGTTTTTATATTTGCCTTTCTACCAAGCAACCTTTAAGGCTTATGCATATGCAAAAATTAGCCGGTTGGACCGAACCGGAGGTTGAACTTTTTCAATGTGGCCTTGGGGATGTTGGTTCATCTCTCATTACTTGCAAAAAAAAAAAAAAAACTTGGTTTTTGGGATGCCAAGCTAGTTGGAACTGTTTTGATGGATCAATACACATATTTTAATGTTTTGGTGAATGATTTTTTAGTAGGGAACTAAAAGGTGCATTATTAGCTTAATGTTAACAGTGTTTTCAATTTATTGGGAATTTTTTAATACAATATTTAAACTTATAATATTTTTTCATTCTTTAAATTGGGGAAAAGACGTGCTTTTTGTTTTTGGTGAAGAAATAAACAAGACATTACTAGCTGTAGTAAACTTTAAAAGTTTTAAAAGCTCCTAGGAAATTCCTCGAAAATTTGAACGTTACGATCCTTGAACATTATGATCCTTATCAGTTGCCATTTTAGTTAGTGAGTCTACAATTTTATTCTTCATGCTTAATTTTTTAATATCCAACAGACGACCAATTGAAAGATCCTCTTACGCAAGGTTGAATTCGAATTTACCAACCGACTATGTTGAATGGTTTTGGCTACTTCTAAATTATCAGTTTAGATCAACACTCTATCCAAGTCTTGTTTTTGTAAGAGAGTCAAGTCATCTAAAATTCTTTGGAGCTCAGCTTCAAACACTGAACAAACCCCCAAATAATGGTTATATCTAAAGATCCACCTTCTATTTGATTTTCGCAACATGGAAAAAAACGTGCTTTAAGCATATATGAACTTCACTTTCTTTTAGTTGCTAATGATTACAATTATGCTAAAATTTAATCTTTTTAGATTTAATTACAAGTGTCTTCGGTTTGGGCATAATTTATTTTTATGGAATCGACATAATTTATTTTTATGGAATCTGTACTTTGAAAATTGATGTTTGATAAAATCTATTTCCAGGTGATAATTTATTAAATTTTTAAATTGGATCGATAATCGAACTGATTTATTAAGTTTTCAATAGTTTTCACTATTAAAATATTAAAATTTTAAAAAATAAAAATTCAGAGAAAATCAGAAAAAAAAATATAAAAAAATGAGCTCAAATAAATAATAAATTTAATGTATATAACAGGTGGGGGACGCACCCCATTTAGCAAATCTATCACATGTTTGAAGTTAGCTTTTGACGGCTTAAGAGGAAACCAAATAAGATAATGATGATGCTAATCCACCATGTCTCTCACCCATATATGCTTCAACTACTTGAAACATGTGATAGATTTGTGAAATGGGTATGTCATCATTATATTTTTAAGGGTAAATTACACCAACAGTTATTTAATTTTGAGTTAACTGACAAAACAGTCATCTAGATTTTATTTCAGTCACTCAACGTTTGAAAAGTTACAAAATAGTCATTAATTAACCGTTACCGTTAAAGTGTTAATGAAATTGTTGACGTGGTAAGTTAACCAGCTGATGTTAACTTGCCAAGTTGGTGAAGCAGCTCCATTTTCCTATTCTTCTTCTTCTCCATTGCTCATTGCTCATTGCTCATTTTTCTCTATTGCTCCAATTTACTTTTTTTCTGACCAAAAATAAAGCCATTTACTTCTTTTCTCCAAATAGGAAAAAAATAGGGAGATTTGCTGCCAAAACAGAGTAAACTTGAAGTGACAGTGATGAACGAGAAAGTAGTTGTTGTTTTAGAAAAATATTGAGGAATGGAGAAAAATGTTGTGGAATACACCATGGGTTTACCCTTGGAGCAATGGAGAAAAATGAGCAATGAGCAATTGAGAAGAAGAACGAAGAAGAATATGAGGAAGAAGAGGAAAATGGAGTTGCTTCACCAACGTGGCAAGTTAACTTGCCACATCAGTTGGTTAACTTGCCACGTCAGCAATTCTGTTAACACCTTAACTGTAATTGTTAATTAGTGACTGTTTTGTAACTTTTCGAAAGTTGAGTAACTAAAATGAAACCTAAATGACTGTTTTGTCAGTTACCTCAAAGTTAAGTGACCGTTAGTGTAATTTCATGATTAATTGTTAGGTTGATGATGTGTCTGAAAATAATAACCAAACACCTTACAATATATGCAACTTCATTGTAGGTAAAAAGATTTCTCTAACCCTTTTTAATTTCAAATTTGAATAAATTGATTTTTTTAAAATTGAAGTAATTTCAAAAGTTAGTAAATAATTTTGATCGGTCTTTTTGGCTTTAATTTTAAAAAGTTAAAGTTAAGATCAAATGATAATATGTAAATATGAGAATTAAATTTATTATTATGCCAATTGATGAAAAATATTGACAGTTGACACCCCACTTGATTGTTGTCCATTTTTTGAAATTGGTAAAGATCAAATTGCTTTGATTTTTGTAGAGGACCAATTTATTCGGTTTTTGTAGAGTTCTTTTTACCCATGAATTTTACAGTTTGAAATAAAAGGTTGGGTTGCAAAGAAAGTGGAGGACTATATTATAGAGAAGGCAAAATAATGAACTGTGGAGAGAAAATCAAAGATGAAATTGTAAAACATCTTTATGAGAGAAAATCAAAGATGAAAATGTAAAATATCTTTATGAATAAAATGGTCTGTCTTACATCTTAGGACTCATTATTAGCAAAATAATGACTATAAAATGAAAAAAAAAAAAAAAACAAAATATCAATGTTTTTCCAGTTTTGCTAGAAAAAAAAAAAACCAATAGAGACCAACAAACCAAGGTTTAAATCCCTTCATCATCATTATCACATGCTTGTTTCAGTTTTGCTTCTCTGCTTCTTCATTGTTCATACAATTCTGTGGCAATGATTGCAAGGCTGTTCTGCTCTTCCCAAATGGCTGCTGCACTCATAAAAAAAAAAAAAAAAACCCAAATTACTATCACTGAACCATTTCAAAGCACTATTTCTATGTTACTTGAAGAGTGAAAATAACCTCACATCATTGAGATTATCATCTTCTTTGTTCTTCATGTTGTCATTGATCTCTAGTTTGTTAAACATCTTGGTTAGCTTCATTAGTTTCCTTAGGCTCAAATCTTCCAAATTCTGCATGGTACCCTCATCAATGACATTCTTGTTTTTCTTCACCTTCTTCACAACATCAATGTTCTCCTTGTTGATGTTCTCCTTTGGGATTGTTGTCTGTTTCTTGCTTGATGATTTCCTTGGTTGAGAAAGTTGAGGTTTCAATGGTGATGGCAATGGTACTGAGGTGGTGGTTGTAATAATCTCAGTTGTCTCTCCAAATTCAACCTCTGGCTTTACACCAACATCGATCAATGCTTCTGGATCCTGCACTTGGATATCATCATCCACAACAGATTGGGAAGCATTGTGGAATGAATTCACAGGGATTGTTTCGGCTTCGGTTACATTTGCATCAACCAATGCTTCTTCATTCACCACATTAGTCATTAGATCCTCATCAGCTACAGATTTATCATCGATGTCTGAATCGCCAAGGACATCATCATCAGATTCTTCGTCCACCATATTAGTCATTGGATCATCACATTCCTCAACATCGATGTCTGAATCGCCAAGGAGCTCATGATCATCATTAGATGCTTCATTTCCCTTTTTCGCTGAGGAATCCATATGATCTTCAGGGAGAACTGAAGGAACATCTTGAGATACTTCGCCCTCGGCATACTCTTCAGCTATCGGAAGTATGGTTAGATCATCATGTACTGCTTCAATTTCCTGTGGAGCTTGATTAGCATGCTCTTCTACACTAACAGCCTCCACTGGTGAAGAATGATTCAAGACTTCCTCAGATATATCCTCTGCATTTGCAACCAGTACTTCAGGCTCATCAACTACCAATTCCTCATGGGAAACAACAACATCATCGGTGTCATCAGCTACCGATTTCTCAGGTAAGCTCTCGATTTCAGGTGCATCTTCGGAAACAGCAGCATCATTGGTTTCATCAGCTGCCAATTCTTGAGAAACAGCAGCATCATTGGTCTCATCAGCCACCAATTCTTCAGAAACAACAGCATCATTGGTCTCATCAGCCACCAATTCTTCAGATACAGCAGCATTATTGGTCTCATCAGCTACCAATTCCTCATTTGGTGTGCTCACAGTCTCATATGAGTCTTCAAAGACAGCATTATCATCACAACCTGAAGTGTGACAACCATTTTCAAAGAGAACAAAATAGATTGCTTGAGAAAACAAATTGCACAAAGAGGTTGCCATAGTTCAATAAATGTTTAAAGAGTTAAAAACAAATAGCTTTCATACCCTTTGGACCTTCAGGCTCATCAATCTTCTCATTAAGGGAGATCAGTGTCCCATTACTTCCTCCATTTTCACACTTGCTATTTTCCTCAACATCATCTTTCAAATCCCTTTCATCTTCAAGAGATGCACTTAAATTTCTAGCCAATGGTAACTCTTCTGTAAACATATTCAAATTCATGAGATGATCAAATAAAAAAAACCTGAAAATCAAAATGCCAAATTCATTCAACACAAAGAAAAACATACCAGATTGGCCATTGTTGTTTTGAACTTCACCTTCCACCATTTCATCAACCTTCACGGGCTCCATTTTTCCACTCTCTTTTAAACTCAACCCTTCCATACTCTTCTCCATTAACCTCACCGACCGCCTTGTTCCGTAGCCGGTCTGCAATGTATCCTCAACTTTTTCCTCAACTTTCCTCCTTGTAGATCCCACTCTGGGCCTTCTCCTACCACTCTGCAAAGCTGGAGTCTCAACCAAATCACTCTTCCTTTGATCCTTAACTTCAGGTTCAGTTTTCTTAGCCCTCCTGCTGGTGTTAGTAGTCACAGCAGGAGTCTCAGTCACATTCAGGTTCTTGTTTTCTTCATCCAATTCAGCTGTTCTTCTTGTCGTTTTTCGGGCTTGGACAGTCGATTGTGCAGTTTGATGCTCTTCCTTGGTAGGTTTTCTCCGAGTTGATGTCCTGGAAATAGTAGAGGGGATTTCTTGTGATGTTTTATTCATGGTCTTTTCTGGGGATTGAGATTGATTCTTGAACTCCTCAAGTCCTTCAACCTGTTACATCGATTTATACAGATAATTACAAAAAGGAAATTGGGAATTTTCAAGAAAATGAACCTTCTAAAAAGAATCAATTAAAGGAAATGATTATTATTATTATTTAAATGAATTATTATTTTTCCATGGTAACCATTTCACTATCAAAGAAGACAATAATAGGCAAATGGATTCTAAAAAAAGAGTTCTTTTCCTTACAAATCTATTGATTTTCCCTTTTCCCTTGTTTTCTTGGCAACCAAACAGAAAAAAGAACCATTCAATCAAAGAATCCGAACTGTAAATTCATTGAAAAATAAACTCTTAAACGAATAGCAGAAACCTTAAATTATCGAAATCGTTTCACATGAGAGATATTTAAGATTTAAAATTTTCAATCGAATAGAAGATACGCAGCTCCAGCTATGATCTTCAAACTCTACCAATTTTTTTTCTTCGACCAATATATATAAAGGTAAAGTTCAAAACAAAGAATAATGATAAATATAAAAAAAAAAAAAAGATGAAAAAAAAAAAGGAGCTTACAATCTCAAGAGCTTTGAGAGCATCAGCCATGGCAACATTGGTAATATTAGCTGGGATTTTGTTTCTCTTGCAAAGAAACTGAAGCTCTTTCCTTGTAAGGCAATCGAAATCCATTATTTTTCAAAAGGTCAAAGAAACAAACGGAGATAGTTTGCTTTTCTTTTTCTTGTTTGGTTACTGAGAAAAAGGATCTCTATTTTTAGATGAAAGGAGGGAAGAAATTCCGGCCTTTTAAAGGTGTAATTTGGAAAGGATGAAAGAGACGTTGGGAGAAAACCCTAGAGATTATTTGACCGTTGGAGCGGCTGCATTTGAAATTTGAAATTAGGGTTTTCCAAAATTTTTAAAAATTGCCTGTTATTAAAATTTTCTTAAAGGATAATAAAATCCTTTTTTTTCCCTCAAAAATAATAACTAAGCCCACTGTTTTTAAAAAATAAAAATAAAAATAAAATTAAGGGCATGGTTTTCTTTTTCCTAATTTCAAATAAAAGAAAGGGTAAATTACACCAACAGTCACCCAACTTTGGGGTAACTGACAAAATAGTCACCTAGGTTTTATTTCAGTCACTTAACTTTTGAAAAGTTACAAAACAGTCACCAACATGAAAAAGTTACAAAACAGTCACTTATTGACGGTTGCCGTTAAGGGTTTAACGGGATTGCTGGCGTGGCAAGTTAACTTGCCACGTTGGCGACGACTGATGGGTTTAGGGGTTAGAGTGAGTTAAGGGGAAAAAATTGAAGGGTTTCTAACAGATTAGGGGTTCAGGGGATTTGGGGGAAAAAAGGGAAAATCAATTTTTGGAAATTGTTGGTTTGAATTTGGGGTTTTTTTAGGGTTGAAACTAATTTGGGAATCGATTAAGAAGGGTTTAGGGTTAGAAATTGATTCAATAATCGATTAACAGAGTTTAGGGTTTAAGGTGCGATTGTCTATTTTGTTTAGGGAGAAAAAAAGACGAAACCAGAAACCATTTAGTGTATTTGATTATCAGCGACAATGGGTAATAGAAGAGAAGGTACCAGTGTTGTTACATCCGCTTTAACGGGTAAGTTGTTGCATTTAGTTTTAAATTTTTTGGATTTTAATGCTGTTATGTTATTTCCATTTTAGGGTTATTTCGGTTTCAATTTTAATTTTGATTTCTATTTCGATTTCGACTTCAATTTTGAAACACTCACTGCCATTATCAAATTGATGTTTATTGTGTATATCTGCCATTGTATTAAATGCCATAATCAAATTGATTTTAATTTCGATTTTAATTTCGATTCTGATTTTGATGATTTTGATTTAGGATTTCAATGCCATTATCAAATTGATGTTTATTGTGTATATCTGCCATTGTATTAATGCCATTATCAAACTTTTGTTTATTGTTTGTATCTGCCATTGTACGAATGCCATTATGAAACTGATGTTTGTTTTGTATATCTGATGGTTGTGTTTGTATTAAATTATTTTTGTATTGGTTGTTGTCTGCCATGTGCATGACAGAAATGGTTGTGTTTATATTAAATTATTGGGTATTTTGTATTCGTTATTGTTTGACAAAAATGGTTAAAGTGTCTGCCTATGTTGTCTGCCTTTATTGATGAGTACTTTGTTTGGTAGGTTTAATTGATGACAATCTTAATGAGAATGAAGAAGACATGCCTGGTAGTAATGTGTCTGGTAGTGATGTGTCTGGTAGTGATGCATCTGAAAGTGATAGGGATGATATAGGAGTTAGTTTAGATGGTTTAAACATGGATGGTATAGGAGTAGATGAACTGTATGATAGTGATGATTCTGGAAGGTTAGATAGTGCACATGAACCTGACTCAGATGGCCAAAATTGGCCTGAGTTCAACCTAGAGACTGACATAAGTAATCTTACACTTAAGGTTTTAATGTTATTTAAGTCTAAGGACAGTCTAAAAGAAGCTGCCAAGCAGTATGGTAGGTTGAACAATTACTTTATCAAGTTTCCCAAAAATGATTTAAAAAGGTTAAAGGCAGTCTGCAGTGAAAAATGTCCTTGGTTCATATGGGCTTCTAGACTAAACCCTGATGACCCTACTGACCAGACTTGGCAAACTAGGAGTTCAAACCCTAACCATACTTGTTTTAAAGTATATAAAAATAAGAATGTAACCTCATCTTGGATAGGTGAACATTATAAAGAAAAATTCATCGCTGATCCTGATTATTCTCTGAAATCATTACAACAAGATGTCAAAAGAGATTTATGTTGCATAGTCTCACTAACCAAATGTAGGAGGGCTAAACTTAGGGAATTGGAATTAATTGAAGGAGCTTATAAGGCTCAATATAAGAAGATTTATGAGTATTTATTGGAGGTTAGGACACAAAATATGGGAACAATAACAATCTGTTATCTGGATAACAGGTTGTTTCAAAGGATGTATGTCTATCTGCAGGCATGCAAAGATGGCTGTAGGGCTGGTTGTAGGAGGATAGTAGGTTTAGATGGATGTTTCTTGAAGGGCTACTATGGTGGCTACTTGCTTGCAGCTGTTGGGATTGATGCAAATAATGGCATCTTAGGGATTTACACGGGCGTGTGCCATGGTCGTGCCCCTGCCGTGGAAAAGAGGAATTTCACTCGAAAAAGGATACTTAGGGAGAAAGAAACGCATTCCAAGAGCCTATATAAAGACCCTAAGTGTAACCTGAAGGGAGGCGGTCAGTTAGGCAGTCAGCTAGGCCAAGAAGCCGAGCCAGAAGGCCAGATTTGTGGGAATCACTCGGAGAAAGCCAGTTGATCCATCTCAAGAAGCCGGAGTTCTACTCAAGACGGCGGATCTCTCCTTCAATTCTTTCAGGGGGTTTTAGGAATTTTTTATGTTTTGTTTTATCTTTTCTCTTGAGATGTTTTATTTTATCATTATGAACTAAATCCTTCAGATACCTGAAGAGGATGAAGCCTAGATGAATCTTGTTATTATTTATTGAACTATATGATAAATACTTGGTTTGTTCTTAATTATGTGTGCTTAATTCTTGTGTTAATATTTTCAGGATATTAATTCAAGTCAGATGTTCTTAGGTGGAGGAGCAAAAGTCTCTTCTTAAGAATAGATCTACCATAATTAAGAGGAATTGATCGCGCGCCTATAGATAGGTGACGAGATTTTGACAGATTAGGGTGAAACCTAATATAGGAATCCATAGTTTGATTTACTGCTATTATAAGGGGTTATTAAGTGAGAAAGAGATTTCTGTTAATTAACCTAGGGTTAGACGTTATTCGCCTCGAGAGAGGGTTTAATATATGTTTGGGAGTCTTACGGATCAAGTCAAGTGAAAAAATCGTATGGTTCAGTGTTAGATAATAAGTGAAGTCTAGGTGGATTCTTCCTGAAGGTATCATCGTGATCAACTGAGTTTCTCTTCAAGTTATTTCCCAATTCATTCTTTTTGTCTTTGCGTCTTATTCTAGTAATTAATTAGTTAATTTAGATTGAATCAACCGATCATTTAATATTTAGGCTAAATAATAGAAAGAAAATAAGTATTAGTACTTTTAGTTCCTTTGGGTTCGATAATTCAGTCTTGCCTAAGCTGTACTCCTATTTGATAGGTGCACTTGCCTTAAGTCGTTGTTAGAGTTAGTTTCTGGGTTCGATCATTCTATTTATAAATTTTAAAACTCAACAATTTCAGATGATCAATGATCAGGAAAAGGCTGAGTTCTGGATAGAAAGTACTACCAGAGTATTTAATGAGTTGTCATGCACACTTGAGGAACGTATAAAGTGTGTAGTTTCTCTTTTAAGAGATGCTGCCTATCAATGGTGGAACACCCTTGTGTCAGTAGTACCGAGGGAAAAGGTCACATGGGAATTTTTCCAAGAAGAGTTCAAGAAAAAGTATATCAGTCAAAGATTCATGGACCAGAAAAGGAAGGAATTCCTAGAACTGAAACAAGGCAAGATGTTAGTGACTGATTATGAGCGAGAGTTTGTGCGACTCAGCAAATACGCTCGAGAATGCCTGTCCACTGAAGCCATCATGAGTAAGAGGTTTGAAGATGGACTAAATGATGATATCAAGTTATTTGTTGCCGTCCTTGAATTAAATGAATTTGTGGTGTTAGTGGAAAGGGCTTGTAAGGCCGAAGAATTAATAAAAGAGAAGAGAAAATCTAAAATAGAGTCTCATGACTCTAGAAAGAGACAGTGGAATAAGTCATTCCAATCTTCATCCAAGAAGTCAAGATATTTCCCTACTCGATCGGCTACTTCCACTGGGTTTTCAAAGAAGGACAAGAGTAAGCAGAATTCGGGGAATAAAGCACAGACTACTTCAGTTGCTAGTGTGAGGAATGTTCGATCTGATAGACCTGGATGCCCATAGTGTGGCAGACGCCATCTCGGTGAATGTCGAACGCATGAAAATGCTTGTTTCAGATGTGGTTCCCATGATCACTTTATAAAAGATTGCCCTGAGATGACGAAAGAAGAGAGAACTCAGAACTCGAGATCTGGGGGGTATGGTCAGAGGTAGACCGCAGAAAAACTCAGGGAGTGGGGTAAGTAGAAGAGGTAACCTTAGAGAGCAGGCTACGAGATCCGAAGGTAGGGCACCTGCTAGGACTTATGCCATTCGCGCTCGCGAAGAGGCATCTTCTCCTGATGTTATTATGGGTACCTTTTCTCTTCATGATATCAAAGTTATGAATATGCCTATAGAGTCTACAGAATTTGTGATTAAGGTGTCTAATCCTTTAGGCAAAAGTTTTTTAGTTAATAAATTATGTAAAGACTGCCTATTGATGATTAGCGGTCGTTATTTTAAAGCGAACCTTATGTTGTTACCATTTGATGAGTTTGACATCATTCTTGGTATGGACTGGTTGACTACCCATGATGTGATAGTTAATTGTGGGAAGAAATACATTGAGATGAGATGTGAGAATGGGGACACTCTTTACATAGAATCAAATAAACAGAGCAAATCACCGGTAGTAATTTCTCATATGATGGCACAGAGATACTTAAGAAAAGGGTATGAAGCATATTTGGCCTTTGTGATGAATGATAAAGAAACAGAGCTAAAGATTGAGTCAGTACCGATAGTATGTGAGTACGTGGATGTTTTTCCCGAGTAATTACCAGGACTACCACCAATTAGGGAGGTTGAGTTCAATATTGAGCTAGGTCCCGGTACTGTACCGATATCTATTACTCCTTACAGAATGGCTCCAACAGAGTTGAAAGAGCTGAAGATAAAGTTGCAAGAGTTGATAGACAAAGGCTTTGCTAGGTCGAGTTTTATTTGTGAAAAAGAAAGATGGCACCATGAGATTGTGCATAGATTACCGTCAATTTAATAAAGTAACAGTAAAGAACAAGTACCCATTGCCTAGGATCGATGATTTGTTCGATCAATTAAAAGGAGCTAATGTGTTCTCCAAAATAGACTTGATATCAGGGTATTATCAGTTAAGAGTAAATGATTCAGATGTGTCCAAGACAGCTTTTCGAGCAAGATATGGGCATTATGAATTCTTAGTCATGCCCTTTGGTTTAACCAATGCTCCTGGGGTATTTATGGACTTAATGAACGGCATCTTTAGACCCTACCTCGATAAGTTTGTAGTCGTTTTCATTGACGACATATTGATTTATTCCTGGGATGAGAATGAGCATGTTGAGCACCTACAGACAGTTTTACAGATTCTACGAGACAATCAGTTGTATGCCAAGTTTAGTAAAAGTGAATTTTTGAAACACCCCAAACCCGGCCCACGAGCCTTGACCGGATCTGGTATGTTCCCCGGTGTAAACCGTTTCAAATTCTTTTGTTACTTAGGAAAAACTTGTGTGATTTGGAAGAAAGATCATTTTGGGTTGGGCTTGAGTTGAAAACAAGTTTAATTCATTGTTAAAAATCCTTTACTTTAGGTGACAAAACATTTGGGCTTTGTTTTTTTTTTAAAAAAAATGATTTACTTAATCTTTTAATAAAATGAGGTTTGTAAGCTTAACAAATAAAAACAGACTAAAATATTCCTACTAAGGCCTTATTACATCAAATAATTCCCAAAATTTAAATAAATCATAAATACTTAAAGTAAAATAGTTCAAATAAAAGAAATCGAACTTCACATGGCCTCCACTAAGCATCTCGCCAACCCGGTCCATCACCGATCGTCACACAAACATGTTCCCACAATGGGGTGAGTCAAACAGACTCAATGTGTACACAAACACTAAGTCTTAACAAATTCAGGCATAACAAATCATATTCATACGTATCATAATTTCACATTTAATGATTCAAGATAATGATGCAACCCAAACCCAAACCTAGATGCCATCCGCTACACATCCCCGTACCAACCTGCACACCGTGGGGACTACTAAGTCAACCCTCCATCCGCTACACACCATCAAAGGCAGTCGCTGCAGTCGACATGCTCATCGCCCATATAAAATTTGTGGCATAGCCACCAGATAATTGTGTCATGAGACACCACATTCAGATAATGTAACCAAAGTTACCACATTCAGATAATGTGACCGAAGTCACCACATTCAGATAATGTGACCGAAGTCACCACATTCAGATAGTGAGACCGAAGTCATCACATTTACTTCTCCTTTCTCAAATAACCTGAATGCCCCATATCATTCATATCATGCATATCATACTTAAATTCACATTAATGTCACTTTTCACATGTTAAGTATAACATATTTCGTAATCCTAGTAGGAGTAGGAAAACGTACCTGAGTACTTTGTACCATAACATGGTACTTTAGCCACATTCTTACACTTTCATATTAACACATATATCAAGTTTAAGCCATAAATCTATTAAGATTAGTGTGGGGTACACACGGTACCTTAGCCATATTCTTACACTTTCATATTAACACATTTAATTTAAAACATAGCCATAAACATATTAAAACTTAGAGTATGGTACACACCTGATTCGCTTAACAATTTCACTTGAAATCCAAAAATTCGATCTACTGCCTTAGATCTTTAACTCCCTACATTCATTCAATCACTTAATACTTAGTAAAGAGCCATTTGACCATAAATCCAAATCCTAGTAGGATTTGTGCACTAAAACTTACCTTGTTGCCGATTGAATTAAAAATCAAATCCCGGAAACTTATATTCTTTTCCTTTGAAATCGGCTAATCACTAGATCCCTTGAATCAGTTAGTTTTCAGCTTAAAACACATAATAATAGATCTACTACAAAAATAAGGTCTTGGCCGAATATTCATAGTCACTTACCTTAAGGATCTTAAATCCGAAATTCATAGAATAACTAGGGAACACGCTGCCTATGGTGTACCTTGGAAAAGAACTTCTCCTTCCATGATTCGGCCAAGATTAATAATCGAAATTAGTCCCTAAATTTCAATAATTCTAAAATATAAAAGAATGGAAACCAAACTTGGATCTTACCCTTATTTGAAGGAATCGATTGCATCTTTACTTCAACCTTCAGAGATTCGGCTATGGCTAAATGATGCTCTCACAACTTTCGGATTTTGGAGGGTTTAGAAAGAAAAGAGAAGGAAGAATAAAGATGGAGGATTCGGTTAGAACACAAGGTATTTTGGCTTGGCAAAAATAAAAGAAGAAGAATAAAACTGTAGGAATTTCGGCAGAGAGAGGAGAATATGCTTAAGAAATTCGGCAAAGGAAGAGTGAATGAATGAATGGCCTTCTTTTTCTTTTATAGCCGAAATTACTAGGCTAGAGTCCCCTACTTGGCCACCACTCTTCCTATGTGATAATTATCACTTTATCAAAAGAATTAATCTAACAATTATCTCCTAATTAGCCGAAATTCTAAAGGAAATAAAACTCCTCTTTTAAGAGCCCACATGCCGTCCACCTCTCTACTCTTTGTAGCAAAATAAAACTTCTTTTATTTGCTTCCTAAGTGACTCGATCCCTGGCCCAAATACACTTGCATGTGGCGCCATTTCTAGAGGCCCTAAGTGGCATCTCCAAGCCACTTTTCCAAGCCCAATTGTGTGTCAAATTTCACATACTTTTTCTCTTAAGGCCACCTTGCCTTAATTTCCTCTTTTAAACTTTAAAACTCGACATTTCTAAGTCATTTCTAAGTTTTCAAAAATTTTCGTTTGGCTCTTTAAACTTGACATTTCCTTACATTTCCAAGTTTCCTGAAATGTTTACTTTCCTCTTTTGAATCATTTCTAAATCATTTCCTTACATTTCCTAGTTTCCAAAAATGTTCACTTTGAACTTAACATTTCCTTACATTTCCATACATTTCCTTACATTTCCATACATTTCCTTACATTTCCTTACATTTCCATACATTTCCATACATTTCCTTACATTCCCATACATTTCCATATATTTCCTTACATTTCCATACATTTCCTTACATTTCCATACATTTCCATACATTTCCATATATTTCTAAGGTTCTAAAAATGCACACCACATATCCATATCACAGTAAACATGCTATTTCATAAAATTAAGCAAAAATGCACACAATGGGATTCGAACCTCTTCCCTCAAAGTACTTCACTTGATGCCATAACCCTTGCACCTTAGGTGGCGTCCCTTGCCACTTTTCCACATCACTTCTTGTTTTTAACTTAAAAACCAATAATTGTCCAAAGCTTTCTCTTCCATCCTAGGATTTTAAAAACCCTTAATTCATTTCCAAACACTGCCAAAACCTACTACTCATGAATTATGCACAAACGCATAACCCCTAATCTAGGATGTTACAATTTTGGCTCAAGGAAGTAGGATTTCTGGGACATATTGTCTCGGAAGATGGAGTCCGAGTGGATCCAAGTAAGATTTTGGCTATAATGGACTGGAAACCACCAAGTAATATCTCTGAGATTAGGAGTTTCTTAGGCCTAGCCGGCTATTATCGACGATTTGTCAAGGGGTTTTCTATGATCGCAACCCCGATGACTAAATTATACAAAAAAATGTGAAGTTTGAGTGGACAGAAAGATGCCAACAAAGTTTTAAGAAATTGAAAGCAATGTTGACAGAAGCTCCGATTTTAGTACAACCCGAGATAGGAAAATAATTTGTGATTTACAGCGATACATCCTTAAACGAATTAGGTTGTGTACTTATGCAAGAAGGCAAGGTTATTGCTTACGCCTCAAGGTAGTTGAAGCCTTATGAGAAGAATTATCTGACACTTGATTTAGAGTTGGCTGCCATAGTCTTGGCCTTGAAGATTTGGAGACACCATTTATATGGTGAAAGATGTCAGATTTTTATTGATCACAAAAGTCTGAAGTACTTGATGACACAGAAAGAGTTGAAAGTAAGGCAACGAAGATGGTTAGAGTTGATAAAGGACTATGAATTGGTCATTGACTACCATCCAGGAAAGGCGAATGTGGTCGCCGATGCATTGAGCAGGAAGTCCCTTTTTGCATTAAAGACAATGAATTCACGGATGACCTTATCTGACGATGGTTCTATTCTAGCTGAATTAAAAGCTAGACCAATGTTCCTTCAAGAGATATCTGAAGCTCAACAAGAAGATAAAGAGTTGCAAGCCAAGAGAACGCGGTCTTGAGTCGGATGTTGAATCGATTTTGGATTAATTCGATGGATACTTGATGTTTAAAGATAGAGTTTGTGTCTGAGAAAGAGGAGCTTATTCGAGAGAATTTTGTATGAGGCACATAACGGATGTTTATCTGTTCATCCGGGTAGTACTAAGATGTATAATGACTTGAAGCAATTGTATTGGTGGCCAAGAATGAAGAAAGATATTTCAGATTTTGTTACAAGATGTTTGATTTGTCAGCAAGTAAAGGCTGAACACCAAGTACCTTCGGGTTTGCTTCAACCAATTATGATACCCGAGTGGAAATGAGACCGTATCACTATGGATTTTTTAACGGGATTGCCATTATCACCGAGCAAGAAAGATGTTATATGGGTTGTAGTTGATAAACTCACGAAGTCAGCTCATTTCCTACCTGTACGAGTTGACTACTCACTCGACAAGCTGACAAACTTATATGTTTCTGAAATAGTAAGACTTCATGGAGTTCCTTTGTCAATCATATCGGATAGAGATTCGAGATTCACTTCCAAATTTTGGAAGATGTTTCAAGAAGCCTTGGGTACAAAATAGAGTTTTAGCACAACTTTTCATCCTCAAATTGACGGTCAGTCAGAGAGGTTGATTTAGATACTCGAGGATATGCTTCGATGTTGTGTTCTAGAATTCTAAGGCAGTTGGGAAAAATTTCTCCCATTGGTAGAATTTGCTTATAATAATAGCTTTCAGTCGAGCTTAAAGATGGCGCCTTATGAGGCTCTATATGGGCATAAATGCAGAACACCTTTATATTGGACTGAACTCAAAAAAAACCAAATTCACGGGGTTAATTTGGTTAGAGAAGCTGAAGAGAAAGTGAAAGTGATACGAGAATGTTTAAAAGTCGCATCGATGCATGTAAATCTTATTCGGACCTAAAGAGAAGAGAGATAGAGTATCAAGTCGGGGATAAAGTTTTCTTGAAAGTGTCACCTTTGAGAAAAATTCTCAGATTTGGCCGGAAAGGCAAGTTAAGTCCACGTTTTATTGGATCGTTTGAGATTACTGAGAAAGTTAGGGCGGTAGCTTATAGATTGGCTTTGCAATCAGAGTTAGAAAAGATACAGGATGTGTTTCACGTGTCAATGTTGAGACGCTACCGATCAGATCCTTCACATGTAATTACCACTTCAAAGATAGAGATTCATCCCGACATGACTTATGATGAAGAACCAATCAAGATTTTAGCTCGAGAAGTCAAGCAGCTAAGAAATAAAAGTATTGCTATAGTGAAAGTATTGTGGTAAAGAAATGGGATAAAAGAACCTACATGGGAACCAGAAAAGAGCATGAGAAACCAGTACCCAAGCTTATTTACCGGTAATATTTTCGGGGATAAAAATCTCTAAGGGGAGAGAAGTGTAACAGCCCGATTTAGGGACTAGTCGAAATAGTGGTGCGAGGCCACGAATCTGAGGTGAGTTTATGAGCTTTTAAGGTTTGTGTCATGTTTTCATGCTAGTGTGAAAGTTTCATGAAGCAATTTTGTTAAATTGAGGTTGAATGGTCTAAAAGGACTAAATTGAAAAAGTTGTAAAATATGAGTTTCTAGAAACTTTTTGTATGAGATAGCTTTAGAATATCAATTAGAAGTCCTTAAGTAGCAATTTCCCAAATTATAAATTTTGGACAAAATTGGACATGAGTTAGTAAAATAGAAATTTTTAAAGAGAAGGGCATTTTAGTCATTTGGTCTAATAAATGATTAAAATAGGAAAAAGATGATAAAAATCTATTCATCTTCTTCCTCACATTGCCGAAAATTTGGAGACTCCATAGCTAGGGTTCTTCATTTTTTCAAGCTTGCTAGTAAGTTCATCTTAGCCCTATTTTTAATATTCTTCGTATTTTTAAAGTTTTCGTATTATGAATTAGCTATTTTTAGCTATAAAATGAGCTAGGATGCATGTTCAAAAATTTACCCATGAATGACATGCATGTTAAATGATGTTTTATGGAAGTTTATGAGAGTTTGATGTTAGATAAACATCTTTTGCTAAGTGAATTTCATGAAAAATGATAGTATGAACTAATTTTTAATAGTTATGAAAATTGGTCATACATACTAAAAATAGTGAGAATTGATGATTGTTATAGTAAAGAAAATGAATTAGCTAAGAATGAAGTTTAAGAAAGTTTAATGAGAATTATTTTACGAGCCTTTGGGCCAAAGTGCAAATATGAGAAAGTATAAGGGCAAAATAATAATTTTGCCAAAGTATGAGTAATGAGTCAATTTATTCAATGTGATTATTAAATGATCTATTTATGATTATAGATTAAGAAAAATGAAGTCCGGATTGAAACCGAGGCAAGAACAAAGTCAAGGACTAAATTTCATATCTACATACATTTTGTATATTGAGGTAAGTTTGTATGATTTCTAAGCTTTATGAATTCTATCATTGAATTGCTTAGTATAATGTACAGTATTATCATGGAATGTTTATTGTTTTGTTAAACAAAGAAATCAATGAGATTAAGTATGAGCAAGTCCCGATTAAATATGAATTTTCCAGGATACTCGATCTACCACATGAGATAAAAAAGTCCGTATAAGACCAAGCCAAGGCATGGCATCGACAATCAAGCACAGATATCATGTAAGTCCAAGGCAAGCTTCGCATTGAGCAAGTTATCATGTAAGTCCAAGGCAAGCTTGGCATTGAACAAGTTATCATGTAAGTCCAAGGCAAGCTTGGCATTGAACAAGTTATCATGTAAGTCCAAGGCAAGCTTGCCATTGAAAAGTTATCAAGAGAAAGAAATCCCATGTAAGCCCAAGCCAAGGCATGGCATTGGTGAGAACAAGAAAGACTTCATATAAGTCCATGTTAAGACATGGCCTTGAAACCAAGATGAGATATTCCATGTAAGACCGTATCTAGGATATGGCTTTGGCATCAAGATATGTGGGATGAGATTTAGTATCCTCGATTATTCACAGAAATTCATCGGGCAAATGAGTAAAGTTAAAATTAGATGACAAGAAAGATAAGTAGCTATTATCAAGTTGAAAATGAGTAAAGTTAAAATTAGATGACAAGAAAGATAAGTAGCAAAGCTATTATCAAGTTGAAAATGAGTATTATTCATGTTATGAATGATGAAGGAAAGATTATGATTATCATGTTAAAGTATACTGATCAATGTGATCAAGTGACACAGGTACCTTATTTATTCCACGAGGATGAAACTAGTAAGTATCATGTGATATGTAAGAATCAGTATGAGTAAGTAAGCTTTATACCTGAAATCTATGATACCATCGTTTATGTCAGATGGTTTATATTAATCAAGTATGTTGCTATGTGCATTATATGCAAACTTACTAAGCTAAATGCTTATGTCTTTTATTCTTTATTTCTATGTAGTTCTGCCAAGCCAATCTCGTAGATCATCGTCATCGGAGTTCAGAGCACACTATCAATTGCTATTTTGGTATAGCTAAGTTATTTTACTAAGTATGGCATGTATTCATTTTGAGAATATGTTCTAAGAAGAGCCAAAGTGTTGGCTAATAAGTTTATTATTCTTTCGTATATGGCTAAGTGATTGGCCAAAATTAACTAAGTATGTATGTTTATGGAGATCAATGAAGTATGTAGTAATGTTTATGAAAAATGTATTGAATTGAGCATGAGTTTGGTTTTGATTTCAGGGTGGCAATAGGCTTGGTAAATAGCCTCTAAGTGCCCACACGGGTAGACATACGGGCATGTGTCTAGGCCGTGTGTACCCTGCACCTTAGTATTTTAAGACATAATAGGCCACGGGCAAATCTCACGGTCATTTGTTTAGGCCGTGTGTGATACACGGTCAGAACATGGGCGTGTGCCCCAAACCGTGTGAATAAGTCAGTATATCAAGGTATAACACACAGTTTACATCCACGGGCGTGTCAAGGCCATGTGTAATTAGTCAGTGTCGACCACGGGTGAAGACACAGGCATGTGACCCCTGTTTTAAGGAAAAGTTTTCATTTGAGTTCCGGAAGTTTCCAGATACGTGTTTAAGGCCTCGTAGGCCTATGAAATGTATGATTAAACTAAGAAAGAGAAGTTTTTAATTCTGAACAAAATTTTATAGCCCGTAAGTACACGTTTTAAGTGAGTTCAAGCGTGGTAATGTCTCGTATCCAGTCTTAGCATCGGACTCGGGTATGGGGTGTTACACTTATTGTCAAGAAGAAAGAAGAAGCTGACAAATGGAAAGGAATGTTGTGTCCAAAGATCAAGAAAAAGCTGGATGTAAACATAAAAGATTCCTTAAAGTAAAGTTACCATTTTTAATCTTTTTGATGCCTTTATTGCTGACTTCATGTTGCCTTCATTCTGATTTCATATTACTATGCTATTTTTTAATATGCATGCAGTAATTGTTGGTGTGTTAACTATTTTTTAATATGCATGCAGTGAGTTTTTTTTATAATATGCATATAGTGACTTTTTTTAAGGGGTGTGTGTGTATTTTTATTGGTGGGGCTGCTGAAAAAGTTGTTTCAGTGATTATTTTTAACCAAACATGCTTTACTGTTTTTTAGGTGTGTTCCATCACATGCTGGTGGGGACAAGTATCAGGTTGAATGTGGTCCTGGCAGCCAACATATGGTGGACTTAGTTGAGAGTTGCTACTCCTGCAGGAGTTGGGATCTCACTGGCATCCCTTGCATACATGCATTGGCTATCATTCATCTAAAAGATGAGTTCCCAGAGACCTATGTACAAACCTGGTACACCAAGCAAACCCAGCTTCAAATTTACTCCAACTTTATAAATCCGGTAAGGGGTCCTAAACAATGGGCCTCTTTGTCAAACATGCTGCCAATACTGCCTCCTACTCTAAGAAGACTACCTGGCAGACCTACTAAGGTGAGAAGGAAAGAACCTGATGAAACACAAACAATAGAAAGGTTGAGCAAGAGAGGGGTGGACATGAGGTGCAGTAAATGCAAAAGAATAGGCCACAATAAGAGGAGTTGTAAAGGAGAAGTTGGCCAAAACATTCCAGTAAGCAATTTACCTTAAGTTTTAGTATACTTCTATTTATGAATTTGTTTGACAGATTTCTCTTGTTCCTGTAGGTCAAAAGACATAAAGTTGGTGTCCCAACTCAGCAACATGCTACCCCAAATCAGCAAGAGAGTACTCCAACTCAACAGGCTGCCTAAATTTAGTTACCTACTGCCCCAACTCATCAACAAGCTACCCTAAGAGAAAAGCTCCCATTGAAGAGAAGACCAACCACTATTAGATGGATGCCTTCTCCTCAAGAGTCATCCATGACAGACCATTGATGATGATGTGAATAGACTGCATTTTGTTAACATTTTGAAAATGTGTAAATTTGCCTGCTACTGATTTAGTAACTTAGGTAGATAATTTTTTTTGTAAATTTGCCTATGATTGCTATTGCTACTATTGATAAACTTAGGCATAGAGTCATTGAAATTTTTTGTAAATTTCCCTACAATTTACATCTGTTCACTTGTGTTGAATTGTAGGAAAATTTGGCAATATTTTGCCCCAATTCCTTTTGTAAATAGTTTGACTTTTTGGCCTTAATATATGAGAAATACATATGTGTTTTACCATCTGTTATCTCTTAAGATATACATTTGTAATCAACATTGAAAAATGTTGTTATCTTCTGGTTTGTTATCTCTTATCTTCTGCATTTTGAGTATTGAGGAATACATTTGTGTTTTTCATCTATTTGATTTCTTCAGAAGCTGATAGTGTAACATTGTAACATTGTGTTTCTCATTCTTCCTGGTTTGTTTGCTCATAAAAATAAGGGAAAATGGGTATTGCAAGGTGTTGTATTGTTGTTCTGACATTTAGTTACTGAAAATACTTGCAGCCATGTATACCAGCAGCCATGTATAACATATGTTAAGCAACAATGTACAATTTGTAATCAACAAAACTATCCCATTTCAATTTTCAAGTGTTTGTAAACAACAACATGAGCTGGTTAGCCATGTATACCAGCAGCCATGTTTAACATATGTTAAGCAACAATTACCAGCAGCCAACAACTATGTATACCAACATAACCAACAATATACCAGCAACAAAATTACAAAACATAAGCTGTTTTTCAATGCTAACAACAACAACATAAGCTGAACATAAGCTGGTTTCTAAGGTTTAAAAAAAATAGTATAGTTACAAATACAAGCACCAAAAACTAGGTTCTCTCCCTCCTCCTTGCATCCTCCAATTTCCTCACTTTTTTCAGAAGAGCCAACAACAGAATTTGTGGACGGGGCGTCAATGGCAGATCAAACCAACTGAAAAACTGACATGGTTGTCGAAATCTAGAGCCAAATTTGTTACACCCAAAAAACCTCCTACCTGGGTTGTCATTGGACCAAGTTGTGTTCAACTTGGCTGGGTTTCCACAATAGCACACCGGAATCACTTGAGGCATATCCATTTTTCCTCTTCTCCTTCTTCTTCTTTTTCTTTTTCTTTTTCTTCTCTTCTTATTCTTCTTCTTATTCTTTTTCTTAGCCCTAAAATGGTGCTGCTGTTGGTGTGTTAAAGTCTCAGTAATCGGCCAGCTAGACTTAAGGTTGACAGCAAGGGCGCCGTCACATGCCACATCACTTTGCCGTGACGGAAAACGGCAAAAAGGACTATTTTGTAACTTTTTGAAAGTTAAGTGATTGAAATGAAACCTAGGTGACTGTTTTGTCAGTTACCACAAAGTTGGGTGACTGTTGGTGTAATTTACCCTAAAAGAAACATGAAAACATATTTTTTGAAATAAAAAAATATTTAGAATAGTCTTTTTAATATATATTAAATTTATACATGAACTTTGGTCAAATGTGTAATTTGATATATGAACTTTGATTTGGTACAATTATACACATGAAATATGAATCGGATTTATATGTATACTTGGAACTTTAATTTTGATTCAATGCATACACATTTAGATAAGCAGATACATTTATTTTTATATTGGATTAATTTAATTGTTTTTTATGCGCAATATATGAGCGTAAAATGATGTTAATTTGAAAATGGTGTTAGTGATTTGTGAAAATTGAATCAAATCAAAGTTTCATGTATTTTTGTACAAAATCGAAGTTCATGTATAACATTGCACATTAAATCAAAATTCATGTATAGCTTTGATATTTATCCTGTTTCTTTTGCACTAGATATTAAACTCATTCATCCTTTTAATAGATCTAATCAATATATTAAAAAGGTTAAAATGTGATATTACTCCCTATACTTAAACAAAATTTAAAATTTAGTCTATGTACTTAAAAGTTAAAAATTAACTTCTCTTACTTTTCTGATTTAAAAATTTTAGCCCAATTATTAACATTGTTAGTATTTCTGTCAAAATTTACCAACTTAGCACGTTAATTAGACTATCTCAATTCTCATATGACGTTGCATATGATTGACAAAGTCGACAAATTTTAACAAAAATTACAAAGAATTATAATGATTAGACTAAAATTTTTAAAAAGTTGGTCCAATTTCCAATGTTATCTGGGCTGTTAAGGCCCAATACTTATTAAGCACATTTTAGTTATTCATTATTCTTCATTTATCTTTTATTATTTATTATTGTAAATTTATTTATAATATGGAAAATAGGCCGAACACTGAAGATTTTCATGAAAAAAAATTAAAAAATATATAAAGAGGAAAAAGAAAAGAAAAACCCAATAATAATCCTTTAGTAAGAAAAATAATAATGAAAATAAAATTAACGTTCACAATTTGACCCATGCCAATGCAACCACCAAATTGATTTTAAGACAAATGCACGCCGGAAAATCAACGAAAAAGATTTCCGATCAACTGAATTGTCGCTTGTTATAAGCATCTTCATTTACAAAACCAGAATTCTGGATCTGGAATTGTGGTTGTGCCATGACTATGCCACCTTGATTCGGAATCTCTACATTGCTCGTGCCCTTCTCTTTCGAGTTTAGGGTGTACAACCCCAATTTTGCCCGGGCTTACAAGCCCATTTTAACCCAAACCACTACAACCCAAAACCAACAATCAGACAACCCATACCCACTTAACCATTAAACCCAAACCAATTAACCCACAACCCATTAAACCTAAACCAGCCCAATACCTAAATGAAAAATAGAAAACAACAAACCCTAGGTGCGCCGCACCTAGGGTCTTCTACCTCCACCGCCCATGTCAACCTAGTGCCACCACTGTTTGCCTTCTGCCCCACTTGTCCTCTATTCTGTCGAAGCCTGCAGCCACCACCCACTGTCGCGTCAGCACCGCCCTCCACTTGCTCCACTTGCACCTGCAAAATATTGAAAGAGAAATGACAGCAATAACAAGTTGTAATGGCTATATAAGCCATCAAAATCTGTTGTAAAAAAGGGGGTTTTTATCAATAAAAAAGGAGAGAAATTCATGCATATTATACAATAAAAAAAACCATTATAGACACTCTCAAATATACAAGCACAAAATATGAAAAGCAAGTTTTAAATCGCAAAAAAGGGGCTTCGACTTCTCTGTTTTCTCCATTTTCGAAACTGTTGCATGTAAGATTTCTTCCAGTTCTTTATTTTTTTTTTCTAAAAAATTACATATATATATATACATATTAAATATAAAAAAAGAGATTTTTTCCTCGGCGCCACCGTGTACTGGCGGTCCTGGCCGTGACGAACTGCTGGCGTGAATGGACGAAATCATTGGACCTTGAACTGCAGAAAAAAAAACAAAGGATCAATTTTTTTTTTAAGGAGCAGCTCAAATGAATTTTATTTCTGAGTTTTAGGCCTTATATAGCCCCTTAAAACGACGTCATTTTGGGGCTGGCTTTTAACCCCCAAAACGACGTCGTTTCACTCGACCCGACCCAAATCCGACACGTGCCCGCAAAGGATCCGCGTGTTTTTAAAGGGAAGGGCTAATTGCACTTTTATCCCTTCCGTATTTTTATCATTTTTAATTAGATTTTTATTATTTCAAAATTTGGCCCGAACACTTAGTTTGGTTTTCAATTTGATCTCCCTCGTTGCTTCGTGTTTTGGCCAAAAGGGTTTATTGCGTACGTGGTCCCTCTGTTTCCTCCGCGTGTGCAAATTGATCCTTTTCTTTTATTTTTATCTCGAATTGACCCTAAAATTTTGTTTTATTTATAAATTAACCCCGAAGCTTATTTGATTTATAATTTAACCCCCCCACAGCACCTATTTTACCAAAATTGACCCTTTCCATTCTGTTTTAAGTTCAATTTGGCCCATTTGCTATATTATTTCATAATTTTTATTTGGTCTTGCAATCATTTTTGTCCTTTTTCTTTATTGTACTGTTGTCTGCTTATTATTTCATTATTACTAATATTATTATCATATTTTGTGTACATGTATATTATTATTACCTATTATATTATTGTTGATATTACACTATTGCTAATATTATATTATCATTTATTATCATTTTTTATGTATATATTATTATTATTATTACTATGTTATTATTGTATTACCGTTATTGCTAGATTATTATTATTACTATATTATTATTATTATTATTATTATTATTATTATTAATATTAATATTACTATTATATCCTTTTCTGTTATTATTAGCATTTTACTATTATTATTATTATTATTATATTGTTATTATTGTCACTTATATTATTATTCTCACCCCATTACTATTATTTTATATATTACTATTTTATTATTTAATTATCATCATTATTGTTATTTTATTTTCATTATTATTGCTATTACTATTATTTGTTATTATCAATATTCTCATCGTTCGTCTCACTAATCCTTCCCAACATCTCAATTTTATAACGACCAATATTCCATATTAGCGATTAGAAATCAAGCCCTAACTTCTGGGTTCGATTTTTCTCGCTTAAGCTAAACAACGGAGTGTCCCTTTTAAAATCGCAATTTAAAATTTAAACAAAACACTTTATCTCGAAAATTCGAAATGTCGCTACTCTAACTTCTGGACTCGACACCTGAATCTTGTGAGATAAGTTTCTTTTCCTTCTAAAATAAAGGCAATATTCCTAATTTGGATTCTCGAGAAATCGAGCCCTAACTTACTGGGTTCTGATTTCTCGTTTGACAAATGACGGGAGATCCTCTTTGTAACATCCTGAATTAGGGGTTGTTTGAAATTTACTTATCTTTCCCATGTGTGTGCTTGAGAGATATGTATGCTTGATTGCCTGATATATTCAAGGGTCTAGTCATGACCCCGGACTAATTGGACTTAGGGCTAAAATTTATTTTAAGCACTTGAGAAGGGGGAAGCTAGGTGAGATAGGGGATAAGAGAAATTTTGTGAGAAGTTTGACACAATAAATAGCTTGGCAAAGTGGCTTCCATGCGCCACTTAGGTGCTAAGAAGGTGGCGTCTAAGGGTGTTTCAAGGGAAGAGGTTCGAGTCGTGGGAGTTACAAGGAGGGAGGCGTTTTATTTTTGGGCTTTTTGGCGTTAAAGGAAGGAGGGGTCAAGTTAGAAGGCTTTAAAAGATTTTTGTGATGGAATTGGGACATGAAAGTCGTTTGGTGGAGTGGCTTGGGGCGCCACTTAAGGGTGTTGGCAAGTGGACTCAAGTTCGAGTCTCGGCAATAGCATAAGGCTTTTATTTTTATTTTTTTGAAAGATGGCGCCATGATGAGTAAGAGTTGGACGACATGTGGGGACTTTGGGAAGAAAGGGATAAGCTTTTATTTTTGGAGATTTCGGCTTATATGGGATAAAGGATAAACATTTTTTTTTGAAGAAGTGATAAAAATTTATCTCAAAGGGGAGAAATGGCCGATTATAGGATTCTTTGGTGTGGTATTTCAGTTTTGAAAGGGTGATTAGGGAGGCTTGCCGAAGTTGTTTCTCTTTTTCTCTCAAGCACCTAGCCGAATTCCCTATCTCCCTCAACTCTTTCTCCTTTGTTTTCATTCTTTCTCAAAACCGAAACTCCTATCTCCCTTTTCTCATTATTTCTTTCTTTCTCTCTAGCCGAACATACTCCATTGGTGTGCCAAAATTCCCTTCCTCCTAATTGATTCACTTTGGCCGAATATTAAGTGGGTATTTATCTCTTCGGGATTTTCTTTTTTAATCGATTGTGAAGGTAAGTGTTTTGCGAAACTCTCTTCCCACATTCTCCTCGTTCTCTATCGATTTGGTTGAAGAGAAAAGCGAGATCCAGCATTTATTGATGTTTGACTAACCACTATTTGAAACCAATTTCATCTAGGAACTCCGGATTTTCAATCTTGTAGATCTAATTCCCATTCTCTGCTAATCTATTTGGTAAGTCTACGGTAAGAGATTCTCTTTTAGTCTTTCCATTAGATACTTGGAAAAGTCGAAAACTAACCACTTGTGTAAATCTAAGGTTGGCCGATTGCAAGGAATCCAGTGTGTGGCTTCGGGATTTGGTTGGAAACCAAATCGGGTCAAGGTAGGTACCACAAGTGAGTCTTCAGGTTTTAACTAATTTGGCCGAATGGGTGTATGGGCACTAACTTTGATGAATTGGCCGATTGTAGGGGGGAAAACAATCTCTCGGGATTTCGCTAATATATTCGGGATTTGTTAGTCTCACAAGTAAGCAGGTGTGTAAAAACTCACTACACACTTTATTAATTTACATGACTATATTGTTGTTTTTTTTTTTATCATTGTGGTAGTGCTTGTGGACATAAGCATGTATTTCGGGTAAGTTCCCTATCTCATGATCTATGATGTATGTGTATGCCATCATATGCTGTTAAATGCATGATATATGATATTGTTATGTAAGCATGATGATGGTGGGATTGATGAGAGGAGGGGATGATTTTATGGGTGTCACGGTGGTTTTGACCACAAGATGGGTTGGCCCCATCGATTTATTGTGACTTGGTCACGGTGGTTTTGACCACACCGATGATTATTGTGACTAAGTCCCGGTGGTTTGGTACCACCAGTGGTTTTGACCACATTATGATATTTGTGACCTATGGTCATCGGTGGTTTTGACCACACGATGGGTTGGCCGATCATTTAAATTGTGACACTAGTCACGGTGGTTTTGACCACGGTGGTTTTGACCACGGGGTAGTTAAGAATACGGATGGTTAGTGGGGTTGCATATTTGCATGTTTATTAATAAATTGTGTATGAGTTGTATTTTAGGGTGGGGATTTACACTGAGTCTTGGTGACTCACCCCCTTCCCTTACCATTTTGCAGATGAGTAGATCGCGGAGATGGAGCCGGAGAGGACTCGAGGCGGCCATGCTTACCATTGGATTTGAATTTATTTGGTTAAAGTTAATATTATTTATTTTCTAAGTCTTTTTATTTTGGGATTGTAATAAGGCCGCTATTTATTATTTGGATGTTTTAATTAGTTGTTTACTTTACTTATACTATATTACAAAAAGGAATTTATAAATGTTAAGTGAACCGGTTAAAAGTAACTTTTTAAACTTAATAAAGTCTACGGGTTTTCAAAGATGTTACCATCGGGTAACAAACTACACCAAGTCAATTGTAACCTTGACAAATTTTGAAGTTTTACATGATCAATCATTTTAAAAGGGTTCATCAACCCAACCATGTTTATGAAAATAATCCCAACTGAGTTTTATCAAACCCGATTTAATACCTTAGCCACATTTTAACAAGTTTTCACGAGCACTCAAAAGGTTTTTCAAATTATTTTACTCGTGACATACCGGATCCGTCGAACTCATGAAATTTGGGTTTGGGGTGTTACATTTTGGTATCGAGCCGGTTCAAAACTCGACTATAGGGGCCCAAGGCCCAAAATGTTTTGTTTTTGTTAGTAGGCCTTATTAGAATGTTTTGGGAAATTGTTTTTGGCTTGAATAACATGGCACCGAGTCTCCGGCACCTATCCGCCTAGGTAAGTAATTCTATCTATTTTTCTTTGTGAATATTTGATGAGGGGTAGAAGGGTAAATTGGGAACGTAGATTATTAGCGTAAAAATTATTGAACCCTAGGGCTAGCTTACCCCAACAAACAAGACATAAGATTTAATAATTCCCTAAACAACCCTGTGAGTTGTCACTGAGCAAGGGATGTGGTAATCGTATATCGCATGTCTAGGATTGGATTCGGTGGGAGCACGGTATTTAAGCGATCTAGTGACTCACCTCCTACCCACTCGAATCCTACCCAGTGCGTGGTGACGGTTCATCCTAAATTGAGACGACACACTCATGAAGCTAAACTTGATAACTAAAACCCGAAAGAGACGAGCTGTTTTATTTTTGAAGTAATTAAAACCTTGCTTTAAAAAAATGATGACCAAAATACCCCTCAGTTTGAAAAATGACCAAAATACCCCTGGCTTATAAATTACCAAAATGCCCTCCGTATGAAAAATTTCCAAATAGAAAATTTTCAAAATATCCTTCTTTTGTGAAATCAACTAGAACCAAATTTTGGAAATCTTTTTATGAAAAATTACTAAAATACCCCTAGTGGTAAAATTACAAAATCTAACCAACAAAATTACCAGAATAACCCTGATTTTTAAAAATTTGCAACATCACTGTTTTGGAAAATGTAATTCTCAAAAAGAACCATCAATGTTTTACAACCTTTGAAATGTCCCTGATTTATTAAATTTTACAGATTCACCCCGATTTGTGAAAATTACCGAAATAGCCCTGAGGTCTAAAATTACCGAAATACCCTTGGATTTCAAAATTTTTCAAAATACCCCGGGAATTTAAGAGTTCCAAAATACTTTTTGAAAAAACCATACGAGAATTTTTACTTTTGAAAAAAATTACAAAAATACCCCTATAGGACAAATTACGAAAATACCCATTGGTAGTGGAAAAACAATCACAATGAAAACTCCAACGTCTCTTTGAATGAATGAATGGAAAACTGTGTGCATGTATAATTGCGAAAGAAACACCCCTAAAACTCCTATCATAAAATTTTTTCGCGGATAATCAAGTGAAACAAGGTACTAATGCATAAAATTTTTAAAACAGATAAACGCAATCGTTAGAAATGAGTACGAGAGGTCGTGGGCATCCGCCCCGTGGCCGTGGAAGGGGTAGGATGACCTTGTCCGAGCCAATGAGGTCCGGACATGGGTGCAGAAATGAGATCTGGGATCTGTCGGTGGCCAGCCGAGTTTCAAGATCAGACGGGTGGTAACGACGTGGTATCCCAAGCTGTACTACGGGTATTAGAACGAGTTCTTGAGGCGGTATGGCAGGAGCCCATAATCTGTGGTGGCACCAGGTCTGGTGAATCTTGGTTAGAATGTGAAAGGATCATGGATGACCTAGATTTTCTGATTGAGGAGAAATTAAAGGGTATAATTTCTTTGCTTCGGGATGAGTCATATCAGTGGTGGCTCACTGTGAGAGATGGAACGATGGCAGAAAATCTCACTTGGGAATTCTTCAGAGATTCCTATAAAAAAAGTATATCGAGAACTAGCTACGTGGATGCACAATGAAGGCTTTCTTGAACTGGTTCAAGGCAATAAAACAGTGGCGAGTATGAAATTTGAATTCCTACGGTTGAGTAGGTATGCTCGTGGTATTGTGGGTACCGAGCATGAACGCTGTGTTAGATTTGAGAATGGGCTTAGAGATGAGTTGAGGATGATGATAGCTCCACAGTAGGAATGGGAGTTCGCTGTCTTAGTAGAGAAATCGAAGGTTGTTGAAGGGGTAAGACAGTCAGTTAGACGGAACCAAGATCGGAATTGGAATAAGAGGAGCTCCGGACCTTCAAAGTTTTGGTGTCAATGAGAAGAGGATAAGGTTTGGGGGTCGATCAAGTCGCTAGGCACACATCGCTATTAATCCTCAATGGTCACACGGTGTATTCGGTGTGACAAGTCTCACACGGGAGAATGTTGGAATGATAACCGGAGATGCTTCGAGTGTGGGTCCTTGGAGCATCGAGTTAGAGACTGTCTGAAAAAGGCAGCTAGACTGAGATCAGAGGGTTAGGATCGTGCACCGAATAGAAGGGATAATCAACAACCAGCAAGGGGTCGTGGTGCAGGAAGAGGAAGTAATGGTGCTGACAGAGGTCGTGGGGCACCGAGGGGAGGTACCGGTGAATGCGAGGCTAAACAACTGGTCTAATCTATGCCGCGAGGCGTCAAGAGGAGGGTGACGTACCGGACGTCATAACCGGTATGTTCCTGATCTTTGGTGTGCCCTATAATACTTTGATTGACATTGGCTCAACCCACTCATACATTGCTAGTAGCGTAGTGGAAACTCTGCATCTAGACTCTGAGCTTACTTCTAGGAGGATGACTGTAATAAGCCCCCTAGGTCACTCTATAGAAGTAAGTAGACTCTATAGGGACGTACCCCTAGAACTCCAAGGGGTCGTGTTCTTGGCAGACTTGATGGAACTACCGTTCCGGGAGTTTGACCTGATCTTCGGGATGGATTGGCTAGTAGCCTGGATTGCGCAGCTAAGCGCATGGTATTAAAGACAGTGGAAAGTGATGAGGTGGTGATGATAGGTAAAAGGAGAGATTACCTATCTAGTTTGGTTTCGGCATTGAAGGCGGAAAGGATGGTTAGGAAGGGTTGTGAAGCTTATGTGGTGCACGTCTGTGCCTTGGAAGCTAAGGATATTGCTGTGGGAGATGTTCGGACTGTAAGGGACTATGTTGATGTGTTTCCAGAGAAACTTCCGGGTCTACCTCCTGACCGTGAGGTTGAATTTGGTATCGACTTGCTACCAGGAACCGCACCCATATCTATAGCTCCGTATCGGATGGCGCCGAAAGAATTGGTAGAGTTGAAGGCGCAGATTCAGGAATTGTTGGATAGAGGGTTCATCCGACCAAGTGTATCACCGTGGGGAGCTCCAGTGCTTTTTGTCAAGAAGAAGGATGGGACGTTGAGGATGTGTATAGATTATCGACAACTGAACAAGTTGACAATAAAGAACCGGTATCCTTTGCCCAGGATTGACGATCTATTCGATCAACTCAAAGGGGCATCGTTGTTCTCTAAGATTGACCTTAGGTCAGGGTACCATCAGTTTAAGGTGAAGGAGGCTAATGTCCAGAAGACGGCATTCCGTACTCGGTATGGACACTATGAGTTTCTGGTAATGCCTTTTGGTTTAACGAATGCACCGATCGTGTTTATGGACATGATGAACCGGGTTTTCCAACCCTATCTGGATCGATTTGTCGTGGTCTTCATAGATGACATTTTGGTGTACTCGAAGTCAGAAGAGGAGCATGACGCACATCTTCGTGTGGTTCTGCAAGTTCTAAGGGAGAAGCAGTTGTATGCCAAATTCAGCAAATGTGAGTTCTGGCTCAAAGAGGTAACTTTTTTAGGGCATGTTGTTTCAGCCAAGAAAATCAGGGTGGATCCCCGTAAGATTGAGGCGGTATTGGAGTGGAAGCCACCAAAGTCTGTTACAAAAATTTAGAGTTTTCTGGGGTTGACGGGATATTACCGAAGATTTGTGGAAAATTTCTCCTTAATCGCAGCACATTTAACTAAGCTGTTGAGAAAAATAGTTTCGTTTGTGTGGTCTGAGAAGCAGCAAGAGAGTTTCGATAGGCTGAAGAGGATTTTGACGGAGGCACCAGTCTTGATTCAGCCAAAGGTAGGGAAGGAGTTCACTGTATATTGCGATGCATCACATACTGGTTTAGGGTGTGTGCTGATGCAAGAAGGGAAGGTGGTTGCTTATGCGTCACGGCAGTTGAGGCCTCACGAAGCTAACTACCCGACACATGATTTAGAATTGGCTGCTGTGGTATTTGCCTTGAAAATCTGGAGGCACTACCTGTATGGGGAGAAGTCGGTAGTGTACATAGATCACAAAAGTTTAAAGTACCTCCTGACTCAGAAGGATTTAAATCTGAGGCAGCGGAGGTGGATTGAGTTGTTGAAGGACTACGACTGCTCAATCGAATACCATCCGGGGAAGGCTAATGTGGTAGCTGATGCATTGAGCCGAAAGGTGGTAGCGAATTTGCGAGCAATGTTTGCTCATCTAAGTCTCTATGAGGATGAGAGCCTTTTGGCGGAATTACAAGTGAAGCCGTCTTGGATTAATGAAGTAAAGCAAAGGCAGATGACTGATAAAGCTTTGAATACTCGGAGGTTGCGAGTACAGAATGGTGAGGCCGAAGGTTTCAGTTTGGGTAGTAATGGGGTGTTGTACTTTCAGGGGAGAGTATGCATGCCTAAGGATGAGGAGTTGAGGCAGCGAATCCTTAAAGAAGCTCATAGCAGTGCGTACGCTATGCACCCGGAAAGCAGCAAGATGTATCGAGATTTAAGGAGCAATTTTGGTGGCCAAGGTGCAAGCGGGAAATAACCGAGTTAGTGGGCAAGTGTCGACATGCCCGACAAGTTAAGGTGAGCATCAATTGCCATCGAGTTTATTACAACGATAAAGATCCCACATGGAAGTGGGAGGAGATTACTATGGATTTTGTAAGTGGGCTTCCCTTACATGATGAAGAAAGATGCCGTTTGAGTGGTAGTAGATCGGTTGACTAAGTCAGCTCATTTCATACCGGTGAGGGTTGACTACTCGCTTCAAAGATTAGCCAAGTTGTACATCGCAGAGATAGTACGGTTGCATGGAATACCTGTGTCCATTATCTAGGATCGGGATCCTCGGTTTACATCAAGATTCTGGAAGGCTTTACATCAGGTGTTAGGCACAAGGTTGAATTTCAGCACGGCTTTTCATCTGTAGTCTGATGGACAATCTGAGAGAGTAATCCAAGTGTTGGAAGATATGCTGAGGGGCTGTGTTTTGGACTTTCGTGGTAGTTGGGAGGAGTACCTACCTTTTACAGAATTCGCTTATAACAATAGTTATCAAGCGAGCATTCAGATGGCACCGTATGAGGCGCTGTATGGTCGAAAATACCGTACTCCTACATGTTGGACGGAACTAGGAGAACGCCGGATGTTGGGTCCAGAGTTAATAGCGGAGACGGAGGATAAAGTTAGAGTAATTCAGGCTCGTCTTAAGGAGGCGTCGGACAGGCAAAAATCCTACGCTGATCTTAAGCGAAGAGAGGTGGAGTATGCCGTGGGTGATAAGGTTTTCTTGAAGGTATCACCTTGGAAAAAGGTGCTGAGGTTTGGCCGGAAGGGCGAGCTAAGCCCTAGATTTATCGGACCGTACACAGTGTTGAAACGTGTGGGATCGGTAGCTTACCAGCTTGAGTTGCCAGCAGAATTGAGCCAGATCCATGATGTCTTCCATGTTTCGATGCTGAGACGCTATCGATCGGATCTATCGCACGTAGTGCCGGTAGCGAAAATTAAAGTGAACTCGGACTTGCCTTTCGAGGAGGAGCCAGTACAAATCTTGGATCGAGATGTCAAGGTTCTGAGGAGGAAGTCAGTGCCTTTGGTAAAGGTGTTATGGCGAAACCATGGTACGGAGGAGACCACATGGGAACCCGAGGATGTGATGCGGTAGTAATACCCCATCTCTTCTAATCCAGGTAATTTCGAGGCTGAAATTCTTTTTAAGGGGGGTAGAACTGTAACATCCTGAATTAGGGGTTGTTTGAAATTTACTTATCTTTCCTATGTGTGTGCTTGAAAGATATGTATGCTTGATTGCCTGATATATTCAAGGGTCTAGTCATGACCCCGGACTAATTGGACTTAGGGCTAAAATTTATTTTAAGCACTTGAGAAGGAGGAAGCTAGGTGAGATAGGGGATAAGAGAAATTTTGTGAGAAGTTTGACACAAGAAATAGCTTGGCAAAGTGGCTTCCATGCGCCACTTAGGTGCTAAGAAGATGGCGTCTAAGGGTGTTTCAAGGGAAGAGGTTCGAGTTGTGGGAGTTACAAGGAGGGAGGCATTTTATTTTTGGGCTTTTTGGCGTTAAAGGAAGGAGAGGTCAAGTTAAAAGGCTTTAAAAGATTTTTGTGATGGAATTGGGACATGAAAGTCGTTTGGTGGAGTGGCTTGGGGCGCCACTTAAGGGTGTTGGCAAGTGGACTCAAGTTCGAGTCTCGGCAATAGCATAAGGCTTTTATTTTTAATTTTTTGAAAGATGGCGCCATGATGAGTAAGAGTTGGACGGCATGTGGGGACTTTGGGAAGAAAGGGATAAGCTTTTATTTTTGGAGATTTCGGCTAATATGGGATAAAGGATAAACATTTTTTTTGAAGAAGTGACAAAAATTTATCTCAAAGGGGAGAGATGGCCGATTATAGGATTCTTTGGTCTGGTATTTTGGTTTTGAAAGGGTGATTAGGGAGGCTTGCCGAAATTGTTTCTCTTTTTCTCTCAAGCACCTAGCCGAATTCCCTATCTCACTCATCTCTTTCTCCTTTGTTTTCATTCTTTCTTAAAACTGAAACTCCTATCTCCCTTTTCTCATTATTTCTTTCTTTCTCTCTAGCCGAACATACTCCATTGGTGTGCCAAAATTCCCTTCCTCCTAATTGATTCACTTTGGCCGAATATCAAGTGGGTATTTATCTCTTCGGGATTTTCTTTTTTAATCGATTGTGAAGGTAAGTGTTTTGCCGAAACTCTCTTCCCACATTCTCCTATTCTCTATCGATTTGGTTGAAGAGAAAAGCCGAGATCCGGCATTTATTGATGTTTCGGCTAACCACTATTTGAAACCAATTTCATCTAGGAACTCCGGGATTTTCAAAGCTGTAGATCTAATTCCCCATTCTCTGCTAATCTATTTGGTAAGTCTACGATAAGAGATTCTCTTTTAGTCTTTCCATTAGATACTTGGAAAAGCCGAAAACTAACCACTTGTGTAAATCTAAGGTTGGCCGATTGCAAGGAATCCAGTGTGTGGCTTCGGGATTTGGTTGGAAACCAAATCGGGTCAAGGTAGGTACCACAAGTGAGTCTTCGGGTTTTAACTAATTTGGCCGAATGGGTGTATGGGCACTAACTTTGATGAATTGGCCAATTGTAGGGGGGAAAATAATCTCTCGGGATTTCGCTAGTATATTCGGGATTTGTTAGTCTCACAAGTAAGCAGGTGTGTAAAAACTCACTACACACTTTATTAGTTTACATGACTATATTGTTGTTTTTTTTATCATTGTGGTAGTGCTTGTGGACATAAGCATGGATTTCGGGTAAGTTCCCTATCTCATGATCTACGATGTATGTTTATGCCATCATATGATGTTAAATGCATGATATAGGATATTGTTACGTAAGCATGATGATGGTGGGATTGATGAGAGGAGAGGGATGATTTTATGGACTGTCACCAGTGGTTTTGACCACAAGATGGGTTGGCCCCATCAGATTTATTGTGACTTCGGTCACCAGTGGTTTTGACCACACCGATGATTATTGTGACTAAGTCCCAGTGGTTTGGTACCACCAGTGGTTTTGACCACATTATGATATTTGTGACCTATGGTCATCAGTGGTTTTGACCACACGATGGGTTGGCCGATCATTTAAATTGTGACACTAGTCACGGTGGTTTTGACCACCGGTGGTTTTGACCACACGGGGTAGTTAAGAATACGGATGGTTAGTGGGGTTGCATATTTGCATGTTTATTAATAAATTGTGTATGAGTTGTATTTTACGGGTGGGGATTTACACTTGAGTCTTGGTGACTCACCCCTTCCTTACTATTTTGCAGATGAGTAGATCGCGGAGATGGAGCCGGAGAGGACTCGAGGCGGCCATGCTTACCGTTGGATTTGAATTTATTTGGTTAAAGTTAATATTATTTATTTTCTAAGTCTTTTTATTTTGGGATTGTAATAAGGCCGCTATTTATTATTTGGATGTTTTAATTAGTTGTTTACTTTACTTATACTATATTACAAAAAGGAATTTATAAATGTTAAGTGAACCGGTTAAAAGTAACTTTTTAAACTTAATAAAGTCTACGGGTTTTCAAAGATGTTACCATCGGGTAACAAACTACACCAAGTCAATTGTAACCTTGACAAATTTTAAAGTTTTACATGATCAAACGTTTTAAAAGGGTTCATCAACCCAACCATGTTTATGAAAATAATCCCAACTGAGTTTTATCAAACCCCGATTTAATACCTTAGCCACATTTTAACAAGTTTTCACCAGGCACTCAAAAAGGTTTTTCAAATTATTTTACTCCGTGACATGCCAGATCCCGTCAGGACTCATGGGCCGGGTTTGGGGTGTTACACTCTTCAAATATAAAGCTAAGTTTTAAAAGGCGAGCTTAGTTTCGGAAGTCTAAAGTATTGCGCCCTAATGCTTTATCTCTTCGAAAATAAGAGAGTCTTAACGTCCCTTCCGATCCCTTCAAGTTTTAGAAATAAAAGTATCTATTTTGAATCATTTCAAAGTTTTCAACATTAGGACATCGATCAATCAATTTGGTACCAAATTTGGGCGTGTCGAGGTGCTAACCCTTCCTCATCGTGTGAGACTCTGAACTTATTTTTGGATTTCGTAGACCAAAATCGTTGTTTTGATAAATCAAGCATTTATTAAAATAAGCATTTTACGAGGTGACCGATCACACCTCATCAAAAAAAGATTGGTGGCGACTCCCTTCTTTTTCGTTTTCAAAACCCGAGTCGACCGCGTCGTTTCCTGTTTTATCAAAAAATGGTTAACACATAGGGTTTGATAATAAAAGACTCCGAAAATGGAACTTACAGCAGCCAAGACAGCTCCGGTGGCAAACACTCCTGGTTTGATAACATAGTAGTAGTAGCCGCCGTTTTTCACAATTACTTCATCATGTTTATCATTCAATGTTGCACCGACTAGCAATAGACCCATACCAATAATAAATGTAATCCTGCATCAACATGTCCCTGGGTATCAACATTAAGGTTACAGAAAAGGAAATCCAGAAAATTGAAGATTAATAAAAAAGTGAAGTCTCTAAGTATTATCAGATAGAGGTGTTCAAGCTAGACCTGTCACCCATATCTAACCGGGACCGGCTCGGTCCATCAACACCTCTAGTTCAAGGTTCAAGTTAAGATGTGATTCTAAAAAATTTTAAAAGCTTAAACCTATCTATCCAAAAGCTCATTTCTTTGTTTAAAGAGTATTAAATATTAAAATTATTTTTATATTTTTTATTGTTTATAAATAGTAAAATAGGTCAGATCAAATTAATTCAGAGTTAAAAAATATAAATTCAAACTCGACTAAAAATAAACCAAGCTGAGATGATTGGGTCAGGTGGTCGAGTCATGAACAACTCTAGGATTTTGATGGAAAATTACCATGAAATAATATAGAAGCAAAAGTGGCAACATTTATTATTATTTGAGCCATCAAAATCGTTGCTGCTGATATTATGCTAAAAACAAGCGCAGGGCTATGAGGATATGAACATTGTCTGAAACTATCCAACTTCACTTGCGAAGCCTAAAAAACATAAACAAGAATTTAAAACAGAACCCAATATACAAAACCTAATTAAGAAAACCTTAATCTATGCAAAAAAAAACATATGATGATGTTTTATGTTCCATTACCTTAACCCTTGTAACTTCAGCAGCAAAGCCAACACCTGCTGATATCATCCCCAAAAGGGCCACAACAAAGCATAATATACCCATTTTGTCCATCTCTGATTACTTTCTCTCCTACACTTTCCTGGGAAAAAAAACTGAGAATTTTTCGTTTGGTTGATGAGAAAATGGAAATTGTTTGTTTGTGTCTGTCTGAATTCTGAGACTATAAAGCTTTTGCTGATTCTGAGTATTGCTTTGTGGTGCCTGCCTTTGGGATGACGACTTTATACAATATTTATAGGATTTTAGGCTAACATTTTTATTTTTTAAAGGGTGAAATAGATTTAAGGTCACTAAATTATTAGAAAATTTGTGTTTTAGGTCACTTAACTTTAAAAACTTATAAAATGGTGGTTAAATTATTCGAAAGTTTTTATTTAAGTTATTGGACTGTTAAAGTCACTATTGTATGGTCTTTTTTAATCTTATTTTGCTTCTCTTCTATAGTTCAGTTTTTTTTATTAAACAACTTTGAACGTTAAGAATTTGCGAACCAAAATCCAAACAACTAATTTTTTCTCCTATCTCCGACACTGACCATCAGACAACTTGGATCTAAGGTATGGTATTCTACTTCCACCACCGTACAGATTGTCGAATTGTTACTTAGAGCTCGCTAGCCGAACTTAAAAAAAAAAAAAACCTACCAACCTAGTGGTTTGAACAAAAATCTTCAAATAGTTCAGTGAGCATTTTGTAACTTTTTTGAAGTTGAGTGACTAAAATGTAAATTTACTAATAGTTTAATACATCAGGTGTAGTTTACCCTATTTAAAAAGGTATAAAGCAACATTTAGTCCTAATCTTGGTAAGTTTTTTCAACTTAGTCCCTATTTTTTTAAGTTCACATTAGTATTGAAATTTGATAATTTTTCCCAACTTAGGTCCATGCAGTGATATGGCACTTTACTATTGTGCCACATCATCTCAAAGACCAAAATTATGAAAAATTGTTAAGTTCCAATACTAACATGGACCAAAAAAGTTCAAGATCAAATTGAGAAAAGTTGTCAAGTTTAGAGACTAAATGGTGTATTATTCCTTTTTAAAAAAATATACTTAAATTTCATAAAATAAATGTTTTATTTAATATAAAAGTATTTAAAAGGCATTCATTAACCATTCTCAGTTTTATATTCTTCTTGTCATTAGTGATGTGAAATAAGATAATTGTTTTCCTTGGTCAAAATGAAAGAATTATTATTTTATACATGTCAAAAATATATTTTAATATATTTTTATTGTGGGATTTAAATATTTTATTTTAATATAGGTTAATACTAAAATTAAATTTAAGATTACAAGTTGGTATAATCATAATTTTATCCTTCCATTTAATTTTTCATTCTTTTTAGCCCTTAAACTTGTGGAAGACATATCAACATTTAATCAGCTTTATTAAAATTTTAAAAATTCAAAAAATTATAAAATTTGTTTTTAAATTTTAAAATAATTTAAATTATTAAAAATATTAAAAAATACTTTTTAATATTTTAAAAATTTAAAATTAATTAAATGCTAACATGTCATCTACGTGGCAATCCATGTGTATGCCACCTGAGCAAAGTTAAAAAACAATAACTTTTCTATTTATTTTAGGGTGATTTGACAAAAAAAAATGAGTTTAATCGCTAAAAGAGGCGAAAAATTAAACATAGGACTAAATTGAATTTTTTGTAAAATTGAAGGATAAAAATTCATTATTCCTTGATTTTATATGAAAAATATTAAAAAAAACAATTACTTTCCCCTAAACTAATTTTAACTAATGATACCAATTCAAGTACATAAAAAAAATTAGAGCAGAAAGGAGTGGATTAGAAGGTAATAATTAGAGAAGAACGTGGTTTGCAATATCTCTGCTCTTGTTCATCTAATTTCAAAGTCAAAGAGAATAATTATATTCTTTAAAAATCAAGAGGTAGGTGGCTTTTTTAAATATATATATATATATATACACAAAAATGGATAGCGGTAAAAATGTGCGATTTATTCTGTTTAGAACAGAATAGACAGTCGTCGAAAAAAATAATCCGATTAATAAGGAGGAGAGAATAAGGTTTTGAAATGGAGAGAAGAGGAGATAGAGATATAAGTTGCTTGGGTTACTTAGTCCTTAATCTCTAGGTTTTATATTCTTGTTGCCTCTTGTCTTGAGGTGTCACGTGTTAAACTGTCATGTGTTAAGTTACTATTTTTGAATTATGTGACTTAATACCATAAGCTTAGGTAGAATAATGAGACGTGATAGTTGAGATTTAATATGATAGCTAATAAATGGGTTTGTTTGCCAAGCAATTTGTAAATCGAGAAGCTCTTACAAATAATCTCCTCAGAGAGTCTATTTGTATTACTCAGAGACTTGACTGTCTAGACCATCAATCAATGTAACTTTTTTTAAAAATTATTTGTATTTAATATTTATAATAAAATTAATATTTGGTACAATATAATATTTAAGTTTTAATATATTGGAGATCCTTGTATATTTTTATATTTAAAATTAATTCATATACTCCAATTTTGAGAGAGTTCTCGTATATTTTTTTGGCCCCATCATCGAATTTTTCAAAAACATTATTTATATGGCAACTATAAAAAAAAGTAAAATAACATTTTTAGTCCTCTCACATTTACTTTCAGCATTGTTAGGTCAAGAGAACATGTAACTGTATACAGTTCAGCAAAGTCAACATTAAATTTGATTGGGAATGTGGATGTTCAAAAACTTTCTGTAAAACATTATTTATTTTGCTGAGTAATCTAATAGAGCTGACTTCTAAAATGAAGCCACAAGTCGTTGGTAGAAGAAACAGCGAAGTTTTCTTCTATGTTAGGTTAAATTCTGCTATTAGTCCCTGCATTTTGCGAAAGTTATGGATTTAATCTCTGTATTTTAATTTGATCATTGTTAATCCTCATATTTTTTAGATTTTAAAATTTAAGTCATCACCAAATATTAATTGTTAAATTCGTTAAATTGAGCTATGTTATTTCTAAAATTTGATGCGTTAAACATATTATCATATGTATAATTCCATCTCAACTTATTATTTCCACGCATTACTCACTAATAAATGAATTAACGACTTTCATTTACGTCAAGCCTAAAATTTTAAAAGTCTAAAAGTATAAGAACGTAGAATGATCCAATTAGAGAATATGGAGCAAATCTACAATTATACATATTGTTGTAAGCCCAATTTTGCCCATCAACCCAGACCCAAATAATAACCCGAGGCCCAAATCATTGGCCCATTAACTCACAACCCATTAAACAAATACCCAAACCCTAGCCCACAGAAGCCCAAAACCAAAGCAGAAAAAAAACCAAACCCTAGCCCCAAGTGGCGCCATAACCTAGGGTCATCTACCCTCTGTCGTCGCTGAAGCTTTTGAACCACCGTCCTGACACTGCCACTGTCGCCATCACCGACCCCTCCACTTGCGCCGAATACCTGCAAACAATAAATAGGAAAAGACTTAACATGTATCAAGTTGTAAAACGATTGGTTATAAAAACCAATCTAATCTCTTTGTAAAGGGGCCTTTTTTTGGAAAATCAATATCAGAAAACAGAGATTGGATCAATAGCAATATAGAGTCGTACAAAAAAAACAAAGTCAGAGAATAGCAAAGAACAGCAACACAGATTAAACAAGAAGGCATCAGAAAAACACAAAAGATCCATTAAAATCAAAGGAAACAGAGGCTAAAGGTGATTTTTCTTTTATTTTCGAAAGTTGTTTCTTTTCCCTTCTTTTCAATATATATATATATATATATATATTACCATATTATAAAAAAATATATATAAAAAAAAGAGAGGAAAAAATTCACCTTTTGCAAAATTTACATTGCAGGTGGTGTGGCAAGCCTGACGGAAGGCGGCGATTGGCGATTGGACTCATGGGATCCTCCTTCTTTCGGACTGCAGAGAGAGAGAGAGAATTAAAATTTTTTAAAGCGGCACCTCAAGCGATTTTTTACGGATTTTGGACCTTTTATAGCCCTCAAAACGACGTCGTTTTGGGGTTGGCCTTTAGCCCCAAAACGACTTCGTTTCACCTTACCCGGCCCGGATCCGACCCGTACCCTAAGAGGATCCGCGTGTTTTTAAGCCAAAGGGGAAATTGCGCTATTGGTCCTTCCGCATTTTTAGTTTTTAAAATCAAACTTTTAATTGTTGCAACATTGGCCCAAGAATTTTTTGCGGTTTGCGGCTCGGTCCCCCGTTAAACGCTGCGTTTAACTTACCTGGAAAAATTACCTTTTTGGTCCCCCACCTTTCACGCGCGTGTGTTTCTAGCCCCGAACTCCTGTTTTATTTACAATTTGACCCGAAACTTCCGTTTTAATGCAATTTAACCCATTTTTTCAATTATTTTGTAATTATTATTATTATTACTATTATTTAATATTTTATTCCATCATTATTTATTATTATTATTATTGTTACTTTATTGCTATTACTATAATATACTATTATTATTAGTGTTATTACTATTATCATTTTACCATTTTATTTTATTTCATTATTTAATTATTATCACTATTATTTTATTTTCATTATTACCGTCATTATTATATCATTATTTCTATATAATCTACTTTCTTTTATTATTACTATTATTATTATTATTATTATCGTTACTATCATTATTTTTATATCTATTATTATTATCATTATTATTATTTGTATATTATTATTATTACTATTATTATATCATTATTTTTATACATCTATATATATTTTTTATTATCTAGCATTCATTATTGTTATTATTTCATCGTTATTTCTACTACTATTACTATACGCAATACTTCCAATATATTATATATCATCTTTACTCATATGTATATGTGTCCTCTTATTCTTTCATGCTTAACATCGTGTTTTCACATTTTCATGCTAACTCTTCCCGACATCTTGATTTTTATAACGACCAATATTCCGTATCAGCAATTCGGGAAAATCAAGCCCTAACTTACTGGGTTCCGGTTTTTCTCGCTTAAGCTAAACAACGGAATGTCCCTTTTCAAATCGCAATTTAAATTTTAAAACAAAACACTTAATCTTAGATATTCGAAATGTCGCGCCCTAACTTACTGGACTCGACACCTAGATACTGCGAGATAAGTTTCTTTTCCTTCTAAAATAGAGGCAATATTCCTAATTTGGATTCTCAAGAAATCGAGCCCTAACTTACTGGGTTCTGATTTCTCGTTTGATAAATGACGGGAGATCCTCTTCAAATATAAAACTAAGTTTTAAAAGGCGAGCTTAGTTTCGGGAGTCTAAAGTATTGCGCCCTAACTTACTGGACATGATGCTTTATCTCCTCGAAAATAAGAGAGTCTTAACGTCCCTTTCGATCCCTTCAAGTTTTGGAAATCAAAAGTATCTATTTTCGAATCATTTCAAAGTTTTCAATATTAGGACATTGATCAATCAATTTGGTACCAATTTTGGGCGTATCGAGGGTGCTAACCCTTCTTCGTCATGTAATCAGACTCCGAACTCGTTTTACGGGTTTCAGAGACCAAAATTGTTGTTTTGATAAATCAAACTATTTATTAAAACAACTGCTTTTCTGAGGTGACCCGATCACACCTCATCAAAAAGATTGGTGGCGACTCCTTCTTTTTCGTTTTCAAAACCCGAGTCGACCGCGTCGTTTCCTGTTTTTATCAAAAAATGGTTACGACACATATATTTTAACCTATATTTTATAATATGTATTTTATGCACTAGTTGGGATCTAAATTTGTTAATTATTTTCCACATTGGGGCATGAACTTTTTGTGTCCAACTTTTAAAGTAATATTAGGGACTAACTTGGAAAAAAAATAATTCAAGCTTCAATGTGGGAACAGTTGCCAAGTTCAAACCTCGAAGAGTGCATCAACCCTTTTCGAATCAATGGGACTTCTTATGGATTATACGATCTCACTAAAACCGTCCTTACACAATACAAGTTTAAGTTAAAGGTTTTTTTTCTTTAAATTATTAGACACAGATTAAATTCCAATTTTGGTCTCTTTATATTTTAGTTTTGAAATTAAATTACAATGATCAAATTTCAATTTTGGTTCCAATACTACGTTAAACTTTTAATTTATATACTTTAAATTTTTATATAATGTAAGCCTTCCTTACCTCGTGTGGATCTAACTCTTTTATATATGTTTATAAGAAAATGCTTAAATATCAATTGATCCCTTTATTTTTTAAATTATATAATAATGGTCAAAATTTAGTTTTGATCCTTATACTATGCTTAAATTTAATATTTAATATTTATATTTTAATTTTAACATAATTTGATATCTCAATTTTAATTAAAACAACGGCATGAAATTAAGAATTGTTGACTTAGTAAATTTTTTGCTAAATTTAGATCTATTGGAATTTTTTTGTCACATGATTACTAAATGAGTATTTTTTTGTTTCAAAATGTCACACTAGTAATGAAAAATTTTAACGGTATTAACAACTAGATTTAAAATTTTAAATTAAAAATTAGAGATTAAAGTTTTGAAAATAAGCGTATGGGGACTAAATTTTAAATATATGAAAAGTACAAGGGCACATCGTAACCTCTAAATTTTACTTTATAATTTAACTCAAAAATTAATCTAATGTGAAACCTGAATAAAACCATACTAATTATATGATAACAATATGATCTAAAAAGTAAAATAGAATATAAATAAAGCATGATACAATATGAAAAATATATAATAATATAATTTTTTTTTTATTGACACATGGAAGTGGTGTGAAGATCGGAGTTGTTTCACCCTTGGAGTGTAGAGAACCATAAGATGGAGATGGTGGAGTTGGATAGAGAAGACAAGGGAAGAACTAAGAAGGAGCTAAAAGAATAAGAGATGGCTTGGGTTGAAGGAAAGAACATGTGTGCGCGTGTATGTGTGTGTGAGCCAGATCCATTTGCTAAGAAGTAAGAGATGTATATAAATGGATTAACCGCCCATGCTACGTGGCTCTTCTTGATAGGTCAACATGTCATTCATTAATATTTTGTTAGGTTGGCAATATGATGTGAAGTGATCAAGATACATAGTATATAGGTAACGAGTGATAAATGTATTGTCAGTATGACTAGATTGTCAATGGTAATTGTATGTTCTTGACAATCTAATAGAACATTTTCTATAACGAATGAGGAAAACGCTGATGAATCACGTTAGACAGCGAGAATGGTAATTCAATGAAGCTATATGTGTAACAATTTATAATATTTTACTCCGTTAAAAAAACTATGCATGCAATACACAATGTACAAAAACTACCCTTTATGTCAAGAAAAATAAAATAACTTTTACAATTCATAAGCTTTAATATTTGACCCATGCCAATGCAACCACCAAACAAATTTTTAAGACTAACGCAAGTCGGACGAACAGCCGGAGAATCGATCTTCCGATAGTCTTAAACTTTTTGATCAATTGAATTGTCGCTTGTTATAAGCATCTCTATTTACAAAACCGAGATTCTCATAGGGGAATTGAGGTTGTGCCATGACTATGCCACCTTGATTCGGAATTGGAGCATTGCTCGCATCCTTCGCTTTCGAGTTTAGGATTTGATAATAGAAGACTCCAAAAATCGAACTTAAAGCGGACAAGACGGCTCCGACGGCAAAGACTCCGGGTTTGATAACATAGCAGTAGATGCCACCATCTTTGTAAACTTGTTCACCTCGTCGATCATTGAGTGCAGCACCAGTTAGCATAGGCCGATTGCTGTCATAAATGTTATCCTGTATCAATATTTTGTGGATATAAACATAGAAAAACCTTAGGGTTCTGCGAAAAAAATTAAGAAAATCGAAAACCAATTGGAAGAGTAATGTAATTGGATTGATTTTGTTAAAATCATATTGGTTTGGATATTACTTTAAAATTATTTGATTTCTATTGGGTTTGTTCGGTTTTGATCACAAATTAAAAATTATAATTAATCTTCAAATTGAATCAATTTAGATTATATTATGTTCTTTTATACAATATTAAGAGTAAGGGATGAGAGTGACACAGTTTAAATCCTTATCAAATGATTGCCGGGCAAAAGCTTTAACCATTATTCCCACAATTTTTTCTTCTCAAAATCAATTTGACTCGAAATAACTCTTAAAAGTTGATATTTGATTAACTCGTGCTAGAAAATTTAATTAGGATTTTAGGTTACTGTACAACCCCAATTTTGCCCGGGCTTACAGGCCTATTTTTACAACCCAAACCTAACCAGCCCAACACCCAAATGAAAAAACAGAAAACAACAAACCCTAGGTGCGCCGCACCTAGGGTCTTCTGCCTCCACAGCCCATGTCAGCCTCTGTCGCCACCACCCACGTCACATCGCCACTTGCACCGCCTCTGACCTGCAAGCATTAAACGAGAAGAGACAGAAAGTGGCGAAATGTAAAAAAGGTTTATGTTATAAAAGCTGATTCAAAAACATTTGTAAAGCCCCCTTCTTTTTTCGATCAATAGAAAATAGAGATTTAAAAAAACAGATTCAACAAAATAGAAACCGATTCAAAGAAAATAGAAACAAATTCGAAAAATTTCAAACAGAGATCCAAACACGAAAGTGCAGAGAAAAGTATTAAAAACCACTAGAAAAACAGAGGCCAAAAAAGGTAATCTTTTTTTTGTATTTTCGAAACTTTCCGTTTTCTTTTTCTTTTTTGGAATACATAAATATATATATATATATATATATATATATATACGTATAAACATTAGTCTAAAAGATATAAAAAAAAAAACGAAACTTTACCTTTTCATTTGTGGGAGCAATGACAGCGTCACGAACGCCGGACCGAGCTCACGGAAATCCTTCCCCTTCAGATATGCAGAGAGCAGAAGAGAGAAACCAGATTGTTTTTTTAAACCAAGCAGAAATGATATTTTTTTTTTTTAGCAATTTTGGCCTTATATAGCCCCAAAAAAACGACGTCGTTTTAGGGCTGGCCCTAACGCCCAAAACGACGTCGTTTCACTCGACCCGACCCGAATCCGACCCGTACCCTAAGAGGATCTGCGTGTTTTAAGCCAGAGGAGAAATTGCGCTACTGGTCCTTCAGCGTTTTTAGTTTTCAAAAATCAAATTTTTAATTATTGCAACATTGGCCCGGTGATTCCACGTGGTTTGCGATCCGGTCCCTCTTTCAAACGCTGCTTTTAATTCACTGGAAAAATTACCTCTTTGGTCCCCCACCTTTTATGCGCATTTCTAATTTAGCCCCCAAGCCTCTGTTTTATTTACAATTTGACCCGAAACTTCTGTTTTTAATACAATTTAACCCATTTTTCAATTATTTTGCAATTTTTACTACTTTTACTATTATTTAATATTTTTATTATTATTGGTTATTTATTATTTATTATTATTTGTTATTTTCATTATATTTTACTCTTGTTTGTTTGTTATTATTTATTGTGTGTGTTATTATTTTATTTTTCTACTAATATCATTATTTTATTTAGTATTATTATTATTTTGTTTTCATCATTATTATTATTTTTTCTATTTTATTATTATATCATCATTATCATCACTAATATTATTATATTTATTACCACTATTAATGTATCTTTATATGTATATTGTTATTACTACCATTGTATTTTTCTTTTCTTTAAAATTATTACTCTTATTTTACTTCCATTATTATTATTTATTAGGATTATTATTATCGTTATTATTATCATGTTACTATTATAATTTCATCGTTATTTCTACTACGGTTAATATACGTAATACTTTCAATATATTATCCTTACTTATACTTATATACATGTATGTGTCTTTCATTATCCTTTCCACGTGTAACATCTCATCATTTGTCGCACTAATCTCACCTGATTTATCAAATTTTCAAATAACCGATATTCCGTATTAAAGGTTCGAGGGAATCGAGCCCTAACTTACTGGGTTTCGGTTTCTCTCATTTAATCTGAATAACGGAATATCCTTTTTGAAATCGCAATACAAGTTTTAAATAAAATACTTGTCCTTGGAAATTCGAAATGTTGCGCCCTAACTTACTGAACACGACATCTAGATACCCCGAGATGAGTTTTTTAAAAGTAAAGGAAATATTCCGTATTTGGAATTTCGAGAAAATCGAGCCCTAACTTACTGGGTTTCGGTTTCTCATTTGACAAATAACGGAATATCGCCTTGAAATTTTTAGCCAAGTTTTAAAATCAAAGACAAGTTCATTTTGGGAGTTCAAAGCGTCGTGCCCTAACTTACTGGACATGATGCTTTATCTCTTCGAAAATAAGAGAGTCTTAACGTCCCTTCCGATCTTTTCAAGTTTTGAAAATAAAAGTATCTATTTTCGAATCATTTCAAAGTTTTCAACATTAGGACATCGATCAATCAATTTGGTACCGATTTTGGGCGCATCGAGGGTGCTAACCCTTCCTCGTGCGTAACCGACTCCCGAACTCGTTTTCTGGATTTCGTAGACCAAAATCGTTGTTTTGATAAATCAAACTGTTTATTAAAAATAACTGTTTTACGAGGTGACCCGATCACACCTCATCAAAAAAAAGATTGGTGGCGACTCCTTTCTTTTTCATTTCAAAACCCGAGTCAACCGCATCGTTTTCTGTTTTATCAAAAAAATGGTTACGACAGTTACTGTGTACATATACACATACACATACACAAAATGATAAGAAGAGATAAAACAACATTTAGTCCTTGAATTTAGTAAGTATAATAACGTGACATTTTGAGATTTTGTCAAGTCATCACTTAAAATCTTTTAAAAATATTATATAAAATCTTAAAAATACAAAAAAAAAAAAAAAGAATAACGAAACTTTTTAAACAAATAGATGGTATCATGGCAAAATTTCATAGTGCAACTTCATCACACCTAAACGAAATTCAAATTTAAAAACTAAATTGAGAAAAAGTGTTGCCAAGTTTGAGAAAAAAAGTTCAAGGACTAAAATAAAAAATTTTATGAAATTCAAAGACTAAATATTATTTATCCTTTAAAAAAAAAAAAAAAGAAGAAGAAGAAATCTACAGGTAATGTGATTGAAAAATTACCAAGAAACAATACAGAAGCAAAGAGCTTTAGTCCAATTAGAACTATGAGATTGAGCATTGTTTCTTTTGCAGCAAAAACAGCCAGTGGAGAAATTTATTATTATTTGACCCATCAAAACCGTTGCTGCTGATATTAAGCTTAGAACCAGTGCTGGGCTTCGTGGATATACACATTCTCCCAGTTCTAGTGTAACTTGTGAAGCCTTTAAAACAAATAAAAGAAAGTTAGTAAAAATAAAGAAACCCAATATAATTTTAGTAAAACCCCTTAAAATTTACAAATTTGATGTTTTATTTTTACCTTAACCCTTGTAACTTCAGCTGCAAAGCCAGCACCTGCTGATATTATACCCAAAAGGGCGACAACAAAGCATAAAATTCCCTTTTTCTCCATCTCTTACACTTTTTTCCTGGAGAATTTCTGTTTGGTTGATGGGAAAATATGTTACCTAGGAATGTCTGGGTTTTGAAACCAAGGCCGCTTTGCTGGTTCTGAATTTTGTGTGATGGCTTTGGGATGACTTAATGCAATATTTATAGGAAATTTGGCTAACATATTATATGAATTTATCAAATTATTTATCTATTTTAAATGTTATTCATTAATCAGATTTAGTTTTTTTAATATTCTTCTTCGTCATTAGGGTAGTGAATAGAGGTGAGCATGGGCCGGGCCGGGCCGGGCCCAACTAAAAATTTAGGCCCGTTCATCGGCTCGGGCGGGCAGACCCAAAAATGGGCCTAAAATTTTGCCCAAGCCCGGCCCATATAAATATACTAAAACCGGGCCCGGCCCCATCCATATATTAATTTTTATATTATTTTATATAATTTTTAAATATATATAATACATCAAAAATATTTAAAAATCAAAATAAATATTTTCAACAAATTGAAAATAAATTTTAAAAAATATGTAGACTTAAATAACACTAAAATAGATGCAACTTAACAAGCAAATGCCTCTAAAATAATAACAAAATTAACAAATGTCTTTAAAATAATAACAAAATTAATAATAAAATAAGTTTTATATAATATCTAAACAATAACAACAAAATAATAGAAACATAAAAGTAAAATGGTAGCAAAATAAAAGAAAAATAATAAGAAAATAATATTTAAAAATAATTTTATTGCCTTTAATGAATTGGTGGGGTGAGGGGCCCGGCCAAAATATCTTACAGAGCCCGGCCCATTTTTTAAGCAGGCCTTATTTTTTTGCCCAAGCCCATTTTTGGGCCTATATTTTGCCCAAACCCTCCCACATTTTAAGGCGGGCCTTGGTAGGGTCAAGTCATTTGACCCATGCTCACCTCTAGTAGTGAACATGTAAGGTAGTTTTTCTTAGTAAAAATGAAAGAATTATTATTTTATACATGTTATTTATGTTTATTTTGGGATTAAACCGAGTATAATCGTAACTTTGCAAAGGGTTAAAATACCTAGGAGGCCCCTGTATTACAGGGGCTGAATCAAATTAGTGTCTATTATTAAATAGATCAATTTAGTCCTTAAACTATTAAAAAGAATCACATAAGTCAAAATTGTAACAGAATTAACATTTATTGTATAAAAAATGTCTTGAAAATTATTATTTTACAATTGTAGTTCAATTCGAACAAAAGATTTCATTTATAGAACCATAAAACTTTTAAAATATTAACTATTAAATAGTAAATGATATTTTTCAATAACAAATGTTAACTCTATTCCAATTTGACTTTCTTGATTTTTTAATAGTATAAGGGTTAAATTGATCCATTTAATAGTAGAAAAACTAATTTGATCCAAATCTTATAATATAAGGACCTCTCAGGTACAGTCACCCTTTGCAAAGGTACGCCAGATTTATTATAAAAAGAAAATTACAAGAAAATAGGAAACTTAATTATTGAGGGGAGGCCAACTCTATCAACAGAATTCTGTGAATTGTTATTCGCTGGAAGTCGACAGACCCCTCAATAGGTTGATATTATCTTTGGGGTCTTTCCAACTTTGATTAGAACTCGAGTGCCTACAGAGACAACTAGTTCAACAGAGCAAGGACGCCTTGTCAGAAGCCTAAACATGTGAACCATGTATGATTGTGCATTGTCTAACTTGAATCCATGCCCTAAATCTTATAGGACATTTTTGGTTAAGCATGTTTGTTAGCCCAAGGGCCTTATACGCTAAAGGGCACGGGTTAAAATCCCATCAAGAGCAAATGTTGAGATATTCTTAGTCAATTACCATGCACGCACACATGGTTCATCTTATTAAGCACTTGACGAGGTGTTCTCATTATGTTGAACTCATCACCTCTTTAGGCATTTGAGCTCTCACAAAGTTGTGAGATAAAACCCCTATCGAGGATAATATCAACCTATTGAAAGGTTTGCTGACTCTTGACGGACAATACTTGACAGACTTCTCCCAACGAAATTGATCTCCCCACAATATTAATTACTAAAAGAATAAAAAAATATATAAAATATAAAAAAATAGAATATATATATATATATATATATATATTAAAAAGCATAACTTAGACAATTACAATGGTTATGTATAAAAATAGTCAACTTATAATCATTCTTTTGATACATATAATCATTTAATTTGCAAGCAAAAAGTATTTAGTAATGTAGGGTTGTTGGACCAACCAGCTATACCTATATGGAATAATGTTTTTCTAAAATTAAAATAATTTTTATTTTAAGTAGGAATAATTTATGTTAACTTTTGGATGATTCATCACATTCTTTTGAATTCAAAATGTTCTTTATTTCAATTCAACCATTTTAAATTTTTATCAATCAAATCAAATTTGAATTTGGGATTGGAATCAAAATTGCGGTTCAAATACCGTGATCTTTACACAGAAAACGTCCCATGAAGGTTTACATATTAAATGGGGTTCATTTGATCCACTCAAACTAGCCTGATTTGAAAAATAATTGACGAAGCCTATCTACTTGAAGCCTTGGTGGCTCAACAAAACATTTATGGGAAATTAGGGCTACCTTGGTAAATAGGGAAAATAATCTTAGAAGATTTGTAATATAATAAGATTTGATTTTTTTTTTAAATCTAGGATATTATGTAAATCCTTTAATTGTAAATATGCTTCGATTTTGTTTGTTGATTTAACTTGATTTATGCCATCGATTTTGGAGGAGCTCAACTATAAATAGAAAGCCTCCCCCTTAGTTGTAATCATCCATTGTTTCCATTATTCTGAGTTAAAGAATATTTTGAGAGCATTTACTCAAATACCTTGTGTGCATTGCTTTTCTGTTGTTATTTTGCTCTTTTGAGTTTTTTTTTTTTTTTTTTGAAATTGCTTCAACTATAATTCAGTGCCTTAGATGAATTTTGCGAGAATCCTTATTTTGAGAGAGTTAGGCTGATTTAAGTGCATTTGAAGCGTAGGAATCGTCTAAAGCTATACAGCTTGCGAGACGAAAAGTCTAACCCCATGACACAAGAATAAATTTATATATTATGAATGCATTATATTTCGAGTTCCAATCCTAAATATGATATTATTTTTAGCAATTTTAAAATTATTTATTAATTATCTTATAATATAATTCATTGACAATATATTTTATACATTAAACACAAATTCGTCAAAGGAATAATTATATTCATTAAAAAAAGGAATAATTATATTCTTAAAAAAGAAAAAGTGTGGCAGTAACATGTTTTGGTTGGTTAAAGATAGTCAACCTTAAACTAAAAATAAGTATATTTTTAAATATTTATGTTTAATATTTATATTTAACATAATTTAAATATAAGTATAAAAAAATTCAATCCTAAACTTTTAAAATAATGATAAACTACAGATAGTCATCCAACTATAAAAATTTTCATTTTAAGCATCTAAAATAAAAAATTTACAATTAAAGCACCCACGCTATATAGTTCAATTATTTTGATTAGTCCCGTTAAAATCATAAGCGAACAGCTAACACGGTAGTTAAAAATTAGTATAATAATAAATTTAGCTCTAAACTTTGACATATTATATCGATTTAATCATAATTTTAAAATTAATTCTCAAAATTTACAAATATTCTCATTTTGATCTTAATTCTAAAAAATTTAAAAAATATAAATACATAAACATATTTTTTTAAATATAATAATAAATTTAAATTACTAAATAAAAATAATTATATTAAATTAAATAAAATAAAATAACAAAAACCCTTCCCACACGCCCCTCTCCTCAACCCTTGTCTCTCTCCCTCTCCACCGTCCCTTCCCTTTCTTCATCTTCGCCCTCCTCCTCACCTTCACCATTGTCTCTTTCCTCTTCGCCAAAAAAAGGAAAAAAAAAAATTATGTTAGTGAATAAAAAAGCAAGCAACATAGAAGAAGATGTTTCTTTTCTTCCCCAGAAATAATTAGGGTTAACGAGTAGTGGTCCTGTTCTTGTGGGGAAGACGATTTCTCTTTTAGTACATGTTAGATAATTGAAACACGTATTTTAATAAAAATAAATCTGTTAACATTGACTGGAAAATAAATAATGAATTATAAAATCAGAAATTTATTGTGTTGTGGTAAATTTATTGCCTTAGAAACGGTTTTATTTTGATCAGTGTAATCGTGTAGTGAACGTCGTCTTCCAAAATTAATGTGGTGCTTTCGAATATGGAAGATGGAACTTAATTGTTATTGCTTTTTTCAAGAAAATCATAGTAGAATCCGTTCCACCCAAACTCCTAAATGTTATTTTCGCAGAAACAATTGAGGGTTAAATTTGTTATTATGTCATTTTAATTACTATATAATATAAATATTTAAATTGTAAACTTTTTATTTTAGGTGACTAAAATAAAAAAATTAATAGTTGAGTGATTATTTTTATAGTTTACCCTAAAATAATTAATTGTTTTACTCAAAATACCCTGAAATCCATTTCAAAAGAAAAAAAAAAGAGATTATAAGTCACAATCGTGTTTTAGTTATTTTATATTTATACAAGTTTTAATAATTTAATAACTAATATTATAACAATTGGTTAGGTGCAATTGAAAGATAGATTACACTCTCGATCGATAAGAGAACATAAATTTGAACCTTAAAAATAATATTATTGGAAGGATAACTACGAACTCTAAACATAAACCATAAAATACATAATGCTTAAAAAAAATAATATTATATACATTTCAATATAATCGTGTATTAAGTATCGTATAGTATTTTTATTTTTATTTTGTCATCTTCTTGTTTTCCAACATTATGAGGTGCAACTGTATACAGTCCAGCAAAGGTCAACCTTAAATTTGATTGGTAATGAGAATGTTGAAAATCATTCTTTAAACTTTTTTTTTTTAATTTTTCCTGATTAATTTAATAGAGTTGACTTCTAAAATGAAGCCAAAAATTAAGTGGTAGTGAATAATAGTAAAATATTTATTAATTAATTTTTGCAAAAGAAACAGAAATGGTTCGTGATAATAATATAATTAAAATAAGATAAAAATTTGTTTTAAGAGATAAAAGATAAATAATAAATTTTAAAGGGTCAAAATGTAATTCTATAATTATATTAATTTATAATTTCATAAATTTTAAAGAGATTAAAAGATATTCACTATTTTTAGAGATCAAAGTCATTGCCTGTCCCTCAATCTACAGCTTTATATAGATACACTCACGAATATAATGCAAATATATAAATATTTAAATTAGAATAACACTTTTAGTTAAAACCCCATTAATTATTATTAGTTTAGTTTTATAAATTTTCCTAATTCTCAATCATCCAAATACAAAATTATACCAAATATTGAATTAATATTGTTCTTAATTATTATTATTTTTAAAAATAATTCTTTCTCTTCGGTAACATATAATATGGAAATGAAAGATACAATAAGCACTCATCATAGGCAATGCCTATGAATGATAAGTGTCGTAACCATTTTTTTGAGGGGGTGAAACGGTAAACGACGCGGTCGACTCGGTTTTTGAAAAATAGAAAAGGAAAGGAGTCGCCACCGATCTTTATTTGGTGTGATCGGATCACCTTCGTTTTAATAAAACATTTAGTTTACTAAAACAGTGCTTTTTGGTCTACGAACTTTGAGAAAACGGATTCGGAGGTCGATTACGTGCGAGGAAGGATTAGCACCCTCGACACGCCCAAAATTGGTACCAAACTGATTGATTGACGTCCTATTTGTTGAAAACTTTAAAAGGATTCGAAAATACAATGCTTTTTATTTTTAAAATTGGAAGGGACGTTAAGGCTTTCTTATTTTCGAAGAGGTAAAGCATCACGTCCAGTAAGTTAGGGCACGATACTTTGAATCCCCGAAACTAAGCTCGCCTTTTGAAATTTGGTTTTTATTTGAAGAGGATCTTCCGTTATTTGTCAAATGAGAAATCGAAACCCAGTAAGTTAGGGCTCGATTTCCCGAGATTTTCAAATACGGAAGATCGCCTCTATTTTAGGAAAAGAAACTTATCTCGAAGTATCTAGATGTCGAGTCCGAGAAGTTAGGCGCGACATTTCAAATTTTCGAGATTAAGCTTTTGTTTAGAAATGTATTTGTTTAAAAGGACATTCGGTCATTTAGATTAAGCGAGAAAATCGCGACTTAAAGGAGATATCCGTTGTTTAACATAAGCGAGAAAAATCGGAACCCAGAAGTTAGGGCTCGATCTTCCGAATTTTCAAACACCGAACATCATCTTTATTTTGAAAATTTGGTGATTAATATTAAACAAAGTAAGGATACTAACAAATGAAGCGAATGCATGAATAAATCTACTTCTTATAAGCGAATGAACCAATAGATAGTGAAATAAGAACAACAATAATAAAATCATAGGAACCAATGGGATGATAATAATAATAACGATAAATAAATAAAGATTAAAAAAATATGATAGGTACTTAAAGTGTTTTAAAGTATTAAAAAGGTAAGGAGCAATAAAAGAATAAACAATAAGTAAATGAAATGACAAATAAATAAATAAGATAACGAATAAATAAATAATGAATAAAATAATATAAAACAAAACTTATAAATGGCGAAGATTAAACAATTAATAATGGAAAATAATAACTCATTAACAAATGAACAATAATAAAATAAATAAGAGTAGTGATAATAAAATAAAATAGTAATAATACTAGTAATAAAGTAATAATAATGGTAAATAATAATAATAATTAATAATAGGGAATAGAATAATAATAATAATAATAATAATAATAATAATAATAATGCTGATAATGATAATATAACATAGTAATAATAAAATAATAAAAAATAACAATAATAAATATAATAGTAATTAAATAAACAAAAGTAAAAAATGAAATGGTAAATATAGTAATAATAATAATAATAAAACAATAATAATAAGAAATAAACAATAAAACATTAAATAACAATGATAATTAAAGGGAGGGGACCAAATTGAATTAAAAACAAAATTCGGGGGCGGATTTATAATAAAAGAAAGGAAAGAGGACCCTATTGTGACGCGCGCGAAAATATGAGGGACTGGGATCGCAAATTTACCCAAAACAATTAAACGCGGCGTTTTATAGGGACTAAATTGGAAACAGAAACAAATGCTCGGGCCAAATTTAAAACAAAAAAAAGTTAATTGAAAATAATAAAAAGGCGGAAGGACCAACTCCGCAAATAACCCCTTTTTTCGGCAAAACACGCGGATCCTCTGGAGCGGGTCGGGTTACTGCTGGTCATGATTTAAACGACGTCGTTTTGGGCGATCATGTCGAGCCCTAAAGCAGGCGTCGTTTTGAAATGTTTATAAATTCAATTTTTTGCCTTTTTTTTCATTTTGCGACTTCGAAAAAAAAAAGAGAGGCTCTCCTTTCTCCTCTGCAGATCGGAGAGGAGGGTCTCCGGGAATTCGTGCGGGCCCGCCATAAGTCGTCGCCGGCTGGCGAGACTCAAGCCACCGCCCACAGTGGCGGAAAATAAAAACGTTGTTTTTTTTTATATTTTTCTTTTTATATTTTCTTAAAAATTTGAAAACCCTAACCCCTTTCTCGTTTTCGTTCTCTGCATGAAGGAGGAAACCAAAAGTCGAAGGCTTTAACGAGCAGATCCAGAGAGAGACCTCTCGCACCACCTCGATGTCTTGCCCTCGGTCTATGCCGTATCCGCGCTCCGATTCTGGCGGAGGAGATCTGGATAGACCCCAAAGGTAACCCTTTCGTTAATCTATTGAAAATGACTAAAGATCAGTATATAACATAGATTTAAAAAATATGAGCAATAGGAAAGGAGAGTAATCGGAAAAAAAGGGAAGACCTTTCGTTTCTTTCTTTGTATTCAATCTCTGTATTCTCTGCGTATGTGTAGTTAAAGAAAAATAAATCCTCTTTCTTTGAATTCTTTTTGAAACCAAAAAAGGCCCCCATTTACATTGATTTTTGTGGCTTATATAGCGAATGAAAAAACATAATACATTGATTTTTCTTGCTTTCATTCTGCTATTTCTTGTTGCTATCCTTTTTGTTTTGTTTGCAGGTGGTGGTGGAGGAGTGGCTGGCTGGAGCGGCCTTGAGAAGGCAAGGGGTCAAGTCGAGGAGGCTCGGCTAGGGTTTTTTGTTTTGTTTCTGTTTGTTTTTTTGTTTTCTTTTTTTTTGGGTTTTCTGAGTTGGTAATTGGGTTTGGGTTTGCAAATGGGCTTGTAATTTTATTTTTTGTAATTGTTGTTTGGTTGTTGGGCCCTGGGCAAATTTGGGCCGATTCTATTGCCCTCTTTGCTCATTGTCGTATATGAGGAATAGAGCAAAGACATAAAGAGGGACCAAATTTGCCCGGTTTCGCTGAGTCCTGACTTCTTTGGTGCTTTTTTATATGTAGCCTCATTCCAGTCTACCGCATCTTGTTACTTCAATTTACTCCACTGCTATGCGGCTTCAATTTGCTCCTGCTGCGACTCCAATGGGGTGTGACTTGTTTTATTTTAGATTGCTCCACTGCATCTTCAGAGAGATGAGGTCTTTGGTCTTCAGCCTATCCCACCTCTAGTTAAGGCAATAGGACTAAAGCTTAACCATGCTCCCTACTGGTTAGGGACAAGAATTGCAATTTTGACCTATTCCACTGCTGGTCAGTGGCAATAGGAGGGTGGCCAAAATCATGTTCTCTACTGGTTAAAGAGCCAAGATTTGCCTTCGATCTTGCCCCACTACTGGTTATGGCAACAAGATCTACAATTTTGACCTATTCCACTGCTGGTCAGTGGTAATAGGACGGTGGCCTAAATCGTGTTCCCTACTGGTTAGGGAGCCAAGATTCGCCTTCGATCTTGCCCCACTACTGGTTAGGGCGACAAGATCTACAATTTTGACCTATTCCTTCTTTGGTCGGTGGCGGTAGAACAGTGGCCTAAATCATGTTCCCTACTGATTAGGGAGCCACGATTTGCCTTCGATCTTGCCCCACTACTGGTTATGGTGACAAGATCTACAATTTTGACCTATTCCACTGCTGGTCAGTGGTAATAGGATGGTGGCCTAAATCATGTTCCCTCTTGGTTGGGAGCCAAGATTCGCCGATCTTGCCCCACTCTTGGTTAAGGCGACAAGATCTACAATTTTGGACCTATTCCATCGCTTTGGTCGGTGGTAATAGGATGGCCTTCAACCTATTCCTTTCGCTGGTCGATGGTAATAGGACAATCTTCAACCTATTCCATTTGGTCGATGGTAATAGGACAATCTTCAACCTATTCCACATTTGGTCATTTGGTCGATGGTAATAGGACAATCTTCAACCTATTCCACCACCGGTCGATGGTAATAGGACAATCTTCAACCTATTCCACTGGTCGATGGTAATAGGACAATCTTCAACCTATTCCACCGCTGGTCGATGGTAATAGGACAATCTTCAACCTATTCCACATTGGTCGATGGTAATAGGTCAATCTTTAACCTATTCCACATTTGGTCGATGGTAATAGGACAATCTTCGATAGTCTTTGCTACATCGTCCTCTGAGGGCATATCCCGTAGACTCGACTTTATATGCTTATATTTATGCCAAATGATACGGATGCTATGGTCAGAATGACTCAAATGCTCCCAACTATGCGTGATATGGATGACGTTTACATGAATGCAGAATGTCATAAGAATGATGATTTTCCATTAAGATGCAATGATTGTAATAAATCGAATGCTCCTAGCTAAATGATATTATGGAGGGCATTTGCATGAATGTGGGATGCCATGATAATGATTCTTTGCTAAAAATGTATAAGGGTCACGATGCGATGATTGCACGCTCCTAATGATGATGAATGTAAAATGAAATGACCCTTTTTATGCTTAGGGTTGTCCGCTCGTCGTCCACCACAGTCGTACAACCACGATATCTCGCTATTCTTTGGTACCTTTGCGAACTCAAAGAAACAATCATATTTTGTTCAAATAGTTTGCCCCAATGTGACTTCAAGGCTCACTCCACGGCACATACAGGACTTTAAGGCCTATACTATCTTGAGATCGACCCATTGTGCCCTATGGGTATTGAAATTGTGTCATCTTCAATCCATCCCACTACGACTCAGAGTGTAGAATCTATGCTATCTTTAGTCAATCCCACTACGACTCGGGGCATAGAATTTGTTGATTTGGTCATTGCCTTTCCATTCACGTGGATTGTGACCGGTGTGCACACATGATAGTTGCGTGGATACAAAATCATTCTTCGCGCGGATGATTCCCCATTCATACATCGCCCCTTCTTCTTTTTTTATATCGTGATGATACTATTTACGTAATACCTCGTCATTTGTTCAATCACCGTTTTCGATCCGAAGAGATGGCCTTAGTTCAGAATTTTCCTCCACCATTATTCCTGTCCCCTAAACTCGAGGAGTTTTAAGCAATGGTCCTGTTTCAGACTCCGACACTACTTAGAAGTTTCCTAGAGTAATATGTGAAACTCCTTTTTTGTGAAAGTGTCGTTAGTCCATTAATCGTTATTTCAATGCAAATGTCTGAAAGAGATCATAACTATGGATAAGAACGAAGTTAGTTAGGAGCATAGCTCGAAACCAATGGGTTAAGCAAAAGTAGCGAGTGCAATCAGGAAAGAAATTTATTGGTAGTGAATCTTGTAAGGTAAAAAATAGAAACTAGGTGCCCCAGATATCGCAGCCTGAGCTTCTCTGTTCAAACTTCTTGAGGACCATTATAGGCTCAATATGTGTTTAGGGGATTCGGAGTACTTTGTCGATGCTCCAAGACGCAACATACTTCTTCATTGTTAACTTAAGCATGGTAAGACTACCGTATGCCTTACTTTTGATCAAAATTTAAGCTGCCCTTCTCGGGTTTTCAACTCAAATCCCCTTTGATCCCAAGGCGCCCTTTGCGGGTTTTCGCCTCGGCCTCTCTTTTTTTGTGTTTTTGATGTTTTTATTTTGTTTTTTTTTTTGCCATTTTTTCGCGACTCTCTTTTTTGGAATTGAACTCACCGGATTGAAGAGGTCCTTGCTATCCATCTTGATTAGTACCCATGTTTCCTCGAACAAGCCTTTTTGTTGCATTTACTTTTCCTTTGAGTCCTCTTGAATCTGAAGAACCCTTCTTAATGCCTGGTCTTTCTCCGAAATTCTTTTGAGCGAACATTATAAACCAATGGTAAAGATGCCCGGTGAAAGTCCGCCACTTTTAAAAACCTAGAGGGTAAATGGTAACTTCTATGCCAACGTTTACAAGTCTCATCATTTTAAAAATTTTGAATGGTTTTGGCTATCTTGTTGCCTTGATGTGGTGTCTAACCTTTGGATGGACTATAACCGTGCGACCCATTTCTTTCGGCATTCTTTATCGCCATTCTCTCTTTATTCTTTTCTTTTCCTTCTTCTTTTTTTCCTCTTTTTTAATTTTGATTTTTTTTTGTGTTTTGTTTTTGAGTTTGAATTTGAATTTGAAGTTGAGGTCGACGACCGCTGACTTTGTAATTTTGACATGTGAAGCGACCTTTACCCCCTTAGTAAGGTAACCAAAGGCTATGACTGTGAAGCAATGTCGGCTCAAAGCTCTTGAGGAGACTGGCTTGATAGCGTCCATGCCTCACCTATAGGCATCCGCGTTTCAGTGGCCTCAATGTGTCTAACTGTGACCATGTGATGATATCTTGCCTTATTCTTGCGGTGAACTAAGCTTCCATCTTTATCTCCCTCGTTAGCTTGTAGTGTCGGCTAACATTTCGGGAGGTAGGATCTGCCATTTTTAACAAGTTAGGAAGTAAGTTGCAATCTCTGTCAACTTCTAAGTCCTTAGATCCTTCTAGACACATATCCCACTAGAAAGGAGTAAAATGTAATACGTCGCTCACGTCATTGATATCGGGACCCGTCTTGGTATGGAGACAATTTTGGAGAATGAATGATTATTTATGAATGAAGAATAAAAGAATATTCAATAGCATGGAAAATAAAATATTGGTCCAAAAGATGCATTTTATTGAAGTAGTAATTCAAAACACGAGCCTATTTCACAAAAGAGATCTTATTGCTTCTAGGCTTAAAGCAACAAGTATGCTTCATATATTACTCTAGGTAAGCTTCTAGATACTATAGGAATTACTTCCAGTCTCATTGCTTAAAATGTTCTTAGGTTCATGCTTCGCTTTTGGTGCGTCGCCTATCTCCACAACACCCATTTTGACGAATTTTTCCACCAACTTCTTGAAGGTCGTGCAATTCTCTATCGAATGTCCTGTAACTCCGCATGATACTCACATGGACATTTAGGTCATACCATCTTTGGGTATGGAGGTTGCAATGGTTTTATAAAATAAGGAGCTACAACATGCATATCAAATAAGTTCGTATAACTCCTATACGTCATGGGAATAGGAGTGAACTGAGGTTTTTCCGGATACGCTCCTGGATTGGGTTTTGCTTTGGGGATCGGCGATCGGTGACCGCTTTCTTTGGTGGTTTCTTTCAGAACGTCTTGAATAACCCTTAGCATACGCTTTTCGTGCACCCCATCTTTATCCTTCCTCTTGGGGCTTTTGAAACCCCTTCTCCCTTTTTCTTTGTCTCTGGTAGGCCAAAAACAACGCGATTGGCTTGCTCATTACCGGAGCCCATTGGAGAATTTAGCAGCACCGAAGTATCAGTCCTATATTGAGATCCAATAATGATAGGTGCCACGCGAGAATGTGCATCAGGTTGAGTTGGGACATTTATTGGGGAATAAACGATGTCTTCATCATTATCCACATTGTCAATCACCGGGTCACTCCTTTTTTCAAATCCTCCGGCTAGTAACTGAGTTAGCTGGCCCATCATGTTCTTTTGAAGTCTGGCATTTGCTCTCGCATTTCTTGTTGAATTTGGATCAATTGTTCTTGCATCTGTATTTGCCTTTGCTCTATCCTCGCCAACCTTTGTTCCATGTTTTCCAGGTTAACTGAAACATTTTGCCTAATTAGGGTCCTTTTGTAAAAGTCTAATGCAAATGAATGCAATGTAATATGAATGCAATGTAGCGCGAATGCATGAATGCAAAGAGGTATCGATTCTGATCAACTTCATTTTAGAAAACTTTATTAGAAAACAAATTCTTTTACATAAAATGGACTACTATATGCTTTCGTCCCGAGTCCTAAAGGTTTTGATTTCTCAAGCAATTGAGCTAGCTCTTGATCGTGATCAAGCGTAGCCCATATCTTGTGCTTACCATATCCATTGTAATGCCAAAATCAGATGACCGACTACCTCTTGAATCGAACTATCACCTCCCTCATGAGGTAATCTCGACTCTTTAACTTGATGATCATAAGAATGATTAAGTTCTTCTTTCCAACACTCCTCTCCTATCTTGAAGCTTTGATTCGCATTCGTAATTATGTAATGCTGATTTTAACTCTTCAATTCTTGATCTTGATCCTACACTTTACTCGATTGCGAGTTACGACTTGAGGGTAGTGAAGAGAGCGTCTCGACTTAGCATCAATTTTCCAAAAAGTATCGATCATTTACTCTAGCTAGCGTCGTACTCATAAAGATTAGAGTTTTCTAGACAAAGAAGGAATCTGAGCTTCAAACATTTTAGATTGTATCCGTTCAACGACTTTAACCACGGTGAAAGTCGTCCATTCGATTCGTCTCTTTGAATCTATCTAACCGGTCAATACAAGAATCAAATCCTTGCAATGTTGTTTGGATCACAACGATGAGCCCGAAATTCACAATGACCTATCCTTCCATCCTAGATGGTTCCAGCAATTCCATCGCCCATTCTTCAGAAAGAAATTTCCATCATTGCCCCTGACAGAGCACGGCCTTCGCCTTGGGTGAAATTAGTGCTGAAAGAAACACTACAAGAATGCAGCGTTGGCTCGGCACTATGGTTGCTCCTTTGTGAAGCATAGGAAAAGGCTTTCACTCTTTCCTGAGATTTCTATCTTAACCAAAGAAGTTCTCTAGCTAGTGCTTTGTCAATTGCAAGTGCATCAAGGAATGGAGCTCCAAAGGAATGTATGTAGGTTGTCTCACCTCTCCGACATTAAAGCATGGCAAGTCTTGCAAAAAAACGCGACTGTATCTTGTGATGGTCGATAAAATGATTATAGACAGTAATCTCTAGATTCTCAGCTTCACCATTAGCTTTCTTCACACTTTTCTCCTTCAATGAAAACAACGGATCTTTGCACAACTGCTCGCTTAATCCAGTGATCTTGTACTCGTGATTGGATGGACTAACTTTTGTCTTCAGGTTCTCGAGCCTTCGTTCAGCCAGGATCTATGACATTCTGATTAGCAAAGAATCCACAACCGAACTAGGATAAATATTCCGGGAAAGGCCTCTTTGAGTGGCTATGAAACTTGAATGGAAACCCCTATAGTCAAGGGTACCTCCTCCAATGTCTGTGAAGTTGTTTTGATTATCTTAAAAGATTGGCAAACCAGTAGGCATCCCTATTTCGCAGCGTACTACCTTAAAATGACAACCATCACCCTCAGTGTTTCATGAGAGTTTTTAGATTTCCTATTCGCGCCGTTTGAGTCATCAGGTCTTGCACTATCGTTGTTTCTGTTAAATGTAACATCCTCAAATACAATTGTAAACCTATGCTTGTTATTTGGAAGAATATCAACAGTAAATAAACTTTTCTCCCCGTCGTAAGCAAAGTCCTTTCCAGCCAATTCATTGTCATAGGTCTCTTGCCCTCTGCCAATCACTTTCCTTCCAACACCCTTGTCGTCTACAGGGTTACCATCTTCACATGAAAGAGAAACATTGTAATGGTAGAAGTGTCTATCCGTACCTTACTCGCTCACTATGAAGTGACCGGTGAGTATAATTACTTTCTACCATGCATTGTCATGAAATGTCATACAATCTTTTCCACATCCGATTTAGTTTTGATCGGAACAACATTAGGAAGCACAGTGGTATTGAGATTTTAGCATCGCCCATTTGCTCAAACGGATCCATACCCTTCTAACTGCCTAGGTTTTGACTATATACGGACGATTGCATTGTCTTCCACTTTATCAAGGAATCCGTTTTCCATAACCAGCTTTCTAACTCAGAAACTAACCGTGAATCGATACCTCTCAAAATATGAAATGAGATGATATGCACGAAAATAAAATACAAAGGGTTAGTATCGCAAAGTATAAAACAAGTGAAAGTGAACAAAAACTAACCTAGGTGACCACTAAGGTTTGACATAGTTCTATCTAAGGTGGGCTCTTAGGGTCCACTACATGTAGTTTGGTTCTAAAGTTTGAGGTACCCGAACCAGCAGATTCCTCGATCCTCACCCATTATAGGCTCATACGGACCGAGTTCGGTTGGGAATACATTTCCTATGGCCATGCGAAGTGAAAACTTCACGAAGACATAGGTACGGATGTATCCCGGCGATCCACTAGCCCATGCGGAGGTGAAAACCTCACGAAGGCATAGCTCTCGCTCCCACTTAAAGGTGTGACCATAGCGGTCATGCAATGCAATGCCAAAGTATTTCTGAGACCAATATTGGAAGTGCATTAAAGAAGCGTGATTTTTGAAACCAATTTAATCAAAAGGATAAAATCAATCAATCTATGGCTTGACCTCGATTCCCAAGTGGAGTCGCCAAGTCGTCGTAACCATTTTTTGAAGGGTGAAAGCAGTGGCAACGCGGTCGACTCGGTTTTGAAAAATAGAAAAGGAAAGGAGTCGCCACCGATCTTTATTTGGTGTGATCGGATCACCTTCGTTTTAATAAAACATTTAGTTTACTAAAGCAGTGCTTTTTGGTCTCGAACTTTGAGAAAGCGGATTCGGAGGTCGATTACGTGCGAGGAAGGATTAGCACCCTCGACACGCCCAAAATTGGTACCAAACCGATTGATTGACGCCCTATTTGTTGAAAACTTTAAAAGGATTCAAAATACAATGCTTTTATTTTTAAAATTGGAAGGACGTTAAGGCTTTCTTATTTTCAAGAGGTAAAGCATCACGTCCGAGAAGTTAGGCACGATACTTTGAATCTCAAACTAAGCTCGCTTTTGAAATTTGGTTTTTATTTGAAGAGGATCTTCCGTTATTTGTCAAATGAGAAATCGAACCCGAGAAGTTAGGGCTCGATTTCGAGATTTTCAAATACGGAAGATCGCCTATTTTAGGAAAAGAAACTTATCTCAAGTATCTAGATGTCGAGTCCGAGAAGTTAGGTAGCGACATTTCAAATTTCGAGATTAAGCTTTTGTTTAGAAATGTATTTGTTTAAAAGGACATTAGGTCATTTAGATTAAACGAGAAAATCGCGACTTAAAAGGAGATATCCGTTGTTTAACATAAACGAGAAAAACCGAACCCAGAAGTTAGGGCTCGATCTTCCCGAATTTTCAAACACCGAACATCATCTTTATTTTTGAAAATTTGAGTGATTAATATTAAACAAAGTAAGGATACTAACAAATGAAGCGAATGCATGAATAAATCTACTTCTTATAAACGAATGAACCAATAGATAGTGAAATAAGAACAACAATAATAAAATCATAGGAACCAATGGGATGATAATAATAATAACGATAAATAAATAAAGATTAAAAAAATATGATAGGTACTTAAAGTGTTTTAAAGTATTAAAAGGTAAGGAGCAATAAAAGAATAAACAATAAGTAAATGAAATGACAAATAAATAAATAAGATAACGAATAAATAAATAATGAATAAAATAATATAAAACAAAACTCATAAATGGCGAAGATTAAACAATTAATAATGGAAAATAATAACTCATTAACAAATGAACAATAATAAAATAAATAAGAGTAGTGATAATAAAATAAAATAGTAATAATACTAGTAATAAAGTAATAATAATGGTAAATAATAATAATAATTAATAATAGGGAATAGAATAATAATAATAATAATAATAATAATAATAATAATCGATAATGATAATATAACATAGTAATAATAAAATAATAAAAAATAACAATAATAAATATAATAGTAATTAAATAAACAAAAGTAAAAAATGAAATGGTAAATATAGTAATAATAATAATAATAAAACAATAATAATAAGAAATAAACAATAAAACATTAAATAACAATGATAATTAAAGGGAGGGGACCAAATTGAATTAAAAACAAAATTCGGGGGCGATTATAATAAAAGAAAGGAAAGAGGACCCTATTGTGACGCGCGCGAAAATATGGGGGACTGGGATCGCAAATTTACCCAAAACAATTAAACGCGGCGTTTTATAGGGACTAAATTGGAAACAGAAACAAATGCTCGGGCCAAATTTAAAACAAAAAAAGTTAATTGAAAATAATAAAAAGGCGGAAGGACCAACTCCGCAAATAACCCCTTTTTTCGGCAAAACACACGGATCCTCTGGAGCGGGTCGGGTTACTCTGGTCATGACAAACGACGTCGTTTGGGGCGATCAGATCGAGCCCTAAAGCGGCGTCGTTTTGAAATGTTTATAAATTCAATTTTTTGCCTTTTTTTCATTTTGCGACTTCAGAAAAAAAAGAGGAGAGGCTCTCTCCTTTCTCCTCTCGCAAATCGGAGGGAGGGTCTCCGGGAATTCGGCGGCGGGGCCCGCCCAAGTCGTCGCCGTGCTGAGCTCGGCCACCGCCCACGGTGGCCGGAAAGGTAAAAACGTTGTTTTTTTTATATTTTTTTCTTTTTTATATTTTCTTAAAAAATTTGAAAACCCTAACCCCCTTTCTCGTTTTCGTTCTCTGTCGCAAAGGAGGAAACCAAAAGTCAGAAGGCTTGTAACGAGAACAGATCCGGAGAGAGACCTCTCGCACCAGCCTCGATGTCTTGCCCCTCGGTCTATGCCCGTATCCGCGCTCCGATTACGGCGGAGGAGATACGGATAGACCCCCAAAGGTAACCCCTTTCTGTTAATCTATTGAAAAATGACTAAAGACTGTATATAACATAGATTTAAAAAAATATGAGCAATAGGAAAGGAGAGTAATCGGAAAAAAGGGAAGACCTTTCGTTTCTTTCTTTGTATTCAATCAGTATTCTCTGCGTATGTGTAGTTAAAGAAAAATAAATCCTCTTTCTTTGAATTCTTTTTGAAACCAAAAAAGGCCCCCATTTACACCGATTTTGTGGCTTATATAGCAGAATGAAAAAACATAATACATTGATTTTCTTGCTTTCATTCTCGCTATTTCTTGTTGCTATCCTTTTGTTTTATTTGCGGTGGTGGTGGAGGAGCTGGCATTTGGGAGGCGGTATGAAGTGGGGTCAAGTCGAGGCGTGCTCGGCTAGGGTTTTTTGTTTTGTTTCTGTTTGTTTTTTTCTGTTTTCTTTTTTTTTGGGTTTTCTGAGTTGGTAATTGGGTTTGGGTTTGCAAATGGGCTTGTAATTTTATTTTTTGTAATTGTTGTTTGGTTGTTGGGCCCTGGGCAAATTTGGGCCGATTACAATAAGTTGACAACAGACTTTATCACAACCCAAGCATGATATCTTTGGAGTGGCTGCAAGCACTTATCACGATAAAAGAACTAGCCTTGAAGGGTCCAAAGCGGCGGTAGAATCAACAAAAAAATTGAGCATATGAGACAAAAACTTGTATAGGAGTAATAAGAATGAATTTTTTTTACTATTTTCATAAGAAAAAGGGACTTATTAAACGAAGGAAAATAATAGAAATACACAAGACAAGTAACTATGACCAACCCACACCCCCAAGAAGAATAGTTGGCAACCAGGCGGATTCAACAACATTAAGCATCCGCATTTATCTATTACAACTAGTGAAGACAATAAAGATGCAGACAAAACAAATATGGAAACTGAAGAGGGAAAGAGATTATTGAGGGCAAGTGACACCAATCAACAGCTGGACAGCTGCTCACACGACACCGAAAGATTCTCCCTTTAAAGAGGCAAAAAAAAAATATTGTTATTCTTATGTTCGTAAGAAAAAATAATAAAATCAAACCATTACAATACTTAATACAAATTATATACAAACATGATTTACAAAATCAAACTGAACATTGAGAAAACACAATTTTTAAAAATATACCAAACCCTAACCCTAAACCCAACTCTTGAAAACTAAAATTTCAAAATCATATACATTTGAATTTAATTGTGGATTTTGAAGCTAGAGGCATAAATTTAAATTTTATAAATTTATTTTATAGAATAGGATGTTTTAAGTAACATATAATAATAAATAATATAGTCAAATAGTAAACGTTACCAAGAAATTTTCATAGGATATATATTTATTAAATAAGTGATATTAGATTAATAGTTAATGTACTAAACTTTTTTCTGATAAAAGTGATTACATTAAAATAGTCTACTATTAAGTGATATTAGTTAAGTAGCCAATGTCTAACTTGAGTAACTTTTCTACTAAAATTGGGATTTCAGTAAAAACTTGCATCTCATTATAATTTGAACTTGCAATTTTAGCCATATGATCAGCATTTTTATTGTGATCCTTGGGAATATGTCAAAAACGTACTCTCCAATCACGACTCATGAAATGATAAATCATTTGCAACTTCGACATCCTACTATTTGTCACACCGCCAACTAAAATAGATTACACTACCAGAGCATTATCACACTTCACCTCTAATTGCCTAAAGTCGGAATCTCATGTTATTTTTAGGCCTTCTAAAATGGCTCTTACCTCGACCTTAAACACTGATTCCTCTCCAATTTGCATAGTAAAACCACAAATCCATTTAACACAATGGTCTTGGAAGACCCCTCCAATTGAAGCAAACCCATTAGAGACCGAGACTGTTCCATCAATATTTAGCTTAATCCACCCTCTCTCTGGTATCATCCAGCGTTCACCTCCTACTCTTTGGACACGATAGACTTCACCTGACTTTAAATTCTCAAAACTAAAATTCAAGCTAAGTGGTTGCTTTCGTTTACGAACTCAATACAAAATTAAAAAAAAAAAAAACACTAAAAATAGAGTGGGATCTAAATTATTAATTAATAATACATAGTAATTCTATTATATATATTATTTCATATTTAATTATTGATCTAAATATTAGACCTTCATTTTTGGGTCCAACAATATATTTAACCCCAAATTTCAGTCGAGTATCAAATTGATTTTAAGGCACCGAAAAGTCGAAGAAAACTAATCAAATGTTTTTCGATCAACTGAATTGCTGCTTTGTTATTAGCATATCCATGCACAAAGCTAGGATTCTCGAATGCGAACTGAGATGGTGCCATGACTATGCAACCTTGATTTAGATTCGATGCATTGCTAGCATTATCTTGTTTCAAGTTTAGGATTAGATAATATAAGACTCCGAAGCTCGAACTTAAAGCGGCGTAGACGACTCCGGCTGCAAATACTCCCGGTTTGATAACATAGCAATAGTAGCGACCGTCACTCGTAGTTACTTCATCATCTTGGTTATTCAGTGCAATATCTTTTAGCAATAGACCGATAGCTATAATAAATGTGATCCTGCATTTATATGTCATCGGATAATTTAGTCTCTGAACTTGGTAACATTTTTATTTTATATTTACGTTAGTTCTGAAATTTGGTAATTTTTTTGTCAATTTAATCCCTAAATTTGGATTCTGTTAAAATTGTCATAACCATTTTTTGATAAAACAGTAAACGACACGGTCGACTCGAGGTTTGAAAACAAAAAGGAAGGGAGTCGCCACCGATCTTTTTTTGGGTGTGATCGGATCACCTTTGTTTTAATAAAACGCCTCGGTTTATTAAAACGAGGCTTTTGGTCTACGAAAATCTGAGAAAAATGGGTTCGGAAGTCAATTACGTGCGAGGAAGGATTAAAACCCTCGACACGCCTGAGATCGGTACCAAACTGATTGATCGATGTCCTAATGTTGAAAACTTTGAAATGATTCAAAAATACGATACTTTTACTTTCAAAATTTGAAGGAATTGGAAGGGATGCTAAGACTCTCTTATTTTCGACGAGATAAAGTATCATGTCCAGTAAGTTAGGTCGCGACACTTTAAACTTCCGAAACTAAGCTCGCCTTTTAAAACTAGGTTTTATTTTTGAAGAGGATTTCCCGTCATTTGTCGAGCGAGAAACCAGAATCCAGTAAGTTAGGGCTCGTTTTCCCGAAAATCCAAATTAGGGATATTGCCTCTATTTTAGAAGAAAAAGAAACTTATCTCGAAATGAAAACTTAAAATATATGAAAAATTAAGGATAACATAAATGTATAGTTTAGTAATTTAATATATATAAATATAAACAATAATACATGGTAAAAACAATTATAAGTAAATAATATATAACTTTAAACAAAATATATTCATAATACATATATGCATAAAAATTTAAAAACAAAATAAAATAAAATATACAATATAAAATTTTATGCAATGTACAAAATTTCATTCAATATTAAGGATAAAATAATTTAAATATCATATATAATAATATAATAATATATAATATACAAAATAAAAATATAATATGATAACTAATGTACACATTTTAAAATAATATATAATAAATGAATAATATTAAACTTAATAAAATAAACTAATATAAATAATTAATAGTAATAATTTAATAAAACAATACATATTTAAAATAAACAATACAAAAAACAAAAACTTTATATTATTAATAAATTAATTTAAATAACATATGCTATACAAATTTTAAAGTTTAAAATAATACGAATTTTTAATAAAATGATTAGACATAATGTTTAAACAATTTAAAAAATAAATAAAATAGAAAAAAAAATCAAAGAAACAAGGATTAAATAGAAATAAAAGTAAATGTAAAAGGACTAAATCAAAACACACGTCACGCCGTAGGGACCCATTAGGCAATTACGCCTTATCTCCTAAACGTCGCCGTTCTGATATTGGCCTTTAAGTGCCTGTGGGACCGAATTGAAATAGCAACAAACTTTTGGGGCTGAATTAAAAATAAAAAAAATTAAATTGAACAAAATAAAATGGAAGAAGGACCAAAGAGGCAAATTGCCCTTTTATGAAAAACGCGCAGATCCTCCCTGAGTTTCGGGTCAACGCGCGGATCCTAGTCCCTGAACGATGTCGTTTTGTGCTTATTAGCTTAAACAAAAAGGGCATCGTTTCTATCTTGCTATATAAGCAAAAAATCAGCCCAAAAAATTTCATTTAAACACCCCTTAAAAAAAAAAACAAACAAAAGGCTTCGAAAACTCTCTCCCCCATTCGGTCTGAGGCCAGATTTTAGCTTGGGTTCCGGTAACGGACAACCGCACGGGCCGCCACACGCGGCGGCCGGAAGGTCAAATCTCCCCCATTTTGAAACCGAATCGAAGGTAATCTCTTTATTGCTTTTTTTTTAAAAAAAAAAATGTATTTTTGATTATCTACCGTGTTTTGTATGTATAAAAAGAAAAAAAAAAACATAAAAGAAAATGAAAAAAATAAAACGTTGAATCGGAAATCACCTCTGTTAAAAAATTTTCGTGTGTTGTATTCTCTGTGAATATGGGTATTTGCGTGTCCCTTTTTTACAGATTTCGTTGGGTTTTTATAGCCCAAAAATAAATCGAAAAAATAAATACAAAATATGTCTTGCTTGTTTTCTGTCATTTCTTTCCTTTTGCTGTTGTGTTCTTTCCTTTTTTGCAGGTCAATGGCGAGGAATCCGGCGATGGAGCACTATTTGCGCACTGATTGTGGCGCAAGGAAAGGCCGGTGGCTGCGGCGCGAGGGTTCGTGCTAGGCGCTTGCGGCAAGTAGGGTTTTAGAAACCCTAGGCTTCTAAAATTATTTAGTTTTTGGGACCTTTTGGGCTGCACGAGTTTTGGATTTGTGTATAATTGGGTAATGTGTTATTAGTCTGGGTTGTAATGGTTCTTGGCCATCTGTTTAGTATTGGGTCACTGGTAGTATTTGGGTTTGGGTTTTAAGCCCGTTTATAGTAAAAAAACTAATGGACTTTTATATTTTATTTATTTTTTGGTTTTTTTTATTACTGATATGGGCCCGGGTAAAATGGGCTTATTACACAAGTGTTTTCCCGATCAACTGAGTTGCTACTTGCTATAAGTATATCCATGTACAAAACCAGGATTCTCTTGTGGGAATTGAGGTTGGGCCATGGCTATGCCACCTTGATTTGGTAACGATGCATTCCTTTTCGAGTTCAGAGTTACATAATAGAAGATTCCAGCAATCAAACTTATAACAGCTAATATCGCTCCAACGGCAAAGATCCCGGGCTTGACAACACGGCAATAGTATGTGCGGTCTCTAACAATTGCATTTTTATTTCGTTCGTTGAACGCAGCACCGATTAGTAGTAAACCGATTGCTATAACAAATGTGATCCTGCATAAAAAAATGTTTGTGGCTAAAAACTGAGTAAAAATCGAGAAAATCGAAAATCAATATGGACCGATTTGGTTTCAATACTACATTATTAAATTCATATATTACTTTAGGGTTAAATCATTATTTGGGAATAAAATTTAGTAACAATTCTCACATTGAGATTTGAATTTTTATTTTGTCTAAGTTAGTCCTAGAAGGACTGAACTGGGCAATTGTTCTTACACGAGCTTGAATGTTTTTTGTCCAAGATAGCCCCTGAACTTGACAATTTTTATCACTTTAGGGCTTGAACATTAAGACTTTCAAGAAAATACCTGGGATTAACTTGAACAAAAAAAATTTAAAAGTTCAGCCCAAAAAGTGATTTAAATAATTACTTTGAGTTTATGCATAAATTAAAAAAAAAGTAGTAATTTGAATTCAATTGAAGTTTTTTATTTAATCTATTATTTTATAATATAAAATATTTTATATTTAAATTAATAAAATAATTTATAAATATGTATTAAAATTTATTTCTAAAAAAATAAAAATTGATAAATTAAAAAAATTTAAAATATAAACCAAGTTTTTCGTTGATGAACAAACATCAAATTAATTTACGTAGGAGGAGAAACTGGCATGAACTCAAATCATTAGAAAATAATCAAAAAGAATAGTTGCAATTACAGCGAGAACTTTTAAAATAATTTAAAATGAGAATTATGAGAATTAAAATGATTTTAGTCTTTAAATCAAAATAAAAACAACAACACTCAATCTCGCCTTTTTTTTCTTTTCACCGTGCAACTAAAGCCTTAATAATATTATCCCTTATAAAATGTGTGATTCAAAACGACAAATGGATTAAATCATATATATTTCACAATCTCAACACCCTCGTACCAATGAATCTAGAATTTGCTCCATTGAATCTTTTGGTTCTTATTTATTTTGATCTAATATAAAATCTAAAGCTTAGAACTATTTATTTTGATCTAATAGTTAAAATCATTGTGGTTCTCGTTTTAAAAATTTTCACTATAGTTTGTTGAATCTTAATTCGATTGGTATGAATATTATTATCAATGTAAGAGAATATAGCTTCAAGTGCGCTAAAGCGCATTATCCTCCTATTTATGGGTTAGGGTTAGAGATGGATTATGGATAGTTCTAGACATTGTGTCAAAAAAATATATAATCAAAACTTATAATGAATTTATTAAAAAAATAAAATAAAAATAAAATTCTCACTATAATTACCATTGTATAGGTAATTTTTTAATTTAAAAAGTGTAAGGAAATTATTAAAAAAAGTGTTAAAAGAGAAATAAATATCTTTATAATTATATTTTTTTCACTTTGGATTTAGGCTATCTCATAACAACAAGCTTAATCAAGTTTATGCTTTAAGTTTGTGTTTTTATAGGGGTAATTCCTTCAAATATCCCCAAACTATTGTTTATTTTAGAATTGGTTTATAAACTTCAAACTATTCTAATTAAGTCCTTAAAGTATCAATATTGTATAAATCACGTCATTCCATCAACTTAAACATCAATTTAGGTGTTAAATGACTGCTCAGATTTGACTTTGAGTATTTTAAAAATACATTGATCAAATTACAAATCTGTGTATAATTATCGTGAGAACAATTTGACTCTGACGTATTAAAAAAATGTCATTAAAATTTAGAAGAGCTTGTCATATCCAAATAGTTCATACAATAACTACACACACTTGCAATTTAACTCACGTATTATAAAATGTTTCACGCCAGATTTGAGCATGCATAACGCTTAAACTAATCACAAGATTGATAAAAAAAATTTAATTGAAATGATATTAATATTTTCAGAACTCAATTAAAATGTTTTGAAGTTTATGACAAATTTAAAATTAGATGATACTTTCAGGTGTATAGTGCCATTAACACACACACACATATATATATATATAGTTGTTTTTAGGTACGTTATCAGTGAATTGAAATTTTTTTTTAATTCGGGTTTTGATGATGACAATTGTCTTTTGAATTATATTTAAAAATTTAAAATAAATTAATAAATGAATATATGTCATCATCTTGACTTTGCTTGTGGATTTTTTTGTGTTTCCCTTAACATTGTAAATAATAATAGTATGTATGTGTGCATGTTAAAGGTGTCCATAGACCAAATTAGGTCGAATTGAGACTCAATTTTTAAAAATATTTGAAGTTCAAATTCGAACCCGATTCAACAGAGAAACTCATTACTATTTAAAGCTAATAAAATAATAAATTTTATTTTTATATTAATCTTTACATATTCTTATAATTAAAATTAAATAAAAACATTTTATTTACATTCGGGCCGAGCCTGATCGTGTTAAAGTCTCTTTATTCAAGCCGGTCCCAAAGTCGAGCGGGCCACCCGACCATTGACATCTCTAGTATATTTATATAAATATAATATAACATGTTAAAAATAATTCAACAAATAAAAAGTAAATCTAGAAGTAGTGTAATTGAAATTTACCAAAAAGCAATATAGAAGACAAGAGGTTTTATCTGGTTAGAGCTCCGGGACTGATCGGTTTTCCGGCAACAAAAACAACCGGTGGCGACATTTATTATTATTTTTGCGATCAAAAGCATGAGGGCTGATATTAAGCCAAGTGCATGCGCTGAGTTCTTTGGATATACACATTGACCGGAATCGTCTATTGTTACTTGCGAAGTCTGAAAAAAAAAAAAAAAACCTCAATATATAGAAAAACATAATTAGAAAACCTTAAAAAAATTACAAAATTTGATGCTTTTTTTAAACTTTTCTTTTTTTTTTTTACCTTAACCCTTGTAGATTCAGCTGCAAAGCCAGTAATGGCTGATATTATCCCCAAAAGGATCACAACCAAGCATATAATTATTCCTTTTTTCTCCATTTCTTTACTTTCTTTTACTTTCCTGGGAAAAATTCTGGGGTTTTTTGTTTGGTTGATGAGAAAAAGAAAAGAAGAAAATCTGTTACCTGGGAAAATATCTGAATTCTGAAACCAAAAGCTTTGTTGTTCGTGTGGTGGCTTTCATTGGGATGTCCTGATGCAATATTTATAGGATTTTTTGGCTAACATATATTATATTTAAGTAATTATTTTATTTTATGTAAAATAATATTTTAAAGGCATTCATCTATACTATTATTAAATTTTTGACTAAATTGATTTCATATGAGTTAATTAAAAATTAATTCAATTAAAAATATTTAATTTTTTCAAAATTAAATAAATATTATTATAAATTTTTTATATTTTTATAGAAAATCTATATAATTTAATTTAAACCTATAAAAATTATTGATTTAAACTTAAGATACAAGATTTCCCAATACTCAATTTTATCATTTCAACTAAAGCTTAATTGCTTTATATATATATATATATATAATTTATTATTTGATATATTAGCAGTTGAGTTTTTAACTACACAAACAAGATGAAAAAATGTCATATGTCTCATTATTTAGTTTTTAATTTTTTAAATACCAACTAAGAATACATAATGAATTTTTAACCTCGTTTGTGGAGTTAAAAATTTTCACCGTTAGTATATCAAATAAGATTTTTTTATATTTTAGTCTCTAATTGAGTTGATATCATGAGTCTCTTCTCGTTTCATTATGTGAGTTAAAAGAACCTTTTATTATGTTATATCATTAGGATAATAATCCATCAACCTGCTAGTTCTTTTTATGAGGTATAAACATGAGAATTTATCCTGGAAACGAAAGAACTACTGAAACTTCACGAAAGCCTCACATGGATTTATGTACAAAAAACGGGCAAGCTCGTAGGATTATATTTGAAGACAAGGAAAGAGATGTTCTACGTCAGCAACAGAAGTCCAAGCTCATGAAATTGTGGATCTTATAACGGATAAATAAGTTAAAAAACAAATAGCAATAACAACGATTTAACACCAATCCACAATTTAATTAAGAATCAAACTCAAATGAGAAATGACTAAAAATACATTTTTTGTACAAAATAACAAATAATTTTTTATTTTATATAAGATTTATAAAAATCAATTTATAAATAAAATCAGAAAAATATCCGAACTTACATCAATTTATAAATATATTTCAACCAAAATTTTATTCATATTTTAGGTAAAATATTTTACACTTTACATCGTATTAGTACCATAATCTAGTTTATTATTAAATTATATTTAAAAATGAGGTATTAACCTAAGTTTTTGGCCGGCGAAAACGAGTCAAACAATAAATTAGTTTGTAAGTTACGAAGTAGTTTCATATTAGTTATCTCATATTTTTATAATTATATTTAATGTATATTCAATTATGAATATAAATATAAAAGATAAATAATACAATTCTTTTTTAAATGATTATATTACTATGAATTTATACTCTTTAAATATTTATATTAAATATTATTATGGGCGAAGCATTTTGTCTCTCGACTTTACTGAAAGTTCAAATGTTTGAAGAGGTGATGAATTTATAGACTGAAAAGTGGTTAACAAGTGTCCCAATGTCCTAAAAAAAAATCGATTTTGACCTTTTTAAATTTTATAAAATTTTAAATTAATACGTAATAAAATTATATATTAACTTTTAAAAATAATAAAAACTATTAAAATAATAAAATTATATTTTAACTCTTATAAAAAATATACATCTCTTTGTCGGAACCATGATTAGACTTGAAGCCATATCTCATAATATATAGAACATTTTTGGGTGGAGACCAAAACTAAAGGTCAAGATTTACGAAGAACCCAACGCAACAAATTAATTCCATTGGGTTCTTCAGCGAAAGAAACAACAAGCTTCTTGCAGCTGTTATTGTTCAAACATTTCGATACAATATAAAATAATTAATTAAAATATTAATAAGATACTACATATTTTATACACACAAACACGATACAAATAAATAAATAATTTAAATTACTATATGCATAATTATAATTTTAGTTTTAGTTTTTACATTTTTATCAACTCGATATTTATTTATTTTAGTTAAATTTAGCCATTAACATTTTAAAAGACTTAAAATTATTTTTTAAACAAAATATTACTAAAATATTATTTTTTAATGATTTGTGGCATAACAATTCATGTATTCAGAATTTAGCTATATTGTTAACAAGAGTTCAATTTGTTGTTTTGATTTTTTAATTTAACTCAAATAATTTTATTTAATTCGACTCAATTCGAAAAAAAAAATTCAAATCGAGTTAAAATGATAAAATAGGACTCGTTAACTCTACTAACTCAAATTTTTTTCACTTGATTCTATCGAACATTCACCCTTATAATAAAATATAAAAATACCATAAAAATAGACAAGCTAAAGAGACAAGAATTTCATCTTGACAGTTGGTTGATAATATTACAAAGGTATTAAGCATGAAAGGATAAACAGACAGAACCAAAAAGGAATGACAAGCAATGAAGCTGCCCTACTCTCTTTCTAATGAATAAATTGACTTAGAAATTCACAACCTCCAAATTAAACTCATTCTATCATATTTTTTTATATTATAATAAAAAGTATATTTTCATTCCATGTTGAATGAGGTTCCAATATTGATTGCTCAAGGTCAACTTCATTTTTAAAATATATTTCATATTTTTATTTAAATTTTAAAGTAAAATATAATCAAGGTTGGTAAATTATTAGTAAGTTTATGTTTTGGTAATTTAATTTTAAAAAGTTACAAAATAGTCACTGAAATATTCGAAAGTTTTCATTTATGTCGCTAAACTATTCGAAACCTTTTTATTTAAGTTACTGGATTGTTAAAATTTTTTTATAGTCCGACTATCAAGCTTCAAGTGACAATTCGACAGTTGGTACATGGATCAATACTCATCGATGAGTATAAGAGCATACCTTAGATCAAGTCTATTTAACGGGTGATGTTGGATAAGGGAGAAGAATGTTAATTGGACTTTGGTTCGCAGATTCGTGAAACTTAAAATTGTTTTATAAAAAAAAATTAAACTATAGAAGAGAAGGAAAATGAGTGCTTTCGATTGGTATAGGTGTTGCAAATAGAAAAGGTCATACAACAACGATTTTAACAATCTAGTCACTTAAATGAAACTTTTAAATAGTTTAATGACCATTTGATAATTTTTTTTCAAATTGAATGACTGAAACATAAATTTATTAATAAATTAATAACTTTATGTATAGTTTACCCTCCAAGAGTCCTTGGTATATTAGAATATACACTATTTGATCTCATTTAACACGATAACACCAATTTAATATATTTCAATCGATTTCAATCAATATCAGTACGTATAAATGTGTATTAATATGTTGGGACAATTTTTTATATTTTAAATAATTTTTAACTTTTTTCTTAACCATATTTTATAATTACATTTAAAAATATAATACAATAATTAAAATAAATTATTGAACATTATTGTCAATTTTATATAAAATTTACATTAATGTAATTGAAGTATATTTTCATGTATATATAATATATCAGCATAATAATAAAATTTGCCCTTAACGTTTATCATCTTTTACGATATTCTCCTAATCGATTTTTTTAACAATGTCAATCTTACTGTTTCAATTTTATCAAGCCTGATTTAAAAGGAAATTGTCAGTCAACTAATAGTCAACTTTTTTGCTGACATGGAATGATATCTCATTTATGCTTTCCTTGATGTGGCATTATAAAAAAATTTAAAATTTATTAAAATTAAAAAATGAAAAAATTAAATTTATGATACTATTTTAAAAATACCAATCATTTAAAATTTTAAATATTTATTTACCTTTTTCATCCCTGGAATTAAATGAGTTATAGCTTCGATTCACCTATATTTTTCTAAAAAATTAAAATAGATTCTATTAGTTTTTTTTTTAATTACATCTGTAACTCAACTATTAATAAATTTATAAATTATGATCACTTAACTAATCTAAATTAAGTCACTCCATCATATATGAAAAAACTTGAAAACCAAAATGCATGCATATTCAAACACATCCAACAAACATAGATTCTAGCAATTTGGAAGCTACCAATGTATATAACTAGAAATATGAAATGGAAACAACTTTTTTAAGTTTCATACTGAATGTAGAATGTAAAAATCCACAACAACAAAATGATGGCAAGTTATATGAATTTTCTTTAAGAGCAGCAAAAGCAACCCCTGGATAGCAACTTGCCTACACAATCCGCTCCAACTCCCTAGCATAGCTAAGAGTTTGGTTAATCAGTTGTAGGGATGGGATCTCCTTACATGGTGCAGAGTCTTTGGCCTTCTGGAAATACACGGATCCATTCTTCACCTCCCAATCAGGATGCTCCTGCGACAAATGTAATACAGGTCCAAATAAGCTTTTTTTTTTCCTGAAAGTCTTTTGATGAAAATGGGTATTGATGTTTACAAGAATGCTTACCTCTTTGATGTATTCCAAAAGTTCTTGATCAGATGAGAAAAGCAACATCTGTCGGGCATCGTTAATTGAAAGATAATCATATGCCTTCTCACTGCATCCAGCTATTTCATCTCTGAAAATGACACGTTTATGAATAAACAACAGTACAACATAGAGCTGATTCTACGAAACTGATGTTGGAATGATCTTAGACTCAAAATGGTCACAAAAACAACCATAATGTAAAGACAGTCTACCATGCTTTAATATTGTTATCCCCTAGAAAATTGTCACATGAAATACAATTGCTTACCTCACTGTTTTTGCCAAGAGATCCATGAAATAAACATAAGTTTCATGAGGAGCATTTTGTCTAGCACTCAAGACACGATTGTAAGCCCCTTCCATGAAGGATTGCTCCAGCTCCACGGCATGCTTGATGCAAGGATTCTCCAGGGCAGTGGCCGAAAGCAGTTCCAGTTCGGTATGGAACTCAGCAATTCTGTTCTGGACAAGAAGTCTCAAGAGATTAAGACCTAGAATCAGGTACTCTTGCTGGGATGGTGGAAGACGGCTACTGCTCCATCAGGAAAAAAGAAAAATAATTACCATCATTCCCTTAATCTGAATAATAGAGGCTTCTACATAAGAAATTTATTCGCACATAAGAGTACACACATTGAAAGGAGTGGAAGTTTCCTTAAGACAATTTGTTCATAGGCCAAGAGTTAAAACAAATCCAATACCATCACACTCATACAAGACACAAAATCCATTTTAATTTCTTTATGTAGTAAAAGTCTTACAAAATATATATACACACCAAAAAAAACACTTGTAACTTGATTTTTGAATTAGAAGAATCAATATCCATATTTTACTAATTGTTATGTAGAGCTTTATAGAATGCACCTCTTACATATTCATCTAGAGAGAAAGGGGAGGAAATTATATCGAGAAGAAAAAAACTAGACCTGGAAAGAAAATTAGATATACAGCACAACAGAAAAGTAAAGGTAACAGACATAATTCCCAAACTACAGAGTAAAAAACCTTAAGCATAACCCTAAAAAGACAAGCAACTAACCCAGCATCCGTATAATAGGGCTTCAACTGGAAAAAGTCCCTCTCAAAGGCATCTTGATCCTCAATCTTAACACTAAGGACAACAGCATGTTCGTAAATTTCCCCTGAAATTGTCAGTGAAAAAAAAAAAAAGCAATAATTAAAGAACTGATAATTGATAATCTTCAGACAAGCAGAGATTCAAATTCTTAATTCTATTCAAATGGCTTAAAAAAAACTTTATATAGAAGCTGCAACATGCTCAAATGTTTAACTGTTGCTCCCACTCTTCATTTTTTCTTGATATATCCACGTCTAACACAAGTCCAAACATGGGTATGAGGATATAACCCTCCAATAACTCTCTGAATACATGAAAAAACTTGGAAGAAAATTCAACATACCCACATCAGAAAATTCAACACTAACATCCGAGTCCCAGTAACATAGATTTAACTACAACCATAGGCACACAAAAGAAAAGAAGCTTAGTGATCCCAAAAAATGAACCAACCTCGCATGTTCCTAATCATATTTGAGATATGTCCTCACTACGGAACAAAGCTACATCTAGTAAGTTACAATATGTATAAGTGCCGAGGTATTTTCATATAGAATCCTTCAAAATATGTGAAAGCTAGTGCTCGATGGACCAACATAGAAATAAAATAAAAATGAGAAAGCAAAACAATGAACTGAGTCATAAGCATTACTTGCTAAGAGCAATTCGTTAACCGCATTAGGGGTGTTTTCAAATAGCGGAGGAAGGCTCCTAAACTTTGTCAGCAAAACCTGCAATAATAATAAAAAAACCCAAAATCACTTGAGCAACATTTCAAACCCATCAATTTCATCGATCCAATTTCCCAAACTCAAACACTGCAGCTAATTCAAATATCGAAAACAATAGAAACACAACAAAACCCCTAAAATCCCTAAACCCTAAACAAAATCAACCATCCAAATAAACTAACGATCTACAAAACGGGATCCATCATCTCGAGACGAATAAGAGCCCTAGAATTTTAGCCCGAATAGAGAGAATGGATTAGGGTTTCAACAAGTTCAAAACAAATAAAAAACCTTGAGTTGAGAAAGGAGATTGGCGCATGAATCGAAATCTTTTCTAATGAATGCAGCTTTGAATCGCTCGAACATCTGCGACACTTCAGTTAGCTGTGGATCCATTTTTTCTCTCTCTCTCGCAAGATTTCGTGTTGCCGAAACAATGGAAAATTCCTTTTTTATTTTTCACATACAGCATAATATATAAGGCAAAAAACAAGAAATGGAACTCGGCTTTTTCTTTTTCTTTTCCGGTTTTACCTAAACCGGTCCTGTCGGTTGGAATTGGGCTGATCAGATTGGGTCGGGCTGTGGTTTTTTTAAGGATGGGTTCGAATTAAAGGGGTCATCGCCTAAGGCCCAGTTCCAATAAAATTTCAAGTCTAGCTCTGTTTTGGAGATGGTCAGACCAGTAAAAAAAACTCATTTTACTATTTAAAATTAAAAAAAATGATATTTTATATATTTTTATATGGTCCAAGTCGGGTCGGGCGAGCTACCCAATCCTTGGACAGGTCTTAGTTCTAACTGAATCCATATAGATTATTAATATTGTATATAATTATTTATATCCGATTCAATTTGAAATATGGATTGCAAATTTTTTATTTTTATTTTTGAAAATTTACAAGTACAAGTACATATACTAGCAAAATCACAATGTGTAGAATCAAATTTTACAACACAAACGAACTAAGTGTTGTTTGATAAACTCGAAAACTTAGGTGTTATTTGATAAACTAAAAATTAAGTGTTGAAAATTTATGTATTGAAAATTAAACATTTAATTCAAGTTATAAAATTGTTTGATATATTTCTTAAAATTAAGTATGGAATATGATTAGTTTGTTTGATAAATGTAATTTTTTAAAATTTTAAAGGTAAATTATTTAAAAAATAATGTTAAATAAATGAGATAATATAATTTTTGGCCACTAAACTTGACAACTAAGTACACTTTGGTACTTGTACTTTTTTGTCCACTTTAGTCTTTAAAGTAACTAGATCCATTTTGATCCCTGAACTTAGATTCTGTCAATATTTGATTATGTGATCAGTGTTACTAGAACAAGATCAATATAACGGTCCGAATAAAGGGGTTCAACCGATTAACTAAAAATTGCTTGAAATTGGTAAAAATCGAAACCGAGATAAAAATCGACAGTTGAACAAGTTAAATTAGTTTAATAATTTTTTTAGATTTTTAAAATTTTAAATTATTTATTTAATTATTGTTGGTCCAGCAATGAATCGATTGAATAAAAAACTAATGATCGACTTATTCAATAATCGATCCAATTATTAAAATATGGTATGTGATACAATCTAAGATTATCACATACCATTAATGAAATCAAATGTTTTTTTTAAATGAAATCAAATATCTAATACATAATAATTAAAATAAATGTTCGATTCATAAAACATGAAAATAAAATTGATTCAAAGTTTAAAAATCGTCATTTCGAATTTGGATCTATATAAAATTTTCTACCCATGCATTTAAAAATAACCTATTCATTCATTTAATTAAAATAAATCTAATCATGGGTCGGGTCGATTCGAAATTGTAGGTCAACTTTTTAGGCTCGTATTTAGTCTGAAAAATAGATCTAAAATTTTGTTAAAGCCTTAACCCATAAAAATGTTAAACCCAAGTCCGATAGGACTGTAACAAAAAGAAATAAATTATTTTTTTATATATAAACAAATTTAAAACATATAATACATTAAATACACTAAAATAAAAAAATAGACATGTGATTTAAGTTGAGTCTGAATAAAAAAAAATCTACCCAAGACTAAAAGTCTTAATTTTAGCTAAATTTATTTTTCAATCTTATATTCTTATTCAAACCTTCCACTTTATTATTTAGGATAGACAGATAATTTTAAGCATGATTAATTACAACTCAATTATGAAATATCCAAAGCCCATTCAACTTACATAAGTTATTTTTGGGACAAATTTCATTTAAGAAAATTGGGAAAAAAAAGTGATACAAAACCATGAGCTGGTCAAACAAGTCAAGAGAACAAATTATCTTCATTAGATGTGTTTCTTGCAGCAGTGGACATAATCTCATATGATTAAATCTCTTGTCAGAATTTGTAAATGTAATCACAATAAATACAAGGGCATATTAGAGCTTTTCTTCTTCAATCTCTCTCACTTCCGTTGATTGTAAGAAAAGAAAAATGCTTACTTCATCCATGAATCATCCAAAAACACTTCATTTTTTTAGGATTATTCTTTCTCAAACTCGAAAGCTTGTAATAACCCTTCCTCTTCTTTGCTTCTGCTTTGGTTTTTTCTGCTAATTCTAATTTCTCTGCATTTTTTTCTGAATTTTCTGAATTTGTTGCAGCCCTTGCCGAAAAGGTTCGTTAGTTTATACGGAGACGATCTATCGAATACCGTAATCGTTAAAGCTCCGATAGGGCCAGAATGGAAAGTAGAGTTGATGAAATGTGATGGTGAGATTTGGTTAGCTAATGGTTGGAAAGACTTCGCGGATTATTTCTCTTTGAAGTATGGGAACCTATTGATCTTTAGATACGAAGGTCATTCGCGGTTTTACGTGTTCATGATATTTGATCAGACTACATTCCAAATCGAATACCCGAACGTTATCGATAACCATGATGTGGAGCTCCAAATACCGGACGTGGAAGAAGTCGGGAGTGAGGATGTGGTTGAAATAGTCAACAACGTATCGCGATCCCGGAAAACAACGGAGAAAACACGTTCTTTGCCTCGTAAGAGAACAAGAATGCAGGGTGCTACGAATGCGAAAAAATCGGAGTTTCGTATGTCAAGCAGAGATGGAAGTATAGTATATATGATGATATAAATTTACTGATTTAATATGTTCTTTTTTAGCTCAGATTTTGTTCACTATTCTTTCGAATTTGATGTTACTCGACAGGTAAAATCGGTCCGGAAAATGCTGGTGGAGGCACGTCCGCTGCCCAGAGATCATCGGCATCGTCAGCTAAGCATTTTGGATCTGAAAAGCCATTCTTTGTAGTTAATATACAGCCATCGTACATTACCGCATTTCACGCTGTAAGCTCTCCCTTGACGCATTGGCATTGCATATTGAGTATCAATTGAATGAAATCGTTTCGAGCTAATAATTGCAGAATGTTCCATTTACGTTCGTGAGAACTTATTTCACTTCGAAGGAGGCCGATGTTGTCCTTAAAGATCGAGACGGGAGAACTTGGCCTATTCATCTCAAAGTATACAATAAATATCATTGCACAAGCTTTGGCCGTGGTTGGAAGGCATTTGCAATCGACAATGATTTACGAGTAGGCGATTCTTGTGCCTTTGAACTGCTAGAGGGACCCGAAATATCATTTAGGGTTACTGTTTTCCGGAACCCCGAAGATTCAAATGATCGCCATACTAGCAGTACGTACAATACCTACAAGCATTACTAAGTTAAAGATTTAGCGACATCTATGTATGTTTTTACTATGGCTGATCCGCGGTTCAGCTCGTGGGAGTAAAATAGGTCATGGTCGGCACAAGAGGGAAATGAATGCTCGGAGTCAGATTGAATATGATCATTCTAGTGAAGATGAAATGATTAGATATTCAAAGAGGAACAAAGAATCTCATGTTCCGAGAAGAAAAATTAGGACCGGAGATGGTAAGTCATAAGAGATTGAATAAATTTCCGGAGTGCTATTGAATCAAAATTGCACCTAATGTTCTTACCTGCAGGAAAGTTCGATGAGGCGATGCAGAATAAGACTTCAGCACGGCGAGCAATTCAAAGGCTTCGAAGCAAAGGAACTGCCATTGCTAGAGCTCTTGAAAGAGTAAGCAAACTCAGGTCGGCTCATCCGTTTTTCAAAGTCATTATCACAACAAATTTTCTGCAGAGAGGGTTTCCGGTAAAGATCTTATCCCCGTAAATTTGCATATTTAGCTTCATAAAGATTATAAGGAACATAAAACTTAGCTTCAATGCATGCAGTCCCTTGAATCTCGAAATATCGAATGTTACGATCATATAAACATCTACTATTTACTTGGGAAGCAAAAAACAATCAGACATCAATCTAAGAAACCAGCATACAACTTGGCTTCAATGCCTGCAATCAGTTGATTCTCGAAATATCGAACATTTCGATCACATCAACTTCTCTTACTTGCTAATCAAGCAAGCATCAATCAACCATGAATCAGAAAAACTCGCATACAGCTTAGCTTCGATGCAAGCAGTCAGTTGAATCTTAAAAAATATCAAACATTTTGATCATATTAGCATCTGCTATTTACTTGGGAAACAAGAAACAATCAGACATCGATCTAAGAAACTAGCATACAACCTAGCTTCGATGCCTGCAGTCAGTTAAATCTCAAAATTTTGAACATTTCGATCATATCAACAAATACTATTTACTAAGGAAGCAAGAATCAGCATTAAATCTAAAAAACTGACAGTTTATTAGCTTCGATGCCATCAGTTAAATCTCCAAACATCGAATGAACATTTTCGATCATATTAACATAAACTATTTACTTATGAAGCAAGAATCAGCCATCAATCTAAAAAACCTCGCATACAACATTGCATCAATGTTGCATCAATCTCGGTTTTCTTGCTTTTTTGTTCACTATCTAAGCATCATCAACCTTATGCAGAGCATCCCAGAACGCTTTTGCGATGAACACATGGAGCAAATTCCGGAAGATGTGACCCTTAAATATAAGCATAAATCATGGCGTGTAAGAATGATTATTTGCTCGGACAGAGCAGGCCGATTTAGCGTCGGCTGGCGGGCATTTGTACAGGGAAATAAGCTCAAAGTTGGAGACGTTTGTGTGTTTAAGATGATCAAGAAAACAAATATTGTTTTCAAAGTCACCATTTTCAGAGATGGTTTAACTCTTGGTTGAACATCTGCTAAGATTCACCATGAATATGTGACTCGTTTTGTGACTCAGTAATGTATGGATAACGCACCGAGTTAGTTTTGTTTGTATAAAAATTTGCATGACGCAGTAGATGTCTCAAAGTTTATGCCTTCTCTTCTTGCTTGAATTTGCTAGCTGATTTAGCGTGTAAATGGCAGGATTGATGGTCACTGGTATTCTCAATTCAACCATAAAAATTTTAAAACTAAAAAATAGAAAAATCGGTTCAACAGGTTTTTTAGCCTGATTTTGAGTGATTTTACAAGTCAAACCCAATCTAACCCTTTCTGTGGATTGATACCTTGATTAGTTTCCGATCCGATTAATTAATCTAGTCGAATTTAAATACCATTAGAAAACTAGTTCACTATAATAATGTCAATATCATAATATTCTTATTTTATCGAAAGGAAAATTATACTATAAACAAAAATAAGACAATAAAGGGAGATTATACGCATCAAATAACTTCATTTTCTTGAAAACAAATTACAGATGTCTTATATTGATTTACTTTTTTTTTCATAAATTTGTTGGAAAAACCTTCAATAAGTTCATCTGTGTTAATTTTGCTTATAAAGTTTAAAAGAGTAAAAAGGGTCATATATTATACAAAAGATTATTTGAAAATTTTAAGCTCAATAATAAATTAAGTGATGACATACTGTATATTAAAATATTAAAATTTTAATATAGTATTGAGTGACATTGTTAAATTAGATAGGATATTGAATCCTTTTGAACAAGTAATATAAATGAGAATAGGCATAAATCTTAAATTGATATAAATTTCATATGACTAATACCGTTATCCATATAGTATTATTTTATGCTTACCTATTAAATATACAAACAATTATATTTTCTCAACATAAATATAATTAACTTTTTAATTAAAACATAATCCTTCGACTAAAAGATTAAAAAAGAAAAAAGAAAAAAAGAGAAAGCAACTTAACTTGATTATATCCTTTAATCCATTCAAGTATTTGTACATACATACAGCAAATCAAATTTCTTAAATAACATTACACAAAATTTATGTATATTTTGAGAATCATCCCAAAAATAATTTTTTTCTAAACTTTGTAAAAATAAAATAAAAATTGAAAAATAGTTCAAACGATTTGATTTTTTTTCTAGATAAGTGATTTGAGGATTTTATTCAATTCTATATAGATTTTATTTAAAAGTTACAAATTAATCATAATTTTTGTCCAACATCGAACAGAAATTTCATCATCTAAGCCTCACATCAAAGTTCAAACTACATGTTAAATGCTATGAAATGAAACATTTTCTATCATCAGGAAAAACTCAGAACTACAATATATACAGTACAGACACTGATGGCAAATGGAGTAAAAAGTGTTTTTCGAGATTAGGAAAAAGGGGGAGGGAGGTGTTCAGACTCATTGGACTATGGCAAGGCGAGAATCATACCTGTATATTTCCAAGACCATCTTGTCATTTCTCCTCAAACTCGACATCGATAATTTCTGGTTCGGACTTTCTTGAACCGGTGCGCCTACTATCTCTGCCAAAGAAGTCTCCTTCTGGTTGCCATACAATGTTTCCACAGCTTGCACAGCGTATCATTTGGTTTTTATAACCAGCAAACTGTTTCCTACAAGCTGGACAAGCACCCTGTCCGATTTTTATTATAAAAAAGGTCAGTTTGCCATTTTAAACGATGTTTTATTGGTAAAATAAAGTTGGTTGAATGTAATGAACAAAATTCTGCAATGAAGAAGGTTTTAAAAAATATTTGGAATGATATCGTGAATAAATGCACCCTAGTTTGCTTCTGCAATCAAATTCCCTTTTCAAACAATATACAAAGTCAAAAAATCTACTCAAATACAATACACCATTCTAGTAAAACTAGCATTATCTTATGCCCCAAAATCATCCTATACTTGAAGAACTCACTAGCATAACATGCAAGAAGTTGCAATCTAATTTAACTGTAATCGTAAAAGATATAGTTTAAGAAGGAGCTACTTTAACTGTAATCATCAGAATAGCAAGTACAATAAATGGAAGACTAGACTTTGAGTTTAATCCTATTGTTCCATATGTTACGGATAGATACTACGTAGTGTCACCTTTTACGGGGATGAAAAGCAATGAAAAATAAACAAATTTTACAAGGAATCACATATGTTACAGAAAGTCACCGCTTTTATCTTGCATTTATCTGTGCCATATTATAGCAATAACTGATAGCTGATACCTTAATAACAAGACTATTGGCAATAGTCCCGATGAGAAGAGGCCCAGCAAATGGTAGTATCCACATGGCAAATATTAAGAATCGAAAAAGCAAACCGGATAATGCAAACCAGAGGAAGAAAATCATCTGCAGATGGATGAAAAATACTCTATCATGAAATGAGGTAGCAAACGAACTATAACTAATTACCAAAGCACACAATACAATATATCCAGATCCTATCCAAGGTTAAGAATTTCAAAAGAAATTCACTCTCATTTTCTCCGCACTGAAGCAAAACACCTTTAAAAGATTAAATTTATAGGAGAAAGATTTGGGGAATGAGAGTCATAAGCATATTACCCAGAACAGATTAATATACACAGAACCTAACTCAAATCCAAGGCCACCTATACAAACTTGTGTACAAGTGACGTGACATGACATGTAAGACCACATAACACTCACCTTACATTTAGGCCCAAAACAACAAATAAGAATAATATGAATATCCCGTGGATTCCAAAATGAAGGCAACTAGCAACTTGGACATATTAACTATTCAACCAAAACCTGACTTACAGTAGGCATAAAGCTCAACTTGGATACAAGCAATCTTAAAACCAAATGACAATGATGTCAGATATCCGCTGCTTAATAGACACAAGTTGTTCATCCTCTTTAATTCATAAGAGATAATGAAAACATGATATCGAGTATTGCAAATCAAACCCCTTTAACTTTTAAGGAGTTTTTCCTCACTACAACCCATGTTAACATCATATTTCTTTCATACTATAATCACCGTTAAACCAAAAACAAATGGGGGTGGATGAACATATGGTTTAGTTATCATAAATGCTCTGCAGAATTTTTTTCTTTTGGCTATGCTTTCTAGATTTCTTGGATATAAAATGCAATGAACATTTTGAAAGATCAAACATTTAAGGATACAACTTTCATGGAAATAAAAATGCATGACTTTACTTCAAATTAAAGAACAATCTTTGGATTAATCCTTGTATAAGCAAATTACACAATTCTTTTTATCAAATTAGTACATAATTTTGAAGTTCGCTATTTCTTTTGCATTACTGGAGTTCTTTTAGGAGCAACAAGTAACAAAGAAATGGAGCCTACAAAAATAACTCAAGAAAATAAGTAAAATTGATATTTGGCCTAATCTTACTTACAGCAAAACTTCTTCCTAATGGAGTTTCTAAGAAATCATTCAGCTGCTTCCTGTACTGCAACCATATCCAAAAAATCCTCAAACAAAATGTTAGTATAAAAATTCCAAATGAATAAAAGAAGTTCAATTCTAGACCAAGAAATAAAATAAAACACGAACCCTAGGCCAATTCCTACGAAAATCCATAGTAAATGTTCGCCAACGGATTCCAACCTCGAACTCCCGGTCGAGCTCACGAGCACGGTCAGTGGCGGATTGAACGACGGAGGAGATTCGGCGGGAAACGGAGTACTGGCGGTCTAACCGTTCAGCGGTTTTTTTAGCTTCGAAGACGAATTGCTCGAAGCGGTCGTTGGCCGTTCGCCAAGCGCCCTTCAAGGCCTCGCCGGAGGCCACGCGGCGAGCGAAGGTGTCGAAGTCGCTCCGCCTAAAGGATTGGACTATCAAAGGACGCCGCCGCTGAGGAAGCGGAGGCCGTCGCTGAAACGTCATCGAATGCCATGCCGTCGACGGCAGAGCTGTAGACATCACTTAGAATTTCAGATTCTTTTTCTGTTTTTCTGGCTTTCCATTTTTATATTCATTATCATATAAAATTCTATTTTATATTTGTTATTGAATTATTTATTTAACAAAGTATTTTAATAAAACTATTTATTAATTAATTATATCTTCTTTTATATTTCCTATCAAATTTATTTATTTAACAAAGTATTTTCATAAGATTTATTAATTTATAAATTAGATCATTTTTATTATTAATATTTTTGTTATATTTATAAAAAACCAAAAAAAACGTTTGGTTGGTTAAATCATATTAAAAGTACTGCATAGAATAATGTTTTAAGTATATCAATTAAACTTATTTACTAATTTTTTCTAAATAAAAGTTTTATTACTATAATTCTCTGGTAATAGAATACATCCACAAATGTAAGTAGGGCAATTAGTGTAGAATCAAACTAATACAAAATACAATAAATTAAGAAATAAAAGAATCGAATAAAATTTATACATAGTATACGCAGATAATGTAGTTGAAGAAGCATATGTCACAATTATGCACGGTAAGACTTAGATTTGATATTTACAATGTTTCAAAATATTTTTTATATTATAAATATCCGAGTCCCATTATATGTAATTAATTAAAATAACTTTAAACTCAAAATGATTATAGTCAAAATAATTTGAACCTGAAAGAAAACATATGTAAAATCTAACCCCAAAACTTAAACCGAAAAAAAACATATAAAAAATTTAATCTCCCAATTAAGCTAATCTATCATATGTCAGTTAAGCCTTATCTTAATTGATAAAGTAGTTATTACAATAATTAATAAGACGCAATTTAAGGGTAAAAAGTTTATGCCTAGAAATAGGTATTCTATAAAAAGGATAATGTAATTTTGACCTTTAAATTTGATAATTAAGTTCATTTTAGTACCTATATTAAAGGGAAAATATAATTTTGGTCCACTTTAGAATTTGAACTTAACAATTAATTCCATTTTGGTTTTAAACTTAGAAAATATAAAGTGTTATGAGTTAACATTCTAATATTGTGTCATATTATCACTTAAAATTTTAAAATTTATATAATTTTTAAGTGTTTATGTGATATAATTTTAGAGTCACGTTCATTATTTTAATAATAGACCGGTGATTAAACAAGTTAAATTATTGATTCTCGATTTAATCAGTTTGATTAAAAGACCAATAACAATTAATTAATTAATTAAAATTCATAAAATTTTAAAAATAAAAATTATATCAAACTATTCAATCTATTTAACTGTTGATTTTTCTTTTCTAAATTTTTAATTTTATTAACTTCAATAAATTTTTCGAACCATTATCGGTCCGTCAACTTTCAAAGGCGTACCGTATAAATTATCCAAAAAAAATTAAAAGAAAATTAAAAATAAATAAATAAATAACGTCATAACAAACACAGTCTCGCGGATCTTGGAACAATTTCCCCTGTTTATCTCTATTTTTTCTCTCTCTCTTCCCGCCCTGAATTTTCTGAACCTGTTTAGCTTATAAAATTTTTAATTTTCTTTTTAACCAAACATGAGCGTTACCCAGTTCGCAATGGTAAATTTCTTCCTCTTAAACTGTCTTTTTTTTAAAAATTTTTTCTGGAATTATGTGTAAGTAGTTGAGGTGTTTTCTTTTTGGCTTAATTGGAACATAAATTTGTTTGAAGCAGTCGATAATCATCAATTTTCGCTTTCTGGGTAATTATTATTCACCCATAATCATTGATTTTTAGTGTGCAAAACTGAAAATTTTGTTCACGTACTTATTGTTTGAAGTCAATTACTTACTGAATAATTGAATGAGTAAAAATATATATTTTGCTATCTCTAAAGTTGAATTTTTGTTCTTCATCGAATTATGTATAAATAGTTTAGGCTTGAAGCACTTGATAATCATCAATTTTCCCTTTCTGGGTAATTATTATTTACTCATAATTATTGATTTTTAGTGTTCAAAACTGAGAATTCTGTTTATCTAGTTATTGTTCGAAGTCAATTACTTACTGAATAATTGAATTAGTAAAACGATACATTGTGCTGTCTCAAAAGTTATTTTTTTTTTTGTCATCGAATTGTGTTTAAATACTTTAAGGCTTAAAGCACTTGATAACCATCCGTTTTCGCTTTTTGGGTGATTATTACTTACCATCATTGTTGATTTTTAGTGCTCAAAAACTGAAAAATCTGCTTATTTTACTGAATAATTGCTATCTCAAAGTTAATTCTTAAAAGTTGCAATAGAAATTATATATACCATTTGGCTTTGGGGGTTTTCCAAAAGTAAATTTTTGGTGGACTAATACTGAGATGCAGGTGGAGGAACTGGCGTTTCTAGTTAAGGACAATCTTCCTTGCAAGCATCTAGTTCTGTCAATGGAGGAGGCTTTTATGAATTTCCTTCAGGATGATACAAGGTAACTGAATAACCTCACATCCCAACACAACAAAATTGTAGGAAGTTCATTTAATGTACAAGTCTCATTCAATTATGATCATTATGAATGAAAGAAGTGTTGGATTGCAGCTCAGATGGGATCCTAGAGTTGGAACCTATGAATTCATACAATCGGCTTCTCCTGCATCGTCTTGCAGATATATTTGGGTACTTCTCTTTTTTTTACTAGATAGGCTGATAAAATGCATCATCAGTTAAATTGAATTTGGAGCTGTAGAGCTCTCTTAGTTAGCTTTTAGTATTGATGTTTTGTTAAATTGGCTAGATTTGCTCATGAATCAATTGGTGAAGGAGATGATCGGCATTTGATTTTGCAACGATGCCCAGAGACATCAATGTACGGAATTTGATTGCTTATCATTGGTTTTTGGAAAATTTAGTTATAGCGGTGCTCATGACCTGGCAGCATTTTGTCTTGCAGACCTTCCATTCTTGTTAGTGATATACTATGGCAGTGTGATGAGCCTCAGTCTCTCACAGCATCTCGCCATATATTAACAAGAGAAGGAACTACACCAGGTGAAGTTCATGTTCATGATTTCCCTATTGAAGCAAGAAGTCATTGGCAATTTTCAAGAAATAAGAATAACATGTATAGCTGAGAATATCTATTTTCTTTACACTCTTTTCTATGGGCTACTTATAGAGGATTAGTAAGCAACTAAGCATGCCATACAAGTTACTATGGGCCTTTTCCCATTTGGAACTATATGGAATGCAGATAGGGAAAATTGATGAGAGAACGGAATGGGAGGATTAGCTTGTCACTCTTGTTTGGTTAAAAAATGGAATGGAAGGAAAGAGGCACATTTAAGTTTATTTTACAATCATATTCATATCCCTTTTATGTACCAAAGAAAAGTGAAATAAGGACGAGGAAGGATTCCAAGATCTTACCAAGTTGGAGGGTTTAAAAAATGGGGGACTATGGTGGGTTTGAGAAGGATACATCTATCCCACCATTTCAATGTCCTCCATTATTCACTTTCCAAAACAAGGGAGTTGGTGCCCTTTCTTGCAATATGCATACCAATATTTTTTGGGTCATTAAGTACAATTTTTTGTCATTGTGTGCTCCAAGGAAAAAAGAGTAGATTTTGAAGAGCAGATCTAGAAAAACAAATCTAATTACCTTAATAAAATATCAGTTCGTTCTTTGTCTATTTTGTTTATGAAATTTGGTTCTCTTTGGATTATCTCCAATGGATGGAACGCACTATTTATTTATCCATTTTATGTCAAGTTGTGTTGGCTAGTTTTTAGTTTGTCTTTCTTATCATTATTTTTGTAATCGCTAGAAATTACAGTAAGTAACACGCGTTACTGAATGATTTTCTGAACATGTTTAATTATTTAGAGGTCTCTCCAGGATTTAAGTTATCCTTTATCTTGATCCGTATTTGATGCCACAGGAACGAGTAACTTTTTTCTTTCGATTTTGTTACTTATTATTCTAAATTTTTTTGTCTGCATATGTTAGTGATTTTTCTCTACATTGATTATCTAATAATATGAAGGTGTTGAACCTGGCCGTTAAGATCTAAAGGTTGCCTTTTTGTTTTTCAGTAATGGAGAAAAACTTGCCTTCTTTTGAGCTTAGTCTTGAGGAAAGAGAAGCAGCTTACTTAGCTGCTCGAGAACGGATTTTTGCAATGGATGCTGGGGAGGTTCGAGAACCTGTTAAGCATAAGCCACGAACTGTTCCTATTGTAGCTCGTCGAATGATTGCACATGCTTTAGGCCAAAGAATTAACTTATGCAATCTAGACGATAGTGCCCGGGATTTGAAAGACCGAGGGAAAACTGATGAACCAAGCGTTCATGATACAGATAAAGTTGATAATAATTCGAGAACAGAAACTCATCAGGATGCTGTTCTTGAACAGAGGAAACCGGTGGATACATGTAGTAAAGCAAATAGCAACACAAGTAAACATAATACTGCGGTAGTTTGTGAGAGGAATGTTTCTGATGAACAAACCGAAAAGCAACCAACCAATGCTAGTTTACCAGGTAGAAGTCGAAATAGAGTTAACAAAGAGTACTCGAAAGAAGAACATCTAGGAGCTGCAAAGCGAATGTTTGCTAATGCTTTAGGTTTGCGCTCGGCTAAGGATTCAAGAAGTAGTGAAAGGAAGACAACACGGTAGATAAGGAGCTGTTATGGTTTTTCCTATCGGTTTAAAGATAGAGCTCCATTTTAGGAGAAAACAGGTACTGTGAGTTTAGCTTGATTGCTGCTTGCTTGCGTTTTTTGTAATTTGTAATTGGTGACATTACCGTCTTCTAAGTATTTCCACTTAGAACTGATGAAATTCTGGAAAACGGGTTTGCATCTAACCCAAGTTTCGAGCTTTGGTTTTCATGGAACAGAAGACACATAAGTTTTTGCGGGGAGTGAGTCATATTTGCAGGTGCAAAAGAGTAGTTAACTTTCTCCCATGTAAGATACCTGTATTGTGTTATGATTCTTGCTTGAGAGATAGGTAGGGTGAAGAATGATTTATAGGAGTAGACATGACAATTGTGTATTTGTTTCGTGTTCGTGTATCTTCTTGTGTCATAATCTTGTAGGTATTTTATATTTATATAATTTTTGAGGTACTAATAATTTGCATAATATAGATTTTGACATTTGTATATTCATTTTCTTTTCATGTTGTTTTCAGTTCATATTTTAGCTATTTTCCTCATGACTGCCTGGTTTTGGTTCTTGTTATAACCCTATTAGCTGATTTTATTTATTTAATTTATAATCAATCTAATTTTTATGATGTAAAAACAAATATTTTATATTTAAGATAATGAAAATAAAATTAAAATAACACAAATTTTATATAAAATGTTTTTTAAGAGTTAATTGATTATTTTTATTTAGTTCGAAAATTATTATTTTTAAAAATATTTATTAAAAATTTTTGAAACTTCATCAAATAAAGTCCAAAAATCATAAAAACAAAATTGATTTTGTCAAAATAAAATTAACATGAAAAAATAAAACCGAATCAAATTATAAATATACAAAACCCAGTTCAAATCGAATCGAACTCAACCTAATATAAACATGATTAATATGTCAAATACACATCTTTTTCTGTTTAAAAATAATGATACAGAACATTACAAATATGAATTGTCAAGTGTAACATCAAACATAGGTTAAATGAAATCAACAAATATGAAAATGAAAATTTCCTTATGAAAGTGATTAGCTCTCTCTTGCAATCTCCTGGTTCATGCTACATGCTATCTTACAACACAAAACCTTGGTATTCATGGTTACATAGGATAACAGAGCATTGAGCTCCATCACGAAATCGACATACAACAACATATTTTTCCTTGCTTCATTAACCAATCACACCAGAAAGAAACTTTCAATCCCGGCAGTGGTGTGGAGGTACACAGTTGAGTCGGAAGAGGCATGGAACATAAAGGACTAGACACTTTTTTCTTTGTACGAAGAATATCAAGGATAGGAAAACGAATAACACGAACCTGCTGAATGCTGGCTCCTAAGGGTGACACTGTTGAATCAACAGGAGTGTAACTTAAAACATCCTTTTTTTGCTTGCTTCCGGGAAATGTCTGAAAAGATCCCAGGAAAATCTAGGGATACAAGGAGAGAACATTTGATTGAATAAATTCAGCAATGTTATGTTTGCCTTTCTGTTGTTGGAGATGGGGACTTAGCGGCTAAATCGCGAAGCAAAGACTGGGTGGCTACGAACTTCTCTCTCAGCATGACATTATAGTCATATAAACGTTGGAAATTCTTCTGTATATCAGACAACTCAATCTCCGAACCAGACTTCAATTCTGCATTGAGCAAGGAACAGGACTGAAATGAGTGACTTCGACATAAAATATGTCAGCTAAATAAAATAACTATCAAGGGTTTTCGAAGAACACAAAGGCATTTCAGTTCATCTCACCGAAAGGTCTAGTTCATTTCAAAGAACATTACTTTGACATAAACTATACTACTCCGACTCTTTTAGGTTCACTTAAGCACTCGTCTATGACACATACCCAAGTACGATTATGGAGATATGACCCTTTCAATACGAGAAAAACTTTGAAAAATTCGAACATACTCATATCAAGCACATATCCGAATTCAACACCCAAACCTAAATCAGAGTAAAATATACGATAAAAGTACCATGATAATGGGTCAACATTGATATTTTAACTGAGAGGTCCCCCTATTATAGGGACCTGATCAAATTAATCTCTCTACTGTTAAAAAGAATCAAATAAGACCAAATCGGAATAGAGTATTTTTAAAGTTTTTATGGTTCCATAAATGAAATATTTTCTTTGGAATTGAATTGCAATTGAAAAAATATATAATTTTCAAGACCTTTTTATACAATAAATGTTAACTCTCTTACAATTTGGGCTTACTTAATTCTTTTTAATAGTATAGAGACTGGATTGATTTATTTAAGAGGGAATAATTTGATCCGGTCCCAATGACCTCCCAGGTACTTTAACCTTCAACATATAGTAAGAAATCATCTTGATGTATTAATTATAGTTACGAGTTTACAAGACAATCTTTAAACAATAAAGCAGTGATTCAAAAAACAAATCCCCCTAGCCCTCCACGACCTTTTTTTCCTTTCCGGCATAGTGGAAAGTATAATTCTAAGTATGACTTGAAAAAAAATCAACTCCAATTATGTCTTTTCATGCAACATGTGATGATAATGATAATAATCGTAATAGCTAAGTTCGTACCTAGTGTCGGAGGCAGTGGAATTATATCATCATCGAGAGCAAATGCTTGATGCTGGATAGCAACTGCATCTTTTGAACTGATGCAATGTTTCGTCTCAGCCTTAGCTGATCCACCTGTTTTGTGTTTGAGGGCCTGCATATAACATTCAAGGAAAACTTGCGATTAGAAACCTTTAGGTCCAAAAGTTCGAGACAGAATTACTAATGGTATTTGCCCAAGGAAATATCAAACCCTGATACTCGGTTACAGGTATGTTCAATTTTTTCTACGTTTTTCCAGGTAAAAAGGTTTCTCCAGTCCCTCTCAATTTCGAAATTGAACAAATTGGTCACTCTAAAAAAGTTAGAGCAATTTAATCCTGTCAATTCAAAAGTGATCAACTTTAGACAATTAATCACAATATGTTAATGTTTTCCATTAATTGTACATGATTTTGACTGGTATGATAATAAATTTAGACCTCAAAGTTTACACATTCTGCCAATTTGATTCTAATTTAACAAATTTATCTCGCAACATTTGTGTAAATGTTAAGGCTGAATTTGTTCAATTTTTTAAAATTTCAAAATGACAAAATATGTAAATATCAAGGATAAATTTGTTACTATACCAATCAAAATTATGTACAATTGACGGGATATATTAACACCGTGATTAATTGTCCTTAGTTGCCAACTTTCAAAATTGACAGGGATTAAATTGCTCCAATTTTTTTGAAAGGGACCAATTTGCTCAATTTCAAAATTGAGGGACTGGAGAGGTCTTTTTACCGTTTCCTTTTCAGATATATTTGGAAGATCATTGGATACTCAACTCATGTTAGTACTTTAGTTTGGACAACCGACACAGTTTTAGGTAAAACTACATTACTTGGCCATTGATAACGGTCATATTACCAAGTACAGGTGACTCGATTCTGCAGACATGTCAAAACAATTTGCATACTCGACTCACTTAAGAATGTCTAGTAACTAAAATAAATTGCAGACATGTCAAACAAGATCCCTCGTGTGTTAACATCGATATTGATAGAATCTACCTTTTCACTGGAAACTTGCTTGTGAAAACTTAATTCTGTCTCACGTAGCAGCTTTCGCTTCCTCGATGACCCACCCCCATGAACAGATCCATTACCAGGGCCCGATGGAAGTTGGAAACAACGACAACCAGGTTCTGTTTTAGAGTGGTTGTCAACATCCAATGCACTGCAATTCCACGTGTACATGACGTATTTTCTCACCTGGTAAAGAAAGGCAAATTAGTGTACTGCAACTGTACTAAAGGACTAAATCAGAGAGAAATACTTGAATTGACTAAAAAAATAGGCTATTTGTTCTTATGAGAAAGAAATTACTTTATCCCAGTGTTCTTGAGCTTTTCTTCTATTTCTGATCCTCCGTAAAATGCTATCTTCGTTGCGAAGCCGTTTTATTCTGAACTCACACTACAAAGTACAAACCAAGCAGGTTATATACGAAATGTCGAATACTTCGAGCTCCATTTTTTTATTTCGTCATGATGCACAAATACTGAATATAAGCATTTTTCAGTTCATCCAAAAGAAGGGTATTAATAAAACGTAATATCATCAGTTCTTGACAATAGAAGGTCCTCGATCAATCTATACTTGAATCTTTATAATATATCTGGAAAATGAAGGAGAAGAGAATGTATAAAGAAAGAATGAAATGATAAGCTCATGAGGGACACAACTTACTTGCACCAAGAGATAGAAAAATATCCCCATACTAATGCAATATAACCCACCAAGATCGGCAAGGAAACCCACTGCAAGTCGAATAAAACAATATCGCATTAATACATGGAACAGCAACCGAAATTAAACAAAATACGCACAGGCAAGGAAAATTACTCACCAGCACCTATTATATTTTGATTTTCGATCTCAATGATGTAGGAAGAAAGATAGTTGACGTATAATGTAGTGTTGATTAGTCCATCATTAGCATTCTCAAGTGAGGCTCGGAGCTGAGAAGTGTCACGCAAAGACGACCCCGGGATGAATTCATGAAAGAGAGGTTGAATTAGCCTCAGATTTTTTGCACTGCGGTATATACGGGGAAATAAATTGAATATCAATATGTTTGTGTCTGTCCCTCTGAATGTAACCGGGCTATTATCAAAGTTGCTTCCATTCATCAATATTCCACTAACGAAACTCACATGATCTCTCCTAATATGATCTTTTGCAGTTACATTGAACTGAAAACCTACAGCACTTGCAGGGCTGTTCGGAAGGTCGACAAATTGCCATGAAATGGACATAAAATCTTGATTGAGTCGACAATTGCTGCACTTGAGAGTTATAGTTGGCCCTAAACTTGTGTTATGACATGAAACATTGAGAATATCTGAAATAGGGAGAAATTTGTCTTCAAGGAAACCGGAACTTCCGGAAAGTAAAGTAGTAGGACTCCGTAAATTCGAGCAACTCATACTAGAAACAGCAGTCATGTTAAATTCAACGTCATTCCTGAAGGAAGCTAGGTCAGGTGCATTTGTCGCTTTCACGTTATGTACTTCAATGGTTCTCTTTGCGATGAGTTGGTAAAGCAACCTAAGATAAATCATGAAGACGAAGAGGAAAACATAAATCAAGTGTATTCATATGTCAAAAGGGTTTAAGAAAACATCCATAAGAATTAGAAAATCAAATGCTTGCTTCGAGAACATTATCCTCACTCACGCAGCAAAAGCCCAGTGAAAAGTATCCAACTAGCAATCGAGAAAGTTCCACCGAGTTCTGTTTTCCGTTTCACAACCAATTTTTGATCATCCTAAATAACAAACGATACAAGTCAAAGCTTATCAGGTTTATACATCAAGAAAACATGTTTAACATACTTTTATTCTAGTTCCCGAAATCATAATTGTAATCATTCCTTAGACATATGAATTTCAATTTCGACAACGCCGTCTTTCAACCTTCCTAAGTAAGATCCAAATGACCGGTTTCAAGAATAAAACACCCGAATCCAAGCATGCAAAAGTTAAATACTTCTCAATAAAACACATTATCAAGGACTTCTTCATTAGCTAACATAAACCAATACCTAGGTCACTCCAAAATTTTCAAGACAATCTAAACTCGAGCAAGCTATCATCCTATACATCTATGTTGCTCTGACACTTCATTTTGCTTGAAATACCACGGACATATTTGAACATGGATATGAAATATGACCTTCTAAAGGTCCTTCAAATACATGAAAAACATTGAATAAAGAACTAAATATACCCATATTGGATACAGACCCTATCGGACACTTACATAGCTTACAAAAACACATTAACAAGACATCTTAATTAGCTAACAAAAATCAATCCCTAGGTCACCCCAAAATTTTCAAAGCACTCCAAAATCTCAACCATCATCCTATACATCTATGTCGCTCAGACTCTTCATTTTACTTGAAATATCCTGCACATTTTTGGAAAATGACCTCCCAAAGATCCTCCAAATACACTAAATATACCCGTATTGGATACATACCTATCGGACACTTACACCCGAGTCCAAAATCATCAAAATAACATAGCTATACATACTTGTTGACTGCAAAAAAGAAATCCCACTTAGGAAAAACACATATAAATCCATTTGGACCCCCTTAAAGTGGAAAATTGCTGCTTTAGTCCCTCCAAATTTATAAAATCCTAAATGAATATATGTTAAAATTGTAGTTTGGCACAAAAATGCTAGAATTTCAATTTAGTCCTTCTAGAAACCATAAAGATATAAGCCAATACAACATTGAAATTGCATTTAGAGCATTTAAAAATGCCTCAAGTTCGAATCCTAGAAAAGCAATATGCCCTTTTTTTGTTGACTTTCTAGTACATTAAAAAGAATTCATTACTGTAAGAAGATTAAAAGAAAGGGACTAACCAGCCAATGCCTAGTAGCAAAGCAAACATCCAAACGACTAATCCACCACCTAATCTTAAACCAAACATTTCTTCCATCACCAAGCTTCATAAACCTCAAAAAGAAGCAAAAAACAAGCCAAGAAAGCAACATCACAAGCGTAGCTTCCAAGAAAACAGCTTGTGATTGAGTAAACTTCTTGATTGAATCAAATGACAAAATGTTCTTTGGAATCGAAATAGCATAATAATCAATCCCAGAATCAGTTTTAATAGCTGAATTCCCAGCATAAGTAATACAACTGTTGGCAGCAACATTGAGAAAACGACCAACTTGACAAGCACAACGGGTACCGTTGTACAAGATTGAGTTTTGAGGACAACTAGCCATTTTTTGTTTCAAAATAGCATGGTTGGGATTGGTTTTCGAAATGGGTTATTTTCAATGGGACCTTCAAAGTTTTTTGTTGGGGGTTTTTGTGACAAAGATTTGGGGCAAAGGACTTGGTCTGAAAGGGGAAGGTGTTAGAAAACGTATGAGTTTGGGGCTCTGGTTTTTCAGTTAAAAGACAATCAAAGTTGGAAACTTGAAAGGGAAGAGAAAGGGAAAAAGAAAAGAATGTTTGAGACCCATCTCCATGTCCATGTGAATATGTGAGCAAAGATCCACAGGAATAAAGAAAAAGCTTCTTTTTTTTCTTTTATATAAATATATGATATATATATATATATATAAGAAAATAATAAATTAAAAGTAAATTTATTTTTAAGTTGAAATTTTATTAATTTTTACTGTTTAAAATTGACTTATTGACTGAATAAATACATAATAAAAATAGATAAAATTTTTAATAAAAATTAATTTACTTTTTAATTTAATATATAATAATTAATTTATTTATTTTTATAAAAATAAAATATAAACTAACTCTTAATATAATAATCTCTATAAAATTTTTACCAGAATATATATGAATATATATATACACACTTTATTTTCCTTTTATAAAAGATACCATATTTCCAATATTTTGCTTTACTTTTCCTTTTCCTTTTATATAAAAAAGAAAGTGGAACACGTTGAATTATTTCCAATTTGTGTATTTAGGACGGCTGAGTGAGAAAAATCGATTTTCAGTGTAATATTTGATTTTTTTTTTTTGAGCAATTGTAATATTTGATTTGATTATTACTCAAAGGGTTAATATATAATGGTAAATGTATTTGAGAGGTCCTTTATTATAGAAATTTAATTAAATTAATCTATTTACTATTAAATGGATTAATTTAATTTTTATAGTATTAAAAGATTCAAATAATATTAAATTAAAATAGAATTAATATTTACTATTTAAAAATATCATTTATTTTTAATAGAATTAATATTTTAATTTTTATTATTTTATAAATAAAATCTTCTATTTGAAATTAAATTACAAATGAGAAAATAATTTTTAAGATATTTTTATATAATAAATATTAATTCTATTATAATTTAGACTTATTTAATTTTTTTAATAATATAAAAATAATTTGATCTAGTCTCTATATTATGAGGACCTCTCAAGTATTTTAACCCTCATATTTTCAATATTTTGCTTGATTTATTTCTCCTATAAAAAATGCAAAACACGTTGAATTAGGTCCTATTTGACTATTTGGTACGGCTGAGTAAGTAATGGCTTTTGAATTGGTGAAATGAGTCCAAATTGCCTATTGTTGGTTTAGAATAAATATATTTTTAAAAAATTTTAAAAAATTATAAGAATATATGATCAAAAATTTTAACCAGATTCGATCAGTTTATATCTATTTACGAATCAATTAATTTTATATCTCTCATCAAATTGATATTTCAATCGATTTAATCTGATTGGTTAAGTTTAAAGTATACCATAAATAAAATGTTTATTATTCAAATAATTTTTAAAATTTTTTGTATTTATTTTTTATATTTGTATGTATGAATGCAGATGGAGTGTTTGGGGGCCACGTTACAAGACTGTGAATTCAATGAAAACTGTTCAACGGTTGAAAATGAGCCAAAATACTGTGCATTTTTTGGTTTTTCCTTTATAATTTTATTTAGTTTTTCAATAAAAAGATATTGAATGTTATATTAACTTTTAACGAAAAGAATATTAATCATTTTCTTCAGTGGTTCAATAATAGTAAAGAAATTTAATTTAAAATGAAACAAAATATTAGATGTATTAAATGATTATTAAATATAACAAATAATTAATAAGAAATATAATCTAATTCTCATTGATTGAATCTGTATTTTATCAATTGATTAAATCTTTAAACGAGAAATAGTGAAAATTAAAAATCAAAACTAAGTTCGATATCAAATTTTTAAAATTGAATTGGTGGTCTCGATTTCTAGTTTAACTTCTCCAACCAACTCATCCATTAAAGATTTATGAAAAATATTAAAATATCTAAACAATAATTTAGAGCCGTAGGATGTACCCAGAAAAGCCAGATGTAGGATAATGCAGAAAACTTTTGAATTAAATATTTTATTTCCATAACACACTGAATGAAATAATGTTACACTTCTAGAGTTTATTAAATACTAGCTGTATCTGGATATGATACAGTTCAAATACTGATTAACACATTATATATATATATATATGACAGAAAAAGGGGGATAAATACGAGTACAGTATAAAGTCTCGATGCCGGAAACTCCGAACATATGCAGAAAACAGTACCCTACATTTCGATGTCTTCCAGATCCGGAAGAGGGAAACGAAGGATTGCCGCAATGCCGGTCAGCTGTGCCAGTTCTGAATATGGACGTGACAATGAGTGTAACTGAATTCGGAATAATTATAAAAAGAAAAGACCAAATGCAACAAACGAATACTCACGTTCCCCTGATACGTGCATAGACGAAAAAATGTGAGCACTGCCCCCCGAATTCTTAACAGAGTTCACCAAACTGACATACTTTTGCCTCGTAATTACGTCCGAATTCCTGCATGCGAAGTCAGCAATTAAATGACAATAAGCTATATGAAAGAAAGAAGGCCGACCCCGACAATGATACAAAATAGTGAACACTAACACCCCTAACACTCTAATATCAGTAATAGATTTGGCAATCCATTTATGCATGTCGTGTCTCTTGTTTTTCCTTTTACTGTGTCACTGTGTAAATATAACAGGGTCAAAATCCTAAAATAGGACCATGATGCGTGTACTAAGTGACATATTCTTTCCGAGGTTCTACATATTCATGCATAAAGACATATTGCTGCAGCAAGCAGATAAATTTGAATTGTGCAGCAATTTTTGTGCTTTCCATCAAGAGAATATCAGCACAATAACAGCAGGAAATGGAAAAACAATTATGTGCTACTAAATTCTCATTCAATCTAAACAACTGTCCAAACATATTGAGTTGATCATATGATATACCAACCTGAAGAGATCGTCGGTAATAAGAAGTGTTTGAACTGCCATTCGCTCATGGGCAATCTCCACATGTTTTGGTCCGTAGCATGCACGTGCCGGATCCTTTATGATAAAACCAAAGCAACTATAAGATAAGAACATAGCCAAATAGAAGACAACTAAGTTCTAAAACAAGCAATCGAGCCATTGTTTATCAAGCCAAGACTCCAGTTCCCTCAGCCACTTCCTCAACTAATTAATATGGGTACGCACATTCTGTACATATACATCCATGTGCATGTGTGCACATGCATACATGCGTGTCTGTGAGAGAAGTCATTTTTTTGGTAACTATTCATGACACCAAGAACATCAATTCTGACACATACATTTTGTGCAGCATCATGTCCATTCGTTTGTAATGTTTTGAAGTGTAAAAAAATACTTAATATTCACTTCTAAATAATCAACTAAAACATTGTATACAATTATATATTGTTTGGCCAGACAGATCATTAACCCAAACTACTTAATTACCATGAAAAGGCCCAAAACACAGTTAACCCATAGCCCATCGTTAAGTCACTCTAGTCATTGTTATTGGGCTCTGTTTCATGACTAACCTTCACTTTCACCATATATTAAAAGATAAACCACATTTCGACTTTCATTCTCTTAATGCACGTAAGAACATATTAACAAAAATGAAAGTATCATTAAGTCATTCTAAACACGGAATACAACCAAAAAATAGTGTAGAAACACTGAGTTTGAACCTTACATTTGAAAGCATGTTGAAGAAATCCTTGAGAGCTCGAACCTGGTAAAATTAGGGAAACAAAGCATAAAAAGCTGCTATGAGAAGAGATAAATAAAAAACAAGGAACAACCAATGAATAAAAAAACAAAATTCTTAGCCTGGTATGGTTTCTATAATACCTCTTGCGCTGCTTTGGTGTCTTTTATCATGCTCATAACATTTGGGGCATCCAAGACTTCTCTCAAACTATGCCTGCATTATAGTCAAGTTACACTAAGATCCATATTTCAGATTTGTACTAAAGCTCTGAAATAAAATAGCATCAGTTAGAAAATTTATAAGGGCATCTGAATTTACTAAGGAATATAGGTAAGATAAATGAAGCCATCAACTTTTACAGTCCTGTTACCAGATGGAAGCATTTCAGAATTCTCATATTTTATTGAAGATTACAAAGTAGATGGACATCGTTCTCTAGAGTTCTTAATGTGTAGACTAGTATATTCTAAGGCCGGATTTTTCAAAATAGATACTCAATGCAATGCAAGTAAGTAGGGAAGCAAAGAACATAATATGGTTCACTAAGAATGTACAAGGAAATTCTCAAGACACAGAATATAGATGTCCTGAAATAATGGAACTGTTAATATATCACATCGAGCCCCTAGATGAACGTATTTTAGATGTGAGGAAAATTTACATTGCCCATTACAGTTAGCAGAGTAAAAGCTGAAGCAGAAAGCAAACTTACTTATATCCGGAGCTTGTATGAACAAGAATTATTCGCGACTTATTCTCAATAATTGGCCTCAATTGTCTTCTTTCTGCCTCCAACATAAGATGACGATGGAACTGGTCCTGAAACATATCAAAGAAAAAAAAAAAGATAATAAAACCAAATGTAACACATGTTTGAACAGAAAATTGCTGTAAAATGTCTTTCCATGAGTTATTGTCTAAGGAAAATTAAAGTAAACGAAGAATCAAGGCAATTAGAAAAGAAATGAGTTAAAAGGCTTTGTCTCAGACCTTTGTGAAGCCAGGACTAGCAATAACAGCACAGCGAACAACATTGAAATCAACATGTTTGAGGAAAGCCTATCAAAGATGCACAAAAACAACTTAGAAATAAAATAAACGCACTTAAAATCATATAAAACAGTGATATTACAATTCAAGTATTACTGACCTGTAGAACATTCTCAAAGAACTTCTTCAAAGCCTGTAGAATGTTAAAAAGAAATCAAAAAGTACACAAAGTAACAAGGTAGAGAACAAAACCCAATTCTCATTACATGATCTCAAAGGTACAGGGCTTTCTAAATCAGAAATAAATTCCAAACCTATAAGAATAATTTTTTTTAAAAATACATACCGATTCATAACCAGCAATGGCAGGTCCATGCTTACGAGGGATTGAAGTTTCAATCCGTGAACGGGTACTTGTCATACTATTGTACATACCACAATGGTAATAAGTTAAAAATCTTGTACACCATTAAATACTAAAGAAATTAACATTCAAAAGTCAAATATGCAAGTAGCAGACATAAACTGGATCAAGCAGACATGGTGTAACAGCATCTTCTCATGAGTAATACTTTGAAAAGGATTATTTAAAATGAAGGTTCATGTACTTCCTAAATGCAACTTATGATTTCATTCCAAACAAAAAAACTTGCAACTGATGAATTCTACTTCAGAAAGGACTGGTCACTTGCTCCCAACACTCTTATACACTTGCCCAAAATCTTTTCCTGACAATTTACGTCAATACTTAACAAAAGTTTAAGAGACAAAAATAGAACCCCGTCTTTTCTAGAAAGAAATGCTACGACTACAAACCAGAAGAGATACTCAAGTTACAAAGTGGAATACTTTAGCATCATTATCACCAAAAAACTGAAACACCACAAATCATCCCATGGATGTCAAACGCCTTTATTAAACGATTTTTTGAACTCCACATCTTAGATTTCTAGGGATGTCAGGCACCCAACAAAGTAAAGGATAATCTCCCAACTTCATATTATCACCTTAACAAGCATCTAAAACAGAGTACCAAATTCATTCCTCAAGTTAGTCGCATATACCTTTTACCAACAAGCAAAATATTTGCTAGCCCTTCTTGCATTAGTACCACAGCCAGATCTGCACTCGCACCAGGATCTGAAATATATTAAGCAGTAATTGCAAAGTTAAATCATACTTGTTAAAAACCTTGCGAATAGAAAAGTTATGCAACCTAAATTTGCATTACTGAAGTTGAGAGACAGAAGACAAACTACAGAGCAAATGAAGATACAAGAAGACAAAACCATATTTTAGGAGAAAGGCAAGAAACAAAAGGAGGGAGAAGAGAAATCCAAACACTTATTCAACGATTAGAAGAGATAAGCAGATAGACAAAGACACTGTGACAAGTAACAAATATAAAGTAGGTATGTCATCATTTTAGTATTTTTTTGGTTGAAGCCTGAATTTGTTCCTCTATTATTTCAGTTCTGTGGGTTTAGTCTCCTCTACCTGAATTTTAATGGTTTTATTCAATAAAATGTAATTTAAGAACAGTTGATAACAAGGTTAAAGCTTTATAGTTAAATTAGGCCACATGACTATTTTTGTTGATGATAACATGCCAACCTGAAACTTTATGAGGTGGTGCTGATTAGTACTATAAATATTTTAAAAAAAAAGTAAAAAAGCATTTTTTTGGAATTTCTAAGCCAGGCAGGGTAACTTTAGATTCAAAATCGGACTGGACAAGTTTTTGGGTATGGTGATAAAATGTTAATACCAGGACTAAAACCAATAGCTTTTCCAGCTTTATCTAGATGATGACATGTGATACCATTTTTAGACCCATGTGATTGCATGGTTGTACAGTGTTAATATCAAGCCTAAAATCAACAGCACTAAATGAAGGAATCAAACCTAAATTAATGCCACAAACTACCAGTTTAGCTGACACAATATATGCCAGTCTGTTACTAAATAAGAACTGGCAAACAGCCCTAATCATGAACTCTTTAACCGTAGTTGTGAAGCTATAAGAGATTCTTTCCCCTTCTTATTAAAATCAACACTTTAAGCAGGAAGCGCAGAGGTAAATCAGCTAAAAATTCTCTGATCCTAGAAAACACTTCTCAGAAACACTAACCAAGATAACAGGAATTTGCCATCAAACATAGATGAAACTCAGAAATCAGCTCTAAACACAATAATAAACAACAGATGCTTTCATTCTGTAGCAATACAGACAATTGGAGAAGTCAGACTACATACCAGAGGCCTGTCGGAGAACATCTAATGCCAATGAGTCCCATATTTTCTAAAATATGCAACAAAAATTCCACAATTCAGTGAGAGTATCAAATACTTTGAAAGAGAGAAGACAATACGCTTTAAAGAGAAACAATAACAGAAATACTAGTAAAAGATGAACAACAATAAGACTAATAACATAAAACAAAAGCTCTGAAGAACATAATCCAAGCAACTAGCTAATATTATGTGCAGAGATAATGACATTCCATCAGGTCCATGAATTACAAAAGAATACTTTTGTTCAGAAGGGTATAAAAGAAATAACGGCTACAGGGAATATAACCTAGAAGTTTAGTCAGTATTTAGTGTTGCAATCAGGATAGGCTAGAATCACAATTAAGATTTCTCAATGATTTCTATTATTGGGCATGATCCATTCCACATTTTCTTGCTTTCTATAGCAGCATAGAGCATGGATGTAACTTGAATAAAACTAGATAATATGTACTTTCTTGTTCTAATTAGTTTCTAAATGTAGGTTTCAATTAGCTATTTTACTTTTCAAGCTTATGTCCATGCCTTTGACCTCTGTCAACTATCCCCTCTCAAAGATTCTTCATGGCCCCCGTCCCTCTTTTCTAACACACCCAGCCAGAGACAGAGATACATCTTTCCGGTCGGAAATGTACGTACATGGCATATCTCTAAAAAACCCAAAACATGTAGAAAGTAAACAACATATCATTCATACAATATCAAAGATTCTCTAACTATACAGGAATATGTGGACAGATGAAGTGTAGCAACTAGAGCAACATTCATAACTATCAACAGTAGAAGTTTGCTCATAGAAGTGTGAGAGAGATGCCTAAAAGCATACAATTTTCATATCGCACAGATATAGCACCCAAAGCAAGAGGACAAACAGGAAAAGATACAATGATATAGACTATTCCAAAAAGGATAGCTACCTTTCTTAAAACAAAAGGTCGCTGGAGCTCAAGTTCGAGAGTATGGAATTGTCCTATCTGCAACAAGATGATGGTGCATTTTAAAAGCAAGAAGAAAAAGGAGGGAAAAAAGGGACAAAATCCTATGGTGCACCTACCTTAACATGCTCATTCTCCAAGGTGTTCTTTCCCCTTATACGCAAAACAGATCCTTCTTTGTCATAATCTATGGCCTAAAGAAATATGACATGATATCAGTACTAATACTCATACATTAACTACAAAATTAAAAACCAACCACGCTGTTAAAACATATTGGCAGGTCAAAAAACTGAGAAAAATCAATTGGAAGTCTTAAACAATCATACCTCGACTTTTATTTCCAACTTCAGGGCTACACGCTCTGCATCTCTTCCACCGGATGTCTCCCTTAGAACTTTCCTATTATGGAATGCACATAATACTAATAAGGTATGACATCAAGAAACTTACAAACATTGACCTGTTTCAATTTTTGTTTTACATGCTAAAAATACCACTGCACTTAAAAGTTATAACCTAGTATGAGATAAACCTTCGAATTTGAAGAGGAAGTTTTACAGGACAACAATCAAACTTGCTTTGCTATATGGTATGGAATGTTGGACTGACAAGAGAGACATATACAAAAGATGGGTATAACCAAGATGCAAATGTTAAAATGATGTAGTGTGACAAGGACCGAGTTAGAAATAAGAATATCAGTCTCCTTGTCGGGATGATTCCTATAGAAGATAAAGTGAGAAAAAACCATTTATACTACTAGGAGGATGGAACAAATTAAAGTTGCATCCAGTGAAAGCTTGAAGAGGAAACCAAAAAAGACATGGTTAAAAGTGATAAACAATAACATGAAACTATTAGAACTTGAGGACCTGATGGTGAAGGATAAGAATGATTGCAGGAGTATTCATGCAACCGACAAAAATGTTTTTTTATTTCTTGAACCAAAGCTACCATGAGAAAAAATAATAATTTTTTTAATCATCAACTAACAAATAACCGACTTATGAGTACTACTAATTCATGAACAAGAAACACCATATTAACAGAAAACAGTAACATTAAAATAAATAAGAAAATTATAGAATTTTAAACTAATCATACTACATAAAAGCTCTATAAAACCCTAAATTACCTCATCCATAACGATATAAAGCAGCTAAATTCAATTCAAAAAAGAAAGCACACAGTTAAATAATGTAACCAAAAAAATACCTGACGGTTCGAGCCATAACCCAATCCCCAGTAGCTATCAAATTGTAAGCAAACCAGAGATCCTCTGAATCCACTGGTATCATCTGCAATCAATAATATTATATTAAAAGAAAAATCAAAATTCAAGGTGAAAAATCCCTCTTTTTTTTTTTTTTTTACCTTGACGCTGCCAGGGCCATTGGGAACTAGGTCTCGGTGTACGACCTTCATGATTTTCACTATAAAATCTGTTTTTCCTCCTTTTATTTAGAAAGAATTAGCTTGAAATTGAATTTACCCAAATACGAACTTGCGAGTATATAAACACGAGAAGGGTATAAATTAAAGAAAAAAAATCAGGATTTGAGATGTGATATAAAAGAAGAAGGAGGACGTCGGCCGATGGCGGTGAGGTCGAATATAACGACGCGACGTCAGCGGTGCTGATAGAAGCCGTGATTAAGTAATAACAAAAGAGTAAGCGTAATTAAAGTAAATATTATATATACAAATTTTTTATTTAAAAAGCCCAGAAACCCACTTAATAATTTAATTTAGATTAATTATTTATAATTATAAAATATGTGACATGTTTACATTGAAATAATTAAAACATCAAATCATACTATATAATTGTCAAGGGTGTCTGAAATTCGGATTGATTGGATTTATAATTTAACGAATAATATAATTTAACGTAAAATATTAATATCAATTAAATTAAAATTTAATCGAATAAAAAGAATAATATTTTTGTTTGTTAACTAAAATATTTATTTAATATTGTTAATATACTACTTTTATAATTTTACTTTATTTGTTTTTTAATTAAATCAGTGCTTGATAAACTTATAATATTAAATTTTATTATTAAAAATTGTAATATTAAATTTGAAAATTTTAAATTAGCACTAAAATTTATCATACTACTGGGTGAAAAATAATATTTTATATAAAATTTTGAATTTTAGGAATAATTATATTTTATAATAATAAAAAAGTCGATAACTTTCTACTCTAGTTTGAAAAAATAGGTGAATAAAAAAATGAATAACATGTTTTGTTTTGAGAAGTTGTATGAAAAAATTACACATGTAGTTGATTCAATGAATATATATTTTTATTTTGATAAAAAATTATATTTTTATAAATAGTATTTTACCTAATTATTATATTTTCACCCAAATTACATTATGGGGATTGAATTTGATATCAGTTTACTCAATGATACCAATTCAATTACAAGATCGCTAGAAAAATCAAATTATACAAGGTTCTTTTATTTTTTTTTTAGTTTTTTTAAATGAACTATTTGTCTTTAATATATTTATTTTTAGTCAAATTAAAAACTTTATTTTTATAAACAATTAATATTATTTTAAAGACACTTTTGTCTTTTCATATAAAATTTAAAAAATACTTGTCCATAAATTGAACACTCAAAACATAATAATGTTTAATATTTCGCTTTACCATTTTAACCAAAGTTACATTTAGTTATATATATATATATATATATATTTATTTTTTTTATAGAAATTACTATTTTATTAGGTTAATAGTCATCCTGCGTTTCGAAAGTTGTGGATTTGATTTATGTATTTTAATTTGATCAAATTTAGTCCCTATACTATTTGAATTGGTCAATTTTAATTCCTATATCTTTCAAGTTTTTAAACAGTTAAATTAGGCCACATGACTATTTTTGTTGATGATAACATGCCAACCTGAAACTTTATGAGGTGGTGCTGATTAGTACTATAAATATTTTTAATAAAAAAGTACAAAAGCATTTTTTTGGAATTTCTAAGCCAGGCAGGTAACTTTAGATTCAAAATCGGACTGGACAAGTTTTTGGGTATGGTGATAAAATGTTAATACCAGGACTAAAACCAATAGCTTTTCCAGCTTTATCTAGATGATGACATGTGATACCATTTTTAGACCCATGTGATTGCATGGTTGTACAGTGTTAATATCAAGCCTAAAATCAACAGCACTAAATGAAGGAATCAAACCTAAATTAATGCCACAAACTACCAGTTTAGCTGACACAATATATGCCAGTCTGTTACTAAATAAGAACTGGCAAACAGCCCTAATCATGAACTCTTTAACCGTAATTGTGAAGCTATAAGAGATTCTTTCCCCTTCTTATTAAAATCAACACTTTAAGCAGGAAGCGCAGAGGTAAATCAGCTAAAAATTCTCTGATCCTAGAAAACACTTCTCAGAAACACTAACCAAGATAACAGGAATTTGCCATCAAACATAGATGAAACTCAGAAATCAGCTCTAAACACAATAATAAACAACAGATGCTTTCATTCTGTAGCAATACAGACAATTGGAGAAGTCAGACTACATACCAGAGGCCTGTCGGAGAACATCTAATGCCAATGAGTCCCATATTTTCTAAAATATGCAACAAAAATTCCACAATTCAGTGAGAGTATCAAATACTTTGAAAGAGAAGACAATACGCTTTAAAGAGAAACAATAACAGAAATACTAGTAAAAGATGAACAACAATAAGACTAATAACATAAAACAAAAGCTCTGAAGAACATAATCCAAGCAACTAGCTAATATTATGTGCAGAGATAATGACATTCCATCAGGTCCATGAATTACAAAAGAATACTTTTGTTCAGAAGGGTATAAAAGAAATAACGGCTACAGGGAATATAACCTAGAAGTTTAGTCAGTATTTAGTGTTGCAATCAGGATAGGCTAGAATCAAAATTAAGATTTCTCAATGATTTCTATTATTGGGCATGATCCATTCCACATTTTCTTGCTTTCTATAGCAGCATAGAGCATGGATGTAACTTGAATAAAACTAGATAATATGTACTTTCTTGTTCTAATTAGTTTCTAAATGTAGGTTTCAATAAGCTATTTTACTTTTCAAGCTTATGTCCATGCCTTTGACCTCTGTCAACTATCCCCTCTCAAAGATTCTTCATGGCCCCCGTCCCTCTTTTCTAACACACCCAGCCAGAGACAGAGCTACATCTTTCCGGTCAGAAATGTACGTACATGGCATATCTCTAAAAAACCCAAAACATGTAGAAAGTAAACAACATATCATTCATACAATATCAAAGATTCTCTAACTATACAGGAATATGTGGACAGATGAAGTGTAGCAACTAGAGCAACATTCATAACTATCAACAGTAGAAGTTTGCTCATAGAAGTGTGAGAGAGATGCCTAAAAGCATACAATTTTCATATCGCACAGATATAGCACCCAAAGCAAGAGGACAAACAGGAAAAGATACAATGATATAGACTATTCCAAAAAGGATAGCTACCTTTCTTAAAACAAAAGGTCGCTGGAGCTCAAGTTCGAGAGTATGGAATTGTCCTATCTGCAACAAGATGATGGTGCATTTTAAAAGCAAGAAGAAAAAGGAGGGAAAAAAGGGACAAAATCCTATGGTGCACCTACCTTAACATGCTCATTCTCCAAGGTGTTCTTTCCCCTTATACGCAAGACAGATCCTTCTTTGTCATAATCTATGGCCTAAAGAAATATGACATGATATCAGTACTAATACTCATACATTAACTACAAAATTAAAAACCAACCACGCTGTTAAAACATATTGGCAGGTCAAAAACTGAGAAAAATCAATTGGAAGTCTTAAACAATCATACCGACTTTTATTTCCAACTTCAGGGCTACACGCTCTGCATCTCTTCCACCGGATGTCTCCTTAGAACTTTCCTATTATGGAATGCACATAATACTAATAAGGTATGACATCAAGAAACTTACAAACATTGACCTGTTTCAATTTTTGTTTTACATGCTAAAAATACCACTGCACTTAAAAGTTATAACCTAGTATGAGATAAACCTTCGAATTTGAAGAGGAAGTTTTACAGGACAACAATCAAACTTGCTTTGCTATATGGTATGGAATGTTGGACTGACAAGAGAGACATATACAAAAGATGGGTATAACCAAGATGCAAATGTTAAAATGATGTAGTGTGACAAGGACCGAGTTAGAAATAAGAATATCAGTCTCCTTGTCGGGATGATTCCTATAGAAGATAAAGTGAGAAAAAACCATTTATACTACTAGGAGGATGGAACAAATTAAAGTTGCATCCAGTGAAAGCTTGAAGAGGAAACCAAAAAAGACATGGTTAAAAGTGATAAACAATAACATGAAACTATTAGAACTTGAGGACCTGATGGTGAAGGATAAGAATGATTGCAGGAGTATTCATGCAACCGACAAAAATGTTTTTTTATTTCTTGAACCAAAGCTACCATGAGAAAAAATAATAATTTTTTTAATCATCAACTAACAAATAACCGACTTATGAGTACTACTAATTCATGAACAAGAAACACCATATTAACAGAAAACAGTAACATTAAAATAAATAAGAAAATTATAGAATTTTAAACTAATCATACTACATAAAAGCTCTATAAAACCCTAAATTACCTCATCCATAACGATATAAAGCAGCTAAATTCAATTCAAAAAAGAAAGCACACAGTTAAATAATGTAACCAAAAAAATACCTGACGGTTCGAGCCATAACCCAATCCCCAGTAGCTATCAAATTGTAAGCAAACCAGAGATCCTCTGAATCCACTGGTATCATCTGCAATCAATAATATTATATTAAAAGAAAAAATCAAAATTCAAGGTGAAAAAATCCCTTCTTTTTTTTTTTTTTTTTTACCTTGACGCTGCCAGGGCCATTGGGAACTAGGTCTCGGTGTACGACCTTCATGATTTTCACTATAAAATCTGTTTTTCCTCCTTTTATTTAGAAAGAATTAGCTTGAAATTGAATTTACCCAAATACGAACTTGCGAGTATATAAACACGAGAAGGGTATAAATTAAAGAAAAAAAATCAGGATTTGAGATGTGATATAAAAGAAGAAGGGAGGACGTCGGCCGATGGCGGTGAGGTCGAATATAACGACGCGACGTCAGCGGTGCTGATAGAAGCCGTGATTAAGTAATAACAAAAGAGTAAGCGTAATTAAAGTAAATATTATATATACAAATTTTTTATTTAAAAAGCCCAGAAACCCACTTAATAATTTAATTTAGATTAATTATTTATAATTATAAAATATGTGACATGTTTACATTGAATATAATTAAAACATCAAATCATACTATATAATTGTCAAGGGTGTCTGAAATTCGGATTGATTGGATTTATAATTTAACGAATAATATAATTTAACAAAATATTAATATCAATTAAATTAAAATTTAATCGAATAAAAAGAATAATTTTTTGTTTGTTAACTAAAATATTTATTTAATATTGTTAATATACTACTTTTTATAATTTTACTTTATTTGTTTTTTAATTAAATCAGTGCTTGATAAACTTATAATATTAAATTTTATTATTAAAAATTGTAATATTAAATTTGAAAATTTTAAATTAGCACTAAAATTTATCATACTACTGGGTGAAAAATAATATTTTATATAAAATTTTGAATTTTAGGAATAATTATATTTTATAATAATAAAAAGTCGATAACTTTCTACTCTAGTTTCAAAAAATAGGTGAATAAAAAAATGAATAACTTATGTTTTGTTTTGAGAAGTTGTATGAAAAAATTACACATGTAGTTGATCCAATGAATATATATTTTTATTTTGATAAAAATTATATTTTTATAAATAGTATTTTACCTAATTATTATATTTTCACCCAAATTACATTATGGGGATTGAATTTGATATCAGTTTACTCAATGATACCAATTCAATTACAAGATCGCTAGAAAAATCAAATTATACAAGGTTCTTTTATTTTTTTTTTAGTTTTTTTAAATGAACTATTTGTCTTTAATATATTTATTTTAGTCAAATTAAAAACTTTATTTTTATAAACAATTAATATTATTTTAAAGACACTTTTGTCTTTTCATATAAAATTTAGAAAAATACTTGTCCATAAATTGAACACTCAAAACATAATAATGTTTAATATTTCGCTTTACCATTTTAACCAAAGTTACATTTAGTTATTATATATATATATATATATTTTTTTATAGAAATTACTATTTTATTAGGTCAATAGTCATCCTGCGTTTCGAAAGTTGTGGATTTGATTTATGTATTTTAATTTGATCAAATTTAGTCCCTATACTATTTGAATTGGTCAATTTTAGTTCCTATATCTTTCAAGTTTTTAAATTTTAGTCTTGACCTAAACAATAACAATTAATTTTATTTGGTTAAATTCAATTATCAATCTTGTACTTGTATTGTGCATATAATTGTATATTTGGCCCATATTCTTCGATTGGATCATTCCAAGTCCTTAAATTTTTTTAAATTTTAAAATTTCAATGTTAATATAATTGACGGTTGTTAATCCATTAACTGGAATTTTAGCAAACAATATGTGGAAATAACTATCTACATAATATTACACATACAATAATATGATTGATACATCGAATGTTGGAACCAAGAGAACTTAATGAATTTAACCATTATCATTTGATGATGATTGAAATCCTAAATTTTGAAAAATACATATACTAAATCAAATAAAAGTTCAAAGCTTAAATTATCAACTTTTACAAAGTACAAGGACTAATAAAAATTAACTATTTTATTAGTTAATACCATTAACTTTTCAATTAAAACATTACGTGGTTATATAATTTTAATGCTCTAAAAGGTCCCGATGACTAATACATTTTGGATTTTCCTTTTTTGATTTTATAAAATAATGGCAATATTTAGTTTTGAAGCGGTATACCATCTGAAACTTGGATTTTACTTACATACTTTAACTTTTACATAAATTAATTCATAAAATTATACATTGGCCTTTAAAATAATAAAAATTTGATTTAATCATTTAAAATTATAAATATATAAGTTATTAAAATAATAAATTTATATTTTACTATTGTAAAAATATACAATTTAATTTTAATCCTTCAAATTTTTTAAAATTTTGCCCCTAATTTTGACCTTCAAAATTTTAATGTATAATTTATTACAAATAAATAATTAACCAAAGAAGCATCGAGTACACATAATTAATTATTTCCAATTTTTAATAAACACATAATTAATTACTTATCAAATGAATTCTATTCGGTACACATAGTGGATTGGCATACAATTGTCCATGGTAGTTTTAGTTGGCATCCTAAGCTAAATCCTAAGTAGAACACGTGGCAAATATTTTGAAATTCTAAATTATTTATAAATAAATATTAAAATATAAAATAATTTAAAATATAAAAAAAATTAATAATAAGCAACCCTGTGAAGCGGGCAAACATTCCAGTTGTCAAAGGTTGAAGGCGAACGACGGAGAAACCAGTGCAAAAATCTTCTACTTTATTTTCTTAGAAAATTATTTTCATTTTCATTTTGTAATTTTTTTTTTTGTTTTAGACTATTATTTATAAATCGAAGATATTAATTTTAAAAAATATAAATTTACAGAGAAAAAATAAGCAGTAAGTGAATGAGAACCTCGCCCTCTTTGCTATCTCTGACTATAGATTCAGCTGTTCTTAACCTTTCCAATATCGCAGATCTCTCTCCTCTTCCCGACCATATCGTCATCGATCTCTTCCTGGTAAAATATTATTTCTCATTTTTTTCAATTTCTTTTTTGAGTTTTCGTTGCCTTTTGACTTGATGGGTACTTTTAATTTCTTTGTTATTTTGTGGGTTTTTTTTCTTGGCTTTTGACTTGATGGGTAGATTTAATTTTTGGTTATTTTGTGGATTTTTTTCTTGCCCTTCGGCTTGATGTAGTGTTAATTTCTTTGTTATTTTGCGGGTTTTTCTTGCCTTTTGGCTTCATGGGTAGTTTTAATATCTTGTTTAGTTTGTGGGTTTTTCTTCTTGCCCTTTGGCTTGATGTGTAGTTTTAATTTCTTTGTTATTTTGTGGGTTTTTTTTTCTTGCCCTTTGATTTGATGGGTAATTTTAATTTCTTTGTTAGTTTGTAGGGTTTTTTTTGCCTTTTGGCTTGATGGGTACTTTTAGTTTCTTGTTTAATTTGAGGATTCCCCCTTTATATGTGAAGCTATGGATTCCTTATTGGGTGGGTTTTGAAATTGTATTGTATGTACTTTTGGGCAAACGATTCCTTTGACTTCGATGAGAATATAGCTAAGTCTTTAGAAAGTAGTTAATAGTTTTCTTGAGGTATTATTGCCTATAATCTGCATTGTTAAATTTGTTTGATGATCTATGATTTTTGGGTTCCTTTATTTCTTTTCAATATTCAAGTTTATGTTGTGATTCTTAAATATCTTTCCTTTTTTAATAGTTGATTTAAGTCAATTTCAGTGTTTTCAAGCCCTCACGCCTTAGCGTCAGATAAAAAAAGCTCTTTAAACTGGTTTAGGTCTGGTACATTTAATCCATCATATGGTTTGTTTGTCAAGGCATATTTTATTGTAAGATCAAGATGATAGGCATAAAAAGCTTGCTTGATTGAAGTAATCTTCAATTTATTTTACTTTTGATTCTTTTCATTAGATGTAACTTTACTGGTAAGATAGGGATAATGCCAAACTATCTACTTATCAATATTCGTTATTTGACAAGGGATGTGGGACCTTAAAAAAGTTATGCATGATGACCAACAAAATAAAAAGAAAATTTTGCATGTTTCATTGATAAAGTGGACCAATCTCTAAAGTTCATTTCCCTAATTATATGTGTTAAGCTTTTTGCATATGTTTACATATATAGAGACATGTATAGAAATACACATATGTACATATTGCCTCAGGCAGTATAGGGTACTAGTGCCTACGGTGTGCTCTTGACAACATTGGTTAATATTTCCTATTAAATTTAAGCCCCATTCTCTATTATACTTTTATGAAAGTTTGAGGCCTTAGGACGTTCAAAACCACTGCTCTCTCTTTTTCATTTTCAGTTTTAATGTCCCAAGTTCTAGATCATGAAACTCTACTTTGGTAGGACAAAATCATCAAGATTTTGAAGAATTGATGTTAAATTTAAAGTTTTGAAGGTTTAATTATTAAAGTTGGCCATGTTGAGAATCTGGCTATTTCTACGAGTTGAGCATCATTAAAGTTTGTACATGTTTAAAGATAAGGCAACATGATAGCACTTGAGGAGGCTCATGAACCCTTTTCCTCTTTCTTTATCTTTTGGTGCTTTGATGGATAGCTCACATTGCTCTCTCAAATCGCTTATGTGAGAAGTTTTACAATTGCTGCAACCTTTACACTAAAGTTTCTATGTTATGATCATTTTTTCCCTTTGTTCCATTGCACATTGCAGATTTTACCTTTTTTTGTTTTCGTAAATATTTTCCGTCCCCTTCTTTCTCATCTGGATTTTTTCTGTATCTCCTTTTTTTACCTATTTATTCATATTTTTAACCTTATATTTTGGTATACAAATCCGGTTCGTCTCTTTAGCCTTGTACATTTTATCTTTAATCTCTTGTTTAGTTCTAATGGCATTCATGTTGTAAGACGTATTTTCATGATTTGGCAGAGAACGCTGAGAGCTGGAAAGTTAACTGAGAGAGTTCTCAAGTTGTTTATAGATACCGGTAAGGACGAGGTCTTTTCTCTTATACAAGCACTCAACATTCGAGTCACACTTACCCCTGTCCTTCCTACCAGTAAGTCGTTGTTGGAGTTTCAAATATTCGTTTCTCTTTTACAAATGGATTTTGAGTTGATTTCTATGATGAACTTCTGTTCCCTCCGTAGGATGTTCTGAGAAATTCTGAGATCTGTTTAATCAGTGGCACACATAGTACATTGGACTAGAGAGTTACAAACGGTTGCTTTTAAGAGGCCTAGCTCTTTGGGATTGGATTGTTGGTATTTGGCAAGATGTCTCTAGCAATTAAGGATGATGAGGTTGACATTGTAATAGGAGCTCTTCTTTCGGATCTGACAACATTTATGAATGAATGGAGACCAATATTCTCTCGATTTCATCTTATAATTGTCAAAGACCCTGATTTGAAAGAGGAACTCAAAATACCTGAAGGCTTTAACCTTGATGTCTACGGAAAGCCTGACATAGATCAAGTGGTGGGTTCTTCTACTTCGATTCTCTTCTCTGGCTATTCATGCAGGTATTTTGGATATCTTGTTTCTCGGAAAAAGTACATTATCTCGGTAGACGATGACTGCCTCCCAGCCCGAGACCCTAAGGGCTTTTTGGTGGATGCTGTTGCCCAGCATATAAGCAACCTTACCAACCCAGCCACACCATTCTTTTTTAATACTCTGTATGACCCTTATGCTGAAGGAGCTGATTTTGTTCGTGGCTACCCATTCAGTCTTCGGGTGGGGTGAAATGTGCTTTGTCATGTGGGCTATGGCTTAATCTGGCTGATCATGATGCACCTACTCAAGCCCTCAAGGCAAGGCAAAGGAACTCCCGATATGTTGATGCAGTTATGACTGTCCCAGCCAGGTCCCTCATACCCATTAGTGGAATCAACATTGCTTTCGAGCGGGAGGCAGTAGGACCTGCATTGGTTCCAGCTCTGAAGTTGGCTGGGGAAGGCAAGTGTAGGTGGGAAACAATGGAAGACATCTGGAGTGGGTTGTGTGTTAAGGTCATATGCGATCATCTGGGGCTCGGTGTGAAAACTGGACTGCCATACATATGGAGAACCGATAGAGGTGATCCTATAGCAAGCTTGAAAAAGGAGTGGGAGGGTGTGAAGCTGATGGAGGAAGTTATCCCCTTCTTTCAGTCTGTAAGGTTGCCACTAGAAGCTACAACAGTGGAGGAATGCATAGTTGAGGTGGCAAATTCTGTTAAAGAGCGGCTGGGATCGATGGACCCTGTGTTTGCTCGTGCTGCTAAAGCTATGCTGGACTGGGTCAAGCTCTGGCAAGCAGTTGGATCTAGCTCATCACGATCCTCAGCAGTCTAGGAACTACTAATCATGATTTCAGTGTTTTTAACATATATCCACCCTATATATATATAGCCAAATGGATGAATAAAAGCATATTTAGGCTCATTGTTGTTGCAGAGCTGGCTTTGCTTAGTCTCTCAGTTTTAGTTATGGCTATAGAGACGGATCCGGTTGATTGAACTGGTTCAACCGGTTCGGTTTTCATGACATTGGTTCAAACTACTCGTATATCATCCTTGGAGAGAATTTGGGTTACTTTATGTTGTGCTAAATAGCATGAATTATCTTTATGCTCATTGTTGTTCAAGTTTTTATGCAATAGTAGTAAGCCTTTCTCTGTCAATATATAGTCATGCAGTTTTGCCCCTTTAAATTAGTTTCTTTTATATTAAATCAAAAATTAAATTAATCATTTTTTTAAATTTCATCCTTTTGAACTTTTAAAAATAGATATAATTGATGAAATAACTAGACGAGTAATGCTTCATATGTATCTCTTGTTGACTAATAGAGATTAATTTCAATAGAAATATCAATTTGTTTTTTATCTAATATATAGAGAATAATTTGTCATTTTTTAAGTGGAGAGGTCAAAATACAATTAACTCTTAATACAAGGGCTTTCATGATATTTTTACTTGGTAAATAATAAAATATTAGATATGATTTTATGTTATCGATGAGGTTAAGAACATATTATAAATTTTATAAATTATACAAATGGTTATCTAATTATGATCACGTTTTATTTTGATCACTCAATTTTATTTTTTTTAATTTAGGCATTAACATTTGGATTCTTTCCTATTTTGGTCACTTGAGGTTAAATTGATAATTGGCTTTTTAAACTAATATAATAACATATTTATCATCAATGCTTACTTATTCTATCAATTTGATCCTAATATTAAATAATTTAATAAATTTAACCCTTCATATTTACAAATTCTATTAATTTAATTATCAAACTTTTCAACCAAGGTTTTTAGCTTTTAAAACAAAAACATTTCACATATATTAATTATTTTATTTATGGTTGAATTTATTCAATTCGATATGTAACCATTTTTGTTTATATTTTAAATAAATTAATGTTAGGATAAACTAAACACAAGTAAAAATAATAGAAAATTTAAAATTTAAAATTTAAAATATATAATATATAATATAATTATATAAATAATGTAATATTTGTAATAAAAAATTTCTCTTGACTAACATAATTTTAGTTTTTAATTAATTTGGTAAATGATTTGACACTAAATCATATTATTAGTAATACAAATTACCTATTGTGGATTTAAAAATTAAAAAAATAGAACACGTAATAATCTCTTAATTAGTGTGTAAAATTAAAAAATATATCATTATCCATGCAATAAAAGGAAATTCAATTAATTGTTTCACTTCTTTTCTTATGAAAAATTAAATGTTCATCAATTTTCTTTTATAATTATTGATTGAACAATTGAATTTTTCAAAGCTATATTTGTTAATGCTAGATTTAATTTCCAATTTCAATGACTATTTCTATGTACCTTGCAAGAAATATCATACTATTAACAATAAAAGGAAACCTAAAGTGTTTTTTTTTAAAGGTTTTTCCGTTTTCTTTAGCCAAAATTTTATCAATAAAAAAATATGAAGTTTCAAGATAAGCTCATTGGTATTAGAAATCAGCTAGAAAAACGATTCACTAATTGAGAGATTTTTTTTGGGGGGGGGTTTACAAATTTATAGATGTGGAATGTCTCTCTTTCAAAAGTTAAAATTTTTAATTAAGAAGTTTGAGGATCAAATTGATAGGATTTTTAATTGTGAAGAGTTAAATTTGTTGAGTTATTTAGAATTAGGATCAAATTGATAGAATATATAAGTATTGAGGACTGAATATATTATTATACCAATTAGAAAAAGACTTTTCGTTATTAATTTAACCTGGTGACCAAAAGAAGAATAAAATTGAACGTTATTGCTTAAATTGAAAAAAAGAATTAAATTGGGTGATTAAAATAAGAATGTGAGCATCATTGAGTAACCCTTTATATAGTTTACCTAAATTTTAATAGTTATAATTTTGTGACTCAATGTGTATTTTTATCTTCTAAACATGCTTTTTATTCAATGCAATACACGAGTTAATTGTATATATTAATTATAATTAATATAATTTAAATATTGCATAATTCAACTCATTAATTCGTTGAATCAATAAAATCTTTTTTTTTTGGGTGATAAACAAAATGACAAGTTAAAGGCTTCTAAGAGACGTTAAAAGTTTTGTCTTGTTGAAAAGTCGTAATCACCACATTAGGCGGAACTTTAAATATCCAGAGGGAAGTTTGCCAAAAAAACCCAATATCCGCCAGTTGGTCTGCGATTAAATTACACTCCCTGAGAACATGTTAAATTTCACATTAACGTTCAAAATGCAAAAACCTTTTAACTCTTTTGAGTAGTGTAGTGTCAGAGTCTACCATATCCTCCATGCACAAAGCCACAAACTGCTATTGTTCAATTCTCTCTCATTGAGTTCATTATTCAAATCATTAATAAATGATTCTTTTCCATAATTTTAAGGTAAAAATTAGAGAATAAATGATGTTAAAACAAACTATTTAAAATAAAATTAAAAGATAGAAAATAAAAATAAGAAAAATTTAAAAGTCAAAATTGAATTATAAAATTTTGAGATGTCAAAATATAATTTTACCATGTATTAATTTATAATTTTATTATTTTTTAAAGAATTAAATAAATATTTTTTAATATTTTGAAGAATCAAAATATAATTTTATCATAAATTAACTTGTAATTTTATTGTTTATAAAAAGATTGAATTGAAAATTTTTATTTTAGGTGGGAAGCTCTTGCCAACTCTAAAGTGTTGGCTCGATTTAATCGGTTTGATCAGATATTTAATAACAAAAATAGAGCAAACACTATGTACCAATAAATTTTTAATTCTTCATTATTATTTATTTATTATTAAATAAATATTGGAATCTGATGGAATTGATAACTCATAATAGTTGAATTAAGAATTAATTGATATATCATTTGAATAAAAATTATACTTTAATAATTTTATTTTTATAAAAGATTAAATTGAGAAATGATGATTTGATCCGTTTCACCGCCTTAAACCATGGATTAATATGTATATTATATATACTGACAATTTCGAACTGAAGAACCCTACAAATTGAGAAAAAAAAAAAAAAAGAGTAAAAACCCAGTAATCAATTAAAGAAATTTGATCGCCTTATTCACTTTCGTTCGATTTGAAGGAAAAAAAAAGGCATATATATAATTTGCTGGGAAATTTTGGACCCAAAAGAAATTTTTGTTGGGAAATTGAAAAAATGTCAAAATCTTGCAAAGGTTTGGCTATGGAACTGGTGAAGTGTCTAAGCGAATCAGATTGTGTTAAGGTATTCTTCTTTCCCTTTTTCATCTACTCTCTTTATTGTTGTTTTTTTCCCTTTGATTTCCCAATTTAATTTTGCCCTAACGTGAAATGATAGAATTTTACTAAATTTGGGGATTAATATGGGATAGGTTGAGAAGCGTTCAGTTAGGGAATGCGCTGGAGAGAAAAGCCCTTGTATACCAAGCGAATGTGTTGGACTCAGAGAAACTTATTTCAATTGCAAAAGAGGACAGGTATGTTCAATTCTTCTTCTTTATTTGCCATGTTTGTTATCTTGATGAAGATTTTTAATTTTTTATGAATAGGGTTTAGGGTTTTAGTCATGGAGTTGATGATGATGGAAGTTATAATTCTAATTGGTTTAGGGAGGGCTATCCTTCTTCTTTTTTTTTTTTTTGGTTTAATTGCTTCAGATGTTCCAATTTAAAGGCCAAGTTCTAAATTTGTCTCTAAACCTCAAAGCATTCCAATTGAATCCTCAAATAGATGTACTGTTTTAATCAGATCCTTTCCTTAGTCTAACAGTTTTAATCAGATTCTGGTTGGGATTCCATGATTGTAGATGATAAGTTGTAGACAAAAAAAAAAAAAAACCAATGCTCAAGACCTAGAATAAGACTGATTGAACTACGGTTATATAACTGTACTGTAACTACAATGTAAATTTTGGTTTAGACCAAACATCTTATTTGTGGGGTTTTCGTGTTTCTTGGTATCGGCTTTTGAAAATGGTTGTTTTCTTCAACTTAAGCTGTTGATATAAGAACTCGGTACAAAAGATGTTTAAGGATGGAATTCACAAGTTTAATGCAAAAAAAGCAGCATGAAACCTTTTTGTTCTTCTTGTTATCAAAAGCATGTATTTTCAGGATTCCATGCCCCCAGCCCCTCTATTCTATGCAACTTTTTAGGTTGATACTTACTTTGTGCTGCTGCAAATTGCTGGTTTGCATTGTTACTGTGATCTATTCATGGGTTAAGTCGGGCCTAGGCCTTATATTAACAAAAATTGTGTCTTGTCCATGCCCTGCTGAAATATGCTAGAAAATTTTATCTGAGCTTGGCCTGTTTTATTAAGACACCATACAGTAAAATGCGCCAAGCAGGTGAGACTTGAGCAGAATTGGCATGTCCAAAAATAACTCTTAAACTTGGTTGGGACATGAGAAAGTACACTAACACACAATTACGAATTCACAAGCTGTTAGGTTTCTTGTAGGTGTATCATCATTACAATAAATCTTATATTGCACATTGCTATATTTGCTTAAGAGTTTCATGATAAACAGAAAGTTATTATCCTTTTAAAAGTAGATTAAATTGGGTTTATACTTCTCTTAGTTTGAACAAAAAAGAAGCTATTTTTCACACGAACAAGGCAAACTCGATGATGTTTTACGCTATATAGCTAACATGTTATGCTTTTTTTTCCCTTCTTGTACCAGGTTGATATGAGAGCTAGGATCCGTGGGAACAAGGGCTACTAAGTGAAAGGGGGATGCCATCAAATTCTTGAAAACATCCGTTGTATCGGTTTAGGGTGAGTCCGAAATTCCCAACTTTTTTGTCTCCCTGAATTCTGTGTGATAACGATTATTGTCCGAGAGTTAAACCGTTAGACGAATTTCCCATGTTTTTTTCAATCTGCTTTGCTTACCATGATTCAGCTTCCTAGCTTTTACTAAAATGAGGTAGATTCCTAACCTTACTGTCTTGCAGAGTTAATTCATTAATTCACACTGTTACAATATAATAAGTTTTTGGATTAGTGTTGGATAGAGCCATGTTGCAATACCATTATGCTTAATTTATTCTAAATTTTTATTATATAGTTGGAGAATTATTATATAGTTGGAGAATTAACCGTTCGGACATGTCTGAAATTCTATTCTGAAGTTAGCCAAGGCTAGCTACTATTTTTGGTGCTTGTGAGATGGGCTAATTATTTTTCTAGGTTTAATTGCGACTATAATTTGATGAGTAAGAATATAATTTACTCAGTGCAAATGCAAAAGTGAATAGTGAGCCTTCCCTGTTCTAAAAGCACATACAAATCAGTTAAATATTTGAGCTTTTACAATTTTAAAGTATAATTCTATAAATAAACCATGTAATTTATATATTTAAAATTATTTGAACCAAAATACAACAAATATTACTCTCAACAACCCAAAAGAGCGAGTGATTAATGCTCTGTTGGCACTTTAAATCTGAGTGATAATGGCTCATTCTGATGAATACGATTTCAAAAAATGGAAACTCGAAATCTTTCTGTTCTTGCTATTTCCCCCCTCTTTGGCCACATTGAAGGGAGACAACTATGATCAAAACATGTTACAACACCAGAATTATGCATGACCAAAACAACGTCTTATCGAGAATACTCCCGAATGATGATGAGTTTGGGTTGTATCAGGTTCGTTCTTAGATTTTCCAACAGGAAAATGTTTATAGAAGGCTTTTACTGCACCGGCAACTCCATCCTCACCTTCCATGGCTCTTGCTAACTCATCAGCACGTTCTTTCACCTGCATCAAACCATTTCCTTTTAAATCATCTATGATCCAATATTCGGATTTACTAAGCTCAAAACCTGGTTAAGTAATGCAACACTTGAAGCGAACTTATTCATGCTTCCTCTTGCCAACTTATGTTATATATACAAGTTTGTTAGTTTTCCCTTTTCTTTTGCTGGTTGAGGATGTCTCTTCTTGCCTAAACTCGAATTCTTTTGCTGGTTTTATAAAATAATTTCTATGTATTTTGAAGGATACCCATGTTCGAATATGTCAAGTGTGGGTGTCGGACAAAAGTATATCAAGAAAAATAAACATAGCTTTTTTGCCACTTAAATCCAAGCTTTTCAAAATTGGACCGGTGGTTGACCCGGTCAGACCACCGGTTCCCAGTTCAACCGGTTCGACTTGTTCAATTAAATAAATTACCAAAAAAATAGAGAAAACCAGTTCGACCGGCCCGGTCAGTCCTACTGATTCAACCCGTCTAATCTCGGTACCCCGGCCAGTCTGGTTCTGAAAACAGTGCTTAAATCCAGGACATCTAGGTTAATAAGTAATAAAGCAACCAAACCATTATCACACCAGGGTTCAACCTTCCAGAACCAGAAACCTTGCAATTCTTTTGCAGTTGACTATGACTAAAACAAATTTCTTAATCATCCTTAATCAAAACTGATTAATAATGTAATAATTTCAGATAATAATGACTCAAAAGTAATCCTAGAAGAAACTCATTCATACCTCAGGTTTCAGCATAAAGCGTATCGCTTCGACCAGCTTGTCAAGTGAGAACTCATCAATCGGAATGGGTGCAGGACCTACTCCTTTGGCATGGACTTGCTCACCCCAGAAAGGCTGGTCCCCGAAGAAAGGAACAATAGTCGTTGGACACTGTATTCAAGAGTAGAAATGACTTCAAAAACTGGAGAACAAAATTGAATAGATATGCACTTGGAGTTGCCAAGTTACCGCAGCTTTGAGACCAGCAGCAGTAGTTCCAGCTCCACCATGATGAACCTGCAGAAAACACACAAGGAAACAATCAAAAGTCAAGACGAACGGGAGAACCGCAGGTTCATTTTACATCAAAAGACAAGATACATGAATGACGGACTTTTCCTTGTAAAATGTTTTAAATGCAACTACCATCCATATTGAAGACAAACACAACTTTACGCAAAAGAATTACAAAAAGCAAACCCTCCAAGGCCAAGGAGCTTACACTAGTTTACAGGTCTTTTGTGACATAAAACACACTATCCCTACATATAAAATGTACAAATCATGATGCATTCAGCTGGGGATGAAGACGAGATACATGAATGGCGGCCTTTTCCTTTGTAAATTGTTTCAAATGCAACTATCATCCATACCGAAGACAAAAACAACTTTAAACCTTTTAACTTTTTTGAGCAGTATAGTGCCAGAGTCTACCATATCCTCCATGGACAAATCCACAAGCTAGTATTGTTCAATTCCTCTCATTGAGTTCATTATTCAAATCATTAATAAATGATTCCTTTCCATAATTTTAAGGTAAAAATTAGAGAATAAATGATGTTAAAACAAACTATGTAAAATAAAATTAAAAGATAGAAAATAAAATAAGAAAAAATTTAAAAGTCGAAATTGAATTATAAAATTTTGAGATGTTAAAATATAATTTTATCATGTATTAATTTATAATTTTATTATTTTTTAAAGAATTAAATAGATATTTTTCATATTTTGAAGAATCAAAATATAATTTTATCATAAATTAACTTGTAATTTTATTGTTTATAAAAAGACTAAATTGAAAATTTTTATTTTAGGTGGGAAGCTCTTGCCAACTCTAAAGTGTTGGCTCGATTTAATCGGTTTGATCAGATATTTAATAACAAAATAGAGCAAACACTATATACCGATAAATTTTTAATTCTTCATTATTATTTATTTATTATTAAATAAATATTGGAATCTGATGGAATTGATAACTCATAATAGTTGAATTAAGAATTAATTGATATATCATTTGAATAAAAAATTATATTCTTTAATAATTTTTATTTTTATAAAAGATTAAATTGAGAAATGATGATTTGATCCATTTCACCGCCTTAAACCATGGATTAATATGTATATTATATATACTGACAATTTCGAACTCCATGTCTACGCATAAAAAGGGAAAATTCAAATCATTCCCAAGTATTGACGAGAAAACTGAAGAACCCTACAAATTGAGAGAAAAAAAAAAGAGAGTAAAAACCCAGTAATCAATTAAAGAAATTTGATCGCCTTATTCACTTTCGTTCGATTTGAAGGAAAAAAAAAAAAAGGCTTATATATTTAATTTGCTGGGAAATTTTGGACCCAAAAGAAATTTTTGTTGGGAAATTGAAAAAATGTCAAAATCTTGCAAAGGTTTGGCTATGGAACTGGTGAAGTGTCTAAGCGAATCAGATTGTGTTAAGGTATTCTTCTTTCCCTTTTTCATCTACTCTCTTTATTGTTGTTTTTTTCCCTTTGATTTCCCAATTTAATTTTGCCCTAACGTGAAATGATAGAATTTTACTAAATTTGGGGATTAATATGGGATAGGTTGAGAAGCGTTCAGTTAGGGAATGCGCTGGAGAGAAAAGCCCTTGTATACCAAGCGAATGTGTTGGACTCAGAGAAACTTATTTCAATTGCAAAGAGGACAGGTATGTTCAATTCTTCTTCTTTATTTGCCATGTTTGTTATCTTGATGAAGATTTTTAATTTTTTATGAATAGGGTTTAGGGTTTTAGTCATGGAGTTGATGATGATGATGGAAGTTATAATTCTAATTGGTTTAGGGAGGGCTATCCTTCTTCTTTTTTTTTTTGGTTTAATTGCTTCAGATGTTCCAATTTAAAGGCCAAGTTCTAAAATTGTCTCTAAACTTCAAAGCATTCCAATTGAATCCTCAAATAGATGTACTGTTTTAATCAGATCCTTTCCTTAGTCTAACAGTTTTAATCAGATTCTGGTTGGGATTCCATGATTGTAGATGATAAGTTGTAGACAAAAAAAAAAAAAAAAACCAATGCTCAGGACCTAGAATAAGACTGATTCAACTACGGTTATATAACTGTACTGTAACTACAATGTAAATTTTGGTTTAGACCAAACATCTTATTTGTGGGGTTTTCGTGTTTCTTGGTATCGGCTTTTGAAAATGGTTGTTTTCTTCAACTTAAGCTGTTGATATAAGAACTCGGTACAAAAGATGTTTAAGGATGGAATTCACAAGTTTAATGCATAAAAGCAGCATGAAACCTTTTTGTTCTTCTTGTTATCAAAAGCATGTATTTTCAGGATTCCATGCCCCCAGCCCCTCTATTCTATGCAACTTTTTAGGTTGATACTTACTTTGTGTTGCTGCAAATTGCTGGTTTGCATGGTTACTGTGATCTATTCATGGGTTAAGTCGGGCCTAGGCCTTATATTAACAAAAATTGTGTCTTGCCCATGCCCTGCTGAAATATGCTAGAAAATTTTATCTGAGCTTGGCCTGTTTTATTAAGACACCATACAGTAAAATGCGCCAAGCAGGTGAGACTTGAGCAGAATTGGCAATGGCATGTCCAAAAATAACTCGTAAACTTGGTTAGGACATGAGAAAGTACACTAACACACAATTACGAATTCACAAGCTGTTAGGTTTCTTGTAGGTGTATCATCATTACAATAAATCTTATATTGCACATTGCTATATTTGCTTAAGAGTTTCATGATAAACGGAAAGTTATTATCCTTTTAAAAGTAGATTAAATTGGGTTTATACTTCTCTTAGTTTGAACAAAAAAGAAGCTATTTTCCACACGAACAAGGCAAACTCGATGATGTTTTACGATATATAGCTAACATGTTATGCTTTTTTTCCCTTCTTGTACCAGGTTGATATGAGAGCTAGGATCCGTGGGAACAAGGGCTACTAAGTGAAAGGGGGATGCCATCAAATTCTTGAAAACATCCGTTGTATTGGTTTAGGGTGAGTCCGAAATTCCCGACTTTTTTGTCTCCCTGAATTCTGTGTGATAACGATTTTTGTCCGAGAGTTAAACCGTTAGACGAATTTCCCATGTTTTTTTCAATCTGCTTTGCTTACCATGATTCAGCTTCCTAGCTTTTACTAAAATGAGGTAGATTCCTAACCTTACTGTCTTGCAGAGTTAATTCATTAATTCACACTGTTACAATATAATAAGTTGGCTTTGGATTAGTGTTGGATAGAGCCATGTTGCAATACCATTATGCTTAATTTATTCTAAATTTTTATTATATAGTTGGAGAATTAACCGTTCGGACATGTCTGAAATTCTATTCTGAAGTTAGCCAAGGCTAGCTACTATTTTTGGTGCTTGTGAGATGGGCTAATTATTTTTCTAGGTTTAATGGCGACTAAAATTTGATGAGTAAGAATATAATTTACTCAGTGCAAATGCAAAAGTGAATAGTGAGCCTTCCCTGTTCTAAAAGCACATACAAATCAGTTAAATATTTGAGCTTTTTACAATTTTAAAGTATAATTCTATAAATAAACCATGTAATTTATATATTTAAAATTATTTGAACCAAAATACAACAAATATTACTCTCAACAACCCAAAAGAGCGAGTGATTAATGCTCTGTTGGCACTTTAAATCTGAGTGATAATGGCTCATTCTGATGAATACGATTTCAAAAAATGGAAACTCGAAATCTTTCTGTTCTTACTATTTCCCCCCTCTTTGGCCACATTGAAGGGAGACAACTATGATCAAAACATGTTACAACACCAGAATTATGCATGACCAAAACAACGTCTTATCGAGAATACACCCGAATGATGATGAGTTTGGGTTGTATCAGGTTCGTTCTTAGATTTTCCAACAGGAAAATGTTTATAGAAGGCTTTTACTGCACCTGCAACTCCATCCTCACCTTCCATGGCTCTTGCTAACTCATCAGCACGTTCTTTCACCTGCATCAAACCATTTCCTTTTAAATCATCTATGATCCAATATTCGGATTTACTAAGCTCAAAACCTGGTTAAGTAATGCAACACTTGAAGCGAACTTATTCATGCTTCCTCTTGCCAACTTATGTTATATATACAAGTTTGTTAGTTTTCCCTTTTCTTTTGCTGGTTGACGATGTCTCTTCTTGCCTAAACTCGAATTCTTTTGCTGGTTTTATAAAATAATTTCTATGTATTTTGAAGGATACCCATGTTCGAATATGTCAAGTGTGGCTGTCGGACAAAAGTATATCAAGAAAAATAAACATAGCTTTTTTGCCACTTAAATCCAAGCTTTTCAAAATTGGACCGGTGGTTGAACCGGTCAGACCACCGGTTCCCAGTTCAACCGGTTCGACTTGTTCAATTAAATAAATTACCAAAAAAATAGAGAAAACCAGTTCGACCGGCCCGGTCAGTCCTACTGATTCAACCCGTCTAATCTCGGTACCCCGGCCAGTCTGGTTTTGAAAACAGTGCTTAAATCCAGGACATCTAGGTTAATAAGTAATTCTTTTGCAATTCTTTTGCAGTTGACTATGACTAAAACAAATTTCTTAATCATCCTTAATCAAAAGTGATTAATAATGTAATAATTTCAGATAATAATGACTCAAAAGTAATCCTAGAAGAAACTCATTCATACCTCAGGTTTCAGCATAAAGCGTATCGCTTCGACCAGCTTGTCAAGTGAGAACTCATCAATCGGAATGGGTGCAGGACCTACTCCTTTGGCATGGACTTGCTCACCCCAGAAAGGCTGGTCCCCGAAGAAAGGAACAATAGTCGTTGGACACTGTATTCAAGAGTAGAAATGACTTCAAAAAGTGGAGAACAAAATTGAATAGATATGCACTTGGAGTTGCCAAGTTACCGCAGCTTTGAGACCAGCAGCAGTAGTTCCAGCTCCACCATGATGAACCTGCAGAAAACACACAAGGAAACTATCAAAAGTCAAGACGAACGGGAGAACCGCAGGTTCATTTTACATCAAAAGACAAGATACATGAATGACGGACTTTTCCTTGTAAAATGTTTTAAATGCAACTACCATCCATATTGAAGACAAACACAACTTTACGCAAAAGAATTACAAAAAGCAAACCCTCCAAGGCCAAGGAGCTTACACTAGTTTACAGGTCTTTTGTGACATAAAACACACTATCCCTACATATAAAATGTACAAATCATGATGCATTCAGGTGGGGATGAAGACGAGATACATGAATGGCGGCCTTTTCCTTTGTAAATTGTTTCAAATGCAACTATCATCCATACCGAAGACAAAAACAACTTTGTGCAAAAGAATTACAAAAAACAAACCTTGCGAGGCCAAGGAGCTTACACTAATTTGCAGGTCTATTGTGACATAACACATACTATCCCTACATATAAAATGTACAAATCATAATGCATTCAACTAGGGATGAAGACGAGATACATGAATGATGGCCTTTCTCCTTATAAAATGTTTCAAATGCAACTACCACCCACATCGAAATCAAAAACAACTTTACACAAAGACAAACCCTCCAGGGCCAAGGAGCTTAAACTAGTTTGCAGGTCTTTTTACAGCATAAAACACACTATCCCTACATATAAAATGTACAAATCATGATCCACCATGCTCATTGCTAATATCAAGAATCTTTCAAGAGAATGACATAATATATAAAATAAAAACAGAAAATTGTTTCGATAGCCCTGGGAGCTCAAAGTTTTACGTTGCAACTTACCACAGCCACACACCGTTCAAATAGCCAGTCATGGGGGCAGTTGTCTAGTGAGTACACAAAGTCCTCCGGTTTTTCCACTGCACCAAAGATAATTAACCACAATCCACTCCTACACACTGAAAAACACTGAAAATCTAACTAATGAAGGACGAGAAAAGAACAAGTGAACTTACAATTGCCAAGACCACCCCAGCCTTTGTTTATAATGCCTCTTTGTCCAGTTTTCTCTAGAGCTTGTACTATAATCTTGGTCATCTCTCCTGGTTGTTGAACAGGCTGTTGGAAGTTCAAAGCAGTTAGAAACATTTAAGCCCAGATCAACTGAATATCATAAAAAAAATAGAATATGTGGTTTAATGAAGCCAATATAATTTTTTATAGTAAAATAAGATGCAAATAAATAATCCCCAAAATTAAAACAATCAATTACATTATAAGGAAATAAATATAAAAAAAAGCACATATACCTCAGACTCTCAGAGATAATAAATAAATAAAATATCAAAATTGTGCATGAAGAACAAACTGTTACGAACTCTCATTTTACTGTTTAAAAAAGGAAAAGTTGTAGAAGAAAACTCACGAGACTACCAAAACCAATATAGATAGGCTTATCACCAGCATCGATCCATTTAAGAAGCGACTCTGGTGGCTTATAACTGGATGCCAGGTCAAGGAAACAAAAGCCAACCACGTCAATATTCTTTCCCCAGTCTGCAGGAGAAAACCATACCACATCAAAACATGCATCCTTCAAATGGAAACAACAAGATCAACAAGCATGACATTTTTTACTTGGCCAATTCAAGAATTTTCTTTTCATTTTACATTTTGACAACAACAAATGTCCAAGGATAGGAAGACCTTTAATGGTCAGAAAATAACTCCTATATATCAGGGTTTCCCAAGTACCTTTTCAAAATGTAAAACGAAAAGAAAATTTTAGAATTGGCCAAGTATATGAAGACCTTTGATAGTATCAGAAAATAACTCCTAGATATCAGGGTTTCCCAAGTACCGACAAATTAGTCAATTTAAGGTACACAGACAAGAAGCAAATATATCAGGGTGGTTGACAGCCCTGATAAGTGCTAGATACGACACTCAAACAAAAAGCCAAACAATGCTTGACTAAATTTTAAACTGATCATTAGGATGTAGAATTGATTATTAATCAAACAGTAGGCAACACAGGAATACTACAAATTGCAAGAGCATGCCAAGATATTTAACTACATAAAGTAACTTCACTATACAAAGCAACCATAAGAATCTCTATATAGTTCAGAAATTGTTCCCTGAGAAACTATTTTTTAACAAAGGCAAAAAGACTTGAAAGTGCTCATCTTGAATCATATCTCAATCATTGTACAAGTATTTGTCAAAATAAATGAAGCGTTTTATCAGTCGAAGGGATGTATATAAAATGACCTTTTGGTTTGGGAACAAGGTGAGGGCTCCATATATACCCGTAAGGCACATCTGGAGGAGAGCTATAGGATCCTCTCAAATACGTAATAGGTCTCAGCTTCAGCGTTTTCTTCCTGAACTCATTTATCATGTCCCGTATTCCCAGCCATATTAGGGCATCAACAATATGATATGAAAGCTGTATTTGAGATTACCAATATATGAGTAGACCTCAATGTAGAAAAAATCCAAGACTGGAGAAGCAAAAACCAGACTCACTCTGTAACCAGCTGCGTGTTTAACACGAGATAAAGGATGGGGAAATTCACTAGTAGGCCTGACAGAAGGTGAAAAAAGACAATGACTCAGTAATTATTCTCAATTTCTGAACTCACACATACGAGAATACACATCAGTCCTAGAAAGGATTGAATTGTCACAAAAAGAAAGCACCAAAGATGAGCAATGCCAGAATCAACGATGCATGCACAATCCAAAACCTATTCATTCAGAAAAAAATAATTAACATCATAATAATCACAACCAACCAAGACTTACGTCCATGGCATAGTGAAGAATATATGAAGTGGTACATTTAGCGCCTCTGCAACATGTGTATGTCCTGAAAAGCATTTTTTTTCCATTAAATGAAAGAGAAGAGAGACAGAGACAGAGAAAAGAAAAGGGCATAAGTCTTATAAGTTTGATGCATCACAATACCATTTAAGTAGAGAACATTGAATATGTAGAGCAAAAAAATGGACAGCTTAAAAATGTTCAATTGTCTTCAGACAAAAACATACAGCTTAAAAATGAGATAAAACAAAAGACCCTTTCCAATCAAAATGTTCAATTGTCTTCAGACAAAAACATACAGCTTAAAAATGAAAGAGGTAATAGGCCCTAACCATATGCTGGAGGATTGGCAATTATGGCATCTACATCAAATTTAACGCCACTGTGAGGATCGTCGTCCTTGCATGCATCACGAAGAGAAAATATTATATCCTTCATTTGTTGCCTCTGAACAGGAATTTCTGAAGGATTTGACGGCAAGAATCCTTTATTCTTGACCATATCTGCAGAAAACTCAGTGATCAGTGCAATACTTTACAAGGTAAAAGAGACTCCTAATTCATATGCCTGGAAGTAGACAAAAGACAATGTCTTAGAATAATTACTAGAATAATGAAAGCAAGAAGATCCAATATTGCCAAATGCATGGGTATGCAACACCTTTATACAAAACCAAAGAATCAGGAAAAAGGGGGGGCAGAAAACAGAGGCCTGTAGTAGCCTCAATTGAAACATGAAAATACATAAGGCCAATAAACAGACCTTCTGCAGCACTTTTCTCTCACAAAGAGCTTTCAATTGCTCATAGAATCTTCCAGATGTCCTTAAAAAATGTGTTCTATTAGAGTTTGTTCTTTTTGGTATTTGATGAGAAAGCGTGTCTAAAAATAAATAAAATCAAGATTAAAAATGAATCTACCTCAAACAGGTCCCACCTGTGCCCATATATATTTCCAGGGCAACTAGATGGAGTTATAACAAAGGATCTTACCCTCAATAATAAGTAGATACTTAGTTTAGTAATATTATTAAGATAACATGTAGGTTACTTACAGCCAGCAAGAACTTTTGGATCTCCTCCTAAAGGGTAGAACTCTAACCCAGCATCCAAAACGAAATCTTTAAAATTTGAGTGTGTTGCCAATCTAACCCTATGACCATCTGCCTGCAAGCAAAATTTGAACTCCATCAGCTCAGAAAATTAGAGGCTATAGTTGAAAGAAAAACTGGGAAAAAAAGGAGAAAATATAAAAACAACTACACAACCATCATAATTATTGTATAAGAAATAAAATCCTACAGCAACAATTTCTCTGCAACATGCACAGTAAGGAGTTTTCCATAAAATGAATAAAGTGATATCAACACCATTAACTGTTTTTGACATATTCTCTGTTTACCAACGTCACTTCCATGATTTGAGTCAATGTTAACAAATCAGGGATGTGCTAACTGGATGCCATATCTAAGGGAAAGAAAGCGACCAAAAATTATGAAATTGAAGTAATTATGTTTTAAATTTGAATTAGAACATAAAAAATGCTTTTCTAATTTAGAAAACTTAACGTTTCTAGTGACATTCCCTTTAAGAAATTTATGCAGTTGCCTTTATCACGTTGCTGCTGTCTTCCATAAGATTCCAATCCTGAAAACATCCATCCCTTTTCACATTGCTCTCTAACCAAACCTCATATCTTATTGCTTGCACCCTTTGTCTTGTCACAATTACCAATCTAAAATCTTTTCTTTACAACATCAAAGTAGCAAGTCTGCACCTACACTGTCTTTAGCTCACTACACAATCATTTAGACACGCATAACCATTACAAACATAATGTACTGTGTTGTGTGGATGCCACTGTGATAGCAATATTTGTTACACCAATGATTAAATATTAAAAACCAATATTATGTCATGCAACCAAAGTTTACTATGAAAGCACAAGAACACAGTCTAAGTGCAGGCTCTTTGATAAAGATACCAAACCTGCAGGCTGTATGAATACTTCAAAGTTCTAAAAGGCTATTACAAGGTTTGCCTGGATGAGAAAAGAAATGTAACCTGTAAACGTTTTCCAATAGCAACAAATGGTTGTACATCTCCTCGTGTTCCCACAATAAGCATTACTATTTGCAGTGGAGGTATATTTGGGATATCTGTTGGGTCTATATCATCTTTCTCAGAGCAAACGACATAATCAAGTGCATGTGGTTTCATATCAGTAGGAAAATCACATTGTACGGTTCCATCATGTTTCACAATAGCAAGTCGAGGCAACCACTTGATCTACAAAAATAAAGAATTTGAAGATAAGGTTTAAAGTTTCATTATCAACACAAAAATGGAGAAGTAGCAAAGTGAATTAAAAATAAAATATTAAAATATACAGGGAGGACCTTAAAAGGGAAACTCATTGAAATAGCCAAAGTACAATAAGCCAAGACTAAGAATTCGAAATGTTAAACTTCCACCCATTTTGCTTTTAATCAAGCATTATATTCTTATGATTTTGCCTAAGCATGAATCTGTTTCTCATGTATAAGCTGGAGAAGTTGGCCCGATACTGACCCAAACCAAGTTAACCAAGAAAAGGCAACAATCCGAACCCATCCAACCTGAATCAAGTTTGAAGACAAAATTCTGACCCAAAATGAACAGAACTGACACGAACTGAGTTTCTTTTAACTCAAAATGATGTAAGCTTAAGTGACCGACCTGCCCAATTGCCACCTCTATCCACGTAGGTGCAGTAACAGGTTTGCAATTATCATGCTTCCAGTATCAATACAGACACATTGATGCTGATAAAATCAAGTCACTTCACAAAATCAAAATGCACTTCTCAAATGTAATGGAATCATACCCCTGAATTAAAACTAGTTTAATTTAGAACACTGCTCCTATGACCGTTTAACTCTATGCAAGTATCAACACAAAAACAAAGAAAACAGAAGTACAACCAAAGGTTAACATCTCATACCTTCTTTCTAAATGGAACTGTATCATCCAAAAATTTGGACGCATATTTAACCAGTTTGCTGTGTGTTAGTCTCCGAGATTTTGATAGCTGATTAGATCCTGAATCTATGGCAGAAGTAGATGCTTCAGCATGCATGTTTTGTCCAGCCAAAGTCCTTTCAGTAAAGCATGGTAGAGTCGTTTTTGTGCAATAATGATAGTATGCATGATTACCTTCATTTGAATAAAGAACACATGCTAAGGCATTTACAAGTAAGATTATTATGATAGTGGATTGGTCAGAACTAGAGCAAGGGAAAAAAACCCTAGAATGCAATGCAATACAAAAACATAAATAAGTTTCAAACTTTATGGAAAATGACACAAGTTACATGTAATAGTATCTCTGAAACTTTCTTATACACATGCTGAACAGGTAGCATTAAGTCATTTGATGGCATCAACTACAAGTTGACACGGACAGGGATAAAAGAAGAGTTAAGACTTATTACCAAGCATGTACAGAATTACCAAGTACCAACATTATGTTGGATTTTCTCTAGATAATGTTAGTTCACTATTTTTCGTTCTCCCAAAGGGCTTAAATTGGCCGATTTTATTCATAATACTATCATAAATATCTACATGTCCCATTTCAGACACAAAACAAACTTTTCTCATTAGTGATCAAATTAAATAAATACATACACATATAAATGCCATATTAAAAAAACACAAACCTGATGCTGAAGAACTCTTATCATCTTCACTGACAATTTCAACATCAGGCATATCACTTGAACAACCTAAACAAATCACATATCTCATAAATCCACACCCGCTTGAAAAAAAAAAATGTTGCATACGAAAGCAATTGTTGAATTAAATCACTTAAATAAACAGTAAATCAAATAAACGTAAAACAAATCCAAAAATATGTAAAAAAAAAAAACCATAAACCTGAAGAATCAGCACAATTGGAATCATCGCCGGAAACATCAATGGAAATATCGCGGGAAACAACGTTAGTGTTCCGACGAGTCGCCTCCGGCAAATCCGCCATTTTGGTCAAATGAAAAGAGTTCAAAGAAACCCTAGCAGACAATGATGAAGAAGAAGAAGAAGAAGAATATTCTGAGAGGAAACGAGAGAATTTAAAGGTTTCCTTTTGTGTTTTTTTTTTTACGAGAAACGGAAAAGAAAAAGAAAAAGAAAGGAAAACAAAATGGAAAGACGTTGGAAGGGAATAAAGAAAGCCGGACACGTGTAAAAACATTGACCGTAGATGTTTTTAGTAAAGAGCGCCAATTTAAAGAATTTCAGATTTGTTAACCAACTCCACCAGCCGAAACATTATGTCAAAACTCGTTAAAAGTACAATAATTTTTTATATTTTGGCCGAAAATAATAATTTTTATATATTTAAATTTTTAATTATGGGTAAAAACCATAACTCACAAAGAGCTTTCAATTGCTCATAGAATCTTCCAGATGTCCTTAAAAATGTGTTCTATAAGAGTTTGTTCTTTTGGTATTTGATGAGAAAGCGTGTCTAAAAATAAATAAAATCAAGATTAAAATGAATCTACCTCAAACAGGTCCCACCTGTGCCCATATATATTTCCAGGGCAACTAGATGGAGTTATAACAAAGGATCTTACCCTCAATAATAAGTAGATACTTAGTTTAGTAATATTATTAAGATAACATGTAGGTTACTTACAGCCAGCAAGAACTTTTGGATCTCCTCCTAAAGGGTAGAACTCTAACCCAGCATCCAAAACGAAATCTTTAAAATTTGAGTGTGTTGCCAATCTAACCCTATGACCATCTGTCTGCAAGCAAAATTTGAACTCCATCAGCTCAGAAAATTAGAGGCTATAGTTGAAAGAAAAACTGGGAAAAAAGGAGAAAATATAAAACAACTACACAACCATCATAATTATTGTATAAGAAATAAAATCCTACAGCAACAATTTCTCTGCAACATGCACAGTAAAGAGTTTTCCATAAAATGAATAAAGTGATATCAACACCATTAACTGTTTTTGACATATTCTCTGTTTACCAACGTCACTTCCATGATTTGAGTCAATGTTAACAAATCAGGGTTGTGCTAACTGGATGCCATATCTAAGGGAAAGAAAGCGACCAAAAATTATGAAATTGAAGTAATTATGTTTTGAATTTGAATTAGAACATAAAAAATGCTTTTCTAATTTAGAAAACTTAACGTTTCTAGTGATATTCCCTTTAAGAAATTTATGCAGTTGCCTTTATCACGTTGCTGCTTTCTTCCATAAGATTCCAATCCTGAAAACATCCATCCCTTTTCACATTGCTCTCTAACCAAACCTCATATCTTATTGCTTGCACCCTTTGTCTTGTCACAATTACCAATCTAAAATCTTTCTTTACAACATCAAAGTAGCAAGTCTGCACCTACACTGTCTTTAGCTCACCACACAATCATTTAGACATGCATAACCATTACAAACATAATGTACTGTGTTGTATGGATGCCACTGTGATAGCAATATTTGTTACACCAATGATTAAATATTAAAAACCAATATTATGTCACGCAACCAAAGTTTACTATGAAAGCACAAGAACACAGTCTAAGTGCAGGCTCTTTGATAAAGATACCAAACCTGCAGGCTGTATGAATACTTCAAAGTTCTAAAAGGCTATTACAAGGTTTGCCTGGATGAGAAAAGGAATGTAACCTGTAAACGTTTTCCAATAGCAACAAATGGTTGTACATCTCCTCGTGTTCCCACAATAAGCATTACTATTTGCAGTGGAGGTATATTTGGGATATCTGTTGGGTCTATATCATCTTTCTCAGAGCAAACGACATAATCAAGTGCATGTGGTTTCATATCAGTAGGAAAATCACATTGTACGGTTCCATCATGTTTCACAATAGCAAGTCGAGGCAACCACTTGATCTACAAAATAAAGAATTTGAAGATAAGGTTTAAAGTTTCATTATCAACACAAAATGGAGAAGTAGCAAAGTGAATTAAAAATAAAATATTAAAATATACAGGAGGACCTTAAAGGAAACTCATTGAAATAGCCAAAGTACAATAAGCCAAGACTAAGAATTCGAAATGTTAAACTTCCACCCATTTTGCTTTTAATCAAGCATTATATTCTTATGATTTTGCCTAAGCATGAATCTGTTTCTCATGTATAAGCTGGAGAAGTTGACCCGATACTGACCCAAACCAAGTTAACCAAGAAAAGGCAAGAATCTGAACCCATCCAGCCTGAATCAAGTTTGAAGACAAAATTCTGACCCAAAATGAACAGAACTGACACGAACTGAGTTTCTTTTAACTCAAAATCAGGTAAGCTTAAGTGACCGACCTGCCCAATTGCCACCTCTATCCACGTAGGTGTAGTAACAGGTTTGCAATTATCATGCTTCCAGTATCAATACAGACACATTGATGCTGATAAAATCAAGTCACTTCACAAAATGAAAATGCACTTCTCAAATGTAATGGAATCATACCCCTGGATTAAAACTAGTTTAATTTAGAACACTGCTCCTATGACCGTTTAACTCTATGCAAGTATCAACACAAAAACAAAGAAAACAAAAGTACAACCAAAGGTTAACATCTCATACCTTCTTTCTAAATGGAACTGTATCATCCAAAAATTTGGACGCATATTTAACCAGTTTGCTGTGTGTTAGTCTCCGAGATTTTGATAGCTGATTAGATCCTGAATCTATGGCAGAAGTAGATGCTTCAGCATGCATGTTTTGTCCAGCCAAAGTCCTTTCAGTAAAGCATGGTAGAGTCGTTTTGTGCAATAATGATAGTATGCATGATTACCTTCATTTGAATAAAGAACACATGCTAAGGCATTTACAAGTAAGATTATTATGATAGTGGATTGGTCAGAACTAGAGCAAGGGAAAAAAACCCTAGAATGCAATGCAATACAAAAACATAAATAAGTTTCAAACTTTATGGAAAATGACACAAGTTACATGTAATAGTATCTCTGAAACTTTCTTATACACATGCTGAACAGGTAGCATTAAGTCATTTGATGGCATCAACTACAAGTTGACACGGACAGGGATAAAAGAAGAGTTAAGACTTATTACCAAGCATGTACAGAATTACCAAGTACCAACATTATGTTGGATTTTCTCTAGATAATGTTAGTTCACTATTTTTCGTTCTCCCAAAGGGCTTAAATTGGCCGATTTTATTCATAATACTATCATAAATATCTACATGTCCCATTTCAGACACAAAACAAACTTTTCTCATTAGTGATCAAATTAAATAAATACATACACATATAAATGCCATATTAAAAAAACACAAACCTGATGCTGAAGAACTCTTATCATCTTCACTGACAATTTCAACATCAGGCATATCACTTGAACAACCTAAACAAATCACATATCTCATAAATCCACACCCGCTTGAAAAAAAAATGTTACATTCGAAAGCAATTGTTGAATTAAATCACTTAAATAAACAGTAAATCAAATAAACGTAAAACAAATCCAAAATATGAAAAAAAAAACCATAAACCTGAAGAATCAGCACAATTGGAATCATCGCCGGAAACATCAATGGAAATATCGCGGGAAACAACGTTAGTGTTCCGACGAGTCGCCTCCGGCAAATCCTCCATTTTGGTCAAATGAAAAGAGTTCAAAGAAACCCTAGCAGACAATGATGAAGAAGAAGAAGAAGAAGAATATTCTGAGAGGAAACGAGAGAATTTAAAGGTTTCCTTTTGTGTTTCTTTTTTTACGAGAAACGGAAAAGAAAAAGAAAAGAAAGGAAAACAAAATGGAGAGACGTTGGAAGGGAATAAAGAAAGCCGGACACGTGTAAAAACATTGACCGTAGATGTTTTTAGTAAAGAGCGCCAATTTAAAGAATTTCAGATTTGTTAACCAACTCCACCAGCCGAAACATTATGTCAAAACTCGTTAAAAGTATAATAATTTTTATATTTTGGCCGAAAATAATAATTTTATATATTTAAATTTTAATTATTGGTAAAACCATAAACATTCCCTTACTTATGGGTAAATATCCCAAAATACCAAAAAATTAAAATTATCGGAAAGGACATGTTTCAAAAATATTGATCGGAAGGGCAATTTTTTCAAAAATCGCGTCCACGTCGGTAGCGTTTTTGGGGGAAAGCGGCCTAAAGCGCGTCCCTTAGGGGCGCTTTGGCCACCTCAAAGAAAAACGCTTCCACGAGGGCGCCATTATGAGGTGGCCTAAAGCTCTCCTCAGGGACGCGCTTTAGGCCATTTTCCCCAAAAAACGCGATTACGTGGACGCATTTTTGGGGATTCTTTCCGTCCACTTGCAATGTGAAAAATGAAATAAGTTTTGGGCAAGAGTCTCGGCAAAATAATTATGAGGAGACGTTTATCAAACTGTGGTCGAAAACGCTTCCACGTGGACGCCGCTTTTACTGAAGAGTCTCGGCACAATTATTTTGAGGAGACGCAGAACAAACCACGCCTAAAACGCCCCACGTGGACTCTCTTTGCTACAGATGGTCTCCGTAAAATTATTTTGAGGAGATGTTTCGAACAAACAGTGGCCAAAAACGCTTCCAAATAGGTGCACTATTATCGAGTAATTGAAAGCGCCCATCGTGGGACGCCGCTTTTGCTCTGATGCTATCCGTAAAATTAGGCTATAAATCAGCCAAATTTTATTCTCGGTTAGCGTAAAGCAAATTCAAGCAAAAGGAAAAAAATTAAAAATGAGTGAACGATTAACGTTGTTATTTACTACGATGGTGAAGTGCGTGACACCGAAGATGGTGTTGTTTTCTTATCGGAGAATACAGCGCGATTGAGTTTTAATCGGAACATCAATTTGGTAGAACTTCGCAAAAGAATTAGGCGTAAAATATTCGGAACAACGCTAATGAAAGTTCAGTCTATTAAGTATAGATTTTGCACTTGGTTGATCCGGTGAGATATGACGATTCGACATCAAAGGTCTCGAGCCTTGAGGCAATGGTGGAGACTCATCTTGCCGATGGTTCACCCTATATCGAGGTATATGTAGAATTTTATCTCCAAGTGATCTCGGCTGCGACCTCAACATCTAGTATCGTTCAAGGGAATACACGACCCCAAGTCGACACTGTAAGTGGGAGGCAAAACACGAAGTGCCCGTGTGCGGTGGTAGTATGGAAAACATAACCCCGCACGACACTTTCGGTTGGTGGATGGGACATGCATATTCGTCATTCGATGTCGGATGACGAAATACGTATTGGGAGCGTCATCAACTTCTAGTGGATGGCAATCCAGATCGATTGGGATCTTTACGAAGATGTTTAAGGAGGGCCCTCGTTTGTTGCGAGTTATGGAGGATCGGACGATGAATCCGATGTGGATCCACCTCGGAGCCAGGCACTGACAGTGCGAAGTTGGATTATTTTCGAACCGGAGCTCGTTTCAATTGTACTGAAGATGTTGAGGTGGTTCGGACGAAGAAGAAGATCCGCTTATTCGGGGCATACTCACCTCCGCAGTACATGCATAATGTCGATCTATCTCAATATGATGCATTGGAGTTTCTGAACTACCACACGGACACGTGACCGTACAAATTCTTCGTTGGATTCGGACCAATTAGAAGTTGGTAACCGTTTTCCAACAAGAATACTTTTCTTGGTGCATTGAAACAATACAAAGATCGGAGCGGGTTAATTACACTATGGTTAAATCAAAGCTCGATAGATGCGAGGCGAAGTAAAGGCAAGACGGCACATGTTTATGGAAAATCATGGCGTCGTTGAGGAAAAGGACGAGGATGTGGGAGGTGAAAAAGTACACAGTCCGCATACATGTCTTACTGCAGACAAGACCACTATGTGTTCAATGATTTTGAATAACACTAATATTATGTAATGTTGTATTATTTAACGTGCCGTTGTGGTGTAACACAAGATCATCCGAGGATGGATTCGGACATGTTGGCTAATTTAATAATCCCGACGGTAAAGGCCGATCCCAAAACTACAAAGATCTTGGCCTTAATTGGCAATATTCGTAGCCAAATGGGGTACACGCCCTCTTCTGAAAAGGCTTGGATAGCAAGCGAAGGCGTTGGAAAAGTTACGGTCGGTGGGACGCTTCATATAATAAAGTGTGGCGGTGGTGTCGGTGTTGAGACGTATGTCCCGGCCATGCATTCCAACCTAGGGTGGGACTAGGAAAAGGAAACATATATGGGTAGGAGGATACATATAAGGGATGTGGCACGACTTTGGCATAAAGCGTGGACGCTGTGATGTCGGTGTTGTCACCGAATCGATGGGCACTGGTGATTGTGTAGGCGCTGTTGATGGGCGGTGTGGATGTAGAAACCGTTGTCTGTGTTCGCCTCATCACCCCTTCTCCTTGAATGTAAAGGGCACGACGTTCCCTTCGCCGCATGAATTTGCGTCGCCTCTCTTCATCCGGACAATGATCGGCTTACCATGAATTCTAAATCATAGCATGTACTCTCACGACGACGCTTAACTCGGGAACTATGATCGGTTCGGTTAGGTAAAAGTCATACCGGTTCTCCACGTCTCGATATGTTCGACCAAAATCTTAGCCAATCCGGTGTCTTTCCGTCGTAAGTCCACATTGTGCTCATCATCGAGCACCTCAGGAGGCACGAGAATCGGTTGCCAGCATCTAAATTACCGCAGAACCCGATCCGATTGGTGCATCTCCACGGTCGCGTAGGTGATTAGCGGGACCTTAACGTGTCAACTGCTCAAATTTAGAGGAACTCCTCCTAATTCTTGCCCAATTTCGGGATCCCGTGCAGTGTCCATTGAAACTATATTAACATTACCAAAATATTAGTTATATACATAAATACTAAATTATAATAACGAAATTGACACTTACTTGTGATTTCGACCGTTGTTCCAATAGAGTCGATATCCTCAAGCGATTTAGGTATTCCAACATGACTCGTCGGATGGTTCCACCTAATTAAATAAACTTTTAGCATGCAATTATACCATAAATCTACGACATAATTGTAAAATATAATATTAAATTTACCTCGTTATCGATTGGGAATGAATATGGTCGGTCGAGTCGAGGACGTAAAATGGAAATCGAAACCATGCCCATGATTGCAGAGTGATAGGCAACCTCCGATTTTTGCTTTACTCGGCGTCGCGTCGCCGACATCTCCGGTACAACCTCGATAGACAAACAGACCCTAACTCAATTCACCGGCCGCTCGAAATCAACAAGTTTGAGAGCCATCTCGTGGACGAGGTTTCTAGAGAGGTTCGCATCGACGATAGCCTCCAATTATTCAAGCATGTATGCCCGCATACCTTATTCTTTCTTCTTCTTGATCGAACCTTCATTCATTGCGGGAATGCGTCTCGTAACCAATCCATATCGATCCGACCTTCTTGCAATTTATCCTAATGGCACCCAGAGCTCGTAGCATACGGCCATCCAATCGAGAGATGTTACGGACCGGTGATCACCGAACCGCCCACCGGTAATCCCAATGTGAATCGCACATCTTCTAAGGTGATGCTACACTCTCGCATGGCGGATAGAAAGTGTCGTCTGGGTCTCCACTCTCTATCAACGCTACCGATCAAAGACGGGTCCAACTTGAACCCGACCTATCGTACACGTGCCAAAAACCCGCTTCCGCGGTAATTCTCGATCAATGGCGATGGGGATCGGGCATGTTGCGAATATAACATTGCAACACCGATCTACTGATTGTTTAAAAATTATAAAATTCAAAATTAATTAAAATTGCATAATTAAAAAATTTAATAATATTGAAAATTAACATTCAAACTTACCATTCTCATTTGCTCGACAATGTGCTTGTTGCCTAGGCGACGTAATTCCCCTGCCATTGTACTCCGATAAAGAATTTTTAAATTTTCCAAAAAATAGATATATTAAAAAAATTATAAAGGGCTTTTTCGTAAATAGTAAATGACTATTTCAAAATTTGAGCGTAAATTTTAAGGACTTTGAGAGAAAATTAAGAGAAAATTGAGAGCAAATTGAGAGAAAATTGAGAGAAAAATGAGAAAGGATTGAAGTGTGAAAAAAATGAAGGGTTGGGGGGTGTTTATAGTTTTTTTTTTTTTACCGTTGGGGTGACCGTTGGGGGGCCAACGGTCAAAAAAAATTTGAACCTCAGCAAAAGCGTGCCCTCGTGGGAGCGTTTTTGCTGAGGTGGCCAAAAGTGCTCCCTCAGGGACGCGCTTTAGGCCTTTACCCCAAAAACGCGCTGACGTGGACGCGATTTTTGGGGAAATTGCCCTTTCCGGTCAATATTTTTGAAACCTGTCCTTTCCGGTAATTTTTTATTTTTTTGGTATTTTTGGGATATTTGCCCCTTACTTATTCTATTTTTCTAACTCAACTATTTTTCTTTTCGATTTAATTATTTAAATCTTTTAAAATTCTATAATTTTCAATTTAATCTCTAAATTTTTCAAAATTAAATATTTTAAGCAACCCACCATTAAGTGAATAATGGAATTCTAATTTAATTTTTGAAATTTTTGCATAATTATTTAACTTTAATAGTAAAAATATTAATATATCTTGAAATGTTTGAACTTGGTAATTTATATCATCTTGGTATCTAAATTTAAAATAGTAAACCAACATAATACTTTTTAGATATCGACTAACACTATTAAAATATTTTGCCATGACACGATCAATAACATAGTGACATATGACAACCTCATATTTTGACACATGACAAAAATCTAAAAGAAACTATATTTTTTTATAAATTTTAAATAATTTATTTACTTTTGTTCACATGTTAAAATGTGAAGTTATAACGTGTCACCATGCTATTATTAATCAGTGCCACGTCAACATATTTGTTATTTGTTATGGTTTTGCTTTAAAAAAACTCATAAAGAAGAGTTTTGAATACATTAATCAAATATTTAACTTTTAAACAATTGCAATTTGGTCCCAAAAAAAAGAGCCAATAGCAATTACTCTAGTTTAATCAACAGTGTCTAAAAAATTGAGAGTAAATGCAATTGTTTAAAAGTCAAATATTAGGTTAATATATTCAAAACTTATTTTTTTCATATGTTTTTAAAGCAAAATGACAACAAAGTTCAAAATCCTTTTACTGAAATTTTAATAATAATGTGAAATATTTCAAAATCCAAATCAAATTTCTTTTACTCCCTGAATCGCATCTAAAATATTTAATTTTAAAAAATAATAATTGAATAAAAATTTTATAATTTAATGATTAAAATAAAATTACGTACACAATTGAACAACTATTAATGTAATTTACTCTTTAAATATTTATAATAAATGTATTTAATAAATTATTTGAATTTGCTTCTAGCTTCTATGCCTTTTCAAAGGTCATGGTATATTTGTTAGCCTCTATGCCTCTTCAAAGTTCGTATTATATTTATAAGCTCTTCTCTGTTTTTGAGTTTTCTCAAAGGAAATAAAAGGTTTTTAAGTAGTTATATTTTTTAATTTAGTTATTATATTTTTATTTTTAAAATTTAATTTCTCTATTTTCAGATTTTAATATTCAAGTTCAACAATTAATATTTTTATTTTTTATAAAATTCTTTTGTATGACATTTTGAAAGTAGAAAAGATATTCATTTGATAGTTATATAATAAAAAATATTGCAACAAACTTAAATTTAACGTTAAAAATTTAATAAAATTAATGGTTGAATTTGAATTTTAAAATCTAAATTTTAAAAATAAAAATATAAAGACTAAATTTTAAATTTTAAATTTTGAATAGTATAAAAGTTAAACAACACATTTCAACTTTTTCTCTCTGTTTTGGGGTTTTATTTTACAAGATTTGATATTCTTTTCATAGTGTTTTGTTAAATTAAAATTCGGGAATTTTTTATAATTTTTTTTTCAAGGGTTCAATATTAGACGACTAATTGAGTTTTGAAATCCGAATCCGTAAACATGGAAGAAAATTTTCATGTCTGGATGGTAATGTGATCAGCATGAGTTCTAAATCTAGATCGACTTTGCGAAGATCTAAATCCAGCTAAATTCATTTATAAATAATATTTTAAAAAAGAAAACTGAGAAAAAAAATTGTTCATTTATATGTGATAAATTGACAGGTGTAGATCACATGCAAGAAAAGCACAATATCTTACCCTTCGCATTTATAGGCAGCTTTGATGCACATCAATGGCGGAGTTCCTTATGAAAAAGTGTACCTTTTTATTGATTAATTTGATAATCGAAGAGCTATATAGCTATATATATATATTCAGTTTTTTAAAAGTTAATTTATACATTTACACGATTCTTAAAAATCATATTCATATTTAAGTCGGAATTAATATATATTAAACACAAATATCTCGATCATCATTAAAAATCATTAACTGCACATATATATACTGTTACTCGAACTCGAGATAAGTTCGGTATAGGTGAAGGGGAAAGCTAGGAATTTATTACTGAGGGATCAAAAGATTGGGGGCTAAAGGTAAAAAACTTTAAAAGGGCTTAAGTTTAAGACTCAAAGGGACTGATATTCGTCTTACAATAATTAGCTAAGGGGCCAGCGCCACTCTCTGCTCCCTCGTTAGGCCTTGGCAACTGTTACGGGTTAAAAGTACAAACCCTATGAGTATAGTACAAGATTGCATCTTATAGAGATCTATCGATTAGATAGGAATTATTTAGCCTACGAAAATTAGTCCAATTCAAAGAGTTGTTAAAGAAACCTATCAGATTGAAGTCTGGGTGATCTAATAATACAAATTTAAAAAGATAAATTATCTTGGTAAACTAATTTTGTCCGTCGATGTAATTTGATCGAGACTGTTAGTTTTGAGAGAGTTTAACTATAAATAAAAAAAACTCTTTTAATAAAATTCTTTGAGAATATTTATTCAAAGACCTCTTGTGCATTGTTTTCTATAGTTTTTATTCTTTTGTACATTCTTTTGGTTAAATTACTTGTGCTATATAAATTGATGCCTTGAAAAATTCTTGTTGAATCTTCAATTGTTTGGTGATTAGGCTAATTTAAACGTATTTGGATCAAAATAATCTCTTAAAGCCGCACGATACGTGAAACAAAAGTTTTAGTCCCGTGACACAAACAAAGACTTTCCCCTCTATTAAAATTCCTCTTCTAGTGCTCCAAATTTTTGAATTAATCAATTAATTAAATGATAAAAAAAATTTAAATTTATAATTCAATATTGACCACTCAATAAAAAGTTTTTTTTTTTTTTTTGCTTCGCCCTTAGTATAGGTATATTCAATCTTCCTTTTTAAGTTTCTTCATACATTTAAAAAATTCACAAAGAATGAATATAAGTAACCAAAAATATCTCGGGTACAACTATTAATCACCGGTAGGGCTGGCCCCAAAAAATGAAAAATTACATTTCAGTCTCTTTAAAATCACTAAATTATAAAATTGCACTCTAACCCACAATGAAACAAAAATTCTGTTCAATCTTTTTCAAAAATAATTAAATCATAACTAATCAAATTATATTTTGATCTAAGAATTTTATAATTTAATTCCGCCCTCAAGAAAATAAAGGGTCGGATTAACAAAAATTTAATTAGAATGTACTTAGGGAAGTGGATGCTTATTTCTGCAACTAGAAAATGTTACTACAAACATACAATAAGATTAACAAACAAACATGAACCCTGATTCTATTGGAATTTCATAAGCAGAAGAAAAATATTAAAGGAAGTTAAGAAATCTTACAAAAAAAGGGGCTAAATCAGGGTCAAATTGGCATTGTGCATTTCTTTTGAGAATGTCCTAGTAAATGGCATCTACCACATTGAACAACTCGTTTTGGGCGCTTCAAGTTCTCGACACGAGGAACTTTCTTTTTCGGTCTCCCGGGTGGCCGGCGAGTTTTGGGAGGATGTATCGTGGTATCGAGATTTGCAGCTCCACCCTCAGTTCCTTCCCTAGACTCATTCCAGTAGCTCTTATCCGGGATAGGATTTATCATCTGCGAATAGGTCTCTCGGTAGCTTGCCACCGTGAAACAAGGTTCGGCAAACAGATGAACATTCTGCCCACAAGAAATAAGTGCGGCTGCAGCGTGCGCGCATGGTAAACCGTATAACTGCCAACGGCGACAGGAACACACACGACTTCTAATATCAACTATGTTTGTCCTCTCGGTTGAGACGATCTCAAACTCAACTTCATTTGCTCTAAGTACTTGGTAGCAATGAGCATCTGCAATTGCCTCTGAAATCCGCTTCTCTGCGGAGGGAACAAGAATTGAGGTCCATCTTATTCCTGTTTCACGACGATTGTTAAACCAAGAGGTTAGTTGAAGGCGAATATGTTCCATCATTTGCACAACAGGGAGCTCATGACATTCGAGGGCCCAATTATACAACAACTCGGTCACACCTAGTGTGAAGTGGCAATATCGCACTCCTTCGAAATATGCGACTGCCCAAAGCTGGGGAGGGAAGACTTGAAACCATTGTAAAACATCCTGTGAGATTTCTACCATTTCAGCAATTTTGCTCTCGAACTCGGCAGAAGTGAGAGCATAAACGGCATTCCAAAAGATATTAACCAATTTCGTGTTCTTAAACGTATCACGGAAATTTTCACTGATATAACGTAGACAAAATCCATGAAAAGCGCTCGGAAAATGGGTTTCTACCGCGTCCACAATGCTTTGCCGTCTTTCAGACAATATCGTAAGTCTGGGCATGTTTTCAGTGTTCACACCAAGAAGCTTTCTCAACTCTGACACAAACCACATCCAATTTTCCTCATTTTCAACATCAACAATAGCAATTGCCAAGGGAAACAAAACATCATCAGCATCAACTGCTGCAGCACAAAGCAATGAACCCAAGTATTTTCCTTTCAGATCCACCTTATCGAGTTCCAGAAGTGGTCTACAAGCATTTATAAACCCGTAGATAGATGCACGGTAAGAAATAAAGAGGCACTGGAAACAATTTTCTTGTCTAGTGGCAACAACTGATGCAACACTTCCTGGGTTGGTTTTCCTTATTTGCTCACAGTATGCAGGAAGAAGGCGATACCCTTCTTCAAAAGTCCCATGAAGTGCAGCCATACTCCGTTCCTTCCCACGCCAAGCTTGCATATAAGAAACAGCAACTCCATGCTGGTCCTGAATATCTTGCAATATTTCTTTCGGCTTGTACTGTGGGTTATCCCGAATACGTGCTTCTACTGATCTTGCAACCCAACCCACCGATGCTTGCTGATGATGGAGGTCACGAACCCCTTCACATGTATGCTCTCCGTGCAGAGTTCTAATCGTGAAAGTCGGAACTCCAGGACATTTTGCCACATGGACACGCCATGGACAACCTTCTTTGGAACACTTGGCTATAAATCGGCTTCGATCAGATTTCACTATCCTAAGGTCAAAATGCATTGCTATAGCAATATCTTTCAAGGTTCTTCTGCAAGTTTCAACATCGGGAAATTCCTGCCCAACAACTAATGACTGTTCTACAATGGCACCAGAAGAATCGGGTACCACTAAAGCATGATCCATCACCAAAGCAAGAAACAAATGAAACAACAGTCTAACTTGGTTCAAAGGGCTCCCTCCATGCAATAAGCAGATATATATACTCTTAGTTAGCTGTAGATAACGTGGTAGAAGAAAAAAAGGAAGGAAATTAGTATATATTCTTCGGGGGCTGAGGGGGTTCAGGAAGGTAGCCAAAAGAAACCAGACATCAAATGTAAATAATTATACCAGTATAGTTAATCGACATTGAAATTGAAACAATTTTCTTCTCTATAAAACAGCAACATTGCCAGCTTAATCCCTTTTCAAGCTGTCAGTTGGCGCAGCAACTGATTTAACACCAAAAGGAATAGAAAACACACCTGTGACAGAAAAAGAAACTAATGAGTAGTAGTTTCGAGATGAACAATTTAACAGTAACCCTTCTTTCATAATAGGAAGGGGAAGGGAGAATTTGAGTTTCAAAAACTCAAGGGCGGTGAGCTCTACAAACATCTGTGTAATTTAATTATAACAATTAAAAGAAAACAATCCCAGAGGGGCAGAAAAGTACAATATTGAAATTTGGAAAAAAAATTCAAATGGTGTGCGTTGATTCCTATAATTCCTAGACATGGATACCAATAGCAAATCATCAATAAAAACAATGAAGAACAGTAATTTAGCAATTCTAGAATTAATAGGTATTTGCAAATTTTTCTTAACATTACAAAGGGAAATTTTCCATCAAAGCCGCATCTCCCTGCTCGAGGATCTTTTCGGTTCAAGGCTAATCTTAAATGGTAGCACGTTTAAATTCGAAAGACAATGCCGTAAACTTCATATAACTATGATGAATCGCCTGAAAGTTTTCACATAACCAAAATAGGTTCAACCCGATTCTATATAACTTGAACCCAATCAACTGGAAAACTAAAAAGACTTGAAACCAGATGAACTAGAAGGCGACCATTTTTCCTACTTCTGGTAGCACAAAATTGATAAACCTAACCAAATAACCAACTCAACTAGCCTGAAAGCCGACACAATTGAAGCCAATAACACCAAAAGTCCATGACCAAAATCTAACAAACTCAAAACACCTAAAATTGAAGCCACCATGGCTCACCTGATTGTTGCCTCTTGTTGAAGGGACTAAAATCAGGCTAAACTTTAGGGAGAATTAAAATAAAAGATGAATTTTATGGCTATTTAAAAGAAAGAACAAAAGATGATATTGATGATGGAAAATAGGATGATATAGAGAAAACTAAGTAATCATGTCCCAGGCTCTCTAAGCAATCACACTCAGACCAGGACAACAAATGCAATTCTTTGCAACTACAAAATCGATATAAGCTAATTTAAAAGTTCTTAAAGAAACAACATTTTTACTTAATATCGGCAGATTATAAAGCGTGATATGCAGAAACAAACTTCACCGGAATTTGCCAAGACTTCAAATCCTAATTATAAAAGTAAACTAAAAGGATGCATAAACTAAATGAACAGCATAAAAGGATTCACTAACACATATCTATCAAACAAGGGCCCTAGAGCAGATAGTAACTAAATTCTACTCGACAGCATAAGCACGAATTAAACAAGATGTAAGAGAGACCTTCTTCTGAAAATCTTTACCCTTGCAGCCGAAGATACAAAGAACTTTTCCATTGCATCATAAAACTCTTTAACAAGCAGAAAAAACTAGAATAATTTGCAGAAAAGGTAAAATTGGGTAGATATCATAGCAAACTAAAAGCTTTCAATTCAATGCCACAGTTTTCCTGCAGTGAAAAAAATGCAAATTTATGGACTGCTTAAGAAACAAATGATAAACATTTTGATTCCTTAAAAAATGACTAAATAATTCAATCACCTAAGTTCCAAGTTCAAAAAAATTGAAATTACAAAATGGGATAAATTCAAGGGGCATCATAATTGAACTCACATTAAACTCAATGAAAACTTTTAACAAGATTAATACCTTTTCTTAACTCAGCCAATCACTAATTTTAAACGCATTAAACAAATCAGTTCACTTTCTTTCACCAAAAACTGGAAAATTTAAATACCCAATGGATCAAAGAGAAAATGTTACCTTGAATTAAATTAGGTCTACCTATTTAAAAATTCCGCGATGCCGACAAGAATAAGGCTCTTCTTATTTACCTCCTCTTTTGAGAAAAAAATAGAAGCTAAAGAAACCCTAGAATAAGTGAGAAAGTGGGGTAATTGGTGAAGGAAAAATGGAATTAGACAAAAGAAGTTGTTTCGGTTTGTGTTTGGATGATCGGAAAATGAAGAAAAACTGGAAAAATGATGGGAAAATTTTCGTAATCGTTTTCTCTCTCCTTGTCTCGTAGTAAATAGCAGTTTATGAAAGAGAAATAACATTTTTAAAGGGATAACGTCTCATTTAGCACCTGTCATTTCATATAATATCTGATATAGTACTTATACTTTGAAAATGTTCAATATGGTTCATGATTTATCAATTTATAAATTATTTAATACCTATATTTTTATAAAATATCCAATATAATACTTATTTATTGAAAATATTCAATGCATTACTTGAACCAATCAATAAAAATTAAACACTTGAATTTTTACAAATCATAAATTCTATATGAATAATATATACATGAATAATTCAATATCATTCTTCGGACCAATACTCTAAAATTTAATTTAAACCTAATTAAATTTAGTTAAAATAAAAATAATATAAAATTCCAGTTAAAAAATCTTTTTGCATGATAAGTTCCAATATGTAAAATTAAACCTACAATAATTGATTCACATATTATAAGATTATATTTGTAATAAAATTATCTAAATGTAAAATTATTTAACCTTATTTAGTTTATTTATCTAAAATGAAAAATTTATTAGTTAATTTATAAGATATAATATTACCTAAAAACAATTTTTTAAATGAATACTACTTTTTGTGATTTAAGAACAAGATTGAATAAAATGATAAATCATTTTGTAAAAATAATATTTTGAGTAGATTGTAGTGACAAATAGAGTAACCCATGAGTCAGATCTAATGAAGAGAGATCGAGTATAAATATAAATCTAAAAAATAAACTTAAACAAAAAAAAAAAAAAAAAGAACATTTAAAAATTAGTTAGGCCTTGAGTAAAATTTTTTGCCCAATTTAGCCCAAATTTACAATAAAAATCATATTATTTTGCTACTCTTTTTCACTTTTTGTCACTTTTTTCTATTTATTACTATTTTATTGTTTTATTATTAATTTTATCACTATTTTAAAATATTTAATTATTAAATTATACTTATTTTATTATTATTTAAATATATTTATAGAAAAATATTTATTTTACTATTTTTAATATATTATATTTTATATAAAAATTTTAAAATGATACAAACAAACCGAACTAGACAGTGCTAGATTCAAATTTTAACATTTTTATCCAAACCGAACTTAGATAAAAATTTAAATCCATTTTGGATGAAATTAAGCTTGAATCTATCAATTGAACCTAAATTTTATTAAAACTCAGTCCAAACTTGACCCATAAGAAACTGTAATGACAAAATATAATACAACAAATTAATTATATTTTTCTTCAATTTATAATAATAAATAAATTAATTAAAATTTTACTAGAATAATATTTTAAAGAACTAATAAAAATTTTATATTAAAAAACTAAAATCATCCATTGACCGAATGTTCACCGGCATGCACTTGAATTTCTCCATTGTTTATCAAAACTTGGTACAATTTCTTTTCCAAAACAAACTGAACCAACATAAAAAAACAACAGTTGTTACGATTGAATATTTGTTCATATGAAAACTGCAATAAGAAGTAGTATCATTAAAGATAGTATCACATTGAGAAATAAATGGCTCCGAACCTCCGGCCACCGGTTGCTTCCACTCTTCATTTTTTTGCTTCTTTCCAACTCCTCGTTTTTTCCTCTTCTTTTTTGAGTTCTCTTGGAATCGTAGCCACATGTCGATCGGAGCTAATACTTTGACTCTTCATTTACAGAATCGATGAACAACAAGAGTACAGCATTTTAACTCTCCAAATATATGAAAAAAGAGTCGGAAAATAATTGAACCCGTTGCCAATTGAAGTCAAGGGCAAACTTCAAAGACAAGGCCGAATTTCGATCCCCTGGACAATGAGACCACCCTTCCAATGACCACCATCTACTTCCATAACACTCATTTCTAGTTCCCCATCAATGGATCCATCATTGAAAAACTCACCCAATTCAATTTCCAACCACCCATCTCCTCTAGTTTTTGGGTACTGATCATCACCACCTGCAGGGGCCGGAGGTACTGGCGCTTGCAACCCAAGGAAACGGGAACGGCTAAATAGCCCAATTCGCCTCGGTGCAATCTGGTAACGTTGTCGAAGGCCTCTAGCTGCATCCAGATAGACGGTTCTCTTACAACCTTCGGCGCCAGCAATGCTGACACTAACCTCTGCAGGTTGGAAATCAAACCCGTAAGCCCCAGCAGTTGCTTTGAAGACAAGGCAAGCCTTGTAGCGCGTCATGGGAGAAAGCATGGAGATTGCGATCTTCCCACGGATTTCAAACCAACAAACATTGATAAGCTCTGCTACCTCTTCAAACCTGAAATATTTATCATATATCGTAAGGGATGGATTGGGTCGTTCAAGCGTACTCCACTAAAGAGATAAAAGAGGAGCCTATAATGGCATATTTCAGAGCAACATTGTATCCAAAATACAAAAAACAAATAATCGGAGCAACATTGTTCTGATCCACGTATCTTCCGAAACTAATCTATCCAATAGATCAATAATAGCATAATTGGATCGGATTCTTCAATTTCCAATAAATTATCCATTTCGAGTTCATTTCTCGACCATGTACCTTTTGAACTTATTCCATCCAATAAATCTATAACATATACATCGATCATATTCTTCATTTTCCATAAATTATCCATTTCCGACATTTAATCGTAGATTTATTCGAACATTAATATGAAGTTAGATCTCCACAAGATTAAATTTTCAATCATGCTTGTATCAGCAACATATTCCATTTTAAATAATATTAAATTCTTTGCAAGCTTAGGATACACAATTCCCCGCTAGGGTGTATAAAACCTAGATACCTCGCAATTAGTGCATTTCACTGGTTTAATATACTACGTACAGGGGAAAACAATCGGTTCAATTAATCTTTTTTTTTTTTTTCAAACCGACTTAAGACTTCAACATAAGATAACCGACCAGATTCAAATCGACTTTAGTTGATTAAACCAACCAAACAAAACAAAACCGAATTCAGTCCAGTCAATTTTTCGGTTAACCAGCCTTGAGTTATTGCGTTGGGTTTATATGGTTAAATATCTATATTATATAGTATAAAATATAAATATATTTAAAATAATATAAAATAAGTTGGATTACCGACCTAATTAACTTAACTGATTAAACTGAGGTCAAAACCAACCAAACCACCGCACCCGACTAAGACAAAACCAAATGGGTCGGTTTATCGGTTAAAACCGAAAATTGCTCGCCTTATATAACAGGTTAATAATTTCTTACAAGTAAAACATATTGTATATTCATATCCTATTCAAAATTATCCACATCATATTCAAAAATAGCAAGGGAAAAGAAAGAAACCTGGACTCAGGTATTGAGATCCATCTCCAGTAAGTTGGAGTGTCACCCCAGACAATAAAGAGGTCCCTGGCAGATAGCATGTAAACTTTCTTGCCACTCACTCTTTCCAATTGAAGGCTCTGTTTTTCAACAGTGTTAATGACTAGGTCAACGTATCAATGGATCAACAACAAAAACAACCAAAATTTTGCATTAAAAAGAAGAAAATATTTTTTTAGAAGAAATTTGAAAGTGAAATGTAAAGCATCTAAAAGTGAAAAATTGAGAATCGAAGCAGTCCAAATTTAACTCTAAAATGGAAAATCAAATAAGGTAGCAACCTTTCGGCCAACCATCAAAGATCAACATTGTTAAAAACTTAAGTCAACGTATTCGTGGATCAACAACAAAAACAACTATACTTCGCATCAAAAAAGATTTTTTTTTTTAAAAAAAAAATTGAAATTGTAACGTAAAGCATCAAAAAAGTGAAAAAAATGGAAATCGAAGCATTCAATTTCTCTAAAAATTGAAATTTTAAATTACGTAAAACCTTTCGGCCATCATCAAAGATCAACATTGTTGAAAACTTGAGTCAACATATTCATGGATCAACAACAAAAACAATAATATTTCCCTATTATTTTTTGAAAAAATTTGAAATTGTAATGTAAAGCATCTAAGAGTAAAAAAAATCGGAACCGAAGCATTCAAATTCAACTGAAACTGAAAATTAAATTACGTGACAAACTTCTCGTCACCACCAAAGATCAATATTGTTAAAAAATTGAAGTCAATATACTCATGGATCAACAACAAAAACAATCATACTTCGCATAAAAAAGAACTATTTTTAAAAAATTGAAATTGTAATGTAAAGCATCTAAAAACGAAAAAAAAAAATCAGAATCGAATTATTCGAATTTAAATTACGTAACAACCTTTCGGCCACCATCGATTAGGATATGATTTTCACAAAGGCTAAGATAAAGTTCTTTCTTCGAAGAAAAAGAGAGCGACGAAGGAATCGAAGCCTGGTGATCCGACGGCAAGAAACTCTCCCAAACGGCGTCGGATTCGGAAGCCGATTTGAAAGTAGTTGAAACGAGTGACAACCGACAAGCATCTCGAGGGGAAGTGAATGAAAACACGGTAGCGATGCAATCTTGTGGTAGATCAGTAAGGTTTAAACTGCCATGCTTGTTCCCTCCTCCACCGCCACCAACACCGCTTCCCATTTCAGAAACCTCCGATTTCATATACAGTGAGTACAGAATTTTAGTGAGTGAAAAATGAGAATGGCTGGGGATAATATGAGTGAGTATTTATATAAGTAAGGAAATGAAAGCTTAGCGGTTAAGTCTTGTAGTTTATAAGGAGAAAAAAGCAAAATTCGGCAATGGAATCGAATCCCTAAAAAAGGAGCTTTGCGCCTTTGCCTCTGAGACTGGAACTTCAGGCTCTCGAAGATTCACCGTATCCGTGTCGGTCATCCACACAATATTGGTTATAGATAATGTTTATGTATATATGTACATAATTATTATATTATTTTTTATGAGGTTTATATTTAATTATTATATTATTTTTTATAAGGTTTATATTTAATTTTTTAAAGCTGTAAATGAAAAATGAAGAATATAATTTTTGGCCCTTAAACTTGACAACTAAATTTATTTAATATTTATATTTTTTAGTCCATTTTAGTTTTTAAACTTAACAATTGGATCTATTTTAACCACTAAATTTGAATTTTATCAATATGTAATGATGTGATTAATATCCTTGGAACATAACTAAATTGATATAACAGTTTCAACAAAATGGGTAAATCAAATGACTTGAAAATTGTTTAAAATTTATATAATAAAAAATTCAGGATAAAATATAAAGTTGAACAAGTTCAATCGGTTTAATATTTTTATTTATTTTCTTTTAAATTTTATAAATTTTAATTATTATTTATCTGACGGTCAAATCAATTGAACTTGTTGAATTGAGAATCGATAATCTATCATGTTTAACCACCGATCTGGTTATTAAAATAATAAATTTGACACTCTAAAATTTTACCACATCATCACTTGAAAATTTAGATAATTTTTTAAATTTTTAAATAATGACGTGGCACTATTTAAGAGTGTTGCATCGTCAAATTTTTATGATTTTTAAGTTCAAAAATTAAAATAAACTTATTTGTCAAATTCAAATGCTAAAAAGTGAATAAAATATATAGATACTAAATTAAACCTACTTATTAAATTTAGTAATAAAAATTGTATTATCTCATAAAATAACATTTTTTTAAATTAGAAAATGCTAGCTGTATTACTTAAATATCATATTCGATAATGTATGTATGTAATTTTATATATTTTTCGTATGAAGTTTATATTTAATTTTTAAACTTATAAATAAATAAATAAAAGCATTTACTTTTTTTCAATTAAAATGCTAGCTAAATTACTTAATTTTTTATTTACTTTTCCTTGTATGCCATTGACTTTTGAATCTACGCATTTCCCATATCCACACAAATTCAATTTAGATATTACTGATTGAAAATATGAATTTTAAATTATTATCGGTAATTTACTGATGTTCCAAAAAGATTGTATAAAATAGTGACTTGATATTATTTTATATTTTTAAATAGTTTAATGTTATATAAGTATTTTCATCTTAAATCTTAAAATTTTCATATTGAAATTACTAATGTGGCATTAAACTATTATAATGAGATAATATCTCTATTTCATACAATTATTTCTTGTCTATGCATATTTGAATTCATATTTTTATTTAAATAACATATTCGTATTTGAATATCCGAATTTATTAGTTATAAAATATTTATAATTTTGAATTTATATAAAAAATTAGTGGATTAAAATTTAGACATTTGTAGATTTAAATATCTGAAAAATGATCGAATGTTTTGAAATTATTTGTTGTAGTTGGTCCAGATATCTAATAAATATATTATTTAATTTAGAATTAAATTTTAATAGTAATACTTGAATAAATTTGCGGATAATAAACAAATTTGGATTGTTAAGCATATTTGTGGATTGGAATTATTTTAAAAAAATGCAGATATTCAATTTGCTGTCTTTTTTTTAATAAAATTTGAATAAAATAATTTAATTACATAATAATTCTCTGAGCAAAACTGTCACTTGTTTGAGCTATTTTAGAAAGTGCTAACATCTCCATCGGATCTCCTCAAAAGTCTTCAGTTTTAGTATGTATCAAAAGCCATTTTAACCCAACAGCCCACAAGTTTATTACAATCCTTAGGAGGATATTGAATATTCCACGAACCTCCATTCAACAACAGTTGATAAATATGTCTAATGAAGACAGAGTTCAAACTTGACAAAGAGAAAATTTGAATGGTTGTGACCATCTCCAAGCTGTCATTTTTAAACTGCCATTATCAACATCTTGAAGGCTTTATTGGCATAAAAATATCATGATTTAAGGGTTAATTTATTATTTGATAATTAAAAGTAATTTCAAAGTATTTACTTTTACCAATTAACCGATTATATTTTCTCTCTAGAAGAGAAGTCGAATATTCAATTATATTTAATTTTTCAAACAAAATAAACGTTTACTCTCTTTTCTTTTTCAATTGAAAAGAAAATACTAGCTGTATTACTTGAAAAATAGTTTAAGAAAAATATTTTAAAAATCCTTCTTCAATGGGTATACGCCATAATTGAGAACCACATACTAGTATTTATGCATGTTATGAGTTTGATTTGCTTGGTCTTAAATTAATTACAGATCAATTCAACTGGAAATAAATAAATAATATTTATATTAATAAAATTAGATAAATAATTTGTTTTTAATGAAAATTGGCTTAGGGATTTTTTTTTTTAATATTCCCATGTTTATCTCGCATAAACCAAACAAAAAGTCAACGAAAAATAAACTTTATTTTAAAATTGACTTTACTTTTTGAAATGTGTTAATTTAAAAAAAACCTTTTATAGTTAATGTGTAAGTTTTAAAAAAAAAACCTTTTATAAGTAACATAATTTTTATAAAAGATATAATTAAATCAAGTCAAATATTATTATATTAATAATAAAATCTTAATTTAAATTTTAGAATATTAATCTCAAATATTGTATTTTTTATTATAAAACATAATATCAATATTAAATAATATATAATGAAGTATTAATATAATTTGTATTGTTTATTGCTTTAATAAAATTATTTAACATTATAATTTTATTTTAATAATTCATTTTAAAATTAATATTTTAAAATAAAATTTTAAATATTTTATTTTTTGATATTTTAATAATAAATATGTAGATTATAATTTATTAAAATTTAATAAAAATATTTTATAATATAAAATATTAATAATTTAATAATATAAATATGAATATTTATACCTCTCCGTTTTAATTTATTGCTAACCACTCCCACACATGTAACTTTTATGTTTCAATTAAGTCTATATAAAATAATATAATTATTATAAGATATTTTTAGTTATCAAACAGCAATGTTTTTATAATATTTTTGTAACAAATATAATTTATGTTATATTTATTTGACCGAAAATAATTTTTAAAAATTATTTCAAGAAATTTTTTGAAAAATATTTACAAAGAATCATTTAAATACAAAAAAAAAACTTTTAGAAAAATCAGTATGTTTTTCAAAAGTCATTTACACTAATTTGTTTTCAGTTAAACCAACACGAAAGATACTCAAATTGAGAAAGGTTTTAGGTTGAAATTTAAAAGGCGTACTTTAGGATGACAAATATGATATTATGCTCATAACACTAGTGTGACACATCCCTAAAAGCTAAGAGTACATTATCCGTGGACAATACTCTCACCCTTACAAGACAATATTGATATTTCTTCAACTAGTATTGTTAGAATTAAATGACCCAAATTCTTATCTAAATAAAATACAGTGGTAAAATAAAATAAAAGAAAATTCTCTATAGAGCTACACTTATTTTATTTTATTTTAGAATAAGGTTTTTTAAACCTTATTAAACTCCATCTATTTGATATTAATTAGAATAAGGTGTTTCAATCTTAGTACACTCCTATTAGAATATGGTTTTACAAACCTATAAATAGACATAGTCTATTTCTCTTGTAATTATTCAAATTCGACATAGTGAATTTTTTTCTCTTTTACCCGTGGTTTTTTTTCCGAAAGGGTTTCCACGTAAAATCTGTGTGTTCTTTATTTTTATTTCTCTTTTCTTTTTGATATATTTATCATTACCGACATTATATTTTTCACAAATTGGTATTTGAGCTTCCGAGTTTTTCATCTCGATCACAGTAATGGTGTCTTTAAACTATGAAATTTCGCTGTTGGATCGCAACACCAAATTTGCGTTGTGGCAGATAAAGATACAGGCAGTTCTTGAACAGATGGACTTAGAGGAAGCCCTGCTAGAGGTAGATAAGATGCCTTCGACATTGATGAAGGAAGAGAATAAGCGCAAGGATCGAAAGACGTTAACACAGTTACATTTGCATTTATCTAACGAAATTTTGCAGGATGTGATGAAGGAGAAAACCGTCATTGCATTATGGAAAAGGCTGAAACAAACATGTTTGTCGAAAACTCTAACTAGCAAGTTGCATATGAAGCAACGTCTTTATGCTCATCGTTTGGAGGAAGGTGCATCTGTATACGAACACTTAACAGTGTTTAAAGAAATTCTCTCAAACTTGGAGGCCATGGAGGTTCAATATGATAAGGAATATCTAGGGTTGATTCGACTTTGTTCGTTTCCCTCGTCTTATTCAACATTTAGAGACACGATTTTATATAGCCACGAGTCTCTCATAATTGATGAGGTTTATGATTCTTTGACCTCGTATGATAAGATGAAGCATCTTGTGGTTAAAATCGACTCTCAGGGAAAGGGTCTCTTTGTTCGTGGGAGACAAGATCAGAATGATGATAATGATCGTGGAAGGACACAAGAACAAAATTCTCTCGGTAAATCTATTAGTAGATCGAAGTCTTCAAACAGAGGTAAAACTTGTAACTTCTGCAAAAAGAAAGGGCACGTTAAATTTGAGTGATGTAAGCTACAAAATAACATTAAAAGGAAGGCTACGAATCAAAAGGAAAAACAACCAAAAAATTTCGGTGAAGCTGATGTTGTAGAAGATTACAGCAATAGTGAACTTCTAGTCGTTTCTGTCAATAATTCTAAATTGAGCGATGAGTGAATCCTTGATTCGAGTTGCACCTTTCACATAAGTCCTAATTGGGATTGGTTTACAACTTAAGAAACAATTTCTGAATGTGTTGTTTTAATGGGAAATAATGCTTCGTGTAAAATCGCAGGTGTTGGAACAATTAAAGTTAATATATTTAATAGAGTTGTCAGAATACTTAGTGACATACGACATGTTCCAGAATTGAAGAGAAACTTAATTTTGTTAAGTACTATTGATTCAAAAGGGTACAAATACACAACTGAAAGTGGGGTTTTGAAGATTTCAAAGGTTCCCTCATTGTGATGAAAGGCGAGAAAGACTACCAAGTTATATGTTTTGTAGAGTTCTACTGTTATTTGTGATGCAGCTGTCGCTTCTTCTTCCTTGTCAAATGATGATATTACTAAACTTTGGCATATGCGCCTAGGGCATATGAGTGAGAATGACATGGTAGAATTGAGCAAAAGAGGACTTCTTGATGGGCAAGGAATTTGTAAACTAAAGTTCTGTAAGCACTACGTTTTTGGGAAGCAAAAGAGAGTTCGATTCACCAGAGGAATCCATAACATGAAGGGAACGTTAGAATATATTCATTCTGATCTGTGGGGGCTATCAAGAGTACCTTCGAGAGGTGGAACAAATTATATGCTAACTTTGATTGATGATTTTTATAGAAAAGTTTGGGCGTTCTTCTTGAAGAAGAAAAGTGATGTGTTTTCCGCATTTAAGTATTGGAAAACTATGATTGAAAAACAAACGGGAAAACAAATAAAATACCTTTGCACAGGCAATTGCTTAGAGTTTTGTTCTGATGAGTTTAATAAATTGTGCAAGTTAGAAGGGATCGTGAGACACTTGATAGTTCGTTATACTCTATAGCAAAACGGCGTTGCAGAACAAATGGACAAAATGATCATGTAAAAGGTTTGATGTATGTTGTCAAATACCAACTTACCAAAGTCGTTTTGGGCTGAAGTAGCCTCTACTGTATGTTTTTTGATCTCTGATCTCCATCCGTTGCCATTGAGAAAAATACTCCATAAGAGGTATGGTCTAGTAATCCTGCTAATTATTCTGATTTAAAGATTTTTGCGCGCCTATGTATACTCATGTTGATAATGAAAAATTGGAACCGAGATCCATTAAATGTGTTTTTCTTGGTTATGAAGTTGGTGTAAAAACGTATAAGTTACGGTGTCCTAAAAATAGAAAAGTTGTGATTAGCGAAGATGTTATTTTTGATGAAACTGCTATGCTACCTAACTTATCTCTTAAAGACTCTTCTAATAAAGAAAATCAAAAGTAGGTGGAGTATTAGATTAATACAGAGTCGACTCATCAAGCCAGTACAAAAATTGATAATAGAGTTGCTTCTTCATCACAATACTCTATAGCCAAAAACAGAACTAGAAGAGAAATTAAACCTCTAAAGAAGTATGCCAAGGCTGATCTAGTTCTTATGCTTTAAATGTGGCTGAAGATATAGATGCAAACCAAGAGCCATCTAATTATTCTGAGGTGGTTAGCTGTGAATACTCAGAAAGTGGATGTTTGTTATGCAAGAGGAGATTGAATCACTCCACAAAAATAGAACATGGGATCTTGTGAAACTTTCTAAAGGTAAAAAGGTTATTCGTTGTAAATAGGTGTTTAAAAAGAAAGAAAGGACTCTAAGAGTTGAAGAACTCAGATATAAAACAAGGCTTATTGCAAAGGGTTACAGTCAAATTCCAAGAGTGGACTTCACAAATGTGTTCTCCCCAGTTATGAAGCATAGTTCGATTCGAGCTTTGCTTAGTATTGTGGCCATGCATGATTTGGAGCTTGAGCAGTTAGATGTAAAAACTGTATTTTTGCATATAGAACTTGAGGAAGATATTTACATACAACAGCCAAAGGGTTTTATAGTCTCAAAAAAGATGACTATGTTTACTTGCTGAAAAAGTCATTTTATGGTTTGAAACAATCACCAAGATAGTGGTATAAGAGGTTTGATTCCTTTATAACTTCTCATGATTTCAAAATAAGTAGTTTTAACAGTTGTGTTTACTTTAAGAAAAACAGTGATGGTTTTTTTGTGTATCTACTTCTTTATGTTGTGGACGGCCCAAATTGCGGCCAAACAAACAAATAAAATTTTACAAACCCAATTACCTGAGCCCATTTTACAATAAACCAAACCAAAACAAAATAAAAAAAACAGGCCTAGAAGGCCCAAAAATCAAATCTTTTTTCAGAATGCTAGGGTTTCTGGAAACCCTAACGCCGCAACCCTCACTCCGCCCGACACCACACTGCCTCGCACCACCGGCCACCGTCGCCTCTTCCACCTGCTCCACTTGCTCTCCATGCCCTGCAAAAACGAAAAGAACACGCAACATGAAGCAGAGAAGCAATAATAAAAAAACATTTGTAATGGCTATAAAAGCCAAGGAAAAAACACATTGTAAAAAAAAAGGGGGACTTTGGTGATTTTTTTTTCTTTCTGGAAATCAATACAAGAAAAACAAAGTTTCGAATACAAAAAAAAAAAAAAAAAAAAGAAACGAACTAGATCAGCGAACGAGAAACAGAGAACCGAAGAGGTGATATTTTACTTTCAATATTTTATTTTATTTTTTTCTCCTTTTCATTCACGCAAATATACTGACTTAAACACTGGTTACAAAATAAAAAATAAAAAATAAATTTTTACCTTTTTTACCACCGTGCGTGGGCGGTGGCCTGGCAGCCGGTGACGGTGAGTGGTGGCCAAGACTCATGGGATCCCCACCTCGCAGAGAAAAAAAAGGGGAAGAAACACTTTTTTTTAATTTTGGCTGCACATCTGACTTTTTTTCTGAATTTTGGCCTTTAAATAGCCTTCCAAAACGACGTCGTTTTGGGTCGGTTCTTAACCCCAAAACGACGTCGTTTTGGCCTTGACCGCGTATGACCGACCCGCCTCGAGGAGATCACAGTTTTGAAGGAAGGGCTAATTGCACTTTTAGCCCTTCCGCTTTTTTATTGATTTCAATTAAATTTTATTATTTTAAAATCTAGCTCGCACATTTAGTCGATTTTCAATATGGTCCCCTCGACGCCGCGTTTAAACCTATGGCATAATTGCCATTTGGTCCCCCCTCCTTTCACGCGTGTTTCAAATAGCCCTTTTCTTTTATTTTATTATAAATTTTCCCCAGAATTTTATTTTTAATTCAATTAAGCCCCCCTTCAATCATCATTATTATTATTTAATATTTTATTGATTATTTATAATCATTACTACTTTATTATTATTATTACTATAGTATTATTTATTACTACATTATTTTATCACTATATCATTATCATTATTATTATTATTATTATTATTATTATTATTATTATTATTATTATTATTATTATTATAATATTCATTTACCATTATAATTATTTTATTATTAATATCATTATTATTTCTTTAACATCATTATTGATATTTCTATTATTATTTTTACTACTTATATTTATATTTATTTTCTTGGTTTAATATTATATTACTATTATTATGTTTATTACTCTTATTTAATATTATTGCTTTAAATATTATCATATCATCATTATTTATCATTTTATTTTAACACTATTATTATATTGTTTTGGTATTTATTATTACTATTACTATTATTATATTATTTTTATTTGTATATATTTTTGTTAATTACCTTCATTTTATTATTTATTTATTTTTCTTCTTATTAATGTCATTAATATTATTTTATTATTACTATTTTTTTACTCTTAAACATTATAATTTTTTTATTACCATTATCATTATTATCATCATTATATCATCAAATTAATTAACTTAGCATTATTACATATATCATTATTATTTTTATGCAACCTAGCTTCGTAATTTATTCCTTTATCGAAGTGTGATGCATTAACCTTTGCTCGAGTCATCAAGTTTTTTTTTTAAATAATCATTCCGTATTAGCAATTCGAGTGAATCAAGCCCTAACTTACTGGGTTCCAATTTTTCTCGTTTAAGCTAAGCAACGGATATCTCTTCGAAATCGTAATTTAAATTTTAAAACAAAATACTTAATCTCGGAAATTGAAATGTCGCTACCTAACTTCTTGGACTCGACGCTCAGATACTTCGAGATAAGCTTTTTTCCTAAAAATAGAGGCAATCTTCCGTATTTGAAATTTAGAAATAGAGCCCTAACTTCGGGTTCCTGCTTTCTCATTTGATTTAATAACCAAGATCCTCTTCAAAAATGAAAATCAAGTTTTAAAAGGCGAACTTAGTTTCAGGAGTCTATAGTATTGAGTCCTAACTTACTGGACATGATGCTTTGTCTCTTCGTTAATAAGAGAGTCTTAACGTCCCTTTCAATTCCATCAAATTTTGAAAACAAAAAGCATCGTATTTTTGAACCCTTTCAAAGTTTTCAACAAAAAGGACATCAATCAATCAGTTTGGTACCAATTTTGGGCGTGTCGAGGGTGCTAATCCTTCCTCGCACGTAATCGACTTCAACCCGCTTTCTCAAAGTTCGAGACCAAAAAGCACTCTTTAGTAAATTAAATGTTTTATTAAAACAAAGGTGATCCGATCACACCAAATAAAGATCGGTGGCGACTCCTTCCTTTTCTTTTTTTCAAAAATCGAGTTGACCGCATCGTTCTTCGTTTCATCAAAAATGGTTACGACAACTTGGTGACTCCACGGGGACTCAAGGGTCAAGCCATAGATTGATTGATTTTGTCCTTTTAATTAAAATGGTTTTGAAAAATCATGCTTCTTTTAATGCACCTTCAATATTAGTCTCAGAATACTTTGGCATTGCATTGCATGACCGTTGTGGTCGCACCTTTAAGTGGGAGCGAAGCTATGCCTTCGTGAGGTTTTCACCTCCGCATGGGCTAGTGGATCGCTTTGAATACATCCGTACCTATGTCTTCGTGAAGTTTTCACTTTGCATGGCCATAGGGAAATGTATTCCCGAACCGAACTCGATTCAGTATGAGCCTATAATGGGTGAGGGTCGAGAAATCTACTGGTTCGGGTACCTCGAACTTTAGAACTAAGCCGCATATAGCAAACCCTAGAAGCCCACCTTAGGTAGAGCTATGATAAACCTTAGTGGTCACCCAGATAGGTGTTTGATTATTTTACTTATTTTATATTCCATGGTACTAACTTGTTGTGTTTCTTTCTTTTTGTGCATATCATTTCATATTTTAAAGAGACATCGATTCACGGTCCGTTTTTGAGTTAGGAAGCTGGTTATGGAAAGCGAATTCCTTGATAAAGTGGAAGACAATGCGTCAGTCGCATATAGTCGAGCAATGCCAAATAGAAAAAGGAGATAGCTTAGTCGAAGCGGTACGTGTCGAGCTCTGAAACTTCACCAATATCGGTGTCACGCAGAGCGAGCTCCGGAGTTGAAAGAAATTTGGACTCGATGGGATGATGAAGCGAAGCATTTGTTCTATGGTATTTACGGTGACGCCTTTACCCGCTGAGGTCAAAATAGACAAGCACTGCTTCGAGCAATGACCCGATTCGAATGCCGCTTATAATTGCTTTCTCTTCGGAATGTGGATCTGGTTCCTACAAGAGAAGAGTATCGACCTTGCTACATTGCCCAAGAATTCAAGTTGACAAAGCTTATTCCAAGGCGGTTAATGGCCCAACCTTCGAAGAAGTTGATGAATATCACCGAATGACCGAACAATTGGGTCTCAGCTAGAATGCAAAAGAAGGGCGAGGGTAAATGCATACCCTGGATATGTTTGAGAGACCTGATCCTGGCCCATCCCGATACAAAGAAAAAGATAGACATCTTGGCCTTGTGTATTTACGGCTTGGTAATCTTCCCAAAAGCTTTAAGGCACATTGATGAAGTAGTTATTGATCTATTCAGCCGATTAGACAAAGAGGTCACACCCGTTCCTGCCATCTTAGCCGAAACATTCAGATCCTTGACTACATATCGAAGAATGGGTGAAGGCAGGTTTATTGGATGTGCGCAGCTGTTATTAGCTTGGTTCCATAGTCACTTTTGGAAAATAGAGAAAGTGTCCTATCGGTTCATGTCAGAAAATTACTCTCCGCTAGAAGAGATAGCAACTACGCCTAGAAGAGAGGATGTGTCCGAAGAAAATTGGATCACGCTCTTTCAAAACCTTCAAGAGGATGACATCGAGTGGAAAGCTCCCTGGATGATTCCCGACAGGATCCTTTATCGTTGCGGAAGCTTTGACTGGGTTCCCCTATTAGAAATTTGGGGTGCCACCGCCACGCCTTTGCTAGTCCTAAGACAAAGATAGTTCAAGACAGGTTTGTACCAACGACATATGAGCTAGCTCAATGCGAGTTCTCATATGAAGGGGAAGCTAAAAGAAAAGGGTTAAAGAGATTTCTAGTGCCTGGAATCAGATTCACAGAATGAGGAGATTATCTACGAAGCTCGAGGACAACCCCTAATACCTTGAATGGAGGGCTAGGAGAGTCAATGATAACATTCCTGAGCCAAATCCAGAAGGCGCCCGATCAAAAGAAGAATACATGCGAGTGGTCCCATCAGAATTAGAGATTGTGAAGCAAGATTTTGAAGCGGATGAGTTAGAAACTCGGAAAAGGATAGAAAGGTTAGAAGAAGAAAGATACTCCTCCGTTAGAAGTGGATGGTCAAAATCGAGGTGGAAACTCGTAAAAGAAAAATAGAAGGTAGAAGAAGACCGAGATAACTTGAAGACGGAGTACAAGAAGATGCACTTGAAGATAAAGAATGCGGGATTAGGGAAAACTTCGGAGCAGTGGCAACAAGAGGTCCGAGAGGAAAGAGCCAAAGTTAGCAGTTGGGAGAAAAAGTTTCATGAAATACGAGTGCAAAAGGAAGACTTAGAGAAGGGCAGGACAGAAGACCAAAAAGAGAAAAAGGGATTAAAAGCTAGAATAATGAGCTTGGGCGATCTCTACACCACTATCAAGTCGAAACTCGAAAGCCAACTAAAGTGAAGCTCGAATGAATAGAGGAAATGAAAGGTAGGGTTGAAGAGTTAGAATCAACATTACATAGTAGCGAGCTTTCGATTGAGCTTCTGGAAACAAGAGAAAGTCGTTGGGAGGAGGAGCTTTGCCATTCTTGCGAGCAAGTTCGAAGTCGGGACTACCTCATGGGTGAAGCAATAATCCAGACATAGAAGTAATGATCACCCAGACTTTGGGTGAGGAGGTGACATATTGGGTATGAGATATGGGCTACCACCGGGTCATGATGAAGAGCTAATCTCCCTGCTTGGAAAAATCAAAACTTTAGGTCTTAGGGCGAGAACATATTTGTAATCTACTTTATGTAAAGGGTTTTGCCTTCTAATAAAGTTTTCTAAAATGAAGTTGATCGAATCGATGTCTTCTTCCTGCATTCATGCATTTGCATTGCATCATATTACATACATTAAAATTTATAAAAAAGAAGCTTAATTGGTTAAGATTAACAGAAAGAAACAAGAGAGAAGAAAGAGGAAATCTGGAAACTGAACATTACTACGGGACTCGTGCTAAGACTAAAATCATGGATCAAAGGATAGAAAGACTAGAGCAAATGCAAAGAGAAATACAAGAACAGATGCAAGAACGATTAACCAAGATGCAACAAGATATGATAGAACGGATGCAAGAGTCCCAAAACAATATGATAAGCCAGCTGGCGCAACTATTGGCCAATGAATGAGGAAAGGCGCCGCTGCTAGCTCAGGGAATAATGACGACCACAACACCTCCGGATTTACCGTCAAATACCCAAGCACCACCAGAAATATGTCCCCAAAGGACGCCTTTTGTTATCAGGCCACAGTGCCAGGTTGAGACCGCAATGCCAGCGCACTTCTCGACTGGTTCAGGCACTAATCCCGGAGAAGGTCCGGCTAACCCTATAGTCCCCGATTTTGATGAAATGGCTGAAATGGATAAGGCAAAAGCGAACTTTCCCAGACAACTCGAGGATCGTTGCAAATGGTTAGAAGAAAAGTTTAAGGAAATAGAGACTGCTGACCATCGCTACGGGGTGGACGCTAAAGACTTGAGCCTAGTCCCAGACCTCGTACTTTCGCCAAAGTTCAAGACCCCAGATTTTGAAAAATACAATGGGACCAGTTGCCCCGAAGCACACATCACAATGTTCTGTCGACGGATGGCGGGATATGTTAACAACGATCAACTACTTATTCATTGTTTTCAGGATAGTTTGGCCGGGGCCGCGGCCAAATGGTATAATCAGCTCAGCTGTACCCAGATCAAGTCGTGAAAGGACCTAGCACAGGCCTTCCTTAAACAATACGGGCACGTAGCCGATATAGCTCCTGATCGAATCACGCTCTAAAATATGGAGAAAAAGCCAAACGAAAGTTTCAGGCAATATGCCCAGCGGTGGAGGGAAGTAGCCACACAAGTTCAGCCACCGCTCCTAGAAAAAGAGACAACCATGCTGTTTGTCATTACGTTGAAAGCTCCCTTCATTAATCATATGCTTGGAAGTTCCACTAAAAGTTTTTCTGATATTGTGCTGTCAGGGGAAATGATAGAGAATGCGATCAGAAACGGTAAAATAGAGGTGGAGAAAGTACTAAAAGACGATCCAGAAGAAGAGAGAATGATATAAACAACATAGGTAAAAGTTATTTAAAGCTTATTATGGAGCCGACCAAGGATTGTGACCCCGATCATCGAGCCCTTTAGGCAGAGTCCAACACAAGGCAAAATACGGAGAAAATCCAATTCACGCCAATCCAGGTCCATACAAGGAAATATACTAGAAATTATTTGACGACACATTGTCTCCCCATTACTTAAAACCTTGCAACCCCGTACCTAAGTGGTGCGATCTGCGAACACGCAGTCACGAATACCATGCAGGAATCGTGGGGTATTCTATAGAGCACTTCTCGCTTTTAAGAAACTAGTGGAAAGACTCATCCAGATGGGCGTTATAGAAGTCGATGACACCTCTTGTAAGGGGCACCCGCTACCTAATCACGGGGTCAACATGATAGGCGAAGATGCGAGAAGAAGAGTTAAGAGGGATATTTTCGATGTGAAAACCCCAATGAAACAGGTCTGGAAGGAAATGATAAAAAGGGGATTGGTTGTGACATGTCCAAGGGGAAAACATGAAGAAACACGAAAGGGCTGTGAATTTCATAACTTGGAAGGGCACGAAATCCAAAGTTACACTGAGTTCAGAATGCTGGTACAGACGCTGATGGACAATAAAGAGTTAGAATTCTTTGAAAGTAATGAAGGCCGAAAAGAGGGAAACATCTGCACGTTGGAGGGTGAGTTAGCAGCAAAAGCCTCGGAGGCGAGCTATCCTTTAGTCACCATCTCACGATCAAAGGGCGACGGAGTAAAAATAAATCCGAAAATCGTGATTCGAAAGCCTACTGCTTTTTCATCTGAAGACAACCAAAAGACTCCCGGGGGTTATAACTGCAACGCGACGATTCCTGAAAAGGGGGTCCATCCACAAAAGGGAGCCAGGAGTATCCTAGAATCGTGATCCGAAAACCTGCAGCCTTTTCATATAAGGATGACAAGAAGGTCCCCTGGAACTATAACTGCAATGTGACGATTCCTGAGAGGGGAGATTTGCCCAACACTACAAAAGGAAACCAAGAGGAAGGCTCCTACACGCTCAGTGGAAAGCGCTACGACTTGTCAAACACAAGAACGTAGCACTCAAAAGGGAAAAACTTGATGGGCGAACAAAAGAAAGAAAAAGGGACCAAGCAAGAGACACATATAAACGAACCAGTGAAGGAGGAAGAAGCTAGGGAATTCTTAAAGTTTTTGAAGCATAGTGAATACGAGGTCGTAGAAAGCACTACATAAACAATCATTTCGCATATCGGTGCTAAATTTACTATTAAGCTCTGAAGCACATCGTAACGCGCTGATGAAGGTATTGAATGAAACTTATGTTGCAAATGATATAACAGTTAACAAGCTGGATCGCCTAGTTAGCAACATAAGTGCTGATAACTTTATTTTTTTGAACGATGATGAGATCCCTCCGGGAGGTACGGGTTCCATCAAGGCTCTCCACATTACCACACGGTACAAAGGATACACATTACCAGAGGTACTAGTCGATAACGGATCGGCGCTCAATGTCCTGCCATTATCAATGTTGAATCGGTTACCCATTGATAGCTCTCACATGAAAGCTTGTTATAATGTAGTAAGGGCATTCGATGGAACTAAAAGAAAAGTCATGGGGAGGATCGAAGTACCTCTTTTAATCGGCCCAAGTACATATGAAGTAGATTTCATAGTGATGGATAACCAGCCGTCGTATAATTGTTTGTTGGGGAGACCTTGGATACACCCAGCGGGAGCAGTCCCCTCATCCTTGCACCAAAAATTGAAATTAATCACAGACGGCCGTTTGGTAACAATAAACGCTGAAGAAGACATCATTGCAACAGTAACAAACGATGCGCCATATTTAGAAGCAAATGACGAAGTAACTGAATGTTCCTTTCGCTCTTTGGAATTAAATCAACGCAACATTTGTCATCGAGGGAAACAAGATCCCAGGTTTCAATTATCCAAAACCACAAGAATGGGTTTGCAATTAATGGTCAAAAATGAAATGCATGCAGGAAAGGGACTAGGAAGGTATCTCCAAGGAGGAATCGAAGTCCCAAGATTGAAAAAAAAAGAGACCTTTTGGCTTAGAATTCAAGCCGAATGCCAAGCAAAAGAAGAGAGAGTTAGAAAAGAAGCAAGAAAGAAGGAAAGCGCGTTTGGGCAAAAATGAGATTAAATGGGAACCGATGATAATTCCTCATATTCGTGAGACCTTTATATCAGGAGGGGTTATCCATCCGGGACGAGAAACGTAAAATGAAAAAATCGTACATGTCAACGCTATATCTGAGGGGGAAATTGAAGAAGAAAATCGGAATGGTATTCGCCCCTATGAGCCAGGCAGCATTCTAAATAACTGGACTGCGGAGGAGATTCCTGTAGCTTTTAGAACTCATTCAGAGTAATACTCGGAACACACTTATTGCTTTAAGTCTAGAGGCAATAAAAGTCCCTTTTGTGAAACATTATTTTGTATAAGACATCGTTATTTTCAATAAAATACATCTCCGCCATCTTTTGAGCAAATTTTCTTTTATGTTTATTTCATTCATTCATTATTCTTTCTCTAGATATTCTTCTAAACATTTCTATTCTTCATTTATCATACCAAAAAGCATGCCTAGATTCTATGATTCTATGAGCCTTTATTCATTTCCATAACAGGTCCCCAAATATCAATGATTTGAGTAACGCTACCGATGACTCAGAATGTCCTTTTGAGCAAGATATGGGTGCGAAAGATTTTCAGGATTTTGGAGATGACCAAGGCTGTGATTTAGCTCCTGAACTGTTAAGGATGGTAGAACAAGAGGAGAAACAAATCGTACCTCACAAAGAATCAGTGGAAATAGTGAACCTAGGAGATAAGCAAGAAAAGAAAGAAGTAAAGATTAGAGCCAGTATCACCGTAGAGACAAAGCAAGACCTCATTGAGTTACTCCAAGAATTCAAGTATGTCTTCGCATGGCCATATCAAGACATGCCCGGGCTAAGCACTGATATCGTGGTACACCGTTTGCCCATAAAAGAAGAATACAAGCCAGTCCAATAGAAACTTCGGAGGATGAGGCCAGATGTTTTACTGAAAATAAAAGGAGAGGTAAAGAAGCAATTTGACGCAGGGTTCTTGCAAGTGGTTAAGTACTTAGAATGGGTAGCCAATATCGTCCCCGTCCCTAAGAAAGATGGAAAAGTACGAATGTGTGTGGACTACAGAGATCTAAACAAGGCTAGCCCGAAGGACAACTTTCCGTTACCTCATATCGACATCTTGGTGGATAATACAGCAGGTTATTCATTGTTCTCATTCATGGATAGCTTCTCAGGATACAACCAGATAAAGATGCTTCACGAAGACATGAATAAAACCACATTCATAACCATGTAGGGAACCTTTGCTATAAGGTAATGCCATTTGGGTTGAAGAATGCGGAGCAACATATCGAAAGCCATGGTGACCCTATTCCATGACATGATGCACAAGGAAATTGAGGTTTACGTCGACGATATGATTGCCAAGTCTCGGACGAAAAGGAGCATATCCAAGTCTTAAGGAAATTATTTTGAGGTTGAGGAAAGTCCAACTGAAGCTTAACCCGACAAAGTGTACCTTCGAGCTAGGTCGAGAAGCTGCTAGGATTTATAGTCGGTGAAAAGGGATTGAGGTGACCTGCACAAAGTCAAGGCTATACAAGAATTGCCTCCGCCGCACGCAAAAAAGAAGTTGAAGTTTCTTAGGAAGATTAAATTACATTGCTCGGTTCATTTCACTGGACCGAGAAATGTGACCCCATATTTCGTCTTCTTAAAAACACAATCCGGTGTGTGGGACGAGGAATGTCGAAGACCTTCGACAAAGTAAAGCAATACCATCCAATCCTCCAGTATTGACATCGCCTAATCCGGAGAAGCCTTTAATCCTCTATTTGACGGTGCTTGATAATTCAATGGGATGTGTGCTTGGCGACATGATGAGTCGGAAAGAAAGAAAAGTAATATACTACCTTAGCAAAAGTTCACCGAGTGTGAAACAAGGTACTCACCGATTGAGAAAATGTGTTGTGCCTTGTGCGGACAACTCGGAGACTAAGGCGTTACATGTTGTATCATACGACTGGCTCATCTCAAGCTAGACCACTTTGAAATACCTAATGGAGTCAACTACATTGAATGGACGGATGGCCGATGGCAAATTTTACTTTTCGAGTTTGACATAGTTTATGTAAACCGAAGCGATAAAAGGAGTGCAATAGCGATTTTACGGCTAGTAGAACTCTGGCGATTATGAGCCTCTGGACTTTGATTTCCCTAATGAAGACCTAATGTACGTAGCAACCACTGAAGAAGATAACACGGAAAGTCGTCCTTGGAAACTAAACTTTGACGGGGCATCGAATGCTATGGGCAATGGAATTGGGGCAGTTCTGGTGTCCCCAAATGGAGATCATTACCCATTCACTTGTAGATTGGATTTCGACTGCACAAACAATATGGCAGAATATGAAGCTTGCATCATGGGTGTCCGTGCTGCTATTGAACGCAAAATTAAGGTGCTGGAAGTATACGGAGACTCTACATTGGTAATTTATCAACTTAATGGAGAATGGGAAACGAGAGATCCCAAATTGGTCGAATACAAAAGATTGGTCCAAGAATTGATCAAAGAGTTCGAGGACATCACTTTCAGTTATCTACCTAGGGACGAAAATCAGATGGCTGATGCTCTAGCCATATTGGCTTCTATGGTACGAGCAAACAACAAGGAGGATATGAGGCCTATACAAATGAGCATTTATGAGGCCCCAGCCCATTGCTACAACGTGGAAGAAGAGGAGCAAAATAATCACCCGTGGTATCACGATATACTACAATACGTAAAAGATCATAAATACCCCGATCAAGCAACCGAAAATGACAAAAGGACGTTGAGAAGACTAACTTGTGACTATGTCTTAGACGGAGAGATCCTATACAAAAGGAGAAAGGATCAAGTGCTATTGAGATGTGTGGATAGCGCCGAGGCCAAGCAAATCCTAGAAGAAGTCCATGAGGGTGCCTGTGGAATACATGCTAATGGGTTCGCAATGACCAGACAAATCATGAGGTTCGGGTATTATTGGTCTACCATGGAAAGAGATTGCATCGATTATGCTAAGAAATGTCATAAGTGCCAAATTTATGGGGACAAGATTCATGTACCGCCCTCACCTTTACATGTTATGACCTCCCCGTGGCCTTTTTCTATGTAGGGTATGGATGTCATTGGACCAATCTCACCAAAAGCTTCCAATGGACATCGGTTCATCTTCGTGGTAATTGATTACTTCACTAAATGGGTGGAGGCCATTTCATATGCCAATGTGACAAAATCACGGCCATCGAAGTTCTAAAAGGAAATCATATGTCGATATGGAATGCCGAGAGGATCATATCCGATAATCGTTGAACTTGAACAACAAAGATGATCGCGAAGTCATGAGGTAATTCAAGATCGACATCACAATTCGTCACCATATCGCCCAAAGATGAGCAGTGCGGGTAGAAGCACTAATAAGAACATCAAGAGGATAATAGGAAGATGGTGAGACTTACAAAGATTGGCACGAAGCTACCATTTGCCCTTTTCGCCTATCGAGCGTCGATCGAACCTCCACGGGTAACCCTTTCTCATTGGTTTACGGAATGGGCGGTTTTACCAATCGAAGTTGAAATCTCGTCCCTTCGAGTATTGTCTAAATTGAAATTGGATAAAGCGGAATGGATCCAAGCTTGATATGATCAATTGAATCTGATCGAAGAAAAGAGATTGAAAGCTATCCGTCATGGTCAGATGTACCAAAAACGGATGATGCGAGCATACAACAAAAATATGCGTCCAAGAGAATTCCACGAGGGAGACTTAGTTTTGAAAAAGATCCTCCCCATACAAAAGGATTTCAGAGGGAAATGGATGCCAAATTGGGAAGGACCTTATGTGGTGAAAAAGGCTTTCTCTGGAGGGGCATTAATTTTGGCCGAGATGGATGGGAAAAATCTACCTAATCCCATAAATTCAGATTCAGTTAAGAAATATTATGCCTGAAGATTGGAAAGGCTAAAGTGAAAACCCGTGAAGGGCGCTTTAAGACCTAAAAAAAAAAATCGGAGAGGCCAAAGTGAAAACCCGTGAAGGGCGCTTTGAGACCAAATGGGCTTTGGGTCGAAAACCCGATAAAGGCGGCTCAAATTTACACGAAAGAGGAGGTATGTGACAATTTTTGTGCTCCCAGAATTAGCAAAAGGAGGAATGTCACACCTCGGAACATCTACAAAGCACTGCAGATCTCCTAACGTCTATTCAGCTCAAAATGATCTTCAGAAGGATTCAGCGGTGAAGCTCAGCCTGCAATATCTGGGGCACCTACTTTTTCTTTTTACTCATTTTTTGTACTCCAATAATGTGTACTTTTGTTGATTTAATCCAATTCCATTCTTCATAAATTCCATTGTTATTTTAAATCTTTGAGTTGTTTGCAATTGAAATAACGACCCATTGACCCATAATGCTTCCATAAAAGGAGTTCCGCCTATTACTCTGGAAGTCTCTAAACAGCGTAAGAACCTAAAACAAGACTGTTGTTTAAGAATCACCATATTTAGGGGTTAGAAACGTTCAAGGAAGAGGAGTCTAAAATCATGACTATCTCCCCAGATTCTCTGACATAAGTACCAGACAAAATATTGCGTCTGTGCCGTGACCTCGACGAGCGAACGAGCAATTACAGCCCTAAGCTAAAAAAAAAATCGTTCTCATGACATCCTGCATTCATGCAAATGTCCTCCGTAATATCATTTAGTTAGGAGCATTCGATTTATTACAATCATTACGTCTTAACGAAAAATCATCATTCTCATGACATTCTGCATTCATGCAAGTGTCATCCATATCACACGTTAGTTAGGAGCATTTGAGTCATTCGACCATAGCATCCTCACCATTTGGCATAAACACAAACATATCAAAATCGAGTCTACGGATATGTCCCAGAGGCGGTGTAGCAACACTATTGAAGATTATCCTATTACCATCGACCGGTGGAATGGGTGGTCTATTGCCATCAACCAGTGGTGGAATAGGTTGAAGATTGTCTTATTACCACTGACCAGCGGTGGAATAAGTTGAAAATTACCTTATTGCCACTGACTAGCATTGGAATAGGTGGAAGATTGTCCTATTACTATCAACCAGTGATGGAATAGGTTGAAGATTGTCCTATTGCCATCAACCAGTGGTGGAATAGGTTGAAGATTGTCCTATTGCCACTGACCAGCAGTGGAATAGGTCAAAAATTGTAGATCTTGTCGCTCTGATCAGTAGTGAGGCAAGATCGAAGGCAAATCATGGCTCCCTAACCAGAGGGGAACACGATTTAGGCCACAATCCTATTGTCACCGACCAAAGATGGAATAGGTCAAAAATTGTAGATCTTGTCCCTAACCAGTAGTGGGGCAAGATCGAAGGCAAATCTTGGCTCTCTAACCAGTAGAGAACATGATTTTGGCCACCCTCCTATTGCCACCGACCAGCAGTGGAATAGGTCAAAAATTGTAATTCCTGTCCCTAACCAGTAGGGAGCATGATTAAGCTTTAGTCCTATTGCCTTAACTAGCAGCGGAATAGGCTGAAGACCAAAGACCACATCTTTCTGAAGAGGCAGCGGAGCGATCCAAAATAAAACAAGTCACATCTCATTGAAGTCGCAGCAAGAGCAAATTGAAGCCACATAGTGGTGGAGTGGATTGAAGTAACAAGATGCGGTAGACTAGAATGAGGCTACATGAAGAAGAGAAGCACCAAAAAAGTTAAGACTCAGCAAAACCGGGCAAATTTGGTCCCTCTTTATGTCTTTGCTCTATTCTCGTTGCACGACAATGAGCAAAGAGGGGCAGCTGTGGACGGCCCAAATTGCTCGGGCCCAGCAAACAAATAAAATTTTACAAACCCAATTACCCAGGCCCATTTTACAATAAACCAAACCAAAACAAAATAAAAAAAAGGCCCAGAAGGCCCAAAAATCAAATCTTTTTTGAATGCTAGGGTTTCGAAACCTAGCCCTGAACCTCACACGCCTCGACGACCACCTGCTCCCTGCACCACCGGCCACCGTCGCCTCCTCCACCTGCTCCACTTGCTTCCCATGCCCTGCAAAAAACGAAAAGAACACGCAACATGAAGCAGAGAAGCAATAATAAAAAACATTTGTAATGGCTATAAAAGCCAAGAAAAAAACACATTGTGGGGGGACTTTTTGTGATTTTTTTTTCTTTCTGGAAATCAATACAAGAAAAACGAAGTTTCGAATACAAAAAAAAAAGAAAAAAAAAACAAAGCGAACTAGATCGTGAGCGAGAAATAGAGAAAGAAGAGGTGATATTTTACTTTCAATATTTTATTTTATTTTTTCTCCTTTTCATTCACGCAAATATCTTGACTTAAACACTTTGGTTACAAAATAAAAATAAAAAAATTTTACCTTTTCTACCACAAGTGGCGGTGGTGGAGGCCGCCAGCCGCGGTGACGGTGTGTGGCAAGACTCACGGATCCCCACCTGCAGAGAAAAAAAAGGGGAAGAAACACTCTTTTTTAATTTTGGCTGCACATCTGACTTTTTTTATGAATTTTAGCCTTTAAATAGCCTTCCAAAGCGACGTCGTTTTTGGGTCGTTCTTAACCCCAAAACGCGTCGTTTTGGCCTTGACCAGCGTCTTGACGACCCGCCTCCAGGAGATCCGCGTGTTTTTGAAGGGAAGGGCTAATTGCACTTTTAGCCTTTCCGCTTTTTTTATTGATTTCAATTAAATTTTTATTATTTTAAAATCTAGCCCGCACATTTAGTCAGATTTTCAATATGGTCCCCCCTCAGATGCCGCGTTTAAACGTATGGCATAATTGCCATTTTGGTCCTCCCTCCTTTCACACGTATTTCAAATAGCCCCTTTTTCTTTTATTTTATTATAAATTTTCCCCAAAATTTTATTTTTAATTCGAATTAAGCCCCCCTTCAATCATCATTATTATTATTTAATATTTTATTGATTATTTATTATCATTACTACTTTATTATTATTATTACTATAGTATTATTTATTACTACATTATTTTATCACTATATCATTATCATTATTATTATTATTATTATTATTATTATTATTATTATTATTATTATAATATTCATTTACCATTATAATTATTTTATTATTAATATCATTATTATTTCTTTAACATCATTATTGATATTTCTACTATTATTATTACTACTTATATTTATATTTATTTTCTTGGTTTAATATTATATTACTATTATTATGTTTATTACTCTTATTTAATATTATTGCTTTAAATATTATCATATCATCATTATTTATCATTTTATTTTAACACTATTATTATATTGTTTTGGTATTTATTATTACTATTACTATTATTATATTATTTTTATTTGTATATATTTTTGTTAATTACCTTCATTTTATTATTTATTTATTTTTCTTCTTATTAATATCATTAATATTATTTTATTATTACTATTTTTTACTCTTAAACATTATAATTTTTTATTACCATTATCATTATTATCACATTATATCATCAAATTAATTAACTTAGCATTATTACATATATCATTATTATTTTTATGCAACCTAGCTTCGTAATTTATTCCTTTATCGAATTGTGATGCATTAACCTTTGCTTGAGTCATCAAGTTTTTTTTTTTAAATAATCATTCCGTATTAGCAATTCGAGTGAATCAAGCCCTAACTTACTAGGTTTCGATTTTTCTCGTTTAAGTTAAGCAACGGGATATCTCTTCTGAAATCGTAATTTAAATTTTAAAACAAAATACTTAATCTCGGAAATTTGAAATGTCGCGCCCTAACTTACTGGACTCGACGTCTAGATACTTCGAGATAAGCTTTTTTTCCTAAAAATAGAGGCAATCTTCCGTATTTGAAATTTCGAGAAATCGAGCCCTAACTTACTGGGTTCCTGTTTCTCATTTGACGAATAACGGAAGATCCTCTTCAAAAATGAAAATCAAGTTTTAAAAGACGAACTTAGTTTCAGGAGTCTATAGTATTGAGTCCTAACTTACTGGACATGATGCTTTGTCTCTTCGATAATAAGAGAGTCTTAACGTCCCTTTCAATTCCATCAAATTTTGAAAACAAAAAGCATCGTATTTTCGAACTCTTTCAAAGTTTTCAACAAAAAGGACATCAATCAATCAGCTTGGTACCAATTTTGGGCGTGTCGAGGGTGCTAATCCTTCCTCGCACGTAATCGACTTCGAACCCATTTTCTCAAAGTTAAGTAGACCAAAAAGCACTTTGTTTTAGTAAATTAAATGTTTTATTAAAACAAAGGTGATCCGATCACACCAAATAAAGATCGGTGGCGACTCCCTTCCTTTTCTTTTTTTCAAAAAATCGAGTCGACCGCGTCGTTTACTGTTTCATCAAAAAATGGTTACGACATATGTTAATGACATGTTGATAGCAGCAAAAGATCAATGAGAGATAAGAAAGGTCAAAGCCCAACTAAATGAAGAATTTGAGATGAAAGATTTGGGACCAACAAAGAAGATACTTGGCATAGAGATTCTCAGAGATAGAAAAGCAAGTTAATTGTACCTAAGTCAGAATGGGTATATTGAGAAAATTCTTTACAGGTTTAATATGCAGAGTGCTAAGCGTGTTAGTACTCCTTTAGCAGCCAATTTTAGACTTTTATCAGCTTTGTCTCCACAATCAGATGATGAGATTGAGTACATGTCACGTGTTCTATACTCTAGTGCAGTGGGATCTCTCATGTATGCTATGGTTTGTTCACGTCCAGATTTATCATATCTGATCGGTCGGTTAGCGAGATACATGACGAATCCCAGTAAAGAACATTGGAAAGCAATTCAATGGATTTTAAGATACTTACGAGGTACTATTGATGTTTGCTTACACTTTGAAAGAACTAGAAATGGAGTCATTGGGTATGTTAATGCTGATTTTGCTAGAGACCTTGATAAAAGAAGATCTCTCACAGGTTATGTCTTTACAATCGGAGGTTGTGCAATCAGTTGGAAAGCCACTTTGCAAACTACAGTCGCTTTGTCTACTACTGAAGTTGAGTACATGGCGATTACTGAGGCTTGTAAATAAGCTATTTGGTTGAAGGGACTCTTTAGTGAACTCAATGAAGACCTTCAAATCAATACAATATTTTGTGACAATCAGAGTGCAATCTTCTTTACAAAAGATCAAATGTTTCATGAGAGAACAAAACACATTGATGTTCGATATCATTTTGTTCGTGATATTATTGCTCGTGGTGATATTGTTGTGAGCAAAATTAGTATTCATGAAAATCCTACAGATATGATGACTAAGTCACTTCCTATAACCAAATTTGAGTATTGCTTAGACTTGGTTGGTGTTCATTGTTGAAGTTAAACCCTGAAGGGGTTTTATAGAAGATGTGGAGAACTTGTTCATTGAGAGTTCGCGATGAAGAATTTGTTCATTGAGAATTTGTGTCAAGGTGGAGATTATTAGAATTAAGTGACCCAAATCCTTATTTAAATAAAATACAGTGGTAAAATAAAATAAAAGAAAAATCCCTGTAACTACACTTCTTTTATTTTATTTTAGAATAATATTTTTAAACATTATTAAATTCTATCTATTTGATATTGATTAGAATAAGGTGTTTCAATCTTATTACACTCTTATTAGAATATAGTTTTACAAGCCTATAAGTAGATATAGTTTATTCCTCTTGTAATTATTGAATTTGACATAGTGAATTTTCTTCTCCTCTGCTGCGTAGTTTTTTTTCCCAAAGGGTTTACGTAAAATCATGTGTTTTTTATTTTTATTTGTCTTTTCTTTATGATATATTTGTCATTCTTGACGTTATATTTTTCACAAGTATCTTGTTGATACTTATTATTTTAAGTTTACTATTCATAAATATATATATAAAAACTTTGAATGTAGTAGTTTTAAAAGTGGTTTTATAAAATTTCAATAAATTAAATTATTTAAATAAAAAATTTTAAAGTTTAATTATTTAGATAAAATCCAAATTCTCACAAATTATTTATAAAAAATACAAACAAGTGTTAGGTGTAATGTTAATATACATTGCACTCTAATAAGGAATCTGAGCTCTAACATTGTAAACAATATTGTTGGAAATTATAAACCCCAAACATAAACAATAAAATAAACATTCGCTATAATTTTATCAAAACTAAAAAGCCTTAAATACCCTAATAACCTTTTATGATAAAAATTTTAATTTGAGTAAAACAAAACTTAATATTAAATATATATTTATAAAAAAATTCAATAATTGAATTATAGATAAGGTGGTATAATACTTATAATTAAACCTTCAATGATCCCGAATTTAATCCTTCAAGGTTTGGTTATTGGTTATTTTATTTCGTTCCATAACAAAAAATGGATAAAACAAATTTAAAAACACCATTATATTGATATTTATTACTTTCTAAAAAATAAATTACTAATTAAGTTGATTCATGGCATCAACGTAAAATGCCCCAAAGTTATAGTATAGATAACTTTTCTCTCTTTATATATATTTGTGTGTGTTATTTTTTAGTATCCTTTTATGTTAGTTTTACGGTCCGTGTTCGAGGTGTATAGTTGCCTTAGTATTATCGTCTCTAATGTTTAAATCCTTGTTCTCTCATAATAAGTGTAATGTACCTAATCATTATATCCAACACTTATTAATATGCACTCCTATTTTATTTTTTAAAAGGGTTAAATTGCTATTTGTGGCTTGAACTTGGCAATTAATTACATATTGTGGTTTGAAATTTTTTTTGTCTAAGCTAGTCCTTGAACTTAGCAATTGCTCTTTGAAAAAATAACCACACTAAGCCATTTGTAAATTAAAGGTAATTTGGAAAATTAGATGTTAAAATTTTTTGTCTAAGTTAATCACGGGGTGATGTTGAAAGAATTAGCAATTATTTGTAAGAATTAAGTTGCGACTTTCTTTTTAATTGTCATTGCGTATAATTTTCATTTGTTCATTTGTAAATTAAAGGTAATTTGGAAAATTAGAGAGATGAATTAAACATTGGGATGCCTTCTTATAGTTTTTCATGCCAAACTTCTTATAGTTTTTCATGCCAAACTTCTTATTTGTGACTATGGCTCGACAAGATTTTGACTTTAATGCTTGCATATATGATGGTAAAATCCTATTCTCTTCACTTTTTAATGCTTCCATTCTTGATATGATATTTGTGAAACATGATGACAAGTGTCAAAACTTAGTGAAAAGCTTGTGCCTTTTGTGCATTCTCGCATAATTCAAGCGAATTAGAATCGGATATAAATTCTCTGTGGACTTTTGAGCTAAGCGAAAGAGTTACTTTGTTCTTTTATAGGTATATCGTACTTATCGAGAGCACAAGAGTTGGCAACAAAAGTTGAATGGCCAATCCAATTCTTTTGTGAATAATATCATGAAATTTGTTTATTTGATATAGATGTTGAGAGAATTCTTTGATGATCTTGTTGCTTTAAAATCCCAACAAAGGGTGGAGGAAGCCGAGCGGTTTGTGAATATTTCTCATTTGAACTTGGGAATACTGTTGAGGCATGAGATTTTGAGGGCTCATTATGGCGAGTGTTAGTTCCTTTTGCCTTTTGTTAGAATTTCAAATTACATTTCATGATGTCTTTGCTAATTTAGATTTTATTTATAGTTAGTAATGAATGATGGATTCTTAGTTGCAACTTATTATGATTCTGGATCGATTGAAACTTACTTCCTTATCCTATCCTTGAGAATCCTAAAGTACCCATTATGATAACAATTGTCAAGTTTGGGGACTAACTTGAATTTTTTTTTAAATCAAGTCTCAATTGCCTAGTTCAAGCTCCAATATAAAAACAATTATCAAATTTAATGACTAACTTGAAAAAAAAACTTAAATCCTAATATAAATATAATTACTAAATTCAGACCTCAAATAATAATTTAACCATTTTCTACATAACATAAATGTGTTCAACTTATAAAGAAATGGATATTTTTAAATTAAATAAATGTGTTTCTAGAATTACATATACATCCTCCACAAATCTATGTATTTATTTATTTGTTTTGCATACCGGCTCTAGAACCTTGTCAAGGTCAAGCGAGAAAAGCACTTAACCGTTATGGACAAGAGACCTCAAATAATAATTTAACCATTTTCTACATAACATGAGCCAGGATCAGTCTTAACTAATTTTATAACCGTTTTAGTCTTAACTATTATTTATTTATTATCATTTGACTCGTTACATCATATCACAAAACCAATAAAAAATTATATAGTATAAATATAATAATAAAAAAATAGTTGCATCAAATGAATGCATAGCAATTGACGTCCTCACAAATATGTTTTTGAAATTCTTTTCATTAGGGTAAATTGCACTATAGACCATCTAACTATAGTTAAGTTTCCGTTTCATCATTCAATCATAAAAAAGTTATAAAATAGTCATCCAATTAATTAGGTTTTTTCTTATTAGTCTAAGACATAGTTTGGATAAGCGTTGTATTTACCTTCGGTGAAGTTAAAAATAGTAGTGGCGATAAAATTAATTACTGTAGCGATGAGATTAGAAACAATAATGAAGTATGTATTTGAAATAATATTATATATATATATAATTGTTATAAGTTTGCTCACCAAAATTTTTAAGACAATATTATTATTGACATTTTCTTGGATACTAATATAATTTAACCTAGTATTGATGTATTTAAAAATAGTAAAATTATATTTTATTTTCCCAATCTTCTGTCTTATATTAATATTCTGTTGAAGAACTTGTTTATTTATTTTAAGTTTTCACATTTGAGTCCTCAAGTTTTATATGGAATGTTGTTGGTGGGCAAATAAGGGTTTAAAGGTGAGTTGGAGTGGCTGAACCGAGATCTAGGTAGATTCATAAACAAACGTGATTAGTTGGACAACCATCGAGTGTGTAATATTTGATCCAATCAGGTCATGAGCCTTATCGAGCTTTTCATATTGTCCTTAATATATATTATTAATCCTAAATTTAGACTTGACAACATTCGAATTCGGCTCGACTCGATTATACTTCTAATAACTATTTTGTACTTTTTTTTTTATTGTTTGGTGAATTAATATATATTTTTAATAATCTTATTATATGTTATGATTATATCTTTTTTTTTTTTAAATATAAAACTACTCATTGTCTCTCTCCCCAACCCATAAATAGGAGGATAATGCGTTTCAGTGCATTCGAATCCATGTCCTCCTGTATTGACAACAATGTCCATATATATCGAGTTAAGACTCAATCAATAATAAATTAATATAGTTAGATGAGTTGTGGTGTAATGCACACTTTTGTGTATCAGAAAATATAACCATAATATATGCATAAATATAAATTACGTGTATATATATATTTGCTTTGTAGATCAATTATTTTAAATTTTAAATAAAAGTGGATACAATCGTAATTTTATATTTAATTATTTTTTATTAAAGAATCCCTTTTACTTTTTAAGTAGTAATATTAAATAATTCTCAACTTCTTTTCAAAGAAAAGCCTAATTCTTTTAAAAGAAAAGAAACAAAAGGAAAAAAATATTATCTCATACGTGGTTTCACATTTAAAAATACATAAATTAATCAAAGATTTGACTAATTGTCAATCAATTTATATATCAAAAGACTTGCTTTTATTAATATAGATAAAAAAATTTAAATTTTCGGATTAAAACTATGATTATTAAGAGGTATATTATCACAGGATTTTGAGAAGTCCTCGAATAAATTTAAGAAAACTGTTAAAATATTAAATAAATTAGTGTCTGAACTATATTCAGTTTTTAATTTTTAAAACGCAAATTTTATCATATATTAACACTTAAATTATCAATTTTGTCATTTATTAAAAAATAAAATGTTCCAATTTTACTGGATGTGCTCGAAGGTACTCCAAAATTAAAAAAATGTATTAAAGTGAAAATTAAAATTCTATAATTAATATTTAAAGATAAAAATAAAAATAATTAATGCCTACTTCTAAAATATGAAAAAAGAATTTTTAATTTAAGAGCCAAAATTTAATTTTCAATTAAGAAGTATATTTTTACTTTAAAAGAAGACATATTTTTCTTGAAAATAAAGAAATTTTACATACTTTTTTTCCTTAAAAATAAAGAAAATAACACACTTTTTTCAACCCCATGTTTTCTTTTTCATCTAATTATTAATAAATTATATTGAAAAGAAGAGTAAACTAACCCCAAAAGAAAAAGAAGGCGTGGAAGGCTGAGTCATCAACGTGGTCTTTTCACTCAGTGTACACGTACTCCCACAAACTCTGCACTTTGATTCGGTTTTTAATTTAAATATTTTAAAAAGTAAATTACATTATTAATTACTAAATTATATATTTATTATTTTTTAGTCACTTAATTATTTAAATTTATCTTTTAATCAACTTATTATTTTGAATTTTGAATGTTTTCATAATTAAAAACATTTAAAACATATTTCGAAGTGTCAATTCTTAAATTTCAAAAACAAATTGATTAATAGATTATAGGCAGAAATAATAAAGAAGAGTAGGTGGAATTTTTTAGTTAACTAGGCGAATTTTTTTAAGTAAATAATTATTGTTTTTAATTTAAATTAGTGACACGAATTATTATATAATTTAATTTTTACATTAATTTTCAATTAAATTAGTATGGTATTATATTATTAAATTGTTACATAATAATATTTTAGTCAATAAAATAATAATAAATATGATTCAAGTGATAATTCCAATACAATAATAGAAGACATTGTATAGCTTGGTTGCTTACAGCTCAACTTCATGCATATGAGATTAGTCAATTTATCTTCAAGTATTGATTTACAAGATTTACTAGGTTTATTCCATGTGTGTTTTCGGAGAAATATTCGAGTATATAATAGTTTATTCTCTTTTACATTATTTGAATTTATACTACTAAATAAATAAATTATTCAAGTGTATTTTTGAAAATTTTAATTATATTTTAATTTTTTTAAATTAGTTAGACCTTTTTGAAAATTATTATTAAACTTAAACTCTTCAAAAAAAATTCTTTAAATCTCTAAAAATTTTAAAGTTTTAATTAGACTTATCAATTTTTTTTTTTAAATTTTCACTAAAACTCACAAAATTTAACGCCAACATCCGCGGCTATTTTTATCTTCCAAAATAAATATGGTGATTTATTCATACATATTCATGGTGGAAGGCTTATGCCAAAAATTTTCAATATAAAGAAAACTTGATCAAGAGAGACTCGATATGAAGGAGATTTTCGAAAATTTTACTGTTCATATTTATTTTAGTCCCTTAAAATTATAAAAATAAATTTAATCATTTAACAATTATAAAATATAAAATAATGAAATTGTGAAATTGTATTTTTACTATAAAAAATATAATTTAATTTTGACTTTCCTTTTTTTTTTTTGACTCCGCGATTGATCACAACTCTAGCTCGTTTTCGCAATTTATGAGTACAAAAATTCAAGGAAAGGAACATATTTTGTTTTTCATGAAATAGTTGAAGGAATTTTAGCTTTAAAACAATACTAGGGAAAAATGGTTATCCAACATGCAAACGGAGACATACACGATAAATGTTTGTTTGGAAAGAGGTGTTATTATCAGAAAGTTACATACATGTCAATTATTTGAAGGCAAAAATAACATTATTATTTAACATATTTATAATATAAATAATTTATTTATATTAAATTTGCAAAGATAAAAATAATGTATTGAAAAATATACATATTTATTTTTAAACATTGCACATACATAACTTTTAGTATTGCACCATTACTTAAATTACGATTTCAATTTTTTTATTTATAGAATACTATATATTTTAATTATCTTTGGTTGTTTATATTAATTACATTAAATAGATCATATATTATTAAATTATATAAAAATATAATTGTTTAAAAGAAGACCAATAAAAGAACGAAAATTATTAATATTAATAAGTTAGAAATATCTACAAAAGAATGGAGAATTGAAGAAATGGTTATTCAAAAAAATTATCATAATCATACTTGAAGCACGACAACGTTGAAAATATTTGAAAGATCAGGTGAAAAACATTTTCAACCATTATTTTAATAATTATTTTTAAATGTATTTATTAATTTAGTGCAAATATTTTTCCTTTTGGCATTTAAAATACATGTTAATTTTGTTTTTATTTATCGTGAATTATTGTAATTGCTATGTGTCTCTTTCTGATAATATTATTTTTATTTTATCGTGAATTATTATAATTGCTTAGAGGTGTGCATGGGCCGGGCAGCCCGGCCCGACCCGAAGGCCCGTCCAAAATGTGGGAGGGTTTGGACAAAAATATAGGCCCGAAAAATGGGCTTGTGCAAAAAAAATGAGGCGGTTTAGAAAGCGGGCGGGCCTCGGGTATGATTTTTTTTGGCCTATACCTGCATTTTACTGAAATATTTTATTTTTATATTTTAATTGTATTTGATTTATTTTAAATGTTTTTATTTGTATTTGATTTATTATATTTTTAAATTTATTTGATTTATTATATTTTTATTTATTTTGTTTTAATATTTATTTTATTTTTTAAAATGTATTGAATTTATTATATTTTATTTTAATAAAATAAAAAAAATTATACTAGTCGGGCCGGGCTTGGGCCTACCAATTTTAAAGCGGGCCGGGCTTGAACAAAATTTTAGGCCCATATTTCGGGCTCGGGCCGGGCTCGGGCCTACCAATCGGGCAGAAAAATTTTTTTGGGCCCGGCCCGGCCCATGCACACCTCTATAATTGCTATGTGTCGCTTTCTTGTTTTTTATTTTTATTTTTATATTATCATTTACTTTCTTACAAAGATGGATCAGTTAGAATTGAAAGTGGTTCTGCAGCGATGGGGTATAGTGAAAAACTGTGAAGGTGAAAGGATTTTAGGATTTAATAGATTTTTAGGGAACTGCTCCGTTTTCGATGCATTATATATGATTTTGATATAAAATAAATATGTATATATCTATAATATATATAAAACATGAGTTTAGAAAAATTTTAAACTATCAGAAATACCCATTATTTTTCAATCATACTATTAAATTAATATTTAAAATAATTATAATTTATTTTATAATTATTAGTTAAAAAAGTTTAATGTAAAAAAGTTTTGTTGATTTTAAAGTAGAATTATTATTTGAATAGAACTCTAAGTATAAAATATAATAAGAACTTATTTTAATTATAATTATAATTTAAATTACAATTATTAATATAAATGACTATAATTTAATATTGACATTATTATAAAAATAATAAATTTGTGCTAATTTAATCATAATTTATTCATGTAAAATAAAGCTATTAAATTGAATTAAATTTTAATTATATTAATTATCAATTAATCTGTATTAGAGTTATATAACAATTAAAATTGAGCTTTAGCTTTATAAATAATATTTAGTAGTTAGGTATATTCAGTAGTTATATTCAATCAAGTAGCATCTACAAAATTACTTGTAAAAATGGAAATTGTTAGCAATCATAAGTTAGATTCAGTGTAAACATATTTTGCATTTACTTTTTTATATAGTTCCAAATTTGCATATTATTTTAGGATAAATTACACTCATAATTACTCTAAAATAGAGTTTATCTTATTTTAATCACTTAATTTTTTAATTTAATCACTCTAAATAAAATAAATGTGTGAATTTAAAATTTATATATATTTTTAACAAATTATTAATATGACACATTAACCCGTTAAGTAACTAACATGTACTATTTTTATTAACTTTTGACTAAAGTTTAACACCCGTCTATGATTAGTTTTTTCCCCTAAACTCAACATAAAAGAAGGCGCTGAGGACCTTCTTTTAGAAAAATGGTTAAATTTCAGTGTTGATCCTTTTATTATGTTTAAATTTGTGTTTTAACCGTTACACTTAATTTTAGGAGTATATCTTTTGTCATCTATATTAAACTCAATATAAAATGAAGGCGCTTAGGGCCTTCTTTTGTTGACACGTTCACCATCATGGTCCTTTCCTTATGTTTTTCTTGTTATTTTTAGAAAAATGGTTAAATTTCAGTGTTGATCCTTTTAATATGTTTAAATTTGTGTTTTAACCGTTACACTTAATTTTAAGAGTATATCTTTTGTCATCTATATTAAACTCAATATAAAATGAAGGCGCTTAGGGAATTCTTTTGTTGACACGTTCACCATCATGGTCCTTTCCTTATGTTTTTCTTGTTATTTTAGAAAATGGTTAAATTTCATTGTTGATCCTTTTATTATCCTTAAATTTGTGTTTTAACCGTTACGTAATTTTTAATTTGATCATTTATGTTTATAATGTTATTAAAAATCCAAATAGTTAATATCATTAACTTTTTAATTAAAATATTTCATAATTATATATAACTTGAATGGCATTGAATGGCATAAGAGTCTTAGAGATGAGCGAATACAAATCTTTACATTTTTTTAGATTTACCTCACTTTTTTTTACATTGATCAAACTTCAATTTTAGCCCCATACTATGTTGGAGTTTATAATTTAATCTATATACTATACTTTTTACTAAATTTGATCATTCTATTTGTATAATCTCATTAACTAGTCTAAATATTTAATATTGTAAACTATTTCAACCAAAACATTAACGTCAATTTGTTTTAGGAACATTATTTCAACAAAAAATTTATTTTATCATAACAAGTTCAAGTAGATGTTTTTAAGAAAAAACCAAAAAAATTTAACTTTTTTTTATTACATAACTATTAATTGATTTTTTTAATTTCAAAATATCACACGAATGAATTCAATAGAATAAATTTAACAATGATAATAATTAGACCTAAATTTTTAAATCCGAGCATTTTAAAAATAAAAATAAGAGATTAAATTTTAAAGTATAAAATATATAGAAATTAAGATATATTTTAAGTTTTAAAATAGTGAACAAAAACTTGAAAGTCATTCTGATTAGGTGAGAGCTGACATGGGCTGCCTTTTGAGCTACTTTTTGGTATTAATTATTTGGGCATTACTTTTGTATTGGGCTCTTTTAGCTAAAACCCAAATTTAAAAGAAACAAAAAGTTCAATTCGAATACATTTCTCATTGCTATAATTTAATAACATGTTTCGTTCAAGGTAATGGCTATGCCATTATATGCCTATTACAAACCTATTATGGAGGTCCACATAAACTGACATTTGATTCAATGGAATATCTTGTTACGCGTCTATTCCATGCCGCGCTTAAGCAATGATTTTTGGGGATTTCTATTTCCTTCCCTCTTCACCGTTTAGCTATTCATTACTTGAATAACTCTTTTTACCCTTACCAAAATTTCACCTCAAAAACACTCTCAATCGGCAGCCATTTCTATTCATTACAATGAACTAAACGTGCTCTAAAGGTTTTATAATTGTATCGATAATGAAATTGGTCAATTCATTCATTCGTCGATTTATAAAATAATTTAATTTTTAAAAGAAAATTCAAGAGCTTGATTTGTACAAATAGCACAGTTCAAAAATAATAACTTTTTTATTTAATACTTATTTCTAATAATTAAGTAATCTTTACAAATAAATTTATTTATGGATCGGATTACCTGTCGAAACGCGAAAATTCATTCAAAATTTAAAAGAGTTTAAGTAAAAACATTAAGCTCGAAATAAAAAGTTAAGCCATTTAAAATATAGGTCAGGCTCGGGTTTAAACATTAAGGCCCAAGTTTGACCCCGACTTGACCTTTTTTTTAGTTTGTAAAATTTTATATTAATATACTTAAAATGACTTTAAGTTAATTATTTAAAAATAAATAGATTTAAATAAAAATTTAATATTAATATTATATTAATATAAAAATAAATAAATTTAAACAAATATAAAATATATTAATATTATATTTAAATTCAATTCAAACCCAATTCCACTCCACGCACCAATGCCTCGTATATACACGCGCTGACCATTTGAGCCGCCAATCCAATGAGCACATTCTTCACGCTTCTAATTTCTATTATAGGTGAAACTACATAAGAAATTCTTATGTCATAGAGATTACATCAAATTAGTCCCTTTAATATTAAACAAATCAATTTAATCCCTATATTATTAATAAAAAAATTAAATAAGGTCAATTGAAAAATAGATAATATTTACTATTTAACATAGTTAATAATGTTAACATTTTTATAATTTTGTAAATAAAATATTTTTCTTCGAAGTGAAATGTAATTTATTTAATTCTTTTTAATAATATAAAGACTAAATCGAACCATTTTAATAGAGGGACTTGTATAGGCCCAAATTTATCCGGGGCCCGTTAGCAAATAAAACCAAACTAATAAAAGTCAAAAAATTTACAGTCCATTACAAATATCAGGACTTAACAGCCCAAACCAAAACAATATCAAAACCCAATAACCAAAAAACCCTAGTAGTCGAAAACTAATCTAAACCAAATAAAAAAAAAAAAAGAAGAAAGAAAACCCTAGCTCTAGCGCCGCAGCCTTCACGCGCTAGGGTAGCTCGCTCGTCGCCCGAAGACCACCATTCTCAACATCTTGCACCAAAATGGCAACCCCAGTCTTGTTGACTTCCTCTTTGACACCTACAAAGCAACAGAACAGGACAACAGGGGGCAAGAAACAACAAAGATAGAATAACAAGCAAGAATAATAACAAAACTTGTATTTCTTCGGGTATAAAAGCCTTGGACCAAATGATGTAATTTTCACACACAGACAGAATCGAATACAAGAAAAAAAGAATTCGAAACAGATTAAAGGTGCTTTTTTATATATATTTTTATTTCGAAGTATAAAAAAAAAAGAATAGAAACTTACAGCGTCGCTTTCGGCCGTCGTTGAGGGTTATAATCGCCCTGGATACCTCGAAACCCATTGGGTTCCCGATGAGGATCCAAAAGCGGCGACTAAGAATGAAACCCCTCTTTTATTTTCTCTCTCTCTCTCTCTCTCTTTTTCTCTCCCCTTTTAGCTTTTTTGTTTTCGGATTTAAAAGGAACCCTAATCGGGTTCGGAAAAAAAGCCCGTTTTCAGGCGCCCTAACAACCGTATACGGCGGATGCCACGGCGGAGGACCACCAGACCCCTGACCGGCCTTAAGAGCCTTTCAGAGAAAAAAAAAAACAAAAACAAAAGAGGAGATATTTTTTTTAAAATAGCAGAACAGACATTAAACGACTTCGTTTTTGCGCTAGGGCCCAGGCATTAAACGGCGTCATTTCGACACACAACAGGCCAACCCGACCCAAGAGCAGGAGATCCACGTGTTTTTTGGCTTTTGGGGTTTATTTCCCTTTTGACCCTCAAGCATTTTCATTTTGTTGCAATCTAGTATTTTCTTTTCTTTTAAATTTGCCCCGCAGATTTTATTTAGTTTTCGATTTGGTCCTTATTTAATATTGAGCGTTTCGAGGGACGGGGATAATTTCACATTTAGTCCTCTCACCTTTACACGCCTTTCGGTTTGGCCCTAAATTTTGTTTTAAAATTACCCATTTAATTTTGTTTTATTTTTAATTTAGTCCATTGCCTTGCTTGCTGAAACGCCGTGCACAAGGATCAGGGGTATTTCCCCATGTAGTCCTCGCTAGTTTCAGCACACTACACTCTAGTCCTTGTTATTTTTTTTATTTACAATATACATCTGTTAATTTTCCTTTAATGTCAATCAAGTCCTTTTATTTTATTATTGTATTTATTCATTTATTTACTTGTATTCTTTTGTTTCTTTCTTTATTTACTTATGTTACCATTCAAATATTGTTGATTTATTTATTCACTTATTTTTTATTTTATTTTTTATCCTTATATACGACTGCTCATTATGCTTCCTTTTTATTTTCTCTATTTGATTTAGTTATACTTCCATTATTTTTACTAACTATTTATTCATTATTATTTTATTATCACACATTCGTTTATTTTATTTATTACCCTTTTCTGTATATTTAACCAATTTATATTATATATGTTTTTCTTTTTTTTATATATATCTATTATTATTATTATTATTATTATTATTATTAATATCATTAACATTACTTATTTTTCCTTTATTATCGTATTAGTGTATGGTCATTGTATACTCATTTGGTGTTTTGTTATTATCAACACTTTAGATATTTTAAGTTGTTAACGTTAAGTAATTTCATTTTTTCGTTACTACACCATGAATCATGTTTAAACACATTTACGTTTTTAACCTAAATAGGTATTGTTTCAAATATCATTAATTTCACTTAAATACATCGGCTAAATTCTCAAAAATAGACAATGTTATATATTCGAATGACTTAGTAAAATTGTGCACTAACTTACGGGATTTTAATCTTCCTCGTTGAATTCGAATAATTGAATATCTTCTCAAAAATTAAAATGCGTAAGATTTCAAATAAAAAATCAAAGACCGAATTATTCTCCAATATTCGAAATATCATATCCTAACTTACGGGATATAACGTTTTGTTGCCTCGGGATAAGAAGGTTTTTTATATATTTTCGATTTATTACGCATTTCAAAACAAAATATACATTAATGCACAAAAAAAAAAGAAGATCCTATTTTAAATTCTTTTCGAAAGCGCCACGAGGTCTTAACCTTCGTAAATGTAATGTAATCGACTCGAATCCGTTTTCCTAAATTTTGAATACCAAAATTATTATTTTAATAAACTAAATCTATTATTAAAATAACTAAATTACGATGGAATCGAATCACACCTCGTTAAAAAGTGGTAGTTATTTTAGTTTTCAAAACCAAAGTCGACAAGGTTCTCTTTGATACTTTAACCTTCTAATATAATACAAACTACCCCTCTTTTTCTTGTCCCAAATTTCATTTTTCATATTTTTTTATCAATTTAATCATTAAGTTTTAATTAGATTTTTGGCTCCTATATTCCAAACCCATTTGCCTACTTCAACTTTGGGGGACTCCATTTTTCTTTGATCAATATAAACCTATCTGGGTATTTCTCAGATTTGCTAAATCTCTATGAATCCCATTCTGGGTCTTCTCCAAATTCACTAATTTCCAATACCCAGATTTCCTTTTACAATTCTCTTTGAAATTTCGTTGTCAAAAAATGACGGGATTCTATTAATATATCGGGGTTTTCAAAGTTTTTTTTTTTTTTTTCATTTCTCTCAAAGAAAAAATGACAAGTGCGACCTTTTCATCAAGTTTATTGGGGTCGTTCCCTGTAGTTACATCAACTAGGCATTGTGATTTGGGTAAAGAAAGGAACAAATTTTGTTGTTTCAATGAGAAAAAGGAGCAAAGAAACGTTATCTGTGCTTGCATGGCTCCTCCTACTAGAAACCTGGGACGTGATGAATTCCATGGAACTAAATTTACTGTAATTATTTCTGTTTTTTTTATTTAATTTAGAAGGATTTTTTATGGAAGTTTATTTACGTTGACTGGAAAATTTTGTGCTGTTTGTTTTAATGGAATCTGCTTGATTGCTAGAAATGTCTTTGCTTATATTATAGGACTTGCTATTACTTTCTTTTTTTCTTGTTTTTGTTTTATGCTTCCAAATTGTTTATAATTTGTTGTTTCAAGGTAATTTTTGCATCCAAATTATGCTTATATTGTCTCTTGCAATTGATCCGTGTAAAATTATCCAACTCTTTTTTTAGGCATTTAGAGATTTTAGTCTCTGTTTCCTTATTGCTATTTGTTTTTGCTTTAAAAAAAGGTAGCTAAGATGCAGAAGTAAAAGGTAGAACATTAGTGGACAAATAAATAAATTGCACTTCCATTTCTAACATAATTGTTTTATTTAAGTATGCAATTTTAATGTTTAATTGTTTAAAAAATTATTATTTTTGTGTCCGAATGAAACATTTTGCTTTTGGAAGAGGAAACAACTAGCAAAAGCAATAACCAAATGAAGCCTTGGAAACTCAAAGATTTGAGTTTACATGTTTTATTTTTAGTTTCTCAGTCTCAACATGGTGATTTTTGCATTTATTTTTAGGAATCATCCAAATATGGGAATTTCAGCAAGGAAGTGAAGCATGAGAATGATTCTGATGTTCTCATTGAATGTCGAAATGTTTACAAATCATTTGGAGAAAAACATATCTTGCGAGGTGTGAGCTTCAAGGTGATTTTCTTGGCTTTAGATATGTTTTATGTTATTTCCGTGAGTGTTTGGACTCCATGTGAACAGATATTTATGGATTGTACTGCATGAGGGTTGTTTACTGTTTGAGCATTTTTAGTCCTAGGAAGAGTTTTCCGACCTATAGTTTCTCGAACAAGTGCATAAGATGACATGGAGTTCTATATTACTATGCTAGACTTCACTATATCCGTTCCAATTTATTTCATCTTCGCTAGACTGAAACTTTTATTTTCCATCACATGAATAAAAAACAGCTTTCTTTCATTTTATTTTCCTATCAGGAAAAGAAATTGGGTTTCTATTTCATGTTTATTTCCTTCTTTACTGATTATTTTTTCTGGTTTATAGCTGCAATGGAGATGGTGATGTAAATGATCAGTTTTAGTTGAGTGTAGTTGATAGTTTTTTTTGTTGATTCTTAAAGGGGATTAGTTCCATTTAGGTGTTTGGTTTTAAATTTCACTAGTTCTATCTGTTTCCTTTCATTGTACTATCTTCCCACTTCAAATCTAATTTAGCTTTTTGATAACATATATGGTTTAGTTTAGGTGGTTTTTAAGGATGTATTCTATATAGCCCCATCTTGATTTTAAGTTTCTTCAACTTTGGGGTCATGAATGAGAATCGGACCTTATGTCTGGACTGCATTGAAGTACTTCTCTCAAATTGAACAGAACTAACTTTGTCTTGAATGATTTAAGGACTTCATACTTTCTGGGTACCCAAAGCATGTTCAAACATGGACGGTTTAAGGTTGGCTCGATCATACCTGACACCTTAGCCATAGACAAATGGGATATATGAGTAACATGTTAGCCTTAACTTGGTGGCATCCTGAATTAGTTGTATCAAGTTCTTATTTACAGTTTACAGTCTTAGATCTATGTCTAGTGTTCTATAATGATATGATATATCCATGTACTTGAATCCTAATTTTGGATCCCTTTTTACCAGTTCCCCATGTCCAAAAATATGAACAAAGGTGAGTTAGAAACATAAATTTTCTTTGTGTACGATCATAGCTTGGTTTTTTGCCATTTCATGTAGTAGTATTCTCTATTATTATCAGTTTTTTCACTTTTATCTATTGGTTCCTAACGTCTCCTTTGATTAATAGATTAGGCATGGTGAAGCTGTTGGAATTATTGGTCCTTCTGGCACTGGGAAATCTACGATTCTGAAGATTATTGCTGGACTTCTTGCACCAGACGAGGTGAGCAATGCTTATTGAGTCTGTCTTCATAGTTTTGGTAATTCGTTTGTGTTGCATATCAATTTATTACTGCTTAGATCCTTATTAAAAGAATACATAACTCTCATGTGTAGGGAGAGGTATATATTCGAGGCAAAAAGAGAATGGGTTTGATTGGCGATGATGAGATATCTGGTCTTCGAATTGGATTGGTAAAATTTTATTTAAGCTCTAAATATGATATATAATTTATCAGTGGCATGATCCATTTCTTTGTTTACTCTTCGCTAACAGGTTTTTCAGAGTGCAGCACTCTTTGATTCTTTGACCGTTCGTGAAAATGTTGGTTTCCTTTTGTAAGAGACAGTATAAATTCTTTCCTAAAAATACTGCATTTTTTCCTTAGTTTTTAGCAATGTTTTTAGAACCGGACTGGTGGTCGAACCGGTCAGGTAATTGGTTTGCCAGTCCGATTAAAAAATTATTGAAAATTCAAAAAATAAAAATAAAGCAACCTGTTTCAACTGGTTCCCGGTCTAAACCGGTTCAAGGCCATTCTCCAGACAGGTACCCCGGCCAGTTCCCAGAGCAACCAGTTAGACTGGCCGGTCCAGTCCGGTTCAAACATCATTGGCTTTTAGGGGGTTATCTTGGATTCTGATTTCCTTTTCTCCCAAAATAAAGTAATTACTTGAGTTGGTTAATGACTTTGTGCTTATTAATGCATAGATACGAAAATTCATGCATGTCTGATGAACAAATTTCACAGCTCGTGACGGAGACCTTGGCTGCTGTTGGTTTAAAGGTATGCTTGTGATTCCACTTTCTTTTCTTGGATAGCATAGAATGTTAATTAGCTGTCCTGGCTCGGAACTTTTTGGCTTGATTCAGAGTTATCCTGTAACAAATAAGTAAGATCTTAGCAAGATGTTGGGTCTGGCTTAAGTGAAAATCAGCATAATGAACAGTTGGAACTTGTTTTCCGTAGTTAATTGTGGAATCTCAATTCTCATAGAACGTAACAAGTGTACGCCTTTACTTCTGTCACCTCTTTCTGCACTGTAGGTGCCTTAATATTTAAGTTTCTGGCTGATTAAAAATTACGACGCAATGTTCTCTTCAGGGAGTTGAAGAAAGATTACCTTCTGAGTTGTCCGGAGGAATGAAGAAAAGAGTTGCTTTAGCTCGTTCTATAATTTGTGACATCTCCAAAGAATCAATTGAACCGGAGGTACAGTAAATTTCTCTTTGAAATTAATGGATGTGGATCGGAAGTTGTAATGTCATATAACTGCCTCGGTTTTGTATCTTAAGAAACATTCAGTTGGTCTTCCTTTCAAGTTTCAACTAGTATCCAGCCGATCCTATTTGCTTTCAGAGTTTAATCCCTAACTGTAGGACCATAAAATTTAGTCCACATTCCCACTGGAGTATATTCCGGCTTGGTCACCTCCTTTTATTTCTCCAGGTGCTTTTATATGACGAACCAACAGCTGGGCTTGATCCAATTGCATCGACCGTTGTTGAAGATCTCATCCGCTCTGTCCATACAAAGGGTGAAGATGCATGGGGGAAACAAGAGAAGATTGCATCTTATGTGGTTGTTACTCATCAACATAGTACCATTCGAAGAGCTGTCGACAGGTTTACCCCGAAATCATGATGTTTTTAATTGGTTTTTTGCTATTATGTTGGATGCCATACTTAATAAACTTCATCTTTACGTAATAGGTTATTGTTTCTTCATGAGGGGAAGGTTGTTTGGCAAGGAATGACCGAAGAATTTACAACGTCGACAAATCCAATTGTTAGACAGGTAATGACTGAAACTAGTTACCAAGAACTTAAAAGAGAATACAGTGTAATTTATCTGATACATATGGGCATGAGTATGGGGATATGACACTTTGAAGTCCCTCGAATACATGAAAAGCTTAGAAAATAATTGACCATACCCGTGTCAGTTACATCCCCTTGTTTGATACTCACATTGTAGTTTGAGTAAACATAGGTACACCTTGTCTCTCTCTCATGAGCAAGAACTAAGGGCAGTCGGTTTAGGATCTTCATGCATTTGTTACTTCTTAGATCATTGTTTTTGGAACTGGACTGGACCATCTGGTTGGACCGGTAGGATTGGGACCTGGCCGGCGCATTGGTCTAGAATAAGGTGTTGGATAGGTTGACTAGTGAACCAGTTGAACCAGCCGGTTCGAATTGGTTGAACTGTTTTTTTTCCTTCTATTTTTAAATGTATAATTTTTATTTTTTAATAATTTATTCAATTGAACTGGTTGGACCTGTCGAACTAGGAAATGGTGGTCTAAGCAGTTCGACCACTAGTCCAATTTTGAAAACCTTCTTAAATGAGTTAATACATATGCTTGTGTCTATATATGTAAGAGAGAGATCCATATATTTTTATGCCCTATTCACATATATCATGCAGGTTGAATTTTGAGTAAATTTAATGTTATATATATCGATAAATTCAACAGATGGATTGTGTGTGTTAATATATATACCAACATCTATGATCTTATTTAATTGCCCTTATGTTTTTCAGTTTGCATCTGGGAGTCTGGATGGTCCAATCAGATATTAGAGGCACATATATACAAAGGTTTCAAAAGATCAAATTTGGTCATTGAATTTCCTTTTAGCTAGGATTCTCAGGAAAATTAAGTAAAAAAATGTCAATTTTCAATGTTTGGCATTGTATTTGCAGGTCAATGTTGTTTTAGATCAGTGTAGCTCTTTTGTTTTGGGGGGTTGGTTACCTTTGCTATTATCTTTGCAAGTGTACTTTCCTGTAAACAGACCTTTTTTTCTACAACAGAAATAAAAAAATCCTGCACTCTGAGAACATACCATTTTTTTAGTGTAAAATGACAATTATTGGATGCAAAGAAATAATCAAAGACAAATCCGAAGCTTAATTTAGTTGATTCGTAAAGTTATTCTTACGGTTTTGCCTTTTAATTATATCATTATTATCTTATAGTGATATTTGAATTGGATTGGATCGGTTGAGTTGGGAACTAATTGGTATATCGGTCTAAACACAGCGAATCAATTTTTGAGCGAATCATTCGGAATTTGTAAAAAAACCAAAAAGTTATATAAAAATATATTGACGGTTGAATTAGTTTTATAAATTTTATAAATATTTTTTTATTATTTATAAAAAAATTATTTATTTATTTAAGTTTTATTGCACCAATGATTGAATCGAGAATTAGTAGTTTGAACCTTAAAACGACATTGTTAGGAAAAGTAACTCCAAATCTTGAACATATGCCTTAAAATAGACACGAAAAATATTGGTGTGGTTATTAAAACAGTATCTACTTTTTTAGAGACTATATATTTTGTTAAAATATGTTACAGTTTTTTATACTCTTCACAAATTTAAATTTTAGTCCTTATACTTTTACTTTTAAGAATTTAATCTCTACTCTTTATATTTCAAAAATTTAAATTAATTGTTAATAGTGTTAAATTGTTTTTAACAACTAATCGGTAGGTATTGATTCATTGTACAATTGTTGGATCGTCGCTTGGAGCTTACTATCTAAATTTAAAATAAAAACTTAACAACTCAATAGCTTAAAATAAATACTTTTAAATAATTCAATGATTATTTTGTAACCTTTTAAAATTAAATGACTAAAATGTAAACTTATTAATAGTTTAATGACCTTGGTGTAGTTTAGCCATAATTTATTACAAAATAATTTAAATTTTAATAAATAAATAAAAATCTAAACAGAAATATGAAAATTATGAGCGTGGGAAACGGACAAAAATTTTCCGCCAGTTATTTCTACCGCGTTCTTCGGTTTCTATTTTTTTTCGTTAATTTTAATTATTATTAATATTATTCTAAAAATATATATAAATTTAAAAATGGAAAAAAAATAAAAATTCAAAACTGCTTCATTTTCATGCATTCATCCCAACTCTGTATTAAGAAAAAAAAAAAAAAATTCTTTCCTATCATATAATATATATACAATCCTTTTCATGTATCTATTTTTTTTTTTTGAAAATTTTCTTGGAAAACGTTTTCGTTTCTTATCTAAGGACACCCCATTTTTAAGCTTCAAGCCAGAAGCAAAAAGTTGTTTTTGTTTTCATGTTTCGTCGATATGAAATCAGTACATTTTGTAAGTTTTTTTTTTCTTTAATAATAAAAGTTGATAATAATTAATTCCCTGATTACCTTTTCTACTTTTCTCTTCATTTTTTCTCGTTCGTGCAGAATCTTATTTATCTATGCTTAGAACTAGGAATTTGTATGTTGGAACAGTCGTGGTTTTTTTCGGCTCTATTTTCATCTTTATTTTTGTTTTTTTTTTCAGTAAAAAAAGTAAAGAGAGTAGAAAAAGTCAGAATTATATTTGAATTGAATTTGAATTTTTAATTCTGTGAAATGTCATCTAATTTTATATGCAAAATACTGTCTTCTTTTTTTATTTGCACAAATTTCAGGGCATTCAAGTTATTTGTATATGTGTGTCTATGTGTATATAAAAATATATTGGAAATTGAGTTTCTTTTTTTCTTTTTGCTTGATGCATTTGTTGCATGATGTTGTTATGCTATGAAATTCATTGATTTTATAAAGAAAAGGGGAACTTCTTCATAGTCTCTATGCCTCACTCTTCAATGAAGCTTATTGGTTATTCACTTAATAATTTTGAAGTCTTTTTTTATTTTTTTATTCTCCTCTGTTTTACGGTCAATGTTCGGAGTTTATGGCTGTCTCCCCCAGCAATGTCATCTCCAAAGTTTGAACCTAAATCTCCCCTTGGGAATGCAATGTGCCTACCATTGCATCTAATACTTATCTGTAGTTTTGAAGTCTTTTGATTCTTACCAGAGACAATATTAATTAATAATATGCTTTATAGATGTTTAGATTCGCGATTCACTAATGTTTCTGAGGTCATAATTTGAAAGTATTTGTGTCCCCTCCTATCTGCTTGTTGTCCAATTGCATGTGATTCTTTAGTTAATTATAGAAGCTGCATCGATGTTTACATCCATGAATCACTAATGTTTACTCTGTTATAATTATAGAAGCTGCTTCAATGTTGACATCCTTGAATCACTAATGTTTACTCTCATAATTTTAGAATATTTATGAAATCTAAATTGCTTGTTTTGTTGGCTTTTAATTCCTTTGTTAGATATCAATGTTTATGATTATGAATCATTAATGTTTCCTATGTCATTATTTGAGAATGTTTGTGTCCTCATAGCTGCTTGTTGTCCTATTACATATGATTCTTTAGTTAATTATAGAAGCTGCATTGATGTTTACATCCGCTAATCACTGATGCTTACTCTGTTATAATTATAGAAGCTGCATCAGTGTTTACATTCTTGAATCACTAATGTTTATTCTGTCATATTATTTGAGAATATTTACGAAATCCAATTTGCTTGTTTTATTGGCCTTTAATTCTTTTGTTAGATATCAATGTTTATGATTATGAATCATTAATGTTTACTATCCATTGACTCATTATTTCGATGAATCATTTCTTTTGACAGAAGAAAATTATGTAAACACTTACTCGAAATCTTCATATTGCCCTCTGATAGAAATAGAACTTTACTCAATTTCATCATTGGTAAATTTACCAAGGGCTATGTCAAAATTTTGGAATATTTTTGCTCCCCAATTTGCTTGGTTGCCTATTCCTCTAATTCTTTAGTTAGTCATAGAATCTGCATCAATACTTATACTTGCTGATTACTAGTGGTTACCATGTCATAATTTGAGAAGATGTGTGCCCTCCAATCTGCTAGTTGGATTTCTAATTGTTTAGATCGTTATATATTTGTTTTGTTATATTTGACAGATACCTCTGATAGCTGAACGGAAAGGTTGGGGTTCATGTCTTTGTAGCATCGTTCCAGCCACTGCTTTGCTTTCTATAGTTTACCTTCTAGGGTTTTCAAATGTAGAAACAGAAAGTAGAGAGGTATATTTTCCATTTTAGATCCCATATGATATGAATTTTGTTGCATTATTTGACTTTCTATATGTGCTATAGCGGGTCTCTCTCTGTATGGTTTTCTTCATTTACATCGTCTAATTAATATTCACACCGTTTAATATTCTGTGGATTCCCATCAACTTACAGTTGAACATGCATTTTTCCCCTATGGGTTTAAGTATGAAATTTTTAGGTTGTTTGTTATCTCCAATAATTTAATGGTCGAATATGAACCTTTTATCAGTTTTTCTTTTTGGAAGTCAGTGCCATATATCGAATAGAAAGAGATATATTGATGGATATCTAGAATGAAAGTTGTTCCCTTTGTGCAGACATGGGGATTAGCTGATATTTTGCAGAGCTCAAATGTTGGTAATTGCAAGGTTCGTTAAGGAGACTTTAAAGATTTTGCTTAAGCACATCCTTATTTATGAAAATGTTTTTCTGGCAAACAAGAATCCATTTTCTGTTTCATATTTTTAGAACCAGTGCAAGCCTCCCGGAACTGCGCCATTACCTGAAGGTATCATTGAAAATACATCAAACTTAGAGATGCGACCTTTATGGGGCTTCCCAGAGGTAATGTTTTAATCAATGTGAGTGAGCATGGACTTTCCCGTAACCAATATGAATGGGCACATAACCTTGTAAACATGTTTCTCACTCGAATTTTGAGAATAGAATTTGTGGAGCATACACTTTCCCACTTGAAACAACTCTATGGAAAAAACTGCACCTTACTGTAAACCTCTGGCTGAGTAAAGCGCATGCAACTTTAATTAAACATACAACTTTGATGAGTTTTATTAGTAAAGTTGGAATTGCACCATTGCAGCACATTCATGTCTCTGGATATTCTTGAATCGCAGATAGTTTACAGTTGGTTGATTTGTTGTTTGAATTTAGATTAGAAGGATAGAACCTCTTTTTAGCTAACAGATTAATAATTCTTTGTGCACTTTTGGTTTTGACAATTTCCATTTTTGCAAATAGAATAATGTTAATTCATTGGAAATTCAGTATTGGAACTTCAGAACTATGTTGCTCTGACTCTCTATTTTTCTCAAAGTACCCGAGTTTGACGTATATGCTGGGTATGGGTATATGAACATCCAAGGGTCCTCTAAATACATGGAAATCTTGTAAAAGAATTAACACATGGTGTATGACTTTCATGTCAAAATTATCATGCTGCTAATTCCTCCAGGGGCAATTCATTTTGTCAATGTGACACTGACATGTCTGATGTGGCCATACTAATTTTACTATTGCACTACTGTTTGGACAGAAGGAAAATACTTCTACCAGCTTATTTGCACTTGCTGTTGGAATAAAGCAAAAAGATCTAGTAGACAAAATGGTCAAGATGGTAAATGATAATTCCTTTGTTCTTTAAAGTATACCAGTTGCTTGTATATATTTTTGAGTTTGATTGTTCTTTGTTTTCTATTGTATAGTTTCTATCTAGTGATTTTGTAGTTATGCTTTTCCATTATGATGGTATTGTTGATGAATGGAAGCATTTTGAATGGTGTGATAAAGTCATACATGTTTCTGCACGCAATCAAACTAAATGGTAAGGAATCTTTCCAATCCCATAACAAATTATAGGGAAGTAGCATTATTCTAAATTTCTCCTGAATTTTGTTTCTGGGTGACTAGGTGGTTTGCAAAGCGTTTCTTACACCCTGATATTGTTTCGGAATATAGTTACATTTTTCTCTGGGATGAGGACCTTGGAGTTGAGCATTTTCACCCGAAAGTGTACGTTGAATGCAATTATCCATATTAGAACACGGATTATATGTTAGAAGCTCTCTGCTCTTTTCTGTCAATTTGAGAAATGAAATTCTTTTATAGTTCAAGTAGAAAAACGTTGCTAATAAACTTATGCTGTGTGATAATTAAGATGCATTTAAATAACTCAGAGGTTCTGAAACGTGCACAAATGTGGAAATCTATGATGGCTTTCGTTGAACAGTTCTACTAGTAGTTTAGCAGTGATAGCCATGGACTATTCTTAGTTATGCCCTGTCTATAGAATTAAGAATGACTGTGAAGCCTGATAGAGATGGTTTGCTTCAGCTGATGATATTCTACCTGCAGTTGAAATTGCTTAATGCTGTATGTATTGATGTTCAGTTTTTGTCCTTTCAGTTGCATTTTCAAAGTGTAGTTCTATCATGTGTTGAAGGAAGTATGATAGTTACTGCAAGTGCAAAGCTTATGAAGTTGTTTGTTTCCTTTCCCATGTCTGCTAAATTTTGCTATATGTTTGTTTAAAAGGAGAAAGCGTTTTGGCTATTAAATAACTGCATCTTATTTAATTACCACTGATATTCTATTTTATAGATTCAAAATTTAAAATCTATAACTTAATTTGATTACTCAGATATGTGTCAATTATTGAGCATGAAGGGCTTGAGATATCGCAGCCTGCACTTGATCGTTCTAAATCAGAGGTACACCATCAAATTACTGCACGTGAAAGCAAATCAATAGTGCACAGGTTGTTGTAGTCATTTATTTCTCGATATCTACTCTGAAAGCTACTTGTGCTATACATTGCATATTCTGAATACACTACTTTTGTAAACCATGCACAAATTTGTTTAATACATAGTCTATTGAAACTAGTGACTTAATTTGCTTCATTGTGTATGGTTTCTCATTGCAGGACAGCTTTCAAATCAGGTGCTAATGGGAAGCATTGTGATGCCCATAGTAAAGGACCCCCATGCACAGGGTAAAATATCAGTAAAATTACTAAATATTCTCCATTGGTTCTTAGAATTTACTTATTCTTCACAAAATAATTAAGCTAAGAAACTTTCATTTTAATTCTATTGATGTGAGAGGGTATTTTTTCTACTGAGATTCACAAAAGAATCTATGCTTATAGAAGCTATTATTGTGCAACTCAACGAAATTAATGAATTTGAAACCTCTGTCAAATTTTGGTTTTGCTTACCAAATCTAAGAAACAAGAGAATGTTACAGGTGGATTGAAATGATGGCCCCTGTTTTCTCGAGAGCTGCCTGGCGTTGTGTATGGTACATGATTCAGGTTTGCCTTTTAGACTCGGATTTTTACATCCTTATTCTTGCCTCTTTTCTTTCCTTAACTTCTTCCCTCTTTTTTGGGTGGGACATGGGGTTCAATTGCTATATATCTTTGCCATCATACCAGTTAATGCTAAATACAAAATGATACATAATATGGAGCTGAGTTTAACTGAAACATGATTTTTAGGTTAACTGAATGATTGATGAGAAGGATCTGGTTTGCATTTTTTGTTTCGTTAATGTTTTTGAGATTTGTTACGTGTACGGTGTGTTTGGAAAGCCATATGGTATTTGGATTTGGGTGTAATTGCTTGTAATTGCACATGTGTGGCATTTTTGGGTAGCCATTGTAATTAGTAGGTCGCACTAAATTGAGAGGAATTGTAGCACCTCAGTTACTTGCTCCAATTCTTACGAGGGGGTTGAGAATTGGGGGAATTGCACAGGGTAATTAGCCGTGATGACTTTCAAACTTTTTAAAAAAAATTTTATTCTAGGAATTAGAATTCCTTGTAATTACAAGAGGGTGTAATTACTAGTTTAGTAATTACACTTTCTAGCAATTACTCCATGGTGTCCAAACACACCCTCAAACTTTGCTCTAGTTTTGCAAGCCTGTGAATGTTCCTTGGTCATGCTATTTAAAGGTTTATAAAATTGCCTCATACATCAGTTTTTCTTTCTTTCTTCCTCTTTTAATGTAACATCCTTATCTATTTACATTCTTTTGTTTATTTATCTTTTTCCAGAATGATTTGATCCATGCCTGGGGTATAGATATGCAAGTTGGTTATTGTGCACAGGCAAGCTACTTAAAGTGGGTTTTCATCATATTTTGCTAAAGCAATAGAATTTTGCTTAATCTGTATTTTAATAGGGTGATCGAACCAAAAATATTGGTATTGTGGATGCTGAGTATGTAGTCCACCACAATCGTCCTACTCTAGGGGGCATAGGTGCAAAAAATCGCTCTACTGCTAGAGGTCGACGGCTGGACAAGGTTAGAAATTGATATCTATTTCCACAAGATCTTAACAGGTACATTATTTTCTGTATTCAAGCATTATCATCCTTTAGTAATGGTGGTAAGCAATTTCTAGAAATGCTTTACTGCTGTTGTACTGATTACTTTGTGGTTAGTTGCATCTTATGCCAGGCTGGTTAAGGCTTATTTTGGCATTATGGTTGATTTGCAAAACTGTGGTTCAAACACGGTGATGCATAAGATGCAGCTAAGTAAGCCTTAATATCAAGAAGTCCAGTTTATGCAACTAACGTATTCAATGGTTGTGGTGCATAAACTAAAATATTCTTAACGGTACCGATGCTGGACTTGAGTTTTTTTTTTTTTTTTTTCCTCTAAAATCTACATATTTGGACATTTTAAGCTTAATTTTTTTTCGTCAAACAATAACAAGGAATTTCTTAACAAAGCACATAAAACACTTGAGCTCCATACCTTTAAACCACAGCTTTGCTTTTATTGGTGATTTAGGCCCTCAAGTACTTGTGTGTTCATATGTGAAATTAACATTTGGAACATATATTTGTTTAAGACATATGAACAATTTTTGTAGAAAGGGTTGCCAAATGGTGAAAATCATACATTCACGGCAGAAATCTTGCATATTAAAGTGTAAACATATGTTCTTTGGTATTAAGTTCTTCGCAAGCCCTCTAGATTTAAGGAACAGTAGATTGATGCAGACAAATGAATTAAACAAAATTGGCGGCAGAGCATATCTCTTATTCTGTTTAATTCTATTCAGCAGTTCTTTAAGGTTAAATTGCTACTGCTATCTGTCTGTCCAATTTAAAATGTGTGTTTGAAATCTAGAAGTTCTGAGCTTTTATATGTTGTATAAGAGGATATCTAAACTCAAAACTACAGGCAAGGGATTATTCACCATTACCATTGGTTTGAGAATGTCTTACATCGCTCCATGAGTTGCTTTAGTTACTAGTTCTTACCCTTGAACAAAGATCATTGCAATGCAAATGTTGTCTTTAGTTACATGAGTTGCTTGTTTTAGCTATATGTGTCAAATTTTATGTAAAAATTTAACCTGTTAAACACAATTATTATACAAAAATTGATTATTGTGCACAAGCAAGCTATTTAAAGTGGGTTTCTCTCTTATTTTGCTTACCTAAAAGATTGTTGCTTAACATGTTTTTCTTTAATAGGGTGATCGAATCAAAGGTATTGTTGTGAATGATGCATACATACTGCGCCACTATGTTAAAGCAAAGAAAAAAAAGGTTAGAAATTTGATATCTGTATCAATAAGTTAGCGGTACATAGCTTTTCCAACCCCACCCCCCACCCCCAAAAAAAAAAAAAAAAAAAGATTTTAATGGTACATTATTTTCTTTATTTAAGCAAATATACTCGAATGATGGTGCTCGGCAGTTTAGTGATTGCTGCATCTCTGCTCTAGGTTCCTGCTAGTGCTTTACTGCTGTTGTGTCGATTACTACATTTGGAAAAACTGTGTTCTTTTAGCCAATGCTCTCTGCTATTACTGGTGATTAAGGCCTTGATGTACTTGTGTCCTTATGCAAAAGGGACAAAATTTATTGGGAACACGTATTAGGATATAAGGACAATCTTTGTAGAAGGGATGGCCGAATGGTGAAGTCATATACAGTATATGTATACATGAGTGTGTGTGTATAACACCACAGCTCCATTTTGTATTTCTAAACAATTTCATTCACAGCAGAAAGCATGCATAAACGTATGTGCTCTGGTATTAAAAAGATTAAATATTAATATTATATAAGTACAGTAAATATTTAACAAAACTGTGTATTTGACTAAATGTAAGAATATTTAATATAAATTCAAGGTTTAATTTAATGAAAAGAATTAAAAAAAAGTTTAAAACGGTTTATAGGGATTTTGTTGGTTTTTCCTTTTTAAGTTTTTTATTGGTTCAACCGATTTGAAAGATACCTGGTTTAATGATATAGGGCAGTCCAGTCTGATTTTCTAAACACTGCTATTATCTGTCATCTTGGAAGTCCAGTGGATTTCTTGTGCTGGTTTATTGGTTGTTCAATGCTCCGAATGTTCTTTTTTCATCTTTCTGGTATCTGATTGTATGTTGTATAAGAGTATATTTAAACCGAAATCTACCGGGAACGGATTAGAAACCGATACCATTGATTTGAGAATGTCTTAAAATCTGTACATGAGTTGCTTGCTTTAGTTACACCAAATCCGAACCCCTGAAAAGATTTCTTTTAGATAAAATGTGAATTAATTGGTTAGCTTGTGCAAATATAACGGCCATCGCTATCTGTGAAAATGAAAACTATGAAAATGTATGGCCTGTCGTATTCTTTCCCGAGTCAATTGTGGTACCTTCGGTATTTTGTCTTGGCTAACTATTTGGTCTGTTTCTGTATTGCAGAAACCTAGTCGTCCACAAGATCCTAGAGTGGAAGTAAGTATCTGGGTTTATTGCTTTGCATCATCTTCCTTATGGTATGCATTATTGATTCTTATCAATGTTTGTCTGCCGCATGCATTCTCGATCCTTAACGGAAACTTAGTATATTCATCATCCTGTACCAAATTGGGAACCGTCTTAGATTTACAGCATGTGTTCCGTATAAGTCTTATGCATGGTACTTTGAGGTGCTGGCTTGGAGATTTAGCCAAAGGAGAACTTATTCGATCCCTGTTCTGTGTAAGTCTTATGCATGGTACTTTGAGGTGCTGGCTTGGAGATTTAGCCAAAGGAGAACTTATCCAATCCCTTGTTGATTATTCGTTGTAAATAGAGTTCAAATGTTGAAAACGTCAAAAGATCTTTTTCTAGGCGTTGACTGACTTGGCAATCATTTAAGTGCGCACAAAAACACTGGTTATAATGATCGGAGTACGAACTTGATCTGTACAGGTAAGGAGGCAGTCCTACGTCGAGTTGTACTTTTTCAGACAACGATGGGAGAAAGCTGTGAAGAACGATAAGTGCTGGGTCGACCCATATCACTAGCAAGAACATTGACTGCATTCTCCGATTTTGTTGGCTCAGGTAAAACTGTGTAAAGTGTTACATACCATTGTGCATCATAGTCATAGGATGTTGCTAAATGGGAGGAAGAGATTTAAGCAGGTACTTTTTCCAAACAAAATTGCGCGATATGGAGCTGAGCTCGGTGCCTGCTTCAGTTCATTTGTTTATATTCGAAATAGGTACCGGATTAAATCATTCGATTATTTAGTGGAATAAAGAGAATATAATGTTTTATAGGAACTGGGAGGAAAATAATAAGAGCCTTCTTTTAGCTTACTGATTTTATCTGTAGTGTCAACTTATAGCTTCTTGCTTGAAGCCCAAAGCCTGAGGATAAGACAATGATGCAGATATCTAGATTCAAAATTTAAATTTATTAAGGGTAAATTAAATTAGTAGTCCCTATGCCTTTTTGTTACTCAATTCAACTATGAAAAGTTACAAAATGATCACCCAATTATTCAATTTTATCTTTTTTGATTACAAGTCGATTAACATAAAATTGGAAACACTAAAAATTCAAGTTGGCTAACTATGGTAGTCCCTTTGTACATCACTTATGACTCTTGTTGGTGGAATCAAACCAAATTGATTGGACGGAAAATTAAATGTGACAAAAGAATTGAATTGGTTTTTAAATAATTTTTAATTGTTTATTTAATTATTATTTGATCGACAATTAAACCGATTGAATTGATAATCAATGATCTAACTAGTTTGATGATCAATCCATATTTTAAAACATCTACGAGATACTCGAATTATTTGAATCGAAAGACATGCAACATGAGAACGAAAAAAAAAAAAGAAGTTTCCCTCTATTTCATGAGATTTTTAGAGAATAACATTTAATTATAAAATCATAAATGACAATTCATGTAATGTAATATAAAGTTATATTATATTATATTATTAAAATAAAGAGATTTAATCTAAAATTACAACAACATAAAAGGGTTAAAACACTCTTAAAGCATAGATATAATGTAATAGTAGAAGATTTATTAGTAAATTGACTATACCTCTTTAAAGGTTTGTGTTTAAACTATTAATTTTATCTTATTTTATCAAAATATTACCGACCAATAAAAACATGACGGATGGCATGTTTTTATCGGATGTTATAATTTTTTGATAAGATAAGATAAAAATAAATAGATTAAATACCATTGACAAAAAAAGGGACCAATTTGAATTAAGGTATAGATATTTAGTCCCGAATTTAAACAAATCACTCATCACAACAACGATACGTATAAAACATATCCATCACTTTAGAGCAATCGGGGCAAACCATAATACCCGGAACCCGACCCAGAACTGGCAAATGAACCTTGATACAGCCATGAACATCCTTCGATATCACCTCTTTGTAATGCTTCACACCTTCTAAGAACCGTAGTCCAGTAGTGTCTTGTCTCCAATTCAGGTAATTCGACATGATGGTTAAACCCGTTTCGCCGTCGGTTGTTACCATCGGGTCGGGTCCCATCGAGAAAACGGCCCACGATTCGCCTTTTCCGCCATGGCCGGCCACTTTCAAAGCTTCATGGATCACTACATCAGTTTTATAGGCGGTGGTTGTTTTGCCGTGTCGGATTTTGGCGTGTAATATGCTTTCTAGTTTTGTCCAGAACCGCCACCGGAACTCCGATTCGATGACGTTGATGTCACGGCTGAGGTCGGTTTTGATAAGCCTAATTTGGATTTGTTTTTTCCGACGTAAACTAGTTTTAAGGTAACGCCGGCGGCGTAGGCGGCGTATTTGACTTTCTCGGTGAATTCTTGAATCCATGAAATGTCACCTCCGCCGAATAAGCAAACGAATGTTGTTCGATTCTCTATCTGATAAAATCATGGACCAAAATAAAAGAAAAAATAATCGTTAATGAAATTGTAAATTTTGAACACAATTCGAAATTTCATTCAATAAATCAATTTAATTTAATTTTATTATGAAAATCCACAATCCATTAAACTCAAATTTAAAATAATTGAATAAATAATTTAAAATGAGTTAAACTTGATTATCAAATTTGAATAACAATTTAAAATATTTCACTTGAAAAATCCGATTGATAAACTTGAATGATTTAAACCTAAAATGAACTGAATCTAAAACAATCTAAACTCGAAATAACCCAAAGCGAAAACCGACTGGTACATTATTCTTATATTGGGCATTGAACATTTTTTATCTAAGTTAATCTCTAAATTTGACAATTGTTTCTGCATTGTAGACTAAATTTTAGGATTTTCAAATAATATTAAGGATAAACTTGAACAAAAAAAATTTCAAGCTTCAATACGAGAACAATTGCTAAATTCAGAGATTAATTGAGATAAAAAAAATTCAGACCATAATATGAAAATAACTATCAAATTCAGACACCAAAAAGTGATTTAACCCTTTTACCTCGTTAATTTAATTTAGTTTGAATTCAAATTAAACAATAAAAAATTATTTAATTAATTAACTTTAATTTTAAAATTTATAAACGTTAATTAATATAAAATATTTAAAAGAATATATATGAAGAGAGTTTTATGAATGTATGCAACGTACCCATGAACGTAATTCGGGGACAATGAAGTCATCAAGCACCAAATCAAGCTTCCAACCATGTCGTTCATCGATAGAGTTCCATAGAATCTGCTCGGTTTTATCACTAAATGGGAAAGCCGTGTTCCCCCAAGTCCATAACATGGGGAGAGCATTTTGGCACACCACTTCCCCGGCCGAAGTCATCGACACTGCGATCGCCTGCCTTATGAAATGCCACTCTTTCTTCACAAACTCGACGACATCAGCCTCGACCCTTGTTGGCTCCACTGCCACACTCCATTTCATCAACTGTTTAAGCTCCCAAAATCGTTTCAAATAGTACGACATCGACAAGTCGATGATCGGGAGCCAAACGATCTCATACATTTGGTCGTTTCTTTGGTACAACCAATTGAGAACCTTGATCTCATCGATAGAGATGTCGAGATCCGATATGAGGAACAATAGATGCTTATTTCTTAGATTTTCAAAGCCCTGTTTGTTTATTCATGTCAGAAATGGAATCAATAATTGTCGAAAGGGTTAATATTTGATGCATGACAATGTATATTTATAATTTAGTCCCTTTACTATGTTCAATTTTAGGATATAATCCTTCTATTTTAATTTGTTATAATTTGATCCTCTACTTTTATAATTTTATTAATAGGTCTAAATTGATAACATGGTTAGTTGCTACCATAAACTGATGCTTTAACTTTTTTTTTTTTACTATTATATGTTCATAATTAAGATCACATGAAAATCCAATCAATCATATTCAATAATATATTTACATCGCAATGAACGCTCAAAATTTTTTAATTTTTAAATTACATAATTATTTTAACGGCAGCAACTAATAGGATTATCCATTTGGACCTACTTATAAACATTATAAAAATAGAGGATGAAATTATACCTAATTAAAGTAAAAGGACTAAATCACAAATTATAGCATAGTAAAGGGACTAAAACAAAAATTGATCCAGCAATATTAGATGAAAACTGTAATTAAACCAAATTACCTGAGTTCTCACGTAATGCATGATTTTGTCGATGAATTCTGAGATGCTGATTTTAGTAATACGTTTGGTTATATCTTCATATGTGTATTTTTCTGCATGCCATTTCCATTATATGAATATTCACAATATTTTTAAATAAAATTTTAAAAACAAAAGGAAATAATTACTTGAATTTGGATATTCAAATGTATTATCTGAAAAATAAAATAAATTATGACATTCAAATTTATTATATGTAAAAGTAAAACAAATTTTGAAAAAAAAAATCCAAAGGTTAATACTTTATTTCGAATCTGTCGTAAATGATAATTATAATATTTGAAATAAAAGTTTATTTATTATATAAATTTTTAATAAAAATATTTATTTGTGGTATATAAAAGGCTTACCAGCATCCCTTAGGCAAAGGGTTAACTTCTCTTGAAGGATGCTATTTATATGGCTAACTTCATTTGCCAAGACATTTAATTCTTGGATTGTGGATTCAAAATGGTCCCTGAAAATAATTTTAAAAAAATATTTCATAAATAATATTTCATGCATAATATTATATAATTTATGCACTATTAAGTCAGCTGAAATGAAGATAAATAAATTTATTTTTAAAATTTGAAAGAATGTCATCTTTTTCTATTTTTCCAAAAGACTAAATAGTGAGGTTTTATTTATGATTTGGTCCATAAATTACACATTTTTTCTATTTTGGTACATAATTTTTTTTTTTTTTTTGGTTTCGTTTTGATATTTGAACTATTATTTTCAACCCTTTTTACCCCCAAAATTATCGGTGACTGATAAGAATATATCACGAGTCAGAAAATTTTTTGGGGGTTATTGGGAAGAAAATGATAGTTCATGTATCAAAGTGTAGAGGAGAAAAGTAATTCAGAGGTCAAAAGGTAAATTAAGCCAAATCGTAATCAACATACAGTGGCAGAACTAAATTAGAGCCAGAAGGGACCTTCCCCCTTCCCTGTTGGTAAAATTTTAATTAAACCCTTTAAAATATTTAAAAATTTTAAATAGCTTCAAAACTAACTGGCTTGTTCCGCCACTACCAACATAATAACTCTCAAATATTAAAAACAAAAAAGCTTACTGCTTTTTGCTTAAAATGCTTGTGATTTGCAAAACAATCCGAAGGATCTTGTATGCAGCTGTGGGGAAACAAGCAATGGCATCTTTGATGGAGTGGGCCTCTTTGGGAATGCGAGAAATGGAAGGGGCCAAAAAGGCCAAGTTAGTGTTGGCGACATCGATCATGGCCTTGAAAAGCCCGATGCGTTCGAGCACGGTGAAATCCGTGGTGGTATAACGGTGGCCTTTGACGGTTTCAACGTACATGGCAATAGGGTCGGTGTTACGATGCTTGACAAGCATTGACGACTCACCAACACTGCATGCGAAAGCGGCCATCGCCAACACCACTTTGGCGTTCCATGAATAGTCTTTCAGCCTTCGGAGCATTTGCATTGTTGTTTCGTCCACACTGCTTGCCATTGTTGATACGCTGCATGACATCTGCATTTAAAATAGTAAGTATTTTCCGTAAAAGTTAAAAATTTTGAGATTAGGTTGTTCTTAAAATCGTCAGTATTTTGTTAAAATTTGAAATTCTTTGGACTTAAAAAAGAGAGTTAAAAGTTAAGTCCTCTAATTGTTTTTATTTAAAAATCTTAGTCCGGTTATTAAAATTATAAATATTTTTATTAAAATTTGTGAACTTAAAATTTTGATTAGGTTGACAACATATGATTGACTCACAAAAAAAAATGTTAAAATTTGAAAAAATTTTACAAAAATATCAACAATGATAATGATTGGACTAAGCTTTTTAAATTGAAAAAGTAAGTGTATGGGCCAAATCTCAAATTCTATACAACTACAGGGACTAACAATTAGGGGTATTTAATTGGTTAACCGACCCAAACTACCATTAACCGAATTAATCGACCCTTTTAAACCTTTAACCGTTAACCGAACTGAACTTTTTTGGTTAATTCGGTCGGTTAACCGAAATAACCGAAATTTATATGTTTTTTGTTTTTTGGTTAAAACAAGTATAAAATATATAAAAAATTAATCGAATTAACCGAATTTAATATATGTAAAATATATATAAAAAATATAAATTTTCAGTTAATTAACCGATTTTGAACTGAATTAATCATTAACCGAACTTTCAAAAAATTATTAACCGACTCCAATCGAATTAATTCGATTAACCGACAAATTAACAGAATTCAATTAATTAACTGAATTAATTCAGTTTTACCCCAATTTTGAGCGTACATTTTAACTTTAATTAAACTTTTTTTTTTTTGAGGTAACCTTAATTCAACTTTTTAGTAAGTGGTAGTATTCAACGTATACATTTATACACCGTAAGGTGAAATAAATATAAATTTTATTATTAATATTTAGATTTAATATATATGTTGTTAGTGTATAAACTTACATACACCTGCAATTCATGAATGCTAATGGATAATAAATAAATAAATTATTTGTATTTATTTTTAAGTTTTATTTAATAAAGTGTTTGTTGGAAATAAAGAATATTTCAAAAGATTTTATTTTACTTCACTCAGTTAAATCATTTTTTTTTTTTTTTTATAAATTATAATCAAGCTTTTGTGCTGGACTGTCCAAATTTTCGATTCATACTGCAAAATATTTATTTTTAGATAAAATATTATTTATTATTTTATAAAGAAAAAAAGTAAAAGGTGGCTTAGATTTTTCTAATAAAAGTAAAGTTAAATAAAATTTTATTATATATTTAGTGGGTCAAAAGTTTCTCTTCATTAAATCTAATTATTAATATTATTATTCAAATACTCAAGCATAAGATAATGCATAACTATTCTCAATTCATTTTCTATGTGAATTACACCATTTAAATTTAAATTTAAAATATTTCAATCTAAATAAAAATAATTGAATATTTATGGATATTCGAACCCGTAGAATGAAAATAGAAAAAGAAATAACAATTTACCTCACAAGAGAGATTTCGAATATTTTCCAAAGCTTGATGCATACCGTCCACAGTTTTCAGCTTATTGATCATATCGGTTAATTGTGCATATTGTTCAACACCCTAAATCGAATATCATAAATATATATCATTTATCTCATAATAACTTTTAGTGCTGGTAAATTATATATATATTGTCAAAGATTAGATCTTAAGTAACACCCTTAGTATGTCTATTTGAAGGGGGTTTTATTTTTCAATTCTACGAGAGTTGAGTGCTTGATTATTTGAAAAGGCGATGGATTCAATGAGTAAAAACGTCTCGTTGGCTACCTGGGAATGCCAACTATGCTATAGAGCACTTATGGATAAAAATGCTACTACTTGAACTAGCTCTCAAACCTATGCCCTATAACATATAGCAATGTGCATGATTCGCCTTTTTAAGCACTTAACGAGACACTCTCGTTATGTTAATTTGTCACTTCGAACTTTTAACAAAGTCAGAAGATGAAATCTCTGTCGTTAGAGTTGAACTTAAGGAGGGAAGAGAGGCAACGCCCAAATGAAAAATTACTAGTCTAGTCTATTTACCAATAATGAAATTATAAAATAATATATATGATAAAATTTTACCTTGACTCTCAAAAAAAAAACTTTTCAATCCCTTAAAAATGATGAAACTATAAATTAACAAATAATAAAATTATATTTTGATTCCTCAAAAATTCATAATTAAATTTCAACCCAAAAATTCTAAATTCACCCCTACCCACCGTAGGTGAATAATACCGGTCATGTATATATATATAAGAGAGAGAGAGAGAGAGTACCTTTGAGGAAGAAACGGCAGCGTTTTGGAAAATGCAGGAAATGAGGTTAACAAGATGTTGAAGATCAACATGGTGGGTTTGATAAGAAGAGTGAGTGCTCACAATTTGCTCTAACAGTCCCTGTGGTACCCATAAAATCTGAGTACCACCAATACCGTAGCTAAGGCTGGATGCTGCTGTTGCTGCCATTTTTAAGCTCTGCTCAAAACTCAAACTTCAAACTGAAAGTTAAAGGGAAAGGGAAAGGGAAAGTGTGAGTGTGAGTCTTAGATTGCAGATTTGTTCATATATATATATATAACAAACTATTAAGGATTGATTCTTTTCCAATTAAAGCATATTATTGGGTTCATACCCAACAAAAAAAAAAAAAAAACATATCGGGTTAATTTCACGGAACGTCCTCAAAGAGTTTTTTTGAACTTGAAAATGTTTTTAATGGAGTCATCAAATTATCATTATCATATTCGATGATGGAATGACATTAAGTTTTGGGATCTACTTAAAATTTTCAAAAAAAAAGAGGTTTAATTAGAGTTTTTCAAAAATTTAAGGGGTCTAATTAATTTTTGAAACTTTTGTAGTGTTTAATTAAAATTTCTAAAATTTTTGAAGAACCTAAATAAAAATCTCAAAAATATTAAAAGGCTTAATCACAATTTTCCAAATTTTTTGGCTCCTCTTACCTTCAGCGTTGATCGTATCAATCAAGTCTTTTGGTTAGCTTAAGCATTAGCTCGGAGTTTTAAAGCACATAGTATATTTAAAACACATGGAATAATTTATAAGCACTTGTGTATTTATTTCGAGAACAATTTGGATATGATGTATTAAAAAATAAAATAACCCTCTTAAATTTCAATAAATTTATTTTTTTAAATAAATCATTCAAATTATCCAATAATTTAATAATTTGTGAGTATTAAACATACTTCATGTCTAATTCAAAGTAGCACATTTACCATTTAAATTCACAACTAAGCAAATAAAAGGACCTAATTGAAATAACAATAATTCTTTAAGAACCTAACAAGAACATCATAAAGCTTTATAATAATTTAAAGTCAAAGTGCTATTTTGGGAACGTTTAGTGCAATTAATCTTATATATGTGAATCACATGACTAAAGCAAATTAAAGCATTAGTTTGAGTTAATTAGAAGCTAGGCTGACGACTGAAGAACAGTTCAAACTTCTTAGTACTTTTTCTTTTTAATTACTTCTTGTTGACCTTTAGCATCACCCCCATTAATTAATTATTTTTTATTTTATTCCTTTTTTATTTTAATATTTTAACAATGGTTAAATTAATTGAATATGTCAAAAAAAAAATAATCGATCAAATAAACCATTTTATTTAATTTAAAGAAATAGTTCATTTTTAGAGAGGATTTGTGAAGAAAACTCGTCCAGTTTGACGAGATTTTCCTGACATATCAATAAGAAAATTCACCCAACTGAGTGCACGTTTACATTATTGTGAAGAAAATGCGCCTAGCTAGACGTGCTTTCACACACTCCCTCTAAAAATAATTTATTTTCCCAAATTTTAAAAATTAACCTATTTAACCAATAAATATTTTTTTGACATATATAACTAATTTAGCTTTTAATAAGAATTAAATCATTTAAAATTTAAATAAAATTAATTCACTAATTTTCATTCCGATTGATGATAGTCACTGTCAATGCATCAAATTTGTATATATTTGCCGAATTTTCTTGTATTATTCATATAAATAAAAATTATAATTATTTTTTTTACATTAGAGGATGATCATCTATTATATAAAATTTTTATTTTATCTTTGTATATATATTAACTATTAAAAGAGAAAAATGTAATAATATATTATAAAAATTAATATATTTTATACTCAAATATTTTTTGAAGAATTATATTTAAATATTTATATGAATTGAAAAATATTAAAAATATTAAAATAAATAGAAAAATTAAACTGAAGCATAGCGAGTGGATTGGGGATGGATGCATCAAACATCCATGGAGGTGATAGTGAATTTTAAGATTATACATCCACAGTGGAGCTGGGCAGATGGTGGAGCAAATTGTACCAACTATAGAGTGGTAGTGGATTTAGCAATATTCACATCCTACTTTACTTTATTGTCATCCATACTCGTTTCATGTTATGTTTTAACAAAATTATTTCTCTACTTGGACCATCAACTTAGGCCTTAAATAGGTTTTATTTGTGTTAAGTTTGGTCCACTTGAATGTAACATATTTGACAAAACTAGAAGCATAGGTCGACTAGGGTGCTAAGACTCCCAACTGAATTACTTGAGGTGATTAGATAAGTATGAAAGTTTTATTATTAAAACGCTATTTTTTAGAGATAAATATTAGATTTTTTAAAGAGATGTTTGAAGCAGTTGGAAGACTAATTTATGAATATTTTTATTTGATAAATATTCAAGATAATTAGTACGATAATAACTTTTAAATAAAAGTTTAAAGCTTATCAAAACATTGTTGACTGACCACTTGAAGAAGCCTATAAATAAATTGTTCTGTGCCTCACATCAAGAGTAGTTTTTGAATGGCTTTGTCAACAGTTTTGCTATATTTTCTTGTGGTTATTTTGTGACATTTTTTAGGTATTCTCTAGAGAGTTTATTACTAGTATTGTGAAACAATGAGTGAGTGATTTGTGACAATTGAGGTTGGTATTAAGATTACAATTATTTTTTGTGTAAAGGTAAATTGGCCTTATGTCAATAGATGAATAGATGATCTGAACAATTGTTGAATAAAATCATTTATTGAATGAGGCTCTGCAGTTGTGTTTAAATTAAGTTAAAAAATCGATTCATCAGCCATTTTTGTTCTTATTTTTTTTATTTTGCCTATTTTTGTTCTAACTACCATTACAATAGAATGTTAATGAAAGTTCATTTATCATATATAAAACTAATTATTTTTCATGAAACAATAATTTAATATATAAAAATATAATTATTTGATATACTTTGAGGTTAAAATTATCATGCATCTTTTAAAGAATAAAAATTAAATAAATTTGTTAGAATAGAAATAATATTTTAATAATTAAATCAATTATTGAATTGATCACCAATTCAACAATAATTAAAAATTTCATAAAAAATTTTAAAAAAGTATTCAACTAATATAACCATTGATTTCAAACTGTTTAATAAAAACTATTCAATTCCTATATCCAAATCAATATACCGATTGATTTTCAATTGAACCGACTATGTATCCGGTCCGTTTCAAATAAGAGCACGAGCTTCGTGCAAAGAGAAAAAGTAAAAAGAGAGCAGCAGTTCGACAGCATCGATAAAATAAATAATTGCTTTTGCAGACAATTATAGTGGTCGTCGTGGCCTGCTTTTTTCTCAAGCGACACTACTTTTTCTTTTTCATTGTTGCAAATTCCTTTTGCCACTCCTTTATACATTTAATTCTTTTTATCGAATTATACATCTATTATTATTAATTTGTATATATTATTTTATACTAGTATTTAAATATTTTATCGGGTCAATGTTACTTTTAATAGGATTACTAAATTAATTATAAAATATAAAATTATTCTTTCTTTTAAATTATAATTAATAATATTATTATAACACTTTTATCTTTTTATATTTTAATATCATTTTAAATAAAAATTATAAATTATAAATACAGTAATTGAAAATGCGTTAATAATATTAAAATATTTTCTTTCACTAGTGTCACCAAATCTAGTTCATATATGCGAATTATTTTATCGTATTATAATTGAATTTTTGCGTGAGTTACTTTTTGTTACTTAATTATGCGACTATAATCCTATTATAATTGCATTAAAATAAACTTCTATTTCAAATATCAATAATCATTTTCTTTGTCATTTTGAGTTTTCAAGTTAAATTTTTTATCGTGCAAAAGTGTGGGTTAGTTAATTATTAAGATTGTGTTTAGAAAGTCACTTAATAATTAGATATGGGTGAAATTATTTATAATTACACAAAAGTAACATGTTTGGACAACCATTATAATTGATGGATTCCATCGAATTAAAATAATTATACAAATAATTACACTCAAATTCCATTTTAAAAATATTTTTATACAAGTTAAAAAATTATATTATAAGCATGGACATGTTTAATTCTTAGTGGAAGAATGAGAATAGGAGTAATTACACAAGTAATTACACCTAGATTCAATTTTAAAAATATTTTATACAAGTTATAAAAATTATATTATAAGCATGAACACGCATTGAGTCTTTGAGATAATTATGACAAAGAAATTTCTTATAAAATATAATTCACATATTATAAAAGTATTATAATATATTTATTTATAAAATATTGTAGTTTTTTTATAAAAAAACTTTATAAAATTATAGCAAAAAAATTATATTATTTATAAGAAGTGTTATGAAAGGTATGGACAATTTATAATTTTTTATAAAGGTTATGTATTATAAATTTTGTATTATTTTTACTTAATTTATATATTATAAAAGGGATATAACCTAACGTAAATCTTTCTCCAAATTAAGTTTATATAATTTTTTATAATTAAAGCTACAAACTATTTGGACTATGATCTTAAATATTATAAGATAGATCTAATTATGCAATAGAAAAGTTTTCTTGCACTATATCCTCGAATATGGTACTATTTGAGAGAAAATGCCAGACACAAACACCATAGATAGCTTAAGAACTTTTTAATTTGAGACATTGAAGGCTTCAAAATGTGGTTGAAAAGACATTTGTTCTTCTAAAAAATTATTTTCCATATTAACATCACCTTAATATAGCATAAAAAAACCTGAGTCGTATTAGCATATTGCATATTTCATAATTTCAATCATAGGTAGAATAAAAATGATCCATACTTCGAAGAGCACGTGAAAGTAGATCTTCATAATCTAAATGATGCAAATTCAAATTCAAATGATGATGAACTTGATTAAAAACCAATAGATGATGATAAAGAGCATTAGGTTAAATATTAAAGAGTGAACAACCCAACAAATATAACATAATAATTATAATGGTTTGATTTTATCATACTAATAATTTTTATAGTAATTATTTTAAAAATGAATTATGTAACTATATAATTACAATTTGTACTACCAAATATGATATAGAAAATTACGATGTAATTACACTTTGTCAACCAAACACATATAGGGAATTACAATATTTTGTAATTATAAGAGTATTATTATTACCAAAGTAATTACACTTTCATTCAATTACTTTGTATTATCCAAGCATACCCTAAATTAAATTATTGATTCAAGACTTATAAAACCTAATTCTAATAAAATAATTTAAAAAAAAGAAATAAATCTCAAAATTACATATGAACTTTGTTCAATGTGCAATATTGTATGTGAACTTAGATTTTGTGTAATTTTATACATGCAATTTTGATTTTATTCAATTTTATAAACAATTAACATCATTGTCGCTATAACATAATTTTATGTTTACATATTTTATGCACAAATAATTATATTTACGATATAAAAATAATTTGATGATTCATTTCTTTAGATATGTACAATTGAAACAAAATCAAAATTTTTGTATACATTTAAACCAAAATCAAGTTTACTATATAAGATTGCACAAAATCAAACTTCATATATCAAATTACAAATTAAATCAAAATTCATATATATTTTTATATTTACCCAAATAAAAATTCCTTTGTTTTGGAACAGCAAACTTCTTGATGAAAAAAGGAAACTCTTGATTTAAATGCTTTATAAGGCTAAAGGGTAGATACCATGACAAATCCAAATCATATGATTAAGTGAGGCCTTTAAAGTTTTCAAGTTGGCTTTTACTTTTTCTAACACTTGAAATGAAACCTTTTTCTCATTACCATGTAGAAAAATATGAAAAATTGAAATCTAGATTCATTTTAGCAAATGTATTAATAAAAATCCTTAAACTACATTACCTTCTATTTAAATAAACCTTTAAATTATTTTGTACTTAAACGATTTTTACTTATAAACCCTTTGATCTTTGATTTTGATATTGAAGTAAAAATATTTTGAATTTTGAGATCCAATCTAATTTCTTATTGATGTAATAGAAATTATATACACTTTAACATCAACATAAAATTTAAAAGGGCAATCAAAATTTTCAAAATACTTCCAAAAAGTATTTAAGTATGTGTACTTTCAAAAAATTGTGAAATCTTATTAATTTTCAAAATACTTCCAAAAAGTAGTTAAGTATGTGTACTTTCAAAAATTGTGAAATATTATTTATTTTCAAAAGTCACAAGAGCATGTCAAAATATAAAATTACTTAACTGTTTCTCCCTTCATTTCGAATTTTAGTGAGCAAGAGATTCAAGAAAACATCATTAAAAAAAAATCATAATTGGTACATTAAGACTGAAGTTAACTCACAAACAAGATTAAAAGACTTTCACATGTTACATTTCTTTCTCAATTCTTTTTTTATTATTATTTAATTTTAAACATATCTTAAGTGATGGATGTCACTGGCTAATCCTGTTTGTAAAGACTAAAAACATCAACGTTAATAATCGAGATAATTTCTATTGGAAAGAAAAATGCAAGATGAACCAAATACATGATAATAACGAGTGAAGGACACAAGATTGTAGCATGAAAGATCAGATTCTCTAAACCAAAATATTGATGACAAAAGAATCATGAAATCAAACATAGTAGGGACAAAAAAGAACCTGTTGTCAATGGCTAGCTGTTCTTATTGAGACCACAAGCTCGATATGAAGCTTTACTTGGTTCCTCAACTTTGGTTTTTACCAGTTTGGTCCTTTATCCAATAAGCACCCTGATTATCCATAATCTACAATCAAAATGGCACAATACTTGATCTAATGTTAGATTAAAGAATGCATGATCCAAATTGTTATCCAGAAAACGGGAAGTATTTCATAACATGTTACATGGTCAGAAAACATGAGGGTAAGTGTCAGATATCGATATTTATTCAACATGGGTATGCTCAATTTTTTCATGTATTTGAATGATGATATAACTAAGTAATTTAATCCTTATACAGAAATGTTGGTGCAAACAAGTAAAATTGATAAACTGCGTTCACAGAGAAAAGTTTAAATGCGGACCTGAACTTCTAAGACAATATAAACTTGTAGATAGAACTGATGCAGTAAGATAAATTTCTTCTATTAAAGGACATGTTTTGTCAGATTTCAAAAGTCTGTGTTAGCATTTAGATGGTTTGTCGAACATGGCATTGAATAAGAGTAGTCGAAGGAAAATGAACAGTTACAGTATCATAACACACAAGGAGCTCAAACATTTTATATCCTATAATATCTGTTTGTAAGTAGAAAACAGAACTACCAAGGTTGCAATGAAACACAACAAACCATTACAACCTAAAAACTTGAACTTTCCAAAGAGATCCAGCAGACAGTATTAGATAGAATTAGGTTGTCATGAATGTAAAGTTGCAAAGACACATCAAACATTGGCACCAAGTAGAAGCTTACATTTGAAACAAGTGAATTTTTCCAATAATTTCAGAACTTCTACCTAAACAGACTATATATATATTATACATATATATATACACACACAAATAACACACAGAAACACACAAGTTTGCACGTTAGAAATTATATCTGAGATGATTTTGTCAAGTGTGTTTGATAGAAATCTGGAAATTTTATTCAGAAGCCTTCCCGCAAAAACAAGAGTGATTCTTGGTAAAGATACATTAATCCCATAAAACATGAGATTCTGTTGGAATGACTTGCAGACTCATCTTCAGTGAATCGAGTATAATGAGGTAAGATCTTCGGGAGTTTCGAAAGAGTTCGAAGAATTCATCTGACAATATACATAAAATGTTCCACTACTTTTTGCAGAAAAATGAAGTGTGTACTCATTTATACTTCAGGTTGACAATTTCTCTCACATATGATAAAAAAGGAAAAAATGAGAATTACTCCAGATAGATGAATATAGCAATTATTACCTCAAGTAACAAATCTGAGATTCGGACATGTCTGCAGATGTGAGAACCAAGAAGAAAAAGGAGACAGTAGGAAGAAGTATGACAGTACGATATGAATGAGGAAGCTATGCTGTATGGACAAAGCAGAGTGGCTGAACGTTACTCAATCAGGCATTTGAAAGACAGGCTTAGACTGGAAATCTTAAATAGAGCAGCTAGATGAAGATTCATGAAAAAAACAAGGGAGAGGCTTAAAAACTGCAAAAGCAATGCCTCGTATATCATACTGTGAAAGAAACATAACACAAAAAAAAAAAAATTAGAAAGTAAGAGGAGTTTCGGGACAGATGAACTGTTCACCAGGTTTTACCAAATGTGGAATCATTTTCAGATTTATACAAGAAATTCAGATGACACAACTGTCAACTGAATTGTGTATTTTCAAAAGAACATAATCAACTTGACATTAACTGTGAACATCTCCAACAATGGGAAATGAATTTATAGATTACTCTGCCTCATCAACTAAAAGATTGTCAACTGTAATCAGCTCCTATCATGTTGCAGTGTTTATCCCTCTGTATCAATATTTTCATCACTAGAAGACAATTGCCTATTCTCTGAAAGCGAAATTCGCCTGGGCTTTGTAGAGCCTGATTCAACAAGCCCCTCCGACGACAGGTTTAACCCAGAAGTTCCTGAAGAAGACCCCAAAAAATGGTGTACAGGGGCACTGGATGGAGATGATATGGAGTAATTGTACGTGAAAATTCCCATAGGATGGTTAAACTTGCAACTTGGACCAAACTTACAAATTCCATATCGAGAATAGAAATCGCATAAAGGTTCTCCCTGTTAAAATTCAAAAGTAGCAATATCAATAATGTAAAAGATATCAGGTTAGAAACAATGAAACTAGTGTCTAATGACATCATCTGCACCGTAAAATCAATGGGAATATTGCAAGGAAGACAATGAAAAGAACAAAAGCTAACCTCAAACCTCAATGAATATGAGAGATGGAGAATCAGATACGCAAAACATTCAAATCTTGGGAACTAATTCTTAATTCCAGCACCTTTCACAGTCAAAACTCAATTGCTGTCTAATAGCCTTAGACTTTTTGATCCACAAATAATCCCTAAATCCTGATTCACTAAACCTCAAAAAAGATGCAGGGTGATCATCCTTTGTCCTACGTCAATACACAACTACTTATTTTGTACGCCAACTACGTCTAATCTAATATAATATTTTAGTATGGGAACTACAGAATGACCAATTGCCCAGCAACAGTATCAAAGTAAATATCCATTTTCTAACAAGCAAGATTTATTAGATTGGCTCTAAATAAAAACCAACAATTAGGAAACCAAGCTTATCAAGAAAAGGAAAAGGCCAATGTAAGGTGGTAATAGGAAGGGAATGATATATTTTTACACAGCATAAGGCTAAGCTTTTCATAAGCAGCCTAATAACTTAAATAGATCGATATTCAGAAACAAACTGAGATGGAGTTACCACCAGTTGCAAAACTCACCGGACGTAAAGGAAGGCCTATTGGACTCAACAAACAATCAGGGGCAGGAGGAACTCTCTCTCGTGGGTGATGAAACCTACAAACTGCTCCAAATTTACAATCTCCGGTCTTCATGTAAAATTGGCATTCAGGCTGGCCAGGTCTCTCAGGAAATACATTCTCCCTCGGCAATGCATAAAAACCTATAGGGACAGAGCCAGAACGAAATTGAGAAAAGGATGCTTGAGATCCTCCAGTCACCGATTCATTCTGGTTTGAGGTTCCATAGATTTGATTATTTTCATTTGTCTGCTGCAGGTTCTCTGAAGAAGAGACTGATGCCTGGAGAAATGAAAAGTATAAGAATGGTAGCACTTCTTTTCCTAATGGATAATTAATGGTGGCACTTCTCATTGATCAAAACTTCATGCTGCATAAATGCTTACTAGTCCAAGGTAAAATAAATTACAGAACCCAAATTCTGTACAACTTCTATCCATAAACAAAAAACAGTAGAGTAAAAGTATGCTCTCAGGCATTTTGATAGAGTTACAAAGTTAGAGATGCCATCAGGCCATTTCAATCAAACGACTAGGGGGAAACAATCAGCTCTAGAAACAGGCATAAAAGTTCAGTTACCATAAAATATTTGTTCTTCAATTGAAATACATGCGTGGACAGGTTCTGGTTTATAGCATACATTGGATAATGGAATCACAAGGTGATAGACTCAAGGCCTTTGTAGAAACAAGCAGCCAAGCAAATAAGTTATTAAGCTACAAATTTTCTGATTCAATTTCATTTCTTTCTAAATAGTCATGTAATTCAACAATCACAGATACAGTTTTAAAAGAAATTTCAGCATCATTACAGTCTGCTCCAAATGCATTCTATTCAGGCCCAAAAGAAGCTAAAAAGGTCATCAACAATAAAAGAAACTTCAAAGAAGGCTGGTAATGCTCAGCTTGACTCAAGAAACAAATATTATTATTTTCCAAACACCAAGTATTAGCATATTGGCAACTATAATTCTCATAATTTGCCTCATGTATCATCATTAATGTTGGCCAACCATGTGTAAACACTAAACAACCATGCACACTAGTAATAAGCTAGAGGAAAAACTTACGCTGTAAGCATTCCACCCTGGAACTGATACCATCCCTTGGGGTAAAATCAGAGGTGCATAACTTGAAGGACCTTGCCAGCGGGGGCTAGGAATGAAAGATGCTCTTGACCAATTTGTAATCCCTCCTGGATATGACTGCTGACCAGGAGTGGTTGGAGAAGCGACAGTCGGATAAATAGGCGAGCCACGCAATGAAATCATCATATTAGTTGGCTGAGGATGATGGAATTTACAAGTGCTCCCAAACTTGCATTGTCCGGTTCTTAGATAATAAGCACACTCAGTCTCATTCTGTATGAAGGAAAAGAGAAAACAAGTTACATTAAACATATCAAACACCAATAACCTTGAAAAACTCCACAGGTTAGAAACCAACCATTGAATAAATACATCTTGACCAAATGAGGTCCAAAGTTATACAACAACTCAATATCAATCTTGACGCCAGCAATGGTCCAATTCAGCAGTGTTTTTGTTCATGCAATCCATATTTAAACTTAAGGACAGATTCATAACTCAACTAAAAAGAGGACATGTTCAAAGCAAGCTATAAATTTTATTTCATAATCTTTGTCTGTGTGTGCATTCTACGTATTGGATCTAAATGATAAACCAATTAACATTAGTTGATAGGACTGTACAATTGGACAAGCTTTACAGGATGGTATCGCTTTCCACCTTTTGCTAAAACTAATCCAAGTAAAAAAATTGTAACTTTTTTTTAGAAAGACAAAGTAACATACAAAAATAATGTTAGAAGAGACCTGAGATTTAAAAAGAAAAATATATATCATTAAAAATAGTATTGCAAGGAGTAAAAGTTAAAAACTGAAATCCAGACCGGGCGAAAAGGATAGCCCAAAATATTTAAGGAAACTCTCCCAGCTATCCCTGCTTGTTCTCTAGGATGATGAAACTTGCATGTAGCTCCAAATTTGCAAGTTCCTGTTTTCAGGTAGTACTGCACAGCAATTATAAGAGCAAAATGTCAGTTTTCAGATCCAAGCATGCATGAAAATGAGAGACATAGAATCTCATATGTTATATAAGGCAATGAAAAGAGAGTAGCTTCCGTCAAGATCAGTTCTGTCAAGGGTACAAGGTGCACTCTAGGCACTAGAGCCCTTATATTGCCCGTGGAGCAAAGTGAAAGAAAAAGCACTTGCCTGACTTAAGTGAAATGCAATATGTATATACGCGTGCTTTTGTATTATGTCTGTGTGCATTATAATAATTATAATAATAATAATAATAAGCTCTAAATAGTGGTCAACTTTAACTATAAAACATACAATTTTATTTTTCTTTTGTTGGCCAATATACAAATTTCTGTATGGTATGATGTCTTTTGTTTGAATACTCAAATGTTGAGAAGTAGAAAGTTCCTTATTATCTTCTTTCTCACTAGTATAGATATAAATAATTAAAAATAAAGTTAAAAATAAAATAAATTAAGAGAACTTCAATTAGGCTGGGTTTATATATATATAGCCTTATAAAAAAGCATGCCTAGATGGACCAGGCAATCACCAGATCAAAGTGTCTCACCCAAAAAGGCCTAAGGCACTTTTGTTATCTGGCACGCCTAGATGTACCCCTTGACAACACCAGTCCAGACTGAAATTGAGCTTCCAATGCAATAACATCAGAAACCAGTGCATCTTGCATTTCTAGAAGAGAAAGAGTGAAAATAATATACAAGAACAAAAAGGAAAAATCTTAGGATGAGCCAATCATCTAAACCAGTTGAGGGTTCAGACTAAAGTTTGATTGCTATGCCAAACTACTAGAAAGAGAAATAAACCTTTTACTTTACTATACTTCTTGTTAATCATACATTGCACGTTGTAAATCGCATGTAAAAGTAGCAACATTATCAATACATGGAAAAACAGGGAATAAGTACATGCCTGACATTCAGGTTGTCCTACTCTTTCTGGAAACTCTCCTTTCATTCTAGCAGCGGCAATAGCCTGAAATTTGATATAATCTAAATAAATATTTTAAATGACAATTGATATCTAAAAAGTTATATGAGTCGTGGGACAAAGTTGAAATGAAATGACAGGAGCAGATGAAGTATAGTAGAAGTGTTTACATGTGTGCATATGCAGAACGATCTTATCTCTTGAGGATCTAATACTCTATAAATTTTCCTACAATGAGTTCTGTTTTAGAGTGATTTAGTAGAAAAGACCCTTGTTTAAAAGTTTCCTGTGTCAAAAACTTCCAACTACCAGTGAATAAAATCGTGTCAAATATAATAATCAAAGGTTTCTAAAATGAATAAACTTATGAAGCACTTTGGCATTTACCAATAATAGACAACATGAATAAACTTGAGAAGCTCTTTGGCATTTACTAAAAATAGACTTGGTAATACTGAGTTTGCAATGCAGTTACATAAAGAGAATACAATACAACAAAATAATAATAATAACACAAGCACGACATGAATACATGAATACGCCAAAATCTATATAGCACGAATTCTCAATGTATTAAAATTTATGTAAATAAATAACGCCTTAAACACAATTATGATAAGAAGAATGCACAAAAAAAAAAAAAAAAAAAAAAAAAGAAGAAGAGATACTCAAAGCATTAACTCTGGATTCATGAGAATTGTCCAAACAAACCATGGTTTATACCAGCTTTCTGTTAGGAGGATGATTAAAACGACATGTAGCTCCAAATCTACAAAGGCCCGTCCTAATATAATAAGAACAATCTGGTTCCCCAGGACGCTCTGGGTAGTAACCAGATTCCATTGTTTCACTGGATCTTAAGTTCATTTGCCACATAGCATCTGAAATAATTTTTAAAAAGTAGGTTCAGCAAACACATGAAAAAAAAAAGAATCAAAGAAATAGGGGTATCACAAATTTTCTATTTGTAAAAATATTCACTTAACGTACAACAAGCAAGGTTGTGGCATGCAGCAGTAAGAAACTCACTCTGACCTTTGACTTATGCAAGCCCCATTGGCTAAATTATTCGAGGAAAAAGACACTATTCCATATTTTCTAAGGCATCAATAAAAGGTCTTATGAAACTTTTTTATATTCTTTTCGTCCTTTCGTAGATTGAAGCTACTTTTTAACTAATTTGAGAAAGTTTACAACAACAAAAATTTTCATTTTCTAAAACTCAGTGTTGAAGAAAGCATGAAGATTAACTATGCTCATTGCAAAAGTTCAAAAGAGAAACAAAAGTACCAATATTCTGTTAACTATAAAGATATTTTCTTAGAATATTGGTACACAAACCTGTAAATGGTCCCACCCGTGGTCCCTTTTTTTTTTTTTTTTTTTGTAAATTTTGCTTGCTCAAATTCGATTTGGGTCAAATCCAGACCAAACTCGAAAATTCATATTATTATTTTAAAAAATTAAATACTAGAAATTAATTACAAAAATTCTGTCCAAATCTAATTCGAATACGAATAGTCTCGTCTAGTGAACAATTTTGGTTCAATTAATACAGGGCTTAAAACTTAAAAAAGTACTGACAAATGGAATAGGTAAAGAGTAACAGTTCAAAAGAGAGTTAAAGTAAAATCATTAAACTAATGAATCCGTTTAGAAGAAGATACAACCAACAGAACACAACAATGGGTTTAACTAAAGAGAAACGGTATCAGAGAAAAGAGTTTCAATTCACCACTCTTTTGGAACCTAATACCTGTGATTATGTCTGGAATAAGCTTGTTCAATTTGAACTCTCCTTTCGATTCACCACTATCTCGTTCTTTAGATATTCATCATTGATGTTCACCATATTTGACCACTATATAGAATCTATTACATCTCAATAATGATAAATGCTATACGACCACATATACGTCTACAACCGCAATTTAAATCCTTATTATCCACGTCAAAATTAAACATTTTTTTATCAATTTTAAAACTTTTTAACCATAATTTTGCTTTCTATCATATGCTTGTTCAGACAAATAAGTAGCACTGAAAAAGCAGTAAAAGCAATAATCAAAATAATCCTAATAAAAAAAAAGAGTTTAAGAGCTTAAGCTGTTTTCTACGTAATAAAGCATAAATGAAAAAAATAAATTAATAAAGAAAAAACACTCATAAGACAAAAATCACCACAGAATTTGCACTTTTATCACAATAATTTAAATGCAATTAAGAATTTTAGACTGATTATTAAAATTTAAAATTTAGCGAATAACGGGATTTTAACAACGATCAAACTGGAAAATCACCATTGAAGTGAAAATAAATGGCAATTCAAATAACCAAGAGAATCATATGAATCGCAATATTGCATTTATCTCAAAATAAAAGCGAAAAAATAATATAATAACAATTATAAAAAAAACATACGATAATTAAAAAGAGAGGGAGACCTTGATTCAACGACGGTGAAAGCGAGGTACCTTCAGTCACAGCTACCGCCACTGCTGATGCTATTCGGGACATCGAAATTCCTGCATCGAATAATGATTTCCATTCAGCAGCCATCTTCCTCCATCACAACTATTGTCACGTTAGCACCACCTCCACGCCGGAACTCTCATTCCTCCGTCACAAAACCACGCCGTCACTTTCGCCAAAAAAAAAACCTCTGCCCCTCTCTCCTCCTTCGTAACAGAAAAACCAGAGAAACCAAAAAACGGTTATTTTCAGAGAGATTTTTTTTTTACTAAAAAAGAATTTGATTTTTTGATAAAGGCGAAATAGCGTTGTTTTCTCTTCTCCACAAAAAAAAAAACATAAAATAAAAATAAAAGCCAACCATCCAAATAAAACCCACTAACTTTTCTTTTTTTATTTGTTCGCTAATATTTTACGCAGACCGACGACTTGATGATCATATGGAATCCCATTTGTGTTCACTGGTTTAATTCTGATTTCAGTCCCTATACTCTTCACATGTTTGAAATGGTTGAAATTTGTTGTTAGTCCCTGTACTTTGACAAATTTTGATATTTAGTTTTTGTACTTAAAAAGTTAAAAATTAAGTCATCTTACTTTTTTTATTTAAAATTCTCAGTCCAACCGTAAAATACTTACCAACATATTAAATTGACAAATTTTGATAAAAACTACAGACGACAATAATGGTCGGACTAAAATTTTAAATTGAAAAAGTATGAGGACTGATTTTTAACTTTTAAAGTACATGAACTAAATCTCAAAATCTATATAAATACAAGGACTAATAGTACATTTTAACCATTTGAAATTTATTCTATGCTCTTTTTATTTAATAATTTAAGTTTAATTAATAACAGAGTCAAAAGTCTCTCGTTAAATTTAATAGCGTGATATTTTAAAGTAAAAGATCTACTCACGTAATCAAATTATATATATGGAAGACCAAATAAAAAATATAAATATTGAATTTGGGGTTGTAAAGTTTACAATTTTGATTTCAAAGTTGCAAGAGGTACTTCAGTACTATTTCACAGAAGAAGCATGATTTATTTTGCTTGTATAGCTTTTATGTGACTTTAAATTGTCATTTCAGTACATTTTTATTTTATGTTATCTAGTTGAACGAAATTATTTTTATGATATTATAAATTCGACTTTAATTATTAAAATAATATAATATAATAATTAAATTTCTAGAATTAAAAAGAAAAATACTAAATTTCAAATATGTAATAAATATAGGGGCTGAAAACAAAATTAACCCTATTTCTCTTCTTTACTCCTGGGCAGTACGTGGAATCGAGTCAGACTTTGAGTCCTTCAAAATTTGACTTTCAATTTTATAATTTAAGCGTAGACTTGTTATTATTAGTTAAACAAATATTAAACACGTGGTAATATCACACATAAAAAAAAAATTAGTAATGGTAAAATTGTACTTTAATTTTCTTATAATGATAAAAATTTGATTTAATTATTTAAATATTATAAATATTTATAATATAAAATCAAGGGCTTTCATAGATAAAAAGTTATAGGTTAGGGCATAAGGACTTGTTTAAACAAGGTAAAATAGTTTAGGGGCTTTTTTAGTATGTTAGCCATATGTTTATTTTAGATAATGGCTTGTTTATTTTACATAGTATGTACGTAATGCTTGCTTATTTGTCTTTGCATGAGATCTCTTTCTATTGGCCGTTTAAAATTTTGTTGGACACGTATCATCAAATAAAAGCGTGTGGATTTTGGAACTGGAGTTAAGTAAGGTGGCATAGCAAAGGTCAAATTTGGTTTTGATCCTTTTGTTATACTCGAATTTGGAATTTAATCATTTTATTTAATTTGTATTTTAATCCTCTATTTTATAATATTATTTGTTAAAAAAAAAGTTAACACAATTAAGTATTTCGCTTAAAATATTGATGTGGATTTTATCTTAAAATATCCTTTCCAACATAAAAAATTCATGTTATTTTGATAAAAGTTAGAAATTAGTGTTTTTAAGAACAAAATATATGTTAATATTTTAACGAAATAGATAATGATATTAATTATTTAAATTAATAAGGACATTAAAATTAAAGAAATTAAATTATATAAAATTAAAGTATAAAAAGTGTAAAAGTATTTGAGTTCGAAAGCGCTAAAACGTATTATTCTCCAATTTAAGAGTTAAAGAAGAATTATAAATAATTATATATATTGTATAAGAAAACAACATATAACAATATCAAAACTAGAAATTAAGTTTTAAAATAATACACTTTACTATGCGGTGATCTTAATTAATTTTTTTCATTAAGTTCTTTTTATTTTAACAATGATTTCATTCAAAAGAAGCCTTAGCTCTCAAGAATTAAAAATTTACAAATTAATCCTTCTTAAATAATAGAATTATAAATTAATATATAGTAAAATTATATTTTGACTAATTTAAATAAAAAATTTATATTTAATCCTTCAAAATAGACCTATCCATGGGGCAGTCGGATCTTAAAAATTAAAGGATTTTGATAAAATATAGGCTCAAAAAGTGGACTTGAAAAAATAACAAATAAAAGCGTGTGGATTTTGGAACTGGAGTTAAGTAAGGTGGCATAGCAAAGGTCAAATTTGGTTTTGATCCTTTTGTTATACTCGAATTTGGAATTTAATCATTTTATTTAATTTGTATTTTAATCCTCTATTTTTATAATATTATTTGTTAAAAAAAGTTAACACAATTAAGTATTTCGCTTAAAATATTGATGTGGATTTTATCTTAAAATATCCTTTCCAACATAAAAAATTCATGTTATTATGATAAAAGTTAGAAATTAGTGTTTTTAAGAACAAAATATATGTTAATATTTTAACCGAAATAGATAATGATATTAATTATTTAAATTAATAAGGACATTAAAATTAAAGAAATTAAATTATATAAAATTAAAGTATAAAAAGTGTAAAATATTTGAGTTCGAAGACGCTAAAACGTATTATTCTTCAATTTAAGAGTTAAAGAAGAATTATAAATAATTATATATATTGTATAAGAAAACAACATAATAACAATATCAAAACTAGAATTTAAGTTTTAAAATAATACACTTTACTATGCAGGTGATCTTAATTAATTTTTTTCATTAAGTTCTTTTATTTTAACAATGATTTCATTCAAAAGAAGCCTTAGCTCTCAAGAATTAAAAATTTACAAATTAATCCTTCTTAAATAATAGAATTATAAATTAATATATAGTAAAATTATATTTTGACTAATCTAAATAAAAAATTTATATTTAATCCCTTCAAAATAGACCTATCCATGGGGCCAGGTCGGATCTTAAAAAATTAAAGGATTTTGATAAAAATATAGGCTCAAAAAGTGGACTTGAAAAAAAATAATGCTCATATAGAAAATAGGCCGAGCCACGGGTAAAGTTTTTTTGTAACGACCCAAAACCCGTGGGCACTAGAAAAGTATGTTATGGGGCCTCCGTCTTAGTAAACCGAGTTAGTAAATAATTATTAGGAGTAATTATGAGTCTAATAGTGTGCTCAATTAGAATTTTTTATTTAGTGAATTTAACTTAATTTAAAGTAATTAGGAAAAAGATCAAATTGAATAAAGAGTGAAAGTCTAATTATAAATTAAAAGACAATAAAAGGGCTAAAATAAAAATTAAGCCATTTATATGAAATGAGCGGCATATGCATTAAAATCTAAGATTTTATTTAAGTTATATATAAATATTATTTATATATATAATTATTATAATTATTAACCATTATTATGGTTTTATATTATTATTATTATGATTATTAAATAAAGTAAATAGTAGACAAATGTATGATAATAAAATATACATGTGTAAAAATTATATTTGTACATTTGTAAACTAAACACCTAAATTACTTATAATTTAAGTATGAAGATATTTTATATTATTAATTGTATTAATTATATTATGAGATTTTATATAATAAATAAATTAAAGACATGACAAGTGTATGATGATGATAAGGCATAAATGTAATAATATTTATGTGTACAATTGTAATAAATGTAAATGATATTAAAATAGATATTTACTAATTATTATTATTAAGATAAATATATTTATTAAATTAATTAATTAAACTATGAGATTTTTTATTTGATAAATAAATTAAATAATGACAATTATAATAAAATTATTGGTACAAATGTAGAAATATAGGTGTGACCAAATGTAAAATGAATATTATTATTAAAATAGATATTTATTATAATCATTATATTATGTTAATAAAGTAAATAAAATATAAAAAGAAACAAAAACAAAGAATAAAAACAGAATTGAAACGAGAAGCAGGGGAGAAAAAGAGAAAGAAAAATAAAAGAGAAAATTAGGGATTTGAAGCTTGAAACTTTAATCGCTAATATCGAGCCTGAATCATCGGCCCAGAAAGGAAAAGAAAAGATTGTCGAGGATTAAATTCGAAGAGAATTCTGGTTTGTATCACTATAATTCAAACTTTATCATTATTATGTGTTTAATTTACTAATTATGTGTGGTAAATATTTTAAGGTAAGTGTTTAGTAAAATGATAAATTTATGATTGGGTATTGAAATTGAGACTCATACTGAACTGAATTATGGAATACTGAATATTGTTTTGAGTATTGAATTGAATTGTGAAGTTACTGAATATTGTTATGTGTACTGCATTGAACTGTGAAATTACTGAAGTAATTAATTACTGTAATACTATGAAACTGATTGAAATAAGGAAATTATAATTTATATTGAACTAAGATGGAAATTGTATTGAAAAGTGAATACTAGTCGGGCTAGTCGGATATAGTTGGCATGCCGTAGGATATGGAAGAGTACGAATTTTTGCCGACTTCATCGATCAGCGCTTATGTGTTGACTATCATATCGTTATCATATCATATTCATCATACCTATTCGATACTTTGTGCGTCGAATATCATATGCATCATCTTATTACTGATTCATGTACTTTGTGTGTTAAATATCATCGTTATTATTATCGCTATCACATCGACATCGTTTAGGTATCAGTAATTGCGTTAAGGCACAATGTGCCGCATTGGTTTGTTGGTTGGAATCCGTGTATCCGCCGAGTCCGAGTCAAGTTAATAGGGACAAATGAGATAAATTTACTGATAAAACTAAATTTGAATGATATGGCATATGTGAAAGATGAGAATTGAAATAAAGAAATAAGAATGGTATATATATAATCAAATGATAACATAAAAAGATTGAATTGTTCATTAAGTGATGATAATTGTAATGTAAAAGTGTGTGTGTGATTTAATGTATTTAATTATAAATTGAATTATAGTGATACCACTGAGTATATGCATACTCAAAGGTACGGTTGTTTCCGTGCGCAGGTTGTAGAAGTCAAATACTGAACCAGCATCCAAAGCCAGACCCGACTTAAGTAAACTTTTGGTGATGTATATTTTCTTTTGATAATGTGGCATGTACATAGGATGTGTATAAATGTTATTATGTTTTGAATATAAATGGTTAATAACGTTAGTATTACAAGTCTAAGAGTTATAATGAAAGAAGTTTATCCATTTCAATTTAATTAGTACATTGATAAATTTAAATTGATATTATATTGATTGAGTTTGATTAGAAGGTATTTAGAAAAGAAAATGAGTATGTGAAATGAATTGGTTGAATTGGTTATGTTTGAAATGGATACGATTTTAATTGCAAGGGGTTTTATGTGAAAATAAGCAGAAATGCTGTCGAAATTTATAAAAAAATAAAATAAAATTTAGAGTACTTGAACGAGTCCCGTTTCACTTTTAATACATGCTTTAAACTTCGAGAGTTCATTATAAGGACTTAGTTATTAAATTATACTATGAATGTTATTTTATTTGTGAATTATTCGTAAATTGTCTGATATGTTTGGTAATGCCTCGTAACCCTATTTCGGTGACGGTTCGGGGTTATAGGTGTTACAATTATTGGTATTTGAGCTAAGGTTTAGTCGATTCTGGGACTAAATCAAGCTCGTAAATGAGTCTAGAAGTACACGCCACATTTAAGTCGAAACTGAGTCGGGTTTTTGGATGCTGATATATTTATTTGATTTTGTTTTATAGATAAAATATCAGATGAAAGAATGTATGATGTTGAACAGGAAATGTATACTGGAAGTCGAGAATTTGAAGAAACTGAATATGTTACATCTAGTGTGAATCCGTTAGATAATCAACCTCCTAACGTAAAAAGAGAATGAGATGACTCACAAGCTGTTAAGAGCTATAGCCGATGCATTACAGCGTGTAGCGGGAACTGTACCTGCTACTACATCAGTCCTACTGTTAGACGGGCCCTGATTAAAGAATTACGAAAATATGGTGCCACGGAGTTTTTGGGAATAAGAGGAAATGATCCGTCCACTGCTAAAAATTGGGTGGAATCAACAAAAAGAGTTTTGCAACAATTAGATTGCACCCCTCGAGAGAATCTGATATGTGCTGTATCACTGTTACAAGGAGAATCGTATCTCTGGTGGGAATCTGTGGTTAGGCATTTGCCAGATGATCAGGTAACCTGGGACTTGTTTCAAAAAGAATTTCAAAGGAAGTATATTGGGGACATGTACATCGAAGAGAAAAAGCAAGAGTTTTTAGTGCCAAAACAGGGTAATATGTCAGTATTGGATTATGTGCGAGAGTTCTCTAGACTGAGTAGGTATGCTTAAAATTATGTTTCAACTGAGGTTGATAGTTGTAAATGATTTCTACGGGGACTACGAGATGAAATCAAGATTCAATTGGTAAGTCTCAGAATTACTGAACTTGTTGATTTGGTTGATGAAAATAATAGAACAAGTATTGGGCCTGGATAAAAAGTCAGAAATGGGTAAATCAGCGAAACTTATGGAACTACCAGTTCTAATCCATTACCGAAGAGATCCAGAGAATCAAGAAGTGGTTGGAGATCAAGCTTTCGATCCGATAGGGTGATGACAGCGAGAGGTATTTCTTGAGCTACGAGTCTCAATTTAAAACGATAAAAGCTATCATCTTTTATTCCTTTCTTCTTCTTCAACCGATTGTAAAAACAAAAAAAATGGCAGCCATGGTTGAGGTTTAGTCCAAGCTTTCCAAGCTCCATAGTAAGTGATTCCAAGCCCTTTTTAATATTCTTTACATCTTTGAAGCCCCTGAGTTCGATTTAGCTTATTCTATCAATAATTCATGCTAGGGTTCATATTTGGAAAAATAACCATAGGTGAAATGTGTTTATTTTGATGTTTTATGATAGAATATGAAGTCTGAAATTATGTTAAACAACTTTTGCTAAGTGATTTTAAGTGAAACGAGTAAAACGCTTAATCAAGAAAATACCTAATGTTCATAAGTACAAGTTAGAGTGAGAATTTGATGTTGCCATAGAAGGGAAAAATGATCAGCATGTCATAAAACATAATAATAAGGGATAAATTTTAATTTCCGAGCTTTGGGGAAAATGTGTAAATATGTAAAAGTTTAGGGGCAAAATTATAATTTTGCCAAAGTTAAGAGTTAAGGACTGTCTTGATGAATGTGAGTATTAAATAAGCTAAATTTTCTATTATAGATCAAGAAGAACGAAATCGAGTTAGATCGAGGAAAGAAAAAGATAGAAGACTAAATCAATATAGTTGATCGTATTTTGTTTCGAGGTAAGTTTTGTCAAATAAATGCAATATTCTATTATTTTATATTTAATACTGTTAAATTCCAGCATTTACATATTTATTCTGTAAATTTATTATTTAAAGACTCAAGTATGAATTGACGGAAAAGCTATCCGAAAGTTGGTTGAACCTTAGGAATGTATAGGATACAAATGTCATGACATTAGGGTTTAAGGAAATCATGTAAGACCATGTCAAGACATGGCATTGATATGTTACTATAAGGCAAAGGTCTCATGTAAGACCATGCCAAGGCATGCATTGGTGAGTTCATAAGGCAAGGATACCACGTAAGACCATGTCAAGACATGGCAATGGTTAAGTTTCATAAGGAAAGGTACCGCGTATCCTTAGTATTCCAAGTGGTTCAACGGAAAATTCAAAGAGTATACCAAAGTAAAGGTAAGACAAGTTCAAGCTAAAACGGTAAGGTAAGGCAAATTCATGTTTAAAGGTACAGTAAGAATACAAATTTAAGTATAATGAGTTAAAGGCTTAAGTGATCTTGATAAGAAAAGAATGAGATAATTGATTAAGAATGTTGTTATTTATTTACATGTGAACTTACTAAGCTTTATGCTTACTCCCATTCTTTATTTTTTTTTATAGTATTACAAGCCAACTCGGGAATCACAAAGACGTCGGAGATCAAGTTACGCACTATCAAAAGATTATATTGGTATTTTGTGACTTGAACGTTTTAAGTTATGGCATGTATAGGGACTTAGCCATTTTATGTGTATAACCTTATGATATGGCTTGATTGGATTGTAAATGCATGGTAATGATTAGCTATTAAAATGGCTAAATAAGAACATGTTTTGGATGCTATGAAATGCCTAGTTTATAGTTATTTTAAAGAAATTATGTAATTATATGCGGGAACAATTTGGACAGACAGTGATGTGATTTTGAAAAATCACCAAAACTAGTAGAAATGGAATTATGTGGGCCATGAGATATAGAATTAAAGATTATTGAGTCTATTTTTATATGAAAGAAACGATGTAGGCAAATAAATTGTATATTATGAGATAATTGATTTTTAGTATAGAAGGGTCAGAACTGTCGGTCTTGTAACATGGGAGACTTTAATTAATAAACTGTACTAATTGGCCACACCAAAACTCTGGAAAAATTATAGTAAGAAAATATATGAGTCTAGTTTCAGAAAAATTTACAGATCTAGATTTTGAGTTTCGTAACTCAAGTTATAATTGATTTACTTAACATGACGCAGATGGACAGTTTCAATTTTATGCCCGAATCAAGAAGTTAAGTTTAGTAATGCCTCGTGCCAATTAGATTGCACCCCAGAGAATCATTATGTCTTGCATCAACATTACAAGGAGAATCGTATCTCGGTGGGAATCGTGGTTAGGCATTTGCGGATGATCGTAACACAGGACTTGTTTCAAAAAGAATTTCAAAAGAAGTATATTGGGGACATGTACATCGAAGAGAAAAAGCAAGAGTTTTTAGTGCCGAAAGAGGGTAATATGTCAGTATTGGATTATGAGCGAGAGTTCTCTAGACTGAGTAGGTATGCTTCAAAATATGTTCCAACCGAGGTTGATAGTTGTAAACGATTTCTACGGGGACTACGAGATGAAATCAAGATTTAATTGGTAAGTCTTAGAATTACTGAACTTGTTGATTTGGTTGAGCGAGCGAAAATGATAGAACAAGTATTGGGCCTGGATAAAAAGTCAGAAATGGGTAAATCAACTGGGAAACTTATGGGAACTACCAGTTCTAATCCATTACCAAAGAGATCCAGAGAATCAAGAAGTGGTTGGAGATCAAGCTTTGATCCGATAGGGGTGATGTAGAGGAAATGTAACACCCTTACCCGTATCCTATGCTTGGAACCGAGTACGAGGCATTACCAGACTTAACAATACATTTTGTCAAATTAATTAACACATATACAAAATGACTTAGTCAAGCCCTATACATGTCATAGTTTAAATCATTTATAAATAAAGATACCCATAGATAGCTTGATAGTGTGAAGCGATCTCCGGCGACCTCCAACCCGAGCTTGTTTAGTAGGACTGTAACATGGGAAAGAATAGGGGTATGCTTATAAAGCTTAGTAAGTTCACATGTAAAAATAATAAGCATTAGCAATGAATTTAGCTTACTACTAAGTCATCATAACTTGCATAAATAATGCTAAGTTCTTACTTTTCCAACTTACTCATTTGTAGCCTTATCAAAGCCTCAACATGACAAATCCTCACAACAAGTTCTCAATTTGATACAAACATTAAATCACATGCTTATACCTTATTACTCATGTTCACATTAATCATCGCTTGAATCATTGTCACTAAATTATTTATTTCTTGAGCTACGAGCTCAATTTAAAAGCGATAAAAGCTATCATCTTTTTTTTTCCTTTCTTCTTCTTCAACCGATTGTAAAAACAAAAATGGCAGCCATGGTTGAGGTTTAGTCCAAGCTTTCCAAGCTCATAGTAAGTGCATCCAAGCCCGCTTTTAATATTCTTTACATCTTTGAAGCCCGTAGAGTTCGATTTAGCTTATTCTATCAATAATTCATGCTAGGGTTCATATTTGGAAAAATAACCATAGGTGAAATGTGTTTATTTTGATGTTTTATGATAGAATATGAAGTCTGAAATTATGTTAAACAACTTTGCTAAGTGATTTTAAGTGAAAACGAGTAAAAAGCTTAATCGGTAAAAATACCTAATGTTCATAAGTACAAGTTAGAGTGAGAATTTGATGTTGCCATAGAAGGAAAAATGATCAGCATGTCATAAAACATAATAATAAGGGATAAATTTTAATTTCGAGCTTTGGGGAAAATGTGTAAATATGTAAAGTTTAGGGGCAAAATTATAATTTTGCCAAAGTTAAGAGTTAAGGACTGTCTTGATGAATGTGAGTATTAAATAAGCTAAATTTTCTATTATAGATCAAGAAGAACGAAATCCGAGTTAGATCGAGGAAAGAAAAGATAGAAGACTAAATCAATATAGTTGATCGTATTTTGTTTCGAGGTAAGTTTTTGTAAATAAATGCAATATTCTATTATTTTATATTTAATACTGTTAAATTCCAGCATTTACATATTTATTCTGTAAATTTATTATTTAAAGACTCAAGTATGAATTGACGGAAAAGCTATCCCAGAAAGTTCCGGTTGAACCTTAGGAATGTATAGGATACAAATGTCATGACATTAGGGTTTAAGGAAATCATGTAAGACCATGTCAAGACATGGCATTGATATGTTACTATAAGGCAAAGGTCTCATGTAAGACCATGCCAAGGCATGGCATTGGTGAGTTCATAAGGCAAGGATACCACGTAAGACCATGTCAAGACATGGCAATGGTTAAGTTTCATAAGGAAAGGTACCCGCGTATCCTTAGTATTCCAAGTGGTTCAACGGGAAAATTCAAAGAGTATACCAAAGTAAAGGTAAGACAAGTTCAAGCTAAAACGGTAAGGTAAGGCAAATTCATGTTTAAAGGTACAGGTAAGAATACAAATTTAAGTATAATGAGTTAAAGGCTTAAGTGATCTTGATAAGAAAAGAATGAGATAATTGATTAAGAATGTTGTTATTTATTTACATGTGAACTTACTAAGCTTTATGCTTACTCCCATTCTTTATTTTTTTTTTTATAGTATTACAAGCCAACTCGGGAATCACAAAGACGTCGGAGATCGTTACGCACTATCAAAAGATTATATTGGTATTTTGTGACTCGAACGTTTTAAGTTATGGCATGTATAGGGACTTAGCCATTTTATGTGTATAACCTTATGATATGGCTTCAGATTGGATTGTAAATGCATGGTAATGATTAGCTATTAAAATGGCTAAATAAGAACATGTTTTGGATGCTATGAAATGCCTAGTTTATAGTTATTTTAAAGAAATTATGTAATTATATGCAGGGGAACAATTTGGACAGCAACAGTGATGTGATTTTGAAAAATCACCAAAACTAGTAGAAATGGAATTATGTGGGCCATGAGATATAGAATTAAAGATTATTGAGTCTATTTTTATATGAAAGAAACGATGTAGGCAAATAAATTGTATATTATGAGATAATTGATTTTTAGTATAGAAGGGTCAGAACTGTCGGTCTGTGTAACATGGGAGACTTTAATTAATAAACTGTACTAATTGGCCACACCAAAAACTCTGGAAAAATTATAGTAAGAAAATATATGAGTCTAGTTTCAGAAAAAATTTACAGATCTAGATTTTGAGTTTCGTAACTCAAGTTATAATTGATTTACTTAACATGACGCAGATGGACAGTTTCAATTTTTATGCCCCGAATCAGTAAGTTAAGTTTAGTAATGCCTCGTGCTCGACTCCGACAACGGTCTCGGGTAAGGGGTGTTACAGGAAAACAGATAACTTTTTCCACCGATAGTGTAAAAGCTCCGGCCCGGGAAAGTGAAGATCTTGAATGCGATTATTGTGGGAAAAGACATTTTGATGAATGCTGGAATAAAATTAGAGGATGTTTCGCTGTGGCTCTACTGAACACTTTATTAAAGATTGTTCGAAAACTCGGAGTAGTACAAGTACACCTACCGTATCTCAGAGATCGATACCGACTGCCAGAGGTAGAAGAATGTCCAGAGGAGGTTCTGTTTTGAGGAGAAGAGGAGCTGGTAGAGGCAATGATATAGCTACACAGCAATCTGAAGCCAGAGCTCCAGCTAGAGCTTATGTAGTCAGAACCCGGGAAGAAGGCAATGCTCACAATGTGGTGACAGGTATATTTTTATTGTATTCTAAGCCTATTTATGCTTTAATTGATTCGGGTTCTTCACATTCATATATTAATTCAAAATTAGTTGAGTCGGGGAAGTTAGAATCTGAAATGTCTAGAGTGTCTATAGAGGTGTCGAGTCTGTTGAGGCAAGCAGTGTTAGTAAATCAGGTTTGTCCAAGATGCCCGCTATTTATACAGGATAAAAAATTTTCATGTTGACTTGTTGATTATGCCATTTGGGGATTTTGATATTATATTGGGAATGGATTGGTTATCTGAGCATGGTGTGATTTTGGATTGCTATAAAAAGAGATTCAGCATTTAGATAGAAAGTGGAGAACGGATTGAAGTAAACGGTATTCTACAAGTTGGCAGCACGAATTGCGTCAGCAATAAAGGCTAATAAGTTACTTCAACAGGGTTGCTCAGCATATTTGGCATATGTTTTTAATTCAAATTCAGTTGGAAACTAGTGCAGTAAAATTTAGACAGTTTGTAAGTTTCCCGATGTATTTCTAGAAGAATTACCGGGATTACCGCAGATAGAGAAGTTGAGTTTTCCATAGAAGTTTATCTGGGTACAACACCAATTTCTATACCTCCGTATCGAATGTCACCTACAGAGTTAAAAAATCTGAAGATACAGTTGCAAGACTTGTTAGATCACGGCTTTATTCGACCGAACATATACCGTGGGGAGCTCCGATATTATTATTGAAAAGAAAGATGGATCAATGCAACTATGTATTGATTATCGACAGTTGAACAAGGTAACAATCAAGAATAAATATCCACTGTAACAGCCCGATTTAGACCTTAGCCGGAACGGTGGTTTCGGGACCACGAATTCGAGCCAAAAAATTATTTTAATATTATTTTGTACGCTTATTATGTGTAAAAATTTCGTATTAAAATTTGATCGTTTTGGTGCTTAATTGTGAAAAAGGGCTTAATCGCATAAAAAAATTTGGTGGTTAAATGTGTAAGTACTGAATTGATGATGTCTTTATAAATTTGAGGTTTAAAGTAGCAATTTGACTAAAAAGGGACATAGTGGCCGACCATGATGAGCATGTATTACTGATTTGAAATTGTTTATTATATTTTATGTTATGGTGATATAATTTAATATATGTTATTATATTATAATGGAATGAAAAAAAAAAATGAAAGAGAAAGTGCTCATCTTTCTCAAGTGACCGAAACCAAGAGAAAGAAGAGAAAGTTTAAGCTTTGAAACTTTCGCCATTTCATGCTTGATTTAGGTATGTTCTTTACTCGATTTTTGATAATTTTACGTTTTTGAGATCGTTGCTTCAGATACTAGCTAGCCCATGTTTTAATTTTCAGATTTGATGATGATTTTGTGATTTGCCATTGTTGAAAGCTTGATGTTTTTGTTGTTTGATGATGAAAATAAATAAATGTTGGTAGTTATCATAGTTAATTAAGTGATTTTTATAAAAATGCATATTAAGGATTTAATTGTGAAATTTGTAAATTGATGGGTTAAAATGTAAAATAAATGAAATTTATGGGCTGCTAGGGACCTATGGAAGCTTCGACCAAGCATGGGTTTAAGGAAATTTTGTGTATTTTGTGTTGTTTTGAAATGGGGACTAAATTGAGAAAATGTGAAATATTAGGGGCTAAAGTGCAAAATATTCATTTATGTGTTTCTGGACTAAATTGAATGAAAATATGTTTGAACGAGCTTAATTTGAATATGTTTAGATCAAGAACCAAATAAATCGGACTTGGATCGGGGAAAAGCGAAAATAGTTGAATAGTTGGTTTTGTCGTCTGTCGATATCCGAGGTAAGTCTTTAAGCGATTAAACATTGTAAATTATATATTTTAATTATTAATATGCTGATTTGGAAATTGGAAAATTAGTACCGAGTTAGAATAATGTGATTAATTATAAAATTAATATGTTTAAGTTTGGTTTGATTGAGTTCTAATATTTGAAAGTTCGAACAAAGATTATGATGTACAAGAAAAGTTTGATATATGAATTGGTTGTGGGTCAACTTTAAAATATGATATTCGGGCTTTATGCCTAGCGTGCTTTGTGCTTTGGAGAAATATTCGGCTTTATGCCTAGCGAGCTTTGTGCTTGGTGAGAAATATTAGGCTTTATGCCTATCATGCTTTGTGCCGGTGAGAAATATTCGAGCTTTATGCCTCAGCGTGCTTTGTGCCGTTGAGAAATATTGGGCTTTATGCCTAGCGTGCTTTATCTTGGTGAATTATATTATAAGTGTATGCTTAAAAGATTCTTGCGATGTGGAATTTAAATTTGGTAAATGAACTCAATGTTCGTGTATGTGTAAGCTTATTGGTTGTTTGAGATAAGGTAAATTAGTAACTTGATATTTGTTACTAATTATATGTGATACAATTGAACATTTTATGTGAATTTTAGTAAGTTAAATGTCACATTGCCGAATATGTATGGACTTGGTATAAGTTGGTGAATGTGAGGTTGCTCGGAGGTTGGATTTAATTGCATGAATTGGATATTTATATGTTAATGATGCAAATGGATATGAGGATACTAAACTAGGATATGAATATATCTAAAGGAAAGGTTAGTTACATGAAAATGTCTTGGCCGAATATGATATAGACTTGGATAGAAAATAATAAAGTTATATCTATGTGTATGTGTTTATATGTGAAGTTGTGGATTGGATCTTGTATATGTATGTGTACATTCTAATGAATGACAGGTTATGAAAGGCACTGAGTGTGCGAGCTTATAACCGAGCACTAAGTGTGCGAAATCGGTTACATGGCACTATGTATGCAAATTTTCAAAGTAACGGCACTAAGTATGCTATACGTTACGGAATCTTGGCACTAAGTGTGCGGAACGTTAAAGTAACGACACTATGTGTGCGATCGTTACTAAATTCTGTAATGATATCTGTGTTTGATGCTTTTAATAAACTCGTATTATTAATGCTGGTAAGGATAATAAAATGTTCGAGTATACAATCATATGTTATGCTCGGGTGGTTAAGGTTGGAAAGGTAAATGACCCAAAAGGTATGTATTAATTATAACAACTTGTGATTGATGGTGGCTCAAAATGAAAGTAGGAATTTGGTAAGTAAAAGAGGCATGTAACAACCCGAAATTGGGCCTAGTAGAATTGGGCCCAATAGGCCTTGAGAATGAAAACGTTTAAAATTTTTTGGGTTGCATGTAGAATGTTATGGTAAGGTATTAATAGGCTTGAGCATTGAGTGTAATGTTATGTTTAATATGTTAAATTGAGATTGTAAAGGTTGGGCTGACTTTTTGATTAAATATTTGGATTAGGGTTAAATTTAGTGCTCTGGATAATTTAAAGTGAAATAGTGGGCTTTTAAAAAATGGGTTAGGTGGCTAATAAATGGTGTTAGCTTATAATTTAAGAAGATGATTAATTAAGTGACATTTTGGGCTTGTGGCCCAAAAGGGAATGATACCTAAGAAAGGAGGGGAGTTGGCGTCAAAAGGCAAGGGGGAGAGGCCCAATTTGTGGCCACCTGAAGCCCAAGTTATGGGTCAAATTCGGCACCTAGAATGGGAAGGTGGTGGACGGCAATTAGGCTACCTTTTAGAAGTTATTTCTTTTATTTTAACTGATAAAAAGCTGATAATTAATAAGGAGGAGTTAGATTTAAGGTGGGCTCTCTTAAAGGTAAGATAAGGATTGAGTTATCAGATGACATGAAGGCTATCAGAGAGGGAGAGTTGGCCAAAATTCCAACTCGTGTGTGTAGGTATGCCAAATTTCTCTATAAATAGGAGTAGTATTCTTCAATTTTGATATTCGAAACCCTATTCTTCTCTCATTCTCTTAGAAATTTCCAAGCCTTATCTACAGTTTCTCTTTTTCTTTTTCTAAAAGCCAAATTCCTTTGTTCATACCCTCATCTCCCATAGCCTAATCTACAAGTGAGATCTCTGTTTTCCCGAAGGTGCACTGTAAGCCGCATACTCCTTAGTAATCCGGTAAGTTTCGGGATTTTTCCTTTTCTGTGATTCCCTTATTTTTATCAAAGTCCTAATCTAAACCATTGTTCCAATGTCCTTTCGATTATACTCTTTACTCCTAGAAGCCGAAATCCAATGTCCATTCGATTATACTCTTTACTCCTAGAAGCCGAAACTATCCCATTAAAGCCGATTTGGTGGAAAAATCGAAGGTAAGAAGTGGAAGGATTGGTGGTGACAATTTCTAAAAGATTTTTGAGATTCGACTAACTAGTCAAGCAGAGAAGGTTGGATCTGTAAAACCGTCGCCCAAATTCAAGAAGCGATCTGCTTCGGTAGTGCGAGATTGGCCAACGGGGTGTGGGCCAAAATCAAAGTCAGATCGTGGGCCAATAATAGTTGTTTCAAGTGATAGTAGCGTAGACATAGCAAAAGCTTTAGTACGCAAATCAGGTGTGTAACACTTCCCCACCGTCTAGATCTGATTAATAATAAATGTTTATATATATGTGTGCATAAGATTTATATGTTACATTAAAAGCTGAAATCTAGGATTTAAACGACGGACCCTCAGGTTAGTAGATAATCTGACTATATGTTACAAGTAAACTATTGTACATGTTTTAAATTGTTGTGCATGTTGCATGGGTTGGGTGATGAAAGGAGGAAGTTATATGTACATGTATATGAGTAACGATTTTACCGTGAATTACCGTAGCGGCTAATGCCGTGAACGATTATCTGAGCTTGCCATTATATGTTATACTGAGCTTCGCCATATATGTTGATGAGCGAAGATGACCGCCATCTTGGAAGTAGTGGTGTGGGTTGATTGTAGAAATCCCCAATGGTGTGTTGGTTGGTACGGGGCATGTAGCGGATGGAAACCTAGGCAAATGGGTTGGGCCTTGCATATTATATGTTACATTGTAAATGCATTTATTATTATGATTAATGAGGCCCAAATCTAGTGGTGCATGAGGTTGCACACCGAGTCTCGTGACTCACCCCTTTAAACTAACCTTCAGTGACGATTAGTGCATCGATCGGGCGGAGTGGAGCGCAAGGTGGCTATGCATAAGAAGGTGGATCCGACGACAAGTTCCCCATATTAGTTTTTTTTAAAGTAATTTTATATTATGGGCTTAAACTACGTTGTAATAAGGCCATGGGCCATTAGTTTATATTTTTGCTTTATTATGGGCCTTTATTATTTATTTTCTTTTTAATTTCTTTCAAGGATATGTAAACCAGTTTTGGGCTTTTGCTTATTAAGACATTTTTTTTATGTAATTCCTATTTGGGCTTTTTGTCGACATGATGGGTTTTCATAAAATTTTTCTTAGTGACATACCCGATCCGGTAGTAGTGTTTGGGCCGGGTTTGGGGTGTTACAAGGCATATGCTGTTATTTTATCATGTGAAGGTGATGTATGGATATATACATATTTATACATACATATAATGTTGTTATGAAATCTATTTAGTATGTTTGACTATTCGGCAAGGAAGTTGTAAATGAAATAATTTATTAAATCATGCTAAAGCGTATATGTGAGTTAAAATGCTTAAAACTTGCTAAGCTTAAATAGCTTACTTTGTGTTTCCTTGTCGGTTTTCTGTTTTATAGATTTTGGATTCGTTACGAGCTCGGGGATCGTCAACAAGACTATCACACTATTGACAGCTTATTTTGGTATTTTGGTTATGTTAATTACGAATATATGGCATGTATAGATTAGAAAAAAAAGGGTAGATATGAATTGAGTATCTAAGTAATAGCCATGCGAAAATGGCTTGTCCATCTTGTTAATCTTGAAATTTATATTTTGGCTTGATGATCATGTTTGATTTGGTTTTGGTATATATATAAGTTTGGTTAGAGTTTAAATGAAATGGAGTAAAGATGTTATAAATTAGTTAACCATATTTTGCAATGAAATAGTTTTTAGTTAGCAGCAGTGATGTAATTTTGAAAAATCACCAAAAATAGGAGAAATAGAATTAGAAGGTGAATAAGATATATAATTAAATATTATTGTGTCTATTTTTATTTGAAAGAAATAGAGTAGGCAAATGAATTTTATATTATGAGATATTTAAGTTTTAGTGAGACTGGTTCTGAATGACTTTGTGATCCCCCATTCTGTATTGGAAAAATTATTAAAAATTGTACAAAAATAATCATGGACCATAGTTTATATGCTTAGAATCCTTAATGAGTCTATTTGTTTTTGGAAGAAATTAGAACATTATTTGAATTTTGTACAATGAGATAATTGAGTTTTTGTAAAGATAGGTCAGAACCATCAAACAATGAAATAGGGGAAACTTTAATGAATAAACTGTACTGATTGGTTTCATGAAAAATTCTGGAAAAATTATAAGAAGATACATGAGTCTAGTTTCAAGGAAAATTTACGGATCTCAATTTCGAGTTTTGTAACTTGAGTTATAGTCTATTTATTCAATATGACGCAGATGGATAGTTTAAATTTTTATGCCCCGAATTAGTAGTTAAGTCTAGTAATGCCTTACGCTCGACTCTGGTAACGGTATCGGGTAAGGGGTCTTACATCCACTACCTCACATTGATAATTTATTTGATAAGCCTAAAGGAACTTCAGTATTTTCAAAGATTGACTTAAGGTCGAGATATTAACAGTTGAAGGTAAAAGAAAGTGATATGCCAAAGACTGCATTTTGTACTTGGTACGGTCACTATGAATTTTTGGTGATGCTGTTCGGGTTAACTAATGCCCCAGCTGCCTTTATGGATTTAATGAACCATATTTTTCAGCCGTATTTAAACCAATTTGAGGTAGCTTTTATTGATGATATATTGGTTTATCCAAAGATAGAGTCAGAGTATGATCAGTATCTCAGGATTGTATTACAGATACTACGAGAAAAGTAGCTATATGGAAAACTTAGCAAGTGTAGTTCTGGTTGTCAGATATTGTATTTCTAGGACATGTGGTATCGGCAGATGGAATCCGGGTTGATATAAAGAAAATTGAAGTAATTGTTCAGTGAAAAGCACTGAAAATGTATCAGAGATACGTAGTTTCCTTGATTTAGCTAAGTACTACAGAAGATTTATGAATGGATTTTCGAAAATAGCTTTACCGATGACAAAGTTGCTACAGAAGAATGTTTTTTTTAGGATGATCGGTGCCAAAAAGTTTTGAGATATTGAAGCAAATGTTGATAGAGGCACCAGTTTTGACATTACCAGAATCGGGTAAATACTTCGTTGTGTTTAGCGATGCTTCTTTGAGTGTTTTGGGATGTGTACTAATGCAAGATGAAAAGGTAATAGCCTATACATCTCGATAGTTAAAGCCGCATGAACACAACTACCTGATACACGATTTGGAGTTAGCTGCAGTAAACTTTGCATTGAAGATTTGGAGAGTGATGTTTTCACGGCTTAATATCAGTGGTGATGGTAGTTTGCTAGCTGAGTTAAGGGTTAAACCAGTAATGTTTGATTAGATTGAAAGCAACATTCGATAGGCAGAAATCTTATGCAGACTTAAAACAACGAGATATTAAATATTCTGTTGGTGATAAAGTATTTCTTAAAGTTTCGCATTGGAAGAAAGTTTTGAGATTTGGCCGAAAAGGAAAATTAAGTTCTCGTTACATTGGGTCGTACGAGGTTATAGAAAGAATCGGGCCGGTCGCTTATCGGTTAGTTCTACCTCTAGAATTACAAAAAAATTCATGATATTTTTCATGTTTCAATGCTTCGAAGATATAGATCGAATCCTTCTCATGTTATTCCTGAAGACATTGAAAGTCGATCTGATTTGACTTTTGAAAAAGAGCCGGTCCAGATATTAGCTCGAGAAGTAAAAGAGCTAAGAAATAAACGAGTTCCTTTAGTGAAAGTTTTATGGAGAAATCATAATGTAGAAGAAACAACTTGGGAACCAGAAGAAACTATGAGAGCACAGTATCCTCACCTATTCTCAGGTAAATTTCGAGGATGAAATTTATTAAAGGGGGAGAAATGTAACAACCCAAAATCCGTGAGTACCGGAAAAGTGTGTTATCGGGCCTCCATCTTAGTAAACCGAGTTAGTAAATAATTATTAGGAGTAATTATGAGTTTGATAGTGTGTTCAATTAGATTTTTTTATTCAGTGAATTTAGCTTAATTTAAAGTAATTAGGAAAAAGAATCAAATTGAATAAAAAATGAAAGTCTAATTATAGATTAAAAGAAAGTAAAAAAGGGCTAAAATAACAATTAAACCATTTATATGAAATGAGGCGGCATATATGCATTAAAATCTAAGATTTTATTTAAGTTATATATAATATATATATATATATAATTATTATAATTATTAACCATTATTATGGTTTTATATTTGTACATTTGTAAACTAAACACCTAAATTACTTATAATTTATGTATGAAGATATTTTATAATTATTAATTGTATTAATTATATTATGAGTTTTCATATAATAAATAAATTAAAGACATGACATTTTTGACCCAAATCAACTCAAATTTGTAAAAAGAATATGTTGTTTTGCTACTGTTTTGTCATTGTTTTATTATCATTTGACTATTACGTTGTTATTATTTAGATATTATATAATTTTTATTTTATTATTTATTTTGCTACTATTTTAGATGTATTTGTTTGTTAAATTACACCTATTTTAGTGTTATTTATGTATAAAAATTTTTAATTTATTTTCAATTTGTTGAAAATATTTATTTTAATATTTTTAATGTTCGATGTATTTTTTATATATATAAAATTTAATACAAGTGAATCGGACTAGTATAAGTTTTAACATTTTTATCCAAATCGGATTTAGATAAAATTTTAGGCTAATTTTCGAGCCGATTGAGGGACCTAAATTTTTATTAGGACCCAACCCAGCTCGAACTCAACCCATAAATACTTCTATTTTAAAAATAATAAAATCATGTATTATTAAATAATAAAATAATATTTTAACCTTACAAAAATTTATAATTCAGTTTTAACCAAACTATACAAAATTTTGGATTTAGCTTGTATACCACTATACTAAATTTTGGATTTAGCTTGTATACCACTAAACTATCACAAAATGCTATCTTGATAAATATATCTTACAGATAGTGCGAACACACATTTGGCCAACCCCAAATGTTAGGATTCTTTAAGGCCATTTTGTTTCTCTTCAACCATAATATTGCCAATCATTTACGCCTCTAACAATGCAAGCTCTATCCAATTCAGAGCCACTAAAATGGTTTCCACTTATTGTTTAACCCCAAAAACCCATCTAAAAATCCCCACCATTGTTGTATTTCTGTTGAAGAAACTATCTCCCTTTCATTTTCATCATTGTAAATTCTATTCCCAACATTCTTGACCTTTCCCCACAACTAGTTCCCTTCACGTTAAGGCTATGAAAGATGGTTCCTTTCAAAATGTAGATGTGGCTAACCACTTATTGAACGTGTGCCTGAAATCTAAAAATTTAAACCATGCATGTAAACTGTTTGATGAAATGTCCCACAGAGACGTTCGAACTTGGACAATACTGGTTTCTGCTTTTGCGCGTGTTGGTTCTAATGGGGCTGCGTTGGAACTTTTTAAGAACATGCAAAATGAGGGTATTAAACCAAATCAATTCACTTTGTCAAGAGTTTTGAAGTGTTGTTCTAGCTTGAGTGAGCTTAAGATAGGGAAAGGAGTTCATGGTTGGATTTTAAGGAATGGGGTTGTTTTTGATGTTATTTTGGAGAATGCCCTTTTTTATTTTTACGTCAAATGTGAGGATTTTGGATCTGCCAAATGGTTGTTTGAGTCAATGGAAGAGATGTTACATGGAATATAATGATTGGTGCATATTTGGATACTGGGAATGTGGATAAGGCTGTTGATTTGTTTAGAAGGCAGGGTTTGAAGGATGTTTCTATTTGGAATACGATTATAAATGGCTTAATGCGAAATGGGTTTGAAAGAATTGCATTGAAACTACTCTATGAGATGGTAAAAGATGGAACTTTGTTTAATGAAGTAACTTTTTCTATAGCTTTGGTTTTGGTTTCATTGTTGAAAGATTTAGAATTAGGGAAACGAATCCATGGAAGGGTGCTGTTATCGGGAATCCATGTTGATGGTTTCTTGAGGAATTCACTTATTGATATGTACTGCAAATGTGGGGAAATGAAAATGGCATTGAAAGTTTTCGAGAAAATGGATACGTATTTCGGGAGAAATGAAAACTCCATTGAAGAAGTCATTTCTTGGAGTTCAATTATTTCTGGATTGGTTCTGAACGGAAAACATTCACCTCTATGGTTCGTAAAGACATCGACATTGATGCGTTTAGTATCACTAGCATTGTTTCTGCTTGTGCTAGTTTTGGTGTGTTGGAACTCAGCCGGCAGGTTCATGGCCTTGTTCAGAAAATGGGGCATAAATTAGATGCTCATTTGGGATCCTCATTAATTGACATGTATGCTAAATGTGGAAACTTGGATGATGCTAAGAGGATTTTCAAGCAAACTAATGATATGAATGTTGTGTTGTGGACTTCAATGGTATATAGTTATGCTTTACATGGACAAGGAAGGGAGGCCGTCCAGCTATTTGAATTCTCGATGAGTCGCGGACTTTTGCCAAATGAGGTAACTTTTATTGGGGTTTTAACTGCTTGCAGCCATGCAGGGCTTGTTGAAGAAGGTTGCCGATATTTCAGGTTGATGAAAGAAGTTTATGGTATCAAGCCTGGAGTTGAGCACTTCACTCGCATGGTTGATCTATATGGACGAGCTGGTCGGTTTAAGGAGATAAAGAAGTTCATTGATGAAAATGGCATCCATCAGTTGACAGCAGTTTGGAGGTCGTTTTATCCTCTTGTCGACTTCTCAGAGATATCGAGATGGCAGAATGGGTTTCTGAAAATCTACTTCATTGTAAAACACTCGATGCCAGACCTTATGTTTTGCTATCAAATATATGCTATAAAACAAAGGGGAGGAGGTTGCAACTGTGAGAAGATTGATGCAAAGTAGAGAGGTTAAAAAGCATCCCTGTCAATCTTGGATCCAGATCAGGAATCAAGTTCATGCTTTCATCATGGATGATAGATCCCATCCAAAAAAAAAGGAGATATGTGCGTATCTATATAAGCTAATCAGAAGATTGAGGGAAATCGGGTACTCATCTGATGCCAAACTGGTAATGCAGGATGTTGAAAAAAAGCAAGGGGAAGGGGAAATGTTACTTGGTTTCCACAGTGAAAAGCTTGCCACTGCTTACGGTATCATTAGTACTGCATCTCAAACACCAATTCGAATAATGAAGAACCTTAGAATATGCGATGACTGTCATAACTTTACGAAATATACTTCTCAGCTATTAGACAAGGAAATAATTGTGAGAGACATCCACCGATTTCATCATTTTAAGCATGGCTGCTGCTCCTGCGGAGATTACTGGTGATTGAACTGGTACATGCACAGTGCTACCAGTATGGAGACGCATCCAGTATAACATGACGGGATGTCCTTTCTCAAGAGATGGCCCTGGTTGAGCTTGAGCTTTTGTGTTTAGCCGACTTTCCATTGCAATCACGGCAATCTCGTCATCTTGCAGAGCTTGCCTTGTTGATGCCCAAATTTTAGTTAAGCCACTTCCTTTTCTTTGTTATAGATTGAAATCTGCTTTAGCATCACTTTTTTAAATAGGATATATAAATCTTTATTAGATGAGATATCGATCCCAAAAAAGCTTTGATTTAATTAACTTAAAAATTGATACAAACCGATTAAATCAAACAATTGAACTAAATTTTTAAATTTTTTTTTTACAAAATTTTTAATAATATATTTAATCAAACTGAACAAACTCGATCTACCATCAGTCCGGTTTGATAACCTCACTTTTTCTATGAATTTTATGGGATCCGAGTAATCGAATCCAAAACTTGAGAAGAGTGTAATCAAAGCATATATGTTTATATAGTTAAAGTTATTCATTATCTTTAGCATGTTTTTGGTACATTATAAATTGGGAAAAGGTTACATCAACAAGTGTCACTAAGATATCAAACAAAAGGCTTAATCACTACAACTGTAGAAATTTTTAATGAGTTTACAAGTATAATTATAGAAATATATTTACAGAAAATGAATTAAGCAATTTGCTTGCTTACTTTACTTCCCTACATTGATATATGAATGTGAATTTGAAGGGCCTAGAATCCTTTCTTTCACAAGAATAACTGTTTGTAGTAAGATGGTAACAAAGAAGAAACTGGAAAGCAAGATCTTCAACAATGTTGCTCCGGACTCTTTATCTTTCTCCAAGTACTCGTGTTTAAAACCCATATGAGATGGGTATCTAAACATAAGACCGAGGATATAACCTTCCCAGAATCCTCCAAATACGTAGAAAAAATTGAACATACCTATATTGGGCATATACCCGTACCGACATTTGCTTCAAAGTCGAAAGTAATAGAACAAAGGTTTTCAATCAGGCTTGGAAAAGCAAAGTAAAAGTGAAAACATGAACAATTACTAAGCAATAACCCTTCCTGACCACAATCTGATTAGGGGCATAAATGAGCTACTAGATTTGCAAGCTACTCAACTCCAATTAGGTTACTATCGAACCGAGCTAAAGTAATTCGAGCTGTTGGTTGAGGCAAGTTTATGTATCATAATACTCAATCCAAAGAGCTCAGAGCCCTAATTGGCTTTTCATTTGTAACATATTTTCAATATTGATTTATTATTTTTACCCTATATATGTAGACATATATAGATATGCACTTTTTTTCACATCCCTCCCATCTGGGTTTTAAGTGTGTGCATTATTTTTTAAACTTGAATAGTAGAGCTTACTCGAATCGAGCTCAAATAAATCGATTTTATCTCAAGCCCAGCTCGAGCTCAGCTTGGCCTGATTACAACCCTAAATCAGATAACAACATGAAAGTTTAAGCGTGTACATTACTTTTTAAGCTCTAATAATATAGCTTAATAAAAATCCAGCTCGAATTATTCGACTTTATATCAAGCCAAGTTCAAGCTCCGCTCGGCCAATTACAACCCTAAATCAGATAACAACTTGAAAGACAAAGATCTAGTAAGAAATAACCCCTCTTGACCACCATCATCAGATCACAATTCACAAGCATCAAAGTTCTACCAAGAAAATAACTCTTCAAACCACCACCACATAACAACATCAATGATCGATCACGTTCTAACATTGCACAAAATTATAACAAATTCATACAAAAAGCAATATAGAAGACAGTAAGCTTACCGATATGAAGCTCTCATCTATCCAGCAGCAACATAATTAACTCTCAGCAAGATATGACCTACCACACAGACCACATTCAAGACTTTGAGTACAAGGCTATGGGTAAAAAAAATAAAAAGAAACATAAAAGTTTCGAACAATTACAGAACATTTTAACACTCAATTACTAGTAATAACCTATCATAGTAAGCAATAACATAACATTCATAAATACAATTCCAATTTTTATCAAAATGAACACCAAAAAACAGCAATTAAAAATTATCTGTTCCAATCTTGGAACACACATTTTAGCTCTCTAAAAATCTAGGGAAACACGGTAAAATTATTATTGAGGCCCTTGTACTCGAAGTCGGATTGTATTTTGCCCACCCTATTGAAAAATAGTAAATTAATTCCTGCATATTAGATCAAAGACCAAAGGGGTCCTTTTATAAATTCATCCATTTCTACTGTTAAAAATTGGTCCTTGTACATCAACATAAGGTTTACTCTTTGATCTAAAGAGTATGAGAACTAATTTACCCATTTTCTGAGTAAAGGAGACAAAATGCAATCCGACTCCTAATACAAGTTACCCATGCCATGGAAACACACATTTTTAGCTCTCTAAAAATCCATTCTAAAGGATTCAAACACATCAACATGCACAATTCTCTCATTATTGCATAGTTATAGAAACTAAACCCTACATGCTATTGTTCTAAGCTTTAGCTACCCAATCCTCTAAAATAAACAAATTCTTGAACAAACAAACAAACAAAAATAAGTATATGTTAATATATGACAAGAAACATACATACACAAACATTTCAATTAAGCATTAAATGAAGAACTACAATCTTCATAGTTAAGATGGATTAAAATGTATATATCATCATAATCATCATCAAGGGAGATTTTGTAAATAAAATCCAACCTTTTTTTTCACCTAAAACCCCCTTCTTTTATCTTTACCATCGCTACTACCATCACAAATAGTTACAGAACAAATAAAAATAAAAGGAAAAAAAGAAGAAGAGAGAACCAAACCCAGATATTTAAAAATCCCCAAAACGCCAAATTTATCCAGAACAACAATTTATTGTTTTTTCTTTAATTATTTTATTATTTTCTAAGGCTACCCCTAACACCAGGACGAGGCTTAGATGGCTCAGCGACATGAACAGCATGACGATTAATAAGCTTAGATTCTTCAAAAGGAATTTTGGGATGTTTGGCATCATGATGGATCTGCATCGATTTCACATCGGGAGCGGTTGTTTTGCAATGAGGACACTCGTATTTGGCATGTCCTCCTTTCTCAACCCCAGAACGGTCAGCTAATCCGGCTTTGCCGCCACCACGGTTGGTGGTGGCAGCGTCGACCTTGGCGGCGAGTTCCTTGGCCGTGTGCTTCTTGGGCTTGGCTTTTCCGGTCATGATTGATTGATTGATGATAATTATGAAATCAAAGAACCAAAAAGGAAAATTGGGAAGCTTTTGGGTTTTTTTTTCTTTTTCAGAGGGGTTGGTGGTTGGCGTCAGAATTATTGCGGGAATAATGGAAAAGGGGAAGGAAAAAGTGAATGTAGCTTTAACTCCCTCTCACTGGATTAAATTAATATTTTAGGATAATTCAAATTTATTCTCCAATATTACATTTCTTTATCAATTTAATTTTAAATTTTGTTTAAGTCAAATTTAATTATTAACTTTTTATCGGATTAAGTTTTAATTTAATTGATATAAAAATATTGATAACAAAAAAAAACATTTTATTAAGTATATTAAAATATATTATACTATTATTTATAAGTTAGAGAGGACTATGAATAATTCTAAATTTTATATAAAAATATCAAATTATAAAAATAAAAATTATTAATTTTTCAAAAAGAGTCAAAATCGTTTTTTATAAAAGAGATACTAACTAAATATTAATTTTAATATTATTAGTACGAAACTCAAAAATAATTCATATATACTTTATATTGACATGACACTAATTATGTTATATATTACATTAATAAATAATTCAAAATTAAAAATATGTGAAAAAATTTAAAAAAAACAAAATGAACTAAATTTGAATAGTCATACGAGTTATCATAACTAAAATTTAATGTTTTAATCCAAATCATCATTAAAAGAATATTGATTTGACTCATTTTTAAAAATTATGATCAGATTAGACTTTTTCAAAAAAATTAAAGATTAAATTGAACTAAAAAATTAAATTGACAAAATATATAAACATTAAAGACTAAAATTACCATTATACCTAAATTATTTACAATTTAACTTCAAATAAAAATTTCATTTATAAAATTATAAAATTTTAATATCCATGATAATTGATCATATTTAAATTTTTTAATAATATATTTAATCCGATACTATAATAAAACCACCTTCCATATACTTTCGAAGGAAAACAAGCGGGCAGTTTGTAGGTTTATCTGGTGCTTTTAATTTTGTAGACTAATACAATCACTGGTATAACTGTCACTCAAACAGGTTGAATTAGTTTTAAGTGGGATTAATTTGGATGGTGTAAAATTAGATTTTAAGATTTTTTAAAATTATTTTAAACCGAATTAATTTTAAATTTGGGTTAATATAAAGTTTAAATTACTTTTAAATCAAAATTACTTAAACTTAAGTTGACTCGTTTCACGTTGAATTAATTCAAGTTATTTTTTATAATTAAATTGAATTACATCAAATTCGAATTTTAAATTCGGATAAAAAAGGATTTATTTTTATTTAAAAAGAAATTAGAGACGGATTATGGAACGAAGATGTTTAGTTATATAATCTTTTAGAATATAAACTAAAAATCATTAGTAAAAATTATGTAAAATAATATAAAACAATTCTAAACATTTAACCCTCAACAAACCCATTTGCAAGCTTTCAAACATGGAATACGAAAGGATTTAGAACCCTTTACCTCTCAACGTGTAACCCTCTAATTCCGAGAAAGCGGAAGCATATTCGCAGAGCTTGATAAAGCGCTCGAAGGGTCCGTTGCTAAGTGGCACCTGCATGAAAGTAAGCAGTGCTCTATGGTTTAAGATGGAAGCAGTTTGATTGCCGATGCGAGCTGGCTACTACCTTTGTAACTCAAGGGGATGGGATCATTAACTAGGTCACCGTGTTTTCATCATTTGTGTTAACTTCGGTTTCGTTTTCCGTATTGGGATGGTCCTCTGAAGGTAGCACCCCGTCTTGACCATTTGCATGATCCTCTGCATCTTCTTTAGCTTCCTGTCCATTGTTTTCGTGTACATCATTATTAATTCCACCGTTTTCAGCCACTGAGGTATCAACTTCCATTGCCTGGTTTGGGGACGTTGAATCCTGTTCATTGTTTTGCTCCTCGGATGTTCCCGCGAATTGTTCGGAATAAGCCATGTACTGATACATGGCTCGTGCCTGGAGAATAAAAAAAATGTCAAACCTAAGAGATACGGCATTCGGAATTATTAGGTCCTAGCACTCCATCTTGTGGTGCTCGTGACAGGAAAGCTATTGCTATTATTGCATGTCATAAAAAGAGCATAGGAAACACTAAAAACAAGGATAAAAATAACAGATTCGATATATCATCAAACAAAGAGACACACCTGCTGTAATTGATCTATTCTCCCAAAAACTATGTTAGCCATCTCCTCAACACTGCTAACAAGATATGGATGCCCAATGTCATCAACATGACGTTCAGTAAATGATGTGCCCTCGTTCAAATTTAGAGCAAGATGATCAGGTCTTTGAAGCAGCCGCTGGAAAGTAGGTTGGAGTTCATAACACTGTTCAAACAGAGAACGGCGACAAAAGACATACAAGCCAAGGCGAGCACGTGACATGGCAACCACCAATCTTCTAACATCACGAAGGTGCCCGACAAAGCGAGTACGAACAAGAGAAAGCAAAATGAAATCATTTTGCTGCCCTTGAAACTTATCAACTGTAGTAACCTGTAGAAAGGCATATTAATAAGAAATTCGACCAATATAAGAACCTGGTACTGAAAAAAAAAAAAAGAAGCCATGAAGGCAGGCCCTTGCAAGATTACAGCCAGAGATATCTAAAGAACACCTTGTGAGAGGTAAAATCAGAAATAACTTACCTTACTCGGTGGACCAATAAAATCATATGGGAGGCATCGTCTATTGATAACATCACGAATTAGAAGCTTCTGACCATTGTAAGTTGTCAAGATGGAAATTTTATTTGCAGGGTAGCCAAGCAATCGCATGTATATATAGACACTGACAACATATTCAGCTTCGCCTTCATTTTGATAGAACCAAGGAGAGGGAGCAGACTCACCTCTCCCATGGTAGTCAGGTACATCCACTAACTGGTAATCATAGGAAAATCCAGCATTTGCTCTATGGAAGATAGCTTCCTCTTTCACCGAAGGAAGGTCCCCCAAATCCCGGTACCTCCAGTTGTAAAGTTGGGCTATACTTGGCCTGGCTCTACCCTGGGCATTAAGCTCAATGTAAGGAATACCTAGTCGAACAAATCTGGTAAACAAACTTTGATCCATATGGCTATACTTTTGGAAAGCCATATTTTTCACAACAGGAGGCAGCTGGTGATGATCACCAATCAATATGCAGCGTTTAAGTCGTGCATAACCATCCTCCTGCCTTTGGAGCAGCATTGGGATGAAAGTTTCAATCTCGAGAATTTGAGCACTTTCTTCCATCAACAAGTTGTCATACTTGAAACCAAGTTGAAGAAAATCTTTTCTCTTTAGGGCTGCATGGGTACATGTCATTGCCACAATCTTTGCCTGCTTGGTCATCAGGTAATTGGCTCGATCAGCTGTTGATTTCAGCAATTCAAATGCCCTGCACTCTTCAAGCTCTTGGAACATAGTCTTAAGATGACGGAAGCAACCCTTGGCTGCCCGCATGTCTTTCTCAAATGATTGGCCAGTAAAGACTGCCTGAGGGGTGTTGGAGAAGAAATCTTTGAAAGGAAAGTGGTCTTGGACAAATGCTGGTTTATCTTCACTACTTGCACACGCAGCAATAAATTGCTCCCAGCGAGAATATACATGGAGCAACCAAAAATATCCAGCAGTTTCACAAGTATACCCTACATCTTCGGGAAGTTGTAGTGACCTTGCAAGCCTCTCTACCTCACTAAGCAGTTCCAGCCGTCGAACAAGCATTGCATTCACACGGCCCTGCCTACTGAAGTCCAAGTCAGTTGCCAGCTCTTGCTCACCCTGACCAAGACGAAGAAGATAGCGAGCAGGCACATCTCTCTGCAACACAGTAACATAGATCAAATAAATTTGCACAATGTATTGCTGAATTTTACAGAGCATAAGCTTAATACCGGATGGAGGAAAGAAGAAATTGCATTCATTAAAATGAATAACATACCTCCATTATCTTCTCAAAAAGGTCATTCAAAGCTTGATTAGAATGAGTAATTATTAATGTTCTCTGAGATGGGCAATTGTGATAGAGAACATTCAATATTTGCACTGCCGTATCAGTTTTCCCCGTTCCTGGTGGACCCACAACCATAGTTAATCCAGGCTGAATACCTGATATGATTGCTCCAATCTGCACAAAAAAAGAAAGGGAGGATTAGAACTGGCTCAAAAACCATTCCAACATTTATAAACTCTAACTTATGATTAATATTAGCCAATCAGCACCAGCTCTCTAGAAAAATCTCTCTTCGCTTCTAGTCATGAAGAATTAACATTTCCCGACATATTCGTGATAAATTGAACTGCAGGATGATAATATTTTCTATGAAACATTCTATTTCCAAAAAGAGCAAATGGGAAGACAGGAACCAAGAAAGAAACAAATAAATTGAAAACAATAACTCATCATAACAAAAATTTTCAATTACTCCATTCCCTAATAAAGCTTCACTATTGAAACAATTCTCCAGGCATAATACTGAACGACTTTTCTATTTTACTAAAAGTGAGAGCTCTTCTTCAGAGAACGCAAGAAAAGAAAAACAAGATGAATGAAATAAATACAAAATACATGGAATTATCAACTTTTCTCAAAAGATGAAGAATTGAATTCCAGGACCCTAATTACATATCAAAGCTAAAATATTGAGTAGTCTGCATGTATCAAGAAGTAGTGATCATCTACTAGATTTTATAAAATAGATACCTCACTCACTTTGATATCTTAGGTGGTATTAGCATATAGGATCCCTAGATAACTAATGTGGTGTTAGCATATATGTTGCATGCCGCTAGAAGTCCACAAATTATCAACACATTAGTTATTGGATTACAAACCTCCCCGCCCCAGTTATCTATCTTACAAACCAGAAGATAACAAATCAAATTACATTCCAATAAATTAAAAGACTTGGCTGAGACCTGAGTAGGTGTAAATCTAACAGAGTTCTGTTTTGGTTGATCTTGAGGATAAGGACCTGGGTCAGGAGGGATATATGCTTCAACAATTAGTTTTTCTTTCTCAACGCAAGCATCTACCATCTTGGCATCAATGACACCAGTATCAGATCTTCCATTTTCTGATGGAGCATGAGTATCACTTTTAAGTGACCGAGGAAGCTTGATGCAGAATGGTGGTCTCGGATCCAAAGTTTCCCTACCATCTGAATCAACAAAGCAAACCTAGAAATAAAACAAGAGAAGGTTTCAGTACTCCCAGAACACATCAACTGCAATAGTAAAAGTAGAAACACTGATCAGTACCTGATAATGTGAAAAACTCTCTTTCAGATGGTCTGCATTAAGAAATGTATCTTTGAAATCCACTGTCTCCAGAAGATCAGGCATGTTTGTCCACTGTGCAGCAGAAGGATGCCCATAGCCCAAAAATATTTTATGCAACCAATCAGGAACAATACAATATTCATTCATAAGATCTCTGATAGACTCTAAAATTGCTTTGAAGTTATTTTCCTTGGGCTTCCTCCTCATCAACACATTGAACGTCCCATAAACATCTTCAGCACCTTTTTCAGCAATGTCAGTGACATCCATGTGATACTGTGCAGCATCTAAAGCAACAGTCACAGTTCTCAGTTCACCTTTTGGTGGCTTCCATTCCTCACGTTTAGTTCTTCCACTGAAATCATTCATAAGAGTCCCCTCCTCATCACGAATCTCAATAATTTCACATCCTCGTACATACTGCAGACCAAGCTTCTGCGGCACACTAGCCTTAGCCTCTTCCTCTGAACTTAGAGGTTTAAATGAGGGGCTAATAGATAGCAAAAATAAAACATCATGCTCCTTAAGGGCATCCCATTCTGATCTTATTTGTGATTTATAACTAGAAATGCTGTATGTAATCGCTGCAGTTACAGAAGCAGGCTTGACTTCTCCAATATTTGGCTGCTTTACCTCAGTGATCTTGAATTCTCTAATTGGCACAGCCATTCTTGACCAGCCACGGAAAGCAGTTTCTCCCTCATTATTGATATAGGAAAGAAGGTGAGGAATGGCTTCCTGGATGTCCTCACGAATTTCATAAGTAGACTCCAGACGGAAGAGATTGAAATTCCTTAGAAGATAATCATGGAGTGTTAAGAATTGCAGGTTCAGCTTAGGAAGAGCGAGACAACCTTCACCAGAGTAATTAATACTCGGCACAACGCTTTCATCCCACATAATCTGCTCATTTGGGTAGAGAGGAAGAGCATTTATGGCTTCTTTTTGAGACTGGTGCTTCTCAAAAAAAGAGACCATAACCTCAATAAGAAAATCAACCCTGTCTGACCAAGGATCTTCATTTGAAACCAGTTTGAGCTGAAAAAAAAATTGGTAAATGCATTATGGAAATTGGTTATAGTAATGGCAATTTCGTTCACAGCCAGGTGAGCATGCATTGCAAGCATTTCACCAGCTAAAACTCAACCAAAAAATAAAACAAGTTATGGTCCTAGCTGAATAAACAATAAAGCAAAGAACATGGCAAAAGCTAAAATAAGGATGTACATCATCTTGTACCAGATGAAGTAAGAAGGTCATGAAACTAAAAGAACAATCCGCTGTTCAATGTAGTATAACCTGAGTGGATCTCCATCACTCATTAGACCAAGAAATCAAGTAATATATACACTTCACTCAACTAAGCTACCATGAAACATGTTGTAATAAATGCATTCACAAGAGAACTAAAATTACAACCTATAAACAATGATGACACTACAATAGTTGCGGTGAACATCTCACATAACTTCATTCTCTGAAAATCCTAGTTTCAAATTAAGTACCAAAATATATAATGATAATAGCAAAAAACAAACAACTTCACAACCTACAAACCTTAGAGCAAACCAAGTCCTTTAATTCTTCAGGAGAAAGTACAGACAATTTCTTTGAGAGATCCACCCGCTTGTGTATTGCACCAACATTGGCCAGTGCAAGTTCTTGCAACTACAAGCACCACAGAAGCAAAAGGAGAAAAAAGAGTTAAAATCTGGAACCTATGAACTGTGAAGATAAGAACTTTTTGCTAGTTAGACGCATAAACCAACCGCCAATGACAGACCTTGGGAACTTTCTTAAAAGCAAGCAGTTGGAAGGATTGAAAACGATCATAATGAGATTGGAGCACCTCATCATCCGTCAACTGAGTGCCAACATGATCATTTATCTCAAAATTTTCATAGAACTGTAGCAAGTCCACAAGTTGTGCAAAGAGTTTCCCTTTTTCATGTCTATAAAGAGCACTTAAATGGCATTTGGCAACTACAGCTACATCAGCCACAAGAGGCCTCAGATACCTGTACCACAAAAAAGAAAATCAGAAATGGAAAAAGAAGACAATGAAGAGAAGGTTCAAAGAGTACTAAACAAGCAGATGAAGAAGGAGTTTCAACATGAAACAATAACACATTTGTTAACCACCCCCTTTTTTTCCCCAGAAAATGCAAATAAATAACCAACAACAAAAGAAAAATAAATCAGTTAAAAGCTAAGAGGATAGGATCCTGTTGCAGGGCAATGATACCTCCTTGTTGGCAGCTGACTCAATAAATCAATGAGAAACTCCATAAATCTTTCACAGTACAAAATAGAAGCATCATCAACTTGATCGAAAATACTAGAAGCATTAAGTTCATCATCTTCACTGACAGGATTCTTCTGGGTAAAAACCTTACGATCAAGCACCTAAGTGACATGAAAAATTGGGCAATTAATTGCTGCAAAATCATTGAACACCAAACCCCCACCCACCATGAAAAAAAAAAGAAGCAACTTATTCTCCAGCATAGTACCTCAAGAAACTCTTCTATCAGATTTCTCAAGAAGTTAACTTCCAATGAAGATAAGGGATCAAGATGCACTCCTAGCTTCTTGGCATCATCAGATTCTTTCTTTATCATTCTTTTCCATTTCTTGATCAAATCTGGATTTAGACAAAGTTCCATCTACGGAGAAATAATGATGATGATGATGCTGATGAGAGAGAGAATAAAATATTCACCAGCAAAAGGAGACTGAAAAATACAATTCATTCAATAAAATCTTACCTGAAAACGACCATACGACAAACTGTGCCAAGATCGCAGACTTGCTAATCTAAGGACAGTTTCCCTGACAATTTCATCTTCCAAACTCTGTCACATTCAGCAGGTACAGCATTACAAAATTGATAGTAGCTCAAGAATGCTGTTCTATGTTTACACATGTACTATGAACTATTGCTTATCATCTTCAGCTATATTATACTGTTTTAAGGTAAAAGAGTACACAAATCAAGTTCTTCCATTCAACTGTCTGAGGTTATATTCCATAGGAGCAAATATTTGACAGATGCATGAATTTGTAACATCCAAAAGCATTCACTAAAACGCATACTTAGGTGCTAGATTACCTGAAAAGCATTGATCATGAAAACCAGATAATTCGTTTTCTCTGCAATGGTTAATTCTCTTCCCTGCATCCAAACCAGTTATCAAAGATTTAGCCTATTTGTCATCAATTTCTGAACAAAGAATACTGAAGTACTACATCTAGTGCTTTTGTTTGAAGAAAAGAAACAAATATTACCAGATTTATGAGAACATACATAAAAAGCAAATAGCATGTCGAGTTCTTCAATACCATTAGACACTTCCTTGAATTAATTCTACCTAATAGAGATAGCAATACAAACCTCCTTAAGCCGAAGAACCCTCTCAAGGAATCCTGTGAACACATCCTTCCTATCATAAAAGCATCCCCAAGCAGCCACATTCTCTCGAAACTGCAATGTTCAAAGATAAATTGTCAAAACCCGCTCATTAAATTACCTCGTGCTGCATATGAATTTTCTTTTAATCTGAAAAGGAACATTTCATAAACTAAAACTTAGTGCATTCAGAATAGTTTCATAGGCATCAGTCTTCAAAAGGGGTTCAATACAGTCTGGAGGACTAGGACAAATATACCAAAGATCATTAAAACAAAAATCCCTAAGGTTCAGATGTAGTTGAAACTGCTGCAAATGAATGTTGCTTTTTACTTGGTCTTCCTATGAAGTTATAAAAGCCAAAGGCAAAATCATAATTGACCCAAAAAAAAAAAAAAAACGAATATTATCAACAAATATGTCCTACTTCTTTTATCACCAACTCTAACATAGATAAATGCAAAATATAATTTGCTCAGAATAAGAAAGAAAAAAAAAAGTAGCAAAGCAACAAGCAAAGAGTAATTCAACAAGTTAGATATATCAAAGTTATTTAAAACAAATTTAATTTAGATAAAAAAGGGCTTTACCTTCTCATTGACCATCAAAATCATGGACATGACATGCTCATACGAAGCCGTCTCAGCATCAAAATTAGGCCATAAGTAATTCTCCAAATACTGACTAACCTCCAATATCATAACCCTCTGCAACGGCACAGTTTTCCTCTGAGACTTCCCTTCCGACTTCACCGTAAGCTCGGTCTCATAAATCTCCTTAACCAGCTGAGGGTCGAACGGCTTTTCAGGCTTCGAACCACCGCTCTTCAGCCAATTCGCGGCTGCTATTCCAGTCAGCTGGTCCCGCTGGATTTCAGACAAAGTAATAGAGCTCGGAAGGGATGAACTGTGAGGAGGTTTCGTTTCCGGTTTGTCGGCTAACTCAACCGGGTACTCCGCCACATGGTGGCGCTTGAAGTCGTAAACGCCGGTTCCGTGAACCTTCGTCATTGAGAAAAGTTGAGGAGCTTTAGGGTTAGGGTTAGGGTTTTTCGCGGCAATTTACAAAGGTAGCGAAAAATGAAGCCGAATTTGAACCGGAGAAAAACAGGGATTAGCCGTTGGATCTGCTGAAATTGTAATGCATAATTGGATCAAAATGTTAGAAGGTTTTGATTGTGAAACTTGAAGTGGGGGGTTTGTGAGGGGTTTTGGTTGCAGCTGAAGATGAAAGTGAGCGCCATCTCAAGTTTCACCCCATAAATCAAATTTGTTTCATTTTCTTTTAAGAAATGGCCCAAATGCCCAAATCACAATATCAATGAAAATTTGGTGGACTTAATTCATGGACCTTTTGTAGAATTGGATCTAAAATAAATTATCTGGTAGCATTTTGTTAGAGACTGATAGACAATTCAGATTACAAATTCACATATCCACCGGTATTTATTCTTCTGTTTTTTTTTTTTTTTTTTTTGTATTTAGATAATATTCTAATTTGGGTTTTAAAATTATTATCCATTACGGATTCAGAGAGGATACGAATAGTTATCTCGAATATTCATTATCTAGTCCCGTATTATTTATTTGGATAATATATATTTAAATATTATAATTAAGTGTTAATATCGGACATATAAATAATTATTGATGTATATGGACACTTCGTAGCTTGAACCACCATCGTTGGCCTTATACATAACTTATTTGCAAACCTGCTACCACTTGAGGTGCGTACCTTCAATTGTTTAGGTCCAGGTCAATTATTTAGAGAACGACACTTCAAAGGCAATATTTTTTGTTGAGGAGTCAATTCCCCCTTAAGTTGTCTTCGAAGCGTCATCCACTAGGCAACCAACTCGGACCTCAATAATCAAATGAATTGCCCCTGTGACGGGGTTTTGTCCCCAACCTTCGTAAAGAGTCGTGTATGGTTCATAGAGAGAGTACTTCGGTTAGTGGAGACCAGTACCTGCAAGACTTAGGATAGATGTTAATATTGGGCATGTGAATAATTATAGAGGTACCTGGGTGTGCCATAATTTGAACCACCAACTTTGGCCTTATATGCAACTTATTTGCTAACCCAATACCATTTGAGCTTTGCACACTAAGGGTGTTCAAGCAGTCGGTTCGATTATTAATAAAACCAAGTATTATTAATCGAATTATCCGAAACCGAATTGAAATTTTGTTCAAACACATTAATCGAACCGAAATTTATATGTTTTTGTCTTTTGGTTAAAATAAGTATAAAACGATAAAATATACATTGTTAATGTTCCATTTTTTTAATAGTTCAAAAATATATATTATATATAATATATATTGTTTATTTCAGTTAAAATAAAAATAATAGTTAAAAAATACATTGTTAATATAAAAAATATATTATTTATTTCGGTTAAATCGATTAATTACCCGATTTTGAACTCAGTTAACCAATAATTGAAATTTCAAAAAATCATTAACCGACCTCCAACCGAACTAAATTTGGCCATCGACCGATTAACTGAATTAGATCGGTTTGATCGGTTAATTTGATTTTAACCGAACAATGAACACCCCTAATGTACATAACTCTTCGCGAAGGCTAGGGACAAAACCTCAGCATGAGAACAATACCTTTGATTATTGAGGTCCAATTCGACTGCCCAAAGGACGACACTTTGAAGGGAGGACTTCTCTCAAATGAGCCTTTTCCGCCTCAACATTATCAAATTTAAATTTTTGTAAATGATTGGGAATTTTAAAATCATTATTTTTTTTTTCAAATTCGGATATCCAACAAATAATACTTTATTTGATTCAAATTTGCATAATAACACTCGGATAAAATGTGGATAATAATTTTTTTTTGAATTTTAGATAGATTTGCAAATTTGGATAATTAAAAAATGCAAATATCTATCCTGCAACCATTTCTATATGAGACTCAACATACAAGTGAATAAAATATTTCAAAATGTTAGTGACCAATTTATAACTTTTATAATAATGTGACCGAAATAAAAATTATCAATAATTAAGTGACCCCTAGTGCAATTTACTCTCAGTTGATGACAAAAGACTTAATTGGAATAATAATGTTAGTTTGAGAATTAAATTAAAATATCTTCTGGTATAAGGATCAATTAGAATTTAAAAAAAAAAATTAGAATTTAATCAATTGTTTGAGGATGCTTAATCCAATTAACCCATTACACGTAATAGAGAAATATATAGATAGTGCTAATTAATAAATAAAATTTAAGTGTATATTTTTACAAAATTAAGTTGAAATTTAATAAAAAGTGAAGTGTAATAGTTAGTGGAGCGTAGTGGAAACCCGGGCCATAGCCCCATAAAATAGTAAAAATTTAATTTAAGCTATTTATAATTTATAAAATTTTAAATTAGTAATGATTAAATTGTATTTTAATTTCTCAAAAATAATAAAAATTTAATTTAACATTTTAAATATTATAAAGATATAGGTTATTAAAATGATGAAATTATATTTTTACAATAGTAAAAATATATAATTTAATTTCAGCCTCAAAAAAATTTCAAACTCCACTACATGTGATGAAATACAAAAGATTATAAATGTAATTGAAATTTATGGAGATAAATGTTTTTTTAATTAAGATATTTACCAATGATAATAATAAATACTTTTCTCATCATGAGTGCTTTCTAAAGAAATAAACTACTAACCATCAACATCCATACAATAATCGGAAGAAGATGGATATATCAATTCTTATACCATCATGCTCAATCTCTCTAACTAACATGCCGACCACTATAATTGGAAGGTACACTTAATCATATAATTTAGCATAATAATCAAAATAATTTATTTTCATTTTAGCCTTTAATCTATTTTTTTATTTTTAAATTTTAAATTTGTATTGTTTATTAAATAACTAAAAATGAATGAAAAGATAGTGTTTATTAACTTTGTTGACTTGATTTACATAGAAATTGTTACGTGAAAGTCACATAATCAGTTAATTAATTTTTAAAATTTAAAAATTTAAAATAATACAAAATTATTTTTAAAAATTATTAAAGACTATAAAATTTTAATTTTTAATTTTAATAAATTAATTAATTACTAATGTGACATACACGTGGCAATACATTGCAATCCATGTATATGCTTATGTTAGTAAAGTTAACAAATATTAACTTTTTATCTATTTTGGAGTGATTTAACAAATAATATAATTTTAAATGCTAAAAGGATGGAAAATTAAATGGAAGGTTAAAATGGCTATTATAATTTAGAGGGCTAAATAAATCTTTATACCAATTATTTGCATGTAAAAATCTAAAATCTGAAATTTAATGAGTGAATTATTAAATTATTAATTTTAGACTAATGTAAATGTTAAAAGAGATGAAAAATTAAGTAAAAATTTAAAATGACTTTTATAAATTGAAGGGTCAAATAAGTCATTATAATAATTAATTACATATAAAACATTTAAAAACATGAGTGAATTATTAAAATATTAATTTTAAACAAATATAAATGATTTCTTTTTCATGTATAATTTTTTAAAATAAATCAAACCTACTGCAGTTATTAATTTATTGACTAACAGATCAAATTATAATAAATTGTTGACTCTAATGGAGTCTTTATCTCCTTTCGTGTTGGCAGATGCCAGTGGGGTTTATGTGTACCAATCTCTCTATAGTATGATTTCTTTTGATGTTATGTTTGTCCCTTCTTCAACCAAAAGAAAATTATCTTTTTTTTTTCCGTATATATTTACCAATAAGTGTTGGAAGTTGGGCGAAATCATCGGCAGAATTAAATTATATATTTTTATAATAATAAAAATATAATTTATTAATTTAATAGTTATATTTTTGTAAATTTTAAATAATTAATTTATTATTTTATTATTTTGTGAGACAATATAATTTTATTATTACTATTTAAAATTTTATAAATTATGAAAAATATAAATAAAAAATTTTCTATTTTAGGGGATCGAAGTCTGCCAACCCTTAGAATTCGCCACTAGTTAGAAGAATGAGTGAATTTAAATTACAGAAAGGTCTGAAAAGTCTTGGAAATGAAAAAATTATTATAGAACTTCTCTTTTAATTATAAATTAATATATGGTTAACTTGCATTTTGGTCCTCTCACCAATTTTTTTTGTTAAATTCTTTTAAAAATAATGTAATCGTAAATTAATACATAAAATTATATTTTGATCATCTTAAATTTTATAATTAAATTTTGATCCTCTAAAAAATTGTTAGATTTGCCTTTGGTTGGTTGCAATGTTAAAACATATTGTATTTTTAAAGGAGATTCGAGTTCAAACTTTGTAAATGACATTAATGTGAGGACACAATAACAAACCCTAAATATGAACCATAAAATGAACATAAAAAATATCTAATTAATTTTTTATATAAAATAGATACTCACGACATGTTTGATTTACTAAAATAAAATAGAGTAATAATATAATAGCATGCAATGAGAATGGAGTAGAATTACATTGTTTGTTTAATTGATTGAACTGAATAAACGAGTAATAGTATTACATTGTTTAATTGGATAAAGTAATGTTTAGGAATATGTAATAATAAATATAAAATGATATTATTATCCTTATTCAATTAAATAACTGATAATATATTTATATTATTATTTCTTAACTAAATATATTTAAAGTAATTGTATTTAATAAAACTTATAAATGTATATTAATAAAAATATTGCATTAAAAATTAAAATCTATAAATACTTCAATAAATTAAAATAATTATTTTAATATAAAATATTGATTTAATAATGAAATAAATAAAATGTTATTATTATAAAATAAAACAATTTATTCTTATCATAAAAAATAGTAAATATAGGAAAATATAAAGTTAATTTATGTTAAATATTATATTATATTTAAAACTAATAAATATATTATATTAGAAATCTTATCATGCTGCATATGTGAGGAAACTATGGATTTAAAATAAATAATAATAAAATATGTGTGTTTAAACATAACATACAATAAATTATAATAGCTCAAATTTTAGTGGTGTCAAAAATAGTGGTTCGAGACCACCAAATCCGACAAATGGACTCATAGATTATACTATTTAATATTTACGAGCCAAATGTAGCTTTTAAAATATTTTTGGAAATAGTAAATTATGTTTTATAAATAATTATTTGATTAATAAATTGAGAAAAAGAGGTATCGAGATCTCGTTGTTATAAACTGAGTCATAAATATTTAGTTGTAATAGCCCAAATTTTAGTAATGTCAAAAATAGTGGTTCGAGACCACCAAATCCAACAAATGAACTCGTAGATTATATTATTTAATATTTACGAGCCAAATGTAGCTTTTAAAATATTTTTTGAAATAGTAAATTGTGTTTTATAAAAAATTATTTGGTCAATAATTTGAGAAAAAGAGGTATCGAGATCTCGGTGTTATAAACTGAGTCATAAATATTTAGTTGTAATAGCCCAAATTTTAGTGATGTCAAAAATAGTAGTTCGAGACCACCAAATCCGACAAATAAACTCGTAGATTATATTATTTAATATTTACGAGTCAAATGTAGCTTTTAAAATATTTTTTGAAATAGTAAATTGTGTTTTATAAAGAATTATTTGGTCAATAAATTGAGAAAAAGAGGTATCGAGATCTCGGTGTTATAAACTGAGTCATAAATATTTAGTTGTAATAGTCCAAAATTCAGTGATGTCAAAAATAGTGGTTCGAGACCACCAAATCTGATAAATAAAGTCGACAAATAAACTCGTAGATTATATTATTTAATATTTATGAGCCAAATGTAGCTTTTAAAATATTTTTGAAATAGTAAATTGTGTTTTATAAAGAATTATTTGGTCAAGAAATTGAGAAAAAGAGGTATCGAGATCTCGGTGTTATAAATTGAGTCATAAATATTTAGTTGTAATAGCCCAAATTCAGTGATGTCAAAAATAGTGGTTCGAGACCACCAAATCCGACAAATAAAGTTGTAGATTATATTATTTAATATTTACAAAAGCTTTTAAAAATGTAGTAAATTGTGTTTTATAAAGAATTACAAAATGAGCTCTCGTTATAAAGATTATATTATTTAAAAGCTACATTTGGTTTGTAAATATTAAATAATATAATCTACGAGTTCATTTGTTGAATTTGGTGGTCTCGAACTACTAATTTTAACATCATTGAAATTTGGGTTATTATATAAATAATTGAAATTATAGTTTGAAATTAACTAATCATGATAACAAATAAAGATGTACGATATTAAAATAAAATATAAATTAAATTGTGAGTAGAATAAAATTTAAACACATAAATACATCATATAAATAATATTATATGCATTACAATTATTTGTCATGGTTTTGTTAACAAATGTGAGTTGGTGTCACAGATAGTGTCAAGTTGACTTGTGACACCAACTCGATTAATATAAATACAATTAATGGATATAATAGCTTGTGCATATTAAAATAAAAATGTATAAAATATATTAAAATAAAGCTTTGATTGAGTGGTAAATTTAAGATTTTATTAATTCAATCGGTGTGGATTTATTATCATGGGCATATTTTAATTGATTTTTCTTAAAATGAAAGTACTAAAATACCCTAAAATAGTATAACTTTTTTTTTAAGTTATGAAATGACATTTTCGTAGTTTTTGAGTTGATAACTTGGTTGAGGGTGATAACAAGTAAAACACTTAACAAATAGTAAGTGTAGAAATAAACTAATAGAGATAATAATTTACGATATTAAAATAAAATATATAAAATACATTAAAATGAAGCTTTAGTTTATTGATAAATTTAAAATTTTATTAATCTAATTTATGCGGATTTAAATCCTATTATATACATATTTCAATTAGTTTTGGTTAAAATGAAAAGATTAAAATACCCTAAAATAGTAAGATTATTTTAATTACGGAATGACATTTTCATAAATTCTTAATTGCATTGGTGACATATTTGAAGGTGACACAAATTTAACTAAACACTTAATAAATAAATAATATAGATTAAATGTAACTCGATTTTATATTTAAAATATAAAGTTAATATAAAATATTTCTATTGTCTCATTTCTCATCTCATTTTATTGGTTATGGTCATATTTGTTTTTATTGAAACAATGTCTAAAACTATTCATAGTATCTCTCCAACCTATAAATAGGAGTATAATGCCTTTCAGCATGCTCGAACTTACATATTCTTATATTGATAACATTACCCATACTAATACTAATAAATCTCAAACTAAATTTTTCAAAAAACATTTTAATTTGAATTTATCTTACCAATTCATTATAAAATAACAATTCAGCTTAAACCAATTAAATAATAATAATTCTTATTAAGACTCAATTCATACAAATTAAATCTATTCAATTGAATAGAAACTTTTTATCCTTTTAACATTTTATTTTTATTTTTTTAAATATAAGTAACAAATTTCATGACTCCTGACAAGACTGATAACGAAATCTCCACTGTTTGGAAAAAGAATTTTGGTCCCTTCCAACTCTACGCCTTTCCGTGTGGACCATCAATTTCCTTGTAATCACTCTCAATGCTCTCCATCCTATACGTCTTGTCCCCAAATGTCCATCTTAAATGCATTCGAATATTTTTAATATTTGATTAAAATTATTTATTTTAAATTTGTATCAAAAGTTTTAATTTAAACTTGAGTTTAATCTTGTTCGAGATCCGACTTGGTAAATTCAAATTAAATAATAAAAATTATTTTATATTAGATAATATTTTTAATTTACATTAATTATAAAATATAATTTATTAATATATATATGTTAAAATATATCATAAATCTTTATATTCTTCATAAATTTATAATATAAATATTATGTTTTATTTATAAAAATTTAATTCCTTTATTTTTATATTTCAAAATTACAATTTATATTAGAATAAAAGTTATAATTGGAAGTGTTTAGTGCAATCAACTTGATAATAATCCTAATTCTGAACCTCGAATGAGCTCATGAAAGTTATCAAATTTGTTGTCAGTTGCGTTTACCTTTCAAACCATCATTTTATACATATTAAAAGGTACTGACAAAATAGAATCAATTATTTTATAATAAGTAATATAAAATATAATTATTATCTTTCAGTTTCACATGTAATAATATATTAAATACTTAAAAGTTAAAATGGTTGACTCATGCATTACAGGCTGGATTTATAATAGAATTCTAAGATTTTATCAATCAATTATTGTTTGACGATTTATAAAATGAAGTCAGTAAAATTTTAATTGATAATATATTTTTTAAATAATTGATAATACATTAAGTAAATATTTATTTATTGCTGTTCACATTTTTATACTATTATGTAGTTTTCATTATGGATTACCAAACATATTAAAAATATTAAAAGAGAATATTTGACTCAAAATTTAAGGGTGACATCAAAATTTTTTGAGGAGATTAGAAACCCCTATTGGTAGATAAAATTCGCACCATCAATAAATAATAACATGACACCTATAAAATAATGGATGATTTATAATAAATACCAATGATTTTATTTAAACATAATTAAATAATAATTAAATTAAAAATAAGTGTTAAAATCCTAAACTCTAGATCATAAACTCGAAACTCAACACCTAGACTTTGAACTTTTAAACCCAAAATTCCAAATCGAAAGTTATTAATATTTAATTATGTTTAGTAAAGTTATTAATATTTATTTTACAAGTCTTCCATATCTTTTTATAATTTACTATGATGAGGTATGGTTAATGTTATTATTTATTAATGATATCCTGAAACTTATGCAATGATTATGCATTAAATATTATTCTTGTCGTAACCATTTTTGGAAGCGACAAAATGGGGTTCGACGTTGGGTTTTGTAAATAGGAATAAGCAGAATTAGCCACCGACCATTATTTGGTGTGATCGGATCACCTTTATTTTAATAAAACATTTGGTTTTACTATCGCAGTGTTGTTGGTCCAAGATTTAAAAATCGAATTAGTTTCGGATTCCACATGAGGAAGGTTAGCACCCTCGATCGCCCATGCAATTGGTACCAAAATGATTAATTAACCGTCTTAATGTCGGAAGTTTTAAAGGTTTTAAGATCTGAGATCCTCTAAAAATGTTTGGATAATTAGGGTCAAAATTTTGAGATTTCTTTGCTCGAGAGTGTGAACATCACATCAAGACGTTAGGACATGCGTTCTAAACCTTCGTAGTCAGCTATCTCGTGATTTTACGAAATTTATCAAAAGGATGTTCGGCGTTGGGTTAGTCAAGCGGAAAATCGCCCAGAAGACGTTAGGCACTATTTCCAATTCCTAAATACAAAACATTGCCTTTTTTAAAAATCTTTGAGCAGTGGAATGGTTTTTCAAAATAGCATCGTATGGGATTGAATTTAAGAAAATGTTTGAGTCAAAATTGAAATTTCTTTGTCCGAAGATATAAACATCACATCCGATGCGTTAGGACACGATGTTTCAATCTCGTAATCAAAGTCCTCTCGTTATTATAAATGACTTCGTAATTAGGGATGTTAAGTTATTTAGTCAAGCGAAAATCGCCCAAAGACGTTAGGGCACTATTTCTCGAGTTTCTAAATACGAAACATTGCCTCATTTTGAAAATTTTTAGATGAAATCGATAATCTTACAAATGATGCTTTGTTCAAAAATATTGTACAAAACAAAGATAATAAATATGGATGTGAATGTTATAAATAAAAAATACAAATAATAATATTATGATAGTAAAATGAATAAATAAATAAATGAATAAAATAAGAAATTACAATGACAAGTTAATAGAGGTGATACTTACACGGAAAATAAAATAATGCGATAATACAAAATGACGGTATTGACAAATAATAGTACATATGAAATAAATAAATAAATATAAAGAAAAATAATAGTAATAATAATATTGATAAAAGCAGATATCAATAATAATAACAAATAATGATCTCGTAAAATGATAATCTTAACCAAAAAGGAGTAAAGTAAAATAAAATAATGACACACCGCGTGCGTGATAGTAAATAATAATAGAATTTTAAACCCAAAATTCCAAATATCGGGCTTCATACTCGACCATATTGTTTGCAATATCCGGTTTGCAAGTGAATGGATAACTTTGGGGATATCGGATCGCCCCAATTCCATTACCGCATTCGATGCCCGTCAAAATTTAATTTCAAGGATGGTCTTGAGATACCTTCTTCAACATCGCGTCATCAAATCCTCATTAGGAAATCAAAATCAGGGCTCATAGTCTTCAAGGCTCTCGGCTAGAAAGTCGCTATCGCTCCCTTTTTACCGCCTTTTGATTTACATAGCGATGTCAAATTGATAGGATCGCCACTGCCATCCTTCCATTCAAAGCGGTAGATTCCATCATATCTTAAGGGATCTAGCTTTGAGATGAGCCATGTCGTGTGATCGACGAAAGTTATTAATATTTAATTATGTTTAGTAAAGTTATTAATATTTATTTTACAAGTCTTCCATTTCCAAAGTCACGAGATTAAATTATATATTTTTACGATAATAAAAATATAATTTTATTATTTTAATAATTTATATATTTATAATTTTAAAATGATTAAATCAAATTTTATTATTTTGGGAGGACAAAATGTAATTTTACCATTAAAAATTAAAAAATTGAGGGTCTAAATAAAATTTTTCCATTTTAAGGGGTTAAGGCCCTACGAGCCCCTGAGTTCACCACTACACTATTGGTAGATAAAATTCATGCACCATCAATAAATAATAACATGACACCTATAAAATAATGGATGATTTATAATAAATACCAATCAAAGACTTGTTGTGATGACTTACTTATTATAGTCTTTTATTGTCAAGTCTTCCTCACTTTTTTCCCTTTTCTCAATTTTGACCTCTAGCTTACGAATTTTATTTAAACATAATTAAATAATAATTAAATTATAAATAAGTGTTAAAATCCTAAACTCTAGATCATCAAACTCAACACCCTAGACTTTGAACTTTTAAACCCAAAATTTTATAATTTAATGATGATTTTGTATCATATGTTATTATTTATTAATAACGAATAATAATAATAAGATTAATAAGATGAAATAACGATAAAACATATACAAAATATAATAATAGATGATGACAATGATGTAATAACAAAAAAAAATAAATATTTATGAAACTTATGCAATGATTATGCATTAAATATTATTCTAATAATAAATCATCGAAAATAATTGTTTTTTTATAATTTTTACATATTTTTATTTTCTAAAAATTATTTTCAAAATTTTCAATCAAATATATTTTCCTTGGTGTTTTCCATTATAACGTGAAAGCAAAGAAACATTAATTTTCAGTTCATTTAAGTTTTTTTCAAGGATTGCCAACAAGTCTTTCCCATTCTTCTCTAAAGATAATACAATGTCAACATATATATTCGTTCCAAAATTTAAAATCAAGGCATGATTTCTTTTTAATTATACTGGAAATAGTGAGTTTTGGTCTAGGTCATGGGAGTATCTTGTTCAACATTGTCTATTCTTGCGAACTTGTTCATCTTATCGTAAACGGATTAAGGCCCCGTTCAGCTTTGCTTTTGAAATAGGTTTTTTTTCTTAAAAAGTACTTTTCACTTAAAAGTATTGCCAAACAGATATCAGTTGAGTAAAAATTTCAACTTAAAAAAAGTGACAGATGGAAAAATTGAAAATTTTAACTTTTTTCTCAGCCAAAAGTGCTTTTGCTACTATTTACATTTTTAATTAACCTCAGTATATCTTTTTAAAAAGACATGTTAGAATACCCATTTTTTCTTTCGAAGTTCTTTCCTTTGGTTCTCTTCTCTTTTGTTCCACTTTTAATTCATCCACATTCCTCCACCGGTGAGTTTCTTTTATTTTTTTTCTCTTCAAGTTCATTTTTTTCCTCTTTTAGTTTAGTTGTTTTCTGATTGTTTGATTTTTACAGAAATTGATTGTTTGATTTTACAGAAATTTTATAGAAATTTTAATACAAAAATTTTTACACAATAAGTTATAATAAATTATTTTTTATATGATTACTAAAATATCATAATATTAACTAATTTGAACATTATTTAAATGCATATTTGTTACTTTATAATATCATGTCTAAAAATGGACATTTTATTTCTCAAAAGAACTTTTTGACAACAATACTAAACAGTTAAATTTTAAACGAAACTTCCCAAAACTACTCTCAAAACACTTTTCAAAAGTAATTCTAAACTAACCTTAAGTAACCTTCATTGGTTATGGCATATTTGAGGTGCTCGTGTTGCAAGATTATTATATATATAGGTCTAAACTGTCTGTTTAATCTCGTCATTCTACCATTGCACTAAAAATGACGAGTGAATGCTAGTAGCATTTGTCTAGTTTCAAGTAAACTAGTCTTAGTCTTGCTCTTTATTAGCTAAGAAATACCCTAGGAACTGTCTCTTCATCTCACCGAAGTTACGAGTGAATCATGCTGGGAATGAGGAGTACTAGGTTTTGGCGTGATTTTTGAAGGTCATTGGGAACACTCTACATTTTAGCGCATCCGATACTTTCAGAATCTCCATATACAACCGTCATATTGTTCAATGTGCTCTTCAGGATCTTTGGTACCGTGGCGCTTTTCTTTTGTAGCTTGAAGTTGTAGGGGAAAATGTATTAGCTGTTTCAATCACTAAAAGGTTGTTAGAGCTTTAGACTCAGTGCGCCCCATCTGGCTTAGCAGTCTGCATATCGTAGAGTGCTTACCTTAGCTCATTCATCTTGCTGTCTAGGTAATTGCTTTGGCAAGGAACTATTTGAAGAACACACCCATCTTCATTTCATTGGCGTGTTGGTCTACGAACTGGTTGTCATTGCTTTTAGTTAAACACCAAAGTCATGACATCTTTACCATCTGCTTGTCACTGCTAATAGGGGCTCTGTGAGTGACCATCAACTCCCTTATTCGTTATTAGAGGAGCATTTGTCGCTGATGGTCGTGGTCGCGTTCATATTATTATTTTTGGAATTGTTGTTGTAGATTGCGAAGGTGTAGGCCCTATCGGGGATTAGAGTTTTGATTTGGGACTTGAAGCCCCTTAGATAGGGAGGGGTATATATCCAAAATAAGGGTTGTAGTATCCTAGCGAGTGGTCATACTCGGGATGATATTATTGTTGAGTGAATGGCCTGTGAGAACCTAGTGCTGTTAGCCAGAGTTCTGTTTAACTATGGAAATTTTGGTTGCTGGGGGAAGCTTGTGATGTTTTGAGTGTTGGGGTATGCTAAAGGTAAGAGTAACACAAATGTTTTGAGAAAATTTAGATCTACTTTCTATTTCTTTAAAATTGAATCTTTGACGAAAACTCTGCTCTATACATGTGTTCATCACCTCTTTATAAAGAGCTGAGCTAACTGCTCTTTTAACCACCTGATAACAACTGACAAATTCTAGCTATATACTAACAAATTATTATCTAAACAACTAACTTCATTTACTAAGGTACGTGACACTCTATCATGTACTCAGCTTCCCAATCTGTGAGATGCAAAGAAGATTTCAAAACCGCGTAAAATGTGTCATTGACAAGGGCTTCGTAAAAACATCGGCCACTTGGTCACAAGCAGGAACCTCGCCTACTAGTAGAGACCCATCTGCAACCTTTTCACGAACAAAGAATAAGTCTAGTTCGACATGTTTAAATTTCGAAGTGCACATCGATTGGTTGCAATCGCTACTAAGACTTGAACTATCACACCAGACGGTTGGAATATCATCAGGAACAACTCGTAACTCCTGAAGTAATGAAATTACCCAAGTCATCTCACTTGTTGCCACAGCAAGACCCCGATATTCAACTTCAGCCATGGAGCGAGAAACTACATGTTGCTTTTTAAAACCCCATGAGACGGGAGCCTGTTCAAAATATATACAGTATCCGGAGGTGGATCACCTGTCATCAAAATCAAGCCCCCAGTTTGCATCGGCATAGCCAACTAAGGATAGCCGAGTAGACAGACGAAAAACTATTCCAAAATCAATGGTGCCACTCAAGTACCGTAATATGCATTCAGAGCCATCAGATGAACAGTAGTATGACTATACATGAACTGACAGATTTTATTAACCGTATATGCTCTGTCAGGCCTAATCAAAACAATATACTGGAGAGCACCAGCAACACTTCTGTACTCAGTTGGATCCTCCAACGGTTCACCATCAGACTTGGACAAGATAGACGAGCTTATCATCGGAGTATGAACACCTTTTGCCGTGAGCATTGATGTAACACCCCCTACCCGTATTCGTTGTCAAAATAGGGTACAAGGCATTACCGGAGTTTACGATTTTTTTTATATAGCCCCTTTATAAATATCTAACCTTCCCTGTAAATTTTAAACCGAGACCAATCCACATCAACCAATCCAATTCAACATATTTTCAAAATAGATTCATGCTTATTTATAAGATAATATCAACACCTACCAAGCCAATGTTTGCTAGCCATACCAATGGCTGACCTTACATTCATTTTATATTAACATTACTTTATTAGCTTATACATGCCATTGATTTCCAAAATAAAGTTTCTTTATATGCCAAAATCTTGGTGTTGATAGTGTGATGTGTCTCTGACCGAATCCGACCTCCGAGCTCTTAAAACTACAAAACAGGGGAAAAAGAAACAGGGTAAGCACTTTGTGCTTAGTAAATCCATGTAACAAGAATTATACTTACCTAACATTTTCAATACAATGCAATAAACATTCATATATCCATTCAATGCATTATTACCCTAACATACACAAGCTCAACATTCAAGTTAGTTCAATAATTTCCATGTATCAATAATATATACCATGATTGATGAGCTCATCAATATCATGATTTCCATTTCCTTGTTATTTTTCCATATTTATCCTGTTGAATTACTCAGAATTTCGATGGATTTTCAGAAGTACACTTTTAGTGTACAAACCGTCCGTCAATTCATATTCATGTGCACATTTTCATTTCGAGAGCACACTCATGAACCTCATCTTTACAAAGGATTACCGATCCAAATTTAAATCCTCAGAATGTAAACTCATAGAGTATTGTCGGGATTACCGGTCTAGGCTAAATCCCCACAACGACAATTACTCTAATGAGTTTGGATCAATTACCATCCAAGCTAAATTAGACCCTAATTCGGATTACCCGTCTGGCTAAATCCATTTTCCACATATTCTTCGGGAGGGCTATATCAGGATAGGATCACCCGTCCGGGCTAGATCCTTTTTACCGTCAATTCCTTTTCAGAGATCCATCGAATTTTCCTTTCATTCAACCGGGATTTCTTCCACTTTTTATCAAATATATCAATGTTTCATCAACTTTCATACAATGAACATTGAAATCATATTCACATCAATAATATACATTTCAAGCATTTTGAGAATATAATACAAGTTACATGAACTTACCTCGATACTTGTTCGTACACAAAAATCTACTAATCTGGGACTTTTTCCTTTCCTCTATCTAACTTCGTATTTGTGTTTTCCGGATCTAAATAAATAAATTCAATCATCAATTCAACACATTTCATGTTCACATGTAGCATTCACTATAATTCTATTATTGTTCATAATTCATTCAAAGCTGTCTACTTGAGTCACAGACACTAAATTATTTATTTCTCGAGCTACAGAACTCCAATTTTAGATCCGTTAATTTGTTCTGAAACTATACTCACATATCTTCTTCCCATAAAATTTTTAGAATTTTTGGTTTAGCCCATAAGTACAGTTTATTCTTTAAAGTTACCCCTATTCTGCTGTTTGACAGTTCTGACCCTTCTTCACTAAAAATTAATTATCTCTTCATAAAGGATTCGGATGATGTTCTCGTTTATTTCTATTGAAAATAGACTCATTAAGAATTCTAAACATATAAATTTAAGCTCCTAATTATTTTTATCCAATTTTTTATGATTTTCTAAAGTTAAAACAGGGGAACCCGAATTCATTCTAAACTAGTCTTACAAAAATCTAAATATTTCTTTTCTTTCCTTGTTTCTTTCATATGAAAATAAACTCAATAAGCTTTAATTTCATATCTCACTCAACTTCTAATTCCACTTCTACGATTTTTGGTGAATTTTCAAACTTACTCTCTCTGCTTTGTCCCAAAGCTGTTTTCTTATAGCTTGTTTTACAATTAAGTCCTTTATCCAATTCTAACTTCAAATCCTTTCAATTAAACCACTAATTCATCATTTTATTCATCATATGCTATATTCAACAACTTTAAAACTTCAAAAACTTAACTTAAATTCATCAAAACTTTGTTCTGAAACTTATAAAGCATCAAATTTAAAAGAAAAGGACTAAATTAACTTACCAAATTAAACTCCAAGCTTTAAAAACTTTATTCTCCCTTTTTCTTTCTTTCTCCCCTATTTCTTCTCTGTTTCGTGTTTACTTTCTGTTTCTTTTCTGTTCTTTCTTTTACTTTCTCTTTATAATATATATAATAACAATATAATATAATATATTAAAATATCTTTATTATATAATAATACAATAATATATATTAAACATAAAAAATCTCAGATTTTCTTCACAATTAACCACCTCAACTAGACAAAATGGCTTAATTGCCATTTTGATCCTTTATACTTTCTTTTAATCTATAATTAAACTTTTACACCTTTTTCAATTTAGTCTTTTCATTTAATTTCCTACCCAAATGATAAAATTTTCTTACGAAAATTTAATACCACATTACTAACATTTTATAAATATTTATAAAAATATTTCCTATCATATAAATATTCATGCAAAAATATTAAAATAAATTTCTCTTTAAATCGGATTTATGGTTACGAAACCATTGTTCCGATAATCTTGAATTTAGGCCATTACAATTGAACACCATCCAAGGACATCCCGGATATACTTTCGCTGACAGAGATGAAGATAATCTGTAGTGCAAGTAACTTCAAGCCAAGAAAGTAGTGTAGATCACCCATATCCTTAAGTGAAAACTCACTCTTCAGCAACCGAACAAACCACTCAATAGACTTGGACATGCTGCCAGTGACTATAATATCATCAACATACACAAAAATATACATAATAGATTCACCTGTCATCCATACAAATAACGACGAATCAGACTTGGAAACAACAAACCCCAATGACTTGAGAAATTGTTTGAGCTTCTCAAACCAAGCACGAGGTGCCTGTCGAAGACCATACAAAGCTTTCTTCAGTCGACACACAAGTGGTTGGCCATCAGGACCATACTGCTCATTCCCAGGAGGCTGATGCATAAAAACCTCAGTGTCAAGTTCACCATTTAAGAATACATTATTAACATCAACTTGCCTCAGCTGCCATCCTCTTGATACAGCAATGGACAAGACAACACGCACAGTCACAAGCTTGACCACAAGACTAAACGTCTCATTGAAATCACACCCAGGAACTTGAGAACAGCATTTTACTACTAGTCTAGCTTTTCGACGAGCAACAGTTCCATCCAGATGTCTATTGATCTTGAAATGTGGTTTTGCGGTCGCGGAACCAGTTCCCAAGTAAAATTTTGGATGAGTGCATCATATTCTTCTTGAGTAGCAGCTCGCACTGAAGAAGTCAAAGTTTCTTCAATTGTAGAAGGTTCAATAGTCTCAATAGACATGGCTTTAGGTTTGAAGATTCCAGCCTTTGATCTAGTCACCATCGGGTGGTTATTAATCACAGGTAGAACTGATGCCTGGGTGTCAGAAAGCGAAGCACCACCTCATTTACACGTCATAGAAGCAACAAGACCAGAGGAAGGGGAGCTATGAGACTCCCGAGCAGACCCGACCTCAGATTGAGCAAGAATAGGAGAAGAATACGCAATCGGAGATGTAGCAGAACCAGACGCACCAGACCGAATAACGGGAAGAAATGTTGAGACATGCTGATGTTTCATTTGTAAGCCAGTCTCTAGATCTGACGGAGCTGATAGGAACTTGGTTTCATCAAACACCACATGTCGGGACACAACTATTCTACCAGTCGGTAAGAGACACAGGTACCCCTTATGTTGAGCACTATATCCCAAGAAAGTAGATGGTTGAGACCGAAAATCTAACTTGTATGCCATAAACAGACGAAGGTACGGATAGCAACAGCAATCGAACACTCACGGATGATCATACGAGTGTTCTTTCCCATAAAGAGCTTTAAATGGAGACTGTCTCTTCAGAACTGGGGTCGATAGTCGATTAATGAGAGATGTATTGCACAACAAAATGCATAACCCTAAAACTTCATGGACAAATTTACCTGAGCCAACATTGTGATGCCCATTTCAACAATATGACTATGTTTTCGTTCTGCAACGCCATTTTGTTCAGATGTATGTGGGCATGTTAAGCGATGAATGATCCCTTACGAGGCCAAAATAGACGTAAAAGCTCTATATTCGCCGCCCCAATCACTTTGAAATTGTTTGATACTTTTCCCAAACTGAGTTTTGACTAATTGTTGGAACTGAACAAAACAACGAACTGCCCGAGAATTCTGACAAATGAGATAAACCCACGTAAATCGAGTACTCATGTTAAAAAATGAAATATAGTACCAATTATTTCTACAAGAGATAGATGTCAGATCCCAAAGGTCAGAAACCACCAAATTAAACGAACTCGTATATTCAGTAGTAAATGTAGGAAACCGCAGTTTATGAGTATTCCCTTTGTGACAGGCGGTACATATACTATCAAGACAAGTATTAAACTGAACAACAATATTACACTTATCTAAGACAGCTTTAACAGGGGTAGTAGACGGATGACCAAGGCGATTGTGCCATAGAGGCAGAATATTACAATCATCAGTTTTATTTCAGAGAATAGTAGAAGCAGTAATCAAAACTTTAACAAACTGAACGGATTGAATCGGTAAGGAAAATTGATACAGCCCATCATGAATGTGGCCCTTCAGCAGCGTCTCCCGTGTCATTATATCCTTAATAACACAGTAAATTGGGTAAAATTCAAAAATACACTGTTATATTTAGCAAACTGTAATACAGATAACAGATTTTTTCAAATTCGTGGCACACATAAAACATCAGATAATCGAAGTAATTTAGAATGCGTAGGTAAAATACCATCACCAATTAAAACAATCGGGGCAGATGTCCCGTCACCCATCAAGGGAAAAGACTTACCTACATAAGGAGTGGTGTGTTGTAGTGCCGACTCATCTCGACAAACATGACTGCTTGCTCCCGAATCAGGACACCATGAAACTGTGGCAACTAGCACGGGTATATACGAATCATTGCCATCATTATTTGAGTCACACTAAGCGGTGTTAATATACGAGCCGGACGAGTCAGAGTAGCCACTTAAATTACCAACACGGGGAATACCAATACAAAAGTTAGAACCCGAATAGACACGGGCTCGTGGCTTGGTTCGCCAAGGAACAGGTGACACATGCTGAGACCCATAGTGGATGTAATTTACTGTTGGCCAAATACCTTCAAAATTAGCAGGCCTAGAAGAACCACCATTCAGCCTATTTAGCCCATTCACGTGAGGCGCATGGCCACTTCTATTTTCTCCATGTGCATGCGGTATATGTCCATCTATAAATGGATTTGTTGGCCCAACGTGTGGTGCTTGCATGTACTGTACTTGGTTTGGCCGAAAATTAAAACCAGTTGGAGGCCAATAATTTAATTGATTTTGACTATAAGGCTCTCAATTTTGACTATTGGGATGAGTAAATCGTGGCCTTTGAGAGGGCCATTTAGTTCTTCTAAATTGTTCTTCATATGGTGCACCAAAATTGGATCCCCCAAAAAATGCCAACGCCGGTGACGACCGAGGAACGGCAGCAGTCGACGGAGTAGACCGCGCCCTATTATAGTCACGATTGAACCGATAGAAGTAGTTTTATGCCGCATGCCCGAACCTATTGCATATCTGGCATTGTAACCTTGGCCAAAACCTCACCCACGACCACTGGATGGAAAACGGCCACCGCAGACAGAACCAGCACGGGCTTGCACCTGCACTTATTCAACAAGATTAGCTTACATGGTAACCTCTTGAACGACCCACAATTGTCATTGTTCACAATCAAGTAACGCCTCCACCACTCGTTTAAATGAAATCGTTTCCGAGAAGAAAGCCGACGAGATAACATTATCAAACTCAGAAGGTAAACCCGCAAGTATCACCTCCGTCTTTTTTGCTTCCAAAATTTGAGTGCCGGATGCTACAATGAGAGAACACAAATGTTTGATGCGATCGATGTAGGCTTTTACAGAGAGATCACCTTTTTTCAAATAGTGAAGCTCATGCCAGAGCATTGACTGCTTAGCACTGGTATTCGCGACAAATAGGCTAGTAGCCGTGAGCCAAATATCCGACGATGTACGTGCATCCGTGAAGGATGACAAAAAAAAACTACTGATTGTGGACAGCAACCAAGAAGCAAGAAGACGATCCTGTCGAGAAAACACTAACGCGGCTGGATTCGAAACGAGATGACCATCCGTCGATTGTAGAAACCTTGCTGGAGCAGGAAAAGTACCATCTATAAACCCTAATAAATCATAACCACCAAGGATTAGATGTACCTATTGTTGCCACTGGATTAAGGTTCCGTCGTCAAGCTTCACCACATCATGACGAGAAAACGAAGTAACGACTTTCTCTCTAGTGAACAAGGCACAATCACCGTCAACATAACCGGATTCAGGAGGATGCGTGGTAGCCATGGATCCTAGAATCGAAAGGCGACTGATACCATGCTAATGGTAAGAGTAACACAAATGTTTTGAGAAAATTTAGATCTACTTTCTATTTGTTTAAAATTGAATCTTTAACGAAAACTCTGCTCTATACATGTGTTCATCACCTCTTTATAAAGAGCTGAGCTAACTGCTCTTTTAACCACCTGATAACAACTAACAAATTCCAGCTATATACTAACAGATTCTTATCTAAACAACTAACTTCATTTACTAAAGTACGTGACACTCTATCAGGGTAAGCCATTGGTTTTAGTTTTAAAGGTTGGAATACACTCACCACACCAATTGTTGATACAAGATCAGTGGTGTAATCTTTTGTGATAGTTCATCTAGTGGATAAAAAATTGTAAATGATTAGAATATAGGCTCCTTATGATAATTAGAGCCGAATAGAAGAGGGAAAGAGATTATCGAGAATACCTTAAGATGTTTGTGGATCTTAAAAGGGTTCATTAGACTTTGTGTGTCGTCCCCATATTATTTTTAGACTCACAATAGCCTATCCAACCTATTGATATCCTATCGTCGTAAGTACGAATTGTCATATTAGGATAAATAAGTACATGTGGTGTACAAATGGCAAATATTCTATCAATGTCAAGGGTATAACCCCCTGGTGCGAGCTTGCGGGGACCTGGCCTTGCGAGGTCATGGGCTCACAGAGTTTTAAACTTATGGGTTTAAGTATCATAGGTGTTGTTAGCTCGCAATAAAATTAAATTTAAACCATAAAATCTAATATCTCTTTTGGCCACGTGTTATAGCTAAACTATCACATAAGTACTTGTACTATTTATTATTTTGGCCATTGTATTTTAATCGTGTAATCCACGTTGCCTCAACCCAAATTTCTGTTAAAAATTTTAAAATATAAAAAACTAAGAAACCATTAAAAGTCCCAAAAAATCATATTTTTTTAAAAGTCACCTAAAATCTCTCATGAAATTATAAAATAAAAATTTAAAATTATAAATATCCAAAACTTCAAAAATTTAAAAATTTGTTTGTTTGGACTTTTAGGGTTTCTTAGATAAATTGAATTTTATGAAAATGGTTTTAAGATTTCTATGGCATTTTGTGCTTAAATTTTTTCTAAATTCCTTAAAAATATAAAAAGATTTAATATTTTTATGATATTTTTATTTTTAATAATATTAAAAATTTAAATATTTTTAAAATTTTGACACATGACAGCGCGTCATTAGTTGATTTATTTTTTAATGAAAATTTTTATTGAGGTAACAGGATATAAAAATAATTGACTAAACTGATAAAAGAAAATATAAATATCAAAATGATAATTTAACTATAGGCTAAAAGCGGTAAAATTCAAAGGTTTAATCATAAGCCAAGCCTAAAAATATTAAAATCGATATTTATGTCAAATCATTTGAAGAGTGCATGGAATGAGACCTTTACATCATTTGCCCAAAATAATAAAAAGAGTAAAAAGTTTTGAGTATTTTATATCCCCACGTTCACGCCGTTCGGAGATTTAATTTCACCCACTCGTTGGCAAACCAACAATTAATAAATTATTTAAAAAATTAAAATAATAACATTTAAAGCAAATTGAGAACTCCATCGAAGCTCTGCTTTAAAGTAGGAGACAAAAGTTGAGAGTGACAACTTATATTACAAGTGTTTTATTAATGTGAAAGTACGAAAATAACTTTATATTAACATAAAATAAATTGTACATAATTCAATATATGATTAAAAATATTAATTTAGAATTAAATTAGATTAAATCAATTTGATCAAAAATAATATTTTAATAAGGACAAATAAGGTTTTCGATCTTAAAACAAAATTACATTTTAGTCTCTTTTAAAATTATTAAATTATAAAATTTATATATGGTAAAATTATATTTTAATATTAAAAATTAAAAATGTTATTTATTATTATTATTTTATGATAATTAGATAAAAATATAAATTTAAGTGTTAATAAAATGAAAAATTAATATTTAAAAATTTAATATATGTAAATATATTTATGTTATTCCTATATTTTAATAATTTATTTTTCCGTGTGATCTTTTTTCGAAGTTCAGTTTTTTCCTGTCTGCCAAACACTTTTTCCTATAAAAACCAACCCACTTTCAATAATTGAGATTCATTTCAATTTATAAGGATAAAACTTAAAAGATTCCTATAATTTTACCAAAAAGAGAAGTAGGCAAATGGATGGCCATGGAAGAGATGAAGATAAGGTAGATAATGGATTCAACCATGAAGAAGAAGAACATGGCGGTCGCAAGAGCAGTAACAATGGAGCTGAGCACGAGATGTCGGTGGAACAAATCTTCGAGAAAAGGGAAGTACCGCCATGGAAGAAACAACTGACGATGAGGGCGTTCGGAGTGAGCTTCGTGTTGAGCATATTGTTTACTTTCATAGTAATGAAGTTGAATTTAACAACCGGAATCATCCCTTCCCTCAACGTCTCGGCTGGATTGTTAGGGTTTTTCTTCGTCAAGACGTGGACTCAATTGCTCTCAAAATCCGGTCTCCTCAGACAGCCCTTTACCCGCCAAGAAAACACCGTGATTCAAACCTGCGTCGTCGCCTCCTCCGGCATCGCCTTTAGCGGTACGTTTTTTTTTTGAATTTTCCTTTTGATTTTTGTTATGCTCTGAAAGAATTACTGTGATATGATCCCCCAATTTGTTCTACAAATCAGATCACTGAGTAAAAACTGCCCCATTCATGAATCTAAAGCAAAAATTTAGGGAAGGTTTAATTCTAACCACAAATCGCTATACTCTTCAGATTTTTAATATTTAATCCTCTGCTTTCATTTCCAAAAATTTATTTTTGGAAATTTAAAATCAAAATGTATTTTTATTAAATTTGAATATGAATCATTTTAATATTCAAAGTTTTTTCAAAATTAAATGGGATTTTAATTTTTAAACTAGACAAATAACAAGATTATATTCATAAAACTAAAACAGAGGGATTAAATTTTAGAATTCTGAAAACTATAGGGGCTAAGAGCAGAATTAGACCTTTAGGGAACTCACTGCATCGAATATTTTCCATTTGCAGTGGAGGGAACGAGGGTCAATTGAGTTTGGTATAAAATTACGACTTCGTTTACCGTTTTTAACTTTTTCTTTTTTCAAATTGAGAAATTTATTTTACTTAAATATATAATAGCAATCTATTTTTTATAATATAATAAAATAAATTTCTGTAATTAATAAATATTAATTGATATATAAAATGAAATTTATTCCGACGGTCACTTTCACCCATACATTATATTTCATTTATTAATTTTGATTTGACTATTACATTAACTAAATTTGCCCTAAATTTGTTTCGGAAATTCGTTGCTTTACAAGTAACATTCACTTTCATAAAATTTTATTTTATTAATTTGTATTTCATAAAATTTAAATGATTAAAAATATTATATCATGTGGAAAACATAAATTTAAAATGCAAATATATGTTTAAAATAATATATAATAAATAAGGAAATATACGCTTGAAACTAATTAATCATAATTATACAAAAAATATGTATGATATTAAAATTAAAAAATAAATTTAATTGTTTATCATTGCGTTGTTATCAATATTGAGTTGGTGTCAAGTTAATTTTGACTCTAATTCAATCAAATACATTATTAATATATATAATTGATGGAAGTAATAAAACATGTATGATTAAAATTAAAATATATCTAAAAATACCAAAATAAAGCTTTAGTTGAGTGGTGAATTGAATGTTTTATTAATATAATTGATTTGGGTTTAAATCTCACTATTTGCATATTATTGATTTTTTAAGTAGAAAAGTTTAAAGTAACCTCGAATAATATAATTTATTTTAATTATAAAATTATTTTTAAAATTTAATAACTAAAATGGTGATCCGATTGAGAGTGATATTAACTCAGCAAAATGCTTAGATAATATTATAAATTACATTGTCAATATAAGTATTATTTTGGAAGACCAAGACTTTTGCTTGTGTTATTGTCTTCTCCTGGATGGTGGTGAATTGTCGTGGATGTATTAGTTTTGGAAGACCAAGACTTTTTACTTGTGTTATTGTCTTCTTCGTGAAGGTGAATTGTCGTGGATTGAGTTTTAATTTAATTTTTATAAAATTATATTAGTGGTTAAAAATAAATATTATTTTTTTGAGAATAAAATATAATTTTATTATTATATTAACTCCGTGGATGTATTATTTTTGGAAGACCAAGACTTTTTGCTTGTGTTATTGTCTTCTCCGTGAAGGTGAATTGTCGTGATTGAGTCTTAATTTAATTTTATAAAATTATATTAGTGGTTAAAATAAATATTATTTTTTGGAGAATAAAATATAATTTTATTATTATATTAACTCGTGATTTCATAAATTTCGAAAGTACCGAATTTACCATTTTGTAAAGTCAAGGCTGTATCATGTCTTTGCCACTAAATAGTGTTGGACTTGTTGACTGAGTTTAGCTAAATAATATAATTTCACTTATTATTAATTTAATATGTTATTAACCGTTTTCTTAAAATACATTTTAATTAATTTATTGGATTAGTGGTGTGCATTGTTACTTTAATTTTTTCATAATTACTTAATTGGTCTTTAATTTACAAAAGATCATTTTAATTTTCATTTTTTAACTTTTAAACTTGTAATTTTGTTAAATACCTTAAAATAAATGAAAATATATATTTTTTAAATTTGTTGATGTTGCATACACCTTTCATGTAGATAACATTAAATATTTAATTAATTTTATTAAATTATATTTTATATTTTTAAATTTTTAAATTTTAAAGTTTAATTAAATATTGATATATTGTTCACGTGATAATTTATGTTTATATGTTATCGGTGGAATTAATAAATATTAATATTTTCATTTATTTATAGGTAATTTGAATATAAAATAAATTTAAAAGTTAAAAAATGAAAAATAAATAAAGGGTTTAAATGATTTTTTTAGTAAAGTTAGAAGGTAAAAAGTTATTAATTCAACTTTATTGGAGGATATTTTGTAAAGCGACAGGTGGGTGAGTGACAGTGAGTGAGGCCAAATTGTTGCTTTGGGGAATGGGCTAATGATACGGTGAGATGAGATTGAGATCGATGTCATTAGGCGTGTTTCGGAATACTGAATGAAGTCAATAAAGTCAATGTTACAGACTTTTTAGACCATTTTAAAGTGGGGACCGCTTTTAGGAATTTTTAATTTTATATTTATAGCTGTCCGACTGTCTCCATTGCTTTTACACCTTTCACATTTGCTAAACTCACGCTGACACAATGTTTTCATATTAATCTTTACATAGCTTTCAACTGCCCATGTTCTCATTGGATGATTATCATGTTACTTATGCTAATCATTACTTTGGTTTAATTTTTTAAAAGGAGATTCTATAAAAGAAACCCGTAGTACAAGGATAGAAAAATTTGTGTTTGTGAAGTTATTTAGTAATGGAACTTGATTATTTTGATCTAATTATTTGTAATTAGATACCTATATATATTTAGGTAGTAATTGTAATTGGTATGTCTCATTAAATTGAGTATAATTAGATAATCTTAATTATATTATTTAATTTTTATAGGAGTTGAGAATTGAAAAATTATGTCAGTAACTAGGTAGGATTTTTTTATTTTCTTAAAGATGTAATTATAATTTAGGAAATAATTACAATTACTTTATAGTGTTAACCCATTCTACAATGGAATTTAAATTTTATTTAAAACTGCCTCTGAACCTCAAAAACCTCAGTAAAAAACCTATCTATCTCGTTCTAAATCAAGTTAAATATTATATATTGCCCCGTACCTGGCTGATTGGGGTTTTTTTTGCCAACATAAATGTCTCCTTTTAACAATGGTTTATTCATGGATTCATCTAATTGTCATTAAATATTTCTTTCTTGAAAGAGGGACATGTGCTATATTAAACATTACTGAATGAATGCTCAACGAAGCTGGTGTGAGTGTTAAAAACATGTATGTTCATTTTATTTTAAGTTTTTTTTTTTTTTAGTGGAGGCCCAACCCGACTTAATGATTCATTTTCACTATTCAAATATTATAAAATATTAATTTTTTATATTTATATTTATATTTATTTAAAATTAAAATTAAATAAACATATTTTAATTATTTATTTTAAATTTAGATCAGACTAGCCCAAGGTAGAATTATCTAGTCCAAGTTTGACTGCTCAACCCATGTTCTAGTCTTTCAAAAAAACATATCTACTACTTTGAATATGACCATAGATCATTGAAAGCTATGAAATGAACGAGTTCCATGGGTGATTTACTATTATGAAATCATTCTCTCATCTTTGACATGGAATTGTGTGATACACTATCCATATAAGACCCAGAATCAAAACCACAAAAGTGCTATGCTGTAATCTAAAGCATGATGATGAAACTTGTGGTTGCAGTACATGTTTTGAACTGAAAATTTTGTAAAGCATGTTTGTTTATAATTGATTGAAAGATAACATCATGTAATTACATAACAAATTTCATTTACCGCATAAAACTTGTGGTTGCAGTACATGTTTTAAATTGAAAATTTTTGTAAGGTATGCTGTGTTTATAATTGATTGAAGATAACCTCTGCATTCATTTTGGTTAAATTATAACCTCAACTGCTTTGCAGAAGCTTTTACTTACTTTTACCTGCTGACAAACAGGGGGATTTGGGAGTTACCTCTTCGGAATGAGCGAACGTGTCGCAAAGCAATCCGGGGATAACGGCGGTTTCAAGAATCCGTCACTCGGATGGATTATTGGCTTCCTCTTTGTTGTTAGCTTTCTCGGTCTCTTCTCCGTGGTGCCTCTTCGGAAGGTACACTCTGCTTTGCCCCTGTATTGAAGTTGAATGGACATAGAAATCCTACTTTCTAAATATATTGTGTCTATAATAATATAACATTATGTTTATATATAGGATTTGAAATCGTTGAGCTAATAATGAAATGATATTCTTTCAAGGAAAGGTTCTTTTTGCCTATGTTAACTTCCATTACCAACTTTTTTGTCCTCTTGTTTTTCTCAGATCATGATCATAGACTTCAAGTTGACATATCCGAGTGGCACTGCAACTGCACATCTCATCAATAGCTTCCATACTCCTCAAGGAGCTAAGCTAGCAAAGTAAAAATTATTATCATAGTTGTGGTTTCTAATTAAAGCCGACTTACAATGTTTGTACGTTCTAATCTTTTCATGTTTTTTACTTGAAGGAAGCAAGTGAAAACATTGGGGAAGTTCTTTTCTTTCAGCTTTTTATGGGGTTTCTTTCAATGGTTTTACACTGCTGGAGACGATTGCGGATTTATTAGCTTCCCTACGTTTGGGCTTAAAGCATACGAAAACAAGTGCGTAGAATCAGTTCAATTTCTTCCCTTAGTGAACTTGAAAACGAGTACTAAGCGACTTGTTTGCTAATATTTCAGGTTTTTCTTCGATTTCTCAGCAACATATGTTGGAGTAGGGATGATTTGCCCCTACATAATAAACATATCAGTGCTGCTTGGAGGAATACTTTCATGGGGTCTAATGTGGCCTCTCATTGAAAATAGAAAGGGTGATTGGTTTAATGCAGATCTTCCCAAAAACAATATGCACGGCTTACAAGGTTACCAGGTTAGTTTCCGTTAAGACCAATGAAACTATAGTTTCCCGACATGGTAACATCGATCTCAAGATTCGTTATTCATTAAATCCAGGTGTTTATTGCCATAGCCTTGATCCTAGGTGATGGGCTATACAACTTTGTCAAGGTGTTTACTAGAACCCTCACAGGCTTGTTTTATCAATTTCGAGGACGACAATCTCTCCCGGTTGCAAATCAGCTTTCTTCTGATACCTCAGACAGGCTATCATACGATGACCAGCGCCGAATCCAACTCTTTCTAAAAGACCAAATTCCTACATGGTTTTCTGTTGCAGGTTATGTAACAATTGCTACCATCTCCACCATAGTTCTTCCATTCATCTTTCCCGAACTCAAATGGTATTACATATTGGTCATTTACATCTTTGCACCAACATTGGCTTTTTGTAATGCGTATGGAACTGGATTGACTGATTGGTCCCTTGCTTCGACCTATGGTAAGCTAGCAATCTTTACGATCGGAGCTTGGGCTGGTACGAATGGTGGTGTCCTTGCAGGTCTCATAGCATGTGGTGTAATGATGAACATTGTTTCAACAGCTTCTGACCTAATGCAGGATTTTAAGACCGGTTACTTGACCCTTGCTTCTCCTAGGTCCATGTTTGTTAGCCAAGTGATTGGCACGGCCATGGGCTGCATAGTTTCACCTTGTGTCTTCTGGCTGTTCTACAACGCATTTGATGACCTTGGACTTCCTGGCAGTCAATACGCCGCTCCTTTTGGAATCGTTTATCGCAACATGTCTCTACTGGGAGTGCAAGGCTTCTCTGCTTTGCCGAAAGACTGCCTCTTGTTATGTTACGTGTTCTTTGGTGCAGCCATTCTAATAAACTCCATTAAAGATATGCTGGGTAAGAAATGGGGATCCTACATTCCACTTCCGATGGCAATGGCAATACCTTTTTACCTCGGCCCGTACTTTGCCATTGACATGTGTGTTGGAAGTTTGATTTTGTTTGTCTGGGAAAAGTTAAACAAAGAAAAGGCCGCTGCGTTTGCACCAGCAGTTGCCTCCGGTTTGATCTGTGGCGACGGTATATGGACTTTGCCAAGTTCAATTCTCGCTCTAGCCGGGGTTCAACCACCAATTTGCATGAAATTTCTCTCAAGGGCAACAAACGCTAGGGTCGATAGTTTCTTGAACTCGAAAAATTGAAAGCATTCGTACAAAATCTATAGATGGTTACACTAGACATGTAAAACAGCATCGTCAAGTATTTATACTTTTGTATGTTACGTGCATGTTATTTCTCCGCGTTTTCTTTTTTCTGCTGGTATCGTTGGCACGACAAAACGAAGTACGACGAGTAATGAATCTTCGGGTATCAAAGGATTGTGATGTATGTTATAGGTCAATGAATGAATGAAAAGTGACATATAGTTAGTTCATACGGTCTTGGTTCTAGCATGTGTGATGTGTAAAATACTTAGTGTCGCTAGGTTTTTTAATTGAAGTTATACTGAAAGTTTGTCTCATTTCCTGATATTATCAATGGATCTCTCTTTTTTTTTTTTTTTGGTTTTTACGAATACAATTACAGGTAAATATTGATATAGTATAATCATAATAAATAATACATGTACAAGCAATTATAATTATAACAAAATAATATAAAACACAATAAAATCAAAACATGGAATGTATTCAGGCAATGTTCACACGTAGACTTGAACCCACAAAATAAATATGGATGGGGAAGAATTCGCACATGGTAAGAACCAAAGTTGGATATTCAAGGATCTTGAAAAACTTGATTTAATTTTAATAAGATTTGAAGTCATTCCTCCCAAATTATAATTATTTGAATTAAACTGAAATTCATTTATTATTATTTACAGTGTAAAATATTTTAAACTAGAAAACCATACATTGACCTTCACTTGTATTTTCTTTTGCAAATTTAAATCAAACCAAACCAAACCATCTCAAGTTTTAAAGAATATAGCTTTTGTATTCAGCAATAGCTAAAACATAATTTAAAGGAAAATTAAAGATGTTGGGATTTTTCATTTAAAATCAATATATATATATATATATTAGTGCACTATTAATATCCAGCAATATATGCAATATGTACGTATACGTTGTGCTTTTAATTTTAATATAATCTAAAACTAGTATACTTGTTTTTCAAACAAATAAACTCAACATCTAATTTTAAACTAACTAGAGCACAATTTTGAAATTCAAGTCAAACTTAGAACTAAACAAACGTACACAAACAATGAATAATTCATTGAAGGTCAATTCATTTACAAGCTAATGGATTATATATATATATATCCACAGCTTGAGAATGAATAATAATAGTAATAATAACAGATACTGAGATCCAATCCTTGCTATCTCTTAACAGATAATAACCAATTAAGCAAGAGAAATCATTTTATTGGATACTTGACCCGACTCCTTGTTTGAAGAAACCCTCCACTTCCAAATGGTGTTTTTTTTTTCATGAAATATAAAAAGTGAGATATTAAGTTCAGCCTTTCACTAAGATTCGAGAAATAGCTGTCCTGAGTTCAAGTTGATTGACAGAAGTAACATAATTTAACATGATAAGTTACTATTATGTTTCTCCTAAGGGCTACCCTTTTTTCTATTTGATATAAGCAACCAAGTGAAGGACTAATGACAAATGTACTCAATGTAAAAATCTAAATTTCTAACATAACTGACTAATTTTACATATCAATTGAAAATCTGAGCCCCTCAGAAAACATACCGTCATTGTCATAGTTTGTCGATTTTTCTCATTGTTTGTTCCTTAATCACTTCAGTAAGTGTCTAGCTTGATTTTGCTTTTGTTATTCCTTATATTTACCATAGTGGTAATATAATTTTATGTTGTCCAATCTTCATCACTTCCACTAGTATCCTAAATAAGATAAACAAGAATAAATCAGTATCATGGACAACAGACATCCCATTTCCAATGCTTAGGCTGGAGCTAGGCATGGGTAGAAAGGCTTTTTTAGGATTTTCTTTTTTGTTCTTATGTTAACCGGACCCAATGGTGAGTGTCAGGATAAAGGTATGTGCCCAATATGGGTATAACCAACCCAGACCCATGTCTGAATATGTCAGGTATTTTAAGGAAGATTAAGAGTTTGGATAACATAGCTTATTTTGCACAACTATGGTAAAAGCTGAAAAAGAAGTCTCACCTGTGATGTGCTAGATATTTCTTCAATGTCATCTTCGACCTACAAAGTTTGTTTGCAGTATTAACCACATTGAAGAATAAAGAAAAAAAAGGCATTGCAAAGAATCACATTCACAATCAAAACTACATAAATTATGAAAGTATTTCGACATAGATAGGTCCTTAATCCATGTTACAAGAAAAGGGATTTCTGTATTCTGAACTTTATGTATGGATTGAAAAGAGTTAGAGAGAAGGCAAGATCAAAAGAACACAAAGGAATAAGTGGTTCGACAATAGTAGCCAACATTCGAAGGAAAAAGGTCCCTCAAAGTTATCAATGTTACCAAACAACTCTCTATATAATGGTGAAAATTCTACAAATCTTTTTATTCGCATTGATGAGATTACAAATGCTTCCATTTGTAAGAGTTTATCTATAATTGCTTAGACAGGAAAATCTCATCGCAAGAGAACACAGATGGAATCTAAATTTGATAAATTTGGAAATCATTTCATAAACTCAACACAACAACAGTAACTGATTGATGCTGTAGGTCCCTCAAAGTTATTATAATTTTTTTGAGCAGTAAATCATATTACAAAAAACATAAAAATGTGCACAAAGTTATTATAAATTTACTTCAACTTTAAAACCAAACATGATTTGTCAGCAGGCGCAAGTAAATTGGTAGTGTCTCATAAGGTTAGTGAGTTTTATCCGATTCTAAGGGGCAACATGAAAATAAGGAAATGTGAAAATGACATTAGATAATATGTTTGAGATCAGGAGAATGATTATGACACTACTATCCTAGTACATGGTTTAGTTGATGCAAAAAGAAAGTACTTCATAAGAAACACTGGAATTTTAAAATACAGACATGATACCTCAGATTCTTCCTTCTTTCTTTTGGTTCCTGCTCCTGCAATTTTAAAGAAGACTCCATCAAAATTCTTATCGAAAAAAGAATATGCCAAAGGTAATTAAAAGTAAAAAAGAGATAAACTCTCGCTTTGAATAAGTTCTGAAAACCATAGGAAAATGCAAACTTGAAGCTAAATTTCGTGAGATGAAGTACATAATTTTTGCACAACAATATATTCCTATATTGTTCCGAATCTTCATTTTTCTTTTGAAGTACCCGTATCCAACAGCCATGTTCAAACATAGATATGAGAATATGACCCTCCAACGACCCACAAAATACATTAAAAACTTAGAAAAAATTCAAACATACCTGAGTCCAACATATACTTGTATCCACACTCACATCCAAGTAACAAAGATTTATTCTATATAACCTACTTGTTCAACTGCAAATTGATAGCAAAATGAACCCCTAACTTCTTACTAAAGTTCTTGAAGCTGAGGATAAAATACAAAGCATATGCACAAAGGCCAAAAAGGAAAGCAGCCAGCAGTAAAAATTTATTCTGCCTTTCAGGATATTAATGACATTTTTCATGATAATAAATAACTAGATGATCTTATTCAATTAGGAAAGGTATATGAACAAATTCATAAAATCAAAAAACCAAAGTATGGAACCTAATATACCTTTCTGCACCCTTTCATAAAGGTCAGATAACTGTCAGTCAAACAAAATGAGAATTATCATCACTGTAGGACCTAGTGTAATACACGCTTTATGTTTACAAAGCATTGACCAAAACAGAGGATGGTTATGTGCACTAGCTGAGATAGTTGAAACTCATACGCATGGACCTTATTACAGAACTAAAACACGTTTTTCTGAACCTTATAAATAAAGCATTACATCCAACAGCTGACAATCTTCATCCTTCTCCATAATCAACACTTCAGCCACAGGAGATAGATTCGTAGCCTGACCCAAACCATGCCCTCCTTTTTCACTCATTCAAATGATAGATTCATGAAAATGATATGTACAGTCCCCTCCAGTTTACATGAACAGGTACTAATGGTCCGTGGTGAAAAGTCATGACAACTTACATTAGACTTGTACTTTCTCATTGAGAGTACATCAGTCTATTGCACATGCATGCATCAATATGTAGCAAGAAAGGAAAAGAGATTATTACCACTGGTTCTTCCTTTAATTACTTTTCCCTTTTTACTAGATCCATCATTCTGCAACATCAAAAGCAGATGCTGCTTGTCAGTTACTACCTTCAACTACAATAATTTCCCAAATTTTTCATACAGTTAAACGACAGGAAAAAAGTTGGAAAATATAAATGTTTTACAGAAATCGGAAAAACAAAACCTTATCCAAGCTCAATTTAACCTGACCAACCTTCTTTTCTGAATTCTTACACTGCGACTTCTTGCCAGAAACTGGATGGAAAGTGCACAACAGGGTTAAAAATCATAAATATTAATAATCTTTCACAATATTTTATAATAAGAAAGCAGGAATTATTGCAACCTTTTGAGGGAGAAGATTTATCTGAACTTCTTGGTCCCTTCAGAAATTAAAGCAATATTATTAGTACATAAGAACTTTTAATATTGAAAAATACACTTACAGCCAAACCAACTTCCCATAGAGTAATTATACAACTCAGTGGCAAAAATAAATGCATGATCCATTACCTATCAAGGAAATCAGAAAGGTCCTATTAGGATTGAGACAGCATTGCTTGGCATATCTCAACTACATTGTTTAAACTTAAGGTGAAATATTTCTACTTTAGCATTACTCTAGGAACAAAGCAATTAACTTCATGGAGTAGAGGCAAATTCTTATAGCAACATGGCATAAAGTCATGGGCAGTAACAATTATTATGCTCAAGATAGAAACCTACAAGGAAAGGGAGGGGGAGGGGGAGAGAGAGAGAGAGAGTTGATTCTATTCTTTGAAGTAATGCTGCTCACCTAAAGGGAGGAGGAAAGGTATAAGGATGTCTATGCAAATCTCCAACCAGAATTTTACACATAAAGCACGCACAAAATACTAACATCATTAATATCATGGCAAGCAATGCTTGACATAAACTCATGCAATTTCGACAACTACCAAATTCAATTTTTCACCTTATTAGACTAGAACTTTGTTAGGCATGGCTGAACTTGAAAGTATGATTATGTACCCAAAAGAAGTGAAAGGATGGTTGAACTTGAAAGCATGGTGTCACCTACATACTTCCTTACATAAACTCATGCAACTTTGATAATCACAAAATTCAAATTTTCACCTGATTAGAAGTTTGATTTGACATGGTTGAACTTGAAAGTATGATTATGTACCCAAAAGAAAATTGATATATGCAAAAACATGTTTCATATATTTGTTTTTGAGGTTCACCTATACACTGCACACACTTTCATGCTTCTTCATCTAATTAAAGGGATTAACTATCTCACTAGCCAAAAAAATTGATGCGCAAGATTATGGATGGTTATGCAAAAACAAAGCTTGTCTACAAGCAAATGATTGGATAAAGAGGCAGGAAATTTCTTATGCTTTTAATAAAATCCGTGGAAGACTTAGGTAATAAAAAATGTCAAGCACAAGGAAGGATACAGATCATCTAAAATCTAAATAAACGAGAAATACGTGATAAATAAGAAAATTAGATTTAAATCATCACTATACACAGTCAAGTCCGTATGATAAACAAGTGGAAACATTCCTAAGAACAAGCACAGATACAATTAGAAAATCCATGATGCAACTAACCACAAAAACCTCTAGGTGTGCTTCCAAATTCACTACATAGCCAGTAACATGCCATACAATCAGGTAAGAGGAGAAAAAGTGTACCAAATGAAGTAAAACTAAATAACACAACTTCTCTTGTCATAATAATGATTGTTTTGCCTTACCTTTTCTTCTGCTTTCTTAAACAATGTAGATATGGTAGCTTGAACAAGTGAACCATGACTTGTGTTTGAATTTTCCTTAGATTTAGTCACTGTAACAGTAGTCTGGGTTTTTTTTTTAGACTTGGTCACTGGAATTAGAATAGTTTGAATTTGTTTGGAGACCTGATTATCTTCTGAATCATCAGAACCAGGGACCACGGAGGCAGAAGTAATAGGCTGTAACTATCAGTTAAGGAGACAAAAAAAAAAATATGCTGTAGAATAACTTAAGAAAATAAATAGACAAAAAATTAAAATACAACATCCTAACCTACAGAAATGAGGCAACAGGAATATGCAATTGGATAATACAAAATAATCAAGATATGCTATATCAGGATATTTGCAACAATATCATTGTCGCTGAAATCAAGTTTCAGGCCAACTTTCTTTTCTTCTCCATCCGATGGTTCAGCATCACTTCTAACAGTGTCTTCCTCGGAAGAAGCCTCAGCAAATCTAAATTAACATGAGAAGTCAAAGATGAACTCAACTTCCAAAACTGGTAAAACATATATAAATGCTATTTAGATACTCTTAAGCTTAATACATAGATTTATTTACAAAAGAGAAAGTATGGACTAGGGGAAGCACAAATAGGACCTCAATAAATGGACAACAAGGTTAGGTATCGGTACTAGAAGAATGTCACTAGAAGTGCATGACAATCCCCAGGAACCTCATGTGACCAGAAATGTGTTCTATGTGCTCTAAATTAATAATCAATAGAATTGTTCATGACACTTCTATCATACAGATCATAATAGTATTCTGGTCTAGCAATCAGTCACTAGAATACATTACAATATAAGAAGAGAACAAATGTAGCCATCCTATAAAGCTCCATAGGAAATAAATTATTTCTATGTTCCACTACCTCCATATTAATTGCTTAACAGAAAATCTACCAATTGGATCAACCAAAGAAATGCTAGTCAGTTCTACAGGCATAAATTAATACTGAATTGATACAATCCTATATTCCACAGATACAAGGATTGGATAACTACAGACATCTTTAAACAACAACAACAACAATAATAATAATAATGATTGCATGTAAAATAAAACAAAACATGTAGAAGTGTACTTGAATCTTTTTCCAGCATTTCTTGCAGAGTGCCGAGTTGGTGTCGATTCCATCTTAACTTTCAAGTTGCTTTCATCATCTGATAAAGCATCTTCAGACTCAGTATCGAGGGACTCCGTATCAGCCTGTTTCATTTCTGTTCTTGGAATGCCTTGCTTGTTAATAGATGTCACCCCAGCACCACCTTTAAAGTCATATTCCATCTGCTGTCCCTGAAACAGTAATTTACTTTGATGAAGATTAATAAGGGAGCTTATCTGCAAGTCACAGCAACACTCTAGAGCAAATAAGCATTCAAACATAAGAAACTATTATAAAAAGAAACAACCTCAAACAGTTCCTTTGGAAAATCAAGACGAACTTCATCTGGGTTCTCATCTTTTTTTCCAATCCACCATGCATCAGAGAATACAATCTGAAAAATATCATATTGCAGTGATGATTTAGATAAAAAAGAAAAAAAAAAAAGAACCATGCTCCAAAAGATATAGTTGAGAAGAATTAATAGGATAGCTGCTAGCATGGAAATACGAAGAACTAATGATGACTTGTGAGGAAAAAGAAAAACCATATATTGTTAGACCCAAGCTACCTGGAACCTTTATATGGAAGACAACATTAACATATTGAGCCCAATGGCATTCTAAGCACTCAACCAAGTAAAAACTGGAAGGCTATAGTTTATAGGTAACCAAAATTAGAGCATATAATCTCCTCTAAGTAGTAAAGGATATAGAAAAAGTAATAATAAAGAACAAACACAACTAAGTTTTTCCTTTTGACATTTGGCAACCCCATGAAAAATAACATTCAACAAGAAAGAATAAAAGCCAAATAAAAGTTCCATTGTATACCTAATATTATTCACCATGAGGAGATAAAAATCAGACAGTATAAATCTCAACCAACCAAAGCCCCATCAGTTCAACCTCCAGTCCAGTTACAAGAACATTGAATTAAGTGCTAATGAGTATCAAATTGTTCAAATTAGTTATCTGTACTGTGAGACAATGTTAGCATTGCCCTGCAACCCAATATTCATCCACAACACTTATAACATCAACATCTCCTAATATCCAGAAAACACTGGTAATTAGAAGGGACTAGTAACCTGAAGGTCTCAACTCTTTATCTTTTCCTAAGTTACTCAACTCTAACTAACTAACTAACCAGCCCAAACATAATTGAAAATGATGAGACTCAAACCTAGGCGCTCGAGTTCCTAGAGCCTCAACCTTTACCAACACAACCAAAGCTTCGTTGACCTCAACTCTTAAGTTCAAACATCGAAATAATAGGATGTAAGCTTTATGGAAAGAAGAGCAAACATTCGTTGCACATCCAGAACCCGATTCATCTAACATGTTGAAAGAATTGAAAGAAACTTAGTGATAAATAAACACCACTGATTTGTCAATACTCCCGAAGCATGAAAAAAAGTACGAACCATGTTGTCAAAGTAATCATCGCACATAACGTTCTTTCCACCACGAGAGAACAGCAAACTCAAATACCTATTCTTCGGATACACAATGGTCCCAAACAACTTCATTTGACCCTATAAACCCCCCCCAAAAAAAAAAAAAAAATTCCACCATTAGATTTTCCTACTCTAAAGCAAATCAGAAGAAAATGAATTGAAATTAAAATTAAAAACTTAGGACCTGAGGAAAATCAAGGTAGAGTATAGGGTTTTTTGATCCCAAATTCTTGAGCTCACCAATCTTGCCACCAGAAATAGGAGCAAGGAGACCAGGGAAAGAGAAGAGGAAACGGTTTTTCCTTTGAGATTTCCTGAGAATATCTTTGCCGTGGTGTTTGATTACTTGTTTGGATGGGCTAAGAGGAACGTAAGATTTAGGGGCGGCCGGTGTGTCGGAAAGTAAGTTGTTCTTCAAAGCTAATTTCTTCAGTCTTCTACGCTCAGTGGCTTCTGGGGTTTCAGCAATGGGTGGTTTCTTTGAAGATGAAGCTTTCACCATTTTTTTTTTAAATTTGGGATCGATTGATCGAGATCTGGAAATGGAAAACAGTGTGGTTTCAGTGATAATCGTTGCCGCTACAATTTGCGGGTAAGGCGGGAAAATCCGATTGGTTTTTTTGCTGCCTTTTTTCAGGCTTTTCTCTTGCTTACTCGTTGCCTTTTTTTTCCTTTTCTTTTAATTTATTATATTCGCACAAGGTCCGGTTTGCTTGAGTCTACTTTTTCTTTTGGTAATTTCACGGTCTAAATTTTTGTTTTAATTATTTAATTAAAAAATTATAATTAGAAATATCTTTTTAGTGGTATCTTTTGTTTGTATAATAATAATTTTAGTCCTCATATTTTATTTTTCTATCAAGTTAACCCTGATTCTACATAAAAATATTAAAAAACTCAAAAAATTTAAAAATAAAAATAAAATCTAGAAAATAAAATCTTAAAAATATTGTTGAAGAACTAATATGCATAGAAAATAAAGAAAATTATCGCTCAATAGAATCTAATAACAAATTAAAAACATAACAAGACAAATAAAAAAAGTCACATCATTACATATTTTCTCGTTATTTCTAAATCAATTTAATAATATATTCAAGTCAAGTTTCATACCATTAAAAAACATCTAAAATTGATATTAAAAAGACTCGTGAAATTGGCTTTGGTGCTAAAGTCCCCACCTTTAAATAATGTTATTTTTAATGTTCAATCTTATAATTTTCTCTTAAAATGGAACATATCTTACTATTGCTTGGAAAAAGCATTTCTAATTTCTATAGGCTCAACCCATACATTTAGGCGAAGGATGGAAATAAGTAATATGAAAAATTTATTAATCTAATCAATAAATTACAATTAGAGAATGCATATTTTACGAGTAAATTAGTTGATGTTTGATATAAAATAAGTTTAAAAAATTAGATAAAATGTGAATATGTTAAATTTAAAAATATTTTAAAATTTTCAAATTCATTACTAAATAGACACTAATAAATCCATGGATTTAAGAAATTATCATGAATTTTACATTTTAAATAGTTTACTACTTAATTAGTTAATTTACACTATTTTTGGAATATAAATTCTAATTCTAAAATCTTATTTCCAAAGTGCTATTTATATAAAATTATCATTTTATCCTTATTTATATATAACTATTAAAAATTTAAAAATATAATAATGTGTTATCTGAAAAGTATTTGTGATCTATAATGTGTTATACGACAACATATTAAAAATTTTGAGATCTCAAATTTAAATTACTATTTGTACAAAGCTTTAGTAGACTTGATCGAACATTCTTTGATTATAGCTTACTATTTGTGTTATAGGACAAAAATTATAAATTTCGGGATCTCAAATTAATTTTTTGAATAAACTACGCCACTAGTTACTATGAGTAAATTAGTAAATTTTTGTTTTGGTTATTTAATTAAAAGAGTTACAATTTAATCACTAAAAGTTTTAAAAGTTTTAATTTAAGTTATTAAAATATTCAAAATTTATTATTTAAGTTACTAAGTTGTTAAAGTTTTTATTTTAGTTTTACCAGCGAGGTTTAGGTGACAATTCAACGACCGATACGGTGAATCAGTAACCATCAACGAGTAGAAAAACATACATTAGATCGAAGTCGATTTGATGATCAGTGTTATAGATCGGAGAAAAAAGCTATTTAAATTTTAGTTCATAAATTTATGACATTCAAAATTATTTCATAAAATAAACTAAATTATAAAAAAAGAAGTTTCATTGTGAAAAAAACTATATAACATCGATTTTAAGAATTTAGTGACTTAAATGAAACATTTTGAATAATTTAATGAACAAATTATAATTTTTATTAGTTAAGTGATTAAAAAGAAAACTTATTTTAACCTTTCTTTAATTTTGTAGATTACAAATAAACTTATAGAAGAATTAAACTTACTTTTTTGATCCAAGTAATAAAATTTTGGAGAGATTTGACGATCATGAGAAATCAAGGTAACCGGGGACGGCGGAGCATGGAGGCGAAGGTGGAGGCGGCGAAGAAGAGATGCCGAGAGTTGATAGAAAAAATAGATTGTTTGGACGTTGCCACCATCAAATCAAATTGCAAGCACACACTCTTGAAGTTGGCCCATTCCGAGTTCTCGTTCCTCTCTCGCTTTCCCATTCATCTAGCTTCTTCTCAACCTCTCAGGTTCTTCTTTCTCTTTAGTTCGCCATCGTTTTTTCGTCTTCTCGTCTATTTTACAATTTAGCTCTTTGTACATGCATTTGATAATTAGAATAATAATAAAAAGAATCATTTAATAGTTGTAAATAAAAGAAGTTTTTCATTAAATTAAGTAATTAAAAGTTAAAACCAGTGTTTTTAAGGGCGTAAAGCATGGTTTAGGTGCTAGAATCCAGCACAAGATGCAAAAAACCCACTCACAAGTCAAGAGATTATACTTATTTGTGCGTAATTTTGCAGGCTTGTTTATGTGTTTTATGAAATGAGCTTAAAATTTGAAGAACGGTCCAATTCATCTTACAAAATCATGCAAATGGTTTTTGTTGGGCAAAATGCATGATTTCTTTATGTTTATGGTGCCTTTTATGCTGTTGAATATTCAAAATTTGAGAAGTATGGAGTTTTAGCCTTCTTACTAGCGAAGGTATGGTTAATGAGAAAGATTAAAAACAAACGAATTGCCTAGGCGTGTGCCTGATCAAATGCGATTTGCTCAGGAGGATTTGGGGTGCTTTTGTTGTCTATCAGTAAGCTGCAATGTATTGGCACACACCTTAAAAACTCTGGTTCGAACATCACATATATTGTTTCGTATGCATGTGTAACCTTAGTGGTAAGCATACAATTGATGTAAGGTTTTTGTTATCTTTTTTGGAATGAACAGCGTCAACCTTGGGCACCTGGAAGCCATTGTCTACATTCTTCAACAACCTTTTATAACTGCAGTTTCTCGTGTTTGCAAGCCACTTCCTCTCTCATTTTCAAGTAAACATAAAACCCTTTCTGCTGCTGCTTCTTTGAATTCCATCCACGTCCATATTGTATGTAATCTCAACAAAAACCCAGTTTGGGTTATTGTTTCTGATAGAAACCCGAATTACATTACTTGGCATTCAAATAACAAAACCAAGGGCTTGAAGTCTAGAATTCAACAAGTTCTTGATGCGGCAAAGTCAACCAACACCTTAAGTCCTTACTCTATTATCCTTTTCTTTTCAAATGGACTCACCATTTTTAACCATCAGAAACTTAAGGATGAATTTGGTGCCTCCAAGCTAGCTCTGGAATTCTCTGACTCTGATTTTGATTTTGCCGAGGAAACTGAAGATGAATGGGTTCATGTAATTCCAGGGTTGTATAAGGAGGCATGTGTACTTGAAATTAAGGTTGATCATGTTGTGAATAATGTCATAAGTTCTGAGCATGAGGTGAAAGACTCATTTCTGAATGTATTTCCTCCTGAGCATCAAGGAGAGAACGTGAATCCTAACTTAGGCTCTAGCAATTCTTTTTCTGCTCTTCTTTCACAAATGAAAAAGGTGGAATTTACTAAGATGGAGGATTTTTCCCATGACGATGATTTTATCAACTTTGATACAACAGCTTTGATAGCTATCGTATCAGGAATTAGCAATGATTGTGCAGAGGAACTTTTGAATAAACCAGAGGTTGAACTGCGGCATCGATTCAAGGGAAATTATGATTTTGTCATTGCCCAGGTAAAATTTTCATTAAAGCTATGTTCTTCCCACTGAGTTGATCAATATGGATAAATGAAACCTCTTCGTCAATCCTCCTATCTTTGGCATTACCCTATGAAACCTTGATGGTCTAAAACAGGTTCTACGCATGGATATTTAAATTGAAAATTATGTTTTTTGAAGGTTCACTGTATGTATACAACTTCTGATGAGTTTTTTTTTTTTAATTTGTGGAGTACAGTTCACTAATCTCTTGTTTGCTCTGGTTCATGCGTTGCCTACACATTAACTTAAAGATGAGGAATGACAGTGAGGAACATTTATTGTTAAATTAATTACAATGAAATGAGTTGGCTTGTTGCGGAAAAGTCAGATGGCCAATTATATCTCTTCACCCCCAGCAAACCTTACTAGAAAAGTTGAAAAGATTTAGAAGATATGCCATTTTCTCAGTAGCCAACTGTCTTTCCATCGTAGTAGGAAAAGCAAAAAGATTTTCAGTTACATGTATAAATTTTCTCTCTTCTTAATAAACATCAGTTTTTGTTCTACTTTATGATGCTAACTTTTTACGTCTTCTATTGTTAGCATTATTGCTGTTCTGTTTTATGCCTTATTATATCTTAAATTGTACGTAGAACTTTCTTTTAACAAGGTTTGTCCCTCTTGCCAGGCAATGTCTGAACTTCAGTATCCAATACACGCGAACCTCAGTGCTGCTGTATCTGGGAAGAGGGGCATAATATGTGAGAGTGTTCTTTCAGAGTTCAAGGAGCTAGTATTGATGTGTGGAGGAGCTAATGAGAAGCACAGAGCTGATCAGATCCTGAAATGCCTCCTGTGAGTTTTCTGACAACTATTGCTTAAGTTAATGGTGAGATGAAATGAGTCTAAGGATTTAACTAAGTGATAAGTCATTTAGGTTTGTGGTAGCAAATCAAACTAGCACGAAATCTGGTTTCAATTCTGAAATCTCAATTAAAGCTGCAGAAATTTTAATAAAGAAAAACTAAGATTCGTTGCTAGCTTTTCATCGGAGTCATAGGACTCATTTCTAAGGTTTACTGATTTAGAGTCAGAAGTGCATACTGCTGGAAAATCACAGGAAATAGTGCCCTTTTGTGAAATAAGTTGTTATGTTATATCTTAGATCCTAGGTTATACTTGGAGTCATATGACTTATCTCAACATTTGTATGTATGAACCGTAACAGGGTCGTGCGAGATAGCCCTTCAGAACGACTGATAGGCCTGCCAACTACAAGAAAGCTAGCACTGAAAAACAAGATTGTGTTTGGAACTGGTGATTACTGGCGTGCCCCAACTTTGACTGCAAATATGGCATTCGTGAGAGTAGTAGCACAGACAGGGATGTCTTTGTTTACTATTGAGCATAGTCCACGGGCTTTAACCGGTAACTAGCTGCACTAACCAGTCAGACATGCCGGTAAGAAGAGATCCATTTTTGGTTAAAGCACTCTTGGGCTATGTTTATTGTTGTTACCTATAACTTGTATATGGTTAACCAGACTTGCTTTTTTTACCAACATTTTGGCTGTTTCAGTTAATGAAAGGCATAGTTAGAGAACATTTTAAAGGAAGATGGCCACTTTTGCCCATTAGATAGAGACAGATATATATATAATAATTTAACCAAGTAGGCTTAAGCTTAAGAGACATTAGCCTTTATGCTTGATTATGTCATATTATGGTTAACTAGCTACCCTAGAAGCTCTGAAGTTGCAGTAATAATTTGCTGATCCTCTTCAGTTAGAAGCTTGCCCATTATTTCGCAAACTTTGTTATATGTCCTTGTCACTAGGGCTGAAGAGAAGATTGTAAAAACCAAAATGAACTGCAGTGTTCAGTTTGCTTATGTATGGCTTTCAGCTTGTTTTTTGTTTTAAAAAGATTCACAATACCGTGTGTTAGCTGGATTTTTACTATAGAAGAACCGAGTCAAACCGTGATTGCTCTTGTTCTTCACTTTTGCTTGATAGAGTAACAAAGTTTGAGTTGGTTAGATGTGAGAACCAACCCATAGAATAATGGAATTGTTATGGTGTGCAACATTAAGGCTTTGCTTTTATGTTATCATTTCAGTTTGGAATGATTTGTTTTTATGTATTAAGGTAGAAAATGGCTATCTCCTTCATCTCATTTTTCAAAGAAAATTATGTAAAAGCTATGTTTATAAAAAAAAAATCATGTAAAAAATCAACAATTAGGCTTTAATTGAAAGGGTAGAGTTGAGGTTTTTGAAAATCTTATTGTCTTAGGTTCAAATCTAAGATTTATTTTGGGTTTAATTTGTTTTTATTTATTTATAAATTTTTATAAAAGACACGAATACCTTTATAGTAATATATATTTTTAAATGTCTTTTAAATCTTTTTATAACTAAATTTATGTTCAATTAACTCGTGAAATTAACTCAGTCAAAAAATAATATAGATAAAAAAATATAACCTGATAAAAATACAATAGGAAAAGGTTACACAAACATAATACGTATAAAAATATTAAAATTTGTATAAAATATAAATAAAGTACACGAATTGCCCAAGTTAGGGAGATTTCCACATTTATTGATACAATCCCATAAATGGAAAACTAATTTGGCATGTGAATGACACACCGCAAGCATTTTCCTTCTCTCATCAGAGTGAAAGCTTTGTTGATGTCCTCAAATGGCAGATTATGTGTGATGAACTCATCAACCTGTATTTCCTGTGAAAACAATGATAAATTTATATATAGATAGATAGATGTATGCATGCAAGCATGTATGTATAAGATAAAATAACATTCACAGACATGCATGGTTGCCACCTTCAAGCTTGCTGAATGTTCTACAGATTCACAACCATGGAAAATCAAGGTTTATTGTGAAGCACCTAAGTCTTGCCTTTTTCTTCTCAAGATTTTTCCTTTTAAGGTTAAATTATGGTTTTCGTCCATATATTATACTCACTATGATGATTTAGTCTTTATACTTTAATTTGACATAATTTGGTCCTACTATTATTAATGTTTATGCCTTAGTTCAAATCTCCAACATCGTTACGAAGTTCCATTAATCGAGTGATTAGTTGAAATCTCCAACATCGTTACGAAGTTCCATTAATCGAGTGATGTGGAATGCCCCCCGAAATTTTTGTTATAAAAATAAGTTAATTTTTTCACTAATTTATCAATGAAGTAATAAGTACGAATCAATCTAACAAGATGTTATGGAAAATCATACCCGATTCATGTACTTGTTTACTAATGAAGGAAGATCAGATTTAGGTTTCCATCCTCCAAATAGGGACCCTTTCAATGTTTTCCCAGAAAGAAATGCTGAATAATGAGATGCTATTTCCGGGTTCGTTTTTGGTACACCAAGCGTAACTGTTAAACCCCATCCCTACGGAATGGATGGCAAAGAAACTGGTGAGTTTTGGTTTTCATGATTAAGAATCTTCTTTAGAACAGAGAAGGACTATCAAATCATGAGTCAAGGAAATTACGTCACAGCACGATTGCAGTGCAGTTGTTACCATTCCGGTGTTGCCTATGCATTCAAAGGAGTAATCCGTCCCTCCACTGGATATTCGCTTAATAACCTGAAACATACCGATTGAGTTTTAGTTTCTTCTTGCATAAGGTTTTACCTGTTGAACTTTGTTGCTCTTTGAATGGATACCTGTTGAATAGGTTCGTTATACTCGTTGGGATTCAAGAAGTCCGTGACTCCGAAACACTTTGCTGCAACGATAAATTTGTTTTCAGAGAAATTTCAACAGGCTTAGGACTCAGAAACCTGGAAATTGGAGTTGCAATATTGAACTTACCTTTTTCATACTTTTCGGGATTAATATCAACACCAATTATCTGAGATGCTCCCCTAAGTTTGGCACCTTGAGCAACCTTATCATACAAGCATATTAATGATTAACCAAAATGGAGCAAATATGGCTGACAGGTCATTACAGCACTGAGCTTTTACCGAAACGTTCAAGTAATACTTACAGCAAGGCCTACAGTTCCGAGTCCGAAAATCACCACGATTGATCCTTTAGAGATATCAGCAACATTCCAAGCTGCACCAAGACCTAAAACCATAGGCTAAATTATCAAGTGAAGTAAAACAAGATGAACTTATAAGGCTCAAGAATGTATTAGTTAGCTAAGAAACTCATGGAAACCCAAATATCCATACTTTCATACGAGCATTAATTGTACGTAAAGGCTTCAACATATGTTTCTAATACATAGTTGAAAAATCGAGATTGAAAGAGAGTTTGGACAGTGAGTTCTGCAATACCTGCAGCTACTCCACAACTCAGTAGGCATATTTTCTCCAGAGGTGCCTGTGGGCTGACTTTAACGGCACATCCAGAGTGCACGACCGTATACTCACTGAAACTTGAAACTGCACAATAATGATAAACGGGTTTCCCTTTAACCGAGAAACGCGTACCCTGATCGCTGTGCATCACACCTCTTCTTTCTAAGCCTAAAACTTGGCACATGTTACTCTTTTTGGATTCACAGTGCTTGCAAGTCTTGCATTCTCCGGTGAATACCGTAAGCACGTGGTCCCCCTTCACGAATTCAGTCACTCCCTCGCCCACACTCTCGACAATCCTGTAAAGAAAACAACACTAAAACTTAAATCCAAAGTAATGCTAAACACGAATCGGTAGCATATACAAATCTTTATTATGGGTTTAACTAGTTTCTCTTCGACATTTTACCGAACAGATGGAGAAACAGATTGAAGTTTTAAAAACTAAAAGAACTTATAAAAAATGCTTAAAACCAGAAACGGTGCTGAACTGACCCTGATGCTTCATGGCCGAATATCCGAGGAAATATAGCCTGCAATCAACTAGAGATTTTAGTGCCCAAATTTGATATAACATTCTCATTCGACATTCATTGAGCATGGCATCTATGTTATGTTATTGGTTTAACCAATATTCCTTAAAATAAATGACTCAACTATTATATTTAAGTTTTAAACACGCTTTCGCCGGATTCAAATCAGTGGCAGCTCCAAAAATACGACTTAGGGAGATTTCAAATACCATGTTAAATCCGGCAATCGAAATTACTCGATTATTATATTTAAGTTCCAACACTGTTAATGACAAAGATTCAACACAGCTCAATGGGCAATGAACACAAACTTCAAAAGCTAACTTGTAAGGCAATAAGAAAAGTTAATAATTATACTAGATGTCCCTAAATTACAGCCTGAATTGTAAATTAGTCATCAAATTTCAAAATATTCTAATTAAGTCCTTAAAGTATTAATATCATATTAAATAACCATGATCAAATTTTAGATTGGATCTCACGGAAAACATATCTAAGTATGTAATGTCTTAAAAAAAAAAGGATAAATCCCAAAACTATAAACAAAATTTGATTTTGTGTGATTTTATACATAAAATTTTGGTTTGATTCAATTTTGTAAAGAACTAATATCATTTTCGATAAAACACTATTTTATATTTACATATTTCTTACACAAATAATTATACTTGTCCAATATAAACAATATTACGTAGTTATTTATATAAATGTGTAGAATTGAATAAACTTAAAGTTTTATATATACATCTGAACCGAATTTTGAGTTTAATGTGTATAATTAAGCAAAATCAGTTGATGTATAATTTTAATATTTATCCTTAAAAAACAGTCTACCTTGATTTTAAAAATATTAGTTTTAAATATATTTTACCTCGATTTTGATATTTAACATCCATTTGGACGAGAGAAGAACTTGATTAATACAATAATGATACTTTAAGAGTCCGGGGACATATAATGCAATTAACCCATGAAGAGAAAGAAGAAGAAAGGGCACCTGAGATTCCCAGGCAGTAATGTCAGTGCGGCAAAGAGAGGTGCAAATGACTTTAACCCTAATTTCTAAAGGCTGAGGTGGGCTCACTTCCACTTCTTCCATAACCAGATCTTTTCCAGCTTCCCATGCCACCATTGCTTTTCATTTAAATCAAATATCAATGAAACCATAAATACCCACATCGAAAAAAATTGAAAAATGGGTGTGAGAGAATTTACCTTTGCAGGTGATGACATTGGGTTGATCAATGGAAGATGATGATGACATTTTTATTTTTATTTTTGCTGATTATTAGTTTTCAATTTATTTCAACTGTTTGCTTCTTTTTAGTTTAAAAATGGAGGAGAAAAGGCAGAATGGGAAGTAGTAGTTGTGGGTGGAAAGGAGCTGTTGATCGGTGGGTTGGTAGGTAAGGTAGTAGGTGAGTTGACTCTATTATTTTTTGTTTTCAACGAGTTGACTCAGTTCTTAAATCTCAAGTTTGGTTAATATACTAAATGGATAAATATCAAATCCATACATGAACTTTAGTCTAATATGCAATTTGATACATAAATTTTAATTTTGTACAATTATATACATGAAACTTGAATTATGGTTTATGCATACATACATACATACATTTATTTTTGAATTGGATTAATATGATTATTTTTATATACAATGTATGAATGCAAAATGGTGTTAGTTTGATAATGATGTCAATTATTTGTGAAATTTGAATCAAACAATTTTTCATGTATAAATTTGCACAAAATCAAACAAATTAATCTGCATTTAAGTTGATTTGAATTTCACCAGAATAATTTATTAATTAAAAAGTAAACTAATATTTTAAATTAATTTGTATTTATATTTTTATATATAACACGATTAATTATTCTTTTAAATTTTATATTGTTATTAAAGTGTATATAATTTCTATTGCATCAATAAGAAATTAATATAAGAGCCTGTAGTTAAAGATATGTTTAGATTTAAATATGATAAAAGTCTTTACACTCTTTCAATTTTAAAATTTAATCCTTATACATTAATTTTGAGATCTTGAGTCCAGATACTCTTTTTTTTTTTTTTGTTAAAGTTAACAATATCAATAGCAAAATACTTTTTTAACTCTCAACATTTATAATTTTTTTCTCACTTTGGTCATTTACATGAAAAAATTTAAAAGTTATTTTTTTCATATTTTAAATAAAATCATAAAAATTTTAAAAATTATAATTTTAAATAAAAACTCTTTAAATTAAAAAAAACCTTTAAAAATACAAACAAAAATTCAATGTTATTTAAACTGGACTGAACTGGCCAGTCAATCAGGGAATCGATTGGGGTATCAGTTTGGTAAAAAGTAAAAAATTGATCGACTTATGAACCGATACGGAGTGATTGAACTAGGCTAAAAAAACCAGTTGAGCTGACAATTAAACTAGTTTTTATTTTTTAAGTATTTTTTTATTTTTTAATAATTTATATGATTTAAACAGATCAGACCAACTGTTCTAGGAATCAATTGGTCAAACCAATTCAAAATAGCTTCAACCGATTTTTTAGCTTGATTCAAATTGTCCGTACCAGTTCGCGGGTCAACGGTTTTTTACCTCTTGTTCGATCAATACCCCAACCAATTCTCAGTCCAACTGGTCAGTCCGATCTAATTTACATAACATTGAATTTTAGATTTTTTATTTTTTTAAATTTAAGGAGTTTTTTCATTATTTTATCTTAAATATATATTTTTATTTATTTTTAATATGATAATATTTTTTTTGAAAATTTAAGTACTTTTAAAAAGTAATGACTAAATTAACAAAAAACTATAAATGTTAAGGCTAAAAAAGTATTTTATATTTGACACCATTTATTTTAATGAGAAAATTATACTGATGGACCAATTTTTAAATAAAAAATATAGTTACTCAATGTTTCAAAATTAAAATATAGAGATTAAATTTTAAATTTAAATTAGTACAGGGACTCAAACACATATTTAAACCATAGATTTACTTTAATATTTAAATTAAGAGATTTTATGAGTAAAACCATATTTTAGGGCTTATTTAACTATAAAAATAATTGAAGGATTTGCTTAAACAAAGTGTAATAGTTTAAGGATTTGTTCAGTATATTAGCCTTCAAGATATTTATTTTCATGTAATAATTGAATATTATTTTCATCGATGTTGAGGTAATATAATATCATGATATATATATATTTTTTAAATTTTCTGTAAATTATTTATACAATATAAAACAAGCACTCTTAAAATTGTTTGTTTATTTATTTGGTGCAGGTGATAAATTAAATTTCTAAAAATAATTAATAATTATTAATAAATGTGTTTATTAATTTAGTTTAAATATTTTGTATTTATCATGAATTATTATAATTGTTGCATGGGGAAAAGATTGTAGAAATAGTGACGTCATGTCATTTGTATCCTTTTAATAGATTTGTCTTCCAGATTCTTATCCGAATTTCAATATTTTATCCGAAAAAATCAAATTCAAATTAAAATGTTGAATTCAGGATAAGAATGTTGATGTGGCATAAATCTATGAAAAGAATCTGATTATACGTGGCGTCACTATTTCATCAATCTTTCTCTGTTGCATGTTGTTTTACTTATTTTTTATTCTAAATTAATATTATAGTTTACTTTGTTATATTGTTTCGAGTGGGTATATTATTTAAAAATACAAGAAATTATCATTATCAATTATAGATAACAATAATTAAAAATTTTATTTAAAATTATTTAAAAATAAATGCGTAAAATTACATACAATGCATGTGATATTGAAAATTAGTTTAAATCAAATATGAGTTTAGATAACTTTTGAATTGACCAATATAACCTTCATTATATTTATTTTAAATATTTTAAATAATTTATTTTATTAACCTTCAATTTTAGTTAAATTATTTGATTTTGGACTGACAAAATTGATTAAACTGATAAAATTTTAATGATTGATGTGCAATTTATGAGGCAATTTATGTATATTTCAGTGTTAAAATTTTTTAGTGGAATTAAAAAATTTAAAATCGGGCCGTACCTTGATCCGGATCGGCCCATGTAAGGTTCAATGAAGAATGCTCGGTTCATTTAAAGTGTTTTACTCTTTTTCTTGTGCATAAAGAAAGGAACAAAAAAAAAGCGACCCTATAAACCGGGCTTTGTTGAATTTAAATACCAAAACCCGGTTTAATCGTGGCTGTCCCCTTCACGGCTTTATAATACTTTTTTTTTTTTAGTACCTCTATAAAATAAAGTCTCACAATTCGTCCGCCCTTTTTCTCTCTGCTAGGTTTCGTCATTTGAAGGCTGAAGCTATGGTAAAACTTCGTTAATAGTATATATTTTTTCAGATCTAAAATCTCTATTTCCTTCTAAAAATTCAATTTCTCACTTTTTTTTTTCATTTTTTTGGGAATTTTGCAGGAGGGTAAAAATGCGAATCTGGAAGCGGCGATCGACCAGTTGCTTAATGTTGAGAAGCAGATGCGGTTTGCCGGTGATGTGGTTGGCACCAAGAAAGCGGTCTCTGACATTTTGCAGCTTTGCTTTGAAGCTAAGGATTGGAAGTCTCTCAATGAACAGATCGTTAATTTGTCCAAGAAACGTGGTCAACTTAAGCAGGTAACGGGTGTTCTTCTTGTGCGTGTGCGTTTTCTATTTGCTGGATTCAATTATCGTTTTACTCGCTTTGTGTTTGTAAATTTAGGGTTTATGCGTATCATTGTTGGCTGAATCTAATTTGATTATTTGTAAGTGGATGTGCATCTATTCTGAGCATTTTAGGGTTTTCTTACTTATTTGATTGCTGGAAATACTTCATTTGGTAGTTGTAAGTAGTACTTTTTGAGATGTAGGTCTATTGGTATGTTTGGCATTTTGTAGTACATTTAGCTGAAGTTCATTGTTGTTGTGTGATTAAGTTTATGATTCTATTATACTCATGTTAATTAGAACAGAATTTCTATTTTAATGGTTGTTTCCATTGAAGTTAGAACCACAGGACATAGATGAAAACCCTTTACTAGATCATATTGTTTAGTGAAGTTCAGATCTTATCCTCATGATTAAGCCCCTAAATATAGATTTTTTTTAGCCCTCCCTTATAGTTTTATAAAGTAGTTTTGTCTTAAATTTTGACGCACTGCAACGGCTATTTGGTTGAGGGTTTTTCACATCATTGTTGAAGTTTTCTACCTAGGTTTTGATTAATCAATATTATTACTTACAAGAGTTGTTTATTTTTTGCACTCTGCAGGCAGTGACTGCGATGGTTCAGCAAGCAATGCAATACATTGATGAGGCACCAGATCTTGAAACTCGTATAGAGCTTATCAAGACCCTGAACAGTGTGTCTGCTGGAAAGGTAAGTGTTTGAATTTGACATTAAGTTTTCTTCTTATTTGATGTAACCAGTTTAATGTTTTAACACTTTCTCGAAACAAATTTATTTCCCTTCATTTGTAGATTTATGTTGAAATTGAGAGAGCAAGATTGATCAGGAGACTTGCAAAGATTAAAGAAGAACAGGGCCTTATTGCTGAAGCTGCAGATTTAATGCAGGAAGTTGCAGTAAGTTTCCTTTATAAATAGATTATAGCTTCTTTGCCATTTATCCCCTTTTTCTAATATTTGTTTGGTTTGATCTGCAGGTGGAAACTTTTGGTGCCATGGCAAAAACTGAGAAAATTGCCTTCATTCTTGAACAAGTATGGGCATCTTATTTTTTATCATTGCCCCTATTGTTTTAAATATTACTGTATCTTTTAGATTAAGATAGAAATAATAATTGCGTCTGTGTGCCAATAATTAAACTATGCAGGTTCGCCTCTGCTTAGATCGCCAGGATTATGTCCGTGCTCAAATTCTGTCAAGGAAGATTAGTCCTAGAGTATTTGAGGTCGATACCTCCAAGGAAAAGAAGAAACCCAAAGAAGGTGACAATGTTGTGGAGGAGCCTCCTGCTGATATACCTTCACTATTGGAGTTGAAGCGTATCTACTATGAACTGATGATTAGGTATTTGGCTTCTTTGCTCTCTGGCTTCCATATTTTTATACTCAACTAGCTTTGCATGGTAACTGTAAAAAATAAAAACCAGAACCAATGTAAGAATGAGGATCATAGTTCCTGGAAAAATATTAACCATTATAGCTACAGTTCTCAAATTTTCATTGAATGTAAGAATGAGAATCATAGTTCCTGCTTTGGCTTTTATAGTTGAATTGACTTGCCATTATGACCAAGCAACTTAAGAAGACATATGAACCATCTTTACTTCACTGTAAAAACCCAAACAACTGCAAAGTGATTAGATGTGAAATGAATTTCATGAACCTTCTCTCCTGCTATGTGTTTGGTATCGTCTTACTCATGAGGTTTACTTACCTCTGTAGGTATTACTTTCATAACAATGACTACCTTGAAATTTGCCGTTGCTATAAGGCAATATACGAGATTCCATCCATAAGAGAAGATCCATCTCAGTGGATTCCGGTAAAGCTCATCTCAATACATTTCCATTCAAAGTTCTGTTGAGCTGTTCTCATGCATGTAGCTTTATTTGCAGGTCTTAAGAAAAATCTGTTGGTACTTAATCTTGGCCCCACATGATCCAATGCAGTCAAGCCTCCTTAATTCCACATTGGAGGATAAGAATCTTTCTGAGATCCCAAAATTTAAGTAGGTCCTGGATGAATTTAGTATTCACGAATACTTTGAGCTCTTGGTTTGTTGTTTATTAAATCTTATATCATCTGTTGACCAATTTGCTTTATCTTCTGTTACAGGTTGCTATTGAAACAGTTAGTTACAATGGAGGTTATCCAGTGGACATCCCTGTGGAATTTATACAAGGATGAATTTGAGAATGAGAAGAACATGCTTGGAGGCTCTTTGGGTGACAAAGCTGCAGAAGATTTGAGAATGAGAATTATTGAACATGTAAAATTTCCACCCTCTTGCTATAAAATTCTATTCACTCGTTAATTTCTTGACCATTTTTCATTGGAAACCAATATATTGCTTTTAGAATATCCTTGTTGTTTCAAAGTACTACTCGAGGATTACATTGAAGAGACTTGCAGAGTTGTTGTGTCTCACTATGCAGGTTTGTCCCTTTCTGTTTTCCTTCTCCCTCTTATCTGTTTTCTCGAGAAACCTTGTCGCTAGTTGAGAAGCATGCCACCGTGCTATTTCCATGTTCTGTGCTAATTATAATTATCTTTTCACTCCAGGAAGCTGAGAAGCATCTTTCTGAAATGGTTGTCTCCAAGGCACTGGTGGCGAAAATTGACCGACCAATTGGAATAGTCTGCTTCCAGGTAGCAAAGGATAGCAATGAAATTCTCAATTCGTGGGCTTCGAACTTGGAAAAACTTCTTGATCTTGTCGAGAAGAGTTGCCACCAAATACACAAAGAAACCATGGTTCACAAAGCTGCTCTGAAAGTATGAAAACGATGAACATTCACCAAACTACAGGTAATCAGCCTTCCTTCGTCGCATTCAACTTCATGTCTTTATGTTCACATACAAAATGGACAAATCCATGACATCAATTTCATAATCTACAGGTTGTGGCCAAGTTGAAATGTGTTTTTGGAGGCAAATGGTCTAATTGATGGTAAAAAAAAGTATGTTGCTATGACCTTTTCTATAACTGAAATTTGGTTACTATAGGGAAAACCAAAAGATGGTGCTTGTTTTTTATAGCAGTTGGGAGGAAAACAATTAGGTTTGTTATTTCTATTCTTCATCACTATTCGACAATTTCGCATCTTTCACATTATTTCACCACTATTTCTTCGAGCACTTCATTGCACCCGTATTCTTGCGTCACTTTCGTCTTTGATGATTTCCACGCGTCGGAGTAACTCGTTTTAACAAAGCTTCTTTATCAGTTTACTCCCATTTGGTATCTTTAATTGATTGCATTGCTACGATTTGATGAAGGGGTATGAGATAAAAGCATCATGCAAGTTTCTGTATTAAAAGTCAGGTTGCATCTTTTACTCAAAAAATGGACAAATTAGTCTTTCTATGTTAGATCAAATAGTAAATTAATATTTTCGTTGAAAAATTATTATTACTGTTAAAAATTAGTGTTGCTGACAGAATTAACAAAATAATTACATGTGATGTGTTATTTGTGCCTTAATGATTAAATTTTATAATTTATCATTTTTAATAAAAGGGTTAAAATATAATTTGATTCTTGCTAGAAGGTTTTTATGGTACTTTTGGTAATTTTTTAAGGAGGCAAGATCATGGTAGGAAGCAATTGTATCAAATTTGGGCCAAGTTAGCTCAAAGTAAAAATTATGTGAAGCTCATACCAAGAAGAAAAGATTTATGTAAAGCTCATCAGTGTTGGATTATTATATATAATTAGATATATTAGTGTTGTTTATGTGTTTATTTTATTTATTTATAATATAATTATTAATAATCTTTGAAAATATGTTTATTTATTTTAAAATTAAATTACTTCAAAGATAGTAAATTATTGATAAAGTTTTAACTTCAATTTCACAAGGTTATAAAATGATTGTTGATCAGGATTAAATATAATTTTAAATAAATAAATTTATACAATTATATCTATATTATTATTTAAGTTCTTGACTAAGTTGGTGTTGTCCTTAATCGGATTATTAACTTGGTTAGAAAAATTATGAAAATGTGCTTTATTATTTTCATCAATGGTATTTATACTTACTAGGTATTGAGTGTTTTACAAAGCTTGTGTTGTCCTCAATCGGGTCATCGATTTTTGTAATTAAAATAAGTTATATTGAGGTTATTTTTTTGTTACGTAGATTTTGAGTTTATTTTATTTTTCAAAATGCCAAACCAATATAAAAGAATTCTAACAATGATAATAAATAGACTTAAATTTTTTAATTACAAAAAGTAAATAAGTTAAATTCTTGAAAATAAAAATGAAATACAGTATAAAACTTTGAACAAATTGTAATTTTAAATTTTAAATAATTAATTAATCCAACCCAGGGCATGAATAGAAATCAAAAGAACAATTTTAAAAAATTAACAAATATAAATCCAATAAGTATAAACTTAAAATTAAACAAAAATCGTTCAAACTAGATTGATTTATAAGTCTAATCAAATCTTCAATTCAAACTTTAGTCATCGTATGCTCTTGTTAAAAAAGTTTTTAATTGTTGAATTTGATAATTAGATTTATATTAGTATTTATAATTTTTTCGATTTTAATACTTAAACTTGATAATTAAGTCTATTTTAATTATTGGAATTGTGTTCGTTATAACAATTTTATATTTTTCAAGTTAATGAGTCAAACATAGATTTAGTAGCCGAAATGTATAAAAAATATAAATACTAACATGAACTTAATCCGCAAGTTTAAGGCTAAAATTACATTAATCTTAACAAGGGCTAACAAAAATGAAAAGGGTAAATTACATCAAGATAACTAAACTATTAGTAAATTTATCTCTTCATCACTCGACTTCAAAAACTTACAAAATGATAAGTGAATTAATAAAAAAAATTTCATTTAAGTCATTGAACTATTCAAATTTTTTTTATTTAAGTTAGTAGGTTATTTTTTTTTAAAAGTCCAGCTAGCGAGTTCTAAAAGATAAGTTGATGATCAATATAGTGGATCAGTATTCATCGAGGAGTAGAACATACTTAGATTCAAGTTAATTTTACAGTCAATGCCAGAAATCAGAGAAGATTGTTGCTTGTATTTTGGTTTACAGATTCATGATATTCAAAGTTGTTTAAAAATAACTTAAACTATAGAAGAGGATGGAAATGAAAACTTTTTATTGGTGCAAGCAATTTAAATGGAGAAACATAAATTTTTTAATAATTTAATAATTATTTTATAATATTTTATAATTAAGTGACAGAAACATAAATTTATTAATAACTTAGTGAGATTGGGTGTGGTTTACCCAAACAAAAATCACCAAAACCCTAAGCTGGAATTTACTCGCGCAAAAACACTAACAGCTCAAACGCTCTGTTTCATATCACACACTCCATTTTTTCGCCGTTATTTCGCAAATTACTCTCGCAAAAATACCACGGCGGTGGCGGCGTAAACCAAGGCGGATCCGCCATGTCATCCTTACTTGAATCATGCAAGCTTATGGACCAAAGCTCCTCAGCTCTATCCACCGTCGCCATAGCATCTGCCGCCCTCTCCTGCGAGGCCGCAAGGGCTAACTTATCAGCTTTCGACTTGACCGATTCCGGCGACGGATCCGTTTCCAAAGAAGACATCGGGGTTTCTAGCGACATCAAAGTCTTACTTAACGGTTCCAAATTGGCAGTGAGTTCTAATAAAGGTGATGATAAAGTTAACACAGACTCGTTTTCTAAGATCCCTGTTGTTTATGGAAATGTGAGGGAAGCTGTTAAGAGCTTGCATTCTGTTATTCGTGTGGTTTCGAATTCGGGCGAGAAGTTAGGGGGAAAAGTACTGCATTTGTGCTTTGAATTGAGGAATTTAGGAGAGGGCAGTTTGGAAAGAGTGAGATCGAATTTGGGTTCAGTTGGTGTTGAGGGTTTAAAGGGTATTTTTGAAAAGGAGTGTTTAAGTGAGGAAAGTTTGAGAAATGGAGTTAAATTGGCTGTGGAAGCTGGGCTGGAGAAAGATTATGTGAAGTTGGTGAAGGATGTGGAGTTGGTTTTGGGGATTGTATGGAAAATTGTTGCGTGGGAGGCTGTCACCGCGTTTTTCGTGCTTGAAGGTGTTGAGTTTTTGAATGAGAAGAGTGGTGGAAAAGGAGGAGAGTTTGATGGAGGGAATGTGAAAGCGGAAAAGAAGAAAAAAAAGAAGGTTTTGCTTGGGAAGGGAACTAGTGTTATTGTGGAGATGATAAAGGATAGGTTGATGAGTAAGGGAGAGGGTTTAGAGAAAATAGTTGAGGAATTTTTATCATTTTTAGATCCAAAAAGTGCTGATTTTGATGGGTTGTTGAAGAAGGTGAAGGAGATTTTAGAGAGCAATGAAAGTAGAAGAATCCCCAAGACCCCTAAGGTAAAAAGCTGAACCATAATTCTTATTTCATATTAGCTTCAGTTATCATTTGTTGGAAATATTGCTTAAAGCTATAACTAGAAGTTGAGCATTTGCATCTGGGTTGGTTTATCTTCATTGATATTATAAACATTAAGAGAAGGAGAAAGAGTTTAAGTCATTATAATGCAATAATCGTATGCCTTATTTATTCAGCAGAGTGTTTAAGTTTCTTGGATGTTTCTAGGGTACTCGGGATTTTGCGAAAGAGCAAATGACAATAAGAAAGAAAGCCTTTTCTATTATAACGAAGGTTTTTGAGAGGCATTGTGCCACTGCCCTGGATACTCCTGCTTTCGAATTGAAGGAGACTCTTACCGGAAAATATGGGGAGGATTCAAAATTGATTTATGATCTTGCAGACCAGGTTAGTAAGAACTATCCATTAAATGAAGTCCTTTTCTTTTGTGTGAAATTTGTTTATTATGGCTGTTCCATGTAGAGAAGTTAGATGTATGGTTTATGTAGTTTTAGCTCTAACTTTTTTGTCGTATTTGTTTACAGGGTGGAGAGCTTTGTTCTCTACGATATGATTTAACTGTTCCATTTTCTCGGTATGTGGCGATGAATGGTCTCACATCATTTAAAAGATACCACATAGATAAAGTTTGGAGAAGGGATAACCCATCTAAAGGGAGATATAGAGAATTTTATCAATGTGATTTTGATATTGCTGGTCAATATGAAAAGATGGGACCTGACTTTGAGGTTGTAAGAATTTTGTCTGAAGTACTCAATGCACTAAACATTGGGGATTATGAGGTAAATTTTCGTTACTCTATTTACTGTCAGTATTCGATATTCAGCTTCTTGGTGTTAATTAGTGTGTATTTCAGTTGTTATACTGAACTTACAATTTAGGCTGACATACCTGCATGAGCTGTTATACCTGAATTTAACATTTTGCATTTTTCCAACTTAAAAAGATTTAGCACGTTTGTAAATTTCGATGTTTCAGTTTTACAATTTTTGGTGAGTTGATGCAGTTTTAGCATTCATTTTCACTAGCTTGCCTAAGCTCATGATGTCAAAGGCACTTTCCTGTAATTTGTAGCATTATGCTTTTTGCTTCTTTTACTACCATGTTTTGGTTCAAATGACTGCTCGAAGTGCTTTCCAAATTGGTTAATTTCCTTTTTATCTGCTTTTGACAGATAAAATTGAACCACCGAAAGTTACTAGATGGAGTGCTGGAAATCTGCGGTGTGCCACCAGCAAAATTTAGAACTATTTGTTCAAGTATTGACAAGCTAGACAAACAATCCTTTGAACAGGTTAAAAAGGAAATGGTGAGGACTGCCTCTATCTAGCATCTAAATTCTTGGAGAAACAGTGTAAATATACCACCGTTCAATTATTTTTTCATTACATATACTAACTGTTCCTTTTTCACTTTTTATTAGTGGATAAGTTATGTGTATTGCATATCTTCATTTTTTAGTTATTATCTTATTATATGTTATGATGGTTTCAATTTGAATTGTTCAATTATTACTTGCTAGGTGGAAGAGAAGGGGTTATCTGTTGAGACAGCTGATAAAATTGGCACTTTTGTGAAGATAAGAGGACCTCCTCTGGAATTATTGTCAAAGATTATGGGAGGAACTGACGGTAGTGAGCTTCTTAAACACAATGCTTCCAAAGAAGCATTAGGTGACTTGTTCATTTTATTTGATGCTTTGTATAAATCAAGGTGCATAGACAAAGTGGTTTTCGATTTGAGTCTCGCCAGAGGTCTTGATTATTATACTGGTGTCATATTTGAAGCTGCTTTCAAAGGAGGTGTGCAGGTAAATATATTTTCTGCCAGGGGGCTATGAATGCTATGTATATTATCAAATATATGTTAAGATTTTTATAGTGGGTCAAGCCATACTCAAGGTTGAACTTTTATGTGATAACCATTGATGGTGAAGGTCGAAGGAACTACTTTTTGATTAGGAATTCATCTTTGGTTTGTTCTTTGGAATTCTAGGCGGTTCTTTGAGATCCTCCCCATCTCTGCTTCATAAACCAGGGTGATAGAGACTCTTACTCTGTTCTATTCCACTGCAAGAGTACGGAACTACGTAGAACTGTTGTACATGCGCGTCTGTGCGCTTCATCAGCATAGATTTTTAAGCCCATTAAAAACAAAAGAAACGGAGGTCATTAAGTGCTCCCATTTCCTAGTTTTTCTGTAGACATTTTTCCAAAAATTTCAAGAATGTTTTCATCATTGGACCCTTTGAAAATGTAACTTTTAACTGCAAATGTCATAACTTTTCTTTTATTTTGTTGGTTCAGCTGCCCCCCGATAATATGATCGAACTTTTTTTCAGGTTGGTTCAATTGGTGCTGGTGGGCGTTATGACAATCTGATTGGGAATTTTGGCACAAAGCAGGTTCCGGCCGTTGGCATGAGTCTTGGAATTGAACGAGTGTTGACCATAATGGAAGAGAAAGCACAGAACCAGGTAATTTGTATTCCTAAGATATTTGAGATATATATCCGTTAAGTGTGGTGCGAAAGGATTCTCTTAGTATCATTTCCTTTGTTGACTCATTTCTTTTTGAAGTAACCATGTTTGACACCCATGTCCTATGTATATTTGGATACGGGTATGGTATGATCCTCCAATCATTGAAAAAGCTTTTAAAAAGTTCAGCATATTCGTGGCAAACACATACATGTATATAACACTCACTCGTGAGTCTACCACCACTCGTACTGACATACATACTTTTGGGACGGCACTTGCAGGCAGTCCGAGCCACGGAAACCCAAGTTTTGGTTGCTGTCCTGGGGGATAAACTCGCTGTAGCTGCAGAACTGGTCAGTGAGCTTTGGGACGTAGACATCAAAGCAGAATACAAGGTTCATAAAAAGGTGATGAAGCACATCGAATATGCCATAGACTCAAAGATCCCTTGGATGCTGATCGTGGGCGAGCGAGAGCTGAATGAAGGGATCGTAAAATTGAAAAACATCGAAACCACCACCGAGGAAGTGATTCCTAGAAGTAATCTTGTTGGTGAACTACAGCAACGATTGAAGTTGAACCCATGAAAAAGGGGTCTCTTTGCCCTCTCATCATAATGCTCTTCTATTCTCAACAAAGGTAGAGATTCTCAAATATTTTTGTCTGAACATACAAATTTACTTGAGTAATTGTTGTATTGCAAATAGATCCATGTACTCATGCTTTTGAATTTTTTTTATTTAACCATAATTATATTTAAGGTTTTATACATTTTATTTTACTTTTGTGACATTAATATTTCGTCGTACATTGTAGGCTTTAACGTTGTAATAATTTGGGTAAACCTACTTTGTCAGTCAACTTTTACTTTGGGTGATCTACTCAACCATTAATTTTCTAATAGCAATTAACTCGTACATGTTACATGATGTTTGCATTTTATTTTGGTAATTTAATTTTTAGGTGTTTTCATTTTAGTCATTGAAAAAAATCCTTATTTTTGAAATATTGGAGTAAAAACATTATCAAAGTGAATAAAGGTATAAATTAAAATAATACATTAAAAATGTCAAAATTGTATTTTTATCACATTATCAAAATTTTAAAAAATAATTTTAAAATTTTAAAATTCAAAATAAAATTAATTAAATAAATTGTTGAACTTTTTTCTTTTAATAATGTTAATCCATTTGTTATTGTAATCTCAAAATTAATTAAATTAATAAATATTATTCTTAATGAAATTAACTTAATAATTCATATTTAATAATTACTTACAAAATAGAAATATTATATAATCTTGAATATTTTTAGTAAAGAAAAATGGTTACGATTAAAGGTTGCCACATGTGGAGGTACCAAAAATTTAGGAACACAATGAGAAAGTTAAAGGGCAAATTATATATTTTAAAAGCTTCGAAGGAGCTTGTCTCCCTGTTGGCTTAAGCATGGAGAGCGGGTATGCTTATACCAGTGGTCGCGGCAGCTTGCTTGCTAAGGTACAAACTAGTGCTGGCAAATGAACGAACCTGTGAATTCTGGTAAATCAACTGACTATGAAGGGTTCCGATTTTATACGTACTGTTGCTAACCGTTACGCTTCTCAACTGCAACTATGTTACCCCCAAACTTTGGCCTCTTTTTCCTTAGCCAAAACCATCCACTCTCACATGATAACTTTTGGTTTCCACCCACGTGGCCACCTTCTCAACCGTCTCATTGATGTTTATAGTAAATCATCAAAGATTATCTATGCTCGCCACTTGTTCGATCAAATTCCTGAACCGGATATAGCTTCAAGAACATCTTTGCTTTTAGCTTATTCTTTATCAGGCGACGTTAAAACAGCGCAGAAAATGTTCGAAGAAACTCCTTTGAGCATCCGAGACAGTGTTTTCTACAACGCGATGATCACAGGATATTCGCGCAATGAAGAGGGTAATTCTTGTATTGAACTGTTTCGCCAGATGTTACGTGATGAATTTAGGCCCGATGATTTTACTTTCACTACTGTTTTAGGTGGATTGGCTCGTGTTGTCAATAAAGAAATGCAATGTAAGCAATTGCATGGCTTAGTTTTGAAGACGGGTACAGGGTTTTTCACTTCGGTTTTAAATGCACTTGTTTCTGTTTATGTTAACTGTGAACTAATGTTTGAAGGTAGGAAGTTATTTGATGAGATAGATACGAAAGATGAGTTGTCATGGACAACGATTGTTACAGGGTATGTCAGGAATGATGAACTTGATGCAGCTAGAGAGTTGGTTGATGGGATGAGTGAAAAGTTGGCAGTTGCTTGGAATGCAATGATTTCAGGGTACGTACATTGCAATCGTTATGATGAAGCAGTAGATATGTTTAGGAAAATATATTTTATGGGAATTAAAATTGATGAATTTGCATATACCAGTGTTATTAGTTGTTGTGCTAATGCTGGATTATTTTATCTTGGGAAGCAAGTACATTGTTACGTTTTGAGGACAGAGGCTAAGCCTACCCTTGATTTTTCGTTGCCTGTGAATAATGCATTAATTACATTGTATTGTAAAAGTGATAAAGTGGATTGGGCACGGCGGATTTTTGATAACATGCCTGTAAGAGACATTGTTTCGTGGAATGCAATTTTATCTGGCTATGTGAATGCCAATCGTATTGATGAAGGCAGGTTGTTCTTTAGTAAGATGCCTGAGAGGAACCATTTAACATGGAATGTAATGATATCAGGATTAGCACAAAATGGGTTTGGAGAAGAGGGTTTGAAGTTGTTTAACCAGATGAAATCAGAGGGTTTTCAGCCATGTGATTATGCATTTGCAGGAGCAATCAGTTCTTGTTCCATGTTAGGAGCACTAGAAAATGGACGTCAACTCCATGCTCAACTTATTCGTTTGGGGCTTGATTCAAGTCTCTCGGCTGGAAATGCGTTGATTACAATGTATGCAAGGTGTGGTGTTGTGGAAGCTTCCAATCTACTTTTCCTTACTATGCATTATTTGGATTCAGTCTCTTGGAATGCCATGATTGCAGCTCTAGGCCAGCATGGGCATGGTATTCAGGCATTAGAACTTTTCGAGCAGATGTTGGAGGCAGGCATATCACCTGATCGGATTACTTTCCTAACAATCCTATCTGCATGTAGCCATGCAGGTCTAGTCAAAGAAAGCCAATATTATTTCAATTTAATGGATAGGCTTTATGGAATAACCCCAGGTGAAGATCATTATGCCCGTCTTGTTGATGTGCTTTGTCGAGCTGGAAAGTTCCTAGAAGCAAATGATGTGATTTCATCAATGCCTTTTGAGCCGGGCACGGCAGTTTGGGAGGCTCTTTTAGCTGGATGTCGGACTCATGGAAATGTAGATTTGGGGATTCAAGCCGCAGAACGACTCATTGAACTGATACCACATCATGATGGAAGCTACGTGCTTTTGTCTAATATGTATGCTACTGCTGGGCGGTGGAATGATGCCGCAAACGCACGAAAACTAATGAGAGATAGAGGAGTACGCAAGGAACCTGGGTGTAGTTGGGTAGAGGTCGAGAACAAAGTCCATGTTTTCTTGGTTGATGACACAGTGCACCCTGAGGTGCAAGCAGTGTACAGTTATCTTAACAAATTGGTTCCGGAAATGAAAAGATTAGGTTATGTTCCGGACACAAAGTTTGTGTTACATGATATAGAGTCTGATCAGAAAGAACGTGTCTTGTCTGCTCACAGCGAGAAGCTTGCCGTAGCTTTCGCACTAATGAGGCTTCCTCGTGGAGCCACGGTCAGGGTATTTAAGAACCTTAGGATCTGTGGAGACTGCCATAATGCATTCAAGTTTATGTCAAAAGTGGTGGGAAGAGAAATTGTTGTAAGAGATGCAAAGAGGTTTCATCATTTTAGAGATTCCCAGTGCTCTTGTGGTGATTACTGGTAGGCACAATTTTAAATATGATTCATTTATAACTTTAATTTTAAAAATCCTTGTATTAAACCATTAGATAAATTTATTTTAATATAATTTGTTTAAAAAATTCATGTCCTATTTCATTCTAATTTATGAAGAATATTTATTTACTACTAATAAGTTGAGCATTTATGTAAATTTTACATTTGCTTTTGAACCAGATTATGTCATCTTTCTATTTAAAAATAAGCATAGATAATTGTTTTAATATTTTTAAGGAAATCTTCTGAAGAGAAGAAAGAAAATAAAAACACAGAAAATATAGTAAATCTTGAAAAAAAAAGGATAGATTACTATTCTATTTATTAAGTTGTGTAATTCTTAATCAAGTTATCAACTCAATTATAAAAATAAAAAAATATTATTTTTAAAATTATAATTAAATGTTATTATGATGTCATTTATCTCTTCGTAGTTTTATAAAATTTTAAATAAAAAGTTGAAATTGTACATTAAAGGATTGAACACTTCCAATAGTATTAGAATATAAGTAGATTCATTATTGAGAAATTCTAAAATATATATTTTTACGATAAAATCTTCTTTTTAGTGTTACAAAATCTAATGTTTGTTACAAAAAAATTTAAATACTATCTTATATCAATTAAATAAATTTAAATAATTCAAAAATACAGATAACACAAATAACACAATCCAGCACATGCTTCTACCTTTTTTAGGAAAAAAAAAATCATATCCGCGCAAAATCCATAAAATAGCAATTCGAAATTTATCATCCGAAGCTACAGTAAGAAGGGTGCTTGATCATGTATATAGAGAAATAACCTTTTATTTTATTGAACTCAAATCTAAAATACATGCCCTTATAGTTTGCAACATTTAAGCCAAAATTTAGCAGCAACATGATCTTACAAACATTAAGAAACCAGCATGTTTAAGAACTATTTCAAACCTGCAATTTATTGGAATTAAAACCTATTTTTTCTCTTTCTGGAAGTACCCATTGACAAACGTTGTTTCATGTCCTTTTTGGTTCTAAAATCTTAAATCACAGCTTATGGATGGTTTTCATGTCACTTACTTCCTTAAGGGTCCCTTTCTCGACATGATCCCACCACTTGAACAAGAAATTATCCACGACGAGTCTGAACCATGGTGACAGTTTCAAACCGTCTTCACCAGCATCAGCTTTACGCAGTAACTCCTTCAGTTGGTCACGGTTCACGTATTTAGCCTCTGCTACCTCATCAGGGTTTGGATGAACGTTAACGTCTCGGACAATGAATAGGAGGTAATCAACTGCAAAATAATGAACAGGGTCATGTAATATCCACAATGCCAATTGGTGGGCCAAGAAATGGATACAAAATAATTGTAACACCAGTTATTGAAATATATATTTTGTAAATTGTAAACTGTAATAACTTTCCATCAAAACTTTTTGTGGTTGCTGATTGAGCATTAGCTCAGTTGGCATCGTTGCTATTGCAACAATTCAGAGGAACAATTCAGAGGACATAGGTTCGAGCATGCTTAAGCACGTATCTCCCTTAGATTTAAAGGCTAGGGGGTTATAGGCAAAGGTATGCATTGTAGCCAAAAAAAAAATTTTTTTGCGGTTAAAAGACTTGAAAGTGACCAAATATGCAAAACTTAGTGCTGAATGTTAAGCAGAGAGAGTGTAAGTATTACGTTCATGCTCGCCCCACTTGCCGTCAGAAGGTGCCTTGTAGAGCATGCGGCTCAGTGGGACGAACTGATCAACTGGAACATCTTCAGCAGGAATACCGAGCTCGTCCAAAAGCTTCCTTTGAGCAGCATTCCTCACCCCTGTAAGCAGAAAATTAGAGAAGGAAATAGGAAAATTTTATCAGCCACAGTAAGAAAAAAGTGCTGGTGGATTGAACAGGTGCAGAAGATATATACCAAGATGATTCTCCGAAATAAGCTCAGATTCACGATATAAAGGATGGCTGCAACAGGTGTTTGTCCAGACAAGAGGGAATGTTACCTTTGTTGCAGATCGTTGCTGTCCAAGTACCCGAAAGGAAAGGCAAGTGAAAAAAAACTTTCCACATCGAATATTTACAAAGCATAACTAGCATATGCTATGATGCTATCAAGCATATACATTTTGAATTGGCACAAACAAGAACAAAAAATGCCATGCAATGTATTTGGTGTCATAGCCGGAACCAAAATAGAAATTAAGAGTGGAGTTAGAGGTGCTAGCTAGCTCCACTAAGGGTGTGCTTGGTTAAACAGAAAAGTGGAAGGATGGAAAATAGGAAATATGACACCGTTCTCTCCAAATGCATAAAAACAAATTATTCCAAATTGGAAAGATAAGAGAAGAGAAAAAGAGAGAGATGTAAGTTAAGTGTTCAAAATTATACATTTTCTTTTTCTCATTTTTCAACTATTCCAAGCAATGAATGAAAAAAAAATTACTTTTTTCTTTTAATTTTTTTATTTGTCCTACCAGACACACCAATAGAAAGAACAATATATTCTTTCATCTTTCTACTTTTCTACACCTTCAATTTTCCATATTTCCATTTTTCTTTCATCTTACCAGGCAAAGCCAAAGACCAGGAACAATATCCTGCTCCCCACTTTTTTTTTTTACTCTCTTATTTGTTTTAACAACCATTCCATAAGTAAAAGCAACTGACCCTACAGAAATTGACTTAATAGTGGTCAGCCTGTCCAACTTCGAACTATTATCGATTCTCCTTTTACTTTGGGGTTTAGGACTAGTAAGGTTCTCTAAATGATAAAAAGGTCAGCGATTTAGATTCCAAAAGCATGATTTCCAATGAATGTAAATGACAAAGAAAACAAAGCGAATAAATACAGTCAATGGCATAACATGTTTGCTTCATGGTCGTTATAATGCTGAAGTTCGAAACAACAGTTCTAAATATCTCAACTATCCATATTCTATCATGTTACCTGAAGGAGCAACTCATATTTTGTGTTAAACAAAAATACACTGAATGCTCTATGCAGCATCTTTCCAGTTAGAATCTTTTCCCACAAATGACCTGTAAATTTTCAAACTGGTTTTAAAAATGCAAAAATAAAGGCAACATACTGAAGAAATTGACTGCAGAAAAAGAGACTAACGTCCTTTAATTCAAATAATGCAAATGTAAAACACAAACTCAAACATTCAGCATCCAGGCCAGAGATTCAAGCATTTTTTTTATCTTCACTTCTTAAATGATAAACAGAATAAAGGGCCCACATGCACATGACGTGATTCATCTTAGAGCCAAATGAATAATCTCATTGGATTTACATAACAAAAGTTCTTGATAAAGATCGATGTTAAAGGTTTTTCTTTTTAATGTTATAAAAGAAATTAAAAAGCATTAAATAATTCAGGCTCAGCCAATTGTATAACCAGGGTTTTGCAAAATACTGAATAAGTTTAAGGCTCCAGTGTACTAAGAAATTTCTACAAACAAGCTTTCCATCTTATACAAATTGAGAGATCATTAATAGGCCCATTCTATATGAAAGTCACTGACAAATTTAATACTGTATCATCTTTCTTATTTCAACACCAAAACAACAATAATATGATTTCCACCAATCAAGATAATATGCCAACTTAAAAATATTAACACTCAATAATTAAATATTAGAAGCAAATATATCACAATCTCAACATCAATATACTCAGTAACAAAGCAGGACTACATTCAACCAGTGTCCCATATTTAATATTTGCAGACAATCTCTGCTCAGAGAAAAGTGAAACTAATTAAATATTAGGAACACAATAAAACCATGCAGCTTCCTCGTGTCCTTCTAATCTCACATATAAAAGGAGGGCTCTTTTATTAACCATTTATGGAAGTCCCGAGTATAGCAATGGACCAAATATATCATAATATCAACATCAATATACTAAGTATCAAAGCAGGACTACATTCAACGGGTGTCCCATATAATCTTTGTGTACAATCTCTGCTATGAGAAAAGTGAAACTAATTAAATATTAGGAACACAATAAAACCATAGAGCTTCCTCATGTCCTTCTAATCTCACATATAAAACCATTTATGGAAGTCCCAAGAAATTTTACCAGCTTCCATATGAACGTTTTACAACATATCACAACATATTCAGTCTTTGTTATCAGTGATGGCCACCACAGAAGCTAGAATCAGCGGTGCAAATGCTATATTGTGCCAAACAAGAAGAAATTCAGAGGAACTACATATAAATAATAGCTAGATAAAGAAAATGTCATAATTCAGTTAATAACTAATCTTGTGACTGGACGGTTAACATAGCTATTTGGTCATCACAATAAAAAGTTTCTTTCCATGACCAGATTACATCATATTCAGTCCATTGAACTTCAGGAAAAAGAAAGTGAGCATATACAAAAGTGAGCATAGACATGGAAACAGGAAAAAGAAATAGCATATACAAAAGAAAAGGAGTAAAAAATAATGAAAATCAAAGTGCTATGCCCCATGGAAACTGCATCATAGACATTTTACTTACAGTTGTACTTCGATTCATGGCCAACAACATTATCACTCTCGTCCACTAAAATACATCTACAAGAAGATCGAAACAAAGGGCAGTAGGTTACATACAGTATGGAACTAATAAAAATTCTGAAGTATATGTTAGCATTACATACAGTCAGGTTGATTCTGCTTTTAGGCTTCATAACTTCCATAAAAAATAGATAGCATCCAAGATAATAATAATATTATTAATTAATTAATATGGGACTAGCTAGCAATATCATCCTATTCATTTTTCGCAGTCGATATATCCAGCCGTCAAAAGATGATCATCAAATAATATGAATAAAACTATGGTCATAGTATCAGGTTTTTAATAAATATTTTTCCCTTTTTTCGCTGATGTATTAACATAATTTTCAGCAGTCAATATACAAATATGGCTCAAATTTTAACAGCCTCTGACACAATGAAAGAAAAGGGAAATTATTTCTCTGTTACAAAAGAGGTTCCCCAAACATTTTCCCTTTGAATCACCAACCAGAGTTACAGAAGTTCCAATCTCATAAATCATCAAACCATGTAGCTAAATAAATTATCAGTTTAAGTCCACTTTCAATGCTTACCAGCGTAGAACACAAATATACCTATGCTTTATTCTATACAACAAGTCTACGTGAAATTTATATGTATTGATAAAAGAAAAGGGGCAAATAAAACTGGGTTTCAATCAACAAAGTTATTAAACAAGCTTAAATTTCAGTTACGTTGGTTGTAAAACGATAACATATATTTTCAAAAGAGAAAAAGAAAAAAAGGGAACCTAATGAACTCAGTTAACTTTAGCTTAAACTTCCCTTCTTTTATCCATCATTTTCCTCGGTAATCAAACATAGCATCAAACAGAAGGCAACGGAAAAATGGCAAAACCGTAAATAAGGGCGAAAAAAAAGGGGAATCGGGGAAAAGTGGAAAACTCACTCATCCTCAAACATGAGGCGTCTTTGGACAGCGTCCATACCAACGTCGGGAGCGTCACCCATGGTCGCGGTGGCGGCTGAAGCTTGGGTGCGAAAAGATGGGGATACCCTCGAGGAAACGAGGGAGGAATGGGGGAATTGAGGGGGAGGAAGGGCAAAAGTGGAAGAAAGGGAAAGAAGGCGGCGCGTGGGAGGAGAAGGGAAAGAGGAATAAACTAATGAGCGAGAAAGTGAGAGAGCGTAAGGAGTATTTAAAAGCATAAGCATTTGTTGGTCTGTGCTGCTCTCTGCATATGCTCTACTCTGTCAATGGAATCGGCCAAATTGTTGTTTAATGTCTTTTGCCTATGTTTTATTCATTTTTTATAGATTGAAATTTTGACTCTTAATTTCCTTTTTTCTTTAAAAGGGTAAACTATAATACAGGTCCCTCAATTATGATTTTTCCTTTTTGGTCACTTAACTATTTAATTTTATCTTTTTTTTTCATCGGTTGAGTAAGGTAAATATTGAAACACCCAAATTTCAAAAAATAGTTGAGTGATTATTTTATAACTTTTCATAGTTTGATGACTAAAAATAAATTTACTAATAGTTAGATGATAAAAAAGAAAAAAAACATAATTGCATGACAGCTGATATAGTTTTTTTTTAAAAATGGATTAATATAAATTTTAGTCCCTGAAATTGGTAATAAAGTCTACTTTAGAACATGGTCTTGAACTTTATAATTAGGTCCATTTTAGTTCTTAAACTTGAATCCTATCCGAATTTGATGGTGTGACACTCGAAAATTGTACTACATAGAAGTATATATTTTTTTTAAGTTCAAGGACAAAAATGAATCTAGTTGTCAAGTTTAAGTACCAAAGTGGACAAAAAAAATATAGGCACCAAATCTTAAAATTCACGTATTATCGTTAACAATTTTTGTCAATATTAAAATTTGAAATTCAAAATTGTAAGGATTAAGAATAATCCAATTAAAGAATATAGATTAAATTTACAACTTTACGCATAATATAGGACTAATAATAAAATTTTAATTGTTACCGCTTCGGATCAATATTGAAATTTCAAAATTTTAAAATACATAAACTATATTAGAAATGTATAAAAATTAAAATTAATTAAATTATAGTAAACTTGAATAAAATATAGGAATTGATAGCAGAATTTGACTATATTTTTAAAAAGTGTGAAAATTATTTTGGTAAATTCAAAGATTGAAACATTATTGAAACTAAATTTAGTCAATTATTTTAAAATAATATATAATATATAATTCTAAGCAGTAAAAAGGTTTTTCAAAGTTAAAAAAAAAAGGATAAATCATATCATTAGTTTTAAAATTATTGGCTTAATTAAAAAATTTATAATTTAGTCACTAAATTATTTAAAAGTTTTCATTTAAGTCATTGGGTTGTTGAAATGGATGCCATGTGGCTTTCTTTATTCATATTGTCAGCATCAATCGAAAGTTCTTTTTCTTTCTCTTTTACACTTTAGTTTTTTCACGAAAACACCTTTGGATGTTGCTTAGAGCTTGCTGGTAAAACTTTAAAAAAAAAAAACTTAAACAACACAATGACTTAAATAAAAATATTTGAATAATTCGTAAACTTGAATGAGAATTTGAATAATTTAATGACTAATTTATCAAAAATAATCGACAGCAAAATTTATTTTATAGATATATTGAAATAATTTTGCAGCTTTACATCACGTTTTATTTCACATACATATTTATATCATGTCATGTGTTAAATATTTTTATTATATTTGTATAATATAACCCACATCACATTAAAATAACAAATCTACTTCACACTATTCAAATAGTTTCAAATTTTTTATTGTCTTTGAAAAATAGTTTCAATTTTTTAATTATTCTTTTATATTTAATTTAATAATTTTATATACATTGTATCCAATTGAAAGTTTATTCAATATTTAGCTTAATTGTTGTATTTAAACCCTATTGTTTTTATTTTAATTTTTAATCAGTATAATTTTAACCCTAAACTTGATAATTTGGTCAATTTTAGTACTGATTTTGGGTCCACAATGCTATTTTAAATTGGCAAATAAGTCTATTTTGGTCTCTAAATCTAGATTCAGTCAAAATTTAATGAGGTAACATCTTGAAATTGTACCGCATCATCAAGGGCAATGTAATGAATTTTTTTGGGGAGGGTCGGAATTAAGTTATATAATTTTTACTATAGTAAAATTGTAATTTTACATTTTCAATAGTTTATATTTTTATAATTTTTAAATGACTAAATCAAACTTTTATCATTTGGAAAGGGTAAATTGTAATTTTACCATATACAATTTTAAAATCTATAAATATAAAAGGACTAAAAGTCAATTATTTTATTTTAGAGGGGGCGAAGCCCTTACCACCCCCGGCTTCGCCTTTGCATCATCAACTAAAAATTTAAATACTGTTGAGAGTGGATCAACTCCTTCAAGAGAAATCTTTAAAATGTCGTCTGCCAAAGCAGTTGATCAAGCCCACAACAATCAAAAGTATTGTCCTCGAGCTTTTGCAGAAAGTCGTGTACGGTTCACAGAATGGGATGCCTCAAGTGATGGAAATACAACCAAGTAGCTCAATAATTATTCACTGGCCCTACACTAACACCTCTATCAAGTCTTATAGGTTATATCTCCACCAACCGAGCACCTACTTTAACATACACGACTCTCCACGAAGGCTATAGATAAAATCTTGATACAAGGATAATATCTTCAGTTGTTGGGGGTCTAACCAATTGCCCAACGAACGACTTATTTTGAAGGAGCCGGTTTACCCTCAACAAAAATATATTTAAAAAAAGGACCTTGTTATCAAATTATTGTACCAAAATGAACAAAAATATGGATACTAAATTGAATCGATTGTTAAATTGAAGGACCAAAAATTACATTAATCCTAAGAAGATCGATACAATCGAAACAATATTAGCATATTAATAATTAAATCAAATCACACATGGTAGTATTGGGTGTCATTTTTGGACGTTTTCAATCCAGAAATTTCTGATTAAAAACGCTGACTCTCCACACAAAATATTGGGTGCGATGCCATAATTTAATTTTCTCCCAAAATCCATTTTTTTAATTTATTTTTTAATTGACAAATGTAAGAATCATTCAAAATAGACAAAAAAAAAAAAAAAAAGTGAATAGTTTTTTAACAACAAATGGATCAAAAGTGGCAGCTCCTGTTTTTGCCCAACCAGCTTATTCCACGCTTTGTTGTTTTGTCTTTTCAAGGCTTAATTGACGATTTGGACTCTAGAGTTTACATATTATTTATTTTAGTACCTAATTTTATTTTTTGACTGACGTTAAAAGAAAATGTTATAGCTAATTATAAAGTGTCACGTGACATTTTTATGTAAAAAATAAATATTCTTTATTAAAAATATATACTATAAAAATAGTAATAAATATATAAAAATTCAGAATATATATAATCTAGAAAATATAATTTATAAATATTAATAAAATTAAAAATTAAAAAATAATTGAAAATAAATGAAATTAATAGTATTATTACAAAATTAAAAAAACTGTAAATATTTTAAAGTTTAAAATAATTTTTATAATATTCTAAAATATATAATTCTAAAATTCTAAAAAGCATTTAAATTTGAATTTTTTACATTTACTTGAAATTTAAATATATTTTTAATTTTTAACATTTTCAATTTTATATATTATTTTAATTTTTAAAACTTATAATTATATATTTTAGAATTTTATAAAAATATTTTAATATTTTAAAACATTTTATATATTTTATATATTTTAAACAATATAATATATAATATTTTAAAAAAGGTACCATAGAGTTCCTTGTAGTGAAACTCAAATTATGTCTTTGCCTTTTATTAAAAAATAGGTAAATTGATCCATATATATTATATCAAAGAGTAAATTAATCATTTCTATCGAAAAATTCATCAATTTCTACTATTAAAACTGACACAGCTCATGCTGACGTATAAAGACTAATTTTTAACAATAGAATTGAATAGAACTTTTAATCGAATGATCAATTTGCTCTTTGTTCCGATATATAAAGATTAATTTATCTATTTTTTAAGTAAAAAGAAAAAAATACAATCTAATTTCTAATATAAGGGCTTCCATATTACTTTCATTGGTTAGAGGAAGGATTCTTTGGATTTAAATTGAAACTTAATATTAATATCTTTATTTTATCAAGGTAAAGCCTAGAAGAACGTATTTTTCGAGTTTAAATATGAGATTTAATATCAGCAAATATTTAAACAATATAAATAATTTATTTTTACAATTTTTAATTACTCGGTTTTTTAATATATAAAATAGAAAAAATTAGAAATTTATATTAATTTTATATTATTTAGAAAAGTGGACAACTTTTCAAAAGTTAGAACAAAACCATTATATCAATTAATGATTTTATTGTAACGCTGATGTGTGTTATTTTTCTTAAAAAATATTGAAAATGTTTAGTGATGATTTCACGAGAGACATTAAACAAACTAATTCGTAATAAACCCGTCATCTAACATTTGGTTTCTCTCTCGTCTCTCCCACTTTTAAAATTTTATCTTACCTTTTCTAATAATCTAAAATCTTACCTAATTCCTTAAATAATTTAATTATTTTATTTTTCAGATTTTAAATTTTAGGTCTAATTATTAATATTTTAAAATTATTTTATTAAATTTAAATTAGTCATTATTTTAATTAAATGGATACTATGTTGGTATTTTATTATTTCAAAATATCACATCAATAATTTTAACTAAAAATGAAATTTAATTAACAATTAGAATTAAATTTTGAAATTTAAAACATAGATTAACTAAATTCAAAAAATAAAAATATAAGGACTAAAAATTAAGTTTGTAAAGAACACAAAACTTATCACGTTTATATAAATTTATTATATTTACTTTTACCATCAAAATGTTTTATAATTGATAATATTTTTGAAATAAGTAAAAAAATTGTCTTTAATTTTGAAAGATATAATAGTTTTATCTCTTTATCGTATAAAAATGTGTCAACTTCTTAAACAGAGTTGACCTATTATTGACTATTGCTAAAAGAGATGTTCAATTAGACCACTCTCTCGAAGTAAATGAGTGACACCCTCCCATTATCAAGGTTGAGCGTTAGGTGAGAACACCTCTCAAGTGTGAATATACTATTGATATGATGAAGTGTTTATTTTAAGTCTCATACCGATAAGATCTCATAATATACGCCTATGAATATTCTTTATGTATTTGGTGAGATTGAATGCTTATCCTACCACGCCATATTAATGAATAAGTGAATCTCTCTTATAAATATTTTCTTACCGAGAAAGAAGAGATGGTTTTCTAAATACTCTAAAGTTACTCTAAGCAATCGTTCTCTTTCAAACAATCAACTTATCATTTTATTATTATGACTCTCGACTTTTTTAAATGAACCGATGTTCATAAAACTATCACCATCTCCTCCTTAGCTTCTACATGTTGAAATCTATGTCAACAAGTTTGAAAAATAATTAAGAATAATATTGTAATAAAAACCTCAAAACAGAGGTTGAAAATTTAGAAATATTTATTTTCGGTAAAAGTGTTGATTATTTTAGATGGAAATTTGTTTGAAGGAAAATAAAAGTGGTATTTATTTTAAATAATAATTTTAAATTTTATCTTAAAACATATATTTTTAAATTAACTTCCAAGCTTAAAACAAAATTGACTAATTTGTTTTCTAACCTTGAAATTTAATTCAATTGCCAACACTAGTAAAGCTCTCATTTAGCACCTTAAATAACATGGATTTAAATATTAATTTCTCAAAAATTATTTTAGTTTAATTCAATTTCATCCTATCTATAAACAATTATTTATCACGTGAAGTTGGTGGGTCAAAGAAGATAATCATGCTGTACAAATAGCAAAATGTTGTACATGTGAAGGATTTGTCCCCATTTTTTTAAATAATTATTGTTATTTTTAAAAATAATAATGATTATGGCGTGGATTTCAGAGGATTTTTTTTCTGAAAACTAAGTAAACTAATCTCATAAATTATCCAAATTACAACACAAAAGTTGGAAGAGAATTTTTTTTTAAATATTGAGAATATTGAGATCAAACTTTATAATTAGATAGTGAGAATATTTCTAATTTATTAAAAAATTAGAAAAAGTTAAAATACGCAATTAGCCCTGTACTTTGAAAATTTGAGATTTAGTCATTGTACTTTAAAAGTTAATACTTTTCTTAAATTAAAAATCTTAATCTAATTATTATCATCGTTGGTAGTTTTCGTTAAAATCTAACAACTTAATGTGTTTATTTTTCTTCAATCGCATATCACATCGATAAAAGCAACGTAATTAACTTGTCAAATTGGTAAAATTTAAAGAAAAATACATATAAATTTAATGATTAGACTAGAATTTTTAAGTTAATGAGTAGATCTTAATTTTTTTAAAGTAAATGCAGGATAAAATATCAAATTTTATCAAAGTATATGGATTAACTATGTATTTTAACCTTTTTAAAATAATTTAATTGATTTATGGAATTGTTTAAATTATTTTTAAATGTGATTGTGAGTTGCACGCGACGATTTATCTAAAACCTATTGGTTGTTTTTGAGGGCTTTAATTATTATTGTTATTTATATATGAGAAAGGTTAAAAGATAGAAAACAAAGGATGAATGTAATAAATAAATCAAATTTCGATAAGGTATCTATCGGAGCAAGTTTAGTAATTAATTTTTTGTATTTTAGTAGTCCATTAATGGAGTAAATGTTGATGCTCCATTCCCAAGACAATGATTGAATTTTAACAATAAATGTTAACTTTGTTACAATAATAGAGTAAAGCCCAAATAACAAACATAATTAACGTGACTCAAATCCAAACTACACTTGAGACAGAAAACACGTTTAACCATCGTGCCATCACACACGAGATTCAATTTTATATAAATCTTAATATAAGAATAATTCCTTTTGTGCAGATTTTAGTGCATTTACTTATTTAATTGTATTTATGTTACTTTCTCATGTTGGGGCCTTTGCATTGCTTTAATGGTATAATTTTTTTTATCCCCTTCCAAATTTTAATTATTCAATTTAACCCTTTTTAGTCTTTTGGTTAAATAGAAAATATTATTTATGGCTCCTTTAAAAATTTAATAATTCAATTAAAACTATTTTAACACAAATTTGGTTCCACAACTGGTGAAACAATAATTAAATACAATAATTAAATAAACAATTTAAAAGTAATAAAAATATAGGAGAGATTTACTTCCATCGGTGTAAAATTAAAATAGTTTTACACCATTCCATACATTTTTTGTATACTTAATATTTTCACGATCCAACTGCTATATTTATTGATATAATTTTATTTTATTATGCATATATATTTTTGAACCGATCCGAGATCTCTATCATATCAATCTAAAATACTATATATACTATTATTTATTAAATAGTTGGATTTTTTACATAAAATAAATAGTTAGAAATTTTTATTTATGTCAAATTTGAGGTGCAAGATTTATATAAGTAAAATGTGAATACGATGGTTGTATAATTAAAATATTAATCATACAAAAAATCATGAAATGGTGTAAAACATGGATCCCTTCCCATAAAAAAATTAAAATTTATAATCCGATTCAACTATTTCAATTGTCGATCTTTTGTCTCAAATTCGATTTTTTTATCGATTTTGAATAATTTATTAAAAGATTAATTCAATCTTTTTATCCGAATCAATACATCGATCGACTCTCAAACTAATTAATCTAACTGATCAATTTAATCCGATTCTTATTCAGCTGAATAAATATATAAAAAGTATATATTATATTTTATTGTAGATTCATATATTTTGGGTGGCCATATGGAGTCAATTTTGCCGGTTCATAAACAAAAATAATAAGTCAAAATTGGCAGCCCATTAAGTCAAAGTGATACTATTTGATAATTCAGTCTTATAAATTAAATCATTCAAATCAGACAAGATTAAACAAAAAAAAAAAAACTAATGTAAGCATGGTAAATTATCTGATTTATGCATGTACACCATAGTTCAAAATTTACAGAAAATTAGGTGCCCCAAATTTTAAATTTTCCCAATTTGTTTTGTTCAACGGTCAAATAGTCCCAACTCCTAAGTAATGCCGCCGTCAATAGTCAATACATGAAGTCCAACCTAAATTAAAATATGCCATACTTAGAAGTCTTGACTTGGGCACCAAGCTTAAATTTTAATAATCAATAGATTTGTTAAAGGGTCGGAAAATAATGATTTAATTCAGATTAGAATCGGAAAAAATAGTTTAATCCGGATTAGAATTAGATCATAAAATCTTGATATCGAATTAGCGGAGTAAAACAAGTGATTTTTTTATTCAACTTAAATTAGAGGTAGTCATAGGCCGAGTCGGGTCTAGACAAAATTTTAGGCCCCTTTTTTAGACTCGAACTCGGCCCGACCGAAATATGAGTCTAAAATTTGTCTAAGTCCGGCTCGAAAGAAAATTGATAAACCCGAGCCCGGCCTATATTAATTTTTTTAACTTTTTTCATTAAATAAAAAATTTAAAACATATATTAAAACAAAAAAAAACAAATAAAAAATATGTAAATTTAAAAAGTATATTTGATTAAAAATAAAATATATATTTAATATATAATTCGGGCCGGGCCCGAGCCAAAAAGTTTTATCTGAGGCTCGGCTAGTTTTCTAAACGGGCCTCATTTTTTGCCCAAGCCCATTTGTTATACTTTTTTCATAAAAATAAAAAATTATAATTAAAAGCATTGAAATAAGTTATAGAAATTATTTTTGAACAATCTTATTATAGGTTGTGATCATATCTGCTCTTTTTGATACAATGCTTAAAATTATTCATAGTTCCTTCTCAACCCTTAAATAGGAGAATAATGCAATTCAATACATTCGAACCCACATCCTCTTATACTAACAATAACGTTCATATCAATCGAGTTAAAACTCAATTGACAATAAATTATAAAATTAAATGAGGGTATATTGATGAATAGATTAGGGTGGGCAGATTTCATCTAAAGATTTTAATTGAAAAACCAACCTATGCCACCGTGAAACATGATTTTTTTTAAAAATCTTGTTGTACTAAAATTGTTGGGTTAGAAGATTTGTAGGATTTAGGATTTAGGGTTTAGGGTCTGTTTGAATAATACAGAGTAATTGAATAAAAATATAATTATTAGGGTAATTTTTATATTCTCTTCTAATTACAAGAAATTGTAATTTTCTAGACATGACTAATTTTTATTTTAAAAATATTAATTACTATTATAAAAATATTTTTGATAAAGTAACAAAAAAATAAAATCAAATAATCATATGCATTGTGTTAGTCTAAAAAAATAATTGATAATATGATTACAAAAAAAAAAAGAAATATAAACATCATATGCAATTTTATCTAATTGTTCGAGTTCATATTTGTTGAGTTATTCCCTTTTTAATATTTAACATGTGCTCCTTATCATTATCTGTTGGCCTTTGACCAAGTTCGTCATTATCTGAATTTGAATTTGCATCATCAAGGTCTCCTTCTTTCATATACTTTTTAAAGTATGGATCATCTCAATTTCATCTATGATTAAAGTTGTGAAATATGTAACATATTAATACGATCCAACATTGTTTTTTATGTTATACTAAGGTGATGTTAATACGATTAATATTTTTGTTAGAACAACAAATTTCTTCTGAACCACATTTTGAAACCTTAAATGTTTCAAATTAAAGAGTTAACGAGATGTCTACTATTCTTGTGTCTAACATTATTATCTTATACGGTATCATACCCCATGAATGTTATGAAAGTTACTGGATAGTTTATAAAAATTATTTAAAAATGTTATGTATTATAAACTTTATTATTTTTAATTAACTTACATATTGTAAAAAGAGCTGTAACATAACATAAGTCTTCCTCCAAATTAAGTTTATATGAGTTTATATGATTAAAGTTACGAACCTATTTGCACCTTGAACGAACAAAATGTTACAAAATGGTAGATGCTAAGTATGCAAATACAGAATATTTTATTGCACCATATTGTGGGGTATGATACCATTTAAGAGAATGGAGTTAGATGCAAGCACCAGAGATGACTTACAAACTCTTTAAATTGAGATATTTAAGGCTTTGAAATGTGGTTGATAGAACATTTGTTGTTCTAAAAAATATTTCTTGTATTAACATCACTTTAGTTTACCATAAAATCAACAAAGTTAGCTCATACTAGTATGTCGTGTACTTTATAACTTCATTCATAAGTGGATTTGGGATGATCCATACCTCAAATATTACATGAAAAAAAAAAAGAAATCTTAATAATCTTAATGATACAAATTCAGATGACGATGATGAATTCGGTTAATGACCAACATATGATGAAAAGGAGCTTAAGTTAAATATTAAAGAGGGAATAACGCGACAAACATGTAACACTGTAATTATTAGATAAAATTGCATTATTAACTACTTTTTTTTATACTTGACACAATACATATAATGACTTTACTTTAATTTTTGTTACTTGATTTTTATCATGCTGATAATTTTTATAGTAATTAATATTTTTAAAAGTATAAATTATTTAACTCTATAATTACAATTTGTACTACCAAGCATGATATAGGAATTACTAAGTAATTACACTCTATTAGCCAAACACGTATAGAGAATTACAATTCTTTGTAATTATAAGAAGGTGTAATTATTATCATAATAATTAAATTTTCATTCAATTACTCTGGTTGTTTAAAGCAGATTATACTAAAAATTATTTATTAGCATTAGACCTATTTATGAGTTGGATAATTTGTCCTGCCTGATCAATTTAGCCCCAGCTAAAACTAAGTTTTCAGATAAACAAATTTCAACAAAATTGTCTTTGAAATAAAACTTATTAATTAAATTAAATTAAATTAAAATATATTTTTAAGATTTTAAATATTTGATGTTCAAAATCACATCTCAAGTCTAATTCAATTTAGAAAGGACTATAATCCTAATTAATAATACATTTAATTAATTTTTAATTTTAATAGATGTGATAAAAGTTATATATTGATACAAGAACGTGGCATGGAAGTTGGGATTGATTCACTCAATGAGGACGAAGAATCGTGAGATGGAGGTGGAAGTGTTGTAGGGAAAAAAATCAATTTGGAAAAGAGGAAAGTGGAAGGCTTAAGGTGGGTTTACATGGGCGGTGCGTTTACCTGCGTTTAGTATAAAAACAGCAGTGGCAGTGAGATTAGATACTATAGCGATACTTTAGCGTAAGACAAAAAGTAAGCTAAACGCACTGTACTGCACTGCACCGCACTCAATCGCTCATCCAAACCCACCCTTAAGATGGAAATGGAGAGAGTCGATTTGGAAAGTGAGAAAGTCCCTTATTTGTTGAGGAGTAGGAGGGTTATCATGCCATGCAATGTTTCCTGATATGTTGATCTATCACTCATTTCAGGGGCGAAGCCAGAGCAATTTTTTTAGGGGGGCCGGATGAAAATTTAATTTTTTATAGTTTATATCTTTATAATTTGTAACGGATTAAATCGAATTTTTATAATTTTAGAGGGCCAAAGTGTAATTTTACATTTACTAATTTAAAATTTTTAAAAAATTTAAGGGCCTAAATAGAAATTTTACATTTTAGGAGGGGTCGGGCCCATGCCAGCCCCCCTTGGCTTCGCCCCTAACTCATTTGCTCGTTATAAGATTAACAATACAATGTGAAGTGATTAGATAACAAAGTATGTATGTGACAAGCGATAGACACGTTGTTGAAGTGATTAGGTTGTCAATGATAGATGACTTGCATGCTTCTTACAACATGGCAAAACAATTTTCTAACCGAATAAGAAGATCACTAGCAAACAAGGTTGATGGCAGGGTCGAAATTCGATAGTCCAGTGGCATCAGGTGTTGAGAATATCCCTAGCAAAAGTATCTCTAACGAGGTATGTGTAACAATTTATATCTAGTTGTTTTTTTAAATATTAAACTATGTACTAAAAATACATAAATGGACACGCAAACTTGTCAACCGAGTTTTCAACAAAGTTTTCGAGGTTGATATACTAAAAAGCCCTTAAACTACTATATTTTATTTAAACAATTCCTTAAATTATTTTTGTAGTTGAATAAGCCCTATTCTATGATTTTCACATATAAAAGATATTGATTTTAATATTAAATTAAATTTATTTTGAATCAACATAAAATTTAAAATAGTAATGTAAAGTTTCAAAAGAGTGATTAAATGTTAGGTAGATAAGCACTTTCAATAAATTTAAAATATTATTTTGTTTTACTTTCAAAAATATTTTTTATTTAATAAACTATTCGCTTAAAATGTAAATTAGTTTAAAATTTCAAAATAATTTTAGGCTAATATTAAAATTAAGGACTCTCATGGATAAAAGTTATATATTAGGGATTTGTTTAGCTAAAAGTGGACTTGTTTAAACAAGGTATAATAAAATAAGGGCTTTTTTATATATTAACCAATATTTTATGAATTTCAAGGTCAGCCAGGGTCTGTTTGTTTGGTGGACCCGGAAGAGGTGGATGTGGTTCATCAACAAGATAAAGATAAAGGCATCAGGCTTGAAGAATTTAAGCTGATTAAGATGCATATGGCGAATTGTATGTTCCCTTTCTCTCTTTACTCTTTTGTTTAATGGGTTTCGATCCGGGTTCTCTTGATTTTGCAAATTTTTTATTTTCTCTGTGAAGCTTATAATCAAGGTATTTGTTATTTAATGGTAATGTGGGCTCTTTTTGTTTCAAATTTGAGCTTGGGTTTGGAGTTTTCTTCTTCTTTTGTATCTGCAATTTTGCATGTTATAATATGTTGGAGTTTGCAATTTTATGCATCTTGAATTTTCGAAATCAGGAGCATTTGATCATCTTAAGTCCTCATATTGTCATGAAAATGGGAATTGTTGGATTTGACTTTGGAAAATCATAAAAAATTTGAGAAAAATATTTAGAGCTTAAATTTATATGTTTAGAATCCTGAATGAGTCTATTTTCAATATAAATTAACAGAAACATCGTCCGAATCCCGTATGAGGAGATAATAAATTTTTAGTGAAGAAGGGTCAGAACTGTCAGACAGCAGAACAAGGGTGACTTTAAAGAATAAACTGTACTTATTGGCTAAACTAAAAATTCTGAAAATTTTATGGTAAGAATATATATGAGTCTAGTTTCAGGAAAAATTAGCAGATATTAAATTGGAATTCTGTAGCTCAAGCTATAAATAATCTAGTGACTGTGACGCAAATGGACAGCTTTGAATAAGTTTATGAGTAAATAGTAAAATCATAGATAACGTTACTTGTAAGCATGTTATATAAATTAAGGATATGGAATGGAGAGGAGGAGGAGGAAAATATATATGAATATTCAACTAGCATGGCTAATTTGCATGTTCTAAGCTTAGGGAGTAAATTGAATAAAATTAAAACTTTATGGGTAATTTTGTAAAATGTCAAGAAATGACCAAATTGTATGTAATGGATTATTTTATTATTTAAATTATAAAATTGAATGAAATTATTAATTTAGAGCAAGACCGGTGAAAATATGTTTTAGGCTTGAAAGAAGGATTAAATTACAAGACTTTTATTTTTCTGATATTTCATAGAATTCATGGGCTGTTATCAATATATATGAGAATAATTAGGCTTGAAAGAAGGATTAAATTACAAGACTTTTATTTTTCTGAACCTAAGGATGAAATCGTCATTAATTAAAAGTTTAGGGGCAAAATGGTAATTTTGCCTAAAGCATTAATTAAATGTATCAGAATCTGAAATGAATGAAAATGATGATCAAATTTATTTATAAAGATCCGGATAACTCAAATACGAGACTTGAACGTGGAAAAGAAAAGTCATCGGATTAGTGAAACTATAAACATGAACAAGCAACGAGATAAGTTCGTGTAACTTGAATTATATTATTAAATGCTTGAAATGTATGTTATTGATATAAATATGATTTGAATGTTCATTGTATGAAAATTGATGAAAATTGATATATTTGATAAAAGGAGGAAGAAATCCGGTTGAATGAAAGGAAAATTCGATGGATCTCGAAAAGGAATTGATGGTAAAAGGATCAGCCTGGACGGATGATCCTATCCCGATATAGCCCTCCAAGAATATGTGGAAAATAGATTTAGCCCGAACGGTAATCCAATTAGGGTCAATTTAGCCTGGGTAGTAATTCAGATCCAAGCTCATTAGAGTAATTGTCGTTGCAGAGGATTTAGCCCGACAGTAATCCCGACAATACTCTATGAGTATATATTATGAGGATTTAGCTCGATCGTAATCCATTGCAAAGATGAGATTCATGGAGTGTGCTCTCTGAAATGGAAATGTGCGCACATGAATATGAATTGACGGAACCGTAATTGTACACTATAAATGTACTCTTGAAAAATCAATCGAAATTCGAGAAATTCAACGGGATAAATATAGAAAATGGCAAGTACTTGAAATCATGGAATTAGACTTGAAATACATAGAAATGATAATTATTTGATACATTGAAATATGACATGGAAAATACATGTATGTGAAATTTGCAGATAATTATGCATATTCAAGATTATGAACTACTACTAGAACAAATATATATAAAACTCATGAAAATGATGGTACATGAAATATTGTTATAATAAATTGAATAATTTATATTTATGAAGAAATAGCAAGAGAATGATATGTATCATGACATGTAAATATAAGATTTGATACGTTTTATAAGGAAAATTATGTATATTAGGATAAGTAATAAATTCAAGAGAGACATGTCGAAAAAAAAAGTTTGTTAATATTAAAGTACGCTAACCAATGTAGGAAAATTTAGGATTTTGCGAAGAAATCCCTATAATCCCAATTTAATCCCAGTTGGTTCCAAATGTATGTTTTGGGCTTTGAGGACCCAATAGATGGATGTTATGATTATTTTCAGAATATGAATAATAAATGACTTGGAATTATTTGAAAATGTTCAGTAAACTCCGGTAATGCCTCGTACCATATTCCGCAATGGATACGGGTAGGGGTGTTACATTCCTATATTGCTTATGTGATAAATTCAATGCTTTTGCTTGATTTTAACATTTGTTCAGTGTTTGCCTGTGTTATTTTAGTTCCTGTGTCACTCTACTGAAATTTGTTTTTTGCTCATTTTCATGCAGTTAGTGTAAGTGAAATAGAAGCACTTTATGAGCTTTTCAAGAATAAAAGCAATGCTGTTATAGATGACGGGCTGATCAACAAGGCCTTAGTTTTTTCATAGTTCCCATTTTGTTATATAATTGATATCTTTTGTTATGTTTGTCAAGTTTTTTGGCTTGATGATTACTCCTTGTCTTGAGTTGGTTCTTTCCCTCTCATCTTTGTAGTATTTAAGTTCTATTTATATTACTATTTGACATGAGGAGTTCCAATTGGCGTTATTCGAAACAAACAAAAATGAGAGTTTATTTGCTGATCGGGTATTTTTATCTAATGTTAATGAATAATGTCTCCATCCTTGAAAGAACAATTCTTATTAGCATAATATTGATTGAGTTGTTGTCAATTTATTTCTGATTTCACTGCAGATATTTGACTTGCTTGATACAAAGCATAATGGAATTCTAGGTTTCGAAGAGTTTGCTGGTGCTCTCTCTATCTTCCATCCAAATGCGCCTATTGACGATAAGAATGATTGTATGTGTTAAATATTTTAGTTATTTGTATCCTTCATCTCTCTTTACCTCTCTTGTTGTAAGTCATACATGTAGTTGGATGTAAATGACTGGTATGGAAATGGAATTATGGACTTTTGTGCATAGATGATGTGTCTAAACTATGTATTCTTGTGTATACATATTCTTGTGTAATCTATTTGTCGAAACCATTTTTTAAGTTTTTGTTATAAAAACGGGGGTCGACGTTAAAAACGAAATTGGAGTCGTCACCAATCTTTTTTAAGGTGTGATTGGGCCACCTTAAGATTGATCGTTAAAACGATAGTTTTGGTCTACGAAACTTAGAAAAACAGGTTCGAGAGTCGATTATGCACGAGGAATGATTAGCACCCTCGTGACGCCCAAAATTGGTACCTAATTGATTATTTAATGTCCTAATGTCAAAAATTTGAAAAGATTTTAAAATTCAACCCTTTAGATTTTTAAAACTTATGTTCTTTAATTTTAAATGGACATTCAATTATTTGGATTTTAAAAGAAAAATCAAAACTCAGTAAATTAGAGCACGATCTTTCAAATTTTTCAAACACCGAATATCCTTTGCTTTTTAAAAATCCTTGCCTCGAGATGATAAAACGTCGGATCCAGTAAGTTAGGATACAACATCTTAAATTCCCGAGAATAGGTTTTTTTATTTAAAAATTCATATGTTTAATTTCAAAAAGGGTACTCAATCATTTGGACTTAATGAGAAAAATCGAAACCCAGTAAGTTAGGGCACGATTTTCTCAAAACTCCCAAATATCGAATATTGCTTTAAAATAAATAAAATAAAAGTGTGAAAATAAAATAAATCTCTATACGAAATAATAAATAAACGAATAAAATAAAAGAATAATTAAACAATTAAACAATTAAGTTAGAGGTGTACATGGGTCGCCTGCCCGGCTCTGGTCGGGCCCAACTAAAAATCTAGGCTCTGTTTTATAGGCACGGCCTGCCCGGCCTGAAATATGGGCTGAAAAATTGTCCAAGCCCCACGACATAGAATTGGTAAACCTGAGCCCGGCCCGCCCGTATTATTTTTTTATTTTATTAAATTAAAATTAATGAATCAAATACATTTAAAGAAAATAAATGCTTATTTTCTACTTTGAATCTTATAATGATACTATTCTATCATTTAATTTTCTACTTGCAAAATAGATGCTTAATTTGTTTAACTTAATTTATTAATAATTTTACGGAAAAATATTGTGAGGTCTTAATAGGTCAAAGTAGACAATATCCTACAAATTGTAGCAGACTTTACATTTGATAACCAAGTCAAAAGGATAATTTGTTGGTTGCAAGAGGTCTTTTGCAAAGATACCATAAAAGACCACTAATAATTGAATTCTAATATTCAAAGTAAATAAATTCATTTTCAAAATTGTAGACAGCACATGCACATAGTGATGGGCATACAATGTGGAATTTTGCTAAAGCTTTCTTTTTTCTCCTGCAATATAATAAAATGCTCTAGTAAATAAATTATTGAATTCATAATTTTAAAAAAAAATCGTGTTTTTTAGTTCAATTGAATCTGTTTAAAACAATTCACTCAAAAACCGATTCAAAATCAATTCAATTTTGTGTCCAAATCAATATACCGACAATTAATTATAAAATGTAAATCAATAATAAACCATACAGATCTTGTATTCTTTTTCGCAACACTAAAAAGAAATAGCAGAATGCAGACAATACAGTACAGATGCTTGAGCTGACCATAGCCCACGGTATATAAACATGAACAAAAAGCTCAAGGGTTTAGAAGAAAACACCCCCACAATAGTAAATTAGAAACCCAACAAGCAATCTAAATTACAAACTTAAACTTTCGTAGAACAAAAAAAAAGGCTATAAAGGATTTGTATACAGCTACTTCAATTCAAGATAAGGTGAAAACTTGGAACCTCGTAGAAGATTTGTACTGATGAGTGATGATTATACTTTATCTTAAAGGAAACGATTATAAACCCCAACAAACAATGTAATGGCCCAATTTTGCCCGGGCTGAAAATAAACAAACCCAACAAAAAATAAATAAACAAATAAATGTTTTTTCAGTCCATTTACAAACCCACAAATCAGACCCACTACCCTTGGCCCAAAATTGAAAACACCACCCAAGCCCCAATCTATTACACTGACCCATTACCTAATTGACTCTACAGCCACTTTAACGCCATGGTAATCGGCGATTAGTGGCCGATTTAAGCCTCCATCGACTGCTCTTTCAAACCAAACCCGAACGCTTCGCGTTCACTGTAACATCCTAAATTTATGGGCCTATGCATTTAGTGTGGGGATATGTTTAATTTGTTAATTTAAGTGATAGGGGTTCAAAATTGAGCTTAGAATTAGGTAAATGCCTTGATTGAATTATTTTAAGGTGGCGTCATTAACAATAAAAGAGGCCCAAGTTTTGGCATAATGAGCCCATGTTTTTAAGGCCATTTTCGCACCTAAAATGGAGCAAGGAGTGACGCCACACACAAGGAGTTAGGGCCCAAAATTTAAGTTTAATAAAGCCCAAATCTTTTAATTTAAGTGAGTTAAATTTAGGCATTAAGATTTGATGAGGTGAAATGCTACAAGGCTCAAAAATAGGAAGATTTAGATGGATTTTATAATTGATAAAATATTAGATAAAAAGGAGAAAAGTTACGAGCTTATCTACAAGGGAGGTGATGGCCGAAAATCCACTGCCTAGAAGAGTGTAAAATTCAGCTACTACATGGCAAAGAGGGTGCCGAATTTCCCCTCTCTTTTAGCTTGAATTTAAGGGCATTTTCGGTTTTTAGCAGTAGGTGCCGAAATATCTATAAATAGAGGAGATAACTCATTGATTCTCGACATTGAAAACCCTAATTTCTTCTCCCATTGTGTCGAAATTCCTTAGCCTCCTTCTCCAATTTCTTCCTCCAATTTCTTTAAAAGTCAAACTCTTCTCCACTTTTTCCTCCTTGTGCCGATTTATCTAAAAAGTCAAGCATCCATAGTCTTCTCTTTTATTCATCTTATTTGAGAATTAGTTCTATACTTAGGCATTTAAATCTTCCATTGGCATTGTAGAATCCTCTTTCTAGTGCTAAAGAATCTCCTATGCTAAGGTAAGTGTCGATTTTGATTAGTTCTCATGATCTATTCTAGGTTTTGGAAAGGCAAAAGTCGAAAGCTAATAGTTTAATGGTTTTATGATGGGCGGCAATTCAGGATTTGAAGGAAGCTTGGTCAATTAGATCTAAAAGCCGAAAATAGCTAGTCTCCACTTTCGAGATTTTTAAGGTAAGAAGATTTCCCTAGATTTCTATTAGATTTGATCATTATATGCAAGATCTTAAGGTTATAATGAGAATTAATGATTAAATATTGTGATAGTAGTTCTGATAAGGACTTGTGATGGAATTAAATATCGATCAGGCAAAGGAGAAAATACCTAAGTTTAAGAAAAGAGCAGTATCTGCCATTCGAGATTGGCCACTTGGTTGTGGACCGGCTTCTAAACAACACTTTAGGCAGATAGCGATGAGTGTCGACTAAGGATAGCGTCGACATAAAAGCATCGTCTTATCGGTAATCGTGTGTAGATCTCTAACACACTAATAAACTGTATGTATGACTATATATATGTTATGGGTTTAAAAGCCGGAATGAGGCTGTATAGACAGTCGAATAGAACCCTAAAAGGGTTAGGCAAGGATGCCAGGTACGTAAACGTAGAACTCCCTATGTGTATCGGAAAATATATATGACTGCATGATGTTTTCTTTATATGTATACATGGGGTGGGAATATGATATTGAAGGGGAAGTGCATGATAGGTCACTTGGTGATCGGTGGTGGAAATCCCACATATACAAATGTTAGGTCACATAGTGATCGGTGGCTATGCCACATTCAATGATTCTTAATTAATAGGAATAAGCAGTGCGGCTGTCGTTTTGGTGTGTAGCGGATGGAGGGTTGATTGTAGAAATCCCCAAGGTGTGATAGTTAGTACGGGTTGGTGTGTAGAGGATGGAAACCTAGGATGGGTTGGGTTATTCATTATTTATCGCTTACCATGTGATTATGATTGTTACCTTTATGTATAGGCCAGGGCCCATAATGTGTTTGTGGGCTCGAGTCGTTGTGTGTTTTGAGATTTATACATTGAGTCTTGGTGACTCACGCTTTCCTTTTCTCTACTCTTCCAGATGAGCAGTAGATCGTGGACATGGGAGCCGAGACGGACTCGAGGGGCCATCAAGTTTTATTTCTACAAATTATTTTTTTGGGATTTGTTTAAGTTTATTTTATTGTTATTTAGGAATATTTATGTAATAAGGCCCCTAGTTTTTATTCAACTAAGTAGTTTTCAATGTTATGCAACTTATGAATTTATGACAAGGTTTATTTATACATAATAATAATACAAAGAGGTTTATTTCAAAAGTCACTTTTTATTCAAATTTTAAATAATTAACTTGTGTTTTCAAAATCCGATAAAGTGTTATGTGTTCCATAACACACCTAGATCTGGTCGAAACGCATGGGCGGGTTTGGGTGTTACATTCATCGCCTGAGGGACCACTTTGCTCCGATTACAATGAAGAAAGCAGCCCGACGGTCCCTATTCCGAAGGTAAATCCCCTTTCCCTTTTTCGGACTTTTATGCGAGCATAATAAAAAAATAAATTCGAAAAGGCAAAATGAAAATATATCAAGGACTAAGAATCACCTTTCAGAAAACTTTTCTTTTTGGTATTCTGTATATATATATATGCGCGTAAAAATTATGAAAAAGAATGATATATTGGTTGGCTTTTTTTTATATAGCCGAAAGAAAAAGAAACCACAAAATACAAGAAAAATTTCTATTCTTCGTTGTCTGCTATCTTTTTATTTTTTTTTTGCTTGCTGTTTTGTTTCTTTGTACAGGTACGAAGTCCTACGTGGCGTCGGTGGTGCGTGGAGGAGTATGGAGGCCGTACGCACGGACGTGGCGGGAGCTGGAAGCTTGCAGCGCTGGAGGCTGCGGCGCAAAAGGAGAACCCTAGGGTTTCTGCTTAGCTAAATGTTTTGGGCTATTCGGGCCGTATGATTGGGTATAGGTTTGTTTATTTAGGTTTAGTTAATTGGGTTTGTATCTATTTTGTAAATTGGGTTGCTGTAATGGACTGATGGACTGTTAATAATTTTTTGTTTTATTGATTTTTATTTGGTTTTGGTTTTTGAGTTTGGTTAATATTGGGCCAAGCCAAAATTGGCCTATTACATTGGAATTTCATCTTAATTTCAGTAAGTCTGATGGCTTCAATCTGCTTCACTGCAACTTCAGGAAGGCAGTATCGCTATCTTTTAATCTACTCCACTGCAACTTCAAGGAGGTCAGACTAATATCTTCGATTCGCTTCGCTGTAAACTCAGGAAGACAAGATTTGTTGTCTTTTAGCTTGCTCCACTACAAACTCAGAGAGGCAAGGTGATGTTTTTTATTTGCTTATTGCAATTTCAAGAATGCTAAATATGCTATCTTTGATCTGCTCCACTACAAACTCAGGGAGACAATATCTAATCTTTTGATATGCTTCTTGCAAACTCAAGAATACCAGATCTGCTATTTTAATCTGCTCCCTACAAACTCAGGGATGCCAGATTGGTATCTTCGATCTGCTTCCTGTAAACTCAAGAATGCCAGATCTGCTATTTTTAATCTGCTCCACTGTAAACTCAAGGAGACAAGATCTAATGTTTTCGATTTGCTTCTTGCAACTTCAAGAATGTCAAATCTACTATTTTTAATCTGCTCCCTGCAAACTCTGGGGTGCTAGATTGGTATCTTCGATCTGCTTCTTGCAAACTCAAGAATGCCAGATCTGCTATTTTTAATCTGCTCCCTGCAAACTCAGGGATGCCAGATTAGTATCTTTGATCTACTTCCTGCAAACTCAGGAATGCCAGATCTACAATCTTCAGTCTGCCCCACTACTATCTCTAGAGGACAAAATCTAAACTTTTCAATTTGCTTCCTTACTATCTCAGGAAGACTTCAATCTTCAGTTTGCTCCTCTATCATCTCGAGGGAACAAAATCTGAACTTTTTAATTTGCTTCCTTACTACCTCAGGAAGACTTCAATATTTAGTTTGCTCCACTACCATCTCTAGGGAACAAAATTTGAACTTTTTGGTTTGCTTCCTTATTAGTTTGCTCTCATCTCTAGGAAGACTTCAATCTTCCTTATTATCTCGGAAGACTTACCATCTCTAGGGAACAAAATCTGAACTTTTTGGTTTGCTTCCTTATTATCTCAGGAAAACTTCAATCTTCAGTTTGCTCCACTACCATCTCTAGGGAACAAAATCTGAACTTTTTGGTTTGCTTCCTTACTATCTCAAGAAGACTCTTCAGTTTGCTCCACTACCATCTCTAGGGAACAAAATCTGAACTTTTTGGTTTGCTTCTTTATTATCTCAGGAATACTTTAATCTTTAGTTTTCTCCACTACCATCTCTAGGGAACAAAATCTGAACCTTTTGGTTTGCTTCCTTATTATCTCAGGAATACTTCAATCTTCAATTTACTCCACTGCCATATCTAGGGAACAAAATCTGAACTTTTTGGTTTGCTTCCTTACTATCTCAGGAAGACTCTTCAGTTTGCTCCACTACCATCTCTAGGGAACAAAATCTGAACTTTTTTGCTTTCTTATTATCTTAGGAATACTTTAATCTTCAATTTGCTCCACTACCATCTCTAGGGAACAAAATCTGAACTTTTTGGTTTGCTTCCTTACTATCTAGAGAATACTTCAATCTTCATTTTGCTCCACTACCATATCTAGGGAACAAAATCTGAGCTTTTTGGTTTGTTTCCTTACTATCTCAGGAAGACTTCAATCTTCAGTTTACTCTACTACCATCTCTAGGAACAAAATCTGAAATTTTTAGTTTGCTTCCTTACTATCTCAATAAGACTTCAATCTTCAATTTGCTCCACTACCATCTCTAGGGAACAAAATTTGAACTTTTTGGTTTGCTTCCTTACTATCTCAAGAAGACTTCAATCTTCAGTTTGCTCCACTACCATCTCTAGGAAACAAAATCTGAACTTTTTGTTTGCTTCCTTATTATCTCAAGAAGACTTCAATCTTCAATTTGCTCCACTACCATCTCTAGGGAACAAAATCTAAACTTTTTGGTTTGCTTCCTTACTATCTCAGGAAGACTTCAATCTTCAATTTGCTCCACTACCATCTCTAGGGAACAAAATCTGAACTTTTTGGTTTGCTACACCATCCTCTCAGGGACATGTCCTGTATATTCGAATGTATTATGGATGACATTTGCATGAATACAAAATGTCATGAGAATGATCCCAAAATATGTAATGATTAGGATGCAATGATCAGAATAAATCTAATGCTCCTAACTAAATAACATTAAGGATGACATTTGCATGAATACAGAATGTCATGAGATCTCCTTTTTTTTTTAAATGATTAGGATACAATGATCGAAATGAATCAAATGCTCTTAATTGAAAGTATATAAATGATATTTACACAAGAATGATCCATTTTTTACTGTTTGGGTTGTCACTGTTCATAGTTTATCAAGGTTCTATCACTGATGCGTTACCATGCTTTCTCGTTCAGTTGGTATCTTTGACAGAAAACCCAAAAAACGATCATATTTTGCTCAACAAGCTTACCTCGCTGTAATTTCAGAGTCCCTTTCACTGTACTTTTTGGGACATAAAGTTTATACCTCCCACTGCAACTTCAGGGGAATAACATTTGGTTTCTTTCATCCAATTTGTTATCACTCGAAGGTATGGAAATTGTATCAATTTGATCACCATTCCCTGGGTATAATGACCTGATGTATGTGCTTGAAATTTGCAAGGTATCATTTTTCTTTCCCTAAGAATGATCCCCTTTTACACCTGGGTTATCCAATAAAAATCTGAAGAGATAATCATCTTTCATAATTTCCAACCCTTAAGCTTGGTGAGTTCTAAACAATAGTCCTGTTTCAGATTCTCATATTATTTAGAAGCTTCCAGAGTAATATGCGAAACTTATTTTATGAAAATATTATTAGTCCATTAATCGTTATTTAAATATAAAATGCTTAAAAAAGGTCACAACAATGGACGTGAAAGAAATTAATCAGGAGCATAGCTCAAAACAAATAAGTTAATCAAAGATAACTAAGGCAATAAAAGAAAATTGATTGGTGTATATTGAGAAGAATAAAGTAAGCAAAGATAGCTAAGGCTATAAAAGAAAATTGATTGGGGTGTATCTTTGAAAAGAATAAAGTAATCAAAGATAGCAAATTTAAAATGGGTAAGATAGAAACTAGGTGCCCCAGATATCGCAGCCTGAGCATCTCTGTACAAACTCCTTGAGGACTATTTTGAGCTTAATACGTGTTTAAAGAATCCGGAGTACTTTGTAAATGCCCCAAAACGTAGCATACTTCCTCATTGTTAATTCAGGCATAGCTAGACTGCCACATGCCCTATCTTTGATCAAAATTTGAGCCGCCTTTTTTAGGTTTTCAGCTTAAAACCCTTTGGTCTCAAAGCGCTCTTTGCGGGTTTTCGCCTTGGCCTTTTTTTTTTAAATTTTTGATTTTTTATTTTTTAAGAATGAATTTGAGCTCAAGGCGCCCTTTGCGGGTTTTCACCTTGGCCCTTCCCTTTTCAGGTAAAATCCTTCTTGACTGAACCTAAATTCTCCAAATCAAACATGTCTTTGGCATCCATCTCGGTCAATATCAATAGTCTTCCAGAACATGCCTTTTCTACAACATAAGGTCCTTCCCAGTTTGACATCTGCTTTTCTCATAAATCCTTTTGTATAAGAAGGATCTTCCTCAACATTAGGTTCCCCTCATGGAATTCTCTAGGATGAACCTCTTTGTCGTAAGCTTGCATCATCTAACCGTGATGGATAGCTTTTAACCTTTTCTTCGATCAGGTTCAATTGGGAAAACTGTTTCTATTCTAATGTATTGCCCCAACGAAGGTTCTAGCCGACATTCGATAAGACAGAGGGCAAATGGTAACTTCTTTATGTCAATATTTACAAGTCTCAGTCATCTTTTTCATGATCATTGTTTTGTTGTTTTTGTTTTTTGTTTTTTGTTTTGCTGCCTTTGTTGCTTTATGATATGGCGTATGCTCTTTGAACAGACTACAAACTTTTGACTTTATCCTTTTTGGCATTCTTTGTCGGCGCCTGATCTTTTTTTTTTGAGAATTTGATGACTTCGACCTTGTAACATTAGCATATGAAGCTACTTCTACCCTCTTAGTAAAGTAAACGACGACCACGACGATGAGTCTATATTGGCTAAAAGCTTTTGACTAAATTGGCCCCATCACATCCATGCCCCACATTAAAAAAATTGTGAAGAAATGGAGAAGGCACATGAATCTTGTTTTCCTTAAATACGAAATAACTGATGCCATCCCCTTCTATGTAGATTAGCAACACCCAAACCCCATGATTAGCTTGGCTATTTTAAAACCATTAGCATGCGTCCTTCTGACATCCTTATGGACCTCTTTTAAGATTTCAATGTACCCGCGTCTCAGTTGCTCAGGTATGTCCTGATATGATCATGCAAAAACATCTTTGAATTTTTGAAAATATCTCAATGATGTCTCACATTATCTCTGTGGTGAGCTAGGCTACATTCTTCATCTCTCATAATGTCTACTATCCTTTTATAGAGTAAGGTCTATTTTTTTTCTTGTTTTACCATCCTTAACAAGTCAGAAGATAGGTTACAATCACATCGTTGATATCTGGAGACCTATTGTAGGTTCGAAGGAAGATTCCAAAGAATAAATGTTTGAAAGAATAACCATTTGTATGGTCATAAATGAAGAATGAAAGAATACTTGAAAGAAACAAAAGAATGTACAATATGAAATGTAAATAATGAAAAAAAATTTGCTTAAAAAATGCATTTTATTGAAATAAAAATTCTAGACACAAGTCTATTTCACAAAAGGGTTCTTATCGCCTCCAAACGTGTTTTGAATATTACTCTAGATTAGCTCTAAAAATATAGGGATCCCCTCCACAGTCCCATTATTCAAAACACTCTCAAGTATGCAAGGGTTTGGATATTTTGATTCCCCGATTCCCTCTTCAGATATGTCATTAGGGATAATAGGTTTAGCAGAGTTATCTCCTGGGTTAGATCCTGAGCCAACTTAAACAATCATGGGTACCCCAATATCAGCTTGACCTTATTGAGGCCTAATTGTAACAGATGACCTTTGAAAGCACCTTAGGTTGTATCTGTACATATGGTGGGGTGAAACCCGGAGGATAGTATTCATTATCCTCTCCAGCATTAGTCATGGGGCCTTTTCCTTTGTCCATTACCCCATTCAGTAGCTGAGTCATTTGAACCACCATATTCCTTTGGGCTTCCATTATTTGGTCCCTTATATCTTGTTGGATTTTTGCCAACTGCTCTTGCAGTTGGTCTTGCACGTCTCTCTAGAACTATTCGAGTCTTTGATCCATTTTTTTAGCGCGTGTATCGTAACAGTGTTTAGTTCCCAGATTAACCTCCTCTCTTTCTCTGATAATTTCAACTAATTACTCTCTCTATAGACTTAAATGCATATGATGTGATGTAATGCAAATGCATGAAATGTAATGTAAATGAATGAAATGCAAAAAGAGAGGTATTGATTCTGAATTCAATTCCATTAGAAAAACTTTACTAGAAAATAAATTTTTTTACACAAAACAGATTACATATGTGGCTTTGTCCTCATAGTCCAAGTGAAAACATCAATCCCCTTCTTTGCAAAAGATGTTATGGTCGTGTCTCATGAACTTTCGAATAGATGCCTATTCTAGCTCCTTGTTACTTTATCTAGGCCGTGACTCTTCACTCACTTATTTCCATAAAGCTCGTTAGACTCTTCAAGAAAGTCAATACATGGTGACTCTCGAATAGTCTTTGTCAGCTTGAATCCTTGGGCAATAAGGTCTTGTATTCCTTCATGGGCTATCAATCTTCTCTTATTGTGTTTACTTGGACTATATTCGGACGACCGTATTATAATCCACTTTATCAAAAAATCCATATTCTTATGACCAACTCTTTTATTTAGCAATCAAATTTGAATCAACACCTCTTTTTTATGATGTGAATGCAATGCAATCTAAACAAAAGAAAACACGTTAGTACAAGAGAAATAAATAACAAAATAGGGTACCTATCTGGGTGACCACTAGGGTTCAATATAACTCTTTATCTAGGGTTGGCTCTTAAGGATCACTATATGTGGCTTAGTTCTAAAGGTGGGTACCTGAACCAACAGACTCCTCGATCTTCACCCATTATAGGCTTATACGGACCAAGTTTAGTTCAAGGAATACATTTCCCTATGGTTGCACGGAGATGAAAATCTCACGAAGACATAGGTACAGATGTATCCCGAAAGTGATTCACTATCCTACACGGAGGTGAAAAGCTCACGAAGGAGTAGCTCTCACGCCCACTTAAGGGTGTGACCACAATGGTCATGCAATGCAATCAAGAAATAAAAATAAAACCACATGCAAAATAAAAATGATCATAATTTTTTTTTAAATCAAAATTTTAAATTTAGACATAAGGATATGAAATTATCGATTTTATGGCTTGACTCTCTTATATGTCCTCAGTGGAGTCGCCAAGCTGTCAAAACCATTTTTTAAGTTTTTGTTATAAAAACGGGGGTCGACTTTAAAAATGAAAATGAAGTCACCACCAATCTTTTTTAAGGTGTGATTGGGCCACCTTAAGATTGATTGTTAAAACGATAGTTTTGGTCTACAAAACTTAGAAAAACAGGTTCAGGAGTCGATTACGCACGAGGAAGGATTAGCACCCTCGTGAAGCCCAAAATTAGTACCTAATTGATTATTTGATATCCTAATGTCGAAAATTTGAAAAGATTTTAAAATACAATCTTTTTAATTTTTAAAACTTATGTCCTTTAATTTTAAATGGACATTCAATTATTTGGATTTTAAAAGAAAAATCAAAACTCAATAAGTTAGAGCACAATCTTTCGAATTTTTCAAACACCGAATATCCTTAGCTTTTTAGAAATCCTTGCCTCGAGATGATAAAACGTCGCATCCAGTGAGTTAGGATACAACATCTTAAATTCCCGAGAATAGATTTTTTATTTAAAAATTCATATGTTTAATTTCAAAAAGGGTACTCAATCATTTGGACTTAATGAGAAAAATCGAAACCTAGTAAGTTAGGGCACGATTTTCTCAAAACTCCCAAATATCGAATATTGTCTTAAAATAAATAAAATAAAAGTGTGAAAATAAACAAATCTCTATACAAAATAATAAATAAATGAATAAAATAAAAGAATAATTAATAATTAAACAATTAAGTGGATAAATAAAAGGTTGAAAAACAAAGATAAATGAAGAATAAAATAAAACAAACCATAGAAAATAAGAAGGCAAGAGGGAGAGAAATTTGAGTGAATGCTCTCAAGAATTCTTATTGCTTCCCCAAAACTCAAGTGTGTTTTACAATGAAGGGAGAGGCCTCTATTTATAGTTGAGTCTCCCCAAATCCAACGGTACAGATCAATTGCATCAACGGCTAAGATTAAAAGGTATCTACAAATTAAATCCGTTAGATTACAAAATCATATCTTCTAATATTGCATATCATATCTAAGATTTGCATATCATATCTAAGATTTTGCATATCATATCTAAGATTGCATACCATATCTTCTATCTTCTAAGATTGCATATTATATCTAAGATTGCATATCATATATCATATCTAAGATTTGCATATCTTATAATATCTTCATATCTAAGATTGCATATCATATCTAATATTGCATATCCTTGAAGATTATGTTCTCATATACGTCAAGTTTGTAGATCGACCTTCAATATTTTAATGGGCCATTCCGATCGGGCCAAATGATATATTTTGGACTGGACTTGGACTTTATTTTATTATTTTAGGTTTATTATTTTTTGTATGGGCCCGGGCTAAATTGGCCTATTACACTATTTTCTTAGACTAGGGAATTTCTTTTTGTAATTGATTTTTTAGAGAATTTCTTTTGTAATTGATTTTTTCTCTTTGAATTCTTTTCTTTGGCACTAGTTCTTAATGTTTAATTTGATGTATTTATTTATAAATAAATCATTGCGTAAAATATAAATTTAATAGATATAAAATAAACTCAATCAAACAATGAGAAGACAATAAATTCTTAATAGATACAAATTTAATTGTGGTTTGGAAGTTAATTACAAATAATTTATTTGACTTTAGTTGTTTTCAATTTATGATGGCTAATGTTCTAGCTTAATAATTGAGTATTATTATATATTTTCAAGAAATCGCCAAACAATGTAAAATATTTTACACAGATTCATCCAAACACCAGAAAATATTTTCAGTAAATCATTTTCCAAAAAAGTAAATCATTTTCCGAAAAATATTTTACTGGCAAACGAACAGATCCTAAATTCTTATTTAATAAAAGGAATTTTAAATTTATTATCTTTTAAATGATAATACTGACCAGCAGGCTGTCCTCGACCATGATAAAATCTGAAAAATGTTTGGGCCCCAGCCCATCTTATTCTATATAAGTATAGCCCTGTAGAGGTGTTCTTAGTTAAGCCTAGTTTAAGTAATGGGTCAGACCGAGACGGTTTCTTTCCTGCCCAACTCCGACTTAATTTACTTTTAATATAACTCGATTTAGACTCAACCAAAATTAAATATTAATTTATTCATCCTGAACTAATTTAAAAATTAAATTTATACTTAATTTTGACCTGATTCAAAATGTTATAATATTTATTTTTATTTTATTATCAAAATAGAATAACCATTTATAATTTCTTTTATCTTCGATGATACTAGTATCTATTTTCTATGCATAATTATGTTCGAGTAAATATTAATATAAATTTTATTATCGTATATTCTAAACTAATATTATCGGGTAAAATACCCAAATATACCAAACAAATAACAAAATTACGGAATTGGGCTAGTTTCTTGAAAATTTAAGGAAAAAGGTCATTTCCCCTCAAAACGCGTCCACGTCAGCGTGTTTTGAGGGAAAATGGCAGGAAAGTGTGCCCGTCAAATTCCTCTCAAAATTCTCTTTAAGTCCTTCAAACTTCCTCTGAAATTTCAAAATAGTCCTTTACTAGTTACAAAAAAGCCCTTTTTAATTTTTTTAATATATTTTTTGGAAAATTTTAAATTTTTGATCGTATTACAATGACCGGAGAATTACTTCGTCTAGACAACAAGCACAATCTCCGTCGAGCAAATGCAAATGGTAAGTTTTAATTTTAATTTGTCAATATTATTTAATATTTTTTAGGTATATGCAATTTTAATTAAATTTTATTTTATAATTTTTAAATAGTCTGTAGATCGGGTGTTGCAATGTTATATTCATAATATGCATGGTCCCCCATCACCGTTGATCGAGAATTACCTGCGGGAAGCGAGTTTTTGGCACGTGGCCACGATAGGCCGGGGGTTCAAGTTGGAGTCGCCTTTGATCAGTGCGTTGATAGAGAGGTGGAGACCCGAGACGCACACTTTTCATATTCCATGCAGAGAGTGTACCATCACTCTGGAAGATATACAGTTGCAGTTGGGATTACCGATGGACGAGTCGGTAGTCACCGGGTCCGCAACTTCTGGTGATTGGATGGCCGTATGCTACGAGCTTCTGGGTGCCATTCCGGATAAAATTCAGAGAGATCGGATCGAGATGGCCTGGTTACGAGACACATTCCCGGAGCCGAATGAGGGTTCGACCGAAATAGAGCGAATAAGGCATGCTCGGGCATACATTCTTCAGATAATTGGAGGCAATCTAATGCCGGACCTTTCTAGAAACCTTGTACACTTGAGATGGCTGCTGAAACTTGTTGATTTTAGAGCAGCCGGTGAATTGAGTTGGGGGTCTGCCGTTCTATCGAGGTTGTATCGGGAGATGTGCGGGTGACGCGACCGAGTAAATCGAAAATCGGAGGTTGCCTATCACTACTGTAGTCATGGGCATGGTTTTGATTTCTATTTTTACAACCTCAACTCGACCACCCATATTCATTCCCACTGATAACGAGGTAAATTTAATGTTATATTTTACAATTATTACGTAGATTTATAGTATAATTGTATGCTAATAATTTATTTAATTAGGTGGAACCATTCGACAAGTCATGCTGGAATACCTACCTCGCTTGAAGATATATGGTTTCTATTGGACCAATGGTCGGAATCACAAGTAAGTTTTGAATTTCGTATTTATAATTTAGTATTTCGTATTTAGTGTCTAGTATTATGTATATAACTAATATTTTGGTAATGTTAATATAGTTTCAATGGACACCGTACGAGGATCCGAAAATTCGGGCAGTAATTCCGGAGGAGTTCTTGCAAAATCTGAGCAGTTGGCATGTTAAGGTCCCATTGATCACCTATGCGACCGTGGAGATGTACCGGTCAGATCGGGTTCTGCGACAATTTGGATATCGACAACCGATTCCCGTGCCACTTGAGGTGCTCGATGATGAGCACAAAGTAGACTTACGGCAATTGCACATGGATTGGCTAAGATTTTGGTCAGCACATATCGAGACGTGGGAGAACCGATATGACTATTTACCTAATCGGGAACCGATCGTCGTTCCAGAGTTAGCGTGTGTGCCGAAATACATGCCATGGTTTAGGATCCATGGTAAGCCGTATTTGTTGTCGAAAGAAGAGAGGCGACGGCAACTTCGTCAACAAAGGGAACATCGGGGACCCTTAAATCCAAGGAGCAGAGGTGATGAGACGGGGCCATCAACAAATACCGACACAATCATCGGGCCAATCGATTCAAAATAACGACACCGACATCACACCTTTACCCTTTATGCGGTGCACCCTTACCCCTTATATATATCCTAACCCATATATGTTTCCTTTTCCCAGTCCCAGCCAGGTTGGAATGCATGGCAGAGTTCGAGTCCATTCTCGACTACTCCGGTTGGCCAGCTGATCTTGAGGCCGTCGTCGCGTGAGGAATCACAAGAGGCGCCGTCGGGGAGCACTTCTTTCTATCAACCTCCTTCGCCATACGGGATTTAGACACCCCCGCAGTGGTTTATGCAAACACCTCCGGGGTCGTTATTTTATCAACGTAGTTCATCCTCGCAACACCCACAACCAGACCTACTGCACTCCATCACGGAGGAAGGAATCCTCGCCGAGGTTCCACGACCCATCGGAAGCTAGAATAAGGAGGAATCCAATACAGAATCATAATCCGCCTCCGTGTGGCACTAATTCCGACTGGCATCAATATTGATTCGGATGGGCTTTTTTAATTTTTAAATTGTAATAAATTTTTTATTTTTTAATAAAAAGTTGTTTTTATTTGTGTTTGTAATTTAATTTTAATATCTTCACTAAAATAGAAGTTGTTTATTTTTTGTATGTAATTTAATTTGAATTTTTAATAAAATAAAAAGTTATTTTTTATTTTTGTAATTTAGTTTTAATATATTTAATAAAATAATAATTGTTTAATTTTTTATTGTAATTTAATTTTAATACCTTTAATAAAATAGAATTTTTTAATTTTTTAATTGTAATTTAATTTTAATATATGTAATAAAATAAGAAGTTGTTTTTATTTTTAACTTTATTGTAATTTAGTTTTAATATATTTAATAAATAAGAAGTTTTTTATTTTTATTTTATTGTAATTTAGTTTTAATATATTTAATAAATAAGAATTTTTTTTATTTTTATTTTTTGTAATTTAGTTTTAATATATTTAATAAAATAATAATTGCTTATATGTTTTTGTAATTTAATTTTAATATCTTTTATAAAATAGAATTTGTTTAATTTTTTTAAATTAAAATTTAAAATTTTGACCCTTTTTTAACTGCTAGGCTAAAGCGCTCTTGAGGACGCGCTCACAAAAGCCTCAAAGCGCTTCCCAAGAGCTGCATTTCCCCTCAAAACGCTACTGACGTGGACGCGTTTTGATGGGAAATGGCCCTTTTCCGTAAATTTTCTAAAATCCGCCCAATTCCATAAATTTTAATTTTTTGCTATTTTTGGGTAATTTACCCAATATTATCCCTATATATCAAGTCAAGCTATTTTATTTATGAAATTAATATTTTCATAAACTTCACTTTAACTCAGTAATTGAAATATTGATTTTGTTTAACAAGTTAATGTAATTTTTAGTACATAAATTTAACAATTAGGTCCAATTTGATATTTAAATGTTTTATTCAGTTCGTGTTGATACTTTTATTTGAAAAATATTAGATATGTAATCCCAAATAATTAGTCCAGGAGGAATAAGGACCTTGACCCTGTTAAAATGGAAATTTCTCCTTTAATTTCTTTATAATTTTTAAAATTTTAATTCAATAATGATAAAATTGTATTTTGTCTAAATAAATGATTTAATCTTTTAGAATTTGATAAAGATATAAGCTATTAAAATGATGAAATTGTATTTTTATTATTGTAAAAAATATAACTTGATTTTACCCCAAAAAACTCTAGATTCTAATTTCTAACTAATTTATAGTATGAGATAAATACTTGTAGGGACTCGAGTAACTAATTTCTAACTAATGATGGACTGATTAAAAATCAAAATCATTGTGCAAAATGATATATTAGGGTTATGATCCTTATCTAATTTTTCGTTATTAATGATATGGTATAACAAATCCTTATTTATCAATATAATAGTTTTACTATTTTAATAAATATCGGAGAAGCTAATGTGTGATTATCAAAAATAAAATTGTGCGGATGTAATGGATAAGTTTTTTCATTTTAAAAAGGAGGTAAATTACTCATATAACCCTGTTCATCTATTAATTTTATTTACAAACTGATTTTTTCTCTAACTCTATTATATGATTTGTAAAATCGACTCAACACAAAATTTTATAAATATTCAAATGATTTTTTTAAATCAAATAATTACGGTATAAATGAATTAATAGTTAGAACAATCGAGATTAAAAAGTAATCAATAAAACTTTTGTGATTGAAGACCCACGTATATAATTGCATAAGATAAATCTTAACCCCCTCGACTTTTATAATTATGAGCTAAAGCTTTATTCCCCGAATAATTTTTCTTTCAAAGAGAATAATAGACGAATCAAAAGAAGAATAAAACATACATTTTAATTTAATTTGGGTATTGATTCCTTTTCTTAACTTTTACTAAATTAAATAATTATATAAATAATTTTAAAAATAAAATAAAATATACGGAAATAGTCTATATTGAATATTTTTAGTGTTTTTATTTCTGTAATTATTAATGATTATTGGGATTCAAAATATCAAAATTATTTAAATGAATATTAAAAGAAATTATTTGTATATATTATTGGATAAAATTACAATTCTCCACTTAAATTATAATTAATACTTGACTTGAAAGTCTAGAAAAGGTAATGTAATATATGCTCCGCCTCAACCAAACGATTCTCATAACAAGAAACTTTATTATATCATAAATCTCGATGGTCATATAGTCATGCAATAATCTTTTCGTTTTGTCTTTTAAGTTTTTTCGTACGAGACAAAATATTTATATCGGGTATAGATAGGGATGTGTAAAATTCGGGTAATTCAAAAAATTCGGTTAACCGACCGAATTCAGCTAATCGGTCCGTTAACCGAATTTTTTTCGGTCGGAAATCGGTTAATTATTTTGTGAATTTTTGGTTAACGGTTAATCGGTTCGAAATCGATCGGTTAATCGACATTTTTCGGTTTAACCGAAAAATTAATAAATAATATTATAATATATAAATAGGCTCACTATTCATTTAAACCCAATCTAAACTCAAATATCCAACCTAACTCAATTACCCAGTCATAAAAATTACAAATAATTTAATAAATAAAAAAATCTAAAACTAAAACTAAAATTATGTAATTTTTTAATTATGTAGTGATTCATTTCCGGTAATTCGGGTAATTCGATTAATTTTTAACCAAAAATAAAAAACATATAATTTTCGGTTAATTCGGTTAACCAACCGAATTAATCGAAAAAATTTCGGTTCGGTTAATTTTTTTGAAAAAATTTCAGTTCAGTTAACGGTTAAAAATTTTGAAAGGTCGGTTAATTCAATTAATATTATTTTGGATCGGTTAACCGATTGAACATCCCTAAATATAGATACAATTTTTTTGCAACAGTGACAAATTTTACTAACAATTGATACAAATTTTGAATTGCATCTATTGTGGACTCATGAGTGGGAACAATGGTAAAAGTTGAGGGCATTATCGATTGATATTGTATAATGGACGAAGTAAATAAACCTGGATAAATGGGAATTTTATGCCCACAATTAACATCGTTAAACTCCACGTACAACTCCACTACAATTCAAGATTGGGGAGGACGTAAAAAAAAATAAAAGAGAGATATCGGAAAAGTGGAAATAGGTATTTGAGTCTAATCTCATTTCGTAAGTATAAATGTGGAAGTTAGGGTAAAATCAAAACTATATCAATCAATGATTTTATAAGATTCTTGATGTAATGATTTCTTAATCTTAACATCCATAAGTGATGAGATTATATCATTATATCCAATGACGAGAAGATTTCAGTAGTAAATTATGAAAATACTCGTGATTGTGTCTATATAAGTGATAAAGTCAAACTAATTTGCTTAAGTGGGCCTCGATGCTCACGAATTACGCGGTCCAATAATATTAAAAAAGATTAAGCGTCTGTTTGTTTGTGCTGTAAAATATTTTTAGGAAAATGATTTTTGGAAAATGATTTATTTTTCTAGAAAATGATTTGTTGAAAATATTTTTTGGTGTTTGGATGAATCCGGGGAAGTGCAGTTGGGGTAAATAACTGCTATCAACTTCACTGCTATGCTATTTGGTTCAGCATGACAATTCAGTGAAAATGCATTTTCACCACGCTGATATGCTGAAAATCAGCTGGAGATTTCAGCAGCAATTAAAATTCACTGGGACAGTTGGTATTTTTAACAAACAAGAATACCCATACTTTTATTTATTATTTTACAATTTTATCATTAAAAGTTAAACTAATTTCTTTCCCAATCTTTAACTAAAAGAATATTTAACTATGAAAAATAAAAATAATTATCATTTTATCTAATAAATAATTTAAATTGATTATATAATTTATTAAAATATTTATAATAAAATATTGAAAATACATTTTAATATTTTATTAAATTAATTTATAAATTTGCATATTTTAATAATTTTATTAAAGTAAAATAATTTAAAACTTCTATTATATATAAAATCTAATCGATGTCTTTAACAATCATTTTTTATTCTCACCTCACCGCTACAATTACATTTGAATTCAAACACACACTTTACCATTGTTTCTAATCTCACAGCTACAGTATCTAATATCACCGCTACAGTAACTAATCTCACCGCCACCGTTGTTTTTAACATCACCTGAGATAAACACACCGCCCATCCAAATTAAGTCTTAATTGGCCAAATAAGTTTTTTTAAAATTTTTTTTAAAATAGAACATTTTTGGAGAGTGTGTGAAAGCGCATCCAGTTAGGCGAACTGTGCAACTGGGCGTGCTTTCATATTCTTTTCCCAAAACAATCTATTTCCCTAAATTAAAAAGAACACGACTTATTTAACTAATTGATTTTTTTCGACATATTCAACTAATTTAACCTTTGAAAATATAAAAAATAATCTTTCACCTAAAATTATTAATTTTCTTATTAAAAATTACTTATATTTTTAGATCTAAGTTGATTCTATTTGTATCCAAATTAATTTAAATATATGATTTTATAATTTAAAACAACTAAAACAATAAAATATTTTATAAATAAAATATATTTTAAAATGATTAATTTAAATTCAAATACCTACTTAGTTTGTGAACACAGATATATATAATTCAAATTAATTTTTATGAAAATTTGTTTTTCGTATAATTTGTGTTTTTTTTCTAAAAAGAAAATAGGAAAAGAACACATTATTATTTCCATTTTCACCCCTTAAAATATTTTCTTTCTTTTCTCTTTCATACTATTTTTCTTTTCACGTTCGTACACTTTTTATAAATAGAAAAGAAAATTTCACATATATAAATAACAATAACTCATAATTATAAAATCTTTGTCTAAAATCTATCATACCCCAATTCCTCTTTCTCCCCCAAAAAAAAAAAAAAAAAACCTCCTAAATCTAAAGAGAGACTTTCCTCTCCTCCGATCTTTTCTTCGTCTTGGTTTATGAGGTATTTAAATTTTTAGTTTTTTTTGAATCAGAGATCTGGAGGTTTCCTTTTGGTCTAAACCAGATCGATTCGCTTTTGATTTGTTACATAAAATTTTTGGGATTTTTTTGATAAGATTTTTGGGAATTTTATGTTTCTTGATCTTTGTTTCTAGTTATTAAACTAATTTAAAATATATTTATTTAGGGTTTCTACAGCCACATGTTCTTTTTTTCTGTGAAATTTTTTTTTTTGATGACTTACTAATTGGTTTTAATGTTTTGTGCATACCTACAGCTCGAAGGAGAAACCCACTCTCGGGTAAGTTTTTTTTTTTGCAAGAATTTTTTTCTTTTTTATATTTGTCTTAAATTTTTTATGCTATTGAAGCCAACATTCCTAAAGGTAATACCTGGGCTAACATTAAATGCTTCGTATAATGAGTTCTTTGTGTTTATTGCATGACATATGCTATGAAATTTTGAGGTAATAAGACAAATTTTATGTCTTTTGGCTGTAATTTTTGTTTTGGGGTCCTAGTCTATGAACATTTAATGCCTTAGTTTTCTAGAAATAAGCTATTATTTGATTTTTACTCGAAATTCAAGCTATGCTCTAGTTTTTTAGAAATCAGCTTTTTATGACAATTTCTTAGAGTTTGGTACTTGATTATATATATACAAAGTTAGGTCTAGCTGCCTAGACATCCATTCTTTGATGTTTCATACCAAAAATCCCTAAAAAACTGCACCTTTCTCTGTTTCTCTTTGAGCAAATTTGGTTTTATTATTCTATTGTTCAGGGTAATGTTTAATTTGTTTTCACAAGCTGTGGGGTGCTTATAGTACCTTCACAAAATTGGAACTTATGGCTTAGATTGGAGCTGATGCTGAATTAATTTTTAACAGACTTCTCAAAAGTTTGTGTTTAAGTTTCATTTTATCTGTTGTGCAGTGGTACGCGGATTAAGACCCGCAAACGGAATATTGCTGCGCCTCTGGACCCTGCAGCATTTGCTGATGCAGTAGTCCAGATCTATTTGGATAATGCTGGTGATCTGGTAAATATCACAATATTCATATTTTTAATCTAGATTTGAACTTAAGCATAATTTTAGACTTACAGTTGGATATCTTACGCTTGTCGGTTTAACACTTCGTGTCATACAGGAACTTGTTGCCAAGAACCTTGAATCTTCTGATCTTAACTTCTCAAGATACGGTGACACTTTCTTTGAGGTAAGCTTCTTCCTTTCAGGTTAAAATATCAACTGTTTTGACATCTTCCTTTTAAAAAATGCATTAAGAATAGGATCTGCTAGAAAATTAGATAAGGGATTCCTCTTCTGTTATGGTATATGCTTGCTAGGTGTTTATTGGGTTGATGTTTTGATGCTAACATTTGAAATTCCAAGTGTACATGCCTAGAGGTTTGATAACTTCATCAAGTTTGGCATTGGTAAGGGCCATATTTAGAGTTCTTGACAAAATTCTTATTCCTGAAACATGATTATGGTGATCCTCCAAATTATTATTATCTTAGGTATCTGCCTGAGTGTTAAGAGTGTCCGCTTTATAGTTTCTAATTTTCATGACAAGTTGTTTCATAAGATAATTTTTGCAACCGGTGTATCTTAGTTTTCATTTCATTCTTTTACAGTTGGTATTAGTTAATTCTGCACAAGGCCTAAAAAGCTTTTCAATAAAAAAATAGTAAATCTAGACATTGCTGATTTTTTACCAGAGCTTGAAGTTCTTCAAACCTGGGTCTAATTGCTTGTTTCCTTCCCTTTTCCCTAGTAAAACTTAGTTCTACTGTTTGGAGCAATCTAAATTGGCAATTGCAGGTTGTTTTCACCGGAGGCCGCACACAACCAGGCACAATCAAACCTGATGAGGGGGAGCGTCACCCTTACTCTGTAATAGAGTGTGAGGCTAAACGTGAAGCCATTTTGCCATCTGTGATCTACATACAGAAAATCTTGCGTCGAAGGCCTTTTTTGATAAAGAATCTTGAAAATGTTATGCGAAGATTCTTGCAGTCCTTGGAGCTGTTCGAGGACAATGAAAGGAAGAAGCTTGCAATTTTCACAGCACTTGCTTTTTCCCAGAAGCTATCAGGGCTGCCACCTGAGACTGTGTTCCAGCCACTGCTCAAGGATAATCTTGTGGTCAAAGGGCTAGTTCTTTCATTCATAACAGACTTCTTCAAGGAGTATCTGGTGGATAATAGCCTTGACGATTTAATTTCAATTCTGAAGCGAGGGAAAATGGAGGACAATCTCCTGGACTTCTTCCCATCTGCAAAGCGATCCCCTGAAGGTTTCTCTGAACATTTCACGTAAGTTTTCTACCTTAAGAAAGAGGAATTGTGTCATTTTAAATTTCCATACATGTTTTGGTTATATCCTTGTATTTGCTAGTTAAATAATGGCATTGTGCTCTGTCATTCTGCAAAAGCATGTTTATTGATTGTTTTGGAACTTATTCATGCCTGATTATGTTGATTTTCAGCAAGGAAGGGTTGGTGCCCTTGGTTGAATACAATGAGAAAAAAATATTTGAGGTAAAACTTAAGGAAATGAAGTCTGCATTGACAACCCAGATAGCAGAAGAATCTGATATATCTGAAGTCATTGAGAATGTCAAACAACGTGTTAAGGATGCTAAATTACCTGATATTGAGGTTGTACGAATTCTTTGGGATGTAATAATGGATGCTGTTCAGTGGTCTGGAAAGAACCAGCAGCAGAATGCCAATTCAGCTTTACGACAGGTATTGTGTTTTGTCTTTCTACTGTTTTTTCCCTTTACCATTGTTTGAAGAAACTCAATGTATGATAGGAGATGCAGGTATTTAGCAACACAATGCTCCAATGCCCGAACCCAAATAAGTAAATGTGTGCCAGTCTTTGTTTCCTCTGAAATAAAATTTTCTACAATGTTTAATTTTAGCAAAAATAGGTTCATAATTGAAATAAGATAATACTAGTTGCATGCATGGTTTTGATTGTTGAGTATGAATTCTGGTACATGCTGGGTTGTTTTTTACTTGAATTTGTATTTCACTTGTAATTCTACAGTTTAGATAATACTGTTTGTTTGATATTTACAGTCTTTGCTCTCTTATTTGGACTGCTTTTGTGGCTCATTGCTTTTTAAATTGTACTTTTCTTGGTTATCAAACTTTTGCAGCGGTAGTTTTGCTAATTAGGGACAGTAGTTTTAGTTAGCTTGATCAAGTTCTTTCGTGTTTTCTTGGAAGTTGTTTGATTTCTTCAAGAGGTTAAATAGATACTTGGTTTAAAATGATGAGCAAAGTGTAGAAATTGTTATTTTATAGTTGTGTGAAGGCATCAAAAGAATCTTTTTTCTGAAAAGCATTCTGAAGTGAAGTGTTGGCTGAAATTGATTATTTTGTGGACGACTTCTCGTCCTATGGTTATGTTCTACTTGAATGCATAACTATCAGACCCAAGTTTATTCAGCTGTTTTCATTCCTAGCATGTATCAGATTCTGATACAAGGTACCCTTGTCCGTTAATTTCTTATAGCGCCAATTATTTTTAGACGCCTCAGGCTCTGCTTATATTTTACATGTTCAACAGTTTTCAATTCCAATGTATCTCAATTTTCTACCCGTTGTCATTAAATTCTAATCCTGGCTGTAGCAATGCATTATCTAAGTCGATGTAGTTCTGTCAGCTAGAAAAGCTATATGCTATTATTCATTGTCAAAGCACTAGACCAAGTTGTTGATTTGGCCGTGTTTTCTTGATAAAGGTCAAAACATGGGCAAAGCTGTTAAATTCGTTCTGTAGCAGTGGAAAACTTGAACTGGAGCTTATGTATAAGGTTCAGATGCAATGCTATGAGGATGCGAAATTGATGAAGCTATTCCCGGAGATTGTGAAGTCTCTCTATGACCAGGATGTCCTTGCGGAAGACACAATTCTTTACTGGTTCCGCAAAGGATCAAACCCAAAGGGCAGGTATGTGTTTTCTCTTCATGTTTTTGCTTTCATATCATTGACATGTATGAAATATCATCTGTGGTTCAGCTTAGGCCCTAGCACGAATGTTTGGAAAGTGTGTGAAAACCATTTTTATTGCCATTATCTTCTCATTTTTGAACCCTTAGCTTAATATACTTCTTTTTCTCCACATCCCTATTATATTCCTATATGTTTCATATCTGAGCTTTTAAGAACGTATGGGGATATAATTGCAGGCAAACCTTCGTGAAGGCCCTGGAGCCCTTCGTGAATTGGCTGGAGGAAGCCGAAGAAGAGGAATAAGCGCGTCGATAATAATATTGTTATCAACAATCAAGAAGTTATGATAATTAACCCTGTTATCTTTCCCTTGTCTTTATTAAGCTATATGTTTGCCGGATTCTTTTGACATTTGGTGTGTGCCTGTTAAAATATTTGCTGCGCTTGTATGCTAAGCTTAATGGATTATTAACTTAAATAAAGAAATATGGTGCTCTTTGTACCATTTCTGTGGTAAGTCATGGGCTCTTCTGCATGTGCTTTTGTCTAATCCGGTATTACTTGTCATTGCTTTGGGCTGTTTAAGGAGTATGCTGTGTTGTAATAATCGGATTCGACTAGCATACCGGTTCGGACAAAGAAATTGAACCGGGAATTAGACAAAAAATCCGCGGATGAACTGAGTTATAAAAAATTTCAGTTTTTATGATTTATTATTATTTATCAATTGTTGTTGAAGTGGAAATTGCATTTGCATGTGATTTTACAACTTTGGATATTTTTCCATATTAAAATATTTGATAGTTAATGTGAACCATTTTGGAATTATATCCGATTTACTAAGAACAAGTGTAGCTACATGTTTTGTTTGATAAAATATAAAATATTTTTATGTTAAATCTTTTTGAAAATGAATCTTTTAAGTGGTGAATATTTAAATAAAATGCATTTGTTAAATAAAATAGAAATCTATACTAAAAATGAATATTTTTTTAGACAAATAACCATGTTAATAATAAAACAAACAAAGTTAATTTAAATTAATATAACTGTTAACAAAAATAAAATAAAATAATTTTTTGAATAAATCTTTTGATATTGTTAACAAAATTATGGGAAAAAGGTAAAGAAACACACTATAAAGGGATTTTTCCCCAAAATCGGAACCCCATCAACAAAAATACCTACTTTTAATTTAATTCGTATTTTAATGACATCTCGTTTTAATATTATTAATATTTTTAGCATTTTATTTTTTAATTGTGTTTTATTTTACTTTTAATTTTAATAAAAATAAAATAATAAATTTCGTTTTTGAAAAGTCATGCATTTGCATCATGTTGTAAATATTTTTCTAACTTGTTTTATCTTTTTATTTTTCGGTTCTAAGTTTTTACGGTTTTAGTTTTTTAGTTTTAAAATAAAAAACGAAAAGGTTTGTGAGTTCCTCCCACACATCGTGCACTTGCATTTTAGCATAACATGAGCTCTCTACGGGCTCCGTCCGCTTAAGTGGAAGTAAACGCTATGCCTTCGTGAGTTAACTCGCCCCTCCTCAGACAAAGCTAGTGAATACTTTGGGTTACATATGACTTTTTAATGAAATATATCGATTTCGAGAAAGCTATTTGTTTAGGAGATTTGAAGCTGAGGAAAATGCTGAAGATTATGTCTCGTCTCCTAACTTACAAAGAATGATAGAACAAGAAGATAAACAGATCCTACCCCATCAAGAATCTGTTGAGACAGTGAACTTGGGAAATGAAGAAAAGAGGCAAGAAGTGAAGATTGGGACCTCCATTTCAAATAACACCAAACATAATTTGATCGCCTTGCTTCGTAAGTATAAAGATGTATTTGCATGGTCGTATCAAGACATACCAGGGTTGAATGAGGATGTAGTGGTCCATAGACTCCCTTTGAAACCGAATGCAAACCTATTCAATGAAGCTAAAACGAATGAGACACGAAATATTGTTAAAGATAAAATGAAAAAGTAGAAACAATTTGATCTTTGGCTTCCTACAAGTCTCCAAATACCTAGAATGGGTAGCTAACATAGTCCCAAGATCAAGAAAGGCGGTGAAGGTACGAATGTGCATAGATTATCACGATCTGAATCGAGCAAGTCTTAAAATAATTTTCCTTGCCACACATCGATCGTTGGTGGATAACACAGCAAAACATTCATTGTTTTCTTTCATGGATGGATTTTTGGGTTATAATCAGATAAAGATGGCTCCCGAAGATATGGAGAAAACTACCTTCGTAACAATGTGGGGAATATTTTGCTACAAGGTGATGCCATTCGGATTAAAGAATGCTGGGGCAACATATCAAAGGGCAATGGTGATGCTATTCCATGACATGATGCACAAAGAGATAGAAGTTTATGTTGATGATATGATTGCCAAATCTCGGGGGGGAAGAGAGCATATTGGGAACCTCAAGAAATTGTTCGAAAGACTAAGAAAGTTCCAGCTGAAGCTTAATCCAGCCAAGTGTACGTTCGAGACTCCTCGGGAAAATTAGTCGGCTTCATCATTAGTGAGAGAGGTATTGAGGTTGATCCAGATAAGATAAAAGCCATACAAGAATTACCATCTCCGCGTACACAAAAAGAAGTCAGAGGATTTTTGGGAGGTTGAACTACATCGCTCGATTCATTGCTCAACTTACCAACCAGTGTGACTCAATTTTCGACTCCTTGAAAACATAATCCGGAGAGTGGGACGATGAGTGCCAAGTGGCTTTTGACAAGATAAAACAAGATTTGTCTAACCTCTCGGTGCTAGTACCGCCAACTCCGGAAGACTGATAATATTGTATCTAATTGTGTTAAAAATTCAATGGGTTGCATCTTTGGGGCAACATGATGAGTCGGGGAAAAGAGAAAGGGTGATCTACTATCTCGGAAGAAGTTCACAGTATGAAGCAAAGTACCCGTCAATTGAAAAATTTCATTGTGCTTTAGTGCAGGGCGTTCAAGGCTCGGACAATATATGTTGTATCATCTGACGTGGTTAATTTCAAAGTTGGACCCAATAAAATACATGATGGAATCACTGCACTTTCGGGAAGAATGGTATGATGGCGAGATCCTACTATCGAGTACGACATTGTATATGTGAGTCAAAAGTCGATAAAGGGAGCGTGATAGCTGACTTCTTAGCAACTCGAACCACGAAAGAATATGAGCCTTTGAGATTTGATTTCATAGACGAGGATTTGATGTGCATTGCAGAAAAAGAGTGTGAGTCGTCAAAAGAGAAATCATGGAAGATGAGCCTTGATGGTGCATCGAATGCATTGGGGCATGGGATTGGAGCAGTTTTAGTGTCACCAGAAGGGAACCATTATTCGTTCACTGCCAGATTAAATTTTCTCTGTACCAATAATGTAGCAGAATATGAGACTTGCATCATGGGACTTCGCGCAGCTATTGAACGAAACATCGAAATCTTAGAGGTGTACGGGGACTCAGCGTTGGTGATTTACCAAATCCGTAGAGATTGGAAAGTGAGAGATTCGAAATTGGTCAAATATCACGATCTCATAGCGGAGCTGGTCAAAGAATTCAAAGTGACTTTTAACTACTTCCCACGAAGAAAACCAATTGGTGATGCCTTGGCCACCCCGGCTTCAATGTTCAAAGCAAGCAGAGAAACGAAAATAATGCCTCTCCAAATGAGCATATATGAGGTCCCTGCACATTGTTTTAGCATTGAAAAAGAGAGCGGATGGGCGGCCGTGGTTTCATGATATCTTAGAATATGTCAAGAATCAAAGGTATCCCGAGCAAGCAAATAAGAACGACAAAAGAACAATCAAGAATGGCGGTGGGATTTGTCCTGATGGGGATATCTGCACAAAAGAGGAAAAGATCAAGTGCTCCGAGATGCGTGGATTCTGTTGAAGCGGAAAAATACTTGAAGATGTCCATGAAGGAATTTGTGGGACGGATGCCAATAGTTTCACTATGGCGAGCAGATTATGAGACTCGGTTATTCTTGGTGACGATGGAAAACGATCGCATTAGTTACATTTGCGAAAGTGCCACAAATGTCAAATTCTGGCGATAAAATTCATGCACCCTTCACCCCTTCATGTCATGACTTCTCCGTGGCCGTTTTCTATGTGGGGCATGGATGTTATAGGCCAATTTCTCCAAAAGCTTCTAATGACCACGGTTCATTTTGTGGTTATAGATTACTTCACAAAATGGGTAGAAGCCGCTTGTTTGCTAATGTGACAAAGACTGCAGCTTTGCGAGTTCTTAAAAAGAAATCATATGTCGATACGGTTTGCACGAGAGAATAATTTGAGATAACGTTTAAATCGAACAACAAGACGATGAAAGAAGTGTGCGAGCAATTTCAAATAAAGCATCATAATTCCTCACCCTATCGCCCAAAGATGAACGGAGCGAGAGAAGCGGCTAACAAAAATATTAAGAGGATTATTGGAAAATGACCGAGACATATAAAGATTGGCACGAAGCTACCATTCGCTTTGTATGCATATCGCACATCCGCATGCGGACATCTACGGAGCAACTCTTTTCTCTCCGGTCTATGGAATGGAAGTCATGTCTGCCTATTAAAGTTGAGATCCCTCTACGAGTCTTAATGGAGTCGAAACTAGAAGAATCGAATGGGTTCAAGCTCGATATGACCAGCTAAATCTTATCGAAGAAAACGATGAAGGCAATCATCATGGACAGATGTACCGGAAGAGAATGATCACGGCTCATGACAAGAAGGTGCGGCCAAGAGAATTTCGCGAGGGGAACTCGTCTTGAGAAAGATCCTCCCAATACAAAAAGACTTTCGAGGAAAATGGGCACCAAATTGGGAAGGGCCGTACGTCATAAAGAAGGCTTTCTCTGATGGAGCTTTGATTCTTACTGAGATGGATGGGAAGGAGTTACCTAATCCAGTGAACTCAGATGCCGTGAAAAAGTACTATGCCTAAAAAAAAAAAGGGGAGATCAAGATGAAAACCCGAAAAGGGCGTGTTGATAAAAAAAAGGGGAAAAAAGAAGAAAAAAATCAAGATGAAAACCCGAAAAGGGCGTCTTGATAAAAAAAGAAGAAAAAAGATCAAGATGAAAACCCGAAAATGGCGTCTTGATAAAAAAAAGAGAAAAAAAAGATCAAGATGAAAACTCGAAAGGGCGTCTTGATAAACAAAAAAGATTAGGATGAAAACCCGAAAGGGCGTCCTAATGAAGGAGGTTCGGACAAAAGGAGCAAGACGATTTGAACGGGGAGTCATGTGGCGAGATTACAATATTTGAAGCGATCCGGAAGCTCAAATCTTCTACACAAGAAGCCGTGCTCAAGAGATCCGGATGAAGAAATGTGGAGAAGTTCATGCGTTGAATATCTAGAGCATTTGTGACAATTGAATCGCTTTCCTTTCTTTATAATGTTTTCTTTATTGAGCTTTTTCTTGTCAATTTTCTTTGCTTATTGCTTTTGAAATAAATATGAATGTGAGGTATTTCTTTCGTACCTACTTTCCTATTTTTATGCATCTCATGTGTGGTTCGTCTAAATGATAAATAGTGAAATGACATACTCTAAACAAAATGAATGTTGAGTATTACCCGGATGAGAATTTGGTAAGTGCAAGAGCCTCAAAGCAAGGACAAAGTTCAACAAGGGGCAAAAAGGTGATACACGAGAAACGCAGAGTACTCGAGGATGGGTACAAAACCTGAAAGAGAAATCAAGAATCAAGCAATGAATGCGGTCATCATGAGAGTCGTAAGGAAAGAGATATCTGACAAACAAGCCCAAGGCGTATGGCATAATCATGTAGGCATAAAGGCATTTAAGACCAAACATGTGCATATCATGATAACATCATGCATGACATATACAGTATTCCAATAAAGCAAAAGGTTTTGATGATAGCATTTGTATCAAGAACCAAGGACAAGGAAGACATTGAGTTCCACCGGATGATATGTTTTGAAATTTTGATATTTTTAAAATTATTTCATTTCATTTTCAAAAAATCAACTCATATGGCGAGAGGCGAGTTGAGCCTCGTGTCACACTATTGAGGTATTTTTCAATTTTCGTTTTTCAAAATCAACTCATATTATGAGAGGTGAGTTGAGCCTCGAGTCACACACTGAGGTATTTTTCAATTTCGCTTTTCAAAATCAACTAATAATGCGAAGGTGAGTTGAGCCTCGGGTCACACGCCGAGGTATTTTTCAATTTCTTTTTCAAAAATCAACTCATAATGCGAGAGGTGAGTTGAGCCTCGGGTCATACACCGAGGTATTTTTCAATTTCTTTTTCAAAAAATCAACTCATATTGCGAGAGTTGAGTTGAGCCTCAGTCACACCGAGGTATTTTCAATTCTGCTTCTCAAAATCAACTCATAATGCGAGAGGTGGGTTGAGCCTCAGGTCACACGCTGAGGTATTTTAAATTTCTATTTTCAAAAATCAACTCATAATGCGAGAGGTGAGTTGAGCCTCGGGTCACACGTCGAGGTATTTTTCAATTTCTTTTTTCAAAAATCAACTCATATTGCGAGAGGTGAGTTGAGCCTCGAGTCACACGTCGAGGTATTTTTCAATTTTGTTTTTCAAAAATCAACTCATATTGCGAGAGGTGAGTTGAGCCTCAGTCACACCGAGGTATTTTTCAATTCTGCTTTTCAAAATCAACTCATAATGCGAGAGGTGAGTTGAGCCTCGGGTCATACGCCGAGGTATTTTTAATTTTGTTTTCAAAAAATCAACTCATATTGCGAGAGGTGAGTTGAGCCTCAGTCCTGTGAGGTATTTTCAATTCGCTTTTTCAAAAAAAATCAACTCATATTGCGAGAGGTGAGTTGAGCCTCAGGTCACACGCTGAGGTATTTTCAATTTCTTTTTCAAAAATCAACTCATAATGCGAGAGGTGAGTTGAGCCTCGGGTCACACGTCGAGGTATTTTTCAATTTCTATTTTTTCAAAAATCAACTCATATTGCGAGAGGTGAGTTGAGCCTCGGGTCACACGCCGAGGTATTTTTCAATTTTTGTTTTCAAAAAATCAACTCATATTGCGAGAGGTGAGTTGAGCCTCAGGTCACACGCTGAGGTATTTTTCAATTTCTGTTTTTCAAAAAAATCAACTCATATTGCGAGAGGTGAGTTGAGCCTCGGGTCACACGTCGAGGTATTTTCAATTTGTTTTTCAAAAAATCAACTCATATTGCGAGAGGTGAGTTGAGCCTCAGGTCACACGCTGAGGTATTTTTCAATTTTCGTTTTTCAAAATCAACTCATATTGCGAGAGGTGAGTTGAGCCTCAGGTCACACGCTGAGGTATTTTTCAATTTTTTTTTTCAAAGATCAACTCATAATCCGAGAGGTGAGTTGAGCCTTAGGTCACACGCTGAGGTATTTTCAATTTTCAAAGATCAACTCATAATCCGAGAAGTGAGTTGAGCTTCGTGTCACATGTCGAGCTATTTTCGATTTTTGTTTTTTAATAAAGAATAAATATCGGACATCGAACAAAATTTAGTGCTTTTAAGTCTTTGCTCTATCCTTGTTTCACAATGATGAGCAAAGAGGGCATTATAAGTACTAAATTTTGTCCTGATTCGATTTCGTGTTTAATTTTTAAAATTTTAAAAAATAAAAAATAAAAATTAATTAAAAATTAAAAATTACATTTTGGCCCCAAAACTTTTCAAAATTACATTTTTACCCTAATACTTTCTTGAAATTACATTTTAACCCCAAAAGTTTTGCTGCATTTTTGATTCAGTCCTTCTGGCAGATTTGGTGATTTGGGACACCTAATTGTCGGATTTTTCGGCCACCAGCATGGGTGGCCACTCCCTCCTCAACTGCTACCTGCAAAAGCATGGGAAAAAGGTAAAGAAACACACTATAAAAGGGAATTTTTCCCCAAAAATCGGAACCCCCATCAACATTCAAAAAAAACCCACAAAAAAAAGAGAGGAAAGAAGAGAAAAGAAGAAAGAAGAAGAAGAAGAAGAAGAAGATAAGAAGGAGAGAAGGCTCACCACCGACGGGAGCCTGAGTCGACCATGGCGGCAAGGGCTAGGAGGAGAAGAAGAAGAAGAGGGAAGAAGAAGAAGAAGAAGAAGAAAGAAAGAAAGAAAAGAAAAAAGAAAAAGAAAGAAAAGAAAAAGGAAAAAGAAAGCAAAAAAAAAAAAAAAAAAAAAAAAAAAATAGACAATGGGAGTTCCAAAGAAGAAGCCCAACCAACAAAGAAGCCCAGCCCAAAAGCGAGAGGGCCAAAGAAAAAAAAGAGAAAAAAAGAAAAAAAAGAAAAAAGAAAGAAAAGAAAAAAAGAAAAAAAGAGAAAAAAAAGGAAAAGAGTCCTGGTCGTATCCATTCTTCAAGCTCGTAATTTTGAACTTTTCGGTAATTTTCTTTTACCTACTTTTAATTAAATTCGTGTATTTTAATGACATCTCGTTTTAATATTATTAATATTTTAGCATTTTATTTTTTAATTGTGTTTTATTTTACTTTTAATTTTAATAATCTTAATAAATAAAGCAACAAATCGGTTTAACACTTGTCGTTGATTTCATCGCTATATTGGGTGAATATCATCGGTTTGTGTTAAATACGATCACGCCTTTTAAAAATCAAAAATCAAAAAATAAAATAAAATTTTGAGTTTCTAAACTTTTGTGTTTTCAAAAATTATCGTATTTTAAAATTTTCGTGTTTTAAAAATTTTGTGTTTTCAAAAATTCTCGTATTTTAAGAGTTTCGTGTTTAAATTTCTTTTTTCGTGTTTTCAAAATTTTTTAATTTCAAAACTTCTCAAGTTTCAAAAAATTGTTTTAAAAATTCTTGTATTTCAAAATTTTCACGCTTTCAAAAATTATCGTGTTTTAAAATTCTCGTATATCAAAAATTCTTGTATTTCAAAATTTTAGTGTTTTCAAAAAATTAAGTGTTCAAAATTTCGTTTTTCAAAATCTCGTGTTTCAAAAATTTTCGTGTTTTCAAAATTTCCATGTTTTAAAAATTTCGTGTTTTCAAAATTCCGTATTTTCAAAAAAATTAGTGTTTCAAAAATTCTCGTGTTTTCAAAGTTTCAGATTTCCAAAATTTCGTGTTTTCAAAATTTTGGGTTTTCAAAATTTCATGTTTTTAAAAAAATTCTTGTATTTTAAAATTTCCGTGTTTTCAAAAAAAAATTTCGTGTTTCAAAAAAAATTCTCGTTTTCAGATTTCTAAAATTTCAGATTTTCAAAATTTTGGGTTTAAAAAATTTTCGTGTTTTCAAAAATTCTCGGTTTTAAAAATTTCTTGAGTCTTAAATTTTTTAAAAAAATTTCTCGTGTCTCAATCGGATCACGATTAAATATTAAATTAAACTTGTATTTTTGAAAATTAAGACAACGCGTTTAATGAGATACCAATTTTGGGCGTCATGAGGTGCTAATACCTTCCTCGCGTAACTGACTCCGAACCCTATTTTTTCTCTGAAATTTTGACACTGACTTAAACCCGACTCTTTTTTAGAAAATTAAAAATGATTTTTCTTTAAAAGAGGATTTATTAGGTGTCCGATCACACCTAAAAAAAGATCGATGGCGACTCCTTTTAAATAAAATTGAAACTCTATTTTTAAATTTTAATAATTTCATCAATTAGCCAAAGCAAATTTGAGATTTGATACATTGTATTTTGTTCATGTAAAATAATAAATTAATTAATATATATTAGATTAAAGAGTAACTTAATATTTTTTTGTTAAAGTTTTCATTTATTTTTACTGTTAAAAATAATAAATTGATTTATATACTTTAGATCAAAGAGTACATTTTTTTGTTAAAATTTCATCCATTTTAATGTTAAAAATAACAAATTGATTTATATATTTTAGATTAAAGAGTAAAATAGTAATTTCAATTAAAAAATTATTAATTTTATGTTTAAAAATAATAAATTAATTAATATACAATAGATCAAAGAATAAATTAATTATTATTTTTTAAAAAATTCATTCATATTTATAATTAAAAATTAAGAGACACGTTATTTTTACATAAATTTAAATCAATCCTAATTCTTTAATTAAATCCAAAATGTTAAAACCTTTATTTTCAAATTTCCAATCTCACGAAATTTTTTAACCGAAATTTTGTAAATCAATTTTAGGAGATAACAAAAACAATTTTTTAATTTTTCTTCCAAATTTTTACATATTTTTATTTTTCAAATATCATATACTAAATTTTCAACTTTTTTCCTAAAAAAAAAAAACAAACATATCCTCTGTTTACTAAATCCAAACAGATTTCCAGAAACTGCTACCATTGCAATATCCTTGTACTCGCATTCTCTTCTGAGGTCAGTGGAAACTGAAAAATGGCGCTCTCATTTGCAGTTGTAGCTTCCTCATCTTCAATAATGTGCAAAGCTACTAACGCCAATAACCATTCGCAGCTTCAAGACTTATCGTACATCAAACGCGCCGCCCTTATATCCGACAAGTCTGCTGGGTTTACTTGCCCGCACCCAAATTTTGGATGCGTTATTGTTACACCCTCGGCCGAGGTGGTTGGGGAAGGTTACTTGTATGCACAAGGTACAAGGCCGGCGGAGGTTCTGGCAGTTGAGGCCGCCGGCGAACGGTGTAGAGGCGCGACCGCTTATGTTAATATGGAGCCTGGAGATTGCCATGGGGATCACACCGCCGTCTCCGCTCTTGTTCAGGTTTTAATTGCCTTTTTTTTTCCCCTTTATTTTGGCAATCTCCAGGTATTATAGTCATTGTTACGTAGTATCTCATGGGGAAACTAAATAGCAACCACGTAGCAATGACTATAATACCAAAATTGATTTTCCCTAAAACTAGTTTACGAGTGAATGTGTTTTCTGCATTTACAAGGATCTGTCTATTTAGTTTTTATTACTAAATTTGCATTTTTTTTTTGGCATAATAAGGACTGAAATTTAAGGCACCAGGTAATTTGTCAAGTGGCTAATGTTTGATGGATCTATTTACAATTATATAATCTGCTTTGATATTTCATTTAGAGGTTTTTGGGTGCCAGAACCTAATTGCCAAAGGGACTGAGGCCTAGGTCTTAGGTGCACCGTGAACTCCTCTAGAATTAAAGATGAAGTGAAGTTGAAGTCACTATTGACTGATGAAATTAGGAGTAGATAATTCTGTAAGTTGCAGCATTTGGAAATCTTAGAGACTTAATTTATAATTCTTTTTTAAGTCCCGGTTGCTTTGATCCTGTGTTGTTTATGATTTATTTTGTTACTTATATTATGTTTCTGAATTCCATGATTAGTTTCTAGCAGTTTCTTTCCTCTGCTGTAGCTTCACTTAGCAGAGATAACTTTTTTCCCCCGTCTTTCTTTAATTTTCATATTATTATGTCAGTTGCCAGATCATTGATATTCTGTAAATTAGGCAGGGATCACAAGGGCTGTTATTGGAATGAGGCATCCTCTGCAGCATCTAAGAGGAAATGCTATACGTGCATTTAGGAGCCAAGGTTTGCAGGTTGATGTTCTTGGGGAGGATATGCAAAGTAAACTTGTGGAGGTATAACTTTTAAACTGCATGTCGGGCATGTTTCATTTCCACGTTTTTTATTCTTTTGCCTCACAAATCCAGCTGGGTAGAGTTTTGATTCATCAAGTTATTACCATAGTAATGTACACATTTCTTTCTTGTTTTCTCCACTTATTTAATCTGTTTTCCTCCCTTATTTGGGATACGATGTTCTAACAATGATTTAGCTTGCATCTGCTGTCCACCTGCACGCGTTTCTCTTATTGGAAGACTTATTATGCATACCTGTAGCTCCTTCCATCTTTTATATCTCTGCAACTGATATATCTGGATCATAAGTATTGTTTCATCATTATGGTTTCCTTCTGGATTATGTACACCCTTGATTGATGTCATACTTGATCTCCATGCCTCTACCTTGTCAGAGGGAAAGGAGAAAACCGTTATCTGTAACTGTTTGAAGAATATAAGTGTTCTGTTTGAAAGGTTTCAAGTTGATTAGCAGATTCAAAGCCTATGCTGCAATCTTTCTTTCATCACTTATGATGAATAGAGTTTGTTGATAAACGGTCTCTGGTTTACTGATCTAATTGGGGTTATGTATTCTATAAAACAAAGTTTCAGGAGAAGAAAGGGAATAGCATGTCTAATGGGAATGCATAGAGTTAGATGGCAAAATATTGCTGACCAGGGATTGCAAGTATCCAGAAGATTATAGTTTGTGAATCCTTCAGATGTCTTTGTGTTCATCATCTATTTTTTTGCTGGTCTATCAATATTATGATTTGTTCTTGTATTCTAATGCTGCCTATCAAATGAAAAATGCTTTCCATTATACTTAGTATATCAGAACTTCGTATTGTAGGAAGCTCGAAAGGCATGTCTCCTTGTCAACTTACCTTTTGTTTATAGAGCTGCTTCTCGTGTTCCATTTTCTGTTCTTAAGTATGCAATGACCCTTGATGGTGAGTATTATGCATTAAATAAATTTAGTCTTTGTTTTATCCTTCATTTTTTTCTTTCACTTTAATTGAAGGTTGTTAATTGTTTTCTTACTTTTGAGCTAGCTGTTAAATATATGGGTTACTTCAGACAGTGTTTCTTGGATGGAATAGGTAAAATAGCTTCAAGTAGTGGACATGCAGCATGGATAAGTAGCAAGTTGTCTAGGAATCGAGTTTTTGAGTTACGGGGTAGAAGCGATGCCATTATAGTTGGAGGGAACACTGTGCGTAGGGACAGTAAGTATCATGAACACCACCTCTGCCCCTTTGGTAATAAGGTGACGGGTTAAGCTCAGAATGTTTGTGTATTCCCTTCTAATTCTTCTATTTATGTAGACCCAAGACTGACAGCAAGACATGGAGGTGGGCATATGCCAATTCGAATTGTACTGTCTCAATCGCTTGATCTTCCTGAGGAGGCAAATCTTTGGGACCTATCTGATGTATCTACTGTAGTTATAACACAAAGGGGAGCAAGGAGGAGTTTCCAGAGATATCTTGCATCTAAAGGAGTTGAGGTAGTGGAGTTCGACATCTTAAACCCTAGGGATGTAATGGAATATTTTCATGACCGTGGATACCTCTCCATTTTATGGGAGTGTGGAGGAACTCTAGCTGCATCTGCTATTTCATCGGGTGTAATACACAAGGTTATAGTTTGGTTTTTAATTTTTATTTTCTTTAAAGGTTCTGCTGGATAGAGCTAATCATTTGGAATTCTGTGTAGTCTCAGACCTTTCTCTTTCAATAGGATATCAATTCTTTCTCTGGCTCTTGTCTGTGTTCAGTATCCACATTATGGATTATATGCTTTTGCCCTAAAAATTGGGTGAAAATGTCATTCAACTGATAATAATAGTTTATACCCCAACATCTCTGTCTAGAAACCTTCCGACTTCTTCAGGAAAGACAACTATGTGCCAGTTTAAGTCTTTCTATTGCAAGTTTTTGTCTGTGTTATGAATCAAGGATTCCTCAACCTCTTAGGGCATAGAGATTTAATTCCAAATATTGCTTCTGCTACTTTTCGCTTATTCATTTATCATTTTGGCCTTCTGGTTGTAGGTTTTTGCATTTGTTGGTCCTAAAATTATTGGTGGGAAGAATGCTCCTTCTCCTGTGGGTGAGCTTGGGATGGTTGAGATGTCTCAAGCACTGGATTTGATTGACGTTTGCTTTGAGCAGGTTGGTATCTTGATTGTTTTGTCACTATTATTGGTAAATGTATAAATAGAGTAGTGACTTTATAACAGCAGCATCAACTATAACAATGACAAAAGCAACAGCAAGAAACAGGAAATGCTATTTTAAGTTTGATGAAATGATTGGTTTATTTCATCAAAGCATTGTGTGGTAGGATGAGTTGGGGGCAAGTCAGAAATTTTAGTCTATTTCCTTTTTCCTCAACTAGGTCAGGTAAAGTGTTTTTCGAGATCAATATGTCCCACTTTTTATTTATCTGTGTATTTGTTTCTTAAAAGTTGTGAGGGAAAGCGACATTTGCTGGGGGGATGACATAAATTACATTTCATATTATTCCATGTTCTGATTATGTTTCCTGTTTGTTGTCTTTGGGAATATGAAAAATTGCATTTCAAAGTTCAAACTAATAAATGGAGATAAATGGGAACATGTATTGCTAGGTGGTTGTGGTGGTTCTTGTTATTATTTTTATTATTATAAGTTCAAATATTTGAGCAAGTATGATTGCTATTATGACCTTTCCTCTGCATGCCCCATTTGGATACGTCTGTACGGCATATTTTTCTGACTTCATATTCATATTTGTGTTGCATCTTTTGCTTCTTGCATTTGAACGCAGATTGGACCTGATATGCTCATCAGTGGATTTCTTCAGCCTATACCAGATTTAACGCCCACTATTCCTTCAGAAGATGAAACCTTTGCTATTGACCCTACTGTTGCTCCTTTTGAGACGAGCATCATATTCTTCTATAAAACATGGGATTATTATGGCGCCTTCTCAAATTTTTCTCCTCATCCAATTCAAATGCCCGATGAAGATGGTAATTATGTCACTTGGTTTAGCGTAGAGCATTATTACCAGGTATTGCCCATTATTTGGAAGCTCCATTACACCTAACCACGTTTACATTCATTAAAGCTCTCTAGTGCTTTTAGGCAAACAAGTTCATCGGAGTCAGCAATCCTCTAGCACAGGATTGCGTAGACAAAATAAAATCAGCAAAAAGTCCAGAGGAAGCAGCACGAATGGGAAGGCTAACACAGCGGCGACACCCTCATCTGGTATGCTTAACTGAAAAATTCGAACATTCTAGTCCTTATTAAAAACTCATTCTAAATGTTACAAGAATGCCTATAGTTTCTAGTTTATTGTTGTATGCCCGGTTTTGGAGGAAATTAGTAAGCTCCAACATGTGTGTTCCATTTGGGGTGGTTTGGATTGGTCTATACAGGGATGACCAAATCTGCTATTCATTCTATATAGCATTCAATTATGGACATCTAGTGGTTCTGGTTTTTAATCGATTAACAACCATTAAGAGTCCTAGAAATTGGTTTTGGCACAGAACGATACACTGTTATTTTGGAGCTGCAAAATTCTGAAAATTACAAGTTATTCCACTTTTAACACTTTTAGGAAGTCTAGGATCCATCTTCTATCATATCAAATTGTTTATTAAGGCCAGTTGGGTCAAGGTTGCCTATCTGTCAGACTCTGACCACCTCTGGATTATGTTACTTCATTTCTGTTGAACTACTCGTGTCCAACACTCGTGTCCGACACACGGACATGACCTTCAAGGATCCACCAAATACATGAAAAAAATTGGAGAAATCTGACCGTACCTGTATTGGATGTATATTTGTCTCCGACACTTTTAGAAGTCTAGGATCTATCTTCTATCTATTATATCAAATAGTTTATTGTGCTCTATTTTTATTGAATAAAGCCAGTTTGGTCAAGGTTGCAAATTTGTCTGGCTGACCACTTCTGTGTTATGTTACTTAAGTACCCATGTCTGACACTCGTGTCCAGCACATGGACATGAGGATAGAGCCTCCTAGGATCTTCTAAATACATGAAAAAGATTAGAGAAATCTGACGGTACCCATATTGGACACGTCTACGACACTCACACCCGAGTCTGATTAACGTAGCCTTGGAGATTACAGTTTTCCCTGACGGAGCTAAACGATGCAGGTGAGATCTGATTGGGAAAGTGTGAAGATTGATGTTATGTATAGGGCACTAAAATGCAAGTTCTCGATATATCCTCACTTGAATTCCATGTTGCTATCGACTGCCGGCTCGGTCCTTGTTGAAGCTTCGCCTCACGATCTTTTCTGGGGTGGTGGGCGGGACGGCGAAGGCCTGAATTATCTTGGCAGGCTGCTGATGAAGTTGAGGTCAGAGTTTCTTGGTGAATCATCTGCTGCAAGTGAAAACACCTGCATAGCTTTATGATGTACATAAAAAGAAAATAAATGAAATTGATCCTGCATAGACCCACATTTTGATCTGTATTGTAACAATATATATTATACAAAGAAAGTTAAGTTTTGAGTTAAAATTATCATAGTATTGTTTTCGGTTGGAAATTTGTTTTCTTATTCTATCAGAAAATGTATTCGGTTTTGAACTTATTCAATTTGATCCCTTTAAGTTGACCATTAGTTTAATCATTAAGTATAATTTAACTGGTGTACAAGTTTAAATATAGCACAATAGGAATTACACGCTCAGATAATTGCAAACCAAAGTAGCTTAAGAATTAGTGTAACTCCAATTTGTCAAAGTAGCAAAAAGAGGTAGGCATTAGATGTGAAAATATAAAGGGTAGATTTTAAGGAAATTAAGTACAATTATAATCATAAAAATACATATTCAATAACTATAATTACATTCAAATTAATCCAAACCATAATTGAATTGATCATAAAAATATATTCGGACTTAAATAATAATAATAAATTAAACAAATGAGATTTAAGTCCAAAATAAATCTAAAAGTACCTAAAGAGTTAATGTATTATTCAAGCCTAAACTTTGCAATCATTCTCTTGAAATTTCTAATGTGAGAACAATTATTAGGTTTAAGAATTTAAAGCCTAAAATAAAAATAAAAACAAGTACAAAAATTGCCAATTAACCTAAAACTAATTAACATGGCTCTCTTAACAAATTAAAATCTATATAAATTAACCCTAATTAATTTCATTTCTACCCTTTAGCAGCTTCAGTGAAGAGCCAAAGCGGAAAACCCTAAAACAAAATGAAGTACAACCCTCGCGTCTCCTCTTCACGGCGCAAGAACCGTAAGGCCCATTTCAAGGCGCCGTCAAGCGTCCGCCGACTCCTAATGAGTGCTCCATTGACATCGGAGCTGCGGTCCAAGTACAACGTTCGGTCCATGCCGGTTCGCAAGGACGACGAGGTCCAAGTCATACGTGGAACATACAAAGGCCGGGAAGGGAAAGTGGTTCAAGTATACCGTCGCAAATGGGTGATCCACATCGAGCGAATCACTCGGGAGAAGGTCAATGGGTCAACCGTCAATGTTGGGGTCAACCCTTCGAAAGTGGTGATTACGAAGCTGAGACTCGAGAAGGACCGGAAGAGTTTGTTGGACCGGAAAGCCAAAGGAAGGGTTGCCGCCGATAAGGATAAAGGTACTAAGTTTAGTGCTGAGGATATTATGCAGAGTATTGATTGATTCATTAAAAAAAAAAAAGGTTCTTTTTTATGTTTTGCGAATTTCAAATTTTATCAACTTTTGGATGGCTTAATCTTATTATGTTATAAATTTTGTGCTAACGATTTGGCTTTTTTTTTTTTTTCTTATTTGAGTTTAATTCTAAAGAAGAAACTGAATTTGATTCGATAATTATTAAATCGAGTTTAGGTTTATAGTATAAAATTATATTTTTATCGTAGTTATTTAGAAAAAGTTAAAAGTATGAACAGATTTAATCGAGCTTCTATTTAAGTTTGATTTTGAGGAGCTTCATTAAGTTTTGAGCTAAACTCGAGTTTAAAAATTGATTTTCGATCGAGTTGAAATCCAATATCTAGCATTGAATTTTGTGTTGAGCTTGAGCTCTCAAATTTGTTACCATTTAGGTTTGGTTTGACTTGATTATACCATTAATTGCAAGACCAATGACTTTGTATTTCGAACTAAGCTGAAATAATTTGGCTAAATGCTACAAATTAGGTTAAACTTGCCTGATTCGAATAAGGGTTAAACATTTCAAAATGATTAAATAAGAGTCAAATTTTGTTTAGGAGTTTAAATACGAGTTTTTACAGTAAAAGTATCATGAATGCTCATGAAGTTATATTATTTTTCTATTCATAAAATAAATAAATTAATTTTATACATCAAAAATAAATTGATCTTTCTATTAAAAAGTTTACCCATTTTAATTTTAAGCCAACATGATATATTACGTGTCATTATTTAGTTATGTAAAATAGATGTAATCAAAAAGATGTTCAACTGTAATTTAAAATATAGTCAAATAGCATATGTATTGCTTACTCATTTGGCCTCCCAATGCTAGGGGTGAATATCTGACCAATTGCTTCCAGTGCTGTCACATCCCAACTCTCAGCATGCCGTACAATCTGAAATTAAAAATCAACTTAGTTATACACAAATAATCAAATAATGCCATTGACAAAAAAGTAAAGCTTTTATCTTACTTTAAGCTTCTCATCCAATTCATAGATGGTGCTTCCATTAACTGAAATAAGAGGCCTCCATGGAAGCTTCAGGTAGGTTCTGCAAATAAAGATACATATTAGCTCAAAAGTGACATGATACTGCTCAGCAGATATCCAACATATTTAAATAAAAGAACTTAGAAAAAGGATCATTTTTGAAACATATTCATATTCGATATAAACGTGGAGTCCAAGTAACATAGATATTAACCAAAAAAAAAAAAAGTTTGGCATGGATTCAGTTATCTCTAAACAACATCTACTTTTGTAATAAGCGACTTAGATATAATACAGTTGAACCGAGAATTGACTGGTATGTCGGTCCGGATGAAGGAGTTGAATCGGTTTTAAGCAAATCTATTGGAATCAATTGAATTGGCACTTGAATTGTTTTTATAATTATTTAATAATTTTTTTTTAATTTTTATGAATTTTTAATAATTTATTTAATCAAAACTGGACGGATAGACAAATCAAAACCTAACGGTTTAATCGCGTCGACCACCAGTTCTGTTATAGTCTTATTCGTAGGCATTGGCTTCCTTAGAGTGATTCAGACACATTGGGATACTATGAATTGCAGCAAAACCAGATAGGATATGAAAGTGAAGCACCTTAATCTCCAAGTTGCCGCTACAAAATCTGTTTCCATGTTGGCACCCTGCAAATAGAAAGCATATACCTTGTCAAAGGAAAACATTGGGAGGATCAAAGGAAGCAACCCAATAATGCAAATTTATAAGTAGCTGAGAGAATAAAAGCACAACTCAATGCCTTCTTGAAGAGACATTTTAAATACTAGGGTTCTAAAATATATTCAAGGTGGAATCCTTCTGTCTGGAGTAATGAAGACTTATAAGGATGTATTTAGTGCTTAGGGCTCCTTGATATCCACTAGGTAAGTTGGAAATAGTGCAGGTGGTTTAGCAAGTGTGTGAATCTTGGGTTTTAAATGTAAATGTACACCTTTGAACCCAAGCTTAACCACCTCTGTTGCTTTCTATTCAAGCCATGAGATCCATGGATCTCATAGATAAAGGTTCTGCCTAAGCATTAAGGAAAAAAGGTTGGCTCTATGAAGGCCTTGAAACAAGGCGGTTCTCGTCTCGCAGGTCTTTTCGAGGTGTGAGCTTCTAATGATCCATATGAGATAATCAGAACTAGACCACATAGTATCTCTACCACTGGATCGAAAAATGGCTCTAGCTTGAAAATGAGCTAACTGCAAATTATCTTTTATATATATAGAATTTATATATGTGTATATTCAGTTAAGTCGGTTCCAAATAGTAAAGAATGATTTACCTTCTCAATCTTTTGTAATCTAATTGAAGGGCTGTCAAAGAAAGGAACAAGCAATTTCAAATTGCGAGAATACAGCTCCTTACCTGAATTTACCATAGACCATAAATTTTATTTAAATTTAAAACAGTCGAAGGTATTTTACCATGATTGATAGAAGAATCAAATTTTAAACTGTAAAAGCATCATGCATGCACATGAGAGTGAGATGACAAGTAGCATTATCTAGGTATATCAATTACCAATTGTACTCCAAGGAGATTAAACAACAAGAAATGACAATAAACTGATTTCATGCTGATATATGTTCTATTTTTCATATATACAGAAGTAAACGTCCTTAATTGTTGGAGATATGTTGGAACAAATAGTTATATCAAAACTAAAGCTACTCATCTGTTTTAAGCAGACGGGTTCATTTAGACAAGCTAGCCAGTACAAACAAACATATAGTATCCCAATAAATAGTTTTCACAAGAAAAAGGTAGTGAAACCTTTTCGTTTTAATTCTCCATCTTCAAAAGCATCACTAAGATTCTTATGTAATATATTGTTGTAGAAATTCTTGTTAGTAGTTTTCAATGTTAGTATAAAGACTCATAATGAAGAAACATAGATTTTCTAGAAAGTTGCTATGTTATGGGAAAATGTAACTTGTGCCATAAGTTATGTATTAAGTGAGTTTCTTTGATTAAAAAACACAATGTGCCTATATAAAACAAAATAATGTTATTTTCACTATTCTGTTTTTGTTGTTTTAAAACTTGTATTCCAGAGACAAAATTAAAGCCTTAACAACAATGAATCAAGCTTCAAGACTATTTCTTATTTCTCTCAATTTTTCTTTCTTGCACCACAAGTTTTCTAACAATTCTCTACAGAAGTTTTGACAGTTTAGCTACGCACAACTCAATGCTCAATGGATTTATTCCATCAAAACAAAATGTATTCAATCATTGAGTTTCAGTATATCTCAAAGGTTTTCGCATTGATAACTCCTTAGCACACCTACTAAATGCTATACCAAGAGCAATTAAAATCTTAAAGAAAGTGACATTAAAGCATGCCTTAAAAGCCTTATTATTCCATTTTCGAACGTTCTAACAGCATATGTTGCATCTGAAGGGGAAACTTCCGTTTTTATTAGAGTTCTAGTCCATTGCACAAAAGTTTGCATACATTTCCAATTGAGTGTCAAAAAAGACATTAATAAACATTCCGACATGCTAGACACAGCAATATAAATCCCCATTTATGACATGCAACTTTGATTCATCTAACCTCGGAATCGAATAGTTGGATCTTCAAAGAGACAATCTTCAGCATAGATTGAAGAACTGAAATTTCCTGAACAGTAAGTATAAAATACACCATTTTCAAATAGATTAATTTAAGTAGCTACAACACTGGTAAAAGTACCATGAAAGCCCTCGTGCTTGGAGTCAAATTGTATTTTGCCTCTTTTTCTTAAAAAAATGGGCAAATTAGGCCTCTACTTTAGATTGAAGAGTAAATTAATTGTTTCTGTTAAAAAATTCATCAAATTTTACTGTTAAAAACTAGCGTGCCTGATGAAAAATCAGATTGTTACACATGGTGTGCCATGCTACCTCATGTAGATAGGACCAATTTTTATCAGTAGAAAAAGATGTAATTTTTAATAAAATGATTAGTTTGCTTTTTATCTAAGTTTCAAAAACTAATTTATTTATTTTTGGAGTAAAGGGTGCAAAATACAATATTTAGTGCAAAGGTAATTTTACCTTACAGCACGAAAGGTAGAAAACATAACAATGGCTATCTTTGGCTTTTGCTATTATCCTATTACCATTTGCCTATGGATAGTGATTGTTCAAGGACGCAAGAACAGTAAGAAGTCTATTTAGATACACATATTTTTAATAACTAAAGAAAATCAACAATATAAAACATCTTTCGAGAAAGAAATCACGAAAATCCCCGCCCCCCAAAAAAAAAGAAAAAAACAAACCTTGCAAGATCATTTGAAATTCGCAACAAAATTAGCAAAATAAAGAAAAATGAATCAAAAGTATACCCGTAACAAAGTAAGCATTCTCATAATCAGCTTTAAGGATTCTTAAAACATCATCAATATCGGAGGCTGAATTTTCATCTCTGTCCTCAGTCTTCAATTGGTAATCAGCTCTTCAAGAAAATCAAGATGGTAAACAAAATTATCAGATCATTTTTAACCTCTAATTTTATTTTGCCTTTTAAAAGAAAGAAGGGGTGGGGGGGATAAAAGTTAAATTACCTGTTGCCCTGGGCAGAAGAAGAAAAGAGCCTAAGCAACTCAGTAACACCACTCACTGCCAGTCTTAAAAGCGGCGGCGTTCTAGTTTTATTTTCATTTTCCGGTGAAACTGAGCAGCAACACCACCCTGCTCCGCCGTGGGCTCTCTGTAAATTTAACGGTGATTGAGTGGTGGTGCGATGGAGATGTAGAATCGGATTTGGACCACAAATTCCCGCCATTCCTATCTCCCTGCTTATTATGGGCGTTTATTTTAATTTTTTAAAAAATATTACGAAAATTACAAACCTCACTTAGAGTGTCCACTAAAATTATGCCACGTAAGCAAATTGAAATGAAAAGTGAGAGCTAATTTCACTAGATATCCCCAAATTATGATCTTCATTTTAAATTGGTCTCTAAATTTTAGAAATTTCTAAGGATATTTCTAAACTTTCGATATTTTATCAATCGAGCCCTTTCGCTATTAAAACTGTGAGTTTTGTTGTTAAATGATATGTCAAATCTTATGTAACTAAATTTAAAATGAAAATTAAAAAAAAAATGCTGTCAAATAACTTTTAAAAATAAAGAAAATTGAAAACAAAAATGAATGAAACTTTTAAACTAAGGTTTTAAAACATCCATTTTACCATATTCATTTTTTAATTTCATTTTAAAGTATGTTACATAAGATCTTATGTGTCGGTTAACAGTTGGATTAATAATTTTAGAAATAGAAAACCTAATTGATATAATCCCAATAATTTAAGGATGTAAATAGAATAATTTGAAACTTTAAAATAACTAGAATAAAAATTATAATTTGAGAATATTTCGCTCAAAATTTATAAACATAAACTACCTTTCACCCTGCTCCATTTTCGCAAAACATTTTAAATTGGTTAAAATGTGCTCCAAGTCTATGTACTTTTCACGTATTTGAAATTTAGTCCCTCTAATATTATTTTAAATTGCATAACATTTTATTTGGCACTTCAGTTTGGTTTCATTGTTTAATTTGATACCTAGACCAAATAGAATCATGTGACCCAATGAATGTTTGACACATATGCTCTAGTAAAAAAATACAAGTACTTAATTGGGGCACAAGAAAAAGCTTAGGTATCAAATTGAACATTAAAACCAAAATCAAGTACTTAACGAAGACAAAAAAAAAAAAAACATAAGTATCAATTTGAAAAAACTCAGGTATCAAAATGAATATTGAAGTCAAACTCATGTACCACCAATTTGAATATTGAAATCAAGTTCAAGTACCGAATAGTATATTAACCCTTTAAAAAAGAGATGATGTAATTTTTGGCCTCCAAACTTAGCAACTAGGTTCATTTTGGTACTTGTATTTTTTTCTACTTTGGCACTTGAACTTGACGACTAGGTCCATTTTGATCTCTGAACTTTAAAAATATAAAAGTTTGGTGATGTATCACTTTGAGATTGTGCCAGATCATCACTTAAAAATTTTAAAAAAATTATATAGTTTTCAAGTTATGATGTGGTATAATTAGAGTGTCGCATTTACTGTTTTAATGATTAAATTGGTGGTTGAACAAGTCAATTTCGCCTATTCCCGTTGGATTGGTTCGACCATTAGACCAACAATAATTAAATAAATAATTGAAAATCTAAAAAAGATTATTAAGCCAATTCAACCTATTCAACTCTTAATTTTCAATTTTTACCAATTTCAATTAAATTCGAGTCAATTGATTCAACCCCTTTGTTCAGACCATTATGCCAATCAATTTTCAATCCGTTTGATTTGGTTATGTTCCAATAACACTAATCACATCATCAAATCTTAACAGAATCTAAACTTAGAGACCAAAATAAATCTAACTATCAAGTTCAATGACCAAAATGGATAAAAGAAATACCAAAGTAAACCTAGTTCTATCACACTCCTGTATAGCACCCTTTCATATCTAAAGACATAGATTACTCACCTCTAAGTTCTTCTACTAAGAACTTACGCAATAAACGAAACGTGTTCGCTCTTTCAAATGCACTCACGAAATAAGTTCCACTATGATGAGTGCTCTAGATACTCAAATACGAAACCTATACAAGTCTCTCAAATATAAAAAAGTTCAAGACTTACTAACATATTAAATATTAAATACAATCCAATCCCCTATTAAACAACGATTAAAATATCGAATACAATATATTAATAAAGATAAATATAAAGTGGATTGTTTAGAGATATTTCGCCAATAGTATCTCGATCCAAACTCCACAATCCAAGTGATTCGTTTACTTGATCCGATCCAATTATCTTTATAGTCGAACATATATATTTCCACAATATCAAACATTATTCAATGCTCAACGATTTTATTTCAAAAATTACCAACTTCAAATATGACAAGTTATAAATTTGTTGCAGTATTAACCACAGTGACCACTTCAATTGACACTTTGATAATCATTTCAAAATCACGATGATAATAATATGATGAAACTATATAATTAATTATTAAATATCGAACAAGACACTTTATTAACTATCATAAGCATAATGTCGAAGAAAGAAGCAGGGGCGAAGCCAGAATAATTTTTTAGGGGGGCCGGATGAAAATTTAATTTTTTATAGTTTATATCTCTATAATTTGTAAACGATTAAATCGAATTTTTATAATTTTAAGGGCCAAAGTATAATTTTATCATTACTAATTTAAATTTTTTAAAAAATTTAAAAAACTAAATAATAATTTTATATTTTAAAAGAGGCCGGAGCCCATGCCAACTCCCCTCTGGTTTCACCCCGGAAAGAAGTAATGATTGTATCAAACAATTTAATCATTTTCAATCAAATTATGTTACATAACATAACAATTATAATTTTTCTATGCTTTGGTAGACGACAAAAAGGGTCATTTCAAGAGAATTTGGATGTCATGTGAAACATTTATGGAGTGGGTGCTTAATGGTGGACTTTCCATTACAATTAAATGCCGTTCATTCAATGATATGTAACTCGGAACACGATTGAGGTTGACAAGTTCTAGGACAAGAATGGACTGCCTGTCGAAATAATATTTTACATTGAAATTTTTTATTATTTTTATTATCAAAGCAACGTAAAGGCAGGTGATGGCGTTATTGACCAATTGATTCTCTTTGATGAATCATTAAGGTATGTAAGAGAATTTTGAAGGATAATCTTCGAGTAAATTAGTTGTAGATGTTATCTTAAATATATTACCCAAGCCTTATATATTTACAAAAAAATATCATCGATTATACTCTTATATGCATGATTACCATATATTTATGGAAAGACTCATTTTATCTGAAATTTTATTAAAATGAGAAAATATGAATTATTATCCATAATAATAACAATAATAAGAAGAATAAGAAGGGTAAATTATTATTATTTTGGGTTAATGTAGTTTTTGGCACTTAATTTAATAATTTGATTTATGGGTATATTATATCTAAAGTTATTAAACTATTTATAAGTTTATATTTTGGCCACTGAACTTCAAAAGGTTATAAAATGGTTATTGAACTATTCGAAATTTTTTATTTAAGTAACTTAATTGTTAAAATGATGTTATATGGTCTTTTTTGTTCGCATCGCCTGCACCAATCAAAAGTTCTCATTTTCCTTATTTGAATGTTTCAGGCTAAACTTGTTAAATCGAGACCACATTAATAGAATATTTAAGCATTAAAAGCTAAATTTATTATTATATCAATTAAAATTATGTACAATTTATGAAAAAATTTGACGTCGAGACTAATTGTCCTAAATTACTCACTTTCAAAATTGATAGGGATTAAATTTGCTCAATATTGAAATTAAGAGGGACTTGAGAGGTCTTTTCACTAGAAAAAATTATGACTAGTGGTTTCATCTTGGATTGGGTCTTATGAAAAAATGGTTAAAATGTACTATAAGCCTTTGTATTCTTTGTAATTTAGAATTTAGTCCCTATACTTTTTATATTTTAAAATCCAAGTCCAATTGTTAATGATCCCTTGATATTCTTTTGTTAAAATTGATGGTGTGACATTTTGAAATTAAAAAGTACTGTCATGTAATAAAAAAAATTAATGTTGTAATGAACATGAATTTAATAGAAAATTTTAATAGTGTTTAAAAATTATACTTACATTTTTAAATTTAAAAAATAGAAGGACTAAATTCCTTGAAATAAAAGTAGATGAACTAAAATTTAAATGTACTAAGAGTATGAGACTTAAAGCATAATTTCAGGATAAAGTTGGCCAAAAGTAAATATATATAATTTTTTGAGTTAATTCCACCAAGCATCTCTAAACTACGGTGTTCATTCTAAATTGGTCCCTAAACATCAAATCATCCTAATTACATCCCTAGATTATTGATTTTATGTTAATTAGGTCATTTCTTAATTAAAATATCTAACTCAACCATTAAATGACATGTCGATCTTATGTGATATAATTTAAAATGTAAAATTTAAGAAAAATAAATATAGTAACAATAGAGTTAATAAATTTTATTTTTATTTAAATCTTAAAATAAAAGCTTTATAATAATTAGATTTTATTATTTAAAAAGAAAAAGAAAAACCTCTAACTAAAGAATGACAGGTTATAACCGATAAAAGTGTTATTAATTAGGTAAAATCGGATTCATATATGGTATCAATAGCACACATAGTTATCTAGATTTGGTTGGATCAAGCTCGAACTTTAAATATTAGAGCTCAAGTTTACTTACATTTTAAATAGGTTTTTTTTTTTCTAATTTCATTTTTCGGATCGAATATTTTATTTAAACTCTCAAATTTCGATCGGTAAGTGTGGTTATCATTCATTACAACATAATGGTAAAAGTATCATGGAGGACCCTATACTAGGAGTAGAATTGCATTTTGCTCCTTCCACTAAAAAAATGAGCAAATTAATTCTTATACATTGTATCAAATGGCAAACTGATATTTTCTGTTAAAAATTTCATCCATTTCTATTGTAAAAATTGGTGTGGCTAACGGAATAACCAGACAATTATACGTGGTGTACCACGTGTATCTCGTACTGACGTACTATGACTAATTTTTAATAATAATAATAATAATAATAATAATAATAATAAACAATTTACTCTTTAATCAAAACTGTGATTAAAGTTGCAGCTCTAATATATAATTGTCGAAACCATTTTTTTGTTGGAAAACGGGCCGACTTTAAAAAGAAAAATGGAGTCGCCACCAATCATTTTTGAAAGCGTGATTGGGCCACTTTTGAAAACGCTTTGGTCTACGAATTTTAAGAAAACGGGCTCGGGAGTCGGTTACGCACGAGGAAGGATTAGCACCCTCGCAACGCCCAAAATTGGTACCGTATTGATTGATTAATGTCCTTAATATCGAAAATTAAATAATATTTTAAAGTATGGAAAAAATATTTGGATGACCCGTATTGGATATCAAAACTCTCTCGTTTCGAAAAGCTGAAATATCACGTCCAGCACGATAGGACACGATGCTTCAAACTCTCGATACCAAGATCATTTTATGATTTCCAGAATACATGTAGTACAATTTGAAAAGGGGTATTTCACTACTTGGCTAAACTAAAAAAATCGAAACCCCAGCACGATTGGGTACGATTCCTTGGATTTCCAATCATGAAATATTGCCCTTATTTAAGAAATACGATACAAAAATCTGTGAAGGATATCTAGTTATTTAGATGAACAGAAAATCGAAACCCAGCACGATTGGGCACGAATTTCTCGGACCTCCAAACACGAAACATTGCCTTATTTTCAAAAAAACATTAAAGGACATTTGGTAATCCAGATGAAAAAAATCGAAGCCCAGCCCGATTGGGCCCGAATCTCTCGAACTTTCAAACACTACATATTACCCTTATAAAAAAAAAAATCTTTATGAATTTGGTAAAAAAAAAATAAAAGCAAAAATAAAAATACGTTCCAAAATCACTAATTTACATAAAATAACAAGAACAAGAATAAAAAGATGACAGAACATAATAATGAGGAGGCTAATGGTGAATCCATGCGAATAAATACTATATGATAATTTCGAAGCTAATGAAATAAAAACAATAGTAATAGTAATAAAACATCAATGAATAAATAATAATGGTGAAGGGAAAAATATAGGAGTAACAAAAACAATGATAATAATAAATAGAAAAGAAATAATAATAAAAACATTACTAAAAAGTAAAAAAAATAATAATACTACTAGAAACAAAATGAAAAATAGTGTTGACAATAAGACAATAGTAATAATATTAAAATAATAAAACAAAGACAATAATAACATAATAATAAATACAGTATAATATTAATGTATATAAAAAAGTAAAGAGGATAAAAATAATGATACTAATAATATTAATAGTAATAATAAAATGTTAAACATAGTGGTAATAATATATATAACATAGAGGTAATAGAAAATAATAACAAATAATATTAAAAATAATAATACGATAGTAAAATAGTGATAGTAATAAAATAATAGGAATAATAATAAAATGGTCATGATAACATAGCAAATAAGACAACAAGTAATAGTGGTAATCGTAATAATAAAATATAAAATAATAATAAAAGTAAAATATACAAGTAATAATAAAGTTAAAAAACAGTAATAATAGTCACAATAATAATATTAAAATTAATGAAGGGTAAAAAAGGATGAATTTGCAATGCGTACCTAATATGGACTGAAAACTAATTATTCCAAGCCCTAAACACTATGCCTGAATGCGGACCAAATCAAGTAAGCGCACAAACTTCAGGGCAAATTTAAAAAAATAGAAAAAATTGAAGGAGGATGCAATTAAAACAATGGCACAATAAGGAGGGCTAATCACGCAATTTACCCATTTAGGGTGAAATTGTGCATATCCTCCTTTAGAAGCCAATAAATGCGCGGGGCCCCTTGTTTTAAAGGCTAAAAAAAACCTTTCACTTTTACCTTTAGCCTCCTGTTTCAGAAACCAAAACCAGGAGTCACCCCCCCCAAATTTCCTTTCGTTTTGCCCATTAGGGCTTGAATTTCTCCTTCACAAGAAGTCCCCCATGCTCGCCATCAACGGCGGCCAGAGGAACAACAGTAAGCCCTTCCGATCTCTCTTCTTTAGTTTCAAAAACTTTATATGTCCAAGATTTCGTATTTTTCTAAACAAAGGAAAAAATAAACAAAAAACAAACAGATTTGAGGGAAAAAAGAATGAGAAACCTTTGTTTTGTTCTCTTTGATTCTCTCGCTAAAAAATGTATATATCTCTGCACAAAATAATAATAATAATCCCCGATTACACTTGTTTTGCTTGACTTTTATAGCCATATTTTACAACCGATTCCTCTCTATTTTGCAGTGCGTGCTGAGAGCACGACGCGGACGCGGTGTGGTGGTGTTATGCGCGGAAGGAAGGACGCTACTGGCGAGAGTCGTATGCAAGGGCTCCTCCGATTTACATTTTTGTTTTTGTTTTTTTTGGGGGTTAAACATTTGGGCTTTTATTGGTATTGGTCGCCAAAATTGGGCCTTATATGCCCTCTTGCTTCATTGTCGCAACGAGAATAGAGCAAAGACTTTAAAAGGACCAATTTTGTCCCATCTTGTTCGATCTGCGCCTCTCCCGCCTAGTGGAGATAAGATCAGATCTTCACCGCTCCCACTCGCCAAGGGCCAAAAGGCTTTAATCTTCGATCCGCTCCACTCCTCGCCAAGAGATAAGATCCGCCGCTTCGATCCGTTTCTACTCCGCTTAGTAGAGATAGGATCCGCTATGATCCGTGATCTTTAGCCTGTTACCCTACCGCTTAGGAATTAAGGCTCATCATCTTCGACTGCTCCACTCCTCGCCGGTGGGATAAGGTCATAGTCTTCAATCCGCTCCACTCCCGCCAGTGGAGATAGGATCTTTAGCCTTTGGCCCGCTACCCCACCGCTAGGAATTGAGGCTCAATGTTTTTGACTGCTCCACTCCCGCTCCATGGGATAAGGTCCGATGTTCTTGGCCTGCTACCCCATCGCTAGGGAATTAAGGCTCGCCATTCACGATCCGCTCCACTTTCGGTGGGATAAGATCTCGCCTTTGGCCTGCTACCCTACCGCTAGGGAATTGAGGCTCAATGTTTTTTGACTGTTCCACCTCGCCAGTGGGATAAGGTCGATGTTTTTACCGCTTACCCTACCGCTAGGGTATTAAGGCTCGTCATTCACGATCTGCTCCACTCCCGCCAAGGGATAAGATCTACTTCCTTTGCCTCGCTACCCTACCGCTAGGGAATTGAGGCTCAATGTTTTTTGACTGTTCCACTCCTCGCCAAGAGAGATAAGATCTGCTTTCTCAGAACTCCCATTAATTTTGCTACATTGTCCTCCTGGGAACCCACCGTAGAATTGATTTCATGGGGTCTATGCTTATGTCAAATGATTAGGATGTCATGAAAGATGCTCCTAACCATATGTATCATGAATGTTATGAATGGATGCAAAATGTCATGAGAATGATCCATTTTAACACTTTGGCGTCATTGCTTGTCGCTTATTAGAGTGACCCCTAACGTATGTCTTCTTTGTCCAAATTGATACCTCTAACAGAGAATCAAGATGTTGTCACCGCTAGTCCCTTTCTCAAGTGCTCCGAGCCCTTTAAGCTCAAGTTAGTTCTAAATAATTGTCATGTTTTGATTCTTGTATTATTTAGAGACTTTCGTAGTAATACACAAAACTTCTTTTGTGAAAGCATTATTAGTTCCATAATCATTATTTCAATGAAAAATGCTTGGAGAAGATCATAATAATGGACCAAAAAGAAATTAATTAGGAGCATAGCTCGAAACAAATAAGATAGCAAATGCAATCAAGAAGGAAATTTATTGGTAGTGTATTTTGGAACGAAAAAATTAAGAATGGGTAAGATGGCAATTAGGTGCCCCAGATATCGCCGATCGAGCTTCTTTGTTCAAACTTCGAGGACCATTTAAGCTCAATATGTGTTTATGGATTCGAGTACTTTGTCAATGCCCCAAGATGTAACATACTTCCTCATTGTCAATTCAAGCGTGGCAAAACTATTGTATGCCCCATCATGATTTGATTACAACTTGAGCCCTTTTCGGTTTTCGACTCAAAGCCCCTTTGGTCTCAAAGTGCCCTTTGCGTGTTTTCACCTTGGCCTCCGATTTTTTTTTTTGGATTCAAGACGCCTTTTGTGGGTTTTCATCTTGGCCCACTTTTAAGCGAAGTACTTCCGACCGAAGTCTCAGATAATTGATTTGGCGACTTTTGTTGCCATCAAAGCTCGCCCAAAAAAGGCCTTCTTTACAACATAAGGTCCTTCCCAATTAGGCATCCATTTTCCCCAAGTCCTTTTGCATATGGAAGATCTGTTTCAATACCAAGTCTCCTTCATGGAATACTCAAGGCACTTTCTTATAGTAAGCTCAAGATCATCCGCTTCGCATACAGCTTGACTATGGTGAATGGCTCTTAGCCATTTCTCGATCGATTCATCTACCATATGCAGAGTGAACCCATTCTGCTTCGCCCAACTTGGCCCGACAAAATCTAAAGAGTAAGAATTTTAACTTAGATGGGCAAGATCAGATCCATCCATAAACCAATGAGAAGGGTGTTGCCCGTGGAAGTTCTCGCCAACATTCGAGAGGCATAGAGGGTAAATGGTCCATCATCTTTCAAAATCTTTTTTGATGGTTTCTTTCTTTTCTTTTCTTCTTTCTTTCTTTTTCTTTTTCTTTTGTTTTGTTTTGTTTTTTTTAATTCAACTTGAACTCGGTTGAAATTGAACTTGATGATTGACCCTATAACTTTGTTATAGGAACCGAACCTCACTCTCTTAGTGGAATAGTTGACAATCACGAAAATGAATAGGCGTCAACTAGATACTTTTAACGAAATCATCCCCGCAACATTTATGCCCCACGATAGAAAAAGCATATAAGTCATGTCTTCTCAATTTGGCATTTACGCAACACCGACAAAATCTCTCTTTCATGGTAGCCTCATCGTTTCTAGGCATATCTTGATGCGGTCATGCAAAGACATCTTTGAATTCTTTGAATAACTCGATGGCGTCTTGCTTTGTTTTGATTGGAGGCAAGGCTTCGATCTTCACTCCTTTCCCCGACTCACAATGTTCACTAACCCTTTGTACGATAGAGTCTATTTTCATTTTGTTTTTCCATCCTTAATGATCGATGGGTAAGTTGTACTCTCGACATCTTCAAAATATTCGCACCCTTTTAGACCCATATTTCACTCAAAAGGAGTCCGTAATAACGTTGCTCATGTCCCGATATATGGGTACCTATTGTAGGTACGAAGGTAAATTCCAAAGAATAAACGATTCAAGATGATTATTTATAATGATGGATGAAAATGAAAGAACATTCCAAAGAAATAAAAGAATATATAGTATGACATGGGAAAAAATGAGAAAATATTTGCTCGACATGAAACACGAACATGCATTTTATTGAAAATAAAGATGTTTGAACATGAGCCTATTTCACAAAAGATTCTTATTGTTTCTAGGCTTAAAACAATAAGTGTGTTTTGAACATTACTCTGTTAGCTCTAAAACTACAGTGAGTTTCCTTCACACCAAATTATTCAAAACACTTTCAGTTCGTAGGGTGAACGCCTCCTAGGTTTCCTTCATTCGATCTCTCTCGAATAATACTTTGATGCTCAAGGCTTTTAACATGTCTTCTACTGTTTCTTCATTTGTCATCCCGGTTTAGGAGGGATAATTTTTGATATGAATGCCTTCGATGGAAAAGTAATTGATCCCCATTTGACCTCGGTCTTCTTTCATCGACTCACTTCCTATGGTACATACATTTTCCTCCCGCAGTTAAAAAACTCCAACTCTTTATTATCCATTAACCCAGTACTAGGGCTCAATTCATTGACCGTTGAATCTCATGGCCTTCCTTGTTATGGAACTCACAATAGTTTCTCGATTCCGGATTTACCCCTTACGCCCCGTCCGATTAAACCTCTTTCCACCATTCTTCTCCGCACTCTCTCATCGGGTTCTTATTTCGCAACGCTCAACTTGATTCTTTTTCCCGTCATTCAATTATCGCATTCATCCCATTATCAATGTGGACTGGTAACGAATTTTCTACAACAAAGCGATCATTGAACTCCACAATGCCCATTTTGATGAGCCTCTCGACTAGCTTTTTGAAAGGAAAGCAATTTATCGGATGCCCCACTATCCTCGCATGGTACTCACATTGAGTGCTTGCATTGTACCATTTAGGATATGGGGTCGCAGCTGGCTCCGAGAGATGGGGCTACCACGTGTGCATCTAATAAAGTTTTATACAACTCCTTATACGCCACCCAGATAGGAGTAAATTAGAATTTCTCATTTTTGCCTCATGTTGGGCTCTTGTCTTGGTTGCCTCACCGCCCACAACTATAACTCTCGGTTGGGTAATAGTAATGGGTTTAGGATAACCCGAGCTTACATTCCCTACTTCACTTCCTTTTTTCTTGGCTACGCTTCTTCTTGCGCTCTCCTACTCTATCTTCCCACACCGATTATGTTTCTATCATCTCGCTCGACATCACCATGTTGCATAAACTCTTAGTCGTGCCTCCCAACATGTGGTTAATGAAAGGTGCCTGTGGTATTGATGAAGAGCATGGTCATTTCTTTTCTAGTAACGGTATCGGACTCAGAATGACCTCCCTCCATCTTTGGGCGCATTTCTAAAGTTTTCACTTGACTTTTCTCCATGTTTTGCAACGTGATCCCGTCAAAGGTGCTATATCGGCCACATGGCCGTAATGCTTAATGAAAGCTCGCGCCAAATCTCTCCACGATTTGATTTGGGTACAACTCAACTGGTTGTACCATTTTGTCCGCAATTTCAATCGACTATCTCGAAGCAATGAATCAACAATCGGTCGTTGTTGACATATCCCGTCATTCTCCGACGTAACATCGTGATATGGGCCTCAGGCGCCTAGTCCCGCTGTACTTTTCAACTCGCATCTTGAACTTTGGAGGAAGTACTAAACGGGACTAGACTCACTTTCTTAGATCCACTTCGCATTGGTAATCAAGACTTTCCAATGCTCAAACTCTCCTCTAGCCATTTGCATCGATCTTCAACTCTTTTGAAGCTCGCTTACTTCTTCCCTTTCGCCACCTCATCAAGTCCGGACTATTGGTTTTATCAAATTGACTTGGGTTAGAGCTCGAGCTCATGGGAAGTTTCCAGTCTCGAGCACCGGATTGGTGCCGAGGTTTGATATTGACCGATACTCTTGGTTGTTGCACTTGGGAACTTGTTTGAGCTAAGCCCGGAGGCAAGCAAAATCTTCATTATCTCCTCCAAATCGACCATAGGCCTTTTTCCGCTTCTGTGCCCTCCACCAACAACGTGTTAGTGACTTATCATGCTTCTCCGATTCCAAAGATTTGATCCTCATATCCTCGTTGGATCTTGGCTAATCGCTTCTTGCATCCGAGCTCGTAGTTGGTCTTGCATCTCTTTCGCATTTGCTCCAACTTTTCTATCCTTTGATCCATTGCTCTCGTCTTTTCCGAGTGTAATAGCGGTGTTCCAAGATAACTATAATATGACCTCTAGTTAATAGGGTTCTTTTATGATATTAAATGCACATGATGCGATGTGATGCTATACAAATGCATGAAATGCAATGTAAATAAATGAATGCAAAAAATAAGAGGCATTGACTCTGAATAAATTTCTTTACACAAAACGGATCGCATACACGGCCTTGTCCTTATAGTCCAAGTGAAAACATGAATCCCTTCTTCGCAAAAGTCAAGTCTTGTAAAATTCCAATAGATATTTCCTCTAACTCCTTTTGCTTGATCCGGACCGCTACTCCTGTTCATTTGTTAGCTTCTTCAAAAATGTCGAGACGTAATAATCTTCGAATATTCTTGTCAACTTGAATCCCTGGGTGATAAGGTCTTGTATTCCTTCACGGATTATAAGTCTTCTCTCGTTGGATTCACTTGGACTATATTCGGATGACCGTATTATAATCCACTTTATCAAAAATCCAGCTTCTTATGACCAACTTTTCTATTTAGTAATCAAATTTGAAATCAACACCTCTTTTCTATGATGTGAATGCAATGCAATCAAAACAGTAATAAAACCCACAAGACAAGAAAAATAAATAACATATCGGGGTGACCACTAGGGTTTGACATGGTTCTACCTAGGTAGGCCCTTAAGTTTTCTACATGTGGTTTAGTTCTAAAGAAAGGGTATCTCGAACCACAGATTCCTCAATCTTCACCCATTATAGGCTCATACCGATTGAGTTCATTCAGGAATACATTTCTATGGCCACGCGGAGGTGAAACCTCACGGAACCATAGGTACGGATGTATTCCTAAGCGCCCCCAGCCCACGTGAGGTGAAAACCTCACGAAGGCATAGATTTTGCTCCCACTTAAGGGTGTGACCACAACGGTCATGCAATATGAATGCAGAGATATCCCATGTGTCTCAAACCAAAACAAATATATGACGCGACACAAACTCATGCAAATGGAAAAAACGGAAAAGGAAAAAAATATCTTCGATAAAAAGAACATTAATCAACCAATTTTACAGCTTGACTCTCTTATTGATCCCCAGTGGAGTCGCCAAGCTGTCGAAACCATTTTTTTGTTGGAAAACGGGCCGACTTTAAAAAGAAAACGAGTCGCCACCAATCATTTTTGAAAGCGTGATTGGGCCACTTTTGAAAACGCTTTGGTCTACGAATTTTAAGAAAACGGCTCGGAGTCTGTTACGCACGCAGGAAGGATTAGCACCTCGAACGCCCAAAATTGGTACCGTATTGATTGATTAATGTCCTTAATATCGAAAATTAAATAATATTTTAAAGTATGGAAAAATATTTGATGACCAGATTGGATATCAAAACTCTCGTTTCGAAAAGTCAAATATCACGCCCAAAGACGATAGGACACGATGCTTCAAACTCTCGATACCAAGATCATTTTATGATTTCCGAATACATGTAGTACAATTTGAAAAGGGTATTTCACTACTTGGCTAAACTAAAAAATCGAAACCCCAAAGACGATTGGGTACGATTCCTTGATTTCCAATCATGAAATATTGCCCTTATTTAAGAAATACGATACAAAAATCTATGAAGGATATCTAGTTATTTAGATGAACAGAAAATCGAAACCCAGCACGATTGGGCACGAATTTCTCGGACCTCCAAACACGAAACATTGCCTTATTTTCAAAAAAACATTAAAGGACATTTGGTAATCCAGATGAAAAAAATCGAAGCCCAGCCCGATTGGGCCCGAATCTCTCGAACTTTCAAACACTACATATTACCCTTATAAAAAAAAAATCTTTATGAATTTGGTAAAAAAAATAAAAGCAAAATAAAAATACGCTCCAAAATCACTAATTTACATAAAATAACAAGAACAAGAATAAAAGATGACAGAACATAATAATGAGGAGGCTAATGGTGAATCCATGCGAATAAATACTATATGATAATTTCGAAGCTAATGAAATAAAAACAATAGTAATAGTAATAAAACATCAATGAATAAATAATAATGGTGAAGGGAAAAATATAGGAGTAACAAAAACAATGATAATAATAAATAGAAAAGAAATAATAATAAAAACATTACTAAAAAGTAAAAAAATAATAATACTACTAGAAACAAAATGAAAAATAGTGTTGACAATAAGACAATAGTAATAATATTAAAAATAATAAAACAAAGACAATAATAACATAATAATAAATACAGTATAATATTAATGTATATAAAAAGTAAAGAGGATAAAAATAATGATACTAATAATATTAATAGTAATAATAAAATGTTAAACATAGTGGTAATAATATATATAACATAGAGGTAATAGAAAATAATAACAAATAATATTAAAAATAATAATACGTATAGTAAAATAGTGATAGTAATAAAATAATAGGAATAATAATAAAATGGTCATGATAACATAGCAAATAAGACAACAGTAATAGTGGTAATCGTAATAATAAAATATAAAAATAATAATAAAAGTAAAATATACAAGTAATAATAAAGTTAAAAAAACAGTAATAATAGTCACAATAATAATATTAAAATTAATGAAGGGTAAAAAAAAGGATGAATTTGCAATGCGTGCCAGCTAATATGGACTGAAAACGCAATTATTCCAAGCCCTAAACACTATGCCTGAATGCGGACCAAATCGAAGTAGCGCACAAACTTCAGGGGCAAATTTAAAAAAAATAGAAAAAATTGAAGGAGGATGCAATTAAAACAATGGCACAATAAGGAGGGCTAATCACGCAATTTACCCATTTAGGGTGAAATTGTGCATATCCTCCTTTAGAAGCCAATAAATGCGCGGGGCCCCTTGTTTTAAAGGCTAAAAAAAACCTTTCACTTTTACCTTTAGCCTCCTGTTTCAGAAACCAAAACCAGGAGTCACCCCCCCCAAATTTCCTTTCGTTTTGCCCATTAGGGCTTGAATTTCTCCTTCGCCGCAAGTCCCCCCATGCTCGCCATCAACGGCGGCCAGAGGAACAACGGTAAGCCCTTCCGATCTCTCTTCTTTTAGTTTCAAAAACTTTTATATGTCCAAGATTTCGTATTTTTCTAAACAAAGGAAAAAAATAAACAAAAAAACAAACAGATTTGAGGGAAAAAAAAGAATGAGAAACCTTTGTTTTGTTCTCTTTGATTCTCTGCTAAAAAAATGTATATATCTCTGTACCAAAATAATAATAATAATCCCCTGATTACACTGTTTTGCTTGACTTTTATAGCCATATTTTACAACCGATTCCTCTCTATTTTGCAGGTACGTGCTAGAGCACGACGCGGACGTGGTGTGGTGGCTGTTGGCGCGCGGAAGGGAAGGACGCGCTGGCGAGAGTCGTGCGGCGCAAGGGCTCCCCTCTGATTTACATTTTTTGTTTTTTTGTTTTTTTTTGGGGGTTAAACATTTGGGCTTTTATTGGTATTGGGCTGCCAAAATTGGGCCTTACAATAATATAATATGAACTTTTTTTTGGATAGCCTTTATAAATATAATATAAAATTGAGTTAGAGATCGAAGGAAAAAATTATTTAGATTTTTGTTCGTAAATGCGTGTCGTTCGAGGTTGTTTCTTAAAAAACAATGAACTATAGAAGAGAAAAGAATGAGAGCTTTCTATTAGTGTATGCGATACAAACAAAGAAGGCCATACAACAATAATTCTAACAACCTAGTGACTTAAATGAAAACTTTTAAATAATTTAATGACCATTTTGTAATTTTTTAAAGTTAAGTAACCAAAACGTAAACTTATAATATAATGATTTAATTGCATCATTAATTTGAAGAGGGATTAAATTGCTCTCAACTCTATGATATAAGGATTTCTTGAGTAGTTATTTCATTTATATTATGTTGACCACTATTAAATATGCAAGACATTAGTAGATCTCGAAATTAGTGTGTTTCGATGTTTTGTTTTGAATTTATCAATATTTTTAAATATTTTTCATGCATATAAATATATTTATTATATGCAAATATAAAATATAAAATTATTGATTAAGTTTAATAACTTAATTAAACTATTAAATTTTATATTTAATTGTAATTATAAAAAATCAAAATAAATAAATATTTGCATCAACCGATACGAACCAATATGTATTAAAACAAGTCAATATTGACCGAGCAATCATAACGCATTAAAAAATTGACTATTTAATATCGATTTAAGAAACATTATAATTTAAACAAAATTATTGATGAAGCGTGACTTCATAGATGATAAAGTTCGACCACATGATATTTTACATAAAAATACATTTTGTCACACCGAATAAAAACTCACGCAATGTTGGAAAGATATATGAGACAGAATTTGTGAAGATGTTCGTCTCCATCGCATTCAGTCTTGACCAGCGCTTTGTCCAGCCCTTTAATGTCACTTTTAACAACACCCTCTATTCACAGTTCACATCCACCACCTTACCAATGCAGTTAGGAAATTTTTTTTTATCACACGTGAAACATGTGAGTTGAATTTAAAAATAAATAAAAGAAAAAAGATCTTCTAAATTTTTGGTGAAATGATTATGATGTTAAACTCTAACTACTTAATTTATTGAAGCTGGTGAAAGCGCTTAGCTTTCAACTGTTTGGGTCAAATCAATCCTCCGACTCCGTTTTTTTTATTTGTAAAAATGCTAACCACATGTAAATTGGCAATCAAGTTGTTTTCAAAGATTTTTTAGAAATAAAATATTTAATAAAAAATTTAAAAATAAATTAAGTTCTAATTGAGATGATAAAATCGAGACATTAAGAATTATTCTGATGTTTAAAATTCAAATTTCGTCACCAGTACGTTTTGTTTAAATTTTATATAAAAATATAAAAACAAAAAAATTATCGTAATGATATTTGCTACTTAATAAAAAGAATCGACTTTTAATAATTTTTTAATTAAATTAAAACCCATTTGATGATGTTTTGATTTAGTTGTACGGTTATCGTTTTGGAAATGTTGAAAATTTTAAATTTTATTTTATGTAAACCACGTTTAAATTTTTTATTCATATTTATCCCGATTTAAGTCTTTCATTTGTAAATTTTGTTTCTAGTTTCTAGATATTTTAACTCTAAGTTTGATTATATTTTATAGGTTAAATTTTACTATTAGTTTTTATATTTTGATTCAGTTATTTTCAATCTCTTTATATTTTTTTATTTTCAAATTTACTGATTTACCAAACGGTAGTGATAAATTTGTTAAGTTGTTATGCCGTGTTAAATTGCTATTTTCTAAAAAAAAATAGATATTACTAAAAATTGAAATTTTAAAATTCAAAAATATAAAAACTAAATTTGATGAAATTAAAGTATAGAAAAACTAAGAAAATGAGTGATAATATAATTTAATCTATTTTATAATGAAATATAGGAAATAAAAAGTTTGGACAGAAGTGGAAAAAACCATCTACAAATGTCAATTTGCCCTAAATAAATTTCTATTTTCCCAATTTATTTATCTATTTTTAAAATGAAATCCCAAAAGATCTCATATAAAAAAAATAAAATTGTTGTTTTCAATTTACTTAAAAATATATTGTGTTCCAAATAATGTTCCCACTTGTCCAAATTACACCTCACAAGATGACAACAAATCCAATAATTAATTCGAATATTAGCAATTTTATCCTTTAATCCTAAATGCAATAAATTCAGAATTAGTGTTTTTTGTTGTGAACATGTGAAGCCATCATACATTTAAGACAATCAAAATAGTGTAATAATCATAACACGATATGTTTGAACATAATTAATAAATTACGTTTAATATACTTAATTATTTTTATTTGCATTTAAAAAATAACAAGATCGATTCTGGGCGGAGGAGGTCCCTTCGATGGTGGAGTTTACTGTTGCTGTCGAGAGGTGGTGGGTGGATCCACCGGATTAGTTCTCAAAAACTGGTTGTCTCGTAGAAGTAAGTTTCTACTGATTTTGTCCTATTTCGCCTTTTGTTTTTTCTAATTTAAGGATTAAATTTATTATTATACTAATTAGAATTATGTGTCATTAATGGAAAATATTAAATATCGTGATTAATAATCCTTAATCAATCACTTTTAAAATTGATAAAGATTAAATTGTTTCGATTTTTTTTATAGGGATTAATTTTCTCAATATTAAAATTGAGAGAGATCGAAAAATCTTTTGACCTTTTATTTTATGATTTAGTTTCTTTTGCAATATAATTAATTAAATTGATTTATTATTACATTTTTAATAAAATATATTTTTAATTTATTTAATTAATGTAAAATAATATTATTCAAACTACTTTTTTCTTATCCCACCAACGACGGGTTGATTGTATATATTAATAAAATTATAGATTAATTTTAATTTAATACTAGAAATATAAAATTTAAAATAATTGGTGAAAATAAAAACATAGAGAAAGATATATTAAAATGACTAAATTAAAATATTATTATTTATATAATTGTTGTGGTCATCTATATAGATTTTAACTATTATGCCAAAAAAATATTTTAAATGTTAAAAATGTTAATTTTTATAAATAAAATAATAAATATTCTAAAATCTTAAAAATTTTGAAAAATAAAAAACATGTTTTCTAAAATTTTGGGTAAAAATTCAAACTTATTAAAATTGCTAATATTTAAAAATATTATATTAAATTTGGATATAATATATATATATATTGAAAAAAATAAAAGTTAAAATACATTAAAGTTTGAAAAGAAAACCTTCAAACACTCTGTAATTTTTATCGTTTTTCTTCCAATTTTATATCATATTTTTAATATTTCATATATTTTAGAATTATTAATATTAAAATAAAATTTTGGAAAACTTTTATAATTTTATAATTTTTGAATATTAAATTATTTATAGTTTGTTTTAATTATATTTTAGATGTGGGAACAATTTGAAAATTTTTCATTTTACTAATAAAATAAAATTTATCTATTTATTTATACTATGATAAATTAATTTGCATTGTTTCATGAGTTAGCTTAATAATAAATTATTTAAAACTTTTAATCAAATGAAACTTAGTCCTTATATTCTTCAAACTTTTAAAATTTAATCATGTTGCTTTTATTTTTGAAATTTAATCTCGAAAACTAAAATCGATTGATAATTCTATTAACTAATTTCCTTTAAATTTGATTCTGTTATATTATAATATTCAAAATTCTAGCTTTAAAATACTAAAGCCTAGGGATGCTCAATCGGTTAACCGACCTGAACTATCATTAATTGAATTAACCAACCCTTTTAACTCATTAACCGTTAATCTGAATCAATTTTTTTAAAAATTAATCGAACCAAAATTTTATATATATTTTATTTTTGGTTAAAACAAGTATAAAACATATAAAAAATTAACCGACTTAACCGACCGATTAATTTATATTTCCAAAAAATTGACTAAACCAACTGAATACTTATATATTATAATATTATTTATTAAATTCGGTTAATTCGTTAACCGACCGATTTCGAACCGAATTAACCGTTAACCGAACTTCCAAAAAATTATTAACTAACCCCCGATTGAATTAATTCGATTAACCGACCGATTAACCGAATTAATTCGGTTTTACCCGAAATTTGCACACCCCACTAAAACCTAGTTGATAATACATATTTAAATTTAATAGAAATTATATAATAGCGTTACCAATTGCACTTTACTTTTAAATCAGCTTTAAAATTTTTAAAATTTAAAATAAAATGTAAAGTTTTAAAATAAATAAATAAATATTAAAGATAATTAAGCATAATTCAAATCTAGTTCTCAAAATTTACATTTTTGTCAATTTATCTTATTTTTTGCTAAATTTAGTTATTAACTTAAAAATAGTAAAATCATTTATAATAAAAATAGAAATATTGAATAAAACGTTAATCTTTTAACAATGTCGGTGTTATAACCTCGTATAGCAATCCATGTATATTTTTATACTAACATGATATTATTTATTTTATATGTCACATCAATAAATAACTTGAATATTATAAAATATTTATTTAGGTCAAATCAATCCTCTAACTCTCTTTTTTATTTGTAAAAATGCTAACCACATGTAAATTGGCAATCAAGTTGTTTTCAAAGATTTTTTCTAGAAAAAATTAAAAATAAATTAAGTTTTAATTGAGATGATAAAATCGAGACATTAAGAATTATTATGTTGCTTAAAGTTCAAATTCAATCATGTGTACGTTTTATTTAAATTTTATATAAAAATATAAAAGACAAAAAAGGATTATCGTAATGATATTTGCTACTTTATAAAAAGAATCGGTTTTGATAAATTTTTTAATTAAATTGAAACCCATTTGATGATGTTTTGGTTTAGTTGCACGGTTATCGTTTTTGAAAATATTGAGAATTTTGAATTTTATTTTATGTAAACCATGTTTAAATTTTCTATTCATATTTATCTCGGTTTAAGTCTTTTCATTTGTAAATTTTATTTCTAGATATTTCAACTCTAAGTTCGATTATATTTTATAGGTTAAATTTTACTATTAGTTTCTATATTTTGATTAAGTTATTCTCAATCTCTTTATATTTTTATTTTAAATTTGCAGATTTACCAAACGGTAATTTGATAATTTTGTCAAGTTGTTAAGTTGTTATGCCGTGTTAAATTGCTATTTTCGCATATTATTAAAAAAAAATCAGTTTGCACACAAGTAAAAGATTAATAATGTAATTTAACCACTAGATTTAATTGCTACATTTTAGGTTAGGATTGAAATTTTAAAATTTGAAAATACAAAAATTAAATTTGATGAAATTGAAGTATAGAAAAACTAAGAAAATGAGTGATAATATAATTTAATCTATTTTATAATGAAATATAGGAAATAAAAAGTTTGGACAGAAGTGGAAAAAACCATCTACAAATGTCAATTTGCCCTAAATAAATTTCTATTTTCCCAATTTATTTATCTATTTTTAAAAATGAAATCCCAAAAGATCTCATATAAAAAAATAAAATTGTTGTTTTCAATTTACTTAAAAATATATTGTGTTCCAAATAATGTCCCCACGTGTCCAAATTACACCTCACAAGATGACAACAAATCCAATAATTAATTCGAATATTAGAAATTTTATCATTTAATCCTAAATGCAATAAATTCAGAATTAGTGTTTTTGTTGTGAACATGTGAAGCCATCATACATTTAAGACAATCAAAATAGTGTAATAATCATAACATGATATGTTTGAACATAATTAATAAATTAACGTTAAATATACTTAATTATTTTTATTTGCATTTAAAAAATAATAAGATCGATTATGGGCGGAGGAGGCCCCTTCGATGGTGGAGTTTACTGTTGTTGTCGAGAGGTAGTGGGTGGATCCACGGATTAGTTCTCAGAAACTGGTTGTCTCGTAGAAGTAAGTTTCTACTGATTTTGTCATGCTTCGCCTTTTATTTCTCATTAAATTTATTATTATGCTAATTAAAATTATGTGTCATTGATGAAAAGTATTAAATAATCACTTACTTTTAAAATTGATAAGGATTAAATTGCTCCGATTTTCTTTTGAGAGGATCATTTTCTTCAATATTGAAATTGAGAGATATCAAAAGATCTTTTGACCTTTTATTTTACAATTTAATTTCTTTTTGTAATATAATTAATTAAATTGATTTATTATTACATTTTAACTAAATATATTTTCTTAATTTATTTAATTAATGCAAAACAATATTATTCAAACTACGCACGGGTTGATTGTATATATTAATAAAATTATAAATTAATTTTAATTTAATACTAGAAATATAAAATTTAAAAGAATTTGTTAAAGTAAAAACATAAAAAAGATATATTAAAATTGAATAAATTAAAATATTATTATTATATAATTGTTGTGGTTATTTATATAGATTTTAACTATTTTGCCAAAAAATGTTTTAAAAATTTTAAAAGTTAATTTTTATAAACAAAAATAATAAATATTCTAAAATATTAAAATTTTGAAAAATAAAAACATGATTTCTAAAATTTTGGTAAAAATTCAAACTTATTAAAATTGCTAATATTTAAAAAAGGATAATATTAAATTTGGATATAAAATATATATTGAAAAAAGAAGAAGTTAAAATACATTAAAGTTTGAAAAGAAAACCTTCAAATACTCTGTAATTTTATATCGTTTTTCTTCCAATTTTATATCATATTTTTAATATTTCATATATTTTAGAATTATTAATATTAAAAATAAAATTTTGGAAAAATTTTATAATTTTATAATTTTGTGAATATTAAATTATTATATAGTTTGTTTTAATTATATTTTAGATGTGGGAACAATTTGAAAATTTTTCATTTTACTAATAAAATAAAATTTATCTATTTATTTATACTATGATAAATTAATTTGCATTGTTTCATGAGTTAGCTTAATAATAAATTATTTAAAACTTTTAATCAAATGGAAATAATAAAATAAAATTTTAAATTATACCCTTAGTCCTTATATTCTTCAAACTTTTAAAATTTAATCATGTTAACTTTTATTTTTGAAATTTAATTTCTCTATTTATTGAAAACTAAAATCGATTGATAATTCTATTAACTAATTTCCTTTAAATTTGATTCTGTTACATTAACTAAAGCTTAGGATGTTCAATCGGTTAACCGACCTGAATTACCATTAATCGAATTAACCGACCTTTTTAACTCCTTAAATGTTAACTGAACCGAATTTTTTCAAAAAAAATTAACCGAACCGAACTTTTCGATTAATTCGGTCGGTTAACCGAAATTTATATATATTTTTATTTTTGGTTAAAATAAGTATAAAACATATAAAAAATTAACCGACCGATTAATTTATATTTTCCAAAAAATTAACCGAACTGACTGAATAATTATATATTATAATATTATTTATTAAATTTGATTATTTCGGTTAACCAACTGATTTCGAACCGAATTACGAACTTCCAAAAAATTATTAACCGACCTCGACGGAATTATTTCGATTAACTGACTGATTAACCTAATTCGGTCGATTAACCGAATTAATTCGATTTTACTTGAAATTTGCACACTCTACTAAAGCCTAGTTGATAATACATATTTAAATTTAATAGAAATTATATAATAGCATTACCAATTGCACTTTAATTTTATATCACTCTAAAATTTAAAAAAATCTAAAATAAAATGTAAAGTTTTTAAAATAAATAAATAAATATTAAAGATAATTAAGCATAATTTCAAATTTAGTTCTCAATATTTACATCTTTTGTCAATTTTATCTTTTTTTTAGCTAAATTTAGTTATTAACTTTAAAAAAGTAAAATCAATTATAAAAATAGAAATATTGAATAAAACATTAATCTTTTAACGATGTCGATTGTTGTAACCGTGTAACAATCCATGTGTACTTTTATGCTAACATGATATTATTTATTTTATATGCCACATCAATAAATAACTTAAATATTATAAAATATTAAAAATATAAAAATAGAAAAGTTCATTAAAAATTCAAAAAATAGTATAAAGTACATGTAGATTGCCATGCGGACGGTCATGTTTAAAAAATTAACATTTTAGTGGTATTTACATTAAAAATTTTAATTGACTCTTTTTAAAATATTAATGGTTAAATTTGACTCTTATTTAAAGGTTGAGTATAAAATTAGCTTAAAAAAAGAATAAGGGCAAATTGATGCAAAATGTAAATATTAAGAGTTAAATTTATTATTAGGCCAGTATAATTATAATTATTTTTATATTTTAAAAATTAAATTATTATTATTTAAAAAATAGAAATCAATGGATTAGATAAGTTTTCCTTATTTTATTTTGTACATTTAAAGAAGGATTGGGGGCATGTTGGTTTTGTTGGTAGTTGCGGTTATTTCTCTGTGATTAGTACCTGCTGCCTTTGCCTTGTTCTTTCTTTGCTGTTCCCCTTTCAATGCCATGTTCTTCTTTCTCTCTCTAAAGCCCCAACTTTCTCTCTCTATCCTTTTTCACTCGCCCTTCTTTTTCTCTCTTCTTTTCCTTTCCCATTCTTTGTCTTAGCCCCATTTTTTTGTGTTTTTTTTAGCTGATCTTTGTCCATGGATTTTGATTAGCTTTTCTGTTGATTTTCTGGGAAAAAAGTTTTGATCTCTTTTGGGTAGTTTATGGTGGAAATTATCAGCACCTTTCTCAATTCTTTTTTAATGATTAGTAAATTGACAAATTTATGAGTTTTTTTTTTTTGTTTTAAATTATTTGTTTTCTGATTAAGATAGGAAAAAAAAAAACCCAAATTTAAGATTCCTTTTTTTTTTTTCTCCGTTTTTCAAATTATAAAGTTTTTCAGTCATCAATCTTTATTTGTTTCTTTTTATCTTTTGGCCGATTCTGAGATTTTTTTTTGTTTTGTTTTTTATTGGGAAAAAAACCACTTTATGAGATTGAATTTGTTGATTGATGTGATCATTTAGATTGAAACAAGAAAAAGGGTATCTGGAAATTGTAGTATAAGATCATTATTTTAGTGATTTGAAGGGCAAAAAACAAAACTCAAAAAGGGTATGTTTACTTAGCGGTGATTTCAATAGGGTTTGCTTTAAGATTTAGAATTTTAAGGTGTTTGAAGAACAAATTCAATATCAATCATTGAATTGAAAAAAAAAAAAAAAGAATGTAACAGAAATTGAACATTAGCTAGAAAAATAAGAAAAGGGGGTGTTTGTTTGAACAATTAGTGACGAATCCATCAAAAGAAACAGGGGTTATTACTGTGTGGCTGGTCTGGATTGCATATTAAGCATTATCAGGGCCCTCAGAATGGGGTCCTGCTTTTCTGCTGAAAGCAGGAGCCCTCTCCCTGGTTCGCCTTTATCTCCACATTTGGCGAACATGAAGAAGAGGAACTCGAGGAAGAGACTCGGTTCTCGAGGCTCTTCCTTCGAATACCGTAAGGATGAAGCGTTGCATAGGATTCCAGGGAGGTTTTTCTTGAATGGGTCCACTGATGTTGCTTCACTCTTTACTCAACAGGGCAAGAAAGGAACCAACCAAGATGCCATGATTGTTTGGGAGGTATAGCTCATTGTTTTCATCCCATTTTTGCTTTAAGATCTTGTTTAGCAATGAACATTTGATTTATATGGTTGGTTTTATGTATGATGTTTCTTTATCTATATAGCTTTAAAATCAAGCAATTTTATCTTATATCTCTTCTTGTATGAATGAACTACTTGCCAACCCCATGGTGTTGGTATCTTTTAATGTTTTAACTTGGTTTTTTTGCATTAAAAATCTTGTTTAGCAATGATCATTTGGTATATATGGTTATGTATGGTGTTTACTTGTATATATAGCTTTGAAATCAAGCAATTTTATCTTATAATTGTTCTTATATGAATGAACTGCTTGCTAGCCCCATGATGTTGTAATATAATTTGTTGGTATCCTTTAATGTTTTAACTTGTTTTTTTTTTTAATTAAAAATCTTTGTTCCTATCAAGCAATGGTCATTTGATATATGGTTGGCTTTGTGTATGATGTTTCCTCTTGTATATAGCTTTGGAAGCAAGCAATTATATATCTTATAATAAAATTTGTTGGTATTTTTTAATATTTAACTTGTTTCTATCAAAACAATGGCCATTTGATAAATATTTGACTTTATGTGTGATGTTTTCTTGTATGGCTTTGAAAGCAAGCAATTGATCTTTATACTTGTTCTTGGTGTTATAATATAAAATTGTTGATATCTATTAATGTTAATTTATGATTCCCCTTTTTTCTTTTAATTTGTTTATGTAGCCTTTTAGGTTCTTTGTTGGTTTTGCGACACTTTTATCTTTATTTTAATGATGGAAATCTCATGTGAGAGAGAGGAAGAACCAAGGGTGAAGCCAGAAAATTGCTTTAAGGGGGGCAGAGATGAATACAAATTTATCATTATACTAACTTGTAATTTTTATATTTTGAAGGGGCTACAAGGTATAAATTTACCATTATAATGTTCCGTTTCTCATTTATCAATGGCTGTTATTTCCCAGAATTTCGGTTCGAGAACAGATACGGTATTCTGTGGTATTTTTGACGGGCACGGTCCGTACGGTCATTTGGTAGCAAAGAGGGTCAGAGACCATCTTCCATTAAAGCTGAGTGCTCATTGGGAAGCTAATGTATCCAGTGAGGATGTTTTTAGAAACTTCGGTTTAGGAAGCATGACCTCTGAAGATGTGTCTCTTTTATCGGTCAACAAGGAATCTAGGCCTTCCATAGATTTTCTGGAATCAGAAAAGCACCCCGATATCTTCGAGACGCTTAAAGAGTCTTTTCTTAAGGCTTTCAAAGCGATGGACAGGGAACTTAGGGTGCACCCGAGTATTGATAGCTTCTGCAGTGGGACAACGGCTGTAACTTTAGTCAAGCAGGTATGCAGCTGCAACTTTTAAAAGCTTTATTCGGAAAATCATGTTATGATGTGTTTTGTAGTTAAATCATAATTGTCTTGGCTTTTTGTATAGGGTCCATATCTTGTCATTGGAAATCTTGGGGACTCTAGAGCTGTGTTGGGTACGAGGGACAAAAACAATATGCTTACTGCAGTTCAGTTAACTGTCGATCTCAAACCGAATCTTCCCGGTATGTTTTTCGAGTTAGTTATATGTAAGTGCACGCTATTAGCAACTGCATTCGTGTTTCTTATTATATAAAACCGATAGCGATTCTCTTTTTGGAACTTTTGTGTATCCGCACGTGTAATAGAATTGTGTCATGCTCTCCATAGCATTTCTCATGCCAACGCATCTTGTTATAATTTGTAATGTCGAGCACGTGCTGAATACTCTTTTTTTTACATCTTTACAGCGGAAGCAGAGAGGATTCGAAGATGTAAAGGTCGTGTATTTGCTCTTCATGATGAACCTGAGGTTACCCGAGTTTGGCTACCAAACCATGATTCACCTGGCCTTGCCATGGCTCGGGCTTTCGGAGATTTTTGCCTAAAGGATTTTGGCCTGATCTCGGTGCCCGAAGTAACTTATCGGCACTTAACGGAAAATGATGAATTTGTTGTCTTGGCTACAGATGGGGTAACGAGAATTTCTTATTCAAGATATCAAATGTCATTCGGTCTGTGTCTTGATTTCTAACGGTTCACTTCAATATTTTGCAGATATGGGATGTCCTTTCAAATGAAGAAGCAGTAGAGATTATAGCATCTGCCCCAGCTCGTTCCTCTGCGGCTCGAGCATTAGTTGAGGTAGCAATCCGAGCTTGGAGATATAAATACCCAACTTCAAAAGTCGATGATTGTGCTGTTGTTTGCCTCTTCCTCGATTCTAATTCGAACCATTTGTTGACTGCTTCTAATGGCAATACCGAAGTGCAGCCAACTTCAAAGGACCAACTCGACAATGACATAGAGGAAAACAATAATCTCGATGTATTGACCCCTCTCAACCAGTCCGGGTCCACCAGAACAGAAGAAGAAACATCCCTAGAAGGGAACGAAGATCCCTCGAAGCTGGAGGATATGAATTTGGACGTAGGAATAAATTGGTCTGCCCTCGAAGGGGTGTCTCGTGTCAATACGCTCGTTAATCTCCCGAGGTTTATTCCGGAAAAGGAGGAGAAGGCTGGGAAGTAAAAAGGTACCTTGCTTTTTCCCTTGGATTAAAATTTTTGTAACTTGTTTTTTCCATGCATTTTAGTGTGGGTAGAATTGGAAATTTTTGTAAATCCAGCTCTATCTTATAATTTTTATTATTTTTATCATTTCAAGGTTCATGTGTGATTTGTTGGTAACTTCGTATGCTGGTAATAAATCTGTTGACAATGAAAGCTTCTTTAGGGTTTAAATTGAGATGATATTCCATCCTCTTCTTTTGTTTTTTGCTTTATTTTTTGAGGGTTTAAATGTGCCACAAGTCCCTTCTATTTCATCGAATTTAGTCGGATTTCAAAATTCAGGTTAATTTTTATTTGTTAAATTTTCTTAATTGCATGGGTATGAAGCGAGTTTTTTGTTTTAAAAAATGGTACAATATTAAATTTAATAAAAAAATTCCTGAATTTTATTCAAACTTTTTTTTTTTAGCTTTTGCAGTGTTATTATACATGACACCGGTCCATTATATTGTTTTCTTTCTTAATTTTTGAAACTATAGGAGGATATGGTTAATCTTTTGAGATTCTATAATAATTATCAAATTTCAGTTTTGGTCCTTATGTTTCACTTAAATTTGAGATTTAATATTTGTATTTTAATTTGATTTAATTTAGTTCTTTAATTGTTTTATAATACCATTACTTGATGTAAGTGAGGGTTTTTTTTTTTAAATATCACGTCGAAGATATAACATCTTTTAAATTTTACACCATAATTTAACTCAAAATAATTAAGTAGTTAAAAGTATTGGTCTTATATTTTTGCATATTTGTTTTAACAATTGGATTTAAAGTTTGAAAAATTTACCAAATTACCTTGAGCTCCTAATTAAAAATTGTGTTGTAAATTAACTTGATTAAACCAGAGAGTAAAAAGTAAAAAAAAAACCCAATGATATTATTTCATTGATTTTAATTAGAAAAATGGGGGAAAAGAAAAGGGTATATTTGGAGATTGACAAAGGAGTGCTATCTTTTCTTCAATTTCATCCTCATATTGGTTTATGATCCAACCATCGGCTGTAAAAGTCTAATGCTTCCATTGGCTTGTATTCCGGCACTGTATGCCCTGCCCCCTGCACATTTAACACCTTTCATTTCAGATCTCATTTTTCCAAAAATATTTAAAATAAGACCCTGAAATAATTCATACAATCATTTTTAATAATATCGAGTAAAATATTTCCGAACCTTGATGGTTAGAAAGGTAATGTCATGGTCATATCCTTGCAAGTACCTGCAGGACATAAAGCAATATACAATGTTTAGCTCCTTGGTGAATACAAATATTAATTTTATCAAGGGATTAAAAAGGAAATTGTACCATTTTATCAAGGGACTAAAAAGCTACATATGTATAAATATAGATTAAAAGAGAAATTACCCAGAGACTTGGCCATTAGACATCCATGATCTCCATGGAATAATAGTCTTATATCCGAGTGACCTGGTCCAGGCTTGGGTTCCAGTGTATGGCACACACATATCGTGGTCTCCACTGCGATTAAAACTTAAAGGGTTAATGCACTATTGGGCCCTTAAATTATACTTTCTTCTTCATTTTGGTACCTAAACTATCATTTTTGTATCATTTTACTCAAAAAAATTATTGATATCCAAGGCAAAAATGATAGTTCAAGAACTAAAGTGGGCAAAACCGGATATGGTTTAATAGTGAAATACCTGTAAATAAGTGCTCGATAACCTTGGAGTGTTAGGGTTTTATGGTACGGAATCATACTCCCAGCATCATGGTTATAGCTTATTCTACTGGTACATAACTCCCAAGCCCCGGATACATTTTCCTGTAATGAATATCGATGGTGAAATGAATCGAATTCGCAAATTTAAGATTGTAATTTTACATTACGACCGTAATTTAAATCCCTGATAGCTTACCGGCTGGGCATGAATAGCTTGCCTAACTTTTGCATCATTCAACCATAGCGTCGCAACTTCATCATTCTACAAATACGAAAAGAACGTATCACTATATATATCATAAATAATAACTAATTAATCCCAATGATATAACTTACGAAACAGGGGACATCGCGGCCGTTCGTTTGCGCTAGTTCAGGCCATAAAGGGACGATACCATCCTTAACCGGTGCTCGAAACGGCCAAGCACGACCGAACATCCGAGTCCTCACCGGAAGAGGCTTTGATGTAGCCCCTAATTGTTGGAAGCTAACTGGCAAGCTTTTGTTCCCTTTTGAGCCTAGTTGTGAAGTAGGATCATGGTAGCAAGGTTCAAGGATGTCATAAATGTTTAGGTCTGAAATTGCCTGAAGAGTGTTGCATACTTAAATTTTCAACGATGCGACATCATTTGATAGTAAACTTTTGAAACAACAAATACAACTTTAAAATTGGTATATGATCCTAACCTCGTAAACTTTTTCTATATTTTCGTCACAAATCTTAGAAGGGTTGGAATAATTTTTCCCACAACTAGATTCAACTCCCTGCAAATAGTTATTATGCATCGTATCAGCGTTAAATTATTCGCAATAAACTCGGATTATTCATCATAATATTAATCGATAATAGAATTATATATTGTCGGTACGTCAAATATAATTTTTGGTACCTCAAAAATATCATCTGAAATAAGGGCCATCCCATGTGTAAAGGGGACTAGAGCATTGCCATCAAAAACAAGGTCACACACCCCATTTCCCACCATGTAACCCTACATATATGCATTTACAAATTCCTCAATTTTAAAGGTTTTTTTTTTTTTTTTGTTAAAAAAAGTTGTAATATGATAGAATTATTGCAATATATACCTTGAAATTTATTGTGGGCTTTGCACCAACTTTGATCCCTAAAACCATAAGGTAAATTATTATCATACTAATCAAGGTTTAATAATGCCTTACATGGACTGTCCGTAGTGGCACAAAGTGCCGATAATATTTGCAGGAGTCTAACTAAAATTTTCAAAAAAAATTAAGGATTTAATCAAAATGACGGTTTAGTTAAAATTCTGAGAGGATCAATGAGAATTTTTAAAAATGTTGGAGGGTCTAATTAAAACTTTTGGAAGGTTTAATTAGAGTTTCTAAAAATTTCGAGGGGAGATAATTAAAATTTTCAAAAATTTTGAAAGGTGTAATGAAATTTTTCCAAAATTTTGGAGGGACCAAGGTTAGTTTTGAGTCCATTGATGTTCCACCCTTGACTATGACCAGAAAGGAGATTACCTTTCACCACTTCGGAAGAAAGAGTGGGCACATAGATTCCGGCATAAGACTCTCCGGCAATATAGAACGGATTGCTAACAAACTCCGGATAGAGACCAAACCACTGTATGAAAATTTTAATTCCTCGATAATCAATCACTATATGTTAAGGATTCAAATAACGGTTGCAGCAGGATGATAAAATCGGATTTAAGTACCTTGAGGAGGAAGGCATGCGTATCGGTCGCGGTTTTATGGTCTCCGGTTATGTACTCGCTTATATTCCAAGAATAAGAGAACCCGACACCGGCCGGTGAGTCTAGGTAAATAATATTTGACACCTGGAAAAATGGTAAAAATATAATTAACAAAAGATTAAAAATACTAAGATTTAGTACTTTGGTTTAAAGGGGTGGGCCATGTAGTGATTGAACCTTAGACCAACTATACGGATTGAGATGTAATGTGGGGAGGCTTCCTTTGGGGCTTCCCTCTTGAAAGTTAAAAGGACCTGCAATGAAAATATCCCCTTTTTTTATGAGTATGAAAGAAAATTATTATAGTAAATTAAAAAAAAAAATCACACATATTAAACCAATAAAGAAATTATAATCTATATTATTTGGACTTTTCACTTTTTTTTTCCTTATGTATTTGTCTATTTAATATATATATATTCAAACACGGTAATCGTCCTTACAAAAATTCATATATAGATGTAATATTTAACGACTCAATTAACTTGTAGTTTACATGAAGTTTCGTGATTGATCTAACAGTAAAAAAAATGTTTACTTATAAAATTTGTCTGGGTTTAAGTCTTCAGGGACTTGGCGTATGTATGTGTGGTATGAATAAAACTGATTATGGGTCGGGTCACCCTCTAAATCCGAAGGCTCGTTTGTACAAATTCTTTTTATTTAGTAGGGCGTGATGCATGCCATAGGGGTGAAATAATTCAACTTGATTTCTCGTTTTCTATCGATTCTAAATGGTTCGCTCAGAAATCAATTCAAATATTTTGATATCCAATTAAAATATTTTCATAATAAATAAATATATATATATTCATATTCAACACCCGTTTCTCGGCTGCCAATCAAATTAATTGCCAGATGATATAGCATGATTGATGGGTTCATATTTTTTTTTTTTTGAGAAATTGAGGAATTAATGGCGTATGATACATAAATTTCTATACATAAAAAAGAACAGCAAAAAACTAGCTGTCCTAATTTGATAAAATTATATATAGCACTTATTTTAGGACAGATCGAAAGCAATCAATTTTTGCATCACTGTGAACTAAAAACCACACACATCTGCTTATCTATATATAAATTTGTGGCTATATATTTTTCTTTCAATATATATATATATGTATATTAATTTTCTCGCCTTAATTTATGCAATAATTATAGTTAAAAAAAGAAAAAGAAAAAGAAGAAGAGTTAGGTAATTGTAACAAAGAACAGTACCACATATTAATGGTACAAATTATCTAATATTGAAATATCTGAGAATTATAATTTTGTCTTTATTACAAAATATCTACATTAAAAGAAAGTTTAGTATATAAATATAAATATTGTCAAGTCAGCCCTTGTATTTTTCCCATTTATGAAAATGATTCCTATATTTTTTTAGGGGTTAAGATAAGAAATGTTTTATTTCTTTAAATTATTCCAAAATTATGTACATGTTAAAATTTGTTTTTCGTAAATTTATTTTTCTAAAAATTTTAGATTTTAAAATTTAAATTTAATTGTTAACAAATTTAAATTTTTTATTAAATATGACATTTTGATATAGAATAATTGAAAATGCAACATATTTATATTTAGGCTTAACCCTCGAAAGAATACTTAATTATGGTCTTTCGTAATATTCATACAGGGGCAAAGTCAAGAGGGATTGGCATGGGCCCCGGCCCCCTTAAAAGATAAAATTATTATTTAGGCCTTTAAAATTTTTTAAAAATTTTAAATTAATAAAGTAAAATTACACTTTGACCCTCTTAAAATTATAAAAATTTAATTTAATATTTTACAAATTATCGAATAGAAAATATAATTAAAAAAAAAAAAGAAGAGTGGGGGCTAAAGGAAAGTACCATGTTCATAAACAAATCCATCAAAGCTAGAACAACCTGGTCCACCATTTAGCCACAACACAACTGGATCCTTCCCTGGGTTTCTTTCTGAAACTACAAAGTAATAGAAGAGATTCTTCTTCCCTATTCTCACATATCTACAAACACCTTACGATCATTATTTTACGATTTTAATTCTCGCCGTCGGTGATTAACCGCTGTAAAACAGTAGATAAGAGATGAAAAGAAGGGGGGAAAAAAGTTACCCAGAATAGTGTTTGGATGGAAAATCACCATTGAAACCAGGTAGGTGAGTTATAAGAGAATCATTTGGAGCCGCTTCAATGAATGTACTAAAAAGCAATAACATGCAAAATGAAATGAAAGAATACATGTTTTTATCCATGGCTACTAGGCCTTTGTGCTGTAGAGAGCTATATGAACATAAAAACTTCTTATATACACTAGAAAATATAAAGAGAAAAGAGAGAAATTATGGGGATTGATTTTGATAGGGAAAAATAAATTTAAAAAAAAAAATAGAAAGAAGAAGAAAATGAATTCAATGATGGGTGCAAAAAAGGAGCTTTTAATTTATTATTATATTAAAATGGGAAAAGTCAAGAAATTGGTAAACATAAGAAGGCAAAAAGTAAAGGTTGGCAGTTGAGACAATAGAGGATTAAAATAAAATAAAATAACAATTAAATTGATTTGTATCGTTATTGTTATTGTAAGTTTGATACGTATAATGCTCTTTCAATTTAATTAAAATTTTAAAAATAATATATTTAATTTTTAAAGATATTTCAGTGAGTAAATTTAACATATTTTATATTTTATTTTATATTAATTAATTATTATAATTAAGGGAAATGATTGTACGAAACATGAATATTATCTCTTTCCAATAGTTTTATGCCACATCAATATTTTTATCCTGAATTTCAGGATAAAAATGCTGATGTGGTATAAATCTATTGAAAAATGGATACAGATGATGTGGCGTCACTGTTTCATACAATCCGTTCTCTTATAATTAAATCAGATATCTATTATTATATTTAGAGAAAAGATTGTATGAATCAGAGATATTATCTCTTTCCAATAGTTTTATGCTACATCAGTAGTCTTATCCTGAATTTCAGGATTTTAATTTGGATTTAATTTTTTTTAAGATAAAAATGCTGAAATTTAAGATGAAAATACTGATGTGGCATAAATCTATTGGAAAAGGGATACAAATGACGAGACATCACTGTTTCATACAATCATTTCCCTTATATTTAAGTGTTTCATTGAGTTGGTGTCACCCTAATCGGAAATTTACCAAAAGTTTATTTTTTTTAAGAGTAATTTTATCTTTTATATAAAATAACGTTACATATTTCTTTTAGAATTAAAAAAAATTAGAAATTTGTCATTTTTTAGATACAAACATCGCGTATTAAAAAAGGTTTAATTTGTCCCAAGTCTTTATATCTTTTAGACTATGAATTGACTTTAAAATTTTATTTTCTTAAATTAATAAAAATAATTAAATTCAATAGGTTGTATCCAACCTCTCTAAATTATGATTCTTATTTTAAATTAGTCCTTAAACTTTTAAACATTATAATTACATCATTAAAATACCAATTTTATATCAATAAAATCTTTTGTTATTAAAATATTTAATTTAACCGTTAAATGTACATAATATCTTATGTGACATAATTTAAAATGGAGATTTTAAAGAAAAATAAATATTGTGAAAATTTTATAGAAATTTTTTCGAATTTATTTTATTTTTCTAAAATTTTTGTTTTAAATTATGTTACATGAATTTTTACGTGCCATTTAATAGTTACATTAACGACTTGAATAATGAAATGACTTAATTAATAGAATATATTTAAGGATGTAATTAAAATATTTTAAAATTTAAAACCAATTCAAAATCAACATCATAATTTAGGAATGTTTTTGTGAATTAACTCATTTCAAAAATTAAAAGAGTCTATATAAAAAGTCACAAAGTCTTTAAATAGATTTAATTGTAGGTTTAAATAAAATGTTTCAAAAAAAAGGACAAAAGAGAATAATGAAGAGGCAATGAAAGGCTAATGATGAGTGTACAGTGGGGGACGTGAATTTCAAGGTGGGTTCTTCTTTTGTTTTCTTCTTTGGATTTTTTTTTTCTTTCAATACTTTTTAGGTAAATTTTTTGTAGGTAATTCTAAAATATTCTCATTTTTATTTTATTTTTTAATTTACTCAATTTAATTAAAATAATTATTCAAGTTAGTCATTGTTATAAAAATTTCATTAATTCATTAACGGATGATGCAGCTTTTTTTTAATTTTAATTAAAATTAGAGACTTCTTTATAATTAGTTTAAAATATTTTTCTTTTGATTTATTTGTAACAGAAGATTAAAGTTTCTAAGTTTTCTCTTTTAAAACAATCTAACCTCACTCTCATGAACAACATCCAGTAAGCGAGACCATTGTTAGTCATATTAGTATTAAACATGCAGGAAACAAAAATTAAAATATTAAAACTTCAAAAAAAAGAAAAGAAAAACTCTCTCAATTTATCTTCAACTCTGTCATTTCCTTTTAATTTTCAAATTATAAAAAAAAAAAAAAAAGAGAGTTGAGAATGTGGTTGGAGATCATCTGAATAATTTACCAATTGTTTAGGTTCTTCTTCCATGGCGGCAATCACGTCTCAAATGTCAAAATCTCTGATTTTAATGCTATTTTCTCTGTCGCCAATGGGTATTTTTTTTTTTAATTATAGTAAAATTGTTGATTTTGGTGTAGCTTGTTGCTGAAATATTTGATTGTGTAAATATTATTGGATTGGTAAGACTTGCTTGATTTCTTGAAAAACCGTTACCAATGGCTAAAAGGAACCCCATGGGCTAGAACGAGGCAAGAGAAACGGCGATGAGGATGTCAAGTTGAGGTTGAGAGTGGGGTTGGGTTGTTTTAAAAGAGTCAAAACTATTCTCATTTTTCTCGTTTACTTTTCTCAGGAAACAAACAAGAAGAAAAAAGAGAACTTACAAACGTTATCCTTATGTTGCAAATAAACCAAATAAAAGTATTTTGGACTAATTATAGAGAGATCCTCAGCTTTAGTCAAAAGTTAAAAAAATGTCACGTTAGCAATCTGTTATTAAAATATTTGATTGTGTAAATATTATTGGATTGGTAAGACTTGCTTGATTTCTTGAAAAACTGATTTTGCAAGATAAGCTTATTACCAATGGCTAAAAGGAACCCCATGGGCTAGAACGAGGCAAGAGAAACGGCGATGAGGATGTCAAGTTGAGGTTGAGAGTGGGGTTGGGTTGTTTTAAAAGAGTCAAAACTATTCTCATTTTTCTCGTTTACTTTTCTCAGGAAACAAACAAGAAGATAAACCAAATAAAAGTATTTTGGACTAATTATAGAGAGATCCTCAGCTTTAGTCAAAAGTAAAAAAAATGTCGCGTTAGCAATCTGTTAGTGAATTGACGGAATTTTTAACCTCGGTGACCAATTCAAACAATTATCTTAATTATTAGTCAAAAGTAAAAAAAAATATCATGTCAGCAATCTATTAGTGGACTAACGAAATTTTTAACGACAGTGACCAATTCAAGCAATTATCTTAATTATAGTGACTATGTTGACAAAAAAAAATTTAGAGTGACCAAAATAGGAACAACTTATTTTAGAGTGACTTGCAGTGTAATTTATATTAATTTTATTAGATTTTTTTTAAAAGAAGACTGTTTTTAATTTTAAAATTTATTACAAATGTTTTTTCTTTTCAAATTTATCATATATGTTTTTTAAACTTTTTCTTGATTTTTTAAATTAATTTTAATTAAATATTAAATATTTTTTAGATGTAAAAATGGCTAAAGTATAATACACATTTAAAAACAAATGTTATGTCAAACTAAAACATATTGACCTTAAAACTTAAAATACACATTTCAAAGGTAAAAAGTCTATAAATAATCATTGAATTTTCACAAAATAAAAAATAAAAAAATTCATTTTCCTAAATTTTGTCCACACAAAGAAATACTAAGAATATGCTTAAATTTTTTTATAAGGGTTTTCCGAATATACATTTAAAGAAAAAAGAAAAAAATTCTGAGTATTGGTGTATATAATTACAAATTTACAATAATTATAAGTATGAAAATATATATAATGAAGGCATTATTTTGGGTATTAAAGGGTTGTCCTTAGGAACTGTATAACAAAGTAGAGGACTGCCAGAAACAATGCAATTTGGTATACATCTCTTTGGAATCCATCGTCCCTCTGAAAGAACTGCTCACACATTATCACACAAATTATGTAAGACACAAATACAACATCTTCATCACTAAATGTTCAAATATTTTTGAACCATCGGTTTTTGATCTGATCAATTGAAAAATCAATTATCTTTTAAGTATTTGGATGGGTTAGAGCAGTTGGTTTTAAGGAATTGGGTTGGCCCGGTTGGACATTTTTCGAGTGGGGTCATTTATTCGGGTTATGTAAGAAAACCGGTTCAAATGGTTTTTTATTGATTCAACCGGTTCACGGGTAGCTGTTGAACCCCCAGTTCTAAGTCGTTTGCTCTAAAACCAGTCTAATCCCTTTGTTAGGGCTGGTGTATTGGTCAAGGTCCAACCGGCCAGTCCGGTCTGATTTAGACTACATCGAATAAAACTTGACAGTCAAAATTTTAAGTATTTTCGGATATTTGGAGAAACATACCCTATAATTCATGTATGATATGTGTCCGACATAGTTGTCGAGCATATGTACTTTGAAAAGAATGAAGAGTCCGTATAAATATAGGTTAAAACTCATCGAGGTAGCTGCTCAATCAAGCCTCATGAGGCTGTTGAGGCCAAGCAATGAGGATCGACTCAACTGCTTATGTTATTTTGACTCTTCATTTCCATAAAGTACTCATGCCCAACACCTTTGTATGATACGTTTCATTCATAAGAGTGAGACTATGATTCTCCGAATCTATCGAAAAAGTTAAATATCTGACACTCACCCTTCTACATAGGTGGTGAAAGGAGGTTGCATTTTACTGCAATAACTTAACTCACCTTAGTTGGGTCACCGGAGGGGTCCGGGTAAACCTCTGTGTTCTCTTGCTTAGTTGAAAAACGAGTCGACAAGTCCTTGGCTCCATCGGCTAAGTCCTTTGCCGCTTCGACGGTGGCAAAGAGACGACGGGATGTCCAAAAAAATGCCTGAGCAATGATCGATGAAGATGATAAATCCCACAGCTCTTCATGTTCAATCACCTGCCCACTAATTTGGTTCAAAGTGAACTGCGAATTAACTCTAATTATCAAATCACCGCCTATGCCAGCGACGAAAGACTTGGTTTTCCTTGTATCGTCCATTTGATGTTGAGTATGCTCGTCGATAGCATCACCATTTCTTGCACTCTCTGTAGTAATACGAGCAACAAAATATCAGTAATTGAAAACTGATAGTACGTTAGGACACATAAAAGTTTACGTACCACAGTTGGATTTTCTAAAGCACCGGTTATCCAAAGTGGTCTCTTATACTTCTCACGGCCAGTGAAACTTCGGACTGGATCCTGCATTACAACAGTGCCATTAGTATTCGATGAAACGTAAATGTTTGAACACGACAAGGAGAACAAAACCGAGCTTTAAAGAACCTTGTATTTGACAGAAACAGAGTATGTTCCGAGTGCACGGTTCCCTTCTCGGAGCTCTAGGATGTCACGTACGAGTTGTCTTGCCGTTGATTCGACTAAGGGACTACTAATGCATTCGAACTCGTTGCAAAGCTCGCCGAAGTCCATCCCGTCAACAATCTTATCGCTTTCCAATCTCTCATTGGTAGGATCAGTAGTAGACACTTCAGTCCTGCTAGTTTCATTTGTAACTGCAAGACATTGGAAATAATCAATTCATGTTTTTTGTACTACATAAAACACCTTGAATTGTTCAATTTGACACCTAAATTTTTTTTGTCTCAATTTGGCACCTCAGTTTTTTCAATTTGATACTTATGTTTTTTTCTTTATCCAAATTAAGTACTAGAGTTTGGCTTCAATGTTCAATTTGATACCTAAGCATCTTTCTTTGTCCCAATTAAGTATCTATGTTCTTTTTTGCTACAGCACACTGTCAAAAATTCATCGGGGCAAATGATGCCGTTTGTTCTGGGTACCAAATTGAACATTGAATCCAAATTCAGGTACCAACTTGAACATTGAAGATAAACTTAGTACCAGATGGTATATTAACCCTTTCAAAAAAAAAAAAAAAGTAAGACTAAACATTGTTTTAGACTCGGAGTATACAGTAATACATCATATAAGCAGTAAAACATACATATTTCACGAAGAATCCGAGTAATATAAAATAATCGAAGAAGACGGCAGAACAAAGTGGATTCTAGATTAAAGTAAATAAATAAACCACAGACCTCTGAGTAGAAAAGGGTGGTGATGATGATGAGGATGGTGAAAAGTGAAAAGGGTTTTGGGAATCCGGAGGTGGGGATTGCGGCGGGAACCGGCGGAGGCAGAGGCGGTGGGCGGGAGAGCGGAGGAAAGGGAAGCAGAACTCATATCTGTGTCTTTTTCTCATTCTGTTTCAAGAATGAGTGGCTTCGGGGGCTTCAATATTTTTTTCGATTCCTTTTTTTTTTTTTTCCGATTTTGTGATTTTTTTCAGTTTTTTTTTTAATCTGCGGATAAGGTGCGATGAAAATTGTCTGTCGTTTTGAGTTCAGACACGTCTACTTGTTTCATTGTGGTCGTCTTTGCTCTTACAATGGGACCTGCCAGCCAATGCTACTTCTTCATTCTTTATTTTCTAGTTCTATTAATTAGAAATTTTGGTTTGGATGGCGATGTGTTTCATACGGTGAGGTTAAAAATAGCGGTGGCGGTGAGATTAATTCAGAAGCGGTGAGATTGGACACTATAGCGGTGAGATTAAAAAGCAATGATGGAGTGTGTGTTTGGATTCAAACGCATTTGTGTGATGAGTGAAAATAAAAATAACCATTAAGGACATCATATTAGAATTGATATATAATAGTTGTTTTAAATTATTTTACTTATGTAAAATTATTAAAGTATGTGAATTTATGAAATCATTTAATAAAATATTAAAATGTATCTTTCAATATTTTATTATAAATATTTTAATAAATTATATAATCAATTTAAATTATTTATTAGATAAAATAAAAATTATTTTTAATTTTTATAGTTAAATATATTTTATAACAAACAGCATTGATCACAAACTTCAAATAAACATGTTAATATATGAATTTGCATCAACAAATCATCACGGCATTGTTATAAAGAAAGGAAAAAGGTGATTGCTACATACATCATATTCTTCAAATTCATGGTCCTCAATGGTCACAATGCTAGGCACGACACTTGGGGTGGATGAAGCAAGTCCTGTGCTTCTTCCCATGTGAGCCTTAACTCCAACGCATCTACACTATGCATCAACAACCTCTTACTTTTGGATCCAATATTTCTAGCCTTCTTCTTCTCTGCATTCATTGCTAGTTGATGCACGAAATTCTCATTTGCCACGACTCCATGGTTCTCATCTCTCGCAACTAATATTTCCATCGGGTAAACCAAAATGTTCAGACGAGCATTTCCAAGAAGATCCTTTCCTCCTTTTGGGGTGCGAAAAAGACCGAGTAAGCACTCACCGTAGACAAATACTCAATTAAGTTTGAAAATCTTCATAATGATTCCAAAAGGTTTGCATGGAGCTTGACCTGTATCGAGTTTGCCGCCTTAGGAACCCCATAACAAGTTTACCCCAGGATCTATTCGACTAAATGTAAGCGCAGCGGGAGAAAAAAATTATTACTAGTAAATAAGAGAAAGAAAACTTTAGAGTCGCAATGCAAGTTGACTTCCCACTAGCATTATAAAGCTATCAGATTATCAAGGAAAGAGGATACATAAATACACTAAAGATCTCAAAATTAATAAAATTTCACACAAGGAAGTCGACATATAACGTGAAACAAACAATCCAAAACCATGAAGCACACAAAAAATGCAAAGCGGGGAGGAAAAGAAGAAGCAAGTACTAGTTTTGCTCTTCATTCTAATGGAAAAGAATGTCACACAACCTAACTGGAGAAATCTAGTGTTTTCTTTTCTGTTCCACATCATAAATAACTATTACAAAATGAATATAGATGGAGAGCAATGTTATAACTTTCATAGCTATGCATGTACCATGAGGAAAAATAAAGTTCCTCAAATAGGATGTAATACCTAAAAACATAGAAGGACATCCAAGCTATTAATTGAGTCAAGGAAACTAACTCTAGACACGACATAAAAGCAACAGATTGAGACATCTACAAGGGATTACGGTCCATATAGAGAAACCAAGTGATGGAGGGTTTTATCCCTTTAAGAATCATAAAGGACAGTTCCTAGTTATAGCCTCCACAACTGAGATCCTTTAAAGAAAATTATCTTTTAACATTTTGAGATAAAGACACATAATAGAAGTGCATAAAATGATCACTCTTAAGGCTTGAACCATTGTCTTTTGTTCTCGGATCTATAACCTAGAGGTACATTTCACCAAGCAAATTGCATTCAAGTTCTAATTCTTGGGAAGTTGTTTCATTAGACATAGAATTATTCCCACTACAAAACCACCGAGCTATTCTCAGACAGAGCACCATTAAAAGGATTCCTTTTCTATCACAATAAAATTATCAATACAAAATCAAATAAGGAACAATAGCATAGATATCAAGCAAGATTATACATCATACTCTCAAAGAAGAAAGTAACAGATTATACCGATGATCGCTTCTTTCAGTAGTTGCATGGACTAGATACAAGGAGTAACACCTCCAAAACATACATCCTACTATTGTTATTTGGCCAAAATCTAAACTGAAATGTCCATTCTTTCCCATTTACATCTTGAATCCTTAGAGGAAGGCCTTGATTGTGAAATTGGAGGAAAATATGCTGCATTGATTTCTAGTTCATACAAATGCAATGCCATTACAAGAATAAAGGGTAGATAGGGGACTTTGTTGCGAGAGGTGGGGTGCAATGAAGAGGCACGAAAGTGAGTATATTGAAAACTTACTTGACACATGCTTTTGGGAGCACTAATCGACCAATTCGACCAGCATCATTGTGCATGAGAACCTTCTCAAACAGTGGCACAATGATAGATAGACCAATGGGAAATTTTTTGTTTGTTTTGCATAGTAATTAAAATAAAGGGCACACGGAATTGCAGTGCAAATGCTAATCGGATGTCGAATTCAAAGATTATAAACATGGTGAAGTAACCATCAAAATCATCCCTATGGCTATGTTTATTGACAAAATAGCCACTAATTTGATTCGAGTAGCAGGAGGCGATATTTTTTCAATAAATTCAAGCTATTTAAGAGATAATCAAATAGTAAGAAACTCGTTATCCATTAATTGGAGTTTCAAGTTCAAATATTGTAGATAAAGAAGGTAGTAATAATGGAACTTTATCTTTTGTTTAGAAATTTAATTGATTTAACTCGAATTTAATCGAGACTTAATGTAATTATCGTATCTGAAAGAACATTAAAAAAGAGTAATCAAATAGGTGAGGAAATATCGGACATTGGCAAAAGGAAAGTGTATAAAACCGAACTTCTCACGGTTCTTTCTCGAAGCGACATCGAGGCATATTCTCTTGATCACAAGCCTAGTTGACAAATTGCTCCATTTATCATAATTCTTCAAATAATCATATTGCTCGGGCGGTAGTTGACGAAGAATTATTCAGGACCTCTTCCTGTTGGCCTTCTTTCTCGGCGATATTCGTGACAATGAGACCATGTAAGATTCCACAACATCAAATTATCGAACTTTCTTTATCCCTTCACATTAGTCCCATACTTAAACAAAATGTAAGGATTGAAAAGTTACCAATTGTTCTTTACCGAAGCTTGAAATTGTCATTTTCTTGCTTTTGCCTTTGTCCTTGGCGAAAGTTCCGATCCCGCAAGTCATTTAAAAGCCACGGAAATCCTAAAAGGAAGAAGAACACAAAGAGAACCGGATGATAACTAATAAGAAATAGTATTTCAGAATCCAAATTCCAAAGGTCAAACCTTTAAGCTTGAATACAAATCAACTCTTCTATCTAATTAACTTAAACAGGTCCTCGAGTAAAGCTCAATTTCCATAATGAATTCAACAAACTAAAGCAATAAATGTAAAAATCATAGAAAACATCTTTGGGGAGCCAAAAGTACCATCTTTTGGGCTTCATCTCGAACCTTTGAATGAAAATGAAAATGAAAATGAAAATGAAAAAGAACCCATTAAAAGCAAAAAAAAAAAAAAGTAAAATACCATGGCTTGATCACTACCAGTGCTTGCTTGCCATCGAAAAGATTAGAGGAAAAGTTGGCTAAGGAAGATTACGGAAGAGTGCGGAATTGCTTTGCTCGTTAAGTTTTCGGTGAGCAAACTTGAACCATAGTCGACGAGGTGACAAAAGTTCCTTTGCATATGGAAAGTATGGGTATTTTTGTTCGAGGAAACACCAATCGCTCACCGACCTTTACACTCCCGATTGATTTTTGAGACGGTCACGGTGGATATGAATTTTCATGAACCTTGCCGGTGAACCAAACACACAATGAAGTGCGGTGGCAAACAATTTTTAGGCCAATCTCACCACACTGAGGCAAATGGTGAACCAAAGGGCCCTTAGACTTTCTACTTCCAAGATCCAAGTATACCAGACGTGGGTGGTTCTTAATAAAATTATAAACCCGTTTGATAGGTTCGATGGAGCTTAAATTTTATTAAAACCCAATTTAGATTATAGATGTTAAATTGAGTTAGACTCGGTTTATATTAATTTTATTTTATCTTATTTTTATATAAAAATTAAAAATATATAATATATTAAAAATATTAAATAAATTAAAATAAATAATTTTAACAAATTAAAAATAAATTAAAAAAATTATACTTTTTAAAAAAATTATACTCCAATAATATTAAAATAGATGCAACTTAACAAGCAAATACAATATCCAAATAATAACAACAATAACAAAATAGTGAAATTACAGTGAAACAGTAAGAAAACAGCTACAAAACAACAATTTTTTTTTAACAAATTTGGGTCTGGGTTAAAAACGCTTACATGAGGCTCGGCCTCTTTTCTAAACGAGTTTTATTTTTTGTCCAAACTTATTTTTTTGAGCTTATATTTTTGTCTAAACTGTTCCACTTTTAAGACAGGCTGGATAGCCCAGCCTATGGACAAGTTTACTTCCAACATTATTAAATTATCAGTAAATTAATATTTTGGTCATTTAACTTCAAAAAATTATAAAATGATTATTAAATTATTTAAAAATTTTATTTAAGATACCAAACTATCATGCAAAATATAATTGAACAAGGAGAATTTTTTATTCAATTAATAATTAATAGGAATGAAATATGAGTAAGCATACTGGTCAAAAGAAAAATAAAAAATCAAATGATTTTAGATATTTGTGTATCAATTTTAAATATATATAATTAAAATATTTTTATATTTTTTCATAAAATAATTTGAATTCCATTAATTTGATTAATATGGTAGCATAGTTAAATAGGTAAGAACAAATATAATTCTTCTCAAATTCAAATAATTTCCTTTTTTATGTTATATCACCTGTGAGAGCCCAATTTATGCCCGAACCCATACCAAAAATCGAATAAACAAAAATAAATAATAAAGTCCTTACAATAAAAAAACAGTCTAAATTTCAAATCCCAGACCCAATACTATTTTCACCCGGAGCCCAACAAGCAAAACCCAAAAATTTTACAGCAATTTTAACCCAAAGTTTAGCAAAAAACAAAAGGGAAAAACCCAATGAAGCAGAACCCTAGCGAGCAGGCCATAAGTTCACCCAAACAACGTCTTGTGACTCCAACACCGGCTCGTGCCCACGTATCATGAGAAAAAGGAACACAACAAAGACAACAAAGACAACAATGCAACAAAGCAACAACAAATAGTGTTTTTTTTTACAGTTGTAAAACTAAAAGGCTATAAAAGCCTTCGAAATCACTGTAAAAAGGGGTTTTTTTTTTTTTTTTTTGGAATAGAAAGGGGAATATACAAGTATTTTTTTCAGAGAAAAACACAGAGCCGAAAAAGAAACAAAGGTTTATTTCTTTTTTTTTCTTTTTCATTTTTCTTGTTGAGTCTTTCTCGAATCGGTCCTCGTTTTTCTTAGGGGTTTTTCTTTTTTTTTAGAAAAGCATAAGAGTTTTAGGGAGGGCATACCTTGTTTTAAAATTCCAGTCACCGACGCTGAGGAGTTGCCGGAGGTCTGTTGGAGAAACCTTGGAAGGAAAGGATGACGGGGGATTCTGTTTTTTTTTTTTTTTTTTGGGTTTTGAAACAGAGATGAGAAGGAAGGAAAATGTGGGTTTTTTTTAGGTTTAGAAAATTAAAAGAAAAGCAACGCTGTTTTACCTTTTGGGGAGGGAATCCACGCGCATTTACCCTAAATGGGTAAATTCCGCATTCAGCCCTCTTTACTTGTACCCTATTTTAAATCAGTTTTTTTTCCTTTTTTTTAAATCTTACCCTAAAATTTGTTTGTGATTTCAATTTAATCCACGTCCAGATCTTTGCGTTTTAGGGAGGGTTATTTTTGTTTTGGACCCTCCAAGTTGTGCGCATGACGATTTACACCTTCCATCTTTGTTTTGTTTTAAAATTGGCCCCAAAGCTTTTGTTTTGATTCGATTTAGTCCTTTTCGTTTATTTTGGCTATTTTACCATTAAATTCATTATTTTAAATATTTTATTACTCTTTTATGTAGATTATCATCATTATAGTCATATTATTTCAGTTATTTTTATTGTCATAACTATTATTTTAATTTTCCCATACTATTAAAGCTTAATTTTATTATGTTTTATTAATCTTGCTTATATATATTATATCTATTACTATGGTTTTATTTTATTATTATTATTTTTAACGTGGCTACTATCATTTTATTCTTGATATTGTTGTTTACCATTTTTTTATTTATTCTTCCATTTATTATTCTCTAAAATATTACTACTCTTTTTTTTTTGTTAAGTATTTCACTTTTAATTTACCTTGCCATTATTATTACATTCGTTAGTAAATTTTTTTTTAAATTTTTTTGCCATTATTATATATAATATTATTATTACATTTGTTTTCTATTTTTACCAATATTTTTTTACTATTTTTTATTCTAATACTATTACTATTATTTTCTCATTGATATATGTTTTTTTGCTTAATTGTTGTTACTATTTTATTATATTATTTATATTTTAGTTTTATATTACCTTTTTACCACATTCATTAGTTTCATTAATAGTATTATCATTCTTTCTGCATTTTATTTATCACATGTTATTTTTGTTATGGTAGTATTTTTGGTTTTTTTCCTTTTGTGTTCATTATTATTGTTCCTATTAATCGTGTCTACATTTTCACGTTTTTTTATTTCTATTTTTTCAAAATTATCAAAAGGATTTGACAAAGGTAATTTTGTGTGTTTGGAGGTTAGAAATTGTGCCCAATCGTCTTTGGGCTTCGATTTTTCGTTAAATCAGATCACTAAATATTCTTTAAAGATTTTGATCATGTTTTTGAAAATAAGGCAATGTTTCGTGTTTGGAAGTTCGAGAGATTCGTGCCCAATCGTGCTTGGTCTCGATTTTCTATTCGTCCAAACAACTAAATATCCTTCAAAGATTCTTTATCGTGTTTTCTTAAATAAGGCAATTTTTCATGTTTGGAAATTCGAGGGATCGTGCCCAATCATGCTGGGTTTCGATTTTTTAGTTTGACCAAATAGCGGAATACCCTTTTTAAATCGGATGCATGGATTTTGGAAATCATGGAATGATCTTGGTCTTGAGGTTTAAAACATCGTGTCCTATCGTCTTTGGATGTGGTATTTCATCTTTTCGAACAAGAGAGTTTTGATATCCAATGCGAGTTATCCAAACATTTTTAAAAATTCATATTTTAAAATATTTTCTAATTTTCGATGTTAAGGACGTTAATCAATCAACACGGTACCAATTTTGGGCGTTGCGAGGGTGCTAATCCTTCCTCGTATGCGAATCGACTCCCGAGCCCATTTTCTTAAAATTCGTAGACCAAAACGTTTTCAAAAGTGGCCCAATCACACTTCAAAAAAGATTGGTGGCGACTCCGTTTTTGTATTTTAAAGTCGGCCCGTTTTCTAACAAAAAAATGGTTCCGACAGCTTGGCGACTCCATTGGGGACAAACTATAAGAGAGTCAAGCCGTAAAATTGGTTGATTAATGTCCTTTTTATCAAAAATAAAATTTTTTCGTTTTTCATTTGCATGAGTCTGTGTCGCGTCATATATTTGCTTTGGTTTGAGACACATAAAATATTTTTGCATTCATATTGCATGACCGTTGTGGTCATACCCTTAAGTGGGAGCAAAAATCTATGCCTTCGTGAGGTTTTCACCTCCACATGGGCTAGGGGACTGCTTCCGGGATACATCCGTACCTATGGTTCCGTGAGGTTTTCACCTCCGCATGGCCATAGGGAAATGTATTCCTCGAGGCGAACTCAATCAGTATGAGCCTATAATGGGTGAGGATTGAGGAATCTACTGGTTCAGGTACCCTTTCTTTAGAACCAAACCACATATAGTGAACCTTAAGAGCCCACCCTAGGTAGAGCCATACTAAACCTTAGTGGTTACCTATGTAGTGGTTAGACATTTTTTCACTTGCTTTGGTTACTTTTATGTGATACTAACTTGTTTTATTTTGGTCATATTTGCATGTCATTTCATACTTAAAAGGCATCGATTCCTATTTTAATTACTAAGTTAGAATGCTTGTTATGGAGAACGGATTCCTTGATAAAGTAGAGGATAATGCGGCCGTGAGTATATGGTCAGAGAAGACACAGCTTGAGAAGGGGGATAGTCTAACCGAAGGGTACACACCAGAATTATTGGACTTCACTTGCATTAGTGTGACACAAAATGAGCTCTAAGAACTAAGAGATATATGGGCTTGTTGGGATAAAGCAACTAAGCAGCTTTTCTACCTTAATTATGGTGATCTACCCTACTTACTCGACATTAGAGTGGACAAACACTTGTTTCGGGCTATGACTCAATATTAGAATCCCACTTATAGCTGTTTTATGTTTGGGAAAGTGGAATTGGTGCCTACCGTGGAGGAATATACGGTTTTGCTTCGCAGTCAAAGGGCTCGAGTCGACAAAATTTACTTCAGGGCCGCTAATGCACTGACTTTTGTAAAGAAGCTGATGAGTATCACTAGGATGAGCGAACAGTAGGTCATGGCACGAATTCAGCAGAAGGGTGAAGGGAAATGCATTCCTTAGGTAAGCTTGAGGGACCTGATGGTGGCACACCCAGATGTTAAGAGGAAAGTCGACATTTTTGCCTTAAGTATCTATGGCTTGGTAATTTTTACCAAGGCTTTGAGGCATGCAGATGAAACAGTTATTGATTTGTTCGATCGTGTTGACAAAGCGATTACGCTGATACCAGCAATTCTCGCCGAAACGTTTAGATCTTTGAACTTTTGCGGAGAGCAAGTGAGAGAAGATTCATGGGATGCGCACAACTGTTGTTGGGGTGGTTCCATAGCCATTTCTAGAAAGTAGATAGAACTCCTTGTCGGGTCTTTTTTGCGAAGTACTCCCCATTAAAGGAGTTGGCCGCCGCGCCCAGGAGAGATGACATATCAGAAGAGAACTGGATCGCGTTTCTTCAGAATCTTCAGGAAAATAATGTGGAATGGAGAACTCCTTGGTTCGTTCCCGATGAAATCCTCTACCGGTGTGAGAGTTATGATTGGGTTCCTCTGTTAGGGATCTGGGGAGCCGTTGGGTATGCTCCTTTGCTCGTGCTAAGGCAATACCAATCGAGACAGTTTATACTAGTAACACATGGGTTAGCTCAGTTTGAATTCTCGTATAGTGGGAATAATTATAAGAAAAGAGTTCGAGAAGTTTCTGATGCGTGGAAGCAGATTCACTGAATGAAAAGAGTTGCTATGGGTCCAATGGTAACCCTCGAATATAATACATGGCGGAGCAGGAGAGTGAACGATAATATCCCCAGGCCGACATAGGATTCTGCTCGATCGATAGAGAAATACCTGCAAGTAGTCCCTTCTGAGTTGGAGATTATGAAGCAGGACTTTGAAAGTAAAAATTCAGAGTTAGGGAAAAGGATAGAACAATTGGAAGAGGAAAAAACAAATTTGATGTTAGATATTGATATCCAGAAATCAGAGGCTGAAAAGTTGAGGAAAGGAAAAATAAAGGCTGAAGAAGATTTGGATAGCTTAAAGACCGATTACAAGAAGTTACAACTATCGATGAGGACTGCTGGGCTGGGTAAAACCTCGGAGCAATGGCGTCAAGAAGTTCAGGAGGAAAAGACCAAGGTCGACCAGTGGAAGAAGAGATTTCATGGGGTTCAAGCACAAAAGGATGCCCTGAAAAAGATTGTGAGTGAAAGCCAAAGTGAAATAAGATGTTAAGAGCTCGAGTAGCAGAATTAGAGAAGGCATTGTGTCAAAGTCACAACTTCACGGTGAAGTTGGAATCAAGCCTAAGCCAAATTGACGAGTTGAAAGGAAAGGTAGTGGAGCTCAAAGCGATGCTGCAAAAAAGTGAGCTCCGGATCCAATTATTGGAGGCAGATAACCAGCGAGGGAAAGAACAACTTCAACGATCTCAGAACCAAGTCAGAGAAAGAGACTACCTTATGGGCGAATCTGTGGCTCAGATACGAGAAGTGGCCTATTATTTACAAATTTTAGCGATTCAGGCTGATGTGTTAAGTATATTTTATGAGTCAAAGTCGGACCAGGGTCGAGAGTTAGCTTCTCTTCTTGAGAAAGTTAAAACTTTACGCATAAGGGCTAGGTCATATATGTGACTCTGTTTTATGTAAAGGATTTTATTTTTTTCAATAAGTATTCCAAAAGAAATTGAATCAGAATCGACTCCTTTTGTTTTTGCATTCATTCATTTGCATTACATTTCATGCATTGGCATTGCATCACAACATTTGCATTAAATATCATAAGACAACCATATTAACTAGAGATCATACTATAGTTATCCTGAAACAACGCTATTACACTTGAAAAAAGCGAGAGCAATGGATCAAAGGATGGAAAGGTTAGAAGCGGATCGAGAAAGAGATGCAAGACCAAGCTGCGAGCTCGGATGCAAGCGATTAGCCAAGATCCAACAGGATATGAGGATCAAATCTGGAATCGAGAGAAGCATGATGAGCAAGCTAACACGTTGTTGGTGAAGAGCACGAAAGCGAAAAAGGCCTATGGTCGATACTGGAGAAGATAATGAAGATTTTTCTTGCCCTCCGGGCCTGGCCCCGACAAGTTCCCAAGTGCAACCACCAAGAGTGTTGGTCAATATCAAACCTTAGCACCAATCTGGTGCTTCGACACTGGTAAACTTCCCCGCAGGCTTGAGCTCTAACCCCGAAGTCAATTTGGTAAAACCAATGGTCCCAGACTTCGATGAGGTGGCAGAAGGGGAGAAAGTAAAAGCAGAGCTTCCAAAAGAGTTCGAAGATCGATGCAAATGGCTGGAGGAGAAATTTTGAGCATTGGAAAGTGCTGATCACCAATGCGAAGTGGATGCTAAGAAGTGAGTCTAGTCTCAAATTTAGTACTTCCTCAAGTTCAAGATGTCGAGTTTGAAAAGTACAACGGACCATCTATCACGAGGCCCATATTACGATGTTACATCGGAGAATGACGAGGATATGTCAACAATGACCGATTGTTAATCCACCGCTTTCGGGATAGTCGATTGAAATTGCAAAGAAATGGTACAATCGGTTGAGTTGTACCTAAATCAAATCGTGGAGAGATTTGGCGCGAGCTTTCATCAAGCATTACGGCTATGTGACCGATATAGCTTTTGTGCAGGATCACGTTGCAAAACATGGAGAAAAAGTCGAGCGAAAACTTCAGAAAGTACGCCCAAAGATAGAGGGAGGTCGCTACACAGGTCCAGCTACCGTTAATGGAAAAGAAAATGACCATGCTCTTCATCAATACCCTGAAGGCACCTTTCATTAACCACATGTTAGGGGGCACGACTAAGAGTTTCGCAGATATGGTGATGTCAGGCGAGATGATAGAGAACTAGATCAGGTGTGGGAAGATAGAGGCAGGAAAGAGCACAAGAAGAGCGGCGCCAAAGAAAAAAGAAGGTGAAGTAGGAAATATAAGCTCGGGTTATCCTAAGCCCATTACTGTTACTCCAAAGGAAAGCGGAATTGTGGGCCAAGAGGCGGAGACCAAGACAAGAGCCCAACACGAGGCGTAAGACTGAGAAATTCCAATTTACTCCTATGCCTGTGACATATAAGGAGTTGTATAAGACTTTATTCGATGCGCACTTCGTGTCCCCGTTTTACTTGAAACCACTACAACCTCCATATCCTAAGTGGTATGACACAAAAGCTCAGTGTGAGTACCATGCGGATGTAGTAGGTCACTCGATAGAGAACTGTACTTCATTTAAAAGACTAGTCGAGAGGCTTATCAAGGCGGGGGTGGTAGACTTCAATGACCCACCTGGTGGTGGAAATCCGTTACCAGTCATACCGATAATGGGAAAAAGCGATAGTTGAAAGCAGGAGAGGAGATTCAAGCAGAGATTCTTGAGGTCGAACCCCATTGAGAGAGGTTTGGAAAGAAATGCAGAAAATTGGGTTAGTTCTGCAAGAGAATGTGAGCAGATCTCAAGATACAAGGAACTACTGTGAGTTCCATGACAAGGAAGGCCATGAAATCCAGCAATGTAATGAATTCAGAGCCCTAGTACAAGGGCTAATGTATAATAAAGAGCTGGAGTTCTTTGACTTGGTGGAAAGAGAGGACGTATGTTCCACAGAAGGAGGGTCAGCAGAAAGAATCCCTAAAATCAATCACCCACTGGTGATTATCACACGGCCAGGGGTTGACAAGGTCAGAGTGAAGATGGCACCGAAGGTCGAAATTAAAAAACCCGTGACTGCTCCTTATAAAGGGTACACCGATGGTTGTAATCGGAAGACCCATAACTCTTCTCCGAGGATTGTAATTCAAAACCCGTGACTTTTCCTTATAAAGATGACAAGAGGGTACCTTGGAATTACAATTGTACTGTGATAGTTTTCGGGAAAGAGAGTTCGGCCAGCACACTCAACCCAGAAGCTAGGTTCTCTACGATGAGAGAGAGAGATGAGAAGACAGGACCATTGGTTAATGAGCCAGTAGCAGAAAGTGATGCTAGAGAATTTTTGAAGTTCCTGAAGCACAGTGAGTACAGTGTTGTGGAATAATTGCACAAGCAAATGCAAGCACATCAAGATCTTGACTTTGATCCTAAACTCGAGAGGTACATCGCGCAAGACTAATGAGAGTGTTGAATGAAATTTATGTTCTTTGAAGACATTTCGATAAGCAAACTAGACCGCCTCGTTAGTAACATAAGCGCGAGACAATTTCATTTTTTAGTGATGATAAAATTTCGCCAGGGGGCATGGGGTCCACCAAGGCTTTACACATTACTACTCGATGTAAAGGGTACGTATTACCGGGGGTATTAATCGACAATGGGTTAGCACTGAATGTCTTGCCCTATCTACACTAAACAGAGTTCTGCGGTGAGCAGCTCTCATATGAAAACATGCCAAAATATAGTGAGAGCATTCGATGGTGCGAGAGAAAAATAATGGGGAGGATCGAGATACCCTCCTAATCAGACCAAACACGACGAGGTAGACTTCCTCGTAATGGACATCAAGCCTTCATATAAGCTTGTTTATTAGGAGGCCTGGATCCACTCGATGAAATTGTGCCATCGTCGTTACACCAAAAGGTAAAGTTGGTGATAGAAGGCGGTTGATCACCATAAATATAGAAGAGGATATTATCGCATCCGTTACCAGTAATGCACCGTACATAGAGAATGATATGGAGGCTATAGAATGTTCCTTTAGGTCGTTGGAGTTTGTAAATTCAACTTTCATCAGTGAAAGAAGCAAGATCCCGGTGCTCAAACTCTCTGAAGCAATAAGGATGGGCCTACAGTTGACAATAGGAAGAGGAGCATTACCCGGGAAGGGACTTAGAAATTATCTCCAGAGTCTAGTCAGAGTGTCAGGATTGGTTGACAAGCAGGATCGCTTCAGTCTGGGCCATATTCCAGATGTCGAACAGAGAAAGGAGGAGTTGGAGAGGAAACGTAAAAGACGAAGGGCACGATTGAATGGTGCTGAGATTGAGTGGGGCTTAATGACTTTTCCCCATATATCTAATACATTCGTGTCAGGAGGAATTATTCATTCAGGGTAGGAGGACATGAATGAGAAGCAATTATGAGACATGATGGGAGCTTGAACATCAATGCGATGGATGAAGATAGTCCGAGGAAAAGGAACTTGAAAGGCATTCGCCCCTACGAGCCTGGAAGTGTTCTGGACAACGGGACTGCGGAAAAAATTCCTATAGTTTTTAGGACTAAAACAGAGTAATGTTCAAAACACACTTGTTGTTTCAAGCCTAGGAACAACAAGAATCTTTTATGAAATGGGCTCATGTTCACGCATATTTACTTTCAATAAAAGTGCATTTTTCTTTCATATAGTGCAGTTATGTTTTTCTTTATTTTCCATTCCATTCATAATCATAACGCATAAATAAGTTGTTCTTAAATTCATTTTTATTGAATATTCTTTTATACCTACTATAGGTCCCCAGATATCGACGTCATGAGTGACACTGCTATGAACCCAGAATTCCCTTATGAGCAAGACACGTGCCTAGAGGGATCACGAGACTTTATAGATGACGAAGATTATAGTTTATCCCCGGATTTGTTAAGGATGGTAGAGCGGGAAGAGGATGGGAAAGAAGTGAAAATCGGTACCTGCATAACCCATGAAACAAGGCAGAACCTCATTAGACTTCTGCTAGAGTTCAAAGATGTCTTCGCGTGGTCATATCAAGATATGCCAGGGTTGAGTACTGATATTGCGGTACACCGTATTCTCATAAAAGGAGAATGTAAGTTGGTTCAATAGAAGCTTCGAAGGATGAGACCCGATGTCACAGTAAAGATAAGGGAAGAAGTCAAGAAGTAATTTGATCTTTGGGTTCTTCGAGTAGTAAATTACTCGAATGGGTAATAACGTTGTTCTGTCCCTAAGAAGGATGGAAAAGTTCGGATGTGTGTCGATTACAGGGACCTAAATAAGGCCATCCCGAAAGACAACTTCCCATTACCTCATATTGACACTTTAGTGGATAACACGGCAGGGTTTTCATTTTTCTCCTTCATGGACGGTTTCTCGGGATACAATCAAATAAAGATGCATCCTGAAGACATGGTAAAGACTACCTTCATAACCTTATGGGGGACTTTTTGTTACCAAGTGATGCCATTTGGGTTAAAGAATGCGGAAGCAACATACCAAAGGGCTATGGTAACCTTGTTTTATGACATGATGCATAAGGAGATTGAGGTCTACATCGACGACTTGATCACGAAGTCTCGAATGGAAGGGGAGCATGTGCAAGTTTTGAGGAAACTGTTCCTGAGATTGAGGAAATTTCAGCTGAAGCTCAATCCAGCCAAATGTACTTTTGGGGCTCGATCAGGGCAGCTATTGGGTTTCGTGGTCAGTGGAAAAGGAATCGAAGTAGATCCGAATAAAGTCAAGGCCGTACAAAAATTACCTCCGCCGCGCACTCAGAAGGAAGTCCGAGGTTTTCTAAGGAAATTAAATTACATCGCTCGATTTATTTCGCAATTAACTGAGAAATGTGATCCAATATTCATCTTCTTAAGAAGCACAATCCGAGCATTTGGGATGATGAATGTCGAGGCATTTGACAAGATTAAACAATATTTGTCCAACACCCGGTGTTAATGCCTCCGATCTGATAGACCCTTAATTTTGTATCGGCGATGTGTGATAATTCAATGGGATGTGTGCTAGGCCAACACGATGAGACAGGGAAGAAAGAAAGAACGATATATTACCTCAGCAAGAAATTCACCGAGTGTGAAATGAGATACTCGCCAATTGAGAAATTGTGTTGTGCATTGGTCTGGACAACTCGGAGGTTGAGGCAGTACATGTTGTACCACACGACTTGGTAAATCTCGAAATTGGACCCTCTGAAATACATGATGGAGTCGATTGCCCTGAATGGAAAAATGGCCCGATGGCAAATTTTGCTATCTGAGTTCGACATTGTCTATGTGAACCAGAAGGCGGTGAAGGGGAGTACAATAGCAGATTTCTTAGCCAGCAGGGCGCTAGATGATTATGAGCCTCTTAATTTTGATTTTCCTAATGAAGAGTTGATGTTTGTAGCAGTGACTGAGAAAGGTATCCTAGAAGATCATCCTTGGAAGATAAACTTTGATGGAGCGTCAAATGTCGTTGGTAATGAAATTAAGGCGATCTGGTATCCCCAAAGGAGAGCATTATCCATTCACTTGCAAGTTAGACTTGATTGCACAAATAACATGATGAATCTGAAGCATGTATCATGGGGATCCAAGCGACCATAGACCACAAAGTTAAGGTGCTAGAGGTATACGGAGACTCTGCCCTTATAATATATCAGCTCAAAGGAGAATAGGAAACAAGAGATCCCAAATTAATCAGCTATCAAAAGTTAGTTTTGGAACTAATTGAAGAGTTTGATGATATCACATTCTTTTACCTTCCGCGTGATGAAAACCAGATGGCTGACGCTTTGGCCACTCTAGCTTCTATGATCAAAGTGAATGAGCAGGAGCGTATGAAGCCCATCCAAATGAGTATTTGCGAGGTTCCGGCTCATTGTTCCAATATTGACGAAGAGGAGGAGAGAGACGATCATCCTTGATACTATGATATTCTGCAATATTTGAAGAGCCGTGAATATCCCGATCAAGTGACTGAAAATGATAAGAGAACATTGAGAAGACTTGCTAGCGACTATGTCCTAGATGGAGAGATCCTGTATAAAAAGAGGAGGGATCAAGTGTTGCTCAGATGTGTGGATGCTGTTGAAGCTAGGAAAATCCTAGAAGAAGTCTATGAGGGTGTCTGTGGAACACATGCCAATGGGTTTACGATGGCCAGGCAAATCATGAGATCCGGGTATTATTGGTCTACAATGGAAGGAGACTGCATCCGTTATGCTAAGAAGTGCCATAAGTGCCAGATTTATGGAGACAAGATCCATGTGCCTCATTCACCTCTTCATGTTATAACTTCTCCATGGCCTTTCTCAATGTGGGGCATGGATGTCATTGGGCCGATCTCATCGAAAGCTTCTAATAGACATCATTTCATTTTCATGGTCATTGATTACTTCACTAAATGGGTAGAGGCGGCTTCATATGCCAATGTCACGAAGACGACAGTTAGCAAGTTTTTGAAGAAAGATCATATGTCGCTAAGGTATGCCAGAAAGGATCGTGTCTGACAATGCACTAAACTTGAACAATAGAGCGATAGCGGAAGTCTGCAGTCAGTTCAACATTAAGCACCATAACTCATCGCCATATCGCCCGAAAATGAATGGAGCAGTCGAGGCGGCTAATAAAAATATCAAGAGAATTGTGGGGAAAATGGCTGAGACCTACAAGGATTGGCACGAAAAGTTACCGCTTGCCCTCTACGTCTATCAAACATCGGTTAGAACCTCTACCGGGGCAACTCCTTTCTCGTTGGTTTATGGGATAGAGGTAGTTTTGCCTATTGAAGTTGAGATCCCTTCACTCCGGGTTTTGTCAGAGCTGAAGTTGGACGAAGCAGAATGGGTCCAATCTCGATATGATCAACTGAATCTAATTGAGGAAAAGAGGCTAAGAGCCATTCACCATGGTCAATTGTACCAGAGGTGGATGATGCGAGCTTACAATAAGAAAGTCCGCCCCAGAGTATTCCATGAAGGAGACTTGGTGTTGAAACAGATCCTTCCTATGCAAAAGGACTTCAGAGTAAAGTGGATGCCTAATTGGGAAGGACCTTATGTTGTAAAGAAGGCCTTTTTTGGAGGAGCTTTGATGCTAGCCGAGATGGACGGTAAAAGTCTGCCAAATCCAATTAATGCAGACTCAGTTAAGAAGTACTTCGCTTGAAAGTGGGCCAAGATGAAAACCTACAAAAGGGCATCTTGAGTTCAAAAAAAAAAACGGAGAGGCCAAAGCAAAAACCCGCAAAGGGCGCTTTGAGACCAAAGGGGCTTTGAGTTGAAAACCCAAAAAGGGCGGCTCAAATTATGATAAACTCGTGAACGGGCATACAGTAGTTTCGCTATACTTGAATTAACAATGAGGAGATATGTTACGTCTTGGGGCATCTACAAAGTACCATGGATCTTCTAGACACATGTTGAACTCGAGTGGTCTTCAAGAAGTATATCTGGAGAAGCTCGATTGTGATATCCAGGGCATCAATACCATTCTTACTCATATTGCACCTTAATGAAATTTGTTTTCCTTGTTCAACCCATTTTTCACGGGTTTTTATCCCGAATAAATTTCAGTTTTATTTATTTCTATAGTCTTTTTCCAAGCATTTCACATTGAAGTAGTGATTACTAAACTAATAATACTTTCACAAAGGAAGTTTTAAGTATTACTCTGAAAGTCTCTAAATAATACAAGAATCTGAAACAGGACAATTACTTAGAACTAACCAGGCTTAAGGGGCTCGGAGACTTAAGATAAGGGTTTAAGCAGTGATGACATCTTCGGATTAGTTGTTAGAAGTATCAGCTGAACAAAGATGACATGTAACGACCCAAAAATCCGTGGGCACCAGAGAAAAAAATGTGTTATCGGACCTCCATCTTAGTAAACTGAGTTAGTAAATAATTATTAGGATTAATTATGAGTCTAATAGTGTGTTTAATTAGATTTTTATTTAGTGAATTTAGCTTAATTTAAAGTAATTAGGAAAAAAAGATCAAATTGAATAAAGAGTGAAAGTTTAATTATAGATTAAAAGAAAATAAAAAGGGCTAAAATGGCAATTAAGCCATTTAGCATAAGCTGAGGCGGCAAATGAGATAAAAATCTAAGATTTTTACTTAGATTTTTATTATAAAATATATATATTAGTAATAAATTATATTAAATTAATTTAATATAATAATTATATATTATATTATTATAACATAAAGTAAATAGAAAAGGAACAAAACAAAGAAACAGAAGAAAAGAACAGAGAACATACGAAAAAGGGAAAGGAAGGAAAGAAAAGGAAAACTAGGGATTTGAAGCTTAAAGTTTAAATTGGTAAGTCAATCAAGTCCTATTTTCTTAATTTTGATGTTTTAGAAGCTTTAAAGTAAGATTTTGATGAAAATAAGCTGAAATTTTGAGAGTTTATGGGTTTTCAAGTATAGTTGATGTTGAAGAAAAAGATTAATTAGGGATTAAATTGAATGAAATTTAAGTTAGAATTAGTAAAAGGATTAAATAATAAAGTAAGCTATAAGTTTTGTATTATAGAAATTAATTTGGAAGAAATTAGAAATTAAAGTTTTAATATGAATATTAGATGGTCAAGTTGAATATGGAAGGAATTTAAGAAGAAACAAAGTATGAATTAAGTTAAGAAAATAAGTAAACTTAATTAGGATTAAATTGTAAAATGAGTTATAAGAAAACAGTTTTGGGACAGTAGCAGAAGAGTAAATTTTAAAAATCACCAAAAATGTTAGAAATGGAATTAGAGGTTGAGTGAGATATGAAATTAAAGCTTATTGAGTCTATTTTCATATGAAAGAAACAGAGAAAGCAAAAGAAATTCTGTATTTTTAGATATTTATATTTTAGTAAGACTGGTTCAGAGTGAATTCGAGATCCCTATTCTGACTTGGAAAATCATTAAAAATTGTATAAAAATAATTTGGGGACATAATTTACATGGTTAGATTCCTTAATGAGTATATTTTTATAAGAAACAAACTAGGACATCATTTGAATTCTTTATAAAAATATAATTAAATTTTAGCAAAGAGTGGTCGGAACTGTCTGACAACAGAATAGGGGTGAATTTAAAGAATAAACTGTACTTATTGGCTAAATAAAAAATTCTAAAAATTTTATGGCAAGAATATATGTGAGTCTAGTTTCATAGAAAATTTACGGATCTTAATTTGGAAATCTGTAACTCAAGATATAGATAATTTAGTGATAATGACTCAGGTAGACAGCTTTGAAAGAACTTATAAGTAAATAATAGAATCGTGTATAAAGAATGTAGAATGAAGAGGAAGAGTAGAAATTGAATAAAATTCATTATTTATTGTAATTTAATGCTGTAATTAATAATGTAAATTATTATTATTTTGTAGCTAACAAGGAAAAAGAGGCATCGGCATCCAAGGGAAAAGAAAAGATCACCGAGGAGTAAACGTGTATTTGGTTTGTATTACTATAACTCAAACTATCTATTAAATGTATATTGTATTTATAGTATATGTTATGGAGTAATTAAGACAAGGTAAGTAATAATATTTGAAATTTAGTAATAATATGTGTGAATATTGAATTATATGTGAATCGATATAATAGATATTTTGAATTGATCAAGTATTTGAAATTGTTGTGGAAATGAATTCGAAATTGGAAAAGTAAAATAATGCCCTATTAACTTGTCGGACTGGATTTGATACAAATGGCATGCCATTGGATTTGTGATGTGATGAGGAGATTTGTAGCTCGGCGGAGAAGATAATTCTGTTATATATACTTCGGTTTATCCGAAGAGGCATTCAATGCCTTACTGGTGTGTTTGGAAGGTTATATTATACTGGTGTGTTTGGGAGGCTATATTATCTTGGTGTGTTATGGAGGATTTATATTATTTTGGTGTGATTGGGTTGGATATTCGGTGTGATTGGGTTGGATACTTTGGTGTGTTTGGGTGGAATCCAGCGTATCTATCGTGAGTCCGAGCATTGTTAATAGGGTAAATAATTGAAATGAAATTTTGGAAATGAGATTGATTGATTTGGCTCTATTGAAAGATATGAGAAAGAATGGATGAGTTAAATTATGAATTGAATTAGTATATGAAAATGAAATGTGAATTTAAGATATATGAAGTGATATATGATTATGTAAAATTAGTTTTAATGATTTATAAAGCTTATGGTTGATGTTTGTAAATTATTAATGTTAAATAGTTTGCTTTATGGTAATACCAACGAGTATGGAATACTCAAATGCTGATTGTTTCCGTGCATGAGTCATTAGAGTTTCGGATCGGTCCAAAGATCCAAGACAAACCCGACTCCAACAAGAAAATTTTGGTGATGTATTTCTTCTTTTTGTTTAAGTGGCATGTACTAGGTGGTTGTACATGAGTTATATATATAAGTTAAATGAATTTGTTGTAATCAGATAATTGTGAAATTTTGAAATGAAATGAAGGATATGAATTAGTTATTTATATGTTAACACTTTAAAAATTTAAATAATAAACCAACAGATTAAGCATGATCTAGTAGTGATTAAGATGTAAATTCTTTGGTTGAAACATTGGTATTAGTTGTTTGATTTGAATTTGCAGGGGGTTTTAGTAAAAATAAGCAGAAATGCTGCAGAAATTTTGTAAAAAAAAAATGGATTAATCGAACCCATCTCGTTCTCGTTCTTTTTTTTATAAATGTTGTGGGCTTTGAAAGTCTATTATAGGAACTTATTTGATAATTATACTATGAGTGTTATATTATTTGTGAATAATTAGTAAGTTGTCCGGTAATGCCTCGTAACCCTGTTCCGGCGACGGTTTGGGGTTAGGGGGTGTTACATGACATACGTCAGGGGTCACCTTAATAAGCAGCAAGCAATGACAGCCCAAGTGTTAAAAATGGATCATTCTCATGACATTTTGGATCCATTCATAACATTCATGATACATATGGTTAGGAGTATCTTTCATGACATCCTAATAATTTGACATAAACATAGACCCCATGAAGTCAATTCTACAGGTAGGTTCCCCAGAGGACAATGTAGCAAAGTTGATGTGAGTTATAGAAGAGTACAGATCTTATCTCTACTGAGCAGGAGTAGAGCAGATCGAAAGATTGAAGCCTTATCTCCACTGAGCAGGAGTGGAGCAGGCTAAAGATAGTAGATCCTATCTCCACTGAGCAGGAGTAGAGCGGATTGAAGATAACAGATCTTATCTCTACTGAGCAGGAGTAGAGCAGATCTAAGGACTGAAGCCTTATCTCCACTGAGCAGGAGTGGAGCACGCTGAAGATAGTAGATCCTATCTCCACCGGCGAGGGAGTGGAGCGGATAGAAGATAATAGATCTTATATCTCTTGGCGAGAGTAAGCAGATCGAAGATCGAAACCTTATCTCCACCGCGAGGAGTGGAGAGGCTAAAGATAGTAGATCCTATCTCCACCGAAAGGCGAGTGGAGCGGATTGAAGATAACAGATCTTATCTCTACCGGCGAGAGTAGAGCGGATCGAAGATTGAAGCCTTATCTCCACCGGCGAGTGGAACAGGCTAAAGATATAGATCCTATCTCCACTGAGCAGGAGTGGAGCGGATTGAAGACAACAGATCTTATCTCTACTGAGCAAGAGTAGAGTAGATCATAGCGGATCCTATCTCCACTGAGCAGGAGTGGAGCAGATCGAAAATCAGAGATCTTATCCCCACTGAGCAGGGGTGGGGCAGATCCAAAAATGGCAAATCTTATTTCCATGTATCGGCAATGGAGTAGATTTAAATCATTAGCCTTATCTTCGTTGAGCTGGAGTGGAGCAGACTGAAAGTATAGATCTTATCTCTACTGAGTAGGAGTAGAGCAGATCGAAAGCGGTAGATCTTATCTCCACTGAGCAGGAGTAGAGCAGATCGAAGATTATAACCTTATCTCCACCGGCGAGGAGTGGAGCAGGCTAAAGATGGCAGATCTTATCTCTACCTGAAAGCGAGAGTAAGCGAGATCAAAAATTACAGATCTTATCTCCACTGAGCAGGAGGTGGAGCAGATCAAAGACAACAGATCTTATCTCTACTGGGTAGGAGTAGAGTAGATCGAAAGACTAAAGTCTTATCTCCACTGAGCAGGAGTGGAGCAGGCTGAAAGAATAGATCTTATCTCCACTGAGCAGGAGTGGAGCAGATCGAAGAGCAGATCCTATCTCCACCGGCGGAGTGGAGCGGATCGAAGGCCACAAGTCTTATCTCCATGTATCGGTAATGGAGCAGATCAAGATTATAGCCTTATCTTCACCGGCGAGTGGAGCGGTGAAAGAATAGATCTTATCTCCACTGAAAGAGTGGAGCGGATCAAGAAGCAGATCTTATCTCCACCGCGGAGTGGGCGGATAAAAATGGCGAATCTTATATCCATGTATCGTGATGGAGCGATTTAAATTAACAACCTTAATTTTCTAAGCGGTGAGGGTAACAGTGAAGAAGCAGATCCGATCTCCACCGAAGCGGTGGGAGCGATTTAAACAAAACTCTTGTACCCTAAAGATGCGATGGATGAAATGAAGTTACCTGAAGAAAGGAAGCACCGAGACTCAGAAAAACCAGGCAAAATTGGTCCTATCAAAGTCTTTGCTCCATTCTCGTTACACGACAACAAGCAAGAGGGGCAGCTGTAGAGCCCAATTTATGCCCGAACCCATACCAAAAATCAGAATAAACAAAAAATAAATAATAAAGTCCTTACAATAAAAAACAATCCAAATTTCAAATCCAACCCAATACTATTTTCACCCGAGCCCAACAAGCAAAACCCAAAATTTTATAGCAATTTTAACCCAAAGTTTAGCAAAAACAAAAGGAAAAACCCAATGTAAACAAAACCCTAGCGAAGCAGTAGCAAGAAGTTCACCCAAAGAACGTCTTGCGACTCCAACAACGGCTCGTGCCCACGCACCATGAGAAAAAAGGAACACAACAAAGACAACAAAGACAACAACAAGCAACAAAGCAACAACAAATAGAGTTTTTTTTTACAACAGAAACTAAAAGGCTATAAAAGCCTTCAAATCACCGTAAAAGGATTTTTTTTTTGGAATAGAAAGGGCATATCTGGTATTTTTTTAGAGAAAACACAGAGCCGAAAAAGAAACAAAGGTTTATTTCTTTTTTTTTTCTTTTCATTTTTCTTGTTGAGTCTTTCTCGAATCGGTCCTCGTTTTTCTTAGGGGTTTTTTTTTTTTTTTAGAAAAGCATAAGAGTTTTAGGGAAAATAAAAAGGGCATATCTTGTTTTAAAATTTCGGTCACCGACGCTGAGGAGTTGCCGGAGGTCTGTTGGAGAAACCTTGGAAGGAAAGGATGATTGGGGATTCTATTTTTTTTTTTTTTGGGTTTTGAAACAGAGATGAGAAGGAAGGAAAATGTGGGTTTTTTTTAGGTTTAGAAAATTAAAAGAAAAGCAACGCTGTTTTACCTTTTGGGGAGGGAATCCACGCGCATTTACCCTAAATGGGTAAATTGCGCATTCAGCCCTCTTTACTTGTACCCTGTTTTAAATCAGTTTTTTTTCTTTTTTAAATCTTACCCTAAAATTTGTTTGTGATTTCAATTTAATCCGCGCCCAGATGCTGCGTTTTAGGGAGGGTTATTTGCTGTTTTGGACCCTCCAAGTTGTGCGCGCATGACGATTTACACCCTTCCATCTTTGTTTTGTTTTAAAATTGGCCCCAAAGCTTTTGTTTTGATTCGATTTAGTCCCTTTTCGTTTATTTTGGCTATTTTACCATTAAATTCATTATTTTTAAATATTTTATTACTCTTTTATGTAGATTATCATCATTATAGTCATATTATTTCTGTTATTTTTATTGTCATAACTATTATTTTAATTTTCCCATACTATTAAAGCTTAATTTTATTATGTTTTATTAATACTGCTTTATATATATTATATCTATTACTATGGTTTTATTTTATTACTATTATTTTTAACGTGGCTACTATCATTTTATTCTTGATATTGTTGTTTACCATTTTTTTATTTATTCTTCCATTTATTATTCTCTAAAATATTACTACTACTTTTTTTTGTTAAGTATTTCAGTTATAATTTACCTTGCCATTATTATTACATTCGTTAGTAAATTTTTTTAAATTTTTTTGCCATTATTATATATAATATTATTATTACATTTGTTTTTCTATTTTTACCAATATTTTTTTACTATTTTTTATTCTAATACTATTACTATTATTTTCTCATTGATATATGTTTTTTTTGCTTAATTGTTGTTACTATTTTATTATATTATTTATATTTTAGTTTTATATTATCTTTTTACCACATTCATTAGTTTCATTAATAGTATTATCATTCTTTCTGCATTTTATTTATCACATGTTATTTTTGTTATGGTAGTATTTTTGGTTTTTTTTTCTTTTGTGTTCATTATTATTGTTCCTATTAATCGTGTCTACATTTTCACGTTTTTTTATTTCGTTTTTTTCAAAATTATCAAAAGGATTTCACAAAGGTAATTTTGTGTGTTTGGAGGTTCGAGAAATTGTGCCCAATCGTCTTTGGGCTTCGATTTTTCGTTAAATCGATCACTAAATATTCTTTAAAGATTTTGATCATGTTTTTGAAAATAAGGCAATGTTTCTGTTTGGAAGTTCGAGATTCGTGCCCAATCGTCTGGGTCTCGATTTTCTATTCGCCCAAACAACTAAATATCCTTCAAAGTTTCTTTATCGTGTTTTCTTAAATAAGGCAATTTTTCATGTTTGTAAATTCGAGGGATCGTGCCCAATCGTGCTGGGTTTCGATTTTTTAGCTTGACCAAATAGCGGAATACCCTTTTTTAAATCGGATGCATGGATTTTGGAAATCATGGAACGATCTTGGTCTTGAGGGTTTGAAACATCGTGTCCTATCGTCTTTGGATGTGGTATTTCATCCTTCGTAACAAGAGAGTTTTGATATCCAATGCGAGTTATCCAAACATTTTTAAAAATTCATATTTTAAAATATTTTCTAATTTTCGATGTTAAGGACGTTAATCAATCAACACGGTATCAATTTTGGCGTATGAGAGTGCTAATCCTTCCTCGTATGTGAATCGACTCCGAGCCCATTTTCTTAAAATTCGTAGACCAAAACGTTTTCAAAAGTGGCCCAATCACACTTCAAAAAAGATTAGTGGCGACTCCGTTTTTGTATTTTAAAGTCGGCCCATTTTCCAACAAAAAATGGTTCCGACAATCACCAAAAGGGAAATTAAGTATTTGGAAGGCAATTTTACAGCAATAAAGTAAGCATATCTTTAATTAAGATATGCTAATTAATAATTGATATTTATAATAATACATAAAATTGGAACAGAATAATGTTTTGTATAATTAATCTAAGCTATATAGAAAAGGGAAGTAAAGGAATAAAGTATGAACAAAAATGCTAGAATTCCTCCAATGGTAAAACTTGATGCTGAACTAACAACATGGTATCCAACACTATACTCTGTGTTTCCATTCTTCACTTTAACACTTGAAGTGCCTATCATTCACCAAAAAATAACTTGTTACCATCTTATTAATAGTCTCAAGAATCGCCGAATCGGGCCGAAGTTGAATTTTTAGTTTTTGGTTTAATCATTTTGTTGAGAGAGGTCGACTTCTGGAGGAGATGCTTTTAAAGTGTTGTTCATTCAGAGCTGACGATTCTCTCAATAGGTTGGTTCTATTCCTGAGTTAAGTTAAGGTTTTGTCTCTCAATTCTGTCAAGAGCCCAAGTTAGAAGTGGGGTTTACGGAGCAAGAATAACTCGTTGAATCAGATAGTTCATTATGCATGGGTCACCTATCAAGGGGTTTAAACTCTTGCTTATATGGTATCTAAGGGTTAATTGAATGTTAGCATACACTTCATTAGATGTTATATAAGGAACAAAGATTTAAACCCTGCCAAACTGTGTAATATGCACGTTCTTTTGATAGGTGATCCATGCGTCAATCTAACAAGGCACTCTTGTTTAATGAATTTCACATTTCGTGTAAACTCTTGATAGAGTTGAAAGACAAAATTATGTATAAATTTAAGGACATTACTGATCAATTGAAGGATCTATCAACTTCAGAAAAATGACACTTTAAAGACTTCTTCAAGAGTTAATCTCCACTCAACTTTTTTAAAAATAAATTAATAATAATTAATTAAAAAAGAGAGTAAAAGTTTGAAATTTTAAAATCAATTATATTTAATCAGTTTCTTGTGATGAATTTTAGTTTTTATTGATTTAAAATAATTTTAATTATTTTTAATAATATATTATTGATTGAAGTTCCAATTCTCGATTCAAATTGATTGATTCGATCTCATTGTGATAATATTACGTAAAAAAATAATAATAATAATTGAAGAAATCAACAAAAGTCGTTTAAAAAGAGGATACTCACAATTATATTCAGTCCATCCAATGGTCTGGTTTTCAATATCATATATGACCAACTTATTAGAAAGCACCAAATCTGCATTTTCAAGAAAATTCAAATAAATTATAAAATAAACTATTTTGGTAATCATAATTTTATTTTTCCAATTGAAATGAAAATTTAAATTTCGAGTTTCATATGTAAAAAGAAAATTTTTAATTATATTAATTATTCAAATTAAAAAATATATATATTTATAATAGTAAATTAAAATATACCTCCTAAAAGAAGCATCTGCTCTTCATTAGTAGATTTAGACCCACCATCCTGCCAACCGATACACCGCATATCATCCTAAAGAAAGCACATGAATATGTTAATTAATGTTTTTTAAAACGGATTGATGGTCGAACAATCGATCCAACCGGTTCAAAATTATAAATTATTAAAGAAATTAAAAAAAAATCAGTTCAACCTGATTCGATTGTTCATATCTATTTGTAAGCCAATTAATTATTTTACTTTTTATCGGATTAATACCAACTGATTTCTAATTCAATCAATCTGACTCAAATAACATTGATAGTTAATATGCAAAATTCCCACACACAAAAATGAAATAAATTATCTAAAACCCACAAAAAAAAATTCTAACAATCGGTTGCCAAATAATAATAACAATAATCAAGGGCGAAGTCAGAATAATTTTTTAGGGGGGCCCGAATGAAATTTTAATTTTTTTATAGTTTATATATTTATAATTTGTAAAAGATTAAATCAAATTTTTATAATTTTAGGGGCCAAAGTATAATTTTATCTTTATAATTTAAATTTTTAAAAATAATTTAAGAACCTAAATAACAATTTTACATTTTAGGAGGGGTTGGGGCCATGCCAGCCCCTCCCTGACTTCGCCTCGGACAATAATCATGTTTTTGGATCATAAAATTAAATAAATTTTTTGTACTTACACGAAATCTGAAGAGATAATCATGTGGATAAACTGTTAGAACAAGAGAATCTTTAAAAAGGAACTTTATCACTGGAAATTCATTATCAACACTGCAACAACACAAGAAATGAAGCAAAAATGGAAATTATTAGTAAACAATGAACTGTTACAACAGTAATACCTTTAGAGGTAAAATTATATAAAAAAAAGTAATATTTAGTCTCTAAACTTAGTAAATTTTTTCAATTTAGTTCGTTAATTTTTTTGGGTTCATATTAGTATTGGAACTTGGTGACTTTTTCTAATTTTGGTCCTTATGATGACGAAGCACTATGAGATTATGCCATTTCACCACTTAGTTCGTTGATAAAAAAATTAATAATTTTTTAAGTGATGTGACATGGTATCAGAGTTCATTGCTAGCACATTGACTAAAGCTGAGAAAAATACTAAATTTCAAGATTAATATGAACAAAAATAAAGGTTTAAGGATTAAATTGAAAATAATTTAGCTCTATTCTTTATTTTAAGGTTCATGCATATATGTTTGTGTGTATATATAGAAGAGAGTATAATAGTAGTGTCTTACTTTTTGTCATACTTAAAACAATAAAATTGGCCCTCTATTTTTTCCATTTCCAATGACTTTCCGGAGGTAATCTAAATAACAAAAAAGAACATACAATGTAATCAGTAAAGGATTAATGTGAAAATCCAAGTAAATTTAAGGGGGGTAATTGATACAAACCTTCTGGATAACTTTTTCGTGAATTGTGGTTGGAAGATAGGCTAAGGTTGTGCCACTATCAATGATTGCTGCATTTTCATCAATACTACCAAAAAAGCTTGTTTCAAGCTCAACTATGGTATCTCCAATATGTACTTCCTTTAGTGTAATTTTGTAATGTGACCTATAAGATTGTTCATAAGAAAAAGGAGAAGTATATTTATCAATTCATAGACTATGAATTCACACTTCATAATAATGAGAATAATTTAACAAAAATAAATTAACAATTGGACCGAGTTTTGAAATATAAAAAATAGAGGGACTTCATATGAACTTAAAAGTATAAGAACTAAAACGGTCAAATTATAGGAAGGACTAAATTCTTCAAAAACACATAATTTAAGGACTTTCTATAAAATTTGACCATCTTGGAGCCTAAAGTAAGAAATGTAAAAATAGATGACTTACTGTCCTGCAACCATTTTAGTTTTATTCATTTGAGGTCCTACCACTTCACCAATTGCAAAGATGCCACCTCCGTCCACATTATCCAAACAATGTGCGAATTTATTTTTCACTACTCCATTTTGAGCTAGTTGTGAAATCATGGATGAATTTGCTTGTCCAAATCCAATGATCCCATCAACTGCTTCACTTGATGTAGTTGTGTCACCAGCTCGTTTAGACCCGCACCTAATTGAAGAAAAAATGTAATTTTACTATTGTATTAACTAATATATTTATAATTTTTTAAAAAATTAAATTAAAATCTTTTCATTTTGGGGACTAAAATATAATTTTTACTGTTATTAATTTATAATTTTATACATTTCAAAAGATAAAAATTATAAATTTCCAGTTTTAAGAGGATCAAGACTCCCTCCCGTCACCCTTGATCATATCAAAGTTACCCTGTAGCAATCCTATACTTAATAAGACATCATTACGTAATTCTACCAAAGACCCCTTTATATACACTTTTACCCTCCACTGAAACTTTCTCTCACATTTTCCTCCACAAGAGAACCCCACTTTGGGGACATTTGAGAACTAATCTTCTCTCCTCTTTTTTATTATACTATCGAGATCACTCGACTCTATAATTCTTTGTTCTTTAAAAGTGAATTGTCATCAAACCATCAAATCTGAACCTTCTATCAATAAATCCAAATATATGAAGATAATAATAAAATCATTTCATCCACGAGTTTTAAAAGTTAAAAAAAGTCTAATTTTATTTAGATTTTTTAATTTGATTTATCAACCCACGAAAATATTTTACCCTTTTAACATTACTTTTACCATGGAAAATATATTTTAACCTCAAAAACTATGCCAATGCAAACAAAAACATTAACCAAAGAGCACCAAAGTAGAACCACCAATCTATTTGCACCTAATTGAGAGTAGAAAATGGGTTAGAAATATATATATATATTCTTAGGTACAAATAAATGGTCATTTTTAAATGAGTTCATGAACATTTTAGTTTTTTAATAAACTAAGTATTATTATATCGGTAATAGTAATGTAGAGGCCCTATATTAGAATTTAGATTGTATTTTGCTCTTTATATTAAAAAATAAGTAAAATAGTCATTGTATATTAGATTAAAGAGTAAATTAGTCATTTTGTTAGAAATTTCATCCATTTTATTATTAAAAGTGGTCCTATTCTTTTAACAATACAAATGGATGAAAATTTTAACAGAAAGGAATAATTTTCTCTTTAATCTAATATATATAAACTAATTTATTTATTTTTTTAATAAAGCGAATAACATACGATCTGACTCTTAATACAAAAATCTTCGTAATATCTTTACCCATTATATGAATATACCAAACAAAGGGTAAGCAAAAGTCTTCGTCCACAAAATTCTTAGCTTCACCCATTATTATAAGTAGCATGTTCATGATGAACTAACCCGAATACTATACTCCCGTTTGTGGGTGAAGTTTGAAGGTTACCAGTCACTTGCTGAAGTTCTATGGTATCTTTTACGAAGTATCCACCATTTGAGGTCCCATCACCATAAGTAACATAGTATTCACATTGAAGATCAGGCTTACAATCTTTGAGTTTACCGTCATGTGCAGCAGCACAAAATTCATTGTTACAATAAACCAAACTTGAAGTGGATGATTTCTTGTGGTCATATTGTTTTAATGATATCTGCAATTTAAAACAATATTAAATAATTGAACTCTTCATCATAGTTTAAAAGAGATAGGATCGTATAAAACAGGGATATTATCTCTTTCCAATAGTTTTATGCCACATCAGTATTTTATCCTGAATTTTAAGATTTTAATTTAGATTTGATTTTTTTCAGGATGAAAATACTAATGTGGCATAAATCTATTGAAAAAGAATACAAATATCATGGCGTAACTGTTTCATACAATACTTTTTTAGTTTAAAAAGAGATTAATAAATATGAAATTATTAAAAAGAGAACATACACCAAGATCACTTTTTTCTGGACATTTGTCACAACCAACACAATTAACCCATAGAATGTCACTTCCTGTATCAACTTGTACATGGTATTCTTCTAATGGGTTACCGATTTTAAGTTTTGCAAAATAAAGCCTGAAAGAATAAAATAAGCAATTAAACTTAAAAATAATAGTCACCATATAATTTAAACAGCTGAATTTTCTAATGCATAAAGATGAAAATAGAAATGTGAAGGTAAAAGTAAGAAAATATATAAATTAGTCTATACGTTAAATCAAAGAGAACATTAGTTGTTCCGTTGAAAATTTCATTCGTTTCTACTGTTCAAAGTTGATCCATGTACTTCAGCATAATGTACAAGTGGCATGCTACATATCACTGTTTGGTAATTTCATCAACTTCGTCAGTTTTTAATAGTACAAACTAGATGGGATTATTAACAAAATGAACCAATATACTCTTTGAACTAATATACAAAAGAACTAATTTGACTATTTTTTAGTAGAGACAGTAAAATACAATCTAACTCCTAATAAAATGACATCCATAATAATTTTACTAAATATTAAAAATTAGTGAGAAAAAATGCCTTCTTTTTAGTAATTTGGATGTTATGCATTATTAACTCAATTAATATTTACCAAACATCAAAATCTAGTGGTCAAATTCTTGAAAAAGGTCCATGTACTATGGTTTTTTTGTGGATTTAGTCCTACTAAACTTCGATAATTTTAATCTCTATTTCTTCGAAATGTGTATTTCGATCTAGAGATATTTTCTAATCAGATGATTTTAGTCAGTATTTTTACTAAAATACTAGAGTGTTGTCACATTATTATATGTTTTAGAAAATTACTAAGAAAAAGTGATTAAATACACCAAAGTGGTATAATACAATGACCTTTTACATGATTTAACCAAATCTAGCCAAACCAAATTGGTAAAAACACCTATTTTGGGTAAATTGTTTTTTTAAAAAAAATTGTGAGCACGGACAACAATGAATATTTTCTGCCAATTATACATAATTTCGATTTGTATAATAATAAATTTAGACTCAATCCTTAAATAGGCTTAATTTATTATTATATGCACAATTGACTGAAAATATTAATAATCTTTAGTTACTCACTTTCGACTACTTAATATCAAAATACACCAAATTCGCATACTACAAGGACTTTCTACAGAATTTAACCAAATCCTACAAGGACTTTCTACAGAATTTAACCAAATCTAGCCAAACCAAATTCATGAGAATAATTTCTTGTTTCTTCAAACCTAATTAGATTAAAAAACAATAACAAAGAATAATTTATTGGATGAAAATAATTCATAAAATAATTAAAAAAAAAACAAAAACAAAAACTAACCCAGCACCAGAAGGGTGACCATCACCACCTAAAGGCACATCAACGTCAACGGTAGAGAGAAATCTGCCATGGCGACGCATATCATGAGCTTTCATAGCCCTTAAATTATTTCGTTTACCTGCAAATTTATGTTTTACATCAAAAGTGACAACATTCCCATAAGCACTACAACCAAATTCCCCCACCAATGCCGCCACCATTGTCACCACCGCCAATGCCAATCTCCTTAGATCCATTTTTACTGCCCCCCAAAAAAAAAGTTTTAAAAAAGTTGTTGCTCCTCCTCCCTATCTCTCAATACATTCAAATTTTCGGGGGTTTATTTTATTACTTTATTAATTTTTGTTATTTTTCTGGGTTATTTTTTTTGTTTTATTCTACAAAAGGGAGACAAAGAGATAGAGAGACAAAGAGGAGGAGGAGGAGGCCAAGGCAAAGGCCAAAAGCCATGAAAATGAAGGAGGGAAAATGGTAGGGAAATAGGCGTTTTCAACGGCGATTTACATGCCTTATTTGTAAACACCATATCCATAATTCAATTTGTATTTTTTTTTTTTGAAAACTATAAAAAGGTTTTTCTTATTTTGTTCATCCACAAGTTTTTTTTTTTTTTTTAAATATTAATGTTTTAACAATCATTTTAATTCAGATGATGGACTAATTAATTTAATCAATCGTCTCGATTTAAATAAATTATCAAACACATTTAAAATTAAATATTAAAATTAAAAATTTCTTTTCTACTTTTTAATAATTTATCAGCATTTAGAACTTGATTTTAGTTTAATTTAGAATTTGATTTTAAGTGAGTTGTTTTAGAAGATTAGATAAATTTTTAAGATGATTTTATGTTTTTATTTTATGATTATTACATAAGTTTCTTTATATTCTTTTTTTTTAACTTTTACTCTCTTACAATTACAATAAAATTTAAATTTTTAAGCGATTTTGTCGTCAATATACAATTGTTCATCTTAATTTTTCGAATTATATTTTAATAATTTGAATTATAATTACATAATTAAATTCTTAAATATATAAATATTTGAAAATCACAATGTTCAATAATTTCTCATAATTCTTAACTCATGAATTAGGGCAACTAACAAAAGTAATTACACTCAATTTAATTATTTTGAATTTTATGATAAGCAAGTTTCCCATAGAGAGGTTTCTCTCTCTCATTTTACAACCCTGAGGCGCCTAGTTGTTCCGCCGCTCATGTGGCCGGCAACCTAATTGACCGCCACAAATTGCTTTTTCTTCCTAGGGCTTCTTGCCTCTTCGTTCTTTTCTTTTTTGGCACTCTCCTTTGTTCTTGTTTTTTCCCCTTCCTTTTTGCTTCTTCCCTTCACGGATTTTGTTAGGCCATGATCATCCTCCCCGTTCATTTTTTGAAGTCGCTATGGGCATGCCTTGGGGCTGAAGGTTTTCGTCTTCGGGGCCTCGTTAGGCAAGTGCAGTGTGTCTATTTCATCAAGGAGACTCCCTTTTGACGGCTTGGATGACCTTCCGTGGTGGAAAGGGAGTAGTCATCTGTAGAGGATAGCAAAAACCGATTTTAACAAAAAAAAAAAAAACTGACGCTTAATTTTTTCCAGTCTCGATATAGTCAGTTTTGTAAATTTTATTATAAGTTTAGATGCTTCTCTCAATTGGTTTTCGGCTTTTGAATCCTAAAACCGAACCAACCGAAAAAACTAACTTATATTATATATACATATTTAATTATTTAATATACATTTATTTTCATAATATATAACAAATATATTTAATTTTTAATTATTTAAAATTGGAGTCAGTTAACTGAAAAACCAACCGAATCGATGGCAATTCAATTTGATTAGTTTTATCTAGAAAAGTCAGTTGGTTCGGTCTTAATGTGTTAAATTCCATTAAATTTGTTCCAAAAAAAAAAAAACAACTGAACCAACAGACTAAACGGATTGCTCACCCCCAGTCATGGCCCCTACATGGTGGTTTTAGGTCACGACCACAACGTCGTTTTCGGTTTTAGGCTGGAAACCCCAAAAACCGCCATTGGGGTGGGCAGTATTGACGCTGCCATGTTATTTTGTTGTGCAAGGCTGGCTACCCCTAGGAAACAAATGGTGATTTCTTCCTAATGTCATATGCTATTATATGGACCAGTGTGGCACCATTCGACTGTTAGGCTCCTTTCTGTGATGGTTCCTACGCAGGGCAAGCAAGGATTTGACAAAGGACTCCCACGCCCTATGGCATTTCTGATTCCCATAAATAAGCTGTGGATATTACCGGCAAAAGTTGAATTGAAAAAAAAAAAAGGCATGGTTAATGGTATGGAAGTCTGAATCAACATCCTGTCACATGTATTTCTTGTTAAAAGCCATTTATAAATCAAGACAGACAACAGTAAAATGATCTGCAATAAATGCAATTACATTTATAAACTCATGCAACCCTCTGAACCATCAAACCTTTATAAAATAATAAGCTACCACCCCCAAGAAAAAGGATGCTACATCATAACCATTCTAAATACAAAACTGATTCAATTGACTCGAGAGATCAAAATATATCACAAAAGGTCAATAACACTTTCATGAATAAGCACTACATAGTTCAAAACTGTAAGGCACCTCTAACCTTCACTTTGCCAGTCCGCGCATCCCCAAATGCCCACCGCATGATGCATTCATTCATATCAAGACTAAATAAGCAGATTCAATGGAAGTGTAAAAAATGAACGGCTAACAAGAAAACTACCTTTCCATGGAAGTGTATCAATTCGATCAACGCTTGTGTTTGTTCTTTTTTGGATTAGAAGAAATCATTCCGTATGCTTTGCGCCTCGACTCTGATATGTTGGTTGCTTGACGACGCTTTTTCTTGCCCTGTTTTGATGACTCTGAATCCTCCAATTTTGTGCTCTCATCTTCTTTTGATTGCTCGGCAGTGTCTCTTGACCTTTTCTTACTGACCTTTTGATGTCTTTGCTTCTCCTTGAGAAGTTCCTTAATCCTCAATTTCTGCTGGTACCTCTTACTATTGGGTACCTTCCATTCCTTATCCGTATATGGTGCGAGCTTCTTTAATGAAACGTATTGATTCAATTCTTTCTCATCCAAAGCCAGTAGCTCACTAGGCTTCAACCCGAATCTATTAGGTTTGATCTTGACATATTTAAATCTTGTTTTCAAGTCTCCGATTGTATCCTCATAGTCCAAATTATAAAATTCCTCCCACATTTCGTTTAAAGCTTTCTGAACGACAGACATTTTACGCTTCCTCTTCCGCTTACCTTCCTCAGTCTCCTCTTCCTTGCTTTCCTCGTCGTCTTCTTCATTATCTTCACTTTCGTGTTCTTTGCCCTCGTCATCACCAACATCTTCATTTTCATCTTCATCTTCATCTTCAACATCATCCTCTCCTTTTTCTTCTTCTTCTTCTCCTGAATCATTATCGCCGCTACTCTGTAACTTGTTCTTATTCCTCTCCCTTGCAGCCAAGAAACCATCATGAGACTCTAGCACATCCCATCCTTTAGGAAGTCCAAGCAACTCATCCTCCTTATCGAAGTCTGGTTTTTCGATTCTTTCGCTATCACTATTTAACTCAGCATCTTCGTCATCATAATACTTCTCATCAAATACGGCCTTCATCATCTTATCATACTCATCAGGATCAAATTCCTCCTCCAAATCCTTTGTACTAAATGGACAATTGTCTTTGTTAATCCCTGCAATCTCCATAACCTTCTTCATTCTCTCCTTAATTTCTTCCTTCTTCAGATTCTTCAAATGCTTCAACTCCTCCTTCCTTTCCATTTCTGCAACCCTCATTCTCTCCTCCTTCCTTTCTCTTTGCGTCTTCCTCTTGCTCTCCTTTTTCCTCACTGTCCCCTCTACTTTCCGAGAATACCCTATCACTCTATCCTCCGCATTCTCCTCATGCCTAAAGTTATACTCCATCTCGTACCCCTCCTGTCTCTCAATCTCCTCTTCATCCCTCAACACCTCATCCACTACATCATTATCAATCTCAAGATCCCCGCCTTTCCTCTCCTTATCGATCCACATCTTGTTCTTAAAAAACTCCTTCAAGAACTTCGAGTTCTCATCTATTTCAGCATCTTCACCAAAATATTCTTCCAACTTCTTAGAAAATTCACCATGGTTTAAGCCTTCTTTTCCCTCATCATCCTTGCCCTTTTTTCCTTTACTCTCAAGAAATCTCCATCATCCTCGTTTTCAATTTCTTCAGTTGCATCCAAAAGAGCCTTCTTTATCTCTTCTTGTTCTTCATCATAAGTCTTTACCTTCTTCTTCGGCTTAACAGAAGCATCCTGTTCATCGAAATCAGGCCCTTCTTCAATCAAGTGCTTTGCAACCACATCTTTTAAATACATTGACTTCTTATCTTTCTTTTTTCCCTGCTCACTTTCTTCTTGGTCCGATTTGCTACTTTCATAATCATCATCAGACTCAAAAAGCTTCACATCTTTTTCCTTCAATTTCGGGTCACGGCTTCTCACCTACATGTAAACATTGAAATTTCATGACAAAAAAATAACTAAAAATTGACAAAAATTTCTGTTTTCATACCAATTAGCAAAAAATTAAAAAAAAAAAAAAACACTTTTTTGCCTTCAATTCCGGATCACTGCTTCTCGCCTACATGAAAACATTGAAATCTCAAGATAAAAAGATCACTAATAAATTAACAAAAAATTCAATTTTCACACAGTTAGCAGAACAACAACAACAACAACGATCTCAGATTACTAAAACAAGTAATCAATTCAAAACCAAGTCGGATTAAATGATTAAACTCACAGACTTATCAAAATTACAAACATTATAACTGCCGAATGCATGAAAATTTAGTACAGTTAGGTTATCGCTTTTTTATTCCCTAAAAACGAATCTAGATGATAATAAAAAAGCAAACTCATAACAAAAAAAAAAAAAAACCCTAAAAACGACACTAATTAGCCTCAAAATAACTTACTTTAAAAAAATTCAAAAAGAAATTCCGTACCCGAAGTAGAGCTTTAAAGAAATCTTCATCTTTCGAAACTTGGTCAGTAAAGTCTACTTCATCATCGTCGTCGTCATCATCATCAGAAGATTCTTCATCAGATTCTTCAACGTGACCTTTCTTCTTGAGCTCCTCGTACCTCTGTAGATCCTCCCGCTTCTTGTTGTGCTCGAATCTTCGAGCATACTCTTTGTTGATTTCAATCTTCGATATGTCGTCGTTTTCGGGACCAACATCGTCGTTGAATAGTTTCATACCCATTGTTTTTGGAGCTTTGCCTTCCCCCCTCTAACTAAAAAAAATTGGAAATATTATTGATTTTGGGAAGAAATTTTTGAGTTGAGTTAAATTGAATTGAGTAGGTGTTAGAGAATAGATGGGTGGCTGTCTAGGGCTAGTTCCCTTGAAAGAGGGATGAGAAAAAAAGAGGAATTAGGGTTACAGTAGAATAGTTTTTTGAGTAATTTTTATAATCCGTTAGATTTTATGACCAAAAAAAATATAACCCGTTAGATTTTGATGACGTGGCATGATAAACTTCAATCCAATCCAGCAATTGGGGGGAGAGAGACTCTCACGTGTCCAACCTCACTATCCTCCACGTGTCCTATACATGTCTATATTTTACATGTACCAAATCCAAAGCAAGCAAAACACAAACCCTAACGGAACCTAGAAAAGCTCTTTCTTTGGCAGTGAAAATTGAAAATCGACAGCGATAATGTTGAGGCTAGCGTCGAAACGGTTGCTTGGGCTAACGTCAAGGGAGATCCCGTCACGGCCCGTTCAGATTCTGCCACGTCTTTACCACGAAAACGTCATCGACCACTACAACAATCCCCGTAACGTCGGTTCCTTCGATAAGAACGATCCGAACGTCGGCACCGGCTTGGTCGGAGCTCCTGCTTGTGGCGATGTTATGAAGCTTCAAATCAAAATCGACGAGGAATCGGGGAAGATTGTTGATGCTTGCTTTAAAACATTCGGTTGTGGATCGGCGATTGCGTCTTCTTCTGTTGGTAATGCCACTTTCTTTTCTTTTTCTTCTTCTTTTTGTAATTTCAATTTTCGATTGCTAGGTAATGAAATTTTGTTTGAATCCGGTGCAAAATTCATGGAAAAAAGCACTGATTGACTAAAATTCCGTTTTGCATATGAAGTAAATAATTTCTTTAAAAACTTAAATTAAATATTTTTTTATAAAGAGAATACACGATTTATCCGTAATATAGAATAGAATGATTATGTTAAATTACTGTTCCTTTTAGTTAATTTTAGGGATGAAGAAAGCAATAATCTAAAACCAAGTGTTTGTGTGTCAATGTTATTGAAGGGGCCTAATCTATTCTATGAATCATATGCAATATTTTGTAGTTCTGACATCATGACAATGGCATTCAAATTTTGTGAAAGGAGCTGAGTACCTTGGTTTTTAATATATGTAGTTTTTTTTTTTTTTTCATGTTGCAGCTACTGAATGGGTGAAAGGGAAAAGCATGGACGAGGTTCTTACCATTAAAAACACGTAAGTACGAGTACCCTGTCTCGAATTAGTCTATTTTTATGAATTCGACTCATATCTTCTTATTTACTTGGACTCAGATTTGGATATTGATCCAAAACATCTTACCTACATGTTCATGTTTGAATATGCGTGGGACATGGTTACTTTATGAAACAACGAAGAGCTTGGTAACATAGTTTCTTCTAAGGATACTTTATAGTATTCCCATTTTTCCCTTTCCCTTCTCTTTATTTGCTTATCGGATTCCATGTTTATATGTGGTTTGTATATCTCATCTTTGGAATTAGATAGGTGAAATTTGGTTATCTGATCTTGAAACTGGTTATCGCAGTGTTTGGGAACTTTGAATGATAGATTTGGGATTCAAGAAAGTGAATTTGAAATCCTTAATAGATAAGATAGGAATTTTAAATCCATGTCCTAAATTAATTTAAACATATATATAGCAAATGATATCAAAATCCCAATTGACATGATTAATTTGTTCCTACTTTCTCTTCTTAGATCTCCTTTAATTTGAACTTTTTGTAGTTAGAAAGGTATGGTCATAATTACTTGATGTTGTAGACTCAATTCTGGGTTATGCTTGTTAATCCTTTGTTGATTTAGTACTATAGAATGCTCTTTATTCTCTATTTACAAATGTTTGAAGTTTTAGTTTAAATACTGTTGCATGATATATTATGGTCTGATAGTGGTAATCAAATCATAGAAGATGGATGTTTTACTCAAATAAGGTTTCTCTGAGGATCAAGCCATGTTAAAACTTGATGTACTGAACATTTATGATTAACTTCCAGATTTTGATTTAATAACAACGTAAAAAGACATTTACCTAGACTTTGACCAAGTTAACTATAGGGAAAGAAGAAGATATTTGATGTGATTGCTGGTCTTTCATTGCAATATAGACGGTGTAAATTGTTTTTTGATTCCTTACATAGGTAACGTCAAAACATCAAATAGAAGTTCAAAGGTGATTATAAAGATAGATTGGATATTGTTACCTAGATTTTTTATTTTCTCTAAGCGTTCCCTTGTCTTAACACTTTTATTCAAAACATATTTAGGTACGGGTATAAAAGTATGATCTTTCTTATGTATAAGACCTGAAAAAATTGAGCGTAGTCCATAGATTTACCCAAAATCAGAGCATAAGCTAATTCATAGCTTTGTGGTTTAACCAGCTGGTCTGTACCCTTCTAGGTTTAAAGGCTATATATTTAATTAAATTAATAGGAAATATAACATATTGTAGAAGAAAAGAGGTAAGGAAATTTAAGAGTGATGTCCAAGAATACTTGTTTTGTGTATCCGGCCATGTAGATTGTATGGTATACAACTGAGTCTTTGTTTGCTGTTAATACCATAAATTGAAACAGATTTCCTTTTAAATGTTTCTTTCAATCAAATTTACTCGAGCTGAACTACAAAGGTCAGCATTGTATAATTTTTTTAATTTTTTCACTAACATAAACATTGCCAGGGAGATTGCGAAACATCTATCACTTCCACCGGTTAAGCTGCATTGCAGTATGCTTGCAGAAGATGCTATAAAGGCAGCTGTAAAAGACGTGGAACTTAAACGTGCCAAGTTGAAGGGCAATTCAAGTGCGGATGCTGCTAATGCACCCATCGAGAAGGCTGCTGATGCCTGATGTCTGTTTATATGCCCGATTGTAAAAAAGTCTGGACGGTTTGCTTACAGAGAGCATGTAAGGTAAGACTAAAATGAAACCAGGGGAGACATTCTGAGGACACATGTAATGTTACTTGTTTAGAAGGTATGTTTTTGTTAAATGGAAAATTTATATAAATGAATTAAATCATTGGCTCAATGCATATACTATCATTTGTGATGTTCAATGTTAAAGCTAGTCTTCTCGTCTTTCCTTGTTTGTGGCTTACCATATTTGTTCAGATAGTCGAGAATTTTGTGATAAGAAATAATTTGCATTTGAGAATTTTTGGACCAATTTTCTTTGCTTTCTTCCTTTTTATTTATAAGTTGAGTTTGGTCCAGATTTGTTCTTTAATTTATTTAGTTTTTCAGTTGGATATACTAAATGTGATTATTGAGTCTAAAATAATTTTTTAATTTTCAAAAGAAGAGTGCAGTGAACATAATATGAATGATTATCAAATTAATGTATTTATTAGATGCTAATTTAGTGATTGAATCTGAAATACATGTTAAATTAATTCATATAAAACAGAACTGGTTTTATCATTTTATAGTTTGATTATGTAACACAATTTAGTGATTGATTTGTGTTACATAATTTCATAGTTTAATAAGACTACATTTAGATTATGTAAATGGGGCTTAAAGGGATTAGGGCCATTTCATTAATTCATGCTTGAATTTGGGTGCTAAAATTGAAGCTCAATTCTATATGGTTGAATTTATTTGCCTGTAAAGATCCATAACAACAAATTAATGGAAAAGAATGGTATAATTTTTTGCCCTTGCTACTTATACATATTTTCAGTTCATTTTCTGAACTTAAAAATATAAAAATTGATTATGTAACACAATTTCATAGTTTCATATTTTCATTTGAAATTTTTAAAATTATATAAATTTTAATTCATGATGTGGTACAATGTTAGAGTGTTATTAAGCTATCAGTTCTTAATTGTCAATTTTTGTTCATTTTATTTTTATCAATTTGAAATGGTTTTTGAGTCAATCGATTCAAATCTATTATTCTAACTGTTATATCGATTAATTTTCGATTCATTTGATTTAATCTTGTTCCAATAATATTTGGTTATTAATATTGATAAAATTCAAGTTTATGAACAAAAATATATGCAATTGGTACAACTACCAAATAAACTTAATTTTCAAGTTGAGAAATAAAAAATTACATCATCTCTAATGGAAACTCCATATGGGAAAAAAAGAAGACAAAAATGGAACAAAATGCCATTCTTTGTATCATAATTAGATAAACTGAAAAACATATGTTATTCAAAATTACAAAGCCTGGTATTAAACTATCCGAGGATCCCCATCATAACCTAACCTGATATTTTTTTCCCCCAAAATTCAATAGCAAATTAATGCTATTGCTAAAAACATCAGATGTTGGACCCCTATCATTTAAATCTAAATTTATCATATGCTGCAAAAGGTTAGATTAAAAACAAACCAATAGCTATGAACCAAAAAGGGTCAATTAGTTAAGAAAAAAAAAAAAAAATGGCCCATACATATATAATATCCCACTTTTTATGTATCATTCCATACTGTGAATGTTGGGGCACCATGGCATACAGCCATATTGCTTGACCTTTGTGCAATGGTGGGAACTGCTGTGGGCACCCAATTGTTGCATGGTGAGGCTTGACTTGTTGATGATGATGATTGTTGTGAAAGGTAGTACATGTTCCTCGAATGATATGGATCAGTCGATGATGTGTATACATTTTCGTACCCGAGTGCTTTCACTTCGTTGTTGCTGTTGTCTCCAAAATCGTTGCTTTGGTTTTGGTTGGTATCAGTAGGAATGACTGTTCCTAAAGGGATAGCGTATCCTCCGTACCCGGCACCGTCACTTACAGTGTTGTTGTAGATGACCGAGTTGGTATTAGAGCCGGAGCTATGTTCCATTGAGGAAGATTCCATGGCCATTAGGTTGTGTAACACGGATGGTTGGAAGAAATTGTGGGTGCTTCCTAGTTGGAGTTGATGGAGATCGTGGAAGGAGTGATCGGGGTCGGAATCTTGTTCTTGTTTGCACCAAATTCGTTGTCCGTAAGGGTAATGCATGCTGAAAGGTTGAGCTTGTTGATATGCAATGGTAGGCCATCCTGATGTGCCGTAAGTGTTGATTCCGTCGGGTAAATGCGTATTAATGTTGTCACCGTCCGACCTGTGTACCATATCCATAGCCATTTCCGCTTGCTCAACGTCTTTCAATCGTTTGGCAGCGCCACCGATCGGTAATTGACTGCTTTCTAGTATGCTCTTGACGTCATATCGACTCATATCGAAGTTGGTTACCGCATTCAGTCCTCGGAATTTTATAGCGGCAATGTCATAGGCTTCTGCTGCCTCTTCTTGTGTACCTACATACATATATACATAATACATCATCAAATATCGGTCCTACAATAGTTTAACACATGATACGAATCATAAATTTAGGTAGAGTGGCAAAATGACATATATCAAGTCTCATTAACATATATCAAGTCCGAGCTCGATTCTTAGACAATCTCTACCCCTTCCCCTTATTAAAAAAAAGCAAGTTGTGGGTAGAGATTCATTTCAGAAAGGTTTTCGAGATTTCATCCATCCGAAGTCAATAGAGTACCCTTCAACGGGTCAATATTGTGTCTTCTGACTCTTTCGAGAGCCCCAGTTAAAGGTAGGGTACACAAAGCAAAAATGCCTTGTTCAATAGAGTAGTGACGCACGGCCACCTAGGGTTTGAGCCCGTGCCCCTTAGATCGCAAGTGAAGGCCATGTACGCTACCAGTTAACCAAGGCCGGACACCTTCAAAAAAAAATTTTCAAAGTGCCGTCCACCATAAACCGACTAACCCTCCAACAATGCGGAAATTTGAAGTAAACTTACTGAAAGTTCCCAAGTAAAGATCCTTATTTCCAGCAACTCTTCCAATCCTAGCTTGCCATCTTCCATGTTGATGGTGCCTGTTTTCAAGAGTTTTACACGATATTTCATCATCTGATTCATTGACAACGCATAAAAACATAAACCCAAACTCGAAACTTAAAGAATATATATACCTTGTAACACCTCTATACATGGAAGCTCCTCGAGAAAATCCACTACTCTTTCTACAACAATTTTGAAACACATAAAGCTGTACCATTATTTCATGCATTTGTAATATTTGTATATATAAGTTTTGTTCCATCAAATATATATACAGATGCCATTGTTTATATAATGCTTTACCTTCGCAGTGAAGCAACATACTCCTGCCTTGTCATGTGCTTCATCTCTTCCAACTCTTTTTCATAGTTGCTAATCTATAAAAAAAAATTGAAAAAAAGAACATAATAAATAATTAATAGTAAACAAAGACCCTTAAATATAGGCACATAATTTCCTATGAATGGGGAATTGGGCATGCCCGTTTAGGAACACACAACAACATTGTATATTATATCAAATTTCGAGAACCATTGAAGCACGCACTGGAGACACAGTTGCGTGGAAGAAGAAGCAAGAACAAGACAGTGCTTGTAATATATATACACTTACAGGAAAATTAGTTGTTGTAGTAGTACCCCAATACTTCAAAGCTGCTAAATCATAAGCCCTAGCTGCTTTTTCTTCTTTGTCATACCCTCCTATAAATAAAAAAATGAAAAAAAATATTAGGCCAAGAAAGGGAATATATAAAGCATTTATTTATATATTCATTTTGTTACCTACCCAAATAAACTGCAAACCATGTTGTTGATAGCCCCAACAATCAGTTTCATGTGAAATTTTGCAGAAAAATGGAATCAATGAATTAGTAAGTAATAATAATATTAGTTTATTGGAAAATGGATGAAGAAACAAATTCCAATGCCCTTTGTGCGTATATATTGTGATAGAAATATGTATTATTAGTGAATGGAAAGACGATATACCTTGTCTTCCTTTACGACTTTGTCCTTCTCTTCTGCAACTATTATCCCATAAATGAGCTTCATATCTACCTGTCCATCTATGTCTACAAATACCCAGAAATTTGAAATAAGAACCCTAAAGTTTTTACAAGGAAAAAGTTAAAAGGAAAATGATGATAATAATAAAACCTGGTTACACCACGGTATATGGAAGTTCTTTGGCCAAAAGTGTCGATAGATTTCCTTGCCACCGCTTCATTGGTGCCGGTTTGGGTGATTTCTACTCCTGTTGACGGTGGTTGTGGTGGTGTTTTCTTGTTGTCAGAGGAAGAACTCTCTCCACCGCTTCCACCGCCGCCGCCGCCACCAGTGCTCATCGAAAGAGACAAAGACTGTGATGCACCACCTCCGCCGCTTCCTCCACCACCGTTGTTTTTAGTCTCGACTTGTGTCGGTGGTGGTGCAGGTTGGTTTCTTAACCAAGTTTTGATCATGGATAAACCTATGGAGTTGCCGCTATTGGTATTACTATTACTGGCTCCGTGAGTAAGGTTAGTGTTGTTGTTTGTACTGTTATCCTCATCACCTCCTCCATTGGTTGTTCTTGCGGTGGTGGTGGTGTAAAGAGGGTATTGGCCGGTGGTTGTATCGTACATGGTGTGGCAGCCATGGTTTCCAAGGAAGTTTTCAAGCTTTGGTTCTTGGGTATTGCATGAACTACCACCCATCACCATTGAAAGCTCTGAGCCTTTGATCATATTCCAATCTGCAACAAAAATAAAATGAAAATGAAAATGGGAAAATATTAGGGTTTTTTATATGAAGCTAGTTAGTACCACCAAAGCAAACCTTGGGGTTGATTGCTGTTTCTATTGAAAGCTTCAAGTATGCCAAAAGGTGGAGGTAGATTAAGAGAAGGAACCGATGAGTCTCCAGCGAGATCGAAGCATTCGCCTGAGACATCGGTACCGGAGATACCATCAGAGTTGAAACCGAGACGGGAAACTGTGGTTTGAGATTGATGGTGATGATCAACATTTTCTTGTGGTGATAAAGAAAAGGCTAACCAGTTGTTCATGGAAGCCATAACAAAAGTTATAACGAAAACAAAAAAATGAAAGATTTTCTAGTGATTTCTTTTTATAGTGAAATGATGAACAAAGGGAGATGTGAAACTAGGTCATGCATGAAAGTTGAAACTGTGAAGAAGATTATAAGAGAGCAAAACTTTGAAGGTGTAAATAAGGAAGAAAGGAAGAGGAAAAGGCCAAGACAATGAAGAGAAAAATCATCTCTTTCAAACAAAGAAAATGAAAGATTTATATAACCCACACCCTTCTCTCTCTCTCTCTCTCTATTTGCACTTTTCTTTTAAACTTCTCTCTCATCAACAACAATATCATAAATGGAAGAGGACAGTCACAGGATTGTTAATTTCACTCATCACTTACATTAATATAATATTACTTCCCCCGTTCACGAACCTCAAACATGAAAACGAATGCGAAGAATATCAAAAAATATATATTACATTATTTTTATACATATTTTAATATATGAGTTACTAATAATTTAATTTAATTGGTAATTTTTAGTTACTCACGCGATTTATTTTATAATAAAATTTTAAAATTATTTATATAATATAATATTTATAAAATTATTTTAATTGATAATTTCTCTATAATAAATATATTAAATTTTATATAATATAATATTTATAAAAAATGTATGCAAATAAGTGGAGTGTTTAAATTTCACTAACAAAGTTAAATCAATGGTACATACTACTTTTAATTTGGGTTGAGAAATAGAATCGAGAATTCGAAAATCGATGTGAACTCAAGGTGTTTAAATTATTTACTGAAAGATAAGTTTAAAAAATATGGTTATTAAATTCAAAATGATGAGTTCTATTTTTATTTAATTATTTTTAACTTTTATGATTAAATCATAAATATTTTGTATTTGAAGTAGTGAAAATAACTTTAAAATACTATATAAATAATTATTTTTAAATAAAGTTATTGAATTTTTCATCTTGAAAGAATAATTTTTAGAAGTATTTATAAAAAGACATTGAAACTTCACTAAATAATGTCATAAAACAGAACTCATTTTTAGGGGCGAAGCCAGAAAATTTTTTTAGGGAGGACCAAATTTTTAAGATTGTAAAAATGTAATTTCACCATTTTAATAGTCTATATTTTATAATTTTTATCATTTTTAGGGGAAAAAATGCAATTTTACCTTTACTAATTTAAATTTTTTTAAAGGGTCTAAATGAAAATTTTTCATTTTAGGGGGGTCGAACTAGAGGTGATCATGGGTTGGGCTACCCGGCCCGCCCCAACGGTCCGCCCGAAACACGGGAGGGTTCTGGTAAAAATATAGTCCCGAAATATGGGTTTGGGCAAAAAAAAAGGCCCGTTTAGAAAAATGGTCGGGCCTCGGGTAAAACTTTTTGACCCGAGCCCAGCCCAGCCCAAATTATATATTAAATATATATTTTATTTTTAATCAAATATACTTTTTAAATTTACATATTTTTTATTTGTTTTAATATTTGTTTTAAAATTTTTTATTTAATGAAAAAAGCTAAAAAAAATTAATATGGGCCGGACCGATCCAGGTCGGGCTCGAGTTTATCAATTTTCTTTCGGGTCGGGCTTAGACAAATTTTTAGGCCCATATTTAGGGCCGATCCGGGCTCGAGCCTAGAAATGGGCCTAAAATTTTATCTGGGCCCAACTCGACCCGGCCCATAATCACCTCTAGGTCGGACCCCTTCCAACCCCTAACTACGCGCTTGATCATTTTGTCGAAATAAGTTAAAAGAAATTAAATACTCGATTAATTTAAAAAATCAAATCAAAACAAACTAAATTATCATAAATCATTTTAAAAATTTTAAAAATTCCACCAAAATCAACTCATCTTATTTTTTTGAAGTTATAGAATTTCTTTGTCAGAGTATTAAATACAAAATACAATTATAATATATAAAAAGAAACAAAATTACAAGAATATATGAATCATTTGACCTACTTTTGGTTGAGAAAGGTAGTAGACATATATTTTAACACAGGTATGTGGAGAAACCATAATTGAAGAAAGTGAGGAGGTGGCCAAATCATTTACAAAAGGGAGATTTCATATGATCTTTTAACAATCTCTCTCTCTTTCTTTTTTATTTGGTTTGTGTTGAATCTTTACATTAAATCTAAACATTTTTTAATAATCTCATGTATTATTTTGTATTATGTTTTAATTATTTTTTAATTTTATATCTATACAATATAATCACATTGATACCAAAAGTTTGTATATATTATTGAGTAATTTTATCTCGTGTCTTATTAATGGGAACATTTGGGTATTTATATATATTATTACTGTTCACGACATGACCCTACTTCTCTTAAGACTGTCATTCTGAATGGACTTCAGGCATGCTGGACACGTGTTTCGCTCTGGGTTGCCTGCCAAACCACGCTGTCTTCCTTCTACGAGCTCCTTGAATATATGCGAACTGAGACCGCGGCCTTCCCTTTAGTTCGTGTAAACTCTCCTTGCAAGTTGGGTCTGCGAGCTCTCCTCACTGTATTCTCATGGTTTGCCTCACACTCAATCGTCTGGTGAGACCTATCCGGATTACGGGTAGGCGACCCGAATCCTACCTGAGATTCGGGCCGGTGATCACTGATGTATAACAAATATATATCTAATTATTTCATACATCTATAAATGAGTTAAATGGGTAACACTTACCTTTTAGGATATAGTAAAACAATTAAAATTTTAAGTTTTTCTAAATAATAATATTATATAATCTTATTTGAATGTTGTTTGTAAAATTAATTTTTTTATGTATCAAATACTAACCCTATAAACACACATTAGTATAAACATTGTAGCTTTCAAATACTAACCCTATAAGCACACATTAGTATGAACATAGTAGCTTTTTTCTCACTTGACATGTTTCTTTAGAATTAAAAATGATGTTTTGGAATTCTCGTGTTTAATCTAATGGTCAACGGATGTTCACTCATAAAACTTATTCGGATTTAAGTTTTTGAAGAGAATAAGTGTTGAACCTTTATTTCAGTAACTCTTTTTAAATGTAGTGTATGCGAATGTGATGTAGGTTCATCCCTACCGCGTGTGTAAATATTAACCCTCTAATTATAGAGTACTAAAAAATAATATTTTCTATCAGAGAGAGAAAAAAAAAAAAAAGGGTAAAGTAAAAGTTAGGTTACAAAATAAGAATTTATTTATAGAATAGGGTAAGTCAAGAGCTTATCTTGATAGCTTTGAATTTGGTAGATAGTTAAAGTCATTTTTTATATAAAGCAAGGCTTCCAAGTGGTAACACATGGGTCTTAAACTATGGGAAAACCCATGTGGTTTTGTAATCTTCAAACAAAACTTGTAGCTACTAGCCATCCTTTATATATTCAAACATCTATATATATAATATATATAACATTCACACCAGCTTTATAAGGAAATACCAAGAGTTATATATATATATATATATATATATATTCTCACGTGTGTATATATGGCTAGAGGAGTGTCACTTACAATTTAGTATTATAATTATTGATACAATTAATCAACAAGGATGAGAAGACGGTGGAGCAGAGTGTCAATTTGTTTGTGATAGATGGAGAGTCGGCATTAGGAAAAAGGATAAGTCAGGGAAGGAGAAGGAAAAGGAGTCTCTGGGGTTGTTGTGTAGGGTTTCAAAAAAGAGCAAGCTGATCCTTTGTCCATTGTGCACTCAGGGTTATATAGGGGTCATCTCTTGTCCTACAGTCCCACGTAGCTGACAGTACAATTTCCTCCATGGTTGTGTGAATAAGCTAGATAGCAAGATTGTTACAGGTTAGTTGTCGCCATGGAGTGTATTGTGTGGTGTTGTTTGATATTCTCATCATTAGGTTTAGGGTCTCAAATTTATGTCTAGGATTGTGGATTTAAAATTTAGGGTTTTAATATTAACTTATAATTAATTCTATTAAAATAAATTATTAGTATTTATTTATAAGTAGGAGCGTACTCAAGATTTTTTTTAGAGGGGCAGAATTTGAATTATATATTTAAAAAAAATAAAAACGTAATTTCATTATCGTATATTAACTTAAAACTTTACAATTTTTAAAGAGTTAAACTATAATTTTTTTCATTTTTGAAGAGGCCGCGTAATTGAATTTTAAATTTTAGGAGGGGTCGAAATATGACTTACCATTAAGTTAATTTAAAACTTTCCAGTTTCTAAAGGGATCGATAGGACAATTTTTTATTTTGGAGAGGCCAGGTCTACCCCTTTAGCTTGGTCCTTATTTATAACTACTCTATTATTTTTTGTGTTATTCAATAATAATGTGAGTGTTATCATTCATTAATAATATATGAAATTATACACGGACAATACATCATATATATTATTTATATTTATATGATACAATTTTCATGAATAAAACATGAAATAATACTGTTGAAATTAACAAATATAAATAATATAAATTGTTATTAAAAGTTTTGTAAAACTAAATTAACATTATAATGATGTATGAAAATAGTTTTAGAATAACAAAATAAATAAATAAATGAAGTAAAATAGACTTAAACTTAAATTTTGAACACTAAAAAGGATCAACGAGTTAAGTTTGATCATCTCGAAAAGAAATTTAGGGTTTTTTTGAATGAGCGTTTACTTTCAACGCGGTGTGTTTAACTTTTTTTTATCTCACGCTATAATATCACTATAATATTTAATCTCACTGTCATCGATGTTTTTACACTAATCATAAATACATGCACCGCCTATTCAAAGAAGCCCTTAAATTTAAAGTTTTTATAGAATCGAATTATGATCAAATTTAACTCAAAATAAATTTAAATAAATAATACATTTAATTATAATTAAAATAAAAATAACAATAACAATAAAATTATATACTATAATAATATTGTACCGCACTTATCGCTCATCTAAACTCTCCTTTCAACATTCAACACCGTATACATTGTAGGTATAGAAATAGGTATAAAATAAAAAAGAGACAAACTGGGGAGAAGAAACCCACACCCATTAATTCAATGCTGAGTTGTACGCTCACACTGCTAGTCTTTTCATTGTCAGTCTCCTCTACCCCCCTTTCCATTGCTCCCTATCCTCTCTTTTTTCATTTATAGGATTCATTTATTCCATGTTGAGAATTATTTATATAAAATTATTTAATATATTATTCATACATCTCACACACAATTATCATATGTGAATTTTTTAAAAATAATTTAATTATAATTTTTAGAAAATATTTAAAATTATTCATAATCTCTTTTCAACTAATAAATAAAAAAATAATATTTCAATGATATTCAAATTTACATCCTCTTACATTTATAATAATATTTATACTAATTAAATTAAAATTTAATCGATAATTTCACCTATTTATTGTAATTATATTTATGGTATAAAAAGTGAGAGAGCAGTAGACCCCTTGAAAATCATATCCCATAACTTTTTCACATTGCATCCATCGATCACTATTAGTTTAGTATTATCCCAAACTCCTAATCATCAAACTGCTGTTCCCCCCCGCATCAAACGGGCTCTCTCTGCATGCTTTTCACTTTCCAATAATTCATCTATTTCTCGCTTTTTTCAACTTAAAAAAAATACAGTAAATTTAATTGTAAAATTAAATAAAATATGGTTAATAAATAAATTAATAATTGTTTTAATAGAAAATAAAAGAAAAATATAATTACACCATACATATATAAAATTATATTTTAAAACATTCTAATTATATTCTAAAGTATCGAGGTTATATCAATAAGGCTTTTCAATTATTAAAATATTGTTAATTTATGGTCTATTTGGTTCATTGAAAATGGCTTCGAAAAATCATTTATTTTTTGAAAAAGTTAATATTTTCTAGTGTTTGGATGAATTTATATAAAATATTTTACATTGTTTGATGATTTCTTAAAAATATTTTATAAAAGTCATTGTCGATGAAACAAACATACATTTGAGATTTTTTACATTTTCATTGTTTAATTGAGTTTATTTTATATCTATAAATTTATATTTTACATTGTTTTTGCATATATTAAAAATATTATGTTAAATTGAAGTTCATTAAACGTTATTTTTAGTTACATGACTACCAAATGAGTATTTTTATTTAAAATGTGATATTAACAAAATTGACAAAAAAATTTAACAATGTCAACAATTGGACTTGATTTTCAAATTTAAAAATAGAGGACTAAATTCTTGAAAATAAAAGTAAAGAGACTAAATTGCAAATTCGTGAAGAGTATATAGACTTATGACATATTTTAACATTTATACTACAAAATATTTATTATTAATATATTTATAGTTGTAATAAATATTTATTATTAATATATTAGTATTAAATATTTTCAAGTGAAGAATATTATTTAAAATTATTATTTTAAAATTTATTATTAAATAATGTATTAAAATAATTAATTATATTAATAAATTATTATATGATTAAATATAAATCATTAAATATGTATGTTTAATAATATTAAAAATATAATATTTTATATTAATATTTTAAATATTTTTAAAAATAAAATAAAATTTATTATCATTATAATAATAATAAGTTTGATTTAAGTTAATTTTTATATAAAATTAAAATTACCTATAGAGGAGTTCTTTTCGAGAAAATGACTCACGCTTAACAAAAAGGTAAGTCATTTTATAAGAAAAAGGGTTTATTTTCTGTTGGCTTGTAAGTCATTTTCCGTTGATCAAGCTATTTTTTATGAAACAAACACGGAAAATACAGAAAATATTTTCATTAAAATCTTTTATATACAAACAAACGGACCCTTAACCGTTAAATGATGGTTTAAAATGAAAATTTTGAAAACAGATGAATTTTATAAAAATGAATGTTGTAAAAATATTAACTTTTTTGAGATTTTTCGGATCTTTTACGAATGTAATTTTTTTACGAATGTAATTGTTTTTTTAAAATTTTATTTTATTGTTAGTTATGAAATTTATTCTTTTATTTATGAGTTAAAGAGGAGTTGACATGAAGCATTATAGCGTTGAAATGTAATGAAAAATCTGCGGATGAAAAATAATTATAAAAAGAAAAAAAGACAAAAATCCAAACATAAAAACTCTACTCTCATAATTATTAGATGATTCATTGTTGGTGGAAAAATTAAGCAATAAAAAAGAAATTAAATTATTATATTAAAATTTCAAAAATTATAGAAAGCAAAGCACAAAAAGGAGTTTATAGAATCTAGGGTTTTATTTATTAAATAAAAAAGATGGAGAAGGGTTTTGGGGTTTGCACCCTTGTCCGACGACATTAACCCTAGGCTTCCGGGTCTTTTTTTCAGTTTATTTCATTCTAAAAAAATTTCTTCCCTTTTTTTTTTAATTTTTTTTGAGGAACAAATTGGACGAAGAAAATCTAATGTTTGAAGGATCCAAATGTAACTCTCTCACATAAACACTCTTTGCCAATTATTTTGTGTTCTTTCTTCTCTCTCCCCTCCATTTCCATTCCCCATAAGTTTAATATAACATTTTTTTTAATTTCATATTAATTTTTTAAGTTCAATTTGGTACCTGGACTTATTTAATGATATACAATTTATCCTAAAACATTAACGCTGCTAAAAAAAACTCATATTATATTACGAAATATAAATCGTTATTAAAGGAAATCCGTATTACAAAATTATGCATTGAGCTATACTTGGCTTAATTAATATTGAATATGAAAACAATATTTCTATGAAGCCGGATAAAAGAAATTCATTATTTTAAATTAATAGAATGTAATAAATAAATGAAACTAAAAGTAATTGAACATCTAAATACAAAAAGAAATACTATGTCATTTGTCGCATGTCGTTTACACATTGATTATTTTTGTTATCTCGTAAAAATAACATTGTTAGAGTGTTTGAGTAATTTATATAATATTTGACAAGTTCAAGAGTGCCAAATCGGATAAAAAAAATAGGTATCGGAATTAGGAAACAGTGTCAAACTCATTAACCATATTGGACCAAAAAATATTTAAGTACCGAATTAAGAAAACAATGTCAAGTCCAGGTATCAAATTAGGAAAAAAATATTAAGTTCAAGTACCAAATTAGGAAAAAGTGTCATGTTCAAGTACCAAAAGTTATATTAAGCCTATGAATTATTATTTAAGTTTCTGACTCAATACTCATAATTAGAGGTGTGCAAATTTTGATAAATTGAATTAATTCGGTTAACCGAATTAATTTGGTCAGAGGTCAGTTAATAATTTTTTAGAAGTTCGGTTAACGGTTAATTCGGTTTGAAATCAGTCGGATAACCGAATTAACCGAATTTAATAAATAATATTATAATATATAAGTATTTAGTCGGTTCGGTTAATTTTTTGGAAATATAAATTAATCAGTCGGTTAAGTTCATGAATTTTTTATATGTTTTATACTTATTTTAACCAAAAATTAAAAAATATATATAAATTTCGGTTAACCGACCGAATTAACCGAAAAAGGTCGGTTCGGTTAATTTTTTGAAAAATTACGGTTCGATTAACAGTTAAGGGTTTAAAAGGGTCGGTTAATGGTAGTTCACGTCGGTTAACCGATTGAACACCTGCTCATAATTGGCATGGTGGTTGAACGAAGTTCACCTATAGAATTCACTCAAGTTCGAGCTTCCAAGGAATAAGTGGTAGGCCTTTATTTGGACAGCTCCCTTTAAAAGTAATGTGAGTATTAAACCCTCTAATTGTACAGTACCAAAGAAAAATGTTTTCAACTAAATTAGTACTAAGTGGACGGGACACTAATTCAATTATAAAATGACTAAAAATTCATTTTTGTTACAAAATAAATAAATATTAATATAAACATATTTTTTATATAAATAAAAATATTATTACATAAATTTAAACCTAAAATATTATATCTTTCGAAGTTTCAACTTACCCCTTGCAACCAGGGGCGTAGCTGGGGGGTGGCATGGGCTCCGGCCCCCCTAAAATGTAAAATTACAATTTTAGCCTTTAGAATTTTTTAAAAATTTTAAATTAGTAAAGGTAAAATTGCACTTTGGCCCCCCTAAAATTATAAAAATTTGATTTAATCTTTTACAAATTATAAAAATATAAATTATAAAAAATTAAAATTTTATCCGACCCCTAAAAAATTTTTCTGGCTTCGCCCCTACTTGCAACTAAACCTAAATTGGGTTTTATGTAAATTTTTATAAATATATATTTACTTGATTCGTGAATAAATGTAAGAACAAAAAAATACATTGCAATCAGGTAAATATATATTCAAAACTTGGTTAACTTAATTTTCTTTTGTGAACCTGCATGGCTTTGCTTGATCAAGGCATGGGCTACCTTTGACCTAATTGCTAATGTCCCCCTTTTTAGTGTTTATCTCCCCATATATTCATAGAAACATGTTAAAAGTCCCCCAATTTTATTCCGAGTATCATTGTGGGGGTGGCTATTGGGATCAAAGTTATTTTGGGTTCGAGGTTGCCTGATATAACAATGAAAGAATAAAGGAAGAGTAGTAGTGATTGCTATACAGGTCGGTTCATTCAATTGAGATGAAGAGTTAGAGATTATGGATAATGGTGGAGAAAAGAATGTGAAAGCTGAGGGTTAAGAGAGTGTTGATAGAGTATAAACTTGGTATTCTTGAATGGTGGAGAAAAGAATGTAAAGGTTGAGGGCTAAAAGAGTGTTGGTAGAGTACAAATTTGGTATTCTTGAAGGGTTGATCAGTTCTTCATTGCTCTTGGAGGTATTTATAGGCAGGTATTTCGAGTAAAATGGTGTTAGCGCATTGGACTTGCCATTTAGGTATCATTACGGAGCGTGGGAGAGATGTCTTCTATGGAATGAGGATGTTTGTGACAAGATAGATTTTTTTCATTTATTCTGACTTGATTGGATAAAACAATTAAACCCACATGATGTTTAGTGACCGACAACTTTATGTTTCCGATGAAGAGTAAGTCGCTCTAAAAGGGTGAGTATATAGGTGGCCTCCCAAATTGTTGTTGGCAAGCTTATTGCTCAGGTGCCTTTTTGGCTTGCCACATATCTTAACGCGTATAAAGCATAACAGAGGTTTTCTAGTTATTTTGAATTTGAGTTTATTTTATATCAATTGTACATATTTACATATCTATATTAAGTACTTAATTGAGATAACATTACGAGTTAATCGAACATACGTGATATCAACTTAATTGGATAATGATTAAAATATTATTATTTTATAGAATATATTATATTATTAACAAGTATTATTTTTTAAATCTTTTATACCTTTTATAAAAAAATATACAAACACAATGAGATTTAAACCTAAAATACTATAGTTTTTAAGGGAAAGGATTGTATGAAATAGTGACGCCATGTCATCTGTATCCCTTTCAATAATTTTATGCCACATCAATATTTTCATCCTAAATTTCAGGATTTTAATTTAGATTTGATTTTTTTTTTTTTAGGATGAAAATACTAATATGGCATAAAATTATTAGAAAGAAATACATATGACATTGCGCCACTATTTCATATAATATTTTTTCAGTTTTTAATATCATTGATTTATCATTTCAACTAATAATTTTTGGGTTTTTAAATATTCAAATTCGGGTCTAATTGCGAAATATGTACATATTTGTAATGGTTAAAATACATGGAAGTCCCTGTATTATTAAGACTAAATCAAACTGATCCTTCTATGATATGGGGAAATGAAGGTAATAATAAAGACATATAAATAGTTAAAAAGTGGGGGAGATAGATAATATTTACATAAAGGAAGAGAGAGATTGATCTCGAAGGGTGCAAAAAAAAAAAAAACAGAGCAAGTTTGACCGTCAATAAAGGAATCAAAGATATGGTAAACACACATGGCCTCTTCTTCCCTTTTTTTAAATTTATTATTTAAAAATAAAACCCCTGCCCTCTGCTACCGGCACTCTATTACATAAATGTTCTTGGTAATCTCATCATAATCATGCATGCCTCTCTCTTTTTTATATATATTTTTTTCTCTTTGGACTTTCAATTTTCACCTCCCCCCCTTCATATATTTTTAAATAAAATTATAACCTTAAATTCTAGGGTTAAAGAGACAGAGAGAAGGATGCTAGTTTTGACTGACGATCACCACTGTCTTCTTAGGGTGACCAAAATTATCGCCCTCCTTTATAAGTTCACACATATACCTTTCGTGCACTTTAACCTTTTTTCTAATGTAAAAAATTTACAAAAGTTATGAGTCGATATTGATATCGATATTGTAATTATTACGGGACGACGTGAGTTTGAACACGTTAAAGCATGTTTTATTTTTTCATTTAAGGGTTGAAAAGGAGTTATGAGTAATTTTAAATATTGTATAAAAGAAATTACGGATAACTAACAAGTATTAGGTATAGCCGTAAACACACTGTACTTTTAAGGAAAGAAATCATGTTTGAAATTATGAATCACAAAGGGATTATATAGATATATACTACCTATTACATTATTAAAATCTATCATCATTGTTAGAGACATACCTATGTACTAGAATGTGGATTGGGCCAAGCTTATTCATCTTTGAGTCTAAATAATCCATGATTTTCCTAAGTATCTTAAAATAAATATTTTAGGGTCTTAGATTTGTACCTAAAGTTATATTCCATTCAGGTCAACAATATATATATATATATAATAATAATAAAAAGCAACTGAGATGTGGCACTTACTAGAACACAATATGTGACACTTCCAACTAATTAGCATGCGACATCATATGATCATTGATCGATGTTGATTGATCAGTGACTAACATTAAATTTATAAAATACAAGTTAAAAATCACAGTTATCAAAATTAAATTAATTTCTATATTTATTCGATTTATAATTATTTTTATTTTTATGATGTAAAAAATATTTTAAATAGTGAAACCACTTAGAAATTATTTATACATGCCAGAGTTATTAATTATTTTTATTTGATTAAAATAATTTGGAAATGCTTATGAGAAAAAAAATTGAAATTTTATCAAATAATGTCTGAAAACCATAAAGTCAAATTTATTTTGTCAAAATAAGTCCAAAATTCAAAATTCAAAAGTAATACGAAAACATAAAAAAAAAAAATCTAACCGAACCAAACTCACTCCCACCAGTGCTAACTGAATTTTAATTTGATGTTCTTTTATTATTTTTTAATTTTTTAGAAATTATATATTCTTATTTTTGCAAAAAATATAATTTATATATATTTACATATTTTAATTTATAAAATTTATATTTTTGTGTTCTTTTAAAAAGAACATTGCAATTTTTCAATAGTTTATATATATATACAATAATTTTTACATTCTTTTATAATATTCTAAATTTTAACTAATTTATTTCAATTATATATATTTTAATTGTTTTTAAAATTTTAAAAATTAGAATAAATTATTTTAATTTTCTATTGTTGTAGGTTGGGGCCATAGATGATGGGCGGCCCATGAATAATGGTGGAACGTGAAGGCAATGTAGTAATGTGCATGCAGCCCATGCAGTGTACGCAACCACTCCATGCTTTTTACATTACAAATCAATCAATTATTATCATTTATCTTCAAACAATAATTTTTTGTTAAGGAAAAGTCAGTCAGTGAATGGCAGTGCCACTGCCACTGCAATTTCTTTTCTATCCCATCTACCTACTCCTACCCCTATTCCCACACACACATGTTTTAATCCTATTCCTATCTTGTCTCTCTTTCTTTTTCGTTTAATAATTTCGCTATAAATTCTATTTATATCTGTTTATTTTTATATAATATCTAAAATTATTCATAGTCTCTTCTAACCTATAAATAGAAAGATAATATGCTTCAACACATTTAAACCCATATCTTCCTATATTGATAATAATATATATACCAATTAAGTTAAAATTCAATCGACTCTTCTATCCTATTTTTAGACAAATTTTTATTTTAGATAAAAATTGAGTTAAAACTTAATATTTGTATGATTTTATTTATAAATTAATTTAAATATGAAAGCAAAACACTTTTTCCTAAAAATCCAAACCATATCAATCAAAGGCAGAAAACGAGGTAATTTTGCTGTAAAAAGAGTAGCTTATAAGGTTAATAATGTTATAATCTAGGGGTTAATTAGGGGTTCCAGTCATGGTGACAACATGACCGGGAAAATGGAGGAGCCGCCGCCCACTTGTAAAATAGCCACGTGGCATGCGGTAACGCAAATTATGGTGAGAAACACTGGTAGTGGCCAACCATGGTGCCTCCCTAGGACAACCTTGCCTCTTGGGAACCACTGCCTCATAATATATTTATATAAAATAGGGTTAATCGATTGGATTAAATTCTAAATTAATTTTAGTAACACAGTCCGTTTCAGGGGAGAAGCAAGGGCATGGCTCCGGACCCTTAAAATATAAAATTATTATTTAAGTTTTAAAATTTTTAAAAATTTAAATTAATAAAAGTAAAATTGTACTTTGATCTCCTTAAAATTATAAAAATTCGATTTAATCTTTTACAAATTATAAAGATATAAACTATAAAAAATTTAAATTTCATTCGCCCCCTAAAAATTATTCTAATAGTTTAATATTTACATATTTTATTAATTTTTGGGTTTAATTTAACCCTTAAAATCAAATAAAAGACAAATTTAACCATCAATCTTTCAAATAAGAGTTGAATTGTTGTCGTTTTTTAACCAAAATATACTAACTAAAATGTTATATTTTTAAACATGACGACGTGCATAACAATTCACATTGCATACTCCGTGCTTTTTTTTTTCTTTTAATTTTTTGAATATTATGTTTTTATTATTTTTAAATTATATGCTGGCGTGACATGTAAAATAAATAGTGTCATATCAACATGAAGCATATATGGACCGCTACACGTGTTGCCATGCCAACATCGTTAAAAGATTAATGTAAATTGTTTATGCAATTTAACTTATGAGGAAGATAATCATAGCTACCCTTAAGCAAACTAGTTTAATTAATTCTTTTGGCATGCAATAGAATTTAGGGTTTCACTAGTAATTATGTATTTTTTAGGTTCGTGGGTATGTTATAATAAGGTTATATGTAATATTCATCCTTGCTTCATTTTATGAAAATCATGTTTAAATTTAAATTTTATAATGTATGGATTTTAGGATTTAAGGTTTAGAGTTGAATATTGTTGATGGTTCACACAAGAGTTTTTCGAGAGCCAAAAAGGTTCACTTCCAAGTTATGTGAGTCTTTCTGCAAGTGTGTCGAGTTATTAGTCTGTATATGAGACATGTCTCTAATTAAAGACTTTCTTAATTTACGTAACGATCAATAGATATAGTATATACAAGTGACCCAACAACATTTATCTTTTGACGGGATTCTCATTACTAATGAACTGATTACACGACATGATTTTACCGTGATAAGATTATAGATTATATCTAAATTGTACTTTTTTAACAATTAATAAGTCATGAATAATTGAAATAAATTGGTGAGTAAGGTCGAAGTATACCATTAATGTGGTTCATATAAGTGCGAAAAAATTGGTATGACATTCTACTCTCGACCGACCATATACACTAATATTATAAAATAAATAAATAATGAAAGCATAATTATTTGATAGTTGTTGTTGAAATTAGATGGTCTTCGAGTACAAATTTCCACACATACAGTGATAGTCAGACCCAATGGGTTTGAATTTATAAATTTCTTTTTTTTTTTTTTTGAGGCTGAACTCATTCAAGAGAAAGGATTGTATGAAACATGGACATTATCTATTTTCAATAGTTTTATGTCACATCAGTATTTTTATCCTGAATTTCAGTATTTTAATTTGGATTTAATTTTTTTTAGGATGAAAATGTTGAAATTTAGGATGAAAATACTGATATGACATAAAACTATTGGAAAAGGGATACAGATGACGTGGCGTCACTATTTCATACAATCCTTTCCCTTTAAATCAAAGTTTCATGTTACTATTTTTTAAGAATATTAAAATAAAAAATTATTATTATTATTTGAAAATTATCTAATATATGGGAATTAAAAATTCTACAACTAAAATTAGAGTAATGATAAATGTGACTTACCGTATATTTTAAAATTTTAAAATAAAAAATACGATATTTATCACCATTTTAATCCTCTTTCCTTAAGTTTTACTTATGATTTAGATAAAAATGGTTTAAAATATCGAGCGCTCAAATTTGAGTTTTACCATTCATAAATGTCATGTTTAGGTTTTTATGTTATTTTAAATTCAAATCCAATCCCTGCAATGGAGCGAGATGAAGTGGATGTTGTCAAATCCATTACTGCTCCATAGTTTCTATGATTTGTCCTATCACCTGTTATGCTCCACGGTAAATGTGTAATCTTGAAAATCACTATCAACTCACCCTACTTCAATTTAATTTTTACAAACATAAGCACGTGCCCATTAGCCAAATTGCTTTTTTAGTAGGTACACTTTCTCTTTGTGGTATTCTACCCCTTGCTTGTTTTTGGTCTAAAGATGAAATTCTTAGTGACAATTGGTTGTATTCACTGATTTTTGCAATAATAGCTTGGTCCACCGTCAGATTAACAGCATTTTACATGTTTCGAAGCTATTTACTTACTTTTGAAGGACATTTAAACGTTCAATTTCAAAAATATAGTGTCAAAAAAAGTAGCTATTTCTATTCAATAAAACTATAGGGTAAAGAAGAGCAAAAAATAATTAACTAAAATTTTCGTTTGTCTCCTTTATTAACATTAACAATGAATAAATATATGGGTTTTTAGAATACAATCTTTACCCTTCCAAAGGGTAACATGGTAATTTCATATAGTAAAATAGATGAGGCGAAATAAACAATTATCATAACCATTTCATGCTCACTATCCACTCTATCGTACATCCCACAGTTCAATAAAAAAATCATTTCGTTTAAATAATATCAGTTCAAAATCCATTAAACAGTTCAATTTTTAATGTTTGTGTATTTATAATCTTCATGTTTGAATAATATAAGTGTTGTAAAACTTTGCATGAAACCTTCAATTAAGAATGTAGTGTGCATATATATATATATATATATGAATTAAAATACAAATTAATTGTTTAATACTTTAATTCTCTTGGAACATGGTTAAGTTTTTGAGGTGAACTCTTATTTGACCTATTAAATAATTTCCTGTTTAAAAGAGGGATAAGATCTTAAATTGCCCTTTAATTGTCTCTTCTTTCCAAGGGATGACAGATTTGACTATGCTTTTCTCATTCCTTAACTTTTAATAATCAATTTTTTTACCCTTTTCTTTTTTTTGTCTCTTGTGTAGTGTTATAGGTAATTTATTATATCTTACAAAAAGGAAAAAAATATTAATTGTCTAATTAAGAAACCCTAAATGAGAATAATTGAAGCTAAGTTCTTCATTACTTTTCAAAAGTACTTCTAGTTTTAAAAGTACTTTTGGAAGAAAAGCTGCTTTTGGCTGAAATTTTTGGCTTTTCAGAAGTGTTTTTGAAAAACACTTTTAAAAAGGAGAAGTTAAAATTTTTAGCTTTTCCTCTCCCAAAAGCACTTTTAATACTTAATTACTTTTTTACCTCTCTAATAACATAATACTTTCCCCTTTTTTTTTTTCGTGGTGCTTAATTACAAATGTGTTAAAATCATTAATTAAAAATAAAAAATATTTTTAAAATATTAATTACAAATATTTAATGTTTATATTTAAATATTTAAAATGTAGTTTATATATTCTAATTAAATTTTATAATTAATTAATATTTATTACTTAAAAATATTTAAAATTTATTAATAAGTTATAGCAATTTTTTATATTCTTACTAAAATATAATAACATTAACTAATTTTAATTTTATTTAAATGTATATTTGTTACTTGATAATAACATGTCTAAAAAAGATATTTTATTTCTCAAAAGTACTTTTTGACAGTAATGTTAAACACTCAAATTTTAAAGCAAACTTTTCAAAAGCACTTCTCAAAAACACTTTTCCACAGCACTTTTCAAAAGCATTGCCTAAACTAGCCCTGAGTCTTAGCTCGATTAATATGATATTGTTATCAGTGTAATAGGATGTGGGTTCGAGTGTGCTGAAGCGCATTATCCTCCTATTTAAAAGTTGGAAAGGAATTATGGGTAGCATTAGATGTTATATAAAAAAAGTGCACATTAATATATATATATATATGTGTGTATATGTAAGGCTAAGTTTCGTGTTTTATAGGTTTTGTGAATATATTTTTTAATATTAATGTTATACACAATATACATTTTTTATTTTTTAAATTAAAAACATAATTATAATTATAATTAATATATCTAAATAAACTATAATTAAAGTTGTTATTTGTAATACCATATATGAGTTTTGTTTAATTTTTTCGATTTGACTCGATTTTTCGTTTATTGTGCTTTATACTTGATTTTATATTATAATTAAGCGGATATATATTTATATTGTACTTATAAATAGATTGTATTTATAATGGTAAAACTTTAATAATAAAAAAATAAACTACAATAAGAGTCAAACATTATAAAGCTATCAAATTTAGTTGTAATGGTAAGGATTTAAATTGCGGTCATGGCGCGTTTTTGATATGTTATGCGTTTATCGTAGTCGCCGACATAACGGATGCTATTGCGTTCACTGCGGGTATCGCGGTCGTGAATTTTTTTTAAAATTCACACAACTTATTGTAAAATTTAATAGCGGTTTCGGACGGTGCCGCTACCACTATATAACGGCCGCTATTCCGATAATGGACCGCTATTTAAATCCCTGATTATAATAATCGTTTTAATTAATATTTATTGAATCAAGTGTTAAGAAGTTCAATATTGTGAATAGAGATAACAACATAAGAGAAGAAATCAAAATACATAAATAAAGGAAAAAGGAAAAAGAAAATAGGGTTTTTACAGTTGAGAGAAGAAAAGAAAGAGTAGCTAGGGGGAAAAATGAAGCACGAAAATCAAAGAAAGGGTGAGAGTGAGTAATAAAAATAAGGAAGAAAAAGAGGGAGTGAGATTTATGCATTGGTGGAAATGAAAATGAGAGAAGCACCCGTGCCTTCTTGGAAATGTATCCTCTCTTCATTTTTATATTTTATATATTTGGCTATTTGCCAATGCCATGCACCCTCTTTCTCTTTCTCTGCAATCTTTATTTTATTGCACTCCCATCCATGCAGTGTTTTCATTTTTGACAAGAAAAACAACACCTCTTGTACCTGAAAAGAAGGAAGATATTTCCAAGAAAAGTAAATGCTTTTATTAAAGATGTAAAGTAAAGAGAGAAGAGAAAAATTCTTTTGTCCCCATTGTTTTTCTCCACTCCATTATCATGATAAAAACACCAGTCTTAATCTCTCTGAAAACCTTGTGATGGGTCACTTTTCAATCAGTACTTTGTGCCCATAATGTAGTGGGTTAAAGCCCAAAAGAGCCCAATGATTAAAAGTCAACTATCATAATATAAACGAGCATACAGTTGACCATGTCAGTCAAGCAGATCAACTGGACAATGCTCACCATCCAGTCGAAATGTTAAGTACAGAACTCTTCAAGATAGACTATAAACCTTTCTTTATTCTCTCTACTCTTTTGACCTTTTCTTGTGTACAAGAGCGTCTTTTAAAACATAAGCTTTGATGTTATTGTAACGTTGTGTGGATATTAAGTTTGTTAGGGTTTTGGAACCGCCAACTCAAGTGATCGATAGGACCTGGATCTCCGACCCAGAAGAAAAATATTCACTTACAGGCATAGTCACTTCAGACCTCGCGGGAATGTTAAATGTTCGCAAAGATAGCTCATGCGCTTACATAAGCCTCATAGAAATAAGGTTGTGAGAGGAGAGCTCACAAAAGCCTTGTAGGGACAAGGTCGCGAGATACGTCCACAAAAGGGATCGCGAGCCCTGCAAGGGATCCCTGCTCATGATTGTAGCTAGGTGCAAGGTTTGCTAGGGGAGTCAGTCCCAAGATTAGAAAGGACCGCGTGCTCCGCATGCAAATGTCCAATAAGCCAAGAGACTCCCAGAGATTGTCAACACCATAGATAGGGGATGTCAATACCACCGTCCCAAAGGCCGAGACAACAAATGGATCCTATTGTGAGTTGTAATAGTAGTAGTAGGAACATATATAAATACCCCCTATGTTTAACATATGCTCCTTTCTATCATTTAATATTCTTAATCGAGTTATCTAAATTTGAATCACTATCATCAAAATTATCAATATCTCCTTCTTCCATGTACTCTTCAAAACGTAGTTTATCTTATTTCCACCTATGATTCAAATTATGAAATATATAACATGCTAGTATAATCCAATCTTTTTCGTTTTTTACACTAAGGTAATGTTACTATAAAAAAATTTAGAACAATAAATATTTTCTCAACCACATTTAGAAGCCTTAAATATCTTAAATTAAAGAATCTGTGAGCTGTCTATGGTATTGCGTTTGACATCATTTTCTTAAATGATATCATATCACACGATACAATACAAGAAATTTTTTTGTATTTATAAAATTAAAATCGACCTTATAATATTTAAATTCACAATTCAAATAGTACGTGACTTTAGTTATAAAAACTTATACAAACTTAATTTGGAAAAAGACCAAGCTAGGTTATATAATTTTTATAATACATGATTAAATAATTTTATAACGTATAACTTTTATTGAAAAATTATGATTTTAACACTTTTAGAAAGTTATTTTTATAAGTTATGATAAATAAAAAAGTCATTAACATTTTGTTTTATAAAGTACATTTTTATAATATATAACATGAACACATAAATAAGTTATATTCATAATTCTTAATTATAATTTTTATAATAGCACTTTTATAACATATAAATTATTTTTCATAATAAACTTTTAAAATTTTCTAGAATTTAAATAATATAATTTTTATTATAATCTTTATGAAATACATAAATTATTTGAGTTTATAGTATTTTTTTTTTACCATAATCATCCCTTACATTCATAATAATCATGTTTACAATATAATTTTTATACCTCGTATAAACATAATTTTTACAATTAGATTTAACTGTTATTACTCCAATTCTCACTTATCCCTAAAATTAAAAATGTAATTAAATATTCTAATTACGCCCAATTCAATAAAACCCACCAATTATAATTGTTACCTAAACATGTCACCGTTGTTCATAGTTACACACAATTAGTAGCGACTTTCCAAAGAAACAGATATCAGTTGATTCATTGCAATTAATTCTGTATTAATATACATCTCAATAATCCGAATATAAACCCTTATTGTTCTCACTTGCCACCTTCAATTCTTGAGTTAATTTTGGTAGGCCGTATATACTGTGCCCACCGTAGCTCACATCACCTGTTAATGAAATACTGGACCTTATGACCATCCATTTATTTTCTCCAATGTTTTTAAACAAGCATTAACTTTAATGTTCATATTAGCTAAATACATGAATAGCTTCCCTCAAAGTGGAGATCTCTTACATGAAAGTTGAAACTTGAAGGCATTGAATCCGAATCTGTAGATTAGAGGGTCACTATCATGCTAAGCTTAATGTGTTATATAGTTAGTATGAATGATGCAGGGCTTTGAGATAGGGAGCCTAACGAATTGTACCTTTTCACCTAAGATATTCTTTCAGATGTTTTTTTGAAATTCGTGACTCTCTTTTAACAATATCGTCTTCAAGATTTGAACCTAAATTATCTCTCTAAGAGTGCAAGATGTCTCACCATTACACCCAACGCTCGTTGATTATTCCTTTCATCATTTACATCAATTACCTAACACGTGTGTAAAGCGAATGTGGTTATGTAAGTGCCTACACAAGCTTAGAAAGGTTATATTTTTCCTTTGATATAACCTTCTTTGACACCGAATCGGAAAGAAAGATATACCTTGATTGTATTCTCTTGAACAAGTAAAGTCATGAGCATAAAGACCATACTTTATGGGAGCAAGGGTTGTTCTGACTGCTAGAAAAGAATCTATATCCATGAATAAACTTGAAATTGACACTCATATTGGTACATTTCAGTCAGTATTTTGATTTTATTTGCATGATCATGAAAAATGTTGACAATAAAAATAGAAACAATATAAACGAGTAACAAGTTCTATTGGTTCAAAATAGTAGATACATAAAAAATTCTAGTTTGAAGAAGCATTTACCACTTTCGAAGTCTTCGCTGCTTCTTGATCTTCCGTTCGATTCCCAACCATTTTTTAATAAGTTTAAATACCGTTTGGTCACATAAAAGCCCACGATGAGTGGCAGCCACTCCTACTCTCTCAACTGCTTCAAATCCATCTGCCTGAAAGACCGAAATGTTTTAGTTCACTATAACATACTACTGACTCATGAAGTGATGATGAAAACCACTTGAAATACCAGATGGAACGGTAACAATTATACAACAAGAATCATGACATTGCATGCTATCGCCCTAGTTCAAGCAAGAAATTGTTCCTACAATGTTTATAAGGATTCTAAACTACTATACCTATAAGACTTTCTATTTACTTTTCTCGTGCATATTTTGAAAATCCGACATCTTAGCCAACCCGAGAATGTTGAGCACTTCCACATAGTTGTGCTGACATGGTTAACTATAGTTTAAATTTTGTTGGATACGTTATCCTGGTTCTCATGTCATTATGTAAGACAATAAGATAGATTTTTTAAAGCTTACCACAGGGCAAACTCGGAACGAATAACAAGCAACGACAAAAAGGAACCTGAACTTGGATAACGTGTTAAGCATCCAACTTAAAACCAATTGTTGTTGATAAATAGAGAGGTCTAATTGGTTAACTATAAGAAGTATAGCAGCTGTCTAACTGTAATAAACTCTACAGTCCATTTTTCGGCAGTAAATAAAAATCAAATCTTTTTTCTAAGAAGTGATTCCAAGGACCATCACAAATTTTATATAAATAAGTTCAGGTAAACATAAGAATGAAAAGAATAGTTGAAGAGAGTAAGTACCATTGCGGATTCTGCAGGAACAGTTCCATCTCCATCCACATAAGTATATTGAGGCTGGAATGAACAAGCAAACGAGTATATCAACAGTTAGTGTACAAGGGTGGAACTTCGAGTTTGATGAATAATAAGCAAAACTGAGAGGAAAGTTTTGAGTTCAAAAGACTAAACAGCAATCAAGTTTTAGCAACACTTCTTTTACGTTCAAACACTGGGCTAAAGGTCAAGATTATTTGTCCCAAGAGGATATTCTCTAACATAGAATTTATCACCATAAACATGAACACAGGACTCACCATTGTATGACATATTTCTGACAGGTCTGCAATTGGTGACGTTTCTGTACCATAACTGCATATAAATGTCACATATGTTAAAAGCCGGCTTTGAGAACAGATGAAAAGTAAATGTCATTTGCTACAGAAACATTGGTCCTAGTTAAAATTCTACCGATATCAAATCAAATAATGCTTCCACCCCAACACTTTCGTCTGAACTTTTTGTCCCATCCTAGGTGTGAAAAAATTATTTAACAAATTCAAGGATGATATCTACAGATTCATGGATCAATAAACTATTCATAATTGTATGTTTGAAGTTGAAACAATAGACTTTTGCCACATCAGGGGGGGACAATTGGTCAGGACGAAAGTGTTGGAACAAATACTATTTTTGCAACAAACCATAAGAATCAATTGAAATTAAATGGTGTTGCATATCACATAAGCTATATTTGATATTATACCGGCCTAGGATTAATGTGTGGTGGTCTCTCCACCTATTGGGGCTATTTCATCAGATTTTTTCAGTAGCTTAGGTTTGTTTCGGGTGAGGACAGGCTTTAAGGGTCTCGGGTCATTGCTATTCTAAGTTGAAGTCAGCCTTATATGCAGATAAAGTACCTGTCTCAGCAATCGGTTATTTCTCTGCCTTGCATGTAGGTTTTGAAAAACAACTGACAGTATCTAGCTCATCACTTGGACCATAAATACTAGGAAACAAACTACAAATGGAGGAACCATTATTAACCTAGTTTTTATAAACACGGCAAGGCATCCAACCCAAAACCAAATGGAAAATGATTTGGAAACTAAAGGACTGCTTGAGTGCTTGTTTCATGAAGACTTCTGGAAAATGGACTTTTTTCCTGGAAAAGTTCGTACATTTTGTAGTCTGGATGATTCTATTTAAAACATTATTGGTTGTTCGAATTTTTCCTAAAATTCTGCACTGATAAAAAGGGATCAATCCCTGCACTAAAGGAATCAACCCTTTTTTTCTTTCGTTCAACTTCTATTCATAGGAGGTGGATCTCCTTTTGCTTTGCTTCAGCTTCTATACAAGAAGGTATTGCCCCTTCGGAAAATAACTTGTGCTTTTCAAAAAAAAAATTAGACATTTTCTGGAGAAGGGGTATTTTTCCATTGACTTGAGTTCTTTTTCTATTGGCCTAGCTTTTTTTCGAAAAACAAGCACAGAAAAATACAGAAATCAATTTTCAGAAGTCATTTTCTGTGAAACAAATGGACCCTAACTGAAAAAGTGATTCAATCACATACCAAACATCAAAAGGTGTGTCAAACGATGTGCCATAAATGTTATAGAAGCGAACCCCACTTGGTAGTTTAGCATTGTTGATAAGTTTGCGTGTCCCAGCAGCCCAATTGAGAATAGAAAAGTTGAAAGGTAGAGCTATTGTATTCCCACCATAATCTAACTGCAACAGCACCGACAATAAAAGTGCCAGAAATAGGTAAAAAAGTACAGTTTAGATTATAGAAAGCACACAGAAAAAATACAAAAGAAAAACCACAAACTCCACAAATCTTTGGCAGCAGCAAGACTAAATTTAGAGCAAAACACTTTGAACAGACATGAATGGCTTTAAAAGATCCAATCATGATTTAGTAAACATATCTGGAGTCCTAGTCAGGCTTATATTAGAAAAGATAGAAGAAACACCCTTCTTAGAGAGGGTCTCAGCACTCAGCAGCGAGAAGACGTACAAGTAATATTCCATTAATCAAGTTCTCTTTTCTAGTAAATAAGGTGTCAAAAGGATAGTACATTGTGTTTCAATTGAGAGAAGCATAGAGAGGAACTGTTAAGGATTTTGAACAGTAAAGGGTCAAAATGCTTACAGTTTAAATTGTTTTTCTCACTTATCTCTGGTTTAGTTCTACAGAAATTTGATGCTAGTAAATTTCCCTCATGTAACTTGTTCCCTTAACTATTAGTCTTCGTTGTGATGCTCTTAATCTTAACTCAATTCCCATAGGCGTCCTAGATAAATAAGAATAAATGTAGAAAACAGAGTAATTCTCTGTATTTTTCTGTATTTTATTAACTTAAGAACTGAATTTAAATAGAGAAAAGAGTCATAACATAAGTGGGAAAATAATTCCCTTATTCTAATAAACTACTAAAGATAAGATAAAATAATCCTAGAATATCTCAAATGATTTATTCTAAGATTTATCTACCTAAATCAGATTTATCTATCAGAGAAAACATTTAATATATTTCTATAATTCCTACATTTCCCCTCAAGTGGAGAATATACATTGTATAATCCCAGCTTGAATAGGAATTTATTGAAAATGTGCTTTAGCGAGCCTTAGTGAGAATGTCTCGCAATTTGTCCTTTGAAGGAATGCAGAAAGAGTGGCTGTCCTTTCGTTGACTTGGTCAAGAATAAAATGCTCATCAATCTCGACATGCTTTGTTCGGTCATGTTGGATCGATTCTTGGCAATCTGAATAGCGATTGATTATCACACAAGACTTCAAAGTGATCCTTCTGATTAGTGCCAAGTTCTTTTAGTAATTTAAGTAGCCAAATTCCTTCGCATATTCCCAAAGCTAGTGCTCTAAATTCAGCTTCAGCACTACTTCTTGAAACAACAGATTGTTTTTTACTTCTCCAAGTTGTAAGGTTACCCCAAACAAAAGTGCAGAGCTACTAGTGGATCTTCTTTCGGTGAGGTCTCCGCCCAACTAGAGTCTCAAAAATCTTAACAGATTCATCTTGTGTTTTCTTGAACATTGCCGTGTCCCGGAGTTTTCTTGAAGTACTTGAGAATTCGCATTTCTTCACGCCATATGCTCTTCATTAGGATTAGTCATGTGTTGACTTATCACATTTACGTGAAAGGCTATATCCGGCCTCGTCGGGATAAGTAAATAAGTTTCCCAACTAATCTCAAATTTCTCTCTGTCTACTAAAGACCCATCTTCTTTGTTGAATCTCAAATTTGCCTCCATTGGTGTATCAGCTGGCTTACAACCAAGAAAACCAGTTTCTTTGAGTAAAATCAAGTACATACTTTCTTTGATTGATCACAAGTCCTTTTTTTTATCTTGCCACCTCCATTCCTAGGAAATATCTTAACTTTCCCAAGTCCTTGATTTTGAATTCCTGCTTAATGCCTTCTTCAAATTGCTAATTTCTTCCTCATCATCTCCAAGAAGAATTATGTCATCAACATACACAATTAGGATAGCTTTCTTATTTGTAGAAGTTACCTTGATGAAAAGTGTATGATCGGCAAGGGATCGCTTGTAGCCGTTTTTCGAATGACTTTAGTGAACCTCTCGAACCAAGCTCGGGTGATTGTTTTAGCAGTATAGAGACTGTTGAGCTTGCACACCTTGTTGCTTCCTTCAATAGTCTTTAAACCGGTGGCAATTTCATGTAAACTTCTTCCTCTAGCATGCCATTAAGAAATGCGTTTTTACATCAAGTTGATGTAATTGCCAATCGCAATTTGACCAAACTTAGGAGTACTCGAACGTTGTTAAGCTTTGCCACGGTGCAAATGTTTCGTGAAATCTATCCCATACGCTTATGTAAAACCTCTAGCCACCGGTCTAGCTTTGTATCGCTCGATGCTTCCATTGGAGTTGTATTTTACAGCAAAGATCCATTTACGACCAACAACCCTTTTTCCTTGAGGAAGGTCTCAGAATCATCCAAGTAGCATTTTTCTCTAGTGCACCAATTTCCTCTTCAATGACCCTTCTCCATTTAGGATCCTTTAGAACTTCACTATGCTTGTGGGAATCTGTTCTTTATCCAAGGTTGTTGTAAATGCTTGAAAAGAAGGCATCAAAGAATTATAGCCAAGAAATTTTTCAATAGGATGCTTTGTGCATTGTCTAACCCCTTTTCTAATAGCAATAGGAAAGTCATCTAGAGTAGAGGACTTATCGATTTCTTCTTCCATTCTCGGCAATGGACCCAAATCCAATTCTAAGCAAGAATCGATTGCAAAACAGTCTCGTGGATATTTTTCTTTTTCTTGTGTAGACACGAAGTCGTTTGGGTGGTGGTGTTTGTTCAAGATTTTCAATAGGAGTAGGTGTATTTTCGGGAGGGGTGTTTAAAGTAGGTGTGGATGAGGTAGTGAGAGGTATAACAGAGAATTAATCTGAGTAGTCATAGGTGACAAATCAGAGGTAAAGATAAAATTGGTGGCAATTTTGAAGGTTGAGAATGGAAATTAGGAGAAGATACCGATTTGGTGAAAATCACTCCATGTCTCCCCCAATTTCACTTTGTTTGAAATAGGGATCCTGCTCATAAACGTGATATCCATAGTGGTAAAAATCGTTTAGAAGGAGGATGAAAGCATTTGTATCCCTTCTTAAGTGAAGAATATCCAACCAAGACACATTTTAAGGACTTAGGGTCTAACTTGGACTTATGAGGAGCAATATTTTGATAAAACCTATGCAAACCAAAGATTTTAAGAGGCAAAATTGAGGAGATAGGCTTAAAATGAGGAAAGTCTCAAAAAATATAGATTGAGGTGTTTGAAATTTTAAAACCTTACTAGGCATTCGGTTGATTAAATAAGTAGCCGTTAATAAGGCTTCCCCACGATATTTAGGAACATTGGTAGTAAATAAGGGAACGAGTAACTTCTAGGAGATGCCTATTTTTCCTTTCGGCAATGTCGTTCTGTTGTGGGGTTCCAACACAAGAACTAAGCTAAACTATGCCCTTGTCCTGAAAAAATTACCCAAAGACCTAGCAAAAATTCATCGCGATTATCGATTTAAAGAGTGGATTTTAGCCCCAAACCGAGTAAGAACCATGTTATAAAATTGGGCAAAAATATTAGCAGTTTCAGATTTGTCTTTGAGCAAATAAGTCCAAGTTATCCGACTGTGATCATCAATGAAAGTGATAAACCACTTACTATGATCAGCATTCTTCACCCGAGAAGGGCCCCAAATATCACTATGGATCAAAGCAAAAGGGTGAGAAGTCTTGTATAGAGAAGGAAAATACGAAGATCTTGTATGTTTAGCAAGAGAACAAACTTTGCAAGAAAAAGAGTTTGGCTTTTTATTAATAAATAGATCAGGAAACAATTTAGCAAGATATTGGAAACTAGGATGTCCTAAACGACAATGCCATAACATAACAGTATCAACTATATTTAAAGCTATAAAAGATTTGGAGATCTCGGGTTTAGTTGAGGAAGGGAGGATATGGAGACCATTCTGCAAGCTGGCCTTACCAATCATCTTCTTCGAGTTCAATGCCTGCAAAGTACAATCAAGACCGTTAAGGGTTGCGAAGCAATTCAAATCCGAGGAAATTTTACTTACGGAAATGAGATTGCAAGCGAGTTGGTACAAAGAGAACATTATGAAGTGCAATTGAGAATAACAGTTCCATGACCTTCTATTTTGCATAAGGAACCATCACTATTTTGACAACTTTACCAAAGGTTTGGAAAAATTGTGAAATAAGGTCTTATTACCAATCATATGATCCAGTAGCACGTAATCAAGGATCCAATTAGAGTGAACCGAGAGGAAAACAATGTCAGTGGAAGAAGGGTTACCTTCGGTTCTTTCATGACCAGATTACTGACTAGACCCCCGAAACTTTCCAAACAATTTTGAAGTTCAAGAATCGCTTCTTTGGAGAAGCTTGTGACAGATGTGTCACGGCAAGACCTGGATTTATTATCTCCGAGTTCTTTGACTTCCACTCGAGGCTTACCATGAAGCTTCCAACACCTTTCCTTGGAGTGGCGGGCTTTTTGCAATGATCACACCAAGGTCGCCCTGCTTGGAAGAAGGAGATGATTGGTGTGTCACTAAGGCGATCCTTCAGAGTTGAATCCGTTTCATCAAGCATCACACTTCGCGACTTTCTTCCTTTTTACCATAGAAGGCCTCTCAAGGAAGGAAAGGAGAAATAGCCAAGACCCCGCGAACCTCATCCAACTCCTTGTTTAGGCCTTGTAGAAATTGAAATAGCCTTCTTTGAGTGACAATTTGTCGATAAAGGGCAAGATCATTGGGAATCGCCCAATCATGTCAGGCATACAAATCTAATTCTTCGCCAAAGAGCGGTAAGGAATTGTAGTAGAGAGTGACGAGCATGGTGCCTTGCTTTAGCGTGGTCGCTTGGTTTTCAACATGATATAATTCGCAATATTATCATTCTTTGAGTGGGTTTCATGACAGCACCAGATTTCAAATGGCAGTGTTGTAAAGGAGAAAATTTTGGCTTATACTTGGGGTCATGGAATTAAGGAGCCAAGTCATAACTCGCCATTATCACGCATCCACTTAGCAAAACCATTGTCGACACAAGAAGTCGCTTGATTTCTCCAAAGAACACAAACCCAATCTATCTCTTCCCAAGAGAAAAATCTTAACCGATTGGGACCACTCTAGAAAATTGTTGCCATTTAATCTATGGCGGGTAATATTCGACTGACGAGTCGATTGAGCATCGAACCGGAAAAATTTTCGGATTTGAGGTAATCTCGGAGTAGGAGAAGGAGATGTAGGAGAATAAGTTCTCGACATGGTCTAGGTGGAAAAGAACCTAACCTAAATCGATACCATGTAGAAAGCAGAGTAATTCTCAGTATTTTTCTGTATTTTATTAACTAAAGAACTGAATTTAAATAGAGAAAAGAGTCATAACATAAGTGGGAAAATAATTTCCTTATTCTAATAAACTACTAAAAGATAAGATAAAATAATTCTAGAATATCTCAAATGATTTATTCTAAGATTTATCTACCTAAATCAGATTTATCTATCTGTAGAAAACATTTAATATATTTCTATAATTCCTACAATAAACCTAGGCTGAACTAACATTTATAGAATGTTGAGTTTATAGAGAAGTATTTGTCAAGGGATTCATAACCTAGTACACAAATATTCCAACATTGAAGTACAATTTTCCTTTCTTTCCAGTAGGTATATGCTTAAAGAAAAATACATACATATTTATAAAAGACCAAGCAAATCCCAAACTAAAAATATCCATACTCATGATCCTAGCCAAGATAAATTTCATAGCTTTAAGCACGACCAAGAAAGAGGAATAATACAGTGAAAAAAGGTTCATCACCTTCATTTCAAGCATTTATAGTGTTCTCAAGCTATATTGAAAGAAAAGTTAATCACCTCATTATGTCTTAACGCTTCTTTGAAGAGACTGATGCTTTCAATAGGGCTATAGGACTCCAGTTTCACAGAAGTTTCCCCATCTTCAGTATGCCCTCGCCAGACATTAATTTGAGGTTGCATTTTCCAGCTAAAATATGGATTTGGCAACATCTCATACACAGATGGGCACTCAACCAGCTACAGACAAAATAATGAACATAAATATATAAAGCCAGATCAAACATTGGGGTCGAATTTCATCCTGTGTCTATAAAGCATGTGAAGTTGTCAACTAAAAGTCTCAATAATGTTGACAAAGCAGCTTAACCATATATTTCAGTACTTAAGGTTGTCAATGATTGTACCCTCATCGTTAGAACTAAAAGTTCAAAAATTTATACATAGACCACACGGTTCTTTGATATTACTTCCACTAATACACACACCCTCAACTTAAATTATTAATGCAAACAAATCCCTAACCATGCATATCAGCTAATTACCACGCACGAACAGAATATTCAGCAGGTTAATTGATTGAAGATCTGACCAACAACAATGAAGAGAAGAAACTAATGATTGATATCCACCTCCAACACTTTTAGCTTCTTTCTTGAAAATCAAATACCCACTGGTCCACCAAATACAGAATCAACTACTCTGAATATAGAAATTACCAGCTGATGCATCGTCCATCTTGATACAAAGAAGTAGGCTTCGAAACCTTCAATAAACTGCAATCCAGTTAAGAGAGCATCATTGATGCACCCCGGGGCACCTGTTAAGCTAAGAATTCATTAAAAATAACCATTGGATGTTACAGGAGAGATGCAAAAAGATGGAGAAATTTTACAAACTCTAGAAATTGACGTAAAGTCATTCAAGTTGTCAAATTATATTCCAGGTTCAATAGCCTTGTCACTAAAGATGTTGAGATACAATTTCCTTGACATACCATCACAACAGACCAAGAAAATGAGGAAAAGGATTATCCAGCTCAACTAAACTAGATTTGGATTAGTAGTTAGTCGAGTCAAGAAAATACACCAATTCAACCTTAGAGTCTTGATATAAGGTAACCCTAAATCATATTAGGCCAAACAGAAAACCACATAAAGGAGGAATGGAAGAAGCTGTCGCTGACAAAAATGTAACAAGAATGGATGAAGCGAAATAATATCATTAGAAACTCTGCTAACAACACTTGCTAACATTAATATGATTCTCAGCCAACCTACTTTATAGATGTAAACAAAGCCTATGAGAAAAAGAAGTTGAAAAATGAATGGGAAAATTAAGTACAATGTGAAAACGTATGGATATTTTGAGTTGAATGATTTGTATACATGCTGAAGATGAATTATCCAAAGGAAGCTGGCACATGTGCACCAGCATGATTATGAGCCCAGAGCCACTTAGAATGGTTTCATCAAAAGCAGGTAGAAAGCAGCTGACAAAGAGTATATCAAATTCTCTGTTACTAATCCGTTTAATGAAATGATGATAAGCTAATTACCACCATTTAGAACGCTTTATATTTCAAGCCATTCATGGGTTATTTTCTAACAGTTTTTCTCTGCAATAGTAGTGAAGTACGCATGCAACTAAGAAGTGCAAGTGCAGAAATTTAACATACAAAACTTGAAACAGCATGAGCATTCAATAATACTGCACAACATCCTACACCTTTTTTACGACCTTGGAACCTTAGAAATTTTTATATTTTAGATTTATTACTTAACAAAACTCTTGATACTGACAAACCTCTCTTAAATAAATTTGGTTGACAAGGAAAAGTTGTGGTTTTTGTATCTCTACGGAAGTAAGCTAACATTTTCTGAAGAATCTAAAGTAGTCAATTTGCCAAGTCATGCCAATCATATATGCCAAAATTTGCATTAAGGAAGGCTGCAAATTGCATGTTCCCAACTCAAACATTTGACGTGAACAAATTACCTTGGAAAGGGCATGCGATAGTAATCCATTTATTTACATATTTGGAAAATACCTGCCATTAAACAATAGTTTATCACTTCTATCAAAGAAATGGAATGCAAGCAATCCTCCATTGAAGAATATAAACTTCAACAGGTAACATGTAATTTTTAAATGATTGTCAAATTTTCAACAGCAGCATGACAAAAACTGCATACTTCATTATGAAGTGACATGAAACACATCACCAACAGTCCTCCCATTGAATGTGAGATAATAGTAACTTTTCTTCCTCCAGAAGCCTTGTAGGCAGTTTCCAACTTAACTTTGAGACCATCCATTAACTTGTCAATCCTGACAACAATTTAACACGCATCCATGAAACTGACATCTGTCAGAGTAGGATCAAGGAATTTTGATTTTAAGACATGATCATATTTATAATAATAATAATAATAATAATAAACAGATACAGAATCATTTATATAACTAAAAGTATCAACCTCAACCACCAAAAAGTATAGCAGTTGAAAATGAGTTACCTATTGCTTTGCCGGAAATCATAACCATATCCAAACAATGAGGTTCCCTTCTTATACCCACATCCAACTAGCATATCAATCATATCGTGAAAATGATAAACCTCACTGAAATGTAAAAGTTTTATCACCTGGAGGATCAAGAGGTATAAAAGTTTTATCACCTCAGTCAGGTACTTTTTTTTATTTTGAAAATAAAATGCAAACAAAAGAATTGTGTTTAAAATAAATTATTTCATCAATTTTTTTTATCAAGGAAATATACAACAAAATAGTAGAAAAACTGGTTTTACCAAAGAAGGATCCAATATATCGATTGCATATAGTCCATAATCATCATCAGGGACCAAAATCTCGATGTCCTCATCCAATGATTCAGTATAACCTAAAAATAAAAATACATCAACTTCACTCAAGTGCTATTATGCCACAGAAAAGCTTCATGTAAACAAATCCTAAATAATAATAATAATAATAATAATAATAATAATAACAGCAATAATAATGGTTAAACTGATCCAATATTGAAATGAAAATTTACTTCAAATGGAATAAAGAAATTGCCCATTAATATTGTACAAAATAGTACCACAAAGAACATTATAAGAGAAGAGTGAACAGGTAAAGATCACGAATAAAGACTTTTCATTATGAACAACCATGAAATAAGGACTAATAATTTATTACTAGAAACAAAAACAATATAAACAGGTTTATTTGTGGTCTTTAGTTACTGGTCTGCAGAAAGCAGTCATTTGAGAGGCTTCAGCTATTGGAGGTTCTAGGGCCTTGGTCTCAATGAAAGGTCCTATAGCAGTATAGCTTATACATATAAACCCAGTAAAATACCTTGTCGAAACAAATCAAGTTTCATTATATACTAATTACTTAATAATTGCAAAACTTTCCATGCCTTCATTAAGATCTCAAAACTTAAAACTATACTGCATAGCATAAATTCAGGATTACTTTGCTAGTGAAATATCAAGTTTAGGTGATATACATGATATAAAGAATGGAAGTTTCATGCTAAAACAAACTCAGCATTTAGATCTTTAGATGCAAAGCTATACAAAGAAAACTTTTAGAATTTATAATAGTAATAATATAATATTATAATATTATATTACTAATTGCCTGAAACAAGGAGCCAAAAAGTACTCTGATAAAGATATTCCTTATCTATCTGATGCTTATTTGTCTGCTCTTAAACAAAAGCATTGCCAAAGGTTTTATGTTTAAACACTTAATCTCCTACATGATAAACTCATATTCTCCTACAACAAATACAGACCACCGAGGGATGGGGGAAAAAATAAAGTAAAAATGGAGGAAATTTTCCACACAGAATCAATTTAAAAAAAAAATCTGATTCAACTAAGATTGCTTTTTAATTTTTTTTAACGTGTTCAGTCAAACCAAGTCAACATATACAAAAACACCATACTTAACTTTACCCCCCCCAAGTACTTTCCGCCTAAAAAAACAAAATTTTATTCATTAAAAACAACACACTTAGTATTTGTGCAAAACCCAATTTCTATCCTTCGGCCCTTTCTTATCTATATCCGCCGTTCATCCAATTTCCCAAGAACCAAACAGGAAAACCAGAAACAAATATCCATATATAAAATATCCAAAACCCAAGTCTACGTAAAAGATGCATGCAAACACCAAAAACAAAACAAAAAAGCACCTGTTTTAGGATTATAAAGAGACCAAAGCTTCTTCTTGAACTCCATATCAGAAAACAGGATCCGAACCCAAACCCGAGTCTCGAATTCAATTCCAAACAACTTCTTTTTAGAATGAAGAATGGAGCCTCCCATTCCGGATACAAGTAGAACCGGATCTAGGTCCGGTCCGGTATCGCCGGAGCTTTGGGAACCGAAACATGGGCACAAACGGTCTCTCAGCATCGTCGGCTATATTTTTTTATTGGATTCGTACTTTGACTTGAGAAAGAGTGTGTTTTGAGTAGGATTGGCATTTATAATTGTGAAGAGGAACACTCACTGAAGGCTTTAAAAAACACATTAAATAAATGTAACGATAAGACATAAGTAGATTAGATTTTTGCATTTATGTCCTTTTATTTTTACTTAATTCTTATTATTTCCCAATTCTTTTGTTCTTTTTAATTTGGTACCATTATAATTTTCTTTTAATTTTAAGTGGGATTATCAAATTATTATATTTACATTTTCAATTAATTTTTTATTCTTGTTAGTATATTTAGAATTTTTTTGAACTGATTTAATGGTGGAACTAATTAGACCACTGATTTTCGCTTTGATTGATTCGATTAGTTTGATTTGATTAAAAATTATTAAAAATTTATAAAAAATAAATAAAACAAAAAATTTATTAAAAATACAAATAAAAATTCAATTCAACCAATCCAATTAATTTTTTAGCCTGGTTCAATTAGTTTTGAATGATTCACGGATCAATCGATCAAACCCCCTCTCTACATTAGTACCCTGAACAATTCTTGATCTAATTAGTTCAGTTTAAACAATATTGTTGTAAAGTCTCTTTATTATAAGCTGGATATGATCAAATTAGTCCTTTAATTATTAAACAGATCAATTTAATCCATATATTATTAAAAGAATCAAATAAGACTAAAGTGCAACAAAGTTAATATTTACTGTTAAATAAAATAAAGTTGTTTTGATTTTGATTCACAGTTTTGTTAAAAAAACTGACATGTACATGAGTAGAGGAAAGAAAGCTTTAAATTTGTGCAAACAATATGAATAAATAACGTCATAAAATAATAATTTTAACAAGTATAATGACTTAAATAAAAATTTTTAAATAATTTAATGTCTATTTTGTAATTTTTTAAAAGTTAATAACCAAAACCCAAAGTAACTAATAATGTTTTTTCTTTTTAAAATAGATAAGATAATTGTGTAGTCGGAAAAACTTATGAAGTTAATTAATTTGACCGATAGGTGAGACACAAACCAAGAAAGTGACGGATTTTAACAGGTGTCATGTCCTTTTACCCGCGTTTCCTTAGCCATCTCAACTACTACAATGATGCATCTCTCATCTTCTACAACCTGCCTTCTTTTTTTTTGGCATAATAACCTTTTTAGCCCTCCATTTATAAAAAAATTATTGTACCCTCCATTTAATTTTCACTTTTTTATCATTAAACTTATATTTTTTGTCAAATCATTCTAAAATAGATTGAAAAGTTAATATTTATTAACTTTATTGACGTGACATACACTTGGATTGTCATGTGGATGACATTTAGTATTTAATTAATTTAAAAAAATTTTAAATATTTTTATACTTTTTATAAATAATTTGAGTGATTTTTTTATTTTTAAAAATTTTAAAAATTAATCAAATGATTATGTGTCATCTACATGCCTGTCACGTCAACAAAGTTCAAAACATTAAATTTGAATCCATTTTTTGGGTAATTTGACAAAAAAAATTTAAGGGCTAAAAAGATAAAAAAATTAAGTGGAGGGCTAAAATGAAATTTTTGTTAAAATTTGAGGGCTAAATAAGTTATTATGCTTTTCTTTAAAAAGTAGTTTTGTTTGAGAATTTAATGAACAGTTGTAAATTGGTTATTATGTTTTAAGTCTCTCTACTATTTTTAAAATTGAAATTTAATTTTTTTGTTATTTGGTAATGTTAAGTATAGTCTTTAACCTTCACATATTTTATCATTATTTTTTAATTAAATTTAGTTATTTATCTTTTAAAAAATTTAAAATATTTTTAATAAAATTATGACTAAAACATTAATTTTATAATGATATTAGCGTGATAATCATATGTCAAATCATATGCGCTTCACGTTAATATGATATTATGTGTTTTATAAATTACATTAATAATTAATTAAATTTTATAACAATATTAAAAAATAAAATAAAAATTTTAAAATATGAAGTATATGTAGATTGACATATTTAAAATTTAAGTTTTAGTCAATATTTTCGCTAAGAATAAATCAACTCCACTCTTCTTGCTTTTAGAAGATTGAGAACCAAATTTAGCTCAAAAAATAATAAGGGTCAATTTGACAAGAGATGTAAACATCGAGGCTAATTTTATCATTATACCTTTTTATTTAAAGAATTTAGTCTCATTACTTTTTAGATTTCAAAATTAAGATTTAATTATATACACAATTAATGTTTTTCTAATAAATTTAAGTTCATTATGACGTTGATTTTTTTATTATATGACTACTAATACGTATTTCATTTATTTCAAAACATGACACTGATGAATTTAATGAACAATTTGAACAGAAAATACAATTAAACTTGAATTTTAAAATCTAAAAATATAGAGACTAAATTCTTCAAAATAATAATAAAAAAACTAAATTTCAAATATAATTAATTTAAGAACTATGTACTATATTTTAGCCTCGTAAATTGCATGAAAATTTTAAATTCTATTTTATTATTTTCTTTTTAATATACGTAAAATTAAACTACTATAAAATAATAATAAAAAACCTTGAATGAATACTCAACTAATAGAATCAATTAGGGTTAATTTTTCTATTTAATTTATGAAGTGATGTCAATTAGATTAACTTGGAAGGCACGTCATCTAAGCAAGCAAATATCTGGTTAGGGATTTTATTTATTTTCTTTTAGAAAATTAGGAAAGCAACACAAACATGAAGGTGCAGAGGGTATATTCTAAAATTTCATTGCATTATTCCTTTGATTCCATGGTTTTTGTTTGGTCAAATTACTTACTAACTCCCTCTATTGTAGAGTTCGGGTCAAATTAGTTCTTTTATTATTAAATATATCAATTTAATTCATGTACTATTAGAAAGGACCTAATAATATCAAATTGTAATAGAGTTAACACATTGTTTAAAAAATGTTATGAATTTGGGTTTAATTTTTTCTTTTGCGTTAAGCTTTGAACAAAATATTTCATTTATAGAACAAAAAAGTTTCCAAAATATTAATTCGTTAAATAATAAATAACGTTATTCAAATAGTGAAGGTTAACTTTATTGGAATTTGGCTTTATTTTAAAATTTTTAATAGTACAATGACTAAATTAATCCATTTAATAATGGAGGGATTAATTTGACAATGTCTCTATAATAGAGGGACACCAAGTACTTTCACCTTTTTTATCGGGTCAAATTCTCCATTTTAGAATTTAATATTTTTTAATTTTACTTTTAGAGATTTAATATTTATATTTCTCGAGTTTAAAAAATTAAAATTCAGTTGATAACACCAATGTTGTAAAAATCAAATCAATGGTCAAAGTCAAACCACTAATTCTAGTTCAATCAATCGCGGCATTTTGGTTCCGATAACATTAGGTATCACTATTAAGTGATAAATGTTTTATGTTGAATTTGAATATATGTTATCAATTTAACTATAATTTTAATCAAATATTTGAATATTAAGTCTTAAATCAAACAAATTGATATATTAAATTTATATAAAATCCTTGAAATTTGTTCAATGATAAATATAGGTGGAGTGATGCTTAAATATGTAATTTTAATTAATTTATTTAAAAATAATATAAAAATATGAAAAGATAAAATATTTGATAAAGAATTTATTTGATCGCTCTAATTTGAAAAATACTTGATTTATCTCTTTAAAGTTTGATTAAAAATTCATTAACTCCTAAAATTAAAGTTGTTTATGGGTCGGCAGGATTCGCATTGGTTTCTAATAAAAATTTAGGCCCGATTGTTAGGTTGGGACCCAATCTAAAATCCAAAAAATAGGCTTTAAATTCGGGTCCGATCTGACCACTATTATTTTTTAATATTATATTTTTATATAAAATTATTTCAAAAATATAATACACCCAATATACTAAAATATCAAAATAAATATTTCTTAATAAATTGAGGATAAATTAAAAAATATTTATATTTAAATAACGTTAAGATAAATGTAACTTAATAAATAAATGCCTCCAAAATAATAATAAAATTAATAATAAAATAAATATTATATAATATCTAAATATTAATAATAAATTAATAGTAACATAATAGCGAAATAATAACAAAACAATGGTAAAAAGTAAAAAAAAAAAACATCAAAAATTTTTACTAAAATTTTAGGCTTGGCTCGAGCAAATTATCTTAACTGAGGTTTAACTCATTTTTTAAATAAATTTATTTATTTTATCCAATTCATTTTTCTGACTTAAATTTTTTAATTACACCTTCTAATTTTTCAAAAGATTTTTCGCACAACTCAACTTATAATTAGTGTCACGGTTAGAGTTTAAAGCCTGTAACCATTGAACCAAATGCATTCGATAAAGGCTTATTGTTTAGAAGCTTAATTTGGTAACTAAACATAGAAAAAATCTTTGGCGAGTTTGAATAAAAGAATTGACTAAGGCCACACAGATTCTGAAACGAAAGGTCTAGCAGAGCTACACAATTCCATCATTCCAGTAAAACTCATTTTTGCTTTACACCAAAAAAAAAAGCTAATTAGAAGCAACCGGAAACCGGCCTTTTACCGTTATGGAGCTTGCAGGGGTGCTCTTGCTCCCTCTCTTTCTCTATCCATTTGCGATTCCAACATACCACCTTTGAAACAAAGCAAGTGATGACATTCCACTACTAAATACTATTTTCCTCCATAACCCCAAAATGGAAGCCATTTTAAACCCTCTTTTAAGCTCACCCATCATTCTAAAACCCACAAATCCATTCTCTTTGTCGAACGTCAACAAAGCTCCATTTTTGCTATCACTGACTCATTTCACGACCACTTCATTTCCTTTTTCTGCAATTCTCTCTACCCCTCCTCCCCGTTTCACTTCTTCTGGTAAGTTAATATCTTAATCCAACTCTTTTTGGCTACAAAGTCGTTCAGGTTTCAATATGTTCTCTTCGACTTTCTGCTAAGAAAAAATTGTGGATTTCATTTCGTTGTTGTTGCGTGTTAATGATTCTTTTGCAATTCTTCTGGTAACTTAACTCCAACTTCTTATGGTGGCCTCAGAAAACGAATTATCCTATATGTTTCTTGGATTTTTTGGTGAGAAAAAAAATTGTGGGTTTTATGTCATTCATGCTGTGTGTTTGGGTTCTTTTAATTTATTTTGAAAGCATATTAAAATTACTATGTTTTCTATTTTTCCCTTTTCATAACCAAGATATCCTTCGTATATGTTTTTACTGTACATAAAGACTAATCTTTCGGCTTCTTGTTGCCCCTCCTGACCCGATTTCTCTTCTTATGAGTGCAATGTGCTACTACCGCATCTGTTGGTTACTATGTTTTCTTTTAGCATATTAGAAAGTTTGATATTTTAGCTTACATGTTTGTTTTTTGTTTTTAACTTATGGATTATTAACTCAGTTACATATGCAACTTCGGATAGCCAATTGAGTGAAGGAGTAGAAACCAGTACAAGAGAATGGGTAATGCAAGGTAGGCTGTATAGCTTACTAAATTCCAATTCATATATTAGGGGCTGAAAATTTTGATGTTTCATAAGATGTTGTACTAGGCCAGTAATGTTATTCAAATGGCTGTTTATTATATCCCAGGAAACAATGGTCATCTTCTTGCTTAAAATAGTGAGAACCAGTTTGAGTTTTGCTCATTTAATCTTATTTTATGCTTAATGTATTAATAATCTTATTTTATGCTTAATGTATTAAATTTCTTATAAAGGATATTGTTTTATTTGTAAATCTAACATGCATGATTGAGAAGATGTTGAGATTCTTCTTTGGTTTTATAGTGATTAGTCAGTGGCGGAGCCAGAAAACTTTTTTTTTGGGGGGGGGGCGGAATTAAATTGTATGCAATTTTATCATTTTAATAGTATACGTCTTTATAATTTTTAAAGGACTAAATCAAATTTTTATCATTTTTGGGGGCCAAAGTGCAATTTTACCATCACTAATTTAAAATTTTATAAATTATAAAAGGGCCTAAATGGAAAATTTTCTATTTTAGGGGGCTGGCAGGGGGCTCCGCCACTGGTCATTGTTACTGCTGCAAAAGCTGCAGTTTTCAATGTAGATGAAGTTTCAAAGGTAGCCATTCTAATGGAAATTGTAGAATCTCTGGTTTGCAAATACTAATCAAGGCATTAAACCTTCCTCTTATATCTTGCTCCTGAATATGTGACTTAATAAGGAGCCATATGCTTGCTTGTCAGCTAAGGATTTAGAGTTTGCCATTTTTGAAATGGCTCTACAAGCGGTAAAAGTACCATGGAGGCCCTTGTACTAGGGTTTGAATGCATTTTACCCCCTCTACTAAAAAAAATGAGTAAATTAGATCAAAGAGCAAATTGGTCTTTTTGTTAAAAATTCCATCTATTTCTACTGTTAAAAACTGGCATGGCTAACAAAATAACCAAATTGTGCCATGTGGTGTGCCACGTGTACCTCATGCTGACGTTCATGGACTAGTTTTCAACAATAGCAATGGATGAAATTTTTAATAGGACTAGTTTGCTCTTTGATCTAATATACAGAGACTATTTTGCCCTTTTTTAGTAGAGGGCAAAATACAATATGACACCTACTACAAGGACCTCCATGGTGCTCTTACCCTCTACAAGCTGATTAGTGTAGGGCCCACTGGAAAAGAAAATGCTAGTTTTAAAGAGAAAATGTTAACCAAATTGGTCTTTTTGTTAAAAATTTCATCTATTTCTACTATTAAAAACCGGCATGGCTAACAAAATAACCAAATGGTGCCATGTGGTGTGCCACGTGTACCTCGTGCTGACGTTCATGGACTAGTTTTCAACAATAGCAATGGATGAAATTTTTAATAGGACTAATTTGCTCTTTGATATAATATACAGAGACTATTTTGCCCTTTTTTAGTAGAGGGGCAAAATACAATATGACACCTACTACAGGGACCTCCATGGTGCTCTTACCCTCTACAAGTTGATTAGTGTAGGGCCCTCTGGAAAAGAAAATGTTAGTTTTTGATATAACTATTTAAGGTCACTATTTTATATGATCTTTGGCTCCTTCCTTGTTGAACTTTTATTTCCTCGCACTCGCCCTTAATGAAGAGATAAAAACAGTTGGGTTTTCTAATAAGCTCAAGCAATTTTTGCTGGATTAGGATTTAATGTGCAATATTTGTCCTTTCAGGACTAAAACTGCATACTCTCTTTGTTCATTTTGGCTTTCAACTTGCTTTTTCTTATGCTACTTCCTTTTCAACTGCAGTCTCATCCGGTATCTTTAAGATGATCCGTGCCTTTTATTTTGAGAAAGAGATTGTTGATGTTATCGTTAAAATGTATAAAAGTAATGATGAAAGTTTGAAGAAAATTTCAAACTGATAAAATTTTTTCCTGATACAATCGAGAGTGTTGATTAGCCTTTTACGACCCCCTACTGAAGGTCCTGCTTTTGCCTTTGGATGTGATGCAAGTTGGATTTGCACATTGCTGAGAGCATCACTGAATTATCACAATAATTTTGACAGATTTTTATGCTTTAAGGAAAGATGTTGAAACGGCCTCAGAACGCGTAAATGAAATTAGAACATCTGCTGGTATGCAGCAATTAGAGAAGGAACTCGTGGTTCTGGAATCAAAAACAGCTGATAGCTCATTTTGGGATGATCGTGCCAAAGCTCAAGAAACTCTTTTGGCACTGACTGATGTCAAAGACAAAATGAATTTACTCAATGAATTTAAAACGAAGGTATGAATTTCTTGTTAAGACCATTTGACAGAATGAATTTTCTCTCTTACATTTTGACTTGTATAGACTTGTAGTTGTTAAAATTTAGGCATAAGGACCTATTTGGCTCTCCAACTTTACAAAAAAGTCAATTTTTAGCTCTCCATCTAAATTTTCGCCTCTTTTAGCTTTTGAACTTGTATTGTTTGTCAAATCACCCAAAAATGGATGGAAAAAATAACTTCTGATAATTTTGCTAGCGGTTCACGTGTATGCTACATTAGCAATTAATTAATTTTTAAAAAAAATTAGAAAAATATTTTTAATAATTTTAATAATTTTAATAATTTTTAATTTCTATTTTTTTATTTCTTTAAACCACGTATATGCCACATTAGCAAAGTTAACAGACGTTAACTTTTCCATCTATTTTTGGGTGATTTGACAAATAACGCAAGTTTATAAACTAAAAGAGGCAAAAAATTAAATGGAGGGCTAAAATGACTTTTTTTTTTGTAAAGTTGAAGAACCAAATAAGTCATCATGCCTAAAATTTTTAGCTGTATACTTATCGTAATTAAGATTTTGATGAAAATGTGCTATACTGGAACTTGGGAAAGTACTATTTCCTTAATATGTTTTGTTTATATAGAGTACTTCATATCATACATTGGATGCAGGTTGAAGATGCTGAAACTATAGTTAATCTAACAGAGGAGATGGACTCCATAGATGCTGCACTTCTAGAAGAGGCTGTCAATGTGATTAAAGATCTAAATAAGGCATTGGACAGATTCGAGTTGACTCAACTTCTTTCTGGTCCATATGACAAAGAAGGTGCAGTCATCTCTATAACTGCTGGTGCTGGAGGCACCGATGCACAGGTAATATATTTGATACGGCATGAATGATTTATGTTACTATTTTCTTGTCCAATAAAACAATGATGTTCTCCATTCAAATTTTGTTAAATGTCGGGGGGCTGTATCTTTAGCCTCTTTTAGTTCTATCACATATGAAAATTATACCATATATAATCAGTAAAAAGATGAAAATTAATTTATGGTAACTTCCATATATAATCCCTGCTTAAGTGTAAGGACAAAATAAATCTGAAACAAAGAGATGGAGGATAACACTACTTAACACTTTTAGAAAAAAGGTTAAATTCTGTCATTAGTCCCTGTAGCTTGCAAAAGTTGTGGATTTAGTCTCTGTACTTTTCAGATTGGTAAATTTTAGTTCTTGTATGTTTCAAAATTTGAAATTTTACTCTTGGCCCAAATAGTAGCAGTTAAATCCGTTTGGTTAAATTTAATTACTACTACTGTACTATGTGTCCAGTTGTAGATCCATTTTCCCCAATTGAAATTTCAGTCTTAATGCAAATGACAGTAAGTAATCCATTAACTGGAATTTTAGTGAGTAATATGTGGAAATAATAAGTTGACATAACATTACACATATGATAATATGTTTGGCGTATCAGATTTTGGAAACAGTAGAACTTTATTGAATGAATTTAACAATTATTGTTTAGTGAGGACTGAAATTTTAAGATTTGGAAAGTACAGGGATTAAAATGACCAAATAAAAATATAGGGATTAAATCCACAACTTTTACTAAGTACAGGGATTAATAACAGAATTTAACTTAGAAAAAATGAAAAACAGTGAATAACAGACATGAACAAGGAACAAGGAACAAGGGAACAAATTACATTGCCTCTAGGACCATTTTAGACATCTGTTTAGAGACTGATTTGCACAGGGTGAACTGGCCTGTCTTGATAAGGTGCAAGCCAAGAAACCTATCCTAAAATGGTGTGGGATTTATCAGCATTTTAGCTATAAGCATTTTACTATATAAAAAGACTTCTATTATGGGGCTTACAGCTGGTATAAACAGTACAAATGTTTCAGATATTGGGGTTTAATCTAGTTCTTCTAAATCAAAGCATCAACCATAGACACATCCCACAACATGAAACTGCTGCTCATATTCAACTTAAATTCTTTTAATTCAAATTCAGAGGGTTTATATTCATCCATATTCAGATTCGCAATAATCAGTGAGTATGAGGACTTAATTGTGGATCCCCGAAGTTATTTTTTTATCATGGGGTATGATGTACCACTAAGCTTTATCTCTGTTTACTTTTGTTGAGTAAAAATATTGATCCTTTCCAACAGGACTGGGCTGACATGCTTCTCAGGATGTACACGAGATGGGGAGAGAAACAGAAATATAAGACAAGGGTTGTTGAAAAGTCATTGGGAGAGGAAGCCGGGATTAAGTCTGCCACAATTGAAGTTGAAGGCAGATATGCTTATGGCTATCTATCTGGAGAGAAAGGAACTCATCGTATAGTACGACAGTCTCCTTTCAATGCTAAAGGTCTTCGTCAGGTAACTTCTGTTATGTTTTGTTGAATGTTAAGAAAAAACTCATCCTCTTCTTTTGTGGTAATTGTTTTTAACCATTCTTATCCAATAGTTAGATGATCTCAATGACCAACATTCGTTTTTGCTTCGAAATTTCTATAATAAGTGGTTAATTTTCCTGCATCTTTTACTTGTTTGCATTATGCTTCTAAGCATCCATACTGTGAGTGGATTTGTTGCACTAGGAAGATCATGTACACAGTAATAGCTGCCATGAGATGGTTGTTTTGATACTTTGCCTGAAAGACTTGTTGCATACGTGATGGAAGTTTTTTTTGCCTCGGTTGATGGAAGTTCAATACGCTTTCCGTAAATTCTTTCAAGAAAAGCTATGCTACATCATACCAGTTTGACTGGTATCCTCTTGCTGAACAGAACCCTCTCTGTTCTTTTTCCTTTGAGAAAAGAATCATTGTCTTCCAATAACCTCGTAGAGACCTTTGGTTTAGAAATCAGGTTGTTGTTGAATCTTTTGTCATTCACATCAAACCCTTGCCTCCGTTTATTTGCTTACATTGGATTATATACAGACAAGCTTTTCTGGTGTTGAAGTAATGCCTCTTCTCCCTGAAGAGTCGGTAGACGTTGAATTACCTGAGGAAGACCTTGAAATTTCATTTTCAAGGGCAGGAGGGAAAGGAGGTCAGAATGTGAACAAAGTTGAAACTGCCGTTCGGATTACTCACATCCCAACTGGTGTTACCGTTCGTTGCACAGGTTTTTCACCTCATTGCTCTTCTAGTTTCAGTTTGTTCAAAGATTTATCAGGATTGTTATGATTTTTTATCGTTAAAAGCAGTTTATTTGAAAAGCAGCATTTATCATTGAAACAAATGTTATGCATATTGCAGAAGAGAGATCGCAGCTAGCTAACAAGATCAAGGCTCTTAGCAGATTAAAAGCCAAGTTATTAGTGATAGCCGAGGAGCAACGTGCATCTGAAATCAAGCAAATAAGGGGAGATGCAGTGAAGGCCGAGTGGGGGCAGCAGATACGAAACTACGTCTTCCATCCTTACAAACTAGTGAAAGATGTTCGGACTGGGTTTGAGACTTCGGATATTGTATCGGTGATGGATGGTGAATTGGATGCCTTCATCAAAGCTTACCTTAAATATAAACACAGTATCAATGTATCTGCAACTGCAACTGCAACTACAACAGGGGCCTAATTAAAGAGTTTAGTGATTCATGATTAACTTATATATAATACCGTTTTTGTGTATGTAGGCTCAAATTCTTTGAATTATTTAAGAATAACAGCGGCGAGTCCATTTATCTGCTAACCATTCAAATAGTACCATATGAATATTTTTTTTTTTATTTGTTGGATATATGAATATGCTAAATATTTAATTTATTACTCATTTTATATAATAAAATTATAAAAAACTTATCAAAGGCTTGCTTTTTTATTTTGACATAATGGTGATAAATAAAAGATTTTGAAACTAGGATGTGTTTTCAAGTTACTTGAGTTTGACTTGAAAAAATTAGAATTCAATGAGGTAATTATTGATCCATCGATTGAGCTTAATTCGACCTTAGTAATATTCGGCTCGAATGGGTGGTAGATTTTATCGAATTTTTCAATTCTAAGATATATATTTTTAAAAATATATTATTAAATTAATTATTGCTCTTAATATGTATATATTATTAACTTTAAACTTAGTTATTGAGTTAAAGCTCGAGTTTGAATACGTATTAGATTAATCGAGTTCAAATACAAAAATTGATAAATGAGCTTAATCAAGCTTAAGTTTATATCACAAATTTAAAGAAAGATGTTTGATTGAGCTTGAGCTGAGTATCGGGTTTTGATTTTGAGTTGAGCTCGAGCTCAAACTTGCTAGTATTTGGACTTGGCTTGGCTCGATTATACCCTCTCAAAACAATATGGACAAGGAGTTGAATGGAAGTTTTGAAACTATATGGGGTTCTAAATTATTTATATATAATTATAAGTATTTTCTAGAAATTTAGCCCTGAAATATGTTGGTTTGGATTTGGAAACAAAAAACAAGGAAATTTGTTGCATCGTTTTGGATTAGAATGGTTAAAAATAAAAAATCAAGGGGTCGTATTAGAAAATTGTAAAATCAAGTTAAAAAGAAATAACTATTGGGTTAGTAAAGTTCGGGACAGGTGGAAGGTCACTACTGGTTAGGGGCAAGAAATAACTATGGTAACAGTCATAGATTGCAAAATACAAAACCAAAAAACTTTCAGATTTATACATTATAACCCTACTAAAGAAGTAAAAAGTTCTCTCCCGGATCTATTTCTCTCTCCATATCTCGGCCATCACCGCCACCACAACTTGCTGCCGTAGCTACCGTAACCTGCTCTCCAAGCTGGGGTCGGTGGTCTTTCTCTATCTTCTCATATTTTATCATATTCTGTTTGCGTGTTTTTTTCTATCGTGTCTTCTTCGATTAAAAAACAATAGCGAATCTCACAGCACCTTTATGGCTTAAAAATGGCAATGGGTCCGTCTTGTTTTAGCTTATTTCTCTCTAGGAACTAAAACCCACCCTAGTTTTTTCGTGGTTTGCTTCTTCCTTTATTTTTCGAAACCGATTTACCTCGGCTTCTTGAATTCGTGGGTTGAGCTGGTTTCTCATTTATTTGTTTATTTAGTTTGGGTTTGCTTTAACCTACCTCTGAAAGAAAGAGAGTGGTGGGTATTTTTTTCTTCCTTGGTTTAAAGCTTAAGGGTTGGTAAATTTTGCGTTAATTGTGTTCCTCGGTTTATCTGGAATTTGTACGTAGTTAATGTTTGGGGTCCTTGTTATTGATTAATTTCCTTAGGGAAGGGTAAGGAATGAAGTTAGTTTCATTTGGCATATCAGGGTCCTTGTGCGAATTCATTATGATGTATTGTTTTGAATTTTGTTTTTAGTAATAACTGTTTGGATGTTTAGGTCAGTTGCTTCTAATTAGCTATTTTTGTTATTACTTTGAATTTTTTGTTTGGTGTAGAGTTAAGCAAAAATGAGTTTTACTGGAACGATGAATTAGTTTGTAGAGTAGGTTACTTTCAAGATGGATGAATTGCATGTAACATCAGTTATGTCTAAACGATGTTTTTTAATTCCTTTTAATTTTTTAGTATTTTCATGCAAAGGTCTTTTGATACATGTTAGTTGGAGTTAGTGTTGCTAGACTTGAATTTTGCTGCGTGGATAGATAATGCAAATTTGAATAAAATAGTCGTATCTGGTATTTATTTGGTCACCTAATGGATCCCTAAATGCTTTGTATTCTTTTTTGTTCCATTTTAATTATAGTTGAAGAATCTTTTCCACTGATATAGGCTTCTTAGATGAATGAAGTAATTATGGTTTTTCTTTCCATTAATTATTTGATGACTTTAAACCATATTTCTTCTACTGTTCTTTGTTTTGTTGGTTTGGTGCTCCACTCCCCTTGTGTAAGTACTGGGTGTTGGGGCATGTGCGCCTTTTCTTTCCTTTAGCTTGATTGAGAATTAATTACTTATTAGGTAGATGTAGCTTGGTTGGGACTCCTACCTTAGGAGTTCTAAGGACTATTGGCTGACTTGCATGTGAGGCTACTTTCTACTTTCCTATGTCATGAGAATTTGGCTATCAGTCCTTTCTCTTCAAACTAAGAATGGAAGGAAATATATTATTTGACCACAAATTAAGGTGATAGTTTTCATTATGCAATCTTATACTTTGATTTCAGATGAACTATAGCTAATCAGAAAGTTGATTCAAAATTTCAACACTAAATCATGCGGTTTTGGATGTAGTATGGTGCAGAGGATGTAAAACTTGGTTGCTTATTGTCTGCCAATAAATAACATTTAAATTTTCTATGTTCTTGTTGGTTGAGAATCTTCTGTTTTGATTCTGATTGAGGTCATGGTCATTTTTATCAATATAGTAACACTAAATCATGTGGTTTTAGATGTAGTATGGTGCAGAGGAAGTAAAAATTGATTGTTTTTGTCTGCCAATAAATAACATTTTAATTTGCTATGATCTTGTTGGTTGAGAATCTTCTGTTTTGATTCTGATTGAGGTCATGATCATTCTTATCAATATAGTTAAATTCTTTGTTGTGAATAATAAATCATTTTAATTATATGAACCTTTGCTAAATCTGGTTTGATTTATTTTATTGTCTATGCTTTTTATTGAAATTCTTTGTTTTTCTGGTACTTAACTAATTCATATATTTTTCTTTGGCTCCCCCCTCCACTACAGCTCTTCCCTGTGCAAAATATGATATAGGTAGTGCAGCAACATAATGGCTTCTAAAGGACTGAGGCCTAAGCTTGAGCATGAGACAAAAGCTAGGCGTCAAAAGGTACTAGTGCTTTGGTCTCTTGCAACTCTTTTCTTGTCTCATATATTGTTAGTCTTGTTGCTCTTATCATCATGCATTGTTCACATCCATGCTTATGCTTAGCTCCAAAGAAGTTTAGAGGTGAAATTTTTGTGGGGGTTCAAATTTTATATTATGTGCTTGATTGCATGAACTTTTTGTTGTATTAGTTTCTAAATTGCACTTGGCTAGAAGCAATTATATTTCCGCTATTTTTTGACTATAGCTATATCAAAAGGATAAAATTGTATTTATAGTTGAGGAAATATTGCATCAAAGCATTGATAATTGGTAACTAATTAGATGTGTATTTTTTAGCACCTTCTTGTAGTTATCTAATGGAATCTATGAAAAAAAAATCTAATAACTGCAAGTCCTGATAAATTGAATAATATTTACATTTTCTTGTTATTTTGCTTAATTAAAATTGAAAAGATCCATTCATTCCTGATGGAAATGCTTCTTCTTATTGTTTAAGGAAAGCTGAAGAAATAAAAAAGCAATATTTAACAATATTATTGTTAGGTGTTCAACTCTTTTGTTTATAATTTGGATTTCAACCATCAAACTAGGTAGGATGAATGATGGCATTTTTCTTTACAAGATGTTTAAGATTAGAGCTAAGAGAAATAGTGAATAGGTCCACAAACACTTATATAGATGCATTTTGCACAAAGTTACAAGTAAGTACTTTTGAGCACATGTTATATTAACTCTATTATACACTTCAAATTAGTTAACCCTAGGGCCCTAATGAGACTTTGTAAACATGTCTTCTAACTGACCGTGAGAACCAACAAATTATGATGATTTCCTTAGAAAGTGACTCCTAATGGAAAATTAGGTTAGATTCAATGTTAGAGCAACTTGATTGTCACATTTCATAGGTGCAGGTGTGAAATACACAGTTCTTCAAGTAAATGGATTTTCCATAACAATTGACATGTAGTTAAGGCCATGGCTTTAATACTCAACGTTTGCACTTGGTCTTGCTACAACAATTTGCTTTTGATTCTTCCATGGATCCAAATTATGTCTGATAAGCACACAATACCTTGTAGTTAAACGTTTATTAGAAGGAGAGCTTGCCAGTCAACCTTTGTATAACAAATTACTGGAGAGTGTTCGTGATCTTGACACAACAAACCTTTACCTATAGCTCCTTAATGGATCGGAGAATACATACTATAATTGAATCCCAATGACTTTGATATGGTGAATGAATCAAGAAACGAAACTGACTTGCTAGCAAATGTATGGTGGAGTTCAAGATAATAACAACAATATCTTTTTGAAGCGCATTTAAGAGAATAAGCAGAGAAGTTGAGACTTGGGGGTAGTTTAAGGACAAAACAACTACAACCAAAACCCTTCAAAGGTGATGAATAAATAGTATCTTTAGGAAACAAAAAAGGGAAAAAAAAGGGATTTGATGATTGAGAACCGAAGATAGCATTCAATTGATTAGATAACATGAAGGACTAAACCATGCCAATAAAGAATAGGAACTTGCATGTGTAGGAATAATGTCAAACCAAACCCAATTAAATGCCTTTTTTTACCAATTATCCCATATGTGAGAACAAGAAATTAGTCTAGCATACTTTGTTGAAACATATAATATTGAAAATGATGTTATATTCAAGAGCATTGATGCATTCATAAAATGCTAATAGGTACATCAAATAGAGTTTGTACTTCAGCACAAAAGGAGGCAAAAATAGAGAACAACTTGAATCTATCTCTTGTTAAATAAAGCCATGTCGTTTGAAAAAAACTTTCATGAATGTTACAAGATATTTGAAACCTAATTTTGGAGCAACAGGCTAGGATCCTGTATGTTTGAATGAACTAACATAAAAGGACTCTAGTTAGTAAAGAAACATGACTTGCCCTGAATCAATCATCTTCCCACTTCTTAGATCTTGGAAAGTAACAAAAGTAGATGCAGAATTAAGAAGACATAATACAAAAGATATGGATTGTGAAAGGAAATGGTTAATAGATCCAATGCTTGTTGAGCCATCCATAAAAGTAATAATTGGTAAGATTTTCGAGTTAAGGCAGAAAACAAGTAAGGATCACTCATCATATGTTTTTTGGCATTAATGTCAATTACCTATGGACATAAGGAAGAGGAAGATTGAGCAAGACACGCGACAACATTATCTGCTTGTGCAACCAATGCTATGGGGTTGAGTGGATTGTTGAGCTGCATGAACTGTATTTACTATATGAACAAGAGATCCAAAATGGGTATACGAACAGGTTCAAGCACCAAACTAATAGCGTCAGAAAATTTTAGTGAATAGCTCTCGTTGCTCTTGCTGCTTTGTCAAAACCATATTTAAAGGCATAAGCAAATTAAATTCAGCAATGGGAAAGTTGCAGTTTACCAAGCATTCTATCTTCATTATCATGTCAATGCTAAAGAAAATCACCAATATTGTCATAATACGAGCAGCATCACAAGTGTAAATTTGGCATGCATGACTCCAAACCTTCGCACATAAATGAATAGTTCAAAAAGTAGATCTAAGAATGATATTAGAAGACTACTAAGGTATGCTTGATGATTTAGCATCAGTATGTTCCTAGGTTGTACAGTTAGTTTAAATGATAGTTAATGCATCTGTAGTTCAATTATAACTATAACCTTGGCCAAGAAACCGGGTTTTTGTTGCACTAGACCCCAGTGAATAATTTTGACCGTTTTAATTTTCATTGGTGATAATTGGAGTACTATAGAAGTGGGGAACAACTTATGAATAAATAGCATGTAACCATGCCAGATGAAAATTTGGTTGCAATAGAAGAATGAATGGAGGTGCTGCAGGCTCCTGCACTCATGTTGACTTGTACTTATTTATTTGACGGCTACTTGACTTTTCTCATTGATGGCTTTATACCATGTTGAGATTAGAACTAAAAGATGAATTGGGTGTGTCCTTAGGGTTCCACCCGCATGCACACTTTATACACAAAATTCAGACATTTATATAATGTGTCATAATGGAAATGGGCCCATCTAAATCTTAAATTTCACCTTTACAATAATTAAACCTGTTGGAAAACAGTTGTGGTAGTTAATGTTTGGCTATCATGGTACTTGCATTGAAGGTCATGAGGCAATACTGATTTGTAGTCTTTTTACATAACTTTTCAGTGCCTTCTGTTGTTAGAGGTTCAAGATAGAAGAAGCAGCTTGTGTTTAAACAATGAAATTTAGTAAAACCTACAATAACCTGAACCAGTTCGGTACTTTGATCCGAAAACTAGTTTTTTAACCACCTCATTTTGTGTCCTCAAAACTGTCCTTTGAAGGTTTTTTATTTTTATGATTGTTTGGTTGGCTATTATGCCTCTTCATCCTTTCCTTTTGGAGCAAATTGTTGTTTTGAACTGGTGATTGCTATGCCTGGACTAGACATGATGACCCTTTTAACAAGTCATTCCTTTTCCTTTAAACTGTATAATGCAATATCTTCTTACTTTTGAAGGAACCACTGTTGGTATTTTGGTGATATGCATGTATTGAATGTTTGTTGCATGTAGGAGTCCTTGCTCTGCTAAAGATGACCTCTCTCATAAATTATGCATATTGGCATGCATGGAATTAGTTGATTAAGGATACTGAGTGACTGTCCTGATTTTGTATTGCCTGTCAAGAAACCTCCAGATTTAACTTCAGGCTGTTTAGATTTTACGGTAAGAGATTGTGTAGCTAGTGTGTGTTCTAGTATTGATTATTTTTTTGGTTTACTTGATTTTAGGCTCTTGAAGCGCATAAAGAGCCTCAACGTCCTAAAACTCACTGGGATCATGTTTTAGAGGAAATGGTTTGGTTGTCGAAGGTAATTTTCTAACTTATGCCTCTGAATGTTTTCATTTTTCAATCCATAAATCTAAAATGTTATTTTGACATTTGTACTCCATATCTGGATGTCTCTGTGTTATTTGTCTGGATGCTTGTCCTTACAGCAGAATATGAAACAGTTACCATGCTGTTGTCTCTTGCTAACTAAATTGGATTTTAACAGGACTTTGAGTCAGAGAGGAAATGGAAATTGGCCCAGGCAAAGAAGGTTGCCTTAAGAGCCAGCAAGGGCATGTTGGATCAGGCCACCAGGGGAGAAAAGAAGTTGAAGGTTTCTTTTTCTCTTCCTAAACTGAAAAGTTGTTCTTTAACATATCATTTTTTGAGGATGGAGTTTTGTTTGTAGTAGAAAATGTATCAAAGGTGTCTTGATATGATTGAGTTGGCATCAGTTTACCCTGTTAATTTGTTAAATCTAGTATGCCATTGTGATCAGGAGGAGGAACAGCGGTTGCGGAAAGTTGCACTTAATATTTCGAAGGACGTGAAGAAATTCTGGATGAAAATAGAGAAACTGGCAAGTTATAATCAGTTGGTCTAATCTGAATGCTTTCCAGTTTCTTAGCATCAAGAATCTTATTTTTCCATTTAAATTTGTGATTCTAGGTGCTTTACAAGCATCAGATGGAGCTTGATGAGAAAAAGAAAAAGACACTTGATAAACAACTTGAATTTCTTTTAGGGCAAACTGAGAGGTCGCTTTCTTACCCTAAATTTCATTACCTTCACTAAGGAAAAGTGAACTTATAATTGGTTTGGACTTTAGGTATTCAACAATGTTGGCAGAAAATTTAGTGGACCCATACAAACCTGTGCAACAACATCCTGCTCAAAATCAAATAAACTCGCCTGGTAAAGCAGATATGAATGAGATTGATGAACCCTTGGACTTGAATGCTGGTAATCAGAATCTCATAGTTTTACCTTTACTTGCTATTGCCTTATCAATGCCATATCAATCTAAGTAATTTAATTGCCTGCCTCATGGAACCTCTCCTGTTATGATTGCAGATGCTGATGAAGATTTTAGCATACACTCTGATCAAGAATCAGTAAGTATTTTTTAATTTAGAATTCCTTCTCATCTTCCTTTTTATGATATGTATGCGTTTCTGTTCTTTATTTTTGTCCTTTTTTCTTTTTTTAAAATTTTGTGCAAAGGGCATGTTTATGTTGATCCTGTTATACTATTTCATATTTAACCAATGAGAAATGTTTACTATTGCAATGGGATGCTGAAGTATTCTTTTAATTATATATGTTCTTTTAGAAAATAATGAAAGAGGAAAAAGAAAATTATAAGTCCGTTGGACTTGTGGAAGTTTCTTGGTAGTGGGCATGTAAACAGAAAACTTCTATGAAATTCTTATAGAAAAGAAAATTTTCTTTTAATTAAAAAATTCCTTTTTCTTTTCATCTTTTTTCTCTCTATGTGTTTCAATTTAGTTTGGATGTATGCTTTTCTCCTTTTTTATTTTTTGGCTATAACAATGCACTTTATGGTGTACCCTGTTAATATTGTGTCACTCGGAAAGTATTAAAAAAGGATTAAGAACTTTATGGAACACTGAGTGATGTGAGGCATATGATGGAGTTTATGTTTTTACTAATTATCTATTTCCTTTAGAGAAATAGTGACAAGGGAAAGTAAAAAAAGAAAAGGTTATGGGTCTTTAGACTAAAATGGAATGACTTAATCTTAGCTCTGTAAGCATAAAATTTCTATTGAAATTCTTGAAGGTAATTTTTTGTTTTTGTAAATCATCAAGCTTTATGATCTGAGTATCTGACTATTTTTTCATCATGATCTTGTTTTAGGAAGATGATGAGCAAACACTGGAGGATGATGAGGCTCTTATAACTGCTGAAGAAAGACAAGAAGAATTGGCAGCTTTGCACAGTGAAATAGATCTTCCACTTGAGGAGCTCCTTAAGCGATATGCTGGGGAAACAGGTTACATGTTAACTTTATACATTATTCTTTTCCTATGTTCTCCTTGTAGCAAACCGGAGGGGGGGTAATTTTTTTGTGATATGCCATGTTATGGGGAAAATTCGAAAAAAGGCTTCTTAATATGAGCTTTCCATCAGCTCTAATGTTACACAAAACATTACAAAACTTGTAATAGTTTCCGTAATGTTCTGTGTAACAGGAGTTACACAAAGTATTACAAGATTTGTCATAATTTGTGTAATTGGGTAATGTTTTGTGCAACTGAATAATATTTTCTGTAATTACACAAATACACATAACATTACCGAAGTTGTAATAGTTTTTGTAATTACATAAATATACAAAACATTACAGAAGTTGTAATAATTTTTGTAATTAGGTAATGTTTTATGTAGTTGGAGCTTATGGAAGCTTATTTTAGAATGCTTTCCCTAGAACTTCTCCATGTTATGATATAGATTAGTGGCTGCATTGTTAGTTGTTTATTCTTTTTTGGTTATGATGATATGCACAAGAAGTGTATGATGTGTGTGCTGCCATTCATTGTGCCCTTCTTTTCACACTTGTATTGTTGGTTATTTTTTGTTTTTTGGTTACAATGTAGTATGTTGATCAATGTAAGTTTTCACAGCTGATGGAGAAGGTAGTCCGGATAAGAGGGAGGACAGACATGAGTGTATATCAGGGCAAGATGATAATAGTAAAGGCGAGACTTTGTTTATAAATGTTGTTACTTGTGCCGTATGTATCAATTGATCTGCTCGAATTTCTGAAAATTATAATTATAATTTTAATCTTCACAGGCAATGGAAGCCTTATTTCTCCTTCCACTCCTTCCAGTAAAGTTGAGACAACCAACTTGCTTGTTCGTCGTTCTGTAAGTTGTATGTGTTTGTGGTGGTTGTTGTGAATTGCAAAGGAAGTTCACGACTCAAAATAATGTTTATTTTCTGATTTTAGAATGAAAGCAATGGTGGCTTGTCCAAGTCAGAAAACTACTCATCTGATATTGAGGCATCCTCCCCCAGAAATATGTCAGAAAGCTCTGGGGAGCTACCGAAAGATGTTTCATATGATTTCAGTGACGAGCAGGTTGGACAGCATTAGAAAATGGCTTTCTCGTTAAGTTGGTTCTTTGTCCCCCCCACTTCTCCCCCTTGCCCATCCCTTTTGATTTTATGCAACTGTTAAGTGTTAATATAATTTTTATGTCAAATGCTAATCTTTTGGTTTTGTTTCAACATCTACAGGAGGATGGTGATTTTACCCTTACTGGAGAAGAGACGGTACATCATATGGTATCGTACTTGTTTTCTTTTTCCTGGTTATGGTTTTTTTTTCATGTTCTGATACCAAGGAAGATAGATTTTTCTACTTGATAATTGCAGTTTTTGAATGCCTACAGGAGAATGCATATGAGAATAGATTATCAGTAGCCTCTTGCATGCTAACCTTGTAGTTAGATTGTTCATTTGGTTTAAAAAGAAACTACGACTTGCTAGAGTGACCCTGAAAAGAAAAGAGATTTTCACTTTCAAGTATGCATTCTAATTGCATTTTTCTTCCTTCATGTTTTATGAAGCTTTCTATTGCTTTTGCAATGATATGTTATTGTATTTATTCCATTGGTTGAACATATACTGCTTTTAGAAATGAATAACTTTCATTCAAGATATCTTAACAAAAAAAAAAAAAATTGCCTAGATTGTATCTGATATTTTCTGTGAACTGTTTGCATTGTCTTTGTCTGTATGTTGGAGGGGTTAGGCTGGTTTGGTTGGGAGAAGAGAAAAGGATATATCTGTTTTTAACAAATGAGTGCTTTAACTGTTTTAATGGTACCCATGGGTCTCTTTTGCTTGGTTTAAGATTGCTATGCATTTATTCTAGATAAGCCACCATATTATACAATAGCAGCAAGGCACAGACAGTCTTTAGTACTGTTCATCCTTCTTTCATTTAATTTATTGTTGACCTTTCAAACCTTTTATTTCTGAAGGAATCAGAAATTATAGGCTGTTCTGCAAGATAGCAAAGCATATCAGTGTGTTTTCCCCATATTTAGTGTTATGAATCTTTCTTCTGTGTTGAAATTTATATTACTACTCTCTTTCCCCACACTTACGTACGGGTTACTCACATTTTATATTGTGAGGGGTTACTTTTCTAAAATTATAGTATCTACTCTGATTTCATTAGTTAAAGTCGAATGGATAGAATAAGTTACCGTGTTTTAATTCATTGATTTAGTATATGTTTTTTTTTTGTTAAATATGATATATGCATGTGTCTATATGGCTTCCTTCCTTTTTTTTTTTTTTTTTCTCTCTCAAACAAAAGTGAAAAGTTCGGGCAGCTTTTTTGGGTCAGGAAAATTATTAGTGTACGTCATTGTCCCTTTGGCCAGAATCGGTTAAAATAAAAATTTGACCATTTATTATTGTTTGATGAGACTTTGATCCACATGTCTTCTTTCCTTTTTATTTTTTAATTTCCAATGGCTAGGATGATGAGACAACACTGTTGGAGGAGGAGGAACTAGCAAAAGCAGATTCTAGCAATCCCATAGATGAGGTAATGGGATACTCAATATGGCATATATTTATATGTATCAATTTCCTGAGTCTATGGTTAAAATTTCTTCAGTTGTTTGCATCCCCACTTTGGCTGTAGAAGTTTCTTTTCCTATTTCTATGCTGTTAAACATTGCAGTTCTTATGCAGATTGCCTTACTGCAAAAGGAGAGTGAAATTCCTGTGGAAGAATTGCTTCGAAGGTATAAAAAGGTAGGTCAAAGAATTGTTTCTTTGTTCGCTGGAGCATTGCATTTCCTGTATCTAATTTTTTCTTTATTCTCCACTCTTATTAAATAGGACTTCAGTGCCGATGGTGCGTCTGGAGATGAATCTGATTATGCCTCAGCTTTTTCAGAGGACATCTTGGATTCTTCAGCAATGCATCAAAATGTTGAAGCAAAGGAGGAGGGTGTTTCTAAGGATGAAAGTCTTGAATCCAGTGCTCCCGAGGGAGTTGAACATCCTTCCACAGAAAAGGAGGCAGCAAGCCCTGATAGAAAGTTAGAAGATGGAATGGAAAGTGAGAATAGAATTGCTGATGCTGCTGCTGCTGCGAGATCAGCACAACCAACTGGCAATACATTCTTAACTACTAATGTTCGTACAAAGTTCCCTTTTCTTCTCAAACACCCCCTTCGAGAATATCAGCATATTGGTTTGGACTGGCTTGTTACTATGTATGAGAAAAGGTTAAATGGAATACTAGCTGATGAAATGGGGCTTGGAAAGACTATCATGACAATTGCTCTTCTTGCACATCTAGCTTGTGAAAAGGGAATATGGGGTCCTCATCTCATTGTGGTTCCTACAAGTGTCATGCTCAACTGGGAAACTGAGTTTCTTAGATGGTGTCCTGCCTTCAAAATCCTGACATACTTTGGAAGTGCCAAAGAGCGCAAATTGAAGAGGCAAGGCTGGTTGAAACCAAACTCATTTCATGTATGCATAACTACTTACAGACTGGTTATACAGGATTCCAAGGTCTTCAAACGAAAGAAATGGAAATACTTGATCTTGGATGAAGCTCATCTTATTAAAAATTGGAAATCCCAAAGATGGCAAACTCTTTTGAACTTCAATTCAAAACGGCGTATCTTGTTGACCGGTACACCTCTGCAGAATGATCTCATGGAACTGTGGTCACTAATGCATTTTCTAATGCCCCACATTTTTCAGTCTCATCAAGAATTCAAGGATTGGTTTTGTAATCCTATATCGGGCATGATAGAAGGACAAGAAAGAGTTAACAAAGAGGTTGTTGATCGTTTGCATAATGTCCTCCGTCCTTTTATACTGCGCCGATTAAAAAGGGATGTCGAAAAGCAGCTTCCAATGAAACATGAGCATGTCATATATTGTAGGCTCTCAAGACGGCAGCGTAACTTGTATGAAGACTTCATTGCCAGCTCTGAGACACAAGCCACTCTTGCTAGTGCCAATTTTTTCGGGATGATCAGTGTTATCATGCAACTGCGAAAAGTCTGTAATCATCCTGACTTATTTGAGGGACGACCAATTGTGAGTTCTTTTGATATGGGTGGTATTAATATCCAATTGAGTAGTTCTGTATGTTCAATTGTTTCACCTGGTCCATTTTCAACTGTAGATCTAAAGGGTTTGGGAATTTTATTTACTGATGTCGATTTTAGCATGACGTCTTGGGAGAGTGATGAAGTAGAAGCTCTGGTTACTCCGAAAAGTTTAATAGAAGAACGTGTTGACCAGGATAATCTTGAGGAAATTAGGCCCTTGTCTAGACATAAGGGGAGCTTGCACGGGACAAATATATTTGAAGAGATTAGAAAGGCTTTAAGAGAAGAGAGGCTAAGAGAAGCAAAAGAACGAGCAGCAGCAATTGCTTGGTGGAATTCTTTGAGATGCCGGAAAAAACCAGTTTACTCGACAACATTACGTGAACTGGTATCTGTGAAGCACCCTGCATTTGATATTCACCGTAAAAAAGCTGACAACCGATCCTACTTGTACTCCTCTAAGCTTGCTGAGATTGTTCTTTCTCCAGTTGAACGCTTCCAGACAATGATTCATCTGGTTGAGTCCTTCATGTTTGCAATCCCAGCAGCACGGGCCCCAGCTCCTGTTTGTTGGTGCAGCAAAACGGGAACTTCTGTGTTCCTGCATCCAACATTTGTAGAAAAATGTACTGAAAACTTGTTTGCCCTCCTAACACCTATTAGGCCTGCAATTGTCCGTAGGCAGGTATATTTTCCAGACAAGCGATTGATACAGTTTGACTGTGGTAAGTTACAGGAGCTTGAGATTTTGCTACGAAGATTGAAGTCTGAAGGTCATCGGGCATTAATATTTACCCAAATGACCAAGATGCTTGACATATTGGAGGCTTTCATAAATATATATGGATATACTTACATGCGGCTGGATGGGTCCACTCAACCTGAGGAGAGGCAAACATTAATGCAACGATTCAACACTAATCCTAAAATTTTTCTTTTCATCTTATCAACCCGTAGTGGAGGAGTTGGTATTAACCTTGTTGGGGCTGATACAGTTATATTTTATGATAGTGATTGGAATCCTGCCATGGATCAGCAAGCTCAAGATCGCTGCCATCGAATAGGACAGACACGTGAAGTGCATATCTATCGTCTAATCAGTGAGAGCACCATTGAAGAAAACATTTTGAAGAAAGCAAATCAGAAGCGTGCCCTTGATGACCTAGTTATACAGAGTGGAGGGTACAATACTGAATTTTTTAAGAAGCTTGATCCCATGGAATTGTTTTCTGGTCATAGGACTCCTTCTGTTAAGAGTCAGAAAGAGAAAAATCTCAACAGTGGCATCAAGGACTCTGTATCTAATGCTGATGTAGAAGCTGCTTTGAAGTATGCTGAAGATGAAGCAGATTACATGGCATTGAAGAAAGTTGAACAGGAAGAGGCTGTTGACAATCAGGAGTTTACAGAGGAAGCCATGAGCAAGGTGGAAGATGATGAGTTTGCAAATGAGGATGACATGAAGGCTGATGAGTCAACTGATCAGGCTGGATGTATGATCACTTCAAATAAAGATGATGGGCTAATATTGAGTGGCAGTGGTTCTATTGAAGACAAAGCTCTTATTCTTGCTAGCAAAGAAGATGATGCTGATATGCTGGCTGATGTGAAGAAGATGGCTGCTGCTGCAGCAGCAGAAGGACAAGCTATCCCATCGCTTGAGAATCAGTTGAGACCAATTGATCGATATGCAATCCGTTTTCTGGAAGTATGGGATCCCATTATAGACAAAGGAGAAACGGAACCAGAAATCGGGTTCGAAGAGGCAGAATGGGAACTTGATCGAATTGAGAAGTACAAGGAGGAAATGGAAGCTGAGATTGATGATGATGAGGAACCTCTAGTGTATGAGAGTAAGTGTCTTTTCGTTCTGTTTGTCAACTTTTTTTTTTCTTTTGCATGGTATGTTGTCTTATTAAACTTTTGAAGTTTTCTAATTTTTAAGACCAGTTGGAAAATAAGGCGAATTGCATTGTTTCCTTTTCTATTCATCCTCAGCGTGAAACAAATTGTTTGGCTCATATGATCTGCATACCTTCATAGTCATACAGTTTACTTTATACATCAAAAGTATTTGAAATTGTGGAAAGTAACTAAATTTATGACCTTAGTTGGGTCTATCCTGAAGCTGATGCCTTACTGTCAACCCTTTTCAGAATGGGATGCTGATTTTGCTACAGAAGCTTATCGGCAGCAAGTTGCTTTGGCTCAACATCAGGTAATTAAATTTTTGTATATAGCTGTTTAAACTATTTGTCATGGTTTATTTGAGGTAGCTATTTTATGTTTCCTAAATTTATACCTTGTAGTTAATGGAAGAACTAGAACATGAAGCCAAGGAGAAGGAAGAGGCAGACGAAGCAAATTTTGATGCAATGTAAGATGTCTCTTGACACTAACTTTTGAGCTAGCACTCCTATTTCCTTTTTATTCCTGCATGATGCATTTAGATGGTCATTTGATACATTTAGTACAAGATTCATCTGCAATTGCATTATTTCACGATACACATATAACTCTAATTGTAGTGGTAGCTGCTTAATTTTATCTGGTAAATTTGACAGTTCTACTTTGTAGTGGATGACATGTTTATCATATAGGAATCTTATCAGCACCTTTAGGACTTGATAGAATCTAGCGCATGATTTCTTTGCCTAAAGATGATACTCTATTTAAAATGTGAAAATTTTAGTTACAACTTGTATTTGGATTTTTAATTAGCCGAAACAGCCTGCAACTTTCTAAATTTATACTCTAACTAGGACTTGCAAATGAATCATGACATTCTTTGTAGATGACAAGGTAATATAAGAAAAGTACCCACAAATAGTGATTCATGTTTCTGAAATTTGAGAAGTAGATCTTCTAATGGAAGGAATTAAATCCTTGTATGTACTGCTTTTGGATCAAAATTTCAATTTTAACCTGCTGTCTACAGGAATGAAATGACTAGTGAACCTAAGGCAAAATCTAAGAAGAAGAAGAAGCCGAAGAAAGCAAAGTTTAAATCTCTGAAGAGGGGATCTTTAAATTCTGAAGTGAAACCTGCAAAACTGGGCACAAAAGCAGAACCTATGTCCATAGATGACGATGTCGACTCGCCAGAAGAGCTCTCTTATTCTGATATTACGCCACCCTCTTCAAATATGCAGAAAAAGCGTAAGAAGGTTGAGATAGTGCATGATAGTGAAGAAGCGAAGAGCTCAAAGAAGCCCAAAAAACTTAAGAAGCCTTCTGAGCTACATCCTGGTGAATGTGTGGAGGTAAAACCATGTGAGAGCCTTTCTGTTGAGCTTGAGCCGAAACCTGGTAGTAGGAGCAAAACGGGAGGCAAATTTTCCATTACATCCATGCCCATGAAACGAGTCTTAATGATAAAACCTGAGAAATTAAAGAAGGGCAATATCTGGTCTAAGGACTGTGTTCCATCACCTGATTCTTGGTTGGCACAGGAGGATGCTATTTTATGTGCAGTTGTGCATGAATATGGCCCAAATTGGAGTTTGGTTAGTGACACACTCTACAGCATGACTGCTGGTGGCTTTTACAGGGGTAGATACCGCCATCCAGTTCATTGTTGTGAGAGGTTCAGGGAACTAATTCAAAGACATGTTTTTGCTGCACCGGACAGTTTGGGTAATGAAAAGATCAGCTATGCAGGCTCTGGGAAGGCTCTTCTTAAAGTAACAGAGGTATGTGTGTGTGTGTGTGTGTTTGGTTGGTGAAAAGAGGACAAAAGCAAGAAATAGGGAAACATTTGATGTGAGCATTGTTCTGACTCGTAAAATTTTAAAGATCAACTGATTTAAGGTTTCGTTTGTGCCCACTCAGTGGCAACAATAAGAACTAGACTGCAGTAACTGACAAATAGCTTAGAACTTTTTTAGTCAACTTGATGTTCATCTAGTAATTACTTGGGATTGGCCAAAACAACACAAGCTTTTACTTACTGTCTTTACTAGTTTTATTCAAATTTGAGGTAAAGCCTGGTGTGTTGAATAATGGCCAGCTCCAATAAACTATGAGAAAACTTTTGAAGTTGATTTGTTTCTCTCTCTTTTGAGCCTTTGGAAGGTTGTAGATTCTAAATAGATTATTGAACTTTTACATTTGGTTTCTGCCGTATTATTGTCAGCCTTGATTGGTTTTTTTTTTTTTTGGGTTGTATGGGCAAGCCTTTCCTGTTTTCTACCATTTCTTGTCACATTTTCATTGTTGATAGTCCTTTATTTAAGCAGTACTGGTTCTTTTGTACATTTTTTCCCCAAAGAAGTCCCCTATCTAATTGCTGTTAAGTTTCTTGGCCCTCTATGGGTATCTGAAACAATTTTGCATCATTAGTTTTCATGGTTCCCTGATGTGCGCTTGTAGTATTAGATTTTGTAGGGTAAAATATAAATTAATTTAGTCTATAGTTATCTATGAACTTATAGGCTTTGTTATTTATTCATTTTGGGGAAAAAGAGGGAAGGAGGGGCAGTACTTAGAGAGTATTTAATGTGGTTCTCACCACCCAGGTTCTTTTGTAAAGCAAATTCTTTTCCCCACACTTCCCCCAACCCCTTTCCCCCCAGTTCATTCCCCCCTTTGTCCCCTATTTACTGGTGTCTCAGGGCTGATGTTTTATAAACAAGTTTTCTGTTATGTTTTATGTGCTTATTGTGATGGTGACTTAAAATGTCATTAAATATTAAGTACGTTTTCCGAATTAATTGGTGTGTGATAGTCATGAAGCAAGAAGCCTTATCCATCATATATCATGGCAGGATAACATTCGAATGCTGTTAAACTTTGCTGCTACACAGCCAGATCATGAGTTGCTTCTTCAGAAGCACTTCACTTTCTTACTTTCATCTGTGTGGAAGGTGATGCATCGTCCTGAACATCGAAAAAATGTCTCATCTGCTCGGAATGGTGTTCGTTTAGGGGGAAGGTTTCTCAGTCCTTTTCTTGGCCACACACCTCAGCGTTCTGCACAGGAAGCAGCACAGAGGATGAAATTCACAAACTTGCGGGAGTGTAGCAAGTTGTTATCAGCTGCATTGCATGATGCGAGCAATAGACAATGGAGTGAAGCAGGTTTCCTCTCTGACAGAGAAGATTCTCAGGTGATTGAAGAAAGGTTAGAGATAACACTAGAAATCCAGAGGGAGAATGATGACTCTATGATTCCATTCCCACGGGTAATGAATTTATCAGTATATGGCCCCAGTCCTGCTACATCTATAAACAAGATTGCTGGAGAAGACCATCTCAAAGCTTCTAGTGTTTTGGCTGAGAACCGTTTCAGGTATAGCTGCTTGCCTTATTTACAAATTAAGTACCATGGTAGTGAATCATTGGCTAGGAGTTATTTAATCTGAAAGAAGCATTTGTCCTTGTGAATCTCTTGCGTGCTATTTCAGATTGTCAGTTCATATCAAAATGAGATGACAATGACATTAGTTTCAGGTCATTGTTTTGTAGGGCATGCTAGGTTCCATTAATTGATAGGTTGCTGATCTGTAGAATTATAAATTGTTTTGCATTTTTGTGTACAGTTTTCTGTTCGTTGATTGCTAACCAAGCAGAGTTGTATTCTTTTCTCAGGGCTGCAACTATGGCTGGTGTCGAAGGTGGTCAGCATTGGGCTTCAGCTGCCTTTCCAGCTAATGATTCCAAAACACGGTCAGGGTCGAAATTGCAGTCCTTGGGGAAGCACAAACTGCCTGCATCAGACACAGCCAGACCTAAATCAAAACTAAAGAAGGCCTCAACGGAGCATAGCGATGTACCTAACTTACATGCCGTGCAAGTATTTCAACCAGTATCAACAATTGCATCAAAAGACCCCAACTTAAGATGTGACCCAACATTGGTCACTAATGACGGCAGTTGGACCAATGGTGTTGGCAGCAATTTCTGTTCGAGCATGGACGAAGCCTTTCCATCGGAAGTAGAGAGCCTTGATATAGTCCCGCACAATTATACCCCTGGCTTTATTTCAGGACTCGACGATTGTTCAATGTTCCCAGACTATACTGACATTGGATAAAACTGCTTGAGATTCTTGGTTGAAGCTATTATTATGATGGATGGAGAAAAAAGATGATTGTTTGAGCAAAAAAGCGAGATCCTCCCACCATTTTTGCTGTGATGTCTGCTCGGGGTTACACATTTTGAATTTGACACACCAGTTTTGGGTGCAATTGGAGGAGCAAGAGGCTAGGCTAGGATAGGGTAGGCATATTTAATATAATATATATAGCATTTAATTTAATTTTGTAATTAATCTTGAGAGGGAAATTTGTGCTAATTTATGTCTTTATCTAGGCTTTTTGTTGATGATGACATGTAATTTCAGATTTTGGAACATTTCCTCTCCTAGTCAAAACTGGTGGTAAAAAAAAGCAGCAGCTAAAAATAGGTTCTTGCAAATCTCTCATATGCAGTTGCCACTCTTTTCTAGCTTTTGATGCTTTTCAATTAAATAGCTTTTAAATTTTTTTTAGAACTAGAATGTTCATTGATGATTCCATATTTGGGAGAAGATTGCCTAAAATGTAAATTATCTCAAAATTGGTTATGCATGTATACCAAGATGTATAAATTCTCAGTTGTTATAGAATTATATCTTAATACATTCATAATTTTTATGACGAGTTCTGAATTTAACATTACTCTCTTTAATATTTTATTCAATTTTTATCAAGGGCAATAGTCGAACAAAATAACAGTTCATTGCATGAACATTGTGTTCAAATTATAATTGCATATAAAAATCAAGTTACAGTTGCTTTAAGAAATAATTCATTGCATTGCAAAAGTGCAAAATTCAAAATCATTTTTTTATACATTCAGAATTACTCTTTATGTATAATTTTTTCAATCCAGAAAAATGTGTTTTAATGGATTTGGACTCATGTTTTTCTATTAACAGTGTGATAAAGCTTAATTGATATAAAAAAAAAAATTCACAAACTCTTAAATTTTCATTAGAATTCCCCCCACAAGAGAGGGGCGAGGGCCATTAGAACCCTCTTTTTCTCTTTAAAAGAAAAAAGAAATACACAGTGATTAGCCATAACAAGTTAATATAATTCTCAGAGAGAGAACCCTAAAAGTTGGATTAGGAAAGCTAAAATAAAAAAAGTGATGTTAAAGAAGATAGGCCAAGGTAGATATTTGGATACAAAGATGGCAATGATAGCAATGATGGCAATGGCTATGGCATAATGAAAACCCAGGGAGCTGGAATTGGAATTGGGATTCAAATTGGAACTGGAACTGGGATTCAAATTGGAAATGGAACTGGAACTGGGATTCAAATTGGAATGCGCATCCCCAGATGTTGATAGCCACTGCATTTTATCATCTTCATGCCTCTCAATAGGGTTGTCTCCCACTACCCATTTCATTGGAACTATCAAATTCCTGTACATCATATATATATATATATATCAATAATATGTGTTATGGATATATGAAAAAGAATAATTATAAGATAAACATACCTTTTTTACCTCAATTTGAGCTTGATTGAATATCCATTTTAACCTTAAGCTTATTTATTAATTTTCATACTCAAATTTAATTAGACTCTTATATGTATTTAAGATCTGAGTTTAGCTCAATATTTGTTTAGAATTAATGATACATATTAAAGCTAATAATATATATTAAAAATGAAATGTCACAAATCATTCGAGTTGAGTACTAGAAGAGAAGAAAGATAACAATGAAGACTTACCCTTCCGTGCATCGATATCTGCACCTACTGATCTTCTCCACTGTATATTCTGCAAATAAAATATGGAGCTTTTGTGCAACCTTAGCTACATCCAACAATGGCAATACATCCCAAACCTTCAAAACTTGAATGACCCACTCTGAATTCTCCTTCACCGTTTCCAGTTCCACACTCCAAACCAGACTCAACTCACCATCCCCTATTAAACTCACCTGCAACAGCCCAAAACAACACCCATCATCCTCCCCCACTATCATCTTCTTCTTCTCATCATCATGCCATCCACTAGCAAGCTTTTCCATCACCTTAATCGTCTGTTTATGTACCTCTTTATTCTTTATGTTAGACATTGATTTTTTCAAGTCTTTGCCGAAGCAAATCTTCCATTTTGCATGCTTGAACAATGGAGAATCCATGGTTAATAGAATGTCGAATTGTTGAAGGTCGATCAAGGTTGTGGTAATGGCTTCATTTAAATGCTTGTCTTCGTGGGCATTGAAGAAACATCCCCTTGTTTTGGCGTCGAGGACTAGTTTGGTCCATACTGAATTGCTTTTAATGAAGGTTGTTTCGTTCCCTAATATCCAAAGACAGTGCCTGCATGGAGTGGTGATGTTAGACGTCGAGCTTGGTTTAATTTATTTTTAGTTCCTCTAGTATGCTGTAATTCGAGGTTTAATCCTTCTTATTTTAATTTAACATAATTTATTCTCTACTTTTATAATGATATTAGTATATCTAAATTTATCATAGTTGCTATCTTAAAGTGAAACTATTATTTGATGACACAATCCAAGCAATTATGTCGATTGAAGGTTCAAAGCTATTTTTAAAAAGAGAATCCATGTAGTCTTTTTTATGGCAAAGAGACAAAAAAAAAAAAAAAAAAAAGCCTTAAGTAACCAAATTGAACATTAAAGTTAAATTCATATATCAAATTGTATATTAACACTATACGATATACCTTCCACGTGTCAAAGAAACATTTGCCCTCTGTCGATTAGATAGAAAACCAACAGCTCCATTTAAGTTAGACCTAACAGTAGAGATGATTAAGACATCTTCTTCACCTCCTTGGAACCCATCAACTGATCGAACCCTAACACTGAACCCACTGTCTGAAGAACAACAACTTCCACTGTATGTTTGTTTAAGCTTCTCTTCTATTGCATGTACTTGAGCTGTGTAGGGTGATATAACCCCAATGCTCACCCTTTGTTTTGTGGCATTGAACTCTGTTAACCAAAGGAAACAAGTTATATAACTATCATAAAAGCAGTAAATCGAAATGCTCTTCAATGATTTGACTTGTTTTAATGAATCTTGTTAAGACATGAAACCCAGGGTGAAAGTCGGGACGAGGGGTTAAAATAAAATTTTGAAAGCTTAAGGGATAAAGGCAAAATAAATTGAATATTTTAGAACAAAAAGGGACTAGAATTGATATTACACCATTTAGCTAAAAGGGTCAAGATCGCTAACACCCTTCTAGCTTCACCCCTAATGAGAACTCTGTCGTTTAGCAGCTCTCGCCATAAATCATAACTCCTTCGCTCCGCCTATTTAGCTTCGTTTATCACACTACCTTTGTTACAAGCACTATCTCGCTAGGGTTTGGGGAATGCGTAAGTCAACTACTCTTGACAATTAGATTATTTCAACAAGATAATTATTACTCTTGATCTTATTGATTAAATAATGTTACATTACTCACCTAATAAAGATTTTGAAAAAGATTAAATAACCAATTACAAAGAAACACATGTCCCATGAGATCAAGCTACATAAGCACCTCTCCCTCCTCGAGGGGGATGTTGACCCATTTCTCACCCTATAATCTTGTGTTGCGCCTCTCTCAAACTTTCTCTTTCCTTCTCTTTTTTCACCACACTCACGCAATATAACTCTTCACCCTAACAAAATAAACCATCCTTAATCTTCACCACCAATATTCTTAGCAATCGGCAATTAACACAAGCTATATATAGTACACTCACAATTTATATAAAAAATAGAATTATGTAATAAATATATTTAAAAAGTTGAATGGTAAAATAGAAATGTTGAAAGATTTGATTTAAAATCCTATTATATGTATTTATATTTTATTTTTCTATATAAAATGATAAAAATACCTTCAAAATAATATAATTTACTTAGTAGAATAAGAATATTTTCATCCTTATACCTTTGAAGAGGATTCCAACAATGCTGCAAACCACTGCAACCTCCACCATATTCATTTTAGAAAGATGGACAAATTGTTCCTTTCCATATGCTATATTGATGAATGAATAAGCACCATACATATTCCCATGCAAAAAATCCTTCTCATGGCTTCTATGTTTCACCATTGGAGCATCGATAATTAACCCATCATAAAATTCTTTATTTGGAAATGAACTTATGGCTGGATGCATCCTATATTGAACACTGAACAAATGTTTCTTTTTTCCTAATAAAGCAAGCCTTTCAAACATACTTCTTCCAAATTCAGCTTCACCCGAAATCTTGCTTCGTATCATCGCCGGAAGTTGCCGTTCGTCTCCTACGAGAACAACTTGGCGCAAACCGGGAAGTTGGAACGGAATGGTGGATTCACACTCTTTGAGTTGAGCAGCTTCGTCGATAACCAAAAGGTCTAACTCTTGTGTTCTTTCGGTATGTAGTTTCGATGAGCTCGACGCAGTGCAGATCAAGAGGTACGCGTTGTCCAAACACATGTTTTTGATCATGAAATTGTGTATATATTCCGGAACTCGGAAGGAACGAGCGAGTGATTCGAGTACGGGAAGGCAAGTTTTTGTTGCGGTACTCAATCTTTCATCTCTGTAATCGTAACGATTCAACAAAGTCTCGATGGATCGAAGTAAATCGAGAGCTACCATCATGTTGGTCACGACTTGTAACGAAATTCGAGCAGTTGGTAAGTGAGTGCATAAGTTTACAGCACAAAATTTGAGTTGCTCATTGTATTGAAAAAATCTCTTCTTTCTAAATCCTTCTAAAGTTAAAGGATCATCCATTTCATCTTGATTAATTCCAAGCTCTCGATGTGTTACGTATCGACCGTATTGTCCTCCTGGATCTTCGAGTAAATCGATCATCGATGATAAACTAGCGTTCCACCCGGTACTCGGTGAAAAACACTTATTCAACATCTCAACACGATAATCTAGAAATACATGGAGTAAGTTCTCATGATCATCCATTCCCATTCGTTCGCTACTCCCAAATAAAACTATATCTCCGAGTCCATATGTTTCGTATTCGAGTGTCCCAGAAACTAATCTCATAACCCGAGATGCCAATTCCATTACCGCAATGAGTGTCGGAGCGCATGTAATCGTTCGGCATTTCATTCTTAGAAGAACTAACAACAATAAACCAACTGTTTTAGTCTTCCCTGTCCCTGGAGGACCCCATATGAGCTTAACATGACCATTTTGATGGTTACATCTCCATGCTTTAATGCAACTTGTAATTGCAGCTTCTTGGGAATCATTTAAATTGTAAGATTTGATCGAAGGGATCATAACCGAGTCGTTTTCCGATAAGCACACGGTACATTCTTTTTCGTCCTGCAAAGAAAGGTTTAGATTTCAAGCATAAATACAGCTAGAAACAATACATTTTTACTTACATTCATTTGAATAACTTTGTTGATTATCGGCAGGTCCGCTAGTATCGGATTCGGGTGCAACGCGTTCCATATACGAACATTCGTCGTCAAATTAGTTAAAAACACAAAGAAGAGATCAATATTTTTGTTTCTTTGCATATCTTGTTCGATCATGATTGGTTTCGATGACCGAACAGAGAGTTTACCGTCATCTACGGATTGAACATATGCAAGAATATAAGGCATTTTCGGCCTGTTCAAGTCGCTGATGTACGTCGGTTTTACATCGGTTAACGCGGCAAGATCTCCGGCCTGCGGTTTATATGTTACTACATCGGTCTGATTAGAGTTCCCAGGTTTTCGAAAAACAATCTTGTAAGAAAAATCTGTTGGGGCTCTGTAATTTGTTTCGCTTTTGATGGAATGAAGTTGATACGAAGGTGCTCGAGACAGCCTTGACATGGCCGAGAGCAAGTCTGCATGTGTTTCTTCAACAAGAGGAGCTACAAAGGAGCTATAGTAGTGTGCAGTGGATGTGAATGTGGTAGGGATCTTCTTTATCTGCTCAGTTCAATTAAGACATCAACAAATACTTAATTAGTAGTGTTTCTAGGAGACCAGGCTCACTCAGGGAAAATTCTGTGAAATGCCATCCGCTGAAGGCCGACAAATCTCTCAGAGAGTAGATATATATGTTGAATGATCTATTGAACACAATGTTGTCTTTGATACTGTATCAAAGAATTAAAATTAAATGGCATAACTTTACAAAAAAATTATTTTAAAATTTTAAATTTTAAAATATAAAAAAATTATAAAATTATTTAAAAAGTACTAAAATATAGAAAATTATATATTTTAAAATTAATTAATTATTATTATAGCATATATATGGACTGTCATGTCAACAAAGTTAACATATATTAATTTTTTTATTAATTTTGAGTGTGATTTTAAAAATTTAATGAAGGAATAAAATAATTTTTTTATAAAATTGAAGGATTAAATAATTTATCATGTCAAATTGCATCTTTCACTTGAAAAATGATGATCTAGGAATATTTTTTTTAACAATAAATCATGTAATAAGGTATTTTCCCTTATGAGATGCCTTTTTTCAATAGATAAAACTGTAAAGACGTTTTCAACTTTGAAACAGACAATACCTCATCATGTGTGTAGTCTAATAATCCTTAACAAAGTTTACCACTATTATCCTATAATGTTTGAAATTAGACGAGTATTGGATTGTAGTTTATATGTTCGTCTAGAACTGATAAATCTTTCAATAGGTCATTATTATCCCCAAGTCAAGTCAATTTTATCTATTAACTTTGTCGAGAGGTTTACAAAGCGAGAACGCCTTGTCAAATCGAACTATACATGGTGCACTACCAACTACTAGTATACATGAGCATCGCGCTCTTGATAAGATTGATATGGAGCATACAAATATAAATATATATAAAAATAATGACAGTTGGAAAAGGTAAATGAAAACCTGGCCTTTGTAAAGAATGGGATTGAGGACATCCTGAATGGACCAAGAGAACACCAAATCAATCAAACTAGCTGCAGTGCCCAAACCAATGTTGTCCATATGAGATGCAAGTTGCTTTGACTGAAACAATTTTCCTTCAAATATTTTGGTGTGCATTAATTTACATTTAAGGATCTCAGAATTAGGGACTTGAATCTGAAAAAAGGAATAAGGGTATATGTCAAAAGTAGAGTAAAGTTAAGAACCCAATCCTTTGGCAACTAACTTGCTTCCCACATTTGTACTTTTGGTTTAACTTTCACAGATTTAGAATTGTTTTTAAAGTGATTCAAGTATTTATTTATTCATTTTTCAGGCTACCAGTAATATAATTAATTCATGTTTATACAATATATATTGGGAAAGAATTTTGGGAAATTTTATGTTTTTCTTAAGTAATTAACCTAAAATAAATGGATATAAGATATTAGCTTATTCAATGTGAGATAATATCTAATAATAAATTCTATAATGTTTCTAGAAAAAATTAATAAAGGACTATGAATATATGTTCTCCATTCCTTTTATTTTTATTATAATCAAAATAAAATCATTTTCAAAACAAGCCTTTCTTTTAAATATAACTATGGTAATTATATTTTCATAAATAAAAGATGTAATGATCAATTTAATCCTTAATATGTAACTCTTTTATCACGTTGACCTTCATTTCTTTTTAGATTAGTTTCATTCTCAACTTTCAAATCTTAATCAAATTATTTATTTTAGATGAAAAAGTCAACTTCTTTTCAGATTATTTTGATTTTCAACTTTCAAATCTTAATCAAATTATTTATTTTAGATAAAAAAAGTTAATTAAATCATAAAAATTTAACAACATTGACACTTCACAGATTAAAGACCCAACAAATTTCAAAAAAGTTCATAGAGCTCTTAAAATATTATCTATCTTAGCAATAAAACACACCTAGACTGCTATACCAGCAGCCACATCAATGCCATTAAAATTGTAGCAGTTAATTTTTCATCTAAAACAAGACAATTCGACTAAAATTTGAAAGTTACAACCAAAGTGACAAAGTAAGTAAACATTAAGAGCTAAATATATCATTATGCCTCAATAAAATAAGATATAGTTTTGAAGTTTGAACCAACTTTAAGTATATTAGGGATCCAATTTGATAGGAAAGAATTCAAGGCAAAACTGCATAAGATAAAAATTAATGTTAATGTTTACAATGATCCCTTGAGTTTAAAGGAAAATGATTTAATAACAAAAAAAAAAAAAGAGTATACCTTGATAGAGGAAAAGGAAAATAAGAATTCTGTAATCCACACTAAAAATATTTTCTATATTCTCTTCTATTAGTACTTAGTATAGCAGATCTTCAACTTTGATCCAAGCATGAGATGAAGTAATTATTCTGGATGATCTGTATTATATCTTCACTCCGAGTCTGGGTCAACCTAAAAGAATGTATACTCCATAAATTTTCCTGCAATTAAAATATTTAGAGCAATTAATTATATATAGTTATAGGCAGATATATTACACTTCACTTTTTATATAATGTCTATTTCAATCTATAAATCTCCCCCACACCTTTAAACGGAAGGAAAATAAGCACACCCTCCTAATTCTTAGGATAACAATGCCAACAGGCTCAATCGCCTATAACACACCTCACTTAAATGACTTAAAGTTTTGCTTGGTAGAGTGGAAAGAAAATTGAAAGGATGGAAAGTTGAAAGAAGAGAATTGAAAGGATGGAAAGTTGAAAGAGTAGAAAACTAGAAGGATGGAAAACATAATTTTTCTTTCCATAGATGTGCTTGGTAGGAGAAATGGAAAAATGAAAAGAAAATTACATTTTCTTTCTATCCATTGGTAGAGTTGAAAAATAGAAGGAAAGAAAATAAAACATTTGAAAAGCATAATTTTGAACAAACATTTACATCTCTCTCATTTTCTCTCCTTGCATCATTCCAATTTGGAAGGATTGATTTTTATGCATTAAGATGGAAAATGCTCATCTCCCCTATTTTCTTTCTTCTCACTTTTCTTCCAACCAATCACACTCAAAATTTATTTTCGTTTGACTTTTCCATTCCCTCCTTCCATCCCTTCACTTTTCCATCCAACCAAGCATACCCTAAAAGAGAACCAAACCTGATTAAACACTAGAGCCTGAATCAACTCAAACCTAAGGTGACCTGGACTGGAAACTGAAGTTGCATAAATTACCTAATTTTCTTGCTTATCAATTATTTTTATTTTATTTTATTTTTTTTTTGAAAAAGGAATGGCATGATTTATATTCCTAGATTCAACAGTCAACTAGAATTTATTGGAAAGAATCAATGGCCAAAGCCATGGAAATTTGAAGCCAAACACAAAACAACTTTGAGCTTGAAGTGATGCTGAAATTTCATGACCAAAACTAACCCAAACACAAAAAAAACCCAACCTGAAGTAACATGGCGAAATCCTACAAGTTCTGGATATCTCCAGGTTTTTCCATTGTATGTACAAGATGAATTTAGTTTGAAGGCTTTTTTTTTTTTGAAACTTCACACATTTTCTGAAGGCAAAAAGAGGAAAAAGGGAATGATAAAGTTTTAGACAGTGAACAAAAAAACTTACTTATAAGAAAAGCCAATATTGCACATAGATACCGAATATATGCGAACCTAAACTGGAAGAAGTGGTCCTTTTTCCTCATTAACATGGTGGCTAGCCTGGAAAAAAAAATAGAAAGTGCATTAGAGAAGACCATTGCAGAACAAAGTTCAAGAGAGAATAAAAACAGTGGACGAAAACTCACATTTTCACTAGCATCAGTCATATTTGGGAAGGATGCATCCCTAGACCTGATAAGATACCAACAAGTTAGAATATTTAGTTAGCAGTGATTTGAATAACTGCAACATCAGAAGTAACTGTCATGCAGAATGTTATGTGTGCATAAAGCAAACCTTTCATTAGAAAATTTAACTGGTAGGCTCTCTTGTATGCTTTTTTTTTTTTTTTTTAATTCTCTTGCACTAAATGCTATAGAAGTGCCAACAGGTGAACTAAATGTGAATTTTCAAGAAATTAGGGCAGCAAGTAGTGTCTATAGATCATCATAATCACTCCCGATCTTTGAAATAGTTAATGACAATCAAACAGTCTGAATTAGTTCTCTGATAAGTGTGCAGAACCATGGATATACTTTTTAACATATGAAAATGATAGCAAAAGCTTGATGCAGGAATGAAACTTAGCAATACGTTATATGCTTGATACCTTAGGCTGTACTCAACATACTAAATTAGTTTTGTCGTTTCATACAGTGGGAACACACTAAAATCAAACAAATTTTAGAACTTTGTTTTTAGTCAGGATACATTCATTGACTCTAACAAGGTTTACCACTAGTATGGTCAAAAGGAGGAGATGATGCCTCATAAATTTCACCTCATCACGACTACATGGCTTGTCTAAGTTATTTTAATGGTTTATATCACAAAATGAAATGCCAAGGAGCAGATTATAGGAAGCTCAAAAAAATCTAATGCTGTCAGCCTTGTTCTTGGCTTCTTCTGGTAAATATTACACAAGGAAAATGAAGAACCAAAAGCATAACTATGTGTGGAGAAAGAACGTTCGATCCAATTTTGGAGATAAGCCTTTTGTTAACCCAGTGGCTGATTTGCTTAAGGAAACTATGTTTAGACACAAGAGAAATCAACGTGATATATCATATGTTCACATCAGAAAAGCATCACAAATGCAACAGAGTCCCATCTTCGAGTTCTTTGAGAGTCTTTAACTCTTAATAGCTCTCATTATTCTAAGGCCTCTAAGACCGAACATAATCTGTTCACCTTAACCCTCCTTTCAGAGTGCTCAATATCAGGGTCAGAAATAGACCAGACATTTCTGACTAGTGAACAATAAGAGAAAAAATGAACCTTCTGAAATCAGAGATCAATTAATGCCAATATCTGAAAATAGAACAGTTTCCTAATGGCCACAAAAATATCATGCAGGAGAAAGGCATACCTCTGGCTGTCTATGCTTTCCACCATTTTAAGATTACCACTGCGTTGTTCATCTTTAACCTTTGAATATGATGAAAAGAACTGAAGGCAACAAAATGTAATATGATTATAAAAAGCCTCTATCATCAAAGTGGCAGGCAAAGAAAACATAACAGGGAAGGAAATGTAAAAAAATATATAAGCTGTGCCAAAATGGGCATAAATGGTAAACAAAAGGAAAATTGTGAGCATTAGTGCTTATAGAAGCTAAAAGTACCTGATGCATGGAGATTATCACAACTGAGATTCCTAAAACAAAATTTATGGTCAGGGTGTGACCAAACAGTACAGCAGAAGCTATGCCAGTAAAGATTGTGGCAATAGTTGAGGAGTACTTTTTCAAGATTGTATCTGCATGAACAAGAAACTGCTTTTAGAGAAAATAAATTATGAATAATATAGCAGCCTATTACTGTTAAAGAAAATAAATAAAATGTGGTGCCAGTGAGCAGCAACTCAGCAGGAAAAGAAAAAGGTGAAATCTAGGGAAAGGTATTAAATTATGGAAACTAGTTTGACAAACTTTCAAGATAATCAACAGCGAAGTGTTGTATGACAAAGTTCAGTACAGTCAGCATAGCGTCGCTTCACATGAATTTTATGCTAAAGGGACAGAGAGAAGTCGTAAAAAGTGGTCCAGATGTTGCTTGACTGAGGAAGAAAACACCTTTTACTCTACCCACAAAATAAAGAAAATGATACACCCACATTCTCTAAATCTCCTTTCATATGCCAATTATTATTAAAAATCATGATTAATAAACTAGACCTTAACAAAGCCATCATATCATGTTAAAAGGCAGGGACAGAATGCCTAATTAGCAAAATATCTTACCAGTTTAAGGCTTTGCTAGGGACAAATGATAGAAAAGACTGAGGGTGGATAATTTGTTAATCAAATGGTCAGATTCATAACCAATTTTTTACTTTGTATCTTAACCATTAGTCTAACATATTTTCCATCCTCATCCTTTTCCATCCCTCACACCAAGCAAAGCCTAAAGGCTTACCTGTTATTCAGTTATGCAAAAATTTACGCCCAAAATGTGCTTTTCCCCTCAAAATAAACTGCAAACCAGTAGGTTCCAGGTGTCTTCTTTAACCATGGCTAGTAGATGCTACAAGGTTTAGATGATCTCTCTTTCTTTGTTTCTTTATTTTTTTTAAGCCATTGGTCAGGTTACATGTAGATAAGCACTAACTCAAATATTTTTCCAAGGACTTAACTAAATTCAGTGTTTTCCAGCAATCCGTTCATCTTCTTTGCCTTATATTTCTCTCAACTTAAAGTCACAAAATTAACAAACTTAAGCAGTGAAATTTACCAGCATATTTGAAGAAAAAAGATGATAAGATCCCTTGGGCTGCATTGTTGCATATTAAAAGCATTGTAGCCTTCGAATGTCCCTGCAGGATATCCAAGCTACTTGGACCTAAAAGCAAGCAGGTCATCCAATTACATCAGCCAGTCAACAAAAAAGATTACGAGTGTGCTGAGCATTTTAAACTGCCTCTAAATGGCAATACTCAGCTCATCGGAAGCTTCATGCCACCAGACACGAACAGTAAATTCCAAGCTTAGTCTATATCCTACCTTTAAAAATTGCAATTCCCAAAATGGCTAGGAAATTGAACATGGCACCATATCCATAAAGAAATAAGTTCTGTGAAATACAAAAAGCAACCACGAGTAAATGGATGATTTAAGCTAAAGGTAAAAGACCAGAAGTGTATAACCATTTACTTGCTTTCATTAAATTACTTATAATTCTGCCAGAATCTACCATGTAAGACTACTTCAAAGCCTTTCTTTTCCTCCTAGTTGTTACTAAGATTCAATGGTAAAACCCATGAAAACTGTGCCATTAACTGCATCACCAGGCTCGCTCTCATAATTAAAACAAATAATATCAGTACAAACTCACCTGATGGTATATGCTTGACTCAAATTGGCTCTTTAAAGCATACTCATTGAAGACTGATGCCAGGGATGGAACAGTAACCTTCATTAATGTCATTGAGTTGAATTTCAGTGTCATATTCTCTAGCATAATAGATACATTTAGATATTATGCACATAAATAAAGATAAACAACACTGTGATACCGATGTCTTCGCAAGATGGAGGCCCAAGTACCAGAATACTGCACAGTTATGATTTTCATTGTTTGTGCTTTACAAGTTTTTGGTCATATCTGGGCTTTCCTTCACTAGGTTTTTTTGGCATGCTCCAGCAACCCAAAATTTATCTCATATCTTTAGCAGTTCATAGATGTTTACAGCATGAAACCTGAACTATCTTGACTCCAAAACCCAAATCCACAAAATACTTCTATTTGACATTAATCATTACTAGGGTAGGATAATCATGACACCATCATAATATTTGAGAAGGCTTAGTAACTTGTTTTGATCATATTTCTATCAAAAGACATATATCTAGACAGATTATAAAATATGAGAATTTATTTGTGAATTCAGTCAAGTTAACACCATATTAATTGGCTTAATTTTTAAAAGATAGTAATGGATTTATACATTACCGGAGAGTTTTAATGATTTAGAAAATTGGTGAAACTAACACCTTAAAGTGCAATGGTTAACTAATACTATAAAATCTGTCACCTTAAAATTTGCATTCATTATTTTATTTGTCTGGTTTACTACAGACAAAGATAATATTGTTAAATCTGTTCTAACTTTACTTGCTTCAAAAGACAAAAGGTCCAAAACAACTATTTTATATACATTTTAACTTATCAAATCAGAAAATTATTTATTTGCACTTAATTTCATTACTATCTTTTCTTAAATTTGGATGTAAATTTACAAAATCTCAGCCAAATATTCCATTACCTACTGCAATACACTGGCACCCCTTGTTTACCGCATAAGCCATGTTTAGCTAAACTATAATCCGTAAATAAGCAATTTATGGTTTTCGACACATATGAGCAAGGGGGAAAACATGCATCTCAGCAGTTCTACAGTATGTATAAGATCATTGCAAGATGTAATCCTCTGTAATAGAGGCAATTCAAAAGGTTTGCATATGATTAAGTAATGCAAATATTTTAACAACTTACAAAAATTAGTGTGTATAAGTATGCGCCTGTTGCAACTGGAAGACCAAATGAACTAGCACCCTCTGGTAAAGACCGCAATTGATTTATGCTAATTCCAATAAGCAACAAAGCGAGAGCCTCCCACTGTTAAAAATAAAATCAACACCGGACTATGCAGATAATTATAAGTCATCTCAAAAGCTCATATATTCTCAATTTTGGAGAATTGACTGTGATAGAGTGATGAGAAAAATCATTAACCTGAAGAATGGAAAACTTCCGTTTCATAATCATCTTTAACAAGATAGCTATTACCAAAACCTGCATATGTTGGACAGCAGTGAAACAGTTTCACTAACAATCTAAATATTCTCAGAGAAGAATCAAAAGAAACAGAAGGAGCAAGTGCGTAGTACTTAATCTTTACATGGGGAAAAGAAGAATAAAGTTAGTTTTCACCAATGAGTTTTAGATACACTGAAAAGAGTTACAAACTAACGGTATTTAGGATTCATCACATTCATTTACTGTGATGGATACCTGAAAAACAAATGAAATTTAAAGCATAAAACTAACCAAAATTGCCTTTTGTTAGAGAAAAAGAGATTGACTAGAACCAATATTTAAATAATCATTAAACATAATGTATTATGCTACCTTCAGGTTGCTGAGCATCTTCACTGTCGCAGGATTGAAATAAAGCTGCAATGAATAAACAGCATAATTATAAGAAAACAAGTATGACAAAGAAACACCAAGCCGTAGAATATTGATAATAGCTGTGGATAATTGTTTACAGAAAGAGCACAATTCCATAGAACCAGGTCATGCATAAAAGTAATTATTATATTATTACTATTATTATTCAAGTGGCATAAAAGAATCAAAAAGATCAATAAAAAAACACCACTGACATGATAAACTTCAGATTCAAGTCATAAATGGTGGTTCTCAAAATTCTATAGCATCGGGTCATGAGTAAAAGTAATTATTATTATTCAAAAGACAAAAAAGAAGAAGAAAGATCAATAAGAGAACGCCACCTGCATGATGAACTTTAGGTAATTATTAATAGCATAAAGTAGAGCTGGAACTGCAAGAAGAACATTATTTCGAGCCGCCTGTAAGGTTGAGAACAAAGAGAAAGGCATCTTGAGGTCAGAAAGAAGTTCCAGATAAATTAAACTGTAGAAACAAAGGATAACAATGAGCTAAAAAGTTCAGAAGGACATAATGCTGCATAAAGATGGTTCCTTAGCCCAAAATGAGACCGCATTAATAGTAGTAGAATATTTTAGTTTACAGAAAGCAACCTAAACACACTTTTATTAACCAAATAATATCACATAAATGGCAGCATATTTCAGAGACCCGTAATGTAAAGGAATTAAAACATCTCACGTATTTAGAACCCAAAAGAAAAAACTTTTGAAGGTTCAAGGGTGTACCCAAACACACCTACACATCAGAAGATGCAATAATAAAACATAAACAAAACTTCCAAAATATCTGAAGTGTCAACTAAGATCACAAAGAACAATCATGTTGGTATCTCAATTAATTTTGTTATCTACCAGCAGAAAACATTCGGTTAAGCCAAATTCTTATCAGTTTCAGAGTTTTAGTGCCAGTAAGATATTATCCCATATCATTAGAACAAACTCCAAGAATTGACATTTCAACAGCCACTAAGTGCAACAATTGGTCCTCAGAATAGCCTACTAATTTTAACCACAAGTTGCAGCCTATAATTCTAAACTCAAGATTGGACTATTTTTAATTTCTTTATCAAAAGCTTATAAGAAGGATGAATCTTAAAACTGTCTAGATTAACAATGCTGCTAAGAATCAGTGATGAAATTAGTGATATGGAAACTAATTATACAATTGTGCTCAGAATAGTGGCTTATGGAACTTTCTTACCTGAACTAGTGCAGAAACTGAGAGAAGAGATTTTTCCCCAACTTTCTTATGCCGAGACTTCAAAGAGAGAGACAGAGAGTTAAATAAGACCAATAATTAACTTCTAATAAAGGAATTTAATAAAAAAATTGGCAACACAATTCAACAAAGGCTAATTAAAGGCCTTGGACTTTCATTAATCATATGAAATGAAACTTCTCTATTCTTGCTGGATACTAACTGCAGCCAATTGAACTTATACATGCAAGGTTAGTAACTTGCCAGCAGAATCATTTAACTCCTACTGTTTCATAAAGTAGGAGAATTTCCAAATCAGATACAAAACAGCTTAGAAAAATAATTGATGAATAAAATGCATGATGAATTTGAAATAAACAATATATATAAGAGAAACAATGGTTGAAATAAATATGCATATAAGATATCCTAACCAAATTCTCCAACATGGCATTACATGCTTTAATAACACCTTGACATTACATCCTTTAGGAATACTCAAGTTTCTACTCAATCATTGTTGAGTTGAGCTTGAAGGCAAGCAATCGACCTATCTAACAAGTCCAATTCGAGTATTCTAATGCTCAAGTCCAGTAACTTGAAAGGCCAATTGATTCTTTTGTTATTTTTAATATATATTTTGTTTTTAGTTGGTATTAGAAAATCTCAATTTGAATTCGAGCTCAAGCATAAATAATGGAGTTTAAACTAAAGCATGGGGATCTAACTCATTTTTTACTATGTAAATAGGGATCTAAATGAGCCTAATCAAGCAAGCTCAAGTAGTTCGCTTTTATCTCAAATTGAGCAAGATCAAGCATTTCACTTTTTATCTCAAAACTTTACAAGTCAAACAGAAGCTTCTTACAGCTTGATTACACCTCTAATAATTAACTATATCTGATAAAATCAATCACTCAATGTTATTATATATGTGTAGTTTACACATTACAAGCATATAAACCGGTTTGTAGATGCATTGCTATAGGATAGAAGTCCATCATTATACCCTAAAGTTTCCAAACATATTTGAGGTCAGCTTATTCCAAATTTGCCAATTAAACATAAAGCTAAAAATACCTGGAACAAGAGCATAACAACGGCGAAAATAACTTTGGCCACCTCAATGAGAAAGTTAACGCTAATGGGACTATACTTGAAGGCCCCATCCACCTTTGACATATAAACCAATATGGGCTGCAATAATTTAATACATTTATGCATATAGTGTTAAAAAACAAAGACAGCACCAAACGATATTGCAGATTGGAGAAAAAAAAAGGGTGTTTGATGGTTAAAAGAAACTAATTTGACCTGAAAACCGACCAAAAGGCAGTCACCAGCAACCAAAATAACATTGAGGAAACGACTTTTGGAAGAAACAAAGGTACGGTGCTTGTCGTAAGCCCTGGATATGGATTTGCTAGCCGGTGGTTCTATTTTAGAATGGCAAACACTGCATTCTATCATCCCCACCTGCTCCTGTTCCAAAACCATAGATACCAATAACAATAACAGGATTTTTAAAAAAATCTAGAAAATATAATCTGAAGAGGGAATTATCAGAAATTGGAGTGAAATTCGGGAAGAAGAAGAATAATTACCTGAGTAGAACAACGCCAAGCTTAAAAGGTGTGATAATGGAAGGCAGATCTTGAGAGAAATTCGAAACCCTAAGATCAGAATTTTGTTAAGCCTAAAAGGAAATAGAATTGCCTGAAAAGAAAAAAAAATATGGAAATAATTCAGAGTAGGCGGAAGGTGCGATGTAACGTCGGTCGCTGGTTGCTCTTTCCTTTTTCGCTCTATGTTGTTTTCTTTTTAATAAATTCCTTTTTTTGGTAACATTAATATATTTATAATGTTTTTCAAAACATTATATTTATAGATATAAAACTATAAATCATATAAAACTCTAATTATGTTAAATATATATATATATAAAATATAAAACTCTATTCCTAATTAACGTTTGAGTCTAAAATATATTAAATTTCTTATTTTAATGGATATCTATTTTCTAATAATAAAATATTTATAACATAAATGATGTTTTGATTGTAATCGTAAAATTAAAGTTTTGATATAGACGGTATTTTGGTAGAATTTTATTGTGCTCGGTTTTTCTTATTTTATAAAATATTAAAAATTTTATCACGGTTTAAAAGTAATATATAATAAATAATAAAATTTATGGTTTGAAATTAATTAATAATAACATACTGAAATATATACGATATTAAAATAAAAATTAAATTAAATTGTGAACATGTAAATGCATCACATTAAGAATACTAAATATATTACAATTGTATATCATAGTGATGTCATCAATCTTGAGTTAATGTCGAGTTAACTTATGATATTAATTCAATCAACAACATTATTAATACAAACAACGGAGAGAATAAAATATGCATATTATAATTAAAAAGTAAATTTTATATTAAAATTAAGCTTTAATTTAATGGTAAAATTAATATTTTATTGATGTAAATAGTACAGTTCAAATTTAATCACATGTAATTTTTATTGGTTTTTAGAAACGAAAATATTAATATATCCTCAAATAATATAATTTATTTCAATTATAGAAAGACATTTTGAAACTTCACTACTCGAATTAGTGTTTAGTTGACTCATAACACTAACCCAATCAATGGCTTAAATAATAGTGTAGATAAAAGACAAAATATCTTCATAATATAAATTAGAGAATGATTTTTTTTTATAATTTCTCAATTGATGGATGACATCAACTCGATTAGGAATTTTATTACAGTAGATATACATTATCGCTCGCTTTTAAGAATATATTTACGTTTAGTTTATTGAATCCATATAAAAAATTAATCAATTTTTAAATTTTTATAAAACAATAAATTTTATTATATCTTTAAATTAATAAAGATCCAGACATTTCTGGAAGGGGTCCAGTCGTTTTGGATTGAGATGTCTTCATATAATTAGAAGATTTATCTCTTAGTTTTGAAATGCATTTTGAATCACTCAATTTTGAGTTTAATAACTCAATTTATGATCATTTTAGTTAATATTGTGTAAGCAAAGTTTTTGGACGATATTATTATAGAATTTACAAGTTTTGGACTTTTAATTCGAGTTTATATCATATTAAATTCAATTAGAAAATCCGTACAATAACTAAATTGAATATCTCAAAACACACACCTAGGGGCTAAATTGAATAACTAAAAAATACATAATTGGTTTACTAACGTCTTAAATTAAAAACATCAAAATTAAACCCAAATTATTAATCTCCCTCCATCACCAAGCACTCACCACCCGCTTCGGGTTCGAGTTGAAATTTTACTGGTTAACTTTTGGTGTTAGTATTTATAAATTGAAAAAAAATTGTGGATTTAGTCTTTATATTTTAATTTAATCAATTATAATCATTGTACTTTTTGAATTAGTCAATTTTAGTCTCTACACTTTTCGAGTATTAAAATTTTAGTTTTGACCCTAACAGTAGAATTTAAATACATTTGGTTAAATTCAATTATTAGTCTTATATTATGCGAACAGTTATAGATTTAGTCCATGTTTTCCAATTGAATTATTCTAAGTACCTATACTTTTTAAAATTTTGAATTTTTAATATTGATACAAATGACACCCGTTAGTCCGTTAACTAAAATTATAGTGAGTAATATGTGTAAATAATAAATTGACATGGCATTACACATGACAATATTTTTGCCTCATCGAAATTTAGAAATAACAAAATTTAACTTAGTGAATTTAGCTATTATCGTTTGGTGAGGATTGACATTTTAAAATTATACAGCCAAAAAATGACCAAATTAAAGTATAAGAGCTAAATCCACAACTTTTTTTGCAAAGTACAGGGACTAATAGTAGAATTTAACCAATTATCATCCACAACCATGACCACATTTCTTTGGTTAAAATATGCAGTTTGTCCATGAACTTTGATAAAAAATTGAGATTTAGTCCTTGCACTTAAAAAGTTATAAATTAAGTCCTCCTACTTTCCTAATTTCAAATTCTCAGTCTAATCATTAACTTTGTTAATATTTTTTTTTATAAAAAATTGTCAACTTGGCATATTAATTAGGCTATCCTCATGTGACGTTATATATTATTGACAAAAAAATAAACATATTAAATTGACAAATGCCTATAGAAACTACCAAAAAATATAATGGTTGGACTATGATTCTCAAATTGAAAAAGTGTAACGATTGGATTTTTAAGTTTTAAAAGTAAAAAGACTAAATCTCAAATTCAGTAAAGTACAGGGACTAATGGCATATTTTTAACCTATTTCTTTCATTATTCAATTTAAAGTCTACCCTTTGGGCCTTATCAAGAAGTGAACCCAAAATCTCCTTTGCACCTCTTTTTGTCCCTTGTTTCCTTAGCCCATCACCGGCCTGTCAGCGTTTAAACCATTCAAAACGTTGCCTTGGCCCACTATAGGCCTATCAATTTAAAATGCCAACTGTAAAAATATTTAACAAGTCATTGTACTCCTCATAAATTTAGAATTTAGTCCCTGTATTTTTATTTTTAAGAATTTAGTTATTATATTTTTCAGATTTTAAAATTTAGGTCCAACTGTTAACCCTGTTAAAATTGAATCCAACAAGATTTAAGGCTAATAATTAAACTGAATTTTGAAATATAAAAATAGAGAGATTAAAATCTATATTTATAAAAAATAAAAACTTATGTCATATTTTAACTTGTAGCAAAATCCAACTAATAAATTGGTTTTTAATGAGACCAACTCGAGGCAAAATTTGACTAAAATTACACCTAAAATGACAGTAATAACTCTATGACAAAAAAATAATAAAATATATAAATAATAATAAGCGTTTAGTGCAATGATAAAATACATGACACTTTTTTAAGAGAAGACATAAATTCAAATTTTAGAAACGACATTATTAGGAACAGCAACTACAAACTCCGAACTCCATGACATAAGCTTTGCTTCTAGCATGCTAATTCTGTATTTAACATGTTATATAACATTAAATTACTATCTTTAATATTAATATTTAAATGTATAAAACAATATATTTTAAGTAAATAATATTATTTAAACTAAATTACGTCACATCCATAATTCAAATAAAAAATCATGTAACAAATAGGGGCAAAGCTAGAACAATTTTTTAGGGGGCCGGATGAAATTTTAATTTTTTATAGTTTATATCTTTATAATTTGTAAATGATTAAATCGAATTTTTATAATTTTAGGGGGGCAAAGTGTAATTTTACATTTACTAATTTAAAATTTTTAAAAAAATTTACGGGCCTAAATATTAATTTTACATTTTAAGGGGGCCAGGGCCTATGCCACCCCGTAGCTTCGCCCTAGATAACAAATATATTTATTAAAAGTGTATGAAAAATCAATTGATGCATTAATTGAACTATAGTAAAATAGAAAGTTTAATATTCGTCTCTTTGGTTCAAATATTATCTTACGTAAATTTTTATTGATTTATAAAAATATATAATAAAAAATTCTTGTAATAATATAATTTACTTTATTAAAAAAAGTAATTTTAGTAATTTTCAATTAAATTTAAAACTTGGTTGGTGTCACTAAAGTTAAGATATTTATTGTAATGGAGATAAATTTATTTTTCAACAAAATATAACAATATTTTATTTAAAATTTGAAAATGTTATTTTATGAATTGATTTGTTAATCTATATATAACATCATCAGTAAAATCATTAATTAAATCCAGAAATTGCTAAAAAAATAAATGAGGGATTGGTTTTTTTTTCTTGAAGAGTTTGTGTAATTTTGTATATAAAAATTGATTTGATTTGATTTAATTTAATTCAATTTTCATAAATCACCGACACCGTTATTGATGTAACATAATTTTTCGTTTATGTATTGCATTTACAAATAATTATATTTATCCAACGTAAAAATAAATTGATGTATTTATTTTTAAAAATATGTATAATTAAACCAAAATTAAAGTTTTAAATATACATGTGAGAAAAATAATTGTATGAAACAGGATATTATCCATTTCTAATAGTTTTATGCCACATCAATATTTTTATTTTGAATTTCAGGATTTTCAAGATAAAAATACTGATATGGCATAAATCTATTAGAAAATGGATATAGATGACGTGGCGTCACTATTTCATACAATCATTTCCCTACATTTGAACCACGATTAAATATTTATGTGTATAATTATACCAAAACATTTTAAATATTATCCCATTGAATGGAAAAGGTTTAGGGACAAGGTTTGTCATAATAAAAGAATGAAAAAGAAGTAGGATTATTTAATATTCTCCAACTAATATTTCTTCTGCATGCATTTATCTGTCTATCTCACATAATTTTCGTGGATTAATGCAACAAACAATTCGGTGCAAGTCACAATTATTTTTATTACATTTTTAAATCATATCAAATTTATTATTTTTAATATTAAATCAGGGATAAAGTTGGAAATATTTTTCTCGAGGTCGGTTTTGAATTATATATTATTAAAAGAATTAAGATACAAATTTATAACCGCGTAAACATAAAATTTTAAATTTTTATCTTATCTTAACTTAACTTAAAATTATATTATTTTTAAAGGGTTAAAGAGATAATTTTTATTTTTGGATTAGATCCTTAATAAGATTTTGTCAATTATAAGTATTGCATTAAAAATAAATATAAATAACGTACTAGAAAAAATTTTGCCAAACTCAAATATTTTTCTATTTTTCTTATATAATATTGTATTTTAATTATTTTTGGCATTTCAATTTATTTCGTATTATTCATTTATTATATTAATTTAATTTTAACTTAAAAGATTTATTTATTTTTATCACAAATACATTTACTTCAAATCATTATAAACCCATGATTTTAAATCAAAATTTCAAATCAGATTGTGTTTTTGTAATATGGAAACTTTTATTTGGTAATTCAATTTTCACATTATGGTCTTTAATGTTTTAATTTGATGGTTGATTTAATTAGATAATTAATTTATAAATTTAATATAATTTTAAAATATATTGAAAGTTTATAAATCAGTTCTATTAATTTAATCCTCGTGTCTATTAAAGAATAATAATTATTAATTAAAATAAAAAATAATTTTAATAAAAATTGTGATACCAACTCAATTAAATATTTAATTAGTGTCTAATTAATTCGTGACATTGACTCCATTAAATCTTTAATTATTAGTATAGATTTCAATTTTTGAAGAGTTGTAATATATATTTTTAATTCATTTAAAATAATATTTAATTAATGCATGAGTAAGTGGAAGTAGATATTCCCCTTCCCTAGTTTTCAAACCAAAAAAAAAACAGACACCTCAATGAACACAATATAATAAAACCTTGACATGGACCGAACATATAATGAGCTGTGGATAGAGATGGTGCCCATAGGGGGCATGATGTTACCAACCAATAGGTTAAAATCAATACCGGCTGCTAGAATGTAAAGGTAATGTTAACTCTAAGATTCTATTGATACAAATAGTAAAGAGGAAGAAGATGAATTTTACTAATCTTAAATTATGAATCGGATGATTATTTTCTGTTTGTACATTTGTATTTATAGAGAGCTTAACCTCTCTTCAACAACTCTTTTAACAGAGTAACAATTTGTTAGCCTCTGACTAACTGCCTAACCGAAGGTATTGTAACTCTATCATGCACCCATCTTCTCGACCGACAAGACACGAAGAAAATTTTGAAACCTAGTAAAGTACGTGCAGACAAGGGTTTGGTTAATATATCGCCACTTGATCACTAGCAGAACTTCACCAACCGGAGAGACCCATCCGCAACTTTTTCACGAACAAAAACAAATCTAGTTCTACATGCTTGAACTTCGAGTGTAAAAGCAGGATTGGTCTGCGATCGCATGCAAAGATCGAACTATCACACCGATGGTTGGAGTATCGTGAAGTAATTTGTAACTCATGAAGTAAAGAAAGCAACCAAGTCATCTCACTTGTAGCGTTGACCCGGACTCGATACTGCTTCGTCAGAGACCAAAATAACTTGTCGCTTCTTAGATCCCCACAAGCAGAGTATGCCCAAAATAGACACGAGAACTCGAGGTTGACCGACGATCGTCAAGTCAAGCCCCAGTTAACATCGGCATACCGACCAAGGACAAACGAGTAGACGGACGAAAAACTATGCCAAAATTAAGAGTGCCACTCAGATATCGTAATATTCATTTAAGTGCTGTCATATGAGTTGTTGTAGGACTATGCATGAACTGACAAATTCTATTCACCGCATAGGCAATGTTAGGCATAGTCAAAACAACGTACTGAAGAGCACCAGCAAGACTTCTGTACTCAGTTGGGTCAGCCAACACGTCACCATCTGTCTTGGATAAAGTAGAAGAACTGATCATTGGAGTGTGCACACTCTTTGCTGAAGCCATTGAACAGCGGTCAAGAATGTCGCGGATGTATTTTCGCTGACAAAGATAGAGGTAGTCAGAGGAGCGAGTAACCTCAATCCCAAGAAAGTAATGCAAATTACCCATATCTTTTAGCGAGAATTCTGGTTCAACAACCTGAACAAACCATTCTATGGTGGGAGACTCACTTCAATGATTATAATATCATCAACATATACAAGGACATACTGAGTAGTCCCACCACCATCCGCACAAATAACATTTAATCGGACTTGGAAGCAACAAAACCCATCGAGATAAGAAATTGTTTTAGTTTGTCAAACCAGAGCACGAAGAGCACTGTCGGAGGCCATCTGAGCTTTTCAGAATCGACACACAAGAGGCCGGCCATCTGAACCATACTGTTCATACCCAGGAGGCTGGTACATGAAAACCTCAGTGTCAAGATCCCCATTTAAAAAAGCATTATTGATATCAACTTGCCGTAATTGCCAACCTTTGGAGACCGCAATTGATAAAATAACCCGAATAGTGGCTGGTTTGACAACTGGACTAAATGTTTCTTTGAAATCACACCCAGGAACTTGAGAATAACCTTTCGCAACAAGGCGAGCTTTTCGACGAGCAACTGTACCATCCGGATTTCTCTTAATTTTGAAAATTCACTTACACCCAATGACCCCGCGATCTGGTGGTTTCGGGAAAAGTTTCAAGTAGAATTTTACAACCAACTCTGCTCTCAAATCACTAAACGCACCACCAATAGTAGCAATATGTTGTTGTGTCAAGAATGTGTCGTCAGATTAAACTTCACCCATTCGCCTTTAGGCAAATATCATTTATCACGAAAGAAAGAACTGTACATTTATGGAGTTTTTTTTTATTCTATTGGTGGTAGACATACTATATATATTTATATAAATAAAATAATTATGTAATACACAAGAGGTCACCACAAGTGAAGTTAAAAGTTACTAGCCCACCACATGTCAATAATTGATATGTAAATAATAAATAAGTCGCGTGCTAACTTTTTAATTTTGATTGTGAAGTTAAAAATTCTACCACCAATGTATCGAATAATAATGTATATAACTAATTATTTTATACCCGGAAAGGGAATAAAATAAACTTCACAAGTGAATTTAATATGTTGCCATTAGTAGACATACGACAACATCCTAAAATAATAATAATAATAAAAACACATAGCAATATTCTAAACTCGATTGTAGAGTTTTTTTTTTTTAAATACAAATGATAAAATAATTATCTTATATATAACCATAATAATCATAATTTTTTTTATAATAAACAAACTTGATAGAGAAAATTTTATTATAATATTTAATGTTTTGTCATGTTTACTAAAAACAAAGCTGTGGACTCAACAACCTTTGATACTCTTTTTATCTAAGCTGATTTTAGTGCTTCAACTACCTCCTCCAAATAACTACAAAATTCATCAACCATTGCCATGAAAGAGAGTCATTCTCATGACTCTCATGATGTCAACCCAAACCTACCTCACCCTCCCAATTCACATTTACAGCTATATAAAATTATAATTTTCATATTAAATATCTAATATTATGTAATTATATAAATAAAATTTTAATTTTGATTAAGTTGTATAATTAAATTAACAATTTATCAAAATTAAATTAAAAATATATATATAATTATACAAAATTAAAGTTGCATATTAATTAAATTAATGGTTTACTTTTAAATACATGGACACTTATAAATATAAAGTAGATGCCACATTAAAATATAATGTGAGGTCACTTTTATAGAATAAAACTAAAAATTCCCAACGTCAAACCATTTTTTGTTGGGAAAACAGTCAATTTAAAAAGAAAACGAGTCACCACCAATCATTTTGAAGTGTGATTGGGTCACTTTAGAAAACATGGTCTACGAATTTTAAGAAAATGGGCTCGGAGTCGGTTACGCATAGGAAGGATTAGCACCTCAACGCCCAAAATTGGTACCGTGTTGATTGATTAACGTCCTTAATATCGAAAATTAGAAAATATTTTAAAATATGAATATTTAAAATGTTTGGATAACTCGATTGGATATCGAAACTCTCTTGTTCAAAAGATGAAATACCACATCCAACACGATAGGACACGATGTTTCAAACCTCAATACCAAGATCGCTTCCATGATTTCCAAAATCCATGCATCCGATTTAAAAAAGGGTATTCCGCTATTTGGTCAAACTAAAAATCGAAACACAAAACGATTGGGCACGATCCTCAATTTCCAAACATGAAGCATTGCCTTATTTAAGAAAACACGATAAAGAATCTTTGAAGGATATTTAGTTGTTTGGACGAATAGAAAATCGAGACCCAAAGACGATTGGGCACGAACTCTCGAACTTCAAACACGAAACATTGCCTTATTTTCAAAAACATGATCAAAATCTTTAAAGAATATTTAGTGATCCGACGAACGAAAAATCAAGCCCAAAGACGATTGGGCACAATTTCTTGAACTTCCAAACACGAAATATTACCTTTGTGAAACCCTTTTTATGAATTTTGAAAAAAGCAAAAATAAAAATATGAATAAGAAAATAATAGTAATAATATTAGAATTAATAGTGGTAATAATAAAAATAATGGTAGTAGTAAAAATAAATGTAATTATAATAAGTATAATTGTAGTAATAATATATATGTAATAATAGTGATAAAAATAATAGTAATAAAAATAAGAATAATAAATAGTAATATAAAAAGACGATTTTATAATAATAATACATGTAAAATAGTGGCAATAATAAAATGATGCTAATAATGCTAACGAACCTAGTAATAGTAATAAAGTAAAAGGAAAAAAAATATTAAAAACAATAATGGTAATGACCACATTAAAACAATGAAGTACAATAATATATATTTAGAGATAATTGATTTGAAAGTAAAGCGAATAGGGACTAAATTGAATTTAAAACAAGCATCCGGGCAAAATCATAAATAAAATTAAAAGATGGACCAATTAGAACTTGCGAGTAACAAGGAGGGCTAAAAGGAAAATATCCTACCTTCAAAGCGGATCTTCTGACAACGCAGATACTGAATTTGAAACTAAAAAGCTTCTTTTTCGACGATCTCAAAATGGGTGCGTTCTACCTCTTTTTTGTATTTTCGCGTTTATTCTTAAAAACAAGTGTAAAAATGAATAAAAAGAACAAAATAAAAGAACACCTTGAACATTTTGAATCTCTCAAAATTCTTTTCTTTTGTGTACTTGATTTCTGTGTATTCAGTAACTATCCAGAAAAATAAAAGAAAAAAAACCTCCCTTTACAATGGTTTTGAATGGCTTTATAGCCAAATTCTACAACTTATGCATGCATGTGGGGTGATAGAGTTAGTGGGATGGTGGAGTTAGTGGAGTGGTGGAGTTAGTGGTCGGTTTAGTGGGGTGGTGGAGTTAATGGTCGGTTTAGTGGTCTAGTTGGGTTAGGGTTACTTGTTAGGCTGCTATTGGGTTGTAAAAATTTGGGCTGGTTTAATTGGGTCGTGGACTGGTTATATTTTGGGACTTTATTTTATTTTTTGGTTTATTCGATTTTTGGTATGGGTTCGGCATAAATTGGGCTCTCAATGCCTCTTTGCTCGTTGTCGTGTAATGAGAATGGAGCAAAGACTTTAATAGGACCAATTTTGCCCGATTTTACGAGTCTCTGCTTCCTTTCTTCGGTAACTTTATTTCATCCATCGATCTTTAGGGTATAAGAGTTTTGTTTAAATCTACTCCACTTGCTTCGTGGAGATCGGATCTGCTTCACTGTTACCCTCGCTTAGAGAATTAATGGTGGCTTAAATCGCTCCATCGTCGATACATGGAGATAAGATTCGCCATTTTTATCCCCTCCCTCGCTCGAATGAGGATAAGATCGACTCTTCATCTGCTCCATTGTCGATACATGGAGATAAGACTTGTTGTATTCGATCGCTTCTACTCCTACTCAATGAAGATAAGATCGTAATTTTTAGCCTAGTACCCTACCGATTAGGGAATTAAGGTTTACTATCTTCGATCTGCTTACTCCTTCTCAAGAGATAAGATCTGCTATCTTTAGTCGCTTCTATTCCGATACATGGAGATAAGACTTGTCGCTTTTGATCTGCTCCACTCTCGCCGTGGGATAAGATCTGCTTTTTAGCATGTTACCCTACCGCTTAGGGAATTAAGGCTTATCGTCTTGCATCTATTCCACTCCTACTCGTGGGATAAGATATGTAACCTTCACTGTTACCTCTGCTAGGGAATTAAGGCTCATCGATTCGATCTGTCCACTCCTACGATGGGATAAGATCTGCTTCTTACTGTTACCCTACTACTTAGGGAATTAAGACTCATCGCTTCAATCTGCTCCACTCTCGCCATGGGATAAGATCTCGCTTTTAGCTGTACCCTACCTGCTAGGGAATTAAGGCTTATCGTCTTCGATCTGTCCACTCCGCTTAGTGGGATAAGATCTGCTTTTAACTGTTGCCCTACCGCTAGGGAATTAAGGCTCATCGTCTTCGATCGTTCCACTCGCCTCGATGGGATAAGATCATTATTTACCTGTTACCCTCTGCTTAAGGAATTAAGGCTCATCGCTTCGATCTGTTCCACTCCTTCGGTGGGATAAGATCGCTTCTTAACTGTTACCCTACTGCTTAGGAATTAAGGCTCATCGTTTTTATCTGTTCCACCTTCGCATGGGATAAGATCTACTTCTTACTTTGTTACCACTGCTAGGGAATTAAGGCTCATCGTCTTCGATCTATTCCACTTCTGCTCGGTGGGATAAGATCTAATCTTCTAGTAACTCCCATCAATTTTGCTACATTGTCCTTGGGGAACCTACCGTAAAATTGATTTCATGAGGTATATGTTTATGCCAAATGATTAGGATGTCATGAAAAATGCTCCTAACTATATGTATTATGAATGTTACAAATGAGTGCAAAATGAGAATGATCTATTTTAATCACTTGGGTTGTTATTGCTTGTTAAGGTGATATCCCTGACGTATGTCTTCTTTGTTCAGCTGATACCTCTAACAGAGAATCTGAAGATGTTGTCACTGCTTAGGCCTTATCTCAAGTGCTCTAAGCCTTTGAAGCTGATTAGTTCTAAACAATTGTCTGTTCGGATTCTTGTATTTTTAGAGACTTTCAGAGTACTAAAACTTCTTTTGTGAAAGCATTATTAGTTCAATAATCATTATTTCAATATGAAATGCTTGGAAAAGATTATAATAATGGACAAGAAAGAAACTAATTAGGAGTATAGCTTAAAATAAATAAGATAGCAAAATGCAATCAAAAGGAAATTTATTGGTAATGTATCTTGAAATGAGCAAATTCGAATGGGTAAGATGGAAACTAGGTGCCCGGATATCGCAACTGAGCTTCTTTGTTCAAACTTCGAGGACCATTTAAGCTCAATATGTGTTTAGGGATTCGAGTACTTTGTCGATGCCCCAAGACATAACATACTTCCTCATTGTTAATTCAAGCGTGAGAAACTCTGTATGCCCCATCACGATTTGATCACAATTTGAATGCCTTTTTTTTTGGGTTTTGACTCAAAGCCCATTTGGTCTCAAAGTGCCTTGCGGGTTTTCACCTTGGCCTCTCCGTTTTTTTGCAAAAACTTCAAAGCACCCTTTATGGGTTTTGCCTTCGCTATTTTCATATAAGCGTTCTTGACGGTCCGCATTAATTGGGTTTGACTGACTTTTGTCGTCCATCTTGGCTAGTATCCATGCTTCTCCAAAAAAACCTTCTTTTCAACATAATGTCCTTCCCAATTAGGCATCCACTTTCCCCTGAAGCCCTTTTGCATAGGGAAGATCTTTTCAATACCAAGTCTCTTTCATGAACCTCTCTGGGGTGGACTTTTTGTTGTAAGCCCGCATCATTCGTTTCTGGTACATTTGGCCATGACGGATGGCTCTTAATCTTTTTTCTCGATCAGATTCAGTTGATCACACCGAGATTGAACCCCTTCCGCTTTATCCAACTTCAGCTTTGATAGAATCTGAAGAAAAAGAATTTCAACTTCGATAGGCAATACTGCATCCATCCCATGGATCAATAAGAAAGGCGTTACCCCAGTGAGGGTCCTAGCCAACATTCGAGTAGCATAGAGGGTAAATGGTAACTAGTCTATGCCAATCTTTACAAGTTTCAACCATCTTTCAAAATCTTTGGATAGCTTCTTTCTTTTCTTTTCCTTTTTTTTTTGAACTCGAACTTGCATTCAAAATTGAAATTGAATTTGATGACGGTTGTTTTTGTAACTTTGCCATTAAAACCGTCCTTCACCCTCTTAGTGAAATAATTGACAATCATGAAGATGAATAGGTGTCGACTAGATGCTTTTGACGAGATCATCTCCGTAACATCTATGCCCCACGTATAGGAAAAACATATAAGCCATGTCTTCTCAATTTGGCATTTACGGCAACACTGACGTAATCTCCCTTTCATGGTGGACCAGCAATACCCGAACCTTATAATCGACTTGGCTATCGGTAAACTCTTAGCATGTGCCTTTTTGAACACTCCATAGCCTTATCGTACCTAGGCATATCTTGATGCGATCACACAAAGACATCTTTGAATTCTTGGAATAACTCAATGACGCCTCGCTTTGTTTCTATGGTGGGCAAGGCTTCGATCTTCACTCTTTTCCTAGACTCGCGATGTCATCACCCTTTGTACGTGGCGTCTACCTTCATTTTGTTCAAATCAAAGATAAGTTACAATCTCGACGTCTTCAAAATCCTCGGATCCTTTTAGACCATATTTCACTCAAAAGGAGTCTCAGAATACGTTGCTCATGTCTTGATATCTGGGTACCTATCGTAGGTAGCAAGGTAAATTCAAAGAATAAGCGATTCTTAGAATGATGAAGAATGGAAGACATCCCAAAAGAAAAAGAATGTATAGTATGACATGGAAAAAATAAAAAATATTTGCTCGGCATGAAACACAAAAATGCATTTTATTGAAAATAAAGATGTTTGAACAGAGCTATTTCACAAAAGATTCTTGTTGTTTCTAGGCTTAAAACAACAAGTGTGTTTTGAACATTACTCTGTTAGCTCTAAAACTACAGGAGTTTCCTTCACGATTCGATTATTCAAAACACTTTCGGGCTCGTAGGGCAAATGCCTCTAGGTTTCCTTCATTCGATCTCTCCTCGAATACGGCGTTGATGCTCAAAGTTTTCATTATATCCTTAGTTGCTTTTTACATTCGTGTAGTAATGATGTTCCAAGGTCACTATAATATAATATCCAGTTAATAGGGTTCTTTTATGACATTTAATGCATATGATGTGATATGATGCAAATGCATGATATAAATGCAAAAATAAAAGGCATCGATTCCGTTCAATTTCTTTTAGAAAACTTATTTAAAAACAAAATCCTTTACATAAAAGAGTCACATATCACCTATCCCTTCTCAAGTCGACTATGTACACACGGCCGATTATCCTCTACTTTATCAAGGAATTGTTCTCCATAACAAGCCTCCTAAATTAGTAACCAAGGATTCACCTTTTAGTATGATATGATATGCAAACATGGCAAAACAAATAGGTTAGTAATGAATAATAGCAACCAAAGCAAGTAAAAATGTCAAACCACGGTATGGGTAACCACTAAGGTTTAGCATGGCTCTACCTAGGGTAGGCTCTTAGGGTTCACTATATGTGGTTTAGTTCAAGGAAGGTACCGAACAATAGATTCCTCAATCCTCACCCATTATAGGCTCATATGGATCGAAGTTCATTCGGGATACATTTCCCTATGGCCATGCGGAGGTGAAAACCTCACTGAACCATAAGACTGATGTATCCCAGGGCGTCCTTCAGCCCTGCAGAGGTGAAAACCTCACGAAGGCATACTCGCTCCCACTTAAAGGGTGTGACCACAAGCGGTCATGTAACATGAATGCAGATATCCCATGTGCTCAAACCCAAAACAAATATATGGCGACAAAAACTCATGCAAATGGGAAAACGAAAAAGTTTATTTTCAATAAAACGACATTAATCAACCAATTTTACTACTTGACTCTCTTATTGGTCCCCATGAGTCGCCAAGTCGTCAAAACCATTTTTTGTTTGGAAAATGGGCCGACTTTAAAAGAAAAAGAGTCGCCACCAATCATTTTTGAAGTGTGATTGGGTCACTTTAGAAAACATTTTGGTCTAATTTTAAGAAAAGCGAGCTGAGTTTCGTTGTAACTCTATCACCATTTATTCTTGAGGTTGATGGCGGAGCATTTCTTTGGTGGCCTAGTTGAAATCATCTGAGGATCTTTGGCTAAGGGATTCTAGGAGTTTGGGCTATTGTTTGGTGCCTGGGGTCTGCTCGATGGTCTTGAGCTTGCTTGGTAACTGGGCTATCGCAAAGTGGAAGCTGAAAGCGATAACCTTAATCTTATCTGCTTATTGCAGGATAATAGTACTAATGCTGATTATCTAGAAGCCTTAATTCGATGAATTCTGAATATCTGTGCAAGACCTTAGACTGTTGTGTTCTGATATGTCAAACGTGAAGCTAACCAATCAGCTGATCTTGTGGCCAAGCTTCTGTTATACGAACCTCTAGGTTTTACCGTCTCTGATATGCTTTTCAAGCAGTCGAGACTAATTGTTTTGCTGGTGATGCTGAGAGGTGATATGAACCAATATGCATTTGTTTTGTTGTAGAAGACAATGACTCATTTGTTGTAGCCTATATATGTTAGGTAAAGTACTATATTCAAAATATGATCAAATTACTTTTTGTACGTCAAACATACCATATATCATTGTTTGGTTATTCTATCAACTGTGCCAGTTTTTAACCATACAAATGGATGAAATTTTTAACAAAAAAATTATCAATTTGCTCTTTGAACTAATGTACAATAACTAAATTGTCTATTTTTTAAGTAGATGGGGCAAAATATACTAACTCCTAGTACAGAGACCTCCATGATACTTTTACCTATATTTTACTATTTAAAATAATACCTACTTAAAAACACACATCAACAAAATATATATGTATCTATTATATATATATATGGTATCCTTCTTGTCCGTTATACACTCTATATTCATGGCTTTGGGTTGTCTCTCCTAACGATATCATTTCTATGGTTTAAACTCACATTCTCGTAAAGAAATCTAATGTGTATATGTATATAAGATAATTATTCTATTTATTGTCAATAGAATTAAAAAGCTCTAAAAGTAAAATCAGGGTGTTGCCAAATGTCCTTTATTTTACAACGTAATCTAAAAATGCATTAATCATTTTAAATCTGCTTATGGGATTTTTTTTTTTTGTGTGTGAATAAAGATAGACAATTTCGAAGAACTAGTTACAGTCAACCTGATGATCGCCTATAATTTCTAATGCTCGGTAGGCATCATCTTCAAACATAGATTGAGCACGAGCAGATAGATCTTCAAACATCGAGAACTTATCAAGATCACTAGAAGCAGCTTTGGCCATACAATCTACTAGTCTTGCTTACATAAATCATGCATCATATGCAACTCTGAAAATTTGCTATCAGCCACATAACCACTTCCAATTAAATCAATCAACAAATCATTGTCACTTTCGGTCACCACCTTGCGAAAATCTTTTTCCCAAGCTAAAGAATCTTCATATATCGCTCTTACTTCAATTTGGAAAATGTTATATACACCAATTCCCATAGCAAAACCAAACAACCAACCTGCTCTCAAATCACGAAACACACCACCAATAGTAGCAATGTGTTGTTGTGTCAAGAATGTGTCGTCTGTATTAAACTTCACCCATTCGTCTTCTAGGCAAATATCATTTATCACGAAAGAAAGAGCTGTACATTTATGGAGTATTTTTTTATTCCATTGGTGGTAGACATACTATATATATTTATATAAATAAAATAATTATGTAATACACAAGAGGGCACCACAAGTGAAGTTAAAAGTTACTAGCCCACCACATGTCAATAATTGATATGTAAATAATAAATAAGTCACGTGCTAACTTTTTAATTTTGATTGTGAAGTTAAAAATTCTACCACCAATGTATCGAATAATAATGTATATAACTAATTATTTTATACCGGAAAGGGAATAAAATAAACTTTACAAGTGAATTTAATATGTTGCCATTAGTAGACATACGACAACATCCTAAAATAATAATAATAAAAACACATAGCAATATTCTAAACTCGATTGTAGAGTTTTTTTTTTTTTAAATTCAAATGATAAAATAATTATCTTATATATAACCATAATAATCATAATTTTTTTATAATAAACAAACTTGATAGAGAAAATTTTATTATAATATTTAATGTTTTATCATGTTTACTAAAAACAAAGCTGTGGGCTCAACAACCTTTGATGCTCTTTTTATCTAAGCTGATTTTAGTGCTTCAACTACCTCCTCCAAATAACTACAAAATTCATCAACCATTGCCATGAAAGAGAGTCATTCTCATGACTCTCATGATATCAACCAAACCTACCTCACCCTCCCAATTCACATTTACAGCTATATAAAATTATAATTTTCATATTAAATATCTAATATTATGTAATTATATAAATAAAATTTTAATTTTGATTAAGTTATATAATTAAATTAACAATTTATCAAAATTAAATTAAAAATATATATAATTATACAAAATTAAAGTTGCATATTAATTAAATTAATGATTTTCTTTTAAATACATGGACACTTATAAATATAAAGTAGATGCCACATTAAAATATAATGTGAGGTCACTTTTATAGAATAAAACTAAAAATTCCCAACCTTTTTATACTTTCAAGTGATTTCTCTAATTTGGTAGCAATTTTTAAGCTTTATTGATTAATCTCTATAAAATTAGGGTTGTAGTTTTTCTTCGGATAAATTAGGATTTTTATGTAAGATTTTTTTTTGTTTATTAACTAATTTGAGATTTTGATTTTGTATGACATTTCTAACATCGTGATTGAGTAATTATTTTAGAGGTTAATTAATAAAATCCTTGAATAAATTAGGATAGATTATATTTATAATATTGAATTTCTTGAATATTTATTAGAAATTTAGTATTTTTATTTAGGAATTGTTGTTTGGTGTGATTATTACGAACATTGTCTTTGAAAAAAATATATATATATATTGCATTCTCAAGACATCAAAAAACACTTAAGTGATTTTATTTTTGTGAAAGAAAATTACTAATCATATGTTTTGAGAACACATTTATGTGTTTAACATTTAGATTTATTTATTCTAAATATTTAACAATAATGAAAAAATATATATATATGCACGAGTTTATATGACTTTTATAAACATTTTAATTTTTAAAATGTTGACCCCACAATTCAATTTCCTAGCTCTGCTCGTGTATGCCTTGTACTAGTTAGGAGTTGATTGCATTTTGCTCCTTTTATTAAAAAAATGAGTCATTTAATTCTAATACATTAGACTAAAGAGTAAATTGATTTTTTGTTAAATTTTTTTACCACTTTTACTGTAGTTGTTAAGTCTTAATTTAATTAAAATAAATCATTTTAAAACAACAACAACAACAACAAATATGTACTATTTTTATTCTTTCACATAAAACTATAAAATAATTTCGACTCATAATAAATCTCACACTAAACATTCTAAAATTTTAATTTTATTATTTGAATCAAAATCTTAAAATCATATAAAAGATTTATATAATTTTTTCGCTTAAATGTGACATTAATTTTGAATATCATTATCAACCTACAATTTAGCCTTTCTTATTGGATTATTAGATAAATAGGAGGTTCATTCATCTATATTAGACTTATTTATGGGTCAGGCCACCCTGCTCTGTCCGAAAGTCTGCCTAAAATGTAGGAGGATTTGAATAAAAATATAGACACGAAAAATAAATTTGACAAAAAAATAAGGCCCATTTAAAAAACAAGCCGGGCCTGACCTGAATTCACTAATATTATTTTCTTATTGTTAATTTTCTTCCTATTTTGCTATCATTTTACATTTATTGTTATTGTTTGGATATTGTATAAAACTTATTTTATTGTTAATTTTGTTATTATTTTAAAGACATTTGTTAATTTTATTATTATTTTAGAGGCATTTGCTTGTTAAGTTGTATCTATCTTAGTGTTATTTAAGTATACATATTTTTAAAATTTATTTTCAATTTATTGGGAAATATTTATTTTGATTTTTAGTATTTTGATGTATTATATATATTTTAAAATTATATAAAAATAATATAAAAATTAATATGGGCGGGATGGGTCGGGCTCAAGTTTTAACATTTTTATCCGGGTCAGGCTTGGGCAAAAATTTAAGCCTATTTTTCGGCCCGAGCTGGGCCCGAGCCAAGCAAATGGGCCTAAATTTTTAGTTGAGCCTAGCCCGGCCCATGCACACCTCTAAATTCTATATCTATATTTATTTATATTTAAGTCCTTTTTGATTGAGTATTATAAAGTGGTTGAGTATAATGGTAAGGGACATTGCACTCCCAAACGAGTAACTTAATTTCAAATATTGAAAGCAACTTTATTGAGAGAGTCAATCATGAACTCTGAATATAAACTGTAAACCGACATAAAAAAAATGCTAAATAATATGGTAGCTAACCTAAGGTAAGCACAATATTTCCATTTCATTATTTGAAATAGTAGTTGGGTTTTGAACTATAAGTACGGCTAATTATGATTTACATTTATCATTAAATTATTTTCAATAAAATAAATGACCAATTGGTGGACCTTAAATAAGCACGGACTTCTTTTAACATATCTTTGTTTCAGTACACATCAAATTCTAAAGCAATGGGCACCATTTCCGACGACCCTCCGGCGACACTTATCCAAGACCTCAAAATCACCACCCAAAACGTTTCTCTCATATTTCCCTCCCGGAAAACCGAGAGAAAAAAATCCATGTTCTTGTCGAACATAGACAAAGTGCTGAATTTCCCAGTGGAAACCGTCCATTTTTTCCCGTCCCACGAGGATTTTCCGCCCCATGTTGCGGCTGAGAAGCTGAAAACCGCATTATCGGAGCTGCTAGTGCCGTATGATTTCTTAGCTGGAAGGTTGAGGTCGAACCCGGAAACGGGTCGGCTGGAAATTGACTGTAACTCGGCCGGAATCGGTTTCGCGGTGGCTTCAAGTGACTATGCGTTGGATGATGTTGGAGACTTGGTTTATCCTAATCCAGCATTTGGCCAACTGATATGTAAAAGCGTTGATAGCTTGGAACAAGATGATCAACCACTTTGTATTGTCCAGGTAATATTAAATTGGTTAAAATATGTTTTAATTCTCCATACTCTTTCTAAAATTTAGAATTTAATCTTTATAATTTGAAAAAAAAACTCACTTAATAATTAATAAAATAAAAAATATGTTGTAATAACTTGAATATTTTTTTAAAAATAGCAGTTAATACGTGAAATGTAACTAAATTATTGAAAATAAAAATATATTAATTAAATTTTAAATTTTTAAAGAGTAACAAAAATTTATGATATATTTTAACCTATTAAATTATATTACACACAGTGAAAAATTTTACCTAACAAATGTATTTATAAATATTTATAGTAAAATTTATTATTATTAAGTTTTGATCATTTTAATTGAATGGAGATTGGGTGACCCTAATTCATGTCATTTAAATAATAGTAATTTGAGTGTTAAATAATAACTCAAATTTAATATTGAGTGTATCTAAGATGGATGAAGCTAAAAATTATTTTAAGAATTTAATATTGAATCATGGGATTAAATTATAAATTTATTATTTATTATACATTTTTAATAATTAAATTATACAAATTTTTTCACCCGCATACTAGTATATTTTATGAATTACATACGTGAAAGGGTTCTTTGTTTCTTGATAGGTGACATCATTTAGATGCGGCGGCTTTGCAATGGGCATAGTGACCAACCATGTGACTTTTGATGGCTTAAGCTTCAAAATCTTCTTAGACAACTTGGCCGCCGTGACTGCCGAAAAACCCCTCGCCGTCACTCCTTGCAATGACCGCCTCCTCCTCGCTGCTCGATCTCCACCATGTGTCACCTTTCCCCACCACGAGTTGGACAAGTTCCACTGCTCGAACCCCCCCGTCATCGATGCCACTTCCGAAGCATTAGAATTTAAGGTTTTCCGGCTCACCTCCGACGACATCGCCAATTTAAAGGAGAAAGCCAAGGCCTCCCCGATCGGATCACACGGCAGCAATGCACGAATCACTGGGTTCAATGTGGTAACTGCCCTCGTATGGCACTGCAAAGCCTTATCATGGGATAACAAAGAGAGCAACCTCGATAGGGTTTCCACGTTGTTATATGCTGTTAACATAAGGCCTAGGTTAATCCCACCCTTGTCAATGTCATACACCGGGAACGCTGTGCTAACTGCTTACGCAAGGGCTACATGCAAGGATATTGATGAAGCTCCGTTCTCACGGTTAGTGGAGCTCGTGACGGAGGGGGCGAAGCGGATGACAGATGAGTACGCACGGTCGGCGATAGACTGGGGAGATATTTACCAAGGTTTTCCAAATGGGGAGTTCTTGGTGTCTTCATGGTGGAAACTAGGGTTTGATGAAGTGGAGTATCCATGGGGAAGGCCTAAATATAGTTGCCCTGTGGTGTTCCAAAGGAAGGACATTATCTTGTTTTTCCCTGACATTGATGATAACAATGGTGTTAATGTGTTGGTGTCACTGCCAAGCAAGGAAATGAGCAAGTTTAAGACTCTGTTTCACAAGTACTTGGCTTGATGAAAAAAATGGAACCAATCGGTCGTCATCAATAGGTGTGTTGTAATAATGAAGTTTTATTGTGGCTATGATTATGTGGACTTTGACTTATGATATTATTTTACTACTTATAAAAAGTATAGACGGACAATGTCGGTGAAAAAATTATGTAATACATATATTCATTAAAAAATTATATAATAATTAATTAATACTTTAAGTATAAAATTAATTACTTAATTATGTATGATGTTTTGGGTTCAAATATTTATATCATCAAACTTTTATAAATTTATTATATAAAAAAGACAAAAATCTTCACAAAAATATAACTTAATTAGTATATGTGAGAGTAATTTAATAATTTTACAATTTAATTATATTTGGTTAACTCGTTGGAAGCTTGACCTAAATTATTAAAATAATATTTGAACTCGATTTAATCCACTCATATTTAAAAAAAAAACAAATAAATGTTTTTAATATTAAAATTCATGTTACTAATAAAAATAATATCACACCAAATTTAAACAAATTTATTTAATAAAAATGAAAATAGTAAAAATATTAACACCCATCACACTAATCTACAAATGTGGTCTTACTGCCATAAATGTGTATGGGCTTACTTTTGGGCTTACTATTGTGAGAGACTTTGCATATAAGAAATATGTAAAAATGAAAAAAGAAAATATATGTGTAAATGCTTAAATTTATAATAAGCGACATATAATTATTATATTACAAAATATAAAATTTTAAACATCATTATTTGGAAAAGGTTGGACTGAATTTGAGTTTGAAAATATCTGTCCAAAGTTTAATTTTTGTTGCTTAATATTGATCTAACATTTTAATGTGTACTTGCAGTTCAAAATCACTTTTGAAATCTAATTTTGTTATTATCCTAATATTTTTAAAAAATTGAATTTAATCTAGCAATTTTTTTATCATGTAAATAAAAGTAATTATGTAATATATAAATACATATAAAATAACTTTTTGATTTTTATTTTTATTTTATAGTAAAATTGACCATCAAACTTAATTCAAGTTCGGCTTGAGTACATCTCTAATCTCAAGATCTCAAATTTTTTTTTCAATACTGCAAGGATGATTGGTTGTTATTATTTATTTATGGGTTAATATATTGTTTGGGCCATGAATAAGGTAATTGTCCTCACACTGGTTTTGAATTTTTTGTCCAAGTTAGTTCTTGAACTTGATAATTATTTTCATATTGGGGTTAGAATATTTTTTTTTGTCCAATTTTTAAAAGGAAATATTAGAGATTAACTCGGATAAAAAAAATTCAGACTCCAATGTGGGAACAATTGTCAAGTTCAGAGATTAACTTGGATAAGAAAAAGTTCAAGCCTCAATTTTGGAACAATTGTCAAGTTCAAGGACTAATTTGGACAAAAAAAGTTCAAACCCTAATGTAGGAACAATTGTCAAGTTCGAGGACTAACTTGAACCAAAAAAGTTTAGGCCCCAATGTGGAAACAATTGCCAAGTTTATGAATTTATTTAAAAATAAATTTCAAGCCCGATGCGGGAACAATTGCCAAGTTCAGAGGCTAACTCGGACAAAAAATGTCCAGGCCCCAATGTGGGAATAATTGTTAAGTTCAGGGATTAATTTGGACAAAAAAAGTTTAAGCCTCAATGCGAGAAATTGATAATTGTGAGAATAATTGTGAAGTTCAAGCCCCAAATTGTTCATCAACCTTTTTTTTTTTTAGAATGTGAGTAGAGATGTTAATGGGCCAAATAGGATCGGGCTTAGATTTGACCTAAATATGATATTAATAAATTTTATCATTATCTAAAACTAGTTCAGCTCGAAATATATGCCTAACATTTTGTCCAAGTCCATTTGTAAATACCTAACTCAAGTTCATTTTAAGTTCATCTATATTATTTAAAAAAATTATATTATTTTTATTTTTATTCAATATCTAAGTGGGAATCGAGGTGATACGGTTTAAGTCCGTGTGAAACAGGTGTTTGACAATAATTTTAAATGTTATTTATTGTTTTGATCTAATATTTAATAATATAATATAATATATTAAAAATTTTAAAAAATCTTAGGTTGGATTCTAGTTGATATATAAAAAGAAAATCCAAAATTAATAAATGTGAGTGGAGTCAAAATCCTATGATCCAAAAAATTTCCATGCTTAATTACCAACAGTTATTGACTTCACACTTCTCATAGCATAGCCAGCCTCCTCATCTGTCTCCATCTTTTCATTAATTTTCTCAGCTTTTTGTTGTTCTCCTTTTTATCAAAAACAAAAACTGTTGATCTTATTGAAAACTGTGATCTCACTGCCATAGTTGTCAAGTAGTGTAGTGATCGCCTATAAATCTTAAGCATTATGATCGTATTTGGAGGAGACTCAAAATCAGAAAAGTAAATAAAAAAAAAAAAGAGCAGCTTGTAGGTAAATTATTATAATTCCCTACGATATATTAACTATAAAAATTATTACAAGGACTTGAAATTTAGATTTTAAGGTGCTGGCGTGGAGTTTCAACTTTCAAATATCACTTGTTTTTCTGAGTTATTGTCTTTAATTTACAGTATGGGTTTTAAGTCATGCTTTGGTACGTGAAAGAATTTAAATAATATTAAACACTAGCTCAGATTGAAAATAATATCTCTGTTTGTTGAATGAATACTTAGCTTCCTCTGTACAATTGAAGCTATATTTATAGACTTCAAGATAGTTAATAAATTAAGAAACTGCTCACCAGCAAACTGTTAGTTAATATAACAACTTGTAACAACAACAGATTACTCTTAACATTCACCCATCTTCTCTACGGGTAAAACCCAAGAAAACTCCTAAACAAAGTAAAAGAGGTCACCGACAATGCTTAGTGAAAATATCAACTACTTGATCACACGCAGAACTTTACCCACTATAATGATCCATCAACAACTTTTCACGCACAAAAATAGATCCATCTCAACATGCTTAAACTTTGAGTGTAAGACAAGATTAGCTGCAACCGAACTGGCACTGGAATTATCACACCACACGTGAGGGTGTTTCATTGAACCGAACTTGTTACTCTTGAAACAACGACAATAACCAGGTGACTTCACTGTAATGATCATGAAGACTTCTATACTCTCCTTCAGCCGTGGAGCGTGAAACTACTTGCTGCTTTTTAGAACACCAGAATATGGGAGTATAACCAAAGTAAACACAATAGCCGGAGGTAAACCGCCTATCGTCAAAATCCAATCCCCAATTGGCATCGGCGTAGCTGACCAAATAAAGAGAGCAGACGGACTAAAAACAATCCCAAATTCAAGAGTACCACACAGGCACCGCAGAACGCATTTTAGTGCGACCATATGAACAGTAGTAGGATTGTGCATGAATTGACAAATCCGATTTACGGCATACACAATATCGGGTCGAGTAAGAACAACATACTGAAGTGCCCCAGCAAGACTCCTATACTCCGTTGGGTCCTTTAAGCACTCACCATCATACTTCGACAGAGTAGACGAGCTAATTATTGGTGTATGAACACTCTTTGCATTGGTCAACGAACAACGAGCAAGAATGTCACGAACATATTTCTTCCGGGATAGATGAAGAGAACCGAATATTCGAGTAACTTCTATCTCGAGAAAATAGTGAAGATCGCCCATATCCTTTAGTAAAAATTCATCATTCAACACCCAAACACACCAATCAATAGTAGTTGGGAGGCTTCTAGTAATGATAATGTCATCAACATAGAGAAGAACATAGAGAACTAATTCAGACTGGATTCGGATAAACAACGAAGCATCAGACTTGGACCCGACGAACCTAATAGAAATGAGAAATTTTTTAAGTTTCTCAAATCACACACCTGGAGCCTGACGAAGGCCATACAGGGCTTTCTTTAGATGACACACAAGCGGTTTACCATTGGAACCACACTTAAGATACCTCGGAGGTTGTTGCATAAACACTTTAATGTCCAAATCACCATTCAAGAAAGTATTGTTGACATCAACTTGGCGAAGCTGCCAACTTCTCGAAATAGCAATAGAAAGAATAACTCGGATATTAGCAGGTTTTACCACTGGACTAAAGGTTTCCTTGAAATCACACCCAAGAACCTGAAAATAGCCTTTTACAACCAACAGAGCCTTACGTCGAGCAATCGAGCCATCTAGATTCTACTTGAGTTTGAAAATCCACTTACACCGAATGATTTTTTGATTTGACAGTAGCGGAACAAGATCCCACGTATCATTCCGAATGAGAGTGTAGTACTCAGCCTGAGCAGTATCACGCCATTCTGAATGAGAGAACGCCTCCTCAATTATTAAAGGTTCCACAGCTTCAGCAGTCATGGCTTTGGGTTTGAATATACCGGCCTTTAAACGAGTTACCATCGAATGATCATTAGTTACAGGTATTATTGGTGCCTGAATACTAGGAAAGACCTCAGCGGTTGGATAATGTTCAGAGCTACCACTCTCATTTGTCGTCGGCTCTCGATCAGACCCAACTTCAGGTCGAGCTTAAACTATGAGAAATTCGGACGAGGACTCAGCGTTTTGAGATCGTGAAACAGGAGGTGAAGCAACGAACAGTGCCATAGGACAGGTCTGTACAAGCAGGACATAGGTCAAAACCGTTTGTGTGTGATTAACAACAGACCCGTCTCCAGCAGGTTCAAAGTTTAGAAACTTGTGTTCATCAAAAACAACATGGCGAGAGATAATAACCTTACCATCAGGCAAAAGGCACTGATATCCCTTGTGTTGAGGACTATAGCCTAAAAAGACAGATGGTTGAGATCGAAAATCTAATTTATTCGTCTGGAAGGGATGTAGACAAGGAAAGCAACAACACCCAAAAACCGGAGATGATCATAGGTGGGTTCAGTTCCATAAAGAGCCTGATATGGAGTTTATCCTTTCAAAACAGATGTAAAAAGCCGATTGATGAGATAAATGACACAACAAAACACATATCCCCATAATGCATCGAATTTGACCCTAATCGAACGGTGGTTTCGGACCACGAATCCGAGTCAGAAATATTTTAATATTTTATTTTGTGCTTATTATGTGTGAATTAAAATGTGTGAAATTTTCAGAAAAATTTTATCGTTTGGGTGTTTAATTTGACAAAAAGGACTTAATCGCGTAAATTTTAAAAGTCTCAAACTATAGTGTAAAGTGCCTATTTGATGATGGCTTTTTAAAGTGGAGCATTAAAAGGGTAAATAACCCATTTTTAGAGTTAGTGGGTGGCTTATGTCAAAAATAACCTTAGTATATATGTTAGTGTTATTTTATATTAAAGGTTATATTAATAATTTAATAATTACTTTATTATATGTTAAAATAACATAAACAAAAGCCACCATCTTTTTCATTCTCTCATGGCCGAATATTGAGAAAGAAAAAAAGGGGGTTTTGTTCTTTGAATTTCGGCACTTGGAGGCTTGATTTCAAGGTTAGTTTGATTTCGGTTTTTGTAAATTTTTACGTTTTTGAGATCGTTGCTTCGAACCGTAGCCGACCCATGTTGTAATTTTTGAATCTAAGCATGCTTGATGTTCGGCTATTGATAGGTTTATATAGTTTTTGATGTTTGATGATGTTAGATAAAAGATAAGTTAAAAATTAGTATATTATGTGTTGGAAGTTTTGAAGAATTTTTGTTTTTAGGGCCAAATTGTAAAAATAAAAATTTGAGAGGGCTTAAATGCAAAATAAATAAAATAAATGGACTTATATGGTCCTTATACATATTCAGCCCTTGAGTGATATATTGAAATAATGTATATTTTGTGTTTTGTGCAATTAAGACTAGATTGTAAAAATTTGAAATAGTAGGGTAAAATGGTAAATTGCCTATTTATGTGCTTAGGGACTAAATTGAGATGAAATGTACTTGAATGAGCTAAATTTTAATGTGTTTTAGATCAAGAAAAGAAAAAGCAGATTTAGATCGGGGAAAGAGCGAAGGTTCTCGAATAGCCGATTTGCTGCGATCTATCGACAACCGAGGTAAGTCCTTGTGAAACATATCAAAGAATTATTTATGAAGATATTAAATGATAAAGTTTGATAAATTTGAGTACCTACTTATGTCTTAGCCGAATGTATATAAGTGAATTGGATTGATGGCATACTTTGATAATGTGATATGAATAAGCTTAGTTGAATAGTATATGTAATGTAATTATGAAATATGTGTGGATTGATTGACCATATTTAAATGTTTCGGGCTAAATGCCTACCAGGCCTCGTGCCGGTGATATGTTTCGGGCTAAATGCCTAGCAGGCCTCGTGCCGGTGATTTATTTCGAGCTAAATGCCTAGCAGGGCCTCGTCTTGATTGATTTATTTCGGGCTTTAATGCCTAGCAGGCTTTATGCTGGTGATTTATTTCGGGCTTTAATGCCTAGCGGGCTTTATGCCGATGATTTATTCGGGCTTTAATGCCTAGCAGGCTTCGTGCCGGTGTTTAAATCTAGGACCTTTGGTCTAGCCAGGTTCTATACCGATGATTGTTAATGAGCTTATGCTTATGAATGAAATGATTTAGTTAAAGGCTCAGGTAAGCAAGTAAGGTATGTTATGTTTAATGTTACTTGAGTTGAGTTAATACTATGAGAACAGTGTTATGTACATTTGAGATTACGATTGATGTGCATGAGTATTAAATGATTGAATTTGAGCTTGATTGTACTTATGGAGATTCGGTTTTCAAATAGAAATGCTAAGAGTGAAAGAAATTTTAGTACGATAACATGGTTGATATGAACGTTGTAATTATACGATTTGGAGCATGTGATTCTTGTAATATACTTACTTTGTGCTTCGAAGAGATACAGGTTTATGGAAATAAAGTACAATTACTTCGGTTTATGAACTATTAGTATTCGCCCCAGTAGAAATCAATATATTTAAATGTATATGGGCAATGTCATAAGTTGAATGATTTAAATGTTTAAGTGTTTGTATGTTATATTATCAAGAGCTTAGGACTTACTAAGTTAGTAAACTTATTTGTGTGAAATGTTCTCCTCTGTTTTATAGATTAGGTTAGGGCTACAAGCTCAATCGGGATCGTCAAGAAAGTCGACCACACTATCAATCTAATTTGGTACTCTTTCATTTTGGTCTTGGATAGAGGCATGTATAGGAAAGACTTTGACTTTATTTTGATGAAAACTTTTGTTCATGTATATAATGGCCATGCGAATATGGCTATTTCTTTTGTTAAACTTTACTTATGAGTTAGGTATAATGGCATGTCCAATTGTTAATGTTTAAGTCTAATAGTTATGTTCGGTAATGAATCTTGGTTATGTTAATGCTATTATTTTGCATGGTTGTGAAGGTTTTAGCTAGTATATGTATTCGGCCATTGTATATGTATATAATAGGTATGGTTTGGTTTGTGGTTCATGGCATTTTGAGTCTAAATAATGCTTTGATGGTGCATATTCGATTAAATTATATATATATATTCAAGTTGTATAATATTTTATTTTTTTATGTACAACCGTTTGATGTATATGCATTTATATATATATATGCATGTTTTACAATGGTAAATTACTAGCATATTTAATTATATGGATTCGATGTATAATGGTAAGTAATAAGGCATTACATGACATATTTGTGTATGATTTGTATGCGAAAATGATATATGTTAAATAGGAAATTGCAGCCATTACATGTATATGGAATGTATCAAAATTTCGTTTGATCAAAGTGTAAATATCTATTTAGTTTCACTTGGTGTTTAAGTGACCAGAGGGTGAATAGTATTTTGATACATGATTTAGTAACGTGGTAAAGTTATGCATATATATATATATATATATGTATTAGGCCATATTGAACATAGGATATGTTCACCCATATCGTATTAATAATAAGGTTGCATGTGCGTTTGGTCAATGGATAAGTATGTTTTGGTGACTATATATATATGTTGTGCAGTACTTATATATACATACATATTTGTTTGTTTTGGTTAGTTGCTAGTAGATGAGTAAAATATGGTTATAAAAGAAATTTTTTATGGTATTACATTTGCTAGCCAAATTGAATCTGGAACATATGGATAAGTTCTATGTGATTATGTGATTGTATGAAAGTGTATTTTCTTTAAAATGCCTCGTAACCCTAATTGAATGACGGATATGGGTTAGGGGTGTTACATTTATTGGTATCGAGCTACGATTTAGTCGATTCTAGGACTACCGTAAACGTAAGAGTCTAGCTATACATGCCTTTGAATTTTATATGTGATAGTGTGGTGACTTGACAATTTCAATTGTATTTTATATAGTAAATGGATTCCGATCCCGATAGAGTCAGAGGCGATGATGTGGAGAGTGTTGCTTTGGTCTCAGATATGGATCGGTGCCATTAGACTCTCAACCGATTCGGATAACCACGAGGAGAAGCTAAACAAGCCTTCTACCAAATGATGAATGAATGGTTTACCCAGTTTGTTCGAATAATCCATTGTACAACAACCTCCACCCCGAATAATCCAACTCCGATACCTTGACACCTCGATGATAGATCTAATGAGATTTAGTAGGCCTCCTGTTGATAAAATCAAGAAATTTGGGGTGAGGAATTCAAGGCTAATGATGATGATGATGCGAGCGAAATGAAATATGGCTTGATAACACTATTCGGTACTTGATGAGCTATCCGCACTCTGCATTTAATGTTTGAAATGTGCTATATCTTTACTTGGGACACCGCTTATCACCGGTGGAATACACTAGTATCGGTGGTTCCAAAAGAAAAAGTGACATGGGATTTCTTCCGAATGAATTTCAAGAAGAAATATATCATCGAGAGGTTCATCGACCGAAACGAAAAGAATTTCTTGAACTAAACAGGGAAAATGACCGTGATCTGAATATGAGCGAAAATTTGTCGATTGAGCCGATATGCTCGAGTGTGTATCAATGAAGCCATTATGTGCAAAAGGTTTGAAGACGGTTTGAATGAAGATTTAAAGTTGCTAGTTGGCATTCTTGAGATCAAAGAGTTTGTGACATTAGTCGAAGCGAGCTTGCAAAAGTGAAGAGCTTAGGAAAGAGAGAAAAAAAGGTGAGATGAAGCTAGAGACACTCGTAAAAGACCGTCGGGTAAGAATTTCCATTCCACATCTAAGAAGTTTAGAGATGACTTCACCGACATAAAGCTACTTGATTCACCTAGACATGATCGACCTTCGGTGGGCTCCCGAGCTACCTCGATGGCTAGTGTTAATAACGTTCCACAGAATCGAGTTGAATGCAAACATTGTGGAAAATGGCATTATGGGAGTTGTAGAGTTCGTGATCGGTCCTGCTTTAAATATGGATCCTTAGACCATTTTATTCGAGAGTGCACGATGTTAATTTGAAGCGAATCTGGTGTGAACTCTGACCGAAAGCGAAGGCATCGGACAGGCGGACCACCAGCATTCGGCAATGTAGGTGGTAGTCGAGAGGACGAAGAACACGATGAGTTCGATTCGAGGCTAGAGCTCTAGCTAGAGCTTATGTTACTCGACCTAGGGAGGATCTGCTTCTCCAGATGTCATTACCAGACTTTCACCCTTTATGATACTCATGTGATTGCATTGATTGATCCTAGTTCGACCCATTCATATGTATGTGAAACTACGGTATTCAAGAAGACTCGCCATTGAGTCTCATCGAGTTTGTGATTCAGCGTATCCAACCCTTTGGGTAGATGTGTGTTTGTTAATAAAGTGTGTAAAAGTTGCCCATTGATGATTTGAGATTTTTGCTTCCCAGTCGATTTAATGTTGTTGCCTTTCGATGAGTTTGATATAATTTTGGGAATGGGTGGTTAACTTCGCATGATGCGGTGGTGAATTGCAAAAGAAAGCTTATTGATTTGAGACACTAGGACGGTGAGATCATTAGAATTGAATCCGATGATTTAGGTGGGTTTCTCGATTATATCCTCGATGTTAGCCCGAAAGTATGTGAGAAAAGGGCGAAGCTTATTTGGCTTATATCTTGGATAATAAATTATCTCGAGAAAGCAGATTGAATCTGTCACTGATTGTATGTGAATACTCGGATGTGTTTCGAAGAACTCTGGGTTTACCCCGATCGAGACCGAGTTTGGCATTGAATTAGCTCAAGGGAACGACTCCGATCTCAATAGCTCCATATCGGATGGCACCTCTTGAGCTAAAAGAGTTGAAAGCACATTGCAAGAGTTAACAGATAGGGGCTTTGCGACCAAGTTTCTCTCCTTGGGTGCACCATTTTTTGTGAGAAAGAAAGATGGAACGATGCGAATGTGTATTGATTATCGACAACTGAATAAGGTAACCATAAAGAATAAGTACCCGTTACCTCGGATTGATGATTTGTTTGATCAGTTGAAAGGGGCTTCAGTATTTTTGAAGATAGATTTGAGATCGAGTTATTATCGATTCATGAGTCGAGATACGAGATGTGCCAAAGCGCATTTTGGACGAGGTACGGACATTTTGAGTTTTTGGTTATGCCTTTTGGGCTTACTAATGCACTCTTTGCTTTTATGGATTTGATGAATCGAGTTTTTAGACGGTTTTAGATCGATTTGTGGTAGTGTTTATTGATGATATATTGATTTACTCCAAAGATGAAATTGAGCATCTTTGAGCATTTGAGATTAGTGCTACAAACTTTGCGAAATCAGCGGTTGTATGCGAAGTTTAGTAAGTGTGAGTTCGGATAAAGAGGTCGACTTTTTGGGACATGTTGTTTCAAAGATCGGGCATTCGAGTTGATCCGAACAAAATATCGGCTATACTTGATTGGAAGCCACCGAAAAATGTTTTCGAGATTCAAGTTTTTGGGACGCATGGGTTACTATCGACGATTTGTGAAAGATTTTTCTATGATAGATACCCCGTTGACAAAGTTATTGCAGAAAGATGTCAGGTTCGAGTGGTCAGAAAAGTGTCAGAAAAGTTTTGATCAGCTGAAAGCCCTTTTGACAGAAGCTCCAGTGTTAGTTCAGCCTGAATCGGGTAAAGAATTTGTTGTTTATTTTGATGCTTCTTTAAATGGTTTGGGCTGCGTTTTGATGCAGGAAGGCAAAGTTGTAGCCTACGCTTCAAGACAATTGAAGCCGCATGAAAGAAATTACCCGACGCATGACTTAGAACTTGCAGCCATTATTTTCGCATTGAAAATTTGGCGTCACTATTTATTTGGCGAGAAATGTCACATTTATTCAGATCATAAAAGTCTAAAGTATTTAATGACTCAGAAGGATCTAAATTTGAGACAACGCAGATGGTTAGAATTGTTGAAGGACTATGAGTTGGTGATTGACTACCATCCGGGAAAAGCTAACGTCGTTGCAGATGCGTTAAGTTGAAAATCATTGTTTGCTCTTCGTGCAATGAACGCACAGATAGCTATGTCTGGTGATGGTTCGATCATAGCCGAGTTACAAGCAAGACCGATGTTTATTCAGCAAATTTGTGATGCACAGAAAGTTGACAAGGATTTGATTGCTAGACAAATTCAGTGTGAAAAAGGTGCAGAGTCAGATTTTCAGATTGATGCAAATGACTGTTTGAATTTTAAAAGCCGAATGTGTGTTCCGAAAAACTCAGATTTGATATGTAATTCTGAGTGAGGCCCATAGTGGTCGATTATCAATACATCCGGGTAGCACAAAGATGTATAATGATTTGAAATAATTCTATTGGTGGCGGGCATGAAACGGGATATATCGAATTTGTTTGAAATGCTTAGTTTGTCGACAAGTAAAAGTTGAACATCAAGTGCCATCCGGATTACTTGACCAATCATGATACCGAATGGAAATGGGATAGAATTACAATGGATTTTGTATCCGGTCTTCCTATGACACCGAGTAAGAAAGATACCGTCGGGTTATAGTTGGTAGACCGACTAAATCACTCATTTTGTGCTTGGGTTCGTATGGACTTTTCACTCGATAAACTTGTTGAATTGTATGTATCGCAAATTGTGAGATTGCATGGTGTACCGAAGTTTCATTGTTTCGCATGCAGACCCGAGATTTACATCGCGATTTTGGAAGAAGTTGCAAGATGCCTTAGGTACTAAACTACATTTTAGTACTGACTTTTCATCCGCAGATGACACGGCCACCGAGCGAACTATCTGATACTTGAGGACATGTTGAGATGTTGCGTGTTTCGAGTTTGAAGGTACGTGGGAACGATACCTACCTTTGATTGAATTTGCTTATAATAACAGCTTTTAATCTAGTATTAAGATGGCGCCCTATGAAGCCTTATGCAAGCGAAAGTGTCGAACACCATTATATCTTTGGATCGAGCTCAGCGAGAATAAGATACACGGGTTGATTTGATTAAAGAGCTGAAAGTAGCTATTATTAGAGACAATTTGAAAGTCGCCGGATCGTCAAAAGTCTTATCTTGATTTGAAACGTAAAGACATTGAATTTGGTCGAGATCGAGTATTTTAAAGGTTTCTCCGTGGAAGAAATTGCTCGTTTTGGCCGGAAAGGAAGTTGAGCCCGAGGTTCATTGGACCGTATGAAATCATTGAAGGTGTTGGGCTGTTGCTTATAGGTTGAAGCTACCTCCGAATTAGAAAAGATACACGATGTATTTCACATTTCTATGCTCCGTAGATACAGATCAGATCCGTCACATGTGATTGCTCTGTCTGAGATTGAGATACAACCTGATATGACGTATGAGGAAGAACCGATCCGTATTTTAGCTCGGGAAGAGAAAGAGTTAAGAAACAAGAAAATTCCATTAGTGAAAGTACTGTGGAAAAGGCACGGAGTTGAAGAGGCTACGTGGGAGCCTGAAGATTCAATGAGGCAACAATATCCGACGTTGTTTAATGGTAAGATTTTCGGGGACGAAAATCCTTAAGGGAGAGTTATAATGCATCAATTTGACCCTAATCGGAACGTGGTTTCGGGACCACGAATTCGAGTCTCGAGAAATATTTTAATATTTTATTTTGTGCTTATTATGTGTGAATTAAAATGTGTGAAAGTTTCGTAGAAAAATTTTATCGTTTGGGTGTTTAATTTGACAAAAAGGACTTAATCGCGTAAATTTTAAAAGTCTCAAACTATAGTGTAAAGTGCCTATTTGATGATGGCTTTTTAAAGTGGAGCATTAAAAGGGTAAATAACCCATTTTTAGAGTTAGTGGGTGGCTTATGTCAAAAATAACCTTAGTATATATGTTAGTGTTATTTTATATTAAAGGTTATATTAGTAATTTAATAATTACTTTATTATATGTTAAAATAACATAAACAAAAGCCACCATCTTTTTCATTCTCTCATGGCCGAATATTGAGAAAGAAAAAAAGGGGGTTTTGTTCTTTGAATTTTGGCACTTGGAGGCTTGATTTTAAGGTTAGTTTGATTTCTTTTTGTAAATTTTACGTTTTGAGATCGTTGCTTGAACCGTAATGACCCATGTTGTAATTTTTGAATCTAAGCATGCTTGATGTTCGGCTATTGATAGGTTTATATAGTTTTGATGTTTGATGATGTTAGATAAAAGATAGGTTAAAATTAGTATATTATGTATTGGAAGTTTTGAAGAATTTTTGTTTTAGGGCCAAATTGTAAAAATAAAAATTTGAGAGGGCTTAAATGCAAAATAAATGAAAGAAATGGACTTATATGGTCCTTATACATATTCGCCCTTGAGTGATATATTGAAATAATGTATATTTTGTGTTTTGTGCAATTAGGACTAGATTGTAAAAATTTGAAATAGTAGGGGTAAAATGGTAAATTGCCTATTTATGTGCTTAGGGACTAAATTGAGATGAAATGTACTTGAATGAGCTAAATTTTAATGTGTTTTAGATCAAGAACAAAGAAAAGCAGATTTAGATCGGGAAAGGCGAAGGTTCTCGAATAAGCCGATTTGCACGATCTATCGACAACCGAGGTAAGTCCTGTGAAACATATCAACGAATTATTTATGAAGATATTAAATGATAAAGTTTGATAAATTTGAGTACCTACTTATGTCTTAGCGAATGTATATAAGTGAATTGGATTGATGGCATACTTTGATAATGTGATATGACTAAGCTTAGTTGAATAGTATATGTAATGTAATTATGAAATATGTGTGGATTGATTGACCATATTTATATGTTTCAGGCTAAATGCCTAGCAGGCCTCATGCCGGTGATTTATTTCGGGCTAAATGCCTAGCGTGCCTCGTCTTATTGATTTATTTCGCTTTAATGCCTAGCAGTGCTCTATGCTTGATTTATTTCGGCTTCAATGCCTAGTGTGCTTTATGCCTTGATTTATTTCGGTTTTAATGCCTAGCGTGCTTCGTGCGATGTTTAAATCTAGGACCTTTGGTCTAGCAGGTTCTATACCAGTGATTGTTAATACGAGCTTATGCTTATGAATGAAATGATTTAGTTAAAGGTTCGGTAAGCAAGCAAGGTATGTTATGTTTAATGTTACTTGAGTTGAGTTAATACTATGAGAACAAATGTTATGTACATTTGAGATTACGATTGATGTGCATGAGTATTAAATGATTGAATTTGAGCTTGATTGTACTTATGGATATTCGGTTTCAAATAGAAATGCTAAGAGTGAAAGAAATTTTAGTACGATAACATGGTTGATATGAACGTTGTAATTATACGATTTGGAGCATGTGATTCTTGTAATATACTTACTTTGTGCTTCAAGAGATACTGGGTTTATGGAAATGAAGTACAATTACTTGGTTTATGAACTATTAGTATTCTACCAGAGAAATCAATATATTTAAATGTATATGGGCAATGTCATAAGTTGAATGATTTAAATGTTTAAGTGTTTGTATGTTATATTATCAAGAGCTTAGGACTTACTAAGTTAGTAAACTTATTTGTGTGAAATGTTCTCTCTGCTTTATAGATTAGGTTCAAAGCTACAAGCTCAATCGGGATCGTCAAGAAAGTCGACCACACTATCAATCTAATTTGGTACTTTTCATTTTGGTCTTGGATAGAGGCATGTATAGGAAAGACTTTGACTTTATTTTGATGAAAACTTTTGTTCATGTATATAATGGCCATGCGAATATGGCTATTTCTTTTGTTAAACTTTACTTATGAGTTAGGTATAATGGCATGTCCAATTGTTAATGTTTAAGTCTAATAGTTATGTTCGGTAATGATACTGGTTATGTTAATGCTATTATTTTGCATGGTTGTGAAGGTTTTAGCTAGTATATGTATTCAGCCATTGTATATGTATATAATAGGTATGGTTTGGTTTGTGGTTCATGGAATTTTGAGTCTAAATAATGCTTTGATGGTGCATATTCGATTAAATTATATATATATATATTCAAGTTGTATAATATTTCATTTTTTTATGTACAACCGCTTGATGTATATGCATTTATATATATATGCATGTTTTACAATGGTAAATTACTAGCATATTAAATTATATGGATTCGATGTATAATGGTAAGTAATAAGGCATTACATGACATATTTGTGTATGATTTGTATGCGAAAATGATATATGTTAAATAGGAAAGCTATGACCATTACATGTATATGGAATGTATCGAAATTTCGTTTGATCAAAGTGTAAATATCCATTTAGTTTCACTTGGTGTTTAAGTGACCAGAGGGTGAATAGTATTTTGATACATGATTTAGTAATGTGGTAAAGTTATGCATAATATAGATATATATTAAGCCATATTGAGCATAGGATATGTTCAGCCATATCGTATTAATAATAAGGTTGCATGTGCGTTTGGTCAATGGGTAAATATGTTTTGGTGACTATATATATATGTTGTGTAGTACTTATATATACATACATATTTGTTTGTTTTTGGTTAGTTGCTAGTAGATGAGTAAAATATGGTTATAAAAGAAATTTTTTTTATGGTATTACATTTGCTAGCCAAATTGAATACGGAACATATGGATAAGTTCTATGTGATTATGTGATTGTATGAAAGTCGTATTTTCTTTTAAAATACCTCGTAACCCTAATTCGGCTGACGGATATGGGTTAAGGTGTTACATCCCGTTTGAAATTTATGGGTTAATATATTATTTGGGCCATGAATAAGGTAATTGTCCTCACACCGGTTTTGAATTTTTGTCCAAGTTAGTTCTCGAACTTGATAATTATTTTCATATTGGGGTTAGAATATTTTTTTTGGTCCAATTTTAAAAGGAAATATTAGAGATTAACTCGGATAAAAAAAATTGAGACTCAATGTGGGAACAATTGCCAAGTTCAGAGACTAACTTGGATAAGAAAAAGTTCAAGCCTCAATTTGGGAACAATTGTCAAGTTCAAGGACTAATTTGGACAAAAAAAGTTCAAACCCTAATGTAGGAACAATTGTCAAGTTCGAGGACTAACTTGAACAAAAAAAGTTTAGGCCCTAATGTGGAAACAATTGCCAAGTTTATGAATTTATTTAAAAATAAAGTTCAAGCCCGATGCGGGAACAATTGCCAAGTTCAGAGGCTAACTTGGACAAAAAATGTCCAGGCTCCAATGTGGGAATAATTGTTAAGTTCAGGGATTAATTTGGACAAAAAAAAGTTTAAACCTCAATGCGAGAAATTGATAATTGTGAGAATAATTACGAAGTTCAAGCCCCAAATTGTTCATCAACCTTTTTTTTTTTTTTAGAATGTGAGTAGAGGTGTTAATGGGCCAAATAGGATCGGACCTAAATATGATATTAATAAATTTTATCATTATCTAAAACTAGTTCAGCTCGAAATATATGCCTAACATTTTGTCCAAGTCTATTTGTAAATACCTAACTCAAGTTCATTTTCAGTTCATCTATATTATTTAAAAAATTATATTATTTTTTATTTTTTATTCAATATCTAAGTGGGAATTGAGGTGATACGGTTTAAGTCCGTGTGAAACAGGTGTTTGACAATAACTTTAAACGTCATTTATTGTTTTTGATCTAATATTTAATAATATAATATAATATATTATAAATTTTAAAAAAAAATCTTAGGTTGGATTCTAGTTGATATATAAAAAGAAAATCCAAAATTAATAAATGTGAGTGGAGTCAAAATCCTATGATCCAAAAAATTTCCATGCTTAATTACCAACAGTTATTGACTTCACACTTCTCATAGCATAGCCAGCCTCCTCATCTGTCTCCATCTTTTCATTAATTTTCTCAGCTTTTTGTTGTTTTCCTTTTTATCAAAAACAAAAACTGTTGATCTTATTGAAAACTGTGATCTCACTGCCATAGTTGTCAAGTAGTGTAGTGATCGCCTATAAATCTTAAGCATTATGATCGTATTTGGAGGAGACCCAAAATCAGAAAAGCAAAAAAAAAAAAAAAAAAGGAGCAGCTTGTAGGTAAATTATTATAATTCCCTATGATATATTAACTATAAAAATTATTACAAGGACTTGAAATTTAGATTTTAAGGTGCTGGCGTGGAGTTTCAACTTTCAAATATCACTTGTTTTTTTTGAGTTATTGCCTTTAATTTACAGTATGGGTTTTAAGTCATGCTTTGGTACGTGAAAGAATTTAAATAATATTAAACACTAGCTCAGATTGAAAATAATATCTCTGTTTGTTGAATGAATACTTAGCTTCCTCTGTACAATTGAAGCTATATTTATAGACTTCAAGATAGTTAATAAATTAAGAAACTGCTCACCAGCAGACTGTTAGCTAATATAACAACTTGTAACAACTTAACAGATTACTCTTAACATTCACCCATCTTCTCTACGGGTAAAACCCGAAGAAAACTCCTAAACAAAGTAAAAGAGGTCACTGATAGCGGCTTAGTGAAAATATCAACTACTTGATCACACGCAGGAACTTCACCCACTATAACAGATCCATCAGCAACTTTTTCACGCACAAAAAATAGATCCATCTCAACATGCTTAAACTTTGAGTGTAAGACAGGATTAGCTGCAACCGAACCGGCACTAGAATTATCACACCACACAGTAGGTGTTTCAGCAGACTGAACTTGTTACTCTCGAAAAAACGACAATAACCAGGTGACTTCACTTAATGGTAATCATGAAGACTTCTATACTCTCCTTGGTAGTGGGCGTGAAACTACTTTCGCTTTTAGAACACCAGAATATGGGAGTATGACCAAAGTAAACACAATAGCCGGAGGTAGACTGCCTATTGTCAAAATCCAATCCCCAATTGGCATCGGCGTAGCCGACCAAAGAAATAGAGCAGACGGACTAAAAACAATCCCAAATTCAAGAGTACCACACAGGTACCGCAGAACGCATTTTAGTGCGACTATATGAACAATAGTAGGATTGTGCATGAATTGACAAATCTGATTTACGGCATACACAATATCGGGTCGAGTAAGAACAACATACTGAAGTGCCCCAGCAAGACTCCTATACTCCGTTGGGTCCTTTAAGCACTCACCATCATACTTCGACAGAGTAGACGAGCTAATTATCGGTGTATCAACACTCTTACATTGGTCAACGAACAACGAGCAAGAATGTCACGAACATATTTCTTCTGGGATAGATGAAGAGAACCGAATATTCGAGTAACTTCTATCTCGAGAAAATAGTGAAGATCGCCCATATCCTTTAGTAAAAATTCATCATTCAACACCCGAACACACCAATCAATAGTAGTTGGGAGGCTTCCAGTAATGATAATGTCATCAACATAGATAAGAACATAGAGAACCGATTCAGACTGGATTCGGATAAATAACGAAGCATCAGACTTGGACCCGACGAACCCAATAGAAATGAGAAATTTCTTAAGTTTCTCAAATCAAGCACGTGGAGCCTGACGAAGGCCATACAGGGCTTTCTTTATACGACACACAAGCGGTTTACCATTGGAACCACACTTAACATACCTCGGAGGTTATTGCATAAACACCGCAGTGTCCAAATCACCATTCAAGAAAGTATTGTTGACATCAACTTGGCGAAGCTGCCACCCTCTCGAAATAGCAATAGAAAGAATAACTCGGATATTAGCAGGTTTCACCACTGGACTAAAGGTTTCCTTGAAATCACACCCAAGAACCTGAGAGTAGCCTTTTGCAACCAATCGAGCCTTACGTCGAGCAATCGAGCCATCCAGATTCTGCTTGAGTTTGAAAATCCACTTACACCCAATGATTTCGCGATTTAAAAGTAGCGGAACAAGATCCCACGTATCATTCCGAATGAGAGCGTCGTACTTCCGAAAGCGATATACGCCATTCGAATGAGAAACGCCTCCTCAATTATTAAAGGTTCCACAGCTTCAGCAGTCATGGCTTTGGGTTTGAATATACCAGCCTTTAAACGAGTTACCATCGGATGATCATTAGTTACAGGTATTATTAGTGCCTGAATACTAGGAAAGACCTCAGCGGTTGGATAATGTTCAGAGCTACCACTCTCATTGGTTGTCGGCTCTCAATCGGACCCAACTTCAGGTCAAGCTTTAACTATCAGAAATTCGGACGAGGACTCAGCGTTTTGAGATCGTGAAACAGGAGGTGAAGCAACGAGCGATTGCCACAGGGCAGTGCTGCATGCGGAACATAGGTCAAAACCATTTGTGTGTGATTAACAACAGACCCATCCCCGTAGTCCATAGAGATACTAGCTTGAGCCAGAAGAGTAATACCCATGTTAACAATGTGACGATATTTACGCTCAGCCAACCCGTTATGTTCTGAAGTATACGGACACGACAGTCGATGAATGATACCTTGAAAAGTGAGAATGGAGGTGAATGCCCAAACTCTCCACCCCAATCACTCTGAAACTGTTTAATAGTCTTTCCAAATTGAGCCTTAATAAGTTGTTGAAACTGAACAAAACATTTTACTGCCTGAGATTTTTGACGAAGTAAATAAACCCACGTGAATCGAGTGCACACATTGACAAATTCTATATAGTACCAATTATTTCCACAAGCAACAGAGGTAGGTCCCCAAAGATCAGACACAACCAAGTCAAACGGATTACTATATTCAGTAGTTGACAATAAAAATGGCAACTTATGCGACTTCTCTTTTTGACACGCCGTACATATATTCTCAAGAGAATTTTTTTGTGATACAATATTACATCTGTCTAAAACAATTTTAACAACAGTAGCAGATGGATGGCCAAGACGTTTGTGCCACAAAGAAAAAATACCACATTTATTCGACTTGTTTTAAAGATCGCAGATGCAACAATCAGGGCTCGAACACACTGTTGAGAGACTACTGGCAGAGAGAATTGGTATAACCCATCACGAATATGGCCCTTCAGCAGAATCTTCCGGTCACAATGACCTTAATTACACAGTTTGGGTGAAACTCAAAATACACATTATTATCAATGGCAAATTGGGACACAGATAACAAGTTTTTTCATATTTTTGGCACAAATAAAATATCAGACAACTAAAATAATTTAGAACGTGAATAAAAAAATCCATCACCAATAGACGATATTTAAACTGGAGTACCGTCACCCATTAAGAGAGAGGACATACCTAGATACGGTGTGACATCATTTAGAGCTGACGTATCACGATAGACGTGATTGCTTACACCTGAGTCGGGGTACCATGATGCAGACCCAACAGATATGGGTATATACAAATTGTGCCTCCATCAGTAGACCCAACTTGAGCAGTATTGATGTGGGAGCCCGAAGAGTCCGAATAGTCAGACGCATGCAAATCACCAAGCCGAGGAAGACCAATACATGGGTCTAACCCAGAATACACACGAGCACGAGGTTTGGTTTTCCAAGGAAAAGACGGGTTGGAAGCACCCTCACAATGACACTGTTCAACCGGTGGACCATAGCCCAATGGAGACCCAACCTGAACGCAATTGGTAGTGGCTGAATAGGAGTTGAACATCCTTGCCCAAATGTAGCAATAGGGTCATTAAAAACCACCCTCTTTGGCCCATTAAGAATACTTGAAATAGGGCCACCATGTTGACCATGTGCGTGAAACCCACTTTGAAGCCCAAATTCTTGAATTTGGTTACCAGCTGGACCAAACAATTGGTGTTGATGATACTGACCATGTAAAACACCATTTTGATCGAATTGATAGACATTATAATTTTGACCAAAATGGTCATAATTTTGACTAACATGATGTGAGCCAGTTGGAAAGCAATTAACGTTACCATCATTTTGACAAGTCAAGGCACCATTTGAACCAAAATTAAATTATCCAGAAGGTTTAGTAAAATGCATTCGTCGAGAGGGATATCCTTCTCCTTTAAACTATTTTGGATTCGATGCATAGGCCGATGGAGCAAACACACCACCTGACGCCGAAGCAGGCCACTCACCACCTCGGAACGCCCGATTTGAAGGCACAACTCCATCAAACTCACTGTTAAATCTATAGTAGCAACGTTGAGCAATATGTCCAAACCTATTACAAATCTGGCACTGTATGCATGGTCGAAACCTCTCTCACTACTACCGAACGGAGGCGACCACCACGGACAGAACCGTCGGATATATGAGACAAAACCTCCTCCACAAGATTAGCATGTATGGCCACTTCTTGCACGGCTCGAAGTTGGCAATTTTCACACTCCACCAAGGCATCGACAAGTCGTTGAAATGACACCGGCTCGAAAGAAATGGCCACCGACGAAACAATCGCATCAAATTTAGAAGGTAAGCCAGCAAACATAATCTCTATTTTCTCTACTTTCGATATTCGAACACCGAAAGCTTCAAGAATGGCACAAAAATTCTTTATACAAGCTACAAACTCTTTAACTGAAAGCGTACCTTTCTTGAGAGAATGAAACTCATGGCGAATCCTTGACTGCTTAGCACCTGTGTTGGCTGCAAACAGGCTAGAGGCCATCGTCCACACGTCACACGCCATCCTAGCATCCATAAAAGAGGACAGAAGTGAGCTACTGATAGTTGACAACAACCACGACTCTAAAAGTTGGTCTTGTTATGTAAAAATCAACACGGATGGATTTGATGTAAGAGATCCATCTGATGACTGAATAAACTTGGCCGGCGAAGGCAACGTTCCATCTAGAAATTCGATCAAGTCATAACCACGAAGAATAAGACGTACCTGTTGTTGCCACTGAATGAGCGTCCCTTCCTCGAGCTTCACCATATCATGCCGAGGAAATAAGTTGATAATCTTTTCGCTATTGAACACAGTACAATCGCCTTCAATAGAGGTCGAATCAGGAGAGTGCGTGTTAGCCATTCACCTAGGATCACAAGGCGATTGATACCATGAAAGAATTTAGGTAACACTAAACACTAGCTCAGATTGAAAATAATATCTCTGTTTATTGAATGAATACTTGGCTTCCTCTGTACAATTGAAGCTATATTTATAGACTTCAAGATAGTTAACAAACTAAGAAACTGCTCACCAGCAGACTGTTAGCTAATATAACAACTTGTAACAACTTAACAGATTACTCTTAACAGTATGTAACAAAGATGTTAGAAAGTACAAGTAGCCATAGTGAGTACGACGAGTTTAACATACTAAAACCATTTGCCGCTCGACCGGCTAGTTCGGACAAAATGAGATAATCCATGTTGACGTTGCTGCAAACTAATCCGTATGCCTTGCTGTAGTGTTTTGAATAGTATACAACACGAGATTGGATGTGCATCTCATTAGGTTTCTTCAATATCTCTTGGATAAATATAAGTTTGCCATGAGTGGTGGATATGGCCGAATAATATGCAACAGTAAACAACGGGGAGCAGAGAGGTCTTGAGATTGCCACAACTATACTAACCATGGTTTTTGGATTGTTGTTGGCTAATGAAATGCCTATGGTGGCTGCGATGACCTATCGGGTTGATGGAATCGGTGGAAGTTGTGGAGGGGAATGTGTCATTATGATGGTAGAGGTTAAGGATTGGCTTCTTGAGGGTGGGGTTGACTGATGATGCAGAGACTGATGGGCATGATGCTGGTGATGGATTTTATGTAAGATCAATTGGAGATTTGGGTGTGCTTCCGCAAATGTAACTTGGTTACGATGTTTCCAAATGTTCCAACATCCACCCATGAATTGCTTCCTAGTGCGTTGGATCACCTCAAGTAAAATTTTAAATCCTACTGATTAATCGATATTAATTTTCAATGCAACATCTTCTTCGTTATCCTTATACCTTGAGTTGCACCGAGTGTGAACTCAAACAACAAGAACTAAGCAAAAAAATTAATGATATAATTACTTGTAGTAGGAAAGTAATTTATCTTAATAGAAACTGATATATATTGTAATTTCAAAAAAAAAAATAGAATTTATTCTTAGATAATAAATTTCCACTATGTTTTGCTAGAATAACTATGTATGTCAATTGATGACATTTATTTATAAGGACAGATACAATCATAGTTGAATAAACCCTTGCAAAATAATATTATTTAAATAGAAATCACACTCCTATTTTAATTAGAGTAGGGGTGGGCGGCACATCCTAGTAAATATTATTAGGGTTGTCGGCTCTTTCTTCTTCTATGAGAGAAATTGTGTCTCTCATGTATTAAATCTAATTATATGTGCTTTTTGGATTTTTGACTGAGCACTTCATAATTCAATCCAACCCACTACTTATTTTCTTTTTCTCAAAATAAATATTATTAATTAAATTAATTAAATTAATTTTTCAATTAAATAATTTTTCAACCCAATTTTAATTCCACTAAGATCATGAAAACTTTAACGTAAAGGAACCTATGAGGGAATATGTTGAATAAATATATTTCATTTCTTTATTCAACATATTCATAATGATTGGTTAATTTTATCCATTTTCAAACTTCACTTATTTAATTATAATTAATTAAATAATAATTCAAAAATCTTAAATTAATTCTCAAGTCATTTTTATGCTTTGTGAGAAAACACATTCATTTTTGAATGCAATTCATTTATCTTATTTCATCATTTCCGTTCAATTCTATCCATTTGATTCTATATGTAATTCATTTATGCTTTCAATGAACTAGCGGAGGGACCGATTGGATAGATATATAATTAGGGTTTAAATAATTTATAATTAAGTTTCAACTTTTCTTATATAAATTATAAACTTATTTAGTTTCGAAGTCATTACGAAAGTTATTTAATAAGTGCTCGTCAAATGACCTTGTCATAAGTATGTTACCTTTATAGGATATCCTTAATCTCTCTAGAATGAATCCATTCTCCCAATATGATCCTATTTTATTTCATAGTAACTTTTACATCTTCCTTCATGAGAAATAGATTGCATGAATTACTATTTGCAGTAAATGCATTTTCTCGAGAAGGTAAAATATGATTTATGATTACTTTAATTACTTTCTATTATTATTTAATTGGATGAATAAATTAAATAATTAATTTCAAAGTAAAAATTAGCGTATATAGTTATCATTGTTTATTTTATTCAATACTTAGATAAGTATGTGATCTGCCACAATTCATGGTGGCAAATTGAGCTCTTTTCATCACTTAATGAGCTTGTATTCAAGTAATTTGTTGCTTTTTAATTAGTTTCTCGATTTAGTACAGTTATATTCAAATTCAATAAAACGATCATTTTAGGGTGTTTTATGACCTGTTAGGCAATTCGGGCCTAAGGGAAGACTAATGTGTTGATTGAGTGTGTAGGTCATCATTTTAGGCTGAGGAGTTAGTGGACTGCCCAGGATGTCGCAACACCCGACTTCGAAGCTACCTAGGAGCATTAAGGCATCAATGTCGCGGGAACCAAACCTCCGTGTCACAACATCTAACTTCGAAGCGAGAGTTACTATATTTGAAATTCAATGTCGCGACATCCAACTTCGCACCTACAAAGGTAAAATCCAACCTTCAGTGTCGCGACAACAAACTTCGAACCAAAAGGGAAGTATTCGATGTTCAATGTTGCGACACTGACTATAGGGTGTCGCGACACCAATCCAACAAGGCCCAATTATCAACCAAGGGTGTTTTTCATTCGTACACTACAAATCAACATGATTAGCAACCTTTAATTGATCTGATTTGGTCTTTTAACATAAAGACTATAAATATTAGTGCTCAAGACCTGATTAGGGACTTTTTTCCTTAGTTAATTTTCTTGTTCTTAGATTAGGGTTTTATTTAGGGATTTTTTCTGTTCAACTTTAATTTTAATTAAATTTCAGTTTATTTTTCTATTGTTCAATCATTTTACTCGTTTACTTTCGTTCTTGCTTCTATCGATTTGCAATCAACATGTACTTCATGGATTTTCTGAGTCGCACTTCAACAATTCATCAACACATCTATATTTTCTTTTCCTCCTTTTATTTTCGCTTTTAGTTGAATGTTTGAAATATAATTGGGGAATTGTGCATCTAGAATGGCCATGAACTGAAAACCCTAGGAAGATTAGCAAGTGAAAGTGGGAGTAGTTAATTGAAGGTTTAGGGTTGACCCAGAATTAGTTGGATTGAGTTAAGTGAAATTAAACCCTATGATTGACGAGCCTAGTAAGTAATCTAGGAAGATGAGGTCAAAAAAATAGTCTACTAAGCATCCCTTAATCTATCTCGACTTAAGTTATCAGGTCAAAAGACAAGTAGATTAAGCTGATCAATTAATTTAATTATTGGCCGAATGGTATTAGTTAGGTTAATTGTTAGCCAAATTATTAAAACTTGAATCCAAAGTTAATCACAAACACTGAAACGAGTTAATCTTTTGCTTGCATAATTTGATTGAATTTCTATTGTTATTTACTTTTTATTTTACGTTCTTGAATATCATCTTTACTTGCCTGCCGTAATATAATGATTAAGGTAGTATTGTTTAGACTTAGTAGTTTGTAATTGTGATTTAATTTAATCAAACCTCCTTTGTGTACAATTCTTAGAATACTTCTTGTGTTCTATTGTAAACACAGATTTATATTACAACCCGATCTATATATTTGCAAACAAAACTTCATTCTTATATTTTATTTGCAGTATTTACAGCCATGACGCACGCATGCGTCGGCAGTCAGTATGCATAGTAATTCTAATATGATAAAGTCATCATGATTTTAGCGAAATTAGATCCGAGTTGTGTACATTATTCAATTAGAATTAATTTAATTATTAATTTAAAGGAATATTTAATTGTTCAGTTAATTAATTATCTAGGCTTCATTTTTATTTAAATTAATAGAGGTAAGCTCTAAACATTGGACTCGACAAAGGTCGGCCCATTTGGCCCAAAAGGGCATAGATGTCACACAAAAAGGGTGCCCTCCTTTTGTGTGTCGCCGTTTGGTGTCTTGAGACTTATTCGTTTTAATTAATTAAGAATTCCAAATGAGAATTAAACTCTTACATATTTTTCTATGCAAATATCCTATCCTAGCCAACAATTATAGAAGAGAAAATACTAATGAAAACTCTATAGAAATTTAGCGATATTTTATTTGAGTAAATTTTTTTACAGTCAAGTAAATTATATTTTCTTGATTTGATTCTAGATTAAGATAAATTATACTTGCAATCATCCATCAATTATAATTTGGATTTAAAGTTTGAAATTTTAGTTTCGGATATATATTTATTATGTAGGTATATATTATGGTTATATATATATAAAGGTTTGTGCAAGGCTCTCCTAGGTGAGTCCTGAAATTTGTTATATATTTGGTTCTTTGAGTCAGAGCTCACTCTTTAAGCAATAGTAAATTCTAGAATAGTGAAGAAGATCAATTGGTTGAAAGCTTGAAATTATCAAACCTCAGTTAGAATTGATCGAAAAATATGGGCACCTTTCTAGAAGCAATTTTGGACTATTTCTCTAGGCCTTGTTTTTATCAAAATTATTCTTTTATGCTAATCTAATTTAATTTCTAAAGCATATTTCCAACATATATTTTGAAAGGCAAATCTTGGTAGTTAATATTGGTAAGGCATGAACCTTTTGCAACCAAGAGAGATCATATCCTTTTTGCCTATAAATGTTGTAATCAAATATATACGGCAAACTTAAGTGTTTTGTCAACTTCATCCTAGAATACACAACCGAGCTGCAGAGCTATTATGGGCCACTAAAAACCTTAGAGCTTTAGCAACTCGCATGTTTCACATACCCTACAATGCCTATATGGACACATGCAATAAAATTTCATTATATTCCTTTTTGGCTTCTTAAAAATGTGACTTATAACTCTATTTAATACTTGTTGGTGGTGCAATTTATTTATTGGATTAAAATTGATTACTTAACTTAAATATAAACCATAAAACGAATGATTAAAATATCAAAAAATCGAAATTTCTAATCTCCTTAGCACTGTAATTAAGTTCCTAATATTAATTATCAAGGAAACAAAAAAAGTTATTCCTCCTAGCAACCTAAGCTTGAAGTCTATTTTACTTTTGTTCAAGATATGAAATTAAAGTCTATATTCCTTCATTCAAAATTTCAGCCTAGTTTTTTTTATATGCTTGCTTCATCATGCTTTCGCGGGAAAAAAAGGAAAAAAAGAAGAATGTAGTCAGATTCTCTTTGTTTCATATACTATAATAATAAGAGAAATTTTCATTTTTTATTAATATATAATATTAATACGTATTAACACGTGTTAATATCTTAGTGGCGCAATTCAAGAAACATACTTTCCTTCGTATATAAAATTGAATGTTGATGCATGATTAATCAATGTTGGAACGTCAGATTGATAGAAAGATACTCTTGGAGGATTTTCCGAGAAAAGGTCGGTGCCTTTGAAGCCAATTTATTTAATGTTTTTAGGATGAAAGAGTAGCCAATCAAAGTTTGTCAGCTTAAAATCCTTTTTGTAAAGGATCTCTCACTTTAACATGTTAATGATATGCCAAAGGCTTGCCTATTAAAGGATCTTTGACTTGAAAATGTTGAATAGTTTTGACCAACACAATGAAAAGGTAAATGCATTTATACGGGTTAAATCCCAAATTGATATTAATTAAAAGATTTGAATACTAATTTATGTTAGGGGTGAACAAAACTTGATTCGACTAGAAAAAATTTGAATTTCGAGTTAAACGAATCGAATTATTCTAATTAATCGAGTTATTCGAGTCAACTCGAATTTTTTTTTCAAATTTCAAATTCGAATCGAATTGAGTTTTCAAATTCGAATAACTCGAATAGTTCGAATATCAATATATAATATATTATATTTTTACCCTAAACTCCCGAACCTTTTTACTTTTCCCTCAAAACTTTTACTCCTTCCCACTTTCCACCCCAAACTTTTATTCCCCTCCCATCCCAACCCTCCAATCTACCCAAAATTCATTTCCCACCAAAATTTTACTCTCCCATTTACTTTTTCTCAAAATTTTACTCCCAAAACCCTCAAAACTTTTTATTTTCCCCCCAAATTTTTACTCCCTCCCACTTTTCCCCTAAAACTTTTACTCCCTTCCCATCCCACCTCCTATCTACCTCAAACTAGGGGTCTTCAATCGGTTAACCGACCCAAAATAACATTAACCGAATTAACCGACCTTTCAAAATTTTTGACCGTTAACCGAACCGAAATTTTTTTAAAAAAATTAATCGAACCGAAATTTTTTCGGTTAATTCGATCTGTTAACCGAATTAACCAAAAATTATATGTTTTTTATTTTTGGTTAAAAATTAATCGAATTAACCAAATTAACCGAATTACTCGAATTACCCAAATTACCCGAAATGAATCACTACATAATTAAAAAAATTACATAATTTTAGTTTTAGTTTTAGAATTTTAGTTTTATTTATTAAAATATTTGTTATTTTTATGATTGGGTAATTGGGTTGGGTTGGATATTTGGATTTGGATTGAGTTTAGGGATTGAGTTTAGATGAATAGTGGACCTATTTATATATTATAATTTTATTTATTAATTTTTCAATTAAACTGAAAAATTTCGGTTAACCGATCGATTTTGACTCGAATTAACCGTTAACTGAAAAATCACAAAATAATTAACCGACTCTTAACCTAAAAAATTCGTTAACCCCTAAACTCTCCCCCAATTTTTTTTTATATTTTCCTCCAAAATTTTACTCCCCTATTTACTTTCCTTCAAACTTTTATTCCCCAAAACTTTTATTTTCCCCTAAACTTTTACTTCTCACCCTTTACTCTCAAATAAAAATTAAAATTATCCCAAAAAAATCACTAAACATAAATAGTAATAATTTTATTTATATTATTAAATTAAATTTCATATTTTATATTATTTATATTATTGAATTATTTAGTCATATTGAATATTTATATTAAAATTGAATTATTAATTATGCCATAAAATATTCATATTAAAATTTTTATTGGTATCAATTTCACATTTTATCTTTAAAATAACTTTTATTAAAAATCACATTTTACATTTAATATATATTTTAATTCCAAAATACATAGTGACAAGAATCTAAAAATAATTGAAACAACTAAGCAAGCAAAGAAGCTAACCCAGTATACAAAAGATTAATAAATAAATTATGAGATGATGAAAGTTAATAAAAAATTTGATTAAGGTGGACAAATTTTATTACGATAGGTGACAGTGGTTACAAGGACCCAAAATTATTTTTTAAAATTTAACTCGAACAAATATATTCGATTCGATTCGATTCGAATTCCATCTCACTCGACTCGATTCGAGAAAATTTCAAATCAAATTAGGATGATAAAATATGATTCGTCAACTCGATTAACTCGAAATTTTTTCATTTGATTTGATTCGATTCGATCGAACGCTCACCCCTAATTTATGTTGACAACCTTCATCTGGCATTAAATAGATGTATTGATGTTCAATAAATACTTCAAGAGGGCGGGAGAAGTGAGAATAAAATAATTTAAAATAAAATCAAGAAAATTTTAGGATTTCTTTTTTTCAAATGAGTTTTATAAAAAAAATTAAATTAAATAAATAATTATTAGCCGATATGATTTGTAACGACCTGAAGTTTACGGGTATCAAAAAAGTGTATTTTCACGTATCCGTTTTCGTAAAACAGGTTCGTAAATATTTCTAGTAAATATTTACGAAATTAGTTGTGAGGTTAATTAAGTTTTGGTTAGGTAAAATTGTTTAAATTAAGGTTAATTGAGTATAAGGATATAATTGAATAAAGTGTAAAAGTTGGATTATAGAATAGAGAAAAAATCAAGGGACTAAATTAGCAATTAAGACATAGGTGCCAAATGTATGGTATTATAAAATACATGTATAGTAAAAGTATACATACATTTCTATTATATATACGAATTTACTTATTAAATAAGAAATAATAATTATTAAGTTAATATAATATTATATTATTAAAACTAAAATAAAGTAAATAAAAGAAATAAAAAAGGAAAAAGAAGGATAGTTGGAAGTGGAACGAAACAGAGAAGGGAAAGAAAGAAAGAAAAAGAGAAAGAAAAAGAAAGGAAAAATAGAGTTTTAAGGTTCAAAGTTTAGGTGGTAAGTCAAATTAATCCCTTTTTTTTTTTTGAAATTTTGATGTTTTTGGAATCTAAGAATAATATATTATTTGATTTAAGTTGAAATTTTGAAAATTAGTGAAGTTTTAGATATTTTTGAAAGTTAATCAATAATAGTACGTAACATAAGTCAAAAGGTAATATCAGCAAAAAGTTTAAAGTACAATCACACAGAGGCAAAGCCAAGGGGGGTTGGCATGGGCCCCAGCCCTCTAAAATGTAAAATTGCTATTTAAGTCCTTAGAATTTTTAAAAATTTTAAATTAGTAAAGATAAAATTATACTTTGTCCTCTTAAAATTATAAAAAATTAATTTAATCCTTTACAAATTATAAAGATATAAACTATAAAAAATTAAAATTTTATCCACCTCTTAAAAAATTATTATAACTTCGCCCCTGCAATCACATCAAATCAAATATTGCCTCAAGATAACTAGAGACCCTTACATAAAAGACTCAAGTATGCTCTCCCTCAAGGCAATATACTCACCAACATTATCGTTAATCTACTTTTTCACTCTTTTAACTTTTAGTACCTCTATTACCTCCTTTTTAACTTAAGCAACAAGAGCATTTGAAGCATAAGCTCTAGTGCCTCTGTAGTTTACCCTTTATTTTGCAAGCCTTCAACCCTTCCAATCTAGATACATCCAACCCAATCCATAAATAGAGAGTACAAGACTGCATGTCAAAAACATGAGAGAAAATAGTAGAAGCTTCGCTCTAATTCTCACTTTTTAAACTATGATCATAAACGCATCTTAAAACGAACGATTGCAAACATAATGGATACCATTACGATCAAATTCAAATCTATATCGTAACATTATATTATGATGTTGATTAAAATGGTAATTAGGAGTGAAATGGAAATGTGAACATGATAATGGGCGGCAGGCAGCGTATGTCAAATGTTGTCCTAGTGTCTGAATACAATATAACGTCCAATCAAGATTTAATGAAATGTGAGATTTGATCATGGCTGAAATTCCCGACAAGATTGCTGCGCCCAAACGACTGGTATTTGAGCTTACAACAACGAGAATGGTTTATTCTTCCATCCACTACCACAGCCAAAGCATTGGGAACGTATGAGTGGTGATCACTTGGCAACCAATTGGGGGTTTTACCGAATATAATTTTTTTCAATGATTAAAGGGAAAAAAGCGTGGGAAACCATATTTGTGGCTAGAAATAGAGGCGGTCATTCAATGGAATCACAACACTTGGGGTGTAGTATTGCCCTGTGCAAGCTTAGAGGCCAATCTGTGTAAATTGTCTACGGCCTCACTAACAGTAGTACTGAATACTTTGCTTTAAAGATACTTTTCAGGTTTCCCCCTGTTGGCCCATTTCTTTCTTCTTCTTCTTTTATTTCTTTTTAACTTGAAATTTCAAAGTGAATGTGGTCCATTTTTACTTCCTCAATTCACTATCACTCGTTTAGTGTTGATATTCAATCTATTAAGGAAAATGATCATGTGGTGTTAATTTGTAAATTGTGACAATGAGTTAAGCCCAAGTAGAACCTAACAAATTAGAATACATGCATAAACCCTAGGTATGAAATGTAGATAATATATATATTGACATATGTGAGTTTTTATGGGGGGAAAAATTGCAACATAAACTCCTCTGTTTTTATATAATTTTAATGTTGTTTTACAAGCTATATTGTCATAATAAATATCCAATTAATTCAACTTACAATTTTTTGTAAATTTTAAAAATTCTTATTATATTTGTCACTTTTTTACAAATTAAATACAATATTAAAATTGAAATAGATATTTAAAATATAAATAATGTTAGAATAAACTATTTAATGGTCCCAATAATTAAATTTATTTAACAATCTACATTCACTAATTAACAATTAAAATCAAGTTAGAAACTATATATAAAAATAGAATTTCACACAATCTACCATTATAATCTTTATATTTTAAAATCAATTTCTAAATATTATTTATTTAAATTCAGTATAATATCAATTACCATATCTTTAAAATTAAATTTATATATTATTATATTTTTAATTTCGCAACTTCAAAAAAAAAAAAAACTTAACTAAACAAAATACCTAAGCCTAAAAATCAGCTACCCTACGTTCCAATAGTTTCCTAAAAATACTTCATGATCTGAATTATTCCTCCTCAGTGAATACCAGCTATGTGCGCAACCTCAAATAAATGTACTAGTTTTATGGAAAATAATTGTATGAAATAGTGACGTCACGTCATTTGTATCTTTTTTAATAGTTTTATGCCACATTAGTATTTTCATCCAGAACTTTAGCATTTTCATCTTGAAAAAAATCAAATCTAAATTAAAATCCTGAAATTTGGGATAAGAATACTGATGTGACATGAAACTATTGGAAAGTGATAATATTCTTGTTTCATATAATCCTCAAAAACTTTTTTGAATGGGATACAAGTCAAAAGACTTAACAATGTTACATGCTCCTTTCATGTGTCCCCCGCCCAAATGCTTGTGTTTTAAACTAGAAATGTTATTTTTTAGAGGATAATTATGAACCTTAAAAATATTAGTTTTTTATAGATAGTAAAATAAACATTAAGGAAGCCTTGGTCATAAAAAATATATACATTTTAAACATTTTTCAAATTAAGAATTTTAATCCAAAACCCGAATTACCAATACTCACGTGTAAAAAATATTACACGAAATGTCATTTTTGAGGGATAATTATGGACCTCAAAATATTAATCTTTATAAACCGTAAAATAAACATTAAGGAAACCTTGGTCATAAAAGAATATATATTTTTAAACAATTTTCTAGTTAAGAATTTTAATCCAAAACCGAATTAACAATACTCACGTGTAAAAGATATGACTAGAAATGTTATTTTTAGAGGGATAATCATGAATCTAAAAATATTAGTCTTCATATACAGTAAAATGAACATTTAAGAAACCTTGGTCATAAAAAAATATACATTTTTAAACATTTTGAAATTAAGAAATCTTAATTCAAAACCCTAATTAACAATATTCACAATTAAATTTTTACTTGTTTATACTAATATTAAACCAAAGCAACTAACAAATTTGTCAGCCAAATTCCTTTTGTGGAGCAATAGAATTTGGACGTCATAATCCTTTCCCTTATTTAAAAAAGTTAAAGTAGTATTTATATTTACTTTTAAAAAATTCATTTAGTATTTTTGAAGATATTATCTTTAAAGTAGACGAATTAGATACCTTTTTAGTACTAGTTATACAGTGGACGTGTGTTTCAAGTTATGAAAGAAAAATTAGTAAATATTCTCAACTGAGTTCCCCTATTTTACACCCCAGAAGGCAAAAAAGAAAGAGTAACAACTATAAATTATTTTATGTCATCGATATAGGCATGGGGAATCACAGAAAGGGCAAGCAAATAAAAACCCTAAAGGAGAAAATGGTTAACCCAAGCTGAGTTTGTGGCTACAATGGAGTCAGTCATTTTTCCTAGGGGTGACAGCCTCCTTTTTTTGTAGTCAGCCCGATGCCCTTTTATCTTCTATATACTATACTATATAGCAAACAAAGGGATGTGTATGTGTGTGGAATAGCCGAAGATCATCAGCTGAAACGATGTTGGGGCCGGGTGTGTACGTAGGTGTGGGGGGGGGGGGGGTTGAATCGAATAAACTTATCGAAGAAAACAAAAAGTAAAAAAGAACTGATTTAGACATAATGTACCATGAACGGGATGCTGTGGACCGACTTTTATGAAAAAAAAAAAACTAAAGTGGGTTGCACCACCCCTCTTTGAACTTCACTTTACAGTTTTGAGGTTTTAACATTGGGTTTTGCATATTCAGGATCCTCCAATCAAATATCACGGCAGGCTTTAACAACATGTATTATTATAAAAAAGCAGCTAGATTCTATTGATGGTACATAAAGTCTTAAATTAGATACCCCCACACCTTCATGTATAAATAGCACTCGGGTGTTAGCTTGTGTTGATCAGATCAGTAAACCAACAAACCAAAAAAAAAAAAAAACTACACAGTAAGACCAAAAAGCGACATCATGCCTAGAGATAGAGATCCTTTGGTTGTTGGTAGGGTTATAGGAGATGTGTTGGACCCTTTTACAAGGTCTATTTCACTTAGGGTCACTTATGCTACTAGGGATGTTAACAATGGTGTTGAGCTTAAACCATCTCAAGTTGTTAACCAACCAAGGGTTGATATTGGTGGGGATGATCTGAGGACCTTCTACACCTTGGTAACTTACTTTTACATTTTTTTTCTTCTTTATATGCATGGTAATGGAGTGGGGTTTTTTGTTTCTGATTTTTGTTAATGATTACCAGCAGCTTCCCTTATTCACAGTCACATTTTGGTGTAGGTTATGGTGGATCCTGATGCTCCAAGTCCAAGCGACCCAAACCTCAGGGAATACTTGCACTGGTGAGTCTTTATATATATATAGAGAGAGAGAGAGATCCATCATCTATTTTTCCTCCCTTTCTAGCTCTCTGTTTTTGTTGCATACTCAAACACACAAGCAAAGAGAAAGATGAACAGTCACAGTGTGTGTGATTGAATGGAAAAGTAGATGGGAAAAAGTGAAAAAAAAAAAAGTTTTTTAACGTATAAAAATGTTGATCTGAAAGGAAGAAAATTGACAATTTTCCGATTCTAATGTATATAAATTGAAGTTAACTATGCATTTTCTAAAATTTTAATTATTTTCAACTCAGACGAAGCTTATAAAAAGTTTTTTTAATCTATTTTATCATACAATATTTATGCTGTCACATAACATTACTAGCTAGGATTAGAGTGAATTAAAAAAAATGCTAATGAGTTGAGGGTGACAGATGGTTTATAGTTTAGAATTTTTTCTCCTTAATTTTATATTTTTCACTCTTAAGAGCACTGATTGACAGATGGATAAATTCAAGATGTCCTTTATAAATAAGTCTATTTTTTAACTATAAATAATCAGACAAAGAAAAACACGAACCATTTAGTCTAAAATAAATACAAAGTTAGTTGGGACACTATAGATGCTGCCCATCCAACTACTGATGGGATGAAAGGGCAGAATTTGCCACACTATATGGTCTTAGACCAGTAGTTTTTATCCCTTTTATCATGTTTACATTTATAAATATTTTAAATATTCATGATAATAAATTTACTAACAAATTAGAAAGGGATTAATTAAAATTTAGTCATCGAACTTAATAACTTTTCTCATCTTAGTTTGTGAATTTTTTACCCACATTAGTCTTTTAATTTGACAAGTTTTCTCAATTTAGTCACTAAACTTAAATTTTGTTAAATTATAATGATGTAATATTTCAAAATTGTACCAAAATTACTTGTTGATTTTTATTATAAATACTCATAAAAATACTTGTAAAATAAGAACCAAATTAAAAAGTTAATGATATTTTAACCCAATTAGAAATTAAACTTCCTTGATATTCTCTCACTGTCATCTGTCAGACAAAAACAAAAAGAAAAGAAAACAGATTATTCTCGTACCATAGATATGTGATGTGATTGGTCATCCAGTGGTAGTTTTTGGGATATATTGCTACATTGTAGAAAAGGACAAATTGTTTATTAATTTTATTCCCATCAGATAAGACTTTGTAGACAGTCTTTAGTTCATCGGTATATTATACTTTTACTAACCTCAGCATCAATATCTTACTTTTTCAGGTTGGTCACTGATATTCCAGCCACAACTGGTGCAAGCTTTGGTTAGTACTTCCTTTCCACACTTTATTCTTATTATCCTATTACACACACATATATATATACTATATATCGAAGAGGTTTCAAAGATTCATCGGATCATGCATGGCATGGCATGGCATGGCATGTCAGGGCTAAGAAACAACCTTCTTTTTTTTTTTTATGTTTTGTTTCTGATTCAGTTGGGTCCTCGTTAACTAAATTTACAGTGAAATAAATCTCTTTATCTGTGATATATGTAAGACTGAGAAAGGGCTGAGCTTTGAAAAAGCACCCCTCATCTCTCTTCCAAGTAAAAATTATTTAAAATTTTCTCTAAATTATATTTTTTAATTAAAAAATAAAAATAAATTAATATTTAATTTTACTGTTAAAAGCTAATAATTATAAATTAGTATAATGTATATATGGCACACTATATAGAGTCCTCGCGATACTGTCACCTTTTTTAATCTGGTCTTTCACTACACATGTCGTTTTGCTTCATGAAATGAGCCTTGGTAAGTGGTACAGCTTTGTCAAGTGATTGAAGCAGCAGTAGTATTTGTCGACAAATAAATATTGGATACAAAGACGGGACATATATATATTGCTCCTTGTCGACAAGGAGAATACTCTTTTCCTCAAGGTCCACAGTGGGGAACCAAAACCAGCACTATTTACACCACACCCAACGAATACATGCCTTGGCAAATTTTAGTTAAATATTGCACGACAATAGTAGCATGTCCCAAAAAAAATATCTTAGCTGTCACAAAATATCTCTCAATAAAGTTTGTTGGGTGTGCTGACTAAGACTTTGTTCGGTTTACATTAATATTATTGTCACATGGATTCGAGGGTATTGAAATGTGTTTATATTTTTATTTAAGAGTCGAAGAGAGACTATGATAATTCTAGGTATTTATATCAAAAAAGCTTATTGAAATGTTTTATTTTATGTTATTTATATGTAAATGTATATAATGTATGGTGATGGTGTAGGTCAAGAGGTGGTCTGCTATGAGAGCCCACGACCAACGGTCGGTATCCATCGTTTCGTGTTCGTGTTGTTTCGGCAACTTGGAAGGCAAACGGTGTACGCTCCAGGGTGGCGCCAAAACTTCAACACTAGGGACTTTGCTGAGCTTTACAACCTCGGGTTGCCAGTGGCCGCGGTTTACTTTAACTGCCAGAGGGAGAGTGGATCCGGTGGGCGTAGGACATGAAATAAATAATATTGTTGTTGTTGGTCATGTTTGATTTCCAGAACAATTTATTATGATGAATACGCACAGCTACTTAGAAGACAAAAGAACGTACAACGTTACTACAGTAATTAATATTGTATTGTATGGGTGGCTACGTAAACGTACTTTAGTACATTGTGTGTTATCAATAAAGAAAATGTGATTTACACTTTATAAAAACACCTTTCATAAAAGTATATCCTATATGTTTATAAGATATAATTTCGATTTAAAGGTCCAATCATGTTGGATTCCGAATTTATAAAGACATTATTTATTCATTACTTTTTCCATAGTGGCACGTTACATCCCTCTCACTTCCATTCATTCAACAAAAATTTTATATTATATATTGATAAGTGTAGGATGGGTAAATCAACTACTTTAATTTTTTATGAAAAAATGAATAAATTAATTCATGTACAGTAGATCAATGAGTAAAAGAACCTTTGCACAGGGCAAAGTCAAGGGGTTGGCATGGGTCCCGAACTCACCCAAAATGTAAAATTGCTATTTAGACTTTTAAAATTTTTTTAAAAATTTTAAATTAGTAAAGATAAAATTACACTTTGACCCCCTAAAATTATAAAAATTCGATTTAATCATTTACAAATTATAAAGATATAAACTATAAAAAATTAAAATTTCATCCGACTCCCCTTAAAAAATTGTTCTGGCTCCGCCCCTGCCCTTGCATTAAAATTTGGTGTTTATATATAAATTATTGTAGGGCACAATTTTAGCCCGGGCCCATACCAGAAACAAAAAAGCCAAATTAAATAGTCCACAATCCAAAAATTATAGCAAGCCCACTAAGCCCAAACCCAAACAGACCCAGACCCAAACACTAACCTAGCCCATAGCCTAAAAGGGAAACCCTAACAGCCCTCGTGTCAGTAGCCTCCGAGCGAACTCCAGTATTTGACAGTAATGCTTGACCAAATTTGGGTCTCGTCGAGCAGTGTTTCGAGACCACAAATTCGACGAGTAAAATTCTATTTTATTATATTTTATAGTCTACAATTTTACGAAAAGATTTTGTAAAAATTTCGTTCAAAAATTTTGACGTTTGAGCACTCAATTTAGTCAAAAGGACTAAATTGTAAAAAGTACAAAAGTTGAGTTATATATATTAGAGGTGTCAAATTGCTATGAGTTTTAAATTGGAGACCCTTAAAAGGAATTAGACCATTTAATAACTTGATGGACAAAATGGGCATGAATAGGACAAAAGTGAAAGAAAAGTCTTAAGGGTATTTTAGTCATTTAGTGTTTTAAATGAATAAAAGACAAAATACAAGAAAAAATCTGCTCATCTTCTTCAAGTTGCTGCCAAAATTTCTAGACTCCATGGCTAAGGGTTTCAAGCTTTTCAAGCTTCATAACTCGAAAAATGAGATTTGGACCTAGAACGGAGGAAAATTAAAAATCGGAAAGTTGGTAAAATGACCGTTTTGGTATCGAGGTAAGTTCATATGTTTAATAAGCATTTAATTATGCATATTCGAATGAAAAATTGATATTTTGGCCATAAATACTATAGTATTGAGTTTGGATATAATGATTAATGTTCGATAATAATTCGATATTGGAAAGAGAACTTGTATAATTTATATGTTAGACCATATTTTGTATTATGGCTTTGTATGATAACAAGAAAGTATTGACTAGCATAGTTTGATGAGAATAAGTTAAGTTGATGATGTGATGAGATTTAGAATGTAAGTATGTAAGTTTGTATGTAAATAATGTATCGTTTTTACTTACGTTTTCATATTTTGATAAATGGTATGAATTGTGGCTGAATATTTGATGTAATTGACAAAGTATAGACAAGTGAGAAATTTCCCGGTTGAACCTTAGGAATAAAAATGGATACGAGTGACATGTTCACTAGAAACCTATGTGAAATCTAAGTGAAATAAGTGATCCAGTCTTTGGTCAAATGCGTTCTAGGTTGGTGAGTTATCCGGCATGTGTTACGGATACTCGACGACTTGTGTGAGCAGACGAGTAGTTACGTATGACCGACAACTTGTGTGAGAAGACCAGATTGTGATTATGTGAACTGGTGCTGGTCTTATAAGTTCTACCGTTGGTGGGTAATCCGCATGTGTTGCGGATTCTGACGACTTGTGTGAGCAAAGACCTTGAATAGTTACGTATGATCGATGACTTGTGTGAGCGAGACCATGAATATGAATAGCTCGAGAACGAGCCTATGTGTGATAACTGATATGAAGTAGCTTTGGCTACAAGTGTGGCACTATGTGCAATATTCCGATGTATCCGTTAATATTCCAATGAGTTCAACGGGAAATTGACTAAGTGAAAATACAATGTGGCTATGTAACGACTAAGTGTAATTGAATATGATTATGTGATGAATAAGTGCAAGTATATGCGTGTAAAATTATGAGCAATGTGTTCGATATGTGATCGAACTTTGGTAAGATTGATACGGAGTAAGTGTTCCAATGAAAGTTACTATAAAGAAAACATGAAAGAATGAAATTTAGAAATAAAACAGTTTTGGACAGTAGCAGTAGAGTAACTTTGAAAAATCACCAAAGATGGTAGAAATGGAATTAGTAGTTGAGTGAGATATGAAATTAAATCTTATTGAGTCTATTTTCATATGAAATAAATAGGGAATGCAAAGAAATTCTGTATTTTGAGATATTTATATTTTGTGAGACTAGTTCAGAGTAATTTCGAGATCCCCTGTTCTGACTTGAAAAAATCATTAAAAATTGTACAAAAATAATTTTGGGACATAATTTATATATTTAGATTCCTTAATGAGTCTAGTTTCAAATGAAAGAAATTATAACATCATTTAAATTCTGTACAAGGAGAAAATTGATTCGTAGTGAAAAGTGGTCAGAATAGTCAAACAGTGAAACAAGGGAAATTTTAATGAATAAACTGTACTAATTGGATTAGCCAAAAATTCTGGAAATTTTATGGTATGAAGATATATGAGTCTAGTTTCAGGAAAAATTAGCGGTTTTAAATTCGGAGCTCTGTAGCTCAAGAAATAAATAATTTAGTGACAGAGATTCAAGCAGACAGATTAATGTGAACATGAGTAATAATGTATAAGCATGTGATTTAACATTTGTATCAAATTGAGAACTTGTTGTGAGGATTTGGCATGTTGAGGCTTTGATAAGGCTACAAATGAGTAAGTTGGGAAAGTAAGAACTTAGCATTATTTATGCAAGTTATGACAGCTTAGTAATAAGCTAAATTCATTGCTAATGCTTATTATTATTACATGTGAACTTACTAAGCTTTATAAGCTTACGCCCTTTTCTTTCCCATGTTACAGAGTCCTACTAAACAAGCTCGGGTTTGAGGTCGTTGGAGATCGCTTCACACTATCAAGCTATCTATAGGTATCTTTATTTATAAATGATTTAAGTTATGGCATGTATAGGGGCTTGACTAAGTCATTTTGTATATGTGTTAATTAATTTGACCAAATGTATTGTTAAGTCTGGTAATGCCTCGTACTTGGTTCCGGCATAGGATACGGGTAGGGGTGTTACATGACGCCCTCCGCATTGTGCGCCACTGAGCCACGCCTCCGCCACGTTGCTGTATCTGCGAAAAAGAAGGAAAAGCACAACAAAATGTAACAGAGACTCTCAAGTTTTTATTTTCCTTTTCTTAAGTTCGACTATAAAAAGGCCGAAATAAATCTGTAAAGGGGTGGGATTTTTCCTTTTTTACGAAGAAATGGGCAATATACACTGTAAAAAAAATAGAATCCATACGGAATCAAAACGAATCGAAAGGTTTTTTTTTTCCTCTTATTTTTCCCTTTTGAATTTGTTTACTCATTTTTTCCCTCTTCGTTTTTTAAAAAAAACCCACATATATATAAAATAGATTTACAAAAAAAAGGGGGAAAATTTTACCTTTTGGGGTTTCTGGCCACCATGTACGGTGGCTGGCGGCAGCGGCGGCAGTGGTGTCACGGTGGTCCGACGACTGGACACTGGCCGGCGTTCGATCAAAAGGTAGGGGAGAGAAAAGGGTTTGAGAGAGTTTTTTGAAATTTTTGGGAAGAGAAAGGCTGAGAATGAATTTTTTTAAAGGAAATTTGGGTTTTATAATCTAGTAAAACGATGCCGTTTTGGGTGTTGGGTCCAGAGGCCAAAACGATGTCGTTTTGGGCCTCTGACCTGTGACCCAACCCGCTCTAGGAGGAAGATCCGCTTGTTTTTATGCTGGTGGGACAATTGTAATTTTAGTCCTTCGCATTTTCTTCCTTTTAAATCGAGTTTATATTATTCCCAATTTTGCCCAATAATTTTTTCTTTGTTTCAATTTGATCTGCGTTCGAACTGCACTGTAACACCCTAACCCGTATCCGTTGCCGAGTTCGAGTTTGAGGTATTACACGACCAAACACGAATCTATATATACCTTTGTAAATAACTACAAGCAATTTCATGCCATTCTATTTTAGCAAGCATATCAATCCCATTCAAATTCAAAGGCACACTAAAATATCATGGATAATTTCATGAGTAATTTCTAACAAATCATCAACCATTTTGATGTTCAATAGTGAAGGCCGAATAGGCCTATGATAGTTATTATTTCAATGCAATTATATAGCTAACATTTCATTCAAGCTTATAACATTTTTTTTTTAAAAGACACCTCTAATAACATACATTTCTTCTTTCATTATCAACAATACACTATAACTCTCATTCCTCATAGCCGAATGTACCCTAGCATTTAACACAATTAACTTAAATTCCATTTGCTCAAAAAAAAAATTAACTTAAATTCCCAAACCAACCTATAGCACCTGCATACGTTTATACATACAATAAAAAAAATCAATTTCGTTAATATCCCATGTACCGTGTCCATTATCAAATACTTACAATTATGTTTACACATAGATATATATATGTTCTATCAAAGTATTAAAATTCTAATATACTTATCACAAATTTCATACCTAGCTAAGTATTAATATCGAGACATTCAAGCATAACACCTATATTACTTTACTCACAACAAAACAGCCCAACATGGCAAATTAACCATTTTCGTATGGCATCTTTACAATTTCACATTCGTTCCATTTAAAATAAAACATTTCCATACATAATTCAGCCTATACATGCCATGGACATTGGATTCAAAAACAACAAAATACCAAAAGAGGTGATAATGTGATTGACTTCGACGATGATCCCCGAGCTTGAGCTTCAACTTCAAAATCTAATGAACAATGCATAGAACACACCAAGTAAGCTATCATACATAGCTTAGTAAGTTTAAGCAAATAGTATTCATTAAGGATTTAAACACATTTTCATTCAAATTTCTGAATCCTACACTCTTGATAAAAACTATACCAATCATCACAACCATTTAGAGATGAAACTATATCCACATCATCTACTTATAATAACTTTTCTATACCATACTCGCATAAAAGTAATTTACTAACATACTAGTAATATACTTACCAAATTTCCTACTTACAATTTAATCTACCAAAAGTCTCAAATAAATAGATATAATATTCATACCTCCAGATTACTTACCCATCCAAATTAACCGTTCGTGCCTCACAGGTGATAATACATTAGTATAATTTCTAAATACATAACATCTTTAACAACAACAAATTCTTTAACAAACCTTATACTTACATACTTGTTAATAGAACTTAGTAGCGTATCGCTCACATAGAGCCGTCACTTTGATATTTCTCGTAATGTATTGCTCACATGGAGCCGTTACTTTAATATTTCTCGTAACGTATCGCTCACATAGAGCTGTTACTTTAATATTTCTCGTAACGTATCGCTCACATAGAGCCGTTACTGAGTCATTTCGCACACATAGTGCTAACCTATCGTAACGCTCACATAGAGCTGTTCATCATAGAGATTCAATTACCAAATCATTAAACATCACATACAATTTCACAACTTCAATTTGCACACCCAATAATATCACTTAATTCTTCTTTACTATTTACCAAAATATTCAGCCTTATACTTGTAGAGTCATGATAGTATAATTAATCAATAATATTCATTAATCCATACTTTCTACTTGTCTACAAATCAATCCATAATGTTCATTTATTCCAAATACATACGCCTACCACAATTACGGCATTATAACATTTAATCTATCCCAACCGTCCGAACCATTCATATATTTTATTTGCATCCATACACATTCACATGATACACTCACATCTAGCTAATTCATACATGATCAATCCATTTCATTCGATTCTATCAAGAACGTACATATAGACGTAGATATGTACATATGTGAAATAAACTTCTTGTCACAATTATACTTAAACATGTAATTGATATCTCATATTCGACTAAGAACATAATTTGGAGACATTCATACTATTAAGATATGTATATACTTATGCAAGCACATAGAGTAATTTCACATTATTTAAATTGCTTAGGGACTTACTTGGAATTCAATGAATTTGTATTTCTCGGCTATTCGTTCACTTTGGCCTTCCCACGATCTATCTCCTTTTCTCTTTGATCCCGGTCTAAGAAAATATCAAGTAACCTTTATTCAAAACATTTTTCAATTAATTCTACTCAATTCAATTCAACCTCAAAATTTATACAATCATTTAAATTTTACCCTTACAAGTTCACACCCTATTCGATTAAGTCCCAAATCTATCATTCACAAATCAATTATATAAGTATGGTCAAAATTAGATTTTCCCCAAGACCGAATGCCCTATATTATTATAACAATTCTTGCAATTCAATTTTAGACATAATTTCATCTCTCATAGCTACGATTAGAACATTCCCATTCATTAATAACAAATTTGTTTAATAGCAATTTACCCCTTCCTAATTCGGTTTCCTTGCAAATTTAATTCCTAAACAAATTCACTAAATATTCATAAAACTTGGACTAATTCCTCTTAAATGCCGAACCTTATACCTCCCTTCCTAGGTTCACAAAGCCATTCATTCAAGCAATTTAGCTTCCAACCGATTGTTTCCCAAAATATTCAAGCCATAATACATACCCATTTTCCTATTTAACATGCTAATATGCCAACCATAACCAACATTTCTTCATCGAACATGAATAAGTCATAGTACTAGATCATGGCCGAATCTAGGGGGAGCTTTAAGCTCAAATTTTGCACATGAATTTGATAGTATATAAGATTACCAACACAACCATGCAAAATCATCAAAAAATGGAGCTTGATACCTCACCTTAGAGACACATGCAAGGTCCGGCCATGAAGGTTTAAAAAAATGGCTTCTTGTTCTCTTCTTGTTTCGTGAGAGAAAGATGAAGATGATGGAGGAGAAAATGAATTAAAAATGTATTTTCCCTTTTTCTTTATTCACATAAAATATTTAATCTATATTCCACTATCATAATTTTATTATATTTAATATTATTCATCGTCATTACCGTCCACTACTATAATTTTTGGACAATTTGACATGCAAATCCCCTTGTTCATGTCACATTTAAATTTTGTCCCTCTCAATCTATTAAAAGTCACTCTTAAATTTTTATCTATTCGGTCCTTTCTCTAAATTCAAACATATCAACCATATATTCCATACAATTCAACAACACACATATTATGTATGTAATTATGTATATATATATTACGAGATTTTCTAAGCCGGATTCGTGGTCCTGAAACCACCGTTTCGACTAGGGTCGTAGTTGGGCTGTTACATGCACCGTTTCAGATGGTGGGGTTATTTACCGTTTTGGTCCCTCCACGTTGCGCGTGCATCACAATTTGGTCCTTTTACCTTCATTCATTCTTGATATTGCCTCAAACTCCTGTTTTAAATTCAATTTAGTCCCTATTTTACTTTGTTTTCAAATTAATTATTTTTTCTTTTTTTTTAAATATTTATTATTCTACCTACTGTTTAATATTACCATTGCTATTATTGTTTTATGTTTTCCTGTTACTTTATCATTATTATTATATTCCTTTGTATTATTATTATTATTTATTTACTACTACTATTATTTTATTATTATAATCGTATTTCTTATATCTCTAATATTATTATTATCGTTTCGTTATTCTTAATACTATGGTTTATTTAAATTTTTTTACTATATATGTACATACTATTATTATATCTATTACTATTATTTTATTATTATCCTATTAATTTCAATATTGTCACTATTATTTCATCATTAATATTATTCTTATTTTTCCTATCACTTTCATTATTATATTATTATTATTACTTTTATTATTACCACTTTTTACTATTATTACTATAACTATATTTTTTATCAACAGATATTCTTATTATCTTTATTATTATTATTATTATATTATATATTTTTTACTATTATTTGTTTATTAATATATTCCATCATTATTATTGCAAATTTTTTATTATGATTTATTTATTTTGATTTCTATCGTTTCACGAGATCGAGGATTTTGAATTATACTTTAATGTATTTTATTTTTGTTTGTATTTACCTTTTTACCCAAACTCATAAAAAGGTTTTTAAACAAGGCAATGTTTCATGTTTGGAAGTTCGAGGAATCGTGCCCAATCGTGTTGGGTTTCGATTTTTCGTTCGTCCAAATGACTAAATATCCTTTAGAGATTTTGACCGTGTTTTCTTAAATAAGGCAATATTTCATGTTTGAAAATTCGAGGGATCGTGCCCAATCGTGCTGGGTTTCGATTTTTAGTTTGGCCGAATAGTGGAATACCATTTTAAAATTGTAATGCATGAATTTTGGAAATCACGAAATGAGCTTGGTATCGAGGGCTTGAAACATCGTGTCCTAACGTGCTGGATGTGGTATTTTATCTTTTAGAACAAGAGAATTTCGATATCCAATTCGAATTATCCAAACATTTTCTAAAGGATTCGTCTTTTAAAATATTTTCCAATTTTCGACTTTAGGGCATTAATCAATCAATAAGGTACTAATTTTGGGCGTTGCGAGGGTGCTAATCCTTCCTCGTGCGTAACCAACTCCCGGACCCATTTTCTTAAAATTCATAGACCAAAGGTTTTATAAGGTGACCCAATCACACTTCAAAAAAGATTGGTGGCGACTCCGTTTTCCTTTTTAAAGTCGGCCCATTTGCAAAACAAAAAATGGTTTCGACAGCTTGGCGACTCCACTAGGGACCATAAGAGAGTCAAGCCGTAAATTGATTAATTTCTGTCCTTTTGACGAAAGATGAAAATCAAATTTGAAAATTATGTTTCTTTTTTTGCATTTTTTTGGGCCATTTAGTTGGTTGTGATTTGAGTGTCTAGGGTACTCCGGCATCATATTGCATGACCGTTGTGGTCACACCTTTTAAGTGGGAGTGAGAAACTATGCCTTCGTGAGGTTTTCACCTCCGCATGGGCTAGTGGACTGCTTCCGGGATACATCCGTACCTATGTCTTCATGAGGTTTTCACCTCCGGATGGCCATAGGGAAATGTATTCCCCTGAACTGAACTCAATCCATATGAGCCTATAATGGGTGAGGATTGAGGAATCTGCTGGTTCAGGTACCTTTTCTTTAGAACCAAACCACATATAGTGAACCCTAGGAGCCCACTTTAGGTAGAACTATGTTGAACCCTAGTATTTATATGGATAGGTGTTTGATTTTTACCATCTGCATATGACACTAACGTGCTTTCTTTTGTTTATGACTACATTGCATTTCATCATCATAGAAAGGAGGTGTTGATTCATATTCGATTGCTAAATAGAAGAGTTTGTCATAAGAAAATGGATTTCTTGATAAAGTGGGTTATAATACGTTCGTCCAAATATAGTCCAAGTGAACACAACGAGAAAAGATTGATTGTATATGACTTTGCCTCATTGCCCGGGGATTCAAGCCAACAAGGATTATTCGAGAGCCATCACATCTCCATTTTCTTAAAGAAGCTTATGAGCATCGTGGAGGACAAGTGAGTGAAGAGTTACGGCTGGATCAAGCAACAAGGAGCTAGAAGAGGCATCTATTGAGAAAGTTCATGGGGACACGACCATAACATCCGGATACAAAGAAAAAGATTAGTGTCTTCACCTAGACTATGAGGACAAAATTGTATATGTAATCCGTTTTATGTAAAGAGATTTATTTTCTAGAAAAGTTCTTTTAATGGAATTGAGTTTGGAATCAACGCCTCTCTTTCTTTTTGCATTCATTCCTTTGCATTGCATTTCATGCATTTGCATTACATCGCATCATATGCATTAAATATCATGAAAGAACCCTATTAACTAGAGATCGTATTATAGTTACCCTGGAACTTTGCTACTACACTCGAAGAAAAACGAAAGCTATGGATCAAAGGATAGAAAAGTTAGAGCAGATGCAGAAGGAAATGCAAGACCAACTGCAAACTCAGATGCAAGAAAAGTTGGCTAAGATCCAACAGGACATGAGGGATCAAATGTTGGAATCCTAGAGAAGTATGATAGGCCAGTTAACACAGTTGTTGATTGGAGGGCCTGGTAAAGGAAAGAGCCCTATGGTCGATACTGGAGATGATAATGAAGATTCTGCTTATCTTCTAGGCTTGGCCTCGGTAAATTCCCAGATACAACCACCAAAAGTGTCCGTCAGCGTCAAACCCCAGTATCAATCCGGTACCTCAGCACCGATAAACCTCCCGACAGGTTCGAGCTCTAACCTTGGAGATAATTTGGGGTCCCCAATTTCGATGATGCAGCAGAAGGAGAAAAAGCAAAGGCGGAGCTCCCAAAGGAGTTTAAGGATTGATGCAAATGGTTGGAGGAGAAGTTCAAAGCATTGGAAAGCGCTGATTACCAATACAAAGTGGATGCTAAAAATTGAGTCTGGTCCCAGATCTGGTACTCCCTCTAAAGTTTAAGATGCCAGAGTTTGAAAAATACAACGGGACCAGTTGCCTTGAGGCCCATATTACAATATTCTTTCGGAGAATGGCAGGTCATGTCAGCAACAACTAGTTGTTGATCCACTGTTTCTAGGATAGTCTAACTGGAGCCGCGGCTAAATGGTACAATCAGTTGAGTCGTACTCAAGTCAAATCATGAAAGGATTTAGCACAGATCTTCATGAAGCATTATGGCCATATGACCGATATAATGCCTGATAGGATCACGTTACAAAACATGGATGGATTTGATGCAAGAGATCCATCTGGTGACTGAATAAACCTGGCCGGTGGAGGCAACGTTCCATCTAGAAATCCCATCAAGTCATAACCACGAAGAATAAGACGTACCTATTGTTGCCACTGATTGAATGTCCCTACCTCGAGCTTCACCATATCATGCCGAAAAAATGAGTTGATAATCTTTTCGCCATTAAACACTGTACATCCGCCTTCAACAGAGGCCGAATCAGGAGAATGCGTGTTAGCCATTCACCTAGGATCACAAGGTGACTGATACCATGAAAGAATTTAGGTAACGCTAAATACTAGCTCAGATTGAAAATAATATCTCTGTTTATTGAATGAATACTTGGCTTCCTCTGTACAATTGAAGCTATATTTATAGACTTTAAGATAGTTAACAAATTAAAAAACTGCTCACCAGCAGACTGTTAGCTAATATAACAACTTGTAGCAACTTAACAGATTACTCTTAACAGTACGTAACAAAGATGTTAGAAAGTACAAGTAGTCATAGTGAGTACGACGAGTTTAACATACTAAAACCATTTACCGCTCAACCGGCTAGTTCGGACAAAATGAGATAATCCATGTTAACGTTGCTGTAAACTAATCCGTATGCCATGCTGTAGTGTTCTGAATAGTATACAACACGAGATTGGATGTACATCTCATTGGGTTTCCTCAATATCTCTTGGATAAATATAAGTTTGCCATGAGTGGTGGATATGGCGGATAATGTGCAGCAGTAAACAACGGGGAGTAGAGAGGTTTTGAGATTGCCACAGCTATACTAACCATGGTTTTTGGATTGTTGTTGGCTAATGAAATGCCTATGGTGGCTGTGATGACCTATCGGGTTGATGGACTAGGTGGAAGTTGTGGAGGGGAATGTGTCATTATGATGGTAGAGGTTAGGGATTGGCTTCTTGAGGGTGGGGATGACTGATGACGCAAAGACTGATAGGCATGATGCTGGTGATGGATTTTATGTAAGATCAATTGGAGATTTGGGTGCGCTCCCGCAAACGTAACTTGGTTACGATGTTTCCGAATGTTCCAACATCCACCCATGAATTGTTTCTTAATGCGTTGGATCACCTCAAGTAAAATTTTAAATCCTACGGATTAATCGATATTAATTTTCAATGCAACGTGTTCTTCGTTATCCTTATACCTTGAGTTGCACCGAGTGTGAACTCAAACAACAAGAACTAAGCACAAAAAAAATTAATGATGTAATTACTTTTAGTAGGAAAGTAATTTATCTTAATAGAAATTGATATATATCGTAATTTCAAAAAAAAAAAAAAGAATTTATTCTTAGATAATAAATTTCCAAATTTTTTGCTAGAATAACTATGTATGTCAATTGATGCCATTTATTTATAAGGACAGATACAATAATCATTGTTGAATAAACCCTTGCAAAATAATATTATTTAAATAGAAATCACACTCCTACTCTAATTAGAGTAGGGGTGGGCGGCACATCCTAGTAAATAATACTAGGGTTGTCGGCTCTTTCTTCTTCTATGAGGGAAATTGTGTCTCTCATGTATTAAATCTAATTATATGTGCTTTTTGGATTTTTGACTGAGCACTTTATAATTCAATCCAACCCACTACTTATTTTCTATTTCTCAAAATAAATATTATTAATTAAATTAATTAAATTAATTTTTCAATTAAAAATTTTCTCAACCCAATTTTAATTCCACTAAGATCATGAAAACTTTAACATAAAGGAACCTATGAGGAATATGTTGAATAAATATATTTAATTTCCGTATTCAACATATTCATAATGATTGGTTAATTTTATCCATTTTCAAACTTCAATTATTTAATTATAAGTAATTAAATAATAATTCAAAAAATCTCAAATTAATTCTCAAGTCATTTTTGTGCTTTGTGAGAAAACACATCCATTTTTGAATGCAATTCATTTATCTTATTTCATCATTTCCGTTCAATTCTATCCATTTGATTCTATATGTAATTCATTTATGCTTTCAATGAACTAGCAGAGGGACCGATTGGATAGATATATAATTAGGGCTTAAATAATTTATAATTAAGTTTTAACTTTTCGCATATTAATTATAAACTTATTTAGTTTCGAAGTCATTATGAAAGTTATTTAATAAGAGCTTGTCAAATGACCTTGTCATAAGTGTGTTACCTTTATAGGATATCCTTAATATCTCTGGAATGAATCCATTCTCCCAATATGATCCTATTTTATTTCATAGTAACTTTTACATCTTCCTTAATGAGAAATAGATTGCATGAATTACTATTTCTGATAAATGCATTTTCTCGAGAAGGTAAAATATGATTTATGATTACTTTAATTACTTTATATTATTATTTAATTGGATTAATAAATTAAATAATTAATTTCAAAGTAAAAATTAGCTTATATAGTTATCATTGTTTATTTTATTCAATACTTAGATAAGTATGTGATCTGCCACAATTCATGGTGGCAAATTGAGCTCTTTTCATCACTTAATGAGCTTGATGCAAAGCAAAGGCGGAGCTCCCAAAGGAGTTTGAGGATTGATACAAATGGTTGGAGGAGAAGTTCAAAGCATTGGAAAGCGCTGATTACCAATACGAAGTGGATGCTAAGAAATTGGGTTTGGTCCCAGACCTGGTACTCCCTCCAAAGTTGAAGTAGAAGATATCAATTCCTTTTACACATTGGAATCTTTAAAAGAGGTCTATGGGATCATATGGATGTTGGTCCCTATTTTGACTCTTGTATTGGGAATCACAATAGGTGTACTAGTAATTGTATGGTTAGAAAGAGAAATATCTGCGAGGAATACAACAACGTATTGGGCACGAATCTGCTGGGTCCTCTGGGCATTCTTCAAGCGCTAGCAGATGGAACAAAGCGCTTTTCAAAGAAAATATTCTTCCATCTAGAGGCAATACTCGTTTATTTAGTATTGGATGGCTATAGCGATCATATCAATTTTACTAAGTTTTGATAATTCCTTTTAGCTCTCGCCTTATTTTAGCCGATCTCAATATCGGTATTTTTTATGGATTGCCATTTCAAGTATTGCTCCGTTGGACTTCTTATGTCGGGATACGGATCAAATAATAAATATTCCTTTTAGGTGGTCTGCGATCTTTGCTCAATCGATTAGTTATGGCGGGTCATGTCAGCAACAACCAGTTGTTGATCCACTGTTTTCAGGATAGTCTGACTGGAGTCGCGGCTAAATAGTACAATCAGTTGAGTCGTACTCAAGTCAAATTGTGGAAGGATTTAGAATAGGCCTTCATGAAGCATTATGGCCATGTGACCGATATAGCGCTGACAGGATCACGTTACAAAACATGAAGAAAAATTCGGGTGAAAGTTTTAGGAAATATGCCCAAAGGTGGAGAGAAGTCGCTACACAGGTTCAACCACCACTGCTAGAGAAAGAAACAACCATGCTCTTCATTAATACCCTGAAAACACCTTTTATCAATCATATGTTAGGCAGCGCCACTAAGAGTTTCGCCGACATAGTAATGTTTGGTAAAATGATAGAGAACGCGATAAGGTGTGGAAAATAGAAGCTGGAGAAAGCACGAAAAAATCAGCTCTAAAGAAAAGGGAGAATGAAGTAAGTAATGTGAGCTCGAGCTATTCAAAACCCGTTACTGTCAGTCAACCAAGAGCGGTAGCCGCAGGCCAGTAAGCCTCACCCAGGCAGGAGCCCAACAGGAGGCAGAATACTGAGAAATTCCAGTTTACGCCCATACCAATGACGTATAGGGAGTTGTACAAAAATCTGTTCGATGCGCATGTTGTAGCCCCTTTCTACTTGAAACCGTTGCAACCCCCATATCCTAAGTGGTATGACACAAATGCTCAGTGTGAATACCATGCAGGAATAATAGGGCACTCGATAAAAAACTGCACCTCATTCAAAAGGTTAGTCGAAAGGCTTAGTGAAGCGGGTGTTATGAAATTCAACGATGCACCTGATGTGGGAAATCCGTTACCTAGTCATACGGATAAAGGGGTAAACGCGATAGTCGAGAACATAGGGAGGAGAATAAAATGGAATGTTACTGAAGTAAGAGCCCCATTGAGAGAGGTTTGGAAGGAAATGCAGGAAAGAGGTTTAGTTCCGCAAGGGTTGGGGAGCAAATCCCGGGATGCAAGGAACTACTGTGAGTTCCATGATAAACCGTAAAAGTAACATATTTTAATCCCACATTTAGCATACTTTTGAATGATTTATCCCTTGATTTATGTAAAAAGGTGCTCTTAATCCTTTCTTTTCATGTTTTATATTCAGGAAAGCACTGGAGGATGGAAAGAAAGAGAAACGGGCCTAAAACGGATTAAATTGGCCCAAAGTGGAAATCGACACGTCTTGGGCCCAAGACCACACGGTCGTGCCTCATTAAATTACTAAAACATGGCCTGATCCCAATTCACACGGCCGTGTCTCATTAAAGAAATCCGAACACGGCTAGACCACGACTCACACGAGCGTGTGACATGGCCGTGTCCTTGTCATGGCAAAGAGCAATTTCAATTAGAAAAGGATACTTATGGCCAAAGAAATGCATTCCAAGAGCCTATATAAACACCCTAAGTGTAACCTGAAAGGGGGCGGTTAACTAGGCCAAGGAGCCAAGCCGAAAAGGTCAGATTTGTGGGAATCACTAGAAGATAGCTAGTTGATCCATCTCAAGAAGCCAGAATTCTACTCAAGACGGTGGATCTCTCCTTTAATTCCTTCAGGGAGTTTTAGGGATTTCTTATATTTTGTTTTATCTTTTCTTCTGAGATGTTTTCTTTTAGACACTTCAGTTACCTAAAGGGGATGAAACCTAAGACGGATCTTGTTATTGTTTTCTGAACTATATGACAAATATTTGATTTGTTCTTAATTATGTGTGCTTAATTCTTGTGTTAATATTTCGGGATATTGATTCAAGTTGATGTGCTTAGGTGGTGGAGCAAAAGTCCCTGTCTAAGAGTAGATCTAGCATAATTAAGCGGAGTTGATCGCGCGCCTAGAGATAGGGTGACAAGATTTTGCCAGATTAGGGTGAAACCTAATATGAGAGTCCATAGATCGAGTTAATGCGATTCTAGAAGTTTTAATTAGAAAGAAATTTCAATTAATCAACCTAGGGTTAGATGTTATTCGCCTCGAGAAAGGGTTATTCGCCTACGGATCAAGTCAAGAAAGGGTTTAATATAAATTAAGGGGAATCCTACGGATCAAGTCAAGTGAATAAACTTCACTTATTTTAGGCGGTTCTTGTAGTTCCTTTGGGTTAGATAACAAGTGAAGTCTAGGTGGATTCTTCCTAAGGGTATCGTCTTAATCAACGGATATGCATGAAAATGGAAAGTTTTGGAAACTTGAACCTTGAACAGAACATTTCTGGAAACTTGAACAATTCATTTTCTTTTTGTCTTTGTGTCTTTAGCTTGAAATAGTTAGTTAAATTTGAAGGATTAAACCAACAACTTCACTTATTTTAGGCTAGATAATCACTTAAAAGCCAAAAGTTAGTATTTGTACTTGTAGTTCCTTTGGGTTTGACAAAACCCTTTTCTTTTGAATCTGTGACTCTAGGCAAGGAAGCAATCGATTAAAGGCATCAAGGTAAGGTTAAGCTATTCAATTTCCTTTCTTTTCTATTTGCCGAAAGGTACCTTGAACAATTAATTCTTGTTCTTCTAATTCTTTTGATCAAGATCTAAGAAATAACCCTCTTTATGTCTCTTGGCGAATATAAGCTATATTTTGGGAATCTCATCTGTCTAGATCTACTAACCAAATCAATGGATTTAATGGTTAGCCGATTTCAAGGAGAAGAACACAAATCTTGGATTTGATCACCAATCAAATCGATAGGTGCACTTGTCTCAATCGAAGGTGTTGACTTGGTCTCACTAACGAATATGGTGACTATGGTCACAACATTTTGAATATGGTAACTTGTCATAGTTAGTTTGAACATGTATGCACGATTTGTTGAATGTTAGTCTTGTGTGACTCACCCGTTGTGGGAAATATTTTGGTGTTCGATCATGAACTATTTATCTAAACCTAAAAAAAAAAACTATTTTGTCACCCTAATAAAGATTTCATACCGGATATAAATTTAAAACTCGTCTCAAACCATCCACCGGTCTAGGAATGGTTTCGGTGGGAGCTTGGTATTTAAGCGATCATGACTGACTCACCTCCTCTCACACGAATCCTGCTGGTGCGTAGCTTTGGTTCACCTTGACCAAAAGGGCTCGGTTATAGGCTAAACATAATGACTAAAACCCGAAAGGGAACTAGCCATGTTTAAAAAAAAAAGAAGAGAGAACAAAACAACAAACCCTAGTTTTTCAAATTTTTTAAACTTTCTTTTAAATCTGAGAAAATTATTTCTACAACATTTTACGAAAAACTCACGATTTTCAAAATTACAAAAATGCCCTGGTGGTAAAATTACCAAAAATGCCCTTAGTTATAAAATGTTCAACTATTCAACAACTTTACCAAAATTTCATTACTTTATAAACATTCAAAAACCTTAATTTGTAAAATATCAAAATACTTTGATTTTGGAAAATTACAAAATTGCCCCTAACTTACAAAATTACCAAAAATGACCCTAATTTCTAAAATTTTGCAACATCCCATTTTGAAGGAACAATTTTCGAAAAGAACCCTCAAAGTTTTACAACTTTTGAAATACCCCTAATTTATTAAATTTATAAATTTACTCTGATTTGGGGGAAAAAACACATTACCAAAATACCCCTGAGGTCAAAAATTACCAAAATACCCCAGATTTCAAAATTTTTCCAAATTACCCCGAGACTTTGAAATTTTCAAATTAATTTTGACAAAACACCAAGGAACGTTTTCTTACGAAAAATTACGAAAATGCCTGTGGGACAAAATTACGAAAATACCCAGGTAGTGGAAAACAACAACAATGAAAACTAGCGTTTCTCCGAATGAGCGAAAGTTCATACTTGTTTGATGGATGAATGAATGAATGGAAAAGGCTGTATGTTTGTATGAATCTGAAAGAACCACTCTTAAATCCCTTTTCATAAAACTCCTTCATTTGGTAAATAAGTGGAACAATGACTAATCCATAAAATTTCTTAATCGGATCTCGACGCTAGAAAATGAGCTCTAGAGGGCGTGGTCGCAGTGGTCGAGGTAGAGGAAGGATGACCAGTGTCGAACCCGTTAGATCGGGTCAAGGCTCGGACAATGAAATGCCACCGCCACCCCATTTATTAATGTTGAAGCGGCGAGCTCGAGACGAGGAAGATCTTGTGTCGCAGTACGTCTACGAGTTTTGGAATTGGTGGTGGTGCGGAGGAAATTCAGAAATCGAAAGTCAGACTGAACGGCTCAGAGCTAATGGAGTGGAAATGTTACGAGGAGTATCTAATGTGGCACCAGTCTGGTGAGTCTTGGTTGGAAGCAACAGGCGTATCATGGATGAGCTCAATCGACTCGGAGGAAAAGTTGAAAGGGATGGTGGCATTGTTACGCGATGAAGCGTATCGATGGTGGTTAGCTGTCGGGATGGTACCACGGTGAAAGTTTGACACAGGAGTATGTTAGAGAGGCATTTCAAAAGAAGTATGGGAACCGGTATCTGGATGAACAAAGGAAGGCTTTTCTAGGGTTGGTACAAGGGAGTAAGTCATGTCGAGAATATGAAGCGAAATTTCGAGGTTGAGCCGCTATGCTCGAGGGTAGTGGCAATCGAGCATGAACGCCGTGTCCGTTTGAGGACGGATGAGGGACGATCTGAGATCGTTGATAGCACCGCATCGGGGCGAGAATTCTCGATTTGGTGGAAAAGGCCAAGGTGGCGGGGATTAAGGACGCTACTAAGCGCATAGTAGATAGGAATAAGGCCAAAAGAGGATTTGGGCCATCTGGAAAGAGTCACAAGAGGCTAGGGTTGACGGGACCCGAAATCAACAATTGGTACGGTGGTGATGTCGCCCTTGTGAGCATTGTGGGAAGAAGCACATGGGAGAGTGTTGGAGAAAGGCGGGAGGATGTTTCAAGTGTGGGTCCAAGGACCATATGTTTAAGATTGTCCCAAGCAACTGAGACGAGAGCAAATGCGCGATTCGAATGCTAGCTGACTGGTAGAGGCGCATGACCTCAGCGGGTCGTGGTTCGAATAACCGAGGTAGTGGTCTTGGCAGAGGCCATGGAACACGTGGTCGAGGTACTACTAATGCCGATGCAAGGCAATCGGGTTTGGTTTATCTGATTCGCCGGAGGAAGATGGTGGCGCACCGGATGTAATAACCAGACGTTTTTATTTTGACAAACCCCATTTTGCTCACGATTGATGTGGGCTCGACCCATTCCTATGTTGCAAGTAGTGTAGTGGAAACAATAGGCCTAGACTACGAACTTTCGATGATGAGATGATTCTAGTAAGCCCATTAGGCCAAGCTAGTGGTAGACAAGATCTTTGAGTGTACCCTAGAGATTGAGGAGTGAACTTTGGGCGATTTAATGGAGTTACCCTTGAGAATTTGAACTTATACTCGGAATGGATTGGCTAGTAGAACACCGAGCCGTGTTGGATTGTGCGGCTAAACGTATGGAACTAAGAACCCCGAAGGATGAAGTGGTTGTAATGATCGGAGAAAGGAGGAACTACTTGTCTAACGTAGTTTCAGCACTGAAGGCTGAGAAGATGGTTAATAAAGGTTGCAAGGCATTCCTAGCCTTTGTAAGTGCGATAGGTGGGAAGGAGGAAGGTATTAATGGAGTTAGGACGGTAAGGGACTTCATGGATGTATTTCCAGAGGAATTACCGGGAATACCCCCAGATAGAGAGGTGGAATTTGGGATAGATTTGCTACCGAGAACAGCTCCTGTATCAATCGCTCCATACCGAATGGTGCCAAAGGAGTTAGTGGAGCTCAAGGCTCAAATCCAAGAACTGTTGGATCATGGGTTCATCCGACCCAGTGTGTCTCCGTGGGGAGCACCGGTCTTATTTGTGAAGAAGAAGGACGAAACTATGCGTATGTGCATAGACTACCGTCAGTTGAATAAGCTGACCATTAAGAACAAGTATCCTTTGCCAAGGATCGATGACTTGTTCGATCAGCTGAAGGGGGCCGCAGTATTTTCAAAGATCGACTTAAGGTCGGGATATTATCAGTTGAAGGTGAAGGAGGCTGACATCCATAAGACCGCCTTTAGGACAAGATACGACCATTTTGAGTTCGTGATGATGCCATTTGGGTTGACGAACGCTCCAGTCGTGTTTATGGACATGATGAATCGGGTTTTCCAACCCTACTTGGATAGGTTCGTCGTTGTGTTCATCGACGATATTTTGTGTACTCGAAGTCGGATGAGGAGCATGATGAGCATCTCCGAGTTGTGTTGGAAGTGTTAAGGAGAAGAAGCTTTATGCCAAATTCGAAAGTGCGAATTTTGGCTTAAGGAGGTGGCATTCCTAGGACATGTGGTATCCATGAAGGAATAAGAGTGGATCCTAGGAAGATCGAGCGGTGTTGGATTGGAAACTACCTAGGTCCGTGGCTGAAATTGAAGTTTCCTAGGCTTGGCAGGCTATTACAGAAGGTTTGTGGAAGGATTCTCGTCATTAGCCGCGCCTTTAACAAAGTTGCTAAGGAAGTGTAGAACACCTACTTGTTGGACCGAGTTAGGAGAATGCCGAGTTTTGGGTCCAGAATTAGTGGCAGAAACTGAAGAGAAGGTTGAGTTAATACGGGCACGGTTGAAGGAAGCCTCTGATAGGCAGAAGTCGTACGCAGACCTTAAGCGGAAGGAGATCGAGTTTGAAGTGGGAGACCAAGTGTTCCTAAAAGTCTCACCTTGAAAGAAGGTAATGAGGTTTGGCCGCAAAGGGAAGCTAAGCCCAAGATTTATAGGGCCCTATCGAGTACTGAAGCGAGTTGGGCCAGTGGCATACCAATTAGAGTTGCCATCAGAATTGAAGCAGATGCACGACGTGTTCCATGTATCCATGCTACGTCGCTACAGATTGGACCCATCTCATGTGGTACCTGTTGAAGAAGTGGAGCTAAGGCCAGACTTATCCTATGAGGAAGAACCGATTGATTTTGGGCGAGATGTGAAACTACTACGAAGGAAGGCAGTGCCTCTAGTCAAAGTGTTATGGCGCAATCATGGATCGGAAGAAGCTTGTGGGAGTCGAGAAGAGACCATCGACAAGAATACCCTCAACTATTTTAGTTAGGAAATTTCGGGACAAAATTTTGTTTAAGGGGGTAGAAGCGTAACATCTTGAAAAGGGCCTATGCATTTTCGGTTTAGTTGTATGAAATGACAAGTTTAAGCACTAAGAATAAATTTTGATATTTTGGAAACACGGAAATGCATGAAAATGGAAACACGAACATTTTGGAAACTTGAACATTTTGGAAACTTGAACATTTTGGAAACTTGAACATTTAGAAACTTGAACATTTTGAAACTGAACATTTTGGAAATGAACCAAAATGGAAACACAACATTTTGGAAACTTGAACATGTAGGAAAAATGGCACGTTCTGAGCCGATCGAAAATTTTAGGAAACTTAGAAATGATCGAGAAATGTCAAATTTTAAAGTTCAAAATAGGAAATAAGGGCAAGAGGGCCTTAAAAGAAAAAGTTGGAGAATTTTGACACACAAACAGGCTTGGAAAAGTGGCCTGAAGATGTCATTTAGGGCTTAGAGAAATGGCACCATATGCAAGAGAAATGGGCCTGGGTTCGAGTCACTTGGAAAGCAAATAATGAAGGTTTTAATTTTGCTTCCGGAAAATTTGAGGTGGACGGCACCTATTTCTAGAAAGGGAGGAGTTTTATTTACATTAATACTTGATAAATTAAGTGATAAATAAGGATTTTCTTTTAATAAGATAATTGAGGAGATAAGTGATGGATTAAACACTTTTATTTTAAATAAAAGAGACAATATTATCACTTATGAGGAGTAGTGGCCAAGTAAGGGACTCTCCTATTGATAATTTCGGCTAAAGGGGAGAGTTAAAGGATTTTTCTCATCATTTTCCTATGTGTGCGAAATTCCTAGCCCTATTTCTCTCTGCCGAAATCTTTACTAAGCAAAGACTCCATCTTTTCTTCTCTTCTCCTTTGTCATTGTTAAGCCAAAACCCTTTTCTTTTGATCCCTGTTAAATCTCCATAGCCGAATCTCTGTGACTCTAGGCAAGGAAGCAATCGATTAAAGGCATCAAGGTAAGGTTAAGCTATTCAATTTCCTTTCTTTTCTATTTGCCGAAAGTGAATGGCCTAATCCCTATTCTTGTTCATGGCCGAATCTACAAGGATCTCTCAGGTTTCTACAATTACCAAATATAAAGATCAAGGATCTAAGGTAAGAACAATTAATTCTTGTTCTTCTAATTCTTTTGATCAAGATCTAAGAAATAACCCTCTTTATGTCTCTTGGCCGAATATCAAAGGAAGAGTTTGGGATTTCAGATTCAAGGAATTTAAGGTGAGGCACATTCGGCCAAAGGCAAAACTTTATTTATTAAAGTTAGATCAGATCTAACATATGGATTTTAGGAATTTCGACATCACTAAAGGAGCAAGGAAATCGATTTTGGGAATCTCATCATAAGGTAAGTGGTTATAATCGGCCAAGGTTCTCTCTTAAATGTCTAGATCTATTTGTTTTAACCAGAGACTAACCAAATCAATGGATTTAATGGTTAGCCAATTTCAAGGGAGAAGAATACAAATCTTCGGGATTTGATCACCAATCAAATCGGCAAACAAGGTAAGTACTAGTAATACCATTCCTAGTAGGATTTGGTTTTAAAAGCGAAAAGGCTATTAATGTGTTTTTGTATGATGGGCGAATATAGGATCTAAAGTTAGATCGGGATTTTGGGATCTCAAAGAGTCTATTAAGCGAATCGGTGTGTACCCATACTAACCTTCAATCGTTATATGGCAAATATTAATTATATGATTATACATAAGAATGTGAATATGGCTAAGTACCCTAATGTGGTACAAAAAGTACTCAGCACGTTTCCTACTACGATAGGATTATGAAATATGTTACTTTATAACATGTGAATATATATATATGAATGTGGAAATAAGTATGTTGTGCATGATATAAAATTTATGGGGCATTCGAGATCTATGTGAAAGGGAAGAAGGTGTTGACTTGGTCTCACTGTGAATATGGTGACTACGGTCACAACACTTTGAATATGGTAACTCGGTTACATTACGAATTTGGTAACCGGTTACATTATTTGAATATGGTGTCTAATGACACAAATTATATGGGCGATGAGCACGTCATTGCAGCCGATCGCCTTCGATGGTGTGTAGCAGATGGAGGGTTGACTTAGTAGTCCCACGGTGTGACTGGCGGATCTGGTGGTGTGTAGCGGATGGACCATTAGGCTTGGGTTTGGGTTGCATCATCATTTATTTTATATGAATATGAATTTGATATGAACATGTATGCGATTTGTTGAATGTTAGTCTTGTGTGCACATTGAGTCTGTTGACTCACCCGTTGCTAGGGAAATATTTTCGGTGATGAGCATAAAGGATTTGATGGGACGGTAGAACTGGAGGTGGCCAAGTTTCATTTGGAGATTTTATTTGGATTTTATTATTTTCTTTTTGGTTTTACTTGATGTAATAAGGCCATAAGGCCCAGTGGATTTTTCTTATTTTGCTTTACTTAAACTATTATGTTACGAACTATTTATGACTTAAGTTAAAGTGATATATTTTTTATAAACCTAAAAAAAAAAAACTATTTTGTCACCCTAATAAAGATTGGATTTTCAAATAGATTAAATGGGTTCCCATTCTGAGCCCAATCCACAACAACATTTTTTTCGAAAATTTACAAATTTTCTCTAAGTAACGAAAATACTTGAAACCGGTTTACTTAAGGAACATACCAGATCCGGTTCAGGCTCGTGGGCCGGGTGTGGGGTGTTTCACACACGATCAAGTTTTTGGCGCCGTTGCCGGGGAACTAAAATATTAAGAAAACTTAATTTTTATTACTTTAGCCATTTTTTTTATTTTCCGCAATTTACTTTTATTTTTAGTCTTGCTAAATTTTCTTTCTTTTCCTAGCAGGTACCTCTAGTTTATGACTAGAAGGAACCCGAAGGGACCCGAAGGGACCACTAGTATACAACAGTGATATTGAAGCTACTGCTCGCTGGAATCGAGGAGAAATTAGGCGAACCCTAAATTACACAGAAGAAAAGTGTAACGACCTCAAAAGTATGGATATCGAACAATGAGTTATCGAGTCTTCGTTTTTAGTAAACGGACTCATAAAATATTTATTAAAAATATTTATAAAGTTAGTTATGTGTTTAATCAAGTTTTAATTAAGTGAATTTAGCTTAATTAAGAGCAACTAGTAAAAAAGACTAAATTGAAATAGGAGTAAAAGTTGAATTATAGATTAAAAGAAATTATAAATGCCCAAAATGGCAATTAAACCATTTTGTATAGTTGAGGCGGTTGTAACGTAGAAAAATCTGAGATTTTTATATTATTATATAATAAAGATATTTTATGTTTTAATTATAATATATTATAATTATATTGTTATATATATATATATATATATATATGCGTGTGTGTGTGTGTGTGTGTTAAAAAGGGAAAGAAAAAGAAAGAAGAACAGAAAAGAAACAGAGAGCAAGACGAAAACAGGGGAAGAAAAAGGGAAAGGAAGAAAATAAAAGGAGAAACTAGGGATTTGAAGCTTTAAGCTTTAAAAGGTAAGTCAATTAGCACTTTCTCTTAATTTTGATGTTTTAGAAACTTTTAAACAAAGTTTTGTTGAAATTAAGTAAAAGCCATGGAAGTTCTTAGGTTTCAAACATAGTTCATGTTGGATAAATTGTTGAATTAGGGATAAAATTGAATAAATTCTAAGTTAGAATTGAAGAAGGATTAAATTGTAAAAAAGCTATAAACTTTGAGTTTTACGGATTAAGTTGAAATAAATTCAAATTTATGAAAATATGATAAAAATTGGATAGTTAAATGTGAGTTTGGCAAGAAATTGAGGAGTAAAAGGTATGAATTGAGAAAGAAAAATATAGGCTTAGTTAAGATTAAATTGCAAAATAAGCCATAAGGAAACAGTTTGGACAGCAGCAGTAGACTGGCTCTGAAAAATCACTAAAACTCGTAGAAGTGTAATTAGAAGTTGAGTAAGATATGAAATTAAAGGTTATTGAGTCTATTTTCATATGAAAGAAACAGAGAAAGCAAAGAAATTCTGTATTTTGAGATATTTATATTTTTGTGAGACTGGTTCAGATTGATTTCGAGATCTCCTGTTCTAAATTTAGAAAATCATTAAAAATTGTAAAAAAATAATTAGAGGATATAATTTATATGGTTAGATTCCTTAAGGAGTCTATTTTTAGAAGAAACAAACTAGAACATCATTTTAATTCTGTACAAAAAGATAATTAAATTTTAGCAAAGAGTGGTCAGAACTGTCAGACAACAGAATAGGGGTGATTTTAAAGAATAAACTGTACTTATTGGCTAAATAAAAATTATGAAAAATGGCACGAAGATATTGAGTCTAGGAATCTTAATTTGGAATTCTATAACTCAAGATATAGATAATTTAGTGACAATGACTCAGGTAGACAACCTTGAATGAACTTATAAGTAAATAATAAAATTGTGTGTAAGGAATGTGGAGTAAAGAGGAAGAGTAGGGAATCGAATAAAATTCAATTATTTATTGAGATTTAATGTTGTAATTAATAATGTAAATCATTATTATTTCCGTAGCAAACAAGGAATTCGAGACATTGAGCAAGGAAGGAAAAGAGAAAAACAAATGAGAAGTAAAAACGAGAAATTCAGGTTAGTATTACTATAATTCAAATTTGATTATTTGCTAAATTTTAAATTAATATATGTATATATGATAAACAAATTGAAGTAAGTATCAAGAATGAATTAAGTGATAACTATGTATTGGAATTGACTTTATTATTAGTAATTGTTGAATTTTGAATAATAAGTTTAGTAAATAGAAATAAGGTTAATATTGATATTGAATTAGATAAAACTGAATTAAATTGTGAATTGAATGAAATTGAAATAAAGTTTGAATATGTATGAGCATATGATGATATATTGATTAGAAAGTGGAAAATGCATTGAATTGATGATATATATATATATATATATATAAATGAATGGAATGGAAATGTGAAAAGTGATTTGAAATTGAATCAAATTGAATTGAATGTGATTATTTGAAATGTACATGGATTGAAAGTATGAGGAAGTGATTGAGTTGAAATGTGACTTGAAGTGAATTTATGTGACTTTGTGAATTTGTTATTGTGATTGAACTGAATCCGAATGATTATGATCAATTGAAAGTGAAAGTGATATGGATATGTGATTTCGATACCCTATTAACTAGTCGGGCTAGGGTGAATATAGTTGGCATGCCATAGGATTGGAAGAGTTCAGGGATACTTCGACCTCGAGTCGATGAGACATTAGGTGTCACTATTTTACTTCGGATAGATTCGATGAGGTATTGGGTACCACTTTACTTCGGCTAGGCCGATGAGACACTGGGTGTCACTATATTGCTTCGAACTATCCGATGAGGCACTGGGTGCCAATCTGGTGTGTTTGGTTGGATCCGTGTATCCGCCAAAGTCCGATTCAAGTTAATAGGGGTAAGTAAGTAAAATGATAAATTCTGAATAAATGTGATTAAGCTATTGAAAGAAATAAGAAAGTGAATTTATGAAATAAAATATGAAATGAGAATTGTGATATGAAATTGAATGCATGAACCAAAGGTTCATGAAATGTTCAAAAATAAATTGTGAATTGAAATATTATATAAGATGGAGAAATGAAACTAAAGTTCACAGTTTTGCTTGAAATGATATAAATAATATAAGAAGTTAATTGAAAAGAATAATATAATTGAATTATATATATTTTGAGTGTGAATTTGATGTGAGAAAATGAAATTGAGATATGAGATTTAGAATATGGACCAAAGGTGTATGAAATAAATAAAATTTAAAGCAAAGATGTAATAAATAAACTAGTGAAATTGTTATTGTTGAGATATGACTTTAGTAAATTCAAATTGCAATAGAATTAATATTGAATCATGAATAAAAATTTAGTGAATTGCAAATGATATGAAATGAACTAATGGAATGAAATGTGGAAAATAATAATGATAATAAAATTCTATGAAAATTGGATAGTGAAATAATGTATAAATCTAATTAAATACAAGCCTTGAAATAATGTTTATTATATTAGATGATTTAATTTAAAGAATAAAATAACTATTAAGTAATTGTATCCTAAATTGAATGTATATAAGTTATTATATAATTTGAATTATGGTAATACCACTGAGTATACCCTTACTCGTGTGACGGTTGTTTCGTCATGAGTTAATTGAAAGTCGATTGTCGGTCTAGCATCGAGTAATCCCGACCTCATAGAGAATTTTGAATAATGTACTCTTCTTTGATAATGGTGGCATGTACCTAGGTAATGAATAGGTTGAGTATATGTGCCTTATAATTTAGAAAAAATTTAAAATGTTTGAAAATGTTCTAAGTATTGAATTAGTCCCGAACCATTCCTATCGAAGGTTCATATAAGGGACTATAAGATTATTTTATATTATGATTGATAATAATTGTGTATTAATTGTAAAGTTATCTGATTGATCTGGTAGCACTCCGTAACCCTAATCCGATGATAGATTGGGGTTAAAGGTATTACAAAGAGCGAGAAGGCAGATCCAATTCTACTGAAGGGATGGAAGAGAATAATCCACCACCACAAGATGTGGCAGAAAACAATGCTCCACGTACTATGTATGATTATGCTAAACCTCATTTAACAGGAGCAGAATCGAGTATTGTTAGGCCTGCTATAGCTGCTAATAATTTTGAATTAAAGCCTAACACTATACAAATGATTCAACAATTTGTTCAATTTGATGGTTTGCAGGATGAAGACCCGAATACCCATATAGCTAATTTTTTAGAGTTCTGTGATACCTTCAAAATAAATGGCATTTCTGATAATGCCATACGTCTTTGGTTATTTCCCTTTTCATTAAGGAATAAAGCCAAGCAGTGGTTGAACTCGTTACCACGAGGTTCAATCACCACATGGGATCAAATGACTAAAAATTTTTATTAAAATATTTCCCATCGGCCAAAGCGGCTAAATTTCGGAATAATATCTCTTCTTTTGTGCAGATGGATTTAAAGACATTATACGACGCATGGGAGAGATACAAGGATCTTTTGAGAAGGTGTCGCACCATGGTTTACCCTAATGGCTCCAAGTCTAAACTTTCTATAACGTTGTAAACCCCTCAACAAGGCAATTAATTGATTCAACAGCCGGTGGAACCCTAAATGATAAATCGTAAAAGTAACATATTTTAACCCCATATTTAGTATGCTTTTGGATGATTTAGCCCTTTATTTATGTAAAAAGGTGCTTTTAATCCTTTCTTTTCATGTTTATACTCTGAAAGCACCCGATGATGAAAAGAACGAGAAAGCGGGCTTAAAAAGGCCAATTTGGGCCAAAGAGGAAATCGACACGGCACGGACTTTAAGCCACACAGGTGTGCCTCGTCAAATTACTTCACATGGCCATGCCACGATTTAAACACCGTACGCCAATCTCTGAGAATCGAGACACGGCACGAAGGCGATTTACATAGGCGTGTACCATGGCCGTGCCTGCCATGGAAAGAGCAATTTCACTCGAATTTGGATGCTTGGAGGCAAAGAAACACATTCCTAAGTCTACTTAAACATCTTAGGAGGAATTCTACTTGAATTAGGATACTTAGGAGCCAAGTAAAGCATCTCAAAGCCTATATAAACACCCAAGGTAGCAACTAAAAAGAGTTCGGTAGAAGCCAAAATAGGGGTCGAAGTTTTAGGTAGAAGTTTTCTGCCAGAGCTTTTATTCAGGGAATTACTCGAAGATAGTCGGTTGGTCCATCTCTAGAAGCTAGAATTCTACTCAAGACAGAGGATCTCCTCTTCAATTCCTTCAGGGGTTTTTAGAGATTTCTTATGTTTTGTTTTATCTTTTCTCTTGAGATGTTTTCTTATTTTGTTATGAACTAAACCCTTCAGATACCTGAAAGGGATGAAACCTATGATGGATTTTGTTATTTGATTTCTAAATTATATGATAAGTACTTAGTTTGTTCTTAATTATGTTGCTTAATTTAATCGATGTGCTTAGGTGGAGGAGGAATAGACCACCAAGAGTAGATCTAGCATAATTAAGCGGAGTTGATCGCACGCTTTGTAGATAGGGTGACGAGATTTTTCCGGATTAGGGTGAAACCTAATATGAGAGTCAATTGATCGATTTATTGCTTCCTTAGGGGGTTATTATAAGAGAACTAGAGTTCCACTAATTAACCTAAGGTTAGACGTTATTCACCTCGAGAGAGGGTTTAATATAGGTTAGGGAGTCTCACGGATCAAGCTAAGTGAAGAAGTCATATGAATTAAAAGTTAGATAACAAGAGAAGTCATAGGTGGATTCTTCCTGAAGGTATCGTCTAAAATCAACTGATTTTTCCAGTCTTTTCCCAAAGTTTCATTCTTTTGTCTTTGCATCTAGTTTAGTTTTTTCATTAGTTTTAGATTAATAAACCAATCAGTCCATATTTTAGGCTAAATAATAGAAAGAAAGTGAGTAGTAGTACTTTTAGATTCCTTTGGGTTCGATAAAATAATCTTGTCTAAACTATACTATTGTTCGATAGGTGCACTTGCCTCAATTATTGTCATAGTTAGTCTACAGGTTTGATCATTCTTTATAAATATTAAAACTCGACTGTTTGACATGATCACTGAACAAAAGAACTCTTGAAGTAGCCTACGAGTTTATTGAAGAGATGTCACTGAATAATTATCAGTGGCAGGTTACAAGGCAAAACCAACAAAATCAGCCGGAGTTTTCAATCTCGACGCAGTAATCATGCTATCAACGCAGGTAGAGATGATGAATAAAAAGCTTGATAGTTTGTGTTTTTCACAGGTGCATCCAGTAATGCTATGCGATGCAAGTGGAGCTGTGGCAAATCCTAAGTACCCATGCTATCAACTGGGCACAGAAAGCAAACAGATGAACTATATAGGTAATAATTTTAGATCTAATAATAACCGTTATAGTAATATTTATAATCCAGGTTGGAGGAACCACCCAAATTTTTCATAGGGAGGTCAAGGAAATCAAGGAAATCAAAGACAACAACCTCCTCAATATTTCCAAAATCAGCCCTATCCACAGGAAAAGAGGCCGAACCTCGAAGAGATGTTGACAAAATTCATGGTAGCCACAGATACACGTCTCAAAAAAACTGAGACAACGCTCAATAATCAACAAGCATCGATCAAAGCGATCGAGAACCAAGTCGGGGAACTTACTAAGTCAGTTGGACAACTTGCAAAGTTAATTTTCGAACGACCGCAAGGGCGTCTACCAAGCAACACTAAGATTAACCCAAAGGAGCAAATCCAAGCCATCACAGCTCATGATAATATAGGGTTAGATGAACTCAATTCAATACAAGAAAATGAGGTAGAAGAAGGTAAAGTTGAGGTAACACAAGAAAAGCCAAAACCGGTATCCCGAAGCAATGAAGAGGGACGATACAGAAGAATAGTTTGGTAAGTTTCTTAAACTTTTAAAGAAATTACATATTAATTTAGCTCTTCTTGAAGCTCTTTCACAGATGCCAGATTCGAGGAAATTTTTAAAACAACTCTTGATGAACAAGCGTAAGTTAGACGATGAGCCACATGTGAAATTAAATGCAGTATGCTTAGCAGTGTTACACAATAGACTACCGCGAAAGCTAAAAGATCCAGGGAGTTTTACAATTCCATGTTTAATTGGTAGTTTAACTGTTGATAATGCTTTAGCTTATTTAGGGGCAAATATAAATGTCATACCTTATAAAATGTTTAAACAGCTAGATCTAAGGAAACCCAAACAAACTAGGATGAGTATTCAATTAGCTGATAAAACTGTTAGAATTCATAGGGGTATTATCGAAGACGTTCTTGTAAAAATTGATAAATTCATTTTCCCAGTAGATTTTGTTGTCTTAGACATGATGAGGATAATTTGATTCCCTTAATTTAGGAAGACCCTTTTTAGCAACCGCTAGAACAAAAATTGATGTGGGTACATGATCGTTGTTTTGTCGAGTTTTAAAATTTATAATGAATGAGATCAAACCTGGAAACTAACTCGACAACGATTAAAGCCAAGTGTACCTATCGAACAGAAGTATAGCTTAGGCAAGACCAGATTGTCGAACCCAAAGGAACTAAAAGTACTAATACTAACTTTCTTTTTATTATTTAGTCTAAAATAAGTGAAGTTGCTTTAATCTAAATTAAAAACAACTAAACTAAAGATGCAAAGACAAAAAGAACGAATTGGGAAATAACTTGAAGAGAAACTCAGTTGATCATGATGATACCCTCAGGAAGAATCCGCCTAGACTTCACTTGTCATTTAACACTGAACTATGCGATTTATTCACTTAGTTTGATCCGTAAGACTCCCTAATGTATATTAAACCCTCTCTCGAGGCGAATAACATCTAACCCTAGGTTAATTAACGAAAATCTCTTTCTCGAATAATAACCCCCTAGAATAGCAGTAAATCGATCTGTGGACTCCCATATTAGGCTTCACCCTAATCCGAAAAAATCTCGTCACCCTATCTCTAGGCGTGCGATCAACTCCGCTTAATTATGCTAGATCAACTTCTTAAGCAGGGTCTATTCCTCCTCCACCTAAGCACATCAGATTTGGATTAAGCATGCATAATTAAGAACAAACTAAGTATTTATCATATAATTCAGAAAACAATAACAAGATTCATCTAGGTTTCATCCCCTTCAAGTATCTGATTGGTTTAGTTCATAATGAGTAAAGAAAACATCTCAAGTGAAAAGATAAAACAAAACATAAGAAATCCTTAAAACCCCCTGAAGGAATTGAAGGAGAAATTCGTCGTCTTGAGTAGAATTCTAGCTCCTTGAGATGGATTAGTGGCTATCTTTGAGTAACTCCTACAAATCTGACCTTCTGGCTTGGCTCGTTGGCCTAGCTAACCGCCTCCTTTAGGATACACTTAGGGTGTTTATATAGTCTTTTGGAATGCTTTACTTGGTCCCTAAGTTTCCTAATTCAAATATACTTCCTACTCGGTGTTTGAATAAGCTTTGGAATGTGTTTCTTTACCTCAAAGTATCCAAATCCGAGTACAATTCCTCTTTTCCACGATAGGGGCACGGCCATGGTACTCGCCCGTGTAAATCGACTTCAGGTCGTGTTTCGATTCTGTTGTTTGAGGCATGACCGCATAAATCGTGGTCCAGGCCGTGTGAAGTAAATTGATGAGGCGGTACGTATGGTTTGAAGTCCGGTAGTGTCGATTTCCTCTTTGGCCCAAATTGGCCCGTTTAAGCTCGTTTCTTGTTCTTTTGCCTCGAGTGCTTTCGAGTAAAAACATAAAAGAAAGGATTAAAAGCACCTTTTACATAAATCAAGGGCTAAATCATCCAAAAGCATACTAAATGTGGGCCTAAAATATATTACTTTTATGGTTTATCAGTACAGGAGAACTCATACTTCGTGTAGGTAACGAATCAATCAGTCTACAAGCTCTTGACTCGGCTAGGACAATGAATGATAAAGGTGAGAAAGTAAATTCAGTTGAAAATCAATTTGTTCAAACTTAACCACAGGAAACACCACAAGGCTACAAACTTGAGCCGAATCATGAATCATGAACCCCATACCAAAAAAGAAGAATTACATAAAGAACGAAGCCTTAAGATCAACAAATTAGAAGAGTTGATGACATACTTTAAAGAAGAATCGGAACCAATCGAAGTAAAACCAAATGAGTCCCTAGAAGAGCTCATAGGAACATTAAACCACTTTAAAATAGGAGACCAGGTACTATTAGATAAAGAAAATCCTCGCATCATCACGTCAGACCTAAAAGCAAATGAAGAAATCCCTCTTGAGGTACATAATATCTTCCTATACTGAATAGTCGAGGTAAGCAATCAAACATTCAACAATTTTAAGGTAAACGCTTCTCGACTTAAACTCTTCCATGAAAATAAAACTGACAGCATGAGGAAAGATGTTCAAACTTTCAAACAACCATAATCATACAAGAAAAAGAAAGTCTAGCTTAAGACTTTAAATTGAGCGCTTCTCGGGAGGCAACCCGAGCACTAACCATATCTCAAATTCACAATTATTTTTCTTTTCTTTTCTTTTCTTCTTTCTGAACACCTAGTTGTAAACTAACCAAAAGCGCAGAATCTCCGTACTGACAGAATCTCCATACTGACAATGGCAAAAGAGGTACAAGTCAGAGAGAATCAAATCTTCGAGTCATGGACTCCAACCACCACCCCACGGACACCGAAAAATGCCGCGGCCGTGGACGACACTAAATTATCACCAACGGGCATGGCAATCTGTAAAACAGGGTAGGTGAACCAACACGCCTAGACACACGACCGTTTACCCTCTTTGCTTCTCGAATATTGGCCAGGTCCTTCGTTGGAGCAACACCTTGGTTTATAGAATGAAGTAATTTTTGGAAGTTGAGATTCTTTTTCTCCGAGCTTTGGTTGAATTAAGAATTGGATGAAGTAGAACGCCTTCAGTAAGCTTGATTGAAAGTATTCATCATGGTCGAATGCGCCAAAAACGGATGATACAAGCTTATGAAAAAAGGTTCACCCAAGAGAATTTCATGATAGTAAAAAAGATCCTTCTCATGTAAAAGGGAACTTCAGAGAAAAGTGGGTTCCGAATTGGGAAAGGCCTTTGTTGTAAGAAAAGTCTTTTTTTTGGAGGAGCGTTGGTGTTAGCCAAGATAGACAATAAGAGTCAGCCAAATCAAATTAATGTGAACTCAGTCAAGAAGTACTTCACTTACGAAGGAAAATGGGTCAAGGCGAAAACCGCAAAGGGCTCTTTGAGGCTTTCAAAAAAAAACCATAGAGGCCAAGGTGAAAATCCGCAAAGGGCACTTTGAGACCAAAGGGGATTTGAGTTGAAAACCCAAAAAGGGCGGCTCAAATTTTGATCGAAAGTGGGGCATACAGTGGTCTTGCTACGCTTGATTTAACAGTGATGAAGTATGTTACGTCTTGGGGCATCGATAAAGTACTCTGGATCTCCTAAACACATATTGAGCTTAAAATGGTCCTCAAGAAGTTTGAACAGAGAAGCTTAGGCTATGATATCTGGGGCACCAATTCCATCCTTACTCATTTTTGTACCTTAGCAAATTTGCTTCCTTTGCTCAATCCACTCTTTATAGATTTTGTCCCAAAAATTTCAATTTTATTCATCTCTATAATCATTGTCAAGCATTGTATATTGAAATAATGATTAATGAACTAATAATGCTTTCACAAAAGAAGTTTCGCATATTACTCTGAAAGTCTCTAAATAATGCAAGAATCTGAAACAGGACAATTATTTAGAACTCACCAAGCTTAAAAGGCTAGGAATGCTTGAGATAAGAATCTAAACAGTAACGACATCTTCAGATTCTCTGTTGGAAGTTTAACTGAATGAGGAAATATACGTCAGGGATATCACCTTAACAAATGACGAGTAATGATAGCCCAAAAGTTAAAAAATCGAATCATTCTCATTTTGCATTCATTCATAATAATTGGTTAAGAGCATCCTAATCATTTGGCATAAGCATAAACCCCATGAAATCAATTCTACATGTAGGTTCCCTAGAGGACAATGTAGCAAAATTGATTGGAGTTCTGATTAGCGAGATCTTATCTCTCTCGAAAGGGAGTAGAGAAGATCGAAAGCGATAGCTTTAACCCCCAAGCGATGAGGGTAACAGGCTGAAAATAGCAATCTTATCTTCACTGAGCAGGAGTGGAGTAGATCGAAAACAACAAGTCTTATCTCCATGTATTGGCAATGGAGTAGACTGAAGATAGCAGATCTTATCCCCACTGAGCAGGAGTGGATCAGATCGAAGACAAAAAGTCTTATCTCTATGTATCGGCAATAGAGTAGATTGAAGATAGCAGATCTTATCTCCAATGAGCAGGAGTGGAGCAGATCGAAAACAGCAAGTCTTATCTCTATGTATCAAAAATAGAGCAGGCTGAAGATAGCAGATCTTATCTCCCTTTGGCGGGGAGTGGAAGCGAGATCCAAGGCAGCAAGTATTATCTCCATGTATTGGCAATAGAGCAGACTGAAAGATTGCAGATCTTATCTCCACTAAGCAGGAGTGGAGCAGATCGAAGACATCAAGTCTTATCTCCATTTATCGGCAATGTAGCAGATTGAATGATAGTAAATCTTATCTCCGCTGAGCAGGAGTGGAGCAGATTGAAGACATCAAGTCTTATCTCCATGTATCGACAATGGAGCAGACTGAAGATAGCAGATCTTATCTCCACTGAGCAGGAGTGAAGCAGATCGAAGATAGCAAGTCTTATCTCCATGTATCGACAATGGAGCAAATTGAAGATAGTAGATCTTATCTCCACTAAGCAAGAATGGAGTAGATCGAAGACAGCAAGTCTTATCTCCATGTATCGGCAATGGAGCAGACTAAAAGATTGCAGATCTTATCTCCACTGAGCAGGAGAGGAGCAGATCGAAGACATCAAGTCTTATCTCCATGTATCGGCAATGGAGCAGACTAAAGATAGCAGATCTTATCTCTACTGAGCAGGTATGGAGCAGATCGAAGATAACAAGTCTTATCTCCATGTATCGGCAATGGAATAGACTGAAGATAGGCGATCTTTATCTCCACTGAGCAGTAGTGGAGCAGATCAAAGACTGCAAGTCTTATCTCCATGTATCGGCAATAGAGCAGACTGAAGATAGTAGATCTTATCTCCAGAGTAGGAGTGGAGCGATCGAAGACAACAATCTTATCTCCATGTATCGGCAATGGAGTGAAGATAGTAGATCTTATCTCCATTTGGCGAGTGGAGCGGATCGAGGATAGCAAGTCTTATCTCCATGTATTGGCAATGGAGCAGACTAAAGATTGTAGACTTATCTCCATTGAGCGAGAGGAGCGGATCGAAAATTACAAGTCTTATTTCCATGTATCGAGAATGGAGCGATAAAGATTATAGCCTTATCTCATCGAAAGGAGTGGAGCAAAGCTAAAGAATCTCATCTCCCAAAGAAATAGTGGAGTTGATCAAATTTCGATGAATCTTATTTCCATAAAGCAGCATTGGAGCGGATTAGAACAATAATTTTTTAAAGTGAGGTCACTTGAAGGAAAAAGCATCAAGAAGTCCAGACTGTAAAAAAAGAGAATCCATAGCGAAATCAAAACGAATCGGAAGGTTTTTTTCTCTTATTTTTCCCTTTTGAATTTGTTTACTCATTTTTTTCCCTCTTCGCTTTTAAAAAAACCCTATATATATGTAAAATAGATTTACAAAAAAAAAGGGAAAATTTTACCTTTTGGGGTTTCGACCACAGTGTACAGTGGTCGCCGGCGGTGACATCATGGCGATCTGGCGACTGGATATTGGCCGCGTTCGATCAGAAGGAAGAGGAGAGAAAAGGGTTTGAGAGAGTTTTTTAAAATTTTTGGGAAGAGAAAGGCTGAGAATGATTTTTTTAAAGGAAATTTTGGTTTTATAATCTAGTAAAACGGCGTCGTTTTGGGTGTTGGGTCCAGAGGCCAAAACGACGTCGTTTTTGGCTCTGACCCGCGACCCGACCCACTCCACTCCAGGAGGAAGATCCGCGTATTTTTATGTTGGTAGGACAATTGCAATTTTAGTCCTTCCGCATTTTCTTCCTTTTAAATCGAGTTTATATTATTCCCAATTTTGCCCAATAATTTTTTCTCTGTTTCAACTTGGTCCGCATTCGAACGGCATCATTTCAGATGGTGGGGTTATTTACCGTTTTGGTCCCTCCACATATTGCGCGCGCATCACAATTTGGTCATTTTACCTTCATTCATTCTTGATATTGCCCCAAACTCCTGTTTTAAATTCAATTTAGTCCCTATTTTACTTTGTTTTCAAATTAATTATTTTTTTTTTTTTAAATATTTATTATTACGCCTATTGTTTAATATTACCATTGCTATTATTGTTTTATGTTTTCTGTTAAATCATTATTATTATATTCCTTTGTATTATTATTATTATTTATTTACTACCCTTTGTTATTTTATTGTTATAATCGTATTTATTATATCTCTAATATTATTATTATCGTTTCATTATTCTTAATACTATGGTTTACTTAAAATTTTTTTACTATATATGTACATACTATTATCATATCTATTACTATTTTTTTTATTATTATCCTATTAATTTCAATATAGTCACTATTATTTTGTCATTAATATTATTCTTATTTTTCCAATTACTTTCATTATGATATTATTATTACTTTTATTATTACCACTTTTTACTATTATTACTATAACTATATTATTATTTTTTTATCAACATTATTCTTGTTATCTTCATTATTATTATCTCTTTTATATTATTTTTACTATTATTTATTTATTAATATATTCCATTATTATTATTGCAATTTTTATTATGATTTATTTATTACGGTTCCTTTTGTTTCACGTAGATCAAGAATTTTGAATTATACTTTAATGTATTTTATTTTTTGCTTGTATTTTTCTTTTTACCCTAACTCATAAAAAGGTTTTTAAACAAGGCAATGTTTCGTGTTTGGAAGTTTGAGGAATCGTGCCTAATCGTGTTTGGTTTCGATTTTCCGTTCATCCAAATGACTAAATATCCTTTAGAGATTTTGACCGTATTTTTTTAAATAAGGCAATATTTCATGTTTGAAAATTTGAGGGATCGTGCCAGTTTGGCCGAATAGTGGAATACCCTTTTAAAATTGTAATGCATGAATTTTGGAAATCAAGAAATGATCTTGGTCTCGAGGGTTTGAAACATCGTGTCCTAACGTGCTGGATGTGGTATTTCATCTTTTCGGAACAAGAGAATTTCGATATCCAATTTGAATTATCCAAACATTTTCTAAAGGATTCGTTTTTTAAAATTTTTTTCAATTTTCGACATTAGGACATTAATCAATCAATAAGGTACCAATTTTGGGAGTTGCGAGGGTGCTTATCCTTCCTCGTACGTAACCGACTCTCGGACCCATTTTCTTAAAATTCGTAGACCAAAAGTTTTATAAGGTGACCCAACACACTTCAAAAAAGATTGGTGGCGACTCTGTTTTCCTTTTTAAAGTCGGCCTGTTTGCAAAACAAAAAATGGTTTCGACAATTATAATAACAATTTTAGCTCTCAACTTTTACACATTTATTCAATTTAACTCCTACTCTTGTATTGAAAGTAAATTAGAAAAATTTGAAACTAATAAGGCTAAATGATCAAAAAGACCTTGTAATAATTTAAAAATCAATTAAGCCCTTTTAAAATTTTAAAAACATAAAATTTATAAACAAAATTCATAAAAAAAGTTATATTCAAAAATAACAATACCGACACATTAAAATCAAATGGTTTTAAGATTTAAAAAATTTTACCCTACTCTTTTATTGGGTCGGTATTGTTATTTTTAATAAATAATTATAATTTTAAAATTTTATAACTTTTTTTAAATTACATTTAATATTTTTAAAATTTTAAAGGGCTTAATTGATTTTTTTAATTTGTTACTAAGGTCTTTTGACCGTTAGCCTTATTAGTTTCAAAAAATTTAATTTACTTCCAACAAAAGTAGAGACCAAATTGAATAAATGTGTAAAGTTGAGAGTTATGTCGAAACCATTTTAAGTTTTTTTTTTAAAAAAAAATGAGGATCGACTTTAAAAACGAAAATGGAGTCGACACCAATCCTTTTTGCTTAGGTGTGATCGGATCACCTTATAAAATATTTTATTTCAAAATATTGATTTTGGCCTCTGAAATTCAAGAAAAGCGGGTTGAGTCGATTCGTCTGAGGAAGGATTAGCACCTCAGAACGCCCAAAATTGGTACCGAATTGATTAGTTATTATCCTAATGTCGAAAATTCAAAAGATTTGAAAACATGATTTCTTTAAAAACTTGAACAATTTGAATTGAAACTTGAGATTCCTTTGTTGAAAGAATACAAACATCACATCCAGCACATTAGGACATGATATTTTAAACCCTCGTAGCCAACATCATCTCATGATTTACAAAATTCATTATAAGGATATTTAATTATTTAGTCAAACGGAAAATCGAAACCCGGCACGTTAGGGCACTATTTACCGAATTTCTAAACACAAAACATTGCCTTATATAAGAAAATTTTTTGGATAAAATGTAGTAATTAAAAGAGGTAGATATTTTTAAACAAAAATTTTTAAAAAATAACATTTAGCTATTACAAAAGTGCAATTTACTAAAGTTACAGGTCATATTAACAATTAGCACTAACATAAACAATTAAGTAAAAGAATGACAAGCAAAAATAATAATGTTAAGTTAAATAAAGATAATGAAAAAAATTTTAAAATGAACAATCAAAATAAAAAAAATATAGAGTAGATAATAGCAATTTTAAAAGAATGCATGAAAAAATTAAAAAAAATTATTCACAAGATTAAATTCATGTATAAAAATAATAATATAAGGTAAATAATATACTCAAAACAATTAATGAATATTATAACAACTTTTAAAAAATAAAAAAGTATAAAAATGATATGGATAAATAAAAAAAGTTAAAAAACGCATAAGTCAACCTAACTCCATAATATGAGAATTCAACGAAATTTCTTCACCAAAATCTAACTCGAATGAAACAACTCAAAAGAAAGCGAAGATGAGCGAAGAACAAAATAAGAACAAGCCACAGAAAATAAGAACGGAAAAGAGAGAGAAATTTGAGTGAATGCTCTCAAGAATTTTTATTACTCAAAACTTAAGTATGTTTTACAATGAAGGGGGAGGCCTCTATTTATTGTTGAGCCTCCCCAAATCCAACGGTACAGATCAATTACATCAACGGCTAAGATTAAAAGATATCTACAAATTAAATCTCTAAGATTACAAAATCATATCTTCTAAGATTTCATACCATATCTTCTAAGATTGTATATCATATCTAAGATTGCATATCATATCTTCTAGGATTGCATATCATATCTAAGATTGCATATCCTTGAAGATTGTGTTCCCATATACATCAAGCTTGTAGATGGACCTTCAATCTTTTAATGGGTCATTCCGATCGGGCGAAATGATATATCAACAACTTTTGTTGAGAATAATTGTGTTCTTCTAAAAAAGTCATTATTCAGAACAAGCTCTCTCTAAAAAAGCATTACCATAGAACAACTCTTAGTCGAAACAACCTCTACATTGATAACAACTTAAGAGCAACTCACATTTGAAACAAGTCAAAATAACCCACGTTTAAAAACAACCCTCATCTTGTGGAATATGTTTCACATAATACTACTTCACTAAAGTAGAAGTGGAAGTAACCCCGAAATATATAGCAGGCTTTTAGGTTATCTTCACTTTTGGGATGTTCCTAAGAGCTGAGCTTGGTGGATCATATATGGAAATAGTTAAGAGGTTTTTCTTTTAACATTTTCCTATAACATTGAGTATTCCTCTCTTCTTATAGAAACATAGTGAACTCTTCTTCACTATTCATCATCACCATCTCTTATTAATCATCAATGTCATTATAATTGAAAATTGGCCGTTGTTTCACTGAAAATGACTTCCGAGAAAATGATTTCTGGAAAATGATTTGCTTTTCTGGAAAAGCTAATATTTTCTAATTTTTGAATGAATCTGTGTAAAATAACATTTTCTGTTGTTTGGTAGATTTCTTAAAAATATTTCATAAAAGTTGTTTTCAATTAAACAAACATACATTTGGGATTTTCTTATTTTTGTCGAAACCATTTTTAAAGTTGGTTAAAAATGGGGGTCGACTTTTTAAAAACGAAAATGGGGGTCGCCACCAGTCCCTTTTTGCTTAGGTGTGGTTGGATCACCTTGTAAAACGTTTTATTTCAAAACATTGATTTTGGTCCACGAAATACAAGAAAACGGGTTCGGGAGTCAGTTACGTATGAGGAAGGGTTAGCACCCTCATAACGCTTAAAATTGGTTCCTAATCGATAAAATCATGTCCTAATGTTGAAAATTTGTAAATTTTAAAATATGATCCCTTTTATTTGAAAGAAAGCCAAGATTTACCTATCTCAAAGAAATAAAATGCTATACCCAATGAGTTAGGATGTAACATCTCATAACTTCGAAGTTAGGCTCGCCTTTATTTGTAGAAAATTTTTACCTCGAAGTTAGGATACAACGTTTTGAATTTCTGAGAATAAGTTTTGATTTGGAAATTTATAAATTTAAAAAAAGAATACTTGATACCTTAAGTTCCACGAGAAAAATTAAAACCCAGTAAGTTAGGGTATAATTTTCTCGAAATCCCCAAGATACCACGTACAGCTATATTAAAACTTTTAAATAAAATGTAACAATTTTACAAAGCATATTTTTATAAAAGAAAGTTTGAATAAGATATTGCATTAATATGTTACAACATGCATACCAAATAGCAATTTATCATAACATGAATCACATTAACAATTACTACTAATGGACAATTAAAGAATAATATAACATGAATAAACAAATAAAAGACTATGCTAAAGCAATAATAAACTAATGAAAGAAAATAAATAGATAAATATGAGATATAAAATAAGCGTTGAAATATATAAAAAGAATATTCAAGCAATGAATTCTAAATTTCATAAACAAGATCAAATAAAAATAAGTAAATGGTATATTTAAATCTTTGAATGAATATTATGACACAAAAAGAAATAAAAGGAATATATCAATTTAAAACGATTTAATATATATAATATGATATTTTAAAACTTAAAGTATATGAAAATACAAAGATATTTACAATTTAATGCATAAAAATATAAATAAAATATATGATAAAAACGATTATAAGTAATTATTATATGCAAATTTAAAATAAAAATATATAATATAGTAATCATAAAAATTAAATATTTATAATATAAAAAATATATGGTATAATATAAATAAATTTTATACAAAATAATATTTTTAAAATATATGATATAATAAAATATACAATATTCTAAAATGTATAATATAATAACTAATATATAAATTATGAAATAATATGTAATATATATAAATAATTAAACTAAATAAAATAGTAAATAGTAATAATTTAATATTTAAAAATAATATGTATTTAAGAAAACAATACACAAAAACTTTATACTATTAATAAATTAATATGCAAATAGTAAAAATAATATAGAAATTTTAATACGATAAAACAATTTAATATAATATTAAAAATAACATAAAATTGAAAAATTAAAATAAACAAAAAAATAAAAAATCTAAAAAATAAAATATAAAGGGATCAAATCAAAATCGCGTCACATCTTAGGGACTTATCACGCAATTATGCCTTTTTTCCTAAACGACGCCGTTTTGATATTAGCCTTTAAGTGACCCGAGGATTAAATTGTAATAGAAAATAAGCTTTAGGGCTAAATTGAAAAATAAAAAAATGTTATTTGGACATAATTGTAAATTTGCAAAAATACGAAAGGGCCTATAGGGGAATTAGACCTTTAAACGAAAACACGCGGATCCTACTCGGGTCGGGTCAATGCGCGGGTCTCAGCCTCTTAAACGACGTCATTTTAATGCTTATTGACTCAAGCGAAAACGATGTCGTTTTATGCTATTATATAAATCCGTTTTCAAAAAAAAAAAAATCATTTGATCCCATTTTTAAAAAAAAACTTTCAAAAATCCTCTCAGACCCCTCCCCTCTCGTCTGGGTTCTGATCATCGGAATCTCGGGGCTACTGTCCCCACGCGCCACCGAGGACGGTGGCCGAAGGCTACAAAAACTCAATTTTTCAGAGCCAATAAAGAGGTAAACCTTTTTTTTTATATTTTTTTAACAGTATACTTGCATGTGAAAAAAATGTATAGATAAAAAAAAGAAAAGAAAATAAACAACAAAAAATACAATAAGAAATCACCTCTGATGTCAAGTTTTAGTATTTTATTTCTCTGTATTTTGTGAAAGTTTGCGTATTCTCTCTACTTGTATCGTTGCTTTTACAGATCTTTGGGGGTTTTATAACCCGAAAAATAAAAATAAAAAAGGAAACAAAGATATTTTGCCATGTTTTCTTTGTGTTTTCTTCTTTGCTTTCTTTCTCCTTTTGCGGTGGACTGACGAGAAGCTTTGGCGGTGATAAAGCGATTCATAAGCTCATGGGCTGATGGTGGCACTGGGTGCAAGCGAGAAATTGCTTTGTGCGATGTTTTCTAGGGTTTGAAACCCTTGTTTCTGACTTTGGTTCTGGGCCTTTTGGGCTCCGTAGGTTGGGCTAAAATGTTTTGGGTCTGGGTTTTTAGGGTGTAATTGGGCTAATCGGGTTTAGTTTGGGTTGCTGGGTAGTCTATTTAGGAATGGGTCTGAGGTAATTGAGTTTTGGGTCTTTGTTGGGTTAGTTTGTTTAGGTATTGGGTCTCTAGTAATATTTGGGCCTGGTTTTGTAAATTGACTGTAACACCCTGAAATAGGGGTTATTTGTAATTTAAATAAATTCCATGTGGGCTTCAAGAAATAAATAAATATGATTTTATTTTGCATGATTTAGGGTCTAGAAACAACCCCATTTGGGTCGAATTTGGATTTTAAATTTTTTTTTAAGGGTCTAAAAGGAAGGAAGCTGGGGGATAGGGGTTAAATAAAATTTAGGAGGAACATGACACAAGAATGGGCTTGGTACAAGTGGCTTGGTGCGCCTAAGAGTTTGCTAAGGGTCTTGGGTTCGAGTCATGGGAGATACAAGGGGGGGATGTTTTTATTTTTGGGCTTTTGGGACGTTAAAAGAAAGGCGAGTTGGGAGGCCTTAAAAGATATTTGGTGTTGGATTTGGACATGGAAGTTGGGCTAGCTAAGTGGCAACCGTGTGCCACTTAGGAGGAAATGAAGATGGAAGTGAGTTCGATTCTTTGAGCAGCGTTTTGCATTTTAAATTTTAGGCGTTAAAGTAAAGAAGGCTTAAAAGAAATTTTCGACAAGAAAGCGGACATGAAAGGCGGGGAGGCGGAGTACGAGGCGCTACTTAAAGGAGCTTTGCAAGGGACTCGGGTTCGAGTCGTGAGGAACGAAAAGGGATTTTGTTTTTGGGCTTTAGCGCTAAAAGGAAAAGGGCTCGAGTAAGGCTTTATATTTAAATGACGGGTAAATTGACATGAAAGTCAATTGGGAGAGTTGGTTGGGCGCTTAAAGGGTGGGGGCTGCTGCTGCTCCCTACAAAGAGTAGTAGGTTCGAACCCCAAGCCCGCACCTTATGCTTTTATTTTTTCCCTTTTCCTTCAATACATTTGGCGTTGGAGGAGTTAGCACATATAGGACTCCTAATTAGGCATATTTTTATGTCATAATCAATTTGGAAGAGGGAATTTTAGTGTTTTATTTGCTATTAAATTGTTGAGGGATTAGGAGATTAAAGCTAGATTTATTTTGTGATAATTCAAGGCTGGAAATTATCACAAAATAAAGAGAATTAACCAACATTGGGACTCCTTAGGGATGTCCATAATTGTTTTTTTGACAAAGAAGGGCCAAAAGTTCTTCAATTTTCTCTTCTTTGTTCTCACTTGTTCTTCTTAGAATTTCCTCTGCCTATATTGCTAAAATTCCAGCTTCTTTTCTTCTTCTTTTACAAGCTGAAATCCTCCTTAATCCCCCTACTTCTTTTCTTTCTTCTTCTCCTTCCTCCATTAGCCAAACCCCTACCACCTTGTCAAAATTTCCTTAGACAAACTGCCCAAAATTACTCAAAATTCCAGCATCTCTCTTGTTTTCCTTAGCCGAATCTACTCCCCCCTATTTGGTGTAGCTTTGGCCGAACATCAAAGCAAAGGGTGCTCTTTTTCTTCAATCGGTTAAAAGAGGGAAGCTTTCGGGAATTATTTTCCAAGGAGAGTTGGGACTAAATTAGGCTTCGGGATTTGTTAGGAAATCAAATCCGTTTAAGGTTAAGAGATCTAACGTTATAAATCGGCTTTTCGGGATCTAGGAGTTCCGGTAGAAAAAGGTGTGTAGAAACTCACTACACACTTTATTAATTTACATGATTTAAATGTTTGCCTTTAATCTTTTGGTTGTGATTAGCTTGTGGCATAATCATGGTTTCCGGTAAATCCCTCACTTGTGATTTTTGATATACGATTTGCATGCCATCACATGATGATTAAATGCTATGATATGATTTATGGAAATTTTATTAAAGCATGTGATGGTGGGATTGATGAGAGGAGGGGAAGATTTTATGGATATGTGATGGTTTTGACCACAAGATGGGTTGGCCCCATCGATTATTTGTGACCTATGGTCATCGATGGTTTTGACCACACCGATTTATAAATTGCGACTAAGTCCCGGTGGTTTGGTACCACCGATGGTTTTGACCACACTTTGATTATTTGTGACCTATGGTCATCGGTGGTTTTGACCACACGATGGGTTGGCCCCATCATTTGATTTGTGATTCTAAGTCATCGATGGTTTTGACCACGGTGGTTTTGACCACACGGGGTAGTCAAGGAGTATGGATGGTTAGGTTGGGTTGCATGTGCATGTTTATTAATAAATTGTGTATGAGTTATATTTTCCGGGTGGGGATTTACACACCGAGTCTTGGTGACTCACCCTTCCTTAACATTTTGCGAGATGAGTAGAAGCGGAGATGGAGCAGGAGAGGACTCGAGGTGGCCATGCTTGATGAAGGATTTAAATTCATTTTATTAAAGTTATTAATATTTATTTTCTAAGTTTTCATTTTGGGTTTGTAATAAGGCCGTTAATTATGGTTGGATGTTTATTTTATTGCTTTATTTTACTCATGTTACATTACGAATGGAATTTTATAAAAATTAATTGAACCGGTTAAAAGTAACTTTTCAAACTTAATAAATTTCTACGGGTTTTTAAAAGATGTTACCATCGGGTAACAAAAATTCACCATGTCAATCATGATTTTGAAAATTCCTTAAATTTTAAATAATCAAACAATTTCAAAGGGTTGAACAACCCAACTATATTTATAAAAAGCCCAACTGAGCTTTCAAACACCGTTTTAATTCCTTAACCAAATTTCATCAAATTTTCACCAGAAAATCAATGTCCTTCAAAATATTTTACTCTGTGACATACCAGATCCGGTTAGGACTCATGGGCCGGGTTTGGGGTGTTACATTGACTGTATTAATGGACATTTGGTATATTTTTATTTTTATTATTTTGGAATGGGCCCGGGTAAAATGGGCCGATTATAATTTTTCATTGTTTAATTGAATTTATTTTTATCTATAATTTAATATTTTACATTGTTTTTGCATATATTAAAAATATTATGTTAAATTCGATTCATTACAACGTCATTTTTTAATTACATGACTACTAAGTGGGTATTTTATTTAAAAATGTGACATAAAAAAATTGATAAAAAATTAACGATGTCAACAATTGGACTTGATTTTCAAATTTGAAAAGTAAAGGGATTAAATTCTTGAAAATAAAATAACAAAGACTAAATTACTGTAATAGCCCAAATTTCAGTGATGTCGAGACCACTAAATACGAAAAATGAACTCGTAGATTGTAACACTCCACACCCGGCCCAAATACTATAACCGGATCTGGTATGTCACCAAGAAAAATTTTATCGAAACATGTCGCATTTTCGGAAAAGCCCAAATATATTTTATATAGAATATGCTTAAGTAAAGTAAAATCCAAACTTAAATACATGCCTTTTTAATTAAAATGAAAAGCTTAAACGACTTAAAGTAATAGAAGCCCATAATGAAACATAATAGCCCATGGCCTTATTACAACGAGGTTTGAAGTCCATTAATTAAAAAAATAAAATAAAACTTGAGTCTCTTTTTGCCAAATCTACATATTCTTCTGCATGGCCACCTTGCGTTCCTCTCCGGCCGGTCCGAATCACTAGGTATCACACGAAATGTTAATTAAAGGGTGAGTCCCGAAACTCAGTGTGCAACCCTCATGCACCACTAGAGTTTGGGCCTTAAGCCCATTAAACAAAATAAACAGTGTAATAATCATAATAAAAATTAATAACAATTAATATGCAAGGCCCAACCCTTTTGCTTAGGTTTCCATCCGCTACACACCCCCGTACCAACCGTTCACACCATTGGGGATTTCTACAATCGACCCACACCACTACACATCATGATGGCAGTCATGCTGCTCATCCACATATGATGGCCGAAGCCCTTATAACATATAATGGCCGAAGCCCGTATAACATTTAATGGTCAAGCAGTATATGATTCCGGCATTAGCCGCTACACATGTAACGTATAACTTCCTCCTTTCATCAACCCAACCCATGCAATCACATACAAGCATTTTACTTATAACATTTAAATGATTATTTACTAACACAGGATCCGCTTTTTCCTCCTTGGGCTTGCATCAATAAACCGAGATTTGGCATTTATCAAAACATAAAAAAAACACATGAACATACAATAATAGGCGATCTAGATAGGATGTTGCCGCCAAAAGCGAACCCCGTATTTCTTCTAGAGAATCCCGGGAGGTATTACACACAGTTCTGCGAAAATCTATTATCCCTAACGTAGAGCCTTATTTATCGAATCCGAAAATCCCTAAGACAACGTCACCTTCCTACCTTGACTTTTCCACCAAATCGGCACAGGAGACTTTTAATGAGATAGATTCGCTACTAAAAGAGAGAGAGAAAATCGACAGCCTTAAATAAGTGTTTGAGTTAGATTTGAATGAAAAGAAAGAGTGAAATAGCATAGAATAAAATCCCGAAACTTACCAAATTACTAAGGAGTATGTGGCTTATGGTGCACCTTCGGGAAACAAAAACCTCCCTTGTAGGTTCGGCTATGTGAGATGAGAGTATGAATCAAATGGAATTTGGCTTTTAGAAAAAGAAAAAGAAAGCTGAGGGAAAGGCTTGGAAATTTCTGAGAGAATGAGAGAAAAATAAGGTTTGAATATCGAAATTGATGAATACTACTCTATTTATAGAGAAATTTGACATATCATCCAAACACGAGTTGGAATTTGACCAACTCTTCCTTCTCCGATAGCCTTTATCTCACCCGATAACCCAATCCTTATCTCCTCAAAAAATAGCCCTAATCTTTCTCTTCATTATCTTCCTATTTATCAAGAAATAAAAGAATTAAAATCCTATTTTGTAGCTAGTGTGTCGTCCACTCCTAGGGCTTGTAAGTGCCAAATTTTTGTCTTAAAATTTGGGCCATACTAGGCCCAAACTCCTCCCCCTTATGATGCCACCTTATGCCCACTTAAAGCTCCTCAAATCCTTGGGCCACAAGCCCGACTTTGTCACTTAATTAACTATCTACTTAAATTATAAGCTAACACCATGTATTAGCCACCTAACCCATATTTTTAAAGCCCAATATATCACTTTAAAATACCCAGAGCACTAATTTAAACCCTAATCCACATATTTAATCAAAAGTCAATCCGATCCTTAGAATCTCAATTTAACATATTAGACTATCATATAAATGAGTAGGCCCACTTTGAGGATGTTACAATTCTACCCCCTTAAAGAAATTTCATCCTCGAAATTTCTAACTAACTAGTAATCATACTACCTAAGTCTCACCACTATGCTTGCATTTGTGCACTCAAATTCTAAAGCCAAAATAACCACTTAGTATACTATGGTAGGGTCGCACCATTATTTGCATCCGAGCATCTCCGTCCCTTGGCGTTGTAATGCATAGACCAAAGTGGTTGCCTTGCCTCGGCATCACCGCACCTTGGCCTAGTGCTTCATCATTTTGTTGACCGAACCGTTACCACCTCTAGGCGCCCACGACCCTTGGTCCGGACCGATCACCTCTCTTAGTCCGATCGGAACCTCGGCCATTGGTCGCTCTCGATCCATCCGAGGACAATCCTTGATCAGATGTTCTGTGGATCCACACTTAAAACAACCACCGGTTCTGACTCTGCACTCCCTCGAATGGGTTCTCCCACACGTAGAACATGCTTGATTCTGGCCCGCTGGAGCACGAGCTGGCCCATCAGTCTTAGGCCTCTTCTAAAAATTTCCAGATGGTCCTGACGGCTCAAAACTTCTCTTATCCCGATCCTTATCCCTATCTGTCTCTCGGCCGTTTCACTTCCTCACTATTTTAACCTTATCCACCAATACCGAAAAACTCTCTCTCTACGTGGTGTAATCGAATCCTTAACTCATTCCGCAGACCCATCCTCGAACCGAACGCATCGTTCATACTCTGTTACTACTATTCCTCGGCGTGGCTGCTCAAGCCTAAAAACTTCGACCTCATACTCACCACGGACTTACTCCCTTGCACCAAATTCGGGAATGCTTTCCTTTGAGCATCCATATAACTAGCCCCAACGTACTTTCCTGGAATGACTCCTTAAAGAAATCGATCAATTAGGTCATGACGGTACCTTCTTTCACCGTGAGCCACCACCGGTAAGCCTCGTCTCGAAGAAGAGACACGACCCTTTCAACTTCTTCTCTAGTAAAATCTAAGTCATCCATTATCGCTCGATCGCTTCCATCCAATACTCAATTTGTGTTAGGGCTACACGAAACTCCCTAAACACTTCGCTCCATTAGCCTTAAGCCGCTTCGGCATAGATTTTCGAGCTCCTGTGTCCCTGCCTACTCTAGCAACCCTCTCTAAAACTCTCAACATTGCACGAGATCTGACATCATCTCCGGGTGCCTCATCCCGAAATTCTCCTTCTACGGTAAGCAGTTTCGACATCTCATTTCTCGACGTGGCGGACCCTCTTGGCTCTGATGCGGTCATTCTACCCCCACCGCGTCCACGCGATGGACGTCCTCGACCCTTGAACTCATTCCTCCGATTGGCGTTTATCGATTAAGAATTTTATGGATTATTTATTTTCCACTAGTTAACCACTAATGATCTTATGAATAATAGTTTTAAAAGTGGTTCTTTCAATTCGCATTCTGTCTGATCTCAAGTTCAATCATCAACATTCATAAACTCGCGTTCATTACGGAAAAGTGTTGTCGTTGTTCTTTGTTGTTGTTGTTTATACTACCGTGGGTATTTTCGTAATTTTGTCCTCTGAGGTATTTTCGTATTTTTTTCCAAAATAAGGTCCTTGGTGATTTTGTGGAGTAAGGGTATTTTGGTAAATTTTTTTAATTCTGGAGGTACTTTGGTAAATTTGGAATTTTGAGGGGTATTTCAATAATTTTAAAAATTAGGGTCATTTTGGTCATTTCGCAAAATAAGGGTAATTTTTCAAACGTTGATGTTTTTTTTTATTTTTTTAAGAAAAAGGTGGCTGGTCCCTTTTGGGTTTTAATCATAGGGTTTAGCCCATCAACCAGCCCTCGTAACTAGGGTGAATAGTCACTACGCACCAGGTAGAATTCTAGTGAAGAAGAGGTGAGTCACTAGGACTGCTTAAATACCAGGCTCTTTCGGATCCTTCCTAGACATGCGTATGACGGTTACCACACCCTAGCCTTGCAGCTCGTTAACGGGTTTGTTCAGTGAAATTAAGTTTTATGAATTTTAAGAAGTGGTTTAAGCTAAGTATAGAGTCCATCAAGTTCTAATTCTAGCTTAGTCTATCCCACTAGGCCCACTAAGCCCACATATATAAATATCACACAATGGTTGAGTACTTACAGCGAGACTTGGTAGGAGGCAGGTGCCATTACGAGCTATGAGACTGTTATTATTTAAAACATGTATATTTCAAAAGCCCATCTTTAGAAAGCGTTTTGAGCCCAAAAACCCTAAAGCCGATTTTTGAATCGAGCTCGATACCAATTGTAACACCCCACACTTGGCCCAAACAATACAACCGGATCTGGTATGTCACCAAGAAAATTTTATCGAAACATGTCGCATTTTCGAAAAGCCCAAATATGTTTTATATAGAATATGCTTAAGTAAAGTAAAATTCAAACTTAAATACATGCCTTTTAATTAAAATAAAAAGCTTAAACGACTTAAAGTAATAGAAGCCCATAATAAAACATAATAGCCCATGGCCTTATTACAACGAGGTTTGAAGTCCATTAATTAAAAAATAAAATAAAACTTAAGTCTCTTTTGCCAAATCTACATATTCTTACGCATGGCCACCTTGCGTTCCTCTCCGGCCAGTCCGAATCACTAGGTATCACGAAATGTTAATTAAAGGGTGAGTCGCGAGACTCGATGTGCAACCCTCATGCACCACTAGAGTTTGGGCCTTAAGCCCATTAAACAAAATAAGCGAGTGTAATAATCATAATAAAATTAATAGCAATTAATATGCAAGGCCCAACCCATTTGCCTAGGTTTCCATCCGGTACATACCCCGTACCAACCGTTCACACCATTAGGGATTTCTACAATCAACCCACACCACTACACACCATGATGGCGGTCATCTTCGCCATTCACATATGATGGCGAAGCCCTTATAACATATAATGGCGAAGCTTCGTATAACATTTAATGGCGAAGCAGTATAACGATTCTGACATTAGCCTCACACATTATCGTAACCATTTTTTGATAAAGCGATGGCACGCAACGGTCGACTCGATTTTATAAAAAGAAAAGGAAGAAGCATGCACGATCTTTATTTGGTGTGATCGGATCACCTTTATTTTAATAAAACATTTAATTTACTAAAACAATGCTTTTTGGTCCACGAACTTTGAGAAAGCAGGTTCGAAAGTCGATTGTGTGCGAGAAAGGTTAGCACCTCGACATGCAGAATCGGTACCAAAGCGATTGATTGATGTCTATTTGTTGAAAACTTTGAAAGGGTTCGAAAATACAATGCTTTTTATTTTCAAACTTTGAAGGTATTGGAAGGGCGTAAAGACTCTCTTATTTTCGAAGAGATAAAGCATCATATCCGATAAGTTAGAGGCGATACTTTAGACTCTCAAAACTAAGCTCGTCTTTTAAAGCTGGATTTTCATTTTTGAAGAGGATCTTGATTCCGTTATTCATCAAATGAAAACGAGAATCCGATGAGTTAGAGTCTAAACTCGATTTCTCAAGGTTTCAAATATGGAAAATTGCCTCTATTTTTAGGAAAAAGAAACATCTCGAAGTATCTAGGTGTCAGAGTCCGATTTAAGTTCGAGGTAGCGACATTTCACAAATCGACTTCCTAACCTGCTTTTTGAGATTCGTGGCTTAAAAAGAATTGTTTTAGTAAATTAAATGTTTTATTAAAACAAAGGTGATCACATCAAAAAAGATCATGGCTACCATTTATATGATTGAGTCGATCGCAAAAAAATCGCTTTATCAAAAAAATGGTTACGGGGTGTTTCATCTCTATAAGCACTCTCTGTTTCCATGTTATTAACGCTTATTCACTTCACTGCATAGTGTGGTATTGGTTTGACACCTTTAGGCACTCTTAAAGAAGGTCTAGAGTAGTTGACAACCGAGTAACTTTTTCCCAAACCTGAATCCGAAGGAGTGTGTGATCAAGTTAAAGAATTGAGGGGAAGTGGCAAAGAGCTCTCGTATGATTATTTCATCGTGTTGGTGGGCGATATGATCACGGAAGAAGCTCTTCCAACTTACCAAACAATGTTGAATACGAGATAAAATCGGTGCTAGCCTTACTTCTTGGGCGATCTGGACTTGGGCTTGGATTGCTGATTTAGGCTCCCTTTGGATGCCCGTTTGGCTCCAAGGAGGTGAGATTGGCCTAAATAATTGCTGCCCACCGACCTTCTTTGTCTTTGTTTGGTTTATTGACAAGGTTCGATGAAAACCCATCCCCACCACCTTTGGTACGCCTAATCTCAACTGGGAGTGAAAGCAGCAATTAAAGGTCAGTGAGCAGTTGGTGTTTTCATCAGACCAAAATACCCATTCTTTTATTTACTATTTTATTATTTCATCAGTTCAAGCCTATGTTCACGTCAGAGATGTCGCATTAGCACACCTTCTCGTGTATGAGAATCCCTCTGCCTCCGGCCGCTACCTCTGCGCTGAGAGCGTCCTCCACCTCATATGTTTAGCTAATTCAACAATGTAAAAAAGAGTAGACAATTGTCTCTTTGCTGCCCAATGACCCATATTTCTCCTTTCATTACCTTTAGATTCTACTATACCAAGGTTGCAGGCAAAAGTACAGGGACCAAAAACAAGTCCAAGGTGAGCTTTTTTCTCAATTTTGTCATTACCAGTGGAATCTGAATTTTCATTTTTTGGTTATAGTTTGGGTTTGTCTAGAATGAAATAAATCTGAGGTCTTTGTTGTTTAAAAATGTTAAAATTGGGCGCTTTATAATTTATATCACTCTCATTTGGTTTCTGTTCTTTAATGAGTGTTAAGTGTTTGATTGCTTGTGTTTTATACTTCTCGAGCTCTAATTTTCAATGTAAAATTATTACGAAGAAGAACAATAAAGCGAATATGAGAAGCTAATAATCTCCTCCTTGATCATTTGAGATTTTAAGACAAAAAAGAAATTGCGAGAATATGTTCTTCGTGTGATAATTGTGGGGGCTTATTGTTGGACATTGGCAAACATAGTTGTTTCTTCTTTGAATTTTTGACTTTTGTTTGAATTGTTTATTGTTAGTAAGGAAGCCATCTCCGATATTTACAAATGGCAAAAAAAGGGAAAGAACAACGATGTGGTCATCATCATGTTTCAAATGTCAAAATTTGTCAAACAATGGACTTTGGTGAAATGTGATCTTGACTTTTCTCAATTTAGTGATGACAAAAGTTCCATATTGGGTTAAATTTCCGGTCATGTGTTATCTTTTAGCATATTTTAAACCTTTTAGAATAGTTTAGTATATCTAGTTCTTAAGGATTTAAGGTGCGTGGTTGGCTAGTGGAAATACCCTTGAATAAGTTGTACTTAGTTTCTTAAAGACCATATCTAATTAAAGTATTAATTGACTAAGAGGAAGTTATTTGTTTCATCCTATGGAGCTACTGCTAATAAGCTGATGTCAGTGTGTGTATTGTGGTTGAAACTGAATTATATGAGATAAGAACTAATCACTTGTCTTAAAGTTTCTAGCTGCAATGGGTCGTTGAGAGTTTAAATCTAAATTACTTGAGCTTCTCGGACAAAAGAAATGAAAAGAACAAAAGTTTGGATCTGTCAATCTTTCATATATTTACGAATTCTTGTAAATCAGGAGAAGTTATGCAACACAATTTTACGATGAGTAGAAGCGCGAACAGTTGACCTCTAATTTTCTCTGAAATAAAAACTATTTTTGCTTGTAGTTTTTAGGACAAAGTCAAAACTATTGCTTATTTGCTCTCCATGAGAAAAGTAGAAACAGGAAGCAATGAGCTCGAAGGTTTTAATAATAGACTGCTAAAGCATTAGATGTAATGTACATATTTGAATCTTGTAATGACTAAAGAAACACGCAATTACTGGAATTTATAGCCAAATCACTAGGCATTTTTTAGACAGACCAATGTAGTGTTGATGACTCTTCAAACCCGAGCTTTTAGGGAATGAGGGTAGACTTCCATATGATTTCATGTTATATTGAGAACCTTTCTGGCAGTTTTAGAAGCTTTCCTGATTGTTCAGCATATATAAGTGGAGAAAAGGAGTTAATGATGTATACGTATAGATATAGAGATGTGGCAATTGTCAAGTCTGCTAATTATGCAAGTTGTGACGTTTACCACAGTTATAGATGTTGGCTATAATCTGTCAATGAGGTACAATTTCTTAATTAATGCTATGAGTTTTATGAGGTCAAAAGAGCATGAAGAGAGGCCTAGGTGTGAAAGTTATTTGGTTCGGAACATACTTGGCGGGTACAAAAAACATGTCATTAAGTTTCTATCATTTGCTTAATTCTTTGATCATGAGCTGCTCGAAGAAGAAGAAAAGGGATCAGTCAGGGCTGTGCACGAACATGTAGTGTTCAAGTCGGTAGTTTGGTTGCAAAACAAATCATTCTGTGGACAAAAGAAAAGACTAAAGGAAAACTTTGATCCTACAATGAAATTGAAGTGCCAAGAACATATAGCATCAATATATGTATGATGTCAAAAAAACATTTCTAGGAAAGGTCCTGTTGGGAAGAAAACTAGCCCACTCAGGTGGCGACTGGCAGCAATAATTTCTTCAAAGCTTACTAGGAGTTGTTTATTTAATCTTTTTGTCCATGGAAGGAGCGATGCGTAATGATGATATATAACCAATTTTTAGGCAGATTATGATTGAAACTTCTTTCTACGCTGGTAGTTGTCCCATGAAGGCGAGCTAAAAATTTTGAATAAAACATTTGGCGGGTTCCATTTTCAAACATGTTGACTTCAATACAACGAACCATGGTCTCGTGCATTCACCTAGTGAAATTCCTTGTTTACTTATTATTTCATCATAAATCTATTAAATCATTAACTACTTTTACATTTCATTTTGGTTCTCTCCGATTATATTATATAGGCAGCGGAACATTATCAAGTTCGATGAAGATTGCTCTGACATTGACCATTATTGCTTGTTAGGTAAGTAACCATTGATATTTTGAGATGGTTTGTTTAAAACTTTTGAAAGCGGGGTTGGTGATGAGTGCCATCACTCTATGTTGACAAGTGAACTTGCAAAGATTTTTCAAGGTTGAAATCTATAACCTAGAATGATCCAAAATGCTTTTACGATCTGTAATATCCTTTGTAAGACTTTATTTTTAGATTGAGTTATCTATGATCTTATGTTCATAATTGGTAGAACAAATCAACCATGAAACTTGAGTTGGAATAGGCTATATTTTTGTTTTATGCCTTCCTTTTGCTATTGTACTAATAAAAATTGAAGATTACCATTAAGCATTTTATTGTATTGATACATTAGAAGCTGTTTAGATGTTTAGTGAGTCAACGAGCGAGATGGGTGACTACAAATTTTCTTGTTTGTCCTTTATGATTGTTATTACCTTTTATGAATCATTGTTGTTACGGTAGTCTTTTTCAAACCTTGTCATATTTCATCATTTTGTTTGAGTTATTTTGTTTGCTTGTCTTGGTGTTGAGTTTTTCAATGGGATTATTGAGTAACGGCAAGTGCATCTTCAAATTGAATAAACCTAAATAGCGATGAGATATCTCTACAAAATCAATGGGATTTTCCCTAACTTCGATTACTCGAAAAAATTTAATCCTATTTTACATTAAATGATCTCTTAAGATCTTTGTTTATTTGCTATTACATCTACATTAACCTTCATCTTTGAAGATGAAAAGCGCTACTTCTTGAAGTTAGATTTTACTCGTGCTTTGTGGTATAGCGAGAATCTAAAGGCAATGAAAGGAGAAAAAGAGTCATTTACCATGAAGAACACGGGTGAAGGGAGGAGCCGACTTAAGAAGCTGTTAAACTTAAAATCATTGCTTGGGCGATCTTGAAGATATCAAAAGTTAAATTGCTTCATGATTCATATTTGATCAATTCGCATCATGTTTGTACTTTTATGCATGGTTGCACCTTCATCATGTTGGCTAAAGAAGTTGGATTTAGGTGAATTGGTATGCAGTTGGAGACTACGACCATAAGATCAAGATCTGAAATCAAGTGCCATCGAAGTTGAGATGATAGTATGATGCATGAATTATAGAGGTTATGGTATTTTGTTCGATTCCAATTTCTTCATTTTCACCGCTTGATCGGTTTGGTCTAGTTTTAAATCCTTGTATTTTGCCATGGGTTTATAGTGAGATTGTTAAATTAAGTAGTTGGGCATCAAACTACAAATTCTTCCTCCACCCCGGATTTATGCCTCGAAGGGATCATTAAAGTTATGAATGTGAGGTTAACTGTTTCTAGTAACAAATTGTATTCAAGTTCTATGAGTGGGTGAGCCATCGAACACCATTCACCCTGATTCATATATTAGGTTTTGTGTTACGTGTTTGATATTTTTTCTTCTTACGGTATATGAATCTATATATTACCCACGCAAGTAGTTGGCCAAGTACTATTTGGTTTGGATCTTGAATGCTCGATTCCGCACCTTATTGGCGATATAATGTAATTCAATAATCTTATCATCAATACTTGCAGATACTAAATTGTTGCTATGCACCGTAATGAGTGGGTGGAAAATCTCAACCGATGGGTTCTTTGGATTCCTTGAGATGTTTGAAGAAGGTTGCCACAAAATGGTGGCGAAACTAATTATCTAAGCATATATTAATGACTAGTGCATGCATATAAAAAGGACAAGTTTGAGAATACAATCGATGATTATGTTACCTCACTTAGAACTTGGGGTGTTTTTATTTTGATTATCAAATTACATAAACTTTCAATTTCATTGTTATATTTTGGTAATTCTTTATTAAATCATTAATGGGGATGATGATGTGGTATTTTTTATTTATATAATAACACATTTAATTTTAAGAATTTATAAATTTTATTAATTTGATCTTTAAACTCATGTTCTATGAAAAGAAAAAACAGATAGGTGATAATCAAATATAAAACATCAATTATGATAAATATCAATAATGAAGAGAATCGAAAATAATGATTTTAACAAAACATCCTACCCCCCTTTTGTTATAAAATCGTGGTTGAAGATGTTTCTCTGATGGTCGTCTATTAATTAACTCTATTCATTTGCATAATTTTAATAAATTAAATTCCATTTGAATGACTTCAATCAAGTACAGCTTTACATGAGTTTGGATTTAATCATGTTTTTTATTCTAGAGGTATTCTGTTTTAAATTGACCCAAACATCTGTTAAAGTTGAAACTGGTTAGGGGTGCATTTGATTGGAACTCCTTTGAGTTCCATTAGGTTCTATGTATGCAGCATACTTGATGGTTTTCAATGTATATATCTGAATATACTCCAGATTTTTTCCCAAAATAGATCTCAACATGTTTTATATTATAGATATGAATGGCAGGTTTTCTAGGTCCATATAGGGGGGAACGATATCATTTACCTGACTTTCGTCGAGGTAATCATCGAGCATCTGGAAAAAAAGAAATCTTTAATCATGCCCATTATTCGTTACGCTCTGTGATTGAACGAACATTTGGAGTGTGGAAAAAAAATGGCCAATATTAAGAGATATTCCAAGCTATTCATTCGACAAGCAAGTTTTAATAGTTATTGCAACAATGGTTTTGCATAATTACATTCGAAGACATGCTTGGTCAAATGATGAGGATTTTCGACAATTTGAGAATATACCCGACGTGCCAATCTCTTCAGGCCATTTTGATAGAGGTGAATCAAGTTCTTCTAACAGTGAAAGTGACCTTGAAATTACAATGTTAAGAGAAACCATTGCAAATAATTTAATGAATCAATATTTGTAAAAACAATTTTGTATCGTAACCTAATTTCTAGTAATAATGAAACTTGTTATGTCTTATGTTACTATATTTTTTTTATTAAAAATCATTCGGTTAGATACTTCAAAATTTGATCCAAGTATAATGTTACTATTTGCGAAAATAATATTTATCATTGTTATAAAAAATATTTAACTATAAAAATTAAAAATAATTTTTATTTTATCTAATAAATAATTTAAATTGATTATATAATGCATTAAAATATTTATAATAAAATATTAGAAGATATATTTTAATATTTTATTAAATGAATTTATAAATTCACATACTTTAATAATTTTATATAAGTAAAATAATTTAAAACTTCTATTATATATCAATTCTAATATGATGTCTTAATAGTTATTTTATATTCTCACCTCACTGCTACAATTGCGTTTGAATCCAAACACACACTCCATCATTGTTTTTAATCTCACCGCTTCTACGATGTCCAATCTCACCGCTTCAGATAACTAATCTCACCGCCACCGCTGTTTTTAACCTCACCGGAGGTAAACACACCGCCCATCCAAACTAGCCCTTAGTAGAGACCCAATGTGGCTATTAGATTCCGCTGAAGACTATGCCGATATTCTGGAATATCTCGTAGGAAGATGGAATGTAGCAAAGCTAAAGGGTCTTTCTGGCGAGGGAGGATGTGCTCGAGACTTTGTTTGCCGACTGCCAAAACATATTTGAAGGTTGGAGGAAAAAGCTCAAGCCAGGGCTAAGTAAACATCCAATGTTGCTTTCAGTTGGAATTTTATAAGAAATTTACAGCTTAATGGTAGTTGTCACATTGTAGGGTGAGCTTTCTATCCCTATTTTTCTACCCATTGCATGCAATTAAAGTTTAGCAAGTATGATCTTACATATTCTATAGGCCAAGTCCAGGGACAAGCCAGAAATTTTTTTTATAGGTATCGAAATTAAATTATAATTTTTATGATAGTAAAAATATAATTTTACCATCTTAATAGTTTATATCTTTATAATTTTTAAAGGATTAAATTAAAATTTGTCATTTTTAAGGGGGCCAAAGTGTAATTTTATCTTTACTAATTTAAAATTTTGAAAATTTTAAAAGATCTAAATGAAAAAAAATTATTTTAGGGGTGTCGGGACCCTGCCAGCCCTCCCTAAGTACGCCATTGGCTAAAGCGAGTCTTTCTTACACATAAATAATAATATTTAATATATTGAAATGTAACGGATAAAATATCAATTTATAATTTATTATTTTTAATATCTTGAAAAGTAAATAGACGAAATGTTAATCCATAATATTTCTTTTGAAGGACTAAAGAAATTTGTGAACAAATTTTTGTAGTCTAAGAAGTTCTTAGAACCAGACTTTTCTTCCATGCAAATGAGATCAAGATTTAAAGCTTTAATAATAAGATCGAGATTTTGTATTTATATAACATATAACTCTTATAGTAATAGTGAATATAGTAGTAAGTTGAAAAATAAAATTAGTCTTGCTCGTTACAATTTTGAGTAATTTTATAAATTTATCAAAATTACTACGAAAAATCTAAGTAAAAGATTTCTCTAGTCCTTAATTTCAATGTTAAGTAAATTAGTCCTTCTAAAAAATTAAAGCAAATTGATCATTGTCAATTTCTAAAGTGAGAAATTAAAGACAATTAATCACAATGTTAATATTTTTTTTTAATTTAGCCCTCAAAGTCTACACATTTTGTCAAATTGATCTTAATTTAACAAATTTAACGCAACATCTAAATATTTTGTCAATTTGATCCTGATTTAACAAATTTAACTTGTAAAATTTACATATTACATCAACATTTACACAATATATGTAAAAATCGAATGCTTAATTTATTACTATACCAATTAAAATTAAGTACAATTGATAAAAAAACATTAACGCCGTGTCCTTATTTGCTCATTTTAGATATTGATAAAGATTAAATTGCTCCGAGTTTTTGGAGAAGGATAAATTTGCTCAATTTCAAATATGATAGGGACTGGAAAGATGTTATTGCCAAAAATCTAAAAAGATCTTAGACCTTTTCATCAGCTCCAAAGTTACACAAAAGTCGTAATAGTTTGTGATAATTTAGTCATGTTGCTCAACACTTTTTGTAATAATTTATATAATCAAGTAATGTTTTGTATAATTACAAAAAAAAAAAAAATTACAAATATTGTAATAATTTGTATAATTAGAAAATATTTTTATATTATGAGTAATGTTTTTCTGCGTTCATACAAAATATAAAAAGAAAAATGAAATATAGAATCAGGTAATATTTTTGTATAATTGGACCTAATGGAAAGCACAAACAACTCAACTCAAAAAGAAAATCAATGAAAGGCCAAATAGCAGCTTGAAACAAAGAAATAATATAAATAAATTAAGCATCTTCATTTGCAAATTGAGATATTTTACATATATAAATATATACATACACACACATAACTACCGTCCAACTGTCCTACCTACTCGTTACAATCAAACATGACAGATGACGTGTGACATCCCTCCCCACTGTTAAGCTATTTAAATTTCATTTGCTAATCAACATCTTTTTTATATAATAAAAATATAACCAAACATTTTGATTGAAACAAAATAATCAGCACCGCAGGCTGAGCACGAGGGCAACACCAACAAAGCAATTTCCACCGTATCTGCTATTTTTCCTATGCAAAGGGATCAGAAATCTGATTTTAAGAGCTTCAATCGAGGCTTTATACAGATATCATCGAAGGGTTTCCCCTGTTCTACATGGATGTAATCTTTTGTCTTAAGAACCTGTAGATTGGGTAATATTTACACCAAGGAACAAAGATAATAATTTATGTCAATATGTAGTTAGTAGCAGAAATCTGTTCATTAATCCGTAGATGGATAGTGTTGTGCACTTAAAATGTTACTTTCAGATAAGTTTTAGTAGACATACCAGTGTTTCGAAAAACATCCTTGATGCTTCTTTACGTGTTTTACGAGCCAATAGACTGTCCATAGAAAGTGCCTTACGTCCATGTACAGCTTCATCCTCGAATAAATTCTGGAGATACTTGGCAACAGCCCTTAAAGAAAAAGTATCAGAAAACATTAAGATGAGATCTAGAATCATTCCAGTTATTAAGGTACAAAATTATTTCGACAAATGCTAAATTATTGTTGAAATTAATGAGAAAAAGTTAAAAATAAAAATAAAAAAACAGTTATATCAATGACTACAGGGAGCATACAGACCTGGTACGAGAAGACCATCCACTATTTTCAAGAAGACGACTTTCATCACCGCCCGGCATGCCATTATCATCATCTTCACCTAGCTCATCATCATCTACATTCAGGAATTCTGGAAAGGAAAGATAAAGAAAACAAATGTTCAGTAAACAAATGTCCAATCATCGTTTACATTGGGAAGCAATAGCACCCTATGGTCCAAATCCTAACCGAAGTCCACCTGCCTGAACCTTTCATTACTAAAATAAAATTATATATACAAACTGTGATTCATTTTACTTAAAAAGAAAATTCAAATAAATATAATTTCAAGTAATGCTCATCAACATGAAATGTAAAAGCAAAACAAGGCAATAAGATCAAACCTGTATCATTTCCAATGGCAACATCCTCAAACTCCTGCACCCCACAAGGCCAAACAGTCATTTAGGGGATTCTTAGAGCCTCGAGTAAAACAAGGAAAACTACCACAAATACAACTTTCATAGCAACATAATAAATATAAATAGCACAATGACTGAATAAGTTGACATGAATACAAAGTAGAGGATCGGAATAATTATCTATATGTGAACCATGCTTTATGAATAGAACAAAGTCAAATATTCAACATAAATTAAAATATATTTAGAAAATATATGTTTGTTAAGTATGGAACTATGTTCAATGAATCACTGTCAACCATGTTTTACGGAATAGGACAATGTTAAATATTCAACGTAAACTAAAATATATTTAGAAAATAATTTTTTTTCAAGTAAGGAAATATTTTCAATTAATCAATCTGGAGTGGATCGGACAACTCAATATTGATGCCTAATTTACTTTCAGCTATTGCTCTAAAGTTATAGCACTACTTGAATATTACAAGAATGGAAATTGCTAACAGTTCGGAAAAAGTTAGAGCACTTACAGATTGATTATCCACAAGAGAGGTCATTTCTTTATTGACTGCTTCAACTTCCTGAAAGGTTGAGGTTTCTCCCGTATTTAATGAAGCATTGTTCAGAACCACATTAACATTTTCTGAATATGTAGAATCCATTTTACATTCTTCAATATCCTTACGGATAGGGTCCTTGTCATCATGATCCAAGAGTGCAACCTCAACTTGAGCCTCATCTATCATATCAACCTTACCATTTTCAGCTTCATATGCATTTTGAGAACCATTCACAGACTCACCAGTTTGTAAAGTGACAAGAGAATTAGTCCCATTTTCAATAGGTGCAAAGCATTCTGCTATACTACCATCAGCTGATGTATTGGCTTTACTTTCTTCCAACAAAAACTCAGTACCAAGATTAGTTGGGGATGACACCCCAAACTCATTTAGAACAAAGTGATTTGATGCATTAACAGCTTCAGCATTATCTCTGTCAATTTCCATTTCTGTAATCCCATCGAAAGGATTTCTATCCTGTTGAGAATTCAGATCACTGTGTTCACCCTGCCGAGTTTCAGTGTGAACAGTTGTACCCTCATTCAGATCACTGTATTCACCCTGCTGAGTTTTGGTGTGAACAGTAGTACCAACAGACTGTGCTTGCTCATCATTTCCATTAATTAAAGGCACAGAGCTCCCTTCAATTCCACCTTCAGCAATATCAGGTCTGACAGAGCACCCTAAATCCTTAGCTACTTCATTTGATGCGTGGTTTTCATCACCTTCAGAAATCCTGATACTGCTTAGATCATATTGTTCACTGTGCAAACGTGTCAAGTCACCCGACATACCTGAAAGGTACACCATTTGCAACTCACAAAGTTATAATCAACGTATTAAAATCAAAAGAGGCAGAATTATTTCAAGTAACATAAATTCAAAACAAAGACGGACAACCGTTATGACAATCACAGTTAAATCTTAGTCCATACAATTTAAAGGTTGAGTTTAGATTCATACAAATGAAATCAATGCGAAAACTGAAGTCTACATCTAGAAAATACTCCGTAGAAATGAGGTAATAGTATATACGCTAATAGGAAAAATGCATGTAGTAGCAGGCAGTATAGTTCTGAATAGGGCCAGCGGATGCCCTAGACTAAACAAACATCAAAATGTCACAACTTTTTCCAATGAAAACAAGTCAAATCCGAACAAGGCCTTCAGGAGATATATTAGAGGTGTATCAATAAATTTTCCTCACATAGGGATGCAACATAATATTGGGGTGTGTGGTGTTCTGTTTTTTTTTTTTTTGGGGGTGTTTCGATGCTGTATTAACATTCTCCCTCTTTCACCACTATGTACATTAAAACACCACGACTATTAATTTTCACCCATTGTAATTAATGAATAAGTTGGAATTCTTTTCTTTGATTTCAATGACCCAACAAAAGCATGCAGATACAGTGATTTTTCAGCACTTTGATCTCACCAGTAAGTACAGATTCACTAAAGATTTCATCTTCCAAGAATCGTCTCTTAATCAATGAAATTTCAGAGCGAGTGCAAGGTGCTTTCTTGCGAATACGACGTATGTCTTCAGTATTAACCAACTGCTGACGTATTGTACTTGATAGAAAAAAGCAAGGACAAATTAATCAGTACTTAAACACAAGATCTAAAATTATAAATGCAACACTAAGATACTCAGAATAAATTCCATTCAAGAATATTTCATAATGTGCCATGCTGAGAATAAACACAATTTGATCATATCTCAATTCTTAAGCAAGTTAATGCAATGTAAACCATAATGTCATACTGCAAATAGATTATTATTATCTATATATAAAGCACCAGGTACTTCAAAACATGGCAAGTCCCTTTTGTAAAATTTGTTGAAACAACAGAAGAAAACAAAAATGTGCTTCAGAGAAAGCGCGTCAATCTACGTCAAATGATGAAAAGGTTGCAAAAGAAAGCATGAAAAGGTAGACACTTCCAAGTGCATGAATTTCATAATATAAATTTTAATTTATATAATCAAAGAGAATAGTGAGCTTAAATAAAACAAACAATGTTATATGACTGCAAAAAGAATATTGCATTTGAATTTTCAAATTCACTTGAGAAGAGAGCAATCATCAGAACATCAACTAGTGAAAGAAAGAAAGGAGCAATAAAAACATATTAATAACATACTCGCCATGTAAAACCATAGTATCATCCATAAGAACTTTTCTCTTGGTGGCACTAGGTTTTGCTGCAGATCGTGTGCGTTTCCTTGATGCAACTTCAAACTGAGGAGTTGGTTTCATTTTAAGAACTGAAGATTTTCTCCCAACTGAAGCAATAAAAAATTCATTTACAAAAATATTCTTATGAAGAATAGCCTTACAATCCATGCTATTCTAGTAATTCAATAGAAGGCAGATAATAGTTAATTTAGAGTTAAAAGTGCTGCTACCTAAAATAGAAGACAACAAGTCATCATCATCAGGAACTGATTCTGCAGTTCTCATGGATTGAGGCCTGCCAAATGATTCAACTGAGTTTATACTCTCTACAGTTAGTGTACTTTCAGTTAAACTTCGCTTTTTTCCTGAAATGAGTTTCGTTCCAGCATCAATTTCATCATTCCCTGCCAGGACCTCTTTGTCTGGGGTAGACTCAACCAGCAAATCACTTGGTTTGTCAAGCAGTTCTTCCGGTGCAGAGAGTAACCTTTCAGGTGCAGGCAAGTCAGACATAGCACAACTATTTGAATTTTCCAACTGATGACCACAAAAAGCAGGTTCCAACATCTGAGTTTGGCAGACTTCACCTGCAAGAAGATAGTTAATAAGAAACAATCTAAAACGAAGTCATTATGGTTAGAAAAAATGTTGTCATATATAATCTTAAAAAAATCCCAATCTATGTAAGACAACATGCATGAGATTCATAAAACAAACCTTGCACCTCAATTGGAGCTCCAGAAGCATGAACTTCCTCCTCCCTTTGGGACAGATCCACAGAGTTCTGCTCAGCAGCAGCCAAATTATTGCTCCCAAGAAATTGAACAGAGGAGACCTCTTCATGAATACCAGTTTCTTTAAGATTTTCAGAGACATTCGGTTCTTGAAAAGCTTGAGCTTCTCCATCAATTACTGTTGGCCTACTAGGTGATTCCAATGGACAGGAAGGATTTGAAGCTATTGCTTTGCCATGTGATTCTTCCAAATTACCGGTGGCTTCTGCTTCATTCCCAAATTCAAATTTTTGTAATGCTTGATCATTTTCCAAATTGCCATCTGACATAGGCACACAGGTGCTATTTGAACTTGTTCTTCGAGCAGGTTCATCCAAATCAAAGGTGACATTGGAGCAGCTAGGAGATTCTGCACATTCCCTGTCAGTTCTATCAATTGAGTGCATACCGCCATTATGCATCTCTTCCACCCTATCCGAACCATCAGGTCCTCTGACAGTCCCAACAGCAGATGCACACTCCATAGACACAGCATCAGGGAGAGAACTTTCCTGTGGTTTAGTTTGTTCTTTCTCCATATCACTAATATGGCAATCGTTCTCAGGAGGCTCGATAACAACAGCATCATGGTTTTTTTCATTTTCCAATGACTGATCCAATGGATTGTTATCTTCATGGTGAAGATTTGATTTATTAGAAGCATATTCTACACACTTTGAGTCGGCCAATTCTTTAAGATTGTCATGTTCTGGTTCTGCATGACCACCACCTGCCAGTGCCTCATGAACACCAGACAAGTTAGGCACCTCCTCTAATCCAGGAGTACCTGGATCTTGTTCATAATCAATAAATTCAGAATTTGCAGCGAGATCTTCTACCTAACACCAAGCAGAACATATTTATTAAGGCAAGTAAGATAATAAAATGGTTAGAACATGAATTGTTTCTACAAGATGGACAGAAAGTATTAAATTAAAAGGAAATTCAGATTTCAGTTATGTTGAATATAAAATAAACCTGATCCCCACTGCAATCCATTGGCATAGCTTCTGAATTACTTGGGACTTGCTCTTGTGGTACATCTGACCCTTGGGGATCATATCTGAAATGAAAGTTAAAAGCAAGCAATAAATGCAAAATTATCAAAATATTTGCATAAATTAACTAGTGAAACTAATGACTGATTAGTAATTGGCTGTGCTTTGCAACCTACCCAATAGGGAGTTGAGAAACCACACTATCCAAAATGAAAAAAAAATGAAAATATGATAAAAAAGCGTATATGAGGCATAAGTGTTTGATATGCTACATGATCGGAGAAAGAATAAAGTGCGACTGTGTATGTGTGCATCTGCATGTATATTTATGTGTGTTTGTCTGTGTGTGAAGCTTACTCTGACACTCCAGCATGTTTGGATGATGCAACCCTATCTAGGACAAGCTCCTGCTTAAGATGAATTCAAGACAAGAATTTTCAGTAGATGATTAGCATAAAGAGAAAATAGCACCATGAATAAGAAAAATTGGGTCAGTCAATTCATAAAGAAGACAAGCTAAATACCACGACCCCAAAGATATCAACTTTGAAGGACAATGAATGAAACCATCAGCAATTCAGCAATTTAAAGGTTCTGCTGACCAGAGGATCCATGGAAGCATATTCTCAACTTCAAAAACCAAGATGTCAGGGTTTCTGAAGTTAATCACCTATGAAATGGTTTCAGTAAATTGATCCACTTGATGCGCATCCCTAAAAGATCATAAGCGGTCCATTTGTACTTACTACTGAGGGTAGGGATATACATTTCTGCTATTAATCTGATGATATTACTGCATCACCTACTCTCACAATGCAGTAAATTTACAGAACATTTGTTCTTTTACCCCTCTTCTTTGCTAAGGCATCATTTTAAAATTGTTCCTCCCCAGCAACCCACTTATCTAGTTCATTTCATTACCTTTTAGGAGGTACGACCTCAACATTAGTAAGCCTCCAATCTAGGTCCTCCATTAGTAAGCCTCTCTCTGATTGCAAACCACCTGCCAAACTAATCCCTAAATGATGGGGAAGAAAGAATGATAGATTACCTCATCAAGCAGACCAATCTGAGAAGTGTCACCATCACCAAAACGTTCTGAAAATATTCAAAATGAAGAGATTTATATTTACTAGTATTTTTCCAACCAAAAAATCCAGTGTATCATAGTCAAGAGCAGTACTGACCATCCAATCCAAATTGTGATGTGGAGTAAACAACACCGTCCATGGTATCTTGAAGCGTAATCTGCTCTCTTGAGCTAACATGATGATCAACATAGTTACTGCCAAAAGAGCTACGTGTTAACAAACATATAGTACTTCCCCAGATAGCTTATGAAAATATTCAATGTGTATCTCTATCAACAAAGCAACAGAAAAACATCATGACTAACCCCTGAAAGATCTCATTATCAGGCAGCTCAAAGTCATCAAGATCAAAAGTCTCTGGCAAAGTGATTGAATGGTACGGCGCAGTTGATTCTTCCGGTGGCAAATCAACTGCAGTGGAGCGAAAAGCCTGCTTTATCTTAAGCAAGGCTTCACTGCAATCATCAAAAAGGTAATTCACCTTTCTAGAATATATCCTCACCACTCCAAGAAGAAGATGACTTGACAATCGTAGTGCAATCGGTACATCAGGAAACAGAATAGAGTCTGCTCAGAGCCATATAACAATAAATAAGTAAGATTATAGTTAAAAAATGAATTCAAAAAGTTAGATAAGCCTAGGCACCTATCCTCAGTAAGAAGGCTCCCTGTAAACATGAACAAAATTTGATATTGGAACATGAAAAGATAGCAATCCTATCATCATCATGATTGTATAGCCTTATCTAATTCTATTAGTGCAGTGATCTGCCACGAGCAACAAAACCAACAAAGTGCTGAGTAAACTCAATGGAAAATTCCACTACTCAGTAACCAAGTAAAACCATATTTTATGAAGATGCTACCAACACCATGGTTATTTACCCTGCCAATATGGGAAACTACTCCTACATGATTATAAATTTCAAAGCAACAAATAGAGTTGCCCATAGCCCCTCCGTGTATGTCCAGCAGGGCCATGACAAGGAAAAAGCATGCAAGGACTTGAAGAAAATAAGCTCATACAAGAATAAGAATGAAGAGGAGGATGTTATGAGCTTTTAAAAATTATCTTTAATAAATATTAAAAGAAACTTTCAAAATAAAATTTTCTATTTCAGAAACTGGTAGGCAATAAATGCACATGAGCAGCAAACTATTCCAATATGCACACTACCTCCGACATATTTCTAGAGAGTCCATTTTAACCTAACCTAATAGTATGGCCATGCCATCAAGCTCGCTAATTTTCAAGCTAACCCAGTATTTATAATTTCCAACTCCCAAATACCAGTTTTACTAATATTTGTTTATTGATCAGAAATGTTTTGATTTGATCCAACTGTTAGATACTCAATAAACATAGAATTCTTCAAGCATCAGCAATATTAATTCCAATGATTGGTTTAATGAATAATAAATTACAAATCATGGAAATGAAATAAGCATACCTACCAATCAAATAAATAAGTTTTAACTAAGTACTTCTAGCTATTTATTTCCTTAAGAAGACATACATATTCCTCAATTTGGCAAAGAAAATAAATATGCAAATAGAGAGATAAAGATTCTAAATTTGAACTCTGGATTCCAAACTAAACAAGTAAAATGAAATTAGAAAGTACTAACCAACAGATACACCGATGTCAGTATCAGCCACCTGATTCTTACGGAGCTTCCTCTCCAGATGAGCTGCTATCCATATCGTACCCAAGGGACCTTTCTTCGCCAATATAAACTGTGAATAAAACATTTTTTTTTTCTCCCAATACGATCCCTACTTTTTCACACAAACTTCCCCACCCCTAAATGTAAGAAAAACCTATTATGTAATCTTAAAATTATCCACCTAATCAAAAATAAACCCTAAAGCAAACAACTTCAAATCCTCGGTACAAATTCAACATGCTCCCATAGCTCCCAGGACAACCCCCTAAATTTCCAAAATTTCCCAACATAACCCTTAATTTTTTCCACTTCCAGCTACGAAAATGAACAAGAAGAAATTCAAAACATCTAGATTTCAATAAAAAGAACGAAACCCTAATTACTCCCTATCCACCAAGCAACCATTGACACACTCGGAAAAACCCGTAACCCATATTAAACGGGCACCATTTCAGCTAAATTCACAGACCCACCACTTAGTAGAACATCCCAAAATATCGAACCATAAGAATCGACCAAAAATAGAAAGGAAAAAAAAAACTCCCAACTTGGGCTTTGCTTAGATTCGTAAACCCTAGCCCTCGAATAAACGAAGCTTTCGTGGAGAGGAAAACTACAGCTTCATAACTGAGTTGAGGGGATTGAAAATAGTGAGTCAGATCGGACAGACACGAGAAGAGAAAGAGGGTGAGTTTCCGTGTTTGGTGTGTAAGGAAAGAGAAAAAAAAAATAGGAGTAGCGCTGTGTCTGTTATAATGTAATGTAAATTAATAGTAAAAGATTCGATTTTTGAAGATTAAACTAAAAACAAGCTTAGTAGCCCGAGCTTACTCTTTTTTGATTGGTTAAACTACTTTTAATTTTTTATCCAAAGACTCCATGTGGACCAAAATATATTTTACACATTCTTGAAAACTAAACCCTTAATTTTCATAAATTTAAAATTTAATCCCTATGCTTTTAATTTTAAGAATTTAATTTTTAATTTTAAAATTTAAGTTTAACTGTTAATTTATTAAATTATTTTATTTATAGTGTCATTATCTTACTTACATTATTATCAAGTGAATTTTTTAAAAATAAATCAAAAATTTATCAGTAATAACAATTAAATCTAAATTTTAAAATTTTAAAATAAAATTCTTAAAAATAAAACTATAGAAACTAAATTTTAATTTTCAATATTCACTTGAAATTAATGTTCAACGAAACTAATTTTAAAACTCATAAATACAATTATGAATTTAAAATGATTAATGTTACAACTTAAATGACACTAAATTAATTAATAATTTAAAAACTAATTAGTAAGTTACCTAAAGAAGCTTGATTTTTTAGAGTCCTAAAGAAATTTGATATTTTATAAAAGTAAAAGATAACTATATCACTTTAATTTTTATCTCATAAATTTTGTTAAAATTAAATAACTTAAAATATAGTTTTAAAAATTTAATGAATAAATGGTTAAATTAAGAAATTTAAACTTTTTCAAAGATGGGTTTTGATTTTTATATAAATACATAAAAATATTTATAATTCCCCTTCAATCTTTAAAAAAATAAATCCACTCGAATTATACGGCATTGACCTTGAAAACAGACTTGGAATAATTAACACCAAGTTTTAGGCTTTAATACTTCATCTTCATGGCTTACTTTTTTACTCATTAACCTTTCAAGTTTCCATTTTTGGCATATTCAATTTCTTATATTTTTTGTTTTCATTTTTCTCCTCTCTTTTTTTCTAATTCCTTTATATTCCTCAAAATTTGAGAATTTATTTATTTTTTCGGCATTTTTATATAAATAACATTAAAATATTAATTAATTGTAAAAACAAATTTAAAGAAAAAATTATATATAAAAATAACTTGTTTGTTATAGTAAAAATCAGTGTTGCCTGACCAACTAGCGACATCACCCATTTTCCCCTAATTATTACTCAATCATCAATTTTTAGAAAAAAAAAGAAATTGTTTTGATGACGCCATTTTTTTCTCTATCGTGAATACCGATATTTTTTACGGGTATTATGAAAAATACATATAGATACCATCTAACACAATAGTGACAACAAAAAGATTCTCCTTTTTTTTAAATATGATGATTAGGTGATTGAGGGGAAAAGAAGATGATTTTGTTAGCGTGTCTAGCTGCATTAATGGATACTGTTGCAAACAAGTCATTTTCATATATAACTTTTCTTCTAAATTATTTTTGTAATTATTTAATATTTTAAGATTATTTATATAAAAAGCATATTTTTTTCTTCAAGTTTTTTTATTTTAAATTCAAAACTATATGATATTTGATGCTTTTCAATATCATGATTTCAATGTAACGTGATTGATGTAAATATTATTGCAAAACATCAAGAAAATCACTTTACATTATCTATGGAAAAAGAAAGTAAACTAATTTTTACTAACAAACATTAAAATCACATGCCAACCAATAAAATTCCATGAAAAGTGATAATTTTTTAGCATACCAAAATGCTCTACCCGTAAATGAAACATTGGTACTCACAAGTTACATGGATTCAATTTGGTAAAAAAAAAAACTGAAATTCGATTTAATAATTATCAAATATCAATCAAGTTGAATCTGATCATATCTATAACGGCTTGTGAACTTTATCAAGCTTTTTATTTTTTATTTTTAATATTTTCATACAATTAAATTACATTGCCTTTAATACATATTATTTGATTTAAACTTAATTAATAAAGCTGAAACTAAAACTCGAATATATCGAATTCGTGATAAACAAGCTGACACAAACATTAAGCCGAGTAAGGCAGGTAAAGCGAGCCTGACAATAATTAAACTGGATAACACCCCCACAACCATCAGGCCGATTAAATCAATAACAGAAAATCCCAGATCAGATTTCAAAAACTTTATTCTTCAGGTATAGCATTGGGAATTTTTCTTATGCTTTTTTCCAGCAATAGTTCTGGAACTTTCGATCAAATTTTTTACCCTTTTCATTTCACCGTGGAGCTTCGAATGTTCAATTTGTCTCATTTACTTACAAACCTTGAAAGAGCATGTCTATGACCAAGAGTTCCTCAAGCTTAAAACATCATATCGGACATACAACAGTAATAATATAAAACAAAAACAAAAAGTTGAAAAATTCAAAGAAAGGTCATTTACTTTTTTAACTCAATTGGTTTGAAATTCAAACCCAAGTTGTTCAATGTTCAAAGCTTGTGCTTGAGACTCACTTCAAACTCAAATTACCTAAAGAAAAAGAACTAAATTATATTCTAACAGTTAGAAGTGTATATGACAGAAATAATAATCATCCTAAGTTACGTAATCTATAATTGGCAGACACTGCCATGACTGATGTGGATCACACTACCTTTTTCTCTTTTTCTAAGGGACCAATTTGTGAGCTGTTGTCATACATACATACATTAATACACCTAAAATGATATAATTTTAGTTTTACAGTGAGTGAGGTATGGACAGAGAGACTTAAGTATTACATAAACTGATGGAGCATTGTTGTTGTTAATGCTTCTTAAACTTGGGATTTATCAGGCTGCCCAGAGAGTTCTTTCTCAGCAAAATGAAGCAATCTTCTGAGTCTCAAAACCATATCGGTGTGAAACGGGAGGGCTGTTCGGCGATCTAAGAATCCGGGACTAACTGTCATCCATGACAGAGCATGAAGCTCAGCTGCAATAGATGCCAAAATCAAATGGTTATCAATTTCAGAATCTCTAGATTCGGAGCTCGGAGTCCTTCCTGCCTGTTTTGCGATTCCTCTTATTACTTTATCTTGGGTGACCTTATTACCTCCATAATAATCAATGAGACTAACGGAAAGAACCGAAGGCCATTCCTCTTTTGGGTGATTTCTGTAGTCTTTCCTCATAGAAGGTACAGCCTTTGAAACCACGAAACCGGTTGAGAGAGGGATCGCAGAGCCCTTGCTATGAAGAAGATGAGCAAGCGGTGGTGATTCTGCAGTTAGACATGTTGGCAGTTGAAGAGGGGTTGGAGGTAGGAACCTCATGCTGGGTGATGGGATCAACATGTATGAAGCAGAAGTTGAACCAAGAGATTTGACAGGAGTGAACCCTTCTATGTAGCTTGATTGACCCGGACCAGTACCACTATGAGTTCCTGGTACACAATGAAATGGTCTTAGTTTATACAAGTATAAACAAATAATACATACAGATCTCATTTTCACTTTCCTTAAATGTAAAAGTGAAACCAAAGAAATGACTTGATGATTAGTTCCTTCGTAAAAGACAACACCAAATTGAATGCTAGTCTAATCAATAGTGTAGCAAAATATAGAAAAGTAGTCAACAGGGTCGGCAAGATCAGACTCTAGCCTACATGTTTTCATAGAGCGAGATCTCGATCCATCCCTGTAAACATCAGGACCCAATGAGATAGTACTATTCTACAGGAAAGTTGTTTGGTTATCACTAAATCTAAAAGTTGCCAATCCAATTGTACTGCATTGCCAGTGTAGGATGGAAGGCCAAATGTCCATCTCCCCTTGACCCCTTCACTCTTGCAATTTCTCCCTTCTACCATTGTTTCCCTCTTTCGAGCCTTCTTTTTATAAATAGTTTGCCTATAAGTACTACTGGGAGAGACTCCAGAATCCGCCCGATCTTGCATCAACCAATTAGGAGACTCCAAAATCATGTTTTCATAATTAAAAGTTCACAATTCAGCACCACATCAGCACACTTAATGCTTTAGTATTAAAGAGTTACCAATTGTACTTGATTGCAAAATGCATAACAATATGAGGGTTTGAATGATGAAAATATTTGGGAAAGACTATGGTTAACAGGACAGGTAACCCCTACCCCGCAGACTCGGGTCCCCTTTTCATTTAACCAAACAATTCAATGTAGTCATGTTGTGAACAGCAAATAAGAACATTTAAAGCATCATTTATATTACGAAAAAAGAGAATCAACCAAAAGAGTGAATGATAGCTCACCAGAAGATGGTGAATCTGCTTGCAACACTAGATGTAAAGAATGGTCAACTGAAACTGAAACAAAACTGATACTCTGCACCCACTGAAGCAATCCCCTAGAGTTGTCAACTAATGTTTGTCCACTCAAAAGCTGCTTTCTTGCGGAGGGTTGTCCTAAACCACCTTTCATAAAGCTAGCCTTTGTGTGAGAACTGTACAGTGGACTAGGTGAGGAAGGCAATGTTCTCTCTTGAATCAAATTCATCTCTTGCTGATCCAATGAAGTTCCATTTGTGTTAGCAGGCATGCCATCAGGAACAGATCTGCGCAACTGAAGAGGCCATTTCTTCACCTCAGACCCACCAACTGAATAGATAGCTTTCTGCCACTCTTTAGTCACAGTGCAAAAAAAAAAAAAAAAGGTATTAATGCCAAGTAAACAGAAAAAAAACAACTGTTGAACTCTAGTATATTAGCATACTTTAGAACCAAAAAAGGTATATTAGCATACCACGTCCTTAGAAGCTTGTAACTAATAACAGGCTAAACAGATTATAATTGCAAGTGTAGAAACAACTTTATAGAAGGAAGCAGAATTATCAATTCAGAATCAACATATGCATAACATAGCCAATTCATTCAATAATATTGCAGAAGGCAGCTTGAATGTTAGAGATAGCCATAAATGCAACAAGGTCATGAGCAGCAACTTTTTGGCCATGAGAGAGAAAAATAAAATAAAAACTAACAGGATGAACCAAACTGACATACCAAGGTATTCAAGCTCATAGAAACTTCCTATACGTGTGATCACGAAGTCTCTGGGCTTGACAACACCAGTATCGGATGAAGTGCATGCCTGAAGTATTTGACAGCCCTGCTGCAAAACTTGTACAAACAGGCACTGTAGACCTTTTGTGTCCTGTCTACTGCTAATTCCACCAAAAGGGAATATGTTGCAGTCAAGCAATTCCCCCCTAGCATCCGTCCAGATGCATACCAGCCACCGCCAATCTTCTGTCCATCCATAGCAACAATGTAAGCTCGGAATCTTTTGATTACTAGAATCAAGACCATCAGGCTCCAACCCAACATGCTGAGAACCTGAGCCAGGATCAGTACTTCCTACAGAATTTGCAGCCTGCATGAAGCCACCACCACTTTCGTCCGAGACTATCTTTGAAGTTTCAGAGGTTGAATTACCAAAAGCTGTAGGAGAAACTCCATGCTCCAAAGAACCAGACTCTGCAAGAATAAAAAGGGGCTCAAACATGTAACGGACTTCATCAGGATAGAAGAAATCCCCATTTCTATTTGGGTCGCAACTTAATCCTCCTGTCCTTGTTTGCCATGAATTTTCCCAACCACCACCCCTCAAGCTGGAATCAATTTCACCCTCTCTAGGAATAGAAGACCCTGGGATTCGAGAACCAACAGAATCCTTCCACATTGTTGGAATAGATGTCATAGGAGTTAAGACCGAATGAGATCTAAATAATGATGATGAAAGAGCTAGATCATTCATGGATCCTCGTGAAATTCGTCGAGCTTTGTTGTATACAGTGAAAGCCATCTCTTTAAGAATGACGAGTTCATTAAAAGGTGGGCTTGTAACCCTAAAAATGGCATCCACTGTTACAATCTGAACAACCACTTTTGGAACACTAAACCCAGAAACTACAGGAATATTTGATACCGATGCTTCATCTGCAGCTGCTGAGCTGCTTAATGCCTTCCCTATCTGACTGTGCAGTAGTGATCTCTTATCCCTATCTGAGGGCAGAATAATTGATCCAACAGCAATAGAAGATTCAATAACCGTTTTTAGGACTGCAGTAGGTTCGGGGAAGGGGCACACCACATATATTACCTAAATACAAGAAACCAACAAATCAGGTAATGATAAAATAGTTTGGTCACATTACGTAATACTAAAGCAAGTTTACGAGGCAGTCAAATAATGGATTGTATGTGTCACAGAAGGCCATGGACCACAAATTCTGCTCAAGAGTTTATTATTTAATTAAACAAATCATCTTAATTTAGGTATTACAAAATGAGATGGTAATGGTATATAGTATCAATTCCACAAAAATACAACTCTCTCCAAAACTTAACTTCTATCTTAGTCACACTACAGAAGTATATAAACTTCTATACTGAAATTTCTGCTGTACCCTTAAATCATAACATTCTATTCCTACAAGTTCTTTTTCCCCTTTTTTAATGAGAAAAGGTATGATACTTGGGAAGAAAATGTAAATCATTACAGGCAAGATATTTCTGAGATATGGTGCTTTTCAAATATGAACATCAAATACCTATTGTAAGTGTATTCTAAATCCTCCAACCTTCTAATAAAAACACAATTGAATGCCATAAAAATGCTAATAAATTTATGAAAATGAAAAGAAATCAATAGAAGGAAGGAGCTTGCCCAATACATGTACCATCAAGTAAAGGACAACCAAACTAAGGTCTAGCCTAGACACCATATGTTCCAAATATAACAAGGAATACAGACAAAAAGCACATGGTTCCAGAGAGAAGGTTCCAAATTGCAGCATCTTATATTGAATAAACAGTATATATCTTTTAGGAACAAAAGTCATGCACTTTGTGAAGTAGAACTAATACTGATTTTAGATGGATCTTGGCAGTCAGCAAAATATAACCTCAAAGATAATACACGAATATATCGTTTAAGGTAATTGAAGTATTGTGTCAAGACTAGTGAATTTCTCACATGCATTTTTCATAATTAATAAATCGGTGGAAGGAAGAGAGCAGAAATTTCTTTTCCCTTTGCCTGAGGTAAATATGGTCCGACCATCATCAAACAAGGAACATTTTGAGAGAGAACCACTTCCATAAAAGACATACAAGGAACATCATACTTACCAAGCATGGGCTGCTTATTCCTTCCTTTTGGTTTGTGAACAAAAATTGGCCAATTTTCAAAGCTTTAAGAGCCTTAGAAAGAGATTTGAGATAGCATGTCATGTCCCAACCATTTGACAGAGAGAGAAAAAAATCACTTATCGATCCCAGGAGAGATGCATTGCTACTTTCTATCTTCATTGATTGGGGGCAATCAAGTAGGACAAAGCCAGAAGAAAACCATTTCCCCGAATCAATCTCCATCTGGTTTCCCAAACTCTGAGGTGAGTGAGTTCCCAGTTTGCATGTCTCATATACTGAGAAAAAATAAACAATAAGATACAAACAAGCATGCTTCTACTTCAGAAAATACAAAATGATAACTAGAGCAGGAAACAAACTGCATTGGTAATTGACATCAATATGTTCACTAATCTTAATTAGACCCAAGTCACAGGAAACTCATAGGGTCTCTACCCAATTTCACCATAAAACAGATTTTTGAGCAAAAACCAGCTGCACTAAGTTGTAAAAAGTTAATAACATCTAAAGACAAAGATGAGCCAACAATGAAGACATCCTTGGTATCAAGTACAGGGAGATTCAAGTCCCTTAAAGATAAAAGGATCAAACACCTGGGCAACGTCAACACGGCTCCAAAACCATTCATTTCTCCCAATAAAAATTTATGAGATTATGCTTCCCAACATAATCCTTGTTGGGTTGACAAAGCCATACTGGGAAACATATAACCTTTTCTTTCTCACTAGGTATGCATCAAAAGTACAATAGCTAAATTGAATTATTGAGCAATAGCCCGCATATTCAATTGAAACAATTCAAACCCAAGAAAACAAAACAAATAATGCATCGAAGTCCCATACCGATTCCTAGTTGTTGAAAAAAATCAGCAGCAGCAGAAGTAAGGGGATCAATATCTGGGCATATAACAGAATAATTTATCTGCAAGCCAAAAGTTCAGATTATAAACAGAGCAATTTCTAAAACCAGACCAACCCAATAAATAAAGTGTTTTTGTTTTAGCTGGAGCAAGCCATGTGAAGAATCTTACAGGTTTTGGTAGAGCATATGGCTCAAGAGGAGCCTTTTCCCAAAGCTGCAAAGAGTTTCCTGAAGTTTTAAGCCAATCATCCTGGTACCTACAAGTCATCATTTGCACTTATCTGTTCGAATGTCATAACTTAAATAGAGCAAACTGCAAACACTGACTAAAGTATCAACTTCATTTGAAATATGGCCTACTTGGCTTACATGTATACCCCATACTTATCTTCACATGCAAAACTGTTCAAACTACCACTTGCAAGTCATGTCATGCTATGCACATAATTTACATTTCAAATATTATGTTATATATCTCAATAAATTCAACTGATCTACTCTAACCTTAACTGATATGTTCTCATAATAGATTTCTACTCTAATCTGGCAATTTTATATCAACATAATGGATCAAAGTTTTCCTGTCAGAAAATAAAGTTTCATGCACCACCGGATAGCAAAGTTAACTCTCATCTATGAACTATCCTGCAATGCATGAATAGTAGACTAGCAGTAGCTGCAGATAACAAGGAGAGGAAGTGCAAAATTCTCAATCATAATACCCAACGATACACCCTGCCTTTAATGCCCTATTAATATGTGCTCGGTATTGTGTTCCTTCTCAAATAGAGAGAAAGAGCAGAAGAAATCTCCACAAGTGTCTACCAACAGACCATGTTTATAAGCAAACTAAATCTTGGAAATCAAAAAATGATGAACTCAGTCTAAAGACTCATTCCAGTAGCAATGCAAGGGACTGCTTTGAGTTGTTGATTAAAATTTGCTAACAGAAAAAGTTATGATAATAAATAAATAATCTAGACTTAATTGGCTAACCATGATTGTCAATGATTTCTTTGTACCAGATACCATTTCAAACGTAATATACTTTCTAGGGCATAAAGAGCCTCCTTAAAATTGAATGTCATTCATATGAATAGTTCAAGCCAAATGAATTTGCATCATCTTTGTAGACTCAATTGTCTAATTATGACTGTTGAGAATTTCTTTGCACCAGAATGAATTTCATTCACATGGATGGTTCATGCATCCATTCCAAGTGAATTTTATTGGCATTTATCATCATGCCCTTGTAGAAATTATGATATATATAATTATTTTTTTTCAAGGTATTCTTCATTTTCATATGCAGTAGGCCAAAAAAATCCCCAGCATGAAATCAGGGGCAGGTCAATAAAAAAGAGCCCTGTGCCTACTGTCCAGAAAAGTCAAAAGGATTCTGCATGGATGCTGTATCGAAAAATAAAACATACTTTTCAGCCACTGCACATTAACTTAGGCCCTAGGGTTCAACAGCAAAGCACAAAGGTACTTTGCTCGGTCAAATGTCTTTTAGAAATTATTTAAGTTGGTAAATGAGGCATAGACAACGAGGATGATGCCAAATTTTAAATATTTTTGTTAGGCCATTTGCAATCGACTTAAGCAAACTTGTAATTGTACATGAAATAAAAAATAGAGGACACTTACCCAACAAGTAAGGCAGGTGATGGGAGAACAAAAAGAGTTGATCTTAGCCGGCTGCTTTGTTGTTGCTCTAACTCAGAACCAGAGGTTTCTTGGTTCAATCTCCTTTGGCTGGTCTCATCAACTTTACCTCCATCTATTGCAACAGTCATTGCATCAATAAGGAAAACCCCTTCGGCGTGTCAAGTTTCTTCAGAACTCCCATAAATGTAACATAATAGTGTGTAAACATACCTTTAAGGTAAGATGATCCGCCAACAGAAGTTTGGGATGGACTCACTGCTTCTCCCACAGAGAGAGTTACAGTACTTGAAGAATCTCGGCATTCACTTATATTGGACTCTGTAGATGATCCATCAGCAGAGGCTCCAACATCACCTGATTGACCGCGACCTCTGCACCAGTCAGTGACGGACAAAGGACCATCCAAACTGCCAAATGCAGATTTTAAGGCTGATTTGATGTCAGAGTGCAGCAAACTGATTACGGAAGAAGCATGAATCTGTAAGAAAATATTCTTTGCATGAGACTCATATGATAAATAGCCAAAGTTCTCTAATCCATCACATAAGTTCTCTAATCCATCACATCCATACACACATGTTTAGACAGTGAAAAGTAACAGACATTGATAACTATCAACAATATCACAGGGAGTTCACTCTTAATTATTATAGGACCCATAGATACTAGTGTAATTAGTAGTCTGGACAATGAAGAAAGCTCACATTAGCAGAAAGTGGATCTACTAACTCCACACCAGCAATGTCCAGGGAATGACAAGAAGCCAAAGTCCCCCCACAACCTGCATGAACCATGGAAGGCCCACAACAAAACCCTCGCCTCCAATGCTCTTGTAATGCAAGCCAATTGTAAGGACAGTCACCACCATCTGCATCCAAAGCCAAATCAACAAAGGAAGTAGCTTGCTGGACTAGTAATGGAATGCCATCAAGAAGTTCCTGAAGTGGTTGACTTTGCCCATAAGAGAGCATACTTTCCTCATTATACAAATTATGGGTTAAGGATGGACTAGCTTCAATACTTGAAGTAGCAAGCTTTGAAACTTTTGGAGCTCCAACAGTGCGCCATACACCTACAGGTGCATTAAGGTGTCCGTCTAGCATTACTCCATCAATATCACCAGCACTTTTGAAAGGTATAGATTCTTTCTTCACCTCATACCGGCTAGATAGATTGTCTGCCATGGTACTAGGATCATCAGGAAGCTGGTTTAAAACAGAACTTGCTGTAGGCCTACTCAAGCTAATAGTTGCAGGGCTAGTGGGAGATAGAAGTATGTGCCTCATCCTTAACATGGAAGCTTGGAACATGGAACATTCCACTTCAGTTCCAAGCACGGTCTTCATAGATAGAAGGATACGCTCCCCACCAAATACACCTTGTGTCATTTTCCTGCTTGCCGATTTATCTGAATTGATTGAATACAAATTACCAAACTGAGATGTTCCTGACATCTCGTTTGTAGCATTGCTATCATTATGTGTGAGCAACCTCCTGCCATATCTCTCTTCCCTAGTTTCCACATGAGTGTAATATTTCTTCAGTTGGAGCATGGCGTTTGAATCATGCCCTCCAGGGTGGGCCTTCAGATTCATAGGCATACCAGTCTTCTCATCCAATCCACCAAAGCAAGGGAAAGAAGGAGGCGTTGCAGCATATTTGTAATTACTTTGGCTTGAATTAGAACTCTCCACTTTACGAGACTTCGGGAGATAAGGGTTTCTAAAAACTGATGATGAATCACTTGCAGGAGTTTCTACAGCTCCATATTCAACTGCAAACGTCATCAGTGCTTCAGCTTTCATTAAATGATCAAACTCACCAGTGGAAGAAGCTGGAGTTTGATTTGATGGACCAGATGTCACAGCACTGTTTGTGACCTCTTGACTTTTGCTCAAAAACTCTTCTGTGACAACTGGAAGAGGTGGATTAAAGCTATCAAAGGAAGGAAGACCTACAGGCAAAAGCATCTGATCTGAAGTATCCATCACCCCAGCTGGACTACTTCCAACATCTCCGCAATCTGAAGCACCAAACATAATAGCCGATGACTCTGCAGTTCCTGGGGGCTTCACAAAAGGAAGACCATAATGAGATCAATTAAAGTTTAATCATCTTGAGGCAAAAAGGTGCTAATGACAAGACTGAATGCCTAATGCAGGCCAACAACAGCTGTAACTTCATATACTGAGCTAAGAAAGAGGTGTTTAAGAGAAAAAAAACATTCATAAAGTCTACTCAAAAAGAACTTTTCACTGTATCCAGTTGATATGCGCAGCTTGAAGGCATGAATTAAAACAGCTCGACAAATGCATATGAATTCCAAACAATATACAGCATTTAAAAACTTTGTTTCTCTAAACAAAGAGTGAATTTTGGATGGGGGATTTTGAAATGAAGGCATTTTATTATGCAGCAGCTCAAAACCAGAAGTTATAATTGTATTGTTTGGGTAAATATTTTTTAGAATGAAAAATGGAATTTGATAAGACTACAAGAAAAGGATGATTATAAAAGAAGAATAATGATATTAAAGACTGCAAAAAATTGAGATGCTAAAATTCCATCTCGAAATTCTTCCTCTAAATTCCTCATCCAAACACACTCCAAGTGATTTAAGCCAAATGGTACAAATATCAGATAAAAAGCCTTTATTATAGAATATATGGAAGGATAAGAAATTACCTCCCCAAATGGCAGTACATCATTTTCGAAGAAGTCCCCAAAGTCTCCAAACTCAGAGAGAAGAGATTGGATATCCATGACAATTCCCCTGTCGTCATCATCCCAATCCCAATTAGATCCAATTTGGTCATTTCCGACACCTGTAATCACTGACCTGTTAACTTCCATGGACCTAATATTAGACTTATACACATCTTCAGTTGGAGCATTTGTAACCGTACCTGCTTGACCATATGACTCTGTCATCCCAATTCGTGGCCGTTTGGAGCCCTACACAGGAATTACAACTATTAATTTCAGTGATCGAACAAAATTTTATGAATTTAGAGAGAATAAAACTAATGAATATGCCGTTGACTTTTAAATCCAAAGAGTCAAAATGGTTTCACATTCAAAAGCCATATATAAGTCATTGTTATTTCCAGACTAAATGCTAAAAATATGCTAGAAAAGGAGCCCATCTCAATCCCCTATACAAGTAGTGAAAAAGATACGAAGATTTCACAATTCAGGAGAAAATCTAAACCCCACTATTTGGGCTTCAAGCATGTTTGAATTAAATATAGTAACAATAAACTCAGAAGAACATTGCAGCACTTCCCATCTAAATTGGTAAACTTGCCAGTCGGAAAGCGGACTCTCATATTCGATACATTTATGATTCAACAAATAACAGAAGTCCACTCCAGACAAGGCTACTCAAATATAGCACATACAACCCTAATAATTTAAAATATGGATGCACAAACATAGGCTATATATGTTTTTGCAATCCTCTCGTCTACTGAGTTATAAAAAGTATATAATAACACAATAACATATTTGTTAGTGCATTATCAGGTGGATATTTTATGGTTGCATGGATGACACCCTTCCATCCAGAATTGACACAAGTAGCACACAAAAATTAAGAAAAAAGTAACTAAAAAACGTAGATAAAAGAGTCACCAGTTTGAGGCAATCAGTCTCCATCTGATCATTAGAAGATAAGCCAGACTGTCTACAGGACGAATCTGCATCTGCCTCCAGGTCACGAGCTCCTGTGGTCACGCTATCACTGGAACTACTACTTAAGGAACTTATGCTGGTATTATTACTATTGCTGCTGCTGTTATAGCAATGCTGTGTGTGTATTCCACTGAATTCAGGCCAAGATTTTTCCAGGATATCTAAATTGCCATCACTGCAAAAACTAATAACAGGATAAGAGGGACATGAAGATTCAAGAGATAACTCTGGATGTTATCATAGTTACAACTGCTTGCAACCAAGGTCAACTATGGTTCGCATATTCTCAGTCATTGTCAATTATGATTCACCATAACACTAAAACAGTCAAGTCTGGATGTTTTGTGATGAATGCATTTTAGATAAGGGGCCTGAAAGTCCTGTCAAAGAGACCTTAGGAAAAAAATGCAACATCTATTGCATTCATCTATTATATTGCAATGAAGAAGAAAAGAATCAGAGAATTTTCTTCAGCACAACTAAGATGACATGCATCCATAAAATAACTACGTGCAGGAAAAAAAAGTTCTTCAATTGTGGTATTAAGTAAAGAATAGATGATTCATGATTGTTAGGGTAGCCCTACCTCCATATATAGTTTTCCTTCTTCACTTAAACAAGTAAAATTTACAGCATGTCCCACCTGTCTAATGTTTATGTGAATGTGTTGAAATAGGTGCACCCTGATTGTGATATTGAGACACAAAATAGGAAGCTGTTGGTTATTACTTCTGTTTGTTCAATTGATCTATCATGTTTTTGGCTTACCTTCATCTGTCTCAAAATAGATATTAAATTAGGCTAGAGCAAATATTAAGGAGCTTTTGTGCGACAATTATTTTCTTCATTTAGAATGGTCATTCCATGCATTTTTCGCAAGGCTTTCTTGCTTTGATTGTGAATTCATTGGTTTGCAATTCTTATGCTTAAATCTTTAATGAATACCACAAGGAGGCAAAGCATGAAAGTTAACAAACAAATAAGATAATAAGAGGGTAAGAAGGGAAGCAAGAGAGAGAACACTAACCAATGCCTAAAAAAGGATGAACCAGCCAATGAAGGTCCTATCCAGTTTTGTAACCAGAATCTGCAAGTTCACATATAAGCTTTTGTAAGTGTCACACAAATAAATTTACAAGAGAGGCACAAGTAATATGGTTACCGTCATCACTTCATCTTTACAAAGATGAAAACACTATGAAATGTCTTAAAAGGATGCCGCATTATATAAGACAAAAAACCCAGATACTGCCTGCTTGAAAAAGTTGGCCTCACCAGTACTCAAGCTGGATCATTGCACACAAATCAACACTGGCAGCAATAGAATTACCACAGAATTCAAACATACCTTCTCAGAGAGGATCTAGCAAAGGATGTTTGCAAGACAGGGACAAGCACAGCCTCAGGTGGATAAATAAATGTCTTCTCATGTACTGATAAGAGATCTAGTGGTCCCTTCTGATCAACTCTTCCCATTGCATAAGCTTCAGTAGACTGGTGCTTGGGTAAATTCCTGATATAATCAGGGTTTGGATTCAGTGACTTGTCACCTCTAGATTTCGAGCATCCAAGACTAACTTTAACATAGCAGTTTTGGCCCCTCAACTGGCAGCCAGAACTTTGAGAAGTACGGTGTGGTAGACCAATTTTGCCAGAGTTGCTGAAAAAGAAGAAATTTAACAGCAGAAAGAAAATATCAATCCGGGCACTATCACTATAGGGGAATGAGTAAGTTCTATATAAATGAAAGAAGGTAATAGTGCCAAAAAATTACAAATAAACAGATTATAAATAAAGCCCACCTGAAATATACTTGCTTGACAAGATCGTTTGGACAACATCCTGTGAGTTTTCCACACATTCCATGTGGGGAAATAATCACTACAACCAAACATGAAAATAAATACAATCACAAAGCTAGTCGGTGCAGCAAAGATTGCATAACTGACCTTTTTAAAAGCAGGTTGATGTAATGAATAAACTAGTATTCTAAAAAGCAGGAAACTTAACTAACAAATCATACAAGATAGCACAGTCAGTTTTATCAGCTTGATTACACTTTTTTACCCAAAACCTGACATCTCTCTCACTCTTACACACACACCCCAAAGCACAAACACAAGCCTCTTCAAAGTCATTTTCAAAAACCAGAATTGCGAAGGGCACTGAACTAACCAGGAAGCAGGTAACTGGTATTATTAGAAGAATGCTCTAATACTTTTTCTATATCACCAGTTGAAAGTGTCCGGATATGCCTGAAAATATAATTAAAATACGTATCAAAGCATGTTAGAGGGAAAATCATAAAGCAACCCAAGTGCAAACTGCTAGAAAATTAAGATGCCAGGCTTCACGAACTTTGAGGATATTATAGCATGTACAAAAATAGATTCTTCTGTAGCAGAAAAGATGAACTCCATTGTAGGCTGTGCTCTCCTGCAAAATAATAATAAATATCATTTCATAAGTGAAGAATAACCAGAAGGAAAATATAACTAGCTGATAAGTTATGATGCAAAATTTTTGCAGCTTTCTTTCCAGTGCTTTTATCTCAAATTTTCAATTTTTTAAAAGCAGAGAGAGGGGGCAACAGAGGGGTTAAAAAGAGAACAAAAGGAGAGGAAAAGGAAAAAAAGATTTAAAAGAGTAGAAAGTTAATAACATATATAGGAAGAAAGTGATTGGTCAAGAAATAACAAGGGAAAGAAACACCCAATTGCACGGTAACATCCATTAAGTAGTTCCCCCTACTGTGATTCTGAAAATCCTCCCAGCAAGCATTTGAGAATCAAATACCCAGATATAAGCATTCCAAACAAACAAATTCGTTCAAGAATGAAAACAGAGTAGGCTTCTCCTATGCCAGTTTAATTGAGGTACATAAAGAATATAGCAAAGCTAAACAAATTATAAAGGTAAAAAAATATCAACATAAAATAATAGTTTAAGCCTAGTTTGTCACTGTGATTGCAGTTGAAAATTCTAGTGCAAAAGACTGCAACTGAATGCAAACTCACCGCAATCACAAAAGCATGATCTTGCTTCCACTACTGAGAGTAAAAGCAATCAGGATATTTACCATAAATTTAACCTTCTTTGATATTGCATACTGTATATTAAATTAAACAAAAACAGCTAAAACATGAGTAATGCCAACAAAGAAATAACAATAAGGCGGAATTCGTTAAATTGAAATTAAGCACTTCGAGTAGCATCAGATGCTTATCTCAATAATAATGACGGATGTATCAGCATATCAAGTCTTATACATACATAACCATTATATGATTTCTTTATTTCATACATTAATCTGAATGCAGTAACCATGGCCTTTTGAGCCACACAATATCTACTTGTAAAAATTAAATTATTAGCATCTAACAATAAATATAAAGGTACCTGATAGATTCTTCAATTTGTGGAGGATGATACCTTGAAAATACATCACCAAATCTCATGTAGGAGAGCCCCAAAAGTGCCCTGTAAAGTTTAATATAATCATTGTCAAGAATAGTCCAGTCCATGGGCTGGAACAGGCCATGCTTAGATGACCATTAATTTTTCTTGCCCAAAGCCCAGCCTGGTCCACTGGGCCCAAAAGCCCACTTTACTATTCAAAAAATTTAAAAGTACTTTTTTACTAACTAAATACTAAATAGGGTCAGACCTGGGCCTCAAAATCATGTCTAAGGCCTGATCAAATGTTGACAGGTCCACTTGAGACTTATCCAATATGACATACTGTTTATGGTCTAGGAAAGGGATGAAAACAAACCTTTCTATGCGATTCCTTAAAGCTTGAGAAAGGGCAGCAGCAACCTCTTCTGAGTCACCAGGTGCCAACCAGAGTCCAGAAGCAACAACTTCAACATAATAAATAGATGAGTAAAATAGTGCATTCACACCGTGAAGTAAGTCTCTATATGTGTGTCTCATGCAGATGACAAAAGGAAACTGAGTACTGAAAGAAGGGTGCCACTCTAATCTACAAAATCCCTCATACGCATGTACTAAATACACCAGCAATCATGTAAGACACACATATAACTAAAGAAAAGAACAAAGTCAATGATAAAAACTCAGGGCTACGTGATACCTCTTAACCTGGACACTGCAGATTGAGCAGAGTCCACAACAGATGCATGACGTCCAGGGATGAAAAGCCACAGCTTAATCTTCTCATCTATAGTGCATCATAAAACTCCATTAGATATAGGAAATTAGTGTATTTTATCTCTTTCTTTCAAAGTTAAACTACAGCAGAGTTCATTGTCACAGACCAAAGATTGGAACCTAACCTGGATTATGCAGACCTTGAGATGGATCCCAGGGTCCAACAAAGGAATTGGTCCATGCACTAAGAAATCCCTCCTTCTGTAGCTGCAGATGGGACGAGAGAACAAACAATGTAGCAGCATCTTTCTGCTCTACTTTTATTCTGTGCAGCCTCAAAAACAAATTATAAATTTCTGATTGTTTACACATTAACTCTTGAATATTTACTTCTTAAAAGCTCCAAGAAGAGTGTAGAAAGATGAGAAGAAACTGATGCCCTGGTTACTAACCTTTTGTCAGGGAGGGAGCTTAAATCAGATTCAACAGGGTGAAACTGGAACCATGATACTTGACTGAGACCTCCCTGTAGAAATGGCCCATGTTCCATGTTAAAGAAATTATTTAACCTTATAGGTATTAAAATTCAAAATCATTTGTAACGACAAAATTCACAGCAACCTGATAAAAATGCTTTAAAAGTCAGTCACATGTGCATGATGATCAATCCAAGTTAAATGAAGTATGAAATTCAATTACTAGTAAACCTAAAGGTTGCAAATCCTTTAAAGCAACTAAAAAAATTCCTTTATTACCTTCAAAATTTCGCAAAGCACTTTCAGTGCAAATAGTAAATCAAATAAAGTAAAAACAAAACTGAAAGATAAAATGCCTAACTGCTAATCTGCAAATAAGTCAGACACCATGTAATAAGGAAGCAGTATGAGGTTAGTTAGTCAAGATTCAAACTAGTTCCACCAGGAATTGTTCTCTAGTTAGCAAATGAATTATTAAAGTAAACAGCACTAAAATTCACAGCAACCTGATAAAAATGCTTAAAAAGTCAGGCACGTGTTCATGATGATCAATCCAAGTTAAATGAATTATGTAATTCAATTTTTAGTGAACCAGAAGGTTTGCAAATCCTTTAAAACAGCTTAAAAATCTCTTTATTACCTTCAAATTTTCGCAAAGTGCGTTCAAATAAAGTAAAAACAAAACTGAGAGATCAAATGCCTAACTGTTAATCCACAAATAAGTCAGTTACCATGTAATACGTGAGCAGTACAAGGTTAGTTAATCGAGATTCAAACTAATTCAATCAGGAATTATTCTCTACTTCGCAAAATGAATTATTTAAATTAAAAAGCACTGGCAAAACCCTAATTCGATCATAACGAAAAAAAAAAAGAAATAGAAAATTAAAAGAGAAACGAAGAAGCGCATACGATTCTAAAAACATTAGTCCACATGACTTGATAATAACTGCGAAGAAGCTCTCTCTCTTTCTCGCTGTTCGTCGTCTTCTTCTTCAGTTTGACCAAAATTGAAATTGATTTTCCCCCGAATTACCTGCCATTTTTTTTTTTTTTTTTTTGCAGATTAAAGAACCAAGGGAATAAAGCTTTCTAGGGTTCCGCTATTTGTGTGTCAAAGTTTCAACCGAAACTGTTTTAAAGCCCCTCAATACCCAAAAAATACTTCACTTTGTATTTCATTTATTTCGTAACACAAAACAATATTAGAAATTTTCTGGTTAGTACTTAGTATATATAACAATAACCAGAAATATGTAGATCCGGGACGAGGATGGAACAAAACAATGTTCTGAAAACGAAAATAGTAGTAATAATAATAATTAAATATGGTTTATTTTAGGTCAAAATATGCTGTTAGTCCCTATTCTTTGATAGATTTGAGATTTAGTCCATGTAATTAAAAATAAAATTTAAGTCTTTTATTTAAAAAAAACTTAATTCAAGAATTGGTATCTAAATTATATCATTTTTTCATCTTGATTCCTGAACTGTTTTTTATCAAAGTGGTACATAAATTACATTTTTCCCCAATTTGATATTTTCGTTGATCTAAGCATTAATCAAATCGTTAAATCTATTTAAAAGAATCTTGACCACAATTTAGTATCTAAATTTTTTTTTTTTGTCCAATAACAAACCACGACATTATATAAACTTGAAAAATATTTTTAATTCTTTTATTTTTCTTTTTTCCTTTATATTATTTCTCTCTCTTTATTTTTTGTATTTTTTTCATTCTTCTACTTTTATAATGTTTGGCAACTCGAAATTTGTCATTCGAGATTGAGATGCTAAGAATTAATTATGTTTTCGAACTTCATTACTTGCTTGCTCTACCTAATGGGATCAAAATTTTTTTGATCTTTCAAAATCGGTGTTTTTAGAATTAGACCAGCTCGACCGAGAATCGTTTAGAATATTAGTCTGAATATAGGGGTTGAACTGATTAACTGGTGAACTGATATAAGCTAATTGAACCAAGCTAAAAAAACTAGTCGAACCAATTTTCTCAAATTTTTAAATATTCTTTTATTATTTTTATGATTTTTAATAGTTTATTTAATTGAACTATATGAACTAATCAAATCAATAATTGGTGACCTGACTGATTCGATCGGCCTAGTTCTAAACAAAAAGAAAAAAGAAAATGAATATATATAAGAGAAAGCAACACTTTTTTTTTTTTTTCCATGTGTCACATTTTAATTGATTATTGTTTTTAAATAGATTTACCTATTGGATAGAGGTGCCAACTTGGAAAAAAAAATAGTTTCGGTACCACTTGTGACCAAAATAATGTTTACGTGCCAAAATGGGAGAAATTATATAATTAAGTACCAATTTGTTTAAAGTTGATTTAACAGTTTTACAAATTGAGATACTAACTTGAGGAAAATATTAATTTGAGTATCACTTGTAATCAAATAATAAAAGAGTATAACTTAAGTAATAATTTATAAATTAAACTTAAAAAAACTTAATTAATATTCAGTTGACAAGTGAAATTATCTCCTTAAAATTTTAATTTAAGTATAAATAGGTATAAACTAGCTTTGACTTAAGTCTATTATCACATGTAATATCAATATGATTAATTAAATTATTAAAATATCTTAATAATAATATTTATAGAACATTTGATGAAAATTTGGTATTACAAATAAAGATGGTAAAAATATTCCGATTTGATAAGGGTTTTTTTTTTCTTTATTTCTTTTCTTTAAAACGTTAATATAAATGGATGTATCTCAATTTGATAAGTTGTACTACTTGATGTTAATTTGGTATTTTTTTTAGTTATTTAACATCATTAAAATACGTCAATATGACACTAACGACCAATAGCATAGTGACGTGTAGTAGTCTCGTATTTTGAGACGTGGCAAAAAAATAAAAAATTAAATTAAATATATTTAATTTACTTATTTTCATATGAGTGTAGTTTCACGATTCTTAATATTTGAATTTTTTTTATGATGCTTAAAACTACTCATAATCCCTCTCCAACCCTTAAAAATAAGATAATACCCTTTAACGTACTCAAACACATGTTTTCCTACACTATCAACAATGCTGATATCAACTAAGCCGTAAATATGAGTGTGTCAAGTGTCACCATAATATTAATTGTCCATGGCACGTGAATGTATTTTAATTTAGTCAAATACCTAAAAATATACCAAATTTAAGTTCTACTTAAATCCAAAAAATTTAGATATCAAATAAATATAAATTATCAAATTCAAATATTTCGTATATATTAACCCTTCTTGAAATTGGGTTTTTGGGTAACTATTGTCTAACTTTTCAATTAATCTAGTCACGTCTTGTTAAGTTGGATTTAGGAAAATATGGGCAAATATCTCAAAATACCAAAAAATTAAAATTACCGAAAGACGGGTTTCAAAAATATTGAGGAAGGGCAATTTCCCAAAATCGCGTCCACATCGGTAGCGTTTTTGGAAAGCGACCTAAAGCGCATCACGAGGGCGCTTTTTTATTATCAAGAAAAACGCTCCCACGAGGGCGCTTTTTTGAGGTAAAAGCGCCTCCTGTGGACGCCGCTTTCAAGCCGTCTGGCTAAATCAAATTTTTTTTTGACCGTTGGGTAGAAAAAAAAACTATAAATACCCCAACCCTTCATTTTTTCACACTTCAATCCTTTCTCATTTTCTCTCAATTTTCTCTCATTTTGCTCTCAATTTTCTCTCAAGTTTCTCTCAAAGTCCTTAAAATTTACGCTCAAATTTCAAAATAGTCCTTTACTATTTACTGAAAAAGCCCTTTATAATTTTTTTATATATCTATTTTTGGAAAATTTAAAATTCTTTATCGAAGTACAATGGTGGGAATTACGTCGCCTAGACAACAAGCACATTCTCTGTCGAGCAAATGAAAATGGTAAGTTTGAATGTTAATTTTTCAATATTATTAAATTTTTTAATTATGCAATTTTAATTAATTTTGAATTTTATAATTTTTAAGCGATTGTAGATCGGATTGTTGCAATGTTATATTCGCAACATGCCCGGTCCCCATCGCCATTGATCGAGAATTACTGCGGAAGCGGGTTTTTGCACGTGGCCACGATAGTAGGGGTTCAAGTTGGACCCGCTTTGATCGTAGCGTTGATAGAGAGGTAGAGACGAGACGCACACTTTCCATCATCATGCGGAGAGTGTACCATCACCTTAGAAGATGTGCGATTCTGATTAGGATTACTGGGTGGGCGGGTTGGTAGTCACCGGTCCGTAATATCTCTCGATTGGATGGCAGTATGCTCTGAGCTTACGCCATTCGGATAGAATGCAAGGAGGTCGGATCGATATGGCTTGGTTATGAGGCGCATTTCGCGGTGAATGAAGGCCCCAATAGAAGAAGAAAGAATACGGTATCGCGGGCATACATGCTTCCGATAATTGGAGGGTCGATCTGGGACCTCTCTAGAAACCTCGTCCACGAGATGGCTCCTGAAACTTATTGATTTGAAGCGGTAGGTGAATTGAGTTGGGGTGCCGTGCTATCGAGGTTGTCCGGAGATGTGGGCGACTGCCGAGTAAAGCAAAAATCGGAGGTTGCCTATCACTACCGCAATCATGGGCATGGTTTCGATTTCCATTTTTACGTCATCAACTCGACCAGCTGTATTTATTCCCACTGATAACGAGGTAAATTTAACATCATATTTTACAATTATGTCGTAGATTTATAGTATAATTGCATACTAAAAGTTTATTTAATTAGGTGGAACCATCCGACGAGTCATGTTGGAATGCCTAACTCGCTTGAGGATATACGGCTCTTATTGGAACAACGGTCGGAATCACAAGTAAGTGTCAAATTTCGTTATTATAATTTAGTATTTATGTATATAACTAATATTGTGGTAATGTTAATATAGTTTCAATGGACACGTCGACGAGGATCCGAAATTGAGCAAGAAGGAGGAGTTCCTCTAAAATCCGAACAGTTGGCACGTTAAGGTCCGCTAATCACCTACGTGACCGTAGAGATGCACCATCAAATCGGGTTCTGCGGCAATTTGGATGCCGCAAGCACCGATTCTCGTGCTCTTCGAGGTGCTCGATGATGAGCACAAAGTGGACTTCTGGCGAAAGACACGGATTGGCCAAGATTTTGGTCGAACATATCGAAGTGGGAGAAGCGGTATGACTTTTTACCTAACCAGAAGCGATCATAGTTCACGAGTTAACGTCGTGCGGAGTACATGCCATGGTTTAGAATCCATGGCAAGCCGTATCTGTTGTCGAATGAAGAGAGGCGATGGCAAATTCAGCGAAGGGAGCGTCGGGCCCTTTACATTCAATGAGAAGGGTGATGAGGCGAGCCCAAAGAACGGCGCTACTACGATCCGCGCCCATCAACAAGCGCCTATACAATCACCGGGCCCATCGGTTTAGCTAACAACACCGACATCACGGCGTCCACGGTTTATGCGGTCGTACCACGCCCTTATATGTATCCTCCTAACCCATATATGTTTCCTTTTCCTAGTCTCACCCTGAGTTGGAATGCATGGGCGGGTTCGAGTCCGTTCTCGACAACTCCGTTAGCCACCGATCCCGAGGCCGGCGTCGGGTGTTGGATTGGAGGAGGCGCCGTCGGGAGCGATTCTTTCTACCGAGCTCCTTCACCGTGACGGGATCTGATCACCCGTAGTGGTTTATGCAAACACCTCCGGTCATTATTTTATCAAGGTGGGTCATCATCGCAACACCGAACGGACCCACTGGGAGAACTCGATTCCCGCTTGAGGTTCCCGACCCCAGGAAGCTAGAAGAAGGAGGAATCCGGTACAGAATCACGTAATAGCCCCATGTGGCCTTTGGTTCCCACCAGCATCGACCCTAAACCTAATTTAGTTTTGTTATTTTATTTTTTGTAATTTAGTTTAAATATATTTAATAAAATTTGAGTTTAATTTTTTAATTTCTGTAATTTAAATTTTTAATTTAATTTTAATATCTTTGATAACATAGAAATGGTTTAATATTTTTGTAATTTAATTTTTTATATGTAATAAAATTTGAGTTTAATTTTATTTCTTTTGTAATTTAATTTTTTATTTTAATTTTAATATATTTGATAAGATAGAAATGGTTTAATTTTTTTTGTAATTTAATTTTTTATATGTAATAAAATTTGAGTTTAATTTTATTTTTTGTAATTTAATTTTATTTTAATTTTAATATCTTTGATAAGATACAAATAGTTTAATTTTTTTGTAATTTATTTTTTATTTAATAAAATTGAGTTTAATATTATTTCTTTTGTATTTTAATTTTTTATTTTAATTTTAATATCTTTGATAATATAGAACTGGTTTAATTTTTTTGTAATTTAATTTTTTATATGTAATAAAATTTGAGTTTAATTTTATTTTTTTGTAATTTAATTTTTTATTTTAATTTTAATATCTTTGATAAGATAGAAATGATTTAATTTTTTTGTAATTTAATTTTTTATTTAATAAAAATTGAGTTTAATTTTATTTCTTTTATATTTTAATTTTATTTTAATTTTAATATCTTTGATAAGATAGAAATGATTTAATTTTTTAATTTAATTTTTTATATAATAAAATTTGAGTTTAATTTTATTTCTTTTGTAATTTAATTTTTATTTTAATTTTAATATCTTTGATAAGATAGAAATGGTTTAATTTTTTAATTTAATTTTTTATTTAATAAAAATTGATTTTAATTTTATTTCTTTTGTATTTTAATTTTTTATTTTAATTTTAATATCTTTGATAAGATAGAAATGGTTTAATTTTTTATAATTTAATGTTTTTATATTTAATAAAATTTGAGTTTAATTTAATTTATTTTGTAATTTAATTTTTTATTTTAATTTTAATATCTTTGATAAGATAGAAATGGTTTAATTTCTTTTTTTTGTAATTTAATTTTTTATTTAATAAAAATTGATTTTAATTTTATTTCTTTTGTATTTTAATTTTTTATTTTAATTTTAATATCTTTGATAAGATAGAAATGATTTAATTTTTTTGTAATTTTGTAATTTAATTTTAATAACTTGAATAAAATAAAAATTTGGTTTATTACGGCATCAACATTGATTAGGATGGGTTGTTTTATTTTTAAATTGTAATAATTTTTTTATTTTTGAATAAAAAGTTATTTTTTATTTGTGTTTGTAATTTAATTTTAATTATCTTATATTTAATAAATTTGAGTTATTGTACAAAAGTTCACCGTTTTCCTCCAAAATAATGAAATTACATAGCTTGACAAGAGACAAACAAGCTAAAAATACGGTCAACTAGTCCGATTTGGACACGGCGAGATGTATGGCCGGGTTCTTACACCACCGCATGCAGACTTTGGTTAGTCGGTTCTCGGATATCCATATTGTTGCGTATTCTAGTCGGGAAGGTCGACCTTTTGGTTTCGCCTCAATTCTCTATCCCAAGCAGCTTATACGGTCAAGCGATACCAACGACCATTTACGTTCATCTGGGGGATGGTGGGAATACGTGTCTCCACACGTTGTACATGTTTTCTAATTTGTAGACTTCATCGACATAGCTCGTGGGGTCAAGACGAAGATTATGACAAGCCGCAAGTACATGAGCACATGGGTAACGAAGTGCATCAAATATCCAGCGATCGCATGTCCTATTTGTCAAGTGTACACGATAATGCCCGCCAACAATACCTTGGTTCGGTCATCAAACTCCGTGACACGAAACCATAAGTCGTCATGATCGTGACACCTTGTGTGCATGGTGTTCGCCGTGCCTTCCCCGGTTAATTTCTTGCAAGACCTTCGGGATCCATACATGGCCTCCTTGCATCGCCCTCGATAACTCATTGCTCTCTTGGAAATAGTGCCGCTAAATGAAAATATGTCTCCCACAAAATCATTTATAATCGGCGGATGACGAGTTCTTTTAACACGAAATTTATGCATTCGGCCGGGTTTGTGGTCATAGGACCATATCGTGAGCCGTCATATGCTTGTGTCCCTTGTTCAAAAGGAATATTGCACGATTACTCTACGCCTTGGCGTTATCTGTATAAGCGGCCAACATCTCAAAGCGGTCTTTATTGATCTCGTACCCTATCAATATCGTTGATAGCGAATATTACATACCACTATTCAATTGCGAATAAATTGAAAATTTCAAAAGAAATTATATTAATAGATATTTCATACCCATATCGGTCACTTGCGTTTACATCTTTTAGATCGGTGTTGCCCATAGTAGTTGGATGAAACATGCCTCGTGCAATATCGATGGTGTGTGCGATGCCACATGCTTCCTGTCGTTCTATTGCATAAGTATTCCGGTCCCCGATCGATATAACGCATATATTAGGTTAAGGCGGACATGCCTCATTAACCTAGATAGGAAGAAGTCCGATCATCGGTGACTCCACGGTGTTATTCGAGCATAATCGAAAGGATTCTCCACGTAGTCTTGTGCCCTGACTAGCAATAGCCGTCATTATATCTACCATACATGAAGGTACCAATCAATTTGTACCAATGGCTTGCGGTATGTAAAAGCATCTCGGCATTGCTTAAATGTCCAAAACAGGGGCTGAACATCTGCGCATCCACGAAGCGACGATCGTTGTAATCTGTGGGTTCGTTTTAAGATCTGTTGTCTTGGGACATACGTCTCAACACGACACCAACGCCACACTTCATTATATGGCGTCCACAAATGCAGTGCAACTTTTCCAACGCATATTTGTTTGGCTATCCAAGCCTTTCTCAGAAGAGGCGTGTACCCATTTGGCTACAAATATTGCCAATTAAAGTAAACCTTTGTAGTTTTGGGATCGGCCTTCACCGTCGGATTATTAAATCGGCCAACATGTGCGAATCCATCCTCGGATGATCTTGTGTTACACATCAACGAAATCGTTAAATAATGCAACATTACATAATATTAGTGTTATTGAAATTATTGAACACATAGTGGTATTGTCACCGGTAAGACATGTATGCGGACATTTGTACTTTTCACCTCCCACATCCTGTCCTTTTCCTCAACGGCGCCATGATTTTCCATGAACATGTGCCTTCTTTGACCGCACACTTCGCCTCGTGCCTATCGAGCTTTGATTTAACCATAGTATAGTTAACCCCGTTCTCGATCTTTGTATTGTTTCAATGCACCAAGAAAAGTATTCTTGTTGGAAAAGCGGTTACCAACTTCTAATTGGTCCGAATCAACGAAGAATTTGTGCAGTCACGCGTCGGGTGTGGTAGTTCAGAAACTCAATGTATCATCTTGAGATAGATCGACATTATGCATGTCTTGCTGGAGGTGAGTATGCCTAAATAGCGGATCTTCTTCTTCTTCGTCGAACCGCCTCAACATCTTGGTACAATTGGAGCGGGCTCCGATTCGGAAAATAATCCAACTTACGCGCACCGTCGAGCCCGGCTCCCGAGGTGGATCCACATCGGGTTCATCGTCCGATCCTCCATAACTCCGCAACAAGCGAGGGCCCTCATTTGGTGGATGTCGTCGGTAATACATCATCCTCCTTAAACATCTTTCGTAAAGATCCCAATTGTATGTGGATTGCCATCCACTAGAAGTTGATAGCGTCCCCAATACGTATTTACGTCATCCGGCGTCGAATGGCGAATATGCATATCCCATCCACCAACCGAGTATCGTGCGGGGTTATGTTTTCCAAACTACCACCGCACACGGGCACTTCGTGTTTTGCCTCCCACTTATAGAGTGTCGACTTGGGGTCGTGTATTCCCTCGAGCGATACTAGATGTTGAGGTCGTGACGGATCACTTGGAGATGAAAATTCGCATTTACCTCGATATAGGGTGAACCAGCGGCAAGATGAGTCTCCACCATTGCCTCGAGGCTTCGAGGACCTTTGATGTCGAATCGTCATATCTCACCGGATCAACGAAGTGCAAAATCTATACTTAATAGGTGAACTTTCATTAGCGTTGTTAGAATATTTTACGCCTAATTCTTTTGCGAAGTTCTACCAAATCGACGTTCGATTAAAACTCAATCGTGTTGTGTTCTCCGATAAGAAAACAACACCATCTTGATGTCACGCACTTCACCATCGTAGTAAATAACGATATTATCGTTCATTCATTTTCAATTTTTTTCTTTTGCTTGAATTTGCTTTACATGGCGAGAATGAAATTTGGTGATTTATAGCCTAATTTTGCGGATAACATCATAGTAAAAGCGGCGTCCACGTGGGGCGCTTTTCGATACTCTGGTAATAGTGCACCTATTGAAGCGTTTTTGTGCTTGTTTGTTGAAACGTCTCCTCAAAATAATTTTGCGGAGACCACTATAGCAAAGAGAGTCCACGTGGGGCGTTTACGTACGGTTTGTTACGCAACGTCTCCTCAAAATAATTGTGCGAGACCACCGTAGTAAAAGCGCGTCTACGTGGAAGCGTTTTCGACCACGGTTTGTTTCAAACGTCTCCTCAAAATTATTTTTTGGAGACTCACGCCCAAAAACTTATTTCATTTTTCACATTGCAAGTGGACGGGAAAGAATCCCCAAAAACGCGTCTACGTAAGCGCGTTTTTGAGGGAAAATGGCCTAAAGCGCGTCCCTGGGGGAGCGCTTTTGGCCACCTTAGCAAAAGCGCGCCCTCGTGGGAGCATTTTCTTTGAGGTGGCCAAAAGCACTCCCTTAGGGACGCGCTTTAGGTCGCATAATCCCAAAAAGCGAGCGTGGGCGCAATTTTGGGAAATTGCCCTTCCGGTCAATATTTTTGAAACACATCCTTTCCGGTAATTTTTGATTTTTTTGGTATTTTGAGATATTTGCCCAAAATATGTGTACCCTCTCAAAATAATTCCCACACTTTCATATATATATATATATATAAAATATTAGTTTAAATATATATGATAATAAAATTATGTTCATATTTATTTCAGCAAAATTATATTTAAAAATAATGAATAGTACCATTAAAAATATTATAAAATTTTTAAAATATATTTTAATTTAATAAAATTCTAAATATTAAAATTTATGAGACATATTTATCTCTTGATTCTATGTCGGGATGAGGTTGAGTTATGATGGGCCATATTTGCCAAGTTGTCATCTCAAATTATAAATCAAGCGATGCCAACTCGATGAACTAAATTATTAAAGGGATAAATTTTAAAATTGTGCATAAACTTTAGTTTAATGTGTAATTGTATAAATGTTTTTTGATTTTGTGTAAATTTATGCATAAAATTTTGATTTTACCCAATTCTCACAAATTATTAACATATTATCAATGTGGAATCATTTTGTATTAATAAATTACATGCAACAATAATTATATTTATCTAATATAAAAATAAATTGATGTATTTATTTCATTAAACATGTATAATTAAATTAAAATTAAAGTTTCATGTATATATTTGAACCATAATAAATTTTCATGTATATAATTACACCAAATTAAAATTTATGTATCACATTTTATAATGAATAAAAATTCATGTATAATTTTAAAATTTATCTCATTATTAAAATATCCTAAAAATAAAGTAAATCAAATGTTATATTATTAGAAAATTATTAAAAACTTCACTTGCAAGAAAAACACATTCAACTCTTTCATTTTCATCTTCTTTTGGGTTATTAAAAAACACACACACATTATCCTTGCTTACAACGTGTAAGTTGTTTTATTTTCTCACCTCTTTTATTAATTTTATTATTTTTCATTCCTTTCGTATTTTTAACATTATTTATTATTTTCACTTGAAAATATATTTATTATTTTTACCCACAGGATAAGATGAATGTCTATAATAAATTGATTAATCGAGTTTCATATCACAAATAAAATAGCATCAACTCAGGTCCATCCATGAATTCCCTCGTCTTTTTAAATTTAAATCACTATATATATATATAATGAATTATAATAGCAAAGTAAAATTTTAACAACAAAAGTGATTAGCGCAATTCAAACTCTAATTATACTTGAGACGCTGAACACTCTTAATCATTAAGTTATCACAGAATAGTTTTTTCTTATCTTTACCGATTAAATAATGAACCAAAGTTTGAACCACGACATTTAATTTATGGGTAATAAATGTTTACCTCGTAATCCCGTTTAAATCTTAAGGATTACTTTATTGTGGTATGTGCATGACAATTGTAAGAAAACAAAAATAACAAAATAAAAGTGAATAAAATCTGATTCGATTCGAAAAATTCGATAAAAATTTTAAATTTTGAATTAAATAGTTCGAATTATTTGAGTTAATCAAGTTATTCGGATCAACTCGAATAAAGAATTAAGTTTTTCGGTTTAACTCGAATATGAATTACAAGTTACTCGAAATTCCGAACAAGAAATGACAAAACTACGTCGTTTTGATAAATTTTTATTTTTTTAAAGTTAAAAACTTAAAATTCAAAATAATTAAGTTAAAAGGCAAAACTACGTCGTTTTAATAAACGTTTACCCATTAAGTTAAAAGGCAAAATCATTATATTTTTCATGTAGTTAAATAATCTTGTACTTCGTCTATTAGTTAAATAACTGGTCCATCTAAACATAACATTAAGTATAAATAATATGATTTCTTAACTCGACTAACTCGAAAATTTTTTACTCGATTCGACTCTGCTCAATTGAATACTCACATTTATAACAAATTTTGTTTTTTAATGGATAAATATCAAATTTATATATGAACTTTATTTTAATGTGCAATTTGATACATAAATTATGATTTGGTGTAATTATATACATGAAACTTGAGTTGTGGTTCATATGTATACACGAAACTTTGGTTTTGATTAAATTGTACACATTTAAGAGAAATAAATACATACATTTATTTTTAAATTGGATTAATATAATTTTGTGTTTATGCAATATATCAACGTAAAATGTTACTAATTTAATAATATTGTTAATGATTTGTGAAAATCTAATCAAATAAAAAATTTATGTATAAAATCGCACAAAATCAAAATTCATATATAACATTGTATATTAAATTAAAGTTCATATGTAATTTTAATATTTATCCATTTTTAAATAATATTTTTTATCCAAAAAAACTTAAAACACATTGCAAAATTAAAATTTAATTTATTATGGAAAGAGAAGCATTTGCAAGCGAAATCCTCCAAAAAATTTTCCAATTATGCTTATTTCCACATCTTTACGATAATAGATTATATGAAACTGTGATTCCACGTCATCTTTTATCTCTTTCCAATAAGAGAATGGTAGATCAGATTTTTTATCTTCCTCAAAAAATTCAATTCCAACTAAAAATACTAAAAGTTAGGAGAAAAATTTTTATTTATCATTCTCCTATTAGAAAATGATAAGAATGACGTGGAATCACAGCATTATGAAATTATTTCTCCCATCTTTTATAACCCCAACCCTAGCTTAATGTTGGAACCTTAGGATTATTTGTTCGAATTATAGGATGATTTGGTACCAAAAATATATATGATTTAACTTTATTATTTATAAATTTGATTTGGTAAGTCGGTTGAGTCTTAACTCGATTGGTATGGGCATTGTTGTCAATGCAAGAAAACATGGGTTCAAATACGTTAAAGTGCATTATCCTCCTATTTATGGATTTGTGAGGGGCTATGGGCAGTTCTAAATATTGTGTCAAAAAAAGTAGATATGATCAGAACTATAATGAGATTGTTAAAAAATTTTGATTTGGTAAAAAGTATATTTAACATAATTTTATTTATTTTAATCAGTTGAGTATTAACTTAATTAACATCAAACTATTAAATATACTCTCACAAAATATACTTTAATTATAAAAAAATTATAATTCTTTTAATTAAGTTGGAATCGATTAAAAGTAATCTGAACTTAATCAAATGTTTAAATAGCAATATAAATAATACTTTTTTTATAATTAATAAGATTTTAAGCTTCTTGATGGGAGGTTTTACATCCACGTACAGTCGAGGGCCCTCTCTGTGATTCGTACATAGCCTTCTGCGGAGGGGGCATAACCATCACTCGGGGACAATACCTTCTATTGTCGAGAGATTGGGTTAGCGTCCTCGAGAATGACACTTCAAAGACTTCTCAACAATTTTATATTTTAATAAAATTACGATACAGGGTCAACTTGTACATTGTATAGATAAAAAACTAGTATGAATTAAAATATATTTAAAATATTTGGATTAAGTTTTAAAATGATACATAGATGACTTAAATACGTGTTAAAAAAATACGATACCATTAAATTTTTGGAGCATTGCTTTTAACACATTAAATTTAAATTGTCCATACATTAGATAAATACATGTTTAATTTTTATCCATTTATTTTAAATATACTAGGCATCATATCTAGGTGATTTTGATTCGCTTTAGTTTGACTCGATTTTTCTTTTATATTTTTATAGTGATATTGTGTTTGAGTTTTTGATCTAATTTTTGATAAAATGAATTTTGTTTTATAATTTTTGAATATTATTTAACAAAATTTCAAGTCCTTTTCATAAATATTCTAAAAAAATCCAAATAACTCTTAGTAAATGGTATTTTAAAAAATATTTTTATAAAAATTTTAAGCTACTCACATTATTTTAAATATTTGCTTTTATATGATAAAAATAACTTATTAATAAATTAAATTAAAAATGGAATTAAAATTGGTTCGGTTAATTATTTTATTATTATTTATATTCTATTAACTGTTCAAACACTTTAATTTAGATCGATTTTAATTTTTCTTATTTAGCCTTAATCATATATAAGATGACATTTAAACATGAACAATTTTAATTTGATGTATTGAAAAATAGATAATTTCGTTAGATTCAAGAGCAGTAATTTTTATTTTTAACATGTTAGACCTAAGCTATTTATGAGATAAGTGCACATTTAAATATTTTTATTCACGTACTTTAAATATATTTGATAACAAATTTAAAGTAGTTTTAACTCCCAAGCTAATAATTAAGCTAATAGAATGACTTGTTGATACAATAATAATATTTTAGGGATTTAATTTAAAACATTTCGAAGTTATGCATGAATTTAAGTTATTGGAGCAGGACTAAACTAGTTGATTGAACTAAAAACCGATCAATATACTATTGCGAAGGTTTTCAAAGTCGGATCAGTGGTTGAATCAGTCAAGCTACTAGTTCACTGATCCAATCGATTTGATTGGTCTGTCTTGTTTGATTATATAAAGTATTAAAATTTTTATAAAATAAAAATATATGGTTTAATCGTCTAGTTCAAACCAATTTTTTTGCTCGATTCAATTGGTTCGTACTGATTCTTAGATCATTTGGTCTAATGTCTTTTTCTATATTAATACCCCAATCAACCTGGTTCGAACAACCATGATTAGTTTGGATAAATGGGTTGAATTAGTTATTGAACAAACCATTCAAAATGAGTAAATAATTAAAAATTAAAAAAACCAATTATGGAATTGATTGAATTATTTTTTAATTTTTATTAAACTGATAATTAAATTTAATGAACTGATTAAATCGAGTACCCGCGAAACATTTGGTTCAATTAACCCAAAATAAAATTGAAGGAAAAAAAATGGGCATGTACAAAGACAAACATGGACCTGATGGCTTCAAAACCGTCAGATGAAAATACTAAAAATCCAACGGCGTAGATAAAACCCTAAAGGCATAAATAGCTTGTGCCTGCGCACTGGGTTATATTAAAAAAAAAAAAAAAAAAAAGCCCCCTTATTTTGTGACCCTATCTTTCCTAGTTGCAGTCGAAGTTGCGGCATATCCTTTTTAGTACTCCCTACTGCAAAGGTTTCAATTTCTTAATTATCTGCTTCTTCTTATCATTCAGCATATATGTTTTGAAAAAAAAAGAAAGTTAAATTTATTTCAAAATTGCTATTTTAATTTCAACGGTTGATTTGTTTTATCTTTAGATTGTTTTGATTTAGGGTTTTAAGTGACCCTTTTGTTTATAAATTTTGGGGAATTATTGTGTGAAAAAAGGAAGAAGCTTATATTTAAAATTCCTTTCGGCTGCCAAAGGTTAGATTTTTAGCTTAGTTTATGCTTTAGGGTTTAACACTTGAATACAATTACAATAAGTAAATTAGGGTCATTGATATTTTTATATATTGTTCTGAAGTTTTTTTTTCTCTGGTGGGTTGATAAAGTGTGAGCTAGGCGTTAATTTCTTTTATGTTTTCCCTAGATTTTATTGTATATTATATAGTGCTTGATTTGTTTGCTTTAGTGCTTTTGATAAGCTTATTACCTCAATATTCTCTTTGTTTTTATTGTGTGTATCTTGGGTCTTGATTTATCGTACTTTTATTTATTTATTTGTTGTTTGCTTCTTTGGGCAGATGAACAAGGAGAGGCTCATGAAAATGGCTGGTGCAGTCCGCACCGGTGGGAAGGGTAGCATGAGAAGGTAATGTTCATGGTTTGAAAATTCATTGGATATACCAGCTATATTATGTTTTTTGCTTTATCATCTCTGAATATAGGATGTAATTGTTGCAGTTATTAGGAGTAATAGGTGCTTGAATTTTGATGTCTCTTTGTAATTTGTATAATCATTGTCTTGTTATTTGAATTTGTGTTTAATAGAAAGAAGAAGGCTGTCCACAAGACAACTACCACCGACGACAAACGGTTACAAAGCACCCTCAAGAGATTAGGAGTCAATGCTATTCCCGCAATCGAGGAAGTCAACATCTTCAAGGACGATGTTGTTATCCAGTTTATTAACCCCAAAGGTAGATGTGTCTTTTATCAAAGCAGACTGTAATTTTCTCATATGTTTTGTAAAATTAACTAACGTATATGATGGTCTGTATTTCAGTTCAAGCATCGATTGCTGCCAACACCTGGGTTGTAAGCGGTTCTCCTCAAACAAAGAGTATGCACCTCTTAACTTTGAAAGCTTCCCATAGTTTATTTTTACCTTTGTTGATCCGGCATTCATGTTTTTCCCCTATTCCAGAATTGCAAGATATTCTCCCCGGAATCATCAACCAGTTGGGTATGTACACTTGACCCTGAGTAGTTCTGTTTAGGAATGTAAATGAGACATTGGTGTTTGCAAACTACTCGAGTTCAGCAAAAAAAAAATTCAAACTCGATTTGGTAATTATCAAGCTGAGCACGCGCAGCTTGTGCTATCAATTGAGCCGAATTCGAGCTTAGGAATACTTGAATCGAATCATACTTTTATATTATTAAATTATGTTATTACCCTTAATACATATTATTAACACTAAGCTTAATTATTGAGCTGAGCTTGAGTTTGAGTACAAAAAATGGTAAATGAGCTTAATCAAGCTTGAACTTGAGTAGCTCAAAGCCTCAAACATATCTCGAGCCATGCTCGAGCTTAAAAACAGATGTTCAATCGAGCTCGAGCTGAGTATCAAGCTTCAAATTTTGAGTGGAGCTTGAGCTCAAGCTTGGCAGTATTAGGGCTTGCTCAGCTTGATTACACCCCAAATTCTGTCTTTCATGTTTTGACATTGATATTGGCCGTCTTTTTGACTCTTATTCTAAAACTTATAGGACCTGATAACTTGGACAACTTGAGGAAATTGGCAGAGCAATTCCAGAAGCAGGCACCTGCTGCCGGTGCTGGTGACGGTACCGGTGCAGTCACTACTCAGGAAGATGACGATGAGGAGGTACCAGATCTTGTACCTGGTGAGACCTTTGAAGCTGCAGCAGAAGGCCAAGCTGCTAAATAGAGTTTTTATCTTTAATTTTATTTTGTTATATGTTTTTGATGAATTTAACTATTTGTTTCTTTTTCCAAATTTTCTCTATTTGTGGTTTTGTTTGCTCTACCTTGTACTCTTAATGGTTTGGTTCAGAGTAAGCCTTCTAGAATTCCTATTATTATTGCCAATGGATTAGAGATGCATTTTCCCGAAGGCCACTAGTTTTTTCTTGAAATGCTAAGCTATGCAGCTAAGAAAGTTGCATTGGGCTTTGTAGTATCATTTTTATTTTGCCCAATTAAAGCTTATATTAGGGAGTTTTGTCACTAAAAGCACCGTCATTAGGAGCACTGCTAGTGGAGAACATTGTTAGGGTATGTTGAGTTTGGCCAAATAATATTGCTGGTAAGGTTGCCTCTTATCCAATCAACCTATGATTGCTTAACATATATAAAAAAAAAAAAAACATAAAAATATGTGGACTGAGTCATAGATGAAGTGACAATTGAATATTAAATTTGTGCTTTGATTAAATTCTTGCCACCTCCCTAAATAAAAGATTGGTGGAACACTTAATTTTTAAGGATTTTGAATGATTAAAGAATTTAACTCCTCATTTGGTTACCATTTATATATATATTTGTAACTGAGAATTGAATTCAGACCATTTTAAGAAAGATGAATAAGTCACTACTTTGTACCAATTAAAAGGGTATGAATCCGAACGAAAAAGTATAGGTAATTTAGAAAAAAGAAATCAAATCATAATGATAAACCATGGTTCTGAAAACATTGAATCTTTTGTACCTTCACCATGTGTGAATTTTGAAATTTTTATAATATGCCTTTTGTGGGAAAGCAAATTTACAGTCTGATCTCAAGAGAAATTGACAAAACCCTACAAATTTTAATCTTTTACAACTTGAAACTAAAAGAGTTTTTGCATTTTCAAAACAGCTTTTGATGCAAAAACACTTAACTCAATTACAAAAAAGCTCTAAGCGCTTCAAATATTAATATTAAAAAATTATTTAATACATTTGAAATTGTAAAACAGGATTTTTGGCCGGTCAAGTTGGGCAAATAATTTTTTTTTTCTATTCAAGCATGACCCGACTCACACGCCCGCCCATCTCAACCCACCAAAATATCCAGAAGCTTATTTACTGAATGTGGTATTCAAAGCTTTCAACTGTGTCCTTGTCAGCTGCAAGTCAAATATGCAGCTTCCATTGTTGCTTGATTGCAAAAGCTTCATTACTGTTGGGGAGCGTGTTTCAGAATGTGAGAATTCAGGATATGAGAAGTAAGATTCGGCTCATTCGTATCGGTCCCATCCTTCTTTACAGTTACATTTGCTGCTGCTCGTTCTTTGATGGCTTCCTTCTCCAATTTTTTTTTCTCGGCATCAGCCAGCTTCTCGTTCTCCTCTCGCGACTTTTTAAACATCTTAACGAAAACAACCAATATCTGAGTCACTGCAGCAAGAAAGAACAAACTCAACCAGTCAGGCGTTTGTTTGAAGCGTATTTTTTCGATATGAACATTAATTGTTAAAGATGGAAAACCTTGTTCAAAAGGACATCGTGCAGGATCCTCTCCGAAGTATTGGGATAATGAATCCGCACTTCTTCCCTGCAAGACGATACAACTTCAGACTAAGCTGCAATGCACAGCAAGTTTAAACTATCCTACGAGCAACTGCAAATCGGGAAAGTACTTACCACTTCAGAATACAAGGAGATAAGTGACCTCACTTCAGCTTCAGCTGTATCAAGGAAATTCTTCAACACCTAGAATCGACAAAACTTCTATTAAACACTAATTGTACATGCTCAAAGAAAATCCCAGTGATTTCCAGGAAAAAGATATCATACAAACATTCGGACAATGGAGATCACTATAGAAATGGTGTCAGTGGTCTTAATTATTTATAAGCATCTTAACGTATTCACCATATGGTCATTTTCTTCCAAATGACTAAACTGCAGCACATAAACCACAATGAACAGCGTGATTGAATGAAAACAAACATAAAATCATGCCAACAATTTCTGAAGAAGATAGTATCTAATTGATTCTTGAAAAGAAAACATTAATTCCTAAAACCTAAAACCACAATAAAGAAAAGATGTTTTTGGTCAATCTTTAAAGAGGAAAAAAATTCTATAAATGATGAAAGGGGATAAAAATACGGCTTTGCTTGGCAGAGTGAAAAGAAAGTTGGAAAGATGGAAAATTGAATGGGTATTTTTCTTTCAATAGGTGTGTGCTTGGTAGGAAAGATGGAAATTCAAGAAAAAGTAATTTTTTTTCCATCCACTGCTTGGTAGAGTTGAAAAATGAAAGGAAAGAAAATAGAACATTTGAAAAATGCATAATTTTGAACTAATACATCTCTCTCTCATCATTCCAACTTGGAAAGATTGGTTTTTATGCATTAGGACAGAAAATGACCATCTCTCCTATTTTCTTTCCTCACTTTTCTTCCCTACCAAGCATACTCAAAATTTATTTTCTTTCCACTCCCTCCTTCCATCGTCCACTTTTCTATGCAACCCAGCACGCCCTAACGGTTTGTGAAAATTCAGAAGAGTTTGTTTCCTTCACTAGCAAATCAACATCATGCCAAATCCGAATATCTATGACGACAGGAAAAAGTGAGCAAGGTAATTTTGGTATGCAAGCAAATAGGGTGGGAAGTGACAACTCAGCATATTAACAGACAATAGTAGAAAAATTTCACCTTCTGAAAGCCCAAAGAGATATCACCATCATTATCTGAAGCAGTGAGTTCTTGGTCAACCTTTTCAAGACCCTTACTCACAGCTTGCATTTCTTCAGCAAGATTTTTCAATTGAATCTAGCCAGATGGTATGAAAATCAAGTGGATAAAAGAAATTAACTACTTTAAGAAGAGAAGAATCCAACAAACTATAACCATATAAAACATACCTTAGAAGCAGCTTCTAAATGAACAAGATCTTTATCAAAATCCAGCAACTCTGGCATTTTCTCCGATAGAAGCTAACACATGCAATAAGTGAAAAATAAATAAAACAAAAAAACCACGTGACTTAGGAAATCTGATTAGAGCATGCCAAAAGATTTAACAGAGTGCAAATTGTTTTTTGCCTAAAATGAAACAATCATGTGGGGCAAGAAGGTAAATTTGGTTAGAGTGAGGTTTCAAATATACTTGAATCAGAGGAAAAAGCAATAACCGAAGCAATAGCTTTTTCCTTTTAAAACAAGTTACATGCAAAAGATTATTTATAGTGAAGATTTACCATCCCAAACCCCAGGCACATATAATAGTAATAAAGAGCATCTAACTTCTCTCCTCAAAGCCTACATGAGAGTACCACAGTATTAGAAGACTTTCCCTAAGTCACAAAAATACCATTTGAAGGGCACAAAATTACAGCATCATTGGCCCCACCCCCCATAACCTTAACAATAAACCTTATTCCGAACTTCCAGTGCAAGTATAGAAGTCTAACTTTCAATGTCCTACCTTGCATAGATAATGCATTAAAGTCATTTTGTTGTTTCTTGCACGCGTATCAGATAATTTAAGGAGGCTATCCAATTTGAATCCCACCGCAGATCCTGGGAATAAAAGCAAAAACAAGATGAAGAGGCATCATTAAAAAAATGGTAAGAAATCCCAAGTATAGACCAGCTGGGTAGTACCTCGTGCAGTGCCTTGATTCAAAGCATTTCCCAATGTGAGAATTGTCTGCATTATCTGACGCAATTTTGCAGATTCTTTTACCTGAAAATAAGTTTCTGACATTTTAGATGCAGGAAAAAGAACATGCTAGACATTTAGCATGCAAAATGAGCAATTATGCAGCACCCATTTGAGATTCAGTATAGGTATAGCAGTACCTCTCTGGTCGCATTATTAATAATGCTCAGGTTAGACCTTAAGTCATCCACCTGAAACAGATGAAAGGGAATATAGATTAATGATAAATCCCAGAATACAATATCGAATATACAAATTATCCGGACAATACCTGAGAAGAAAAGGTGATTCTAAATGCAAATACTCGCAATTTTGATTCTACTCGTGGAACCTTCATCAACTCTAGGAAAAACTGAAAGATTTATCAATTATAATATTAACAACTGATTGAATTAAGGGATCGGATGTCTTAAAGGAGAGAAAATCGAACACACCTGTTCACACTTTCCAAGCATTGCCTTGTCACCTGTATAATTCTACCAAAACAAAAGTAGCAAACTTTTTTTACAATTACATCCTTGTAAGTTAAATAAAATGTTCAAATAAGGGCTATCTAATAGAAGTTGTAAAGAGGAATCCTTTCCCCCCAAAGGTCCCAATTTAAGGAATTTAAAGAAAAGGATGGTTTCAAACTTCAAGGGTTCTGAATGGGTAAACCAAAAATCCCTCTCTCGTGTTAAAATATTTACAAAGCTGGGAGAAGGCACCACTCCTCTCTTCCTTCTCCCTTCCCTTTCCCTCACTTGAACCAGAACTTAAGTTAAAATGAAATAGTGGTCTTTCCTTTTTCTGGTATGGGGTCAAAATCAAATTACAACTGATTCCTTACAATGGTTGCAATTAGTTCGGAATGTAGCCTTACCCATAACTAATAAGAAAAATATCCAGATGTTTAAATGGTCCTCCTAGAACTGAAAAGGTTCAGGTTCAGTCAGGAATTCGAACAAAAAAAACAACAAAAGGCAGTTTTAAAATTTCCATGAAGTGGTCTACTGCCTGTAACTCATAAGAGATTGGTGGCAATACAACTGTCACGTTGATATGTTAATTTCCAAGTCAAATATTTTTATCATATACAAGATAACATGCTATTTCCTAGGTGATAATATGTAATGAATTCTCTAAAAATCTACAGTATCATTTAAAGAGCACAGTAAACAAACTGGAAAATGTAGCATTTAAAAATATATACAACCAAAATGTTAAACAGTATATATAAATTACCTTTAGCAGTTCCATATCTTCCTTAGTGGGACAAAATTTAATCAGATTCTCCACCTGATCAATATCAAGAGCTGAAGAATCCAATGCTAGTACAGCATTCTGAAAATAGAGGGCACTATATTTAGAATGACCGACTCAACTTTAGAAGTAATAGCAAAAAGGGAAATTGAGAATATTGTAGCAAAAGTTTGACCCAACTTGGCAAGGCAAAAGAAAGAACCAACAGGAAGAATGAATTTAAGTGTTACGGAGGAACAGAAATTTCAGTATCAAAATTTGGTTGGGGTTAAAATGGAAATGAAAAACTACAAAGAAAATATAATCTGGACCACAGAAAAAGAACAAATAGTTTATTTATGATATATCCCAGATCCAGCAAAGCCAACTGTCGTTCAGTCCTCCCATGGAGATAGCAAAAAGGTCCAAGTAAAACAAACAAAATTCAACTTGACCCTCAACTATAAAAGCATTCCATAATAAACATTTCAAATCTATCCAATTTACCTAATCAACAGTTGTAGTGAGTTCACTACAATATTGATATACCATCTATTTTAACAGCTACAGGATAAACAATGAAGCTTCAAAAGTTGGTATTAGTAGTACATTGTAAACAAACTAAGAAATCCAAATTAACACAAACTATATCACTTAAATCTATTATACCAAATACGTTTTTGCCCCCCAGGCAAAAGTATTCAACTTTCAACATTACTAAACATCCCTAACGTAGCCCTAAAATGTTTCTCTAAAGAATCACATTATATTGATGGAACCCTAACCCAATGCCCTTTAGCAGATAGAACTCCAACAAAAAGATCATGAGCTCTAGGTGACCAATAAGAAGCTTGAGGATTAATAAATTTAAAATTCATAATTGCTGCTGGGGGTTACCAATTTTGATATCAAATTATAGAATATGCTGCATAAACAAAGATTCCGGCTTCCAGGAATCTGGTTGCCAGCAAAAGCTTTATGCACAGAACTTAACCTATCAGAAACTAAGATAGTATTACCATGGAATATTATGTGCGGGAAAAAATCAAATAGAAGACATCAGATAGGGTTATATTAGAAGTAATATAAAAATAAAAAATAAAAAAGACAATTTAAAGGGCAGGGGACAGGGGTAGGGGTTAAATCTCCAATATTCCAACACCATTTAAATTAAAAACTAAAATAAAATACAAGAAAAAGATAACAATTTAGCACACTTATAACATTTAGCAGGGTAAGCTAAGAAACTTACAATCATATCGGGCAGAGGGATTTTTATTTTTGTGAGCATTATTTCACAATTATATGCTCTGCGCAACTCAACCTGAGATATAATACAAGCACCAAATACACAAAATAAGGGTAAATAAACTTAATGTCCTTAAAATGCATATAAAAGAAATTATATGATGAAAGAAGGAATTAGATGGCTACATGTGGCACTTCATGAATCTGCAGTAGATGGTCAAGTTCAAAGTTGATTAAGGATAAAATCATGCATCATTAGCAGCAGAGGATCTTTACAAAGTTAAATATTCATCATAAAAGAGTAGCTGTAATATAGACAAATAAATGGTGTTTGGAACTCCTATTATAGTATTTTCTTAAGGTTGTAAAATATGAAATTTGCAGCAAAAGGACCTTCTTTCTGATTTTAGAACAGAACGGCATTGCACAGCGATGGTAGCAAGTATAGTTTAAAAAAAAATTGTATGCAACAATGATACCCTACCCTGATGACTCTTACAGTCATGTAACTAAACCAACATGTCATTCATGCTGCAGACATAAAAATCAATAACAAAGATGTAGTGAAGATAAAGGGAAGCATGACAATGATGGTACAACTAGAGCAGCAGCCACAACAGAATCAATCACTTCTAATATTTGTATGCTAAAAGCTTAATGATTATTTGCCATGATGGTGCCATTTAACTAGACGAACCACAAATTAAAGGCCATTGAAATTCTCTTAATGCTTAATACATATTTGTATTCTGTATATAGTTGACAAGGCAATTACTTAAAGGACAGTAAACTTAAAATTGGAGAAACTATGTAACCAATTACAAAGTCTGACTAAGCTCATTATTCAGGAAAAGAAACCCCATATCATGTTCCTTATTTATTTTCTTTCATATTTTAATCAAGCCAATTAGGATCACTTAACTGTGTTTTCCTTATATAATGAATGTTTTGTAAAAATATTAAGCCAAAGTTAACATATATTTGATTCATACATTAAAGGAGTTAGAAGAAAGAAAATTTCTTACTAATTGCACTTTCTCAGGTTTATTGATGTTAGAACCTCGTCGGCCTCCAAGTTTAGCACTACTGCCGTCTGAAGCAGAGGCAGCTGAGAATAAACTTTCAAGTTCAGACATATCAATTTCAGGGGCCCTACACCAAAAGAATTTGATCTATAGGGTTAGAAAGTAATCATCTTCCCATATTAGAGGAAAAAGCAATCCAAGTAAAACTAAAGATAAATAAAAGGGGAAACAGAAAAAGGACAGATTGACCAAGAATTTATGCTTCCTTTTTTTCTCTTTATCACATAACAAGATAGAAACTAAATGGACATGTAACATGACAAAGCGCTTTTTCAAAAACATTAAAGTGAATGTCCAACAAAAGGCAACTACTATAAAATGTTTTATCCACATTCCAGCACATATTGTGCAATCTAGCATCAACAAAATCTTTTGGCAATTATAAGAAACTATGAAACAATTTGGTACTGATATACAAGTTATATATGCAAGCACCTTGATTGATTATCCTGCTTTTGAGAATCAGCCCATAAACTCCCTTGCATTGCTCGAGTGACTTTGACCCAATGTAACGGCTTCAATGAGTTTTTCTTAGGGGTGTTACTCACGCCAATGCTCGGCCTCTTCCATGACCAGTCTGTCCCAAAGCTCTTCCCCTACCACTTGATGCAGGTGGTGGTGGTGGCACACTGGAAACCTTTGCACCTGGCAGCCGTGCACCTGGTGGTGGAGGCACAGCAGGAGCTTTTGGTGCAGGGGGTGGAGGAGGCACAGCAGGACCTTTTGGTGGAGGAGGTGGAGGGGGCACAGCAGGACCTTTTGGTGGAGGGGTGGAGGGGCACCGGAACCTTCGGTGGAGGTGGAGGAGGGGTGCAGCAGGAGCATTCGGTGGAGGGGGTGGAGGGGCTGGAGGAGCTTTTGGTGGAGGAGGTGGAGGGGGCTGGAGGAGCTTTGGTGGAGGGGGTGGAGGGGCGCTGGAGGAGCTTTTGGTGGAGGGGTGGAGGGGCACTGGAGGAGCTTTTGGTGGAGGGGTGGAGGAGGAATAGAACCTGGCCTTGCAAGTCCTGCAATTGGCGGAGGTGGAGGCGGGGAGGGACATTAGTATTATGGCATTGGACAGATGGAGCAGATCCTTGCAGAGGAACTAGTAGTAGAGACAACCATTGGAGGTGGTGGCGGAGGTGGTGGTGGTTGGTTTGGCTCTTGCATTTTAGATTTGCTGCTGAAGGATGGTGGATGCAAGGGTGGGGGTAGGGGTGGAGGCGGGGGTGGAGATGGCAATTGAGAGGAGTTGAAAGGGGTGGGGAGGAGGAGGAGGAGGAGGAGGAGGTGGAGGTGGACCATTGTTTGTAGATTCAGGTGATGTTGAAAAGGCTCTACCAGAAAAACTATGAGGTGGAGGTGGTGCAGGTGGTGGAGGACCTCTTTGGTAGTGGCGAGGCAAAGATATTGTAGGATTCCTTTCGGACAAACCAGGAAGAGGAGGGGGTGGGGGTGGAGGTGGGGGTGCCGATGGCTTCGATGTAATGATGTTAACAGATGAAGGTAGATGTAGAGGAGGAGGAGGAGGAGGAGGTGGTGGTGGTGGTGGTGGTCCAGGAGGTGCAAATCCTGAAGAAAGACTTTTACTAGGTATCGAAGGTGGTGCTAGTGGTCTGGGTACAGGAGGTGCTGATGATTCCAGTGGAGATGAATGAGATGGCATTCCAGAACATGACACTACCTGAACAGCTTCAACTGATGCATGATCTAAATTTTGTAAACTATCGCTTTCTGAATGTAAGGGAACTTTATCAACAATGTCTGGTGGCAGAAATCTTGCTGGATCCCCCAAAGGCTTATTGATCACGTCAAACGCTTCATCTGAACTATCAGCAGTGCTAGATGCATTGTTTTCCTCCTCAGAATCAACAGGAGATGCGTATAAATTTCCTTTGTTCTGCAATCTGGACAATTCTTTTACATCACTCAAGACAGAAAGTTGTTTAAGTAGCCACAAAGCAGCATCATCACTGTTATCAACCCACTCAACACCACTAAAGAGTTCTTGAACACGAGAAAAAGCTTCAATAGGTAATCCCCCTTTCTCCTCACCATTCAAAACTGTTATAGGAGCCTTAGGCGGGTGGAATTTTCAACCTTCCCAAACAAAACCTGAATTTAGAAGTTTATTGAATTAGAGATACAAATGTTGAAGAAACTAAAGAATCATGAGGTCATGACTAAAACTAATAACACCTTAGGTTTTGGAAAAATATGGTAGGAGGTTAGTGGCTAAGAAAGTGAATTGCTTATCGCGGTTGGCCTTTGCTCTTCCTTCTCATGATGCATCCAAAATCCTAAAAGAGGCTCAAAAAGATATTTACCTCTGCTCGGAATCCTTTTGGAAACCGCTCCTTTGAGTCCCAGAGAATGTCCAAGTTCTCAGAGTTCAGCATCAATATGTTGGATCGAATAAATGCAGTGTTGAACATTACACGAAACATCATAACTTCCCTTTCGGGATCCAAATCCAAATGGACACACTCCAATACAACATCTCCTTGCACTGAACACTGGATGTCAATTTTAATCACATCACAGTCTGCCTGCAACAAGGGAAAAAAAGTCATTATTCAGAAGTTAACACGGAAAACAAAAATTAATATAAAAAATTTGGGGAGGGGGGGACTTATACCTGACGATAATGTCGAAGCATCTTCCTTTTCTTGGACATGGAGAACAGCATCTGCGTGGACAGGCCATCTCTGTTATGAAGGTTCCTACCAAAAATGCGAATAATTGGCCTACATCCATTTTGGGCATCAAAGCTCGGAATGGCTCGAAGAATGATACAATCTAAAGAAAGAGCACGCTCAGGAGGAGGCCATTCAGGAGCTATATTCCTTCGCGCTACGTACTGAAGGTAGCGAAGCTGAGAAGGGAAGGGATTTAAAGGTGAAAGGAGCTGCAAGAAACCTTTGGGAGCCTCTCGATGAACAATTTCAAGGGTCTTGCGCTCTCCACCGTGCAGTTTTTTAAAAATCAAGAAACTAGCTAGCAGAAATGCCAAAAGTGGCCACCCCCCTCTTTCACAATGTAGAAGAACGACATTTTGATGATTCCCGAGTGAAAGCCAACTTTCACAAACACGAAGAAAATGCTGAATTAGAGACAATGGGAGCAGGGGACAACCCTCATATTGTCGTGGATAGTCCAATACAGTAACATCGTATTGACATAAATTTTCCGCGAAATCACTTGGCTTTTCACCTTCGCGAAAATTGAAAGCCAGAAAAGATGACTCCGGGAACTCTTCATGTAACTCAGTCACAATCTCGTGTAGGTATACTTGGTACATACCATCAGGCAAGACTTCAGTGGAGAAGCAGGAATCGAAAACTGCATTAATTTAGATCAAATTCACTTAACAATAAAAAATACACAAAGAGACTCCAAATCAAACAAGCTGAGGTTAAAGAATTTTTTTTAGCACATACCGTATACTCTCTCAACAAATTCAAGCAGCCCATCCGGGGGTCTTCTATAAAAAAACCTACTAAGAAGTGTCATCTCTGCCAATACAATTTCACCCAATGAGCTAAAAATACCCTCACAAACAACAATAAGAACAAGAACCCGCGAAACGGTTCCAATTTGTTGCCACGTGCTTGCAATTTTACAGAGAAAAATCAACGGCAGCAAAATAAAACAAAAAGAACAAATATGCAATTATTTAAAGCAATTCAACCAGAAACGAAATTTATAAACAGCAGAGCCACGCTCAATGACTTCGATTTGAAATAAAGCGAACAATTTATTCCTTAAAAAAACACATAATACAAGAAAAGAAAATAGTTGAGGTTAAGGGTTTAAATTACATACCTGTGATTAAAAGAAATGCATAAACTTTTAATATTGGTGAAAACTAAGCTCCAACTCTATAGTTCTACTGGTTTTTAATTTTCAAATCTTACAGAGCGTTCTTCCATTTTGAACTTCAAATATTTGGGTTTTCTTCTTTTTTTTTCTTATTAATTTAACGGCAGTGTAATTACGTATTTAACCTTTCCTCATCCCCTAGATTTGGGCATGACGCAAACTTTTGCACCATGTTTCGTTACGATTTTTCTTTGGATAAAGCAGTATTTAGTCCCTGGACTTGACGTTTTCTCAACTTGGTCCCTGGATCTTTTGTCCACTCTGGTCCCGAAATTTTGATTTTTTTCAATTTAATCCTTAAAATTGAATTATGTTAAGGTATGATAAAATGACACTACGAAATTATGTTGTAGAGATTTTAAAATATATATAATCTAAAAATATAAAAAGTATAAAGAACATTTTAATTTAAAAAAGTGATGATAATAGTGCCACTTTATCATATCTTTTAACTAAATTAAAATTCAATGATGAAATTGAAAAATCTGTCAATTTTAAGACTAATGTTTACAAAAATTAATGATAAAATTGAGAAAATTTGTCAAATTTAGAAATTAAATACCACTTTATTTATTATGTTCACAATTTTTACGATTTTGAATTTTGAGTTGTGTCTATGATTATAAAAATACAGGAATTAAATTTTAAATTTAATAAATATAATGTAAAAAGTATAAAATAATTTTAAAAATCTATTTCAATGAATTGGGTGTTGTTTTTTAAATTATACATCAGGTCATTTAAGGGTACTATTTAATATTTTTCAAACAAAAGTTACTATTTAACAATGCTAATAATTTGGATCAAATCATAACCCTAGGAGGATAAAAAGCTGTTAAAGTCAAACAAAAGATTAAATCCCGATGTTGATAACAGTATAGGGACTAAAACATAAATAAAAATAAATGTTTCAGATCAACGTTTTATCTGCTTAATAATTTAAATTTTGAATCGAAAAGGATTTATAAATTTTACAAAATTGGTGATAATTTATTTTGGTAAAGTTATTTTTGAAATATTTGAAAATTAAATAACATTTAGTTTTCTTTGCTGTGTAATGCATGAATTAATCATTTTATTAGAGAAAATGAAATTATAGAATTAATTAAAATAAATTAATATAAATTTTAAGATTTAGTATTTGGTGCAGTAACAACAGTGGTGGAACCAGTGGCAAGGCCTAATCCCCTAAAATAGAAATTTTTTATTTAAGCCCATATAATTTATAAAATTTTAAATTATTAATGGTAAAATTACACTTTGGCTCTTCTAAAAATAATAAAAATTTGATTTGATTCTTTAAAATTATAAAAATATAAACTATTAAAATTTTGAAATTACATTTTACTATCATAAAATATATTAATTTTGACCTAAAAAAATTCTAGCTCCACCATTGACTAACAATGTACTTTTTATTCCAATAGCAATCTTAAAAATTGTCATGTGTCTTTTTTTTAATATTTATTTTTAGTATTATAATATACCCATGTAGGAGATTTGTCACCCTTTAGCCCTACTTATTGAGTTTTTCAAGTTTGTTATAGCACCACTTGAGTTGAACATGTGTCATTCTCGGAAGGCATTAGGTGGACGCCTGAAAACGATTCTCCACTTCTCGTCAATCATTCTCGGAAGGCATTAGGTGGACGCCTGAAAACGATTCTCCACTTCTCGTCAATCGGGACAGCCTCAATTGCTTAGTCTCGTGAAACTAATTACCCACAGTGAAAACCATTTGTCCTATGAGAAAACATCTCCTTTTGCCAAGCTACCCACTCACTATAGTCTGATTACCCTCAGTTTGAACGCTTCCCCACGTGCGAGCATTGCTCTCAATAATCTCTTGAATGGGATCTTCTTCTCATTAGCAACCTTGAGTACTTACCATATGCATTCAACCTTTCTACCTTTCACAACAACCTTCCTCCTTCTATTGTCTTTGTCCGACTTTCCGCATGTTTAGGTAAATTGACGTCCCTTGCATTACTACTACCTCCTCTTTAATTTTTCTATTGTTGAGATTTGTATCAACAAAGTTCAAATGTAAAAGAGACAATGAAATTTTGAAATTTAATATTATTTAGGCTTCACATTTTTTTTAGCTAATAATAAAATGTAAAAGAAATCTAATATGTAATATAGCAATAAGGTAAAGACTGACAGCGGTTTCCTATCTTCAACAGAGTTTCGGCTATTGGTATTCCACCAAAATCTCCTCCAATATTATCAACAAAAGACCAGGACAGTCTGGCTTTCCATATAACACAACATTAGCCACAGGTCAGTAACATCAGACAACATCGTCTATCTTTCTCTATTTCCGCCAATATAAAAAATTAAATATGCTATACTATAATGTAAATGTTAAAAAAAAAAAAATACTAAGTTGTTTTATAGGTATATGAGTTTTGGGTTTATTGTTGTGATGGTTTATTTTTTCTTAGTTTGAGGGAGATTTATACATGATGGTTTGATTTTTTATACTTTTTATAGAGGATAGCTGTACATTTACGTTGGGCATTGCGTAGTCATTCAACGTGTGATCACATTCAACCATTGTTCCTTTATTGGCTGAATAGACTTTTTAGGTGGTGGTACTTGCTCTAGTTGTTCCTCGGACAATGGATTTTCCCGAGGTAGTTCTATGTTTTGCGGCTCCTCTTTCGGAACTAAAGCCCTTCTCACTTTACGTAATGTCTTCTCAAGTTCAGGGTTTGGCTCAATCAGGTCACTGTTGCTTTAAGTCATACACTACAAGACGAAATAGCCAAGTTAATAAAAGAAAAACAAATTGCAAATAAATAGCAAAAAAAAAAAAAAAGAAAGTCGTATCTATAATTCTTGAATTTACTATTTATACCAACTAGCATGCAAAATTCTATGACTAAATCAATTTAACATCGAAATCTCCTTGACAACGGCAACTAACAATTTGATTGCACCTTGGCGTGCATGCTCTAGGGCTTAGAATAATGTAATTATATATATCCTGCTGTGTTTATAAGTGTATAAATTAAATTGTAATATAAAAATTTTACAACAACAACATACTGAAAATATTCTAAAAATCGTACTCATAAGAGGTTTATCTAAAATGAATTAACTGTAAATATTAATATTGAGCTAATTCTAGCAGCTACTACTCTATTGGTCATATTATGGCTAAATGCTCAATTTGACGTTTGAGCATAAAAGGACTAAATTTTATAAATAATAAAATTTCTAAATTAACAAGCAAAGATTGATTAATATCAATGATTGTGATTAATCTAAAATTAGAGATATTTACCAATTAATTAATAACTAATCTAATTAATATCTTTTGACTCGTAGTAGTCCATTTATTTTTCGACATGATGAAACTAAACTAAGCTAAATTAAATTAATACTCTCAGTCTCATCTACCTAAAGCTCTTTGGAAAATTTTGGCCCTCGAGCTTCAATGTCGTGACATTCTGGTCTATTGTCATGACTTAACCGCTAATTTAATAAAACTTACGAGACTAATGTTTGAACATTGTTGCGCTTTGCTCTCAACTTCCATCTTGGGCTATTATCTCGGATGTTGCGATTTTGTAAGCCAATATTGCCACTTAGGGACCAATGAGCTTGGTCTTGCGATGTTGGTTGAAAATTCGTTATTCTTTCTAGTTCGGTGTGATTTTCGGGTTGTCGAGTCACATACCATCTGTTTGTCTTTATTGCCATGTGATATATCTCACAGGGGATGGCTTTTGCTTTTGTTTACATCTCGGGAATCTCCACATTTAGGGATATTAGGGTTTTTATTAAATTAGGATAAAAATATATATATTCGAAAATAGGGCGTGGCGGTATTATTTACCAAAATGGGTGAAAATGGTGTCCCATAAGCGGCACCTGCTGCGCCCTATTGATGATCGATCGACCTTGGTGAAGAATGGTGTGCCATAGGCTGACACAGAGGTGAACAATACTACAGCATAGCGTGCACCAAAACTTGAACAATACTACGGCATAAGCGGCACCAAGCACGGAAAATGTAATGGCGAGGAAAGACACTGCATTTCCACGACTTAAAATGGCACCTCCCCCTTCCCCACACGGAAGAAAGAAGCATTAGAGGAGGAAGAAGGTGGTGGTCTTAGGAAGAAAAAAGAAAGAGAGGGAGGAAGAAAATAGAGAAGAAAAATAGGGAAAATTAGGTATAAAATTTTTAAATAATATTTGTGTATTTAATTTTTTATTATATATTAACTTTTATTTTATTACTTAGTAGTTTAGTATTGTTAGTAATTTAGTTATATTATTATTAGTAGGTAATTAGAATATAAACCCTAAAAATATTTAGAATATTAGTGTATTTAATTTTTTATTATATATTAACTTTTATTTTATTACTTTAATTAGAGGTTTTATCTCTTTATTTTAGTTAGTATATTGTTATAACTATTGTTAGTATAAAAACATTAAAATAATATATAAAACATTATGCCATTTTATTGTTATTATTATTATTATTATTATAATATTGTTATTATTATTGTTAGTGTAATATTGTTATGTTGTTAGTAAAAATGGTAAATGTTATTTTATTTAGTATTATATTATTATTAGTAGGTAATTAGAATATAAACCCTAAAAAATATTTATGTTAGTTAGTTAGTATTTTAGTATAATATAAGGTTTTAATTAGAGTTTTTATCTCTTTATTTTAGTTAGTATATTGTTATTATTATTGTTAGTGTAATATTATTATTTTGTTAGTATATTGTTATAACTATTGTTAGTATAGAAAACATTAAAATAATATATAAAACATTATGCTATTTTATTGTTATTATTATTGTTATTATTATAATATTGTCATTATTATTGTTAGTGTAATATTGTTATGTTGTTAGTAAAAATGGTAAATGTTATTTTAATTATTTTTTATTATTATTAGTAGGTAATTAGAATATAAACCGTAAAAATATTTATGTTAGTTAGTTAGTATGTTAGTATAATATAAAACCTTAATTAGAGTTTTTAACTCTTTATTTTAGTTAGTATATTATTATTATTGTTAGTGTAATATTATTATTTTGTTAGTATATTGTTATAATTATTGTTAGTATAAAAACATTAAAATAATATATAAAACATTATGTTATTTTATTGTTATTATTATTGTTATTATTATAATATTGTTATTATTATTGTTGTTAGTGTAATATTGTTATGTTGTTAGTAAAAATGGTAAATGTTATTTTATTTAGTATTATATTATTATTGTTAGTAAAGAAATATTATAAGTATTGTTAGTATAAAAGAATATTAAAATAATACATGAAACATTATGATTTAAAATAAATAATATATAATAATAATATATAAAAATAATATGTATTTTGAAAGTAATGTAATTTGAGAAAAAGGAAAATACAAGTAAATGGTCGAGAATAGGTGATTTTACTAAATCTAATAGTACTTTATTGAAAATTATAGGATTTGAACACTTAGAAAATCTGAGCGAACATAGTGCCAAAATAGTGCTAAATTTTTAGTTTTGTTTTAAAGTTATTTTGTTTGTTTATTTTGATTTGTTAGTAATTTATGTGTTTATATTAATTAATTTTTATTGTGAATGTTACGTTTTAAATTTTGTATCTTGTTTGTTTTATATAGTTTTTTTTCATTTTCTAAAAGATCTCGAAAACGAAGAGGAGGGTAAGGAACTTACGGGCCCACTGATTGGCAAGATCGGCCAGCCGGATCGGTGGAGATACTGGCCAGTGGACGAGAGGTTGAAGGGCACTAGCCTTTGAGAGAGCAAAGAAAAGGAGAGTGGGGGTTCCATTCTGGTTGTTGTTTGAAAAGAAAATGAATGAAAAAGGCTTTGTTTTAGGTTTTAAGCATTTAAAGGAGTGGGCCTCTGCGTTACTTGCTCTGCAGGTGAATGGACGCAAATTTATCCCTAGATGGGGAATTTGCACGCTAGGTCCTCCCCTTCATGCGTCTTTTAATTGAATCTCCTTTCGCTTTTTTTCTATTTTTTAAAATTTGCCCTGAACTTTTTACACCACTTGATCTGATCCGCGTCCGATTTAGGTCTTGGAATAATTGCGTTTCGGTCCTATTAGTGGCGCATGAATGCGATTTTATCCTTTTTCCCTTTTATTAATTTTAATATTATTTTGACTATTCTTACTATTTCTTTTTTCTCTTTATTATTATTGTATTTACCATTACTAATATTACTTTTATTTATTATTTTTTCTCTTATTTTCATTTCGTTATTATTATTCCTTTATCACTATTACAATATTTTTTCCATTATTACGATTGATTTTAATATTATTACTTTGTTTTTACTACTATTATTTCTCGTTATTATGACTATTAATGTAAACATGATTACTATTATTCTTGTTCATTTTGTTTTACCATTATTATTACTATTAATTTTTATTACTATAATCATATTTATTTTTAGTACTATATTTATTATTATCGTACCCTATTTACATGTATTATTATTATTATTATTATTATTAAAGTTATTTTATTATATTTTATTATATATGTATTACATCTATTATTATTTTTCTTATTATTATTATTGCCACTATTTATACTATTCAGTTATTTTTTACTATACATGTATATACTATTATTACTTCTATTTTATTATTTTATCATATTCACTATAATTATATATATATATATATATTATTTTGCTTACTTTTTTTGTATATTATTATCATATCTACATTTTATTATCAATATATTTTTACTACTATTTTATTAGTACTATTATTTTAGTATTGTTATTTTTTATTAAATTTACCTTTTTACTTTATTCATTAGTCCCATTGATAGTATTATAAGTATTACTATTTGTTTTACATGTCACATATTATTTTTGCTATTATAACATTATTGTTTATTTTTCTTTCCCATTTGTATTTACTATTATTATCCCTTGTTATTATCGTATTTACATTTTTACATTTTTTATTATTTTTATTTCTCCAAAAGTCATAAAAGGGTTTCACAAAAGTAATATTTTGTGTTTAGAAGTTCGAGGATCGTGCCAATCGTCTTTGGCTTCGATTTTTTCGTTCGTCTAGATTACTAAATGCCCTTAAAGGATTTTGACTGTATTTTTAAAAATAAGGCAATGTTTCGTGTTTGGAAGCCCAGAAATTCGTGCCCAATCGTCTTTGGGTTTCGATTTTTCGTTCATTCAAACAACTAAATATCCTTCAAAGATTCTTTTAGCATGTTTCTTAAATAAAGGCAATATTTCATGATTGAAATCCAGGAATCGTACTCAATCGTCTTTGGTTTCGATTTTTAGTTTAGCCAAATAGTGAAATACCCTTTTGTTTGCGATAAATGTATTTTGGAAATCATGAAATGATCTTGGTATCGAGAGTTTGAAGCATCGTGTCCTATCGTCTTGGATATGGTATTTCAAATTTTTCTAACAAGAGAGTTTCGATATCCAATACGAGACATCCAAACTTTTTTCCATATTTTAAAATATTTTCTAATTTTCGATATTAAGGACATTAATCAATTAATGCGGTACCAATTTTGGGCGCTATGAGGTGTTAATCCTTCCTCGTATGTAATCGAACTCGAGCCCATTTTCTTAAAATTGTGAGACCAAAACGCTTTTCAAAAGTGGCCCAATCACACTTCAAAGATTGGTGGCGACTCCATTTTTCTTTTTAAAGTTGGCCCGCTTTTCCAACAAAAAATGGTTTCGACACTAATAATTAAGCTAATAGAATGACTTGTTGATACAATAATAATATTTTAGAGATTTAATTTAAAACATTTCGAAGTTATGCATGAATTTAAGTTATTGGAGCAGGACTAAACTAGTTGGTTGAACTAGAAACCGATCAATATACTACGCCAAGGTTTCCAAAGTCGGATCAAGAGTTGAATCACCAAGTCACTAGTTCATCGATCCGATTGATTTGATTAGTCTGTCTTGTTTGATTATATAAATATTAAAATTTTTATAAAATAAAAATATATGGTTTAATCGTCTAGTTCAAACTAATTTTTTGCTCGATTCAATTGGTTCGAACTGATTCTTAGATCATTTAGTTTAATGTATTTCTCTAGATTAATACCCCAATCAACCCTGGTTCGAACAACCATGATTAGTTTGGATAAATGGGTTGAATTAGTTATTGAACAAACCATTCAAAATGAGTAAATAATTAAAATTAAAAAACCAACTATGGAATTGATTGAATTATTTTTAATTTTATTAAACTGATAATTAAATTTAATGGACTGATTAAATCGAGAACCCGCGAAACATTTGGTTCAATTAACCCAAAATAAAATTGAAGGAAAAAAAATGGGCATGTACAAAGACAAACATGGACCTGATGGCTTCAAAACCGTCAGATGAAAATACTAAAAATCCAACGGCGTAGATAAAACCCTAAAGGTATAAAGAGCTTGTGCCTGCGCACTGGGTTATATATAAAATAAAAAAAAAAGCCCCCTTATTTTGTGACCCTATCTTTCCTAGTTGCTGTCGAAGTTGCGGCATATCCTTTTTAGTACTCCCTCCTGTAAAGGTTTCAATTTCTTAATTATCTGCTTCTTCTTATCATTCAGCATATATGTTTTGAAAAAAAAAAGAAAGTTAAATTTATTTCAAAATTGCTATTTTAATTTCAACGGTTGATTTGTTTTATCTTTAGATTGTTTTGATTTAGGGTTTTAAGTGACCCTTTTGTTTATAAATTTTTGGGGGAATTATTGTGTGAAAAAGAAGAAGAAGCTTATATTTAAAATTCCTTTCAGCTGCCAAAGGTTAGATTTTTAGCTTAGTTTATGCTTTAGGGTTTACCACTTGAATACAATTACAATAAGTAAATTAGGGTCATTGATATTTTTATATATTGTTCTGAAGTTTTTTTCTCTGGTGGGTTGATAAAGTGTGAGCTAGGCGTTAATTTCTTTTATGTTTTCCTAGATTTTATTGTATATTATATAGTGCTTGATTTGTTTGCTTTAGTGCTTTTGATAAGCTTATTACCTCAATATTCTCTTTGTTTTTATTGTGTGTATCTTGGGTCTTGATTTATCGTACTTTTATTTATTTATTTGTTGTTTGCTTCTTTGGGCAGATGAACAAGGAGAGGCTCATGAAAATGGCTGGTGCAGTCCGCACCGTGGGAAGGGTAGCATGAGAAGGTAATGTTCATGGTTTGAAAATTCCTTGGATATACCAGCTATATTATGTTTTTGCTTTATCATCTCTGAATATAGGATGTAATTGTTGCAGTTATTAGGAGTAATAGGTGCTTGAATTTTGATGTCTCTTTGTAATTTGTATAATCATTATCTTGTTATTTGAATTTGTGTTTAATAGAAAGAAGAAGGCTGTCCACAAGACAACTACCACCGACGACAAACGGTTACAAAGCACCCTCAAGAGAATAGGAGTCAATGCTATTCCCGCAATCGAGGAAGTCAACATCTTCAAGGACGATGTTGTTATCCAGTTTATTAATCCCAAAGGTAGATGTGTCTTTTATCAAAGCAGACTGTGTAATTTTCTCATATGTTTTGTAAAATTAACTAACGTATATGACGGTCTGTATTTCAGTTCAAGCATCGATTGCTGCCAACACCTGGGTTGTAAGCGGTTCTCCTCAAACAAAGAGTATGCACCTCTTAACTTTGAAAGCTTCCCATAGTTGATTTTTACCTTTGTTGATCCGGCATTCATGTTTTTCCCCTATTCCAGAATTGCAAGATATTCTCCCCGGAATCATCAACCAGTTGGGTATGTACACTTGACCCTGAGTAGTTCTGTTTAGGAATGTAAATGAGACATTGGTGTTTGCAAACTACTCGAGTTCAGCAAAAAAAAATTCAAACTCGATTTGGTAATTATCAAGCCGAGCACGAGCAGCTTGTGCTATCAATTGAGCCGAATTCGAGCTTAGGAATACTTGAATCGAATCATATTTTTATATTATTAAATTATGTTATTACCCTTAATACATATTATTAACACTAAGCTTAATTATTGAGCTGAGCTTGAGTTTGAGTACAAAAAATGGTAAATGAGCTTAATCAAGCTTGAACTTGAGTAGCTCAAAGCCTCAAACATATCTCGAGCCATGCTCGAGCTTAAAAACAGATGTTCAATCGAGCTCGAGCTGAGTATCAAGCTTCAAATTTTGAGTGGAGCTTGAGCTCAAGCTTGGCAGTATTGGGGCTTGCTCAGCTCGATTACACCCCAAATTCTGTCTTTCATGTTTTGACATTGATATTGGCCGTCTTTTTGACTCTTATTCTAAAACTTATAGGACCTGATAACTTGGACAACTTGAGGAAATTGGCAGAGCAATTCCAGAAGCAGGCACCTGCTGCCGGTGCTGGTGACGGTACCGGTGCAGTCACTACTCAGGAAGATGACGATGAGGAGGTACCAGATCTTGTACCTGGCGAGACCTTTGAAGCTGCAGCAGAAGGCCAAGCTGCTAAATAGAGTTTTTATCTTTAAATTTATTTTGTTATATGTATTTGATGAATTTAACTATTTGTTTCTTTTTCCAAATTTTCTCTATTTGTGGTTTTTGTTTGCTCTACCTTGTACTCTTAATGGTTTGGTTCAGAGTAAGCCTTCTAGAATTCCTATTATTATTGCCAATGGATTAGAGATGCATTTTCCCGAAGGCCAGTAGTTTTTTCTTGAAATGCTAAGCTATGCAGCTAAGAAAGTTGCATTTGGCTTTGTAGTATCATTTTTATTTTGCCCAATTAAAGCTTATATTAGGGAGTTTTGTCACTAAAAGCACCGTCATTAGGAGCACTGCTAGTGGAGAACATTGTTAGGTTATGTTGAGTTTGGCCAAATAATATTGCTGGTAAGGTTGCCTCTTATCCAATCAACCTATGATTGCTTAACATATATAAAAAAAAAAACATAAAAATATGTGGATTGAGTCATAGATGAAGTGACAATTGAATATTAAATTTGTGCTTTGATTAAATTCTTGCCACCTCCCTAAATAAAAGATTGTTGGAACACTTAATTTTTAAGGATTTTGAATGATTAAAGAATTTAACTCCTCATTTGGTTACCATTTATATATATATTTGTAACTGAGAATTGAATTCAGACCATTTTTAAGAAAGATGAATAAGTCACTACTTTGTACCAATTAAAAGGGTATGAATCCGAACGAAAAATTATAGGTAATTTAGAAAAAAGAAATCAAATCATAATGATGAACCATGGTTCTGAAAACATTGAATCTTTTGTACCTTCACCATGTGTGAATTTTGAAATTTTTACAATATGCTTTTCGTGGGAAAGCAAATTTACAGTCTGATCTCAAGAGAAATTGACAAAACCCTAAAATTTTAATCTTTTACAACTTGAAACTACAAGAGTTTTTGCATTTTCAAAACAGCTTTTGATGCAAAAACACTTACCTCAATTACAAAAAAGCTCTAAGCGCTTCAAATATTAATATTAAAAAATTATTTAATACATTTGAAATTGTAAAACAGGATTTTTGGCCCGTCAAGTTGGGCAAATAATTTTTTTTTTTCTATTCAAGCATGACCCGACTCACACGCCCGCCCATCTCAACCCACCAAAATATCCAGAAGCTTATTTACTGAATGTGGTATTCAAAGCTTTCAACTGTGTCCTTGTCAGCTGCAAGTCAAATATGCAGCTTTCATTGTTGCTTGATTGCAAAAGCTTCATTACTATTGGGGAGCGTGTTTCAGAATGTGAGAATTCAGGATATGAGAAGTAAGATTCGCTCATTCAGATCGGTCCCATCCTTCTTTACAGTTACATTTGCTGCTGCTCGTTCTTTGATGGCTTCCTTCTCCAATTTCTTTTTCTCGGCATCAGCCAGCTTCTCGTTCTCCTCTCGCGACTTTTTAAACATCTTAACGAAAACAACCAATATCTGAGTCACTGCAGCAAGAAAGAACAAACTCAACCGGTCAGGCGTTTGTTTGAAGCGTATTTTTTCGATATGAACATTAATTGTTAAAGATGGAAAACCTTGTTCAAAAGGACATCGTGCAGGATCCTCTCCGAAGTATTGGGATAATGAATCCGCACTTCTTCCCTGCAAGACGATACAACTTCAGACTAAGCTGCAATGCACAGCAAGTTTAAACTATCCTACGAGCAACTGCAAATCGGGAAAGTACTTACCACTTCAGAATACAAGGAGATAAGTGACCTCACTTCAGCTTCAGCTGTATCAAGGAAATTCTTCAACACCTAGAATCGACAAAACTTCTATTAAACACTAATTGTACATGCTCAAAGAAAATCCCAGTGATTTCCAGGAAAAAGATATCATACAAACATTCGGACAATGGAGATCACTATAGAAATGGTGTCAGTGGTCTTAATTATTTATAAGCATCTTAACGTATTCACCATATGGTCATTTTCTTCCGAATGACTAAACTGCAGCACATAAACCACAATGAACAGCGTGATTGAATGAAAACAAACATAAAATCATGCCAACAATTTCTGAAGAAGATAGTATCTAATTGATTCTTGAAAAGAAAACATTAATTCGTAAAACCTAAAACCACAATAAAGAAAAGATGTTTTTGGTCAATCTTTAAAGAGGAAAAAATTCTATAAATGATGAAAGGGGATAAAATACGGCTTTGCTTGGCAGAGTGAAAAGAAAGTTGGAAAGATGGAAAATTGAATGGGTATTTTCTTTCAATAGGTGTGTGCTTGGTAGGAAAGATGGAAATTCAAGAAAAGTAATTTTTTTCCATCCACTGCTTGGTAGAGTTGAAAAATGAAAGGAAAGAAAATAGAACATTTGAAAAATGCATAATTTTGAACTAATACATCTCTCTCTCATCATTCCAATTTGGAAAGATTGGTTTTTATGCATTAGGACAGAAAATGACCATCTCTCCTATTTTCTTTCCTCACTTTTCTTCCCTACCAAGCATTCTCAAAATTTATTTTCTTTCCACTCCCTCCTTCCATCGTCCACTTTTCTACGCAACCCAGCACACCCTAACGGTTTGTGAAAATTCACAAGAGTTTGTTTCCTTCACTAGCAAATCAACATCATGCCAAATCCGAATATCTATGATGACAGGAAAAAGTGAGCAAGGTAAATTTTGTATGCAAGCAAATAGGGTGGGAAGTGACAACTCAGCATATTAACAGACAATAGTAGAAAAATTTCTAGCAAAAGTAAATGGAGTAGATTCTTTGTTAAGCAATAACAATTGTTCTTCCTCACCTTCTGAAAGCCCAAAGAGATATCACCATCATTATCTGAAGCAGTGAGTTCCTGGTCAACCTTTTCAAGACCCTTACTCACAGCTTGCATTTCTTCAGCAAGATTTTTCAATTGAATCTAGCCAGATGGTATGAAAATCAAGTGGATAAAAGAAATTAACTACTTTAAGAAGAGAAGGATCCAATAAACTATAACCATATAAAACATACCTTAGAAGCAGCTTCTAAATGAACAAGATCTTTATCAAAATCCAGCAACTCTGGCATTTTCTCCGATAGAAGCTAACACATGCAATAAGTGAAAAAATAAATAAAACAAGAAAAACCACGTGACTTAGGAAATCTGATTAGAGCATGCCAAAAGATTTAACAGAGTGCAAATTGTTTTTTGCCTAAAATGAAACAATCATGTGGGGCAAGAAGGTAAATTTGGTTAGAGTGAGGTTTCAAATATACTTGAATCAGAGGAAAAAGCAATAACCGAAGCAATAGCTTTTTCCTTTTAAAACAAGTTACATGCAAAAGATTATTTATAGTGAAGATTTACCATCCCAAACCCCAGGCACATATAATAGTAATAAAGAGCATCTAACTTCTCTCCTCAAAGCCTACATGAGAGTACCACAGTATTAGAAGACTTTCCTAAGTCACAAAAATACCATTTGAAGGGCACAAAATTACAGCATCATTGGCCCCACCCCCATAACCTTAATAATAAACCTTATTCAACTCCCAGTGCAAGTATAGAAGTCTAACTTTCAATGTCCTACCTTGCATAGATAATGCATTAAAGTCATTTTGTTGTTTCTTGCACGCGTATCAGATAATTTAAGGAGGCTATCCAATTTGAATCCCACCGCAGATCCTGGGAATAAAAGCAAAAACAAGATGAAGAGGCATCATTAAAAAAATGGTAAAAAATCCTAAGTATAGACCAGCTGGGTAGTACCTCGTGCAGTGCCTTGATTCAAAGCATTTCCCAATGTGAGAATTGTCTGCATTATCTGACGCAATTTTGCAGATTCTTTTACCTGAAAATAAGTTTCTGACATTTTAGATGCAGGAAAAAGAACATGCTAGACATTTAGCATGCAAAATGAGCAATTATGCAGCACCCATTTGAGTTTCAGTATAGGTATAGCAGTACCTCTCTGGTCGCATTATTAATAATGCTCAGGTTAGACCTTAAGTCATCCACCTGAAACAGATGAAAGGGAATATAGATTAATGATAAATCCCAGAATACAATATCGAATATACAAATTATCCGGACAATACCTGAGAAGAAAAGGTGATTCTAAATGCAAATACTCGCAATTTTGATTCTACTCGTGGAACCTTCATCAACTCTAGGAAAAACTGAAAGATTTATCAATTATAATATTAACAACTGATTGAATTAAGGGATCCGATGTCTTAAAGGAGAGAAAATCGAACACACCTGTTCACACTTTCCAAGCATTGCCTTGTCACCTGTATAATTCTACCAAAACAAAAGTAGCAAACTTTTTTTACAATTACATCCTTGTAAGTTAAATAAAATGTTCAAATAAGGGCTATCTAATAGAAGTTGTAAAGAGGAATCCTTTCCCCCCAAAGGTCCCAATTTAAGGAATTTAAAGAAAAGGATGGTTTCAAACTTCAAGGGTTCTGAATGCGTAAACCAAAAATCCCTCTCTCGTGTTAAAATATTTACAAAGCTGGGAGAAGGCACCACTCCTCTCTTCCTTCTCCCTTCCCTTTCCCTCACTCGAACCAGAACTTAAGTTAAAATGAAATAGTGGTCTTCCCTTTTTCTGGTATGGGGTCAAAATCAAACTACAACTGATTCCTTACAATGGTTGCAATTAGTTCGGAATGTAGCCTTACCCATAACTAATAAAAAAAATATCCAGATGTTTAAATGGTCCTCCTAGAACTGAAAAGGTTCAGGTTCAGTCAGGAATTCGAACAAAAAAAACAACAAAAGGCAGTTTTAAAATTTCCATGAAGTGGTCTACTGCCTGTAACTCATAAGAGATTGGTGGCAATACAACTGTCACGTTGATATGTTAATTTCCAAGTCAAATATTTTTATCATATACAAGATAACATGCTATTTCCTAGGTGATAATATGTAATGAATTCTCTAAAATCTACAGTATCATTTAAAGAGCACAGTAAACAAACTGGAAAATGTAGCATTTAAAAATATATACAACCAAAATGTTAAACAGTATATATAAATTACCTTTAGCAGTTCCATATCTTCCTTAGTGGGACAAATTTAATCAGATTCTCCACCTGATCAATATCAAGAGCTGAAGAATCCAATGCTAGTACAGCATTCTGAAAATAGAGGGCACTATATTTAGAATGACCGACTCAACTTTAGAAGTAAAAGCAAAAAGGGAAATTGAGAATATTGTAGCAAAAGTTTGACCCAACTTGGCAAGGCAAAAGAAAGAACCAACAGAAAGAATGAATTAAGTGTTACGGAGGAACAGAAATTTCAGTATCAAAATTTGGTTGGGGTTAAAATGGAAATGAAAAAGTACAAAGAAAATATAATCTGGGCCACAGAAAAAGAACAAATAGTTTATTTATGATATATCCCAGATCCAGCAAAGCCAACTGTCGTTCAGTCCTCCCATGGAGATAGCAAAAAGGTCTAAGTAGAACAAACAAAATTCAACTTGACCCTCAACTATAAAAGCATTCCATAATAAACATTTCAAATCTATCCAATTTACCTAATCAACAGTTGTAGTGAGTTCACTACAATATTGATATACCATCTATTTTAACAGCTACAGGATAAACAATGAAGCTTCAAAAGTTGGTATTAGTAGTACATTGTAAACAAACTAAGAAATCCAAATTAACACAAACTATATCACTTAAATCTATTATACCAAATACGTTTTTGCCCCCCAGGCAAAAGTATTCACCTTTCAACATTACTAAACATCCCTAACGTACCCCTAAAATGTTTCTCTAAAGAATCACATTATATTGACGGAACCCTAACCCAATGCCCTTTAGCAGATAGAACTCCAACAAAAAGATCATGAGCTCTAGGTGACCAATAAGAAGCTTGAGGATTAATAAATTTAAAATTCATAATTGCCGCTGGGGTTACCAATTTTGACATCAAATTATAGAATATGCTGCATAAACAAAGATTCCGGCTTCCAGGAATCTGGTTGCCAGCAAAAGCTTTATGCACAGAACTTAACCTATCAGAAACTAAGATAGTATTACCATGGAATATTATATGCGGAAAAAATCAAATAGAAGACATCAGATAGGGTTATATTAGAAGTAATATAAAATAAAAATAAAAAAGACAATTTAAAGGGCAGGGGACAGGGTAGGGGTTAAATCTCCAATATTCCAACACCATTTAAATTAAAACTAAAATAAAATACAAGAAAAGATAACAATTTAGCACACTTATAACATTTAGCAGGGTAAGCTAAGAAACTTACAATCATATCGGGCAGAGGGATTTTTATTTTTGTGAGCATTATTTCACAATTATATGCTCTGCGCAACTCAACCTGAGATATAATACAAGCACCAAATACACAAAATAAGGGTAAATAAACTTAATGTCCTTAAAATGCATATAAAAGAAATTATATGATGAAAGAAGGAATTAGATGGCTACATGTGGCACTTCATGAATCTGCAGTAGATGGTCAAGTTCAAAGTTGATTAAGGATAAAATCATGCATCATTAGCAGCAGAGGATCTTTACAAAGTTAAATATTCATCATAAAAGAGTAGCTGTAATATAGACAAATAAATGGTGTTTGGAACTCCTATTATAGTATTTTCTTAAGGTTGTAAAATATGAAATTTGCAGCAAAAGGACCTTCTTTCTGATTTTAGAACAGAACGGCATTGCACAGCGATGGTAGCAAGTACAGTTTAAAAAAAAATTGTATGCAACAATGATACTCTACCCTGATGACTCTTACAGTCATGTAACTAAACCAACATGTCATTCATGCTGCAGACATAAAAATCAATAACAAAGATGTAGTGAAGAAAAAGGGAAGCATGACAATGATGGTACAACTAGAGCAGCAGCCACAACAGAATCAATCACTTCTAATATTTGTATGCTAAAAGCTTAATGATTATTTGCCATGATGGTGCCATTTAACTAGACGAACCACAAATTAAAGGCCATTGAAATTCTCTTAATGCTTAATACATATTTGTATTCTGTATATAGTTGACAAGGCAATTACTTAAAGGACAGTAAACTTAAAATTGGAGAAACTATGTAACCAATTACAAAGTCTGACTAAGCTCATTATTCAGGAAAAGAAACCCCATATCATGTTCCTTATTTATTTTCTTTCATATTTTAATCAAGCCAATTAGGATCACTTAACTGTGTTTTTCCTTATATAATGAATGTTTTGTAAAAATATTAAGCCAAAGTTAACATATATTTGATTCATACATTAAAGGAGTTAGAAGAAAGAAAATTTCTTACTAATTGCACTTTCTCAGGTTTATTGATGTTAGAACCTCGTCGGCCTCCAAGTTTAGCACTACTGCCGTCTGAAGCAGAGGCAGCTGAGAATAAACTTTCAAGTTCAGACATATCAATTTCAGGGGCCCTACACCAAAAGAAATTGATCTATAGGGTTAGAAAGTAATCATCTTCCCATATTAGAGGAAAAAGCAATCCAAGTAAAACTAAAGATAAATAAAAGGGGAAACAGAAAAAGGACAGATTACCAAGAATTTATGCTTCCTTTTTTTCTCTTTATCACATAACAAGATAGAAACTAAATGGACATGTAACATGACAAAGCGCTTTTTCAAAAACATTAAAGTGAATGTCCAACAAAAGGCAACTACTATAAAATGTTTTATCCACATTCCAGCACATATTGTGCAATCTAGCATCAACAAAATCTTTTGGCAATTATAAGAAACTATGAAACAATTTGGTACTGATATACAAGTTATATATGCAAGCACCTTGATTGATTATCCTGCTTTTGAGAATCAGCCCATAAACTCCCTTGCATTGCTCGAGTGACTTTGACCCAATGTAACGGCTTCAATGAGTTTTTCTTAGGGGTGTTACTCACGCCAATGCCATGCCTCTTCCATGACCAGTCTGTCCCAAAGCTCTTCCCTACCACTTGATGCAGGTGGTGGTGGTGGCACACTGAAACCTTGCACCTGGCAGCCGTGCACCTGGTGGTGGAGGAGGCACAGCAGGAGCTTTGGTGCAGGGGTGGAGGAGGCACAGCAGGACCTTTTGGTGGAGGAGGTGGAGGGGCACAGCAGGACCTTTTGGTGGAGGGGTGGAGGGGCACCATGGAACCTTTCGGTGGAGGTGGAGGAGGGGTGCAGCAGGAGCTGTGGAGGGGGTGGAGGGGCGCTGGAGGAGCTTTGGTGGAGGAGGTGGAGGGGCGCTGGAGGAGCTTTTGGTGGAGGGGTGGAGGGGGCACTGGAGGAGCTTTTGGTGGAGGGGGTGGAGGAGGAACAGAACCTGGCCTTGCAAGTCCTGCAATTGGCGGAGGTGGAGGCGGGGGAGGGACATTAGTATTATGGCATTGGACAGATGGAGCAGATCCCTTGCGAGAGGAACTAGTAGTAGAGACAACCATTGGAGGTGGTGGCGGAGGTGGTGGTGGTTGGTTTGGCTCTTGCATTTTAGATTTGCTGCTGAAGGATGGTGGATGCAAGGGTGGGGGTAGGGGTGGAGGCAGGGGTGGAGATGGCAATTGAGAGGAGTTGAAAGGGGGTGGGGGAGGAGGAGGAGGAGGAGGAGGAGGAGGTGGAGGTGGACCATTGTTTGTAGATTCAGGTGATGTTGAAAAGGCTCTACCAGAAAAACTATGAGGTGGAGGTGGTGCAGGTGGTGGAGGACCTCTTTTGGTAGTGGCAGGCAAAGATATTGTAGGATTCCTTTTGGACAAACCAGGAAGAGGAGGGGTGGGGTGGAGGTGGGGGTGCAGATGGCTTCGATGTAATGATGTTAACAGATGAAGGTAGATGTAGAGGAGGAGGAGGAGGAGGTGTTGGTGGTGGTGGTGGTGGTCCAGGAGGTGCAAATCCTGAAGAAAGACTTTTACTAGGTATCGAAGGTGGTGCTAGTGGTCTGGGTACAAGAGGTGCTGATGATTCCAGTGGAGATGAATGAGATGGCATTCCAGAACATGACACTACCTGAACAGCTTCAACTGATGCATGATCTAAATCTTGTAAACTATCGCTTTCTGAATGTAAGGGAACTTTATCAACAATGTCTGGTGGCAGAAATCTTGCTGGATCCCCCAAAGGCTTATTGATCACGCCAAACGCTTCATCTGAACTATCAGCAGTGCTAGATGCATTGTTTTCCTCCTCAGAATCAACAGGAGATGCGTATAAATTTCCTTTGTTCTGCAATCTGGACAATTCTTTTACATCACTCAAGACAGAAAGTTGTTTAAGTAGCCACAAAGCAGCATCATCACTGTTATCAACCCACTCAACACCACTAAAGAGTTCTTGAACACGAAAAAGCTTCAATAGGTAATCCCCCTTTTTCCTCACCATTCAAAACTGTTATAGGAGCCTTAGGCGGGGTGGAATTTTCAACCTTCCCAAACAAAACCTGAATTTAGAAGTTTATTGAATTAGAGATACAAATGTTGAAGAAACTAAAGAATCATGAGGTCATGACTAAAACTAATAACACCTTAGGTTTCGGAAAAATATGGTAGGAGGTTAGTGGCTAAGAAAGTGAATTGCTTATCGCGTTGGCCTTTGCTCTTCCTTCTCATGATGCATCCAAAATCCTAAAAGAGGCTCAAAAAGATATTTACCTCTGCTCGGAATCCTTTTGGAAACAGCTCCTTTGAGTCCCAGAGAATGTCCAAGTTCTCAGAGTTCAGCATCAATATGTTGGATCGAATAAATGCAGTGTTGAACATTACACGAAACATCATAACTTCCCTTTCGGGATCCAAATCCAAATGGACACACTCCAATACAACATCTCCTTGCACTGAACACTGGATGTCAATTTTAATCACATCACAGTCTGCCTGCAACAAGGGAAAAAAAGTCATTATTCAGAAGTTAACACGGAAAACAAAAATTAATACAAAAAATTTGGGGAGGGGGGGACTTTTACCTGACGATAATGTCGAAGCATCTTCCTTTTCTTGGACATGGAGAACAGCATCTGCGTGGACAGGCCATCTCTGTTATGAAGGTTCCTACCAAAAATGCGAATAATTGGCCTACATCCATTTTGGGCATCAAAGCTCGGAATGGCTCGAAGAATGATACAATCTAAAGAAAGAGCACGCTCAGGAGGAGGCCATTCAGGAGCTATATTCCTTCGCGCTACGTACTGAAGGTAGCGAAGCTGAGAAGGGAAGGGATTTAAAGGTGAAAGGAGCTGCAAGAAACCTTTGGGAGCCTCTCGATGAACAATTTCAAGGGTCTTGCGCTCTCCACTGTGCAGTTTTTTAAAAATCAAGAAACTAGCTAGCAGAAATGCCAAAAGTGGCCACCCCTCTTTCACAATGTAGAAGAACGACATTTTGATGATTCCAGTGAAAGCCAACTTTCACAAACACGAAGAAAATGCTGAATTAGAGACAATGGGAGCAGGGACAACCCTCATATTGTCGTGGATAGTCCAATACAGTAACATCGTATTGACATAAATTTTCCATGAAATCACTTGGCTTTTCACCTTCGCGAAAATTGAAAGCCAGAAAAGATGACTCCGGGAACTCTTCATGTAACTCAGTCACAATCTCGTGTAGGTATACTTGGTACATACCATCAGGCAAGACTTCAGTGGAGAAGCAGGAATCGAAAACTGCATTAATTTAGATCAAATTCACTTAACAATAAAAATACACAAAGAGACTCCAAATCAAACAAGCTGAGGTTAAAGAATTTTTTAGCACATACCGTATACTCTCTCAACAAATTCAAGCAGCCCATCCGGGGGTCTTCTATAAAAAAACCTACTAAGAAGTGTCATCTCTGCCAATACAATTTCACCCAATGAGCTAAAAATACCCTCACAAACAACAATAAGTACAAGAACCCGCGAAACGGTTCCAATTTGTTGCCACGTGCTTGCAATTTTACAGAGAAAAATCAACGGCAGCAAAATAAAAACAAAAAAGAACAAATATGCAATTATTTAAAGCAATTCAACCAGAAACGAAATTTATAAACAGCAGAGCCACGCTCAATGACTTCGATTTGAAATAAAGCGAACAATTTATTCCTTAAAAAAACACATAATACAAGAAAAAAAAAATAGTTGAGGTTAAGGATTAAAATTACATACCTGTGATTAAAAGAAATGCATAAACTTTTAAGATTGGTGAAAACTAAGCTCCAACTCTATAGTTCTACTGGTTTTTAATTTTCAAATCTTACAGAGCGTTCTTCCATTTTGAACTTCAAATATTTGGGTTTTCTTCTTTTTTTTCTTATTAATTTAACGGCAGTGTAATTACGTATTTACCCTTTCCTCATCCCCTAGATTTGGGCATGACGCAAACTTTTGCACCATGTTTCGTTTACGATTTTTCTTTGGATAAAGCAGTATTTAGACCCTGGACTTGACGTTTTCTCAACTTGGTCCCTGGATCTTTTGTCCACTCTGGTCCCGAAATTTTGATTTTTTCAATTTAATCCTTAAAATTGAATTATGTTAAGGTATGATAAAATGACACTACGAAATTATGTTGTAGAGATTTTAAAATATATATAATCTAAAAATACAAAAGTATAAAGAACATTTTAATTTAAAAAAGTGATGATAATAGTGCCACTTTACCATATCTTAACTAAATTAAAATTCAATGATGAAATTGAAAAATCTGTCAATTTTAAGACTAATGTTTACAAAAAATTAATGATAAAATTGAGAAAATTTGTCAAATTTAGAAATTAAATACCACTTTATTTATTATGTTCACAATTTTTACGATTTTGAATTTTGAGTTGTGTCTATGATTATAAAAATACAGGAATTAAATTTTAAATTTAATAAATATAATGTAAAAAGTATAAAATAATTTTAAAAATCTATTTCAATGAATTGGGTGTTGTTTTTTAAATTATACATCGGGTCATTTAAGGGTACTATTTAATATTTTTCAAACAAAAGTTACTATTTAACAATGCTAATAATTTGGATCAAATCATAACCCTAGGAGGATAAAAAGCTGTTAAAGTCAAACAAAAGATTAAATCCCGATGTTGATAACAGTATAGGGACTAAAACATAAATAAAAATAAATGTTTTAGATCAACGTTTTATCTGCTTAATAATTTAAATTTTGAATCCAAAAGGGATTAAATTTTACAAAATTGGTGATGATTTATTTTGGTAAAGTTATTTTGAAATATTTGAAAACTAAATAACATTTAGTTTTCTTTGCTGTGTAATGCATGAATTAATCATTTTATTAGAGAAAATGAAATTATAGAATTAATTAAAATGAATTAATGTAAATTTTAAGATTTAGTATTTGGTGCAGTAACAACAGTGGTGGAACCAGTGGCAAGGCCTAATCCCTTAAAATAGAAATTTTTTATTTAAGCCCATATAATTTATAAAATTTTAAATTATTAATGGTAAAATTACACTTTGGCTCTTCTAAAATGATAAAATTTGATTTGATTCTTTAAAATTATAAATATATAAACTATTAAAATTTTAAAATTACATTTTACTATCATAAAATATATTAATTTCGACCTAAAAAAATTCTAGCTCCACCATTGACTAACAATGTACTTTTTTATTCCAATAGCAATCTTAAAAAATTATCATGTGTCTTTTTTTTTAATATTTATTTTTTAGTATTATAATATACCCATGTAGGAGATTTGTCACCCTTTAGCCCTACTTATTGAGTTTTTCAAGTTTGTTATAGCACCACTTGAGTTGAACATGTGTCATTCTCGGAAGGCATTAGGTGGACGCCTGAAAACGATTCTCCACTTCTCGTCAATCGGGACATCCTCAATTGCTTAGTCTCGTGAAACTAATTACCCACAGTGAAAACCATTTGTCCTATGAGAAAACATCTTCTTTGCCAAGCTACCCACTCACTATAGTCCGATTACCCTCGGTTTGAACGCTTCCCACGCAAGCGAGCATTGCTCTCAATAATCTCTAGAATGGGATCTTCTTCTCATTAGCAACCTTGAGTACTTACCATATGCATTCAACCTTTCTACCTTTCACAACAACCTTCCTCCTTCTATTGTCTTTGTCCGACTTTCCGCATGTTTAGGTAAATTGACCTCCCTTGCATTACTACTACCTCCTCTTTAATTTTTCTATTGTTAAGATTTGTATCAACAAAGTTCAAATGTAAAAGAGACAATGAAATTTTGAAATTTAATATTATTTAGGCTTCACATTTTTTTTAGCTAATAATAAAATGTAAAAGAAATCTAATATGTAATACAGCAATAAGGTAAAGACTGAAAGCGGTTTCCTATCTTCAACAGAGTTTCGGCTATTGGTATTCCACCAAAATCTCCTCCAATATTATCAACAAAAGACCAGGACAGTCTGGCTTTCCATATAACACAACATTAGCCACAGGTCAGTAACATCAGACAACATCGTCTATCTTCCTCTATTTCCGCCAATATAAAAAATTAAATATGCTATACTATAATGTAAATGTTAAAAAAAAATACTAAGTTGTTTTATAGGTATATGAGTTTTGGGTTTATTATTGTGATGGTTTATTTCTTCTTAGTTTGAGGGAGATTTATACATGATGGTTTGATTTTTTATACTTTTTATAGAGGATAGCTGTACATTTAGGTTGGGCATTGCGTAGTCATTCAACGTGTGATCACATGCAACCATTGTTCCTTTATTGGCTGAATAGACTTTTTAGGTGGTAGTACTTGCTCTAGTTGTTCCTCGGACAATGGATTTTCCCGAGGTAGTTCTATGTTTTGCGGCTCCTCTTTCGGAACTAAAGCCCTTCTCACTTTACGTAATGTCTTCTCAAGTTCAGGGTTTGGCTCAATCAGGTCACTGTTGCTTTAAGTCATACACTACAAGACGAAATAGCCAAGTTAATAAAAGAAAAACAAATTGCAAATAAATAGCAAAAAAAAAAAAGAAAGTCGTATCTATAATTCTTGAATTTACTATTTATACCAACTAGCATGCAAAATTCTATGACTAAGGCCGGTTCAATTCTTTCAAAAGATCTTACGGCTTCAAAAGTATTTTTGAAAAAAAAAGCATCTTGAAACAATTTCGCTTTAATTTTAATTTTTGCTTTTAAGATCTTTTCGAAGACTTACGAAAAGGAGAAGTTTAAAATTTTAGCTTTTCCTCTCTCAAAAGTACTTTTAATGCTTAATTACTTTTTCACCTCTAATAACATAGTACTTTCCTTTTTTTTCGTGGGGCTTAATTATAAATGTGTTAAAATTATTAATTAAAAATAAAAAATATTTTAAAATATTAATTATAAATATTTAATGGTTATATTTAAATATTTAAAATGTAGTTTATATATTCTAATTAAATTTTATAACTAATTAATATTTATTACTTACAAATATTTAAAATTAAAATTTATATTTCATATATTAAAATATTAACAAGTTATAGTAATTTTTATATTCTTACTAAAATATAATAATATTAACTAATTTAAAATTTATTTAAATGTATATTTGTTACTTGATAATAACATGTCTAAAATGGACATTTTATTTCTCAAAAGATTTTTGACAAAGAATGCTAAACACTCAAATTTTAAAGCAAACTTTTCAAAAGTATTTTCAAAACACTTTTCCACAAAGACTTTTCAAAAGACTTTTCAAAACATTACCAAACCAAATTTCTAAATCAATTTAACATCGAAATCTCCTTGACAACGGCAACTAACAATTTGATTGCACCTTGGCGTGCATGCTCTAGGGCTTAGAATAATGTAATATATATATCCTGCTGTGTTTATAAGTGTATAAATTAAATTGTAATATAAAAAATTTTACAACAACAACCTACTGAAAATATTCTAAAATCGTACTCATAAGAGGTTTATCTAAAATGAATTAACTGTAAATATTAATATTGAGCTAATTCTAAGCAGCTACTACTCTATTGGTCATATTATGGCTAAATGCTCAATTTGACGTTTGAACGCAAAAGGACTAAATTTTATAAATAATAAAATTTCTAAATTAACAAGCAAAGATTGATTAATATCAATGATTGTGATTAATCTAAAATTAGAGATATTTACCAATTAATTAATAACTAATCTAATTAATATCTTTTGACTCGTAGTAGTCCATTTATAAACTAAGCTAAATTAAATTAATACTCTCAGTCTCATCTACCTAAAGCTCTTTGGAAAATTTTGGCCCCTCGAGCTTCAATGTCGTGACATTACAGGTCTATTGTCATGACTTAACCGCTAATTTAATAAAACTTCTGAGACTAATGTTTGAACATTGTTGCGCTTTGCTGTCAACTTCCATCTTCGGCCTATTATCTCGGATGTTGCCATTTTGTAAGCCAATATTGCCACTTAGGGACCAGTGAGCTTGGTCTTGCTGATGTTGGTTGAAAATTCGTTATTCTTTCTAGTTCGGTGACGATTTTCAGGTTGTTGAGTCACATACCATCTGTTTGTCTTTATTCCCATGTGATATATCTCACCGGGGATGGCTTTTGCTTTTGTTTCTGTCTCGGGAATCTCCACATTTAGGGATATTAACTTACGTTAATTGAAGTTGCTGCCCTAGAAATGCCAAGTGCTTACTTTTCGTTATTGTCTAGTTTAAATATATAAATTAAGAAAACTAGTTCTCCATCTAAAGGCCCGATTTCTGGTCATACATCCCCTACACAAGCACCACCCAGCCAAGGGGACAGGGAAAGCTAAAGGCCCAGGCCAAAGTTCATTTTATTTATTTATTTATTTTTCTCCATAAAAAAAAAAAAATGGAAACAGGCGAGATAGCAGAGGAGCTGCAAAACATTGAGTTTGAGATTCATGATGTTGAAGGTGATATAATTTGTCAATTTTCATGATTAAATTATTTTATATACCTTTTGTTTTGTGGAATTATATGGATGAGCGTGTTGCTTAATTGAGTAATTTCAATAATGCTTTAGAACAAATACGGGAGTTAATTGAGAAGCAAGAGAAGTTGTACGAGAGACGGTCGGAACTGCAAGTTTTACTGGAAACATGCCCTATAGATGTCAAAGATGGCTCCGCTCCGACCAATGTACAAGCGGAAGATTGGTCAAGGTCATTTGACTGGGATTCTCAAGCCGAAGATATTAGGTTCAATGTTTTCGGCATATCTTCGTATCGTCCAAATCAACGAGAGGTAGGTTGCTTGATTCCAATATGTTTGATCACCCCTTTTATCGTTCTTTTTCTTTTGGGACATGATAATGGTATGAAGGCTTTTTCTGAAAATAAAAATGTGATTTAGTTACTAATTAAAATAAGGGTTTTGTAGATCATAAATGCAGTGATGAGTGGAAGAGATGTTCTGGTGATAATGGCTGCAGGTGGTGGCAAAAGCCTTTGCTACCAGCTCCCTGCCATACTTCGTCAAGGAATTGCTCTTGTTGTTAGTCCTTTGCTCTCTTTAATACAGGATCAGGTCATTCTTTTTTCCTTCTTTTAGTTATTATGAATATCTGATACTACATTATTTGGGTTTTCTTTTTCTTTCCCTTCAAAATATTGACTGCAAGTATTAATAACGATTCAGGTAATGGGTTTGGTTGCCTCAGGCATTCCAGCACGTATGCTCACATCCACCACAAGTAAGGAAGATGAGAAGTTCATATACAAGGCCCTCGAGAAAGGTGAAGAAGACCTAAAATTATTATATGTCACACCTGAGAAAGTATCCAAAAGCAAGAGATTTATGTCTAAGCTTGAAAAATGCCATCATGCTGGTCGCCTCTCTCTTATTTCCATCGATGTTAGTCTTCCTTTTCTCTACATCTTCTTTATCTTTGCTCCTTTGCTCCTTTTGCTTATTTTAATTTCTTATTCTTTTTAAACATTTCATATCTTTTAAGCATGCGTGGTTCCTTTTTACCAATATTGTTATGATTTTAGTTTTAAATATTTTATGCTGTGAGGGCTACTAAAATTGGTTGTTTACTAGTTTCTTCTGGATTCATACCTTTATCTTTTATATAAGAATCGGAAGTAGCTGGAGGTTATGATATGAACTAATACGAACATTTTACTATGCCTGAGATTTTATATGTTAAAATGCATTACACAATCTAGGTTTGATACATATACTTTGTACATGTTCTTCTTTCAAAACGTGTTGGACTACTGGTTATACACAGTAAACATAATTATTTGATAGAAAGCCGCAAGTGTCAAGCAACTCCAACATTATGAATCCTCAGGCTAGACTGTTGATAACAATATGCATGCATGCATGCATGTATATATCATTATTATTTTGTGTAGGTGATTTATGTTATTAAATTTAATAGTTTGCATGACCCAATGTTACTTTTATGTTGGTTATTTTGCAGGAGGCTCATTGTTGTAGTCAGTGGGGTCATGATTTTCGCCCTGACTACAAAAATCTTTGCATACTAAAAACTCAGTTTCCAAATGTTCCTGTAGTGGCTTTAACAGTATGTAGTTCCTTGCCCCTTAACATTCGCACGCTTTTGTATGTTTGTTGTTTGCATAGCTGCAATTTTTTGGCTAAATATATGACCTTAATTTTTTAACATATTTTGCAGGCAACTGCTACAATGAAAGTCCAAAATGATCTGATTGAGATGCTGCATATTCCAAAATGCGTAAAGTTTGTCAGCACTGTCAACCGGCCAAATCTTTTTTATATGGTAATTGGCACAATTATTAGTAATGGCCATTTCGTTGTTAAGAGTTTATGTAGGAACTATGTTATTAGATAAAGGAATTTTCTTAAATTGCAGGTCCGAGAGAAGTCATCTGTTGGAAAGATTGTTGTTGATGAAATAGCTAAATATATCAAGGAATCCTATCCAAATAAAGAATCTGGCATAGTTTATTGCTTTTCCAGAAAGGAATGTGAGCAGGTATGAGCTTTTTTACACTGGAGGTGCCTCACACAACCCTGTACCCATAAAAGAACATTTCATGTCTTGAAATGTTTGCCATTGCTGTCCTCTATCTAGGGGCATCATAATTGGAGGTTGTTTGTTGACTTGATTATTGTTTACAGTTGATAGTTCTGCTCCTAGGAAGAGAAGTTATGCACTTAGTTTAGTTCCAAGTCCACATTATGGAGAGATGCATTGAAGCACTAACCTTTATGTTGTTAATAAATGCTCTCAGCATCATGCCATACCAGCATATTCACCAATATATTATTCATGACCATTTACTACCTGTTAGCATGTTATTTGCCTTGTCATATTGCATCCTTGGGCGTCTTAAGCATCCATTTTAATTCAGTCTTTTATAATGTCTGGACTACGTTCAGTGTTCTAGCTGTGTTGCATGTCAAAACAGTAAATTGATCTGTTGGTTGTCAAGTTATTAAGTCTTACTTATAGGGTATCAGTATCTAATTTCTAGATTTATAGTGAGTACATAGGTATGTATTATATATTCTTTTCACTCTGTCAAGAGCTGTAGGTTGCAAGTGACTTATGTGAGAGGGGAATATCTGCTGATTATTACCATGCTGACATGGATGTAAATGCTCGTGAGAAAGTTCACATGCGGTAATCTCAACTGTCCTAACTTCTAATAGTGATCCTTTATGCTCAAACTATCTAATGCTCAGAGTGAACTTTTTTTTTTCTTACCTTACTAGATTTGCACCACATACTTGGAAGTGACTAATCACTGCAGTATGAATTATATAATTCGTCTTTTCTATATTCTTTTAATTAAAGGGTGTGACACTTTTGGGATTACATAATTGGTTTATGTTTGATCCACTGGGTGAATAAATAAATTATCAGAGGATGACACATTATTTCTAAAACTAGAAGTAGTCAGGTGTTAGAAATTATATTTTAATAACTTCATTTAGGTTTAATTAAATTTTAATTAAAATATAATTTCAGTCATCAAATGTGAAGATCCTGAAATGGCTGAGTATTCTTCACCTTTTTTCCTAGAGGTCATGCTTTCTTCCTCCAGCTACATTGCAGAACATATCAATAACTTCAAATCAAGCCTGCTAGAAATTGATTGAATTTAGGTACTTGTAACTAAACCTAGAAAATACCAATTATACCATAAAGCCTACTATGTAGAAAAGAAGTACCAGTGAATGTAAAATAACCAAAGAATCTTAATTAGCCTAAACAATGTAAAGATTACAATCGGACCCATAAAATATAAAGTAAAATCCTAGAAAACTTAAATTTCAAAACTAGCATATTTTTATTTTCCATCAGCCCCTTACTCGTGTTTCATGATGTAGATGGAGCAAAAACAAATTGCAGGTCATCGTTGGTACAGTAAGTTTACCATCAGCCCTTTTTAGATATCTTGTCGGTTCTCTGTTTTCAGTTGTTATACCTTCACTTTTATGCAGGTTGCATTTGGAATGGGGATCAACAAACCTGATGGTAAGTATGATTAGGGAAAAAGATACTACATACTGGAGAAAGAAATTTGTATTGTATTAGGCATTCTAATGTGCATTGAAATGGTCACATAGCCTGCAGAAGTTAGCTTTTATAGTTTATACGTGTAATCCTTATATGGCAATTACCCTTTATAGTTTTCTGGCAATCCCCCTGCTGAAGCATCCCCAGTTAAATATCTTGGCAGTCTCCATATTTTATAGATGAAGTTGGTAGCCATATACTTTGGAAGATAAACTAGTAGGCACTTAGAAAAGCATTTGTTGTTATTCCTTTTTCTTATTTTCCTATTCTCTTTAATTTCTAGCCAACAAGCTTCTTACTAGGTGTATGCTACTCAATAAAATTTTTACCTGTTTCTGTTATATCTAACACTTGGTCACTGTTTGATACTGTAACTGCTTGTAGTCAGGTTTGTCATCCATCATAGCTTGAGTAAATCAATGGAAACATATTACCAGGTTTTTGCCTTCCCTTTGTAAACTTTTTCCCTCATACATTCTCTTTTTCTCTAACTTACTTTGCTACAGGAAAGTGGCCGAGCTGGAAGAGATGGACTCCCCTCTGAGTGTTTACTCTTTTTCAGGTCGGCTGACATGCCTAGACAGGTAACTTTTTGGCTTTTTTTTATTATTAAAAAAAGCTGTCATGTTTGCTTCGGACTTGTATTAATTGTGATCTTTGTTTTAACAGAGCTCCATGGTCTTCCATGAAAACTCTGGATTGCAGAACCTTTATGACATAGTACAATATTGTCAGGTATAATCATCTGTCTTTTAACTCTGCCGTGTATATATATATATATATACACATTAGGGAGTTTGTCTGCCAGAATGAGTTTAATAATTAGACAACTAATTTAGTTTTACTCTTTGCACCTTATTTGTTGCTTACTTAGTGCTGGTTAATTTTTAACCTTTAGCTATCTGTGATAGAATGGGGAGAAGTAAAATGAAATGAAGACCCTTTTAAGATGAAAAAGTACAAATGTAGGATTTTTTTTTTTTTCTTAAAAGTTGGTTCAATGACTCCTACAAATCCTTATGCTTTGTAGACGTTAGAAGAGGGAAGAGACAGCAATATTACAATCTCTTTCACACAAACCCATATGCTTAGGATGGAAAAGATAGCAATATTACAATTTCTTTCACACATTAAGTTTGGTAACTCCTACTATAAATTCTTACGCTTTTAGGGTTTAGAAGAACCACTGGTTAATTTCTGTCATTGGGTTCTTTGGCTGGTCCTGAAATTAGTTGTTCCCCAGTTTTTGTTTAAGAATTGGTACTTATTGCATTTGGATTTGATTACGTTACTACTGTCTGCATGTGCTAGATCCTTTATTTCAAGAGAGCTACTAAGCATTACATTTTCTTCTTTTCGTAGTCTAAAAGACAATGTCGCCGAAGTGCCTTTTTCCGGCATTTTGCTGAGCCATTACAAGAGTGCAATGGTATTTTTCTTTTACTTTGTATTACTTTTACGCCAATTTTGGTCAATATAATCATAATTTCATATTATGTTAGGGATGTGTGACAACTGTGCATTCTCAAGTGAGATTAAAGAAGTGGATGCTTCAGGTATGTTTATTTGACTTCTATTCATTCAAGTTAATTTTTGTATCTAAATTTTATCTTTCAAGTAATATTCTCTTCACTTTTCTTTTCAACTCAATTATATGTAAGACACCTTCTGCTTTTCTTGCTCGGCCATCTCATTTTGCTTTTCTCCTCTTCCTTTAATTACATTTTGTTGCTAAACTTTCATTCTGTGGTCTGAGGTATTTGTTTTCCCTACAAAAGTCAAAATTTATGTCTTGCCTATTACAGGGTGAAAAGCAAATACATTTTATTGAGCAAAATAAGGTGTTTTTTATTACTTAGTTTTGTTCTAGAAGAAGACTGTCTTTATATTAGCTTCTTGAACAGAGTGTTGATTTCCTATACTTTTCTAGTTCAGGAGTTGGGCTACTGATGTTATTATAATTCCTTAGTTAGCCAGACACACAGCGATATAGTTTAAAATGGAATTGAACTTTTCATTTGACAAAATTTAATGGAAATGAGACGTGGTCTCTTTACAGATGTCAATTATCATTTGATTTTAACTTTAGGTGCTTGGATTTCTCTCTTTCTTCTACAGCTGCCCCCCTTTCCCCTCCTTTTTTTTATTATAGATGTGTTTTGCTTGGAAAAGAAATAAACAAAGAATAGGGGGAAGTGAAAAAACCTGCGAAAATCTCACCTAGGGTTTCATTTGCAATCACACCTAAGACATTTGGTTCAAACACCCTCAGAAAGGTGCTGAAAGTGTTCCATATGTTCAACTCAGTTTGTAAAATATTTGTTATATTGGGGATTATATGTTGCATTTTTTATTTGGTTTGGAAAAATAAGTGGTATTTTGCTTCATATGATCATTTTTTTGCAGGTCATTCAAAACTTTTGATTTCTCTGGTGCGTGAGATGCAAGAGAAAGATCAAAGAGTGACAATGTTGCAATTGGTGGACAGAGTGAAAAATAAGCAAAAGCAACTAGGTTCATCCATCTCTTCTTATACTACATCTAATAAGTTTGGTTAGGATAAATCTATATTCCATTGTAGATGTCAATATATACTTGCATTTCTATTGTATAATTTCTACACTGCTTTGAAGTTTTTTGTTTTCTATCTAGTAAGGTGTAAGAGGAGCAAAAGGATGATTTTTCTATATGTGAGTGGAGGGCAAAACATTCAATGTGGTGAAGTATAAACATGAAATTATAACATCTAGATGGTGGTGGGCATGTATTCCTGTTGGTTGGTCCATGAATAATGCCACTCTTAAGAAACACATATATTGTATTTCATGTTTAATAAAAACTCAGAAAGCATGACTTGTTTGTGGCTATTCGTATGGGCAATTATGCCTCCCAAGAGTACCCTCAAAATTAGTTGAGCTAAGAATATTTAATCACGTGGGCTTTGCTATTGGAACTCCTTATTGGTAGTGTTTGGGAGGTATATCTAATGTCATATTCAACATGTGAGCTACATAAATCTGATTCTCTGTATGAAAGATAAATATCATATTTCTTTTGTTCTCTTTCATTCATTATAATTAAGGTAACCTAAGTTCTTGACTGTTCCCATTTGTTGTAGCAACATAATTATATCCATTGTTATGAATTTACCAGATTTTGAACTAAAGAGGGAAGAGATGGAACAGCTTGTAGTACAGCTTATACTAGATCGTGTTTTGGTAAGAATCACTTATTTTGTGGACCATGAATCTAGCGTAACTTGTGATTATTTATTTAATCTGACTGCACTATATAAACTTGATTAGTTATTTATAGAAAATACTTCACTGCTGAAATGGTTCATTTCTATGAGTTAAATGCTCGAGGTGTGCTGAATTACATTAAGAAATCATGTGCTATATGACTTAAATGTAAACTACTGTACCTTTGAATTTGTGCAAAATGAATGGTGTAAAAGCAGTGGTTATTTCAGTAACTGGAGTTCATCATGGCTTAAAACCCTCAAGAGGGTATTTAAAGGAATAGTTACTTCAGTAGAAGTTATATTGCTCCCTATAATCTGAAATATTCGGGCATACACCTGTGCGCTTCATTTTTATCTAATTTCTAGTATGAAACGGCACATCTTCATGTTCTAGTTATTGGGAGAATAAGGAATAAGACAAGAACATATATTAAACAAACACATTGTTATTAGGAAGCAAATCTGCTGATTGCCACCATGATTAATAGTTATTGATCAGATAGTTCTAGATGTAGGGGATTTTTCCATTAGGGTGCTGCAGTGACTCTGGATGTTAAGATTTTGCTTTTAAATGTAATGTTATGATCTTCCTCTGTTTTCACTTCTCTATGGTGCTTTTCAATCATGCAGAAGGAAGAATTTCAGCATACAGCCTATGCTACAAATTCTTATGTTACAGTAGGACCAAGAGCAAACCAAGTTTTGCAAGGTGTGTGCATCTGTTCTATAATACATGCTATTTATTTTCTGGTTAAGATATTGAAAGTATGTTGGGTTGGCATGGTTGATTTACACTTGAGCATGCAGGGAAAAAAATCATTAAGATGGATGTCACTAGCACATCGAAGGATGTGGATGGTTATAGGAAATCCAGTAAACATGATGTCACATCGGGATTGGAGTTCAAGCTAGACGAGATGAGGAAGGAACTCGCTTCTCATGACAAGGGAATATTCCCTCATTCTGTGTTGTCAGGCCAACAGATCAGCAGCATAAGCGCCCATTTACCAAATTCAATTGAAGAGGCAAGTCCAAAACTTTCTCAACTCTTTTCTTGTGTATTTATCCTATGCTTAACAATTGGTAGGACAAAACTCTTGTTTGCCACCATGCAAAGGAATTTTACCGCTCATCCTTGTGTTCCCTCTATTATAAGGACCGGATCAAATTAGTCCTAATTTAACCTCTGGTTCTATTAAAAAGAATCAAATAAGGCCAAACTATAATAGAGTTAACATTTACTGTTTAAAAAACGACATGAAAATTATTTTTTCATTTTCAGTTTAACTCCAAATAAAATATTTCATTTTACTGAACCATAAAAGCTTTCAAAATATTAAATTTGTTAAACAGTAAAAGTTAACTCTGTTAAAAATTGGCTTTATTTTATTCATTTTAATAGAACTAGGATTAAATTGATCTGGTTCCTATAATAGAGTAACCTGCCAAATACTTTCACGATTCTCATTCTATTATTTTTGTGTCTCAAGAGAAAGAGAATACATAACTCGTATGTTTGCACGCGTGTTTATATATATATATATACATATTGTTTCTTGCAGTTGGAAAAGATTATTGGAAAGTTGAAGACAGAGAAGTATGGGGGGAGAATTCTTGAAGAAGTAAAAAAGTATGGTAATGCAGAGCGTCCAAATAATGAAGTGTTGAATGAAGAAGAAAGCAGTGAAATAAGACCTCCTAGAAAGAAGCTGAAGAAGACCAACAAACAAGTTATTATGGTTGACAGCAGTAATGATGAATCTGATTGATACTTTCCTTATGCTTCTTTCCACACTACCCCTAGACCTACATTTTATCCTTTGGCTACACCATAGTTTTCCAGGCATTTCAGGGCTGTTACCAAACATTTTGGAACTTGAATTTTCTACTGATAGAAGGGAATATAGCTAAGCTTTTGCTAATTGGAACTCCTCTTAGATTTGTTCTTGTCATGTGTTATCTTCTCCATTGTGACTAACTTTTTACCAGACAATATTTCTGGTTTTTCTTCAATGTAAAAGAAACAGAAACAGAGATATTTTAAAAAAAAAGAAATTAAAACATCTTTTTCCCTTAAATAAATTATATTTGTTGTATGTAACTTGTAAATTTGTCTAACATATCATTCAACATGTGATTGATTTGTAGATATTTTATAATTTTGTTCAATAATGTCTAAAATATATATATATATATTAAAGAAACAGATTGACTTCACTCATTCTGTAACTTTTTTTGTTTGATATGATATTTAATGTGTTTCGTATGCTTGATTTCTATCACTTTTTTTTTAAAGAAATTTATGTTGAAATATAACTCGTCATTTATCAAAATTTCCTTCTTTAACGAATCTTGACATAGATTTTAGCCTCATTATCCAAGGGCTCCTTGTACTCATCCTTGAGTTCAATCCACTTCCCCTAATAAGATATCCTCAGGCATATATGCTGCAAAGCAGAAGTACCAGAAATAGGTAGAATACCATATATGTGCACACATGCATACACAATTACAACAATCATAATCTGGACCTTCCTTTGCCCAATGCCCTGCAAATATAGATGCATACATTTTCCCCTCATTATTATATCATTGTTTCGAAAATTAAGGGCAACATTATGCTTTCCTAACTAACATTTATTGATATTATAATCAATTATCCAGATTAAATGGCACAATTGCATTTTCAGTGTTTCTTATAAAATAATAATTCAATTTAATTTTTAAGCCCTTACTAAATGACAGAAAATTAATAATTTAATTTAAACTATTTTAACCCGTAATTTTTAAAATTTTATCTCAATCTCAAATTTTAGAACAACTAAATTGTGGTATATTTTAATCAATAAGATATAATTCACCGTGGCAGACTGAACATGAATATGTATGGAGGGAAACAAATCAAATTGCTATAACTTTGTGCAATTGTAATGCAATCTTCTGTTTCTGTAATACAAACCCTTTAATCTACAAATATCAAACTAATATTTGGCCAATCAAGTGTTAACCAAATCTCTCAACTCTTCGACGCCGTAATTCTTCCAAAGAAAGATCACGAGAACGGCGAGATACTTGCCGCGAAAACCCACCGCTCTCACTGCTTCGACTTGTTCCACACATCTCACAATTACTTAACCAATCAGAGTTATCATATGTACAAGCTTGGCATCTCCATGTACCAGATAAGCTTCTTCTCTCACCCCCACCAACAGTTCCCCGGCCTAAGATCCTTCGTCTCCTTAATCGGAATGTGTTCCTTATAAATCTCACAGGCCACCTTAACAGACTGGTGAGCTCTCTGATTATTGTAGTCAATGGGTTCGGATCAGAATACGAACCCTTCAATTTCAAATAGAGAATCCCAGCAAGTATACCACCAAGGTGACCAAGAAACGAGACACGAGGGACAAACATTTGTATAAGAATCAATTCAGCCCATGCCGCATAACGAGCTGGTATGATAAGTCCATGCACATTAGTGAAGTTTTCTGAATGAGAGTTGAGGACGACTTTCATGGCAAACAGGAGACCCGAAAATCCAACGGCGTATTCAGAGTAATAAGGTCTCCCGTAATCAAAGAAGACGAGTAGGGATTTGGCTAATAGCAGCGTGATACCTTGTGACAAACCAAGCAGCGCAACAACCATAGACACAAACTCGGTGCTCCCCATTGAAGTTTCCAATTGGATCCCCTTCCATAAGAGGGACATCATATTGTAGACCAGGTGAGATTCATCGACATGGTAGAATACTGACAGGAAGAAGCGTTTCATATCTTTGTTCTGCATATTAAAAACATGACAACAGATTACTTGCTAAGAAATCGGGTTACTTTGGAATATTAAAGTGCCTAAGATACCTAAATTCGCAAAACTATGGATTTTGAAGCTAAAACGAGGCTTCAGCTTTGAACAATTGGTAAAACTCAAGAAAAAAGAAAGGATACTTATGAAGTAGATTCCAACCATTCTATGCCAAGGGATTAATTATAAATCTGAAACCATTTTTAAAAGGAACAAGGCTCACTGAAATTCAAAGAACCCTCTCAATGGCTATGCTTTCAAAGGGTTTCTTCCATTATGTTTTTTTTTTTTTTTCTCTTTTCTTACCATTTTCAGGATTGACCTTCAGTGAACTCTCTCAATGTCAAAATCATTTGATTTGCATTAATGCCTTAATTTTTTTCCTTTTTAAATAATTCGATCTAGTTGATAGTATATCAATGTTGCAGCACACAATTTCGCAAGGAAGAAAACTAATTTACTGAGCATCGATATACTTGAGAATTGATCATAATTCATAAATTAGGTAAATAATTTCATATAATTTTCAGATTTTTCATATTTCTGATTGATCAATCTACGGTTTCTCTCAACGATTTCCTAAATCTTTATATGTTTCTCCACATTCATAATCTTTCTTAATTGATTATTGATTTTTCCTTAGGCGTTAAGAAATCATGCACTGTAAAGCGTACCTTGAGAATAAGATGAGGATTGAACCAAACCTCATCAACAAAAGGGAGGAGAGAATCTAGGAACGAAGGCCTGAGATAAATGAGAGTGTTGGCGGCGAGAAGACCGGCGGTGACCGGCGGCTTCCACGGCAGCCGGTAATATTCGTTGATGGCGTGAAGAGCCAACAACGGCAGCATTCCACGAGACACCGCCCCTCTCCTCCATCTTCCGCTGTCCATCGGCTACGGTTTTTGTCTGTAATTTTCACTTTGTGAATCAACAAAAAAAAAAAAAAAACATTCAATGAAAGATTAAAAGAAAGAGAAGCTTTCTTGCTATATATGCTTAGCCTTGCCTTTTCCAGACTCTTCCTTCAGTTTCTATTTGTAAATTTTTCTCTTTAGTTTTATTTAATTTTAGAATAAATTAGGTCTAATATCACATTTTGATGACTTAATTTTAAAAAATTATAATATAATTATTAAATTATTTAAAAAATTTATTTAAATAATTAAACTACTCAAATATTTTTATTCAAGTTTTAATTTAGTTCTTTCCGATTTTTCGTCTACCATACTTTATATTAATTTGATTTTTTCGATTCTTATAATGTAATGTACTTGTAAAACTTTAAAAAAAAAAAATCAATCTTTTGTATCTAAAGATGAGACCATCATTGATAGTCTTTAATTCGTTTGTTACCGGTACAAAAGATGAGACCGTGTCTTAGATGTTGTTAATTAGTTCCACACCATTAATAGTTTGGCAAACACGTCGAACAATCTTCTATCTTCAATAAGATGCCTTTCATGACATGTGACACTTTTTTTTTATTGGATGTTATATTTTTTAAAGTAAAATAAAATGAAATTGATAATTTAGATTTCAAATTATTTTTAAAAATTTTAAGTACATAAATATGAAAAAGGGTATAATATGAGGGCTAATTTTGTAATAAGCCTTTTATAGACTATGATTTTAAACAAGGCCACAGGCCCACAGAAAACGCTGCGTTTTTTATATCTTATCCGGATTTCAAATTAGATAAAGGTGTAGGGCATATTTTAATAAATTCCAAATATCCTTTTTGCCTTCTAGAAGTTTCAAATGCCCACAACGAATACCACGGAAAAAGCTTTGTTTGGGGTGAAAGGAAATGGCAACGGCGGCAATGGGGGGTGGATTTATGAACCAAATTATGAGAAGTAGCACCGTTTCCTTGGTGGGTAAGTCTGGGGCACCGCCATGGCGATGGCTATCAAGCTATTCTTTGGTATCCCTAAAGAGAAAAGGAATAGGATTTCAACTCTACTGCTGCAGTAACACCAATAACAACAACAGTAATACTTACTTAACGTTAAAAGACGAAGAGCTTATGCGACAGTGCGAATTGAATACCTTCAAAGCCTCAGGGCCCGGCGGTCAGCACCGTAATAAGCGAGAGTCTGCCGTTCGTCTCAAGCACCTTCCGACCGGTATCATTGCTCAGGCCGTTGAAGACCGTTCCCAACACATGAATCGTGCTTCTGCGTTAGCTCGTCTTCGTACTCTCATTGCTCTCAAAGGTACCTTTTCTTTTTGCATTCTTCAATGCTAATTGCAATTAGCTAATTGCTGTTTGATTGATATGAATGAAGTTAGAAATCCGGTCTCTCTTGAATCGTATTCACTGCCTCCCGAGCTTCTTCAAATTCTTCCCCGAAACTCAATGCTTAGGAGATCTGATTCTGGTCCCCAAATTGGGCCTAACAATCCCAAGTTTATATTGGTATATATATATGTGTGTTTTCCTCATTTAAATTTAGTTAATTTCAGCATTACATACTGATGAATTGTGGTTCATTTTAACCCCCTTTTCACAGGGTATGCAGGCTCTGCTTGATCTAATCTTTGCAGTTGATGGGTCTATATCTGATGCTGCAAAGCTTCTGGGGTGCGTTATATTAACCTCTGGTACTTTTATTGCCTTCCTTCTGCCTAGACTTAACAATTGGACGGGTTGGGTTGGTTTTTCAGTAGTTCAATTCGGTTATTATATTTCTGGATCAATTTAGGTTTGTGTTCTTTTTTTGTTTTGATCATTAGGGTTTTTCGGGTTGGATCATCTTTGGGTTCCTATCATTTCGGATCCTTTTGTGTTTGGAACATCTTGGATTCGAATTCTTTTCAGGTTTGATTGAGCCAGTTTGGGTTATTGCCTTTTGATTACTAGGTTCATTCGTTTTTTGAAATTCCTGGATCAGTTTAGGCTAGGCTCATTTTTTATTTTAATCATTACGGTTTTTCAGGTTGGATAATCTTGGATTCATATCATTTTGGATCATTTTATGTTTGGAACATTTGGAATTTGAATTATTTTCGGGTTCGGTTGAGCCAGTTTGGCTTATTCCCTTTTCATGTTCGGATTAGATTGGATCCAGTTTGAACTTTTGGGTTTGGTTCAAATTTCTGGCCAATCTAGTTGACTCGTCTTTTTTACCTATGTTCTATACTGATAATTCAAGAATGACTCGAAATCTATCTCCTCTTTTTTGACATTATAGACTGCTGGTGGTCACCCCTTACATAATGAATAGCCATAGTTATGGAAGGAAACTGGCAGGAAATGTCAGTAAAGGAAAACACTTGTATCATTCTAAATTTTCTATTGATATTCAATTGTGAGCTTTGAATTGTATTTTGCTGTGTTGCCTAATACATGTTAGTTTGCTTACACATCATGTTTACAGTTGTATTTGTCTAATCTTGCAGGATGAGTACAGGGGCACTTTCGCGGTTAATACTATCGGATGATTCTCTTTGGAAGGCAGTAAACGAGTTGAGGGCGTCCAAGGTAGAACACTTAACCATGATAAAAGCTAAGATTTTAGCTTGTTTCACTCTCTGAACTAAAAAAAAGGGGACACATTTACTTGGTTATCATATTTGCTCCATTCCAATTTTTCCCCAATTCGTTTTTTTATCAACAGATTATCTTTTTTCATAGTGCATCTTACTACATTCTCACTTTTTAAACATTACCTTTTGATTGGTTTAAAGTACTTGGGAGGTCCTTTTATTTTAGAGGCTGGATCAAATTAGTCCCTCTACTATTAAATGGACCAATTTAGTCCCTATACTATTAAAAAGAATGAAATAAGTCCAAATTGTAATAGAGTTAACATTTACTGTATAAAAAATGTCTTGAAATTTATTTTTTTCAATTGTAGTTCAATTCCAAACAAAAGATTTCATTGAAAATGTTGACTCTGTTGAACAATAAATGATATTTTTAAACAATAAGTGTTAACTTTATTCCAATTTGGCCTTATTTGAGTCATTTTAATAGTATAAGGACTAAATTGATCCATTTAATAATAGAGGTACTAATTTGATCAGATTCCTATAATAGAGGGACCTTTAAGGTACATTCACCCTTTTGATTGTCTATTAGGAAAAGGCAAAACACACTCTGAACATTGTGGTTTCTATTTTCCTTATCAAATCCAGTGTCATATGCATGTGTTACCAGAGTTGTTTATAATGTTGCTGTAGGGCACTCAAAATTACATCTATAATTAAATAAAAGAATTTTGAAAATGACATGCATAGCAAGGGAAAACATCATGAAGCTATAATAATCTATATTTTTGTTTAGGTTAAAATATCTCATAAGTCTCTGTACTCTTCGAAAAATTGGAATTTAGTCCCTGTGCTTTTATTTTCTTCTACTTTTCAAATTTCAAAATTCAGGTCCAACTGTTAACACTGGTATTTCTTTGGGGGGTTAAATTCAGGTTCATTACAAATGTCATTTTTTAAAAATTTAATATTGTTGATAGTTGGACTTGAATTTTGAAATCTAAAAAGTAGAGGGACTAGATTCCTAGAAATAGAAGTAGAAAGACTAAATTTCAAATTTTCGAAGAGTTAGAAGACTTGTGGCATATTTTAACCTTCTGTTTAATATGCTATAATAATTATCATGTAAGTTACTCTAAAATTATGAGTGTGATGGTAATATTGCATGAGTTGAAAAGATTAATGGTAAATCTAGAACCACTCACACAATTATTGTAGTAAATTTGCACACCATCTCTTTATTTTAACATTATCTTGATGTTTTTTTCTTGATTTGGTTAAGAGTGTCACATATGTAGGCTCATTTGGTAAACAAAGAATTTCTGTCAACGAATTTCAACATTCTTATTAACATCTTAGTTTTTTTGTAGCTATAAATTAGAAAAGGAACTATTCTAATTGTGTTGGAACTCCATAGGGTATGAAGCCATTGAAGTAGCACTATGATATGTGGATGCTAATTATCCTTCTGCATATCAGGTACACCAATTTCTTTATCTTTTTAATGAATGATGCAAGAGGCATACTTTTGTTGCTACTAAAGATCTACATTTAACTCATTATTGAAAGGGTTTTACTTGAATACCACCTTGCCCTGAACTGGGTTAGTCTTAAGCTGAAACAAATAAGAACTTCTGTGGTTATACTAAAAAAAAAATCTACATTTAACTATTGGATATAACCAAAAAGTGAAATGAATAATTTTTCAAATGATTTGTTATTTTTCGTTTTAAAATGTTTATTTGGTTTTCATTTATTGAGGAGCATTCTTTAGTATACAAATTGCAAACTCTTGAATGAAAAGATTACAGTGGCATATGGGGGTTTTCATGTTTTGCTTGTGGATATGTAGTTGTTTTCATGGTTTTGTGCATCATGGTGTGGTTACCATTGTTGCAGCCTTGCAAGTAGCACAAGTGAGGGTCTCAACAATGTACTAGTGCTAACGCATGCATCATGATCATGTTTTTTTTTTTTTTTTTTTGCTTAAATCTTCCATACTTTACTAAATGATAGATTATGGTACATCCACATTGTAATGAGTTTTCAGTATTTTTACAACTGATTTGGTATCCAGTTAATCTATGCTTATATTATTTCATTTTAGGAAATTAAAATGTTTCAATCAAAATATATAATTATGTTATACAAATCCTAAATTCTGGATTGAAAATACAGTTCATAATTAGGAATGGTAGTCGATCGAATGTTTCATTTTTAATTATCCAAATTTGAATCTACAAAATTGTCTAAAATTTAAATCCGAATTAAATTATCTATTGAATATTCGAATTTGCAAAAACTAATTTCCTATTTTAATATTTTTGGGATATTTAAATTCGCAAAATCCTAATTTAAATCATAAAACTAAAATAATCCGTAGATTTGAAAATCCAAATCAGTTATCCGACCCGAATAAGCAATACGGATAATAGATATTTGAAGCGTCTATTTACAGATAGTAATTTTAAAATCATACTATCCGAATTCGAACTGCAATCCCTAATCTTAATGAACACCAAATGATATACCACGGTTTCTCCATGTTATTCAATGAATGAAGATGTTACAATATATTACAACGTAAAACTTGAATAGCCCAAAAATTTTACATAAGTTGCTGCTTGTTTTCCTAAGATGCTACATTTTGATCTTTCCCTTTTCCTTTCTCTTCATCTTCTCTATTCAACTATGGCAGCAAAATTTTATGTTGTTATACAAGGTAAATGGACCTATAAATGAATGTTACTTGTACAAATAACAGTTATTATTTTTTTACCACATTACAGCAGCAGTAGCTTTTGTGGGAAAAATGCTACAAGCTCACGGCTCTCGTTGAAACCTCCGATTCAGCTTCTGGCGACTGTACTTCTACCGATGAAAGGTTTTCCTAAAATAAAAGCACAAGCACAATCATGTTTACCAAATTATGTTGTAATGAATGTATAAACTGATCCATAAGAGATTTAATGAGCAAGTAAATACGGTAAATTCTGTCAGGACTTCCTATATGAAATTATTTTTGTCCAATTGGGCAAGGATGCTTTTTCCCACATCAGATAGTCTAACCATAAGGGCATCTAAGAATTTTCTCTTTTTTGTGGGAGGTGGTGTTTTTTTTTTTTGGGGGATGGGTTCTAAGACCTTCGGCATCCAGTAACTATCTTGAAATCAAGCTAAGCTGCACCCCAAATAGAGAGTAAGCTCTCCCCACACGTATTTTCTCTATTCAGAAGACTCAAAAACGAGATCTTGCTAAAGGAGCATTGAGCTTCTTATCATTTGGCCCTATAGGCATTAAGCCAATCTCATTATATTATCAATGAATAGGTTCAGTATCCAAATAACCACATTGTACTCGAACAATCTCAAAATCAAGCTAAGTCAGACCCCAAATAGGGAGTAAGCTATCGCAGCACCTATTTTCGCTATTCAAAAGACTCGAAACTGAGATCTTGCATAAGGAGCATTCCAATCGGTCTTATGGGCATTAATGAAGTAAATATTATCATATTATCAATGAATAGGTGGTGTGGGCTGCCCAGCATAATGATACACGATTGAAAGGGGTAGATAATATGGACAAAGTGAAAAATAAGGGAGACGCTAAAACTTACCATAGAATCCTTCAACATGGTTTTGGCAAAGTAATGCTTCAAAGCACCATCTCCACGAAGAATCTTCCCTCCACATCCAGGGTTATCTGTTGAACCCACTGATTCCTCGTCAACTACAACAGCATCTACTCTATTGTGTCCCGTTTTTACATCTGGAATCTGAAACATACAAATGTCAAACGATTCATATCATGAAATTTCTAATTTCGTAAGGATATGAATCTATGTACTATGACTTTATTTTTGTTGAAGTATCTATGTTTGACACATGAATATGGGAGACACGACCATCAAAGATTCTTCAAATATGTAAAAACATAAAAATCTATCAATGCCTGAGTCAGATGCAGCATATCTGTATCTGATAGACGCACTCAAACCCAAATAACATAAGTTATTCAAAACTTAGGGCCCTCAAATACCTCATACATAGCTTCAGTGAGAATGCTTTCCAGTATAGCTCTCAAACCCCTTGCACCTGTGTTCTTAGCCATTGCCTTCTTAGCAATCAATCTCAATGCTTTTGGCGTAAAATGTAGCTTCACCTGAAATTAGATCAGTAATGATGTGAAAGTATGAGATCTGATTCAAATTAATGCAAATATTTGTCAAATTGCTATGTTACTCGGACTCGGGTGTGAGTGTTGGATACAGGTAAGTATCCGGCATGTTTTCTTAAGTTTTTCCATGTTTGGAGGATCTGTAGAGATCATATCCTCCTATCCATGTCTCGGGTACCGGTACCTTAAGAAAAATGAAGAACCCGAGCAACATAGTAAAAAAAAAGAGTGTAAGAACAGAGAGAACTTGAACAGGCAGAGACAACTTACATTGTTCATGCTAAATAACTTCTTGAATTGCTTTCCAAGAGCATTCTTTGGTTCTGTAAGCACCTGTATCACGAATTCTTCTCAACAAATAGTAACATAAAAGGAGTAATTTATTAATGAGTTGCCTAATGATGATCCTATTGATCTTCCCAATTCTAGAATCCAAATTTGTGGCTATCTATGAACCATGGAGTTCAAGTAACCTGTGTATTAGTGGTGTCCTTGTCCATGTATATCAGATACAATCAAATGCGACCGAAAAAATTAAAGGGTTCAGACACTTGTGGGACATGGTGATCAGCACTTCGAAATTCAAAACAAAATAAAGAAAAAGAAAGGATAAATCTTTGTTATTTGGACTCGGATATGAGTGTCGGATACGAGTAAGTGTCCTACATGGTGATCAGATTTTTTGAAGTTCTTTCATGTATTTGCAGGATCCTTGAAAGTCGTATCCTCATATCCATGTATTATGAATTATCACCCTATATATTGTTGCTGGAGTCTTTAAACTCCTTGGCTTTTAATTGTCACATGATGATTTCTTTTGGGTACCGAGTAAGTTACAAATTAAATTAGAAGGAAGGGGATTACAACAACATGGTTTGAACCCTAGTCATTGGGATGCCACCAAGAGACTTTAACCACAACTCCTTTATGCTAAAGTGTTGTTAGTGTAAAGTTTTTTTTTGGGTACCATTACAAGTTTACAAATTGGAGGAGGGGATGTAATAGCTAGGACTTGAACCCTGAACTTTGAGGTACCAACATAGAGCTTTAATCACTTGCTCCTTCGTGTCATTGGAGTTAATGTAAAGTTAAAAAGATCATATTAGTATTTTCCTGGATATTATATATATATATATATATATATTTTCCTGAAACGAAAACTTCTTGACTTATATTATAATAATTTTATTAGTACCTAATATAATAAATATATGAGATGAATATTCTTAAAGATATAGTTTTTATTAGAAAATAATTGGTTTAATAAATTTATCTTTTATAAATTGAACAAAACCCAACTTACTAAATTTGTCTATACATAAACATTCTTTAACTGAATTCCTCCACAAAAAAGGGCATAACTATGATGTATCTAATTATCTCAACTAATTGGTCACACTATTTTCTTTTCTGCAAATTTTGGCTCATATTTGCACTATATTCTATCAATATATAGTTATAAATAATTTATACGACTTATATAGAACTATAATGATGTCAAATATTTAAGTTAACCCTTTTAAAAATAAACTTAGTATTTAATATCAACAGTCCCTTATCTAATACATTACATTTACCATTTTAATCATCTTTCCATCAACAGTTAAGAAAGAAGTGTACAACAATTTTAATGCTTAGAGATAGCAAAATGATCTGCACCATGTACCAGAAAGGATTAAACTGAGTAACAAGAAACTGTGCACACACACCAGCACATGTGTAGACCAAGGTAAGAAGGTGATATGAAATGTTACCTGCACAAGTTGCTCCTCAGTTAAAGCTGACAAAGTAACTAGTATTGGAAAGCGTCCTATAAACTCTGGTATAAGGCCATATGCAATAAGATCGGAACTCTCAACCTGAAATGCAGATGTAGCTTAAAGATCTCAGTGGAACTTTATGCAATTGCTGGCCTTTTTAGGGTTAGCTGGGGAGAGAATTTAGATATATAAATAACGTTACATGTTATTTTTGTTGTCTTGACATTAGAAAGAAACAAGGAAAAAGATTTTATTCTCACTGATTCAAGCAAAGATGATGTCACAGCAGCATTGGTTACCCACGAGGTCCTCATATTAGCACGTATTGGTGCTCCAAAACCAATTGAAGAATCTTGCTGTCTGCACCAACGAATAATTAAATCCCCTAAGAAAATGAACATAATGACATCTGACAGAGAATTTCATTTTGGTAAAGTATTGATAAGGGTTTACCTCTCAGAAATTGTTTTGTCAAGATCAATAAATGCTCCACTACAAATGAAAAGGATGTCTTTCGTATCTATCTGCATATTATTTACATCCCATTTAAGAGTAGTTGCAAAAATTAACTCTTCTAAATGAAGAAGTTAAGCAAGCAGCCTAACATCAATTGGCACCCAGCTTGAATATAAGATCACAGAGAACACAATGCATAATAAATGTAGAATAAAACCACTTAACACTCCCCTAATGTGTAGCTCAACAAGGGCCTATATGACAGAAGAATTTCCTAGCTCTATCCTTGTTCACAAAGAAGAATTCCTAGAGGTTAAAAATTGTGTGCATACGCATAGGGAAAGCAAACAGAGGGTTCAGTTATTAGGAATTATGAGAGATGAAATTTAGGGAGGATCATATAGATGTATGATCGAAGAAAAAATGTACAAGTGTGTTAAGTGGAATAGGATTTATCTGATTGGTTTTGACACTGTGGAGCATAGAAATAAGGATAATTTCAAGGAACAGATTTCAATGTTTTGAACTTCTGTAAATTCTCTACTATTTCATATCTATAATGAACTTTATAGAATGCACAAAGTCAGAAAAAACAATAACAATATATGATACCCATTTCATTTCTGCATAATTAAATATTTATGTATTTGCAATGATTTTTATTTGATCTTTGTATTGTATGAGCTTCCACTCAAAATACTAACAAGTCATATCATAACTAATGGTTTGAGAAAGGATTTGCTGTAGTAGGTTATATCTTTGGGATTGAAGAGACAAAAGGAGATTCACTGTAACATGATTCAAATCTCAGTAGATCAATTTTCAATTCGACATGTTGATCTCCAATAAGCTTCAGATTCTGGATTTAGTTGAGAGTTCTCGAGTTCCCAATTTAACAGGAAACTTAAAGTGCTGATATTCAATAGCAGACGAATGTCGCAAAGATTTCCTTAATACAACAAGGATCTCTTCTAGTAGTATAATACTTGGCCATCTCACTTTAATATTATATTCAGATGTTTTATAAGTTGATTGGTAAAACATTCAAGTGATGTGACATGTCTTAAGATCATATGGTGTATGATAGTCGAAAGCTACAAAAAGTACACATAGGGAGATTCATTGAAGAAAGAAAAAGCATCTTTTCTTTATAACAGTTCATTCAGGCTTGCGGAGGAGGTAATTTAGAGCTCTTACCACTTACAAAGGCTCAAGTTCTTGCAATCATCTCAAGGAATTTCCAACAATAGGCAAGACAAAAATATTTCCAGTTGCACTATGGGTCTAGTTCTCCTTTATGCCAAGGGAAAGAATACTTTATCAAGCTTACCATATGCATTGACTACTTAAAATAATTCTATTTAAATTTTTTTAGGAATTAAAGAAATTTATGCCATTAAATTTTGAACCAGTTTGTCCCATATATCAGAGAAAATATAATATTGTTGCTGAACTGAAAAAGCATACAATGGGCTGCAGATACACAACATAAACATGCTCATGATAAAGGTACATTTGTGAATGACATGATAAATCAAAAGAATACCTGTATATTGTCAGTCCGAGGATGCTTCCTTGCACCCTTCTCTGGAACATTTACAATCTGCCAAAGAAATATTTATCAACTGTGAGGCAGCTAGAGAGGATGCTGCTGAAAACCTCAAATTAAGTCTACTGCAAAATTACGTAGGATGAAAAGAGGCAAAACAACAAATAATTGACCTTTTTTGTAGATTGTGCCATGTTACATATCCCTATTGTCACTTCCAAATATATACATTTCATTCATAAATTCTTCCACAAGATGAAAGAAAAAAATGAAATGAATTTTTAAGAAATTTTCCCATTTCCTTCCAATTATAGGAAAAAAATTACAATACCGTTATTGAAAAGATTACTAGTTTATACGGTCAGACTTCAGAGTTCAATATGAATTTAGTCTATAGGATTTGATAATTTGCAATTTCTGATAATCTACATCAGTCTACTAAAGTTTTAAAGCAATACTTAACTTTATTATCCTCTTAGAAACAGACCAATTTTAGCTTCATCTCAAACTATCTATTCTCAAGATTAAACCTCTTCCAAACATTTACTTCCATAACTAATTCTCTCCTCAGTGCCGTGAAAGCAAACCATTATTCTTCAGCTGATAATCTAGCTCAAACTATTGTTTTTCTGTTATCTTTTAGGGAAAGAATTGCTTCTCTTTCTACATATTGCTCAGAAATTATAAACATAACCAGTATCCCAGTTGTTCACTCAAACCCTAGATAATTATTAGACTACCTACTAATGAATTAGGAGGAGAAGTTTAGAAACTGAGCAACCACTTAAGAACTTTTGTTGGAAGGAAATTTGGCAGGAAGCTAGCGACCACAACGCATTACATAGATAAACTAATAATAACATACCAGTCCACAACCAATGAACTTATTTTCAAAACACACACACACCCCAACAACAACTCACAGTTCCTTCTAACATTTTAAGCAATGCTTGTTGTACACCCTCCCCTGAAACATCTCTGCTAATGTTTAAGCGTTCAGCCTGCAAAAGCAATTCAATGTTTAAGAAAATTTTAGGTACAAAAGAAATCCAAGATTAAAACATGAACCTGACAATTGGAGTTGCTTTTTTTTTAAAAAAAAAAAGGAAGAAGGGTAAATTAGAGCTGAGCAATTGTATAACCTTCTTAGTTATCTTGTCAACTTCATCAATGTAAACAATTCCTTGTTGAGCAGCTTCTACATTGAACTCAGCCACCTAGATGCAAATCAAAAGGAAAATATATATGACTACTGGTATGTGAATAGATAACCTAGCTCTCACTCTTTAACCCCCCACTCTCTCTTCAAGATTGTGCATGAATTTATAGAAAAAGAAAACAACTTGTAAGGATATCATTAACTTGGAACATAACCATCCATCTTATGATAAAAAATTAAAGTCTGAAAGACACATCAAGAGAAAAGAACAAGAAAGTAACTCGTCTCGTTAAGGGGAGTACATGTAACTATCTTATCTCAAAGCTGCAATAAACCCGAACAAAAACACACTTTTATTCTAGAATATGTTCTAACTTTGAGCCAAAAGTTTTAGAAAGCAAGCTATGAGCTTCTCAACAGCCATTGGGTAATTTATTCAATAAAAGTATTTTTCTGAGCCCTTATTCTCTCTCTAATCTCTCTGCCTTTATCGTACCACCTTTTCTCCACATATATAGCATCTCACATCTCTTGAATTCTGGTTAACAACTTTACGTTGTTCCTGGGGTCAAGGATCATTAAAGAGGTGCAAACTTCTTTGCTTAATTTTCTTTCTCTCCCACATTCTTATTATACAATCTTGAAGGAATGGCATCAATGGTTCTGGTTCACCTTCACATTCTTTAGTTCTAGCATGTTCGATTTTGCTCAAAGGCATTGAGCAACTAGAAAATTTGTGATGTATAACAACTAGGGGGAAGAGAAGGGGAGGGGAATCGGCATGTTTGGGTTAGAAATGGAGGTACCAAAGTCTCATTGATCGGAGAAGAAGCCTCAAACCAGAAGTTTGTCTTCCCCACTCCCTCATCATACTAATTGAGATATAAGCCCTACGATGCAAAGATCAAAGTTAATACCGTGAGTAGTTTGTACAATATCGATTCAACATCTTCACCAACATAACCAGCCTGCAAAAAGGAAGAATTTCCCCCATTAAATGGGACAGCAAAAACAAAGAAGAATATTTAGTTAAGAAAAGTGGGACCTTTAATTAATCATGAAGGCAAAAAAGGAATTGTAAAAAAATTTCTAGGACCTCGGATGTGTTTAGCAAAAGGCAACAATTATTTTCTATGGTAAGATTTTGTATGTCTAGGAAGATATCAAACAACTCAAGTCATCAGCTAAAATACTTCAATAATTTAGGGGAGAATAAAGTGATGAATATGGGATGGGACCATCTTCCCTTACATAGCTCAAGGCCAATGGGTTTCACACATCCCAGTCCAAAATATGTATTTTACAAGATTTTCTAGATTAACATAGACAATGGACTTGCCTGTGTCAAAGTTGTTGCATCTGCAATGACAAAAGGAACATTGACGAAGCGAGCCAGAGTTTTTGCCAATAAAGTCTTTCCTGTTGTATGTACGTGTGTAAGTTAAGGATCCAGTAAATGAATTTGAATTTCATAAATCCAACTGGATACGAAAGAACAGTGAAGAGTGCTTACCAGAGCCAGTTGGTCCGACCAAGAGCACATTGCTTTTCTCTAACTCCACATTTTCGTTGTCCTCAAGTGCTTCTAAGCTTCCTTCTTCTACTCCTGACCTAGCATTCAAATCCGAGACCTAAGTTTTCTAATGACTATGTTCTATATCAGTATACCCAATGGAACACAATTAAGCTGAGATAACAAATATCAGGTTGAAATTTCAGAAATGAACATGGGAACTAACCCTTTCTCCAAGGAGGAATGGTTTATTCTTTTATAGTGGTTATAAACGGCAACTGACAGCACCTGTAATAATGGATTTACAGCAATAAATGAGGATTTAGATTTTACTTATCTATTTATTTATAAATTCAAAAATTACGCACCTTTTTTGCCTTCTGCTGCCCAATAACGAACTTGTCAAGGGCTTTACAAATCTCTCTCGGTGTAGGCAAATCCTTCCCCAAATTGGCCCCGCCCAACCATGTGCCATTACCATGAGCATGACCTTCCTTAGGCCCATCAGCTCTCACGAAATTAACTCCGGGAGGAAAGGGCGGTCCAGGCGGAGTTTGCACAGCGAGGCCATTCCCAGCAGGTGGCGTTGGCGGAGAATTCTCGGATCTAAGATTATCCCAAAACGACGTCTTAACACCGTTCCGAGGATGAGGAGGAGGAACAGATTTCGAATTGGATTTAATCTCCAAGAAAGTTCCCTGAAGAGGATATATCCGATGGGGACGAAAGTGGTAAGCGGTCCTACAAGTAGGACAGAAATTAACGGTGGATTTTCCGTTACTAGAATTACCATCGGAAGAATCTAACGAAGCATCGGGAAGATTGAAATTGAAGAAATTGTGATTAGAACATCGCGGACAATTTATTTCCGCTTTGATCCTACGAGTAAGAGCCGAAGTAGCAGTGCCACTGCTTTTCGTTCTAGCTTTACCTCTGCTCTTTGTCCTTCCATTAGTACCAGCAGCAACATCGTTTTTGTTATTATCATCGTAATTGTCACCTCCTCCTCCGCCGCCGCCGCCGTCACCTCCTCCGCCACTGGAGAATCGATGTTGAATTCCACCAATTCCCACGGCAATCCTCCTCCAATGTCCCAAACAATTCAAATGCTCCATCACCACTAGCTTCCTCCATCTCCTCCACAGTCCTCCAGACATTTCTTTCTTGTCTTTTGATTTTTTTGAGATTTAGATTTAGATTTAGATTGAGATAACACTTCTCTGTTTCACTGTCTCTCTCTCTCCCCCCTATAGAAATGAGCTTTTTATTTTTTTATTTGTTATTTGTTATTTGTTATTTTTACCCTTTTTTTTTTATTTTCTTTGCTTGAAAGGGAATTTTTTATTTGCATAAATATAAATATAAATATATAATACATATAAAGAAATACGCATTGTTCGGACGGTAGTTTGCGAGAGTGCGAGTCTAAAGGAGGTTTCATGGATGTTACTTTTTTCACGTGTTCCTATTTTCTCTCTTTTTTTTATCTTTGAGGCTTTCAACTATTCAATATTCAAGCTGAACCCATTGACATCGGATCAGATTAGTTAGTCAGACTAATTGATCTTTGGAGATCGATTCAATTAGAGGTATAGAGGTATAAATCAGATTGATTGTAAATCAATTAAACTGAATTAAAAAATTAGTGTGAATCGAGAATAGGTGACTTGATCAGTTTGACCACAAATCCAATTTTAAAATTTTTATAAAAATCAACTAATATATCGATCTAGATAAAAAGATTGAATTAACACTTGAGTAAATCATTCAATATCAATAAAATTTTGAAAACTAGATCAAGATAGACCATTGAACCGGTTTATAGAAGCTTTTATTATTTATTTATGGTTAAAATATGCCATAAATTTTATACTCTTCAAAAGTTTAAAATTTAGTCCTCATGAATTTAGTATCTCTACTTTTATGTTTTCAAAATAAAGGTCCAACTGTTAGCCGTATAAAAATTATTTTGTTAAATTCAGATTCATTTCAACATTTTTTTAGTTACACAACTAATAAGTGAGGTTTTTTTTCTATTTCAAAATGTTTACACTGACAAATTTAACAAAAAATAACTAATTAACAGTGTATGACCCAATTTTACCCCAACCAAAGCCCAAACAACAAACCAAAAAAAAAAATCAAACCAAGTCCAATTAACCAAGCCCAAGTAACCCTAACCCAACTAGACCACTAAACCGACCACTAACTCCACCACTCCACTAACTCCACCATCCCACTAACTCCATCACCCCACTTGCATGCATAAGTTGTAGAATTTAGCTATAAAAGCCATTCAAAACCATTGTAAGGGAGGTTTTTTTCTTCTATTTTTCGGATAGTTACGAATACACGAGAAGATTCAAAATATTCAAGGTGTTTATTTTGTTCTTTTTATTCATTATTTTACACTTGTTTTTAAGAATAAACGCGAAAATACGGAAAAAGAGGTAGAAGCGTACCCATTTTGAGATCGTCGAAAAAAGAAGCTTTTTAGTTTATTGTACCTTCATGAGTGTCTGCAGTTGACTTCGCTTTTGGAGGGTGGGGATATTTTCCTTTAGCCCTCCTTGTTACTCATAAGTTCTAATTGGTCCATCTTTTAATTTTTTCCGATTTTGCCGAGATGTTTGTTTTAAATTCAATTTAATCCCTATTCGCTTTACTTTCAAATCAATTATCTCTAAATATATATTATTGTACTTCTTGTTTTAATGTGGCCATTACCATTATTGTTTTTAATTTTTTTCCTTTTACTTTATTACTATTACTAGTTAGTTAGCGTATTAGCATCATTTTATTATTGCCACTATTTTACATGTATTATTATTATAAAAATCATTTTTATATTACTATTTATTATTCTTATTTTTCATTACTATTATTTTTATCACTATTATTACATATATATTATTACTACAATTATACTTATTATAATTACATTTATTTTACTACTACCATTATTTTTATTATTATCACTATTAATTCTAATATTATTACTATTATTTTCTTATTGATATTTTTATTTTTGCTTTTTTCAAAATTTATAAAAAAAGGGATTTCATAAAGGTAATATTTCGTGTTTGGAAGTTCGAGGGATCGTGCCCAATCGTGCTAGGTTTCGACTTTTCGTTTGACCAAATAGCGGAATATCCTTTTTTAAATCGGAAGCATGGATTTTGGAAATCATGGAACGATCTTAGTATTGAGGGTTTGAAACATCGTGTCCTATCGTGCTGGATGTGGTATTTCATCTTTTCAGAACAAGAGAGTTTCGATATCCAATGCGAGTTATCCAAACATTTTTAAAGATTCATATTTTAAAATATTTTCTAATTTTCAATATTAAGGACATTAATCAATCAACACGGTACCAATTTTGGGCGTTGCGAGGGTGCTAATCCTTTCTCAAATGCGAATAGACTCCCGAGCCCGTTTTCTTAAAATTCGTAGACCACATTTCTAAAGTGACCCAATCACACTTCAAAAATGATTGGTGGCGACTCCGTTTTTCTTTTCAAAGTCGGCCCGTTTTCCAACAAAAAAATGGTTTCGACAGCTTGGCGACTCCACTGGGGACCAATAAGAGAGTCAAGCCGTAAAATTGGTTGATTAATGTTCTTTTTATTGAAAATATTTTTTTTCCCGTTTTTCCCATTTGCATGAGTCTGTGTCGCGTTGTATATTTGTTTTGGTTTGAGACACATGGGATATCTCTGCATTCATGTTACATGACCGTTGTGGTCACACCCTTTAAGTGGGAGCGAGAAGCTATACCTTCGTGAGGTGTTCACCTCCGCATGGGCTAGGGGACTGCTCCCGGGATACATCCGTACCTATGGTTCCGTGAGGTTTTCACCTCCGCATGGCCATAGGGAAATGTATTCCCTTGAACTGAACTCAATCAGTATGAGCCTATAATGGGTGAGGATTGAGGAATCTGCTGGTTCAGGTACCCTTTTTTTAGGAACTAAACCACATGTAGAAAACTTAAGGGCCTACCCTAGGTAGAACCATGTCAAACCCTAGTGGTCACCCTGATAGGTTATATGTTTTATATTTTTCTTGTACTGACGGGTTTTATTCTGTTTTGATTGCATTGCATTCACATCATAGAAAAGAGGTGTTGATTTCAAATTCGATTACTAAATAGAAAAGTTGGTCATAAGGAAATAGATTTTTTGATAAAGTGGATTATAATACGGTCATCCGAATATAGTCCAAGTTAATACAACGAGAGAAGACTGATAGTCCGTGAAGGAATACAAGACCTTATCACCCAGGGATTCAAGTTGACAAGACTATTCGAAGATTACTACGTCTCGGCATTCTTGAAGAAGCTAACAAGTGAACAGGAGTAGCGGTCCAGATCAAGTAAAAGGATTTAGAGGAAGTATCTGTTAGAATTTTACAAGACTTGACTTTTGTGAAGAAGGGATTCATGTTTTCACTTAGACTATGAGGACAAAGCCGTGTATGCAGTCCGTTTTGTGTAAAGAAATTTATTTTCTAGTAAAGTTTTTCTAATGTAACTCAATTCAGAGTCAATGCCTCTTATTTTTTGCATTCATTCATTTGCATTGCATTTCATGCATTTGCATTGCATCACATCATTTGCATCAAAAATCATAAGACAACCCTTTTAATGAGAAGTTATATTATAGTGACCCTGGAACATCATTACTACAGACAAATGTAGAAATGGCTAAGGATATAATGAAAACCTTGAGCATCAACGCCGTATTCGAACAGGGATCGAATGAAGGAAACCTAGGAGGCATTCGCCCCTACGAGCCTGAAAGTGTTTTGAATAACTAGACTGTGAAGGAAACTCCTGTAGTTTTTAGAGCTAACACAGAGTAATGTTCAAAACACACTTGTTGTTTCAAGCCTAGAAACAATAAGAATCTGTTGTGAAATAGGCTCATGTTCAAACATTTTTATTTTCAATAAAAAATGCATTTTTGTGTTTCATGCCGAGTAAATATTTTCTCATTTTTTTTCCATGTCATACTATATATATTCTTTTGTTCTTTGGAATGTTCTTTCATTTTCATCCATGATTATAAATAATCATCTTCAGAACCATTTATTCTTTAGAATTTGCCTTCGTACCTACAATAGGTACCCAGATATCAGGACATGAGTAACGCTGTTACAGACTGCCTTCTAAGTGAAATATGGGTCTAAAAGGATCTGAATATTTTGAAGATGTCAGAGATTACAACTTACCCATTGATCTATTAAGGATGGTAAAATAAAATGAAAATAGACTCTATCGTACAAAGGGTCAGTGGACATTATGAGTCTGGGAAAGGAGTAAAGATCGAAACATTGCCCACCATAGAAACAAAGTGAGATGACATGGAGTTATTTAAAGAATTCAAAGATGTCTTTGTGTGGTCGCATCAAGAGATACCTAGGCACGATGAGGCTACCATGAAAGGGAGATTTCGTCAGTGTTGCCGTAAATGCCAAATTGAGAAGACATGACTTATATGTTTTTTTTTATATGTGGGGCATAGATGTTACGGGGATGATTTCATCAAAAGTATCTAGTTGACGCCTATTCATTTTCGTGATTGTCAACTATTCCACTAAGAGGGTGAGGGTCGGTTCTTATGACAAAGTCACAGGGTCAATCATCAAGTTCAATTTCAACTTCGAGTTCAAGTTCGAATTTAAAAAAAAAAACAAAGTAAAACAAAAGAAAAAAAAGAAAGAAAGAAGAAAAGAAAAGAAAGGAACCATCCAAAAAAAAAAGATTTTGAAAGATGATGGAAACCTGTAAATATTGGCATAGAGAAGTTACCATTTACCCTCTATGCTTCTCAAATGTTGGTGAGGACTTCCACCGGGGCAACACCCTTCTCATTGGTTTATGGATGGATATAGTCTTACCCATCGAAATTGAAATTCTTACTCTTTAGATTTTGTCGGAACTGAAGTTGGACGAAGCAGAATGGGTTCACTCTCTGTATGACCGACTGAAACTGATCGAGGAAGTGGCTAAGAGCCATTCGTCATGGTCAACTGTACCAGAAGCTGATGATATAAGCTTACGATAAGAAAGTCTGCCCTAGAGTATTCCATGAAGGAGACTTGGTATTGAAACAGATCCTCCCTATGCAAAAGGACTTCAATGGAAAGTGGATGCCTAATTGGGAAAGACCTTATGTTGTAAAGAAGGCCTTTTCTGGACGAGCTTTGATGCTAGCAGAGATGGACGGCAAAAGTCTGCCAAATCCAATTAATGCAGACTCAGTCAAGAAGTACTTCGCTTGAAAGTGGGCTAAAATGAAAACCCACAAAGGGCATCTTGAATCCAAAAAAAAAAAATCGCAAAGGGCACTTTGAGACCAAAGGGGCTTTGAGTCGAAAACACGAAAAGGACGGCTCAAGTTGTGATCAAATCATGATGGGGCATACAGTAGTTTTGTCACGCTTGAATTGACAATGAGGAAGTATGTTACATCTTGGGGCATCGACAAAGTACTCTGAATCCCCTAAACACATATTAAGCTTAAATGGTCCTCAAGAAGTTTGAACAAAGAAGCTCAGTCGGCGATATCTGGGGCACCTAATTGCCATCTTACTCATTCTTAATTTGCTCGTTTCAAAATACACTACCAATAAATTTCCTTCTTGATTGCATTTGCTATCTTATTTATTTCGAGCTATGCTCCTAATTAATTTCTTTCTTGTCCATTATTATGATCTTTTCCAAGCATTTTTCATTGAAATAATGATTATTGAACTAATAATACTTTCACAAAAGAAGTTTTACGTATTACTCTAAAAGTCTCTAAATAATACAAAAATTCGAAACAGGACAATTATTTAGAACTAACCAGGCTTAAAGGGCTCGGGGCACTTGAGAAAAGGGCCTAAGCAGTGACAACATCTTCAAATTCTCTGTTAGAGGTATCAATTTGAATAAAGAAGACATCGTCGAGGATATCACCTTAATAAACAACAAGCAATGATGACCAAGTGTTAAAAATAGATCATTCTCATTTCGCACTCATTCGTAACATTCATAATACATATGGTTAGGAGTATTTTCATGACATCCTAATCATTTGGCATAAACATATACCCCATGAAATCAATTCTACGGTAGGTTCCCATAGGACAATGTAGCAAAATTGATGGGTGTTACAGAAAATTATAGACCTTATCCCACCGGCGAGTGGAGCAGTCGAAGACGATGAGCCTCAATTCCCTAGCGAGAGGGTAGCAGGCCAAAAATTACAGATCTTATCCCTTGGTAGGAGTGGAACAGATCGAGCACGTTGAGCCTTAATTCCCTAGCAGTAGGGTAACGGTCGAAAATATCGGACCTTATCCCACCGAGCGAGAGTGGACCGGTCAAAACATTGAGCCTCAATTCCTAGCGGTAGGGTAGCAGGCAAGCAAGCAGATCTTATCTCCACCGGCAGGTGGAGCGGATCGAAGATTCTAGCCTTATCTTCACTTTGGCGGGGGTGGGCGGGCTAAAGATAGCAGATCCTATCTCCATTGAGCAGGAGTGGAGCGGATTGAAGATAACAAATCTTATCTCTACTGAACAGGAGTAGAGCAGATCGAAAGTAGTAGATCTTATCTCCACTGAGCAAGAGTGGAGCAGATCGAAGATTCCAGCCTTATCTTCACTGAGCAGAAGTGGAGCAGGCTAAAGATAGTAGATCCTATCTCCACTGAGTAGGAGTGGAGCGGATTGAAGACAACAGATCTTATCTCTCTGGCGGGAGTAAGCGGATCGAAGTAGCAGATCTTATCTCCACCGGCGAGTGGAGCAGATCAAAGATTTCAGCCTTATCTTCACTGAGCAGGAGTGAAGCAGGCTAAGGATAGTAAATCTTATCTCCACTGAGCAGGTGTGGAGCGGATTGAAGACAACAGATCTTATCTCTACTGAGCAAGAGTAGAGCAGACCGAAAGTAGCAGATCTTATCTCCACTGAGCAGGAGTGGAGCAGGCTAAAGATAGTAGATCCTATCTCCACTAAGCAGGAGTGGAGCGGATTGAAGACAACAGATCTTATCTCTACTGAGCAGGAGTAGAGCAGATCGAAAGCAGCAGATCTTATCTCCACTGAGCAGGAGTGGAGCAGATCGAAGACTAAAGCCTTATCTCCACTGAGCAGGAGTGGAGCAGGCTAAAGTAGTAGATCCTATCTCCACTGAGCAGGAGTGGAGCGGATTGAAGACAACAGATCTTATCTCTCTGAGGCGAGAGTAAGCGGATCGAAGCAAGAGATCTTATCTCCACCGAGGCGGGAGTGGAGCGGATCGAAGATTGAAGCCTTATCTCCACCGGCGAGAGGGCGGTGGAGCTTAGCTAAAGATAGAAGATCCTATCTCCGACGAGGAGTTGAGCGTAGGAGTGGGCGGATTGAAGATAATGAGATCTTATCTCTCTTGGCGAGTAAGCGGATCGAAGATCGAAGCCTTATCTCCACCGACGAGTGGAGCGAGCTAAAGATAGTAGATCCTATCTCCATTGAGCGAGAGTGGAGCGGATTGAAGATAACAGATCTTATCTCTACCGAAAGGCGAGTAAGCGGATCGAAGATTAAAGCCTTATCTCTCGGCGAGGAGTGGAGCGAGCTAAAGATAATAGATCCTATCTCCACCGGCGAGGAGTGGAGCGGATTGAAGAAAGCAGATTTTATCTCTACCGAAAGGAGTAAGCAGATCGAAAGAGAGATCTTATCTCCACCGGCGAGGGTGGAGCGGATCAAGATTGAAGCCTTATCTCTCTGGCGAAGTGGAGCAAGCTAAAGATAGCGAGATCCTATCTCCACCGGCGAGGAGTGGAGCGGATTGAAGACAACAGATCTTATCTCTACTGAGTAGAGTAGTAAGCGATTAAGCAAGAGATCTTATCTCCACCGGCGAGTGGAGCAGATCAAGATTGAAGCCTTATCTCTCGGCGAGGAGTGGAACAGCTAAGGATAGCAGATCCTATCTCTACCGGCGAGTGGAGCGGATTGAAGACAACAGATCTTATCTCTCGAGGGAGTAAGCAGATCGAAAGCAAGCAGATCTTATCTCTACTGAAAGGCGAGTGGAGCAGATCGAAGATTGAAGCCTTATCTCTCTGGCGAGAGTAGAGTAGGCTAAAGATAGTAGATCCTATCTCCACTGAGCGAGTGGAGCGGATTGAAGACAACAGATCTTATCTCTCTGGCGGTGTAAAGCGGATCGAAGATAGCAGATCCTATCTCCACCGGCGAGGAGTGGAGCGGATCGAAGGTCGCAGATCTTATCTCATCGGCGGTGTGGAGCGGATCGGATACGATGAGCTCTAATTCCCTAAGCAGTAGGGTAACGGGCTAAAGAATAGCAGATTTTATCTCCACTGAACAGGAGTGGAATAGATCGAAACAAAATTTCTATACCCCTGAAGATGCAGTGGGTTAAAACAGGGCTACCTGAAGAGAAGAAGCGCCAAGAAATCAAGACTCAGTAAAACGGGGCAAAATTAGCTCCTTTAGAATTTTACTTTGTTCCCGTTACACGACAGCAAGCAAAGAGGGGCAGCTGTATGACCCAATTTTACCCCAACCAAAGCCCAAACAACAAACCAAAAAAAAAAAAATCAAACCAAGTCCAATTAACCAAGCCCAAGTAACCCTAACCCAACTAGACGACTAAACCGACCACTAACTCCACCACCCCACTAAACCGACCACTAACTCCACCACTCCACTAACTCCACCATCCCACTAACTCCATCACCCCAGTTGCATGCATAAGTTGTAGAATTTGGCTATAAAAGCCATTCAAAACCATTGTAAGGGAGGTTTTTTTTCTTCTATTTTTCGGATAGTTACGAATACACGAGAAGATTCAAAATATTCAAGGTGTTCTTTTTATTTTGTTCTTTTATTCATTTTTTACACTTGTTTTTAAGAATAAAGCGAAAATACGGAAAAAGAGGTAGAAGCGTACCCATTTTGAGATCGTAGAAAAAAGAAGCTTTTTAGTTTCAAACCAGTGCACCTTCTGGTCTGCAGAAGATTCGTTTTGGAGGGTGGGGATATTTTCCCTTTAGCCCTCCTTGTTACTCATAAGTTCTAATTGGTCCATCTTTTTAATTTTATTTCGATTTTACCCGGATGCTTGTTTTAAATTCAATTTAGTCTCTATTCGCTTTACTTTCAAATCAATTATCTCTAAATATATATTATTGTACTTCTTGTTTTAATGTGGCCATTACCATTATTGTTTTTAATTTTATTTCCTTTTACTTTATTACTATTACTAGGTTCGTTGGCATTATTAGCATCATTTTATTATTGCCACTATTTTACATGTATTATTATTATAAAAATCATTTTTACATTACTATTTATTATTCTTATTTTCATTACTATTATTTTTATCACTATTATTACATATATATTATTACTACAATTATACTTATCATAATTACATTTATTTTTACTACTACCATTATTTTTTATTATTACCACTATTAATTCTAATATTATTACTATTATTTTCTTATTGATAATTTTATTTTTGCTTTTTCAAAATTTATAAAAAGGGTTTCATAAAGGTAATATTTCGTGTTTGGAAGTTCGAGGGATCGTGCCCAATCGTGCTGGGTTTCGACTTTTCGTTTGACCAAATAGCGGAATACCCTTTTTTAAATCGGATGCATGGATTTTGGAAATCATGGAATGATCTTAGTATTGAGGGTTTGAAACATCGTGTCCTATCGTGCTGGATGTGGTATTTCATCTTTTCAGAACAAGAGAGTTTCGATATCCAATGCGAGTTATCCAAACATTTTTAAATATTCATATTTTAAAATATTTTCTAATTTTCAATATTAAGGACATTAATCAATCAACACGGTACCAATTTTGGGCGTTGCGAGGGTGCTAATCCTTCCTCGTGCGTAACCGACTCCCGAGCCCGTTTTCTTAAAATCCATAGACCACATTTCTAAAGTGACCCAATCACACTTCAAAAATGATTGGTGGCGACTCCGTTTTTCTTTTCAAAGTCAGCCCGTTTTCCAACAAAAAAATGGTTTCGACAAACAGTATTAATAGTTGAACCTGAATTGTGAAATCTAAAAAGAAAATATAATAAATTCCTGTAAATAAAAGTACAATGAATAAATTCTATATTTGTGAAGAGTATAATGTCTTATGGCATATGTTAACACTTAATTATTGTTGGATTGGTGGTCGAATTAGTTGAACCAAAAATTAGCCTGACTGATTCAACCACTAATCTAGTTTTTAAAACATTGAAGGTAATAAAAATAATATGTTTATCAACACTTCATTGGTTACATACTTGTGCTCATAAATTATTTGAGTTAAATTCAATAAATTTTCGTATTTTATTCGATAAATTTTGAGATAAAGCAATTCAAGCTATTGAGTGAGTTGAATTTGAATCGCCTCTAAGTCTAATGAACTTTTATTTATAATATATAATTTAAATATTAAAATTTGTATATGCAAAAAAATAATTTGAGATCAAGTTTAAGTATAAGAATCAGGTAAATGAGTCTAATTGAGTTCAAATCAAGTAGTTCAATTATATTTTGAGCTAAGTTAAAGTTTAAAAAGTAACACTAAGTACCGAACTAGACCGGTGAGTTGAATCGGTTGGATTGAAAACTAATTGGGGTACCCATACTATTTCGATATAGGGGTTAGACCAATTGACTTACAAATAGATTGAATTGGACGGTCAAACCTATTGATTTTTTTTCTATTTTTTGGATTATTTAATAATTAATTCAATTGAACCCATCAAGCTGAAAATCGATGACGTGACTAGTTTAACCATCAGTCAAATTTGAAAATCTTAAAATATACAAATAAAAATACAAAATATACTTAAACACTATTGTTTTATTTTGTATTTGCATAATTTTTTTTATAATTCTAATAGCTTTTATGTTTGGTGTATAGGTATTTTTAATATATTATTTGGTATTTAAGATTGATATTTTTTAATTTAATATTTAAATTTTTATTTAGTTTGGTATTTGAACTTAATTTTTTCTACTTTGATACCTAAGTTTTTTTTTCAAATTGCCACCAGAACTTGGTACTTTTTTCTATTTTGGTACCTAAAGTTTTTTCTACTTTGATTTTTTTTAATTCTTAAAATTTTCAAATGTTATATAAATTACCTTAAAATACTATCGATGTTGATTTTTAAGAAGGAAAGAAAATAATTAATGTATAACTAATATGTGGCACATAACATAAAATTTAATTATAGAAATTATTACATTTACTTACTATTTCAGGTTAGCGAGAGGTGTGACCATTGCAGCTGGGGTGAGGACATGAAAAGGCTCTACGCGTCACGATGGCTCCTCCAACTCGATGGTTGAACACTAACATACGAGTGAGGGTTTCGTCCTTGCTCCTCTTAATTGGCAACGAGCTTTATTTAAGCAGAATTTGTTCAGTTCCCAAATTTGGATTCCAAATCATTCAGGTCTCTCACTTTTTTATTGTATAGTTTATCTTAAATTTATTGTTTCTATTCAATTTGCTTTATATTAATTCTACATCGGTTCAATTTCATCCTTTGTTGCTTCTTTTTTTTTTTTTAATGGAAGTTAATTTTAAATAAAAAACTTGGTTGTGGGTTAAAAAATTCACCCACGTCTATAAAATAAAAATCCTAACAAAAGATAAGTATATTATTTTACAATAATAAAATTTAAATTTTAAAATAGTTTCAAACAAAACTAAAAAAAAAAAATGATAAATTTAAAAAATTGACTTTTGGTCAAACCGGTTGACGCTAGTGTTCACTAGAGAGTCTTGTAGCATTATAATTCTTCAAATTTGTTGTTTTTCATTTCATTTCCCTCTGGTTTAGGTCATAATTTTGATTTCCCCAACTGCTCTCAGTGGAAGCGAACCGGATAGGAGAGGCAACGATCCCATTGTAAAAGCCGTAATCGGAGCAGAGGAGCGATGAACGGAAACGGCAACGGGAACGGCAGGAGGCGGAGAAGAGAAGTGGAAGAAATGGACAAGGGTTTGATTTGGAAACTTCCGCAGCTGAAGTTGAAGGAAGTGGGTAAGGTTGGTCCTGCTTTCGGACTCGGCGCTGGTTGCGGTCTCGGCTTTGGTATCGGCCTCGTTGGAGGTATTTTCATTACTATTTTTCCCTCAATTCATTTTCGTATTCCCTTTTTTAACATTTAAAAAAAAATATTTCCCTGCTTTAGAGAATTATCATTTTGTTCAACCTTTTGGGATAGTAATGTGCATTGGCGGATCAGTCCACTATGAGGAACGGAAACTAGAACGAAATTTGCTACTTCTATAAAACCTAATTCTCTAGGGTTAAGATTTCTCCAGTTCGTTTAGTAGGAACGATTTGTTGGCAAATAATTTTTAGAACTCCTATATATATGTGTGTGTATATAAATTTTTTGTGTTTATATAAATATATAATTAAAATAAATAAATTTGGAAGTTGATGAATTGAATGTTTTACTCAATAATTTTATAATAAACTATAGGCTTATAGGAACATTGGTTTTACTGAATCGGATTGCTAGTGTTCCCCGATTTGGAAGGAACAAGCATACCAATTTGAAAATCGCTGGGGAGATAGTGATTTCTGGTAACAAAGTTACTGTGTGTATAGGTAGGTATATGCGTTTTTTTTTTTTTTTGTTCTTGACCCTAGTATCTGGTAGCTAAATTGGCCTCGGGTCGGACCTCAAACAGGTGAAAGCTCTCTTGGTGTATATTTTCTCTTAGACTCCAAATCCGAACCTTGCTTAGGATCACTGAGCTCCTTACCGCTCCGTCCAAGAGGCAGTCTCAAACCCTGTCCATTTCATGTCTTGAATCTCAAATTTAACTGAATTGTTGGGGACTAAAACATCAAGTTTTACAGGCCTCAACCATTTGAAGCCATACAGAGATACTAGTAGAGTCATTAGCTGATAAGAGATCTAACTTAGCGATAAGTTCATATTACTTCAAACTGCATTTCTTTTACATGCAAGAAAGGCTATTAGATAAGGTTAAGACCCCCAAAGTTATAAATATACACTTGAACAGCTATATATATATATATTAGGACAACTTGGAAAGACTCCTGACCGAAAGCTGTATCAGCTTCATAAAAACACTTGTACAAAGATCTTTCATAAAGCACACTGGGACTGGGTAACATAATAAACTTCCCAAGCTTTAATTTGAAAGAAAATAAAATAGAGGATGGATTAGGATATAAGTTAAAGAAGCTAAGCATGATGGATTGATATAATGTGCAATAAGCACTAGTGGAAGCCAAAAAAAAAAAAAAAAACAAATTAGTATCATATTTGATGGTTTAAAAGATAGCTACCGACAGTGTAATTCAGTTAAAGGTGCATATTAAAAACATATACAATCTATTTATTAATTGAATTGCAAATATTTAATCTATACTTGCAAAGCATTTGTTGACTAAATGAATAATTGATTAGATGCTAGTTTCACTGTGTGCTTTTGGAAGATCAAAGGCTACTGGCCTACTGCTAAATTCTCTTTAATTTGTCAATGATCATAAGTTTTTTGTGCTTCATACTTTGGGATTGCACGGACCTAAAGCTGCATTTTTTATTTATTTTCTTCAATTCTAAGTTTGTTCTATTCAGTGTCACATGATGATCTGCTCTTAATTTCTTAGCTAAGTGTTGAATGGTTTTTGTCATCAGGTGCTGGCTTTGGTCCTGGAATTCCTGGCTTGCAAGTCGGCTTTGGTTTTGGTGCTGGATGTGGGATTGGTTTAGGATTTGGCTATGGTGTCGGTAGGGGCATCGCTCATGATGAGTCCCGTACATATTCTAATGTTAAAAGCCTATTTGGCAACCAGCATCTTCCTATGCAGTGAGTATTTTTATTTATATAGGTGTATTTGTTTTTGTTCTGCTGTATCGTTCTAAGTTCTCTATGTCTATAGAAATAATACAATAGACTTCACTGAAGATTTTGCTTGAATTTAAATGCATGTTTTCCTGACGTGAAACAAATACCTTTGTCACCCTACTCTCTAGCTTAGCAAGTTGTTGATTACTTTCGTCCATCTTGGTGAAGTAGGTTTTTGGATTTGAAGTTATTAAAGCCAGGTTATTTTGATTTGGATATAAAAGGATGAAGTAAAAAAAATTATCTTTGAGGGGGTGGTGTAAAAACAAATTGTTTGGAACTCCAATACTCCATTAATGAGATGAATGGCTGTAAGTACGGCTTCCTCCAAAAATTGTTTGGAATTTTCCTCTGAGAAAGGAGGGCACAGTCTGTTCCAAGGAGGTTTTGGCTTCCATTTTGTTAAGTTTATAAAAACCGGATGATTCATGAATATTTCTCTCCTTTTGAAAAAATGGGGATAAAACTTGATTAAAACACTCCATTGTATCATCCATTTGCAGTAACATCTCGAAAATGTCGAAGCGAGATCTGGTCTTAACTTGGCATAATTGTTTTATAGAGCATGGATGAGTAACTATCCCAGTGTTCACATAGCAATCTGTAAAGTCAAGATAGTAAAGACCGTTGGCCTTAGAATCCCCATTTGTGTTCCTCATAACTTTACCTCGAAAAACTTGTTTAGGCAAGAAGTCAAGCAGTAGTTTACATGTTTTGCAATTTATTGGATGGATATAAGGATTGTCCTATGTGAATGTCTTCTTCCTGTTTACCGTCATTTAGGAACCGCTGGCTATAATAATATTTTTATTTCAAGGACAAGGGCTATAAGTGGAAAGCCTATGAGATGAGTAAGTCGTGGTCGGTTGCTAAAGTATATGATCCAAGAGCTGAGTGAGGATCTGAAACACCAAGAGCACATGGAGAGGGAAACTTACTTGAGAGTGCTAATGAACATGCACTTCAAGTTTTTGTTTTTGTTCTTGTTTTTGTTTTTTTTTTTTTTTTTTTTTAATTATTGAGTTAAGAAGGACTTTCAGCCGATTAATATCATCTTTGTTGAACTCTCTACTACATGGAGTGGTCTGATTAAAGTAGTGATGATATTGGCTTGAGTAGGGTGTGCTTGTTCCTTTTGTTGTCGTTTTGGGTTAAGAATACACTGGTCTATATCAAATTTCCAGCAACTTTTTATTTTGTGACCTGACTTCTTGTAGCGGTCGCACATTAAATTCCCTTTATCCTTGCTCGCATTTGCGGCAATAGATTTTCTTGAAACCAGTTCATTTGTACTGAGCAATGGTGTAATTGGTTCCACCAGTTGAATATCAAGCACGACTCCTCCCCTGCTTTGAAATGCTACATTAGGTTTCAAGATTAACAGTTTTCTCACGACACTTCGAGCGTCTAAATAATTGTAGAATCGAATGGCACTATAAAAATGCATAGTAACCTATATGTTGTTTGCATTTTGCTTTTTACATAAACATTGTCACCAACACTTCTGTTTCATTAGTAACAATTTTTTCTTTGTTATCTGTATACATTGTTATATGATCAGGGATGAAATCAGTGGCCTAATCGATGAGCTCGTGATTAATACCAAGAAGGTAGCTGTAGCAGCTTCTAGAGAAATTGAGAAGTGGAGAAGATGAATGAACTTGAAGGATATGTCATTTGTGAATGTTTAAAAGGCAATTATTTCTTATTTTGCAGGATAGTGTTTGCATGAAAATCCCTGTAGGGACGTATGTTACTTATTATAAGTTTAATATATGTTCATGTTTATATTTATTTTGTTCTTTTCTTTGGGTACAAAAATATGATCTTTATGATATGCTAGTGTCGTGTCAAGTAGGATAGCCGATTCAAACCGACTTAACCGATAGCTCTCGATCGAGTCAGTTAGGTCAAGTTAGTTATGATTGTTGAGGCGGTTTTGTAAGCATTTAAAATATATTCTCCCAATTGGTTATTAGTTATGAATATTCGTAACTTAATCGACCGACTTAACTGATAGCCAAAAATTATATTACATTTTTTATATAAATATATACAATTTTTTAGCCAAAATTCAAATTACCAGTCAATGTTAAGTGGTTTCCAAATAGATGGTGAATTAGCATGTGTAATTAATCATACAACTAATTGGCATAAATGTTTGGATACATTTTCATCTAAAATTTTATAATGGTATTAATATGTAATTGTGTAAATTATCAAAATTATCACTTTTGTTTGCTTCAGGATATATTTTAGTCACCTTGAAATGTTACGTTCTAGTCACTTACGTTATCGTGTTATAATATTTTAGTCACTAAATTGTTAATTTCCGTTAACGGTGTAACGGTACACGGTAAGCTGATGTAGCATGTTAAATCATCATTTCAAACGAAAATTTTAGGTTAAATTATACAATTAGTCTTTATATTTTTTTTGAGCAATTTAATTTTTTTTAATTTTTTTATGTTATTGTAACTTTCTTTTTTTTTCTTTATAGGGAAACAAAAAAAGTATAAAGACTAATTGTATAATTTAACCTAAAATTTTTGTTTGAAATTATAATTTTATGTGTCATGTCAGCTTACCGTTACACCGTTAATGGCAATTAACGGTTTAGTAACTGAAATGTTACAACACAATAACATGACTAAAACGTAAATTTTAAAACTAAAATGTAACTTGAGGTAAACAAAAGTGACTATTTTAATAATTTATCTTAAATAATTATTGTTGCACCAATTCAAAAGAATAAGATTCGAGCTTAAGAGAATGTGCCTCAAACCTAAAGAAATTAGTAAAACCCGAAAGATAAAAACCTACAAATAGCCAGCTAGCACACAACTAGATTTGTTCATGGGTTGGGTTAGCCGTTTAAGCTCAAAGGTTCGTCTAAAATTTAAGAGGGTTTAGTCAAAAATATTAGGCTGAAAAATGGATTTGAGCAAAAATGGGCTTGGTTTTTTTTTTTTTTCAAATATAAGTAGGTTTTGATAAAATTTTAGACTCATATTTTGGACTAAATTAAACTTGGATAAACGTATATTAATATCATACTTAAACCCGGTCTATGAACACCCACTGGCAACAATTAACTATCCAGTACGTCATAGGTAAAAGAGTAAGATTACCTGTACTTGTCATAGGGTAGGATCACTTAACCACCATAGGCTAAAGAGTAGAATGAACAAAGGGTTTGGAGGCACAATCTTTTAGATCAAGGACATTAGTTCCTACCGATCACATGTGAAAAGCAACTCAAGTCATTTACGCACTCTGATACAATCAACGACTTAAGAATATCAGTAGATCTCGATATAAAAACCCAAATACATTTATAGTCATAAGTATCTCCACTCATACTATCGTTATTTCAATTCATTGATTTAAGTATCCAAAAGGTTTCAAAATAAAAGCTTGAACGCTCTAACAATTCTTTTACCTCGCAAGCCGATTCATCCTTCTACTCTAAAACAACCTCCAAAGCATCTTCTTCATAGAGGTTAACAAATATAAATTGTAAACCAAGTTTAAGTTGCAACTAAATTTTAATTTTAATTGAAGGGTTAATGTTACAAAAGTTCAAATGGACGGATTATATTTGGGTTGAGTTTATGAATGATATTAATATTATTTATATTTGTTTAAGTTTAACTTTGATTTAAAATATGAATATTAAATTTTATTTAAATTTATCCATATTTGTAAATGATTAATTGAGCTTGTTTAAGTTGATTTATAATTTTTTTAAATATAACTTTTTATTTAATATTTAGCAATAATAATTATATGCAACTAATATATATTTTCATTTGTTAAATTTCGAACATAAATGACACAACACATTTTTTAATATTTACATTATAATATTATATATTTAATTTTATATAATATAAATTACAACATATATAAAAGAAACGGAAAAATTAACATATTATAAACTTGAAAATTAGTTTAGTCAATTCAAGTTTTGACAATTAGAGCTCCAACCTCGATCCATATTATAAGTTAGTTTTTTTTAATTCAAATTTATTTTTAAACCTAATATTGTTATATAAATCTTCTTAAATTTTAAATAAATCTTTTAAAATTTGAACAAATATCTCGACCCTAATTATCTAATTTTCATGTTGCATAAAATTAAAGAATGTAAGGGTGAATGTGAACTTTTTTTTAATCAATCGGTCAATTGGATACCTAATGAAAAACAAAGCAAAATGTATTCTATGGACTCACCTAAACATTTGTTTGCATTCATCTGGTCTTTTGTTTCTAGCACATTTAATTAATCGATTTGTTTTTATTACCAACAATTTTAAATTGATTGTCTCAAAGCCATGCCCCTCAATTTTAACTAATTAGGCATCAGATCTTTTGAAAAATCAATCCGCTGGCCGCCCATTATTAATAATATAATTTTTTTGGCTTTAAACTTAGTTATTAAGTTTATTTTGGTATTTGTATTTTTTTTAGTTTGGTCATTAAATTTAATAATTAGATTTATTTTAACTCTTAAACTTGGATTTTGTGAATATTTGATTATATAACGAGTGTTATGGAATAGGACTAAGTCAGATGGGCTGAAAATTGAATGATATAACAGTCCACTTGGCGCACCATGTGGCAGTGAAAGCATACAAGTACGGATTAAGAAATGTGAAGTTGATAGGGTTATAGCAAGTAATCGCTGCAAAACAGTCTAGTTTTAATATTTATAAAAGAGTGATCGAACCTGTAGACTGACTGCGACAACGATAGAGGCAAGCGTACCTATCGAACAGTAGTATAGCTCAGGCAAGAATATCTTATCGAACCCAAGGAACCTAAAAGTACTATTACTCATTTTCTTTTTATTATTTAGCCTAAAAAATATGGAGTGATTGGTTTATTAATCTAAAATAAATGAAATACTTAACTTAAATGTAAAGACAAAAGAACAAAACTTCGGAAAAAAGACCTTAAAGAAAACTCAATTGGTAAAGACGATACCCTCGGGAAGAATCCACCTATGACTTCACTCATTATCTAACTTTTCAATTCATATAATTTCTTTTACTTAGCTTGATCCGTGAGACTCCCTAACCTATATTAAACCTTCTCTCGAAGTGGATAATGTCTAACCTTAGGTTAATTAGTGGAACTCTCGTTCTCTTATAATAACCCCTAAGGAAGCAGTAAATCGATCAATGGACTCCCATATTAGGTTTCACCCTAATCTGGCAAAATCTCGTAACCCTATCTCTAGGCGCTCGATCAACTCCGCTTAATTATGCTAGATCTACTCTTGGCGTGGTCTATTCCTCCTCCACCTAAGCACATCAGATAAATTTAAGCAACATAATTAAGAACAAACCAAGTATTTATCATATAAACCAAAAGAATTAAATAACAAAATCTATCATAGGTTTCATCTCACTCAGGTATCTAAGGGGTTTAGTTCATAACTAAACAATAAAACATCTCAAGAGAAAAGATAAAACAAAATATAAGAAATCCTTAAAACCCCCTGAAGGAATTGAAGAGAAGATCCTCAATCTTGAGTAGAACTCCGACACTTCGAGATGGATCAATTGGCTACACTTCGAGATGGATCAATTGGCTATCTTCGAGTGATTCCCTAGACGAGTAAAGCTCTGGCAGAAAGCTCTGCTAAAACCTGACACTTCGGCTTCTGCCGAACTCCCCCTCCAAGTTGCATCCTAAGGTGTTTATATAGACTTTGTGATGCCTTACTTGGACCCTAAGTATCCTAATTTAAGTCTAATTCCTAATAGGGTGTTTGAATAGGCTTTAGAATGTGTTTCTTTGCCTCCAAGTATCCTTTCCCGAATGAAATTGCTCTCTCCCGCAGCAGGGGCAAGGCCAAGGCACGCCCGTAATAAGTCATGGTCAAGCCCGTGTCTTGATTCTGCTGATTGAGGCACGACTGTGGCACGGCCGTGCTAGTTGAGGTTCAGGCCGTGCTTCGGGTCTACCAATTGGGGCACGGCCGTGTACATCGGGGCCAGGCCGTGTTGAGCTTTTTGTCTATGAGGCACGGCCGTGTAAGTCGAGGACAGACTGTGTTCTAGGTTGATGGCAAGGCACGACTGTGTGAAAGGAAGCCCAGGCCGTGTCGACTTCTTGGGTTGGCCCAATTTGGTCCGTTTTAAGCCCGTTTTATGTTCTTTTTATCCTTAGGTGCTTTCCTGAGTATAAGACATGAAAAAGAAAAGATTAAGAGCACCTTTTTACATAAATTAAGGATAAATCCTCGAAAAGCATACTAAATGTGGGATTAAAATATGTTACTTTTACGGTTTATCAGCAATACAACCATTCTTCGGCGGGGAAGAAAGGACGGAATCGGAGACCAGAATAGTTGCCGATGATATCAGTGAAGGGTACGGACTGGTTATGGAAGGCGTTTTTGCCGGAAGGGTCGGATCGGAACCATCCAGCTTGCAATGTGTTTGGGCCAAAATCGGTTGATATATCGAGGTTGAAGTTTCCGGCGACAATGGTGGTGGTCGGAGGGTTTGACTCGATGCATGATTGGCAAATAAGGTACTACGAAGGGTTGAAGAAATGCAGGAAAGAAGCATGTTTGATTGAGTATCCCCATCTTTTTACACTTTTTATGGTGTCCCAGAACTAAAAGAGACTTGTTTGTTAATGAAGGCATTGAAGGGCTTCATAGAGAGATTAATTAATTAAATAAAGAGGGGTGTAGTTAGAACTCGCCCATGAGTCGGGTCAGATAATAATGCAACACTATTGAGTTTATATCAAATCTATAACTTAATTTTCCTTTTTAATTACCTTATAATTTTTTAATAAATTTTTTATATTTTAGATTAAATATATTTAAACTTTGAAGTGATAATATGATATAATATAAAAGTATTACGTCTAAATCTTAATAAAATTTAAGTTTAAAGGCTAAATTAAAAGAATTACCAAGATTCAAATCTAATGTGGACCAAAAGAAATTTCAAAAGATGAAAAATTTGTCTTATTCAAAGACTAAAGTTTTGTTTAACCATGCTTTTAAAAAGTATTTTTTGACTCTAAAACACTGCTCAACTTCTAAAAAGTCCTTTTGCTCATATAAAAATTTTAACTTCTAAAAAGCCCTTTTGCTCATATGGAAAAACTAAAAGCATTTCTTAAACTAAAATCACTTTTGATTGGTTAATTACTTTTTTTTCATCCATTTTTCTTCTCGCAGAACACACGTAGTATCCCAATTCCTTCTTCATTTTCTCTATCAAAATTTATTCTCTGGTTCTTCTCTTTTATTTTCTTCAATTCTTCCATTTTCTTTTAAGGTTTTTGCTGCTCTCTCTTTTTCTTTCTACTCCCCTAATCCTATCTTCTCATTTTAACTCTTCATTTAATTTTTTCCTTTTTTTCCCATTTCAGGTTAAGCAATGGCATACGAAAGGACTACGAACTCAACAGGTGCATTTCAGAATGGCTGGGGTAGGTAACTGGCACAAGAGCACATGAACCAATATTGGCACATAATATGAAAGCAATGGCATGTGTCTGATATTCATTCTCCAGTAAAATATGCAGCATTTACTTGTGGTAAATTGCTCCCTTGGTTCAAGCCTAATAACATTTTTACCATATTAGCCTATCAGTTTTGAGTTGTACATTACCCGATCAGGCACGAATGTCCAACATGTATTCCTCTCCACAGGCACATTTAATCACATGAGAAATCCCCTGTAAAACAAGGACGCACCTATTAATAATCTTGCTAGGAAAAGAACTGGCCTAAGAGACTTTTAAGATGGTGGAATCATCGAATTATCTCGTGCAAGCGAACCAGAAACATTCAACCATCTGAATTACCACATCCGAAGGCCGCTTCATGAAACAGAAAGCATAATCTAAAACCATATATCTACCTTTATTTGTTCAAGATGGTCCTGCAATGAGCAAAGATACTCAGTTTCTCCGTCTTTATCTGATAGAAGTGCTTTGTATTCTTCTTCAAGTGCCATTACACTTATTTCCAACAGCTCCGGCTATAGTTACAAACAAAATTTGTAACGAAACGAAGAAAACCGTAACAGATACATAAACTGCACATAAAAGTAGCAAGTATGCAACCATTTCACATCATATACTATTTGGTATGCAACTAAATCAAACATTTGCAAGGATTATGAATGACAGTTCTCTAATGGCATTCTTGTATAACCTTCATGCTTGTAAACAAGCTCACAGTTGTATGAAAGAATTTCAGTAAGCAATTCACCTTAAAATGGTTTGATCCGCGCTTTGCTTGCTCAATAGACTCCTTAATCTGAAAAAAAGGAAAACCATGAAAGAATTCTAAAAATAAGGAAAATAATCTCCGGAAATATTTTGCTTAAAATGGAACAATCAGAATTCTAAAAATAAGGAAGCTAAAACTAAGCTTCGGTTGTAAATATAGAAAGCAATCCACTTTGTATTTTAGACAAATGGATAAAACCGCTTCCATCCAAATGAAATAAATATAATTGAGTCACATTAGTAAAAGGAATTATGTATTTATGTAGCATTCATGTATTTTTATATATCATAATAAAGTTTAAGGTCTTATATATTTATATAAAGTTGATAATTTGTGTTATATAAATTTTGATACATTTATACATTTGTATTGATGTTATTTTTTCTGTGGTGTGAGTCCGTGAATTTATCTACTAATATTTCCGCTTGAATTTATCTACTAACCTTTTCATTATCTCTCACGAATTTGGCTTTCATTTGTTTAATCCCGTCTAGTTTAGCTTTTTCCAAGTCTAACTTGACAATCAAGTCATTCCTTCATTATTCTGTTATTAAAAGGAATCATTAGAAATAGCTAAGGATAAATATCAAATATATATAATTTTTAATATGTAATTTGACACATGAATTTTATTTTTGGTACAACTATACACATGAAATTTAAATTATGGTTTATATGTATACATTTAAAGAACTGAATACATATATTTATTTTTATATTGGATTAATATAATTGTTTCAATCTAAAATAGTGCTAATTCAATAATATTATTAATAATTTGTGAGAATTAAATCAAATTAAAATTTTATGTATAAAATCACATAAAATTAAATTTCATGTATGATATTACATATTAGATCAAAGTGGATGTATAATTTATCACAAATAACTAACCCCCTCAAATCTTTTTCAGTCATTGGCGCAAGGGTTTTTACCTCATTGTCCGTGATCAAACAGTTTCCAACACTAATGTTACCTGCAAGATTAACCCAAAACAGTATGAAATAATTGACATAGTTATAAGGATCAATTTCGGAAATTACCAAATTTTTTTGTCGAGCATGGCAGTTGGGTAAAAATAAACTTTCAAGCATAACCCGCATAAACAGTTCAAAGAATTCCTCAAACAATAAATTGAGATAAGTCTTGAAGCCAAACCTTCAGATTCAGTCATTTTCTCGTCAAGTTTATTGTTGACCTGCAGGAGCTAAATTATTAGAATTTAAGAATAATTAATAAATAAATAAATAAATAATCTATTTGCAATAATTAGAAGCTACCCAAACACTCAGATAAGCAAAAAGATGTCATGAATTTATAAACCATTACAGATTGATTTATAACTAGGGTAATCCCTGAATATTTATCTGCATAAGGGCTCTCTCTCTCTTTTCCATTCTCAAGCAAAATCATGATTAACCAGATCAGCTCGAAAAAGATATTTAAACTAATTTCACGTGGATCTCCCAGCAAACATGAACTTAACTTTTACATGAATTTTCATATTAAAAATCTGCATTCAAATAGTATATGTTCTTTGCATCCTTATTGCCAAAGGGACATCAGTTTATTACTATGCCGAAGACCAAAAATGATACAAATTATATGATACCTTAGAAACCAGTCTGTGTTGTCAAGAATTACTATATAACATACCATGTTATGTTACTTATTCAGTCAAGTCGGACTCACCAACATTAGCCAAAAGCTTAAAAAAATTGTATAAGATGAAAGAGAGATGAGTATACTAGCTCTGTACTACAAGAATTGATTCTTATTCCTAAACAAAGGAAAGCATAGAAGATGTAGTAATGTACCAAATCATGCTCTTCCATTTGTCTTCTATGTTTCTGAGATTTGACCCAGTCCTACGCACATATGAAGAGGATATCACCAACTGCATGCTGAAGAGCTGAATGCAAAACTCGGAAACCTAGAAGTGGATTCTTGAACTCAAAAGTCAAACCTGTTGTTGCTGCAATTTGTAAGAAAGATCCTCGACCACCTTCGAGTAGTAAGTCCTGTTATCAGGATAAAGGAGATAGGGATTCATCACATAAAGCATGGAAGATAAATAAATCAAGCATATGAAAGAATGTGAGTATAAGTAATTGACAAGGTTCAGCCTAAAATCATAAAATCAAGCATATAAAATACTGTAACATTAAACCAAGAACTGCAGCCATCCATCAGATCCTACATGGTCCACTGACATTAATATGAGTCAAGCAACGTCCTCAAATCCATAGCAAAAATAGAACCAAGTATTGTGAGTTCCATCATTGTGAAGGACTTAAGGCCTCATATGTTGAGCAACATGTCAATATATGTGACATTTCTCCAGAAAAATGATCAAGAAACCCACAATTTAAACATAGATAGCATGCTGACAAACAAGCTACACATCATCTTGGAGTTTAAGACAGTTTTCACAGTCACAATATGAAACAGTGTAGATTAAATTGTTATAAGTTCACTTGAATTACCTCTTTTCTAGTAGTTTGGAAGATAAACTGATTTTTTCATGTTGAATAAGCTCCAGTGTCTGTATGCAAGTCAGAGACAAAAATGATAAGCGAAATGCTTGTAAAAAACATAATGGCAATAGGATACCTCATCTCAGTTGCAGAAATAAATGTGAACATTTCAAATATGTAGCCAACATACGCATTTGGGGTAAAAAGTTAAAGTTTGACATGCATATTGTTCTGGACAGATTAGAGTTGTATTTGAAGTTCTGAGTTTGAGCCTGCCATTCAGTAAACAATTAGAACAGTAATCTCATTGGACCAGCATCTTACATTATGGCTATTCTCAAATTAGTTGCATAAAGGTTTCCTTTCCTTCTTTGTTTAAGAGGAAAAACATATATATATACACACGGTAGAGATTCTCAGTCAGACATAGGCATAAAAACGGGTTGAATATAAACTTTTACAATATCTACATCTGTATCTGCTTAATCGCTTTAGAAGCCATATCTATTTATTTTCACATTAACTACAGGTTGAATATCCGTAAATATTTGAATCCACATTATCATTGCTATTCCTATATAGACTGATATTTTGGGTCTAGTTATATAGCTTCTATTCTGGCTATGAGTTTTGCTTTCTTGTTCTTAGCAAAGTTCAAAACTGATGACCACATGAGAAGTCACTCATACAATTTAAAGAGAGAGATAGAGAAATAACCTGGGCAAGTGTGGTTGAATCAGAGTCTAGAGAGGCTATTTTTCTCTGTTTCTCCATTATCAGCGAACATAATTGGCCCTTTGCTGTCAGCATCTTCTCGATATCTTCTATAAGTTGTTGTTTCATAGATTTTGCTGCAAATGGCAGAAAATACGGTAAGGTTTGAGATTAATAGAATGAAACAACTGATTCAATACAAAACGTTGGATTATTTGTATTCAAAAGTAGAGAAAATGAGATATATAATCCTTGAAAGCAAATATATTCAAAACACTATACCTATCATTTCCTGATATTTTCTTTTCCTTTTTTAATATACACACAAGAAAAGTAATTCAGTAGAGGAAAAATAAATAAGCTGTACACTCTTTCATACACAATTAATATTTAAACAAATCACTATTAAACTTAGCAATATAATTATACTCCTGCGCCTATAAAGTCATTGATCAAGAATACTCCGGTTATCAATATAAATCTAACTACTGAAACATTCTAACATAGAACAAATAATTAAATATTTAATTTACTTAAAATTGGATTCATATTGTATTCTTGTATGATCCAAGTAAAAGATTATAAAGATCAGACTAAATATATATAAATGTATGAAAATTACAAAAAATTGTACAGTATCCCGATCGAGCACGCGCATTCATACATACAAACATGAAAAGGAAACGAAAGCACAGTCAAGTTATTCTATATTCCCGCCGAATCGATTAGCAAAATAAGGAGAAAATAAGAAGAAGAAGAAGAAGAAGAAGAAGAAAGTACCAGAAAGGATATCATTTTGCAAGGTTTGAATGGTAGTAAAGTGGATCTGCTCTTCAGCTGAAACGTTGGCGGCTTGATCCTCCACATCTGCCATTTTCCTTTCCACAAATTAACATTTTCCGAGAAAATAAAAATTAAGGAACTAACAGAGTAAGTAAACTATCAAAGAAGAAAGAACCGTTGATCTGAGATCGGAGAGTTTTCATGTACTGCAAATACTCTTCCATTTTCTACTCGCGGCTTTGGTCTTCCTCGTCCAAATAAGAATTCGAGCAGTTTTTCTTTTCTTTTTGCCTTTTAACAAATTGCTACGAGGCCGCGTCACAATGCCATGAATGTTTTCGTTCGCGGTATCGAGAATTTTAAAATCTCTTATATAGGTTTCTAAAAAAAAATTCACAGAAATTTATTAGGTAGGACTTTCTTATCACATAGTTAATGGTTACATCCAATTATTTAGTGCCATGGTTGATTGGATGGGATATTGCTCATGTGGTGGTGGGAAAGGTTTCATTTTCTTTTTGTAAGGATTAAAATTATTTATTTGGTTTTTTAGCGAGTGGATCTCGAAAGATACGAAAGATCTCCTTTTAAGTTATATATACGACTTTCATCGAATACGATTTTTCACAGAATTCTATATGTATTTATGCGATTGAGTATGAAATTTTATTTACTCGCTTTAAGTTGAGTATTCGTTCCCCTCTCTTTCCTATATTAGGATTAGAAATCTTGTATTTTACATATCCATATGATTGAGTCCTTGGGTTTCCGAAATAGTGTAAAAAGAAGTGCTTTGAATTATTGCTATTTGACCCGAACCTATTCTAAAAGAGTCGAGGCATTTCGAATTGTTTGTTGACACAGACAAAGTCAGGGAAAACCTCTGAAATTATTTCAATATTGGAGTTAATAATTTTTTTTTTATAGTTTGAGTTTGATTGGGCTAAATAAATAGTTCAGATTTTTTTAATGTTACAAAAAATCGGAACAATTCAAATCGATTAGATAATCAATTATTAATTTGACCATTTGAAGCTTTGGTTCAATTGATTGAACCATTATTTTATCTTAGTTTTGGGTTTTTACTAAAATTTAAGTTTATTACAAATCCTTGTATTGTATTATATCATAAAGTTCATTTTAGTCTCCCATTTATTAAAAGAAACATTGTATATTTGAAAAGTAAATATTTTAATTATTACACATTAACTTTATTGTTAATAGAATATCGTAACTTAATTATGGTTAGCGTGACATTAAATCAAATATTAATTTTAAAAAGCTAAACAATAGTTTTCAATAATGACTAGAGGTAAAAAAAAATTAATTTTGCTTTTACCTCGAAATTGTTTTTGATCCATATCATTCCATTTATTTTCAAGACTAGCGAACCTTTAAATATGATTTAATGACATATTAGCTTCCATTAAGCCACAACATTCAGTTAATGACAAAGTTAATGTGTAGGGACTAGAATGTAAGCTTTTCAAACATTCAGAGATTAAAATATTTCTTTCAACGATAGAGGAATTAAAATGAACTTTATGATATGGTACAAGATCCTAAAGTTAACTTATAGTTCAAAACGGTTTGATTTATATATAGTTTTATATCATATGTTTGATCCGACTACTATCTGACTTAGTTCTAACATCGTTGATCTGTTTTAGTATCATAAAATGAATTGTACTTGGTCTTTATATTTTTAAAACGAGTGAAAAGAGTTTATAAGTTTTAGAAAAAGAGTGAATTTATCTTTTTTTAAAGGACGGTTAATTTTATCCGATGAAGTTAAATAAATGATAGAACAATAATTTAAAAATGACATGGAATTTTAAAAGAGGTAAAAGATCTCTTTATTTTTTTAATTTTTATTTTTGATATTGAATAAATTGATCTCCATAAAAATAAAAAAGTAATTTAATCCCTTTTAATTTAATGCCGCATGGAATATGTATTAGTATTATCGATTAAAATAGTTAAGTTTAGTCATAATATTGCATTATTATTTTATGTGTTTTGCCTGCATTAAATTAAATATTATCATTGTAATAAATAAAATAAAATTGATGTAAAAAACAGTAATCTTAAAAAGAAATTAAAATAAAAAGAATTACTAATTATATGACCTAATTTTTAGCACTTTCCATTATGCAATTTTGATTTGTATTTAATTACTTACCATACTACGACGCATTGCATATAAAAGGGTAAAAATTAAATCGTATGGTATAAATGTATGTAATAACGGTTTATTATTAAATTAAACCTTTGACTATCAACACATATCTTTAGTAATTTATTTATCTATTTTATGTAAATAACCTTTTAGGTAAGTTTTTAATTATTTATTTAATAAAATATAAATTTTAAATTAAGAACAATTTTTTCCATTTTATAACACGGATGATATTTTAAATTCAATTTTTAGCTTATATTATCTTTAAAGTCAATTTTTATAATAAAATATTATTTTATATAAAGATATTATACTAAAATTATAGCATTATAAAAAATTATTTTTGTGATAATTAAAGCATGGTTAATTTGTTCAATACTATTTTGGTATGCAAGTATTATTAAAGTAAATTAATGATATTTGAATATTATATAATCAAATTTAATAAAATATTTTAAATCATTAATTTAATTTTTAATATAATTACACATGGTAAATTTTATAGTGACAGATTGCAAATTTAATGTGCCACATAAAAATGTTTTTCTTTTATTCTAACATCAAATTGTTATAGTGTATATATATATATATAAGGAAGGTCCTTCTTTGACATGTGTTCAGCTATTATTTTATTTTTACACTATGTTAAGAATAGTCAAATTACAAATCAGGTCTCTTTATTTCTTTATTTTCTTTTTGCATTTTACCAAAATGGTTAAATTTTAATTTTGGCCCTTTTAACATGTTTAAACTTGAAATTAAATCTTTATCCTTTATTTTTATAATATTAACTTTTCGGTTAAAACATTATATTATTATATATCATTTGAATACCCTATTTCCTTTAAGTTTGCATTGGTCTTAACTTTTTTTTTTTTGCAATTTTAGAAAAAATAATTCAATTTTAATTTTGATCCTCTATTATGCTTAATTTTAATATTTAAGTACTACACTTCAATTTCTAATATAAATTGACCTCTGTATTTTTGTAATGTAATTAAAATATTAGGTAATTATATATTATTTTTAAAATAGGATTACAACCTTCAAATTTGTACATGGGATGTGCAATTGCAGTAAGGACATATAATGATGTGATATGCAGCAAACTAGCAATTATAATACACAACTTGGTGAATTTGTTTGTATTTATTTGGAGCAATAATATAAAATCTTAAAATATTTTTGTAATGGATTGTTGGCTGTCGTCCAATATGCAGGTTACTGTCTTTGACCCTACAGAGATGTCAATGGCCTCCAGGCCCCAACTCCTCGCATAGATAGTGGCTCCGTTGTTTTTCTAGGATTTGTTTATACCGAAATGAAGAAATATTACACTACCGTCCAAAGGTGAAGAAAAAAAATCAAAGTGTGTTTTAGAAATTTAGTTTTTTTTAATTTGAAATTTAAATTTAATTATTAACATTATTTTTTAATTAACTTTTTTAAAAATATTTACTCAGTAATATAATAAATTTAAAACTAAAAAAATAATTTTAATTATGTTAATAATTAAAATATGAAAAGTTAAAAATAAAAACATAAAAAATTTAAAATGGACCACCTATCATTTTCATTTGGATCATTACTCTTTTATTTATTTATTGCCACTTAATGTATGGCGTCAACGGCCCCCAAGCAAGTCTACGATGGTTGCATCGTGTTAGAGTTATGTGACCCAAATTCAAGATATTCTTTGCAAAGTTAAGTTAAACAAAATATATCTTCTTTCTGAAGATTTAGTATTTATAAGTATAATATATTTAGCATTTATTAGCATAATATATTTTTACTTTGATTAGAATTGGGTTTTATAAGTTTATAAATAGACATAGTCTATTCCTCTCATAATGATTCAATTGACATAGTGAATTTTTTTCTCCTCTGCCGTGGTTTTTTTTTCCGAAAGGGTTTCACGTAAAAATCGTGTGTTATTTATTCTCTTTTCTTTTCTTTGCGATATATATTGTCATTCTGACTTTATATTCTTCACAAATTGGTATCCGAGCTTAGGGTTTTCATCTCGATCACGGTAATGGCGTCATTGAAGTATGAAATTCATTGTTGGATCGTAACACAGATTCGCGTTGTGGCGGATAAAGATGCGAGCGATTCTTGCAGATGGATTTAGAAAGCCTGCTAGGATAGATAAGATGCCTTTGACATTGACGGAGGAAGATAAGAAGCGCAAGGATCGAAAAGGCACTAACATAGTTACATACGCATTTGTCTAATGAAATTTTGCGAGGATGTGATGAAGGAGAAGATCGCGCATGACATTATGGAAGAGGCTAGAACAAATATGTATGTCGAATACTTTAACTAGCAAGTTGCATATGAAGCAACGTCTTTATGCTCATCGTTTGGAGGAAGGTGCGTCTGTGCACGAACACTTAACAGTGTTTAAAGAAATTCTCTCAAACTTGGAGGCCATGGAGGTTCAGTATGATAAGGAAGATCTAGGGTTGATTCTACTTTATTCGTTGCCCCCGTCTTATTCAACCTTTAGAGACACGATTTTATATAGCCGTGAGTCTCTCACAGTTGATGAGGTTTATGATTCTTTAACCTCGTATGATAAGATGAAACATCTTGTGGTTAAACTCGACTCCCAGGGAGAGGGTCTTATTGTTCGTGGGAGACAAGATCGGAATACTGATGATGATCGTGGAAGGACACAGGATCGGAATCCTCGCAGTAAAACTAAGGGTAGATCAAAGTCTTCAAACAGAGGTAAAACTTGTAACTTCGCAAGAAGAAAGGGCACATTAAATCGAAAGTGCTATAAGCTACGAACAAGATTAAAAGGGAGGTGCGAATCAAAAGGAAAGCAACCGAGAAAATTCCGGTGAAGGCGATGTTGTAGAAGACTACAGCGATGATGAACTTCTAGTCATATCGGTCAACAATTCAAAAGTGGCGAGAGTGGATACTTGATTCGGGTTGCACCTTCCACATGAGTCCCAATCGGGATTGGTTTACAAATTACAAAGCAATTATGCGAAGGTGTTGTTTTGATGGGAAATAATGCTTCGTGTAAAATCGCGGTGTTGGAACAATTAAAGTGAAGATGTTTGATGGAGTTGCGAACACTTAGTGACGTCTGGCATGTTCGAATTGAAGAGAAATTTAATTTCGTTGAGTACTCTTGATTCAAAAGGGTACAAATACACGGTGAAAGTGGGATGTTGAAGATTTCTAAAGGTTCCCTCATTGTGATGAAAGGCGGAGAAAGACTACCAAGTTATATGTTTTGCGTGGTCCTCTTGTTATTGGTGATCAATTGTCGCTTCCTCTTCTTTGTCGGATGATGATATTACTAAACTTTGGCATATCGCCTAGGGCATATGAGTGAGAATGGCATGGCGAATTGAGCAAAGAGGACTTCTTGATAGGCAAGGAATTTGCAAGCGAAGTTCTGTGAGCTTTGTATTTTGGGAAGCAAAGAGAGTTCGATTCACCAGAGGAATCCATAACACGAAAGGAACATTGGAGTATATTCATTCTGATCTGTGGGGGCCATCAAGGGTGCCTTCGAGAGGTGGAGCTAATTATATGCTAACTTTTATTGATGATTTTTCCAGGAAAGTTTGGGCATTCTTCCTGAAGCAGAAAAGTGATGTGTTTTCCGCATTTAAGTCTTGGAAAACTATGATTGAAAAACATACGGGAAAGCAAATAAAATACCTCCGTACAGACAATGGCTTAGAGTTTTGTTCTGATGAGTTTAATAAACTGTGCAAGTCAGAAGGGATCGTGAGACACTTGATAGTTCGTCATACTCCACAACAAAACGGCATTGTAGAACGAATGAACAGAACGATCATGGAAAAGGTTCGATGTATGTTGTCAAATGCCAACTTACCAAAGTCGTTTTGGGCCGAAGCAGCCTCTACTGTATGTTTTTTAATCAACCGATCTTCATCCGTTGCCATTGAGAAAAAGACTCCACAAGAGGTATGGTCCGTAATCCCGCTAATTATTACGATTTAAAGATCTTTGGGTGTCTGCGTATGCTCATGTTAATAATGGAAAATTGGAACCAAGATCCATTAAATGTGTTTTTCTTGGTTATAAAGTTGGTGTAAAAGGGTATAAGTTATGGTGTCTGAAAATAGAAAAGTTGTGATTAGCAGAGATGTTGTTTTTGATGAAAGCGCTATGCTACCTAACTTATCTCTTAAAGACTCTTCCAATAAAGAAAATAAAAAGCGGTGGAGCATCGATTAATCTGAGTCAACTCCTCAAGCCGGTACAAAAATTGAGAATAGAGTTGCTTCTTCACCACAATACTCTATCGCCAAAAAGCGAACTAGAAGAGAAATTAAACCTCTAAAGAAGTATCTTTGAGGTGACCTAGTTGCTTATGCTTTAAATGTGGTGAAGATATAGATGCAAACCAAGAGCCGTCTAATTATTACGAGGCGGTTAGTGTGAAGACTCGAGAAGGTGGATGTTTGCTATGCAAGAGGAAATAGAATCACTCCACAAAAACAAAACATGTGATCTTGTGAAACTTCCTAAAGGTAAAAAGGTTGTTCATTTGTAAATGGGTGTTTAAAAAGAAAGAAGGACTCAGGAGTTGAAGAACCGGATATAAAGCAAGGCTTGTTGCAAAAGGTTACAATCAAGTTCCAGGAGTGGACTTTACAGATGTGTTCTCCCCAGTTGTGAAGCATAGTTCGATTCGAGCTTTGCTTGGTATTGTGGCCATGCAAGATTTGGAGCTTGAGCAGTTAGATGTAAAAGCGCATTTTGCATGGAGAGCTTGAGGAAGATATTTACATGCAACAACGGAGGGTTTCTGATCTGGAAAAAGAGGACTATGTTTGCTTCTGAAAAAGTCTCTTTACGGTTTGAAACAAATCACCAAGACAATGGTACAAGAGGTTTAATTCCTTTATGACTTCTCATAATTTTAAAAGAAGTAGCTTTGATAGTTGTGTTTACTTTAAGAAAAACAGTGATGGTTCTTTTGTGTATCTACTTCTTTATGTTGATGACATGTTGATAGCAGCAAAAGATAAAGTAGAGATAAGAAAGGTCAAAGCCCAACTAAGTGAAGAATTTGAGATGAAAGATTTGGGACCAGCAAAGAAGATACTTGGTATGGAGATTCTCAGAGATAGAAAAACAAGTAAGTTGTACCTAAGTCAGAAGGGGTACATTGAGAAAGTTCTTTCTGAGTTCAATATGCAAAGTGCTAAGCTCATTAGTACTCCTTTAGCGACCCATTTAGGACTTTTGTCGGCTTTGTCTCCACAATCGATGATGAGATTGAGTACATGTCACATGTTCCATACTCGAGTGCGATGGGATCTCTCATGTATGCTATGGTTTTTCACGTCCGATTTATCATATGCGATCAATGCGGTTAGCGGATACATGGCGAATCCGGTAAAGAACATTGGAAAGCGATTCGATGAATTTTAAGATACTTACGAGGTACTACCGATGTTTGCTTACGTTTGGAAGAACTAGAGATGGAGTCATTGGGTATGTTGATCTTGATTTCTTTGGAGACCTTGATAGAAGAAGATCTCTCCTTGGTTATGTCTTTACAATAGGAGGTTGTGCAATCGGTTGAAAGCTACTTTGCAAACTCTGATCGCTTTGTCTACCACTTGTTGAGTATGTGGCGATTCTTGAAGCTTGTAAAGAAGCTATTTGGTTGAAGGACTCTTTAGTGAGCTCAATGAAGACCTTCAAATCAAGATGATTTTGTGACAGATCAAAGTGCCATCTTCCTTACAAAAGATTAAATGTTTCATGAGAGAACAAAACACATTGATGTTCGATATCATTTTGTTCGTGATATTATTGCTCATGGTGATATTGTTGTGAGCAAAATTAGTACTTATGAAAATCCTGCAGATATGATGACTAAGTCACTTCCTATAACCAAGTTTGAGCATTGCTTAGACTTGGTTGGTGTTCATTGTTGAAGTTAAACCCTTAAGGGGTTTTATGGAAGAGGTGGAGAACTTGTTCGTTGAGAGTTCGCGATGAAGAACTTGTTTGTTGAGAATTCGTGTCAAGGTGGAGATTGTTAGAGTTGTGTGACCCAAATTCTAAGATATTGCTTGCAAGTCAAGTTAAACAAAATATATCTTCTTTCTAGAAGATTTTGTATTTTTGAGTATAATATATTTAGCATTTATTAGCATAATATATTTTTACTTTGATTAGAAATGGGTTTTATAAGCCTATAAATAGACATAGTCTATTCCTCTTGTAATGATTCGAATTCGACATAGTGAATTTTTTTCTCCTCTGCCCGTGGTTTTTTTTTCCGAAAGGGTTTCCACGTAAAATCTGTGTGTTCTTTATTCTCTTTTTCTTTTCTTTGCGATATATATTGTCATTACCGACTTTATATTCTTCACACATCGCATGAACATTCTCTTCATATATGAAATTTTACTTTCTTTTGTTTAATTGTACACATTTTGACATAATTATTGAACTTAATTCACGAGTTATGGATTATGTTATTAAAGAAAAAAATGTTCTGTCTTTATTACAATTCATACAAGATCATTAATTTATGATTAAAAAAAAGATAAATTAGTCTTTGTACATTATATTAGATTATTTCTTTTAAAATTTAATCTATTTTTACTATTAAAAACTAGTGTGGTTGATAGAATAACCATTTAGCTCATTTTGATATATAAAGACTAGTTTTTAATAGTATAAACGAATAAATTTTTAATAGAAAAATCAATTTATTCTTTGATCATGTAACACCCTTAACCCCAATCTATCATCGGATTAGGGTTACAGAGTGCTACCAGATCAATCAGATAATTTTACAATTAATACACAATTATTATCAATCATAATATAAAATAATCTTATAGTCCCTTATATGAATCTTCGATAGGAATGGTTTGGGACTAATTGAATACTTAGAACATTTTCAAACATTTTAAATTTTTTCTAAATTATAAGGCACATATACTCAACCTTTGTTCATTACCTAGGTACATGCCACCATTATCAAAGAAGAGTATATTACTCAAAATTCTCTATGAGGTCGGGATTACTCGGATCTTTGGACCGAACATCGACTTTCAATTAACTCTGCATGCGGAAACAACCGTGCATTTGAGTAAGGGTATACTCAATTGGTATTACCATAATTCAAATTATATAATAACTTATATACATTCAATTTATGATACAATTACTTAATAGTTATTTTATTCTTTAAATTAAATCATCTAATATAATAAACATTATTTCAAGACTTGTATTTAGGGTTTGTTTGTTTACCAATAAAATATTTTCCGGAAAATAATTTACGAAAAATGATTTACTTTTTTGAAAAATGACTTACTGAAAATATTTTCTGGTGTTTGGATGAATCTGTGTAAAATATTTTCTGTTGTTTGGCAGATTTCTTGAAAATATTTTCCGGAAAAGTTGTTTTAAATTAAAAAAATATATATTTAAGAATTTATTATCTTTTATTATTTAATTGAGTTTATTATATATATTAATAAATTTATATTTTAAATTATTTTTACATATATTGCAATGATTTATTTATTTATAAATAAATTAAATTAAATAAATAATAACACTCAATTATTAAGCTAAAATATTAACTTTCATAAATTCAAAACAAACAAAGCAATAAAATCGAGCTAATATGTCAATTATACAATAGTAATAATCGTAGTATGGGTTAATTCATATATTTCCACATCGAGCTAGTAAGTCAATTATACAAGTACAATGATCAGCAGTATTAATCCTTATATGTCCTATATTGAGTGGAAATATTGTAGGCCTTTATTAACCCATCCAACATATACACAAGCAAAAAGAATCCAACAATAACAAAGTGCTTATAGCAATATCAACCAACACCAAAATATTGCCTTTACCAAAAACAAAACAAGTGGCTATACCAAAGACAAACTCGTACTAATACCAACCAAATCCAATATCCAATATTAAACTAACAAAATACCAAAGCTCTTCGCTTGCTTCTAATTTGCAACGATTCTTGTGTGCTTATAGGATCTCCACCGGTTATGCGTTTCCTATTTGGTGATTTCAACTTCTTTGAAGAGCTTGCGTTGATGTCCGACTGATTGTGTTGTATTTGATCTCAATCTAGACTAAAATTATAAAATTATAACGAGGTAAGTAGTTATAAATTAGCGAAATTACTGACCACAAAGCGAATATTGCATCTGAAGAAGGGCAAATTTAAAACCAAAAGATGACAGAGAAATTTCATAAAACATTATGCTTAAGAATTGTCTAGCAAGTTCATATTTCATTAAAATACCGCTCCTCGGGACTTATTCCAACGACATCCATTGCCCTTCTCGTTAAATATATCCCTTTCCACTTCCAAATAATGCATCATTTTGAAATGATATGCCTCTTCACGTATCTAACTTTTCCCTCATCTTGAGTTAAAAAATTATCATTTTCATCATTTGAATTATCATTTTCATATTTTAATCCCAAACCCGAAAAAAAATTAAAAATAAAGAAACAAAGAAAGGCATAAAACCCAAACCGAGGACAAGTCGAAAGCGATGAAGCGGTGCTCTTGAACTCAAACAAAGTGAGAAATTGCAAGTGACTCATTAATGGACAAAACACAAACTCGGTTACTAGATTTAGATCATCACTTTAATGAAAAACAACCTCGATAGTAATCAAAATCGGTAAATGATAATTAATGGTGGTTTTGGTCGAGTAACTAGAGGATGCTCATGTTCTCCAAGAAAATGTTCTTGACGCAAAATGAAAAAGGCAATTATGTAAACTAAATAGAAATACTGATTGCTAGCGGTGATACATGGTGAAGAATTGACCAAAAAAGAACGACCAAAAGATTGTGTACTTCTCTTCCCAATACAATTATTCGGACTAAAGTAAACACCATCTTAAGTAGATGTAAGAGTCGATGTTTTAATATGCTATACATAGAACAACTCGCTACATGAAATAAAATAAAGAAACAAAGAACGGTTGAAGATACAAACCATCCACCCACAATGATGACCAAAGCAGGCAACACATTGATTGCATATCTTTGCAATGCTTGGATCTAGAAGGTGCGGATCAAAAGAATAATCTGTCACGTTTTAAAAATTAAAAGACACACTAACAAACATGATACCAATACAATGAACTTTGGAAGTTTACAAGTCGAGCATTCTTTCTTTCTACATATGGTATTGCTATATGTATAAACAGATAGATACCATGAAAAATTTTCTGCTGATACATTTCCCAAATCAGAAAAGCTAGTCAAAAGAAAGAGCGAGAATCACTTCCTAGCTTATCATCTATCATAATGACAAAGCACGAAAAGGATGGCCTAAATATGAACAAAATGCCCTGTTTCTTATATAGAACAAACCTCATCTTTCTCAACAATGGATATGTAAATGAAAATGAAGTGCACTTCTAGATCATGTATTGATACAATTTGAATAAGAAAGCAATTTGTTTCGATAATATTGCAAAGGTTTTGTTATGTCTCACGCATGCAGGATAGTAGTGTGTTTTGAAATTTAAATGGAGTTCACTTGGACTTGACAAATCTATTAAGTTTATCCCTTTCATCTAATTTCTTTGCGATTTGATCAATTGAACCCCATAAATTAAATATCAAAAGACAAAACAGAACTCTCCAAATCATCTTATAATCAAAGTAAGAACCAAGGCTTGGCCTAGTAACTAAAAGAATCATATGGTTTCAATGTTTTAACATCAAATTAAGTGGAACTAAACATCATTAACAAACGTTGCTTCATTTTCAGATAAAACCCACCACTAATTTAGCACAAAAAACAAATGGGTATTCAACAGTATAAAAATACGAACCAAAAATGATGGCATACCTTAAGCGTTTTTCAAGAACAATAAGAAACAAAATGATAAAGAAGATAAAGAAGATGACATACCTTAAGCCAAGACCTGCGAAGAGGAAGATTTGAGCGAAACCAAAAGCGTGTAATTTGCACGAGAAGAGAAGATATACGATGGACACAACCAAGAAAAAACGGAAGAGATTATAAAAGATGAAAAAAGGAAGAAGTAGAAGGAGGAAAGTTACCTGGATGAAGAAGGAGAAGGGATGAAGAACGGAAGGAAGAAGGAGAAAGTAACCTGGTGAGAGTTGGAAAATGTCTTATGGAAATAAAATCGGTAAGACATTTTCCGGAAACTCATACTCATTTTACTCGTGTTTTGGAAAACATTTTCCAAATGTAAAATATTTTCAGTCTTTCAAACACCGTAAAAGCAAGAAAACATATTCCGAAAAATATTTTCCTGCAAACAAACAGACCCTTAATTAGATTTATACATTATTCCACTATCCAATTTTCATAGAATTTTATTATCATTATTATTTTCCACATTCCATTCCATTAGTTCATTTCATATCATTTGCAATTCACTAAATTTTTATTCATGATTCAATATTAACTCTATTGCAATTTGTGTTTACTAAAGTCATATCTCAATAATAACAATTTCACTAGTTTATTTATTATATCTTCGCTTTAAATTTTATTTAATCCATACACCTTTGGTCCATATTCTAAATCTCATATCTCAATTTTATTTTCTCACATCAAATTCACACTCAAAATATATATAATTCAATTATATTATTCTTTTCAATTAACTTCTTATATTATTTATATCATTTCCAGCAAAACTGTGAACTTTAGTTTCATTTCTCCATCTTATATAATATTTCAATTCACAATTTATTTTTGAACATTTCATGAACCTTTGGTTCATGCATTCAATTTCATATCACAATTCTCATTTCATATTTTATTTGATAAATTCACTTTCTTATTTCTTTCAATAGCTTAATCTCATTTATTCAAAATTTATCATTTCACTTATTTACCCCTATTAACTTGAATCGGACTTTGGCGGATACACGGATCCAACCAAACACACCAGATTGGCACTCAGTGCCTCATCGGATAGTTCGAAGCAATATAGTGACACCCAGTGTCTCATCGGCCTAGCCGAAGTAAAGTGGTACCCAGTACCTTATTGAATCTATCCGAAGTAAATAATATGACACCCAGTGTCTCATCGACTCAAGGTCGAAGAATCCCTGAACAATTCCAATCCTATGGCATGCCAATTATATCCGACTCAGCCTGACTAGTTAATAGGGTATTTAAATCACATATTCATATCACTTTCACTTTCAACTGATCATAATCATTCGGATTCAGTTCAATCACAATAACAAATTCACAAAGTCGAATAAATTCACTTCAAGTTACATTTCAACTCAATCACTTCCTCATACTTTCAATCCATGTACATTTCAAATAATCACATTCAATTCAATTTGATTCAATTTCAAATCACCTTTCACATTTCCATTCCATTCATTTTATATATATATCATCAATTCAATGCATTTTCCACTTTCTAATCAATATATCATCATATGCTCATACATATTCAAACTTCATTTCAATTTCATTCAATTCACAATTTAATTCAGTTTTATCTAATTCAATATCAATATTAACCTTATTTCTATTTACTAAACGTATTATTCAAAATTCAACAATTACTAATAATAAATTCAATTCCAATACATATTTATCACTTAATTCATTCTTGATACTTACTCCAATTTGTTTATCATATATACATATATTAATTTAAAATTTAACAAATAATCAAATTTAAATTATAGTAATACTAACCTGAATTTTTCGTTTTTACTTCTCATTTGTTTTTCTCTTTTCCTCGCTTGCTCAATGTCTCGAATTCCTTGTTTGCTACGGAAATAATAATGATTTACATTATTAATTACAACATTAAATCTCAATAAATAATTGAATTTTATTCGATTCCCTACTCTTCCTCTCTACTCCACATTCCTTACACACAATTCTATTATTTACTTATAAGTTCTTTCAAGGCTGTCTACCTGAGTCATTGTCACTAAATTATCTATATCTTGAGTTACAGAATTCCAAATTAAGATCCGTAAATTTTCTATGAAACTATACTCATATATCTTAATGCCATAAAATTTTCAGAATTTTTATTTAGCCAATAAGTACAGTTTATTCTTTAAAATCACCCTGTTCTGTTGTCTGACAGTTCAGACCACTCTTTAATAAAATTTAATTATATATTTTTACAGAATTCAAATGTTGTTCTAGTCTGTTTATTATAAAATAGACTCCTTAAGGAATCTAACCATATAAATTATATACCATAATTATTTTTGTACAATTTTTAATGATTTTCTAAAGTTAGAACAGGGGATCTCGAAATCAATCTAAACCAGTCTCACAAAAATATAAATATCTCAAAATACAGAATTTCTTTACTTTCCCTGTTTCTTTCATATGAAAACATACTCAATAAGCTTTAATTTCATATCACACACAACTTCTAATTCCACTTCTACGATTTTTAGTGATTTTTCAAAGTTACTCTACTGCTGCTGTCCCAAAACTGTTTTCTTATAGCTTGTTTTACAATTTAATCCTAATTAAGTTTACTTATTTTCTTAACTTGAATTTCTATCAATTTAACCCTTAATTCATCATTTTCTTCAACATAAACAATGTCTAATAATTAACTATCTTTCAAAATATCAAGTTATCTTCATCAAAACCTTGTTCCAAGGCTTCTAAAACATCAAAATTAAGTAAAAAGGACTAAATTAACTTACCTATCAACTTTCAAGCTTCAAACATTCAATTTTTCCTTTCTTCTTTCTTTTCTTTCCTTCCTTCTTTCCTTCTCTGTTTTGTTTGCCTATTCTGTATCTTCTCTTTTATTTCTTTGCTTTATTATATAATATAATATTATAATAATAATAATATCTAATAATAATATATTTTAACACATAAAATCTTAGATTTTATGCTTATGCCGCCTCAATTTTGGCAATTGACATAATTTCCTCTTTAGTCTTTTTTATTTTCTATAATCTTTAATTAAACTTTCACTCTTTATTCAATTTGATCATTTTCCTAATTATTTTAAATTAAACTAAATTTACTTAATTAAAACTTAATTAAACACATAACTAACTTTATAAATATTTTTAATAAATATTTTACGAGTCCGTTACTAAAAGCGAAGACCCGATAACTCATTGTTCGATATCCATACTTTTGAGGTCGTTACAGATCAAATATATAGAGATTAATTTATCTATTTTTTAGTAGAGAAAACAATATGCAATTCGATTATTAATTCAAAATTCTAATTATTAACTAAAATTTTCACTATTATTATTCCAAAACATCATAGGATAATGTTTTTTTTGCACACTTTAAAGAAACAGCCCATCACTAAAAAAAAAAAAAAAAAACCAAATTTTAAACTTAATTTAAAAGTTAAAATCCATTTGACATAATCTCTAATTGACCTTTTTGCAATCGAGCCTTATTTCTCCATTGGTACCAGTCAAAGGGTTTAAGTTCCCCATCTTTATCATGGCCTTTGCAAAGCTACTAAAGAACTGGCTTTGACTGCTTGCAAATCTGTTAACAATGTCCACTGTTTCAGCCCCCTTAGTGGAAAACAATTCTTGGTCTGTTTGAAGCAATCCCTTTGGTTTTGTAGGTTGAAAAGTACTTGTTGTCGAACGTGGCGAACTTTGTTCATCAAGATCGATCAAACTTCTAGTGTCTCCGCCTTTAGGACATCGTTGTTTGAGTGTGTTTGCATATGTCGCGTTGAGGGTAGGATCGGTTTTCCCCGTTATGTTATTGAAGTTGTAGAGTCGGTCCATGAACGCCGCACATCGAGCCCTTCCGAATGTGTGAACACCTAAGAACCAACCATCATGAAAATAAAAATTAAATGTTTGTTTATCGAGTGATTTGAACTCTTTAATCTTTATAATCTTTACAATAGAAAGTAATCGTACCGGACAAAGCGACTAGATCAGTAGAATCAAGTCCCACGCTCTTGAACAAGGTTGCAATATTAGCAAGGCTCTCGTGGCCGGTCGGGATACTTCCGGTCCCTTCCCGGTGGGCAGTCAGACTATCCCTTCTCCCTAACAGAACTTGCCATGTCGGACCTCCAATCTATATACAAAACATACTCTTTAAATAACATTGTCTTACTACTAACCAAATCAAGTAAAATTACTATGGAGGCCTTTATTAAAAAAAAAAATAGTAAATTAATCTTTGTCCGATAGATCAAATAACAAACCAGAACTTTTGTTAAAAATTTTATTTATTTTCACTATTATAAACCGGTCTATATACATTAACATGAAATATATGTAACAATTTGATTATTCCGCTAACTAAACTGATTTTTAACCATAAAAATGGAAAACATACCAAGGAAACAGAAATTTGAGCAGCAAGTGCCAAAACATCGGCACATGAGACGACACGAGGGCAAGCTTTCTCCAACGCCGTTTTGATATTGTCGATAACTTCATAACCCTCCGTCGAAAGGTTTGGGGTCGCCGTTTTCTCACTGTCCATACCGTTCAACAGTAACGAAGCATCACAACCCTGCATGTATATCACCATTAGTGCATGCATGTACATATATATACATACATATAATGGAACAAATATTATGTTCTTACATGAACAAAACAATCATGAAAATGAAGGCGAACGCACTACAGCAAAACAGACTTTTAGCGGCGTTTTTTTAGGCTTTTAGCGGCGTTTTTAAGCGCCACTAATAGATCTTGCGGCGCTTTGAAAAACGCCACAAAAAACGCCGCTAAAAGTGGCGCCGCAAAATTTAGCGGCGTTTTTGTGAAAAAATGCCGCTACAAACCATGACTTTTAGCGCGTTTTAAAAAAACGCCGCTAAAACATGACTTTTAACGCGCTTTATTCTAAAACGCCGCTAAAACATTGACTTTTAGCGGCTTTTTTCTAAAACGCCATTATAAACATGATTTTAGCGCGCTTTTTCTAAACGCCGCTAAAAACATGACTTTTAGCGCTTTTAAAAAACGCCGCTAAAGGTAGAGCTTTAGCGGGCGCTTTTCAAAAAACGCCGCTAAGGTAGGGGCTTTTAGCGGCGCTTTTAAAAACGCATTAAAGGTAGAAATTTATTAGCGGCTTTTCACAAAACGCCGCTAAAAGTCATGAAAATTAAAAAAATAAAATATTATAAAAAGAATAAAATTAAAATATTATAAATATTAAAATATTATAAAAATATTTAAGGAAAAAATAATAAAAATTAAACATTTTCAGCCCATAACATTTAAACCAAAGAAAGAAAATCGATAGCAAACAATATTCAACAAGAATTTTAAAAAAAGAAACAATGATGGATTTCTTCAACTCTTCATATCACTTTAGCAAATCACTTGAACCTGCATCTGAACCCTTTTCATCCTCGGACTCCTCACCAAGGATAGATTTCTTCAACTCTTCATATCACTTTTCATTCTCCAAGTATTGAGGTCCGATTTAAAAATGTCTACAAGGACAAATAAATGCATTCATGATGCATGCGGAAGAATTAACCAAACATTTAGAGTTCATCAATAAAATATAACTAAGAAAAAATGTAGCTGGAGGCATCTTGAAACATACCAGTGGTTATTTTTGGATCAATCTCAACTTGGAGAGATATGAGTTAACTGGTCATCTTCCTCAACAAGGTCTAGTTCTGGACGAACAGCAGGATATCCCTGCAAATGTATAAATGGCAAATAGAATTATAAATTGTTCCTTTTGTAATAGTGAGAAGTTCCAAAGCAATAATCTCATGGGTGACTTGCTGGTTTACAAGATGAGCTATAAAAAATAGCCACATTTCAAACTTGTAGCTAGAAATTGTTCGTGGAAAACTCTTAAAATCACGGAGGGCTAAAGAAAGAATTTTCCCTAAGTTATTAATTTAATGACAAAATTATTGTGTTTGGGATATGACGGTTTACATTTAATTTGTAGGTTCTCATTCCAATCCATCTATTCAAAAAAAAAAGATATTGTTATATTTATAATATGAGTAAAAGAAATTTAAGTTAAAAATATTTTTTAAAAATATTTTTAAATTTTATAATAATTAATATAGATAGAGTGGTTGTAAATTTATATTTTAATTTGTTTGGATATGTATTTGATTCTTGAATTTATATTTTCAAAATTGATATGACAATATAAAAGTGTTATCAAAATTAAAAAACTTGAGCAGTCATCAAAATTACCAAGCCGAGAATTGAAAATCTTAAAAGAGGTAGGAATCGCAGCAAAGATTATAAAAACAAAACTTGGGTCCATTAGCCTCACCTTTCCATGGTTACCAATGCTTGTAGCAACTACAGAATTTCAGCAATTTCTTGCCCAAAACTCAATTATTCCGGTGATACAACGAATGAGTGCAACACTATCCAAAAGAGAATATTGTCAACATTCAAATAGCAAAAGCATCTAAAGCTTTAAATGTAATGCAAATCGTCTTACTTAATTGTCAATACAAAGACAATACATTCATCCATATTCTTGGCCTTTTAAGTTCCTTATGTAAGAGAGAAGGTAATACAAGTTTGTCAAAAAAAAGGGGGGTGTATATATCTACAACCAGCAACATCTAGCACCAAAAGAGAAGAAAAAAAGGGTTCATGCTTACCCATAAACCATGCATGGGATAAGGTCCCTCCCAGTTGCTGCATCAACTATGGGGTTGAAACATTCCTTGACCCAAACATAAAAGAAAAGTTCAGGGAAATAAGGTAAGCCATGGCCTTATTAGGCTTAATCACTTTTACTTAGACATGAAAAAAAAACCGAATAATTAATTAAATTAAATAAAAATAATAATCGAACTAAATATAGTAAAATGAGATTTAAAATTGAGATGATTATAAATATAGTATACAAGTGGAGAAATAAAAAGATTATGTTAATGCATAGTTTTATATTATTAAATAGTTGAATTACTAAAGTTAATACAACCACTTAAAACCCAAGTGTTCCACTGTGGCATAAGAATTAAAATTTTCTTCCTTTTTCATTAAAAAATTAAAATTGGCTGTAAATCACTTTAGGAAGCTTCAAATAGTATAAAGCCAAGCCACACTGAACTAAGCTCATACTAGCAAGAACCTAAGCTCAAATAGTATACCATTCGTCCTTCCAAAATCCCAAACTTCTTTGATAGGTTCCTAAAATGTCTGCAGATGAGTTTCTTACCATAAAGTATAAGCACATAATCAAAGAAAAATACAAGGTGAAGCACTCACCAGATTCCTCACCTGGAGGAAGACAAACCACAAGGTCCACATCACTCGATGGAAGAGCTAATCCATTGCATTTGAACCAAAGACATTCGTCCTTGATCTAGGCCATAGGACACGAAGAGCGTTGTAACCCGCTTAATGACCCAATTAATGTATGGCTTACAGGCCATATTCTCTCTTTGCAACCTTGTACACGAACACCATACAAACAGTCAATAACATTGCAAAGACGGTAAATGAATGTATAAGAACAGAGAACTAGAAATTTCTTGCACAAAATAATGTTCAAGATCATGGAAACAATAAAACAGAAGAAAATAGGATCGGTCATTAGCTTTTTCCTCTTTTTCATTCTCTAGGGATCATTAAACTACTTACCGCTTCCAAAAGGAGTCAATTTCATCATTAAGGAAGTTGTGCATTGAAGACAGAGATGCCCTTCGGTGGGCGACTCTGTAACTCTAGAGGGTAGAGGAAATGATACATCCGGCTGCAGAATAATCACAAAATCCACAAATTAAATACAAACCATAACTTTCGAATAACATAATCCGATGCTATACTTACATGTTCTTGATCACGAGCAAGCTTGAAGTCGATTTTGATCTCTCCTTGATATGTTTGGAATGATTATAGGACGCAAAATAGGGTAAGGAAGTGATCTCCCTTTTTGCTTCAACATCACTAGATAAATTGGCGAAAGATCCGAAGCTTCCTCCTCGATTCTTTGCGATCCGGTGTTGCTGATGCAGAATGCAACACTTTGCTAGACACTTCATTTCCTAGCACAACATAACTAATCGCTTGGTGTCCGGGACCCAAAGGATCAAAAGGCGAACAAAATGGAGTAGCTGTTGGCGAAGTCAAACCATTAGTACTATAAGATGAAGAAAGCAACCATGTCATCAATGACCCTACTCATATGCGCTTCACGCCGGGCCCATGAGCTATCATCGAGCTAAGGAAGGAGGTCTAGAGAAACCGATTACTGGAAGATCGAAAGATTCCAATACATCACACCCCACCAAAATATTGATTATAATCTATACCACAAACAAGATGCACCTCAAATTCTTCCTCGATATATAGTGGTTGTCATATTCATCAGCCGATTCGGATGTATTTGCGAGGATCCGCAAGTCAAAGAAATCCCGAATACTTTCTATCATCCTCAAAGCTCTTCATTTTGAACGAAAATTTTGTGAAGCAAAACTCTCTTTGAAAAGTCATTCGTCGCCAGAGATAAATCCAGAATCATAATTGTATGTAACTGATGGAGCCAATCCAGAAGCACTTCGAACAATTAGTAATGAAAAACTAATATTCTGAAATATGAAAAACTAACGTTAAACTGTGATATTTGAACAATTAGTAAGTATAATATTAATGCTTCGCTAAATCACTTCTAAGTTCCAACTACCAACACTGAATAAACTACATAGATTTAACCTAACAATTTGACACAAGACAAGTCAAAAAAGATTTTAGAAGACCCCAAAAGTAAATTCCCAAACATTGGAAGCACCAACCAAGAAACACATCCACCAATATAAATGAAATGGAAATAAATCAAGAAATACAAAGCACCCAGACGAAAAAACAAGTGCAGGTAACGACATAAAGCAAATATTTATATATAGAATTGTTTGAACATGGAAGGGTACAAACCATGCCATCCTCGATCTCTTCAGGCAAGAGAGGAAGAGCCAAGCTCGGCTCTTTGCATAGCCTTGTAGGCTTGGTTTTTCCGATTTTCAAAAATACCAGATTCAAAATCCCGGAAAAATTGAAATTAATAAAAAAGAAAAAGAAAAAGGAAAGAGAGAAATTGTTTTCGGTATTTAAGATATAAAGGGTAAAAACCGGATCAATTACCATATCATGCACTTCAAATCCATAAAACCAATAACTTCATCGATAGAAACCCTAGCTTTCTCTTCGATTTTATCCAATCGTTTATCAAATATCATTCTTTTAATGGCTAAAACAAAATAAATAAGCGAAGTCAAAGCCCTGTAAAATTCTAGAGCTTAAATGAGATACATGTAATCGATAAACATACCTTTGTTGAGAACGATTCTGAAGGTGTTCTTCATTTTTCCGGAAAATGAGAGAAAATTAGGAAGAGAGATTTTTTTAGGATAATAATTATGATAGATACAACTGAAACGGTGAAGATAATAAAACAAAGACATAGAGAAAGAGGTGTTTTTGGATGGAAAGAAAATCTGGGGATTTTGCGATTTTCCCTTTATCTACTGTCATTATAATTTTCCTTTTATTTTACTTTTGCTCATCTTGTTTGCGGCGTTCTCAATGAAAACGCCACTATTGTTCCACATTTGCGGCGTTTTTTATAAACGCCGCTAACACTTAATTTTTTTATAATTTTTATATTAAATTATTGTATTTTTTATATAAATTTTAAATATTTTTTTAATTTTAAGTAATATTTAAAAGAATTAGATAAAATTATAATTTTTATATAACAAAACAAAAACAAAAATAAAAAAATTCCAAAATATGAAAAAAAAAAGCTTTAAAATTTTTTTCTCTTTTGTAATTATATATTCTTTCAATATTTTAGGAATAATTTATATTTTAATCAATATAATTTATATTTTAAGTAAGATAAAATATTTATATTTTATATATAAATTGTATTTTAATTAATATTATTAGTTAGGGTTTAAGGGTTTCGATAACGCAAAACTTGTTAATGTACAAACTTTGAGCGGCGTTTTTCAAAAAGCGCCGCTAATGCTCAGACTTTTAGCGGCGTTTCCTAAAAGCGCCGCTAATCATCGAACTTTTAGCGTTTTCCAAAAGCGCCGCTAATCTCTCAACTTTTAGCGGCGTTTTCTAAAAGCGCCGCTAATCTTCAACTTTAGCGGCGTTTTTTAAAAGCGCGCTTAATCTCAGATTTTAATTTTGGCGTTTTCCAAAAGCGCCGCTAATGCTCAGAACTTTAGCGGCGTTTTATGAATAAACGCAGATATATATCTTTAGTGGCGTTTTGAAATAACGCGCTTATTGCTCATTTTTGCGGCGTTTTCTTCAAACGCCGCTAATGTATAATATTTGCGGCGTTTTGCTTTAAAACGCCACTAAAAACGCCGCTAAAAGTCTCGTATTGTCAGAGTGACGATCTTAGGAATATCCAAATATCATTTCCTTGAGCTTGTTAAAGACATTACTAACAATGGTGGACACATTAGGCGTGTTTTGGCATAAAAGGTGGCACCGAGTTGAGCATTTGATGCACCTAGCATTATTGTAAGCGTAAAAAGAAGGGTTGTAATGATCATATGAAACGAAGCCATTTTTTTGAAGATGGAAAATGAATGAGATGCTTTAGGAGACGCCATTGAAGGTCCTTCATATAGAGGTAGAGGCTTATAGTGGGGGTTTAGCAAGTTGTCGATTTTGAGTATATCGCCATAGGGTGATTGACTTGCGGTGTGAATCATGATTAGTTTTAGTAATATTCGTGATAATCAATAATGCGACGCGTGTTCCGCCATCTTTTTCTTTTATTTAATTTTGCCTTTCAAAGCCTAAAACACGTGGTTCACGATTTCTTTTGTAATAGTTTAATTTTACCGGGCTCTATGTCAAAATACAAGACCAAACCAAAATTTTTATGCTTCAATACAAACAATCTATTTTAAAACTTAAAATACTTAAATTATTAGCCCAAACTCAAATGGTCCAAACAGACTCAAACCTAAATTTAATTATAAATCCAAATCAACCCTAACTCATGGCCCAACAACTTAAACTTTTTTGTAAATCCTAGCCCTCTTGGTGCCGCTCATCACGTGGTGTCAAGACCTTCCCACTACAAACGCCGCAGTGCCTATAAAAAGAGAAAAAGCAAAAGGCAAAAGAAAAAAGAATGTAAAAACAAAGAAAACGATAATATTTGTATTTTTCTTTTCTTTCAGCTATAAAAGCCTAGTGAACAAACCAATGTAGGGGAGGATTTTTTTGAAATACAAGAAAAAAAAAAAAAAATACAAAAAGAGGAGTTTGATTCAAGTGTAAAAAGGTTATCCTTTTTTCTTTTTTCTTTGTTTTTCTTCTTCGAAACTTCATATATATATATATATATATATATATAAGCAAAATATAAAAAACAAAAACAAAAATTTACCTTTTGGACTTCGTCGTCATGCTTGCGGTGGTTGCTTGCTTGGCGGAGGCACTAGCAAGCCACGACGGCCCCTTCGACCGGAATCTGGACTTCGTCCAGAGAGAATTCAGAAACCCCCCCTTTTTTTTAAAATCAAACTGCAGAAAATAAATTTTTTTTTTAAAAATATGCCTTTTTATAAACAAGCCACTAGCCTTATCTCCCTGAAGTTGCAGCGGAGAAGACTGAAGAAAACGAATCTTATTTCCCTGAAGATGCAATGGAACAGATTGAAACTACAAAAATGGAGAATCTTATCTTCTTGAAGTTGCAGTGGAGCTGATTGAAGCCACCAGCCTTATCTCCCTGAAGTTGCAGCAGAGCAGACTAAAGATAGCGAATCTTACTTCCCTGAAGATGTAGTGGAACAGATTGAAGCTACAAAAATGGCGAATCTTATCTTTCTGAAGTTGCAGTGGAACAGATTGAAGCCACCAGCCTTATCTCCCTGAAGTTGCAGCAGAGCAGACTGAAGACCGCGGATCTTATTTTCCTGGCGTTGCAGTGGAACAGATTGAAGCTACAAATTAGCGAATCTTATCTTCCTGAAGTTGTAGTGGAGTAGATTGAAGCCACTAGCCTTATTTCCCTGAAGTTACAACGGAGCATACTCGAGACAGCAGATCTTATTTCCTGGCGTTGCGAAGAGAATGATTGAAGCTTCAAATTGGCAGATCTTATCTTCTTGAAGTTGCAGTGGAGCAGATTGAAGCCACCAACCTTATCTCCTTGAAGTTGCAGTGGAGCAGGTTGAAATTACCAATTCTTATCTCGTTGAAGTTTCAGCAGAGTAGATCGAAACTACAAATCTCTTCTCCCTGAAATTACATTCGAGCTGATTGAAGCACCAATCCCTACACCCTTGAAGATAAGGTGGAATGGAAGGAGGCCAATTGAAGAAAAGAAGCATCAAGAAGTCAAGATTCGGCAAGATCGGGCAAAATTAGTCTTTCTTAAAAGTCATTGCTCTGTTCTCGTTACACGACAACGAGCAAAGAGGGGCAGCTGTAATAGTTTAATTTTACCTAGGCCCAGTGCCAAAATGCAAGACCAAACCAGAAATTTTTATATTCTAATACAAGCAGTAGAAACCTAAAATACCTAAACCATCAGACCAAACCTGAATGGCCCAAACAGGCCCAAACCTAAACCCAATTACAAACCTAAATCAACCCTAGCCCAAGGCCCAACAACCTAAACTTTTTTGAAGAAACCCTAGCCCCTCTTCAGTGCCGCTCCTCACGTGGTGTCAAGACTTTCCCCGCTTTGCCGCCACGACTTGCAAACTAGAGAAAAAGTAGCTAGAAGGCAAAAGAAACAGTAACAGAAAGCAAAGAAAACGATATTTTTATTTTTTTTCTTTCGGCTATAAAAGCCTAGTGAACAAACCAATGTAGGGGGATTTTTTTGAAATACAAGAAAAAACAGAAAAAAATACAAAAAGAAGAGTTTGATTCAAGTGTAAAAAGGTTATCCTTTTTTCTTTGTTTTTCTTCTTCGAAACCGCATATATATATATATATATATCATCAAAATATTAAAAAAAAAAACAAAAATTTACCTTTCAGACTTCCGACCGCTGTGCGCGACGACCCCTTTGGCTGGAATGAAACCCTTTTTTTTAAAATCAAACTGCAGAAATGAAAATTTTTAAAAAAATATGCCTTCTATAAACAAGCAAAACAACGCCGTTTTAGGCCTTCAGTCCATGTGCCAAAACAACGTTGTATGGCCATGACCCACGCGTGACCCGACCCGCTCTTGGGGATCCGCGCATTTTTTATTAAAGGGTTATTTACCCTTTCAGCCCTTCCGCATTTTTGGGCTGTTCTATTTTAGTCCTTTTACTATTTTTTTAATTTGGCCACGCATATTTTTAGTCTGTCTCAATTTGGTCCTTGGGTATGTTTAAAGGACAAACGCGAAATAGTGCGTTTAGGGATTTGGGAATAATTTCATGTTTAATCTCTACTCATTTTGCGCGCATTCCATTGGAGTCCACATCCCCTTTTTTATTTTTATTTATTATGATTAATGCCCTTAATTTTGTTTCTGACTTCAATTTAATCTTGATTTAATTAATTTCATTCTTTATTTGTTATTACTGTTTTTATTATTATTTAAACTTAGTTATTTATTTGCTCTTTATTTAGTTTTAATATTATTTGTATTTGATTTTTCAATTTATCGTTTTTTCTTTAAATTTTTTAAATTTAATATTATTTATATTATTTCATCTATTTGTCCATTATTTTTACTTTTGAAATATTTTAATTTAATATTATATGTATATCTATTTATATACTTATTATTCCGTTTTTTTGTTTAATCAAATATTATTTATATTTAGTTCACCTACTTTTTATATACTTAATTGTTTATTTGTTTATTTATTTATTTATTTGCTTTAACTTTCTAACATCTAAATTGAGCTTGTTTATTTATTTATTATTCTCTATATTCTAAGTTAATATTTGTAGGGCCCAAAATTTACCCGGGCCCATTATAAACCATACAAAAACAAAAATAATAAAATTAATGATAAACAATCCGTTATAGTAGGCCCATTTGGCACAAAGGCTAAACCTATTAAATAGCCCAAAACTAAAATATACAATTGGCCCAAATTTAAACCTTGGCCCGATTGGCCCAATAGCATTCACATTTTTAGAAAACCCTAGCGGTTTCTAGAAGCAGTTGGCGTCGCAGCAGCCTCTAGCCCCCCACGCACTTGTCACGTCCGCTTGTACAGCTTCCGTATGTGCCACGTCCACGCCTCCGTACGCGGCCTTGTACCTGCGAAAACAATGACAAAAGACAGCACAGCAAATCAAAAGAGAGGATTGTATTTTTCTTATTTTTATTTTTTGAATTCGGTTATAAAAACCGAAGCAAACATTTTGTAAAACTTCTAGAGGATTTTCGAATACAAATATAGAAAAGTAGAGGTATTTTTCACCCTGGTTTCGCATATCACGTATACATATAGAAATAGTGTAACACCCCTTCTCCGTGTTCAAATCAGAACAGGATTTGAGGCATTACATAGAAAATCTTACACGACATCTAAAATAGGGCTATAAAATTTCATTTTATCACAATACTCAAACATACTTGGCTTCGAAGGCCCTAAAATACTTTCGAAGATTATCGGAGTATTATCGGGAACTTGCACGAGTTCAGGAAACTTTTTTAATAAATCAGGGGCCACACGCCCGTGTAGGTCTTGGGACACGCCCGTGTGCCTCTAAAGTATGCCCGTGCCTAGTGCCCGTGGTCGACACTGACTATTATCACACGGCCATGGCACGCCCGTGACCCTAGCCCGTGTGTAAAACCATAGCATACTGACTTAACCACACGACCTATACACACGCCCATGTATCCTGGCCGTGGGGATTTTATAGTTTCATGAGTAAGGTGCAGACTTCACACGGCCTGGGTACACGCCCATGTGTTGGCCGTGGCCTTCACACGGTTTTGACCCACGCCCTTGTGTCACGCTAAGTGGGTAATTAGTAGGCTATATACCAAGCCATTGCCTCCCTAAAATGCACACTGTCATACTTCCATACAAAATAATGCAATTCTTATCTCATAAGCAAGTCTAAGAACTCAATTCTTACATACAAGATAATAAAAGGGACACAAACTTCATGAATTTCATCTTCATTGAATGAAAGAGTCTGCCAAGTATTTGCCTAACTCATACGACCATTCATAAATGACTTACATAGCCAACACTTTAACTAACAATTACAACTTGACAAAATACCCAAGTCATATACATGCCATACTCAAAACAAGTTTAAAATTGTTATACCAAAGTGCTGCCGATAGTGTGATTTTCGAACTCTGCGTCACGATCCTCGAGTTATCTTGGCAATACTACAAGAAAGATGGACAATGAAAAAGGGACTAAGCATAAAGCTTAAAAAGTTGCATGGAAATAAATGGAAATCATAATACTCATAAAAAAATAATCCATCCATGGTATTAGCTGACCATACACAAGTCAAGACTTCTTGACATTACTTACTTATGATTGCCCTTATCTAGCACATACCGTGCCACATATCGAGCCAATTCTTCATAACTCATTCTTTATTACCTATATTCATTCATTCACATGACTTAAATATCATTCACATCTCTACTTTTAAATTCCTCTACTTAACCAGCCATTCACAAAGGAAAATCAAGGACGTGTGTTTATAGTCACTACTATAAGTATGAAACCAATGTTGCATCCACGAGGTGGCCTTACCTGGAGTCTCGTCTAGGTACCAATGCCATATCTCGGATATGGTCTTATATGGGATTACCCCTAGGTGCTAATGCCATATCCCGGATATGGTCTTACACTAGCTCCCGTCTCAATGTCGATGCCATGTTCCAAATATGGTCTTACATTGGCTCTCATAAGGTGGCCGATGTCATTTCCTAATTATGGTCTTACACTAGCTCTTAATAGGTGGCCGATGTTATGTCCCAGACATGGTCTTACATTAGCTCTCAATAGGTGGCTGACGCCATGTCCCAGACATGGTCTTACTTTAGCACACGTATCAACACCGATGCCATGTTCCAAACATAATCTTATAATGGCTCTCATAATGTGTGATAGCATTTTCATATCCAACATAATTTCTAAATTTTATAGGCCATCATGCATCAATATGATACTAAGCATTCTCAATTATGTTCATATAACATTGCATTAATTCACATACAACTTACCTTGTTTTCAAAATGAGCTAGTTCCTCGGTTCAGTCTAATACTTTATTCTTTCCCCGATCGAGGCAGAATCTCGACTCCTCTTGCTCTATAATAGCAAATTAGCTCATTTAATCACTACATTAATATAAGCATTTCAATAATCATGCTTAAGCAAAATTACAAATTTGCCCTTAGACTTTGGCAAAATGACCATTTTGCCTCTAGGCTTGGAAATAATTTCTAATCACATTTCTACCATCAACAAGCCTAGGTGAACATTTAATACTCCTATAACCATCATCAAAATTCAATATCTCACATACTTACTACCAATTTTGAACCCTTTTTATCAAGGTTTCATTTGGTGTTTTTCATGCTAACACCCTTTTCAAAAGTTGTTCATCTAACAATTAAGACTCAAGTTCTTCCATATAAATGCAGCAATTAACTAAGATAGCTCTCATGGTAGAACTCTAAACCTTTCACAACATTGCACAATAGTCCTCTTATTTGAAAGCTTAAGCTTTAGGGGTCTCAAAAGTACAATTATTTTCAAAAAAAGTTCACTAGAACACTTACTTGAATGGATGAAAGCTTGCTGAAATTTTTGAAGTTTTCTACCCTTGTTGCTTCAAATTTTGGTGGAGAGATGAACAAAGAAGATTATATTTTCTCTTTCTTTATTCTAATATTAAACTAGTCAAATTTTGTTACCAACTCTTACTAACTTTGACTAAATTTGTCCATCCTTGACCCCCGTTAAGACTATGACCGGCCAAGCACAAGAAAAAGGGTAAATTTCCTTTTAAAAGCCTCAATTAAGAGTTTATGGCTATTTGGCACCTTTAGAAATAAAAATGAAACTTTTGCACTTAATGCAATTTAGTCCTATTTCACGATTGAACATGAAATCGCTAAAATTAAAGCACCAAAATTTTCAAGTGCATATGTTATCATGTTCTAAATCATAATATAACATGAAAATAAATTTTCCCAATTCTCAGATTAGCGATTCTGAGATCACTATTCCAACTAGCCCCTAAATTGGGCTGTTACAATTCTCCCTCCTAAAGGATTTTCGTCCTCGAAAATCTTACCAGTGAAAAGGTTGGGGTATTGGTTTCTCATCAATTCTTCAATTTCCCACGTAGCCTCTTCTATACTATGCCTTTTCCATAGGACTTTCACTAGGGCTATGCTCTTATTCCTCAACTGCTTAACTTCACGAGCCAAAATTCTAACTGGTTCTTCACCAAATGTCAAATCCGGTTGTATTTCTACCTCTGTTGGCTCTATGACATGCGAAGGGTCTGAACGGTATCGACGTAACATAGACACATGAAAGACGTCATGAATCTTTTCCAGCTCAGGTGGCAAGGCTAACCGATATGCTATCGGTCCTATCCTTTTGGTAACTTCATAAGGTCCGATAAAGTGCAGACTCAATTTGCCCTTCCGGCTAAATCTGAAGATCTTCCTCCAAGGTGATACTTTTAAGAAGACTTTATCACCGACTTTGTATTCTATCTCTTTCCTCTTTAAATTCGAATAGGATTTCTGTCTATCTGAGGCGACTTTTAGGCAGTTACGTATCACTTTTACTTTCTCTTCGGTTTCTTTCACCAAGTCAACCCCGAGTATCTGTTTCTCTCTAAGTTCTGACCAATACAAAGGCATTCGATACTTACACCCATATAATGTCTCGTAGGGCGCCATCTTTAAACTTGACTGAAAGTTGTTGTTGTAGGCGAATTCCACCAACGGTAAGTATTTCTCCAAGTTACCATGGAATTCCAAAACACAACACCGAAGCATGTCTTCAAGTATCTGAATTATTCTCTCTGACTGCTCGTCCGTTCATGAATGAAAAGCCGTACTGAAACTCAGTTTCGTGCCCAAAGCTTCTTGTAGCTTTTTTCAAAATCGTGACGTAAATCTCAGATCTCTATCTGAAATGATTGACAACGGTACACCATGAAGTCTTACTATCTCAGACATGTACAAGTCTACCAATTTATCGAGTGAGTAATCGACTCGCACTGGTATAAAGTGGGCTGACTTAGTGAGTCTTTCAACCACTACCCATATTGCATCTTTCCTCTTGGGGGTCAACGGTAAGCCCGTCACGAAGTCCATAGTAATACAGTCCCACTACCACTCCGGAACCATAATGGGCTAAAGTAAACCCGAAGGTACTTGATGTTCAGCCTTCACTTGCTGATAGATCAGACATTTTGATACAAATTCAGAAATATCCTTCTTCATACCCAACCACCATCTCTTCAAATCATGGTACATCTTTGTGCTGTCTGGGAGTACATTCAAACATCTGTTATGTGCTTCATGCAAAATTTTGCGAATGAGTTCATCATTCCTAGGTACACAAACTCGATCTCGAAATGTTAGGCATCCATCATGATTTATTCGAAAGTCCGTCTCAATGCTCGACTCACATAAAACTTTCTTGACTTGCAAACTGTCATCATCTTTTTGAGCTTTACAAATCTCTTGGAGAAACAATGGTTTAGCTCTCAACTCGGCTAAAATGGAACCATCATTTAACAAGGTCATCTGAGAGTTCATGGCTTTTAGTGAAAACAATGATTTCCTGCTCAAAGCGTCAGCGACTACATTTGCCTTTCCCGGATGGTAGTCAATTATCAACTCATAATCTTTAATCAGCTCTAGCCACCTTCATTGTCTCAAATTTAATTCTTTTTGAGTCATCAAATATTTTAGGCTTTTGTGGTCAGTGAAAATTCGACACTTTTCACCATATAAATGATGTCTCTAAATTTTCAACGCAAACACAATGGCGGTCAATTCTAAATCATGAGTCAGATAGTTTTTCTCGTGTCGCTTCAACTGCCTAGAGGCGTATGCAATCACTCTACCCTCTTGCATAAGTACACAACCCAACCCATTCAATGACGCATCACTGTAAACCACAAATTCTCTTTTCGGTTCCGGTTGCACCAAAATAGGAGCCTCAGTCAACAGTGTCTTCAGTTTCTCAAAACTCTGTTGACATTTCTCAGTCCAAATAAACTTTACATCTTTCTACAGAAGTCTCGTCATCGGTGTAGTTATCATGGAAAACCCCTTGACAAAACACCTATAATAGCCTACTAGGCCTAGAAAACTCCTCACTTCAGTTACGCTCCTCAGTGGTTTCCATTCAACAAATGTCGAAATTTTACTCGGGTCAACTCTAATCCCATCTCCCGAGACAATATGCCCCAAAAATCCCACTTCCTTGAGCCAAAATTCACTCTTACTGATTTTGGCATATAATTGTTTCTCTCTCAAAACTTGTAGAACCATCTTCAAGTGCTCAGTATGATAGTTTTCATCTTAAGAGTAGATCAGTATGTCATCGATAAAGACCACTGCAAATCTATCTAAGTACGGTCGAAAAATACGGTTCATCAAATCTATAAAAATCACGGGGGCATTTGTTAGACCAAAAGGCATGACCAAAAATTTGTAGTGGCCGTACCTAGTTCTAAACGCAGGTTTCGGCATATCTGAGTCCTTGACTCTCAACTAATAGTACCCTGACCTCAGATTTATTTTGGAAAATCCTATAGCTCCCTTTAATTGATCAAACAGATCGTCGATCCTCGACAACGGGTACTTATTCTTCACTGTCACCTTGTTGAGTTGCCGATAGTCTATACATAGTCTCATAGAACCATCTTTCTTTTTCACGAATAAGACGGGAGCACCCCAGGGAGAAAAACTCAGCCTCGTAAAACCCTTATCCGTTAACTTTTACAACTGTGCTTTTAGCTCGGTTGGAACCATTCTATACGGAGCAATAAAAATAGGGGCAGTACCCGAAACTAGTTCAATCCTAAATTCAATCTCTCTCTCCGGAGAAGCCCTAGCAACTCTTCCAGGAAAACATCTAAATATTCACATACTATGGGTACTGACTCAATTTTCAATTCGATCTCTTTAGTGTTCAACACAAAGGTAAGATAAGCCTTATACCCCTTCCTTAGGTACCTCTGAGCTGACATGGTTGATATCACTATTGGTGAACTATCTGGTTTATTTGATTCAACACAAATAAGATTACCATTTTCATCTCTCAACTTGATATGCTTCTCCCTGTAATTCACAATTACATTATGCGTAACTAACCAATCCATCTCGAGGATGACATCAAACTCGTCAAACGGTAATAACATAAGATCGACCGAAAAATGACCCCTAATCATCAAATGACACTCTTTGCAAAATCTATCAACCAGCACACACTTGTCTAGGGGATTTGACACTCTTATAATAAATTCGGTAGACTCTATGGGCAGGTTCATGTTAGAGACTAATTTCATGCCTATATATGAGTGGGTAGATCCCGGATCAATTAAAGCTATAACGCGAGTATTATGAAGAGAAAAGATACTCATGATTACGTTGACAGAAGATGCATCTTCACGAGCACGAATGGCATATGTTCTCGCCGGTGCTCTACCCTCAACTCTAGCAGATTGCTCTTTAGGTGGATTCTTACTTCCCATCTCAATCCTCGGGTTTCTCAAAGGTCTTCCATTAGTGGTACTTTTCGATCTTACATTCTGAGGCCTTCCATTCTCGACTACCTCAGGATAGTTTCTAATAAAATGGTCCAATGACCCACATCTGAAGCAAGATTTTTCATTAGCTCTACACTCACCAAAATGGTATCTGCCACACTGGGGGCATCCAGGTCTATTTGATCGGACATTGCCTACACTAGCAACTGATGTAGTTTGCCCTTTCGATCCCGAGAATCACTTGTCTTTATTTCAGGTTGGTGAAATCCCTTGATTTCTTATATGAGGATTGGTGAGACTTGTTCAGCTGTCTCTTTCTCGAGTCACGTGATTCGTACTCAACTCTTCTCTTGTCTTTAGCCAAATCTTCAGCTTTATAGGCCCTATCTACCAACACTACAAACTCCTTTAATTCGAAAAATCCCACGTATAAGCGAATATCTTCATTCAATCCGTCCTCGAATCTCTTACACATGAGGGCCTCGGTAGACACGCACTCTCTTGCATACTTGCTAAGCCTTACGAACTCTCGTTCGTAATCGGTCAACGACATACTGAATTGCTTGATTCGAGAACTCCTTTCTTTTGTGGTCGATGAACCTCGGTCGATATATTTCTTCTGGTATTCCTCTTGGAAGAATTCCCAATTAACTCTCTCCCTTGGCACCACCGAAACCAAGGTGTTCCACCATTGGTAGGCTGAATCTCTCAGGAGAGACACCACACACTTTAAACACTCCTCAAGCGTGCAGGATAATTCATTGAATACCCGGATGGTATTCTCGAGCTAGAATTCCACTTTTTCTGGGTCAACATCCTTATTTGCCCGAAATTTCTCGGCTCTCTATTTTCGAGATCTTATCCACTGGAGGCCTTTCTCTTCTCACCACCTCAGCCACTTGAGGGGCTACTGGAGCAGGTTGAGGAATAGGTGGGGGCGGAGGGGGCTGAGTGTTGGGATTTTCTCGGGTATACTCAGTATACCAGTTGCTCATTATGTGGAGAAAGGCTTCTCGAGCCTCTTCCCCCTGACCTAAGGTCTCGGGTTTACTATTAGCCGGTGTAGTCCCTTGAGCGGGAGCTGGCGCATTACTCTCAAAGATCGTCTTACAGAGCTCGATTCGGATCGAAATCCATCTACTACATAAAACAAAAATTTTATACATCAGGAGCCATCATACTATCATTACTCAGACACTCTTACATATGGCATATATAGCTAGACTCGTGCTTATGCTACGTTAGTCCTAGAATCGACTAAATCGTAGCTCTGATACCAATAAATGTAACACCCCTTGACCGTGTTCAAGCCGAAACAAGATTTGAAGTGTTACACAGCAAATCTTACACGACATCTAAAATAGGGCTATAAAATTTCATTTAATCACAAAACTCAAACATACTTGGCTTTGAAGGCCCTAAAATACTTCCGAAGATTATCGGAGTATTATCCGAAACTTTCACGAGTTCAAGAAACTTTTTTAATAAATCAGAGGCCACACGCCCGTGTAGGTCTTGGGACACGCCCGTGTGCCTCTATGGTATGCCCGTGCCTAATGTCCGTGGTCGACACTGACTATTATCATACGGCCATGGCACGTCTGTGGCCCTAGCCCGTGTGTAAAACCATAGCATACTGACTTAACCACACGGCCTATACACACACCCGTGTATCCTGGCCGTGGGGATTTTATAGTTTCATGAGCAATATGCAAACTTCACACAGCCTGGGTACACGCCCATGTGTTGGCCATGGCCTTTACACGATTTTGACCCACGCCAGTGTATCACGCTAAGTGGGTAATTAGCAGACTATATACCAAGCCATTACCTCCCTAAAATGCACACTCTCATACTTCCATACAAAATAATACTCATAAGCAAGTCTAAGAACTCAATTCCAACATACAAGATAATAAAAGGGGCATAAACTTCATGAATTTCATCTTCATTGAATGAAAGAGTCTACCAAGTATTTGCCTAACTCATAAGACCATTCACAAATGACTTACATAGCCAACACTTTAACTAACAATTACAACTTGACAAAATACCCAAGTCCTATACATGCCATACTCAAAACAAGTCTAAAATTGTTATACCAAAGTGTTGTCGATAGTGTGATTGTCGAACTCCTGCGTCACGATCCTCGAGTTATCTTGGCAATACTACAAGAAAGATGGACAATGAAAAAGGGAGTAAGCATAAAGCTTAGTAAGTTGCATGGAAATAAATGGAAATCATAATACTCATAAAAAAAACCATCCACGGTATTAGCTGACCATACACAAGTCAAGACTTCTTGACATTACTTACTTACGATTGCCCTTATCTAGCACATACTGTGCCACATATCGAGACAATTCTTCATAACTCATTCTTTATTACCTGTATTCATTCATTCACATGACTTAAATATCATTCACATCTCTACTTTTAAATTCCTTTACTTAACCCGCCATTCACAAAGAAAAATCAATGACTTGCATTTATAGTCACTACTATAAGTATGAAACCAATACCGCATCCATGAGGTGGTTTTACCTGGAATCTCGTCTAGGTACCAATGCCATATCCCGGATATGGTTTTATATGGGATTACCCCTGGTGCTAATGCCATATCCCGGATATGGTCTTACACTAGCTCCCGTCTCAATGCCGATGCCATGTTCTAAACATGGTCTTACACTGGCTCTCAAAAGGTGGCCGATGCCATGTCCCAGACATGGTCTTACACTAGCTCTCAATAGATGGCCGATGCCATGTCCTAGACATTGTCTTACACTAGCACACGTATCAACGCCAATGCCATGTTCCAAACATGGTCTTACACTGGCTCTCATAATGTGTGATAGCATTTTCATATCCAACATAATTTCTAAATTTTATAGGGTATCATGCATCAATATGATACTAAGCATTCTCAATTATGTTCGTATAACATTGCATTAATTCACATACAACTTACCTTGTTTTCAAAATGAGCTAGTTCTTCGGTTCAGTCCAAGACTTTATTCTTTCCCCGATCGAGGTGGACTTTCGACTCCTCTTGCTCTATAATAGCAAATTAGCTCATTTAATCACTACATTAATATAAGCATTTCAATAATCATGCTCGAAAATAATTTCTAACCACATTTTTACCATTAACAAGCCTAGGTAAACATTTAATACTCTTATAACCATCATTAAAATTCAATATCTCACATACTTACTACCAATTTTAAACCATTTTCATCAAGGTTTCATTTGGTGTTTTTCATGCTAACACCGTTTTCAAAAGTTGTTCATCTAACAATTAAGACTCAAGTTCTTCCATATAAATGTAGCAATTAACTAAGATAGCTCTCATGGTAGAACTCTAAATCTTTCACAACATTGCACAATAGTCCCCTCATTTGAAAGCTTAAGCTTTAGGGGTCTCAAAAGTACAATTATTTTCAAGAAAAGTTCACCAGAACACTTACTTGAATGGATGAGAGCTTGCTGAAATTTTTGAACAAAGAATATGAACAAATAAGATGATATTTTCTCTTTCTTTATTCTAATATTAAACTAGTCAAATTTTGTTACCAACTCTTACTAACTTTGACTAAATTTGTCCATCCTTGTCCCCCTTTAAGACTATGACCGGCCATGCACAAGACAAAGGCTAAATTGCCTTTTAAAAGCCTCAATTTAAGAGTTTATGGCTATGTGGCACCTTTAGAAATAAAAATGGAACTTTTTCACTTAATGCGATTTAGTCCTATTTCACGATTGAACATGAAATCTCTAAAATTAAAGCACCAAAAATTTCATGTGCATATGCTATCATGTTCTAACTCATAATATAACATGAAAATAAATTTTCTCAATTCTTGGATTAGCGATTCCGAGATCACTATTTCGACTAGCCCCTAAATCGGGCTGTTACAAATAGAAATAGTATTAAAGGTTTTACCTTTTTGCGACCATCGGAGCTGAAAACCAAAGCGTTTTTATTTCTTTCTTTTGATTTTTGGAAGGGTCTTGAGTGTTTGGAGGTCAGATCTGGGTTAGGGGGAGTGAATCGATTGAAATTGGACTCTTTTGGTCTCCTCCGACCACCGTGGATTTGCCGCGGCCTTAGACCGGCAATCGACGGCCGCCACTACGGTGGCTGACACGACTGAATCGGGAGCAGAGAGAAAAATCCTTCTCCCCTTTGGTTTTTTTAAAAATCAAACATCAAATGACTTTTTCAAAAACATATTTTGCCTTTTATAGGCGTGAGATACGACGTTGTTTAAGGCCAATGGCAATAGCTTCAAAACGGCGTCGTTTTGAGATGGATCGGGTTGACCCAACTTGAACTCTAAGGATCCACGTGTTTTGCCTGAAAGTGGGTTATTTATGAGCGTGGCCCCTCCGCTTTTGCAGCACATTACGATTGGGTCCTGGTTTGCCTTTTATATTATTTTTATTTTTCTAATCTGGCCGCAAAGTTTTGTTTTATTACATTTTGATCCTCCTTGAACGCCGCGTTTTAAGAACTTGGGTATTTTCACTTTTGATCCCCATTCGTTGACGCGCGTTATATTTTAGTCCTCAATGTTGTTTTAATAGTTTTATTTGTTTGTAAATTATCCTTTGATTTATTGTTTTGATTTCAATAGAGCCCTTTTCTATTTAATTTCAGTTTTTTTTAAAAAAACTATTTTATATATTATTCATTTTAAATTTTTATATGGAATTCATTATTCATATATATTATTCATCATTTTAAATTATTTTATATTATACGTAATCTTTTTCAATTGTTTTAATAAACATCCTATTGAATTATTTTATACACATCATTGGTTTTATGTTGTATCAATTGTTTTTGCTTTTTTTTTAACCGTTTTATTTATGTAATTTTTTAAAAATCTCTTTTATGTATATTCTTTGTTTTAAAGTTTTATATGAGGCTTATTTTAAACACCATTATATATTATTATTTATATATATATATATACACACATTATTTATATTAAGCTATTTTATTTTATGTATATTATTTATCTTAGATTTATATATTTCGTTTTAAATTATTTTGTATATCATTTACTTTAAATTTCCTCTTACATAATATTTATTTTAAAGCTCATTTATATGTTATTATGTTTGTTTTAGTTGTTTATATATTTCAAATTTTCTCATGCATTGCCTCTCTAAAATTTTTGTACATATGACTTATTTTTGAATTGGTTTATGTATTATTGGTTTCAAATTTCCTTTTTTATTCATTTTAAATTCATTCATCATCGTTTAAAGGTTTGTGGCGTTTTACTTGTGTTAATTTGCTTTATATTTCTTTTAAATTTATTTTTTTAAATTCATAAGTTTTTATTATTAATGTTAGTATTTGTATAGTGTATGACGTGTTGTCATTGTATGTACCTGAATTATTCCTTTGTATTTTCATATTATTTTTGTTCATTCGTGTAGTATTATTGCCATATTATTATTCCATACCGATATTATATTTTTTTTCATTATCGAATAGTGATTCAATAAATACATTTTGAGTTGATTTTAAATCGCTTGTTTAAAAGTTTTTAAAACAATGCAAAATTTGATGTTTGGAAGTTCGAGGAATTGCGCCCTAACGTGCTGGGTGTCAATTTTCCGTTCGACCAAATAACCAAATATCCTTTTAATCGCATATTTTGAAAATCAAAGATGATCTCCGTGTCGAGGTATAAACGTGTCATATCCTAACGTGCTAGATGTGATGTTTTTTATTCTTTTGGAACGAGTGAATTTTGAGATCCAATTCAAAATTAATTAAAATTCTTTAAAAAGTATCACACCTTAAACATTTTCAAGTTTTCAACACAAGGACACTAGCTAATCAATTTGGTACCAATTTTGAGCGTTGCGAGGGTGCTAATCCTTCCTCGTATGTAACTGACTCCCGAACTTGCTTTCTTATATTTCGTAGACCAAAAATTATTATTTTAATAAATCCAAATGTTTTATTAAAATAATCCATCTTAATGTGATCCGATCACACGTTGAATAAAAGATCGGTGGCGACTCCATTTTTTTTAAAAGTCGATCCCCGTTTTTTTTCAAAACATTAAAAATAGTTTCGACAATATTAATCGCGTTATTATTATTATTATTATTATTATTATTATTATTATTATTATTATTATTATTATTATTATTATTATTATTATTATTATTATTTGTATTTAAGCTTAGTATTACTTAAATCTGTTGTATTTAACATAATTATTTATTCTTTATTCCATTTTAAAAATGTTTAAATTTTATGTTACTCATTATTTATTCCATTTATCCATTTATTATTCTTTCATTTTCAAAATATTGGATACTCATTTCCTTATTTTTGTATTATCTTATTTGTTTTATTACTAAAATTGAATTAAGAATTCTATTGTTATAAGAATAACAATTATTGTTTTAGTATTTTCCATTATAGCCATTTTGTATCGTCATTATATCATTTAGTCTAGATATAATCAGTTTTACACTATATCCCAAATAAAATAAGTATACATCATTTTGAATGTTACTCTTGTATTCACTCAAACCTTTTAAATAGGCAATATTTTGTATTTTGAAATTCGAGAAGTCGTACCCTAACTTACGGGGTTTTGATTCTCTCGTTGAATCCAAAATAACCGAACATCCTTTTGAAATTCGATTAAATAATAAAATAAAGGGTCGACTTATTTTCGAAAAGTTAAAATGCTGTGTCCTAACTTACGGGATACGACTTCTTTTTCTACCTCGAGATAAAGGGCCTTTAACATGCATTTTGATTCATTCAAATGACTTTCACGTAAAAATAACCTAGTATATAAAGAGGGATCGTATTTTAAGTTTTTTTTCGAGCTTTCGGCTTTCAACACTAAGATATCAATTAATCAATTAAGTACCAATTTTGGGCGTTACGAGTGTGCTAACCCTTCCTCGTGCGTAACCGACTCCCAAACTTATTTTCTGAATTTCGTAGACCAAAATCGATGTTTTAATAAATTAAATCGTTTATTAAAAATAACCGTTTTACAAGGTGACCCGATCACACCTTATCAAAAAGGATTGGTGACGACTTACGTTTTTTCGTTTTATTTTCACAACCAATTAAATTGACGCCTTTTACAAAAAATGGTTTCGACATCTTTCTTTTAAATATCATTTTACACTGTTTTTCTTTAGAATCAAGACCTAATCCAAATGTAGTTACATATATATTAACGTAGGCTTACTTGGGAACAAGAGCAAATCATTACGGGGCTGGAACAAGGGCAGATAATACCTCTACCCTCCTAAAAGGTAAATTTGTTACAGTGACCCTTCAAAATTAATGAAATCACGTGTTAATATATTGATACAATTGTAGGTTACCTCTCCAAAATTTTATTATTTATTTTAACCCTAAAAGCCAACACACACCACAATAAATAATCTTTTATGATTCGAACCTATACAATTTAAAACGGTAAACATCAATCAATAAACCATAATTCGATTCTGAAAGGTTATTTTAAATGTAAATGATTATAAAAAGTTACTTTAATAAAACGACAAACTCTAGGGCTTTTATAAAAATTTTCTTATTTATCCATGATGAATGTCTATTTTCTCAAAGTGGATGACTCATTGAGAGTTGAGAAATTACTCTTTTATTTATTTATTGCCACTTAATGTATGGCGTCAACGGCCCCCCAAGCAAGTCTACGATGGTTGCATCGCACGAACATTCTCTTCATATATATCTTTTGTTTAATTGTACACATTTCGACATAATTATTGAACTTAATTCACGAGTTATGAATTATGTAATTAAAGAAAAAATGTTCTGATTTATAAAGTGTTGCCTTTATTACAATTCATACAAGATCATGATGCATTATATGATTAAAGGCGGTAAAAATATTATGAAGATTTTTATATTATGAGTTAATTACATTTTGTCCTTATTTATCAAAAAGAAGAAGAGTAAATTAGTTTTGTACATTATATTAAACAACAACCTGATTGTTTCTTTTAAAATTTCATCCATTCTTAGTATTAAAAATTAATGTGACGATAGAATAATCATTTAGCTCATTCGACATACAAAGATTAGTTTTAATAGTAGAAACGAATGAAAATTTTAATAGAAAAATCAATTTACTCTTTGATCAAATATATAGAGATTAATTTATTTATTTTTTAGTAGAGGAAACAATATGCAATTCGATTATTAATACAAAATTCTAATTATTAACTAAAATTTTCACTATTTTTATTCCAAAACATCATAGGATAATGCTTTTTTTTCACACCTTAAAGAAACAGCCCATCACTAAAAAAAAAAAAACCCAAACTTTAAACTTAATTTAAAAGTTAAAACGCATTTGACATAATCTCTAATTGACCTTTTTGCAATCGAGCCTTATTTTTCCATTGGTACCAGTCAAAGGGTTTAAGTTCCCCATCTTTATCATGGCCTTTGCAAAGCTACTAAAGAACTGGCTTTGACTGCTTGCAAATCTGTTAACAATGTCCACTGTTTCAGCCCCCTTAGTGGAAAACAATTCTTGGTCTGTTTGAAGCAATCCCCTTTGGTTTTGTAGGTTCGAAAAGTACTTGTTGTCGAACGTAAGCGAACTTTGTTCATCGAGATCGATCAAACTTCTAGTGTCTCCGCCTTTAGGACATCGTTGTTTGAGTGTGTTTGCATATGTCGCGTTGAGGGTAGGATCGGTTTTCCCCGTTATGTTATTGAAGTTGTAGAGTCGATCCATGAATGCCGCACATCGAGCCCTTCCGAATGTGTGAACACCTAAGAACCAACCATCATGAAAATAAAAATTAAATGTTTGTTTATCGAGTGATTTGAACTCTTTAATCTTTATAATCTGTACAAAAGAGAATAATCGTACCGGACAAAGCGACTAGATCAGTAGAATCAAGTCCCACGCTCTTGAACAAGGTTGCAATATTAGCAAGGCTCTCGTGGCCGGTCGGGATACTTCCGGTCCCTTCCCGGTGCGCAGTAAGACTATCCCTTCTCCCTAACAGAACTTGCCATGTCGGACCTCCACCCTATATACAAAACATACTCTTTAAACAACATTGTCTTACTACTAACCAAATCAAGTAAAAATACTATGGAGGCCTTTATTAAAAAAAAATAGCAAATTAATCTTTGTCTGATAGATCAAATAACAAATTAAATAACAAACCAAAACTTCTGTTAAAAATTTTATTTATTTTCACTATTATAAACCGGTCTATATACATTAACATGAAATATATGTAACAATTTGATTATTCCGCTAACTAAACTGATTTTTAACCATAAAAATGGAAAACATACCAAGGAAACAGAAATTTGAGCAGCAAGTGCCAAAACATCGGCACATGAGACGACACGAGGGCAAGCTTTCTCCAACGCCGTTTTGATATCGTCGATAACTTCATATCCCTCCGTCGAAAGGTTTGGGGTCGCCGTTTTCTCACTGTCCGTACCGTTCAACAGTAACGAAGCATCACAACCCTGCATGTATATCACCATTAGTGCATGCATGTACATATATATACATACATATAATGGAACAAATATTATGTTCTTACATGAACAAAACAATCATGAAAATGAAGGCGAACGATCTTAGGGAATATCCAAATATCATTTCCTTGAGCTTGTTGCAGCACATTACTAACAACGGTGGACACATTAGGGCAGGTTTTGGCATAAAAGGTGGCACTGAGTTGAGCATTTGATGCACCTAGCATTATTGTAAGCAGAAAAAGAAGGGTTGTAATCATATGAAACGAAGCCATTTTTTTTGAAGATGCAAAATGAATGAGATGCTTTAGGAGACGCCATTGAAGGTCCTTCATATAGAGGGTAGAGAGGCTTATAGCTGGGGGGTTTAGCAAGTTGCTGATTTTGAGTATATCTGCCATAGGGTGATTGACTTGCAGTGTGAATCATGATTAGTTTTAGTAATATTCTGTGATAATCAATAATGCAGACGCGTGTCTGCCATCTTTTTTCTTTTTATTTAATTTTTGCCTTTCAAAGCCTAAAACCTGTGGTTCACGCATTTCTTTTGTAATAGTCTAATTTTACCCGGTTCAATGTCAAAATACAAGACCAAACCAAAAATTTTTATGCTTCAATACAAACAATCTATTTTAAAAACTTAAAATACCTAAATTATCAGCCCAAACTCAAATGGTCCAAACAGACTCAAACCTAAACTTAATTATAAATCCAAATCAATCCTAACTCATGGCCCAACAACTTAAACTTTTTTGCAGAAATCCTAGCCCCTCTTCAGCGCCGCTCATCACGTGGTGTCAGCACCTTCCCCGCTACAACGCTGCCACAGACCTATAAAATAGAGAAAAAGCAACAAAAGGCAAAAGAAACAGTAACAGAAAACAAAGAAAACGATAATATTTGTATTTTTCTTTTCTTTCAGCTATAAAAGCCTAGTGAACAAACCAATGTAGGGGAGGATTTTTTTGAAATACAAGAAAAAAAAAAATACAAAAAGAGGAGTTTGATTCAAGTGTAAAAAGGTTATCCTTTTTTTCTTTTTTCTTTGTTTTTCTTCTTCGAAACTTCATATATATATATATATATATATATATATATAAGCAAAATATAAAAAACAAAAACAAAAATTTACCTTTCGGACTTCCGGCCGTCATGCGCGGTGGTTGCCTGCGGTGAAGGCGCGGCGAAGCCACGGCGGCCCCTTCGACCGGAATCTGGATTTCGTCCAGAGAGAATTCAGAAACCCCCCTTTTTTTAAAATCAAACTGCAGAAAATAAATTTTTTTAAAAAAATATGCCTTTTATAAACAAGCAAAACGGCGTCGTTTTAGGCCTTCAGTCCGTGTTCCAAAACGACGCCGTATGGCCATGACCCGCGTGCAGCCCAACCCGCTCCTGGGGATCCGCGCTTTTTGATTAAAGGGTTATTTACCCTTTCACCCTTCACCTTTTTTAATGTTTCTATTTTAGTCCTTTTCTGTTTTTTAATTTGGCCACGCATATTTTTATTCTGTCTCAATTTGGTCCTTGAGTATGTTTAAGGCTTAGTTTGGATGGGCGGTGTGTTTACCTCCGGTGAGATTAAAAATAACGGTGGCGGTGAGATTAGTTACTGTAGCGGTGAGATTAGACACTGTAGCAGTGAGATTAGAAACAATGTGAGTATGTGTCGATTCCAACGCAGCTGTAGCGGTGAGGTGAGAATATAAAATGACTATTAAGGACATCATATTAGAATTGATATATATCAAAAGTTTTTTAAATTATTTTACTTTTATAAAATTATTAAAATATGTGAATTTATAAATTCATTTAATAAAATATTAAAATATATTTTTAATATTTTATTTATTATCCTATAAATAATTATATTTGTATTTGTTTAAATGATAATTATAACATTAAAATACCTCAATTGTTATTCACTTATTATCCTATAAATAAAAAACCTAACAAATAAATGAATTTACATCAATTATTTATAAAAATCAAAAAGAAAATGAAAGGATGTAACAAATAAATTAACCTAATCCTATAACCCATCTTCTTTATTTCTTTCTTTTTATCAGACTCTTTGACTCTTCTTCAACCCATCTTCTTTATTTCTTTCTTTTCATCAGACTCTTTTACTCTTCTTCCATTTTCAAATTTCCTCTTTTACTTCAAAGGACGTTTGGTTTCTTCTTCACTAGCATTTCAAACTGCTCGCACTTTCTTCTTCCTTCTCGCCTAAAATCTCTCGCTTAACTGCTCCATCTGTCGCCGAATGGAATCTGCAATCTCTCCCTCCAGGTAAAACTCCTCTATTTTATAAAGCATTTCTTTTGCTATTAAATCGGCACAAGTATTTTCTTTCCTTGGATAAACCAAATCGATTTCTTGAGACATTAAAAGGAAAGGAAAAAAAAAGGGCCATGGGTAAAATTAGAAAAAAGGGTTGTGTTGAGTGCATGAAGCAAAACCATCGGTGAGCAAGCGGAGGTGCAAGACGGTGGGAATCATCCATTGAGTAACTGGAGGTATTATCCAAACACCCCATCGGTGAGATTGAATTAAAAAGAGGTTTAAACGCATCGAAATGGAGCTAATCGGTCATCCAAAGGAAGTTTAAGGATTAACGCGAAATGGTGCGTTTAGGGATTAGGAATAATTTCATGTTTAATCCCTACTCATTTCGCGCGCATTCTATTTGAGTCCACAACCCCTTGTTTATTTTTATTTATTACGATTCATGCCCTTAATTTTGTTTCTGACTTCAATTTAATCTTGATTTAATTAATTTAATTCTTTATTTGTTATTCTTGTTTTTATTATTATTTGAACTTAGTTATTTATTTGCTCTTTATTTAGTTTTAATATTATTTGTATTTGATTTATCAATTTATCGTTTTTACTTTTAAAAATTTTAAATTTAATATTATTTATATTATTTCATCTATTTGTCCATTATTTTTTACTTTTGAAATATTTTGATTTAATATTATAAGTATATCTATTTATATACTTATTATTCCGCTTTTTATTTAATCAAATATTATTTATATTTAGTTCACCTATTTATTTATATACTTAATTGTTTATTTATTTATTTATTCGCTTTAACTTTCTAACATTTAAATTGAGCTTGTTTATTTATTTATTATTCTCTATATTACGAGTTAATATTAATCGCGTTAATTATTATTATTATTATTATTATTATTATTATTATTATTATTATTATTATTATTATTATTATTATTATTTGTATTTAAGCTTAGTATTACTTAATTCTATTGTATTTAACATATTTATTTATTCTTTAATTTATTTTAAAATGTTTAAATTTTATGTTTCTCATTATTTATTCCATTTATCCATTTATTAGTCTTTCATTTTCAAAATATTGGATACTATCTTCATTTCCTTATTTTTGTATTATCTTATTTGTTTTATTACTAAAATTGAATTAAGAATTCTATTGTTATAAGAATAACAATTATCGTTTCAATATTTTCCCGTATAGTCATTTTGTATCGTCATCATATCATTTAGTCTAGATATAATCGGTTTTACACTATATTCCAAACAAAATAAATATACATCATTTTGAATGTTACTCTTGTATTCACTCAAACCTTTTAAATAAGCAATGTTTTGTATTTTGAAATTCGAAAAGTCGTACCCTAACTTATGGGTTTCGATTTTCTCGTTGAATCCAAAATAACCGAACATCCTTTTGAAATTCAATTAAAAAATAAAAAAAAAGGGTCAGTTTAATTTCGAGAAATTAAAACCCTGTGTCCTAACTTATGGGATACGACTTGTTTTGCTACCTTGAGAAAAAGGGCCTTTAACATGCATTTTGATTCATTCAAATGAATTTCACTTAAAAATAACATAGTATGAAGAGGGATCGTATTTTAAGTTTCTTTTCGAGCTTTCGGCTTTCGACACTAAGACATCAATTAATCAATTAGGTACCAATTTTGGGCGTTACAAGGGTGCTAACCCTTCCTCGTGCGTAATTGACTCCCGAAACAGGACTATTATTTAGAACTCACCAAACCTAAGGGTTAGAAACTTTTGAGAAAGAATAGTCTAAATTGTGGCTATTTCTTCGGGTTTTCTGTCAAAGACACCGGCTGAACAAGAAAGTATGGTAACGCATCAGTGATAGAACATTGATAAACAACGAAGAAGGCATGATAACACATCAGTGATTCAACCTTGATAAACAACGAGCAATGACAACCCAAACATTGAAAAGGTATCATTCTCATGAATTTATACAAATATCATTCATACAAATCCAATTAGGAGTATTTGATTCATTCTGATCATAACATCCTAATCATTTGGCATAAGCATAAGCACATCGATTTTACACATCATGTTCCCTAGAGGACAGTGTAGTAAGATCGGTGAATCCACAAATCTCATCTCCTTGAAGTAGTAGTGGAGCAAATTGAAGTTGTAGATCATATCTCATTGAAGTTGCAGTAGAGTAGATCGAAGATGGCGAATCTTATCTTCTTGAAGTTGTAGTGGAGCAGATTGAAGCCACTAGCCTTATCTCCCTGAAGTTGCAGCGGAGCAGACTGAAGAAAACGAATCTTATTTCCCTGAAGATGCAATGGAACAGATTGAAGCTACAAAAATGGAGAATCTTATCTTCCTGAAGTTGCAGTGAAGTGATTGAAGCCACCAGCCTTATCTCCCGAAGTTGCAGCGGAGCAGACTAAAGATAGCGAATCTTATTTCCCTAAAGATGTAGTGGAACAGATTGAAGCTACAAAAATGGCGAATCTTATCTTTCTGAAGTTGCAGTGGAACATATTGAAGCCACCAGCCTTATCTCCCTGAAGTTGCAGCAGAGCAGACTGAAGACCGCGGATCTTATTTTCCTGGCGTTGCAGTGGAACAGATTGAAGCTACAAATTGGCGAATCTTATCTTCCTGAAGTTGTAGTGGAGTAGATTGAAGCCACTAGCCTTATCTCCCTGAAGTTACAACGGAGCATACTGAAGACAGCAGATCTTATTTCCCTGGCGTTGCAGTAGAATAGATTGAAGCTTCAAATTGGCAGATCTTATCTTCTTGAAGTTGCAGTGGAGCAGATTGAAGCCACCAGCCTTATCTCCTTGAAGTTGCAGTGGAGCAGGTTGAAATTACCAATTCTTATCTCGTTGAAGTTCCAGCGGAGTAGATCGAAGCTACAAATCTCTTCTCCCTGAAATTACATTCGAGCGGATTGATGCACCAATCCCTACACCCCGAAGATAAGGTGGAATGGAAGGAGGCCAATTGAAGAAAAGAAGCATCAAGAAGTCAAGATTCGGCAAGGCCGGGCAAAATTAGTCTTTCTTAAAAGTCGTTGCTCTGTTCTCGTTAAACGACAACGAGCAAAGAGGGGCAGCTGTAATAGTTTAATTTTACCCAGGCCCAGTGCCAAAATACAAGACCAAACCAAAAATTTTTATATTCTAATACAAACAGTAGAAACCTAAAATACCTAAACCATCAGACCAAACCTGAATGGCCCAAACAGGCCCAAACCTAAGCCCAATTATAAACCTAAATCAACCCTATCCCAAGGCCCAACAACCTAAACTTTTTTGAAAAAACCCTAGCCCCTCTTCAGCGCCGCTCCTCACGTGGTGTCAGCACCTTCCCTGCTGCAACGTTGCCACAGACTTGCAAACTAGAGAAAAAGTAGTAGAAGGCAAAAGAAACAGTAACAGAAAGCAAAGAAAACGATATTTTTATTTTTTTTCTTTCGGCTATAAAAGCCTAGTGAACAAACCAATGTAGGGGATTTTTTGAAATACAAGAAAAATGCAGAAAAAATACAAAAGAAGAGTTTGATTCAAGTGTAAAAGGTTATCCTTTTTCTTTGTTTTTCTTCTTCAAACGCATATATGTGTATATATATATATATATATATATATATATATATATATATATATATGTCATCAAAATATTAAAAAAAAAAAATTTACCTTTTGAACTTCCGATCATCGTATGATTGACCCCTTTATTGGAATGAAACCCCATTTTTTTAAAATCAAAGCTATGAAATGAATTTTTTAAAAAATATGCCTTCTATAAACAAGCAAAAGCAAAGGTTGCTTTTAGGCCTTGATCCATGTGCCAAAAACGATTTGTATGGCCATGACCCACGCGTGAGTGACCCGCTTTTGGGGATCCCCGCATTTTTATTAAAGGGTTATTTACCCTTTCAGCCCTTCGCATTTTTGGGCTGTTCTATTTTAGTCCTTTTACTATTTTTTTAATTTGGCCACGATATTTTTAGTCTGTCTCAATTTGGTCCTTGGGTATGTTTAAAGGAATAACGCGAAATAGTGCGTTTAGGGATTTGGGAATAATTTCATGTTTAATCTCCACTCATTTTGTGCGCATTCCATTGGAGTCCACATCCCCTTTTTTATTTTTATTTATTACGATTAATGCCCTTAATTTTGTTTCGACTTCAATTTAATCTTGATTTAATTAATTTCATTCTTTATTTGTTATTCTGTTTTTATTATTATTTAAACTTAGTTATTTATTTGCTCTTTATTTAGTTTTAATATTATTTGTATTTGATTTTTCAATTTATCGTTTTTCTTTAAAAAAATTAAATTTAATATTATTTATATTATTTCATCTATTTGTCCATTATTTTTACTTTTGAAATATTTTAATTTAATATTATATGTATATCTATTTATATACTTATTATTCCGTTTTTTTTTGTTTAATCAAATATTATTTATATTTAGTTCACCTACTTTTTATATACTTAATTGTTTATTTGTTTATTTATTTATTTATTCGCTTTAACTTTCTAACATCTAAATTTGAGCTTGTTTATTTATTTATTATTCTCTATATTCTAAGTTAATATTTGTAGGGCCCAAAATTTACGGGCCCATTATAAACCATACAAAAACAAAAATAATAAAATTAATGATAAACAATCATTATAGTAGGCCCATTTGGCACAAAGGCTAAACCTATTAAATAGCCCAAAACTAAAATATACAATTGGCCCAAATTTAAACCTTGGCCCGATTGGCCTAATAGCATTCACATTTTTAGAAAACCCTAGGGGTTTCTAGAAGCAGTTGGCGTCGCAGCAGCCTCTAGCCCCCCACGCGCTTGCCACGTCCGCTTGTACAGCCTCCGTATGTGCCACGTCCACGCCTCCGTACGCGGCCTTGTACCTGCGAAAATGACGACAAAAGACAGCACAGCAAATCAAAAGAGAGGATTGTATTTTTCTTATTTTTATTTTTTGAATTCGATTATAAAAATCGAAGCAAACATTTTGTAAAGCTTCTAGAGGATTTTCGAATACAAATATAGAAAAGTAGAGGTATTTTTCACCCTGGTTTCGCATATCACGCATACATATAGAAATAGTGTAACACCCCTTCTCCGTGTTCAAACCAGAACAGGATTTGAGGCGTTACATAGAAAATCTTACACGACATCTAAAATAGGGCTATAAAATTTCATTTTATCACAAAACTCAAACATACTTGGCTTCGAAGGCCCTAAAATACTTCCGAAGATTATCGGAGTATTATCGGGAACTTTCACGAGTTCAGGAAATTTTTTTAATAAATCAGGGGCCACACGCCCGTGTAGGTCTTGGGACACGCCCGTGTGCCTCAAAAGTATGCCCGTGCCTAGTGCCCGTGGTCGACACTGACTATTATCACACGGCCATGGCACGCCCGTGACCCTAGCCAGTGTGTAAAACTATAGCATACTGACTTAACCACACGGCCTATACACACGCCCGTGTATCCTGGCCGTGGGGATTTTACAATTTCATGAGTAAGGTGCAGACTTCACACGGCCTGGGTACACGCCCATGGGTTGGCCGTGGCCTTCACACGGTTTTGACCCACGCCCGTGTGTCACGCTAAGTGGGTAATTAGCAGGCTATATACCAAGCCATTGCCTCCCTAAAATGCACACTCTCATACTTCCATACAAAATAATACTCATAAGCAAGTCTAAGAACTCAATTCCAACATACAAGATAATAAAAGGGGCACAAACTTCATGAATTTCATCTTCATTGAATGAAAGAGTCTGCCAAGTATTTGCCTAACTCATACGACCATTCATAAATGACTTACATAGCCAACACTTTAACTAACAATTACAACTTGACAAAATACTCAAGTGATATACATGCCATACTCAAAACAAGTTTAAAATTGTTATACCAAAGTGCTGCCGATAGTGTGATTTTCGAACTCCTGCGTCACGATCCTCGAGTTATCTTGGCAATACTACAAGAAAGATGGACAATGAAAAAGGGACTAAGCATAAAGCTTAATAAGTTGCATGGAAATAAATGGACATCATAATACTTATAAAAAAATAATCCATCCACGGTATTAGCTAACCATACACAAGTTAAGACTTCTTGACATTACTTACTTACGATTGCCCTTATCTAGCACATACCGTGTCACATATCGAGCCAGTTTTTCATAACTCATTCTTTATTACCTATATTCATTCATTCACATGACTTAAATATCATTCACATCTCTACTTTTAAATTCCTCTACTTAACCTGCCATTCACAAAGGAAAATCAAGGACGTGTGTTTATAGTCACTACTATAAGGATGAAACCAATGTTGCATCCACGAGGTGGTCTTACCTGGAGTCTCGTCTAGGTACCAATGCCATATCCCGGATATGATCTTATATGGGATTACCCCTAGGTGCTAATGCCATATCCCGAATATGGTCTTACACTAGCTCCCATCTCAATGTCGATGCCATGTTCCAAATATGGTCTTACACTGGCTCTCATAAGGTGGCCGATGCCATTTCCTAGATATGGTCTTACACTAGCTCTCAATAGGTGGCCGATGCCATGTCCCAGACATGGTCTTACACTAGCTCTCAATAGGTGGCTGACGCCATGTCCCAGACATGGTCTTACTTTAGCACACGTATCAACGCCGATGCCATGTTCCAAACATGATCTTATACTGGCTCTCATAATGTGTGATAGCATTTTCATATCCAACATAATTTCTAAACTTTATAGGCTATCATGCATCAATATGGTACTAAGCATTCTCAATTATGTTCATATAACATTGCATTAATTCACATACAACTTACCTTATTTTTAAAATGAGCTAGTTCTTCGGTTCAGTCCAAGACTTTATTCTTTCCCCGATCGAGGCAGAATCTCGACTCCTCTTGCTCTATAATAGCAAATTAGCTCATTTAATCACTACATTAATATAAGCATTTCAACAATCATGCTTAAGCAAAATTACAAATTTGCCCTTAGACTTTGGCAAAATGACCATTTTGCCTGTAGGCTCGGAAATAATTTCTAATCACATTTCTACCATCAACAAGGGTAGGTGAACATTTAATACTCCTATAACCATCATCAAAATTCAATATCTCTCATACTTACTACCAATTTTGAACCCTTTTCATCAAGGTTTCATTTGGTGTTTTTCATGCTAACACCCTTTTCAAAAGTTGTTCATCTAACAATTAAGACTCAAGTTCTTCCATATAAATGCAGCAATTAACTAAGATAGCTCTCATGTTAGAACTCTAAACCTTTCACAACATTGCACAATAGTCCCCTCATTTGAAAGCTTAAGCTTTAAGGGTCTCAAAAGTATAATTATTTTCAAAAAAAGTTCACTAGAACACTTACTTGAATGGATGAAAGCTTGCTGAAATTTTTGAAGTTTTCTACCCCTTGTTGCTTCAAATTTTCGGTGGGAGAGATGAACAAAGAAGATGATATTTTCTCTTTCTTTATTCTAATATTAAACTAGTCAAATTTTGTTACCAACTCTTACTAACTTTGACTAAATTTGTCCATCCTTGACCCCCGTTAAGACTATGACCGGCCAAGCACAAGAAAAAGGATAAATTGCCTTTTAAAAGCTTTAATTAAGAGTTTATGGCTATTTGGAACCTTTAAAAATAAAAATGGAACTTTTGCACTTAATGCGATTTAGTCCTATTTCACGATTGAACATGAAATCGCTAAAATTAAAGCACCAAAATTTTCATGTGCATATGCTATCATGTTCTAAATCATAATATAACATGAAAATAAATTTTCCCAATTTTCAGATTAGCGATTCCGAGATCACTATTTCGACTAGCCCCTAAATCGGGCTGTTACAAATCTCCCCCTTAAAGATTTTCGTCCTCGAAAATCTTACCAGTGAAAAGGTTGGGGTATTGGTTTCTCATCGATTCTTCAGTTTCCCACATAGCCTCTTCTATACCGTGCCTTTGCCATAGGACTTTCACTAGGGCTATGCTCTTATTCCTCAACTGCTTAACTTCACGAGCTAAAATTCTAACTGGTTCTTCACCAAATGTCAAATCCGGTTGTATTTCTACCTCTGTTGGCTCTATGACATGCGAAGGGTCTGAATGGTATCGACGTAACATAGACACATGAAAGACGTCATGAATCTTTTCCAGCTCAGGTGGCAAGGCTAACCGATATGCTACCGGTCCTATCCTTTTGGTAACTTCATAAGGTTCGATAAAGTGCGGACTCAATTTGCCCTTCCGGCCAAATCTGAAGATCTTCCTCTAAGGTGATACTTTTAAGAAGACTTTATCATCGACTTTGTATTCTATCTCTTTCCTCTTTAAATTCGAATAGGATTTCTGTCTATCTGAGGTGACTTTCAGGCAGTTACGTATCACTTTTACTTTCACTTCGGTTTTCTTCACCAAGTCAACCCCGAGTATCTGTTTCTCTCTAAGTTCTGACCAATACAAAGGCGTTCGACACTTACGCCCATATAATGCCTCGTAGGGCGCCATCTTCAAACTTGACTGAAAGTTGTTATTGTTGTAGGCGAATTTCACCAACGATAAGTATTTCTCCCAGTTACCATGGAATTCCAAAACACAACACCGAAGCATGTCTTCAAGTATCTGAATTATTCTCTCTGATTGCTCGTCTGTTCATGAATGAAAAGTCGTACTGAAACTCAGTTTCGTGCCCAAAGCTTCTTGTAGCTTTTTCCAAAATCGTGACGTGAATCTCGGATCTCTATCTGAAATGATTGACAATGGTACACCATGAAGTCTTACTATCTTAGACATGTACAAGTCTGCCACTTTATCGAGTGAGTAATCGACTCGCACTGGTATAAAGTGGGCTGACTTAGTGAGTCTTTCAACCACTACCCATATTGCATCTTTCCTCTTGGAGGTCAACGGTAAGCCCGTTACGAAGTCCATAGTAATACAGTCCCACTACCACTCCGGAACCATAATGGGCTAAAGTAAACCCAAAGGTACTTGATGTTCAGCCTTCACTTGTTGACAGATCAGGCATTTTGATACAAATTCAGAAATATCCTTCTTCATATCCAACCACTATCTCTTCAAATCATGGTACATCTTTGTGCTGCCTGAGTGTACATTCAAACATCCATTATGTGCTTCATGTAAAATTTTACGAATGAGTTCATCATTCATAGGTACACAAACTCGATCTCGAAATGTTAGACATTCATCATGATTTACTCGAAAGTCTGTCTCAATGCTCGACTCACATAAAACTTTCTTGACTTACAAACTGTCATCATCCTTTTGAGCTTTACAAATATCTTGGAGAAACAATGGTTTAGCTCTCAACTCGGCTGAAATGGAACCATCATCTAAAAAGGTCATCTGAGAGTTCATGACTTTTAGTGAAAATAATGATTTCCTGCTCAAAGCGTCGGCGACTACATTCGCCTTTCCCGGATGGTAGTCAATTATCAACTCATAATCTTTAATCAGCTCTAACCACCTTCGTTGTCTCCAATTTAATTCCTTTTAAGTCATCAAATATTTTAGGCTTTTGTGGTCAGTGAAAATTCGACACTTTTCACTATATAAATGATGTCTCCAAATTTTCAACGCAAACACAATGACGGTCAATTCTAAATCATGGGTCAGATAGTTTTTCTCGTGTGGCTTCAACTGCCTAGAGGTGTATGCAATCACTCTACCCTCTTGCATAAGTACACAACCTAACCCATTCAATGACGCATCACTGTAAACCACAAATTCTCTTCCCGGTTTCGGTTGCACCAAAATAGAAGCCTAAGTCAACAGTGTCTTTAGTTTCTCAAAACTCTGTTGACATTTCTCAGTCCAAACGAACTTTACATCTTTCTACAAAAGTCTCATCATCGGTGTAGTTATCATGGAAAACCCCTTGACAAAACACCTATAATAGCCTACTAGGCCTAGAAAACTCCTCACTTCAGTTACGCTCCTCAGTGGTTTCCATTCAACAATTGTCAAAATTTTACTCGGGTCAACTCTAATCCCATCTCCCGAGACAATATGCCCCAAAAATCCCACTTCCTTGAGCCAAAATTCACTCTTACTGAATTTGGCATATAATTGTTTCTCTCTCAAAACTTGTAGAACCATCTTCAAGTGCTCAGCATGATCGTTTTCATCTTAAGAGTAGATCAGTATGTCATCGATAAATATCACTACAAATCTATCTAAGTACGATCAAAAAATACGGTTCATCAAATCCATAAAAATCACGGGGGCATTTGTTAGACCAAAAGGCATGACCAAAAATTTGTAGTGGCTGTACCTAGTTCTAAACGCAGTTTTCGGCATATCCGAGTCCTTGACTCTCAACTAATAGTACCCTGACCTTGATTTATTTTGGAAAATACTATAGCTCCCTTCAATTGATCAAACAGATCGTCGATCCTCGACAATGGGTACTTATTCTTCACTGTCACCTTGTTGAGTTGCCGATAGTCTATACATAGTCTCATGGAACCATCTCTCTTCTTCACGAATAAGATGGGAGCACCCCACGGAGAAAAACTCGGCCTCGCAAAACCCTTATCCGTTAACTTTTACAACTGTACTTTTAGCTCGGTTGGAACCATTCTATATGAGCAATAGAAATAGGGGCAGTACCGAAACTAGTTCAATCCCAAATTCAATCTCTCTCTCCGTAGAAGCCCTGGCAACTCTTCTAGAAAAAACATCTAAATACTCACATACTATGGGTATTGACTCAATTTTCAATTCGATCTCTTTAGTGTTCAACACGAAGGCAAGATAAGCCTCATACCCCTTCCTTAGGTACCTCTGAGCTGACATGGTTGATATCACTATTGGTGAACTATCTGGTTTATTTGATTCAACACAAATAAGATTACAATTTTCATCTCTCAACTTGATATGCTTCTCCTCGTAATTCACAATTACATTATGCGTAACTAACCAATCCATCTCGAGGATGACATCAAACTCGTCAAACGGTAATAACATAAGATCGACCGAAAAAAATAACCCCTAATCATCAAATGACACTCTTTGCAAACTCTATCAACCAGCACACACTTGTCTAGGGGATTTGACACTCTTATAATAAATTCGGTTGACTCTATGGGCAGGTTCATGTTAGAGACTAATTTCATGCCTATATATAAGTGGGTAGATCCCGGATCAATTAAAGCTATAACGCGAGTATTATGAAGAGAAAAGATACTCATGATTACGTTGACGGAAGATGCATCTTCACGAGCACGAATGGCATATATTCTCGCCGGTGCTCTACCCTCAACTCTAGCAGCTTGCTCTTTAGGTGGATTCTTACTTTCGATCTCAATTCATGGGTTTTCAAAGGTCTTTCATTAGTGGTACTTCCCGATCTTACATTCTAAGGTCTTCTTTTCTCGACTACCTCGGGATAGTTTCTAATAAAATGGTCCAAGGACCCACATTTGAAACAAGATTTCTCATTAGCTCTACACTCACCAAAATGGTGTCTGCCACACTGGGGGCATCCAGGTCTATTTGATCGGACGTTGCCTACACTAGCAACTGATGTAGTTTGCCCTTTCGATCCCGAGAATCGCTTGTCTTTATTTCGGGTTGAAAACCCCACTGAAGTGACTGATCGAGTAGTGAAATCCCTTGATTTCTTATATGAGGATTGGTGAGACTTGTTCAGTTGTCTCTTCCTCGAGTCACGTGATTTGTACTCAACTCTTCTCTTGTCTTTAGCCAAATCTTCAGCTTTACATGCCCTATCTACCAACACTACAAACTCCTTTAATTTGAAAACTCCCACGTATAAGCGGATATCTTCATTCAATCCGTCCTCGAATCTCTTACACATGAGGGCCTTGGTAGACACGCACTCTCTTGCATACTTACTAAGCCTTACAAACTCTCGTTCGTAACCGGTCACTGACATACGGCATTGCTTCAATTCTGAGAACTCCTTTCTTTTGTGGTCGATGAACCTCTGGCTGATATATTTCTTCTGGTATTCCTCTTGGAAGAATTCCCAATTAACTCTCTCCCTTGGCACCACCGAAACCAAGATGTTCCACCATTGGTAGGCTGAATCTCTCAAGAGAGACACCACACACTTTAAACACTCCTCAGGCGTGCAGGATAACTCATTGAATACTCGGATGGTATTTTCGAGCTAGAATTCCACTTTTTCTGGGTCATCATTCTTATTTGCCCGAAATTTTTTGGCTCCCTGTTTTCGGATCTTATCCACTGGAGGCCGTTCTCTTCTCACCACCTCAACCACTTGAGGGGCTACTGGAGCAGGTTAAAGAATAGGTAGGGGCGGAGGGGGCTGAGCGTTGTGATTTACTCAGGTATACTCAGTATACCAGCTGCTCATTATGTGGAGAAAGGCTTCTCGAGCCTCTTTCCCCTGACCTAAGGTCTCGGGTTTACTATTAACCGGTGTAGTCCCTTGAGCGGGAGCCGGCGCATTACTCCCAGCATCGTCGACTGCAGCTCGGTTCGGATCGAAATCCATCTACTACATAAAACAAAAATTTTATACATCAGGAGCCATCACACTATCATTACTCAGACACTCTTACATATGGCATATATAGCTAGACTCGTGCTTATGCTACGTTAGTCCTAGAATCGACTAAATCATAGCTCTGATACCAATAAATGTAACACCCCTTGACCGTGTTCAAGCCAAAACAGGATTTGAAGTGTTACATAGCAAATCTTACACGACATCTAAAATAGGGCTATAAAATTTCATTTAATCACAAAACTCAAACATACTTGGCTTCGAAAGCCCTAAAATACTTCTGAAGATTATCGGAGTATTATTCGGAACTTTCACGAGTTCAAGAAAATTTTTTAATAAATCAGGGGCCACACGCCCGTGTAGGTCTTGGCACACGCCCGTGTGCCTCTAAGGTATGCCCGTGCCCAATGTCCGTGGTCGACACTGACTATTATCACACGGCCATGGCATGCCCGTGTGTAAAACCATAGCATACTGACTTAACCACACGGCCTATACACACACCCGTGTATCCTAGCTGTGGGGATTTTATAGTTTCATGAGCAATGTGCAAACTTCACACGGCCTAGGTACAAGCCCATATGTTGGCCATGGCCTTTACACGATTTTGACCCACGCCCGTGTGTCACGCTAAGTGGGTAATTAACAGACTATATACCAAGCCATTGCCTCCCTAAAATGCACATTCTCATACTTTCATACAAAATAATACTCATAAGCAAGTCTAAGAACTCAATTCCAACATACAAGATAATAAAAGGGGCACAAACTTCATGAATTTCATCTTCATTGAATGAAAGAGTCTGCCAAGTATTTGCCTAACTCATAAGACCATTCACAAATGACTTACATAGCCAACACTTTAACTAACAATTACAACTTGACAAAATACCCAAGTCATATACATGCCATACTCAAAACAAGTCTAAAATTGTTATACCAAAGTGTTGTCGATAGTGTAATTGTCGAACTCCTGTGTCACGATCCTCGAGTTATCTTGGCAATACTACGAGAAAGATGGACAATGAAAAAGTGAGTAAGCATAAAGCTTAGTAAGTTGCATGGAAATAAATGGAGATCATAATAATCATAAAAAAACCATCCACGGTATTAGCTGACCATACACAAGTCAAGACTTCTTGACATTACTTACTTACAATTGCCCTTATCTAGCACATACTGTGCCACATATCGAGACAATTCTTCATAACTCATTCTTTATTACCTGTATTCATTCATTCACATGACTTAAATATCATTCACATCTCTATTTTTAAATTCCTCTACTTAACCTGCCATTCACAAAGGAAAATCAATGACGTGCATTTATAGTCACTACTATAAGTATGAAACCAATACCGCATCCATGAGGTGGTCTTACTTGGAGTCTCGTCTAGGTATCAATGCCATATCCCAGATATGGTCTTATATGGGATTACCCCTAGGTGCTAATGCCATATCCCGGATATGGTCTTACACTAGCTCCCGTCTCAATGCTGATGCCATGTTCCAAACATGGTCTTACACTGGCTCTCAAAAGGTGGCCGATGCCATATCCCAGACATGGTCTTACACTAGCTCTCAATAGGTGGCCGATGCAATGTCCCAGACATTGTCTTACACTAGCAAACGTATCAACGCTGATGCCATGTTCCAAACATGGTCTTACACTGGCTCTCATAATGTGTGATAGCATTTTCATATCCAACATAATTTCTAAATTTTATAGGGCATCATGCATCAATATATACTAAGCATTCTCAATTATGTTCATATAACATTGCATTAATTCACATACAACTTACCTTATTTTCAAAATGAGCTAGTTCTTTGGTTCAGTCCAAGACTTTATTCTTTCCCCGATCGAGGCGGACTCTCGACTCTTCTTGCTCTATAATAGCAAATTAGCTCATTTAATCACTGCATTAATATAAGCATTTTAATAATCATGCTTGGAAATAATTTCTAATCACATTTCTTCCATCAACAAGCCTAGGTAAACATTTAATACTCCTATAACCATCATTAAAATTCAATATCTCACATACTTACTACCAATTTTAAACCATTTATATCAAGGTTTCATTTGGTGTTTTTCATGCTAACACCATTTTCAAAAGTTGTTCATCTAACAATTAAGACTCAAGTTCTTCCATATAAATGTAGCAATTAACTAAGATAGCTCTCATGGTAGAACTCTAAACCTTTCACAACATTGAAAAATAGTCCCCTCATTTGAAAGCTTAAGCTTTAGGGGTCTCAAAAGTACAATTATTTTCAAGAAAAGTTCACCAGAACACTTACTTGAATGGATGAGAGCTTGCTGAAATTTTTGAACAAAGAAGATGAACAAAGAAGATGATATTTTCTCTTTCTTACCTAGTCAAATTTTGTTCCCAACTCTTACTAACTTTGACTAAATTTGTCCATCCTTGTCCCCCTTTAAGACTATGACCGGCCATGCACAAGACAAAGGCTAAATTGCCTTTTAAAAGCCTCAATTTAAGAGTTTATGGCTATGTGGCACCTTTAGAAATAAAAATGGAACTTTTTCACTTAATGCGATTTAGTCCTATTTCACGATTGAACATGAAATCTCTAAAATTAAAGAACCAAAAATTTCATGTGCATATGCTATCATGTTCTAACTCATAATATAACATGAAAATAAATTTTCCCAATTCTTGGATTAGCGATTCCGAGATCACTATTCCGACTAGCCCCTAAATCGGGCTGTTACAAATAGAAATAATATTAAAGGTTTTACCTTTTTGCGACCATCGGAGCCAAAAACCAAAGCGTTTTTATTTCTTTCTTTTGATTTTTGGAAGGGTCTTGAGTGTTTGGAGGTCAGATCTGGGTTAGGGGGAGTGAAGCGATTGAAATTGGCCTCTTTTGGTCTCCTCCGACCACCGTAGATGGCGGCGCTGTTAACGGTAATTGACGGCCGCCACGATGGCCCGACAGCCTAGAATCGAGGAGCCAGAGAGAAAAATCCTTCTCCCCTTTGGTTTTTTTAAAAATCAAACATCAAATGACTTTTTCAAAAACATATTTTGCCTTTTATAGGCGTGAGATACGACGTCGTTTAAGGCTAATGGCAATAGCTTCAAAACGGCATCGTTTTGAGATGGATTGGGTTGACCCAACTTGAACTCTGAGGATCCGCGTGTTTTGCCTGAAAATGGGTTATTTATGCGCGCGGCCCCTCCGCTTTTGCAGCACATTGCGATTGGGTCCTGGGTTGCCTTTTATATTATTTTTATTTTTCTAATCTGGCCGCAAAGTTTTGTTTTATTACATTTTGATCCTCGTTGAACGCCGCGTTTTAGGAACTTGGGTATTTTCACTTTTGATCCCCTAACGCGCGTTGTATTTTAGTCCTCAATGTTGTTTTAATAGTTTTATTTGTTTGTAAATTATCCTTTGATTTATTGTTTTGATTTCAATAGAGCTCTTTTCTATTTAATTTCAGTTTTTTTAAAAAAACTATTTTATATATTATTCATTTTAAATTTTTATATGGAATTCATTATTCATATTATTCATCATTTTAAATTATTTTATATTATACGTAATCTTTTTCAATTGTTTTAATAAACATCCTATTGAATTATTTTATATACATCATTGGTTTTATGTTGTATCAATTGTTTTTGCTTTTTTTTAACCGTTTTATTTATGTAAATTTTTTAAAAATCTCTTTTATGTATATTCTTTGTTTTAAAGTTTTATATGAGGTTTATTTTAAACACCATTATATATTATTATTTATATATATACAATATTTATATTAAGCTATTTTATTTTATGTATATTATTTATCTTAGATTTATATATTTCGTTTTAAATTATTTTGTATATCATTTACTTTAAATTTCCTCTCACATAATATTTATTTTAAAACTCATTTATATGTTATTATGTTTGTTTTAGTTGTTTATATATTTCAAATTTTCTCATGCATTGCCTCTCTAAAATTTTTGTACATATGACTTATTTTTGAATTGGTTTATGTATTATTGGTTTCAAATTTCCTTTTTAATTCATTTTAAATTCATTCATCATCGTTTAAAGGTTTGTGGCGTTTTACTTGTGTTAATTTGCTTTATATTTCTTTTAATTTTTTTTTAAATTCATATTTGTATAGTGTATGACGTATGTTGTCATTGTATGTACCTGATTTATTCCTTTGTATTTTCATATTATTTTTGTTCATTCGTAGTATTATTGCCATATTATTATTCCATACTCGATATTATATTTTTGTTTTTAATTATCGAATAGTGATTCAATAAATACATTTTGAGTTGATTTTAAAATCGCTTGTTTAAAAGTTTTTAAAACAATGCAATATTTGATGTTTGGAAGTTCGAGAAATTGCGCCCTAACGTGCTGGGTGTCAATTTTCCGTTCGACCAAATAACCAAATATCTTTTTAATCGCATATTTTGAAAATCAAAGATGATCTCGGTGTCGAGGTATAAACGTGTCATATCCTAACGTGCTAGATGTGATTTTTTTTATTCTTTTGGAACGAGTGAATCTTGAGATTCAATTCAAAATTAATTAAAATTCTTTAAAAAGTATCACACCTTAAACATTTTCAAGTTTTCAACACAAGGAAACTAGCTAATCAATTTGGTACCAATTTTGGGCGTTGCGAAGGTGCTAATCCTTCCTCGTATGTAATCGACTCGAACACCTTTCTTATATTTCAGAGACCAAAAATTATTATTTTAATAAATCCAAATGTTTTATTAAAATAATCCATCTTAAGGTGATCCAATCACACGTTGAATAAAAGATCGGTGGCGACTCTATTTTCTTTTTAAAAGTCGATCCCATTTTTTCAAAATATTAAAAATAGTTTTGACAATATTAATCGCGTTATTATTATTATTATTATTATTATTATTATTATTATTATTATTATTATTATTCGATGATGATGATGATTTTTGTATTTAAGCTTAGTATTACTTAAATCTATTGTATTTAACATATTTATTTATTCTTTATTCCATTTTAAAAATGTTTAAATTTTATATTACTCATTATTTATTCCATTTATCCATTTATTATTCTTTCATTTTCAAAATATTGGATACTCATTTCCTTATTTTTGTATTATCTTATTTGTTTTATTACTAAAATTGAATTAAGAATTCTATTGCTATAGGAATAACAATTATCGTTTAATATTTTCCCGTATAATCATTTTGTATCGTCATTATATCATTTAGTCTAGATATAATCAGTTTTTACACTATATCCCAAACAAAGTAAGTATACATCATTTTGAATGTTACTCTTGTATTCACTCAAACCTTTTAAATAGGCAATGTTTTGTATTTTGAAATTTGAGAAGTCGTACCCTAAATTATGAGGTTTTGATTTTCTCGTTGAATCCAAAATAACCGAACATCCTTTTGAAATTCGATTAAATAATAAAATAAAGGGTCGACTTATTTTCGAAAAGTTAAAATGTTGTGTCCTAACTTACGGGATACGACTTCTTTTGCTACCTCAAGATAAAGGGCCTTTAACATGCATTTTGATTCATTCAAATGACTTTCACGTAAAAATAACCTAGTATATAAAGAGGAATCGTATTTTAAGTTTTTTTTCGAGCTTTCGGCTTTCAAAACTAAGACATCAATTAATCAATTAAGTACCAATTTTGGGCGTTACGAGGGTGCTAACTCTTCCTCATGCGTAACCGACTCCCAAACTTATTTTTTGAATTTCGTAGACCAAAATCGATGTTTTAATAAATTAAATCGTTTATTAAAAATAACCGTTTTACAAGGTGACCCGATCACACCTTATCAAAAAAAGATTTGTGGCGACTCACTTTTTTCGTTTTCATTTTCACAACCAATTAAATTGACGCCTTTTACAAAAAAATGGTTTCGACATCTTTCTTTTTAAATATCATTTTACACTGTTTTTCTTTAGAATCAAGACCTAATCCAAATGTAGTTACATATATATTATCGTAGGCTTACTTGGGAACAAGAGCAAATCATTACCGGGGCTGGAACAAGGGCAGATAATACCTCTACCCTCCTAAAAAGGTAAATTTGTTACAGTGACCCTTCAAAATTAATGAAATCACGTGTTAATATATTGATACAATTGTAGGTTACCCTCTCCAAAATTTTATTATTTATTTTTAACCCTAAAAGCCAACACACACCACAATAAATAATCTTTTTATGATTCAAACCTATTCAATTTAAAACGGTAAACATCAATCAATAAACCATAATTCGATTCTGAAAGGTTATTTAACTGTAAATGATTATAAAAATTATTTTAATAAAACGACAAACTCTAGGGCTTTTATAAAAAATTTCTTATTTATCCATGATGAATGTCTATTTTCTCAAAGTGGATGACTCATTGAGAGTTGAGAAATTACTCTTTTATTTATTTATTGCCACTGAATGTATGGCGTCAACGGCCCCCAAGCAAGTCTACGATGGTTGCATCGCATGAACATTCTCTTCATATATGAAATTTTACTTTCTTTTGTTTAATTGTACACATTTCGACATAATTATTGAACTTAATTCACGAGTTATGAATTATGTTATTAAAGAAAAAAATATTCTGATTTATAAAGTGTTGTCTTTATTACAATTCATACAAGATCATGACGCATTATATGATTAAAGACGGTAAAAAATATTATGAAGATTTTTATATTATGAGTTAATTATATTTTGTCCTTATTTATCAAAAAGAAGAAGAGTAAATTAGTCTTTGTACATTATATTAAATAACAAACCGATTGTTTCTTTTAAAAATTTTATCCATTCTTAGTATTAAAATTAATGTGAGCGATAGAATAATCATTTAGCTCATTTTGACATACAAAGATTAGTTTTTAATAGTAGAAACGAATGACATTTTTAATAGAAAAATCAATTTACTCTTTGATCAAATATATAGAGATTAATTTATTTATTTTTTAGTAGAGAAAACAATATGCAATTCGATTATTAATACAAAATTCTAATTATTAACTAAAATTTTCACTATTTTTGTTCCAAAACATCATAGGATAATGCTTTTTTTTTTTTTGCACACTTTAAAGAAACAGCCCATCACTAAAAAAAAAACAAAAAAAAAAACTTTAAACTTAATTTAAAAGTTAAAACCCATTTGACATAATCTCTAATTGACCTTTTTGCAATCGAGCCTTATTTCTCCATTGGTACCAGTCAAAGGGTTTAAGTTCCCCATCTTTATCATGGCCTTTGCAAAGCTACTAAAGAACTGGCTTTGACTGCTTGCAAATCTGTTAACAATGTCCACTGTTTCAGCCCCCTTAGTGGAAAACAATTCTTGGTCTGTTTGAAGCAATCCCCTTTGGTTTTGTAGGTTCGAAAAGTACTTGTTGTCGAACGTAAGCGAACTTTGTTCATCGAGATCGATCAAACTTCTAGTGTCTCCGCCTTTAGGACATCGTTGTTTGAGTGTGTTTGCATATGTCGCGTTGAGGGTAGGATCGGTTTTCCCCGTTATGTTATTGAAGTTGTAGAGTCGATCCATGAATGCCGCACATCGAGCCCTTCCGAATGTGTGAACACCTAAGAACCAACCATCATGAAAATAAAAATTAAATGTTTGTTTATCGAGTGATTTGAACTCTTTAATCTTTATAATCTGTACAAAAGAGAATAATCATACCGGACAAAGCGACTAGATCAGTAGAATCAAGTCCCACGCTCTTGAACAAGGTTGCAATATTAGCAAGGCTCTCGTGGCCGGTTGGGATACTTCCGGTCCCTTCCCGGTGCGCAGTAAGACTATCCCTTCTCCCTAACAGAACTTGCCATGTCGGACCTCCACCCTATATACAAAACATACTCTTTAAACAACATTGTCTTCCTACTAACCAAATCAAGTAAAAATACTATGGAGGCCTTTATTAAAAAAAATAACAAATTAATCTTTGTCCGATAAATCAAATAACAAATTAAATAACAAACCAGAACTTCTATTAAAAATTTTATTTATTTTCACTATTATAAACCGGTCTATATACATTAACATGAAATATATGTAACAATTTAATTATTCCGCTAACTAAACTGATTTTTAACCATAAAAATTGGAAACATACCAAGGAAACAGAAATTTGAGCAGCAAGTGCCAAAACATCGGCACATGAGACGACACGAGGGCAAGCTTTCTCCAACGAAGTTTTGATATCGTCGATAACTTCATATCCCTCCGTCGAAAGGTTTGGGGTCGCCGTTTTCTCACTGTCCGTACCGTTCAACAGTAACGAAGCATCACAACCCTGCATGTATATCACCATTAGTGCATGCATGTACATATATATACATACATTACATATAATGGAACAAATATTATATGTTCTTACATGAACAAAACAATCATGAAAATGAAGGCGAACGATCTTAGGGAATATCCAAATATCATTTCCTTGAGCTTGTTGCAGCACATTACTAACAATGGTGGACACATTAGGGCAGGTTTTGGCATAAAAGGTGGCACTGAGTTGAGCATTTGATGCACCCAGCATTATTGTAAGCAGAAAAAGAAGGGTTGTAATCATATGAAACGACGCCATTTTTTTTGAAGATGGAAAATGAATGAGATGCTTTAAGAGACGCCATTGAAGGTCCTTTATATAGGGGGTAGAGTGGCTTATAGCTGGGGCCCGGGGGGTTTAGCAAGTTGCTGATTTTGAGTATATCTGCCATAGGGTGATTGACTTGCAGTATGAATCATGATTAGTTTTAGTAATATTCTGTGATAATCAATAATGCAGACGCGTGTCTGCCATCTTTTTTCTTTTTTTTTCCAAGAGCAAATCATTACCGGGGCTGGAACAAGGGCAGATACTATCTCTGCCCTCCTAAAATGGTAAATTTGTTACAGAGACCCTTCAAAATTAATGAAATCACATGTTGATATTTATTGATACAATTGTAGGTTACCCTCTCCAAAATTTTATTATTTATTTTTAACCCTAAAAGCCAACACACACCACAATAAATAATCTTTTTATAATTCGAACATAAACAATTTAAAACGGTAAACATCAATCAATAAACCATAATTCGATTCTGAAAGGTTATTTTAAATGTAAATGATTACAAAAAGTTATTTTAATAAAACGACAAACTCTAGGGCTTTTTTAAAAATTTTCTTATTTATCCATGATGAATGTCAATTTTCTCAAAGTGGATGACTTATTTGAGAGTTGCGAAATTACTGGGTGGCTTCTCACTACAGATTCCATGGTTGCAAAAGTTGACCAATAATTTGGCTTCTTTTTTCTGCTGACGTGGAATTGGTAGACTTAGATCCATTATATTTTGTCCATGCATGCATGTATATATATATATATATTCATGTGTGTGTGAACAAGGCTTCTTATTCCTTTTAGGTCAAATGATGTAAACAAAAAATACTATATTTTTAACACCGCCATGTACGTGTATATATCTTTTTGTAGTTGAGTTTTTTTTTTTTTTTTTATGTTAGAATATATTTTATTACGTTAGATTATCAGTAATAAATATCTTTATTAAAAATTATGTAAGAGTCGATGTTTTGATTTTAATGATAAAATTTATTATACGTAAATTTTTTATTAATTTAAATAATAATATTTTTTTGTAAAAATAATGAATTTTTAATGATTTATCAACTGAATTAAAACTCGAAACTCGATTGATGAGTCACTTCAATTCATTCAATGATTTTATTATAGTAGAGATTAAGGAGGATAATAGAGCAAGATAGAATTACTAAATTCATCATTACTTGTCCCCACAACTCACTAGGCGAAGCTAGAAATTTTTGTAGATGGGTCGAAATTAAATTATATATTTTTTACGATAGTAAAAATATAATTTTACCGTTTAATAATTTATATCATTATGATTTTAAATAATTAAATTAAATTTTATCATTTTAAAAGGCCAAAATATAATTTTACTATTATTAATTTATTTTTTATAAATTATAAAATGGCCTAAATGATATAAAATAATTAAAATACTTTCAAATTGATATACTTTATTTTGTAAAAAAAAAACATAATCCAACTAAATTAGTACTCGGTTGAGTTTTAATACTAACTCAATGCTTAATATATATGGTTAATTTTCTCTATAACAGTCACCCACTATAATAATATTTTGCAATAACAACAAAGTTTTTAGTAGAACCGAATTTTTCTATATTTTATTTTAACTTTCTATAACAACTTTTGACTTATAACAACAACATCCATAGTTATGAAGTACATTATTTATTAAATTAGTTTTTTATAACATGTTGTGTAAAATTTTAAGTAAAATTCTAGTTATTTCATATAAACAAATCTATTAATTATTATTTATTAAATGAAAATGGTTTTAATTAAAATTTTGTTTCAATAAAATGATTAAATTAATTTTATTTTATTAAATGAAAATAATCTCTAATGAGTGGAATTAAAAATATCAATTTAATAAATTATTAAGTGTTGTAAATTAAATGGATGTCTATAACCCCTTAAGCATATTAAAATAATGAGATAAAACTCTTTAGTTTAT